>OX438795.1:26151313-29131753 GCA_949316475.1 Hypomecis punctinalis
GTACCTCGCCGTCTTCCAAAATTACAATCCCAAAGGCAGGGTTCCCAACGCAAAAATCGCAATTATGAATTAGATTCTATTGAAATCCTAAAAAAATTAAAAAATCTACTGAAAGTACTACCATATATCGATAATGTACTGCAGCAGTAGTCAATCTACAGTAAACAATCACACTATCTTGTTCGCGCTAACAATCGATTTTCAGTTTTACTCTGTATTATGACCTTGTAGGACACGAAGTACCTACTTAAATAGATTCAAAAATAGAGCCCCTGAATTCGAGTTTTTGAAACGATAGAAAATGACTTTAATAATCATAATTGTTTGTTGTAACATAACTTAATAGGTATAAATCTAGAGCAGTGGTTCTCAAACTTATTTGGGCTGTGACCCATCTAATACGAGTTTACGAACTCCCAAGTTTGTAAACTTGTATCTAAGTACCTCTAGGAAATTTAACCTACCAATATGAGCAAAGGACTTTTTTTCATATTATATTTATATTTTGCCATTACAGTTTTGACATTAACTTCATGTCGAGTTAAGTGCTTATAATTGCAGTGTGTTTGATAAGTTCAAATACTTATTTTCATACTTAGTCGGTTGGTATGTCGCTCTACAGGCAGGACCCCATCAATATTACCTCACGACCACCCACCATCGTGACCTATAGTTTGCCAAACCCTGATCTAGACTACGTATTTCATTTTTTTCCTTTGCTGGATAGTCTTTCTGAGTGCTGGAGATTGCACCGTTCCTTTTCATTAGCTCTAAGTTATTGCACTAAATGAAGAATTATGTGGTTATTGGTTTTATCATCAGCTTTCAAGCCATTGGAAATCTATAGAGGATTCCTATTCTAAGCGGGATGTCCTAGTAATGATGTATTAGTAAATGTGTTATCTCTCAATGTGTTATAGAGCCTTTCAAGATTGCTCGCATGGACGTATCCACATCGACTGGTGTCGCCGTCGACGTGAAGGCAACACTTAAGAACATTGAAGTCCGCCGCTGGACTGAGTTCAAGATTGAAGACTTAAAGTAAGTGCAACTTCACTAGTTTGTTTGCTCGTTTCAGCCATAGGACTTCCACTGCTAGAAATAGGCCTCCTTTAAAGCTCCGATAAGACCGGTCGGTAGCGGTTTGCGTCCAGTGCGATCCTGCGGTTTTAGTCAGGTCATCTGTCTACCTTGCTGGTGATCGTCCTACGCTGCGCTTGCTGATACGTGGTCACCAGTCGAGAACTTTTCGACCCCCTCGGTTATCAGTCCACCGTGCTGTGCTCTGTCCACTGCTATTTCAGCTATTGGCAAGCTAATTGGCGATTGGGCTGTCGGTAACTTTGATTCTTCTCATTCGATCTCGCATGGAAACTCCGAGTATAGGTTCTTCATAAGTTTTTAGGCTACTTGGAGCTATCAAGTAGGGCCCATAGCAAGAACACGTTTCTGTGCCATAAGTCATCACTGGCAACATACACTGGACGAAAACTTTCGTCAAATAAAAAATGTGCTTACCTCCACAAGCTTTGTTGAAATACAAGAATTGACATGCGTTTTACTAACTCTAACTTATGGATGTATTACATAATTATGAAACATTCTTGCTCTAACTCTATAACCGATTTCCTTGCCGGCTGAAACGTCATTGTCACTTGCTTAGATCAGCGCGACAAAATTCATTTTTTTAATTTCTTTTTCAGAATGAATGTGCGCAACAAACACAGGTATACTGTAAATCTTCGCGCAGCTTTACCTCATTTGGATCTGTCAACCGACTACGATATGAAGGGAAAGCTGTTTGGTCTCGGATTCCGAAGCTACGGCAAATTCCGAGGATTATTTAGTAAGTTGAAATCTCAGAGCAAATAAAAAAATCCAGAGGGAACGTCGTTGAACAGACAATTGAAGCCGGTTTTTTATACATGTGTGAATGCGTCGCTGTTGCGCCGCCATAGTTTGACTGACAAGCCAAGGCGTAGTTTCATAGTTACCTGGATGTGTGTGTCATTGTCTGTACACGGCGAGGCGAGTTTTAGTTGGCTTCACTTGTTTGTTCACAACATTTTCTCTTGATTTTTTTATTTGCTCTGTGGTTGAAATATGTAACTTAGTCATAAAAATATTTACAATTATTAATGTAAAAGATATTAAGTACGATTCATTTTACCGATTTGACTATTACCTACTTTTAATTTTAATTAAATTACTTACCTTAAATTACTAGGCAATAAATGCTTTGAGGCACTGAAGTCTATCCCAATGTTTTGAACCATAGGAGGGTTGGTACTCCATGAGCTACTTGTGTTTCACCGGTTTGGAAAGCTCTAGACAATGGAGAAGAACTGGCGAGATATTTATCACTACACTCACTAGACTTACCATTACCAACTGTTTAATTATCGTGCCATCCCGTGAGATCCATTTATTTTACTGAAATAAAACCAACCAACCTTTTATTTTAACTATATATATGCCGAAAATCAAATCTATATGTTGCTTTGTTGGTGCGTTAAAGAGTAACAATCCAACAAAGATATTTTCGGACATGAATTGACTTGAAAAAATCAAAGGTGACGTCCACAAATGGTATATCATTCAGAGAAAAATCGAACCAAGATGGTATACACATCATTTGAAAGCTTGATTTATGGGCTTCCCAAAAATATTTAATTTCGATTTTTTCACCCCTCCAAAAATAACAATACAGCTTATTATTTTTTCTAGTTTAGCAAATAATAAAGTGAAATAGAGTAAAAATATAACCTACCAGTGTGACCAGTTAGTAGGTACAATGTAACAAAAAAAACACTTAAAAAGTGTGTCTAATGGGTAAAAATTCTTTTATTTAACTATTTGGAGTTTACTTAATCAGGATTGATAGAGATAAACTACCTATTGAGCCAAATATATTTATTTATCCTAATAAATTCAAAATTAATTTTAAAAAAATCGGAGGGCTCTTTTTTATTTTCAATAGTGTTAATAGACTCAGAAAAATATGAAATTTCTCGAAATGTAACGAGTGTTGTGGTTAGAATTTTTGATTATTATTATACCAGCCTCCATACATTTTGTGGACATGTCCTTTTATTTATTGTAGAACACCGAAGTCAACACTGTCAAGTAGGTATAGGTTTATATGGAAGAGTCCATAAGATACCAAAGCTTATCTAAAATTTGATGTTTCAGACAACATCTCACTCCGATCCAGCTACGTAGCTTCTCCGGTGCTCATAGATGGAGAGGAGTATCTCCAACTAAAGTCCGCGACGAAGGAAATTGCAATCGCCGGTGGGCATCTGGACGTCAAACCAGCTGACTACTCTTTCATGGGTAAGATCTTTGTCAGGAACTTTCAACAAAATGCATGGGTCAGCTAATTTTTGACCGACGAACCACCGGAGGAGGTATACAATTTGACGCGTATATATATATATAATATATATATATTTTATGTATAACCATGCATAACTTTTTTTGTAGTAGTCTGATTTCAATAACTATTTTTTTATTGGAAAGAATATACTTCGAAATTGGTCCCATTTAAATGTTATCGAAATCGGCTGAGGTATTTTTGAAAAATCAACAATAATGTGAGAAATGTTACATCGATCCGTGCGTAATATTTGCGTTCTAGCGATGCGCCCCGGCTTCGCACAGGTGTATTATACATATAAACATTTCTCTTGAATTACTCTATCTATTAAAACAAACTGCATCAAAATCCGTTGCGTAATTTTAAAGATATAAGCATACATGGGGACAGACAGCGGAAAGCGAATTTGTTTTATACTATGTAATGATAATGATTCTGTACACGGGTGAAGTCAGTCATGCTATTTTTTGCAAAAAATAATTATATTTCTGATATTTCTGCTGTATAAGTCGGTATATTTATTGCCTCACTTTAGTTAAAACTGTAAACATAAGAGCGGTTTTTTTTATTCGAAAATTACAAACCACGGTCTCCAGGATCTGTGCCTTTTGTTAACTACAATATTCAATTATTCGATTTTACTGTACAAAAAGAGTTGATACAATAGAGATGGGCTAGTTTAAGTTTTAGCCTACGTTAGTTATAGTTTCGGTGCATTGCGTGAATGCCACGAGCAAACTGGCTACCCGCGTTAGGAGCGTTTCAGATTAGCGTATTTTTCTGCGCGTGTACGGTCTCTTCATACGCGCGCTACATTACGCACATCAAAAAACTGCGCGTAAACGGGCATATTTTGGCGTGTTCGCTCGTATTGGTAATGGTGTCGTATCAGTATACGAGCTTACAGGAGCTTAGAAGCGCGTCAACGATCGTACAAGTTGCGCATGTGGCAAAAGACGCGCCTATAAGCAACTACACGCGCTTCCAAATACGAGCTTATACGCGCGTAAAAATGACATGTTACTTATTTATCACCTGTGTATCGAATGATGTAACCCAGTATCCAATAAATCCCATTTGTGTGCATGTCGGATTTCCTCTGTACCCCTCTGGCATTATGATAGACAGGGATGATTGATATCGATTGACTTTTCACAGCGTTGTTGACAAAATACAAACAAAATAATTTATTATTCTCTGTAATGGCTTAAATGTTGGGACATAAAACAAGAATGAGCATTTTTGAACTCTCTAGATACCATCAGTAATATTATATTATATCGCTGTATACGAATAACAATAAAATGTGCATAGCATACGCACCGGCGTATGCTAGTCGTGCTGGATTCAATTATCACACGATTGAGACAGATGATACAGTAAGAGAGAGGCCTATGCCTAACAGTGGGATATTAAAGGCTTTTGACAATGATAACGTGCCCGCAATTTCCACAATATTATCGAACCATAAAAATACACTCGCTTATACAAAAAAAAAACAGGACAAGTGCGAGTCAGGCTCTCACACCGAGGGTTTCGTACAAATCCAGAAAATTATACAAAATTGGGAAGTAAGTTGTTAAAATCTCATAATCATCGACAAAAAAGTTTTTTTTTTCACTTTTATCGTCATACATTAAAAAAAATCGAAAACCTGTTTTAGCATGTATTGTGCTAATGAAGCTCTTTTATATGATTCCTTACATGATACGATTTACTCACTTTGAATTTTGAGCCCATATTTTGTGAACCTAGGCCCTATTTTTTTGTGATTTAAAAAATAATACAATTTTCAGATTTATTCCTATATTTGTACCCTGAGACAATGCTTCTCGACAAATTTCATAGTTCTGTGTCAACGGGAAGTACCCTGTAGGTTTTAATTTTTGTGAGTGTCGAAATATGCTGTTTTCACGACATAAACGGCTCTAACTTTTTTATATGATAACTGAGAAGTTTTTCTTTTACACAACTGCAAGAGACCACAAAAATACGTATACAGTTTAAATTTCAACTCGATATCTTTACGCGTTCCTGCGATAAATAGTCTTGACATACATACAGACGGACGGACGGACAACAAAGTGATCTATAAGGGTTCCGTTTTTTCCTTTTGAGGGTTCCGTACCCCTAAAAACACAAAAAAAAAAACATAAAGACGAGCATGAGGAACTATCATATTCACAGAATATCAAATTTTATATTCCCTTCAACCCTAAGAAACAACGGGTTGCTTTCCGGCAGAAGTGAAAACTTGAACATATATAAAGCACTGTCATTTATATGGTTAAATACAATATCACACACGCACACTCGCGCAAGCGCCCTGCGCCGCTTAAACGAAACGGCAAGAGCAGGCATACATTTTCACCACGCGGTAGAAAGATAGGGGGATATTACTTCCACTCTACGCCGCTCCGGCGGTCTACTCTCCCTCCGTCTTACGAATTTTCGATCAGGTCATATGTCCTGACGCGAACATTTTTTATCCATCTCAAAAAGTGCACAACACCGCTAAAGAAATTTTCACTTCAAAAATATTTTGTTTGTTGAACAGGACGAGAAATCGCGTCGTACGCAAATTCTGACTCTGCTGGAGCTCTGCGCCTGATCACCCCGGCTATCAACCAGAACTCGGCGAGAATGGTCAAGGAATACCTCAACCCACTGCTGGCTAAAATACCTCTGAAATACTTCTTGGTTGACTAATTCAAAGAACAGTGGAAATCTTTCAGTCTAAACCTGCACCTCTACTAAAGATGATAGCTTTAATTTTGTATAACATATTATGATACATATAATGTTATTTTTTTCAGTGCACATACTTTAATACGGAAAGTATAATAAACAAACAATTAAACCCTTACATTGGTTTTACTCACTTTTGTACAAAAATATTGAAATAACTTTTTTTTTTTATTTCATATAGGTTTGCGTATGACTACACGTTGCCTGATGTTAAGCAGATATGCGGTCTAGGATGTAATACGTTTACCTAGAAGATACCTATTCACTCGAAATTTGAAGACAACTACATTGTACTTTAGCGGAAAGACAGACTCAGGCAAAGCGTTCCACATTCTGGCAGTTCGTATGAGGAATGTGGACTCAAAACACTTGGTTCTAACGCGTGGGATGTCCACCATAAAAGGGTGGCGCTTTGGTCGCCTCTGTCTAGCCGTACGATAGAAGAAAGGGGCAGGTGGGACCAGATTGTGCAACTCCTGGGCGCACTCATCGAAGTGTATCCGATAGTAGGCTGACAGACACGCCACCCTACGTCGATGCTCGAGACTTCGCAGCTTCGACTCACACTTCAAGAGAAAGTATACAGATAAACGGAGTAATCAATCACCAGTCTTCCTACGTCTGAGTACCTACGTGGCCGCGTCGTACCTACGCCCGAGACGTTTTGGTAAGTAGTTGTTGTCTGGAGTGTAGGGTGCATGCAATATAATTTTCTTTGGAATAGTTTGACAAAAAATTGATGAAAAACAAGTCGATCTTTTTATGAACGAAATACATATGTTTTATTAATGATATCGATCGCGAGATAAAAAGGTGACGTCCACAAGTGGTATATTATTCAGAGAAAAATTGAACCAAGATGATATATACATCATTTGAAAGCTTGTTTTATGGCCTTTCCAAAAATTTTTAATTTAGATTTTTCCATTCCTCCATTTTTTTTTAAATATGAAAAATAAATTGTATGCAAAATAACAGTACTGCTTTTTATTTTTACTAGTTTAGCAATAATAAAGTGCTTCTATCGTTATTTTTCTTCCATTCGTAGCTGATTCTTCCACATTCATCTCTTAATTTGCTAAAATTATAAACTATAACCTGCCAGTGTGACCAGTTAGTAGGTACAATGTGACAAAAAACACTTAAAAAGTGTGTCTAATTGGTAAAAATGCTTACATTTAACAATTTGGAGGTTACTTAATCAGGGTTGTTAGAGATAAACTACTTATTGAGCCAAATTTATTTATCTTAATAAATTCAAAATTGATTTTAAAAAAATTGGAGGGTTCTTTTATATATTTAACTGACGTTATAGACTCAGAAAAATATGAACATTTTCGAAATGTAACGAGTGTTGTGGTTAGAATTTTTGATTAATATTATACCAGCCTCCATACATTTTATGGACATGTCCTTTGTACACTGAATAAAAGTCATGATTTATATGTGTATGTGAGTATAATTGAACATATTGTACAGGGATTGCTTCTATGCACACAGGTTAAATGTTGCAATATAATTTCTGTTTTAGAGCAATGAGACGTTTTCCAAAAAAAAAAATAGTTTCACAAAACTTACTAGATGGCATAATAGTCATATTAATTGATCTGTCATTGTCGACTGGAATAGGATCAGAGAAAGAAGCCTATATAGTAAAGTCTACAATGCTTTACTGTGGTATGACTTGGGACTACGTTTGAACTTGACCGCGACTTTATTGGACTATGATGCGACTATTTTGATTAAAAATTATTCAAACGACACTGAAAAATTGCACAACAATGCGACGCCAAAACATAAAAAAGAAGAAGACATCTTGAGAATGACAGTATTACTTCCATAATCAAAGGATCGACGATTTCAAACTATTGTCGCCATCTATTGGATACTCTAATTAATATATATTTTATTAGAAAACGCCTTATTGATATCTTTGTGGGGGGCGTTCAGTTATAGCCTAAAAATCTCTACTCCGTACCTTTAGTAAGTATATTTTTTTTATAGGATTCGGACAGTCGCATCTCTGTGACATCGAGACACAGTTCAGCAGTTTCGTTTTTATACAAAATTGATTTGCCTGTGTTTGGCACTCCGAGGTTGGCTTTTAGAAGGTTTAAAAACTTTTACCTGATTTCATTGATTCAGGGCTGGCCCTGACTCATACTCATTTACTTTTTTTTACTAAGTATCATATTATCAAAATCTATATGAATCCTGTAAGTACGTGTTCAATAAAATTATCATGAAAATATCATTGTGTTTTACTAAAAATTCATAAATGATTCATTCATTCATTTTACATACAGTCACACATGCATGGAAATTTCCTCAATATGTTATATTTACTGATTGATAGCAGTGATGTGTATGCAGTATCTTCAAAAAGACAAGGACACCTTAAGATTAATTTTATTCATTACATCTAGCTCGGAGGTAGTATTATTATATCTTCTTTGGTCGGAGTCTCTCTGCGAGATCGAATCAGGAATGAGGAGATTCGTAGAAGAACCAAAGTTCTTAATAGCCCAGCGGATTGGCATGTTGAAGTGGCAATGGGCAGGGTACAAAGCGCGGAAGACTGATGACCGATGGGGTCGAAAAGTTCTCGAGTGGAGGCCACGCACCGGCAAACGCAGCGTAGGACGTCCTCCTACAGGGTGGACGGATAACCTCATTAAGACAGCAGTATGGCGCTGGATGCAAGCCGCTACCAACCGGTCTTTTTGGAGATCTATAGGGGAGGCCTATGTCCAGCAGTGGACGTTCTGTGGCTGATGGATGGATGGATAATATCTAGACTGCAGTGTAATGAATCACTCAATTTGATCTACCCAACTATTTTCTTTAATGATAAGTAATTATCAGCAATAGGTTAGGCGTTAGATTTCTGCTGGCGTATTGGATATGGCCCAACCACCCTTTGTACACGCTAGTAGTGGACTATCCAAAAAGAACTGGTACAGTACGATGCAGTTATTTTATTCAATCACAACCAAAAAGCGGCCTACATAACCCTTCCCCTGAAATTAACTTAACAAACTTGACCAAAAGCAACTCAACCCTTTGTAGTCAAATAAGTCTTCAAATTGGAAACTGAAGTACCAGCTAAGCCGGGCTCAGCAAGATTTCCCAATGGACTTCAAACTGACAAATGAATTCTCAATTTCATTTGAGAACAATGCGTTCAGTTCGGCTGTAAATATTTTAACGACTTTATGTCACACGGGAGGGAATTGCGGACTTTGCCGCTGCGAGAACAGAAATAAAATAGAGAACAATTATTGTTTTTACCTACATCCACCATTTAGGAATCCGAATGGTTTGCACGAATCGATGTGACATCCATGTACATTATCGTTGATTTATCAAAAACGGCTCAGCCGATTTGGATAATATGTAAACAGGACCATCTTGGGAGTAAGTATACTTTTTTGAAATTAAAAAGAATTTTTCAAATCGGTGCACCATTGACGAAAATATCGATGACCATACACAAAAAAAAAAGGAAATACGCACAGACGAACATAATACCTCCTCCTTTTGGAAGTTGATAAAAATAGGCCAAGTGCAAGTTCGTCGTTTCGTCGAGTTGTTTTTTCTCGATTTTAATAATCGTTTGGTTGCCTGGAAGAAATCTCTTAAAGCGCCATAAGGCCGCCAGTTAGTTAAAATGTTCACAGAATATTTATTTGTACATTCGATTCAAAAATGAATAATTAAATTAAAATAAACTATGAGTGGCTCCCATATGGTACGGAACCCTTCGTGCGTAAGAAATCACTATCATCACTACATACTCGTAGTATAAAACAAAGTCGCTTCCCGCTGTCTGTCCCTATGTATCCTTATATCTTTAAAACTACGCAACGGATTTTGATGCGGTTTTTTTAATAGATAAAGTGATTCAAGGGGAAAGTTTATATGTATAATACACCTGTGCGATGCTGGGGCGGGTCGCTAGTGAACTATATAAAATTATCCCTCATCGTTTCTGGGGCAAAAGTACCGCGTTGGATGGATATGGACTTTGGTTGCTCCGCAAATGTACAAGTGATAATAAATATCTTATAAGGTATGGGATTTATAGTTAATTTAATGACGTGCGGTATCGTATGATGTTTTACTTTTGACTCAAATATACTCGAATGACGTCAGTAATGACGTTTGGGATTTCTATAACATTGCCCAAATGTAGCATTATGCATATCTACTACCTTATAATACTAATCTAATTAATACCTTTTAATGAGGAATTCTTCTTATCGAATTTTAATTAGTATAAGGATTAATTAAAGTGTATAATTTTCCTTAAATTCACTTGACTTGCTCAATAAGTGGTAGATAACTAACGGTGGTTATTTCAATTAATTAATCAATATTACTTGTTTCATGAAAAACCCGAAAATATTAATCATAGTAGTTTACCAAATTACTTGAATTCAGATATCCTCTTAGAAATATAGTATAAATAATGAAGCAATATAAATTAGTTATTTAGTTTTGCTCAATTAAAGCCCTGAGACAGTACGCAAAGTGTGAGAAAGTTAGAGCCATGAAGTTATTTATTGTTATTTTAGCCTGCGTTGCGCTTTCTCAAGGAAAAAGTATTCGTAAGTATAGATAAAACTTAATTTACGAAATGATTTTTATAAATTTCACTGTTAGTTGTTACAGTCACAAATATTTTAAGATTTTAAGAATTATTTACAAACGTTTTAAAAAATCGGGGACCGTATTTGAATTTACCTATATTTTTGCACTCTCAAATATTATTTTGTTTTATTATCTAATTGGGTGATTCTTCGAGTAAGTCGTTCTTTGGTGATTTTCGTGGCAATTTTCAAATTCAGTTTTTTTTTCAATTTCTTGTCAGAATCTAAAAAGATATGTAAAATGAATATGTTTTATAGAAGAGGCACCTCAAAGAGCCATATACTTACAGAGATAATCGGGGTTAAAAAAATGGAGGCCACGCAAATCATAAAACACCCCACGAAAATGGTAATTTTAATTTGACTTTCTCAGATGAGTTACTTACTGTTCCTTCATATTGAAAAAAAGTTATTATGTTATGATAAAGTAAAAAATTGGTAAGTTACTAAGGCAGAAAACGTTTTTAGTCAGACCAACATTATTTATTACTAGATGACAACCCGGCTTCGCTCGGGTGAAAAGTGACTCATAATACACACACTGATAATAATTTTGCTGTTACTCGATCACCATCTTAACGAAGAACCCTTCGCTGCATCCATTTTCCACAATTATGAGAATGTTTACCAAATGCAAAGAGATTCAGCTGTTAACTAAATGATGTAGGTATCATCAAGCAAAACAATGATGAAAGATCAATGAAAGACATTCATTTTAAGAAATAGCTACTCACGATTTTTTATGTTTGTGTAATACAATATCCCAAAGTAAAATGTTTTGCTCAAAATTAAAATTACTCAAAAATAAATGATTAAGTAGGTCCATTACTACCGAAAATGTACAGTCTTATATTACGTAAAGAAAGTCAACTTCAACTGTAAAGATTTTAACCAGTATTATTTTTACATGGTTATCTATCTAGATAGATCAGCCGTAGGACATCCACTGCTGGACATAGGTCTCTCCCATGGATTTCCAATAAGGCCGGTTGGAAGCTGCCTGCATCCATCGTGTTCCTGCGATTTTTATTGTATCGTTAATCCACCTAGACGGTGGACATCCTACGCTACGCTTGCTGGTCCGTGGTCCATTCGAGAACTTTACGGCCCCATCGGCCATCCGTTCTTCGAACAATGTGCCCTGCCCACTGCCACTTTAATTTGCTATTCCGCTCGGCTATGCCGGTAAATTTGGTTCATCTAGGGATCTCCTCATTTATGATTCGATCCCGCAGAGAGACACAGAGCATAGCCCTCTCCATAGCACGTTGCTACCTATGGTTATACCATCGACTTGGCATTTTTTCTTACATTCCATATTGATGGGTTATACCCTTCTATAATCTAAGGGTTATTGATAAAATATTATCAAAATGATTATAACTTAATACTTGACACTGGCAAATGCACAACAATGCGACGCCAAAACATAAAAGAAGAAGAAGAATGACTGCTCAAGATATGTCATGTGCCTGACAATATGGAGACTGCGATTTATTTGTCAGAACCGTTATAATTTATTAAAATACTCGATAATCCGAATTTTCCGGATATATGTTGTCGACTCGAAATCATTATTTTTTTATGTTTTATCATTTAGGAAAGGTTTCAATCGAGTCTACCGTACCCCTTGACGAAATTATTAATATAGATTTGTCAAAGAAATTACAAAAATACACAAATTAAAAAAACATTTTAAAAAATAACAAAAATATAGGTAGTTTACTAAGACAGATACCGTTTTAGTAGAATCAGTCCAACATTATTTATTACTAGCTGACCCGGCGAACTTCGTTTCCCGCAATATCTTTATAAATTATAGCCTATATGTTATTCTGACGTATAAGCTAGATAATCAAAGTTTCATCTCTGTATTGTACAGAAAGATAATTGGATACAAAGTAAAGAGCATCAACTTGTGGCGCTTTATCTTCCAAAAATTTTGGGATAGGCAGAAGATGCTCTCATATTGCAAGTGCATCATGTCGCAGTGATTCGCTTACTGTGCAAAATGGTGACGTTATCATTTTGCCATCTTTTTTGTAGTATAAAACTACAGTGTGCAGAGTCAGCTATTTCTACTACCTCTAAAGTGAACGGCTTGGATTTCTCTTGAATATTTTGCATTGTAATTTTCGCTAAAGTTGCAATGGATTATGCATTCGTCTTGTTTCAGATTGTATTTTATTTGTTTGATGTATTTGTGCTGTGATATTATATTTGAAACGTGATTCATGTAGGGAATCAGCTGCTTATCAAATTCTTTTATTAGTGCTTTTGGAGAAGCAATTATTTTTTGGATTGTAACAGTACGGGTTAGACCTACGTTAGAACAACATCAACCTGTTTGATGCATTTTCACACCGAAGCATATGGGAAACTCTGGAAGCTCAAAATGTGGAAATTCAGTAAATGTATTAAAACAAATACACGGAAAGGGCACCGGTAGAGTTAAGCTTGAAACCATTGGCCCAAGTTTCCCTGTTGGTAGAGGCGTAAGACAACGTGACCCGATCTCTCCAAGAATTTTTCTAGCTATATTAGAATCTATTAGACTGGAAAAAACAAGGATTGTATATTCAAGGCAAATATTTCAATCACTTAAGATTTGCTCATGATTTAGTGTTGCTATCAGAGTCGAGTAACTAACTACATTATATGATTGAAACATGATGCTAGCATGAAAAGTAGGCCTACAAATGAATATTTCGAAGACGAAAGTTATGTCAAATCACACCAAGTCAAGCACAATTGTTGGAAATCATATACCTGAATACGAGTACGTAGAGCAATAAATTTATTTGGGAAAACAAGTAGGATTCAACAGAAATAATAATGAGCTGGAAGTAGAGAGAAGAGTCAAAAGAACATGGAACAGTTATTGAAGTTATAAAGAAATATTTAAAAGCGATATGCCTATAAAGCTCAAAAAAAGTCATGGACTCGTGTATTATCTCTTGTCTCACATATGCATGCCAAATATGGAAGTTTACTAACAAAGTTAAAAATAAATTAACTACTTTCCAAAGAGGAATGGAGCGCAGCATGTTAAACATAAAAAAAAATACAAAAGATAAGATTAGACATTTGAAAATAACATCCAAGACCAAAGCAATAGATGCTCAATCCCACGCTTAATAATTAAAATGGAAATGGGCCGGGCATGTAGCGCGCCTGGTAGACCGCAGATGGACCAAAACTGTTACGACACGGAATGGACCACCAGGTAAGCGCTACAAAGGAAGATCCTACACAAGATGGGAAGACGACGTAAAAAAAATTGCGGGCCCAAAATGACTCGAAATAGCCCGTAGAGAAGTCCGTAGAGAGGGGGAGGACACGATAACTCTGAAATCCGACAACCTGATCTACTACCGGGAAGGTGACCAGCGGTCCCAAAGTGGTGTCGGTTTTCTCGTTCACAAGTCCCTCGCTAACAATGTTATCACCATCGAAAGTATGTCGAGCAGGGTTGTAGATCTAATACTCAGAATATCCAAGAGGTATTCGCTGAAGGTCATTCAGGTATACGCACCGACCTCGTCACACCCAGATCCAGAGAGTCACGCATTATTTCGGGCGTAATGTCACTTGCTGGTTCCAACAGAATACCAGCGCTGGTTGCTCGCAAGCGCAACCAGCATTACGCTGAGTTGGGACCAGTTTTGTGACAATGATTTTAGGCATAATACTGTTGTTTTTGTTTGTGTTTTATGATTTGTTTTGTTGTATATTGTTGTTATTGTACCTCTTATTTTTATTGCAAATAAATTTCTTTCTTTCTTTCTTTCTGACTGCCTCGGTGGCTCAGTGGTTAGTGACCCTAACTTCTGGATCAAAGAGGCGTGGATTCGATCCCCACCAGGGCAAATATTTATGTGATGAACATAAATGTTTGCTCTGTGTCTGGGTGTTATTTAGTTAATATCTATATAAGTATGTATTTAAAAATAAGTATATGTAGTATATCAGTCTCAGGCAGCCATATCACAAGCTTAGTTTGGGGTCAGAGGCCGTGTGTAAGATGTCCCAAAAATATTTATTTATTTCTAGATGACGAAGTGGAGACTATGTATGAAGACGTAAGTCAGGCCATACATACATCTAAGACCCACTTTACTGTTGTTATGGGGGATTTCAATGCAAAGTTGGGCAAAAGAAGCGATGATGAGCTGAGAGTGGGGCAATTTAGCAAGACATCCTGGACATGAGCCTGTACGAGATTAGAATGGCCCTGAATCAGCTTAAGAACAACAAGGCGCGGGTGATGACGGTATCAGAGCTGCTGAGAGCGGGTGGAACACCGGTACTAAAAGTCCTCCAGGAGCTTTTCAACACCGTCGTCCTCGAAGGCATCACGCCAGAAGCATGGAAAAGAAGCGTGGTAGTGTTGTTTTTTTTTTCAAGAAAGGTGACAACATTTTATTGAAGAACTACAGACCCATCTCACTTCTGAGCCATGTTTATAAGCTGTTTTCAAGGGTCATTATGAACCGTCTCGAGCGCAGGCTTGATGACTTTCAGCCTTGCGAACAAGCCGGTTTCCGAAAAGGCTTTAGCACCATGAACCACATTCATACGCTGCGGCAGGTTATACAGAAGACCGAAGAGTATAATCTGCCACTTTGCTTAGCGTTTGTGGACTATGAAAAAGCCATTGATTCGGTCGAGACATGGACTGTGCTCGAGTCTCTCCAACGATGCCGTATTGACTATCGGTACATCGAAGTGTTGAAGTGCTTGTATAATAACGCCACTATGTCGGTCCGAGTACAGGAAGAGAGCTCCAAGGCGATCGCTTTAAAAAGAGGCGTAAGACAGGGAGACGTGATTTCTCCAAAACTGTTTACAACTACTTTGGAGAACGCCTTCAAGCTCCTGGAATGGAAAGGATTCGGCATCGATATCAATGGCGAATATCTCACTCATCTTCGGCTTGCCGACGATATAGTAGTCATGGCAAAATCGATGGAAGAGCTCAGCACGATGCTCGAAGGCCTCAATCGGGTTTCACAACAGGTGGGTCTTAAGATGAACATGGACAAGATTAAAGTCATGTGTTATTCCCATGTTTTACACACCCCGATTTCTGTTGGAAACTCGGTTCTTGAAGTCGTTGACTCGTACGTCTACCTAGGACAAGTAGTCCAGTTAAGCAGGTCCGACTTCAACAAAGAGGCTAATCGCCGAATCCAACTCGGATGGGCAGCGTTTGGAAAATTGAGTAGCGTCTTCTCGTCCGACATACCTCAGTGCCTCAAGTCAAAAGTTTTCGACCAGTGTATGTTGCCAGTGATGACTTATGGCACAGAAACGTGGTCTCTCACTTATTAGTAAGCTCCAAGTAACCCAACGAGCTATGGAGAGAGCTATGCTCAGAGTCTCTCTGCGGGATCGAATCAGGAATGAGGAGATTCGTAGAAGAACCAAAGTTACCGACATAGCCCAACGGATCAGCAAGTTGAAATGGCAATGGGCAGGGCACATAGCGCGGAGGACTGATGACCGGTGGAGCCAAAAAGTTCTCGAGTGGAGACCACGTACCGGCAAGCGCAGCGTAGTCCACCCACAAGGTGGACAGATGACCTCATTAAGACCGCAGGATCGCGCTGGATGCAAGCCGCTTCCAACGGGTCTTATTTAGATCCATAGGGGAGGCCTACGTTCCAGCAGCGTTTCGGATGGGCAAAAATTTATTTGCGTGGGTCAAAACTACCACGTAAACCACGCAGATCACGACCACGAAAATCAAAATAAATCCTAAAGGATTTATTTACACAAAAACCTTTTAAACAAATAAACTGTGTTTTGAATATAAATTACGTTACTTCATATTTGTTCGCTACAATATTTTACTAAATAAATAAATTCACAGACACCGGAGATAATTGTACCACGCAAATCAAAGTTTTGAGAAACCAAACCCACGCAACAAGGTTCTTACCTCTTTTTTTTTAAAACTCGACGCACCATCACTCAAGTACTCTACCCGGCAGTTGGAGCGCGACTAGTTATAACTTGAATTAGAATCACGCAACATCAGGCCGCAAATTAAGAGATATACTAGTGAAATTATAAAAATCCACGCAAATCAGTAACTACCTCGGGACAGTTACATTTATTTTTTTTGTAGGCAATGTAGTTCTTTTAGAACTATGGTTTATTTTTTTATAGCATTTTAAACTTCTTAGGACTTAGTGGTATTTTTTTTGTAACCATGTAGCGTATAGTTTAAAATATAAAATTCACTAAGTGATCAGATCGGGGTTTGGGACACTCCACGAAAATCAAAGAATGGGGGTATTTCATTTTTTTATCATATTTATTTATAAAGATAATTGAATAATAATCAGTATCCCAGTTCAGAGAGGTTTTAAGCTTTGCTCGAAAAAAAAACTGGCTCGCTGACTTTATGATTTCTATTTTTTTTAAGTAAAGCCGCTTGAAAACCCTGTCCCAAAGAATGACCCAATTAATATTAGGCTAAAATCCTCAAAAAATATAGTTAGTCCAACAAATATTAGGTATTTGACAATTTTTTCAACATTTTTGCGTAACATTTTTCCTTTTGCAAATTTTACAACAAATCATTATGAATAATTAATATAATTAAAACCCGCTAAAGTTTCGCTTGACGTTACTCATAAATATTTTTTACGAACAAGTAATTAAAATGTGTTATAATAACAAATATTATCACAAATTATTAAAACTTAATACTTGACACTGGCAAATGCACCATAATACGACGCCAAAACCCAAAAGAAGAAGAAGATAGTTGACAAAAACTTATTTTTTTATAGACAAGTGCCTTTACTAAATGCAAGATTTACATAATCTAAATCTACGTAATAGAAGCCCTTCCTGAACTGCGGCGCGAAAAAGAAACTTTGTTTTAAAATTTAAATTACTGTTTACAGACTCCAAGGTCCACGCCCTTTGTTAAGTTAGTTTACATTTGATTGAGTGCAATTGTACAATAGACATGGGTTAGTTTAAATCCTAGCCAAATTTAAAAAAGTTTCGGTGCATTGCGTGAGTGCCACGAGCAAACCGGCAACCCACAAGCAGCACCCGATAAAAACGATAAAAAGATTGTACGTTTGAACAAATAAATACTTGGGTCCCGTGAGTAAACAAAAATATTAATCTTAATCTGCTCGAAAATTGTTTCAGAGACCACAATTACTCCATGTAGAAGAAGTGATCCAGAAATTGAACAATGCTTTCTCGGCAAAATTGAAGCGATAAAACCAACACTCAAAGGTATTTACTACGAGTATAGTTGACAAGGAGTTTTGGCGGGAACGCGGAAAAATCATGTCGCCGCATTGTATTATTTTGTTAAACTTGTGTTTTATCAGTGATACCTAAATAGTGAAAAATTGTGGTATTTCATTGATTATGAGCTGATTTACGTGCATGAGTAATTGCAAGTAAAATAATGTAATGTATCATGTAGTTCCGTGTTGTTACCAAAACTCCATAGACGCCTCTAGTAAAGTCTACACTGCTTTACTGAGGTATGACTTCGACTATGTTTGGACTTGACAGCAATTGGACTATGACGAGACTACGGCTGGCTATTTTGAAAATATTATCACAAATTATTAAAACTTAATACTTGACAGTGGCAAATGCATCATAATACGACGCCAAAACCTAAAAGAAGAAGAAGATAGTTGACAAAAACTTTTTTTTTATAGACAAGTGCCTTTACTAAATGCAAGACCTACATAATATAAATCTACATTTAAACTACTACCTACTACATAACAAGCAATTGGATCATCCAGAGACCCTTGAAGGTCTAAAGATAATCCAAGTGCTCAAGCCCACTGCCAGTTGGCAGCGTGCCCAGCATGCTGGCAGCATTTCCACGCTGAATGGCAATGCTTATACGTATTTATATTACTAACAGACATAGCTTCTACCAAAGAAAATATAATAATACTACGTACTTCTACTTAGGAAAAGTAATGAATCGCCACGGTGACAAAATAATTAATGATCTGATCAACACAAAGAAGATGTTTCAGTTTTTTCAAATCGACTCCGGACCCAAGTTGGCTATTTCAAGTCTAATACGGACAAGTGTCACTGACGCTGACTCAGTGAAGTGCGACTGTGGAGACAGGGCAGACAATTAATCACATTTTGTCCTGCCCCCAGTGTCCAACCACCAGCACATCTTATGGAAGCCTCCCCTGAGGTGGCAGTAGCTAAATACTGGCGAAACTTGTGTAGTTAACACTCTCACTATTAGAACCATCGACACGACGAAGAAGAAGAATATAGACATAGATGTAGCGTAATAGTGTGACAAACAAATGCACTACAATAAAATCGTTCTTATTTACTTTTGTAGATTCCAGATCCATGCGCTTTTGCAACGGCTCTTTTTGAAATGTTTAAAAATGACTTAATTAAATAATCGCATGCTATGCCATCCTGTACGCATTAATATATATCTTCGAAGCGTTAACTTGGTCTCGTTGCCATTTACGCATACCACCTAGTGAGTTATCCGTATACTAGTGGACTGCATGCAAGCAGCTTCCAAGTGGTCCTAAACCTAATAGTCTACTGCAGGACGTAGGCCTACTCATGAAGAATTCATTCACGAACGATTCCATACATCTATTCATCAGTCTTAAGAGGTCTAGGTCCACTGCTGGACATAGGCCTTTCCTGTGGATCTCTAATTAGACCAGTTGGTAGCGGATCGCATCCAGCGCAATCCTGCGGTCTTAATGAGATCATCCTTCCACCTTGTGGGTAGACGTCCTATACGCTGCGCTTGCCAGTACGTGCTCTCCACGCGAGAACTTTTCGACCTCATCGGTCATCAGTAATGCTTATTTATTGATATCAAAATCAGTATTATGTAATAACTATCTTATATTTCCCTAGAGCCTTTGACGATGCACAGCATGGACGTGTCAACATCGATCGACGTCGCTGGGGACGTGGAGATAACACTCAACAACATTAAAGCCCGCCGCTGGACCGAGTTCAGCATTAAAGAATTGAAGTAAGTGAAACTTCATTAGCCCACTAGATCGGATGAAAGTAAAAAATATAACCGGACAAGTGCGAGTTAGGCTCGCCCGCCGAGGGCTCCGTACAAATCCTAAAAAAATTAAAAGAACCGGGAAACAATTTAACAAATTAACTTTACAAAAAAGACTAAGCAAATCCAGTCATCGTCGACGAAAGAGGATATTTTCACACTTATCCTCATAAATCAAAAAATACACATCATAAAATTAATATAAAAAATGTTTTTGTTTGCGGGAACTTTGTTTTCTTTCATATGGTATCCTACATGATACGATTAAAACTATGAATCCAATTTTTGCATTTAGGCCCTATTTTTATGATTGATTAAAAAATGTGTCATTTTCAGATATATTCCATTAATTAGTGTACTCTAAGACAAAGCTCGCCAAATTTCATAGTTCTAGGTCAACGGAAAGTACCCTGTAGGTTTTTATTCCCTTGTGATTTGTGCACGACGGCTGCACCTATTACGAACTTCTATATTTATTTGGCAAACTCTTTCGGCAAAACATTCCAAATTCAAAATTATTAGTGCGATTCGCGCTCGACGCTGTATTGTTAAGAAAAAACAGTGCATATAAGTTTGTGAAGAAAATAAAAAGGTTTTGATTTCGGTGATCCTGCAGTTTCCTGTAGACGAAAACACCAAGCTCCACATCAGCAATAAAGGTTCCCTCGGGCAGACGCGCTCGTGGGAACATGAGTGTCGAAATATGCTGTTTTTGCGACATAAACTGCTAATGCGACTAGTACCAGCCTTTTTAATAGTCCACTGCAGGACATAGGCCTACCCACGAAGGGTGTTTGGACCATATCCACCACGCTGGCCCAGTGCGGGTTGGTGGATTCACATACGCCATTGAATTTCTTCTACGGACGTATGCAGGTTGCCTCACGATGTTTTTCCTTCACCGAAAAACCAGTGGTGTGAAATTCCGTACATAAATTCCAAAGAACTCATTGGTACGGGACCGAGGATTCGAACCCACGACCTCACGATTGTAAGGCGGGTGTCACTACCTCTAGACCACCACGGCAATAATGCGGCGGAGACGAAATGCGACTAGGAATTGTTGAAATTAAGATCTTCGCAAATTCATGGTCTCATGCAGTTGTGTAAAAGTTAAACTCTTTGGTTATCGTAAAACTTGGATATCGTAACTGCTGTAACTTTTTGACACACGGATTGACAGATGGACAGACGGACAACAGAGTGATCTAATAAGGTTTCTGTTTTTTACTTTTGAGGTACGGAACCCTCAAAAGTTAGGGAAGTTTTTAAGTCGAAAAAGTAGGCTAGATGCTCTCATTACGAATCTTTATCTCAGGACATAGAAGAGTGACATGCCTCTGGTGTCGTGTTCCAATAATAATCGGCGAGTGCGAGTCGGACTCGCACACGAAGGGTTCCGTACTGTATGGAAGCCGCCTTAGCATATTTTATTATTACTATATATTTTTGAAGGGAATATACAATTTGATATTCTGTGAATATGATAGTTCCTCATGCTCGTCTTTATGTTTTTTTTGTGTTTTTAGGGGTACGGAACCCTCAAACGGAAAAAACGGAACCCTTATAGGATGACTTTGTTGTCCTTCTGTCCGTCTGTCCGTCTGTATGTATGTCAAGACTCTTTATCTCGGGAACGCGTAAAGATATCGAGTTGAAATTTAAACTGTATACGTAAATCTATGATCTCTTGCAGTTGTTAAGAAAACCTTCTGAGTTATCGTTTAAAAAAGTTGCAGTTTATGTGGTAAAACGCTGCATATTTCGACACTCACAAAAATTAAAACCTACAGGGTACTTCCCGTTGACATAGAACAATGAAATTTGGCGAGAAATATTGTCTCAGAGTACACATATAGGAATAAATCTGAAAACTGTACATTTTTATTTAAATCACAAAAAGTAGGGCCTCAAAATTCACAAAATATGGGTTCAAAATTCAAAGTGAGTAAATCGTATCATGTAATGTATCATATAAAAGAACTTCATTAGCACACGCTAAAATAGGTTTTTAATTTTTTTACAATGTGTTTGTACGGAACCCTTGACGTGCGAGCCTGACTCGCACTTGTTCGGTTTTTTATTCATTCTCGCCAACTGTGAACCGATTTGAAAACCCTCACACTACTTTTTTGTTTCGAAATGATATACTCCCGAGGTGGTCCCATTCAAAGGACATGTCCACAAAATGTATGGAGGCTGGTATAATAATAATCAAAAATTCTAACCACAACACTCGTTACATTTTGAGAAAGTTCATATTTTTCTTAGTCTAATACAACAGTTAAACAGTTAAACAAAAAAGAGCCCTCCGATTTTTTAAAAATTAATTTTGATTTTATTAGAAAAAATAAACATATTTCGCTCAATAGGTAGTTTATCTCTAGCAGCCCTGATTAAGTAACCTCCAAATTGTTAAAAAAAGCATTTTTACCAATTAGACACACTCTTTAAGTGATTTTTTGTCACATTGTACCTACTAACTGGTCACACTGGTAGGTTAAAATTTTTAATTTTAGCAAATTAAGAGATGAATGTAGAAGAATCAGCTACGAATGCAAGTAAAATAACGATAGAAGCATTTCATTATTACTAAACTAGAAAAAATAATAAGCTGTATTTTTATTTTTCAGACAATTTAATCTTTACATTTAAAAAAAAAATGGAGGGGTGAAAAAATCTAAATTAAATATTTTTGGGAAGTCCATAAAACAAGCTTTCAAGTGTTGTAAATATCATCTTGGTTCGATTTTTCTCTAAATAATACGAGTATACCACTTGTGGACGTCACCTTTTATCGAAATCGACTCCG
Organism: Hypomecis punctinalis; assembly: GCA_949316475.1. Taxonomy (NCBI): domain Eukaryota; kingdom Metazoa; phylum Arthropoda; class Insecta; order Lepidoptera; family Geometridae; genus Hypomecis; species Hypomecis punctinalis. The sequence goes on from OX438795.1 coordinate 26,173,978, forward strand.
TTTTCGAATAATATCAAAATTGTATACATGAATTCGAGCGAACTATTCGAATTTTGTACACGATGGACGGCTTTGCCATTTTTTGCGAAAAATAATGATATAGTTTTAACAATGTCACGGAACATGCTCAAATGTCTTCAAGTGGTAGACATGTAGATGACTTAATTAAGACTGCGAGTATCGCGCTGGACGCAAACCGGTCACGTGCACGAAAAAATATTTATAATAAACCTAAAATGTTCTTTTTTAAATGTTATAATTTGCGGAATTGGAGGCGCAATATTACTTTGTGCCTGTCGCCGTTGAGACATTGGGTTCTTGGGGGACCGAGAGCAAGAAGCTGATTCGGGAGATTGAGCAACGGTTCAGGGAAAGAAACGGTGACCCCCGCTCCGGTTGTTTTTTGGTGCAGAGGTTGGCCATTGCCATTCAGCGCGGTAATGCAGCCAGTGACTTTTGCGCCGGGGACAATTAGGGGCGAGCTTTTCGATTATTTTTTTGTAAGCTAGGCTTGAGTTTTGTATTTAATGTTTTAAATGTAGAAGGACATGGGAGCGATCACAAGCAGAGTAGATACCACCGAGTAACACACGGAAACGTAGCCTTGGACTCTGCTGGTGATCGCTTTCACAAAATAAATCAGAATAAGTGTGCATTAAATAGAAATTAGCATTGCGTGCATGCCTTGAGCATTCATGCTCGCCATCGAAGGCTCCTTCTTGCAGCGGCGTCGTGTGTCGGGTCGTTCTCTTCTCTTAAATATGGTCGAGGAGAGTGATGGCTGATACATGCGTCATACTCGTGATCGGGTGCTGCATGCGGGTCGCCGGTTTGCTCGTGGCATTCACGCAATGCAATGAAACCACCAACTTAGACTAAGATTTAATCTAACCCCTCTCTATTGTACAGTCGCATTCTTTCAATTGGAACTAACTTAACAAAAGGCACAGACCCTGGAGTCTGTCGGCCATTAATGTAAATAAAAAAAAAATGTTTTAAATGACGCAATGTAATTTGACTTTTGAATAAATGTTATAATAAATAAATATTTTTTCAGGATGGATGTGCATAACAACAACAGATACATTGTAAATCTTCGAGTAGCTTTGCCTCGCTTGGATCTATCAGCCGACTACGACATGAAGAAAACGGTGTTCTTCTACGATTTCAGGACCTACGGAAAATTCAGGGGATCATTTAGTGAGTTGAAATAATTTTAATAATGGACTACCTCGGTGGCTCAGTGGTTAGTGACCCTAACTTCTGAGTCAAAGAGGCGTAGGTTCGATCCTCAACCAGTGCAAACATTTATGTAATGAACATAAGTGTTTGCTCTATGTCTGGGTGTTATTTAGGTACTATCTATATAAGTATGTATTTAAAAATATGTATATGTAGTATATCAGTCTCTGGCAGCCATATCACAAGCTTTGCTTAGTTTGGGGTCAGAGACCGTGTGTCCCATAATATTTATTTATTATTTATTTTATTGGACACGTGTTTTTTCTTTTGTCAATCATAACAACAAATAACAAAGATAAACCTTGTCAAAGTTTGGGAGCGGGGATCGTAAAGTCATCTCTCTCACAGAAGTCTATAATATATTTGTATGGCACTTGTAACGTCACGTGAAACTTTAACATAATTTAACATAGGATAAATCTTCATCAATTTCGGCTCGTACCTACTAAGCGATTCGCTTCTTTCTTCATAGTGCGGACCGCCAGGAATTGAAATGCCCTGCCTCATAAATGGAGTATCTTCTAGGTCTACATGCTCTATCTTCGGCTAGAACTTTGCTTTTCATCAGGCGAGTTCGTGGCCAAATTGTAACGTAGCTCTATTTTGCATAAAAAAATGTTTAGTTGGTAAAAGAAAAAATAAGTGTCTAATATTTTTTTGATAGTCTACCTGACAAACTAATTATATTGTTTAGTCATCATGCAAATTGTGAAACGCCGGTTCGTGAAGTCTTAGTCAACGGAGACGAACCCGCCAATAAACTTGTCGTTGCACTTGAGTAAAGTTTACCAACTATTAGTCAGATCCTCAATTCTCAACTTACGATCTCCTCTCGTTCTCCAATCAGGAGTGCCGTCACACTACGATCGAATACTGTAGCATACTGCATCAGCCCCTTGTCTCTAGAATCATCTCTTCTTCTAACTTAATTTCAAATCTTATTCACTGAAGACAGACTGCCTCAGCGCCCTGTCTCTAGAACCATCTTTTCTTCTAACTTCATTTCAAATCTTATTTACTGAAGACAGACTGCCTCAACGCCCTGTCTCTAGAACTATCTCTTTGTCTAGCTTCATTTCAAATCTTATTCACTGGAGACAGACTGCTTCAGCTCCCTGTCTCTCGAACCATCTCTTCTTCGCACTTAACGTCCATCAAATCTAAGAGGTACCGTTTGACGTTTCATATTTTTTCATCCCATCCCTATCATTCAATTGTCAGAACTGTCAAACGGTACTTCTTAGATTTGACGCAGTCCGTCAAATCTAAGAAGTACCGTTTGACAGTTCTGACAATTGAATGAAAGGGATGGGATGAAAAAATATGAAACGTCAAACGGTACCTCTTAGATTTGATGGACTGTAATTTCAAATCTTATTCACTGGAGACAGACTGCCTCAGCTCCCTGTCTCTCGGACGGTCTCTTCTCACTTCATTTCAAATCTTATTCGCCGGAGACAGGCTGCCTCAGCTCCTTGTCTCTGGAACCATCTCTTCTTCTCACTTCATTTCAAATCTTATTTACCGTCGTAATAACGTCGTGCGTTGGAACTGTCAAGTATGATTGTAGAAGAATCCATCCCAGAGGGATGATTTGGTCGATTGAGATAATTTTGAATGAGGTGCATTGATTAAAGTAAGACACGAGTCAGACCGATACATGAAAGACAATTTCGACTCGGTGAGTGAGGCCAGATTATGCACCTAGACGTTCAAAATATATTTGATAATTTTACAGTTGTAAGCCGAAAATTGGTCTTTTGATTTATTTTTTGTGATTAATGAAAAGATCGTATTTGTTTTCATAGAAAACATTTTTATTTTATTCTTTTCGTTATAATTACAAAATTATACTTCATAAACTCGGCTACTGTCGGCGAGACTTTGGTACTTATAACTTTGTTATTACACTTACCTTTTCATTTCAATATAAATAATTGAACAAAAATTTAAATTCCATATTTGCGATAATGGGAGCCTTTGATTGGCCCTCGCGTTAGGATTCTAGTAGTTCTTATTATGTGAAAAAAATCCAGAGCTAATCTAACATTTGTTTTTCAGACAATGTCTCAATCCGGTCCCGCTTGGCTGGTTCTCCGGTGCTCATAGATGGAGAGGAGTATCTCCAACTAAACTCGGCGACCAGTGAAATCGCAATCGCCGGGGGATATTTGAACGTCCAGCAATATGACGACTCTTTCATAGGTAACATTGGTTCAATAAATTGCAACAAAATAGTACAACTAAAAGCGTTTGATACTTGGTAGACACCATTTCGGTTTTCATCAGTAGACTCGCGTCTACCAAGTATAGTCGGTACCTTGGCTGCTGGTTAAAACCTTATTGTTGGTTCACCGTAACGCCACGTCGGTTCTCTTTGTGCACAAACACTACAGCTGATTGTTTTTCATAGTTCTGATTTGGTCCTATAATTTGGTTGCATACAGAATCACTTCTAAAACACCGAGAACCTAGCAGAATTACATACTCGTCTCTAACATCTTAAACGACATTTGTTATACAATTAATTAATTATTATTAATTTTGTTAGACAATTAATTACATAATTACATTTTCTAGTTATTATTCTATAAGTAAGTATATACTAATGTGCTATACTTGCCTAAAATAAACAAAATATTGTTTATTATTATATTTTACTGTACGAAGACACTAACCTACAGTGCCGGCAGAAGTGACAACTTGAACCTAATTATAAAGTACTATCATCTAGGTATATGGTAAAATACAATATCACACATGCACTCGCGTGCAAGCGCCCCGCGCCGTCTTACGAATTTTTGATCAGGTTACGTGTCCCGACGTGAGTTCCTCATTTTTTGTCCATCCCAAAGAGTGTTGAACCCTGCTAAAAAGTTTTCGCTTCAAAAATCTTTTTGTTTGTTGAACAGGAAGTCAAATCGCGTCATCCATGAATTCTGACTCCGCTGCAGCCTTGCGCCAGATCACCTCTTCGATCAACCAGAAGTCGGCGAGAATGGTTAAGGAATATCTTAACCAAAAGCTGGCCACAGTGTCTCTGAGATATCTCTTGGTTGACTGATCTTAGTTTTAGTGCCACACAGAGTTAATATCTAGATTCCAGATCAACGTTTACTATAGCATCAACTCGGAATTAGAGAGAAAAAAATAACAGATTTTTCAGAATCTGCTGAAGCCGTTGTTGATCCCGGGTTGCAATTTTGTATGTAACATCTTATTTATTGTTTTTTTTTTAATGGGCAAGCGCCTTTATTTACTACCACTAAATACAAGACATAATCTAAAACTACACAAACTACTACATGACAAGCAATTGGATCATCCATAGACCCTTGAAGGTCTAAAGATAATATTTATTGTTCTCGAATTCCGGGTTGTCGATGTAAAATTTGTTCATGATGATTGTCTTAATCACCCCCTTATGTCTTAGTATTAATAAATACGCTTCTAATATATTTTCTAAATCTATCTGATAGACTAATTATAATAATTTAATCATTTTGCTTATAGCAAGCCGCGACTGGCTTTGCTTAAAAAATATGACCTGATGTTCACGTTCAAGGCTGGCCCCGAGCCTCGACCCATACCCATGTATTTTTTTATTAAGTGACATTCTCAAAATCTATTTGAATCCTATGCAATAAATTGATCATAAAAGTATCGTGTTTAATTAAAAATATAATATAGTCACAGAGATCCTCTACGATAACAAATGACCCCCAAAATTTAAAACCTTTGAAAGTATGTATTTACAAGGCGCCACCACGCATGTGTGCGATAATGTAAGGATTTGTTGCTGTTTCACATTAGAACAATAGGCTATGTTATCCTAGAAGACCTCTTCATGCTACATACGTCTACATATACTTGGTATATGTCTACAATTCTATCTACATGTGCCTATGCAAGTATACCCACGACTGATGTTTTCCTTCACAGCAACTCTCAGATTTATTGTACATAGTTGTGCTTAGTTGGACGTAGTTGTGCCATTAGGAATACGTAATTTGGATGTCAAACTAGTTGTGCGAAAGCAGTTTGTCCATGAGGAACTCATCTGCCTTACTTGATTTGATTTTTTGAATAAAAAAATGATTTGAATCAAACTACATTTTATTTAAAAAAACTGAGCGACTTTATTCATTTTTACGTCACAATTTTGTCTTACTCAAAACTTAGTAAAATGTGGACTTCTTTGCCTTTAGTTGATGTTAGTATCGTCGTTAATATACTATACCTATGAGAGTATACATATCGCACTAATAATACAATAGTGTCGTAACTCAAAATACATCGAACTTGACATAACATTATAATCTTACGTAAAATTTAATTCCCCACAAGTCATTAAAACAGTCGTAAAAACACTGCAAAAAAAAGAATAAGAGATGGCGCTATAAGACATTATTAATGACTGACTGGTCGCCTACCCCCCGCCTGCAATATTGTGTCATCTTCATAAACGAGACTCAAGACAGGAAATTTTCAAGATATATTGGAATTTAGGGACATAGCCAAAACAAAGAAAATCTATAATTAGACATGCTACAGACATCAAACCCTGATGAGCAATGTGAATATTTTTGTATAATTACGTAAGCAATTGACAGAATAAATGTAAAAATAAAGAAATATTTTGTTTTGGAAGGTTTATTTTGTAGATTAAGTACAAAATGTTAAATAATAAAAAGAGTACCACTTATTTTGTGATCAGTACTAGAAATCACTGTTTTTGTTAAAGTAGGTTCGATTTATTAATTTTTCAAATGTTTAACTTCTTAGAAGTAAGTATAGGCAAAGTCCAAATTTAAATTTTCTATTATAAATACTACTAAGAATAGTCTGGTTTTATTTAAACAAGGGACCTACCTATAGACGAAGTACCAAGAATCAGTTCTGTTGTATTTATTTTGTTTATTTACAAAAAATCACCTAAAATCGTTGAAAAAATGTATAATTCAATCTGTCGTAACACGAAATATTTCATCAATAACGATGTTACTAAAAATAATTTGTTATTTTGAAAACTGCGTTTGGAGTAATACTGTCTTAACTCAAAATTCCTAAATAACTTCAATATTACAATATTTTTTTAATATTTGTTAGTTAATATTATTTCTTTTTAAAATCTCATAGAGCTTTTATTTTATTTGTATCTATAATAGGAAGTGAGTAATGCGTTTTTCGTTGATTCTGGAGCGATTTTAAGTTACAACACTATTGTATTATTAGTGCGATATGTCGATTTGGTTTCTGAAATATTGAACCGTATGTTTTCATTTTACAAGCCACTCGGTTGAATGCCATCGCTTCATTTAGGGATTCTTCTGAAGTTTATCTGAAATTCTTCTGCTAACTGAAGTTATTTCTAAAGAATTGCGCTGCGGATTAGATAAAATGGTTTAGATTCTTACCTAGCAATAATATGGAGCATTTTGTGCATTTTTATATAGGTAGGTATTTGGTGAAATAAATAAATATTGTGCATTTAATAATAATTTTTCGCAAAAAATAGCATGACCGACTTCACCCGTGTACAGAATCATTACATAGTATAAAACAAAGTCGCTTCCCGCTGTCTGTCGCCATGTCTGCTTATATCTTTAAAACTACGCAACGGATTTTGATGCAGTTTCTTTTCATAGATAGAGTAATTCAAGAGAAATGTTTATATGTATAATACACCTGTGCGGAGCCGGAGCGCATCGCTAGAACGCAAATATTATGCACGGATCGATGTAACATTTTTCACATTATTGTTGATTTATCAAAAATGGCTCAGCCATTTTCGATAAAATTTAAATGGGAGAAATAACTTTATTTCTAAGTTATTTCGTCGGTCAAAAAAAAATAACGGGTTGCACTCCGGGAGTGCCGGTAGAAGTAAAAACTAGAACATTAACGTTGTGCATTTTTGAATATTTTGGAATAGATAGGGAATAATTTTGCACGAATCTTATAATACTTTAGTAGCGGCATAGTGTTTGACCAATCACAGAAGCCGAAACGGTTAAATCAAGACCTTCTGATTGATTAATGACAAAGCCACAGGTGTCTGCTAGTTTTCTATTCTATCAAAGAATATTTTGAAAACCACAAGTTAATTGCCTTCGGATTACCCAATTTATAAAGTTGTTGAAATTTTACTATGTTACTCTAGCTTAAGACTCTTTATAAAAATAAGTATGATCCATATTGTACGCTCGAAATGGGCAGGCTGTTTGAACTTTAAAATTTTATGTAACATCATTTGTACACAGCTAAACAATAAAGTTTTTTCTATTTCTATTTCTGCGGGTCGCTTAGTAGAATACCTATATTCATTCAATATTACTATTAATTTATTTGTGTAGTTACTGTATTTAAGATATATGTGATTTTCATTTCATTTTTAGGGTTACGTACCTAAAAGGTAAAAACGGGACCCGATTACCAAGATTCTGCAGTCCACTTGTCTGTCTGTCACCATAGCTGACTGAATCAGGCGTTACTTTGCGGAAATTCATCTTCAAATCTTTCTTTCGAATAAATATTTAGTGTATTTCCGCTATCTTGTTGTAGGCAAATAAGTTTTTAAAAAATACACAATTATTAATATAACAATAATTATATATTGTATAATTATTGTAATATAAATAGTTGTGTAATTTTTTCTTAAATGCCCTTAAACTTATTTGCCTACAACAAGATAGCGGAAAAACACTAAATATTTTATCAAAAGAAAGATTTGTCTGTCACCATATTGTGAACCATTATATCGAGAAAGCTGAAATTTTCACGTTATACCGGCAACGGAAATACATCATCTTATGATGTATTTATGTTGCCGCTATAACAACAAATACAAAAACAGAATCATATTATTTACATTCAAGGTGAGCTCCTTGCCTCCTATAGTCCTAACAAACCTGAATTCTTGGCCGTTTTCGCTTGATACTAATAATAGCATCAGGAAAATGCTTGAAATATTCACAGAATATTTAGTTGTATATTCACTTCAATAGTAAATAATGATGAAATTGAAATAAAGGGGCCCATGCAGTACGGAACCATTCATGCACGAGTCCAACTCGTACTGGGCCAATTATTTATCGATCGTTTAACTGTTGAGATAATACCTATTTGACACGAGTTACTAAAGTTAAATTATAAGCTATATTGTCTGTAGCAGTCGAATCATACTACTTATTTGTATAAATAAAAGAAAGAAAGAAAAAAAAAATTATTTACCAAAACGTGATTAAATTAATAATTTCAATATAATTTGCCTGATACCAGTATTGTACTTAGTTATATACATAGTGAAATTAACAGTGGGTCCCGAACTCGGCTAGGCCGGTCTCTTGGGAGCCCTTACTAGTGGAGTTATTGTAACGAAATTCGCGCTTTAACATTTAAAAAAGGGTTTTTGAAAATTATATTAAGTATTAGATAGTATTAATAAAATAAAATCGGAATCATAATTAAGTGAAATTAAAATACAAATGAAATGAAATAAATCAAATCAAATTTAACATTTAAAAATTAACGCATGAAATTATTCAATAAAGATTGGAATTAAAATTAATTGAAATCAAAATTAGAATACAAATTAAATTAAAAAGCATGGAAAACATTTTCACGTTAATATAATAACATATCTAATAAGATGAATGTTTATGTTTATTATTATGTTTACTATGTAGTGTTTATTTTTTCTTGAGTTTGTATTACTTTTTTTTAATTCAATAGGTATAGTACAGGGCGACAATATCCTAGAGCATCCCGCCGCATTCCGTTAGGGCACTGGTTAGGTACCCTACTAATACTTATTGGCACTAACGGCACAAACTTGCTGCATCTTCCTAGGTCATCTAGGGCGAAACCTTCAGGGCACTGGAACACGTTTGGAGCCTCGCGAGCCCATGTTTGGTCTTTCAGGGACTCTGGATCGTTGATAGCCTGCTGGGATCCTGAGCTTCTGAAAATTTAAGTAATTTTCTATTTAGTTTACTCTTTAAATTTTTTTTTAAATACTGTCTATTTTAAATATTTTTAAGAGTTGTCTGTTGTTTTTTGTATATTGCATTGAGTAGGTACTTTGTTACAATTTTTTTTTTTATTTTTATTTTTTTTTTTTTTTTTTTTTTTTTACTGGTACTTTGTTGTACTATTTTGTTTTATTTTAAAGTCACTAAAATCAAGCAGCCGTTTACTTCCCAATCGGGAATAATCCATGTGTAGGCTGAATCATACAAGTCGGCGTATGTGAAGTTCGCTACGAGCTCCACAATGTGACAGAAGCTCACATTAAGCTACTCGTCGATTGGATATTGCCCCGCTTGTGGCTAACTTCGAATCCGCCGTCTTGCTTGATTTGGCCTATTTATACCTATTTGCGCATTTTTGTCTTTTACTTTACCTCTTACATAAAAATAACAGAGAATTACCGATTCTATTTTCGAACATGAAAATTGTTGCTGTTAAAAGTGCAGGGCGATTTAGATTTAGGGAAGAAAAAATCGATTGATTTAGAATAACATTGACTCGTCATTTTTCTACCTAATTTACGTCCTCGATTAGTGCCACCAGTAGGTAGTGTAGAGTCACCTTATCTGATACCTCAGAAACTCTTTGTACCTACATTTACAAAACAACAGCCTCTAAATTGAAATCTAATAATCTCTTACCTTCTTGGAAAACCCGCACGTAGCCAAGGCGAGGGTTTATAATTTAACTTATCACTAGTATTACTATACTCGTACAGTGTTCTTGCACTAACGTTTAAATAAACACCAAAACACAAAAATATAAACGCAACGTTTTGACCGTACTTCATTACATTAATCAACATTATCACTAATGGACTGTAAAATACGTACTAAAATACAACCTACGACGTACTATTACAACAATTCTAAAATACACGGACGCGTAGTACCACGGAAACTATGAATTATCACGACAACAAAACTACCGCGTGGCGCGAGGGTGTAAATGTGACTACAAGGAAGCCACTTTTTTTCCCGGGCATCCCAGAAGGGGTGTGCCCTGTGGTCCTAATGGGTTGAACTGGTTGATTACTTGGAGAGAATCTAACCAATCTTCTAACAGAACCTGAGGGTCCTCGACCTCGCCGGCGGGGTCGGTGTATGTCTGTGTGCCTTTGGTAACCGGCGCCTATACCAAATACGGAATACTTCCTGTTGCAGGGAGCTGTCGGATCGGGTGACTCCAGCGCCGCAGAGCTGACTACAGCGTGGGGTCATCCGGAAAGGAAGCCACTCCTGACAGGGGCTTATAAAGGACTGCCCTAGGTGGCAGCACTTATCCTGAGTTTTACTAAACAAGTTTGGCTTACAACGAAGGAAGGAAGAACTTCTGACGACTACTCCGAACTATGTAACGATTAGGCGCAGCTACGCCGGCGGCACTTTCAATGGGATTAACTAATTCAAAAAACATTACACATTAGCTTAACGAATATGGCATCCTATTGCAATACAGCTTTCTTTGAATTTAAGACAATGGTTAAACAGGTCAAATGACTTTACGATATATTTTCGGAAATTACATGAAAGGAACTATTGTTTGGCGGCCTCCAATTACCTAGCACATGGTTATCTCTATCGTTTTACGGCTTCTAAGATACCGACTGGCTATTGTTTAGCCCAGGTAAAACTATGCATCGATCTCTAACATGGACTGAATGACTCAAAGCCAAAAAATTCTTAAAAGCTTAGGGCGCTTGCGAGATAAAGGCGCGTGCCAGCCGGGCTACCCAAGGGATAATGTGTGCGACCAGCCCTAAGAGCTTAGAGCCATACTCGTACTCATTTATTGACAAATTACAATTTAAAAGTCATTATTGTCTAAGCGCGGTGATATTAGACTTTGCGATGTGACGCTCACTCGAGCGGCGTGATTGGAGCGGGTAGGATAAGCCAAGAGTCCAACGCCACCAAACTTAAGCAATAAGGGGTCTGATCCCTATACTTCTTGAAATAGTAGTTGCTAAATATTGATCTACAAACATACCATAAGCAATACAAAAAAATAACAATGTACCTACTTTAAGAATAAAAAGAATTTATGCGTGAAGTCAATTAATACCTACAGTATGTTTTTCTGGATGACCGTCATATCTAGGTTATCGTTGTACTCATCATTATAAACACATTTTTCTGTGGGGCCAACCGTTAGAATCGTTAAAATCGAAAAAATAAAAAAAACAGCTGTTTCATACATCTCGTCGAGAGTCGATGAACTTTTTGTAAAGAACAGCTACTTATTTGCAAGTGAGGTGTTTAGCTTGAGTGCTTCCACTCTGCCCCACCAAAGCGCCCCACTGGTGGGGCAGATTCCACTCCTGCATTTTTTGGAGTGGAATCTGCCCCACCAGGGGTGTCGCATGATTTTAAATTAAATTAATAGTGCCATGAAGTGCAAAATTCGACTTCAAAGTTTTAATCATTATAACACCCCACCAGAAGAACAGATAAGTGTCGACATTAAATCCAAAATTTATGAAGATTGTAAACTAAAAGCACAATTATCTGAAGTCAAAAATGACGGATTGTATGTAGTTATGTAGTTATTACTAGAAGCTACTGACAATCCACTACTGGTTACTAGTACTACATGTGGGTCAAATTAATATCGGCGTCAGCTCTCCAACCTGTATACTATATACATAAGTTGTGATTAACGTATTAATGCAGAAAATTCAGGGTTATTTCTAATCAATTAGCATCTTTCTAGGGGCTTATTCTGTACTTCAAAACTAACAACTTTTGTTCTGCGACATTTGTGAGAACTCAAAAAAGAAAAACAGCTGTTCCATACATTTTGTCAAGGGTGAACGATATTTTTCTATGGAACAACAACTTTTTTTTGATATTTGACAAAAGTCGTTGAACAAAAGTTGTTAGTTTTGATGTACATAATAAGCCCCTAAGAGCATGCTAATTGATGAGAATAACCCTGTATTATTAATTCACATAATAAAGGTTGCAATTATGATGGCAACGTTTATTATTTGTAATAGGTGCAAATTTTAATTATATACTATTCAAGTAACTTGCTGACTGAGATAAAATCTCGAATAAAAAATTCTCTATACTAGGGAAAAAAATATCCCGATTTTCAATATAAACTGATACCTCGCCTAATTGCAATCTAGAAGGAGTCTCAGCACGGAGCCTGTTTTCAAAAAACTACCTCGCTAAGAGATGTATTATTATATTATATAGGGCCGGCCAGGGCCCCTACGACGCCCGTACGACGCAAATTCCATTCATTTTTTTTGTGGCCCGTTCGACGCCTGTACTGGGCCTCTCCGAGCACAAACTGTATGAACGTGCGTCGTACGGGCCCCGTCCGGCCCATCCCCGGTCCGTCCCGCGCCCGCCCCGTCCTAATATAAATCATCCCTAAATCGATACAATAAAATATCCATCCCCACAACAATCTCCAATGGAGATCATTCCCCGTAATTTGACAAATCCTTCACAATTCAACAACGCTGGTTTTTTATTTTACCTATCTCGTAGTATTTTGTCCTCAAAAAGTTTGACGAAAATATATTCGCAGTAAAATGTCAAAATACGGATAAATTAGCGTGCACATGTTAGAGTTTGTCGACAAGTACATAAATTATTCGAGAGAATTTTACACCACAGAGTAAAAATAGACGAAATAAGTGTTGTCATGTTAGAGGAGGTAGAGATATCGGAATATTTCTATTGTACTAGAAATAACGCGTAAAGATATCGAGTTGAAATTTAAACTGTATACGTATATTTATGGTCTCTTGCAGTTGTGTAAAAGAAAAAAAGTTAGAGCCGTTTATGTCATAAAAAAACCGCATATTTCGACACTCACAAAAATCAAAACCTACAAGGTAGGTACTTCCCGTTGACACAGAACTATAAAATTTGGCGAGAAGCATTGTCTCAGAGTACACATATAGGAATAAATCTGAAAACTGTACATTTTTATTTAAATCATAAAAAAATAGGGACTCAAAATTCACAAAATATCCAAAGTGAGTAAATCGTATCATGTAAGGCATCATATAAAAGAGCTTCATTAGCACATGCTACAACAGATTCTTAATATTTTTAACAATTTGTAATTTATAAAGTATGACGAAAAAGTGAAAAAAAAAACATCTTTTTGTCGATGATATATTATCGAGATTTTAACAACTTACTTCCCAATTTTGTGAAATTTTCTGGATTTGTACGGAACCCTCGGTGTGCGAGCATGACTCGCACTTGTCCGGTTTTTTTTATTTGTTTGTTTTCGCTCGGATGTGAAGCTCGCTCGATATTGTATGAGATATACTAGTTTTCATTCCCACATAATACTTTCTTTTTTCTGGGTAAAAAGTAGCCTATAACACTGTCAAATCTTCAAACAATATCAATACAATGGCAAAAAATAAGTTGATCCGTTACGCTGTTGCTGCGTAAAAAGAATAAATAAACCAACTAACACTTTTTCGGATTTATACCTAATATTAGTACATATAAGTATTAAGTTAAAAAGAAAAAGTATTAGTAAGCGTATAATTTTCCTTAAATTCATTTGAGTTGATCCATAAGTAGTATTACTAACGGTGGTTATTTCTATTAATTATTCAACATGACTTGTTTCACGAAAAACCCGAATGTATTAATCATGGTGGTTTACTAAATTACCTGAATTCAGATATTCTTTTAGAAATATAATATAAATACCGAAGGAAAATAAATAAGTTACATTCGTGTTTAATTAAAGCCCTGAAACAGTGCGCGCAGTGTGAGAAAGTTAGAGCCATGAAGATATTTATTGTTATTTTAGCCTGCGTTACAATTTCTCAAGGAAAAAATATTCGTAAGTATGGATAAAACTTAATTTATGAAATTACTAGCTATTGCTCGCGGCTCCACCCGCCTAGTATTTTGACTTTTGTGCTATCCCACAGGAACCTTTTATTTTTTCAGGATAAAAAGTAGAAAAGTAGCTTATGTCACTTTCCGGCCCTTTAACTATATCTATGCCAAAAATCAAGTCAACTCGTTGCTCCGTTGCTGCGTGAAAGAGGAACAAACTAACTAACTTTTCGGATTTATAATTTTAATATGAATTTTATAATAAATTTTCACTGTTAGTTATTACAGTCACATGTGTGTAATAACTAACAGTGAAAATTTTGAACATTATTGACAAACATACTAAAAAACCGTATTTGAATGAATATTTTTGCAATCGCAAATATAAGATTGTTTTATTACTTAAAACATATTGGACTAAAATACTAAAAAAATAATATGTATAGTTTGTTCAACAAATAGGTATTATTTGCGAATATTTTTTAACATATTTGCTAAACATTCTTTATTTTGCAAAAGTATAACCCGCTAAAGTTTCGCGTGACGTTACTCTTAAATATTTTTAGGAACAAGTAACGTTAAAAACCCGCAGCACCCCATAAAAACAATTAAAAGTTTACTTGTACGTTTGAACAAATAAACACTTAGGTCCCGTGAATAAGCAAAAATATTAACTCAATCTGCTCAAAAATTGTTTCAGAGAACACTGCTTGTATTACTCCATGTAGAAGAAGTGATCCAGAAATTGAACAATGCTTTCTCGATAAAATTGAAGCGATAAAACCAACACTTAAAGGTATTTACTACGAGTATAGTTATATTACAAACAGACAGCTATTAAAAAAAATTCTTGAATTGTGCGAATACATTTCAATATTTTAAAATCGACTCCGGATCCAATTTGGCCGCTGCAAGTCTAGTGCTTATGTCTAGTGGGGTTTCACTGACACTAACTCTGTGAAGTATGACTGTGAAGCAGTGCAGACAATGAATCATAATTTGTCCTGTCCCAGTGTCCAACCACCAGCACATCTTGTGGCAAGGCTTTGGGGAAAGACCTTATAAATTCTCACTCAAATATTATTTGCATCATCGACACGAAGAAGATGGAAGCCTCCCATCTCTAAGGTGGCAGTCGCTAAATACTGGGCGAAACTAGTATAGTTAGCACTCACTTACACTATTAGAACCATCGATACGATGAAGAAGAATATGTAGCGATATTATAGGGCGTGCCCTATATGTGTTGTATTTTTTGTTACTTTACGATGATAAAGGCATGTGCAAGACTAGATACGTGCAAGGATCCCAAAGCAATAAAACCACACCAATGAGTTGGCATTGGAGCAACCGCGGTTCGGCGGTCTCTACGGGATGATCCCAGCAAAAATTTTATATCAGTGATAATCAGTTAAAAATAGCTCCGAGTAAATTGTTGTAGGTAAAATTCTTAGTGTATTGAGTTGCCAGAAGCAAAACATTGCCAGCATATTGGCCTAAATTTTGCCTGACAATAATTGAAGGAAAATTAAGTAGTGACAGAGGCCACCACAACCTTCCCCCTACGAAGAAATTTAACGCAAAGTTACACAGGAAAAAAAATACATTATTCAATGTTTGAAGAAACTTATTATTTAAGTGAACTAAAAACGTAGCGTAATAGTGTGATAAAAATGCGCTTCCATAAAATCGACATTTACTTATGCTTATTTACTTTTAAGATCTCGTATTCATACATTTTTGCAAAATCTCCTTATAAAACCTTAGAAAGTGACATGTTATGCCATCCCGTACGCATTAATATAGATTTTCGAAGCTTCTACTCGGTGTCGTGGCTATTTACTCATACCACTTTGTAAGTTATCAATATCAGTGTAGTTGTTTTATTGGAAATCCATAATGAATATGAGGAAAATGATGAAATTGCAAATCAAATAAAATGTTTATCTTAACTCCACCGGCATTTTTTAATACCTAATCTGCAGGACGTAGGCCTATGCATGTAGAATTCATTCACCAACGATTCCATCTACCAGCCATAGATGTCCACTGCTAAACATAGCCCTCCACTATGGATCTCCAATAAGACCGGTTGGACGTGGCCCGCATCCAGCGCGATCCTGCGGTCTTATTGATGTCATCCGTCCACCTTGTGAGTGGACGTCATACGCTGCGCCACGTCATAACCTTTCGAGCCCATCGGTCATCAGTAATGTTTATTTATTGATATCAAAATCAGGATCATGTAATATATCTGTTATATTTATCTAGAGCCTTTCAAGATCGACAGCAAGGACGTGTCTATGTCGACCGACGTCGCCGACGACGTGGACGTAACACTCGACAACATTGAAGCCCGCCGCTGGACCGAGTTCAGGATTGAAGACTTAAAGTAAGTGAAACTTCACTAGTAGGCTTGGATGAAAGTAAAAAGTAGCGAAGTTTTGAAGTCGAAAAAGTAGGGTACATGCTCATATTACGAATCTCTATCTCAGGACACAGAAAAGTGACGCGTCTCTGGTGTTGTGTTCCAATAATAATCGACCAAGTGCGAGTCGGACTGGGGCACGAAGGGTTCCGTACCATATGGAAGGCTCCCTTGATATATTTTATTTAAATTGAATTATTGATTTTTGAAGGAAACTAACAACTTAATACTTTGTGAATATTTCAAGCATCTTCCTATTCCTGTTATTAATATCGTGCAAAAATATCACGTAAGAAATGTAGTATGGAATTAAACATTTATTTTATTTGAATTTAAAAAGTTACCGTATTACCAAAAATATTTTAAAACAATGCTTTAACTCTTGTTCAGCTAGACGGTATCTTAAAGTTAAACTCCGTTTTAGTGAGTATTCTATTTCTCATACCACAAAACCATCTCTAACATGTATTTGCCTAAACACGGCTTAACTCTAGGCGTGGTTTTTAAATCGTGGCAACAATATGAAACATTTCATTTCATGTACAATCGATTATGAGGAATCGATCGATTTTGGTGTCTGATTTAATTGTATTGTTTATAGAACTATATTTTACAACAACTTTATTATTATTAGTAACCAAATAAATATTATTTCTATCTTAATTTGTCAGAATCCGATCAAAAAAATTTACCCAACGAAATAGCATTTACTTCGCAACATCATTACGCTCTTCTGGCGTAATGTCTCCTAGGTGGCTTACATGCTAGCTATGTAATCGGCGAGAGATACATAAAATAGTGTAACTTTTTCCCGATTGATTGAAATGTGATTATTGAAATGTTGTTTGATGAATAAAGAAGTTATTAGTAATCGATTTATTGCAACAAACTTAAATAACATTGGAGAACGTACTATTTACAGCTATCTACATAATTAAAAATAAACTTATACAAATATCACTAAAACTAATATATATACAAAACTAAATTTATAACATATAAAACTTAATCTAAAAGCCCCTTTGTAGAAGGAAACGTGGCCAGAATGCTGGCAGCATTGCCTCGCTGAATGGCAATGCTGAGCTTTTGACCAAAGTAGACGCCAGCATTCTGGTCACGCGTCACTTCTACTAACCGCCTGGCCAAGTCTTTATAGAGTGATATATAGAAGTATAAAATATATATATATAGAAGTTATTTATTTGTTGTTTTTAAACTTTTGCGATTAGAACACATTATTATTATATACTACGGGACTTATCAGGCGAAGAGTTACGAGATAAATAAAAACCCGTGACCACGGTCAATGCGACTCGGCCGAAACGTCGGGATGAGGAGGTAACTAATAATAAAGTTATTTATTTAATCAGTTCAATTTAGCCGCATCCAGCCACCCTGAAACGCATGGCTGATGATCTGCAGCTATTTTAAATGGATATACCTATACAAAGTACCAACAAGCACAGCTTTGAAAATTTTCTTATTATTATTCGGGGTAGGGGCGATAAGTAGATATTGAACTGATGTTCCGCATGGGGTGTTGAGTGAAGCGGTGTAACCACGAGTATGGACCCGAATCACCTATCCAGCGTATACCCAGCACAGCTCCTTAAAATAGTGGAGCTTGGGTCACGGTCGCTGGAATCTCCAGTGGCTTGGTGGGTGATTGATATGAAGAGGTCAATAATGAAGCTGATGATGCAGAGAGTGATCACGTGATACAATCCGTTAGCGATTCTAGTTCCTTTTGAAGTTTAACAATGTCATAGAACATACTCAAATGTCTTCTAGTGGTAAATACCTATGAAGAAGACTTAATTAAGACTGCAAGATCGCACTGGATGAAAGCCGTTTCCGTGAACGAAATAATGGTTTAAAATGTATTTTTTTAATATTGTAATAAAATGTCAGTATATTTTTCAGAATGGATGTGCAGAACAAACACAGGTACACTGTGAATCTTCAAGTAGCTTTGCCTTACTTGGATCTGTCAACCGACTACGATATAGAAGGAACGGTTTCCTCCTTCGGATTCAGGACCTACGGCACGTTCAAAGGATCATTTAGTGAGTTGAAATATATTTTTTTGTTCTGTTCCACATAAATCTACGATCAGTTTCACTTTAAGTAGATGTTTTGGGTGTAAGGTTGACATGTCAGTGTGCACTCCAGTGAGTGCATCTCCTCTTATTGATCTTATTTTAATTGATGAGGTTTTCTTTTTAGCCTCGGTATATATCCTTGCTCTGTGAGTGTCAAAGCCAGCGCATTGGGATGTCTTTCCAGCCGATGCTTGTATTTTTTGCAGGTTGCTGATATCTCTTCTTGGACTGTGCTCATTTCCAGGTTGCTGTGGATTTCAGTATTGGCAGTGTACCAGGACACTTCGCTAATAGTTCTCAAGATTATGTTTTACATCCATTGGATTTTTGAGATATGCGAGTTACAAGCGGATCCTCACAATTGGATACCATACATCCATATTGGCTTTTTAACGCTTTTGTTTATGAGCAGTTTTTTGTCTATTGACAGCTAGCTGTTTGTTGTTATAATTGAACAGTTGAACAGTTGAAATAATTATAATAACAAAAGTAAGTTTGTATAGGTCGGGTGGCTAGCCCTGGTGTCAGAGTTTTCAGCGCCTGAAAACCTCTAACCTCTAAATAACCGGGAACAGCAATTTAACTTGTCATCCCAGCCACGGTAGCGCTCAGCTCAGTTGAAACTGCCATCCGCTGTCACCCGTCCGCAGACAGTCACAGTCAGGAGTGCCGTCGAACCACGGTCGAATACTGTAGCAGACTGTCTCAGCACCCCGTCGCTCGAACGAACCATCTCTTCTTCTCGTCATTCTTTGTCGTCATTTATAGCTATTGGACGTCCACTGCTGGACATAGGCCTCACGTATAGATCTCCGATAAGACCGGTTAGAAGCGACTCGCATCCAGCGCGAACCTGCGGTCTTGAAGAAGTCATCCGTCCACCTTGTGTGTGGACGTCCTACGCTGCGCTTGCCGGTACGTGGTCTGCACTCGACCTTTTCGAACTTTTCGACCCCATCGGTCATCAGTCCTCAGCGCTATGTGCCCTGCCCACTGCCACTTCAACTTGCCAATCCGCTGAACTATGTCGATAACTTTGGTTCTTCTAGGGTCTCCTCATTTCTGATTCGATCTCGCAGAGAAACTCTGAGCATTGCCCTCAGCTTAGCTCGTTGTGCTACTTGGAGCTTATTAATAAGGCCCATAATGAGAGATTACGTTTCTGTACCATAAGTCATCATTGGTAACACGCACTAATCGAAAACTTTCGACTTGAGACACTGAGGTATGCCGGACGAGAAGAAATTACGCAATTTTCCGAACGCGGCCCAGCCGAGTTAGATTCGACGATTGACCTCTTTCTTGAAATCGGATCTACCTAGCTGTGCTACTTGTCCTAGGTAGACATACGAGTCAACAACTTCAAGAACCGAGCTTTCAACAGATATTGGGGTGGGTACAACATGGATATTAAACATAATCTTCGTCTTGACCATGTTAATTTTAAGACCCACCTGTTGAGAAAATCGATTGAGGCCTTCGAGCATCGTGCTGAGCACTTCCATCGACTTCACCATGACCACGATATCGTCGGCAAAACGAAAGTGAGCGATGTTTTCGCCATATTATTGATGCCAAACCCTTTTCATTTCAAGAGCTTGAAGGCGTTCTCCAAAGTGGCAGTAAACAGTTTCGGAGATATTACATCTCCCTGTCTGACGCCTTTTTTTAACGAAGTCGCCTTGGAGCTTTTCTATTTTACAGACCAAGAAGTTATTTTTTTAATGTGTAAATTATAAGTTATTAATTAAAAACTCACTACCGCCCGCAGCTCTGGCGCGATCCTGTACTCGGGCGCGGTACTCGATTTTTAAAACAATAGTTTATCAATGCGTCACCTTAAGCTGGATCAGGTCCATTTTAATCTCGTACAGGCCGATGTCCGGGATATCTTCGGTGAAGTGTCGGGTCAGCTTGGCTTGGGTCTTTGGCCGCGCTGTCAACAAACTTAGCGACCGAAGCGTATAACTCCATATAACCTTTCTATCTCCTCCAATAGCTCTGCCATGGTCGACGCTATACTGCCGTCTCCTTCAGCTTCGACAACTGACTTTGCCCAATAGACAAATTTCTTGCAATTTCTTCTTAGAGCCTGTGTTCTTCGTGTCGCCATCGTCTCTTTGATATATTTGGTATTGAAGAGACGTATGTCGTGCCCCAAGGATTTCGAAATTTGTTTAATGAGCCGTCTATATGAATCAGCATCATCGGAAGACTGTAGTCTCAGAGAGCGCCAATCAGCCACGAGGTTTAGAGTGTGATCAGAGAGCTTCTGAGGTGTATTTGAGCGGCGCGGTTTGAAGAATTTAGAACTCACCTCTTGGGGCTCTTGGGCAGTTTCTACGAGCTCGTTGTTGATTTCGACCACCGACGCCAAGCAAGCAAAACAGTTTGAGAACTCGAGCTGAAAGTTCTCGTAGTTTTGGATATGGGCATGAGTAGGTCGGAGCGTAGACTTCATCAGGCGGGACCTTTCAAAATGGTGGCAAAAACTTAGAAAATGGCATACAAAAATATTGAATAGGCCACAAAAAGCGAGTGCAAACAAATGCCTAAATCATATTTGAGATATTAAAACCTGAGTTCACCAACACTTGCTTAAGTTAAACGTGTGATTACTGTACTTAAACAACGGTTAACCTCGGGTCTTAAAGCCGAGTTCACCAACAGATGTTTAATTTATTAACAATTGGTTAAACCTTAAACGGCTTGTTAACGATACGCTGTTCACCAAGCAAAACTCGTTGAATAAAGGTAATCACACGTTTAACTTAACAAGCGTTGGTGAACTCAGGTCTAAGTGTTCCACTTGTTTTATTGTGACTTCAGGTTACGTTGTCAGGTTGTCACGTTGGATGCAAGCCGCTTCCAATCGTTTTTATCTACATATTAATCATTGTTATCTATAAGAACGATTTGCTTCTGGCACTACGCTGACCGCTGCCGCGGCACGCTTGCTTCGCTCGCTCGTCTCGTGTGTTGTTTATCATTTCTAACCTTACCTACATTTTGTTTCACGCCATTATGTTTAATGTGACGATATTTGACGAAACTTTATTTGTCTAATAGTTGTTTGGCCTAGTGAAAGATTTGACGAATGATAAATGTTCCAAACGTTTTTGTCATGATAATAAATTACAATAATTCTATCATATGAAACATTGTCGTACAAAAATTTGCTAATTGTTGGTGGTCAAAGTAAAATATAGGTGAAATGTACCTAGTTGGCAAGTGATAATCAGCCAAACAATTTTCCTCGAAAAGGCAATAAGCCTTATGTAGCAATATTATTACCGCAGCTCAAAAAATCTGCTCTTATGTCCAGCTCAAACCCGACAAATAGTCACACACTTGACATAATAGTCGCCAACCCATGATATTTCTCACCCGATTTAGATATTATTATCCTTTTGAAAGATGCATTGATTTAATACGGCTCGACAGAAGGAGACATAAAAGACAATCTCGACTTGGTGAGTGAGGTCAGATTATGCACCAAAAACAGAGAATTTAAAATCTATTATTACTTGTTTATCTAGAAATGAATTGTGGTTGTTAATCTCGCTAAAACTCGAGAACGGCTGAACCAATTTGGCTAATTTTGATCTTGAAATATCTGTGCTAGTTAAGGAAAAGTTTAACCGGCGAGAAAAATAGTAAAAACAATAATTTAATTTTCCCATACCAAATGTTATGTACCTGTTAAAGTTGCCTTATTTGACCGTTGGTGGCGCTAAACGCCATGACGGTGATATGAAGTTCACCGGGTCAGCTAGAATATTTGATAATTTTGACAGTTGTACAGCAAATGGTAATGAGAACCTTAATAACACACACTTGCGTTAGTATTCTAGTAGTTATATTTTGTAAGAAAAAATCTAACATTTGTGTTTCAGAAAATGTCTCAATCCGGTCCCGCTTCGTTGGTTCTCCGGTGCTCATAGATGGAGAGGAGTATCTCAAACTAAACTCCGCGACCAATGACATCGCAATCGCCGGGGGAAATCTGGACGTCCAGCAGTATGACGACTCTCTCATAGGTAACATTGGTTCAGTAACTTGCAACAAGGTATTTATAACAGAATACAGTCGATCCGCAAGGAATCCAACCAGTTTCAGAGTATTTATAGAACTCCATCCTCAGGGAATACGCGCACCCCCGTCGACTGGCGCGCGCGCACTCTCTTTCAATGAATCACAATTAATGAAATTCACTTTTAATGAAGTGGTAACAAGGTATTTGATAGAATTTGTCCAAAAAGAGAAGCACCGTAGGCGAGGTTGCATGTGTGCCATTTTACTGAAT
Organism: Hypomecis punctinalis; assembly: GCA_949316475.1. Classification (NCBI taxonomy): domain Eukaryota; kingdom Metazoa; phylum Arthropoda; class Insecta; order Lepidoptera; family Geometridae; genus Hypomecis; species Hypomecis punctinalis. The sequence continues at coordinate 26,196,916 of OX438795.1, forward strand.
TTTGTTACGTTGACAACACTGCTCTGTCATTGCTAGACTGCTAGTACAACTAAAAGTGTTTGATACTTGGTAGACACCATTTCGGTTTTCATCAGTAGACTCGCGTCTACAAAGTAGTCGGTACCTTGGTTGCTGATTAAAATCTTATTGTTGGTTCACCGTAATGCCATAACGGTTCTCTTTGTGCACAAATTTTACAGCTGATTATTTTTCATAGTTTTGGTTTGGTCCTATAATTTAGTTATTGATAAAAATTATACGGAATCACTGCTAAAACACCGAGAACCTAGCAGAATTACTTACTAACATCTAACGACATTTGAGACAATATATTATATTTTCGTTATTATGCTATTAGTATACATTTAATATACTACATATACTATAACATACTACATATATATAATATACTATTATGTATATGGGCTATATAGTATACATGCCTGAAATAAACAAAATATTGTTTATTATTTTTTATTTATTGTACAAAGACACTAACCTGCAGTGCCGGCAGTCATAGTAAAATACTATCATTTATATAGTAAAACACAATATCATACGCGCACACCCGTGCAAGCGCCCCGCGCAGTCTTACGATTTTTTGATCAGGTTACGTGTCCCGACGCGAGTTTAACATTTTTTGTCCATCCCAAAGAGTGTTGAACCCTGCTAAAGAAGCTTTTACTTCAAAAATCTTTTTGTTTGTTGAACAGGAAGTCAAATCGCGTCATCCATGAATTCTGACTCTGCTGAAGCCTTGCGCCGGATCACCTCTGCGATCAACCAGAAGTCGGCGCGAATGGTTAAGGAATATCTTAACCAAAAGCTGGCCACAGTGCCTCTGAGATATTTCTTGGTTGACTAATCTTAGTTTTACTGCCACACAGGGTTATCCAGAATCCAGTTAATATGGCTATGGCATCAACCCCGAATTCGAGAGAAAAAAAAACAACAGATTTTCAGACTCTGCTAAAGCCGTTGCTGATCCCGGGTTGCAATTTAGTATGGAACAGCTAATTTTTGTCCTCGAATTCCGGGTTGTCAAAGTAAAATTTGTTCATGACGATTGTCCTAATCACTCCCTTATGTCATAGTATAAATAAATACGCTTCTAATGCCTAATATATTTTCAAAATCTGTCTGATGGAGTAATTATACTAATTTTTAGTCATCTTGCTTATTAAAGCCGCGGCTGGGTTTGCTTAAAAATGTTGACCTGATGTTTTTTTATTAAGTGACATTTTCTAAATCTATTTGAATCCTATGCAATAAATTTATCATGAAAATATCGCGTTTAATTAAAAATATAATATAGTCATAGAGATCCTCTAAGATAACATGACCCACCCTTTCAAAATTCAAAACGTTTGAAAGTATTTACAACGCGCAACCACGCATGTGTGCGTACTGTCCGATAATCTAAGGATTTGTTACTTGTTACACATTAGAACAATAGGCTATGTTATCGTAGAAGACCTCTTCATGCTACGTCATTGTATATGTCTGCATGTATGCAAGTATACCCACGATTGATGTTTTCCTTCACAGCAACTCTCAGATTATTTTATTGTACATAGTTGTGCTTAGTTGGACGTAGTTGTGCCATTAGGAATACGTATTTTGGATATCCAACTAGTTGTGAGAAAGCAGTTGGTCCACAAGGAACCCCTCAGCCTTACTCGATTTGATTTTTTGAAGTGAAAAAGGATTTGAATCCGACTACATTTTGTTTAAAAAAATTGAGCGACTTTATTCATTTTTACGTCATTAATTTTGTCTCTCTCAAAATTTAGTAAAGTGTGGACTTCTTTGCCTTCAGTTAATTTTGGTATCGTCGTTAATATACTATACCTATGAGAGTATACATACGTCGATTTGGTTTCTGAAATATTGAACCGTATGTTTTTTTATTTACAAGCCACTCGGTTGAATGCGATAGCTTCATTTAGGGATTTGTCTGAAGTTTATCTGAAATTCTTTAATAATATGTCAATGCGTATATTTTTTCTTGAGTTTATTTTACAAATTTTTAAATCAAATATTTAGTACAGGGCGACAATATCCTAGAGCATCCCGTTGCATTCCGTTAGAGCACTGGTTTGGCACCCTACTAATACTTGCTGCCTCTGGCTTTGGAAGTTTGACGTAAGGAGCCTCGCGAGCCAATGGTTGGTATTTCAGGGACTCTGGATCGTTGATAGCCTGCTGGAATCCTGCGCCTCTGAAAATTTAAGTAATTTTCTATTTAATTTTCTCTGTAGGTTATTTTTCATACTTACTGCATATTTCAAATATTTAAAAAAAAAAGTTGTCTGTTGTTTTTTATACACATTGTTGTACTATTGTGTTTATATTTTGAAGTCACTAAAATCAATTAACCGTTTACTTGCCAATCGGGAATAATCCATGAGTAGGCTGAATCATACAAGTCGACGTATGTGAAGTTCGCTACGAGCTCCATATTGTCCAATCCTGACTGAAGCTCACATTAAGCTGCACGTTGATTGGATAGTTGCCCCGCTTATAGCTAACTTCAAATCCGCCAACTTGCATGATTCGGCCTATATATACCTATTTGCGCATTTTTGTCTTTTGCTTGTTACACAAAAAAAAAACAGATTATAGGTAAGCGATTCTATTTTCGAATTTGAAAATTGTTGCTGGTAAAAGTGCCACTAGTAGGTAGTGTAGAGTCACCTTATCTGATACCTCAGAAACTCTTTGTAACTACTTTTACAAAACAACAGTCTCTAAATTAAAATCTAATAATCCCTTACCTCTTTGGAAAACCCGCACTTAGCCAAAGTGGGGGTCTATAATTTAACTCATCACTAGTATTGTACTCGTACAGCGTTCTTGCACTACCGTTCAAATATAGGCCAAAACATACAAATAAAAACGCAATGTTTTGACTGTACTTCAATACATTAATCAACATTATCACTAGGTATGGACTGCAAAATACGACTTACGACGTACTATTACAACAATACTAAAATACACGGACGCGTAGTATAATGGAAACTATGAATTATCACGATAACAAAACTACCGCGTAGCGCGAAGGCGTAAACGTGACTACAAGGAAGCCACTCCTGATAGGGGCTTATAAAGGACTGCCATAGGTGGCAGCACCTATCCTGAGTTTTACACAAGTTTGGCTTAGAACAAAGGAACGTGGTATTCTATCTAAAAACTTCTGACATCTACTCAGAACCATATAACGATTAGGCGCAGCTACGCCGGCGGCACTTTCAATGGGATTAACAATTTAAAAAAAACATTACACATTAGCTTAACAAATATGGCATCCTATTGCAATACAGCTTTCTTTGAATTTAAGACAAAGGTTAAACAGTACAAAATTAAATGGCTTTACGATATATTTTCGGAAATTTGGTACTTGAAAGGAACTATTGTTTGGCGGCCTCCAATAACCTAGCACATGGTTATCTCTGTCGTTTTACGGCTTCTAAGATACCGACTGGCTATTATTTTTCCAGGTAAAACTATGCATCGATCTTTAACATGGACCGAATGACGCAAGCCTTGGCTTTGACATTTAATAAGGACAAAACACGCTGACATGTGACTTTCTTCGAAAAAAGCGTACCTACTTTCGTTATCGGTTTTTGTCTATCAGAACAAAATATTTAAAAAAACAGAAGAGCTATCGAAAAATACTTTGAATGTCATTATTCAATTTATTGTTGTGTCATATGTTGCAAGCATTGTATAATGTGTGCGACCAGCCCTAAGAGCTTAGAGCCATAATCGTACTCATTCATTGACAAACTAGCTTAAACCCGCGGCTCCGCCCGCGTGAAATTTGACATTTGTGCTATCGTATCTCACAGGAACCTTTGATTTTTTCGGAATAAAAAGTAGCCTATGTCATTTTCCGGCCTTCGAATTATATCTATGCCAAATATCAAGTCAATCCGTTGCTCCGTTGCTGCATGAAAGAAGAACAAACCAACAAACTTTTCGTATTTATAATATTAACTATGTAGTATTTTGGGCGGTGCGTGAGCCGCATGCGGCCCTTATATAGGTACATAATATTAGTATGATGATATCCAAGGACTGATCATCGATGGATTTGACAGTTATTCGTTCGACAGTTGTTTATTTTGACATTCTTGCAGTGCACGCTAGAGTAGCTCGCAGATGGCAGAATTTTCCTATCTACTCATCATTTATCGTTATATTTTGGACAATTCACACAATATGTTTATAAATTGTAGCCTATGTGTTATTCTGATGTATTAGTTTTAGTACATGTTTAGATAGAGTATTAGTTTTAGTACATGTTTTTTTCTTGTATTGCTTATAGTAGTTATTAGATCAATATTCAGCGACTTTTTTTTCAAGAGGTAAAGCTATCAGTTTCATCATTGCCTAAGTGTGGAAGCGTTGGACTGTTGGCTAAGCTTATCGTACTCGCTCCAATCGCTCGTGCCGCTAGAGTGACCGTCTCATCGCAAAGTCCAATATCATCGCGCAAAGACAATAATGACTTGTAAATTGTAATCCTACTAATATTATAAACGCGAAAGTTTGTGAGGATGGATGGCTGGATGTTTGTTACTCTTTCACGCAAAAACTACTGAACAGATTGAGATGAAACTTTGCGATAATATAGCTTATATATCAGAATAACACATATGCTATAAATTATAATGATATTGCGTCAAAAATCAAAATATCATGCGGGCGAAGCCGCGGGTAAAAACTAGTATATAATAATACTATGAAAATAAATATCGATTTGGTATCAGAAATATTGAACCGTATGTTTTCATTTTACAAGCCACTCGGTCGAACGCCATCGCTTCATTTAGAGATTCTTCTGAAGTTTCATCTGAAATTCTTCTGCTAACTGAAGTTATTTCTAAAGACTCGCGCTACGGCTTAGTCATAATGGTTTAGATTTTTACCTAGCTGAAATATGGAGCATGTTGTGCATATATGTAATATAGGTAATTGATGAAATAAAATAAATATTTTGCACATAAAATAAACAACGGGCGTGCACCCCTAGAGTGCCGACAAAAGTTAACTTGAACATTACTATTTTGCATGTTTGAATATTTTGAATTGCTTTATTTTATCAGTATACAAGTATGTACTGTCATTTATGTGGTATAATACAATAATGTCACATACACACTCGCGCCCTTCGCCTTACGAATTTTCGATCAGGTCACGTGTCCTGCCGCAAGTTTAACATACGAGTATTTGTCCATCCCGGATAGTGCACAACGGCACAAAAATTTTTCATTTCAAAAATAATTGGTCACGCAGACATCTGCGTTATACCTAGTTGCGGCCTAGTATTTGACCAATCACAGAAACCGAAACGGTTAAATCAGGACCTTCTGATTGGCTGATGACAAAGCCGCAGGCAGACACCTGCGGCTTTGTCATCGGGGCGCTTAGTAAAATACCTACATTCATTAATTATTATCATTTATTTGTGTAGGTACTGCATTCATGCTATATGTAATTTTCATTTAATTTTCTATCGATTGTTTAATTTTTGAGATATGTCACAAAATGCTCCTTAATGAGTTACCAATGTTTGATTATAAGCTAAATTGTCTGTATCAGTCGAATCGTATCACTTCAACGGACTTTCTTTCATAAGAAAAGCATGGATGACATTTACACTTTAATAAAATAGCATATCCAATAATATGACAATATATTAGCTCGTTTAAATGTTCTTAAGTTGATATTACATTATTATGGTAGCACAGGGCGACAGTTTCCTAGAGAATCTGGCTTAGTTCCGTTGGGGCACTGGTTAGGCACATTAATTATATTTAGCACTTGTAGGCATCTTCCTAGGTCATCTTGGGTGAAGCCTTCAGGGCACTGGGACACGTTCGTAGCGTCGCGAGCCGATGGTTGGTCTTTCAGAGATTCGGGATCGTTGATAGCCTGCTGGAATTCTGTCACTCTGAAAATTAAAACAATGTTCTACTCAGTTTTTCTACTATAGTAAGTTTTAGCAAAAAGAAGCTTGAAATGTATTATTTTATTATAACGTAACTGAACTTTTTCGTTCGTACATTTGTTGTTTTGTTGTCGTATTGCGTCGTGTGTATTGTTGTACTATTTATTGTGTTTATTTTTAGGGTTCCGTACCTCAAAAGGAAAAAAACGGAATCCTTATAGGATCACTGTTGTCCGTCTGTCCGTATGTCAAGACTTTTTATCTCAAGAACGCGTAAAGTTAACGAGTTGAAATTTAATCCATATACATATATCTATGGTCTTTTACAGTTGTAAAAAAAATCAAACTTATCGATTACCATTAAAAAAAGTTAGAGTCGTTTATGTCGCAAAAACCGCATATTTTGACACTCAAGGAAATCAAAACCTACAGGGTACTTCCAGTTGACCTAGAACTATGAAATTTGGCAAGGAGTATTATAAGTCTTAGAGTTCACATATAGAAATAAATCTGAAACCTGCACATTTTTAATTTAATCATAAAATAAAATAAAATACAAAAAATATAGGCCCAAAATTCAAAGTGAGTAAATCGTATCATGGGGGTATCATATGAAAGAGATTTATTAGCACATGTAAAACAAGTTTACATTGTGTAATTTTCGATGAATAACGAAAAAAGTAAAAAAAAAACGTTTTTCGATGATTTTTAAAATTTATTATTTCTATACCCTAGGTATAGAAATTTCAACATTTAAAATTTCAATTCAACATTAAAACTTAAAAATCCTGGAAATTTCACAAAATTGTAAATTTTGTGAAATTTCCAGGATTTTTAAGGAACCCTCGGTGTGCGAGCCTAACTCGCACAATCCCGGTTTTTCTAAACAGCTGAAATCAATTTATAATAAATGTAGGGATCCATTGAAAATCTAATCGGGAAAAATCCATCAACTCACTTTTGTTTCCTACATTATTAGATAAAATAAAAAAAAACATCATATTTTCTAAGATGCAAAGTATTGCTATGCTAAATTCAGTGAGTTTCACGTTTCGTTATTGTGAACAACTTTTTATTCTACTTTAGATCCTAGATTAGTGCTTATGTATTGTCTTTTATGCTTGATAAGGCTACTTTTGATCCTCAATTTGCCCGATGGAAAGTGAAGTTGAAGCCGAGGATGGAGTATGAAGAACTAGAAGATACCTATTCACAGATATAGGTACAGATTGTAATTATTATTGTATTCGTAGCTACCCTGTCTATATCTTAGAATGTCTCTAAATTATAATCTAATATTCCCTTACCTCCTTGGAAAACCTGCATTTAGCCAAGGCGGGAGTCTATAAATTAACGGATCACTAGAATTGTACAGTGTTGTTGCACTACCGTTCAAAACAAGGCCAAAACACAAAAATATTAACGCAATGTTTAGACCGTATTTTATTACATTTATTATTTATTTATTTTTATTTTTACATTCTTAGAAACTAACAGCTTTTATATTACAGCTTATAAACTTAAATAGGATAACAAATAAGCTAATTATAAGTTTCTACTAATAGAAATATTATGAGAACTTTAAACGCTTGAGAATAATAATAAAAAAAAAAAACTTAAATTTAAATATAAATAATGGAACACAATGTCACACTCGTATTTCAGTATAAATTAAGATATAACTCTTATTCAATTTAATTTTGTTCATACATTACTAAAAAAAAAAAACATCAACATTATCACGAGGTATGAACTGAATGACTCAAGCCCTGGCTTTAACATTTAATAAGGACAAAACACGCTGACAAGTGATTGCGATAAGATTGTACCAATAGGTATAATACATAGCTGTAATGTATTAATCTACACTTATCTACTTTCCGAGTGTATGACCGATTCTTCAGATAGAAGTGTACCTACCTACTTTCGTTATCGGTTTTTATCTATCAGAACAAAATATTGATGAAAACAGAAGGGCTATCGAAAAAACTTTGAATGTCATTATTTAATTTAATGTTGTGTCATATGTTGCAAGCATTGTATAATCAGTAGAAGCCGTGGTGGTCAAGAGGTAGTGACACCCGCCTTCCAATCGTGAGGTCGTGTCGTGCCGGTCCCGTACCAATGAGTTTTTTGGAATTTATGTACGGAATTTCACACCACTGGCTTTTCGGTGAAGGAAAACATCGTGAGGCAACCAGCATACGTCCTATCTTAAGAGCTTCACTCTTAAGGGGGGCTTAGAGCCTTACTCATACTCATTTATTGACAAATTTCAATTGTACAAGTCATTATTGTCTAAGCGCGGTGATATTTGACTTTGCGATATGACGCTCACTCGATTGGCACGAGTGACTGAAGCGAGTACGATAAGCTAATCCAAGAGTCGAACACCACCACACTTAGACAATAAGGGGACTGATAACTTCACCTCTTGAAATAGCAGTTGGTAAAAATTGATCTAATAACATACTTTAAGCAGTATAAAAAATACAGTATAGATACAAATACGGAATAACTTTAGTAACATAGAACGTTTTTCTAGACTACGAACATGTTCTAGGATAGAGTTTCCCAAACTATGGGTATTGTAGATCCCAAACAACTCACAAGTGGGTCGCGAGTGAATAATGAGTGAGCCACCACATTAAAACTAAATACCGAAATAAATTAAACTTTTCAAAATCACTGCGATTAAAAGTAACTCAAGTTGATATCAAAACAGTAACACCAAAACATAGAAAACAATTTCATCCTTCCCATTAAAATAACTTTTTTGATGTAGTAAGTCTTTTATTCATATTGGTAACTGTAAAATTTTCTAGAGGTGGGTCCCAGGTTCGTAAACTTGTACTAGATGGGCCGTAGCCCAGACAACTTTGGGAACCATTGTTCTAGGATATCATTGTACTCATCAGTATGAGCAAATTTTGCTATGTGGACAACCTTAAAATCGAAAAAAAATAACATAAAGAACAGCTGCTTCTTTATGCAAATTAGGTGTTAGTTTAAAAAAAATGCCATAATGATGGTTGAATTGATATACTAAAATATTTCCGATGCCTAGAGAAACACACGATATAAGTACGAGAAGTATTTTTAGTTAGGAAATATCTAGAACTTTTTCTATTTTGGTAATAAATACAATATCAGTATCATTCAATACATTTAGAGTTCAGTAATCTTTTTGTAAACAAACAGGTGTGTCGTACTTATTTGTAATATGTTTTATTCTTATTTATTGTTATATTGACTGATGATAAGGATATGTCTATTAGGTTTTTACATTATTAAAATGTGTTATCGTTTTAGAATACTAATAATATCAAATATATTACTAAGGGAACTCACTTGCTCTCCAAATATCTCCAAATATCTCTACAGGCTCCATTCCACCACTGCTGTCCAGGGGGGCAATTTGGCGGCACAGTCACTACGTTTTGTGCATCTATTGATCTCCAAACATCACGGCAAGCTCCGTTGTACCACTCCTGTCCTTCAGGACAGTTTGGTGGAACTGTGACCACATTTTTGGCATTGGAATATCTCCAAACGTCACGGCAGGCACCGTTGTACCACTCTTGACCTGCAGGGCAATTTGGCGGCACAGTCACCACGTTTTGTGTATCTACGGATCTCCAAATATCACGACAAGCTCCGTTCCACCATTGCTGACCAGGTAGACAATTTGGCGGTACAGTTACCATGTTCTGTGTATCTACGGATCTCCAAATATCACGACAAGCTCCGTTCCACCATTGCTGGCCAGGAAGGCAATTTGGCGGCACAGTCACGACGTTTTGTGTATCTATTGATCTCCAAACGTCACGACAAGCTCCGTTCCACCATTGCTGGCCTGGAGGACAATTTGGCGGCACAGTCACGACGTTTTGTGTATCTATTGATCTCCAAACGTCACGGCAAGCTCCGTTCCACCATTGCTGGCCTGGAGGACAATTTGGCGGCACAGTCACGACGTTTTGTGTATCTATTGATCTCCAAACGTCTCGGCAAGCTCCATTGTACCACTCTTGCCCACTAGGACAGTTCGGTGGCACAGTTACAACATTTTGTGGTACCACATCTTCACTCGGTCTCCCTGATACGACCGCAACTAAAAACACAACAATAAATACCAGCATTTCACCACCAAATGTAATTACTAATCAAATTAATGGAGACTGTTAATTGAACAAGGTATTAATTGACTTATGATTTGTGTTATATTTTCCTCCTCGTTTATACCGATAAGTCTGTGACGTGTTTGATAACATGTTATCATTTTGCCAATAGGTCTCTGCGCAAAAGGATTTGTGTAAGATTATAAGTAGGTAACTGTAATCTAGAATATTTGAATCATGGTAATCAGATTGATTATCCGTTTTGCTAAAATCCGGTGATTAGCTTCTGTATCTGATTTTGTGTTGAACTGATTAAACTTGCGCATCGATGCATCATTATTATCATCATCTGCTGTTCTCTTCAGCTCGCTTTGTTCTCTCACAAATTTTCTACGTTTTTGAATTCTGATTGTTATCGTGCCATTTTCGCACTGAACTTCGCTTTTACAGTATTGTTGTGAGGCCCATCGCTGTCAGTGTGGTACTGCAGTTGACCAACTCGGTCACCACGGTCTCTCTTGCTCAAGAAGCGCTGGTCGGATTGGCCGCCACACCAGCTTTAACGACGCAGGGCTTTTGCCACCGCCATTATACTCGAACCGAGTGGGCTTGCGCGTGGCGATGGTAAAAGGCCTGACGGTATGACTCTGGTCCCATGGAAGTGTGGGCGGCCCTTAGTATGGGACGCGACGTGCGTTGATACTTTGGCGCCGTCACATCTTTCTGAAACGCATAGTAGGGCTGGAGCGGCGGCCAATTCGGCGGAGCAGCACAAGCGGCACAAATATGCTAACCTTATTGTAGTTAATAAAAGCACTTTTGTCCCCTAAAAAACAGTCATCTTCACGTGAAACTTTTTTTTTATATTCACCCATTCGTTCTTAGACTATGTGTTGCTAGCCATGAGGCGATCTATGAACTTTCTATAAAACAAACCTAATAATAAGCAAATAAAGGAAACAAAATTCCTTTTACTTTATTCCAACAATTACCTCTCTCATTTTAATCAAGTTCCATAAATTATCACGTTCGTAGTTAATTAGTCCCACTAGTCAACTCGAGTACAAACTATGACAAATTGGTCCATAAACCCTTGGAATTGGGGTCGAAATCCGCCAGTCCCTAATTTTCTTCCCTGACCCGAACCCTGCTATAGTTAAATTAAAGCAAACAATTACAACATCGGGAGTTGTATATATGGTTATAGGGGATTTTTGGTGCCAAATTCGGTTTTCTGTCAGTAGTACCATTGATTAGTTCCATTGATGGTACTACTGACGTATGTATACTTCGCTAGTACCATCAAAGTACTAGCGATGTATAATTTATATCCTCTACGTCGCTAGTACCATTGATCAGTACCACTGATGGTACTATTCACATACCTATATGTAACTAGTACCATTAATGCCTCCAGGCCCGGAAAATAGAATTTGCAAAAAGGTTGAGACCTATAAGGTTGCATACATAAAAACTGTGAATACTAAAAAGTGGTACATATTTTAGGAGGCATTAATGGTACTAGTCACATATAAGTATGTGAATAGTACCATCAGTGGTACTGATCAATGGTACTAGCGACGTAGAGGATATAAATTTTACATCGCTAGTACTTTGATGGTACTAGCGAAGTATACATACGTCAGTAGTACCATCAATGGAACTAATCAATGGTACTACTGACAGAAAACCCCAAATTCCATCTCGCTCACGTAATTTCATATTATAAGAATGATAACAATAAACCATTATCACAACATGAATTTTCAAAAATATATGTATCATTACGTACTTTTAGGAATATTTTTTTTTTGTTTTTTAATCTTGTAATTTAACGGTATGTAAACCATAATTGAAAAAAAACTGAACATTTTTTCGATTTCTTCTTCTGTAAAAATATCTTAAATCTAAAATATGTAAAAAAAAACTTTGTACTCAAACTTCCAAATGTACTAGTAAACAGCTGTCGCCGATTTATGAAATACCTACAAATAATTTAGTATGGACCTAATTTAAGTGATGAGATACTGAGATTTTTTCTCATCACTGTATTTTCGTAAGAGTAGTGTAAATATACGGAGCTATAAGTGCTTTAAAAATAGTATGAATCCTAGAAGTATATATGTCTTTAATCAAAAAGAAGTAGCAGGTATACACGTGGAATTAAATTTTACTATGGGTAGGTACTTTATAACACTGAACAAATTCCACTTAAGGCATTAAAAATAAAAATAAGGGGATTTCCCAAATAAAAACTTTATTAATAAAGTCACACTCAAAATAAAAATAAACTCATAATAAATGATGAGTGTTATACTTGTTACAAATCCCAAACGCACGCCGCATTTGCATGTATTGTGTTTAGCCGTATATATTAGGCTCATTTATGAAGGCTTAACTTGACACGTTTAAAATTACTAAACTGTAGCTGTCTTTTTCATAGCGACCTATTAGACAAGGATACCAACACTTTAAAATTTTACTTAGAGCTGTCAAATAGCCTGTGTGATATAGAATTTATTAGAAAATAGACAGTCAAATAGATCCACCAGCAGTGGATGGGTGACAGGCTGATGATGATGTCAAATAGCCTGCACAATTGAGTCTATTGTGCGTGTAAGTACGACTGATTGCTCCGCCAAGACCGCCAGGGATACACGCTAATGCTAATGCATATGTGTACGAATACTACAAATGAAAGCCGTGGTGTGCTCGTGGTTTGCAACAACTATAACTGTGGATTAGGAATTAGGCAGCATTTTGCGGCAGTTCCCTAATTTATCTGGCTTATAACCTATAGGACAATGCTCTGGTATCTTAGCTATTGATCGAAATCCATTCATCTGCTCCATCTCTCGGCTAGCGTCACTGAAATAAGATTTGTTATTAAAAAAATTGGTTGTCTGAAACCGTTGAGAACGGTGATAATATTACGTGATAACATCATAAAATTCATTGTTGTTGATGTTTCAAAAACGACTCAACAGATTTTGATAAAATTTAATTAGGCCACGCAATTTTTGTTTTGAACAAATATTTAGTGTATTTCCGCTATCTTGTTGTAGGCAAATAAGTTAAAGGGTATTTTAAAAAAATACACAATTAATAATATTACAATAATTATACATTTAAAAACTCGATTTTACAAAATAGATAAAATAATAATAAATATCACTGTACTCTATTATATATTTTTTACAAATAAAACATTAATAATCCGTTAACAACAAATAGGTAAATATTAAAATTATTATTATTGATATTTATTATTATTTTATCTATTTTGTAAATTAAGTTTTCAAATGTATAAATTATTGTAAAATTATTAATTGCGTATTTTTTTTAAATGCTTTTAAATATATTTGCCTACAACAAGATAGCGGAAATACACTAAATATTTGTTCAAAACAAAGATTTGAAGATGAATTTCCGCAAAGTAATGCCTGATTCAATCAACTATATTAGGCCACCACTAAAGTATAATCCATCAAACAAGATAAAATCATTAAAATTAGTTCATAACTAGCTGCCCGCCCCGGCTTAGCCAGGGTACGATTAGCTAAAGAAACAGATTATATAAGTAATGTGTATACATACATACCACGTAATGTAGGTGTGGAAATTTTAGTAAAGAATCCTATTTTTTTTGATAATATAATAGAATGTCTATGTCATCCGAAGATAGTGAAGCTTTTCAACAGTAAAATAGTTTTTCAAATCGAATTAGTAGCATCGGAGCCTATTTAATGCAATCAAAAAAACAATCAAATCTTTTCTCTTTTTAAAATTGGTAAAATTGGCGAAATAATTGCGTAACGTACACAAAAACATACATAACGTAACGTGGAAAGAAACTTACGACATTGGTCCACTCATTGCGTAAGGAGTTCTATCTCCATTCATTGCGTAAGGAGTTCTATCTCCACTCATTGCGTAAGGAGCTCTATCTCCACTCATTGCGTAAGGAGCTCTATCTCCACTCATTGCGAAAGAAGTTCTATCTCCACTCATTGCGTAAGGAGCTCTATCTCCACTCATTGCGTAAGGAGCTCTATTTCCACTCATTGCGTAAGGAGCTCTATCTCCACTCATTGCGAAAGGAGCTCTATCTCCACTCATTGCAAAAGGAGTTCTATCTCCACTCATTGCGTAAGGAGCTCTATCTCCACTTATTGCGTAAGGAGCTCTATCTCCACTCATTGCGAAAGGAGCTCTATCTCCACTCATTGCGAAAGGAGTTCTATCTCCACTCATTGCGTAAGGAGCTCTATCTCCACTCATTGCGTAAGGAGTTCTATCTCCACTCATTGCGTAAGGAGTTCTATCTCCACTCATTGCGTAAGGAGCTCTATCTCCACTCATTGCGTAAGGAGCTCTATCTCCACTCATTGCGAAAGGAGCTCTATCTCCACTCATTGCGTAAGGAAATCTATCTCCTGCTGGTCCATTCCTTACGTAAGGAACTCTATCTCCTACTGGTCCAAAACATTTATCTTTGATCTGTACTTGGCCGGACCGACAGCGCGGCACAATGCCTGCGTTCGAGCTAGCGTCTTCTTTGTACGCACTGCGACATGGCAATCCGAAGTTTCCATAGTTCCACGCCAATTGATCAGGCAGACAATCGGGTAAGGTAGACCGGGGGTAAGGTAGCATATTCATTCTGTTACTTGGAAGTGGATCATATTCACTTGCTTGCCCCACGACGAATACAATCGAACACGCAAACCAAGGCCACATTGCTCTGGAAAAAAAAGGTAATTTATAGTCCGAATCAGCTAATCTAATAGCTGTGATATGAGCTACAAGCTGCAGATAACGCAACTCTCGCGCAGCTGATAAGTGAAATTCAGCCAGGATTGCCCTATCTGCAGCTTTTGCTAACATCACAGCCTGCAAAAAGTTAATTAAGCCTATATCAACTACTACTACATAACAAGCAATAGGGTATTACAGTCATTTTTGAAAAGCATCTCAATTAGATCCTGTTGGTCCAATAAACCACAAAAAAAAATACAAAAAAATAATTATTCAATCGTTAAGAGTTTTAAAAATGCATTTTAATTTTAAAATTTCAAAATTTCGCGCGTAGTTTACGTAAAACGATGGATGTCATTATTTTACTCTATGGTCATGAATTTCGTCACTATACTATGTAAACAATGCACGTAAATATTTTTCACGATAGTATCTTTGTTTGTAAGTTTGAGATTTATGTTGAAAATTAGTTATTATAAATAGTTAATAATGAGTTACCGTTGTTGTGCTGTTCCTGGAATACTAGTGTACAAACACCGGACAAACTATTCAATGTTTACATAGCCGGATGACGTCATAACATAGCGGCGACTATTTTATGCACAGATTAAACAGACGGAATATTTTGTATTGATTTTTAAGATTTATTTTGTTGTTTTATGATCTAAAAGGCACATTTTCCGATTGCTTTTTGCCTAAGCTATCTCAAAAATACATTTACAGATTTTTTCTCGTTCATAGTAAAATAGCCTATTGGTTCATCCACAGACCCTTGAAGGTCTAAAGATAATCCAAATGCTCAAGCCCACTGCCAGTTGGCAGCGTGCCCAGCATACTGGCAGCATTGTCACGCTGAATGGCAATGCTTATACGTTGAGCCAAATATACACCAGCATTTTGGTCACACGTCGTGTCCACCTGACGCTCAGAAAGACTTGAAAACAAGATGAGCTCCCGGCCCACACGGACCCAATGTCTCAACTCCAAACGGCTCAAATATGTAATGATGATCCAATTGCTTGTACTTACGTAGTAGTAGTTTATGTAGTTTTAGATTATGTAGGTCTTGTATTTAGTGGTAGTTATTCAAGGTAGGCCGATTTTTTTAAGGGCAAGGGCCTAAAAAAATTGGCCTATAAATTATAAGTGAATGCTTCCAACGGGGTACTCTCTTTAACACTCACGTCACTTTTGTAACGTAGAGATGCACCGGTTGAGGCAACTGCCCCGGTTTTGACCATTTGATGTCTACATTATTTCATAAATAGATGAACAATGAAACACCGTAAATATATCAAAGTCTGAAAATGTTATTGTAAGATTAAAATTGTCTACACAATTACTAAATTCAAAGCGGCCAAAAGTGACACTAAGGTGGCCACAACCGGTGCATCTACCTAATATGTTAGGTAACTTACCCTTTTGTAATGTCAATTTGGTTTTGTCAAAGTAAAACCCTAGTGGTAGAGTGACTTAACGTTAGCAAAAACCATATCTTATATACTTATTCTATGCTTATCGAATTGGAAAATCATTATGTATAATGGTTGCCAATTTGATGCTTTTTACATGGTAAATTCATCACATTATAATGACTTATTTTTCTGAATTGATTATATTTAATTTATGTTGCTATAAGAAGCCATTTCTAGCAAATAATGAAGTACGATTTTGATTTAAAGGGGTTAATTTTTAAGCCTATGTTTTTACTTTATTATACACTTACAACCCGCCCCGACTTCGCACAGGTGCATTATATTCTATCTATCTATTAAAAAAACTGCATCAAAATCCGTTGCGTAGTTTATTTAGAAGATATAAGCATACCTAGGGACAGACAGAGAGCGGGAAGCGACTTTGTTTTATACTATCTAGTGATTTATATCCTTAGTAGGTACCTAGACAGTTCGTTTTTGACTGCATCCTGCCTGGCGTTTTAGACTCTCTATACTTGGCTAATTTGGCTATGGTAAAACATAAATAAATAAATAATTGGAAACTATCAATTTATTTATTCGAAATTTAATTTATTCGCGAATAAAAGCATTGCATTCCAATCGGTTGTTCCCATGTATGCGAGTTGAGAACAAATTAAGTAAAACGAGTAAAACACACAGTCTACAGATCAATTCGGAGGGCACCGCTAGTCTAATGAAATACAGCAAAGAAGAGAGGTATTTCGTCTCTATCTATTTCTTTGTATCCAGTCTTGTCCTTAATCTGGCATATAAAAACATCTATCTCTCTACCTATATCTATTGCTTTTCGTCCAAAAATAAAATCAATTTCTTTTTCATTTCCGTAGTAGCATGTTCCATAGATTGAGGTACAGTTCCCGGATATGTATTTACTCGTATCGACCCATTGAATCGTAAAATTGAGTTCATGTCAAAATACAAGATCACGTCGCAAATTAGAAACGGCGCGACCGGATCAATCACCGTGGGTACTTAGAAGAAATAAAGTCTGGGACCTCATATAAAAATTGCGCTAGTTTAGTTTGATTAGATTAGATTAAAAAACCGTGGTGGTCTAGAAAAAGCCGTGGTGGTCTAGTGGTAGTGACACCCGCCTTACAATCGTGAGGTCGTGGGTTCAAATCCCGGTCCCGTACCAATGAATCCCTTGGAATTTATGTACGGAATTTCACACCACGGGCTTTTCGGTGAAGGAAAACATCGTAAGGCAACCTGCATGCGTCCGTAGAAGAAATTCGATGGCGTATGTGAATCCACCAACCCGCACTGGGCCAGCGTGGTGGATATGGCCCAACCACCTTTCGTGGGTAGGCCTACGTCCTGCAGTGGACTATTAAAAAGGCTGGTACAGTAAGATCAAGTATGTACACATGTAAATAATGTTATGATATTAATTAAATATTCATAATAATGTAACGATAGTGTTTATCGACGTTTTTCACTATCATCGATGCTAATGCAACATTTAATTGGGTTTAATTTAATTACACATGTAAAAATGTTATGATATTAAAATATACAATTAAATTAATGATAAATTAAGTTTTATTTAAAATATCTTTAGTATAAACTATCGATATTTTAAATAAAACTCTATCTAAAACTCTGTTGTCACGATCATTTGTCTCCCATCACTAATCGGCATGCCCATAAAGTATGACATTGAAAGGTACTGTCTGTACTATTAAGAAATTCAGGACTTCATAAGCGTGGTTTTTCTGACAGCTGTCGCAGAGATCAAGTTAAATTTTATAGAGTATATTACAAACGGCTCTCCCGAGAAAATAGTTCTTTGTTGCACTAAGTGAAGCTTGGTCACATACTAGTGCAATAGTGTAATATTATACTTACTAATATAGATAAACATCTTTTACCAGGTTGGGACCAATCTCAAAATCGAAACAAAAATACAGCTGTTCTATACATTTGTTCAATATAGGGTCAATGAAATTTTGCATGGTACAAATAGCATTAACATAAATTGCCGTATAAAATAAATATGTGACCCGAGCTTAACAGTTCAGGACACAATTTTGTGCACTGACGATATCGTTTGTAATAATTGTGTCGCTCATAGAATCTAGAAAGAGGCCATTTATCCGGCTACGATACATAAAATACATAGCAGAATGAAGCATTGTGTGAGCGCATGTGAATAAGTGACATTTTGTTGTGTTCTGTGGTCTTATGTTCAAATATTATTATATACTAGATTTTCCCCGCTGCTTTGCCCGCATGATATTTTGATTATTGTGCTATCCCATGGGAACCCTTCATTTATCTGGGATAAAAAGTAGACTATGTCACGTCCCGTCTTTCAAATCTGAGGCCCTTCCTTACCACCCTCAATAAAGGAGGTGGAAAATTAAAAAAAAAATAAAACAAAAAACTATTTGACGGTTGTTCGATTCGACAGTTGTTTTTTTTTTACATTTCTAGCTTCTCAGAGTTCTCAAATAGCAGAATTTTTCCTACTAGCTTAACACTTATCGTTATATTATAAAAAAATACGCAATATCATTATAAATTATAGCCTATGTGTTATTCTGATATATAAGCTATAGTGATTTATGAAACTATACCATCCATGACGCCACCCATACGCATACAAAACAAAATCATTCAAATTGGTCCAGCAGGTTTAGGAGTTCAGTGACATATATACGTACAGTAGAATTATACATATGTATAAAAATTGTTTGGCATATAGAATCAAATCTGATAAATCTCTTGACAATTTTAGTAGAAACAATGATAGTTATAGTTTTTTACTGAACAAACAAGTACTCGCCAAACGAGCCGAAACTCGATGGGTTTGCGTCGTTTCGTTACAGAGTTCCTAGGACCACCTTCCAGCTCCATCATCAGACCCTGGTTACCATTGAAAGACAAACTACTCGTCAAGAGGATTCAAATGATTCCAAACTCTATGAGGTTGTGTTTTGTGTTGTTTTATTGCAAAGTTCCTTTGTAATATATATTGCACATGTAACATTTTTTTATTTATTAATTTAGCTTATAATATACATTCAACGTTGCTTAAAAGATGATAAATAAATAAATAAATAAAACATTTATTTGATCAACAAAATTAAATTATCACAACAAGTTCTCTGACTCTTGTGCTAGGTTAAAAACCTGTATTACAACAGCCAGCCTCTTCTTTAACGTAGACTGAGTTGACCAAATATTACCAAACAATTACATTGTGTGAGTGTGTGTGTGTGTGTGTGTGTCTGAGTAACACTGCAATACGCGAGATCTCATGAGAGCCAAGGTTTGCAGTGTCACTCGTATGACACGGAGGGATTAAAAATATCTAAGTCTTGGCATATATTGTTGTACGCTTAACACATGCGATACAAAGAAGAGTGTTGGCCGTAGTTTGTACGAGCATGTGGCAAGCTAAACGTTCTTCTATTGTCAAGACGGCTAGAAGGACGAGGAACAGAAATACATATTTTTCCAAGCAAATGAGAACTGTCCAAAATACCATTCACTAATTTGTGCAGAAATACGATGTCAGCTATGTTCCTTCTGAGTGACAGTGGCGACATTTTAAAATGTGAAAGCCTAGATTCGTAACAGTCCAATCCAACACATATTACTTTGAATATGAGAGATGATACAGGAACTTCTTCTGCAAACTTTCAACTTACTAATCTGCAGCGCGAGTACCGTTCTTATACGATCGTTAATTTGACATTTAAATCGATAAAATTCGCTAAAAATCGGTATTTTCTATGAGTTTTAGCGAATTTTATCGATTTAAATGTCAAATTAACGATCGTATAAGAACGGTACTCGCACTGCTGTTGGGCTATGTAACTTTGGTTCGTCTGCAAATCTCCTCATTCCTGATTCGATCTCGCAGAGAGGCTCCGAGCATAGCCCTCTCCATAGAGCGTTGGGCTACATTGAGCTTATTCATAAAGCCCACAGTAAAAGACACTTAATAGCCCACTGAAGGACGTATGCCTACCCACGAAGGGTGATTAGGCCATATCCACCACGCTGACCCAGTGCGGGTTGGTTGATTCACATACGCCATCGAATTTCTTCTACGGACGTATGCAGGTTGCCTCACGATGTTTTCCTTCACCGAAAAGCCAATGATGTGAAATTCCGTACATAAGTTCCAAAGAAACTCATTGGTACGGGATCGGGATTTGAACCCACGACCTCACGATTGCAGGTCGGGCGTTAATACCACTAGACCACCACGTCTTTACAGATTGATATAATTCTTATTTTTAGATATTTAATAGCAAATACTGGTGTGATTGCCTGTCGATGTTCGTCGTGGAGTGATGAGCCACTTGTTTACTCTTGAGCAGAGAGATCCGCGGTCACCGCGGTGACGCTTCAGTTTTGCGTCAGACTCGACAACTGCCGTCCAAAATGTAAAATTAAAAAAGTTTCAGTGGGTCGGACTAATAATTTCTGGCTCCAGTGTATGACAACTTGAGTTATTTGGCTTTTTAATTAGAAACGGAGCGGTTTTCGGACATTTTAGGGTTCTTTACGAGAGGGGACCCTTATTAATCAGATCTTTATGTCCATCTGGACGTTCGTCCCTTCCTTGAAAGCTGACTGTACAAAATGTCTTAGAGAAATGTAACTTGAACATTTTAGTGCTAAGTATTTAAGTAAGTATGTATGGGCCACGTGGCTAGCTGGTGTCGGAGTTTTTAAGCCGCCTGAAGGTCTCTGGACATGGTTAAACGGTTAAAGCAATCGAGACCTAAAATGTCACGCGTCATCCTAGCCACGGTAACGCTTAGTTGGAAATACCACCCGCGGTTATCAATCCGAAGACTGACCGTGCCGAACGTTGCTTTACTTCAGTGATCGCTAACAAACACCTAGTTAAGGGGGCGCCTAATGCCAATATCAAGCGAAAGGTGTAATTTTAATGACGTGGTGTAAAGGTAACGAACATAAATATCCATATTAAAAATACTATAGGAAAGGAAAAAACCTATAGTAGCAGAGTAATTGCGTAGAATTTTGGAAAATGAATGGTTACTTTAGAAAAAAATTAAAACATCGCAACATAAAAAATAACCTTTTTTTTCCAATGCTCGAAATTATCAGCGATAACACCACATTATTTTTGACCAATTACATAAGCCAGACTAATGTTCTAGTAGAGTTATCGATTAGTTATTTAATATATGCTTAAATTTTGAATAAATAAATAAAATGTCACCTAAAAATGTAAGCTGGCGCTCGAAGCCAACATCATCGTGAACTGTGTCATGCGATTTTCAACTCTAAACAAATCACCATAGATAACAGCGGGCGATGCAAGAAGCGCGGGTGAAATCTGTTTTTTTCATGGCACTAGGCGCACTCTTAAACTACGCTATGTTTTTATTAGTATCTAACGGCTTGCTCTGGCTTTGTCCTAGTTGGAAGCATCTGACATAGCTTAACAGTTAAAACAACCGGACCCTACAATTTAACGTAACATCCAAGCCCGTTAGCGCTCAGCTTTAAATGCCACCTGCGGATGTCCAGCTTACTTGACTTCGGCGATCACTAAGTGAATACTGTGAATGTTACAAACATGATAGATTACCACGAATGTTGACATGCCAGGCATACTTACATATCCTATCATGGTAAAAATATAACCAAACCTCAAATACAAACGGAATACTGCGTAAACATTAACAATAATAAAACATCATGTAGCTGTGAAATAAAGACACTGGGCGTTTACTGAAACGCCATCTCCCAATAAATGGTAGAGAAAATTAAACTGCTCATTTAAACATATTTCGCTTTATCAGGAACCTTACAGTTATTTTGGACTTGTTAGTCCGTGTTTTGCCTTTTGCAAGTGAATTAAACTTGTCAAAGAAAGAAAAAGACAAAACAGTGTAACTGTGTTTATCAATAAGGCGGATAACGTAAAATACATGACATGCTATATAATGTTCTAATTTAACAAATGGAAAATATGTATCAATGAAAATAAGTAGCACTAATAAAATTGAGTGCGTAAATTTTTAATTTCATTATGAATCACATAGTATTCAAAATAGGTACCGGAGGCAGCAGCCAAGCTCAAACATACCAAGTACGCCTGCCTGGAAACAGCGTATGACTTTGTTCCGTTTGCCGTCGAAACGGCAGGACCGTGGAGTTCCGAGGCTAGAGGAGAGATTGTAATGGACTTGACACGCCGGCTGAGATAGTGAGGGCATGACCCTCGGTCCAGTTGGTTTCTTGTCCAGCGAATCTTGCTGGCTATACATCGCGGCAACTCCGCAAGCGTCCTAGTAACTTTCGGTCAGTTTTTGGCGCGCGGAGGACCATTTGATTAGTTTCGCACTACTACTCGTTAAGTGATCATTAGTGTCAAGTTTAATATATGTTATTTATAGTGTAGCTGACATTATTGTTAATTTATAATATATTTAATATAATTTAAAATAATTAATAGTTTATTATTTAATAATATATTTTTATCTAAGTTATGTGACGAAATTTGCAAACATTTACCTGAATTAAAGACTTGATGTTAAATGTAATATCTTAGAATATAAATAAAATAATCGTTATGATCATGAAAAATTTGTTGAAAATACCAATTAACTAAAACATATTAAGGGAAAAAATCCTGCTAGTTTTATTCACAAAATCACTTCTTTCGTACCTTCCTGTGGCAGGTAAAATTTCAATTACTTATAATGAAACAACACTACGTCGCTTCAGTTCCGATAATACCGTTCAATATTAGTATCAGTTTCACTCAGGTAATAGCTTTTTGTTTTGTTTACCCCCTAACAATACATTGTTTCTATTCAGCTTGTACCTATAGCAATATATATGTATATTAAAGTTCCCTAGAATGACTAATATTTACAGCGGTGTTTCTTTAAATAACAAACGCATTTCAGCAGATCATTGAACTACACTAAATTCAGCTGTAAAAGATCTTTACTCAGCTTAAAAAGGCAAAGAGAGCGCTATAAAACTCTTTTTTTTATTGTTTTTTTTTGATTTGTTATTCTCCGCAGACACCGGGGCCTGTGCTCTTTAAGATATGCATTACCTTTTTTAATATAACTTGAACAATATTTCTTAAAACTAAGCCATTACTAGAGGACTACTAAAATAAAACTAAACTTAATTAAATTTTTAAAATACCGATTTTTAAACTACGATATGATGCGTCTTATTGGAGATCCATAGGAGAGAGGATACACACATCTCAAATATTTATTTATTATTATCATTTTCCAAAAATAACTACTTATACCACTCAGGGCCTCCACCACCGCCGCGTCTCGCTCTCTATTGGCCATCTTTAAATTATTATCGTCTACGATGACCTTAGGTGACGCAGTCGTCGCACGCCGTACAAAGCGGCTGATGACGTCTTCTTCGTTGTCGGCGATGTATGTGAAGGACCTGGTGTGCCGTGAAACTGCAACGACCGCGTGCGAAACGCTTTCGTGCAATCTAATCTTGGCCCTGCTTTTAATGGCGATGACAGAGTCGTATGTCAAACCTTGAGCTTCGTGGATGGTAAGGATGCGCGACCCCGACCCCATTCCATACCCTTGGCTGATGAGGGTCTCTGAGGGACCAAATAAAGGGTGTTAGAGAGGTTGTGCGGTATTAGCGCACCCGTGTATCTTTTCTGCTCTAGAGATCTGACTCGGATAGCCGAGGAATACATACTCGCGTAGGTATATCTCCCTCAGTGCATACGCTACATCTATGGGATTCCGGCGCGTACATAACAATCCTGGCTGATGTTGGCGACCAGGTTAGAGCGATTATACCTCATCTCGAAGAGGTTTTCTCTGTCGATATAAGGTAGTTGATTGATGTCTCCGATGAGGACAAGTTTACTGGCACCAGAAGTCATCACTATGGCTTCGAAATGGTTCATGAGAGCTTCATCCACCATTAAGCGGTAGCAGCTCTCGAAATTTCGGAAACCATTTACGAGAGTGGAGGCCATGGCGCGCACCTTAGTTCTTACTAGGTTACCTATAGGGTCTTCTGGTGGTGTCGCGTATTTCAGTTTGCCAGTCCGATCCGTAGCATCCTCATTTAGGGCCACGAACCCTTTTATTGCATTATAAGCAGCCATATATTGACATCTTATCGTTCCCTTGATAACCTGGGAAGTGTCGTTATTGTATATGGCTGCTTCTGCTTCTTCCAGTCTCGCCATAAAAAGACTCTTCATTTGTTTGCGAAAATTCTTATGATTTTTTCGCGTTGAAAGGCCTTATATTGAGAGCACTCTTCACTAGACCATCTACGGCATCGTAAATTGGTCCATTGATTATCCAGCAATTTGCACAGAGCCTTTAGTACAGGTTTTGCATATTTTACTTAAACTTGCTCGTTTGCGTGTGGCTCCGTATATTTTGGTTAGTTCTTCCTCGTTTCCTCCTGGGACGCTGAACAAAAATGTATAATTATATAGATCCATACGGAAACTACTGTAGTTTCAATTTACGTGTAAACCTGTACTAACGCCTCAGGACACTACGAAATTCACAATTCAATGGCAGACTATAAATGTAGGTATATCTTGTGTGTCCTCCTTTGAATTGCTATCAAATTTGATTTGATATTAATACTATGCTACTTATAAGTTCAAGCTTTTAATTGATAGTTCGTTTTAATGATGGTTTTAGCAAATTTCGTTTTACAAAACTCTTTTGGTAAATTCTGTACGAGTTGTCCCCAAAAAAATTCTAACTACCCTCGTATTATTAAGAGCACTCTTCAACTAGACCACCTACGGCGCCGTAGATTGACCCATTGTCCAGGTATTTGTAGAGGACACTACGAATTTCGCAATTCGATGAGTGGAGGGCACTTGACCTGGGACTGGCAGGCAATTTGCGACGAAAGAAATTGTATTTTATTTTCGTAGCGACAATAAATAAATCTATCAATGTAGATGTAATACAGGTACAAAAATACAATTGTGTACGTGTATTATTGTGTACCAACTCTCTAATTCAATGGACCTCATAGTAAAGTACCGTAACCGTTTATTTTATTCTTTTTTATCATCCTTATATACATCTTCTTCTAATACCGAATTCTTTAAAGCTGAATCGAAACTAAACTACAATTGCAATCGAACTTTAACTGAATTACAGACGGAACGCAGTTGTTTAAAATTAATGCGATTGGCCTGCTGATGAATATATATATCTATATCTAGGCTCTACGGTCTGCATAATTTTGTAAGAGGTGCTAAAATATTAGTGTAAGGCTGCTGGTCTGAAAACGTTTTCCCTATAATATTACCAATATAATCCCTATTATTCACGCAAACGTCCACCACAAACCTTAATTTCTTTGATCCCATATCTAATTCAACCTCCAGGGATAAAGCTGCCAAATAATGTGGGCACATTTTAGCCCCGTAACAAACAACATGGGGATCTTAAAATTGTACCCGGTGGTAACGAGCCGAAATTATGTGTCCTGTCCCTTATACGCACACACGCGTAGGGTCTGTTCAAATAATCAGTGTCCTTACATACATAGTGCGTGAAAACAGAAGGAAAACTACTAAAGATCAACTAAGTTTTACTGTCGGTCTGTAGATCTGAGGACACGTACATACATAAAAATCAATTACAAATACAGATTTTTATGCACCTATTTGTCTCAATCTGTATTTGTAACTCAAATCATCTAGGTGTTCTTGCAGACGTATAAAATTTATCAATGTTATCAAAATATGTCTAATTCACTCTATATACCTCTGAGATAAAGAATAAATTGAGAAAATTGTATAATTAATAGATAAAGCGTTTTAAAACGCTTGACCACCAGCCTGATGGGTCGACGACATCAGATCCATCGCGGGACACGCATGGATGAGATCAGCCCAAGACAGAGAACACTGGCACGAGGAAGAGGAGGCCTATACCCAGCTGTAGGTCGATACAGGCTGATGATGATTATAAAGCGTTAGACAAAACCTTTTAAACATTATTGTTACACACTTCTAGTAGGCTTGACGTCCAAAGGCAGCCAGTATTCATCATGATTTATGCTAATTAAATAATCAGCCAAGTGCGACTCGGACTCGCGCATGAAGGGTTCCGTACCGTATGGAAGCCCCCATTAATATGTTTTATTTGAATTAAATTATTTATTTTTGAAGGGAATACACAACTCAATATTCTAGAAATATTTCAAGCATCTTCCTGTTACTGTTATTAATACCGAGCAAAAAATTCACTTTATCTTGTGTGGCTCCCACACAATCTCCCCTCAAATATTTAATTTATTATACTTTAACTATTAATTTTGAATTGAATATTTAACTTAATATTCTGTGAATCGTTCAAGTATCTACCTGCCTCCGTTATTAATATCGAGCGAAAAACAGCTAAAAATTGAGGTTAATTATGGAAGCCCCCGTAATTTTTTAGTGTTTGTCGTTATAGCGGCAACCGAAATACGTCATCAGTGAAAATATTAACGCTCTAGCTATTACAGTTCATGAAATACAGCCTGGTGACATACAGACAGACAGCGGGGTCTTAGTAATAAGGTCCCGTTTTTCCTTTTAGGTACGAAACCCTAAAAAGTGACAAATAAGGCAGTGTTAGGGACGTTGCTAAAATAATACTGCCTCAACACAATGTATGTATTGTCACTTATCTATACTAACGGACCAAGTTAGAACACCGAATGATAATATTCCTTTTTAGAGTCTTGCTGTTTTTGATGTTACTTTACCCACTATCTTTATACTTATACTGAGGTAAATCCCATCCTACACAAGTACACCGATAACACGCACACAAGCTTAATTGAATCCCGGAAATATATCCACACACGTGCGGGAATATAGCAATAATGCTATTTGTGGACACAAGTGCCCCATTCGAGGGGATGTTGGCAAACTCGGTGAAATAGTTCTTGTTTGTCCTATCAACTTCGGCCTGATTATAGGCAAAATATGAAGGTAATATTTAACAATAAGGTTTAATAAGGTAGAGGAAGAGGGGATATTTTTATCCTATTTACAGAATGTTTCTTTATCATTATCAACTTTGGATCTGTGGAACATCCACTACCGGACATACGCTTCCTCTCTGAATTTGCAATAAGGCCGGTCGGCAGTGGCTTAACTTGAACATAACCTTCTGAGAATCCTACTAATATTATAAACGTGAAAGTTTGTGAGGATGGATGAATGGATGGATGTATGGATGTTTGTTACTCTTTCACGCAAAAACTACTGAACGGATTGAGATAAAACTTTGCAATAATATAGCTTATATATCAGAATAACACATGGGCTATAAATTATAATGATATATTGCGTATGCGGGCGAAGCCGCGGGTAAAAACTAGTAGATAGATAAAGTTAGATAGGTACGAAACAATTTATCAGAATAAAAATTTACAAATATAATCAACGAATAAGGAAAAAACACTATCTACAAGTAAAGATAATAACGTCACAATAGAAAAAATATCTACTGTATTCCACAAAGAGATTGAAACAAAAACACATCTCTATTTACACCAGTTTTCCCTAAGCTCACGCTACTGTAAATAACCCAGTTTCTACAAGAAGACAACAACTATATACAACGCTGTCCCTAAGCCACCTCCCTGGTTGACGCCCGATAACAAGTGCGTGTAAAATAAAGACCCAAATCGCCCTTAGTGTTGCCACTTTCAATTTTGAAAAAAAGGCAATTCTGAAGTTAGATGGGGTGGGGCCTAATTTCATGACCTCCTGCTGTCCTAGCACTTGCCTGTAGAACATAAACTCGATGACAAACATAATAACAAAAATAAATGGGTTTAATTACCAGGTTATTAGCAAAATATAACCCAAAAAAAATGCTAGCAACAAAGGTCAGTCATCAGTATCAGTTAATTTAAATCTATCATGGAATCAAAATCAAAATATATTATAAAAATAGCTTTTCTGTGTAAACAATATTTTTAAATTTTATTGTAAGTGTTGAATCATCGTTATTCATTTCGGGCGTGAAATGTTTTATTTGTTACTATTTTTAATACTTTACTGCTGAACATAGGCCTTCCTACGTAGGGTGATTGGGATATCCACCACGTTAGCCCAATGTGGGTTGATGGCAAGTTTTTTGCGTGGGAGGTTGTTTGTTTAAGTAAATAAAATAAACGGATTTTATCACTAATAAGCACCCTATGTTTAGCCTAAAAACGCCAATGGCAACACTGGCAGCGCCTGAATCAACAGTAAACAAAAATTCTATCACGAGCTAAGTAAATAAAATGGTCTTCCCAGTGACCGTCGTCAAGCCGGCCGTGGAATTAATGCCTGTCGTATCTCCCGTACAAATACTCGTTGGGCGGTGCAAGGGACGAAAGGTTTTGTTTAAAACGTTGATGTGTTGTGTAACAACACGTTTTATCTGTTGACGATAAATATCAGGTTCAATGAATGGTAGGACTCAACATTATACCAACCGTAAGTCCTTCATTGCTAGACATGAGTGGTCCCATAGATTTATTTTC
This sequence comes from Hypomecis punctinalis, assembly GCA_949316475.1. Classification (NCBI taxonomy): domain Eukaryota; kingdom Metazoa; phylum Arthropoda; class Insecta; order Lepidoptera; family Geometridae; genus Hypomecis; species Hypomecis punctinalis. Next base: position 26,225,760 of record OX438795.1, read on the forward strand.
TTATAACTATTGGTTGGAAGCGGCTTGCTTTTAGCACTTTCCAGCTTGTTTCTTCACTGTAACATTAGTGGACGCCTTACACTGCCTTTACTGGTTCCTACATGGTCTCCATTCGATAACTTTACGACTCCATCGACTAATGCGACATCGTTCTACTACAAAAAATACGATAGGCGAATTGGAACCCCAAAACAGACAAACAGAAAAAAAGATGATGTTCTTCATGAGGTTTATTCTTTTTGGAAGTTTATTCAGCTAAATTTTAGGCTGTTTTTGGTGTTGATCATGAACCTTTTAGAGTAGGTACCTATCTATCTCATCAGGTTGTATCCACTCATACAGTGCTGGGTAAAACCTCCTCTCCTAAACGTCTAATAAATCGATGTACGCCAGGTGCACACACAAAAAAGCACGACTCATTGTCACTTTCCAGGCTTGTGACGCATATGACGTTATTACGTAAAATTATCGTTCGTCAACCGACTTCACTGACAACCAATTTTTATCCTCAGGGAAACTCCTTTATGGTTACCAGCCCACCTCGAGGGAGGCAGGGTTATGTGCAACTTTAAGTTAATGGTGGAGTACCCACTAAAAACCCTGGGGTGTTCCGTCTCTGCGGATCTTAGTCGGTATCGCGGGAACGCTTGCGCACACTTCCGCTACCCCGACAGCGCTTGTACCATACCAACACCTATTTATAGAGCTCTGCTCTATCCGTTATGAATCCTATCTGACCCTGGACTAGGCCTCATCCACCTTTTTTAAGTATCATCATCATCAGCCTGTATTGACGCACTGCTGGATATAAGCCTGCTTTCTCTTACATTGTTGTCCTTTCTTGGAAACACCTCAAAAGGAAAAAAAACAAAACCCTTATAAGATCACTTTGTTGTCCGTCTGTCCGTCTGTACGTAGGAATAAATCTTAAAACTGTACATTTTTATTTGAATCATAATAAAATAAGACCTAAACGGAATTTGAAAATGCAAATTTCGAAGTGAGTAAATCTTATTATTATGAAAGAGCTTCATTAGCACATGATAAAACAGGTTTACAAATATATTTTTACAATGTAACACATGTACTTATGTAAAAAAAGCGAAAAATAAAACTATTTTTCCGATAATTACAATTGTGTAATCATCGGCAAAATTTTGTGAAATTTTCAAGGTTAGCACGGAAACTTCGGTGTGCGAGCCTGACTCGCATTTGTCCTTTTTAATTTAAGTACCTGCACAACATCGTAAATTGTATCAGTACAGAACTTGTAGCCGAATATAATAAATGAATGATAATCTTTATGATAGTTTTGACTCTAATTATGTGATATAAATCAGGATGTACCGATTTATCTTATAAAATAATTTTTCTTTGTGATCCTTATCGTCAAAAATCAATTAAGTAAGAATGAGTGATTAATTTATTATGTACAAATGAGGCAGACACTATTATTATTTAAGTGTGTGAACATTGATTGAAAAATTTATTTATCTTTCTTCAAACGGCTTTTCAACTGGCCACATCAGTCTTCACGTTTCATTCCATTAAAATTCACATATTGTATTGATTTTGTATCTGTAATAAAGTGGTAGATAGAAAATCTTTTTTTAATCCCAAATTAATATTGGATCATCATAAAAAGTCATGTTAAAAAATTAATATTGCAGATTGGCGTTAAACGATTCGTTCGTTCTGACATAATGTGGTCCAATTACAAATATGGAGAAAGTTACCCAAATGGTGACAAGGGCCATCAGATTAGGAGGGTTATCAGATTTTTTTTTATAATAATGTGGCACAACAGCGTTTGGCGGGTCAGCCAGTTGGCTTATAGAATCCCTGCTGATCAAAATATCTCAAAGCTTGTGACTTCCGCCTCATCTTTCACAGGTGAGTCCGATGGAGCCCATCGCTCACTGAAGCGAACGTGTTCGATATATTTTATTGTTCAGCTCACTCTAACTTCTCTCATAAAGGGTAGTAAAACTTTAGAATTCTTTCGTACCGTAACTTGAGTTTTCAGTTCTTGAAACTACACACTAAACTAACAAAAGTTGGGGTAGTCGAAGGCGGTCAAAAGAAGCGCACATCAAAGTAACTGAATAGAATTTCTTAAAAAGAACTTGCCTTTTTGCCCTTTGAATTTTACTCAACGTTTTATCACTTTTCACAATTAAACAAAAATTGATAAAGATATAGCCCGTTAAAGTTCCGCGTCACATCACAAGTGCCATACAAATGTAGATTTCTGTGAGAGGGGTGACGTCACGATCCCCAGTCCCAAACTTTGACAAGGTATTTCTTTGTCATTTCTTGTTTGATTAACAAAATAAAAAATACGTGTCCAATATTTTTTGATCATCTAACTCACAGACTGATTATAATAATTATTTTTTTATCCAATCATCTTGCCTATTATTATATTAGTAACGTACAACGACTACCCACTGACAAACTGAACAGAGACCTAATTGAGACTGCAGGATTGTAGTGAATGCAGCTTACGGTCAGCCATGTTGGAAATCTATAGAGTAGTAGATATCCCGTGGGTGAAATGATGATGATGACTTTACCATAGTAGGTATTACTGTAAGCTGAGTGTGAGTTTTGTCGTAAACATGCCGCGCTCTTCGGCGAACGCGTAAGCATGTAATTTGTATGAACTTGTTGTGTTTAAAAAACTCGCCGCTAGTGGCGCTGTACATTTCTTCATACAAATTACATGCTTACGCGCTCGCCGAAGATCGCGTCATATTTACGACAAAACTCACACTCAGCATACTGCTTAAATTAGCGTGCTAACTAACCCGTTTCTTAAAGCTTAACGCAACCAGTCTTCTCAAAAGTTTTAACGCGTTAAAACGTTGGCCGCAGAAGGACAGAAGCATTTTAACAGAAAAGTTCAATTTGCTAAAAGTAATAAAACATGGCCGCTACGAATAAATTTCTAAAAATCGATGAAAATAATGTTGAAACGAATGATTTATTCCCAGAGTTCACGTCTCTGTGAAAATATTTACCCCTGCTTGTTTGCTCGTCGATATAAAATTGCTATTCAAGTGTTTATCTTCGTATTCCAGTATTTGAACCGATTCAATCATCTTAAACGAAAAAACTTTGATTTTATACGTTATATTTCAGGAATATTTTACTAACGTTCATTACGTTCAGAGGATATTTTAGGATATTTTATTTGTTGTTATATAGCAGCAACAGAAATACGTCACAGTAAAAATTTCAACGTTCTAGCTATTACGGTTTATGAGATAAAGCCTGGTGACAGACAAACAGACGGACAGACAGACTGACAGACGGACAGCGGAGTCTTAGTAGTAGGATCCCGTTGTTACCCCTCGGGTACGGAACCCATAAAAAGCAGGAGGCAGAAACTCATAGGAGGGCCGACTGTAGAGTTTTCTGGCGGGAGCCCACTCGGAGTCTCAAAACACAAATCCGACACCGTTCATTTAGGTTTTAAGTAACTCGTTTCGGGAATTCCGTAATATCTAGTTATAGCTAGTGAAAACGCGTAATCCCTAAAATCGGGTTATAACGGTAATAAAAGGTGAAAAGTTTTACAAAAATAAGTATAATATTTGGTACTTATTTTTGTAAAACTTTCCAATAAGCCGATTTGACAACATTACCATGAAAATTCCTACTTTTGACCGAAGAAACGAAGCAGGTACTTAATTCGACGCGTATATTCGACGTGTAACTTTTTACATAGTGTTTTGATTTTGATAATTATTTTTGTGTAAGAGTATACTTTGACGTCAAGTACGTCACGTCGTTGAGTATAAGTTTCACACCACTGGCTTTTCGGTGAAGGAAAACATCGTGAGGCAACCTGCATATGTCAGTAGAAGAAATTCGATGGCGTATGTGAATCCACCAACCCGCACCGGGCCAGCGTGGTGGATATGGCCCAATCCACCCTTCGTGGGTAGGCCTACGTCCTGCAGTGGACTATTAAAAAAGGCTGATACAGTACAGTACAGTACTTACTTTGACGTTGGTCCCATTTATCGAAATCGGCTGAGCCATTTTTAATAAATCAACAATAATGTGAAAATTGCTACATTAATCCGTGCGAAATATTCGCGAATTCTGTACTTGGTTGTAATTGGTCTTGCCATTTTTTTGAAAAAATGATTCGCTTGTAAACTAAAAAGTTAATAGGTACATATTATGAGTAGTTCTCTTTTATTATTATGAGCAGTTGATGATTGATAGATAACTGCTATCATTTTGATACCTCTAATTCCTTTTGGACAATTTAACTTCGAGGTTGTAAAATATGTCTAAAAGGCAATAAAATCAAGGAGAGTTTCTCACCTGAACTCGGAGCAAATTAAACTTTATCGAGCAATCAATTTATCCCATTAAGCCTTCCACGGGCAATTTCAGACGTTTAATCAAAGAAAACGTTGTCGGGGGAAAAGTTATGGAGTGTATCTCTCTCTAGAGATCTTTAGAGTTAATTTGTATGGAGCATCGACTTGGCGTTTTTTCTATCCATATTGATAGTATGGAGTGTATTTGTATTAGCGGCAAGCGCAGCGTAGGACGATCACAATGACATATAGAACTGTTCACACTTTAGGCTGGGTATCTTTACGTTGACGTCGCTTGTAATGTTTCAGGTGGCGGTAAGTATAAATATGTGAGGATGAATCTGGCTTTGTACTCTATGTGTGATCGAAAACGGAACAACAAGAGGTATCTTGTAACCGTACCTCATACACTGGAAAAGCCCACAAAGATTACACATGTAATGGAACAAAAGTTTATAACATGTTGCTTGAAAATGTTACTGACGCACTTAGCTTAATTTCTTTCTAAGCCCGCCTCAGCCGCTGACTTATCGAGGAAACATTTTGTAATTTTGACATGCTTAAATGACTCATAAGTATGTTCATTCAAAGAAAATACGCTAATAATTTGAAAACATAAGGCTAAATCATAACTTCACAGTTTTTCGGATATATAACTGAACATGTAAATCAGCTAGTCGAGCATACGACCACGAATAGCCACGAAAAGAACTCATTTCGACGTGTGAAAAAGTGACAGATATATACTTTGTCATAACGCTGTCTCGTTCTGACACTACGAACGAAATAATTCGTGGCGCGCATACTAGCCCGGCAGATCCATGATCACGTTGGGAAAAAAAAAATTACGATACATTTATAGTCTATCAATTATTTTTATTAGTTATCATTTTACAGTGATGTATTTTTAGTTGTTTTTTATTTCATTTTTAAAACTTGTTTTATTTTAGTACTCAATTAATTTATTATAATTTGATTGTTAACATTTTAATTTAAATTGTTTATCAAAGTATATAAGTAGCCGCTTCCATCCAACCGGTCTTAACCCTCTATGGGGGAGGCCTTTGTCCAGCAGTGGGCGTCTCATGCCTGAAACAACGACGATTTTTACTACTAGCGATTTGAGGTTTACCATTTGGAAGACTACTAGTAGCAGAAATTAGATATAAAGACGAGTAATTATTATATCGTCCCAGAAAATATCCATTGTCTAGAAATTCAAAAACAAGCTAATTTTTACGTTTATACGCAGATAAGTTCACTTTTGGCTGGACGCCTTGGGACTCTGTCCAGGGGGCAATGTAGGGGGGTGGTCTGTTACTCTACCCCCTCCAACGGAACGGTGTTATTCAAAAGATCCGTGCCGCGATGCTCGGTGACTGCTTGGCTTCTCCGAGCCCTGTTGGGGCCTCATCTTAGTGGCTGCCTATTAGCCCTTTTCTTCTTCCTCTTCCTCTGCCTCTGCGTCGGCCAACAGCAGATCTCTCGGGAGGACTCGCCAGGTACGTACGTCTTCGTCTGGGGGTCGAGCGTGAAGCGGGGCGATGTTATTCAGATGGGGGTGTGATCCGTTCTCTGCGCGGTCGAACATGTTGCGCGATAGTCGGACAACGAACTACCCCACTGTCTCGATTTTAAGGTCACGGGCGATGCGGTCGTTTCGTACGTACCGGCCGGCTCCCGTGATGATGCGCAAGGTGGTGTTCTGCACAACTTGGAGTCATTTCTTCCTTGCGGCCGAGCAGAGGGCGTACCATGCCGGCGCAGCATAGGTCAGCCTCGTTCGGATATACGTCTTGTATATGGATACGAGTAACTTGGTTTTTAGCGACGGATACACTTGTCATGAACTACTGCAGCTAAAAGCGTTATGAGCACGTTCTCTACTCTTAAGTAAGGCTGAAGATTATGTTTAAATTACTGTACTGGACTGTACCAGCCTTTTTTTGATAGTCCGCCGCTGGACGTAGGCCTACACCAGAAGGGTGATTGGGCCATATCCACCACGCTGGCCCAGTGCGGGTTGGTGGATTCACATACGCCATCGAATTTCTTCTACGGACGTATCCAGGTTGCCTCACGATGTTTTCCTTCACCGATAAGCCAGTGGTGTGAAATTCCGTACATAAATTCCAAAGAACTCATTGGTACGGGACCGGGGATTTGAACCCACGACCTCACGATTGTAAAGTGGGTGTCACTACCTTTTGACCACCACGGCTATATGTTTAAATTACACTACACCACAAATATCTCAATAATATTAAAATAATTCAAAAAAAAAATCAAAGCACGTTTCAAATAAAAACATTTAATAAAGTTAATGAAAGTAATAAAAGTGTCGCAGATTAAAATTATCTGCTTTCTATAATAAGCTATAATCAAAACCTAATCTTGAATCAAATAAATTAGGTACCTTTTCCTTCCTTTTCAGCAAACAGCTAATTAGCTTAATGTTTTCCAATGTCTTGCACGAAAATAGAGCCAACACAGTCTTAATTAAGTTTATCGCCGTTATCGAAAAGCGGGGGAGATGGGGGGTGTTTGCCCCCTATTTCATCCTTCGTACGCCCCCTCAAAGGTGTTCTGAAGTTTAATTAAAACACTGGGGAGAAATTACGTTTTAAACTCAATAATATATAAAATTCGAGAGGCTTTTAGATGATTATTCGGCTATTAGCCTGAGTGATAAAGTTTTATGTTTAGGCGGAAAGCTAGTTAAACGAATCGGGCCGAAAGTGCTGCGATAGACTTAATTGGGTGGTAAATGAGATTGTTCCCAAATTTTAAGTAGTATTTGTACAATGTTAGGTTTTTGGGTTGTTAATACTAGTAAAGATAAAAAAAATATCGGGCAAATTTTAGGGTTCCTTATTAAAACGAGAAACTCCTAATAACTTCGGTGTATCTGTCTGTTCATCCGTCCGTCCGTCCGTCCGTTCATAGGTTTTAAAGTTTTATAACTCTCTCATTTTTAAACCATAATGTATAAAAAAAATGTAATTATATTCTTAGATCTCAACTTTAAAACTCAGTACTTTAAAATTTCCAATCTTTAATTCATGCAATATTACGAGTAAGTTTAGATGTGTTTGTATTTGTAAGTCCGTATTTATTATTTGGCAGGTGGGCCTGGCAGTCTGGTGCTCGCTTGTGGGTAATTTCTGTAGACTTACATAGATCAACCTCGCGCAGAAATGAGCTCCAGCTGCACACACTTCACTGTGATACCAACTATCGCAAATACTCTTTCATTATCCGTATTTATTTCAATTTTAATCAAAATTATTCCAGGATTGTTGATTTGTTCATGATGAAACGAAATTCGTTTAAAAATTAATTAGTAAAACTTTTTTGTTAAAACTAAACTAAATATGAAAACACTTTTAAAAGATTAAGTAGATGAAAAGAGATATTAGTAGGAATAAACACCTTGTTTAAAGTAGGTACTAAAGACACGATGTAATCGACAGGTACAAACTTATTTCTGGCTCTTAGATATTCTTGTTGTCAACTTTATTAAGAATGGGAAATTATATTGTGCATAGATAACTTAGTTAAGTCCACATTATTTGTTTATATACCTATTCCGTATTGGGCACTTTGTATTTATAAGTAAGTATTGTTTTGGCTTATGTATTATAACACAGTTTGTTTTCCATGTAAATTAAAAATAAAAATAAAATATAATTATATATATAGCCTGCCCACCTCTATTTTCTACCCCCAACTATAATGTTCTCCGACTAAAACCTAAAACTACGAATAACAATCCAGAAAAACGCATGAAATATAGGTATTTCACATCAAGTTTCGCCCATGAGACCATAACACCGGCTCCGGAAGTGTCGTAAAGCCGCCGTATAATCTCAAATGGTGATAAACTCAGCCGTAAACATTTTAATCTCTTGCTAGAGCAGTTATTTGGCCTTACAACGCTGTAATTTCGACACATTATGGCGGTTATGAAAGTTTTAGTAAAATTCTAGCATATACTTAACTTATCAGGCGTCTGCTAAAAAAAGGTGAAGGTCAGAATTCGGTAAGCTCTGAGAACGAATTAAATAACGCCTTACACTGATATCTCCCTGGTACTACCCTACTAGAATTTTCTGTGTTGGGAGTGCCACAGACTATGAACAAAGAATTCCAAGTATTTTAATCTCATGCTAGCAATAATTAATTACCTGGCCTTACAACGCTGTGATTTTAACACATTATAGCGGTTTTGAGTTTTAGTAAAATTTTAGCATATACTTAAGTTCTCAGTTATCGTCTGCTAAAAGTTAAAAGCTGAAGGTTTGCGTTCAGTGAGTTCTGAGAATGAATTAAGTAACGCTTTACAAATATAGCTCCCTGGTAACTAACCTACTAGAATTTCCCGTGTTGGGAGTGCCATGGAGAAAGAATTCCAAAATTTTAATTTTATGCTCGACCAGTTATTAGGTCTTACAACACTATAATTTCGACACATAATGGCGGCTATGAAAGTTTCAGTAAAATTCTAGCATAAATATATCTACCTAGCAGGGGTCGGCCAAAAAAAGCTGAAGGTCAGAATTCGGTAAGTTCTGGGAACGAATTAAATAACGCTTTACACTTATAGCCCGGGTACTTCTGAACTAGAATTTGCTGTGTTGGGATTTTAAGGTTTTTAATCTCTTGCTGCAGCAGTTATTTGGCCTTACAACGCTGTCATTTTGACACATTATGGCGGCTATGAAATTCACTACATAGTATAAAACAAAGTCGCTTCCCTGTCCGTCCTTATGTATGCTTATATCTTTAAAACTACGCAACGGATTTTGTTGCGGTTTTTTATAATAGATAGAGTGATTCAAGGGGAAGGTTTATAATATTATATATATTACACCTGTGCGAAGCCGGGGAGGGTCGCTAGTTAAATGATAAAAGAAAGGTTAGATAGATCTAAATAATGTATTATTTAAGAATGCTTAATATTCATAGCTTCTTTTTGCGTATTTCCATCGATATTTTCGCAAATTATGAACCGATTTAAATATTTTAGTGGTACCTTTTAAATTTTATCGAAATCGGCTGAGCCGTGTTTGATGAATCAACAATAATGTACGTGATGTCACATCGATTTATGCACACTATTCGAATTCCGATTTCGAAATTCGAATCCGTGGTGGTCTAGAGGTAGTGACACCCGCCTTACAATCGTGAGGTCGTGGGTTCAAATCCCCGGTCCCGTACCAATGAGTTCTTTGGGATTTATGTACGGAATTTCACACCACTGGCTTTTCGGTGAAGGAAAACATTGTGAGGCATCCTGCAAACGTCCGTAGAAAAAATTCGATGGCGTATGTGAATCCACCAACCCGCACTGGGCCAGCGTGGTGGATATGGCCTAAACACCCTTCGTGGGTAGGCCTACGTCCTGCAGTGGACTATTAAAAAGGCTGGTATTCGAATTCTGTACAGTACATGGTGAGAGAGAAAATGGCACCACACCGTTGCCATTTTTTGCAAAAATAATTATTTGCGCTCTATGCTATTTGCCCAATTTTTAATATCGATGGCTGTAAATAAGGATAAGAAAAAAGACGAGCCAGCGAATGAATATCAAAAAGCAATTTCCGGAGATTTTTCATTACAGGGAACTTAATTACAAATTTTGTCAAAGTAACATTTTACCAACATGATGAAATTTAGATTTGATTTCATTTCTTTAATATTTACATCTGTAGATTTTTTTATTCAATAGGTACTGCCCTCGTCTGCAGTTTATACCTAGGTATACGTTTTGATTGTGGTACACTGTTTAAACTGTTATGGTACCCTTAAGCAATTATTTTATATTAATTTATTGATTTATTTTTAGAGTGCATATATGTATAAATATTCTGTGAATATTTGAAGTCTACCTGTCGCCGCTTATTAATATCGAGCGAGAAACGGATAAAAATATTCAGATTTGTTGTAGGTATGGGAATTGTCCAGGCGTTAGGTTAAGTAATAGTCCCCGACTACTAAATTCTCTAACGCCTGATGTAAAACCCAGAGCAATGCAGGTCGTAAATCTTTATTACTCTAGGTTCGTTGTGACTTGACAGTCTTCAGAGCGTTTAGCTACCTGCCAATGGGCTACTGGCAGTTATCTAAACGCCTGATGAAACCATTAAAGCACTAGAGCGGGAGCTCTGAGTACTGTAACAGTCAAACTGCAAGTTGCTAAGAGGGAGCCTATCAATCTGTAATACCTAACATTACCTACAAGACCCTACGATCTAGTATGACAATGTCAAACTAGTACCTATTGATAGATTCCCTAGATTTTCCTACAGGACCCTATCCCTAAGGTCCCTACTCAACTCAATACTTACCTGTTCCCTACGGTTCCCTAGCTAGGTTAGAGACCCCTACTCGCCTATCAAGGATACTCACCACTGGGTCCCTAGCTAACCTACCTACCTAGCTATAATGCCTAGCCCTAACCATAGAGCAATATATACACATATACAGACCTGTTGTCGGCGACCTAAGGCAACAAGCGGAATGGAGGAAGGTATAAGGATACGCACGTCGTGCAATGTGCGCAGGGAATGATTTTCCACCGCCGTTCACGCAGGCTCACGTGAACGATGCAGAAGGCAACGGCTGCAAGGTGTCTTATGCCGCAGTGGAAGGAAAAGGTTAGGTCCAGCGGGAGTGCTGGACGGTGCGCGGAGGTCGGCTCGTCGCGGGCGGACGTGACCTCGTGGAAGGCGGGCGGGCGGAGCAGCGCTCGGCGTAGGGCGGGCGGAGCCTCGTGGAGGGCGGGCGGTGGAGCCTCTGGTCGCAGCCGTTTGGCTGGGCGGGCAGCTTCCCTCTGGGCTCTTCTTGCTGCTCCAGGTACTGGATTCTCCTCGGTTGCTCCAGGTGGGGTCTTCTCGGTGGTGGTGAATTAAGGTGGTCTAGGTCGCGGACGGTAATTTCGGCATCTTGCAGATTTTGGAACGGATATATGTTCAATTAGATTGAACAGGAATGAAAGCCCCCCTTAAATCATTTTTTTTTTCTGTTTTTGATATTTGTTGTCATAGGGGCAACAGAAATACATCATTTGTAAAATAATCAACGTTCTAGCTTTCGCGGTTCATGAGATACAGCCCGGTGACAGACAAATGGATAGACCAACGGACAGCGGAGTCTTAGTAGAGTCCCGTTTTTACTCTTTGGGTACGGAATCCTAAAAAACGCAACCCCTTAGATTAATGATTGGTCGAGAGATCTTATTATTTTATTAATCTAAGCGCAACTCATAAGAGTTGCGTTTTTTCACTTTGTTAAGGATCACTTTGTTTATCAGTGTTGCAACATTTCTACACTGAATAGCAATGCTTATTTCTAGAGCGTTTAGTTTGGTCTAATAACGCACTAAGTATGTCTGTTAAGCTAGCTACAAATTGCGCACATTCCCGTTCTTAACCGACTTCCAAAAAGTAGGAGGTTATATGTATTATTTTTTGTGTATGTTCATCGATCATTTCGCCAATTGTGAACTGAATCAAAAAATTATATTTTAGTTTAAAAGGGTAGGTATACACCCGAGATGGTCCCATTTAAATTTTACCGCAATCGGCTGAGCCGTTTTTGAAAAAACAACAATGATGTAAAGAATTTGAGCGAAATATTCTAATTTTGTACACGATGGCAGTAGTAGCGGTTTTACCATTTCATGCGAAAAATAATTATTGCGTCGTCAACTTATGAATATATTGCTACTGCGTAACCACTTGGTCTTGGCCTCGTAGTCACAGACGTCAAGAAGTTTGATTCGGCTATACAGTCTCGCGTCGGGTGTCAAAATTGGCTATCATTGTTACACATCAACAACAATGCTTTGTTTACGGGGTAAGTGATTAAACCTTTGAAATATCTTAGATCTAGAAAATATCACTATATAGTTATGATCACTAAAATGCCAACCATTTCTGAAAATCGTGACAAAAATTTGTTTCGTTTTTATTGGTTTTGCGAATCAACCTATCGCGATAAATCACAATTTCAGTACAATTACCAACGTCCAACTAAAAATTGTTGTTGGAAGTTGGTCGGTTGGAAGTTTCTTAGAAAAAGTTGGTCATCATGATGAGTACAATGACATCCTTTAAATATGTCCGTCGTATATAAATAAATTGTAGGTAATTCACTGAACCTGCAATTTATCATCATCATCATCAAACACACTCCTCTATTTCTCTTGTATTCCCAAGCCAAATTGCACGTAACGACCGATGCCATAATTTGTCACGTTAAGAGGCTGTTATCGTAAAAGCGGCCCCTCGTAATTACCATTAGTACGCGAAACTACTAAACTCAACTAAAGTACCGAAGTAAACTGTTCGTGCTAAGGGGACAAAGATTTTAGCTGTTCTATTTTGGGTAATCGGGCTACAAATACTTACCTACATTATTTATTTTTACACATTTGATTGTAAAACATTTTACCAGGATAGACTTCTACTACTTGAGATCTGATCTGATGAGATCTTCTGTTAAAATTTATTATTTAAAGAGTTACGGGCGGCGAGGAAGGAGTATGTGGGCTCCGATTGGATTACCTATACAATACATACCGATCAAAATGTGAAACATACCGAATATTGCCAAAAATCTTTATTAAATTAAAAATGTATGCTCGTTGCGCTCACGCGCATTATTGAAAAATCATTTATAGAGCTATTAAAACAGATACTTGATGGAAAAAATGTAGGCAGTTCTGCGAACTGCGTTTCTGCGTTAGGTAGAGCTTTTTCGTTCATGAACATAATATAGAATAACAATTTGCCGATTATCCACTAAATGTTTTTGTTCATTAAAATGATAAAAATTACCTCGTTTTACATTCTCAGTAATCGTGTGTGTTAATAAAACATCAGTTTTTTAAGTAAATTCTATTTAAAATTCATAAAACACAACAAGACATAATATCTGAAAGTGTCAATATTTAACTCAATAAATCTATTTTAAAAAAAATAGTATTTTTTAACTATAATTAAAATACAGTTTAATTAAACATTTGCTTCGAAATAAATATACAAAAATCTATTTATTAGATATTTAAAACTTCATCTAATATATAATTTTCCTGTAAATTTTGTTTGTTAGTTAGTCGCCCTGTATTTAATAAGAAATAAACCAAATGAAATTTGAATATCTCAAAAATATTTATCCAATTCACATAAAAAATATTCTTAAAAACATTGAAGTGATAAATCAATATGTTTTTCATATTTTACGACTATAAAAATCTCTTAACTAAGCATGTACCAGGACAATTACCATTATTTATGTATACTCGTCTACTTTTAGCCAACTTATTGCTCAATTAAAAATTAATAAAATTTATACATTTGTGATTTTTTAAAACAATCGTAGGTACTTCGGGCCCAATTATGAAGGCGCCATCGTAATTATAATAGCTAATTAGGATAATTCTGTTTCCTTTTCAATTTAGGCATTCAATAGAGATAAAAAATTACCATGCTATTAAATTTACGATGGCGCCTTCATAATTGGGCCTTTGTTATTATTAAAACATTTAAATTTAAGGAAACTTGTGTTAACTTACTGTTACTTATAATAGCTACAAGGAAATATAATACTATATTGTTAAGTTACCAATGCGAGATAAATAAAATTACATGCATACCTACAGCAACACAATAACACAATACTAAAAACTAATTATGCAGGCGCCATCAAAATTATAATAGCAATTTATAATATTCCTGTTTCTTTATCACTAAATGCATTCGATAGAGAATAGAACAATTTTTACGTTGCAATTGAATTTACGATGGCGCGGTGCCTTTATAATAATAAAAATAAATACTAAACATCTTACACATCTTACACACCAAACTAAGCAAAGCTTGTGATATGGCTGCCAGAGACTGATATATTACATAAACATATTTTTGAATACATACATATATAGGTAGTACCTAAATAACAGAGCAAAAACCTATGTTCATCACATAAATCCTTGCCCTGGGTGGGGATCGAACCCAGGCCACTGAGCCACCGAGGCAGTCAAAGTTATGATTGTATCTCGAGACGATGAATATTTATTCTAGGATAATACTTAACTCATCATTATAACCTATGTACTCTAACTTTTATCAACCCCGAAACCGCAAAGAATTTTAACTATTCCCTACATTTTTTCAAAAGCCAAATTTTTTTTGGACCAGCTGATCATCTGTATTTTTTGCTATTCAGGGTTTCGTATAGATGACTATTTTTTGCTATTTCTCCTAGTAAACATTGCTCATGATGACAAATAGGTACAATAGATAATAAAACATAGGTAACATAGAATATTTCAGCCGCCTAAAAAAATATTTTTTGTTCAATGTTACATATATAAAATGATAGTTTAAATTTCGCATACTACTGGCCCTACCAGTCTTCTATCACAATATGAGTTCTAATGTCTACCAAGTATGTAAAACTAATTGTATATAACTTAATGTATTAACATAATGTCAAGTAATTAAATGGGTACGAAAAAATTTAAACATACCAGTTTTCTTGCACATTTCTTCAAACTTAACAAGACTTTTGCCACGCAATTTTCACAAAATATTTGATTTTAAATCTACATTGACTACAAAATCTAACTTAAGGTACATACTTAGTAATAATACTTTCAAGTGCGTACATGTCTATAACATTGTTGTAAAACATGTAATTATAATAAGTTATTTGAAATGATGTTACTTATGCACCTTGATACTAATACTTTACTTAAAACTAATAGTAGTAATCAGTGTACTAATCGCGACAAGTAAATATGCGTTGTTTTCTTATTAATCTTATTATTATCAGCTCAAATAAAATTCAAAATTCAGATCACAATAGTCTTATAGTCTTTAATGTAAGAAAAATGTCGCGTCCTCATTGGTTAGAAATGTTTTCCAAAGTAATATTTTCTCCATGCAACGTTTCACGCTAGCAACTTTAAAATACTTATGTAGTGGCTTTTTTAAATATTTAACTACGTATTGACTTTTCTCATGCTTTCTTTTTCTTTTTTTTTTGTTCACTTCAGCTGCACCAACA
The DNA here is from genome assembly GCA_949316475.1 of Hypomecis punctinalis. Lineage (NCBI taxonomy): Eukaryota > Metazoa > Arthropoda > Insecta > Lepidoptera > Geometridae > Hypomecis > Hypomecis punctinalis. The sequence continues at coordinate 26,241,176 of OX438795.1, forward strand.
CCATGAAGTATGTTACCACGGCACCAAGAACCTAGAATTAATAAAAATATTTATTTACATAACTTAAAAAACATAAAGATTCAATTCTTAACTCCCTTATACCTATATAAATATATCCTACCTATAGACAAAAAAAAGGCTAAAAATCGAAACAAATACTGTGTCCGTGTGGTAGGGTGCCAAGAACGCTGGCTGCATTCCCACGCTGAATGGTTAAAGAGATTCTCTGTGTGAGGAACGAGCCAGCTCTCTTGTCACCAGCAGCGTCAACAAGCTTTGGCGAAATTGTCTCGAAAAATTTTTTTAGAGATAAAAAATAATAAAAAAAAAAAATGTTTTTTTTTAATTAAGTATTAATAAATATATAGTTAAATGTAGTACTAACTAAAAATATAGTTATGATGGTATAGATCGAATCGTATAACATGACGGCTGTGATGGTAGCTACAATCTGCGGATAGCCCAATCCTGACGGAAGCTAGCAGAACGGCTGCGCGAAGGTTAGATTGTCCGCAACTTGTAGCTAACAACACAGCCGCCAAGATGTATGATTCGGCCTATAGTAGCAGTGGTAGTAGGTAAAGTTGTCACAATTTTTATTTAGTTTCGATGAAATGATCTTGTATAGTGTAAAAAATAAAAACCGGACATGTGCGAGTTAGGCTCGCACACCGAGGGATACGTACAAATTCTGGAAATTACACAAAATTGTAATGTTAAAATCTCTTTAGGATAAATAAATAATCGAGAAATGTTTTTTTTTTGCTCTTCTCGTCATACTTCGTAAATTACACATTATACAACTGTTTTAGCATGTGCTAATGAAGCTCTTTCAAATGATTCCCCACATGATACAATATACTCACTTTGAATTTTGGGCCTATATATTTTGTATTTTGGCCCTATTTTTTTGTGATTTACTTAAAAATGTACAGTTTTCAGATTTAAATTTCATAGTTCTAGGTCATTTGGAAATACCCTGTAGGTTTTGATTTGAGAATGTCGAAATATGCGTTTAATACAACATAAACAGCTCTAACTTTTTTATACGGTAACTTAGAAGTTTAATTTTTTCAAAACTGTAAGATACCATAGATGGTTTAAATTTTATTTCGTTAAGTTTACACGTTCTTGAGATAAAGGGTCTTGACATACGTACAAACGGACAGACGGACAACAAAGTGATCCTATAAGAATCCGTTTTTTCCTTTTGAGGTACGGAACCGTAAAAATAGTTTCATTGCTTTTGTTCGCTAGAAGCGAACTCTTCTCTTGCTCTTACTCGGTCTCGTGACCTATTAAGCATACGAGTACGTTCAGCCGTTCTAAAGATTCAATTATAGAGCCCCAGACCCATTGCGGGTCAAGCGTGGACGATATGATCCCGAAATATGAAACAATGGTACAAGAAGAGGCCTGTACACAGCAGCAGGTTAATACAGTGAGAAAAAAGGTGGTCGATTTCTTAACTTTAATTTAAAGTTTTTAACAAGAGCTAAGTATAATATGCAAACAATGATCTGTACTTTAAGCGACTCACCGAAGCAAACAAATCCAGAGACACAGTGAAGAACTTAGCACCAGAGATGCTCATAGCTTTCTGGCACTGCTGACAGACTATCTGAACGAAGGTTTTTGCTTCCTCGGAGCCGTCGTACCATTGGCAAGAGTAAGCCGCTTCCATGACCGATGAGCTCTACGTATAGGCAAAATACAAGAGAAAATTAAGAATTGTTAGAAAATAACAGAAAATAGGCTCCCGTCAAAATATCAACAAAAAATATTATACTTCGTCCAAGTGGAACGATTTTAAAATGTACATAAACGTGCCTTTTAAAACATGTAAAAACAATATGAAAAATTCAGATGTCTAACTTTATCCAATACTAAGTTACAGGGGGTACTGGCTTTGAGAAAAGTATGCCACGGCCGAGCTTTTTGCTCGACTTTTATGGATGCAATAATAATATGATTTTGGATGCCTAGATTCAAATAGACACTGTGGTCTCGGAGGTTCCACACACAGAACAAAATCAACAAATTGAATACTGCATTTTTTCTTTCTTATTAATTAATTAGTTCCTAAAATTGTTATACAGGGTCATAGGTATTAGGTATAAACGCAAAACCTTTTCAGGGCGGGTCTAGTTCATCTAGACAAACAACTTTTGTACTACGACTTTTGAAAGTTTGCTTCTCCATACATTTCGCCGCTCATTGACAAACTTTTTGTACGAAAAAGCTGATGTATGTCTTCGTTATTTTCCAAAAGAGCTAGAACAAAAGTAGTTTGTCTAGATGTACTGAATCCGCCCTTAAAAGGTTTTGCGCTTAGTACTTATGACCCTGTAAAAAAAGGAAATGATAATATGAAAAAGCATTCAAAATGAGCACACAATATTTACCTCTTCTATGAGTTTGTTGCCGAAAATACAGAAGTGAAATACTTGACCGAGGGTATAACTCAAGTATCCGACAGTGCTGAACGCGTAGACATTCAATCCGTTGATCTAAGGCATAAAACAACATTTAAATTTGGAATTAATATAACAAACATTACATAGTTGATTGAATCAGGCGTTACTTTGCGGAAATTCATCTTCAAATCTATGTTTTGAATGTATGCACTTAATGCCCTTAAACTTATTTGCCTACAACAAGATAGCGGAAATACACTAAATATTAATTCAAAACATTACATATTAATTACGCATAGAAGAAAAATAAATGTTACAATGATATTTATATAATATGTGTACATGTTTGAAGTTCAGTATGAAATGAAGAAAAAGAGAAAGTGACAAAAAGAACAGCAAAAAAATAAAACAAAACAATGTTAAATTGAAAACCTGTAAGAGTAAGGTAGTCAAGGTGGCCTAAGATATCATAGATCGACGTTATTATTTTAGACAGAGTTGCTTGACAGTGTTGACTGTGACTGACTTGACAGAGTTGATTACAGACGAAATTACAAAGATACAAATCAAATACAATAGCGTTACATGTATAAATTAATGCTGCAATATGATTTTTAATTCATTAAGTATATTTTTGAACAATAATAATTGTGACCAGAGAGTAAATTAAATAGCAGCGTAAAAAGCGTTCTCTCTATCGAATGCCTAGAGTGAAAAAGAAACAGAACTATGCTATTTAGCTAATATACACATAGTTACGCTGGCGCTTCTGCAACGGACTTCATATTCGGTAAATATGTTCTAAAGTCAATGATAAAAGTTGTAAAGTGGAGAGGTCAGTGACAGTCGGTAAGATACTTACTTTAGTAGCTTGGTAAGCCAGCAGCGTCAGAGTGATGGTGGAGACCAACATGTGGAACAGGAGAGCCGTGCCGTAGGTGTCGCCTATGGATGCTACCAATCTAGGAACAAAGTAATTATAAGGAAATTGGGTGACGAGACTAGCTACCCTAGCCTGTCTTAAACTTCAATGTCCATGTCAAGACTAAGTCATGCAGAATTCTGAACTAAGTCGTCATTTCAGCCATAGGGCATCCACTGCTGGACAAAGGCCTTCCCTAAAAACCCCCTAAATAACCCCTAAGGAACCTCTGAACTAGGTATACCAGTTCAAAGCTATGCGCAGCATAGCATTGCGCTCGCTACTCCGGGATTGATAACTCATTTTAAATCTCGTTTCGTTCTAAAATTTTATTGCATTTTGACTTGGATATTCCTTACCTATCCACCACTCATTATTAGTTAGTTGAGTAAGGCATGGTACACATATATTTGAATCGGCACAGTCGCTTTGCCACAATTCGCGAACGGAAAAGCCGTCCCCAAGCAAATGCTGAACATTATTATATGGACTTTCGACATCATTCAGCTTGTGTCGACCGTCACAAATCGGGTGGTTCCTTTGGATCCGATCGGCACTATTCGGTTTTCTATCTGCCGTCACGCGTCTGTCCGTGCGTCGCGGCTTATAATCTACATTTAGTTATATTCGGTTTTGCAGAATATGTGTGTAGCAACCCTAACTGGACCAGGTGGGAAACTTTCCCAAACGAGTTAAGCAAAATAACCCTACCAGTAGGTTATAGATATATTATTATTACACCTATTATAGTGTCATCATTTACTTGCTAATATCAGATACGAGTATAATATTGTGTAACATTATAATTCCTGGAAAGATTTAGTATGTACTTATGATAATTATCAATTAATATAGATAGACTTTATATCCTTTAGTAGGTATGAGGTTATTATGATAACCTGAAAGATACCTGTAATCGGTAGGTATCTTAATGTAAACGCAAACGAACATGTCGCCACAGGCACAAAAGCCACCACCTTGGAAAAATTAAAGAGAGTAGACGTGACCTATGACTAAAAATAGAAAGAATAAGATCAGATCAATATGATGTCGAAAACGCCTACAAACAGCTATGTAATCAACGTTCAATAAATCTAAGAATCAACGACATGTACCTCGACACAAGTGGCACTTGAACTGATCAAATGTCACATTGGCGACTTAGTAATACAGGGCAGACAAACACCAAAGCCATTCAAGGCGAGGCTTATTATTGTTGGACAAACTAGATAGATTTGTGAGTTTACACGGTAGTCAATTTTCCACAGAGATTCCAGAGAAATAACGTTGTTGTCACTTGTAGCAATTCTCAACCACCAAAATCTATAGAAAATCTCCCCGAGAAGTTGAAATGAAATGAAAGCATTTATTATCACAATAGTACATTGAAAACAATTAAATAAAATAATATGGTCATCAATGTTCTTATTAATGGACTCGTCCAATAAAAGATCACAACATAAATACACGATTAAAAAAAACAAATTCAATATAGTAATTCAATAAAATAAAAAATGACTAACAACTATGTTTCTAAACCAATTTCCAGTCACAGTCAGAAAGCGGCAATACTCTGAAATGTAGGTATGAAAGATATTATGATCTACCCACAAGTATTCTACCGCACATAGAACTGTTGTCACTGTCAAACAGAATAGAATATATTGGAATTTAACAAGAATTTGACGTTCCGCGAAGAAAAATCCACAAAAAAATGTCAAGTAATAGAAACCATGCCAAACTTTTCTCAAATAAAAACTATGCTACAGCTGTCTTATTCATATCTGGTTATACAGCATACGCGAGAGAAAGTGGAACAAAAAACGCATTGTCTGTCGGCATAGGGTAAGTCCCGGATAGATGCCGCACTTTTTGAAAAAGTCTCACAGCTTCAATAATAATCACAATATTTAAAAACTGGTTAGGAGGTCGCAAAGTACGGTCTTTAGACTACAGTCTAGTATACAAGGTCAGTAGTCAAAGCTACGAATAATAGGAAATAAAACCATTTTTGTCGACCTCTAAAATTTCACGGATACATGCCCCACCCCGGATTGTCGCCCCGCCTGATAAATTAGACCGGAGGATAGATGCCACTTTGAGAAATACATCAATAATTAAAGTTAGTTATGCGTAAATATGATCTATAATGGATTTATGATACACCTAAAGTACATAGATAAATATTGAAAGGAGCATTTACTATGTATCAAGGTTAAGGATAGATGCTCTAACGAAAAAAACACATTCCACCTAATACTCGTTGTAAATACTCATGTCAAGTAAAAGCATAGCTCAATCCTTTCGTTCGAAACGCCTTTACTTTACTTTTTTATAATAATTTAAGTATATTTAAACGTTTGTGTTGGGACATCTATCCTCTATATTGTTTTTTGAAAATCCATATTACGTTATAAAACCAAAGGATAGATGCCCTTTCAAATGATCTAAAAATATTTAAAAATAAATGAGATAGCGACAGTAAAACACATTTTTATGATTACGAGTAGCTACCAAAATTAAACTGCTTTATATTTTTTTAATTAATAATTTATATTTACTCTCAAGAGATTCTTAAAAAAATCTAAATGAAAAACTGCTAAGGCAGCTTCCAAATCATATTCATTCTATTTTCTGGCACACTGCTTATGGCACCTGGTTTTTGTATGTATTTTCTGGGCATTTATACACCGCAACACATTAATTCTCATGTGGGTACTTACTATTTACAAGTCAAGTATAGATGCCTTAGTTAAAGGTTATGCGCCTCTAAAAGCATCTATCCCAACTTCAAACGAGGCATCTATCCGATTAGTGAAGGATAGATGCCTTTTAAAAATACTTAAAAATGAAGCAGTTTTTTTTTTTATAAAATACACATTAAAAGCTAATATAATAGTTTAACTTTATCATTTATTAACAATTAAAGCAAAACATTGATTAGAAAAAAAATACTCACCTTTTGAAAACGCGTCTTTATAAAAATGAAGGATATTTCCGCGCGTAAATTTTTTTCGTGTCACACAGAGTTGCACACGGTCGTCGCACACGCTGCCGAGCGACTGACCGGCGGGGGGCAGGGTAAGAGCAAGGTCATGACATGCATTAGAAGTGATAGGTAATTACGCATATTGGAGTTTTTGAAACAGTGCGGCATCTATCCGGGACTTACCCTACGCCAAAATCACACGTTGGATGTCAAATGGTTAAAATTTGGTTCCATCTTGTCATTTGCGATATGATCGGAAATTTGAAACCTCTGGTTCCAGCAGAAGGTTCAAAGCTCTGATCATTTCACCTTCCTAATTTTTACTTTTTTTAATTTGGACAGCCGAGATAGCATAATTAGTAGCTAGTTTGTTCGAAACTACATAAGTAAGTTCGGGTGTATGTGCATCTTTTTCTAACACCTTTTAAATTTCATATTCAAAGTGAGACAAAGTGATGTATATCTCTTGCCATTTTAGTACGGTTTCTATTACTTTAGTCCTTTTCTGAGGAAAAATCCGACAGTAGCCACCGAATCGAGATATTTTTAAGTTTCTTTCTAACTCGTGCCATATTAAAACGATGCATCTCTTTCAGATTTTCTCGATCGACCTCATTATCCCTCTGGTATCTCTGTGCAATTTTCAGAAGTTTTAAGTTAAGTTACTGATAAATAAGTAGGTAATGCACGGGTGGCCCCGCCAATGCAATGAGTCGGTAAAAGATAAATCAACTAATTTGGCAAGAGCGTCTGAATATGGCGTAGCTTAATTAGTAAAGCACCGGGGCAGAAGCCCCAAGTACTTATTCATTCCCTGGGGCTAAATGAGACCCCTGACTCCTCTCTTATCTTAACCGGCTGCTTTGGAGTGGAAACCGCAAGAGCTAAGAATCTAAGCTCCAGGGTGGGTGTGTTAAAGGGCATAACGCCGAGAGTAGCGTCTAGTGAAAGCACAGCACACCTGTCGACACCCTAAGCCGTCCACACCAATGTTGCTCTTCCGGCGCCAACTTACGGTAGCCTTTATGGGGGGCTCATTTAGTGGATGGCAAGTCACCATCCGCCTAAATATTTTGAGATGAGGCATTATTTGGCGGGTGCCGCACCTCATTCCATAGACCAGCCCCCCTACCGCCTAAAGCAATGGCAATCGTAATAGCAATCGTTTATGACTTCATTTTAGTCATTTGGCACCGCCTATGTGACGTTGGCCCTCAAAGTTGTTCATTCAATGATTGCTTTCGCAATCCGCGCAAAGCAATTGATGGCTAACGTCACATAGGCGGTGCCAAATGACTAAAATGAAGTCATAAACGATTGCTATTACGATTGCTATTGCTTAGGCGGTAGGGGGGCAGATCATTGTCACGTAATATTTCATACCAATAGCCCAGAACTGTACAAATTTCCCGCCTTTACAAATAGTTTTCCTCATCCTAGCATCCAAAAATAGTCCTTTTTTTTAAATATTTGTTTGCAAAAGTGCATCTCAATATTGGCTACGGCTCCATTGCTGCCCTTCAAAAGCCCGGGCCTAGCCCGTGAAAAACCGAATAAATGGAATAATACTCCAATTCTAACCAATAGGCTTGCTTACAAAAAGAAATACAATTAGTCCGTCAAATCATTAAAAATATTCGACACATATTTTTTGTTCTTTTGTCAATTTAACAAAAATATAAGAATATATAGCCCGTTAAAGTTCCAGGTGACGTCACGGACCTACTACAAATGTACCGGTATCGGTACCAGTTAGTGACGTCACGAGCCTCCACTCTCTTTGACAGCTTTTATCTTTGTCATTAATTGTTTGATCGACAAAAGAAAAAATACGTGTCCAATATTTTTTAATAATCTAACTAACGGACTACTTATAATTATTATTTTTATACCCAGTAAACATAATATTATGTCTATTACTGATTTGCTAATTACAAAAAGAACCGATCGTAAGCAGCATTTGTCTAGCGGAATATATGCGGTCATTTCTCCGCCTTTAGTATAACTCCTACGCTGCAATTATATTATATCTACAAGTATATTCCTTAGCTGAGCAATTTGAAGTCAAGATAATATTTTTCATCACATCTATTCGAAAATGACTACTTGGTTTGCCTTTAAGTGCGCCCAAAGGAGGTGTTTTCTATAAGGAACTTTATAAGTGCAACGGAATTATCTTTGCCGCGCACTTTTTGAATTTGGAACAAATAAGTGCGACGGAATGATCTTTGCCGCGCACTTTTTGAATTTGGAAGTATTTGCAATGTTAGTGTTCAGTGCCAAGAAAATGGATGAAAATAATGTAAATATAAGTTTTAATTTGTTCTATTATTAGATAGCATTTAATTTCAATTTAGTTGTTACTCTACGTTTTATTAAATAATAATATTATAGTAAAATATGAGGCGTTTAGTTTTCTCGTAGAGAATGAAAAGTAGAGTGTACCACTCGGGCGCAAAGTATATTTTTGGCTCGGACGACGTACTTTGAATCCCTCGCTACGGTCAGGATTCTACTTTAAAATCCCTCACTTCGCTCTGGATTCAAAAAAGCGCCCTCGCCGTAAAAATATTATTTTGCTCCCATATGATACAATTTACTATTGAGTAGGTACAGCTGATAGTCATCTTCATTATTTCAGTCATTGTCTACTGCTAGCTACATATAGGCTTTCTATAGAACCGATCCTTACTATGTCATTGATCGTCTTGCTTGAATCTTGCTCGATATTGCGATCAATCAGGTAATTTCTCCACCTTAAGTTGATGTGCTACTCTGCGACTAAGTCATTAAGTTCACTATCACTAGATACTATGAAGATCATTATCATGGTGTCCGTTTGATCGATCCAGTGCACAATGCACATGTGGTTTCACATAATTAATTCATTGTTAGTATGGTATTATTCAGCCTTTCACGGTCAGTCTATTTTATTGCGTTTTATTTGAAACCTATAATAATAATTACGATGATAGGAAAGAAAGTCATTTTTATAGGTGTACCAGCCCTGGTGTCAGAGTGTTAAGCCGCCTTAAGACCTTTGCCCTGGCTAAACGTTTAAAACAACCAGGACCTACAATTCAACGTGTCATCCGAGCCACGGCAGCGCCCAGTTGTAAATGCCACCCGCGGTCACCCATCCGATGACTGATTGTGCAGAACGTTCGCGAAACCAAATTTTCATTTAACCTGTACTGTCCCACTGCTGGGCAAAGGTCTCCCCCAATTCCTTCCATTCTTTTCTGTTCTGTGCTACCTCCGTCCAATCCTTTTTAAACCTCTCGATTTCGTCGCGCCATCGTGTTGGAGGACGGCTTCGGGGTCGACTGGACAGAGGAACCCACTCCGTTGAGACCTTTGCCCATCTGTCTGGGTGCATACGACTCACGAAACCAACTTATACTCTATAAAATTTAACTTGATCTCTGCGACAGTAGAAGATTGACATTTTTAGAGTTGGGGATAGAGCTGGAAAAAATCGATTTTCAAACAATGTTGTAATGAAATCGAATGAGTAGTTGAAGGTGAGAAATAGGATTTTATTTACTTACTGTTATTTAAGATCAAGTATGTACACATGTAAATAATGGTATAATATTACAATATACAATAAAATTAATGATGAATCAAGTTTTATTGAAAATATCGTCAGTATAAATTATCGATATTTTAATTAAAACTCTATCTAAAACTCTGTGGTCACGATCATTCGTCGCCTATCACTAATCGGCATGCCCACAAAGTATGACATTGACAGGTACTGTCTGTACTCTTAAGAAATTCAGGACTTCATAGACGTGATTTTTCTGACAGCTGTCGCAGAGATCAAGTTAAATTTTATAGAGGTATATATATATGTATAGGTGATTTTTTAATTAATTGTCATTATGCTCTTTATCCACCTTTCTATCAGCTATCTGACCACCTCACATTTGGGCGGTCAATATTGCACTTACTAATACTGGTTTCCTCTGGAGAACGTTTCAATCCCATAGGTTACTAATCCTCCATGCTATGCGACGTAACCATTGCCATTTCAACTTGCCAATCTTCAGTAGGTATAACTTTTGATTGGTCAGGAATGGGTAAACAGAAAAAAGTCCTAAACCATCAATAAAAATACATACAGACGAACCTCCTCATTTTTGGAAGTCGGTTAATAAAAGACAAAACACTGTTTTTTCTCCTCTTGGGATTTCGGGTAAAAAGTGAGAAGTTTCATAAAAAAATCAGCGCCTAAAGAATCAAAATTGTAAGTACGTACTTAATCAATTAAGATTAAGTAAATTAAATATACCTCATTTTTGTTTCTAATTCAGACAATAAATTCTAATGATTTGACAGGAAAAAATCCAATTTAATTAGAGCATTTTCGTTAACTGATCAACTGCCTCGTGGTGCACTTAAATCGATTGAAACATTATCTTTCACCTGAAATCAGCAGCGATTACATGCAAAAATAGATATAAAATAATCGTAATTACTTAATCAGTTAGTCATCTGATAGATTTCTCTGTCTCATTTCTAATTTCAAAATATTTACCTACATTTATCAAAATAGTAGCAGTAGTAGTTAATGGAAACAGATCGTTTTGAATTAACTAAACTAATGTAGAAAAAAGTACGATATCGTTGATAATATCTTTTAATCTAACGTAAACAAATAAATTTTAGGTACTTAGACGAGCCAGATTCTAGATTGCAGCTCCATTTAACATTATGTAGGGAGAGGTTGAACATGTCTATTATGATTAACAACAAAAATAAATGAAAATCTATACCTTAGGTTGTATTGAAAATATAGTTGAGAATTTTGATTGTATGATATGTAAAAAAAACCGGACAAGTGTGAGCCGGCTCGCACACCGAGGGTTCCGTACAAATTCAGAAAATTTTACAAAATCGGGAAGTAAGTTGTTAAAATCTCTATACTATAACCAAATATAACCATCGACAAAAAAGTTTTTTTTTTTTTCACTTTTCTCGTCATATCCTATGATCCTATAAGGGTTCCGTTTTTCCATTTGAGGTACGGAACCCTAAAAAACTAAGAAAATTGGCCCATATGTTTGGTGGCCATGGTGAGAAAAATAGAATTTTGTTACATATTAATTGTTGTATTAGTTGTAAAGTTTTGTCCCTGTATTTTTTTATGTAATGCGATTGTCTAGTTGTTGGTTTGTTAATTTCGGATCTTCAAATCTAGAGCAAATATAAGTAAATGTCTTTTGTCTTTTAAGTATGTGTGAGTTTTAACCGCATTCTAGATCGCATGGATATTGTCAAACACTCATACCGTGGGACGAGCTTTTGATACCCCGCCCAGAAAGAACTTTATAGATGATTAAGCCAGCGTTTTCTGCATCTTAGAGAGACCGTTGATACGTGCGTACCTTACGGTGCTTACTCATTATATAATACTCATTATGTAACATGTTTCAGTAATGTAGACATAGAACGTCTTGTTATATCTAATACGTTATATAATATAACATGTAACATAATGAGTACGCACCCTTACAACGCTGACAACTGGCAGTGGGCTTGAGCATTTGGATTACCTTTAGACCTTCAAGGGTCTGTGGATGATCCAATTGCTTGTTATGTAGTAATAGTTTATGTAGTTTTAGATTATTATAAGGCTTGTGACGTGATTATGACATTTCAATACTTTATATACTTTATAGAATTACTTCCAATACTTTATAGAAGGACAGGTTAACACGTAAAGTAAAAACTCGTAATTAACACCCTTCATTACAAGCTATTGTTTAGTTTCACCTGTCAGATGTCCGTCATCACATCTTGCAAATAAAATTTGATCCACTTCCCGGTTAGGTACCAATTGAGCTAAAATATTGCATAAAGAAACTACACAGCCTTATCGAGTTTGGGCTCATTTCAATCGCCTTGGCGAGAAGTTTGTCTTTCAATGGTAACTAGGGTGTGATGATGGAGCTCAAAGGTGGGCATAGGAACTCTGTAATGTAACGTCGCAACCCCACCGAGTTTCAGCTCGTTTGATACGTCTTGGCGAGTATATCAGCCTTTTTTAATAGTCCACTGCAGAACGTAGATCTACCCAAGAAGAGTGATTGGGCCATATTCACAACGCTGGCCCAGTGGTTGGTTCACATACGCCATTGAATTTCTACTACGGACGGACATATGGAGGTTGCCTCACGATGTTTTCCTTCACCGAAAAGCCAGTGGTGTGAAATTCCGTACATAAATTCTAAGGACTTCATTGGTACGGGACCGGTGTTTGAACCCACGGCCTCACGATTGTAAGGTGGGTGTCATTACCACGAGACTACCACGGCTGTATTTTTTTTTTGTCTGGGTGAGTACTTGTTTAGTAAAAACTTGTTTTTCGTTTACAATTTAAAAAGTTCAACATACCTTACGACGTGCTTATGACGCTCTACCCAGTACTTTATAGAAGACCGAGCCAGCATCTCCTGTTTCTGCGATAAGCCGTTTGGGTTGTTGGGATTGCTTCCAAAATTCTGCAGCCTACCGCCTGCGCCACGCAGGGTCATTCCGAAGTCTTGTTGAGTGGCATAGATACCACGGATGTCTGCGTCGATCGTGTCTGGCATCTTTTCAGATTTGTCTGGTGGCAAAAATAATACAGTAGCACATATGTACAATATTGATTTCATCATTGAGGCCATGGGCACCGGGAGGGGGTACTAGCACCCCCCGGTCAGGAAACAAAGTACATAGAAAAAATCACGTTTAGTAAGGTATTCGATGAACTTAATATATTTTACCGACTTCCAACAAGGGGCAGGTAATATATTCGTCTGTATGTTTTTTTTTGTGTATGTTCATCGATATTTTCGTCAATAGTGCACTGTATTTAAAACTTTTTTTATTTTAGACTCCAGAGGTGATCTCATTTTAATTTTATCGAAATCGGCTGAGCCGTTTTTGATAAATCAACGATAATGTACATGGATCGATTCGTGCAAACTATTCGAATTCTGTACACGGTGGAAGGCAGTGCGGTGGTTCCATTTTTTGCAAAAATTAATTATATTGAACACTCGCGACATTTTTACATTGCATTTATCAGCATATACAAATACATACTATATAGTTCTATTTTAAATTGATACTAGTATGAGTGCTTGAGTAGAGGCAGATGCACCTCCCTGAAAATAATTCTGGCGGTGCGCATGGTCGAGGCCTGAGAAATTCTCAGTGAGAATAGTATCTCAGTACTTACCTCATCTAAGTAGATGGCGCCCCATATTTCTATACTTTCATCGTAAACATTGGATTTGTCTTGTGAAAAATATTTTGAATACCTTACCATCATTACCAGCCGCAAGATGTCCACTGCCGGACATAAGCCTTCCCTATGGATTTCCAAACTGGTTGGAAGCGACCTTCATCTAGTAATCAATAATAATTATTTTTCTCAAAATATGGCACCACCGACTACAGAATCGCGTACAGAATTCAAATAGTTTACACAAATCGATGTGGTATCCATGTACGTTATTGTTGATTTATCACAAACGGCTCAGCCGATTTCAATAACATTTAAATAGGACTACTTCAGGGATATACCTCTCAAAATATAAAAAATTAATTGGCTCACAATTTGCCGATATATCGATGAAAATACATACAGACTAACATAGTACCTCCTTCTATTTGAAAGTCAGTAAAAAGACATTTCATAACATATAACTTCTTAAAGACTTAGGTAAGTAAGTCTTTATTTGTCTACTTTCATCTATAATCATTCATTTTGTACCTATTTATTGAATTCTTAAATAGTCATAATGTTGGACCACTTAATGATATTAACTGAATAAGTTAAAGTACTGGATACCTTTTTATTCAACTTCAATTTAAATTTCATAGATAGAAAATAAATATATGTAAATAAGGTAACTAGGCACTTTCAGAGATAGCATAAAATAATACTTAATTTATTAGATTATTATTAGCGTGTATTTTGCTTCTAAAATACCTAGATAGATAGTAATTCAATGGAAATCAGCACAATGGACTGAGGGTAATTTTCCCGTCTACAATTATAATATCTATTAGGTATTTTCTTGGAAATGTTGTTATCTTAGATTAAATTCTATTTTAGTTACAACCGATCTGACTTGTTACTTGTTATCTGTAAAAACTAATTTTATCGATATAATTAGATATACAACTTATGTACATTCAGCCCAAAAAAGCCATATAATAGATTCCAGAGATTTTAGTGATTACAAGGATTCCAGGGGCCCAGCTAAGTCCAGTCAAAGTAAAAAATAGAAGATAATGCGAATAAATATATAATTTTACTAAATTAAACACTTCGTAAGGTTTGCAGCCCTGCGAATACTGCGAACCTGTGATTAATTAAACCCATTCAATTCATTTAATTCAAGTCTACGTTCGAACTGACAGTAGTGAAAGTTAAAATGTTCCGTAGCCATTACAAATTCATTAGATCTCGAACGTGCTTCTCTGTTTCCCGGACTCTATCTCGGACTCTATCTCTTTCTATCTTGCTATCCTATACTTTGAATAATTCGGTGGGCCACCAAGTAGTATTAGCCTAGGGCCGCTAAGCTCACGGTCCGGCCCTGATGATACTCATCATTATGATTAAATTTTAGACTTAATCTTAACTTTACAACTGTGAAACCATGTAATTTCGAATAAAAATATCTGCTGTATGAATATTTTGTCAATTTGTCAAATTTTTCATAGATCAACTATATTTAGTACCTACCTAATCTCGTTAAGTACCTAAGAATTATTACCGAAAAAAAGGTTTGTATAGCACTAGGATACATTTTCATCTGTAAGGTTTCAAGAGCCGAAAGCAATACAATAACGTTGAATTTGAACAAAGTACAGTAAAAGCCGAAGTCCTAAGTTTAACCCATAACTCAGAAGAACCAACCCGATGGTATGGATAAGACAGGATACCAACCTGAATTAGAAATCCTGAACAACTCAGCAGTATTCGGCCTATAGGTATCTAAAGAAGCGCTTAGTTCCATCAGGGGCTTCATAATGGCTTTAAGATGCTTCAGCTGCTCACATGCGAAGATCAACCATGAGCAGAACATTACATCCATGAGGTTGGCTATGGACAGCGAGAAGATCAGCCAGTAGACCTGCAATAAAAATAAAACCATAGTATTTCTATTTATATTATATAGCCATTGACAGTTTTATAAAAGGGAAGACAAGTGACTCAGTCGCAACATCTGGCTCTTTTCACCTGGGTCCCGACGGTCCAGTGGACTCACTCGTTTTGTACGAGTACTTGTTTTGCTTGCGCTGCATGTGTTCGCGCCAGTCTCTATCCTTGTCATTCGGAGAGGTAACATCGTATATATCAGTTTTTAGCAGCTATACCATAAGTTTTGTTTACTTCGGGGGTCTGAGGCCGTGTGTAATATTATGTCCCTTGATAATTATTTATTTGTTTACAGATATTCCAAAAGCGTTGAGATGGTTTGCTATGATACGAGTAAAAGGGAACGAACCCATTTCTTTATTTGGATTCATTCTTCCTAATTTTTCCATAAAAAATAACAGAGCTCTAAGCCAACATGATCAAATGAAAAATTTGACGCTTGGTGGCGCGCATTACAACACTTTGTTAGGTGGTTTAGTCAAGTTTAGTTTCAACCTAGGGTGTAGCTTAAAACCATCAGAAGTTACTGATACAAAAATACCTGTAACTGATCTGAAAGACGAAAGCAAAGACGTACATTGAGTCTCTCATAGCATCGAAAGGGTGCAACATCTACGACGGCGGTAGTTTCTTTTATCTCTTTGCTATATAGATCATGCATCAGGCCAAGACCAAATAAAAAAATCGTCGGGTGGCTAAACATCATACCTCCGATGTTTTCAATGGTTTTGAGAAGGCTTAATTTTTTTAATGATTATTTAGAACGTTTGTTTACTTTTTTCTATCCCGCTGATGTTTTATGGTATAAGCCGTAATAAATTAGTCTACGATCACAACTTATAATGATAAGATACTATTACTGACCTGAAAGACGAAGGCGAAGACGTACATAGAGCCGCTCATAGCATCGAAAGGGTACCAGGCTTTCAGCGGAAGCCTGGGAGCTGGCTCGGTGAGGGTCTCGTTGGTCTCCTTGCTGGTAATCAAGCGCACTGACTCGCCGAAGAACGTGAGGGTTACCCAGCCTGAAATAATGTACTTTGGTAACTCCACAAATTGTTACTACCTTCATTATAGCTTAAAACATTTCTTTCGTCGTTATCCTGTCAGCCATAGGAACTTGATTTCTGGACATAGGCCTCACCTTAAGATACTTCATTGCTAATAGGTACTTATCTATTTTTCTTAACCATACGATCGATAGAATTCCAATAAGACTGGCGAATAGTTGATTGCATTTAGCATGTTTATGGTAGCGAGTGTCGGTGAATAGCGGATGGCTGTTCGACTGGTTCCATATTGAACTTATTAAGCCAATATTTGCAACTTTGACTATCAATTTTTACAATTTAACCTTGCTGGTGGACTGTAAATACCGTTTCCGTTACCATTTCAAATTTGCGAATCAATTGGGCTGTGTTGGTAACTTTGATTCTTCTACCGATGTCTTTATTTCTGGCTATAAATACAGGCTATACTTACTGACAACTGAAGCAGCAGTCATGAAGCAGATCATGTACAGTAGTTTTCTCATCTTGGACAGTGCGAGCTGGTGGTAGCGAGCGTCAGACTCCGTGAACAACGGGTGGCTGTTCGACTGGTTCCACACTGCTAAGGTCCTGGTAAGATAAAAATAGAGCTAGAATGATAATAGTATTTGTTATACAAGAGCGCAAAGATGATTTTTAACCGCGTGCTCAAATTTGATGACCGAGCAAGCGAAGGATTCTAAAATTGAATCACGAGCGCAACGAGGGATTCGAGCGTTAGCGGTCAAAGGGTAAAAAATCTTTGCACTCGAGTGCAACACGTAACTTTTTATCCTCCTTAGCGAGGAAATGACTAAAGTTGTCTATGTTGTAGTTGTATATTAAGTAAGTAAGTAAGTTGTATATTTCAAACAATGCGGTAACACATTGTTTGAAATACTTTTCGCGTGATTGTTGAGGGAGAAAGCTCATTTGCGCACTATTAAGATTTTCAGTAAATTCTGTTGGTGTCAAATAAACTGCGTCCAGACTCGTGGTTACACCGCTTTGTTACACCAGTGTGACTACGAGGAAACTTTTTTACTCGTGGTTAAACTACTCTAAAAGGATCGTGCTTGACTAAATATTAGGTAAGTAGTGATGTGCCCGATAGTTGAAAATAAACTGTTCCTAGTCGCTAGAATCACTCATTTTAGTTTTTCACTTGTTTTCATGTTTCTTATCTTTAAAACTTTTAACAATACGACATGCATAATAAGAAAATGGCGCGCGCAAAGTAAATTAAAAAAGTACAGTAAGAAGGTTCCGAGTCTGTGTTTTGAAAAAAATAAAAAATGTTGTATGATAAATTCGGCACCATGGAGTAAATAGGTTTAATAATGTTTTGTATTCACAAACTTAGTGGTTATACATAAAAATATACTCTTTGAATTGAGTCCGTTTCGTCGGTCAAAAAACAGTAAAAAGATTCAAGCTGAAGATACAAAATAATGCTCAAGATATAAAAAATAAATACCAACAAACAGATTCTTACTTGTACTTTACTTATCTGAAACAACAATCGAAAAACGTCTTTACCTAAGTGCTACTTACAAATAGAATCCACTAATATTAGAAATCTGTAAATATGTTTGATTGTTGCTTGTTACTGTTTCACGCAGCAACAGAGAGATTTGGGATTTAGGAGGGAGGGAGATGGGGGATTGACTTGATTTCTCGCTCTAATTTTTTTGCATGAATATAGTTTAAAAGGTCAGAAGATATCATAGACTACTTTATATCCCGAAAAAAAATAAAGCTTTCAAAATATCGCGTAGTCGAAGCCGTGGATAAAAGCTAGTTTAGTAAAAAATATTCATTATTTTATTATAGTAGGTTTGATGTAGCAAAATCCAGTCTAGACAAGTTATTTTGTCATTGACTATGAGTCAGCCGACGATAGAAAGTATCACAGTACTACCAAATAATAAAAGGTCAGTAAAATTTTTATATCTTTCCATATCGCATTCAAAGCTTCATAAAATTTTATTGTTAGCATTGTGAAGGAAATCGTAGACAATCAAATGTTCCGAGAACGTCATAATGTTTCAAGCTGCTGTAATTTTTTATAGCTGGTATAGCTTATTTTAGTGATATGTGCTTTCGTTGTTGAGCGAGCGAACGAAGTGAGAGAATGTTTTAGTTATGACTTGACAATTAGAAAAATGTTTAAAAATGTACAGTTTTCAGATTTATTCCTATTTGTGTACTCTGCGACAATGCTTCTAGCCAACTTTCATAAGTTTTGATTTTGTTAGTGTCGAAATATGCGGTTTTTTACGACAAAAACGGCTCTAACTTTTTTTAATAGATAACTGAGAAGTTTTTCTTCTACACAACTGCAAGATACCATAGATATACGTATACAGTTTAAATTTCAACTCGATATCTTTACGGGTTTCCGAGATAAATAGTCTTGACATACACACAGACGGACAGACGGACAACAAAGTAAACCTATAAGGGTTCCGTTTTTTCCCGTTTGAGGTACGGAACCCTAAAAACGATGATAAAAGTGCTGGAGATGATAAAACTGGTGGATCCTGCTATCTTAATAGGATCATACGTTCATTTTGTGTGTGGTCGTCCTACTGTGGAGACTTCTGTGGAGACACACTCCGCGAGGCGACACGAGGGGACGCGAGCACAAGTGTGTGGTTAGTGCACTCGTGTCGCCTCGTCTCGCCTCGTCATTCCTCACGTGGATGGCTATTGGCTAACGCCTCGTGGCGAAGGCCTCGCCTCGCCGCCTCCTGGAGTGTGTGGAGGGACTAATTATAGGTATAGCTAGACTAACCTAGCCTTTTTTTATTTCAATAATTTATTCATTATAGACTCGTACTGTCTTATCACAAAAGTTTTACGCACTAAAGCGTGCGTATTTTATCAGTACATATTGCACGGTTAAACAGTGTCTAAAGTGTGTTTAAATCTTTTGTGGTAAGGCGGTTTGGTTGCATGTCTTAATGTGATACTTCAATGGTCATAATAATAAAAAAGCAGACATGGAATTTGAATAAAAATAGAAATAGAAGGGCGTAGCTAATAATGTCACAAAATAAAAGAAAGCGACATTTACAAAATATTTTTGCAATGTACAAGGAAAAAGGAAATTTGGGAACAACGTCTCAAGTATTTGCGACGCTTGTGATCATATTATTTCGTACTTCATCACCCAATTATTATTATAGACACGAAAAACACCGCATTTAAAAAATGGGGGTACGGTAGTGCCTAGCCAAGACGAGCCAAGCAAAACCCAGTGTTACCTACCTTTTGACGAAAAGCTTCGTCGTTTGTTTTTTTTTGACAAATTGATAATTTCAGTATATTATCAGTGAATAAATTTTGACCTTAGGCTCATGTCATGGTAAAAAAACGTCCAAGCAACATATTTTGTCTAAAGTGTTGTTTGTAAAGTAAGGGCTCGTAGTGTTAGGATATCTATAGCTAGAAGATACGCTCTTTATAATATCTGATAACTTTTTGACAGCGAGCTGGTCTCGTCCTGGCGAGATTTTACATGAAAATGTTTTAGTGGGATATCTTTTACAAAAAAAAACCTTATTACAATATTGATGCTACCAATCGGCTTACAATCTTTGAAATGGAAAAGAATGCCGTTGAAAAAGTTTTCCTTCCTTATTTCCTCAAAAAACAAGAAAGTAAACGCGACAGAAAATATTTTTAGTACAATCCTTTGTATTGCTGTTGAATTAAAATTGGGAAGGAAATGGAATTATTTGAAGCAATCGGAGTGATTCCAAGAAGTAGTGAAGGAGATATTGTGCAATTCTGTCACTTACGTACGAGTATACAGAAATAAACAACAAAATCTCACACACGGTCTCTGACCCCAAACTTTAAGCAAGCTTGTAATGTTTCTTGGCTACCAGAGACTGATATGGTACCTACCTATAAATTGTATATTTTTAAATACTTATACGTAAAAATTATAATTTCCAGACGAAGTAAACACCTATTTTTGCCACAAATATTAATAAAATAAATAAATTTCATACCACTGGCATACGTCCTTAGAAAAAAATCGATTGCGTGTCACCAGTCCGAACAGTTGGATATGCATGGCCCATTTACCCTTTGTAGGTAGGTCTACGTCCTGCAGTGGACTAATAAAACGGCTGGTATAGGTACAGGTCGAAAGTTTCACTGCCTCGGTGGCTCAGTGGTTAGTGACCCTAACTTCTGGATCAAAGAGGCGTGGGTTCGATCCCCATCCAAAGAATGTGTGATGAACATTAGTGTTTGCTCTGTGTCTGGGTATTATTTAGTTACTATCTATATACGTATGTATTTAAAAATAAGTATATGTAGTATATCAGTCTCTGGAAGCCACATCACAAGCTTTGCTTAGTTTGGGGTCAGAGGCCGTGTGTAAGATGTCCCAAAATATTTATTTTATTTATTTATATTTCAGTTATAAATGTATAAGTAACTAAACAAACCTGTATCTCTCAGCCTAAGAGTATTAATTTTGTTCCAAACCATTTTAGAAAGATCTCGTCAGATCGCAGATGGATTCTTTTAAATTATTTTGTTAACAAGATGCTTTAAGTGTTTTCTTTTTCCTTATCTCAAGAAGGATTTTCTTTTAATGAAAATAATATTTGTTATTAAATCTCTTGATCTGTGAAAATATTGGATATACTCATAAAATAATTGAATTGTTTTAAAATTGTATAATAGGACAACAATAATATATTATTCTTTGCCATGCCCGATTGGATTCGTAACTGTGTAGGTACACGTTGCCTTTTCATTTCCGAAACAACTAACTAACGTCTAAGGCACATGCCACACGGGCGTTGACGCGGCGTAATTGCACCGCGGCGTCACCGCCGCTGCACCGCCGCGGTGCAGCGGCGGTGCTGAGCGTCGTCGCGGCGACACCGCGACGGCCAGTGTTGCCTTAGCCACTGATGACATCTAGGCAGTTAGCGGAAAAAAAGGTTTTAGGGATAACCGGCTGAAGATAAGTAAAATCTCTCATATACAGTCTAATTTTGTGTGAGCCAACCGCAGAAAGAAAATGTTTTTGTTCTTCGTTTGATATATTAGAGAAATAATGTGGCCGATCGATAGAATCTAAAATAGATGCATTGATTTGTGCAAAATGACATGAAAAATATCTCATAAGCCCATCGAGTATGGACTTGTGTGATTTGTCCTTTGAGGAAGGAATCAAGAATGGAGTTGCCCTAACGACGAAAAAAACCTGGATACCCACCGCACATAATACGGCGGATTAGTGTTGTTACTACCACACTACACTTATCGATTTTCCCGTACCTATCGATAAAACTATCGACACAAATTAATGGACATGTCCACAAAATGTATGAAGGCTGGTATAATAATAATCAAAAATTCTAACCACAGCACTTGTTACATTTCGAGAAACTTCATATTTTTTTGAGTCTATTACATCAGTTCAAAATATAAAAGAGTAGACCATTGCTGTCTTCACAAAAGTGATAAAGCTCAAAGAGAGATATGATATCTTTCAGATGACAGCTATCAATATTACGGAAATAATCAACTTTTAAGTTTGAGCTGTCACATCAAATGTAGATCTTTTTAAGCTCTATCACTTTTGTAAACACAGTAATGGTCTAGGGTCAACAGTTACACAGATTTTGCACTTTAAAGTTTGACAGCTGTCATCTGAAATGTAGGTCTCGTTGAGTTCTATCACTTGTGTCAGTCAGCAATAGTCTAGCTTTAATAGTTACGGAGATATTCCACTTTTAAGTTTGACAGCTGTCATCCGAAATGTAGGTCTCGTTGAGCTCTATCACTAGTATCAAGAGAGCAATAGTCTAGCTTTAATAGTTACGGAGATATTCCACTTTTAAGTTTGACAGCTGTCATCCGAAATGTAGGTCTCGTTGAGCTCTATCACTTTTGTGAAGACAGCAATAGTCTAGCTTTAATAATTACGAAGGTATTCCACTTTTTAGTTTGACAGCTGTCATTTAAAATATAGATCTAATTGCGCTCTGTCACTTTTGTGAAGTCAACAGTAGTCTAACTTCGATAGTTATGGAGATAATTCACTTTTAAGCTTTGACAGCAGTCATTAGAACAATCTAATAGATCTCATTGAGTGTTATTACTGCTATTAAGACAGTAATGGTCTAGCTTCGATAGTTACGGAGATAATAATACTTCTAAGTTTGACAGCTGTTACTTTCACACCTGTCATACCATTTTACTTGTATTCATTCTGGAATGACAGTTGTCAAATTTGACATGAAAAGTGAAATGAAATAAAAATTCAAAATTTTAGCAAATCAATAACACGAATAAAAACTAACCAAAATATCGATAGTTTTTTTTGATATAATAAGAACATCGCTATTGTTTTTCGACTCAATATGGCGGACCAGGCACGCGCGACAAGTCACGAAAAATATAGACACTGTAGCGAAACTGTGCTGTATAATGTTGGTCTATTCTTATTACGTACATTTGAAAGAGACGCCTATATGATTATTATTTCGGTTTTTAAACTATTACATGTCAAAGTAACTAATGTCATTACACCATCTCCATTCTTGATTCCTTCCTCAATGGATTTGTCACGACGAGTGGCACAGTAACAGCTGTCCAAGTGACAGCTGTCAAACTTTAAAATGTCTTATCTCAGTCATTATCGATTCTAGACTATTGCTGTCTTCACAAAAGTAATAGAACTTGACAAGATCTACATTTCGGATGACAGCTGTCAAACTTAAAAGTGATTTATCTAGGTTATTATCAATTTTAGACTACTGCTCTCTTCACAAAAGTGATAGAGCTCAACTAGATCTACATTTCGGATGACAGCTGTCAAACTTCAACATGATTTATCTCGGTTATTATCGATTCTAGACTACTGCTGTCTTCACAAAAGTGATAGTGGTCAACGAAATCTACATTTCGGATGACAGCTGTCAAACTTCAAAGTGATCCGAAATGTAGATCTCGTCGAGCTTTATTACTTTTGTGAAGAGAGTAGTAGTCTAGAATCAATAATTACCGAGATAAATCACTTTTAAGTTTGACAGCTGTCATCCGAAATATAGATCTCGTCGATCTTTATTACTTTTGTGAAGAGAGCAGTAGTCTAGAATCAATAATTACCGAGATAAATCACTTTTAAGTTTGACAGCTGTCATCCGAAATATAGATCTCGTCGAGCTCTATTACTTTTGTGAAGAGAGCCGTAGTTTAAAATCGATAATTACCTAGATAAATCACTTTTAAGTTTGAAAGCTGTCATCCGAAATATAGATTTCGTCGAGCTCTATTACTTTTGTGAAGAGAGCAATAGTCTAGAATCGATAATAACCGAGATAAATCACTTTTACGTTTGACAGCTGTCATCCGAAATGTAGATCTTGTCGAGTTCTATCACTTTTATGAAAACAACAGTAGTCTAGAATTGATAATGACCGAGATAAATCACTTTGAAGTTTGACAGCTGTCACTTGGAAATCTGTTACTGTGACATTCGTCGTGACAAATTACACGATCTGATTTCTAACGTGTACGAGGGATTTTTCTCATCTTCAGTTTAAGATTGAACGGTTGTCGTCAAAACCTTTTTTCCCGCTAAAAAATCATAGAATACTCGAATACTCTAGATTTAATGTCTAAATCGCTACCGGCAACACTGGTCACCGCGGTGACGCCGCGACGACGCTCAGCACCGCCGCTGCACCGCGGCGGTGCAGCGGCGGTGACGCCGCGGTGCAATTACGCGGCGTCAACGCTCGTGTGGCATGTCTGTAACATGGAATAGCAACAACCACCAAAAATAATAATGATAAACGTTTATTAACCAAATTCTACAAATATTAGGAATGTTAGGGGTGTTAGCATCCAAACCAGAAAATTCTGAATCTCGGATGATAACGTCTTCCTGTTTGGACATCACTTATTCAATGCTTGCATCAACTCAGAAACCTTATTTGGTTCATGCACAACATTTTTGCTAAATATCATCACAAGATTGAATGCATAGTTTACGATTTTATAAAGGACAAACAGACAATTTTTTTTGTGTGTGTGTGTTTTTTTTTGTTTAACTTATAAGCTAATCGATGTTCTACGTTCCTATTTCATTTTATTTATATAGGTACGTGATTTTACTTTTACGTCATAAATAAAAAAAACCAAACAATATCAAGAAATCATTAACTGCACTGTCATTAGTTGTGTTTTCGATAATTTAAGTTACAATATCGATACATCGATGTTTGACGATACAGCACTACACACAGACTAGATATTACGTAGACTACGTATCAGACAGGAATCTTCAAACAACCAATAGCGGGCTGGTATTTTAGAGTTTGACATTTATTTATTTTTTAAAACATGGCGACCAGCTCTCTATTGGTTGTTCAATATTGACAATGTCATTTCCTTTTGCTGTTTTATAATGTCACTGTCAGTTTTTTTTTTTACTTTAGGCTTAATGTAGTTATTTGACGGAGCACATAGTTCATTTTTATATTTTTTTAGAACCCATTTAAAAATTAAATGGCGATGAAGAAAAATCTAAAAAATTTGTAACTGAAAAGATAATTATATAAGCTTTCTATTGGTACATATTTCGTTTCTGCAAGATTTCAAAAACCGCATCTTTTCCATATCCTTTGAATAATTCTCTGGAATCGATGCATGCTATTTTCGAATTGTTGCATATTTTACTGTTGAT
The DNA here is from genome assembly GCA_949316475.1 of Hypomecis punctinalis. NCBI lineage: Eukaryota > Metazoa > Arthropoda > Insecta > Lepidoptera > Geometridae > Hypomecis > Hypomecis punctinalis. Next base: position 26,266,429 of record OX438795.1, read on the forward strand.
TTTTCAAAAAGAACTAGGGGTATATTACATTAATAATATTATCCTTTCCAATAATAAAAAAAATATCAAAATCGAAGAACCACTCTGTAAAAAGTTATGGTTTCATACATAAAAATACATGTCGACTTGTATACCTGCTAATTGATTGCTTTATTTATCAGTACAATGGTCTCTACTATAGATGACTCCATGCTACTGTCAGGTTTAAACCGTTCCATTTAATATTTGATGTAAGTTGAGTAGTTCTAACATAATTGAACTAGATGGCATATGCGTCGAGTTAGCTCGCTGTGGCGTTTGGTTTGCGATGCACACGACAATATTTTATATGTTTTAATAAACGGTTTCTCTGAAAACACTGCAAGATTGTTTCAGTATCCTCTCCTGAATATCTATATTATACACGCTCACTCGCGCAAGCACCCTGGAAATAGCAGGAGCAGGAATACATTTTCGCCGCGCGGTAGAAAGAGAGGGGGTACATTACTTCTAGGGGGTATATTAGTCTCACGAATATTCAATAATTTAAGTGTCCTAACGCGAGTTTAATATTTTTTACCCATACCAAAAAGTGCACAACGCCAATAAAGAAGACTTTTCTCTTTCAAAATTTCTTACCGGTAAAAGTTCTTCGAGTTGAGAGCAAAGACGACCAACTTGATCAACGTGTGTGCGAAGAAGAGGACGGTGATGGTGTTAGCTGTCAGCTCGTTCACTTCGCCAGAGTACTGTGTCATGTTGATGGCCATGAGGACGAAATGGGTGAAGATCAGGACGGCGTGCACGCTCGCGTAGATTTTACGAAGGAGCATGTTCATGCCAGAGTTATCTATAAAAAATAGGTACATCAATCGTCTTCGTCGTTTCAGCCATAGGACGTACACTGCTGGACATAGGCTTTCCCCATAGATCTCCCTTAAGACCGATTGGTAGCGGCTAGCATCCAGCGCGACCGTGTCTTGTCTTGTCCGTTCACCGTCCATTTTGTGGGTGGGATGACCTGTGTGGTCTCCACTTGAGAACCTTTCGACCTCATCGTTTATTAGCTATCCGCGCTGTATGCCCTGCCTACTGCCATTTCCACTTGCCAATCCGCTAGGCTATGTTGGTAACTTTTTTGCCCCTTTCCTGATTCAATCCGCAGAGAGAATACACCAGTTACATATACAGGGTTATTTCTAATCAATTAGCATCTTTTTAGGGGCTTATTCTGTACATCAAAACTAACAACTTTTGTTCTACGACTTTTGTCAAAACTCAAAAATAGCAGCTGTTCTATATATTTTAACACGAACAGTAACTACGATACGAAAATAACCCTGTAACATTATCTGATTTTTATTTCAGATTTGGTTCTAATTTGTTTGCTTTATTGTAAGCAATACTGAGTTGCCTAATAAGTACAAGTACACTTAGTGAGATTATAGCGGTGTTTAGTATTATTCATATTCCTAGGTTTTTATTTTCTCGCAGGTAATATTATGAGAAGTAGAGTATGCACTGTTGCAGCTCATTGGAATGTTTTAGATGTAGCACGATTAACCAGACGTGAGTTAGATGTTTTACGTGATAGATAGCGCATACCTCATAGATATAGTTTAGTATATAAGCTGTTGTTATTCTTTAATAAATGACACATTACACATTGACAGAGAGAGACTCTAGTATATTATTGTCTTCCTACCGCCACCTGGCAAATTGGTGACCCCGACGTGCAGTATCAGTGGGGGCCCCACTGCCATACCGGCAAAGTGGTGACCCCCTACCCGAGTGTCGCGCAATGTAGTGAACAAGCAAGAAGATTTGGGGAGTTGACGATAAATCCGCTGGATGACGTCAGACCTGCACCCCCACACCACAACGGCGACCATCGACATCTGGTCAACGCAACAGGAAGAGAAATCTATGGAAGCTAATTTCGAGAATTTGAAGAAATTTTGTGGACTACTCAACTTTGCAAGACAGAGAAATGGCAAATACGCATAATTCAGCAAGAAAAATGTACCTGCAGACAACAGCATAAATCACAGGGTTGACGAGAAGCAGTTTGTCACGCAATTTTTGAAGTTACATATGAGTGAACGTCAAATCCAGGGTTCTGTAGCTGCAATGAAACGCGAATAACCCTTGGTATTTTGTTTACGAGTGAATTGATGAAATTGAATCAGCAGTCGCCAGCAGCCGAATATAGGACCACAGGAACTTGAGATGCCAATGCTGCCGCCGATAATACAGGTTGGATCTGCAAGTATTTTTTCGAAGTTGGCACCACCGAACGAGGACAAATCGAAGGTGGAGGAAAATTGCGTAGTACTGGAGGATTTGCCCAGACTCATTTCCATTGCCAAACGACTGGTCAGTGATATATGGAGAAAATGTGATAATGGGAAATATGGCTGAAGCTGCGAGCGCAAGAAGATATTTGAAATGTTCAGAGATTACGGAAAAAGTGTGTTGTGACAACATTGTTTTAGTCTATTGTGCAAAATCAGGATAAAATCAGTGTAAATGGTAATATAGGAACGTGAAATTAGACGAAAATTGTGTACTGCCCAAAATATCGAAGTCCAAGTCTATAGATAAAGTGATAGTGTTTATGTGTGAATTGTGTAAAGTATTTGTTTTCTAACTATATAGGCATGTAATTTATATCGTTATGTTTAGATTGCTTACAAACTTTATTTTAGTAGGTAATTAGATCACTAGTAGGTAGTATGTATTTGCTTAGTTAGAGCTTTGTCATCATATTTCGAGTAGCGTCATACTGCGAATCGATTTACGTGATCAAAGGAATTCAGGCGATTTGAAGAATATTGTGTAACTATGCGGAATTTTTATAATGTATTAATAGAGTTATGTCAAGTTCATCAGTGAATATACGAGTACGTGACTAAGCCAGTAGGTTCAGTTTTAGCTGATGCAAGCAAACTATATTCTGCAAATGTAATCAAACAGACGTAAGCTAGGTCGCTGCAACATTATTAATAGGATTTTTGTTAATTTTGGTTCGACTATTTTTAGGTAATAATTGTTTGTGAATATATATTACATTTTTTTTTCCAAGGGGGAAGTACTGTTGCAGCTCATTGGAATGTTTTAGATGTAGCACGATTAACCAGACGTGAGTTAGATGTTTTACGTGATAGATAGCGCATACCTCATAGATATAGTTTAGTATATAAGCTGTTGTTATTCTTTAATAAATGACACATTACACATTGACAGAGAGAGACTCTAGTATTTTATTGACTTCCTACCGCCACCCGGCAAACCAAACCCGGCACTAGAATGAAGCCTGTCCTCGGCTTGGGCGGCTTGAACTCCTCATTTCACTCAGTACTCATAAGCCCCTCGTTTTATAGTTACCTTCACAACGCTCAAGTTCGAATATGTTGCCCGTGACACAAGACACGACTTCGTTCTCTAGGTGCATAATCTATTATTCTTACAGGATCCCATAACAAAAAAAAAATGTTGCACTATCTATTAAGCAAATCTAATAATTCAATAATTGACAAATAAATCAATGATTTAATTAACAGAAACATATCTGTAAAACTATTTTTCGACTGCCTCGGTGGCTCAGTGGTTAGTGACCCTGACTTCTAGATCAAAGAGGCGTGGGTCTGATCCCCACCGGGGCAAGCATTTTTGTGATGAACATAGGTGTTTGCTCTGTGTCTGGGTGTTATTTAGCATTTAGGTACTATCTGTATGAGTATTTATTTAAAATATGTAGTATATCAGTCTCTGGCAGCCATATCACAAGCTTTGCTTAGTTTGGGGTCAGAGACTGTGTGTGAAATGTCCCCCAAGATTTATTATTTATTATTTTAACATTTTACAGCTCAACTGTTTAAAACATGGTTATAAATATTATAAATAAATATTACGGAATAGTTTTTTTTATTCTAGTCTTAACGTATACTACATTACCGTCATAATAGTTGAACAAGAAATGTCCAGCCAACTGCATCAACCTGATGTTGGGCATCAAATCGGACACCAGGCCCACCGTTTTTGACTTTGGCTGCATCATCTGTGAATACAAAGACATTTTTTTAAATATGCACATTTATTTAACGGGATTTTCATACAACCTACTCAAAAATAACCAGTTATTTATTATATCGTAGTTACTATCTCAACGCAGAAGAAGACATTGTCATCATAGCAAAATTACGATAGCTTTAGCAGGACTATTATGCTGTATATGAAAGTCTCTAGAGAGTAAAGTGATTTAAATTTGTAACGTCATAATTCGAATAAAAACTTCTTTACTTAGAACAGATACGGGCATTGTAAAGAGGTTATATTCAATAATTGAGTTGGCTATGATAATCGAGCTGGTCATGACAATTAAGCAGTCCGAAATAATCACTATTTACATTTTTTGGATTTGGTTTGCTTTTCTATAAAAATTTGTAGGTATGCTCTAATTTTATTGTGAACAATACCCGAATTGCCTGGTGAGTACACTTAGTGTTCAGTATTATTATGTTCCTGGGGTTTTATTGTCTCGCTGAAAGTATTAAGAGTAGAGTATGCACCACTAGAACAAATTCAGCCTTCGATAACTCTAACGTCCTTTGCTACACTCAAGGTACAATATGTCGCCCATGACTCAAGGTGACTTTGTTCTCTAAGTAAGTAATCGGGTAAACTCTAATAAACTTAGGACCGCATTTATAATTTAATTCGTTTTTCTGTAGTTAATTTCTAAATATTACTTGAAAAGCTCGCGCAACAAAGTTTACTTGCTCAATTCTACACCGGACCTCAAGATACAGGCTTAGCCGAGTTTGAGGCCCCCTGGCAATTGTAACTAATGTATATTTGTTGTGGTAATAAATTATTTTGTATTTTCATATTTGTAAGTTCGTATAGGCCGGGTGGCTAGCCCTGGTGTCAGAGTTTTTAGGCCACTTTAACTTTACTCTTTAAAGAATGAAAAATACAATTAACATTATATAGTATTAAATTCATTCGATTAACATTAATTATTTCCGAAAACTGTTTATCTCCAATGAGCACTGCGCAAAATATTTTCGATTCTATTATTTAATTTTTTTCGAATACATGCCTTGATTAATTTTTTCCACTCCGCTTAAGCCCGAACAAAATCTATAAACTTTTCTATCTGGTCAGTTATTTTCCCATTTTTGTTCTAAAAACTGAATACTGAGTTTAATTAACACTGTACGTGTATATCTCTCACGCAATGATACTAGAATGATCGATTTCTATGCCACTGTCATCATGTCATTACTTTCGCAGTGACGTGTACCATTTTCAAAGTCAAAAGCTGGAACAGTGCTACCACATGGATGAAAAATAGCTAGATACGCCTTATGGTTACAATTTTAGAATGAAAATGCTTCGTATAGTGGCGTCGGCCATTGAAAGAAGCTCCGCCTATTTCGGAAATCTTTTTCTTGGTCTAAAGGTTATTTACCAAATATTAGATTGTCGTGTCCTACGTCACGAGCGACATATTGGACCCAGAGTGTAGCGAGGGACTCTATAGTTTTAACTCCCGAGCGTAGTGAGGATGTCAAAGTTATTATTAATTATTTAGAGTCCTGAGTGAAGCGAGGGGTTCAAGTCGCCCAAGACGAAGACAGAACCAAGTCTGTCATTTTCATACTTCCTGCGAGAAAATAAAACCCCAGGAATATGAGTAATACACTCACTAAGTGTAGGTACTCACTAGGCAACTTAGTGTTGTTCACAATAAAATAAAACAAATTAGAATGTACCGACGAATTTTCATAGAAAAACACACAAACAGAGAATGTAAATACTACGTGAAAAACATAGGACCATGGCCAGCTCGATCGATAATCATGGCCTAACACGGGCATTGCAAAGAGGTTTTATTCCATAAAATTGTACTGATACAGGCACCAAAGAGGTTTTTTTATTCTATAAAATCGAATAAAACCTCCTTACTATGTCCTTAAATGTTCTAAATTTTCATACGAATAGACGTTCCAAATTTAAATCACTTTACTCTTTAGAAAGTTTCATACAACATTATTGACCTGCCATAGCCCTCGAGATTGTGATAAGATAATAATGACTCATTTTACTTTGACATTGTGCGACGTACAATGAGTCATTTTCATTTTAGTCACGCGTCGTCATTCTATTCTTGTTTGTGGTTTAATATACTCTTTGATTAGTAACAGGGAGAGTAAAACGTGTTACGTTGTACCCATAGAATAAGAACAGTAATAGAAACCGTACTAAAATAGCAAGAGATATACATCACTTTGTCCTATTTTAAATATGAAATTTAAAAGGTTTTAGAAAAAGATGCACAAACACCCGAACTTACGTAATTTCGAAGGGTTTCACAATTTCGTCAAGGGCGACTTCGTATATTACCACATAAATAATAGTACTTTTATACTGATAAAAAAACAAATAAATAAATATTTTGGGACATCTTACACACGGCCTCTGACTCCAAACTAAGCAAAGCTTGTGATATGGCTGCCAGAGACTGATATAATAATATACTACATATACATATTTTTAAATACATACTTATATAGATAGTAACTAAATAACACCCAGACACAGAGCAAACACTTATGTTCATCACATAAATATTTGCCCTAGGTGGGGATCGAACCCACGCCTCTTTGATCCAGAAGTTAGGGTCACTAACCAATGAGCCACCGAGGCAGTCAACCTAACCTAACCTGTTCATTCCAAAATATTAGAAAATGCACAACATTAATGTTCAAGTTTTCACTTTTGCCAGCAACCCGTTGTTTTGTTTTTTAAAAACGACTGACTTTACACCCGATTTTCAAACATCCATGTGCCACCACTGTGGAAACCAGCAGTTGTTTCGAACACCCGGTGTTCCTCCCAATAAATTATAAATGCGACTTTACCATACGTTTCATATCTTTAATTGACTTGTATAAAAATCGATCGATTTCGGAGCCCACAATGTGGTGTTTGTTTTTGATTGTTTCAAGCAAAGGTTTGTTTTTCGCCGCTTGTTGGTTTATCTGGTTTACTTAGGCTGTGTGGACGGTGTATTTATCTGGGGCAAATAAAAAAGAGCTGATTGTAAAACATGGCCGCAAATAATTATTTGCCGTTGTCACGTTATATGTTTTTAGACTATTCTTTGACAGCGTTGGGTGTTTTCACTCATTATTGTTTTCATTGAATGACTATCTAATAAGTAATTTTTTATGCTTATTAGGGCTAGATTTGGCCACCGAGTCGCCTGATGGAAAGCGAAGTTTTAGCCGAATATGGAGAATGTATACCTAAAAGATACCTATTCACTTTTGACTTAAAGATATCCAGATAGTCATTGTCAGGAAACAAAGAAAATTAAGTTTATCTTAAAGAAAAAAAACAAATTTAAAGACAAATACCTATATGTCATCATTGTTATTCAAATCTGTAGGCATTTTCGTTTTTAAGAAAAATAGAATCTAAGTTAAAAGCTTTAGCCAGAAGTAGATAGATATACCAAATATCATAATATATGTTCAAGACCTCAAAAAATTACAAAAGCAGGACACACAAGTTTAACAATTTAATTTATCTTTTGCAACACGAAACTATGTTGCAAATCTGTACCTATTAACTTTTGTTCAGCGGTGAACTGTTAAAAACCACTAAGTAGGTACTGTTCGAAAATATCTAGTTACAACATAGTACAGTAAGTTACGTTTATTATTTTTGTCATAATTTGCCGTAGTCTTAATTGAATTCGAAGCTGAACGGGAATCGTAGAAATTTAATTAACTCAAAATTCTGCGCTCACAAAAGGATGCTTCAACGCTCTAACTTTCTCACTACTTCACAGAGTATTCTATAGATTCCGTACTCTTGAGGGAATAGTGAACCGCGAACTTGGTCATACAAAAACAATCATCTGTCACATCTACTCTACTTTACTCTGTATCCTCTAAACATTATCCTCGACTTGATTCGAGTAATTTTTCTATGTATTCAACACTTCAATTACTAGGGTTAAGCTCGAAACATTCTATCGGACGCGACTGACAGCCGCGACCTAGACTATGAAAGTACACTGAGCCGTGCACACTATCGGACATAAGTCGCGGACGTCACCTTCGGACAACCTTGAGCGTTCGGACGTCCGAGAGCGATCTGGCAGTCTGGCGGCTATCAGTCGCGTCCGTAAGCCGCGTCCGATTGTATGTTTCCGGCTTTAAGGATCTTAGTTTTTATAGTTTTTAAAATCAGTTTGAAGTAGATTTTTACGCAAATACTTGGCTAAAAAGTATTGACTCATAGTATTATGAGTCAAAAGTTTTGAGCTTCTGTATAGAAGCTCAAAACTTTTCTGAAAAAATAAAACATTTAAGCGTACATCTATATCAATATTTTAAAGAAGAACCATTTGATAACGAATAGGCTCCGAAACTAGTTATTTCTAATTCAAATGACTGATACTAAAAACAAAACATTTCATTACAAATATAAGGCGTATAAGGTAATGCATGTAATTGTAGACTTGTGATGGTAAACGTGTAATGAGAAGTTCATCTTAGACCACAACATCGCTTACCATCAGGCAAGATGGTGGTCAAGCACGGACTTATTCGAGATAAAAAAAAAAGCATTAGAGTGTCATGACTATCAAAATGCATATCACACTAGTTGTGATATCTCAAAATATTACATCAATAAAATGTTTGCACATTGCAATTTTAACAAAACTACTCTCACTTAATAAGGTATCTAGAAGGTTAATCTGATTTTTGAATTCAGTTTTTAATTACGGACATGAAACTAATTTCCAAACACCGATCGCTGTATTTGTATTTCAACTGCGGATACATTGTTTTGAAATACTGTGATAGTACTAAAAACTGAAACTCTACTACAGGTGTGCCATTTTAGTAATTTTGTTACGTTGTCAACACTGTTCTGTCAATGCTAGAACAACTTAAAGTGTTTGATAGTTGGTAGACAACAATTCGGCTTACATCAGTAGGTACTCACGTCTACCAAGTATAGTCGGTACCTTGGCTGCTGATTAAAATCTTTTTGTTAGTTCACGGCTCTCATTTTTCCACATACCTACTCTACCTATAATAATATTATTTTAAATAAATATACATAAATATTTTGGGATATCTTACACATGGCTTCTGACCCCAAACTAAGCAACGCTTGTGATATGGCTGCCAAAGACTGATATACTACATAATTATACTTATTTTTAAATACATACTTATATAGATAGTAACTAAATAACACCCAGACACAGAGCAAACACTTAAGTTCATCACATAAATATTTGCCCTGGGTGGGGATCGAACCCATTTTTTTTTTAATGACTTATAGCTGTTGGCCTCTGAGGCCTCTACAGCTTACCGGGCATGGGCGAGCGCAGAAGGCGGCTGAGCCCCAAGATTGGGTTAAAGGGTGACTAGCGCAAGGGCACCTGAGAAGGTACGGACCTCGGCTTGGGCCGTCACCCGCCGGGGAAGATCAGACCTGCCCGGGCACCCCAGAAGGGGTGTGCCCTGTGGCCCTTATAGGTTGGCTGTTTGATTATTTGGAGAGAATCTAACCGATCTTCTAACAGATCCTGAGGGTCCTCGACCTGGTCGGTGTGGGTGGGGATCGAACCCACGCCTCTTTGATCCAGAAGTTAGGGTCACTAACCACTGAGCCACCGAGGCAGTCAACTTATTTTAGTCTACTTAAAAGTGTGGTTCCAACGAAAAGACATGTTCCCTACATTTTTGACATTATGTTTGTAGAAACTTCAACAGTACAAAATAACTCGAGTATTAGATATGTTTATCTATCTCCATTGAGAAATACATTTTGTGTTACAATACATACTGGGCAATTCGGTGGAACCACGCCTTTAGTCAAATTAGTATTTCTTCTCACTCTATTCTAACAAATAAACTATTTACCTTCAACCTGTTCCTAAATTAGCTGATATTTACGTAAAAACTTTGTTTTCGCTGACTAAAAACAAATTTATCCACCCTGATTTATTCCAAAATTAGGTTTGGCAAACATTTATTTACCTCAGCACCGATTTGGATAACAAAATTTATAACCGCAGGGGTTCGGATAGGTAAATCTAGTTACAGAGCAGAAATGCTGCAGAAAAACAAGGAAGGTTAATTTTTTATACTTACAGATAATTAAAGAATTTATTGGGCTTTAATTTTATTATTGTATGATTGTGTAGCTCTATCGCAGAAAAAATCTTACTAAAAACATAATTAAAACATATTTTACTAAACACGCTCTATGAAAAAGAAGCTATGTAAAACGCACTACAAAAATTACTACCAAAAGCACCGAACAAAAAGTGCGCTAGAAAAAGATCGCTACGAAAAGAAATCTAAAAAAATGCTACGAAAAAGCGCTACGATAAGATCGCTACGACAAGATCACTACGAAAAGTGCGCTGCGGCAAGATCGCTACGAAAAGCGCGTGACAACAAGATCACTACGATAAGATAGCTACGAAAAGTGCACTACGATAAAATCGCTACGAAAAGTGCGCTACGACAAGATCACTACGATAAGATCGCTACGAAAAATGCGCTACGACAAGATCACTATCATATGTCTGCCCCACTGCACTGAGCTGTTCAAAACTGAAATGTTATATTTCCTTGAAAAAGACATTTACCTTTACATTGTATTGAAGTTCGTATGGAACTAAACAATACAATTACACATCTGCTAATTTCTCTATTCTATGACCTGGGGCCTTATTGTGTAAGCGCTCTAACGTTCGGCTTCGCTTTTTCTATTGCTCGCGCCAGTTACTCACGCCACGAGAGCGAGTGGGAGGTAAGGCAAAACTGAACGTCAGAGCGCTTACACAATAAGGCCCCTGGTTGATAAAGCTTACGCGTTTGTTTTGCGGGTGAAATGTTACAAGTTTTATTGATGTTCAAGCGTTTTATTGTTTTTCTTTCGTTTCTGTGAAACCGATGTTGATTTTCACTTCTAAGAAAAGCGTGTAAGTCACGTGTAAGTCATTTATTTGGTCCAGGTCAAGGCAGTGACTTAGGAATTTCATATACTTTTTATAACGAAAACATAGAAGAATAACTTCTCGTGTGAGAATTTGGGACGTTTCAATTACATTATTCCAACGCTTAGACTCTAAAAAAATGAAGCTAAGTGAAACAAGTCCAAACTTGATCCGTGAGTTTACTGTACAAATGCATAACGAGAGATATATAACAAAAACAGATAGTATCCAAGAGATGCTGCACACGGTTTTCGGTAAGCAAATATACCTGAAATGAGATCACTCTCTTACAGACTACAATAATTTGTCTTTCTCTGTCGTATTTCCGGAAATATATTGAAGGAAAGGGTTTTAGAATTCAGAGTCACAGAGCAGGGTTGTAAAAATTTAAAACTCTCACTAAATAGATTGATAACTCAGAAAATAAAATTTCAAAGTACCACTTAAAACAATCTGCTTTCAAGCGGTGTTATTAAAGATCTATGCTAAAAACTAAAGTATGTCTCACATTGGCGTTTCCCCACTAAACCGTGTATAATTTAAAACTGTATACCCGAAAAAAAATGTGTTTTTAAATCCACATCAAATTATTATTTCAAGTAAGTTTCGTATAGGCCGGAAGCCTAGCATTGGTGTCCAAGATTTAAAACCGTCTGAAGACCTCTGGCATGGCTGAGTTGAAGCAACTTACAATTTTACGTTTACAATTCTAAAACATTGATAATAATCTAAAATAAAAATATCACTTGGCTTCAAACTATCCCTACCAAAAGTACCTTTAACATAAGTCTGGATTCTTATTGCCGTCCTACACCTCTCTACTAAGATTATCTTGCTTATAAAATATATTTAACTCCCCAAAATAACCTTTAACACTTAAGAAATAAAAACTATCTGATTTTTGTACAGCTGCAAATGTTGAAAGACAACGCGAAAGCGAGAATTGTAAGGCTTAGAGCAACATTTAGATTTCATTAGAGAGCAGTTAAGCTTTGTTATTTATTATCACATAAAAGCTTTAATTAATCTAGATTTAGTAGTTTATTTCAGAGAAAGAATTTCGTTTATTTTTTCAAAACTAAGTTCAAAGCAGGATGGTTTGCCATGGTCTCACATTTTGAAGGCACCTATTTTTTTTTATTTCAAGTAGGTTTGCATTTGACTACATCTACTAAATCACTACCTAAAGGCCTCTGAGTGATGTCAAAGTAGTTAAAACAACTGGCACTCACAATTTAACGTGTTATCCAAGCCACATAAGGTGTTATGAACATCACTCGCGGTCACCCTACCTACCTTACTGTACCAAAAGTTGCTTCACTTTGGTGATCGTTAAGAATGATCCAGTCAAATTACGATTTGAACGACATATTTTTTGTTTAAAATGCCTTTAAAGCTTAATATGGAACAAACTCAATTCACACAATTTTATTTTATCTAAAAGATTATTTAGATGTTGTTCTCTATATTTTGTTAGTCTCGTAAGTTCAAAATTACGTACAATATTTTTGAAATAAAATAATATATTTTACAGCTAGAAACTAAATCGAAAAACCCGCCCCTCATCGTTCCTAGTGCAAAGGTGCCCATAACGCTTACTTACCGCATTGCCGCGTTGGATGGCGATGGACATTTTTTGCACCAGAAATGAAGTAGAACGAGAGTCACTTCCTCATTCCCGAATCCTGAAATTGTTTAATGTGTAATACTATTTCCAAAAATATTATATCTATAAGAGACGCACAATATAATATTATTTTCTGAGGTCGTGCGATAGCATCCTTAGTGTCGTCTTTCCAACACGTCAGTCGTCTTACACGGCACTTTGCAGTAGCCACGCGGTCTCTATTCGATAATTTACAACCAGATAACAATGATTTCATGTTAGTTAGTTATGACACGATAGTTGATTGAATCAGGCGTTACTTTGCGGAAATTCATCTTCAAATCTGTTTTGAATAAATATTTAGTGTACGTGTCGAACAGAGTGTAGTGCAGTGAGAATAAGGGTGTTATATATTAGTGTTTTCAATATTTTGTCATATTTTATAAAATATTTTTTATAAAAAAAAATTATAATATTTTTAATATAGTATGGAATATAAAAATTAAAAAAAAATATAATAGAGTGTAGTGAAAATAAGTAATATTTATTTTTATTTTATCTATTTTGTAAAATTAAGTTTTTAAATGTATAATTATTGTAATATTAGTAATTGTGTATTTTTTTTTTATAAATGTCCTTAATGACTTTAAACTTATTTGCCTACAACAAGATAGCGGAAATAGACTAAATATTTATTAAAAACATAGACATGACATGTTCTGTGTATATTTCTTTCCTTCCATCTATCAGCTATATAACGTCCATTGCTGCACATATGCTACACTTATGGATCTCGAATAAAACCGGCTGGAATTGACTTGCAGCCAGCGCGATCCTTCGGTCATCAGTCCTCCGCGCTACCTGCACTGCTCACTGCCATTTCAACCTGCTAATCAACTATCCACCTTCCTTCCTTCACAACCTCATAAAGCGACAAAATGTTTACAGTAGTTTACTATTTTACACTTTGACTTTTTTTACAGTTCACGTCACTCTTGATAATATTTTTTTGCACTTAAACTAAATTCCCGGACTTAATCGGATTATATCTCGGGTCGACGGTAATTGGGAGTGGAAGCTTTTAGAGGTTCGCCACTCCAATTGAGTTTAAATTGACATTTGGGCAGACTGGTGAGCGTAGATAATATATATTTATTTGATACGTACGTATTTATTTAGTAAGTACTACTATTATAATTTACCAATGAGTTACCAACGTACCAATGAGTTTTTTTGGAACTTGTGTAGTGTGTACGGAATTTCACACCACAGGCTTTTCGACGAAAGAAAACATAGATAAATAATAAATATTTGGAGACATCTTATATACACACGGCTTCTGACCCCAAACTAAGCAAAGTGATTGTGATATGGCTGCCAGAGACTGATATACTACATATAAATATAAATACATACTTATATACATAGTAACTAAATAACACCCAGACACAGAGCAAACACCTATGTTCATCACACAAAAACTTGCCCTGGGTGGGGATCGAACCCACGCCTCTGACCCAGAAGTTAGGGTCACTAATCACTGAGCCACCGAGGCAGTCGGCATCGTGAGGCAACCTTCATACGTCCAAAGAAGAAATTCGATGGCTTGTGTGTATACATCAACCCGCACTGGGCCAGCGTAGTAGATATGGCCCAATCACCTTTCGTGGGTAGGCCTACGTCCTGCAGTGGACTATTAAAAAGGATGGTATAGTATTATTATAATTTAGTTGCTATGATTAGCTTTGAAGTGTTAAAATCAACGTAAATAATTTGTATTTTTCTTTTAGTTTAATTGATTTAATCGTGCAGTAAAATATTATAAGCGCGAAACTTTGCATGTATGGATGTTTGTTCTTCTTGCTCGCAAAATCTACTGAACGGATTGAGATGAAACTTTGCAATAGTAATACTTATACATCAGAATAACACATAGACTATAATTTATAAAGACATTGCGTCAAACGAAGTTCACCGGGTCAGCTAGTTTATTTAAAATATAATTGAGAAACTTTGATTAAATAAAATGTTTGAGAATTAATGTTTATTTTTATTTTTTGCAACAAAATCTAAAAATTTACTATCTATTTCAACTCCAACTTATACCTACAGTATGAATATGGAGAGACATTGGTGCAAAAAATTGCCGAAACCCGGGATCGAACCAGGGACCTTTAGATCTTCAGTCTAACGCTCTCCCAACTGAGCTATTTCGGCGGTGCTAAGGCATCCAACTCTTACCTACTACTTACTGTTAAAAGCACGTTACTATATATTTTTTCTGTTATAGGCCACATTTTTAAGCAATTTACCTACACTTTGTTGGGTATCAAGTGCAAATATGAATATACCTAAATACTTATAAAAGTTAAAGCCGGAAACATACTATCGGACGCGGCTGACAGCCGCGACTTAGCAATGTGCACAGTCTTAAAACATCCGGTGTGCCAGATCGCTCTCGGACGTCAGAACGCTCACGGACGTCCGAAGGTGACGTCCGCGACTTATGTCCGATAGTGTGCACGGCTCAGTGTACTTTCATAGTCTAGATACTTATCAGTCGCGGCTGTCAGTCGCGGTCGTAAGCCGCATCCGATAGTATGTTTCGAGCTTAAATCATCATCTGTCAAATTTGGACCGGATATCACACTGACAGTCTAGCATGTTAAATGCAGTTTTTATACGCGACTTGGCATTTCAAGAGTTCCCTACCCAAAGGGAAAAACGGGTCCTTATTACCAAGACTCCGATGTCCGTCCGTTAGTATGTCTGTCACCAAGGCTGTATCTCATGAACCGTTATGGCTACACAGTTGAAATTTTTCACAAATGTTGTATTTATTTCTGTTGACGCTATATAACAACAAATACTAAAAATAAAATAAAAATGTAAGGCTTGGGGTTCCATGCAACAAACCTGATTTTTTGCCTTTAAGTTGTATATTTACACTGGTCACTGGTAACCGTTATAAAATTAAGAATAAATATCTCATTTAAAATAAATATTTAAGGGGGGCTACCATACAACAAACTTGTTTTTTTTTAATCGATATTAGTAACGGCAACAGTTAGACGCTTGAAATATTCACGATACATTTAATTATAAGCTTACAAAATATAAATTAAAAATATTGGGGGGGCTCACATATGGTACGGAACACTTCGTGCGCGAGTACGACTCGCACTTGGCTGGTTATTCTATGTAAACGCTCCACAATGTATTCCGTCGTCCGGTTATAGTCGTATGTAAACGTACGTACGTACGTACGTCGTGCGTATGTAAACTGGGGTTCATACATTTTTCTGTTTCGGCAGCAGCGGACCGTAACCGCATCCTCATAGTAAACACCACCTCCACCGAAGTACATAGGCCTCAATTGTAAATTTTAATTTCGTACGTTCAAGAACTATTCAAAAACATTGGCTATCAGTTTTGCGTGTTATGTGGCATGCCACTGCTAATCCTCTAGATTATTTCAGACTTTGGTACATAACGTAACTTAATATGGTAGTATAACGTAACTTGCTTAAAAACTTTAAAGCATAAAATCTACTCTCTTAAGGAGATATTTTTCCTATTTTTACCACACACTTGCTCATAAAGTGGCTCTAATTTCACCACAATTAGGCACATAACGACACCTGTAATCAAACTGTGACTTTTTCATTGCTGTTATTCACAAGTGAGTTTTAAAGTTTTATTTTATTGATTGAGTTGCTTTGTTCTTAAAAAAAAATTCGATACAAAAAAGATCGTATTCAATAGTAGGTACAATTAAATTAATGTATCTATTGCTTGCTCATTTCACGCAACTTCGTATTTAAAAAGATAATATCAACTTGTACTTGTACTTTCACTCAAATATTACTTCTATTTTCTCTGTAATCAGTAAAGAAAACATGAAATTCCCCATTTTGTACGTGGCTAAAACGCTATCCGCGAAAAGCCAAAAAAATAAACCTCATTATTTTAGTCTATGACCGATTACCATTGCGCGCACATTGGATAACTGATTAATTTTTCCCGCCATTTCGAAACATTTATCACAACTCATTTTCACTTTTGTAATTGTTTTTAAGGATTATTTTATTCACAAGTGTGTTGAAAAACGTTGTATGCTACACGTGCGTATTGATGATTACCGTCCTCGGCTCTCTTAAGACTTTCGCTTATGGCTCGGGTAATGGCGCATCAGTGGTAATCACCAACATTACACACTTGTACTATAATGTACTATTACACAAGAAATATGTGCCTGAATAAACTTTCAGTAATACGTGGTTTTCACAAATGATGTATTTATTTCTGTTGACGCTATATAACAACAAATACTAAAAATAAAATAAAAATGTGAGGTCTGAAGTTCCATGCAGCGCGCCTCAGCGGTAATCACCAACATTATACACTTGTACCATAATGTACTATTACACAAGAAATATGTGCCTGAATAAACTTTCAGTAATACGTGGTAATACCCTTATTACTGTTCCGAAGCCCAAACTACCTCGGAAGCCTTTATTAGCTCCGCAACAAAAACAAGCCGGTGACAAGTTGTCTACCTTCGTCACGCCATCTTGCCGTCTCCTTGTTCGTTGTATTAATCACGTTGACAATAGGTTGACAATACTACTTGCTATTTTTGCTTGGAATATGTAACTTTTGTATATTTATCATCATTTCAGCTATATAACAACTACTGCCAGATATACTTAGACTCTATAGATCTCCTGCAGTCGTCATTCATCTGGGACATCTGTTACTATTTTTTTTTAGGGTTCCGTACCTCAAAAGGAAAAAAAGGAACCCTTATAAGATCACTTTGTTGTCCGTCTGTCCGTCTGTCCGTCTGTGTGTATGTCAAGACTCTTTATCTCGGGAACGCGTAAAGATATCGAGTTGAAATTTAAACTTTATACGTAAACCTATGAATTCTCGCAGTTGTGTAAAAGAAAAAGCTTCTCAGTTAACGTATAAAAAAGTTAGAGCCGTTTATGTCGTAAAAAACGCATATATCAACGCTCACAAAAATCAAAACCTACAGGGTACTTCCCGTTGACATAGAACTATAAAATTTGGCGAGCAGCATTGTATCAGAGTACACATATAGGAATAAATCTGAAAACTGTACATTTTTATTTAAATCACATAAAAATAGGGCTTCAAAATTCACAAAATATGGATTCAAAATTCAAAGTGAGTAAACCGTATCATGTAAGGTATCATATGAAATAACTTCATTGGCACATGCTAAAACAGGTTTTTAATTATTTTAACAATATGTTTGTACGGAACCGTCGATGTACGAGCCTGACTCGCACTTGTGCGGTTTTGTATGTTCGTCAGACTTCTCCTCCAACACAAGTCGGAACGTTAGCAACAAACATTATATTATATCTTCTTGCGATTGATGAAATTGTACTATGATTTAAATTGAGTAATAGGTTTTACAAAGGTGTACTTATGCAATTTTCGTGGGGTGTAATTAAAGACATGAACAAGTTTTATTTTCTTGACATTTTTTCCTATTTTTACATTTTTTCTGTATTTTTTTTTTGTATCTTTTTTTACTAATGAATGTTTTGTTACTATTGAATGGACGACATGGACGTTACACTCTGAGCTTGCAAATATCTTTTCACCATTTTAAAGCCGGGCCCATAAACACATTGGTTATGTTGGCTAAAAACTGACGTCGTGGTTCTAACACTCCAATGTGTGGATCAAATTTGGACTGATATTGGACGTAAACCTAACAGTAATAATTGAATCTGAATGGCTATTCAATTCGTAGTCAAGCTTGGATGCAAATCACCGTCCAATGTGTCGCCCCGGGATCTTACGAATCAATTCTACGATCTTACGAATCAATTCTACAACAATTATACAAGCTACGTGTCATGCCCACTGTTATTTCAACTTACTTATTCGTAGGGTATGTTTCGTACGTAATAGAAGATATTACGTACTCGTACGTACCGTATCCGACATACCTCAGTGCCAAGTCGTAATTTTTCGACTACGTCACAATGAAATATGGAGACTGGAGAGGGCTACTCTTAGAGTCTCTCTGCGAGAATCAGAAATGAGGAGATCCGTAGAAGAACCAAAATTAACGACATAGCCCAGCGGATTGGCAAGTTGAAATGGCATATGAGAGAGAGAGAGAGACAGACAGAGGCATATATCTAGCAGTGGACGTCCAATGACTGAAACAACGACGACGATGTTACAGCTACATACGTATCTATTAGCTCCGTGATAAAATAGAACCGGTGATAATGTATACTTCCATCACGTCTCACTGTCTCTTTGTATTCCTTTTATTAATCGCGTTGGATAATACTTATCAACGCTGCCTCTGCCATTTTTGGCGACAAAATGATATTTTAGATTTCTCATGCTCGCCGAGTTTTTCGGATTTTCCTCATCAGTATAGTAAATAACTGCAACATCGGAGACTGTTATCAGAGTATGACTTACTCTGTGGGTAATCCTATATAGAACAATAGAAAACCGGCGTAAAACCAGACAAATATAATGCATAAATACAAAATGGCGCTGCGCAAACGTAGACACTTTTTATTGCCGACACGACACACCATCACAAGGAACCGTAGTTGCTGTGTCTTGTACCGGTGATCGGACTCAGCCACCCGTTGCTACTACTGGTCACTGGTAACTGTTACAATAACACACAACATTAAGTACCTAACTCCTTATTTTTAAAGCATAATAGGGCTACATTTGACCTCCAACTCGCTTGATGGAAAGCGAAGTTGTAGCCGAGGATGGAATATGTAAGCCTAGAAGTTCCCTAATCACTATTTTCTTAAAGATATCCAGATTGTAATTGTAAGGAAATTTGTTAATGTTGGTAGTGTCTTCAACTGATAACTTTTAATTTGCAGCTACTGACACCGAACACTTTTTGATCGACAATAGTACCCATGTGTTAAGCAGAAGTAACTGGACACAAAAAATGTTTACGTAGGTATGCGCAGAGAGTGGGTAATTTCATACTGGTTCTATACAAATCAAATATTTGGCGGTAGCTTGTATCTGACACAAGACACGAAAGTGTCCACGTTAGCGTTTGTCTTATTAGCTCCATAACACCGGTGACAAGTTGTCTACCTCTGTCACGTCTCACTGTTTCCTTGTTTTCCTAATATTAATCACGTTGGACGACATTTATTAACGCTGTTTTCAGTTGTCTCTTCTATTTTTGATTGTAAGCTGTTATTTTTGTGTTCATATTTCAATTGTGTGTTACAAGTGCTGATTTATGACACTGAGATGTGAATGTTTAAGTAAGTTTGTATAACGGATGGTTAGCCCTGGTGTCAGAGTTTTTAGGCCGCTTGAAAGCCTCTGACATAGCTAAACGGTTAAATGTTTACTATTAGCCTTATAAGTAAGCTCAATAACCCAATTAGCTATAGTGGGGTATCAATAATGAGGAGATTTAAAAAAAAAATGAATAAGCCCAGCAATTTGAGCTGATCACGCATTGGGCAGTTCACGAATCCCGTAGAACGGATGATTAGGTAATAGATAAAGTGGATTGATGATTTGATCAAGACTACGGAATGCATGCCGCTCCTAAATAGTCTTATTTTTTTTTTTATTGAAGTTAGGGCAACGTTTGGCCACCTACTCGCCTGATACAAAGCAAAGTTGTAGCCGAAGATGGAGTATGTAGACACCTAGATGATATCTATTCACTCTCGACTTGAAGATATCTAAATTGTACTTGTCAGGAAACAATGACGGAGGCAGGGCATTCCAATCCCTGGCGGTCCGCATTATGAAGGAAAATCTAATGCTCTAAATCAAAAATAGCCTTAGTACTTATTAATGGAAATCTATTAAAAAAAACCATAGAGCAGTGGTCGTCAAACCACGACCCGAGACCGTGCATGGTGCGGACCTCGGTATATCAAACAATTTTAATAGGCAATATCTAACAAACTGATTTCCCATAAGAAAAACTGAATAGTATGTTCGTTTGTGAATTTGTTTGTTTATCCGTCCTTCACGCAAAAAATACTGAGATGATTTGTATGAAATTTGATGTGGAGATAGTTACGATGCTGGAGAGATATAAAGGCAACTTTCATACAGGAATATGTTACGTTAACATGTTCCTTAGGGAGCGCGATAACCGAAATCCACGCGAGCGGAAACGCGGACGGAAGTCTGGTAATGTCTTCAATACCTAATCAGAATTTCAGTTTATCAGTGTACAGCACACAGTGATACTCTACATTATCCTATATGTTGTGGGCCTTGACCAAGAAAGTGTGACGATACTGACGATTACTGTCCTAGTGTACCTACACATATTATTCAGCAGAAATCTACGGAAGATTCGATGACGAAAATCACAAATTCGACTCAATACAAGAATTTCTTTGATGTAACAAATCTTTTCACGCTTTAAATATCCAAAAATCTTGTACCCGTTCAACCATAGTTAATCCTGGTCCAGAATCATGGAATCCACTCGCTCACTTCCGAAGATTAAACGAACTGGAAGGATAAAACGTAGAACGTGCTGAACGGTTGCAGAAGCTGCCAGGAGCTCTATAACTGAATCATTAGAACGTCTGACCGTATTCGTAAATAGTCACGAGACCGAGTGGGAGTGGGAGCGAGCGTTGAACATCTGTGCTTGTGCGAGCAGGACATAGCATGCGATCCTCTGCGAATGTTTGAAATGATTCTAACGCTTCAAAAATTGGGACCCAGCTCTACTGGTTTTGTTGACCCTCGCTCTGTGCATGGAATATTTAATGTGGACTGCCCTTCCTATTCTATTGAAAACCAAAGATAAAATACCGAAGAATAAAAAAGTGTACTTGAAAGAAGACACGTATGGCTGTTTCGTAGTGACTCTGCATTGGGTCTTTGGTCGTTTAGGACCAGCGGTTCGGACCGCGGTACGAATCGTTTCAGAGTAGGTATATTTCTGAATGGAGCCATTCGCACCATTTCTTTGCGAAGAGTATTTTATTTAATGGGTCGTTTTGAACTACAGAGCATTTTTTAATTATGAGTAGGAGAGTAGTTATTCTAAGTAAGCAAACAACATCGTCGTCATTTCGGTATTTAACAAATAGAATTTCTCAGCTAATTTATATGGCAATAGGTACTCTGTATATGTCTCAACTAAATTTTATACTAATTTTAGAAGTGCGCAATACTAAAAATATTATGTGCAGATATAAACCGAATCATACAAGTTGGCGGATGTGAAGTTAGCTACAAGCTGCGCGAAACCCAATCAGCGCGAAGTAGTATGTGAGCTTCAATCTTACTTTTTACAACTACTACTTTTTAAAATAATTGAGTGACTGTGATCTCTTAACGTATATTTAAAATTAACTGCACACACATACACACACACACACACACACACACACACACACACACACACACACACACACACACACACACACAAATATACAAATTGACATAATTTATTTCAAATTAATAGTTTAATCTCATATTTGACATTTTAGTTGACATTTTGTGAGCTTATAAATTATTCGTAGGTTTTTCTAATTTTGTTAATAAATGTTGATTCCAATTTAATTTATTACTTTAATATATTTTTTAACCAAATGTTTATTTTGAAAAAAATTGTTGTTACATGCATATATCGAGAATGCCGCCCCAAGATACGGGTGCTCTGTTGTACCCAGTTTGAGGAATAGTGTATAAATGTAGAAGTTGTATAATTTGTATCTTGTGACAATAAATTATTTTGAATTTGAATTTGAATCAGGATTGGATATTGCGCAGCTTGTAGCTAATTTCACATCCGCCGACTTGTATGATTCGGCCTTTACGTGATGTTGCATGTGCTTTATGATATCCATGTACCAGGATATCATAAGGCTTATGCATGTAATACGACAGCTTATGGAATTTCAACGTAAGTTTCAACACATATCTGAACAGGTAAGTAATATCTGTACCTCAGAGGCATATAATATTATGTGCCAAAACAAAAACTTTACAGGATAAACAAAATAGTGCGGAGCGAAATTTGGAATGCAATTTTGAGATAGTTGATGAAAAGATATTGAAATAAATTTAACAACATTTTTCATGATTAATAGAGTAAATTATTATGAATTACAGATAATTACGATAAATAATATCTATTATTTGATTTGATGGACTTAAGGCTATATACTTCTTAAAGAAAATCTTTGCCTCGGAGCTAAAGAACCTTATGAGCCAAAATAACAAGTTTTTAAGAGAAGCAAAAATTCAGATTGAAAAAATTTTCAATGCAATTAGAGAGGGTTCTAGCATACATTATTTAAAAAAATTGAAATTGAAAAATATTTTATTTTCTATCACTGGTAAAATACTAATTCAGTCGCAGTCCTCAGGCAAGTCCGGGACATCAGCACATGGAAGATTCTTTTAATATTCGTGATGAAATCCACTGCAATGATTTTTGTAAGTCGTTGTATTTTAGTCTGGAAATGGGCTTTCGAGTTTCTCGAATAGGTTTCGGCGTGGGCACAGAAAGTAATTTGGATTTGTTTCGATCAAAACTCACTTTTTCAAATGCTTCTTGTTCAAAAGATGTTTTGTAGAACATCGAACCCATTTGGCTTTTTCGGAACTGCATCCATACCAAAGCCAAATATGGTACAGATTCTCCCGCATTCGACTTTCTTCTGTGCACAAAAGGAGCTGATAATCCTTCGCAAAAGGCAGAAAAATCCTTAAAGTGATCAGTTTCTAAGTTGAACACTTTAATTTTGACATTATTTGAACAGCTCTTTATAAACTGCTGCCAGTCCCAGAGAGTGACTATGGGAAACTCCTGGATTTTTTCTATAATTGAGTAGACAGCATCCACTTCCATGTGATTATGGCCCTGTAGATACTTGTAGTTTACTATTTGCAAGTGTTCTTTTTGAGACAATATCCTCAAGTAAGCCATCCAAGTAGACATTCTTGTTTTGCCCTGCACCGTTTCGCTGCTCCAAAAACTTGACTATTCCTGAAGCCATTTCATTGCCGCCCCTACCTGCCACGGTCTCATAAAACACCAGCTTTGGCCCTGAGACCATAATTGTGAAATTAAAAGTCCGCAACTTTCTGTGATAAAAACTTTGACCATTAGTCAAATAGGGTGTAGGTACCTAAACCTTGTTGGAGGTCTACTGTCAGCATCTTCTTGGTGCCATGGCTTTCTAAGGGTGTAGGTACCTAAACCTTTTTGGAGGTCTACTGTTAGCATCTTCTTGGTGCCATGGCTTTCTATCTCTGCGACTTTATCAAATCCTTTCAAGGTGTAGCACAGATTGCTTTCCTAAAAATGTTTATCGTGTTGAACTTTAACGTTATTCTTTCCAGCTTCATGTGTTGCATTTTTGCATTCGTCACAGTGGCTTGAGGGTTGAAACCTAGGTTAAACTCCGTATTAAAAATAAATATAAAGAGCCACGGTTTAGCTATATTCTCCTTCAGTCACGAGGCAAAGAACATTATGTCCATCAGCCCATCCAATGAACAACATTAAGTCCGCGCTGTGTTTAGAGGCAAATAATCTTAACAAATCATTTGAGGTCATGTACCTTGTAATAATGCGTGGATTTAATGTGATATACTATTGGGTATTTGTTTTCACAGGCGCCGTAGGACTTAATGCTTTATACTACTATATAGAACTTGTTCTTGCGATTCTAAAAATGCATTAAAAGTGATTTTAAAAAAAGTGGAGTTACTATTGTATACCTCTGAGGTACAGATATACATTCCAGTATGTTCGTTTCAGAGGAGGTGAGAGTATGCAGGCAGCATAGGCCAATCTCACACGGAAAACCCAAATTTAAATCCAACTAAACCGAGTTCCATAAAGGAGGGTCTCTATTCATCTGTGTAAGATGTTTTTCTTGTGCCGATGTTATTTTCGTTTATGGTGGACTGGTTTTTTTTTTAAATCTGAATAAAAACATAGCGAAATACTCTAAAATTATATTATCACCATAGAATCAGAACTAAAGTAATATAATACTTACTAAATTTTGCTCAAACAAAAAACTACTAATTTAATGTAAAAAACTATGTTACAGCGGTCGTCATAATATTATCTGGCTATAAAGCACACGCAAGAGTGAGTAGAACAAAAAAAAAACTCATTGTCTGTTGGCATACGTCAAAATCACAAGTTGGAATGTCAAAATGGTTAAAATTTGGTCCCACTGTCTTTTGCGACATGATCGGAAATTTGACCCTCTAGTTCCAGTAAGAAGGTTTAAATCTCTGATCATTTTACCTTCCTGCTTTTTACGTTTTAGAATTAGTTCAATCCTAGTTTGTGAAACCCTTCGAAATTACGTAAGTTCGGGTGTATATGCATCTTTTTCTAACACCTTTTAAATTTCATATTTCAAGTGGGACAAAGTGATGTATATATATCTCTTGCTATTTTAGTACGGTTTCTATTACTTTAGTTCTAATTCTATTGGTATCATTTGTGTTAAAAAAATATCCGCCGAAGGTCACAGAATAAATTCGGTTCAATTCAATTCAGAGGAAACCGTTCAATGGATCATTTACATGATCAATTTCCTGCATGCATTCAGTCGCTTCGCGGAGTAATCGGTTGTCCCCACAGAGATACCAGAGGGATTATGGTCGATCCAAAAAAGAAAGAAAGAGATGTCATCATGCTGAGATGGGACCGGCTGGTGACGAAAATAAAACACTAGGTAGTTTAGTTAGTTTTTAGTGTAGTTACAATCTTTGTTGCTGTATTTTCTGTGTTTTGTTTTCGTCAATAAAATATTGTCTATAATGATTTATTATGGCATGACTTAGAAAGAGACATGAAAAATATCTCGATTGAGTGGCTAGTTGCCGTGTTTTTCTCTCAGTAGTGTCAAATTTCAATACATTTTTTTTTGACAGTTTTGACCGCTCTGAGCCAGATTTTCTATACATTTTTGTGGATTAGAATTAGCTCAAGCGACAACAGCGCTATCTCTCTTATTGTAATAGCTCTGTGGTTGTCTACTTTGGGGCTTGTCACTTAAGACTATTCAATCAATTGCGGCTAAGCCATGCGACGAAAATCAATCCGTGTCAATACTTTAGGTAAAGGAAGCCATTATATTGTGTTAAAACGGCCTCAGACCGACTGCTCATGGACCGATAATAATCAGGCCTAAATCGAGCTCGGTATTTCGCAATTTGCCGATTTTGAGAAGCTTCATATCGAATACCAGAACAGAATATGTAGGTAGATATACTGTGCTGTACCGACAGTAATCCACTTTTGAACATAGTCCTACCCAAGTAAAGTGATGGGGCTGTATCTATCAAGCTGGTGGTCAATTTCAATGAGTCAATGAACCAATGAATTTTTCGTAACTTATGACTTAGGACTTAGTTTTGTGTAGGATTTTTAGCTTTGAAACCGCTCCGGGCTAGCATCGTTACAAATTTAATATATCATACACATGGTTATTTCTAATCAATTAGCATCCTTCTAGGGGCTTATTCTGTACATCAAAACTAACAACTTTTGTTCTACGACATTTTAAAAAAATAATCAGCTGTTCCATATATTTTGTCGCGGGTGACACAATTTTTGTGTCTCAATTTTTCTATGGAACAACAAAAAATTTTTTTGAGTTTTGACGAATGATGCTATGATTAGAAATAACACTGGATAAAAGTAATAAACATCGTTATATGAATCCGAATACTAAATTTAAAAAAAAATGTGTGTTTGTTGGTTTATTAACGTATTGACCGGATTTTTTGCATGTGTGAAAGCTTAGCAAATAGTGTGTAATGTATAAAAGCTTACTGGATAAGATCCGATAGCATTTTAAGAGGAACGCGAAACGACCGGTGTTTTCACGTTTTTAGTAGTACATCGAGAAAATGTTCGGTTTATTTTTGATAAAATTTAGGTTCCGGGAAAAAACTTTAAGTACCCCCTAAAATGTAACAAAATGTTATGTTTTTGGTGTCAATCGCTTAAGTAAGAAATATTGCACGCTCGTACGTCTACCTACCTACCAATAGGTATGCTGATTATGGAAATAAAATAACTTTCAATTTAAAAAATACGCAGAATCATTCAACCGTTAATTTAGATCAAATGGAACATCTTTAGATCGACCTCGAAAGTCTAGACAATTTTTAATAATTTCAAATTGCTCAGATCTATTGAACCGTTTGGAATATTAAAAATACTCGGTTCACTGAAAAGGTTAACCATTATAAATGTCGAACTCTTTCTATCTTTAGTACTTTTTCTCATCATCATCATAAAATCAGCCGTAGAAGCAGCCGTAGCGTCCACTGCTGGACACAAGTCTACTAAAAATCATTGTAAAAGTCTATTTCCATCAAATCTACTCTGGTTGAAAACGGTTTGCATCCAGCTATTAATAACTGACTGGCAGATTATGCTATTTGCTGGCGTCAAGTCCTCCTTTTGTACAAGTGGAATTTTATGCAATAAAGTGTTAAATAAGAACGCAGCAACATGCTGTACGCTTTGTCGTTAGACGTCCTGCACTGTGCTTACTTGTTCTTGACTTGTACGTGGTTAACGTACTGTACCAGCCTTTTAATAGTCTACGGCAGGATGTAGGCCTACCTACAAAAGATGATTAGGCCAAATTCACCACGCTGGCCCAGAGCGGGTTGGTGGATTTACATATGCCATCGAATATCTTCTTCGGACATATTATGCAGGTTGCCTCATGATATTTTCCTTTACCGAAAAGTCAGTGGTGTTAAATGCCGTACATAAATTCCAAAGAACTCATTGGTACGGGACCGGGATTTAAATCCACGACCTCACGATTGTAAGGCCAGTGTCATTACTACTCGACCACCACGGCTTAACGTGGTTAAAGTAGTTTCCAATAATTCTTTTTCGCCAAAAATAGCACCACCGATTTCAATCATTACAATCTACGTACAAAAATTTGAATAGCTCGTTGGAACTGATTTTAACTACGAGTACCTATGTCATAGTACTTCTGATATTTAAAAAAACCACTCGATCAATCTCAAATAAATTTATTTGAGATCTAAAAAATAAAATAATCATCAAAATCGGCCTGTAACTGGCGGAATACATTCAAATTGAGAAGTCGGTTGAAAAATGATTCCTGTTATGCTATCATAGGTCGTTATAAACTTAAATAAATAATAAAACGACTGACCATCCAATTTACTCCATTATAATTGTCCCCAATTGTCGAAAATTGGCACTTGTCAACTACTGGATATGACATCCTATCATCAAATACTAACTTATACTTTGCTCGGCTATAATTAAATTTATTCTGCCGCCTTACAATAAGAGGTTGTTTTCACGAGCTACTGTGCCGTATCATAATACCCCACTGATGATCATAGGCTAACTCTACAATGCTGGCCCTATCGAAATCTTAAATCTTATTCAGAACTGGCTTGTCGCCCGGCATTCGCAAATTTTATTCATTATTTTCACGAGGTGAACAGATGACCTCCGGAACACACTGAATGCAAGCGACTTCCGACCAGTGTCACATAGAGAAGGCCTATGTCTTGCACTGGACTACAATAATGATGGTGATTTTTTTAATTTGTAATTTTATTTTCACTTTTGATGGAAGAGATAAATCTAACAAATGGTAGAACATTAAATATTGACACACACGTTCTTGAGCTACACATGTTACCCGTGGAGACAGCGACTAATGGGCCAAGTCCACGTGTCCTCACCAACCAATAGGGAAGAAGCTAATCAAATATTGAGACGCGACAAGGGTCGATAGGGCCTTCCAGGTAAATGACGACTATCGCCTGATGGAAGGTATATTTAACATAGTTGGTCAAGAATTAAGCAATGTCGATGACTAGGGTAGTCTACTTTAGATAACTTTGGTGCTCATAGCGTAGTCTGGCTAGTTGTTTTTTAGCAACCAGCACAGTTAAGCAACGTTTGGTATGGTCAGTATTTGGATAGGTGACCATGGGTGGTATTTACAACTGCGCGTGGCTGGGTGGTAGTTATTTCTCACCGTTTAGTCCTACCAAAGGCCTTCAGGGGACTTAAAAACTGATTGGACTAGCCTATACAAACTTACTTACTGTTGGGCAAGGAGTGTAAGTTCATTTTATACTATATATAACGGGACTAAACTCACGTGTAAGGATAATCGTAACGACTATAGTTTCGGTCGCATTCGGCCTTTCTCAAGTTGGCGAGTGCTGGCACGCGGAGACGTCTCGCAATGCACTGACTGTGCATTGCGAGACGTCTCCGCACTGGCTCCGCGAAAGCGCCAACTCCAACTTCAACCAGGCTCCGACTGTCCCTACACGTGAGTTTAGTCCCGTTATATCTATATGTCGGGGTCTGAGAGTGATCGTCTCAATCACCCGACATCGTTATTTGTGGGTCATTCATTGGTACAGCTCGCCGGCGGTCTCCAGTTGTCCATCTCACCAAAATAAACACTCTGTACTACTGCAACGGGTGGTTTTATTGACCTAGGATCACTTCGTAATCAATTTAACAAGAATTATCGAGGATGGAAACCGATTTCAAAGTCAATGGATTTGCACGGGTGCAATCCGCCTCGCGCTCGGAATGGCATGACGTTTCCCCGTCATCTGTCATAAGTCATTTCAATCCGACACAAGCATGCAGTGTTGCCACGTGCGACCCCATTCGGGTGATACTCACTTTAAAATCATCACTATTGCTTTCAACTAAAACCAGCTATGCTGTCTCACTCCGTCACGGCCATCCTGCATCTTCATACGTCCTCGTGTGAATTTTCTTATTCGCTTGGCAAAGCAAGAACTAACGCTGTAGTTAGTAATCACACCAGTTGTAACTATATGGGGTCGTTTCCTATTTTCTCGCATATTCGTACTCACACAGACTTCTCAAACGGATTTAATTCTCACACAGAGTTAATTCTCACTTAGATTTCATTCTTACACCGACTTTTTAAACAGAATTCTCCCACAATATTGTTGCTACACAGAATTGCCACATAGAGTTACAGCACGGAGTTACAACACAGAGTTACAACATGAAGTTACCACACGGAGTTACCAAACGCAGTTACCAAACACAGTTACCAAACACAGTTACCAAAAGGAGTTACCAAACGTAGTTACTTACCACACGTAGTAACCACACGAGGTTACCACACGGAGCTACCTCACGGAGTTATCAAATGGAGTTACAACACGAAGTTACCACACGGACTTACCAAACCGAGTTACCAAAGGGAGTTACCACACGAAATTACCACACCAAGTTACCATACGGATTTACCACACGGAGTTAGTAACCACAGGGAGTTAACACACGGAGTTACCACACGAAGTTACCACACGGAGTTACCTCA
Organism: Hypomecis punctinalis; assembly: GCA_949316475.1. NCBI lineage: Eukaryota > Metazoa > Arthropoda > Insecta > Lepidoptera > Geometridae > Hypomecis > Hypomecis punctinalis. The sequence continues at coordinate 26,296,466 of OX438795.1, forward strand.
CGGAATTACCACATGGAGTTACAACACGGAGTCACCACACGAAATTACCACATGGAGTTACAACACGGAGTTACCACACGAAATTACCACGCGGAGTTACCTCACGGAGTTACCACATGGAGTTACAACACGGAGTTACCAAACCGAGTTACCAAACGGAGTTACCACACGGAGTTAGTTACCACACAGAGTCGCCACACAAAGTTACCACACGAAATTACCACACGAAGTTACCACACGAAGTTACCACACGAAGTTACCACACGAAGTTACCACACGAAGTTACCACACGAAGTTACAACACGAAGTTACCACACGAAGTTACCACACGAAGTTACCACACGAAGTTACCACACGAAGTTACCACACGAAGTTACCACACGAAGTTACCACACGAAGTTACCACACATAGTTACCACACGAAGTTACCACACGAAGTTACCACACGAAGTTACGGGGAGTTGTCACACAGGCTTGTTACACGGAGTTGCCACACAGGCTCGCCACACAGGCTCGCCACACAGGCTCGCCACACAGGCTCGCCACACAGGCTCGCCACAAAGGCTTGTTACACAGAGCTTTCACACAGGCTTCTCACACAGAGTTTTCACACAGGCTTCTCACACAGAGTTTTCACACAGGCTTCTCACACAGAGTTTTCACACAGGCTTGTCACACAGAGCTTTTACACAGGCTTCTCACACAGAGCTTTCACACAGGCTTCTCACACAGAGTTTTCACACTGGCTTGTCACACAGAGCTTTCACACAGGCTTCTCACACAGAGCTTTCACACAGGCTTGTCACACAGAGCTTCCACACAGGTTTCTCACACAGAGCTTTCACACAAAATTATCATACAGGCTTACACAGGTATAGATTCACACACACACACACACACGCACATACCGAATTTATACCGTCGTCATTGTTGTCATGACATCGTGTTGTTTATTGTCATCAGGTACGGAATTAAATATTAGTGACACTGAAAATCCGTGAATCGAAACTGGCGCTAATAATTGAAGTTAACAGTGAACATTAGAACCCTCGATTACTACAAGTGTGACTGCGTTATTTTGTTGCACATCATGAGATCTTCCCACGTTACTTTTTTTTTTTTAGAATGTTCTTTCTATACACAAATCAAAACAAAATGAAAACTGCTCACCGGATAAGAAAGATGATCGATCACTGGTTGGATCACAGATGTTGACTCGTTGCTCTACTCGTACGTACCTTCTTCTTCTCCTTCTACACTACCTTCTTTGCACGCCGCGATGCAACGTGTTTTTTCTCTCCGCAGTAATGGCACGAACGTGGCACTTTCGTATTGGACCTTGGCTGAGTTGCCTCACTTTTTGGTCATTGCACTGCGCCATTCAATGAAGCTGTATCCCTATGTAGTGGGCGTTGTTGGGATCCCACTTCTGATGTCGGGGTCTGAGAGTGATCGTCTCAATCACCCGACATCGTTATTTGTGGGTCATTCATTGGTACAGCTCGCCGGCGGTCTCCAGTTGTCCATCTCACCAAAATAAACACTCTGTACTACTGCAACGGGTGGTTTTATTGACCTAGGATCACTTCGTAATCAATTTAACAAGAATTATCGAGGATGGAAACCGATTTCAAAGTCAATGGATTTGCACGGGTGCAATCCGCCTCGCGCTCGGAATGGCATGACGTTTCCCCGTCATCTGTCATAAGTCATTTCATTCCGACACAAGCATGCAGTGTTGCCACGTGCGACCCCATTCGGGTGATACCCACTTTAAAATCATCACTATTGCTTTCAACTAAAACCAGCTATGCTGTCTCACTCCGTCATATATATATTGGTTGCCTGGAAGAAATCGCTTAAAGCGATAAGGCCGCCAGTTAGAAACCTATAAAGTGAACTGTTTTGTCCCTGTAATTTGTTTTTTATGTAATGTGGTTGTCTAATAAAGTGTTATTGTTAGTTTGTTTGTTTGTATATATAAAAATGAAACCCGTTTTCCGTTGTCACGACATAACATGAAAACGGCTTAACCGATTTGGCTTATTTTTTTTTTGTAGTTTTCTAATACTCTGTACAAGGTTCTTACGGAAACAAATATTAAGAAAATCTCTCAGAAAGATTGAAAAATATACTAATAGACTCTCTCTTGGTCGGTTTTGTGACTATTGACGATGATTTGACATTCGACTTCTAGGCGAAACGAAGTTCGCCGGGTCCGCTAGTATAGTATGAAATGTGTGAAAACCACGTTAATTTTCATAGTAAAAGAGTGTAAGTTCGTATAGGTCTGGTGGCTAGCCCTGGTGTCAAAGTTTGGCAGGCTTAATATCTCCGACCTGCTCAACAGGTAAATCAAACAATTCTTGGAAAAGGACGTACCTATGAAGGCTTTTTCTTGATGCTTTCATTTCTTAATGTTTTCATTAACTAATAATTATTTTTCGCCAAGAATGGCAAAATCGACTTCCGTCGTGTACAAAATTCGAATAGTTCACTCGAATTGATGTACAAAATTTTCCATTATTGTTGATTTTTCTAAAACGGCTCAGCCAATTTCGATTAAATTAAAATGGGACCACCTTGGGTGCATACTTATTTGAACTAAAAAAAATTAGATTCTGTTCACAATTGGGAAAAATCTCGATGAACATACACAAAAAAATACATTCTGACGAACAGTGTGGAAATTATTACGTAACTTATGTAATGAGTACTTTAGAACTAAGCAGAGTTGCGGTCGAAGGTATAGCACGCTCACCTTAACTATGTTCTCAAAACTCTAAAATATTTCTTTGAGAACAAATTGATAAATTAGATTGTTTTTTTTTACTGAAAAATTACAAACCACAGACTCCAGGGTCTGTGCCTTTTGGTAACTAAAATGTACAATTATTTGTTTTTACTAAATTGTTAGCTTATTGTTACATTTTGATTAGATTGTTAACTCTCATGTTTGATTATAAAGAGTGTTAAAAAAACGCTTATTTAAGGCGAAAAGGTACTTATTAATTTTAAAGATTTCTTCAAACGCGGCATTTTTTTAGAGGTCTCTTAATTAGTAACTGTACATTCCTTTGCTAAGAGCTGTCGAGGATACTTGAGCGTCCAAAGGCCTGAGGGCAAGAGACAGGGGCGGTTTAAGTTAAATAAAAGGGGCTGTTAAAATGGAAAATGTTGACTTAAATGTATTTGTTAAACTGGAGTTAAAAAAGAGCTATTTCGATAATTATTAGCTTTCCAACAAATAAAACGCGTTTTTTTGCGACTTTTGTGTCATTTACAGACATATTTTTACGAACACTTATATAGAGACAGACACAAACTTTTAATTTTGTGGAACTTATTTTGGGGTTAAAATAATTGCTACGCTCAAAATAAACTAGCAATATGGTACCTATAACACTATCTCAGTTTGATAACTAACAATGAAAGTTACTATTACTTGCAGCTTTAATCGCAATCTCAATTTTTATTTCAATCTCAATCTTTAAAATCACTACGATATAAGGTTTTTTTTTATATTTTATACATAGTTACGTAAATAGTTATTTTGTTCATTTCAATGTACAAGTATTTTTTACGTATAATTTCATAGCAAAATATTTCCAAGGCAAAATTGCTTCTTTATATTAATCATTGTAATTAAAACTTCACTATTTAGCAGTGTTTATACACTGGTTTACATTAAAAAAATCTCAAATTACAAAAATTTGCAAAAGAGAGCTTTTAGTAGCCACACCATAATTTAACCTTCTGATATGATGTAATCGCCCCATCTGCTCCATTATTAGTCCAGCCCTGTCTCTACCCAATGTAGGCTCCTGTGATGAGGATGATGTCGAGGGTCACACTTGCCCCTGACCTCTTCGAGGTCATTTTCAAAGCAAAATTTATCTTACATTTATGATAGTAATTTAAACCGCTTCCACTATTTGGCAGTAGTTACGTTAAACTTTAGATTCGATAAATCTCAAATTACAAAAGAAAATGCGCGAAAAAGACACAGCTTTTGGCAGCCACACCATTTTTAACGTTCTAACATGGTAACATCTCCTCCTGTGCCCTCTATGTCCCATCCTTATTCCAGCTCTGTCTTAACCCGATGTAGGCTCCGGTAATGAGGATGATGTCGAGGGCCACTTGCCCCGGACCACTTCGAGCAGAGCCAGCAAAATGAGCACACCCTCAAGCGAAAATAGGCCATATTCTGAAGGTGGAAGGTTGACAGAATAAGAATTTTATATTCAAGTTGATGTGAGGCGAGATAAGTTTATTTAAATTTCTGTGTGTGTTTGGTGCAGTGGCGTTTTTATGGTTAAGGTCTTGGAATAAATAGAATTATAAAATGAATATTGTGGATGGCGTTTTGTAGATTAAGAAGTCTATATACAGAGGCAATTGGAATGCGCTATAAAAGGCACAGATACCCATAAGGCAAAATAAAATATTTGCTCCTAGCGGAGTGGACTGCTAAGGGAGAACCCTTCGGAGAATCAAGTGTTCATGACAAAAGTTACAAGTATTATAAGGTGTTAGTAAATGCTGATTATTTAATGTTAGTACTTATGTATTTAATAGATTTATTTATAGAAACATTTACAATATATAATGTACCTACCCTGAAACACACTAGGCCAAACGCCTGTGCTGTGAGATTTCAGTGTCATTCGATTTACTATAAGTAGGCACTTATTATATTTACACAAAGTGGTATATTTTTCTTGATGTCGATAATTTCATTAATGCCACTTGAAGAATGAATGGAGTGTTTCGGTATTATTATGTGGTGACAAATAAATATATACATGTCAAAATATATATATATATGTTTCGTCATCAGTTTGTGTCTTAGTAGTATTATTATCTATGTGTGAAATGTGAGTCAGTATGCGCTCTATAAGTACATACTGATCGACTCACACATCCGTGTTACGTGTACGCTCTGGGTACGTAGCCAGGTAAAAATTATTATGGTGGTCAGGGAAAAGAAATTTAGAGTAAATTTAGAGTACAAATTAGTTGACCAGGCGGTCAAACTACTGAGCGCAGCTTAAATTTTTAGGTATAATTTCCAAAGTGTATAGGTACGTCCGTGGTGGACTCGTTCGCATTCAACTGAAATCGGCTGAGCCGCTTTTGTAAAATCAGAAAAATAAAGTAAAAATCGTGCGATGGACACAAAAATACAATGAAATGACTTTAAATCAGAAATTAGAATTAGAAAAAAAAATAGAAATATTTACATACTTCATCAAGTTTCTTCTACCGACGATTTACCATGTATGCCTTAACTGTAAAGTTCATTCACTTACACACTCATATACACCCTAACTGCGGAACTGCACAAAAACTCATGCGGATTGTTGATTTGCGTCGTCTGATTGATTTACTGTATATTATTGCGTTGTATGAAAGGCCTGATGTGTGAAACTAGATTTAATCTAATTTTGATGTTGATCTTATTCTTGTTATGCCAATATGATATAGCTAAATTAATTGTGACATGATGTGATTTATTTAATTTAATTTGTATTATAATTTTGATTTCAATTAATTTTAATTCCAATTTTTATTGAATAATTTCATGCGTTAATTTTTAAATGTTAAATCGATTTGATTTATTTCATTTAATTTGTATTTTAATTTCACTTAATTATGATTCCGATTTTATGTTATTAATACTATCTAATTCTTAATATAATTCTCAAAGACCCTTTTTTAAATGTTAAAGCGCAAACTTCGTTAGAATAACTCCACTTGTAAGGCTCCCAAGAGACCGGCCTAGCCGAGTTTGGGACCCACTGTTAATTTCACTATGTACCTATATAACTAACTACAATACTGGTATTAGGCAAATTATATTGAAATTATTAACTTAATCACGGTTTGGTAAATAAAAAATTTTCTTTCTTTCATTGTGTTAAAAGTTGTCAACAAATATAAAAAAGTTTATTGGTTACGGGACCGGCAACCCAAGATGAACTACCAAGATGTAGCTAGAAGCTTCAAGCTCACGATTCTAGAGCGGAAGTTCTCTTTAAACGCTAAAGTTAGCGCAAATTTTGTAATTTATTACTACTTAAGGTGAGTGGATTTACCTTGGATTTACAAAAACTATTATTGCGGCCATAAATAGCTCCTAGAGTTTGTGCAAAAAGAGAAACGTGGTGTTGTAGCGTTACGGTGAACTAAAAATAAGATTTTATCAGCAGCCAAGGTATCGACTACTTGGTAGACGCGAGTCTAATGATGAAAACCGAATTAGTGTCTACCAAGTATCAAAAACTTTCAGTTGTACTGGCAAAGTCAGAGCTGTGGTGTGTACATAACAAAATTAGTAAAATGGCACATTTACAATTTTGGTTAAATCGACCTTTTTACGTATACCAACGATTATATTGATTCTTTGGTGTATCATTTCAACACAACTTATTAATTGACGCAAAAACGGTTTTCGTGAATCCTAGGAGAGTAGGTACTTCAGCAAGAAATTGCTAAAAACCTAAAACAACAAGATTATTTTTTGCAAAAATTAGCATGACCGACTTCACCCGTGTACAGAATTCGCGAATACGGATCGATGTAGCATTTTTCACATTATTGTTGATTTTTCAAAAATGGCCCAGTCGATTTCAATAACATTTAAATGGGACCAATTTCAAAGTATAATCTTTCCAATAAAAAAAGAATTATTGAAATCGGACCACTATGAAAAAAGTTATGCGTGGTTATACATAAAAAAATATATACGCGTCGAATTGTATACCTCCTCCGGTGGTTCGTCAGTCAAAAGAAAATTTTGAGTGCTGACTCTTGTCTGAAAGTCTACAAAATGAACGTGTAACACGTGTTTCAAAGATCAAGGTGCAGCAAATCAGGCCACAACTAGCAGTGCAATATACGTTGCCTGCTCAGCACTGTCTATTTCATAAACGTCTACTTATAAACTTGCAATGTAACAACAGCGCGAAGTTTCACGCTCCGACGCATGGGGTAATCATTTCACCCTTGTCTTTCACGCCCGTTGCGCTTTTGACATTTTATTAATATGTATGGAGATGTTGTTTGATGCTCTGAAACTTTTAATTTGGTAGGTTTGGTGAGAGTAATATGAACAGGAAGAGATTTTTTCTAATGGCTGTAGGTAAAGTCCCACTGCTGGGTATAGACCTCTCTCTTATAATGCCATCTGCCTCAGTCCTTTGCCAATCGTGTCCAGGGGCCTTATTATGTAAGCGCCATGACGTTCGTCTTCGCTTTTCTTCTCGCTCGCTCTCGTGGCGTGAGTAACTGGCGCGACCAGGAGAAAAAGCGAAGCCGAAAGTCAGAGCGCTTACACAATAAGGCCCCAGGTTCGACTCGCGATATTGACGATATTGTCGACCCACCTAGCTGCCGGACGTCCCACACTCCGCTTACCGTGTCTAGGCCATCACTATGTTATCGCCTTGCTCCACCTGTCATCACTTCGTCTTGCCACGATTCCTGCCCAGAGTCCTATACCCAGCAGTGGGACGAAGAAGGCTGTGGATTATGATGATGATGATGATGATGTAGGTAAAGTTGGCGTCGTCCAAGTAATTATAAAAAATCGGCCAAGTGCGAGTCGGACTCACGCACGAAGAGTTCCGTACCATATGGAAGACGTTTTAAATAAAATATTTCATACGGTTTTGTTGTATGGGAGCCCGTTAAAATATATTGTCTTTGATTTTCTTTCTATTTTAGTATATGTTGTTGTAGCGGTTACAGTAATCATCTGTGAAAATTTCAACTGTCTAATTATCACGGTTCTTGATATACAGCCTAGTGACAGACAGACGGACGGACAACAAAGTCTTAGTGATAGGGTCCTGTTATTTTTTACCTCTAGTATACCGAATGGAACCCTAATTAAATAAAAGCTTTTAAAAATGGAGCTCATTAAGAGTAACTATTAGTTTACTATTCATTCATATACTTTAAAAATCACTGACCTTTGATAAAATGCAAGGAATGAGTGCTTAGTTGATTTGTTTCGCGATTTCGCGGTTTAGCCTTTAATAAAAGTTAATGCCGAGTAACTTGTTAATATGGCCTCCACATACTCGATTGACAGTATGTTGTAAGATAGGTAAGTGCCCATAAATTTTATTTGCTGGTTAAAAATATTTCAATGTGAATCAAAATTTAGTTTATAGCAAACAAATCCTCAAACGACGTAACCACTAACCAGCCAAACAAACTCCAAGCATACAAAATAACAACCTCTGTTTATTCTCGAAGTTTATCAAAATAACGAGATAGCATTGCTACTGCTTGTGAACTGTTAACATGGATGAAGGAAAGATAAAGGATTAGCTGTAAGGTGTCGCAGTAAACTCCGCCTTGTAGCCATAGATCTGCCGTTACAGAATATAACTGTTGTGGCATTTCAACTTACCAATTCTCATATTCATAATTATTCAAATTACTTCCATAAACAAACGTATGTAAACCAACTATTATATAGGTAACTAGTTTTTACCCGAGGCTTCGCACGCATGATATTTTGATTTTTGACGCAAAATCATTATAATTTACAGCCTATGTGTTATTCTGATATATAAGCTATATTATTGCAAAGTTTCATCTTAATCCGTTCAGCAGTTTTTGCGTAAAAGAGTAACAAACATCCATCCATCCTCACAAACTTTCGCATTAATTTATAATATTAGTAGGATGTAAACAAAAGTGTATGCAAGCATGTGTAACCACCAACACCTGGGAGGGACCCTCCAAATGTTACTATTATACTAAATGTATAAAATGTAATTTCTTTTAAATGCTTTCGGCCGCGTACGTAACCAATGTTCGCAACTGGTTGCGTACGAGGGGTTTTTCCTCTTCGTAGGCAACTAGTTGCCAACTGATGAACCTGAAAAATGTATAGCTTCAGATTATAAACAAATGCCGGATCCTGTCTATCTCTCTCAATTCTCTCATCCATGTTGTGAACTGTTAACTAAGTTTTACTCACAATGCGGTTGAACTGTTATTTGTGGAAGCTACAATGTCGTTTTGTAGATGATTTTATGTTTAGTTCCGAGTTAAATTTATGGTAGTTGCTCGTATATCCATAAACATGAATAATTTTTGATGCAAAAGAGTTTTATATTTACTACGCTCCAGACTCTGTCTGGATATTAATATTAATAAAGAACAATATTTATTGCAAGAATATTATTGTGTGTGGATGTTATAATGTTATTATGTTCGTTTTGGATCGTGACGATAAACGAGTTGTCATTATCTTTACACAATGTCTTTACATATCAGATAAAGCTATTCAATATATTTCAATTTACATTTATACAAAGATAATTAGGTAAAGACTTGGTAAAGACATAGTTCTTTGTAAAGTATTTTTATTATAAGTGACGTACCGGCGTCGTTTTGCTTTGTTCTAAGAATTTTAGTCTTTCTCTACAATGATGTCTGTCTGTTTAAGAGTGCGCCTATAACGCCATGAAAAAAACAGATTTCGCCCGCGCTTCTTGCATCGCCCGCTATCATCTATGCTGCTTTGTTTAGAGTCGAAAATCGCATGACACAGTTCTCGATAATTTTGGCTTCGAGCGCCAGCTTACATATTTAGGTGACATTTTATTTATTTATTCAAAATTTAAGCATATATAAAAAAAACTAATCGATTACTCTCCTAGAACTTTAGTCTGGCTACGTAATTTGTCAAAAATAATGTGGTGTTGTCGCTGATAATTTCGAGCATTTAAAAAAAAAGTACTTTTTTATGATGCGATGTTTTAATTTTTTTCTAATGTAACCATATTATTTTCCAAAATATTTTTTTAATATGGATATTTATGTTCGTTATCTTTACATCAAGTCTTTAAAAAGTCGATTTTGGCATAAGGCACCCCCTTAATGCGCATCAATCTTTCTCTTGAGTCATCCTAAGTACCTATCTATTGATGAAAATCGCATTAAAATACGTTGCGCAGTTTAATCTATGAGCGTAAGTATACACAGCAGGAAGCAAATTTGTTTTACAATGTAGAGCTACTGTATTTTGTGATATCTATCCATGTAAAGGGAATCGCTAAAAGCGGGATGAATATTTAAATCAGGTTAATTTCCAGTGACATTTCCTGTACCAGCCATATCCGCATTATGACAAATGAAACAGCAGTGCGTATGTTTGTTAAGGTACGAGTGTCGACTGCATGCAGCAACAAACTAAAGTCGTCAAGTGACACATAGAGTACGGCAGGCTATGGCTAAATATTTAATGCTAATACATAGTAAGTCTATACTTTAAATAATAGTTTCACGGCAACACTGTAGTATGCTGCTACTGCGTGCCTTTGGTTACGTTACCTTTAGTTATGAGTGAAATAGGATAATACGGTCAAATTTTGCCACGAGCAGTTTTGTAGGTGCCATGTGTTTTTTTCTATCATTGAACAGGGTGTACCAGCTGCACCATACCGTATACCGCAGGGCTAATACAAACAGATAAGTATCGCTGTTGTCGTTGAGGCAATTTTCAACCACGAATATGTATGAAAAATCTTGAGCCTGTCTTTTTGAGAATCTGTCCTTTTGAGAACAAACCGTCAAAACTGTCACATATGAATTGGAATTTAACACTATCGGGCGGAAAACACGGCAACAACCACCGTATTCAGGTATTTTTTATGTCTCTTTCTAACTCATGCCATATTAAATCATTGCATCCTTCTTTCCTTTCTCGATCGATCACATTATCCGTCTGGTTGTAATATCTCTCGTGCCGTATACATTATGTCGAGAGTCGTGATTAAGTTGATCATAATTAATTAATAATGAGTAAAATGAAATATTAGACTGACTGCCTCGGTGGCTCAGTGGTTAGTAACCCTAACTTCTGGATCAAAGAGGCGTGGGTTCGATCCCCTCCAGGGCAAATATTTATGTGATGAACATAAATGTTTGCTCTGTGTCTGGGTGTTATTTAGTTACTATCTATTATTTTTTATGTGTAACCACGCATAACTTTTTACATAGTGATCCGATATCAATATTTTTTTTATATTTGAAAGAATATACTTCGAAATTGGTCCCATTTCATTTTTATCAAAATTGGCTGAGCCATTTTTGATAAATCAACAATTATGTGAAAAATGCTCTACATCGATCCGTGCGAAATGTTCGCGAATTCTGTACACGGTTGAAGTCGGCCACGCCACATTTATTGCGATAAATAATTATTATCTATTACATTTTTCAAACAACACTGCCTACTGTTAATAGTTCTTTTTACTTTAGCAAACATTCTGAAAATGTTCGAACATTGCTGAACACAAATATTACTCCTACCTATGTACAAACAAATTTTAAATATTTCTCAGTACATTTAATGACATAAACCGGACTAGTGCAAATCAGGCTCGCACACCGAGGGTTCTGTACAAATCCAGAAAATTTCGCAAAATTGGGAAGTAGGTTGTTAAAATCTATAACCATCGACAAAAAAGTTTTTTTTCCACTTTTCTCGTCATACATCGAAAATTAAACATTGTAATAAAATAATTAAAAACCTGTTTTAGCATGCGCTAATGAAGTTCTTTTATATGATATCTTACATGATACGATTTACTCACTTTGAATTTTTAACCTACTTTTTTGTGATTTAAATAAAAATGTACAGTTTTCAGATTTATTCCTATATGTGTACTCTGAGAGAATGTTTTTCGCCAAATTTCATAGTTCTATGTCAACGGGAAGTACCCTGTAGGTTTTGATTTTTATGAGTGTCGAAATATGCGGTTTTCTACGACATAAGTGTTTATTCGTCACATTGTAGGTACCTACTAACTGGTCACACTGGTAGGTTATAATTTTTAATTTTAGCAAATTAAGAGATGAATGTGGAAGAATCAGCTAAGAGTGCAAGTGAAATAACGATAGAAGCACATTATTATTGCTAAAAAATACATAGGTGTATTATTATTTTTCACACAGTTATATTTCACATTAAATAAAAATGGAGGGATAAAAAAATCTAGATTACATATTTTTGAGAAGCCCATATATCAAGATTTCAAATGATGTACATATTATCTTGGTTAGATTTTTCTCTGAATAATATACCACTTGTGGACGTCACCTTTGTAAAACGGTGAAGCTTTTTTTTATTTATTTGCCCTGAATATAACATACATAGGTACAATTAAAAGTACTGCCAAACAGCGAAGCGGTTTGTAGGCAGGAAAAACTTGCTTGCGCGAGTGTGCGTGTGTGATATTGAGTTTATACTTCTGCCGGCACTCCCGGAGTGCATAACCCGTTATTTTTATTTAAATCAGTTCACAATTGGTTTAAATATCGATGAACATACTAAAAAAGATACATACGTAGATACGAGATTATTTTTTGCAAAAAAATAGTATGACCGACTTCACTTCGACTTTTCTTCGTGTATAGAATTCGCACGGATCGATGTAGCATTTTTCACATCATTGTTGATTTACCAAAAATGGCTCAGCCGATTTCGATAAAATATAAATGGAACCAATTTCAAAGTACACTCTTTACAATAAATTTTTTTTTATTGAAATCGGACTACTACGAGTATGAAAAAAGTTAAGCGTGGTTATATATAAAAAATTGATAAATACTTATAATATACGCGTCGAATTGTGTACCTCCTCCGGTTCGTCGGTCAAAAATAGAATCGCCTCCTTTTTGGAAGTCGGTTAACAAAACAACATAATAATATCGATCGAAGAAAGAAACTCGTGAATTTTTCATACCGAGATAACTCCGAACTGTTTTTCAGAACGACAATAAGAAATAACAAGCGAAAGTTTTGATGAACAAAGACATTCCCGAAGTTTCCATGGCGTCGTTTACATTTGATGAAGGTTTTACTTCCGGAACAAACGGAGTTGTGTTACTCTTCTATTCGAAATACTATGTCATGAGAAAATCGTAATACTTAGCCGACTTCAAGCAAGCATAATTAGGTAGTGATTTTTTTTTAATATTTTTAAATTTAGATCTTCAAGGGTCCGTGGAAGATCCAGCTCATATTTGTGTTAAGTATTAAGCCGGAAACATACTATCGGACGCGGCTGACGGACGCGACTGACAGCCGCGATTTAGCAGTGTGCACAGTCTTAAAACATCCGGTGCGCCAGATCGCTCTCGGACGTCCGAACGCTCAAGGTCGTCCGAAGGTGACGTCCGCGACTTATGTCCGATAGTGTGCACGGCTCAGTGTACTTTCATAGTCTAGATACCTAACAGTCGCGGCTGTTAGTCGCGTCCGTAAGCCGCGTCCGATAGTATGTTTCCGGCTTTAGTTCTAGCTTAAGTATGACAGCATTGTATTTTTTTAATAACAAGTAATTTTTAAATCCTTTTAAAAACTAGTAGTTCTCCGAACAGTAGATCTCGCGGCACGTCTGTTTAACTCTTGACCGATTTGGTCCATACTTACACATCTTGTTAGGATTTAGATACTTAACGATCTTGCCAAATATTATCGAAATCCACACTAGATGTTATTTCAAAGAGTTATCTTTGTGATAAGCATTTCAAAAATCTGAAGCAAACGCTGGATTTGAACCTGCCCCTTCGGATCACTAGCCCGACGCTCTGACCAACCAATAATGATATCAAAATAACATTGATTTAGCAGTGTGTCATCTCTCGTCAATCTTTAGAAGTTCTAATAACTTCTAGTTGAGTGATAACCTGTCTAATACGGGTATCACAGGTGGCGCCACCAACGCTATAAGTTGGTGTAATATAAGCACTTTAAAGATTTGACGCTTGCGTAAGGGGCGGGCTGGCTCAGTTGGTTAGAGCGTCGGGCTAGTGATCCGAAGGGGCAGGTTCAAGTCCTGCGTTCGCTTCAGATTTTTGATATGCTTATCGCAAAGATAACTTTTTGAGATATTATCGAAATCGACCGACAAATAGTGCGACAGCAAATATCCTCCCTTTTTGGGAGAAATACCCTTCCAATCAAAAATCGCCAACGGAAGTAAAACTTTATCTAATATAGAGAACGTGTGTAAAAAGCTTCGTTAAGATTCGTTAAAAAATGCGACCTGCAGAGAAAATTCAACATCCGGAGGGACCAAAGCCAAATCTTTAACTTAAAACGGAGACCTCTATTACTTCGTTTTCTTGGTCAAAAAGGACCCATGTTGTAAAATTTTAGTAAAAGCGTTTTGTTCACTCGACTTCTTAGGCGCATTTTACGGTTCCGTAATTACTAAGACTCCGCTGTCCGCCCGTCTGTCTGTCTGTCTGTCACCAGGCTGTATCTCAAGAACCGTGATAGCTAAAACGTCGAAATTTTCACAAATGATGTAGTTCTGTTGCCGCTATAACAACTATACTAAAAATAGATACAAATGAATATTTAAAGGGTACACAGGGTACAAGGGTCCTATACAAGTAACGTGTTATTTTTTGTAATTATTGTCGAATTACAGTCATTTCAGTACTCCATAAAAACAAGTAAGTACAGTCCAGTAAAACAGTAAGACAAGTTAGCTTTATTTACGGTATCTTTTACTTCCATAGAAAAAAATGTGGTAACAATTTATTTCGATTAGTTGGTTATTATCTTTCGTGGGAGGCCTACGTCCTGTAGAGGACTACTAAAAGGCTGGTATCGTGGACTGAATTTCGTACCAACGTCTCGATACTACAAGAACTCGGCATCAAGCAGCGTCTATCAGCCATACTTCGGACACATCTCAAGGCGAGGTAGTCAGTCTTTAGAGCGCCTTGTCGTCCAGGGAAAAGTTGAGGGCACAAGACCACGCGGAAGGTCGCCCATGAGATGGACCGATCAGATCAAGTCTGCTGTGGGTGGGTGCATGAGTGTAGGTACCCGATTGACGTCCCATAGAGAGAGCTGGCGAGACATCGTGAGGCGCATAACATCTGCCCCTACAAATAATTATACTACTTGATGACCACGACCGCTCTGTCAAGAGCGCAACGATCAAGAAGATAGTACTGTACGATTAGTCGGTGATCATAACGAAACAATTTACAATCAATTACCTACTATTAAACTACTATATACTAATTTAAGTGACTTTGTAAATTGACGCACGTTTTTCTCCGAAGATTTTACTAACGACATTATAAACTTCTTCACAATGTTTGGTATTTTCCGCCTTATCTAGCTCCGTACAATGTTACAAATATCACGTGGAAAATTTCCCGATAAGCAGGGAATTGAAACATTGATTGAGAAAATACAAACATACATTTTGCTGTAACAATGTGAACAACCATAATATTAAAATCTTACTTACATTAAATCATATTTTTTGGGAAAAATGCAGACCTTATTTAAGTGCCCAGTTTTATAGAAAGTATAAAGAAACATTTCTACTTCGTGCCTTAGACTAAAATAAAAAAATAACAAAACGCTGCATTTATTAGATTTTGACATGATTTTTTCTCCATTATATCTAACTTTTACCACAAATTATAAAATTAAAACCAAGAGATTGTCCATCGTTTAGATTTAGGTAAGACTAGGTCTTAACACTCTGAATTTGTGACACAATAGAGCCAAAATCGGCAGAATAATCACTTATTTAAATTTATAATAGACTGCCTCGGTGGCTCAGTGGTTAGTGACCCTAACTTCTGGATCATAGAGGCGTGGGTTCGATCCCCACGCAGGGCAAATATTTATGTGATGAACATAAGTGTTTACTCTGTGTCTGGGTGTTATTTAGTTACTATCTATATAAATGTACTAGCTGCCCGGCCACGCGTTGCTGTGGCTAAATAAATTAAAATTGCGACTATAATTTGAGATTTAAACTATCCTATCTCTCAAGTTGGATCGAACTGCACATGGTGTGCGAATTTTATTATAATCGGTTAAGTGGTTTAGGAGTCCATTGAGGACAAACATTGTGACACGAGATTTATATATATTAAGATATGTATATAATATATATGTATTTAAAAATAATATGTATATGTAGTATGGTAGCCATATCACAAGCTTTGCTTAGTTGAGGGGTCAGAGGCCGTGTGTAAGATGTCCCAAAATATTTATTTATTTATTTATAATTTTGCCTATATTTTTTATTATCAGGGAATTCAGGGAACATCTCCACTGGCAACCCTCGCCCTATGCCCCACATTTGGCGTCTCGGATATAAAACGTGCTCCTTTTATCGGCGCCCGTGTAAGTATCGCCGTAAACTTTTTTCCTCCTGTATGAAGTTACTTTTATTTTCTCGCAGATAAAAACTCACGGGGTTTCATTTCTCACGCGGCGACTAGAAAATGGAAGAAGGAAAAGTATCTCCGTTGTTAACAGAATTATTATTAATACTGGCACTAAGCAAACACTACAACTTTTTACGTAATAATCTTGGAAACATAATATTTTTTCCGACATCCACCGTGTACAGAATTCGAATTTGTACGAATCGATGTACATGTATGTTTATTTATCAATAACGGTTCAGCTGATTTCGATAAAATTTAAACAGGTCTAACTCGGGAGTCTACTTTTTGAGTAACTATTTTTTTTAAATCGGTTCACAATAATAACTGGCGAAAATAATGATGAACATACACAAAAAAAAGACTTATAGACGAAAATTGTTTGTGTGAATCTCATATTACAATTTTTTTTAAAGTATTATTAGTACATTAAATTGTCTAATTAATCGTTAAAATTTAAATTGGCCACAAATAATAGGAAGATGGCCACATGCGGGGCACCTGCCCTACTATCAGTTCCACGTATTTTGTGAATACAGTTTTGTTTGTTATGTTGCGTCGATGAGTTTAGTTCATAAGATGTCCCCATTCCTGATTGAGTATATAAACCTATCTCTACAAGATGACCTTCTATGTTCTTTATTAATCTGTTTACGCCATGAACATTATATCGGAGTTATATGTCCGCAGTACACGTGTTTTAAACGCCTACATTGTTAAGCTGTGGGAAATTATCCTTCCAACTGCCTTATAAAATAAAATAGCCTTTATTTACTGAAACCCACAACCAGATTACAACTACCTAACTTAATTTATTCTCTTAACTAAATCAATTTATATTATAATAAACATTTACAATTACACACACACCCTTTTTGATATCTGTACTTAGCTCTATTTACAATATGATAATTATTAGATATTTACACACACACATTTTGATTTTATTTTTATAACTAAATGTAAATGTTTGCATTCTGTATATTACAATACATTTACAAGAAAGATGTTAGTCCCGTAGTATATAATAATAATAATTTGCAATGTTTGTTTAGATAATGTCTCTGGTTTCAGTATGCCTCGTGGCAAAGGCCTCCTCCAACTCTCTCCAGTGGGAACGGTCGTTTGTTGCTCTCCTCCAGTATGGCCCGGCTGCCTTCTTTATTTCATCTTCCCACCTGCAGGCTGGTCTACCTCTACTTCTTGTAGAGTCCCTTGGATACCAATTTGTGACTTCTTTACTCCATTTGGCTTCCCTGCTACGCATCATATGGCCAGTCCATTTCCATTTTAGTTGGTCGATTCTAAGTAAGATGTCGGTGAACTTGGTTTGTACTCTTATGTCAACATTCCTGACCTTATCCCTTTTCCTGAGGGCGAGAACGCTTCTCTCCATTGCATGTTGACATGATGCAAGTTTTGCTCTATGTGTTGCTGTTAGGGCCCATGTCTCGCAGCCATAGGTCAGACAAGGGAGAATACATGAGTTGAATATCTTACTCTTTATATTCATGTTGAAATCATTACTCTTCATGATGAACTTTAATGACCAATACTTTCGCCATCCGTTAGCTATTCTTTTATTAACTTCTTTTGTCATTTGATCTTCAAAAGATATAATTTGGCCTAAATAAATATATTCTTTGACATAATCTAATGGTACATCATTTACTGCTATTATCTCTTGCTTGCTATTGGTTAGAAGTTTGGTTTTACTACTGTTCATAACAAGGCCAAATTTTTGACTCTCTTGGGAGAGTTCCCTTATCATTTGTTCTAGTACTCTGGGAGATTCTTCCATCAGTACTAGGTCATCGGCGAATCTTAGGTGATTGAGTCTTTTACCGTGAATGCAGATGCCAAAGTTATCCCATGCCAAGTTCCTGAAGATGCTTTCTAGAACTCCTGAAAAGACCTTCGGTGAGGTGGGGTCTCCTTGTCTTACCCCTCGGTCTATTGGGAACTCTTTTCCAAGTGCTTCTAACTGGATTCTCGCTGTACTGTTTGCATATATGTTTTTTAAAATGTTTATGTATAACAATGGTATACCTTGTTGGTGCAAGCTGTCCCATATTCTATCGTGAAATAAACTGTCGAAAGCTTTATTGTAGTCTATGAACGCTATATATATGTGTTTGTTATATTCTGAGTATTTTTCTAGTACTTGCTTGACAGTATGAATGTGGTCTAGAGTTGAGTAGTTTTTCCTGAAACCTGCTTGCTCTACTGGTTGCTGTTCGTCCAACTTTTTGTCAATTCTGCCTAGTAATACCTTGGCAAAAACTTTGTATATGTTAGACATCAAGCTAATAGGCCTGTAGTTTCCGATGTCGTCTCTCGAGCCCTTTTTATGTAATAAAATGATATGCGACTTGGTCCATTGTTGTGGAATTTTGCCAGTACTTAGGATCTCATTAAAAACTTTTGTTAGAATAGGACTCAGTTCGTCAATCGTGCCCCGGAGTAGTTCATTCGGGATTTTGTCTGGTCCGGGAGCTTTTTCAAGTTTTTGGCTGAGTATAGCTCTCTCCACTTCTTCTAAAAGAATTTCTGGCTCTTGCTCTACTACATGTGGGAGTGGAAGTTGAGAAGATATCTCAAATGTGTTAAATTCTTTAGCATATAGTTGGGTAAAGAAAGTTGTAGCATGTTCCATAATGTTTTTTCTTGCTGTGACATTCTTACCACTTTTATTCAGTTTAGGAATCCACTCTTTGTTCATTTCTTTGAGTTCTTTTAGTGATTTTTTGATCCCTCCTGTCCGGGTAATATGTTTTTCTAAAATGTTAACTTTTCTGCGTCTTCTGTCAGTTCTAAGGTTTTTGGTTATTAATTTACTTAGTTTTGCTATTTCGGTTCTTTTCTTTTTCTTTTCAGGGTCAGAAAGAAGACATTTTCTTTCTTGCAGAAGCTGTTTTGTAGTATCGCTCAAATCGCCCATGTGGTTAGCTTTCTTTTTGATTTTTATTCCAGCTATAAGTCTCTGTTCCAAATTTTGGTAGGATTTTAGTATATTTGTCTTCAATTCTTTGAGTATATTGGGATCCGATAGCATTGTTGAGGTTTTTGTGATAATTTCTTCACTTACTTGCCCTGTACCACTATTGACAATCTGTTTCCTAGATTTTTTAGGCGAGATTAATCTCATATTGCTTCTTACCATCCGATGATTTGTATTAAAGTTTAAATTTTGAATAACTTCTGTGTTTGTGAAAGCTTTTGGATTATTCGAAATCATAAAGTCAATTTCATTTCTATATCTTTGACCTGGGGACTCCCATGTCCATTTTTTGCTGGGTTTCTTTTTGAAGATAGTATTTAGTATAGTGAGATTGTGTTCCAGCAGCATATCTATAAGCATTTGTCCATGGGGGCTCCTTTTACCATGTCCAAAATTTCCCATCACGAGATCTTCTCCTCTCTGTTTACATCCAACTTGTGCGTTGAAGTCTCCCATTAATATTATGTAGTTATTTGAGTACTTAGTAATGCAGTCTGAAAGGTCCTGGTAGAACAAATCCATCTCTTCCGATTTTGTTTGTTCAGTCGGAGCATAGATTTGCATGATCGACCACTTCTTCTTATAACCGGGAAAGTTAATGTTTAGGATTGCAATCCTGTCAGATATACCGATAATCTCTTCTATATTTTTCTTATGCGTCGCTTTTATTAGGAAACCTACACCTCGTTGACCTGGAATTTCTCCTTTGTAATACAAAATATAAAGCTGACGTTCTTCTATGGCTTCACCCAGCCTTCGCATCTCGCTAATGCCAAGAATATCCCATTTCAAGTCTTGCAATGCAATTTCTAATTCCTGTAGACTCTCTTCACTTCGTAGTGTTAAAGCATTTAAGGTTGCTATTTTTAAAGTAGGTTTTCTTTTTTGTTTGTTTATTTGGATATTATTGCCATGCGTCTGCTTCATGGAGCTAAGTTGCGGACATGGTTCTTGGTATTGATATTGATAACTATCAATTGGAGGGTGTTGGTCTACATTTCCCACGGGGACCAACCGTATTGGGAAAGTGGGTTGGAGAGGGCTCTTCTTTCTTTGCTATGCGTCTTTGTTTGAGCTTAGATCTGAAGTACTGTGTGATCTTTCAGTATGCTTGAAAGAATTTATATTTTTCTTACTTGTCATGAAATAGGAAGACATAGAAGCCTTGCTTTTTTTGCTCGGTTGATATGGAGGCTTTGTGTTAACCTTATTATTGTCGTTGTGTGGTGGTGACACAGACAAGCCTCGTTTTTTGTTGGCAGCGGGGTCGGGCTTGTCTTGATTCTTCTGAATTAATATTAACTTGTCATATTTTATAATGGCTTTGTTTCCTTTTTCTTGTTCTAATTGTTGCTGAATTCTCAATTCTTTTCTTTTGTTTAAAACATAGTCGGGGTAGTCTTCTTTTATGTAGTACTCAGTATCTGTTAGTTTCTTCTTGTTGGTTAGAATTTCGATCTTTTTTCCCAGTGTAGTAAAAGTCACAACAAGTGGGCGAACTTTGGTTGATTTCTTGCCCATTCTTCTAACATTTTCTATATTCTGCTTACTAATGTCGATTTGTAATTTGTTTTTCACTAGTTGTATTACTAAATTTTCCATACTAAAATAGCTGTTTTCGACTTCTTCCACACCGAAAAATATAAGATTACGTTGTCTTGCTTGCTTTTCCAGAAAATATAGCCTTCGTTCTTGATTTTCTACTCTTTCTTCGATTACATTGTGCTTTTCTTCAAGCAGCGAAAATTTTTCCATAATTGTGTTACTTAAATTTGATATTATTTCATCTTTCATTGTTTTCATCTCTTTGTTATGATTTTTCTGTTGCTGGGATAGGTCGTCCATGTTGATTTGTATTTTTTCTAAAATAGTTCGTAATTCTTCCATGGTTGATCTATTCCCCGCTAGATGTCGCAGTGTGTATACGACGTAGAATTATTCGTTTACTATTTTTTACTGCGCGGACTCTATTTATTGTCTATGGCCGCGGAATCTTTTCGCTACTCCCCAGTAGATGGCGTTAGATGTGTAATTTTCTTTATAATTTTTAGGTTAATAGGTTATTTTAACAACACATCTAGTAACTTGCACTTTATTCTGATATAATAGTCTAATGTAGTTCTTTTTCGGGTCTTCACTGTACTCACAGTTTGCGTTGTTTGCGTTCCTCTGCTATGAAACGATCTTGTTTCGGCAAACTTTGTTAGCCCACTGACTTGCACTTTTGTTTTCTTTAGCTGCTGATTTAAGAAGCTGATGCAGTCTTAAGAAAGTTTCTTGCGAATTGTCGTTACTTTTCACTATTTGAGGTAATTCCGTTATAGATCCGTCGATATTTCGCTTTAAAAACTTATTTTAAAATAGATCGTACTTTAAGAGATGTCAACACGGCGATTGCAGCGCCCTCTCTCTTTCTCTCTCTCGCCCTCTTCCAACTGCCTTATACGATACAAATATAATAAATATCTGTACAATACATGCGTGGATGGACCCTTATGTGTATATCATCATCCATCCATCAGCCATATGATGTCTACTGCTAGACATAGGCCTCATCAGTCCATAGCCCTCTCCATAGCTTGTGCTACTTGGAGGTTCATAGTTAGAGACCACGTTTCAGTGCCATAAGTCATCACTGGCAACGCACACTGGTCGAACACTTTCGACTTGAGGCACTGAGGTATGTCGGACGAGAAGACGTTACGCAATTTTCCGAACGCTGTCCAGCCGAGTTGGATTCGGCGATTGACCTCTTATGTTTTATATCTTATGTGTGTATAATGGGAAGAAATATGGTAAGGAGGTATTGAGGAAAATGTAATTCAGTTGTACCTAGATTATGGTTTTGTCTTTACAGAAAAAACTTTTTAATACTAGTTATTAACCGCGGTATCACCCGCGTTATTTACTGATATTTGCGCCATCTAATAAATGTTTTTTTCGAAAGTAGTTTATGTTATGGCACTCTCACCTTTAACCTATAACTATGCTGATGCTACGTTAAAAAGTAACAAACAAACCAACAAACATACTGTCGGATTTATAATACTTAATAACTAAGGATTTACCTATTGGAACATTACAATATGAGTCTTAGACACACAGGTGGACACCTCACAGTAGCATAGATTTATTAGAGTAACTTGTTTTCTAGCGCATCGTTAAAGTGAAGCAATGGTCGTTACGGACAGTTTCCGGATGGGTCACCGCATGTGGCATTTAGAAACCGCGGCAGCAGCTTTCATGATTCATGACCGCATGATTCATTAGAATTAGTTTAAATCATATTCTATCCATGATGCGTGTGTGTGTTGCTTGCTGTGAGTGTGCGATCAGCGCTACCGTAGCTCGGATGAAACATTAAAGTACGGTTGCTTTAACTATTTATCCACATCAGTGTCCTTTACGCAGCTTAAACACTCTTCTAACATCACGGCCACCCAGCTAGTACTAACAAAAATAAAATTAAAAATAGTTATGCCCAATGATCTTATATAAACTGAGGTAGATGCGTCATACTCTGCTTAACATGGCGAATTCAAGTCAAGCTAATTAGCTCGAGTCAAGTCAGTCGCGCCTTGTCTTGCGCCGACGTTACACGCGTCACACGTACAAGGCGATTTGCTGCTTACGTAGCTGTGAGCCTGTGTTTATCTATTTTCTAACAACTGAGTTTTAAGCTATGCTAATAATTGATGGAAACAATGCTGCATATATATATTCTACCTAAGTGGGTACAACAGAATTTCGTCACGTTTAAGGGCTATTGTATTTATTATATAATGAGTATGACGTCTCTATTTGTGAAAGTTATTTAGTTATGCCTACCTACTTATTTCGGTAAATGAGTTATGTTGTTACCTTGTTACCTTTCTTATTTCGCTAAAGGTTAAATATAAAAGATCAGAAGGCGGATGAGAAAATTCGAAAAACAACAGACAAAAACAACAGTTCTAATAGATTTCCAAACTTCTTCCCGACCTCTTAACAACTTAATTAGTTTCATTAGAGGGTACCCACATTTAAGGTACAATTTGGTTGCTGACTGCACGCAGTAGAAGCATGCGACTTGTCGCTGCGAATCTATTGATCTCTATGTATTTATATAATATCGAATTTTACTGCCTCGGTGGCCTAGTGGTTAGTGACTCTAACTTTACTACTGTGACAAAAAGGCGTGGGTTCGATTCCCACAAAGGGCCAAGCATTTTTTTCTTACTTAGTATGTATGTGTACTCTGGCAGCCATATCACAAGCGTTGCTTACTTAGGGGTCAGAGACCGTAGGAATTGTCCCCTGATAAGTAGAACTTACCAGAACGACTCAAATGTATTATAAATTAATTCATGTTCATTAGGAGTTTCCGTAGCAATACTTAGCTCGCGAAAAGACAGCCCATTGTATTTTTCTAAAAAAAATTGTTCACTGATTTCTCCGCCAATTATAAAGAGTTCTGGAATTTGGATAACCAGTTGACCTAATATTTCGGACTGTACGATGAAACTTACAGAAATATTTTAAGGTACAGTAGTTATTGACCTAACTACTGTGCCTTAGGAGGCGTGGATTTGATTCCCACCACGGGCAAGCAGTTTTTTCTTACTTATTTAGTATGTATTCAAAAATATGTAGGAGGTACGAGTATTTACGTATTTCAGACTCTGTCAGCCATATTACAAACGTTGCCTACTTTGGGATCAGAGACCGTTCTTAAGATAGGTATCTCCTGATATTTATTATTTATTTTTATAAATAGTTTTCGCAGTGATTCTAGTAATACGACTTGCCTGCGAGACGATAACGCATGGAATTTATCTAAAAATATTTCCCTGATGTCTCTGCCAATTCTAAAGAGTTCTGGGATTACCAGTTGACCGAATATTAAGCAATGTACGATAAATTTTACTGTCAAAATTTATAGAGTGTTATAATTATAAGTATGGTTATAAGATAAACAATTGATAACCGGGCTTCCATTTTCCAAGAAAGCCGAAAATAGAGCAGCGTGGAAACAGGTCGTCACTCATTCCATCAGCCTTTCGAAAGAGCGCAATCTTCAGCAATGTAGAGAACGACTTAGAAGAAGATAAAAGATAATAATAATTAGTAGTGTGTAAGATGTCCCCTAATATTTATTTATGCCGTCTGTCGCAACTGTCGCTTGCGGTTGTGTCCAATATCAAAACACCAGCGACATAAGGCGCGCCACAAAGTATTATATGGTATTACCACATGAGACATGTCACCTGCTGGTGTTGCGTGAAATCAGCTACAGAATGTTTGAAAGGGAAGGCATCTCAGAGTAGACTAATAGTATTACTAGTAGTCCGCCCTGGACTTGGACCTCGCGCTATTCCTATTTTATATTATAAATACCTACTGGGATTTGAAAAAAAAGATAACAATATTTGTACGAAAGTTAGATTTATTTTAAACAAATGTTGAAACTCCCGCAGAAAGTGATGCCGTTTTGCCTCTTTTTGCCACGGCCCTCGTATCTTCGCAACTACTGATGTTCATATTCGAACTTAAAAATTCTGTAAATATTAACTACGTTTATGCTCAATTTCATGGAGATGCTCATCCGATCTCCATGTAGGTACCGGTACTTGAGTTATCGTCGAACAAAATATACATTGCATCTACGTAGGTTTTATTCAAAGATATCATTAAAATTCATCGTATTATCACACTTTTTTTCCGAAACAATAGCAAAAACAATTTTCGCAGACTAAAAGTGAATCTAGTTTTGATAGCCTTAAAAGATTGTAGCGAATCGTTTTTCTTTTTTGACCGACGAACCACCGGAGGAGCGTATATATATTTTTTTATGTATAACCACGCATAACTTTTTTTGTAGTTTATTGGAAAGAGTATACTTCGTAATTGGTCCTATTTAAATTTTATTGAAATCGGCTGCGTTTTTTTTGATAAATCAACAATAATGTGAAAAATGCTACATCGACCCGTGGGAAATACTCGCGAATAATGTACACGGGTGTAGTCAATCATGCTAATTTTTGCAAAAAATAATCTTGTAACTTTTTAACTAAGCATAAACGGACTGTTCAGAATTGTACCTTTACCGGCCTAAAGCACTTCTCTCTTAATTTCGTTAAGTACACCTAGTTTTAGCTTCTGTAGGTACTTACCAAGTTACTTTCTTATAGTAGCGCTGTTCGTTTTTTCGAGATATTTTGGGAGATGTAAGTAGTTTGGTAGCATACTGCGATTGCTGATAAAATTTATAACCTATTAGATGCTAGGCTGATATGCGTGAGTAGTACCATCAATGGAAGTAATCAATGGTACTACTGACAGAAAACCGATAAATGTCAGCCAGTCATATTTTATAGTATGTAACATTTAAGCATACTAGATTTGGAATTATTTCACTTATAAGAACAAAATAAAAATGTGGAATCTCCACGCCTTTAAATGCAATTGAAAAATGACAATTAATTTAAAAGCTCCCAAAATTTGAAAACTTACGTCTTTTAAAACGCAATTGAAAAAAGATGAAATAATTTAAAAGTTAACTTAGGGTAACTAAAAGTTAAAAAGGTAGTGGGAGATAATAAACGCAAATAATTATTTTTTGCAAAAAATAGCATGACCGACTTCACCCGTGTACAGAATCATTACATAGTATAAAACAAAGTCGCTTTCCGCTGTCTGTCCCCATGTATGCTTATATCTTTAAAACTACGCAACGGATTTTGATGCAGTTTGTTTTAATAGATAGAGTAATTCAAGAGAAATGTTTATATGTATAATATACCTGTGCGAAGCCGGGGCGCATAGCTAGAACGCAAATATTATGCACGGATCGATGTAACATTTTTCACATTATTGTTGATTTATCAAAAATGGCTCAGCCAATTTCGATGAAATTTAAATGGGACTAATTTCGAAGTATGCTACATCCAATTAAAAAAAATATTGAAATCGGACTACTATGAAAAAAGTTATGCGTGGTTATACATAAAAAATATATATATACGCGTCTATTTGTACACCTTCTCCGGTGGTTCGTGGGTTAAAAAGAGTTTATACGTAGAGTTGATCTCTTGCACAATCGTCATTTAAATGTACAACGATACATTCTCTTTGTGTACAACCAAGTAACAGTTTTTATAGCACTATGTAGATATAGGTATATGCCAAATACTCGTATATAGACCGAATCATACAAGTTGGCGAATGAAAATTTCGCCACATGCTGCGGAATATTAAATTCTAACTGAAGCTGTTGAAAAATGCTGTACATTGATTGGGTTTCGCGCAGCAGGTAGCTTCACATCCGCCAACTTCTATGATACGGTCTATCTACACCATCATTATGAACAATTTGTACTTAGGGAACTGCAACCTATTAATTAACGAAGTAATAAAAACAGCTGTTTCATACATTTGTGATATACATATGCGTAAAGCCAAAACATTCAACTATTTCCATGAAAAGGTTTTCAGCTTCATATCTCGACGTAATCAGCAGTAGTTCGGCAATAAAGAAAGAATGGTAAAAGTTGGCCAGTTTTGGACTGTTACTGTTATTGCTGGAACCTTTTAGTGTTATTGGGGGTACGTGTGTACCTACTTACTGCTTTAGTTTTTTTAATGTTTTTGTTGCGCATATAAAGCTTACTCTGATACACAAAAAGCTGTAGATTTTAACTGTGGGCCTTAATAATAAATAAATAAATAATAAGCTCAAAATAACCCAATTTACTATGGCATTGGCTGTTTTTGGAGTCGATGTGCAAGATCTGAAGCCTTGAGGTAGTGAAACCCGCCCTACAATCGTGAGGTACCAATGCGTTTTTTGCAATGATTAAACTGGTCAACAAAAAAAAAAATTTTTTTTGCGCATGGGTTTTACCTAATATATTTTGATTATATAAGCAAATCTATATAAAAAATTGCGATTACAGAATGAAAATATTTGCTTTTTAAGAAGTTATAGCATTTTTTATTTTCACGCCTGATTAATGTATGACAGTATTAAAATGCTATTAACTGCAATTAAATATATGGAATACAAGTGGGAAGTTATTGGGGACTTCAAGATGGTGTGTTTTTTGACCGGAATGCAAGGTGGGTATACTAAATACTCCTGTTATCTTTGCCTGTGGGATAGTAGAATTGATGCCGCTCATTACCGTCAAAAACATTGGCCTGTATGTACTGTGTGTGAAGTGGGAAAATGCAATATTAAATGGGAGGCAATTGTCGATCTTAAAACTATAATTAATGCCGCCATTGCATATTAAATTGGGTCTGATTAAACAATTTGTAAAGGCTCTTAATCATGAGTCCGAAGCTTTCAAATATTTGAAGAGTTTTTTTCCAAAGCTTTCAGAGGCGAAAATTAAAGCTGGAATCTTTGTGGGCCCTCAAATAAAAAAAATCATGGATTGTGATATTTTCCCGGACTTACTTAGCAATGAGGAGAAAAATGCCTGGAACAGTTTTAAGGCAATAGTTCATGGTTTTCTTGGAAACCATAGAGCTGAAAATTATGACGAGCTGATCACTGACATGATTACAAATTTTTCCATCATCGGATGTAGAATGTCTTTAAAGATGCACATGTTACATTCTCATTTAGATAAATTTAAAAATAATATGGGAGCTTATTTGGAAGAGCAAGGGGAACGCTTCCATCAAGATATAATGGAATTTGAGAGACGTTACCAAGGCCAGTATACCGAAAGCATGATGGGGGACTATATTTGGGGGTTAATAAGAGAAACTTCTACTGAACATGAAAGGAAAAGTAAAACTGTTCATTTTAAACGTTTGGACTTTATTTTAAAATTTCTATTGTAAGAATGAACCATAAATGGATGTTTGGTATCTTTTAATAAATCATCTCTATTTCTATTTTTTATGTATTTTCATTTATTTGAATTTTCCGTTAATCACACATAAAAACAAATTCAGAACTATTTTTTGTTATTTTTCTTATTTCTAGGTATAAAAGGAATACAAATTAAGTATGTATAACCCGTGCGCAAAAATGTCGTAGACCGGTATGTACGGAATTTCACACCACTGGCTTTTCGGTGAAGGAAAACATCGTGAATCAACCTGTATATGTCCTTAGAAGAAATTCGATAGCGTATGTGAATCTACCAACCCGCATTGGGCCAGCGTGGTGGATATGGCCCAATTACCTTTCATGGGTAGGCCTACGTCTTTCAGTGGACTATTAAGAAGGCTGGTATAGTACAGTTTGAGATCGGATCGGGAATGAGGAGATCCACAGACTAAGCAAAAGTTACGAACAGAGTCCAGCGGATTAACATAACTTTTTTTAAATTTTTTATCTTTTTATCTTTTTTTTTTTAACTTTTTACCTTTCAGCAACTCTCACAAAGCTTTCCGACATACAAAAAGAAAACAAGTACTTTGCAATCTATTCAACAGCGCACTTTTCATTTTGTTTTCATATAATAATTATCAAGTACTTTACCTCTTTGAAACAGGCTGAAAACAAAGTCGTTTCATGCAAAGTGACAACATTAACTCTACCATTGGTCAAATCAGTGAACTAAAAATATTCCTCGGATATCAGTTAATTTTATTCTGAAAATTTGATGAAAGCGCCCTCATAACAAGCTAATAAATAAGTAAGCAGCGCCGTACTTGTATACGGGATGCCATAACCATTGTTTTGAAAATTATAGAAGCCGCGAAAATTAAATTTCCTTTGATCAAAGTAGGTAAAGTGTGGCAGACATTTTAGTCTGCTTTTTGGATGGTAAAAACTGGAGCTCAACTTTGAAAGAATATTTTAATCACTATGCTTTTTTTTATTCGGTGTGGGGGCTATAAGTCCTGCACTGAAGGCCCGCATGGAAAGTTTTGGACATTTTCCCCTCCAGCTTCTACCCGAGCCAGCCCAGCTCTTTAAAGTAACAGAGCGTGGCTCTGGGCCGCTGGCATAACTGCTCCAGTAATGGCTTGGATGGTAAATGAAATATACGCTATTTCGTTGGCATTTACTAGATTCAATGCTTAAATTTCTAATTTGTAGAGGCGGCGTAATCTAA
Organism: Hypomecis punctinalis; assembly: GCA_949316475.1. Lineage (NCBI taxonomy): Eukaryota > Metazoa > Arthropoda > Insecta > Lepidoptera > Geometridae > Hypomecis > Hypomecis punctinalis. Next base: position 26,325,770 of record OX438795.1, read on the forward strand.
TGTCGGAGTTTTTCAGCCGTATGAAAGCCTCAGATATGGATAAACTGGCTAAAACAATCAGAGCCTAAAATGTAACGTTGTTCGAGCCACGGTGGCGCACAGTAGTTAATGCCATCCGCGGTCACTCATTCAAAGACCGTAACGAAAGTTGCTTAATTTAGACCAGTGTTTTTTTTAGGGTTCCGTACCTCAAAAGAAAAAAACGGAACGCTTATAGGATCACTTTGTTGTTCGTCTGTTCGTATCTCAAGACTCCTTATCTCGGAAATACGTAAAGATAACGAGTTGAAATTTAAACCGTATACGTACGAGTATAACTATGCTCTCTTGCAGTTATGTAAAAGAAAAACTTCTCAGTTATCGTAGGTATAAAAAGTTAGAGCCGTTTAAGACGTAATAAGTAGTTTTTTTATTTTTTTCATTGTCTCTGAGTAAACATATAGGAATAAATCAGAAAACTGTATATTTTTATTCAAATCACAAAAGAATTGAGCCTAGATTCACAAAATATGGATTCAAAACTCAAAGCGAGTAAATCGTATCATGTAAGGTATCATATAAAAGAGCTTCATTAGCACATGCTAAAACAGGTTTTTAATTATTTTAACAATGTGCAATTTTCGATAAATGACGAGAAAAGTGAAAAAAAAAACTTATTTGTCGATGATTATAGTATGGAGATTTTAATAATTTAGGTACTTCCCAATGTTGTGAAATTTTCTGGATTTGTACGGAACCCTCGGTGTGCGAGCCTGACTCGCCCTTGTCCGGTTTTTTTTTAAATAAGGGAGTCCCTATCGAGAGATTATCGATCGAAGGCTACGTCCGATGTCTGATATAGGTAGGTATATATGAACATTGTTGTATTGGCCCCAATGTTTTACAAATTATTAGGATATAAAGTAAGTAAGTAAAAAGTAAGTAGTACCTAGTAGAGAAATGTCCGAGCGCCGTCATACATACCGACTTAGATATTTACATTAATTCACAATAACCCTTATTCTCGAACTTCGACGTTATGTTACTTACGAGTAATTAGTTTTTGGCTCGGACTCTTTTTTGCACGATTGTGACTCTATATATATTTGCTCGAAGAATATGGCCAATGTGTGGCCATGGCATAAGGTATGCATCCCAAGTTCCTTTGACATTCCCTAACCTGTCCTATTCCATCTGCGGCCTTAATTCCGAAACAAGATACCTCACGTCTAGTCACGTCGCACCTCCCTCGTATGGACACGCGTGGGAAGCATTCTGAACGAACATCTAAGGTGGAATTGAAACCGGTTCAAAAGTAACCGCTTTTTAGCATCTTGCCAATTTTATTAGACCGGTTTAAAATTAAGTAATATTCTCTTTAGGTTTTATTTTTCAGAATATATCCACCATGCTAAAAAGACTTTTAATTATTAAACACAAGTATAAATTCCTTTGACGAATAAGTCAAAGTCTTAGTTGCATTAGGCGAGCATTTACATAGAAGATTATTTAATTTTCTAAACCTTGGCCTTGAGGATATTTCGCAAGACGCTTATGGCACAATCTCATTACGAATCTGACTTGTGATTAAGAGAACATTTTGTATTTGTCAGTGGCAAATAAAAGTATCTATGCAATTCCGAATCCGATTACAGAGGCACCAGCTTAAATCAATTAGCAACGTAAAAAGCGTTCTCTCTATCGAATGCCTAAAGTAAAAAAGAAACTGAGTGTCAAGTGGGAGATTTGCAAATCAAATCGAATTACTTTTACGTCACGTTGACCGAGCGCGCTGTGCACACACGCGAGCACATTGACACACATGCTTAAATTAGCCAATCACAGACGTTGCCGCGCTCGTGTTCGATCGGTTTGGCGCTCGTTACATTGCCGTAAAAAATACTCACACTTAGCTCTTCAGTTTTCTGAACGTGACACAAGATGGCGCTGTGCCATTTCCATAGAAATTACATCAAACGTTAACCCGATCGAGCTCGATCGAAAATCTCGCACTTAGCCCTCAGAATTATGCTATTTAGCTAATATAGTTACGCTGGCGCCTCTGTAATCGTGCTGTAATCTGTTGTCGTACCACTGTTATATTCTGATAAATAATTCTATTCAGGTTGTCTTTAAAATCTGATCGAGTAGTTATAATGTTTGCAACTGTAAATAAATCCTCGCCGACAACATTTATCACAATTAATTTATGTATTGTGATAAAAAGAAACATGTCTAAACAATTATAAATATTTTATTCCGGTTTCCAAGTCCTGATCTTGAGGACAGTTCACCTGACGCCTATGGTATAACTCTTACGAGTCGGGCTTGCGCAAGGATGCTTCATACAAATAAAATACATCCTTGGGCTTGCGATCGTGAGAACGTCATACGTCACTTCTGCGACGTGGATCAAAGGATTTATTGTTAGAATTTCAACGAGAACCATATCTCCTTGACGAGAACACATAAAAGGTTTTTTCTTTTCGTCTCATTTTGTTTGCTTGGGTAAATTGCCCTTGCCTATCGCTATAATATTTTCATTATTTTGTATAATATGTATAGTAAAATAATCATGTTTCCGCGTTGTACGTTGTACGTTTCATAGTTTGAAGTAGCTTGCGTTTAGCGTGTTTGTGCAGTCCAGAGAGCTGAAAGCACAACATATAATTTTAATTACACTTAGGCAGTTTAGTGTCACTCAGGGCACTACACTTGGACTCTATTGATTGGTACGCTCTACGTAATCATCTTTTCTGACATATTGAGTTAATAACTACTTAACACTTCCTCTACTAGAACTCTACCAACATTGTTTGAAAACCGTTTGATTCAGCGTCATCCTGCAACCGTAAATGTTAATAGCAAGCAATTTGGTTTGGTGTCACTCAAGGCACCATAAGTAGACAATTTTTTTATAGTTGACACATTTTTATCATTAAATTCAATTTTTCATAACTTACACTCCGAATTTCTACTAAGATCGTCTGGAAGCAGCTTGTATCCAGTCTGATTCCATAGGCAACCTTTAAATTCTTTTATGTTTTTCCTTTTTAGGGTTCCGTACCTTAAACGGAAAAAACGGAACCCTTATAAGATCACTTTGTTGTCCGTCTGTCCGTCAGTCCGTCTGTCCGTCTGTGTGTATGTCAAGACTCTTTATCTCGGGAACGCGTAAAGATATCGAGCTGAAATTTAAACTGTATACGTATATCTATGGTCTCTTGTGGTCGTGTAAAAGAAAAACTTCTCAGTTATCGGTTTAAAAAGTTAGATCCGTTTATATCGTAAAAAACCGCGTATTTCGACACTCACAAAAACCTACAGGGTACTTCCCGTTGAGTTAGAACTATGAAATTTGGCGAGAAGCATTGTCTCAGAGTACACATTTAGTACATGAATCTGAAAACTGTACATTTTTATTTAAATTACAAAAAAATAGGGCCTAAAAATTCACAAAATATGGGTTTAAAATTCAAAGTGAGTAAATCGTATCATGTAAGGTATCATATAAAAGAACTTCATTAGCACATGCTAAAACAGGTTTTTAATTATTTTAACAACGTGTTTGTATGGAACCCTCGATGTGCGAGCCTGACTCGTACTTGTCCGGTTTTTTTTACCTATTTTGCAAAATAGGTTAACAATTTGATTTTCATCTTAAATAGCTCATAATAAATTATTCTATTTTTGCTAGCAGCAAACAAGGATATATCGTAATAATTTCAATAGCTTAAAAATATTCAAGCAGTTCAATTTGGTGTCACTCAGGGCACTATAGTAAAATAATTATTTTTTGCAAAAAATAGCATGACCGACTTCACCTGTATACAGAATCATTATAAGTCATAATAAATGTTGATTTATTAAAAAGGCTCAGCCGATTTCGATAAAATTGAAATGGGACAAATTTCGAAGTATACTCTTTCTAATAAAAAAAGAATTCTTGAAATCGGACTGAAAAAAGTTATGCGTGGTTATACATAAAAAATATATATATTCGCGTCGAATTGTATACCTCCTCCGGTGGTTCGTCGGTCAATAAATTAAAGCACTATACTTAGACTAGTGTAGCCTTAGTGTATCTGCCTTGCCTTGGTGGTCAAGAGGCAGTGACACCCGCCTTACAATCGTGAGGTCGTGGGTTCGAATCCCCGGTCCCGTACCAATGAGTTCTTTGGAATTTATGTACGGAATTTGACATCACTGGCTTTTCGGTGAAGGAAAACATCGTGAGGCAACCTGCGTCCTTAGAAGAAATTCGATAGGGTATGTGAATCCACCAACCCGCACTGGGCCAGCGTGGTGGATATGGCCCAATAACCCTTCGTGGGTAGTCCTACGTCCTGCAGTGGACTATTAAAAAGGCTTGTACAATATACTTAGACTTAATTGATTGAAATTATTTGACATATTTTTGTCAGAAGTATAATTTTCTCTTCTATTTCTCATACCTTACCCTAAATATATAACTGGCCCCTAAAACGGTCAGTCAGCCGTTAGTAGGCTCTATACGTAATCATTTTTTTTGCAGACGAAGGGACAGCGCTGATTTTCCCTGATGTAGCTAAGAACGGGATTTGGGATTACAAGGGGAACGGTTCTGGTAACATTAATGACTGTTTAATGGCTTTAACTCTATACAGAGTAATTCAATAAAGTGTAGGTACTGTGCCAAAAAGGGGTGATTTAGATATAGACCATCATTATGAAAAACTTTTACTACAGAGCAACCCAAAATTCTAAAATTAACTGTTTCATACATTTTGTCGATTTCAAGATGCACTTTTGTATGAAATAGGTTTCTTTTTCTTGAATTCCTGGTTAGCCCTAACGTAAAAGTTGTTCATAATAATAGTCCATGTCACCTTTATTTGGTCTAGTATACGTAATGTTCATTTACACTAACTTTAAATGACAAAGGTGGAATACGCGTCCGAAAGAATTTTATGTTATGAAAGTTATGTGAAGTCAGCCAAAAGTCGACAAAAACAATGGGTCATTAAGAAAATACTATTTACTTATATCATAGAATTACATTCAGTTAATGTAAGTTACAAGTACAATTAAAGTTGTTGTTGAAGAGTATCAAAGCTTATTGAAACGAATGCCTTTGTATAATTTAATTAATTCCAAGTAAAAAAGTCAATTTGTTATTCTGTGAAACTACGTAGTTAGTTGATTTAGTCTTACTCGTTTTTAACTTTTTAATTAGAGTAGCAAAATTGCCTATAGACATGTTTTAGACATGCTATTAAGTAAGTCCCTACTTTGGTTTATCGCAAAAAGTAGATTTATTCAACCAAAACAAAATTGTACTTAAGAATACTTGAGATAGCATCAAGACATATAATCATTATCATATCAGACAGCAGCCTCCCCTAAAGATTTCTTATAATATCTAGTTCAATAAATATCAATGTTTCCTTAACATAAACTTAAAATAGCATTGAAAAATTTGCAATTGTAATAAATCTCATTTTAAAAACGCCACTCAAGACAATACGCAATATTAGACATCAGTTATACGAAATTTGTTCCGAAATTTTATAGAAACAAAAATTTTAAGTCCATAAAACGAAAATAACACAAGATAATTCAATCACGCCTGTGACTTCGCCTGTCTTTATTTCACTTTATACAAGCGAACGCCATTAAGCATAATCAAGCATCAAAAAGCGGAATTTACGCTGCCAAAATATTCGAGAAAAAATAAAATACGGAGCGTATAAAAATAATTATGTTATGAATACGATCTCGCTTTTTCAGCTTTTCGCTTTTCAGGTAAGTAATGAAGCGGGCGATGCGATAATGATGAATGGGGTAGGGTCAGCCAACCAGGATATACCTATTTATTGGAATCAATAATTATATTTGCAAAAAATAGCATGACCGACTTCACCCGTGTACAGAATTCGCGAATATTTCGCACGGGTCCATGTAGCATTTTCCACATTATTGTTGATTTATCAAAAATGGCTCAGCCGGTTTAGACAAAATTTAAATAGAACCAATTTCAAAGTATATTCTTTCCAATAAAAAAATAATTATTGAAAACGGACTACTATGAAAAAAGTTATGCGTAATTTATTATAAAAAATATATACGCGTCGAATTTAGTACCGCCTGTAATGGTTCGTCGGTCAAAAATAAAATATTATGTTACTAACATAGTTTTTGCACATTTTATACTATATAACGGAACTAAGCTCACGTGTAGGGACAGTCGTAATTACTATAGTTGTATATATTATAAAATGTGTGAAAACCACGTTAATTTCCATAGTAAAGTAGTTTTTGCACTTTCTAAATAGAAAAATGATATAAATGTATACTGTTGTAGATACTATTTGGAACCCATCGTACATACATACGAGTACATTAGAGATATAGAGCTTTTGCTTGTGGTTCCGGCCGCGTATTTTGATTTTTGTGCTATCCTATGGGAACCTTTTATTTTTCCAGGATAAAAGTAACGTATGTCACTTTCCGTCTTACAAACTATGTACATGCCAAAAATCAAGTCCATCCGTAGCTCCGTTGCTGCGTGAAAGAGGTACAAACCAATCAACTGGGATTTATAATAATTATTATATTCGGATTAATAATATTATAGTAAGGAAAGGAAAGGAAGTAAGGTTACCTACCTCCTACCTACACAGGTTCGTCTCTCATAGCACTAAATAAAATTGTTTGAAAATTAATCAATCAAATTCTTTGATGCTGTCTCAGCTTTACTCCAATGTTTCGTACACCTAAATCATATTTGATTCATAACATGACCGTACAAAGGTTAAGTTTACCTACGTAGCAAGTACCAACATCAAGAAAAATTGAGCACAGCCAACACAAGGCGAGTGATAAAGATCCAGGCTGCAGAGGCTCCATCATACAAACGACGCACACAAAATATCGTGCCTGGGAAAAGTGCAAAAACTACCTCGCTGACTTAGTTTACAGAAAATGCTAGTTTATTTTTTTGACGCGATAACTTCTTATAAATCAATGAACACCAGCTGCAAGCACGAAAAAGTGTCACGTAACGCCTGAGCCGAGCGTGCAAGCGAGAGCGTGGAACAAGCGATAGAGGCACGATCGGCCTAACCCGGCTTGCTTTAGTTGTTGATTCAACTATGTTTTCTTATGACGTTATCACGTAAAAATTGCGAATTTCTGCCTAGTGTGACAAAGGAAAAAGCCGTGGCGGTCTAATGGTAGTAGCACCCCACCTGCAATTGTGAGGTCGTAGGTTAAAATCCCGATCCCGTACCAATGAGTTTCTTTGGAACCTATGTACGGAATTTCACATCATTGGCTTTTCTGTGAAGGAAAACATCATGACGCAACGTGCATACGTCCGTAGAAAAATTCGATGGCGTATGTGTATCCACCAACCCGCACTGAGCCAGCGTGGTTGATATGGCCCAATCACCCTTCGTGGGTAGGACTACTTAATACAGTGGACTATTAAAAAGGCTAGTACAGTACAGTACAGTGACAAAGGTCGAGCCCGATGCTTAACACTAAGATCGAGTTCTCAGTACGAAAATCCGACGAAGAACTAAAGTTTGGAACGGTGGAACCGTAGACATGAAAATTAAGTGGAATTGGGCACAACACGTAGCCAGACGAAGTGACGACAGGTAGAGTGAGCTTTCATAGAGTGGTGGCCGAAGCAAGGTAAGCGGAGCGTTGGTCGTCCGGCTACAAGATGGGGCGGCTAAAAAGTCGAAATCGCGGGTCGAAGCTGGACACGACAGGCACAGGACCGGGGCAGATGGCATAGCAAGAAAAAGGCCCATATCTAGCAGTGTGGAATAAAGAAGGCTGTGAATGATGGTGATGTGTTAAATGCCTAAATCTCGATACGCGAGCGTTAATCCTTGAGAGTGGGAGTAGCGTAGCTTGTAACGCTACGTCACAAGCGTTACAAGCTATGATACTTTCTACTACGTAGGCTGCGCCGTAGTAAAAATGAAGAATGACGATACGTCGATTTTCTGTCAGTAATACCAAGTCACGCGAAACTTTACCAGCCTAGTGTTTTAGCCTTTACAGGTATATCTTAATCGAGAAGAGACAAAATTCTTGTCCAATAGTTTTGATTAACGGACTTATTATAAATTATTTAGGCTAATTGTTTAACTAGCCTTTTAGAGTATTCCTTAAAAATGAACTAGATTCATCTACCTCACCTATATTCTCTATCCGTGGCTACCTAACAAAGAACATAGTTTTCTCGATCGCTCTCCAAAAAACCGACCCCTTTTTCCTAGCCGTACCTACATTACTTTTTTTGCGAGCATTCCTGCGGCGCGGTATTCAATATTAGAATATATTCAAGAGCAATATTTTGACGATACACGGAAAATGTATCACCGAATATGTAGCTGGCGGATGAATATTATTTTATATTCTCTGGGGAATCGGCGGATATGTGATTGATCGGTTCCTATCTCTTATTGGGTTGGATTTGAGTATTTGTACAATTTCTGGAAGGTAGGTTTTAGGAAGTGTTGTTTGTTTACGGCTAGAGCGGCGTTTAATAATTTGAATTTACCGAAACGTAATAATAGAAATCTTAATAGTCCAATGCTGAACATATACCTAACTAAAGATATTTCACACCGGGATAGTTGCTTGCCCTCTGTAAAGCGCAGATCCGTTCGTGTCTGGAATACTGCTGCCATCTTTGGGATGACTCGGCTAAGTACCAGCTCGACACCTTGAAATCGATGGATTGACGGTCTGTTCGGCTTATAGGTGATGATGAAATAACCTGAAAGAGCAGTTGACCAATTAGCCCAGTTTCACATTTGCTACTGAATTTATTTTCCGAACATTCGCAGGTTTATTCGCGACGTCATATTTCTCTAAAAAGACAAGATCGTAGAAAAGTACAAAAATTCTGAACAGCTCATTTTTTGGCCCCGTTCCGACAAGTACCTATCAATTAAACCTATCGTGCTTCCAATATAACACCACGGTTTAGAAATACACATAGTTAAAATTATTTAACTAAAAGTCACGCACCACATAAACAAATGACTCGAGCGCCTATATCAGAACCTACGTAGTTATACTACTACATTCTTATAAGTAGAATCCTAGAACCTAGGACCTCTGTTAGAATCTACCAGTGTTAGGTAGGTACCTAGCACCTGGACGTTTTAAAAATATATCATGCGAGCGAGCACCTGAATTGAGAAATCACTTCTGTTTCTGTCCATTTTCAATCTTGCAAACCTTACTTGTACTTACCTTAAACGAAAAGAGTGAAAGAGAAAGCGTGCCTAAAATAAAGACATTAATCCTCCTACAATACCTAGATTTTATTTTAAGATTTCCACAAACCAAACAACTGAACGGAATCAAAAGTTGTGCTAGTGCCAGCCACTTTTTGACCGACGAACCACCGGAGGAAGTATACAATTCGACGCGTATGTATATTTTTATGTATAACACGCTTGACTTTTTTCACGGAAGTCTGATTTCAATAATTCTTTTTTATTGGAAAGAGTATACTTCAAAATTGGTCCCGTTCAAATATTATCGAAACCGATTGTGCTATTTTTGATAAATCAACAATATTGTGAAAATGTTACATCGATCGATCATTATTATCATTAGCCGAAGAGCATCCATTGCTGGATTGGACAAGACTCGGTTATAGATCGCGACTCGCGAGTAGAACCGGTTGAAAGAATCTCGCATCTAAAATCAATCAATAAAAAAAGTGTTCTTGTATCGCCTGTCTATCTTGTCGGTAGCAATTTTAGGACATCCAAGCTGCAAGTGCGGTTATGTATAGTATCCATTCGAAAACTTTACATCGGGCACTTCGAGCAATATCTACAGAACCAAGTAGTAAAAAAAATTATAGCGCCGTCATACATACCGACTTAAAAGTAGTTCATAATGACCCCTTTTCTCGAATCTCGACGTTATGCTACCTAATTATAGTCATTATAGTCGTTTATTCATAACACCAAGTCAAGTATGGTGCTTGTAACCGAGCTCTTTGGCATTGCGCGGCGTTGTAGTCGGCTTGCAATCGCCTTGCGTCTAACTAAAAATCCTGCCCACTACGTAGCTTGGGCAGGGTTTTGGCTCGGACACTTTTTTCCACGATTGTGACTTTATAGATATTTGCTCGAAAATCGTTCATTAATTCTATGTGACCCTGTCCGCTACAATTCTAAACTTATTCTCAATTATTGCTGCAAATACTGACTCAACTGATACGGAATACTGCCATTACTACGGCGCGTCTCAATAGTATGCTAGATGCTTTTTTAATCTCGCATACATACTGTTTTTATCTATAGGCGATGGAACCTTTAGCAATATATGTACGAGTGGTAAATACATATCATAATGTCTTTTGGAAATATTTTCGATTTTATAATATTTTGCGTGAGAAGCAAAACCAATTATGAACGAGTGCTGTCATTATTTAGTTTAGCTAGTAAAAACAAGTGTCGTTTCGAATTCTGATATAATAATATTATGAACAAAACTTACTGAAACAGTAACTCAACTGCAACGTTCTGCAATTAATTTAAGAAAATCAGCAGTGTTTAGGTGGAAGTTTTTTAATACTGTCTTCCAGTAATGACTTTTATTCATCCATCCATCAGCCATAGGACGTCAATTGCTGGATATAGGCATCCTCTATGGATCTCCAATAAGATCTGTTGATAGCGGGCTTTATAAGGTCATCCACCCACCTTGTGGGTGGACGCCCACATGGTGGGTGGACGCGCTGGGCTTGCCGGTGCATGGTCTCCACTCGAGAACTATTCGACCTCATCGACCTTATCAGACTGATTATGCCCTGCCCACTGCCATTTCAAGTTGCGAATCCGGTGGGCTACGTCGGTAACTTTAGGCTCCGATTCACTCCGATTCTCACTGGTTTGTAGAAGCCTTTAACCTCACATACTGCCTTAACCTAGGGTCGATGGAACCTCGAGGGATATTCATACGAGTCGTAAATAGAATGTGTCTTCGGGGGCTGCTTTACGACCGAATAAGATATTGCTTTGTGAGACTCGGTTCCTTTGTTTTAAGGAGTTAGCGTGGAAATTATAGGTACGTCTTCATATCAAAATCCTGAACTTTATAAAATGTTTCCATATAAGTTAAATATTTAGTCGTGAGCTTAGTAAAGAAATAATTGACACTTACATACGTTAAATATAGATTATACAGGGTTATCTGCTTTTACTTTGCCGAAAGAGCGTGATTAAGACCATAATTATGAATAATTTTACTAAGGCCAACGTGAAAATTACAAAAAATTAGCTGTTTTAAACAAAATTGCAACTCGGAATCGATAAAATGTGAAACAGCTGATTTTTTTCGAATGCAGGGTTGGTTCAATAATAAAAGTTGTTTATAATAACAGTTTAAATTACCTCTCGGTTTTGTACATCAGTTCTGAATAACCCTGAATTAGAGTACTAACATGGATTTTGTTACTTTAGCTACTTTTTTTAAGTAACTTTAAATTTTGATGTTCTCTGAATATTTCAAGATTCTCTTGCCGTTATTAATCTCGTAAAAAAATGCTAAAAAAGCCATGTTTGTTGTATGGGAGCCCCCCTAATGTTTGTATTTAATTATGTTTTTAGTTATTGTTTTAATACTGGCAACATAAATAAATCATCTATGAAAAATTTCAACTGTCTTGCTATCACGGCTCATGAGATATAGGCTGGTGACAGACGGACGGACAACGGAGTCTTAGTAATCTCGTTTTTACCTTTTGGGTACGAAAACCTAAAAACGAACGTGAATATGCGTTCCGCTCCGTTTTAGTAGAGGCCTTATTTCCGTCCATGTTATCTTTTTGAGTATTCATAGTTTGGACTGAAAGTGCTCTTTCGTTTAGGTTATGGCAATAAAAATGTATTGTTTGTCCCAAAAAAAGCCCCGAAGTACTTACGCTACAATACAGCGATTGTATAAGATTACGTGGAACGTATAGCAATGTCGAAAGGAGGTTTATCTAATTCTAAAGAAATATTGCTCTGATGGCTGATACCCATTCAGATATGTATTTGAAATACTCTCTTTTCTGTTAAAATATTAACTTTTTTTCTCAAAAATAGTATTATGTAATCAATTTTTACTGTGTAATATCTAAATTAATAGGGAGATCGAATAACACATAACAAAAATGGCAGTCAGGTTAAGTATTCCTGCAGCAACTGGAAAAAAATAAAACATCACAAGCAATTAATAATCGTAAATGTACCTAAGTTCGTGCAGGCCGGTCGGCTAGTCCTGGTGTAGGAGTTGGCCCAGAACACACAGTGAAACGCAAATGCAACGAAACTGCAGCTACTAGTTACTTTTGAGTTGCATTTAAGTTTCTGCCATAGATTTCGTTGAGAGACACATGACGCGACCAGTTTGAAACCAGTTTGAAACGCGTTGCAAATCAGTCGCATTGAAACCGGCGTGCAGGAAACTTGCGTTGCGTTTCATTCATTTTTTGTCTTGGCGTCTTTTTTACAAAATGGCTGACGACGAACAAAACAACATTAAACTTGTGGTAGACGTGGAAAAGTATCCTTGCTCGTATAATATCACACTATCAAGCTCCTCTCGCGAGACTAAGACTGACAAAGCATGGCCAGAAATTGGGGAAGATTAAAATGACAGGTGAGTTATCTGATTATTTAATTTATTTAATAAAATATAATTCTACACACAAGAAGCCCTTGAAGAACTCATTATGCAGACGTCTTTTCTCAAAGAAAACCGAAATAATTGTGGTTGCAGCGTTTTTGGAAAATAGTTGAAACTGGTTTCAAATCAATAATTTCAAAAGGGTTTCGTTGCTGTTGCATTTCACCGTGTGCAAATAAAAAAAACGAAACGCAGGTTCAACTGTACTTGGATACTATTTTGCAGTCTCTAGGTTAAACGATTCCAAAAGCACTTAAGTACCTACATGATTTAGATTTAGAACAATATTATGTCAACAGAGTTAAAATATCTTGAGTTCCAATACGGGGACCTCCTATCCCCATAGTGCCACCGTTCCACATAATCTTACCTATTTGGTATTCAAAATAAGTACGTCCTCGAAGTAGCGTTACAAGTTTCAAAGTCCTTAAAGGCAAAGTGGCCGTATTTTATTACATTTAGGAATACTTGCCTGTTAGTGAAGTTTTAACCTTCGATAATAACAAAATGAAAAGACACGCCCTTGCGAACCGCGTTTATGAAGATGATCAAGTAGGCTACATGCTCGCATTTCAATCCACTAGTTTTTACCATGGACACTCAGACCATATAAAAAAATGAAGATAGAATGTTGTGAACAAACAAAATGAGGCCGGCAAAACTACGCCTCGCCGTTTATAGACACAATTACAGATACATACACGTACAACGAAACTACACCCTGGTTTGTCAGTCGAACTATGGGGGCGCAACACCCACGCACTCACCACATGTAAGTATATAAAACCGGTCTCATTTGTCTGTTCACGACTTTCTGTCTTGATTTTTTTATTTGGAGCATGGACATAAAAAGAATTACATGGCTTTAGTATGAGTTGCACAATACAGTTAGTTTTTCTTAGTTTCCGCAAGGGGTTCTGTATAAAAATGTATGGTGCATAAAAATTACTGTAGTTTGCGTTTACGAATAATCCCATCATATTAGACAAGACGACTCGAGACGTATTTTTGAAACACCAGCCGCCTTACCACAAAAGTTTTAAACACACCTTAAACACTGTTTAAGCGTGCAATTTGTACTGATAAATTGTCTAAAGCGTGCGTAAAACTTTTGTGGTAAGACGGCAAAATGTTAGTTTTTTAATCGTTTGCTATGCTCTCCCTTTCACAGCTACAGATTTTCAATGCTCGCTCCTGCTCTCACTTAGTCACCATTTACTTATTTATACGTCATAGTAGTCTTTAAATCATGCACCGTCTTACCACAAAAGTTTTACGCACGCTTTAGACTATGTTTAACAGTACATTGTACGGTAAAAAAATGTTAAAAGTGTGTTTTAATCTTTTGTGGTAAGGCGGGAAATTTCCAAAAATAGAGCGTTTGTACTTCATTTTTGGAATATAGTATCATGTATTGATAACCGCGCATAGCGCATAGAAGCCGTGGTGGTCAAGAGGTAGTGACACCCGCCTTACAATCGTGAGGTCGTGGGTTCAAATCCCCGGTCCTGTACCAATAAGTTCTTTGGAATTTATGTACGGAATTTCACACCACTGGCTTTTCGGTGAAGGAAACATCGTGAGGCCACCTGCATACGTCCGTAGAAGAAATTCGATGGCGTATGTGAATCCACGAACCCGCACTGGGCCAGCGTGGTGGATATGGCCCAATCACCCTTCGTGGGTAGGCCTACGTCCTGCAGTGGACTATTAAAAAGGCTGGTACAGGTACAGTACTCAAATTCTGTAAGTGGTAGAAGCCGGCGGTGGCATTTTTTTGCGACAAACAAATACATAATTATCGTTTTCAAAGTTTCTTTGTACGATAAAAAATGATAGAACAACAAAGAACGAATTCGAAGTAATGGTTTGGTACCTTGAAAGGGCATGTTCCATATTTTTTTTTCATTTCACTTAAAATTTAAGAGCAAGGCTCTTAGGGGTGGAGCCGCTACCATGTCTCGCGGTAATCTGTCAGTGTTTTCACCTCCCTTTACTCCATGGTATCTACCTTCTCTTTGATTTGATCTAAAAATGCTCTCTGTAGTTTTCCCTTTCCTTTTTTTCCTTCTACCTTTCCTTGATGAAAAAAGGCTTGGTCATCAATGGTGATAACATGACAATCTAATGTAGTCCGACTGTATATCCTACTTGAACAGGGTTATTTCTAGTCAAGGGGCTTATTCTGTACATCAAAACTAACAACTTTTGTTTTACGAGTACGACTTTCGTCAAAACTAAAAAAAAAACAAATAAAATATCTGCTGTCCCATATATTTAGTCGCGGTTGAACGATATGAACGATATCTATGGAACAACAAAAAAATATTTTGAGTTTTGTCACAAGTCGTAGAACAAAAGTTGTTAGTTTTGATGTACAGAATAAGCCCCTAGAAGGATGCTAATTGATTAGAAATAACCCTGTATACATAATATTTGTACATAATTATTATAATCGCAAAAGTTTGTAAGTATGTATAGATGTTTGTTACTCTTTCACGCATAGAATTGACTTGATTTTTGACATCAATATACTTAAGGTAGTTGAAAGATCAGAGCGTAACAGGTACTTTTTATCTCGGAAAAATAAAATTTGCTTCAGTATAGCACATAAATCAAAATATACGCGGCCGGAGCCGCGAGCTAATACTAGTCCTAATAATAATATAAACGCGAGAGTTTGTGAGGATGGATGGATGGATGTATGGATGTTTGTTACTCTTTCACGCAAAAACTACAGAACGGATTGAGATGAAACTTTGCAGTAATATAGCTTATATATCATAATAACACATAGGTTATAAATTATAATGATATTGCGTCAAAAATCAAAATATCATTCGGGCGAAGCCGCGGGTAAAAACTAGTCTATAATAAATCTTATTTTACTGAGAAAAAAATTAAGATAGGAGCAGGTTATGAATATTCCTTCTTATTTCCAAATATGAGTAATGACTAAGTGTCAAGACAAGCTATAGCTACTCGTACATTAGCTACTATATTATTCGCCTGAATCCTAATGGTAACACTTACCTATATCCATTTCAGGTCTTCAACACCCAGAATTTTAATTTATTTCTAGTACATCTAGTTAAATTTTAACAGCCCTATTACCAAATACAGTGAGATAAATCAGTCAGTGAGTCAGTACCCCTCGAGTATTGTTGTCCATCTGTCCGTCTGTGTGTATGTCAAGAATCTTTATCACGGGAACGCATAAGGATATCGAGTTAACAATTAAACTGTATATGTATATATCTATGGTCTCTTGCAGTTGTGTAAAAGAAAAACTTCTCATTTATCGTTTAAAAAAGTTAGAGCCGTTTATGTCAAAACAAACCGGACAAGTGCGAGTCAGGCTCGCACATCGAGGTTTCCGTACAAGTCCAGAAAATTTCACAAAATTGGGAAGTAAGTTGTTAGAATCTCTATACCTTACATGATACGATTTTCTCATTTTGAATTTTGAACCCATATTTTGTGAATTTTGAGCCCCTTTTTTTATTGTGATTTAAATAAAAATATACAGTTTTCAGATTTATTCCTATATGTGTACTCTAAGACAATGCTTTTCGCCAAATTTCATAGTTATATGTCAACGGGAAGAACCCTGTAGGTTTTGATTTTTGAGAGTGTCATCAACTCACCTGAAAGAAACCAATGTCCTAGTCATAGATGGAGTATGTAGCCCAAGAAGACTATTCCCTCTTGCCTTAAAGATATCCAGGAGATTTTGCAAACATACTGTCAACAAACATGGCTAACATATTTTTCCGGTGGGTTAAGAAGTAAGCGTTAATGCAAACTTACGCACGAAGCGGCAACTCAGTATTTTTGATCCTTATGACCAGGGAATAGACTACCGGCTGTTTGGTTTCCGGAAAGATAATAGAGTATGTACAAAAAGAGAACCGTCGCCGTGTCGTGGAGTTACGGTGAACTAACAATAACATAAAATTTTAATCAGCAGCCAAGGTATCGACTGCACTTGGTAGACGTGAGTACTGATGAAAACCGAAGTGGTGTCTACCAAGCTTCAGACACTTTTAGTTGTAGGTACTATCAATGACAATGTTGTCAACGTAACAAAATTAGTAAAATGGCACACGTGCGACCTCACCTACGGCGCTATTTTTGGACAAACTCTAATTCATAATTCGTTTATTTTACTTCCATATAGCATACCTACCTATTATGGGGTAATTATAATTTTGGGCACTAAGTCGTAAATGGACCCCGTTGCTCGGGTGCAGCAAAATTAAAAAAGAGGAAGGCACCATTTAAAATTATTTATTTATTTATTTCAGGCGAGCAGTGTATACTGATGTGCCTATATCAAGCAGTGTCGAATAAAATTAGTATTTATCTGTCAAGGATTTTTTTCCCTTCTTGATCCAAAGGTCTAGTCTATTTTTAAATGTGTTTATAGTTTTTGCTGAGATGACATCCTCAGGCAACCTATTCCAATTGTAGACAACTCTATTGCAGAGGATGTGGTGTGCAGTGTTGGTTTGTGATGGTGTAGGCTGTAAGAGGACTGTATGGCGTCTGCTATCGCGCATATTTTCCTTCAAGGTGTACAATTAGGTCATATTTATTTTTAATGAGTGCAACAAATCGCCTTCCCACAAAAGTTTTAAACACACCTTAAAAACCGTTTAAGCGTGCAATTTTTACTGATAAATATTGTCTAAAGCGCGCGTAAAACGTTTGTGGTTTGACGGCTAGCATTTAAATAGCGTAGGTAAACTATGGCTAAGAAATGGACTGCACAAAATCAGCATTTATTACTTTCCTTGCGTATTTTGTAGAAAAATATTTACTGGATTATGTTTTTTTTATTTTTTTTTCCGTTTTATAACAAACTTTGCTTATTTTGGGGTCAGAGGCTGTGCGTAAGGTGTCCCCTAACATTTATTTATTTATTATTTATTTATTTGTATTGCCACCATATTTTTTAGCATTGTCTTAATAATTCATTGTGAAAATATTTTTCTACATAAACTGTACTTTATTGTACGTAAAGTCGTAAAATCATTTTACAAAAACAATAATCAAACCGAATATAATAAATATGGGTATACGGTCATGACCTAAACCCCATACATTTTTGCAATCCCTATTTTCTGAACACTTGTCTTTACTTTTTAAATATATATTATTTTTGTACTTTGGCAATTTTCTTCGAGATCCACCCGTTGACAGAGGCGACCCTGGCGTAGACGCTAGGTGACGCGTCTTTGCCTCGGCGCGGGCGCTTGAAGGATGCCACTCCAATTAAGGTGCCACCCAGAGTAAGAGGACTGCCGCTGTCGCCCTGGTACAAAAAGTACAATGTTACACACAATTTCCATCCATCCATAGCTATAGGACGTCCAATGTTGGACATAAGCCTCCCCTATGGATCTCCAATAAGACCGGTTAGAAACGGCTTGCGTCTAGCGCGATCCTGCGGTCTTAATAAGGTCATCCGTCTACCCACAAGGTGAACGTCCTACGCATCGCTTGCCAGTACGTGGTCTCCACTCGAAAACTTTTCGCTGTTCGACCTCATCGGTCTGATGACCGCTTATGTATGACCGTAGTATGTATGAATGTAATTAATGATGCATAAAATGCTGTAAATAATGAATATAGGTAATCATTATTTTTCAGTACCTACTGTGAGTAATGAATTAATCATCTTTGCCACTGTGAGTATGAATTAATCATCTTTGCCGGGTGACGGCCCAAGCCGAGGTCCGTACCTTCTCAGGTGCCCTTGCGCTAGTTACCCTTTAACCCAATCTTTGGGCTCAGCCGCCTTCTACGCTCGCCCATACCCGGTAAGCTGTAGAGGCCTCAGAGGCCATCAGGTTTTAGTCATTTAAAAAAAAACATCTATATTTAATATACTTAGGTACAACTTTCCTCATGACAAAATCAATACAGTCTTGCTTCTAATTACTTTAGAACAAAAGTATTTATTTAGATTAATGCACACAAGTAAAACAAATATATAATCTCATTGCAACATAACGATGCACCTTTTTTGAGATATCCTACATTTTTATTTCAAATTACGACTGGTTTTTGGCTCTAGTGAAAAGTTAGGGTTTGGCTACATAATTAAGCAGTTTTGTTTCTTTACGTCGATAATTACCTGACAGAAGTCCCAATCGCGGTGCTCTGCGCAGAACATGTTCGCAGTGATTTTGATTTTACTGTCGTATTTATTGTATTTCTCAGTACAATTTTGTTTGCCTACTTTGTTTGTTTTCACTTGGATGAGTTTTGGAGACTCGACTATCCTGGGCTGAAAAGAACAATTAATTGTGTATGTTACCGCTATTACATGATTTTAGGGGGAACGCGTTTTCCCTAATTAAATAAATAAATAAATATTGGGGGACATCTTACACACGGTCTCTGACCCCAAACTAAGTAAAGCTTTAAAGCTAACCACTGAGCCACCGAACTAGATATTTAATATAATGCCTTTGTTACAACGCGTTTTATTTATTTAAAACTAGTTATTATGAAATGCCTTTGGTACAGCGCGTTTTCCCGAAACGAGTCGGTAAAAACCCAAATGATCAGTATCGGATTTGTGTTTTGAGGCTACTTGGAGCCTCAGTGCTACTGCCAGAAACTCTGCAGTCGGCTCTGAGTGTCACTTTGGCCAAAACTAGATTTACCTGATATTAGTTTAGCTAACTTTAGTTGTTAAAAATTTCATAATATTATGCTAGTTATTTAACTAGCTGCAACTAAGGAAAACGCGTTGTAGCAAAGGCTTCCCGTTATATCTAGTTCTAACTATGGAAAACGCGTTCTCCCTAAAATTGGGTTATAACCGTGACAATCACAGTAATTATTAAACTTTCAGAGAAAAAATAATATAGGTAAAGTATTTGAAGTGATTATTATACTCGTCTCAATATTTATTCACTTTATTCACTATCGATCATCCCCAAAAATTATTCGTACCAACTAACGACCGGTTCACACAATATTGCCTCTATTTTAATGGTCGGTTTTATCGGATATATTTTTTAATCGATGGCATAATATGGAGTTGTACGAGCGACTTTATGGATGAGACAGTATTAGCCCGAGATCCCACCGCAAGAATACCCCACTCGTAGCGTACACTTGCAAGTAAAGACCAACTTCCCGCCCCCCTACCGCCTAAAGCAATAGCAATCGTTTATGACTTCATTTTAGTCATTTGGCACCGCCTATGTGACGTTAGCCATCAAAGTTGTTCATTCAACGATTGCTTTCGCAATCCGCGCAAAGCAATTGATGGCTAACGTCACATAGGCGGTGCCAAATGCCTAAAATGAAGTCATAAACGATTGCTATTACGATTGCTATTGCTTAGGCGGTAGTGGGGCTGGTCTCTGATAGAGCTGAAATTTTGTACGCATAATAATATGTATGTTGCGTGACAATGCAATAATATGATACCATGGAGATGATCTGATGATGAAGTCGGAAGGTGGTCAAAAGAAGTCCTGTACTAAATAAGATAGACCCGTCATGTTTGGACTGGTTTTAGCAATCTGCTGCCACATGATACCCAGTTGAAATAAAAACCTAATTTAGAAGAACAATTGACCACCACCTTTTTTGAAGTCTGTTAAAAAACTCGCATATTATACCTTTGCAGAACACCATCCAGTGAAATTAAGGTCGTCTCGTTGATGCACGTTAAGCATAAAATCATCGTCAGCCAAATGTATTTTATTAACTCTCGCGTCGAATTGCAGTGCACCCTTCAGTTTAATCAAACCGAAGTTAAAATCGTAAGTCTGGTCATTGTAGCTCTCGTGGATGAAGAAGTTTTCAATTTCATATAATTTTCCGTCTCTGGTTAAGTCGTTTGTACCAACCTGAATCTCATATCTCATATCCTTTATAGGGTTTCTGTAAAATTGAAGCCAGTAAAAACTGTTTTAGTTTAAAGCTGGGCGCAGACGGGCCACAGCCAGCCAGCCAGCGTGCTGGGCACGCTGCCAACTGGCAGTGGGCTTGAGCATTTCAAGAATTTGAATAAATGAATAAGGTATGTGGATAAATAATTTGCTTTTA
The DNA here is from genome assembly GCA_949316475.1 of Hypomecis punctinalis. NCBI lineage: Eukaryota > Metazoa > Arthropoda > Insecta > Lepidoptera > Geometridae > Hypomecis > Hypomecis punctinalis. Next base: position 26,346,524 of record OX438795.1, read on the forward strand.
TGTAGGTGGTAGTAGATTATGTAGTTTTAGCCTATATACCTAAGTACTATTGTATTTTGTTGTAGTTAACAAAGGCACTTGCCTTATTTCTATTTTATTACAGTAAAGCCTCGATTAACAAGATTAATTTGCATGCACAAGCTATTATGATCATATAAATTATGTATAATGAGGTTATAAGTTGATAGGTAAAATTTTAAAGGAAAATCTTGTTTTCTTCTTTTTAGAGCAAATTAATAAAAGCTTTTTATCAGAAATATTTTTTGCTTTTAATTTATTTAATTAACTATATGAATAGAGAATATTAAAACTGGGTTGCCTTGCGAAATATGGCCGCAAGTATTTGAAATTTAACAATGATTAAGTAATTAATTTATAGGAAAACATATCCTTCATTATTTTGTTTCGTATTTAAATGTATTGAATAGGAGAATATATCAAATTGCCCTGTGAAATGTGGTCGCTAGTATTTTTGATTGAAAAAAGTTTTATAAAACATTTCATACAACTTGTTTTTTAGATACATTACGGAGCTTACAATATATCAATACAAGATTGCAAAGCTAATTGTAGCTTCTGAATTTTGTAATTTCCTAACATTTGTTTTTTACATTTCCTTAGGTAAAACTTTGTAATATCCTACTAATATTATTAAAGCGAAAGTTTGTGAGGATGGATGGATGGATGAATGGATGGATGGATGTATGGATGTTTGTTACTCTTTCACGCAAAAACTACTGAACGGATTGAGATGAAACTTTGCAATAATATAGCTTATACATCAGAATAACTCATAGGCTATAAATTATAATGATATATTGTGTATGCGGGCGAAGCCGCGGGTAAAAACTAGTAATATATATTCTAAGCTTCATAATTGATGTAACAAACAAGTAAATGAAACGTTTTGTCAAAAACCAATCAGACGTTTTTATCTAAAATACTGGCGGCCACATTTTACAAGACAACCCTGTTGAAATACATATATTCTCCTATTCATATGAATTCCATGAATGCTATGAGCAGAATGTTCTTGCGGTGGGATCTCGGGCTATAAGATGTGTTCAAATCGCGAAAGTTTAAAAATAACGAAATGGTTGACGTCTTAGTTTAAACTTGACAATTTTTCTTTCGCCTGTCTGGAGGTTTCATCTCTACAGGTCGAATTTTTTCAGTATTTTGTGGGCAGTACATAGGCCGGTACCTACAAGCTGCGCAATATCCAATCCTGACTGAACTCACATAAAACTGCGCGTGCACTTGTAGCTAACTTCACATACGCCGATGTATGATTCGTTCTTTACAATAAAACTTACTTTTCGATACAATGCGCAGCAGTAAGAACAAACCGCTTGTGTATTATGGAAGCTCCACACCAGTGCATCCCTCCAAAACGGAGTGAAGCCATGAAGGGGGCGTCCTGTATAACGATTTGACGGTACAGATCGTCGATGCCCACATCTCCCGCTTTGGTGTGCCTGTTGGCTACAAACAGAAATAAATAATTATCCTTATCTTTACTTTTTTTTAGTTTCCATATCCTTAACTATTATATAACTTAACTATATTATTATTTTTAAATTGTATAACATCTTTGTTAGTTAAATTATTTATGCGTACAATACATTAATTTCACAAGTTATATATATATATATTGTGAACTATGATATGGTTAATTACAATTGAATATTTTTGACGTGTAACTCTAGTTATGGATAAAAAAATGTATTGTATTGTAACAGTCCTGTGACAAACAAACAGTGGCCGTGACTTTCTATAGTTACGGCAGTTAATTGATTGTTGAGATAACTGTGTATTTAAAACTAACTACACTGTAGTTTATTTTTAGCATGGGAATAGTTCAAAAGCTAGAAAGTGCTCTTTACTCTTTATCCCGTAAAAATGACAGGTTCCTATGGGATAGCACAAAAACAAAAATCTAAGCGGAAGAAGTCGTGGGCAAAAGTTAGCTAAAAACGTAACGGCAAGATAGAAGAAGAGGAGAAGCAGAGAGGCAAGACAGAGAGAAATAAAAAGATAGGTCGTCGAAATTGTGATAATCGCGGATCGAACCTGCAGGGCTAGCATGTACAGGGCTACTATCGATCCTGTACTTATCGTGATATCCATATATTTCTAATGGTGCATATACAGGGTTACAGGTGCCAACAAAGATGAGACTTGAGAAACCACTTTGGTTTGTAATAAATATACAAATTCTGGATAATAGATATACAAACGTTTAAAAAACGTTTAATGGATATACAAAATCTGGATAATTAGTTTGTACACGACTGTACCTGCGCAAGATCCCCCACCACTGACGCTTGTCAAGTCTCATCTTTGGTGGCACGCACTCTGATCAATTAGCATCCTTTTAGGAGCTTATATCCATATTATAGCTTATAGCATCCTTATAGAGCTGTACATCAAAACTAACAACTTTTATCAAATCTCAAAAAAAAAAAATATAACGTTCACCCTCGACAAAATGAACAGCAGCTTGTTTTTTTTTTTAAGTTTTGACAAAAGTCGCAGAACAAAAGTTGTTAGTTGTTACCAATAACCCTGTAGAGGTATGCACTATTGGATATAGATATCACGGATAGAACAGGATCGAGACAAAGTGTACCTACCATAAAAGAAAGACCTATACCCATCAGTGAGATAAAGAATCCCACAGATGATGACCGTGAAAAACGCAAAGATCGACCGTATGCCAAAAAAGCGAAAGTGAAGATTTTCGCTATTCGATTTCTGTAGATGCTGCAATTTTCATCTATTTTCTACAATAGTTTATCCGTTCTTGTTTCCTTTTTTCAATTTATTTATTACTATTGCGCCAATGATCACCTAGTATTAAAATATACAAACCAAACCAAATTAATCCACTAAGTCGCACTGGGCTAGCGTGGTAGATAAGGCCCCAGCAGGCTTACGTCCTGCAGTAGATTATCTCACAATGTCTCGCCACAAATTTGAAAAAAAAAGCACCTTAGAAATCCGTGCACATTGCAAAACAACAGTATAATAGTTTTAGTGAAATGATTTACCTTCGGGATGACAATTTGTCCAATGTAGAAAAGCTCCAACTAATAAAAATATTACACAGACCATTATGCCAACGTGCAAATCCTAGCAAAAATCAAATTGAATAAATACATAGTGGTGACTTTTTTATATTAGTTAGTGAGCGAAATTAATTAACTGGTTCTTAATTAAAATTGGTTGTAATCACCAATTATCTAACGCAAACTCACATACCTAAATATAATTATATACATTTATTTTCGAAATTCATTAAAATAATCTAGTCGTGATAATACGCACGCGATAGTGAAATTTACGGTATACTAAAATAATAATTGCTAGTTTTGGCTGCGATTACTTATAATTGACCAAATGAGCAAATGCTTTAAAAAACTCGGCCAATTTTGCTAGTCCGGCTTACGCACGGAGAGTTCCGTACCGTATGGATGGTTCCATACATTTCAAGGCTCTACCTGTTGCCATTATTAAAATCGAGCAAAAAACAGCATAGAATCACGTTTGTTGTATTTTATTCTGTTTTTGTTGTTTTTAAACTTTCGCGATTTGAACACATTATTATTATATACCACGGGACTAACACGTACCACGGGTAGAGTCTACCCGTGACCACGGTCGATGCAACTCGGCCGAAACGTCGCGATGAAGAGGTATTTATTTATCTCGTAATTTTAGTGAGCGATTAGTCCCGTAGTATATAATAATTATTCTTGTTTTTATTTATTGTTATAGCGGCAACAGAAATAAATAACGGATAACGGAGTCCTAGTAATAGGGTCCCAATAAATACCCTTAGGGTACGGAACCCTAAAAATAGGAAATGTAGAGGTGGCAATATTTTGTTTCATTATTTACAGCTCAATACGAAGTGGGCAAAGCGTCTCAGTTTCGACTCAATATATATTTTTTTCTGTCCGGATATTCATAATAATGGTCTGAATCGTTCCCTTTCGGCTTAGTAAACTTAATGCTAATAACCCTGTATCTACCATGTGTCGACTGCAGTAACAATTAAATTAACAATAAATTTTAATACCTACATAGCAAACCTGGATTTCCTGACAGGTATAGGGGGTACTAGAGCGATTAATTAAGAGTGTGTTTGCATCGATCTAGTGATCTTGGATACTGTGAGTGCTTGTTGTCTGAATTTACGCTCGATTAAAGTATACATTAAGCCCGATTACAGAAGCGCCAGCATAAATTTAATAGCAACGTAAAAAGCGTTCTCTCTATCAAATGCCTAAAGTGAAAAAGAAACAGAACTATGGCGCCTCTGTAATCGGGCTTATTGTATCCATTACTAGGACATTCGGTCGGCCTAAAAGCTCTTCAACGTACTCGAACCCGAATTTATTTCATCATTTATACTTTATCTTGGCGAGTAACTATATCAAAATTACTAAATCAAAAAAATAATAAAGAGGCTCGAGCGGTCTGCGCTCATGTTGTTAGATTTTTTTGGTTTTCTGTCAATTGTTCCAAAGATTAGTTCCATTGATGGTACTACTCACGTAAGTATACTTACGTGAATAGAGTTATAATTATAAGTACCATAATGGTACAAGCGACGTAGTTATTTAAACAATGGAAATCAGTCGTACGAGGAAATCGCCAACTAAAATCGGGCGACCCAAATCTCTCTGTAGGTATGTTTTACTTACTTATAGCCTTTGAGGTAAGTGCAAAAAATGCAAGTAGGTACTTTCTAAAAGCAGATTATTGGTATTATGTTATCTAGGTAGTATACAACAATACCCCTGTATCAGTCAGCGTGGTTCCTTAGCGTTTGGTGAGGATCATCAACTTACCTTTTTTATAAAGATGATACACGTTTGAATTTATCAAAAATGAGTATCTTGCAACCAGATAGTACTTCTAATAGCTGGAAATTGGTGTGCGGGTAGAACATGAGTTACAAAAAAAAACGTTTAACGTCAGTCAATCACCTGAAACATGTGACAGGGCCTGTTAGTCGGTAAAGTGGCACTTGACAGACCGTGTCACGTCGCATCGCGAAACGTGAAACGATGTCGCTTCGTAGTACGTTGCAACGTCGTATCGTGTTTATGTGTACGAGCCCTTACTGGGAGTACATATTCACTTGTAATATTTTTATTTTATTTATTTTCATTTATTTATTCATCATAGGTTACAGCAACTTTACAGTATAAAACCAAGTTGTTGCTCCCCTTATCAAACATGTGAAATACAAGACACAAATTTAAAAAGTACAATCATTGATATTATGGTTTTTCACATATTTTCAGCGCCACTTCTGTGAAATTTTCCAGACTACATCCAAAAATATCAATCTCTTTCGCGATTTTATTCAATAATGCTAAATGTAATATCTTTGCTTTGACACATAGCATCGTAACTTTACAATAGTGCATCTCTAACAGAAGGGCATTCACCTGCAATATGTATAACAATTTATTTTCAACTTTGAGCATTACTGTTATGATGTTTATTTTAAGTGCTTTCCACACTAGATTTTTATCTCAAAGAGTTATCTTTGTGATAAGCATTTCAAAAATATGAAGCGAACGCAGGATTTGAACCTTGCCCCTTCGGATCACTAGCCCGACGCTCTAACCAACTGAGCTAGCTCGCCTCCTACGCTAAATCAAATCATTGATTTAGCAGTGCGTCATCTCTCGTCAATCTTTAGAAGTTCTAATAACTTCTAGTTGAGTGATAACCTGTCTAATACGGGTATCACAGGTGGCGCCACCAACGCTATAAGTTGGGAAATGTAAGCACTTCAGAAATTTGAAGCTTGCGTAGGAGGCGAGCTAGCTCAGTTGGTTAGAGCGTCGGGCTAGCGATCCGAAGGGGCAAGGTTCAAATCCTGCGTTCGCTTCATATTTTTGAAATGCTTATCACAAAGATAACTCTTTGAGCATTACGTTACAAAATGTAATGTGAAGCTCGGTTCTCCTCCCTCACGGATTTAATATTCGAGCCTGTAACGATACACATATTACAGGTGAATGCTCCCGCTGAGGGAACACCTCATAAGTATGGGCTGAATCAAAATTGGCAGCTGTGAAGTCAGCTGCGTTCTGCGCGAAACCCAAGCCTGACTGATGCTCACATTAAAGCTGCGCGAGAATCGGGTTTTGCGCAGCTTATAGCTAAATTCACAGCCGTCAAGAAGTTTGATACGGTATGTACAATTGTACAACTTTTTTTTTTATTAAAGGCTCACAAAACTGTATATAATTACGCTAAAACTTATGCTAAAATATTAAAATTAGAAAAATTATAAACTTACACAAAGTACGAGTATATAGCCTTCTAGTTGTGAACACAACATGCATAAAAGAAAGTACATTACCTAATACATAATTGAAACTAAAAAAAAAATAAAACAAAAAAATACTTAATTTAAATTTAAGTCAGAAATTAGGTGTCTCTTAAAGGAAGAGACAAAATCATTATACAAATCTATACAATTACTAATACTATTATAATAAGAGCACAAACGATATAACGATGAATGTTGACCATAGTGGGTCCGAGGAATAGATAAATTGATTTTATGAAGTAAGAGAGAACTGTCTATTAAACCATTAACTAATTTATGTAAAAATACCATATCGGCAATATTTCTTCTATCTACAAATGAAAAAAGTTTAAAGTGAGAAAGTTGGGACTCGTAAGACTCCAATTATCGGCAAAGATTGCTTGTAAAAGAGAGCTCTTCTGTACCCTCTCGACTTTATAGATACTTAGCTCAATCCGTCAGCGAGTACAGAGTTCTACTGGATCAGTTTGAACAGAGCATACCTGTTCACATGCAATTTATGCGCGATATTCCGAAAGCTCAGTTAATTATTTTATCCCAAGTTCTCAGCACGGTCTGCTTCACAAATTCAGTGTGGAGTGAATCGGTTGGATTAAATTTGTAGTTTGAATTATATTTCTTTTATTTTATTGGTAAACAATTAAGATCTTTTTAGGGGCTTATTTTTTACACCAAAACTAACAACTTTTGTTCAACGACTTTTATCAAATCTCAAAAAAAAAATGTTGTTCCATAGAAAAATATCATTCACCCTTGACAAAATGTAAGGAACAGCTGATTTATTTTTTTGAGTTTTAACAAAAGTTGTTAGTTTTGATGCACAGAATAAGCCCCTAAAAGGATGCTAATTGTTTACCAATCAACCTGTATATTGTACCTACCAAGTTAATCCGCACATTTTGGGTTTTGACTAAGGCATAGGGCTTGTAGAGTTAGTAGAAGCCTGACTCTACATTGAAATATCATAACTTTTTGAGAGTGCGAGCTATTATTATTTACCGACTTTTTTATGTTTTTAATGTGTATCTTCATCGATATTTTCGCCAACTGTAAGCCTTATCAATTTCAGATATAAGGAGATATAAAGATCACTTTTTTGTCCGTCTGTCCGTCTGTATGTATGTCAAGACTCTTTATTTCGGAAACGCGTAAAGATATCGAGTTGAAATTTAAACTTTATACGTATATCTATGGTCTCTTGCAGTGTAAAAAAACTTCTCAGTTATCGTATAAAAAAGTTAGAGCCGTTTATGTCGTAAAAATCTCATATTTTGACACTCTTAAAAATCAAAACCTACAGGGCACTTCCCGTTGACATAGAACTATGAAATTTGGCGAGAAACATTGTCTCAGAATACACATTTAGGAATAAATCTGAAAACTGTACATTGTTATTTAAATCACAAAAAATAGGGCCTCAAAATTCAAAAAATATGGGTTTAAAATTCTAAGTGAGTAAATCGTATCATGTAAGGTATCATATAAAAGAACTTCATTAGCACATGCTAAAACAGGTTTTTAATTATTTTAACTACTACATAGAAAACAATTGGATCATCCACAGACCCTTGAAGGTCTAAAGTTAATCCAAGTGCTCAAACCCACTGCCAGTTGGCAGCGTGCCCAGCATGCTGGCAGCATTGCTTTCTATGTAGCAGTTAAAAATTAAAAAAAAAATATATATATATATATATATTTTAACAATGTGTAATTTTCGATGTATGACGAGAAAAGTGAATAAAAAAACATTTTTGTCGATGGTTATAGTATACCTAGAGATTTTAACAACTTACTTCCTAATTATGTGAAATTTTCTGGATTAGTACGGAACCCTCGATGTGCGAGCCTGACTCTCACTTGTCCGTTTTTTTTTAATTCGAAAGAGTATACTCCCGAGGTGGTTTCATTTAAATTTTATCGAAATCGGCACAGCCGTTTTTGAAAAATCAACTGTACCAGCGTTTTTAGTAGTCCACTGCAGGACGTAGGCTTACCCACGAAGGGTGAATGGGCCATATCCACCACGCTTGCCCAGTGCGGGTTGGTGAATTCACATACGCCATTGAATTTCTTCTACGGACGTATACAGGTGGCGTACGCCAATGCAACTACTTAAATATTTTTTTTAGAAATTTTACTAACTCAAACTTGAAAATATGTGAGTGAGGTAGCTGTGGCTAGTTGAAAATTCTTTAACCTTTGAGTAGATATCTTAATTTTATTATGTTAGATGCATTTTAATTCAAAACCACGCGACAGATTCCACCGGTCCAAAAATATGCGTGGAATTTGCCCCACCAAGATGAGACGCCAGAGGCGGTCAGATTCCGCGCCAAAACATGAAGCAATCTGTTTAACTCGGCCATACCAAGTGATTAAAAATTGATTACGCCTCGTGACTGGTTTAACTGTTTATCAAAATTAAAGGCTAACAAATAGCTACCATCCCTATCCTGCCACGTTCCACGCAAAAAATAAGAAAGAAGTTATTTTTGCCGGCCCAGAGGCAAAATTACTTTTTAACGACTTTTTTCCATACCAAGTTCTGTTAAAAACAATTTGTGTGCGAGTAAAAAGTTTGACAACAAATCGGTGGTCGTATGGAGCGGAAAATTTTAGTCGAATTTGAAGAAGATATTTACGATCAAATAGTAAAAATTTAAGATGGTTAAATAGTACAAATCAAGATGGGTCGATGATAAAGTGAAAATCGCAGGTCAAACCTGGACACGATTAGCACAGGACCGAGACAAATGGTATCACATGACGTAAAATAACAACGTGCACTTCCACGTGTAATCGTTATACATACGGAGGAAGATAAATCTGAATAGATTAACACAATTACTAACAACTCACGGAGACTGACCAAGATCGTCACAGACCACAACGCCGCGGTGAGACAACCTACATAAACCAGGAAGTGCTCCAGCGGCACAACAAATTCCCCAGGGGTTATGGCCCCTGGCGCCCAGCCTTGGCAAAGGGGAGCACTCCCCGAGGCCAATTCTCACCACGCCTAAAGAGGTGGCAGAAGGACCAAATGATGATGGGTACCGAATGGGAAAGGCCTGTGTATATAGCTATTGCAGCTGTGGGATAGAGAAGGCCGTGGATGATCACATAGATGTCATTATCTACAGCTGTCTCTATCCATAGACATTATTTATTCAAAATTATGCAATTACATGTTTAAAAACATGACGATTATGAAAACGAAGCAGCAGATTAATAGATAGTGCCACAGCTTCTGCTACATAATTAAAACTTCAGTAGAAGTCAATTTTAGGATCTCTTTGCGAGAAATAGGTACTTAGAAGGTTTCATGTAGGTACCTACCTAGCTTGTTTTTGCATAACTGACATATTTACAAAGAAACAGGGTTTCCAAAACAGCTGTACTCTGAAGTGAATCATACCATCAATAAGAACAACTTTTACTAAAATAAGGGCCATCACGGAATTCAAGAAAAAAATCAGCTGCTTCATTTATTTCGTTGAATTCGAGTTGCTATTTTGTATGGGATAGGAAGATGGTTTGGATGAGCACAAGGCAATCGCATAGCCCTGTATATCTGCGCTGTAAATATAGCAAGACGAAAAATAACATTTTCACAAAAGTTTTTAAAAATTTTGCTATTTCAGCTGTTAGTTAAAACTTTGGCTCTCTTGGCAGCATCCCTGGCGACCTCATCGTTTCACAAAATAAATAAGCTCACAGCCAAACTAGTGCATCGACTGCATTGCAGTGTTATAAATAAAAACTTAATCTAACCCTCGTTGTGCTCATGGAATATTCTAGATGCTTTTGGCATGAGTGACACTTTGAAAAGTATTGCATAATTCTAGCTTTGCTGTTCTATTTCAAATAATTGAATTAATTTTGTAGAAGCTACTTTCTAACTAAAACAGATACCTAGAAAAGCTGTTTTATTGATCAAATTGCTTGCTGACTGAGACGGGAGATGAGAGATATAAACTATATCTACCTTATAAAATATAGCTTGATACGCGAGACATTGACATTGACGTACGCGTAATGACTCACTCACATCAAGTACCATATTTTTATAGTCAAAATGTTCGGTTCACAATGTTGTACTTCATGGTCGAGGTGCACGAGCATAATTATAGCGTATGTCAATGTCTCGCGTATCAAGCTATATTTTACAAGGTATAATTATTAAGTATTTACTTAGATACCGTTGCGTACTTTTCTAGGAGTAGGTACCTACCGTACTTTACTCGACGAACCAAAGTTGCAGGTATAGCGCAGCAGACTAGCAAGTTGCAATGACAGTGGGCAAGGCATATAGCACGGAGGACTGAAAACCAGCGGTGTTGCAAAGTTTTCGAATAGAGAACATGCACTGTCAAACGTAGCGTAGGGTTTCCTCTCACAAAGTGGACAAATGGCAATGATTGTAGAATCGTGCTGGATACAAGCCAAGCAACATTAGTTCTACTCAAAATGTATTAGGAAAGACTAGTGAACGTTCTACTGCTTAAAACGATGATGATCCGGTGTATTATTTAAGTATACAGCTATTCTTCTTCTTTTCAACCATAGGACTTCCACTACTGAACATAGGCCTCCCCTAACAATCTCCAATAGGATCGGTTGGTAGCGGCTTGCATCCAGCGTGCTGCTGCGGTCTTGATGGGGTCATCCGTCCACCTTGTGTGTGGACGTCCTACGCTGCGCTTGCCGGTATGTAGTCTCCACTCAAGAACTTTATAACTCCAATTGTCATCAGTACTCCGCGCTATGTGGCCTCCCCACTGCCATTTCAACTTGCCAATCCGCTGGGCTATGTCGGTTAATTTAGTTCTTGTACGGATCTCCTCATTCCTGATTTGATCTCGTAGATAGACTCCGAGCATAGCCCTCTCCATAGCTCGTTGAGCTACTTGCAACATAGCATTGCGTTGGGTACAACAATTATTTAGATAAAAATAAACAAACCGATACCAAAATAGTATTTTTATTTATAAAAACAATAACTTAAATCATAATGCTTATTCTATTCAGTATTTGTGATTTTCGTTAAAATTCGACTTTTCTCCCGCTGCAGATGTTACGGAGCCTTCTTGGAACTTTCCTTGAGACGCCAATCCGTTTGCCTGAAAAAAAAATGAAATAAAAAGGCGTTCAAAGTTAACCTTTTTCACCGACTATAATAAAAAAGGTTCTCAATTCGACTGTGTTTTATTTCTATTTTAAGCAACGCGATCACTCCGTCAAATCAATCGAGTATTATACCGCTTACGGGGCGAAACGCCGCAATACTCCGTCAATCATAAACTGATTTTGTTTTTTTTTTGTTTGCTTGATCATACTTTAGAGGTGGTCTCCCATTGAAATTTTATCGAAATCGGTAAGTCGTTTATGAATAATAATTATTTTTCGCAAAAAAGTGTCAAAACCGACTGCCATTGTGTACAAAATTAATTCGAGTAGTTCTTTCGAATTGATGAAGGTATAAAATGTCTCCATTATTGTTGATTATTTCGATAAAATTTAAATGAAAATTGTATTTATTTTATACCCATTGTAATAGTTACTCGTAATTACCAAACCTGAAAGAGTCGAGAGCAGGCCTTTGCCTAGCAATGGAGCCACTGATCCAAAGATCACCAATGTCAGAGAAACTGTAAGCTAAAACAACAAGAGCATTAGCCCCGCCCAAGTCTTCCACTCGGAAGCCTGGAGCGAAAGCCCGTGGCTGAAGGTCAGGGCCCAAGGCTTCTTCAGCTTAGCTTGGTTGATGACATCTAACATGGCTAGAAGACTGACTCAGTTGCTCAGTGTTTAGTGACCCTAACTTCCGGGTCAAAGAGGCGTGGGTCGATTCCCACCCAGGGCAAATATTTATGTGATGAAAGTGTTTGCTCTGTGTCTGGGTGTTATTTAGTTACTGTCTATATAGGTAAGTATGTAGTTAAAAATAAGTATATCTAGTATATCAGTCTCTGGCAGCCATATCACAAGCTTTGCTTAGTTTGAGGTCAGAGGTCATTTGTGTAAGATGTCCCAAAATATGTAAAAAAAATGGTATGAACCACGATGTTTCCCCCAGTTCAAAATGCCACCCGTGAATTCAACAGAAACATTGAATTTTTCAATGAACATTTAGGTATCTTGACACCCCACCATACTCACCAAAGTACACTAGACCAGCGTCATCAATATGGCCCGATTGCTCTGTGGGCCTTCGTTCAGCAGTGGACTATTTTTTGGGCCAGCACTGTACCTTGACACCTTTGATGAAAACTGGTACACCTCAGCACAAAACCGTCGAACCAGGAAGAGTCAGGACGATCAGGAGCCTTTGCCTGGTTGTCAGATTTATCAGTCAAAAAAAATAGATACCTTAGCCCTCTTCAACAACTCTAGCTGAGCTGCCTTCACATTCTCATCTTTTCCCGCCCATGTCTTCCACACCGAGGCTTGAAGCGCGCGCCCGTAGCTGAAAGTCAGGGCCCAAGGCTTCTTCAGCTTGGATTGGTTGATGGCGTTCAGGTTCAGGGTGGCTTCCTGCTCTGACTGGCCGCCGGAGAGGAAAGTGATGCCTGGTGAAGATGTTGGTTGTTTGTTAGTTGGTTTTTAAACCGTGTGGTTAGAAGTGTCTCTTTTACAATTTTTCAATGTAAGGTCATCTTTTTAACCGACTACCTAAAAGAAAGAGGTGGCTTTATGTTCGTCTGTATGATTTTTAAGGTTCCGTACCTCAAAAGGAAAAAGCAGAACCCGTATAGGATCACTTTGTTGTCCGTCTGTCCGTATATCAAGACCTTTTATCTCAAGAACGCGTAAAGTTAACGAGTCGAAATTTAAACCACATACGTATATCTATGGTTTCTTACATTTGTGAAAAAATCAAACTTCTTAGTTTCCGTAGAAAAAAGTTAGAGCTGTTTATGTCGTAAAAAAACACTTATTTTAACACTCACAAAGGAATCAAAACCTACAGCGTATTTTCAGTTGACCTAGAACTATAAAAATTTGCCTGAAGCATTGTCTTAGAGTATACATATAGGAATAAATCTGAAAACTGTACATTTTATAATTGAATCATAAAAAATAGGGCTTAAATAGAAAAAATGTAGGCCCAAAATTCAAAGATATTAAATATTATCATGTGGGGTATTATATGAAAGAGCTTCATTAGCACATGCTTATACAGGTTTACAATATGTGTATTTTTTGATGTCTGACGATAAGAGTATAAAAAAAAAATTATTCATTATCCTATAGAGATTTCAACACAATTTTGTGAAATTTCCAGGTTTTGTACGGGACCCTCGGTGTGCGAGCCTGACTCGCACTTGTCCGGTATTTTTAATGTTGGACGTTAAAACGATTTTATTTTATTTAAATTTGATAGGCTATTCTTTGGAAATAGTCCCATTGAAATTTTATCGAAATTGGCTGAGCTAAAAATCAATAATAATGTGAAAATTTCTACATCGATGATTTACTTAGTTATTAAACTCCATTGCTTGCCGCATTTACAGCGTGAGCCAAGGCATGCGACAGCTACATTACAATAAATTTTACATAATTATTAAAAACATTCAATTAAACAAGCAAAAAATAAAACAGTTAAAATAAAAAATACAATTAGAAAAGTCAATAATAATAAAAATGTCATAGTAAAATAAATATTTAAAATCCAATGTCAGAAATAAAAAGTTAAAATAGATGTCATTGTAAATGATGAAATAATGATACATCAATTCGATCGAAAAATAATTATGCATCTAGTGTTTAGATTGGCTATAGATCTCCTCTAAACCTTAGTTAGAGGTAGAGTAGTAGTTTTCATTCGAGAATTTATAACAACTGATTATTATGAAACTGAACATCATTTAGCAATTAAGTTAATAGATGATTTCCATAGTCAATTATGTGAGGCTTAAAATTATCCATGTGTTTTACTTCTTCTTTCACAAAGTGATTATACGCAATCAATCTACAAAGCAAATAATATCATAATTGGTCTATTTACTAATCGATCGAACGGACTTATTCAACTTACGCAATCAGCAAAATTGGAGAACTAAAATTTCCAACCAGCTTTTTAAATTCTGTTTAGCAAACGTGATCGTGGTGACCTCATTCGAATTTCCTCGTAAGTGGGTTGATAGGTTGATTCATTCAAATTTCACATACCTGGCACGGCAGCTGGTATGGTTCTCAGGAAGGCTGTTATTGTGGCTGTAGCTACTTCTTGAGGAGTTGCCTTCTTCGGGCAGCCTTGACCTGGAGTCACCTGTAACGTGGCACGTTTTGTTAAAAACTCTGTACGACGTATGAAATATGATGGATGTGTAAAAGTAATATTATGTTATCAGATACATCTGATCTATTTCAAACCAAATTGAAATTCTTTATTAGCTAGCCCAGTCATGTCACAGGAAATAATATTACCCGTAACACTATCGGAAACAGAGTAGTGTCATGGGAAATTTACTTTTACCCGTAGTACTACTAGTAGTGTCGCGGGAAAGTAAAATTTCCTTTCGCTCTACTGGTTGATCCAAGCAGTTGAGCCACAGGGGATAGACGAATAAAAAATGATATTTTTAAACAGCGATGTTATAGAAAGAAAATCAGCTAAACAACAGTTAAATCAACGAGGCTCAAACTAAGCAAACTGGGCAAGGGCTCATTCATTTAACAACGACCTTTCTCATAGGTTTTATACCGTTTTCATAATGATGTTGATTTTGTCAATCTCCAAGATGATACCTCATTCACATGGAGAAGGTTTTAACGCCTTGAACGATAGAAAAATGCATCTACGAAGGCGGTACAGACGCGGAAAACTTTGACGGCGGACTTTATCTGCCAAAATCACACTAATATTATTAACGCAAAAGTTTGTAAGAATGTATGGATGGATGTTTGTTACTCTTTCACGTAAAAACTACTGAATGGATTTTAATACACTTTACAAAAATATAGCTTACACATCAGAATAATACATTTATAAATATTTTGTGTGAATTTTCCAAAATATAACGATAAATGTCGAGTAAGTAGGAAAATTCTGCAATCTGCGAGCAGCGACCTTAAAGATAGACGCCTAATCGTACAAAATGAAATGTCGCCGACCAAAATCAACCAATCATATAGAAATCCACCAATCCAATAACTAGTCTTCATTAGACTGGCGTTGCGGTCGCGTCTCAAAGCAACGAGGTAAATATGGTGAACTGCTCTGTGTATTAGGGCCTATTCTGTGTCTGCGAGCCATTCTAGAGTGCGCTGCAAGAATGTCAAAATAAACAACTGTCGATCGAATAACTGTCAAATCAATCGATAATCAGCCCTTGGATATCATCATAATAATATTATAAATCCGAAAAGTTTGTTCCTCTTTCACGCAGCAACAGAGCAACGGATTGACTTGATTTTGGCATGGATATAGTTCAAGGGCCGGAAAGTGACATAGGCTTCTTTTTATCCCGAATAAATAAAAGGTTCCTGTGGGATAGCACAAAAGTCAAATTCCACGTGGGCGGAGTCGCAGGCAAAAGCTAGTATTTTATAATTTTATTTTACGGGTCTGAAGATAGACCCGTTTTTCCTGAGTTGAGTTCTTTATAAGAATATGCAGTGTCGTCGTACCGAAATCAAATGTCTTTAGCTCTAAACGATCGATTAAAGATACGAATTTTCATGAGTTTTCCAGCTACTTTTGAACTAACTAATGGTAATGTAAGTGCTCATGTTTTTACCTCTCCCCCTCTCCCCCTCAAAAAGGAGCAGACATATTTGGTGATAGAGTCGCTTATACCTCGTCTCTGATTCAAAGGTCTGAGGCTATTATGAGTGGCTATTAGGACTATTTGATTAGTGACTTTGACATAGTTAAACCAATTTAACCAAGTTAGTTGTTATTTTCTAGGAGTTCTAAGTTATAACCCAGATTGATGGTAATAATCAGTTTGGGATAATAGGATAGGCGAATTATACCTTATTTATCTGAGGTAAGTCAATTACAAATAATTTATTAAAGTAAATACATATGTAAGTCTTAGTTGCTTTATAAAGTCGAAAAAAGTAAGTACCTACCTAATTCGGTATTTATACCGCCTAAAAGCCTCTGACATGGCGAAAGAGCTCAAACAGCCGGAACCTACAATATAATGAGTCATCTGATATATGGTAGCGCTCAGTCGCAAATGCTATCCGCGGTGTTCCATCCAAAGATTCACCGCCGATCGTTGCTTATAAAGTGAACAGAAGAAGTTGATAAAAATAAATTATACATTTAATAATTAACTAATAAAAACACTGACAATTCTATTCTATGCATGCGAGCCTTAATTCAAAACTTATTTTATAACTTTAGTCTTACCATATTGGGTTTCAACAGGGTTCCCTCCAAGAACACGTGGTGGTCATTCAGCGCCTTGTAGACAGCAGCAAGCACAACTTCTGTCACCTTTTGACCTCTAACGATGTCATGATCGCCTGGTAACCAAATCATAGCATTAATAGTTAGTTTACTCTGAAAAATAATTAACTGCATGTCTGATTTTCTCTTGTGTTTATTTAATTCAGTTTAATCCACTGCTAGAAATAGGTTTCTCCAATAGATTTTTAACAAACCAAGTTTGAACCAGTTTTGGTACAGTGTGCTCCTCAGATCATCTGTCTACTTTGTCATGATGCTATGCTGTGATGCCCGTAACCTCAGAGCAAATAAAGAAAATCAAGAGAGAACGTCGTTGAATAGACAAGTGAGGCTAGTATTTATACACGTGGTGAGTGCGTCAGAATTGCGCCGCCGCCATAGTTCGACTGACAAGCCAAGGCGTAGTTTCATTGTACGTTGGATGTGTGTGTGATTGTCTGTACACGGCGAGGCGTAGTTTTGGTCGGCCTCACTTGTTTGTTCACAACATTCTGTCTTTATTTTTTTATTTGGTCTGAGCCCGTAACAAAAAAAATAATTAAATAAAACGTTTATTGTTGAAAAAAAAACCAAAAAAGGGCGTATCTAGTATTACATTAATTTAAGACACTTAGTAGAAAATGCAACACCACTTAATTAACACCATAATGAGGAATTAAGGCAACAGAAGAACAAAAACAGGAGAAAGGCACAGAAGACGAAGCAATTTTTCAAAACAATAACCTACTGCTAGAAGACACGCACGCGTTGGTTTTCATACAGATTTCCGGAAAATAACACAGCCATTTAAGGAATATAGCTTACCATCCAAAAGTACATCAGGTTCCACAATAGGCACCAAGCCTTCGCTCTGGCAAATAGAAGCATATCTGGCCAACACCTGGGCTGTATCGTTGATGGCTTGTGGAGACGGGATGTTGGCTCCAATTTTGACAGGTGCCCTCCATTTGGCAAACCTACAGCCAGCCTTCTTGTACTCAGCACAGCGTTTGCCAAGGTCATCAAGCCCTAGAAATAGAAACACAAAATAGGTTGATTATGTTTAGTTAAACGTTCTCGTGGTCTTTGTTATACCTACTATGTTTTGTTTAATGTTTCTAAATTTCACTTATCAAAATTTTATGTCGTTAGTTTATATGTAGATCAAGTTTTGATATGGTATGATAATAGTCTAAAATCGCGCCAATTCAGCTCTTGGCAATTAATTTGGCATGGGCCACCAAGAGACCGGCTTAGCCGAGATTGGGGGCCCGCTGTTAATCCAATTGATGTGAATGAATCTAACGATAATGTTGTTTCGTGGACAATTTGTACCGATTTCTTACTTAGTTAATAAATAAACTTTCTTTCTTTCTTCATGGTATAATTATGAAGACCTTTTTGTTGGTAGGTACTTAGCTCAAGGTCGTCGAGATTAGATAGAAATAAGGATTACTTTAGATTGATTAATTAGATTGGTCATACTGGAAGCTTAATCACGAATTGTTCTTGGCCACCTGGAACTTTTTCTTTGACTTTTATAGATAAAAATGCTTATTATCATCACTGTTTCAGGCGTAAGAAGTTCACTGCTGAACATGGACCGCGCTTAGTTATAGATTTCAAGATTAGGTAGTTGGAAGCTACTTATATCCAACGGTTTTGGTGGTGGTGGTCCAACGGTGGTTTACAAAAGGTTATCTTGTATGTGCGTAAATTATTTATAAACAGGGTTATTTTTAATCAATTAACATCCTTTTAGGGGCTCATTCTGTACATAAAAACTAACAACTTGTGCTCTGCAACTTTTGTCAAAACTCAAAAAAAATCAGCTGCACCATACATTTTGTCGCGGGTGAACGATATTTTTATTTTTATAAGAGCGGGGATTCCTGATACAGGCAAACCTTTTCTTAAAAGGAATCCCCAATATAGGTACTGTATTTTAAAGTTAAATTATGAACCAAAATAAAAATCGTTTAAATTAAATTGTTTTAAAAAATCTGTATATCTCTGTGCATTATAAATTTGCAATTAGCACCAAGCTAAAATGCTTATTATACTTAGGTATTCGATCTAGTGGCAGCCCTGTTTATAGTTTTAAAATTCTTTTTGTTTGAGTTTTTACTACCAAAATCTCCATTTAATCAACTACTTTTCTACTTAAATGTACAGATAAAAAAGTGAACCACGGGGAAAATTGCCTAAGACTCTTTTTGAATACAACTTTTTGCCCCGCTCCAAACAATGCGGGGCGAATGAGGACCTTCAAAAAGAGCCTTAGGCGATTCGTCCCGCGGTGCGAACCGCTTGCGAGGTGAATCGCCGCTATACCTCTTTTTACTAACCTTTCTCAAGGTAGGCCATCATTTAGTCACTTGTAATAAGCTAAACTCCGTTACCTTGAGTAGTAACTTCATCCTCAGACAAGAACAGCGGCACCGAGTCCCGATCAAGCTTGATTCCAGGTATGATGCCCTTCTTCTTCAGGACGTCTATGAACGGAGTACCATCATCTGTTTTCTGGTAGACCGTCTCATCGAAGAGAATTGTTGCCGAGATGTGATCCGCTAGAGACTGGAAAGTCAACGTTTTGAAATTGAGTTGTTGCAACTTAGGAACTCTTTATTTTTACCATGTCAGTAAGCCTTATTACAGAGGCGCCAGCGTAAATTAATTAGCAACGTAAAAAGCGTTCTCTCTATCGAATGCCTCAAGTAAAAAAGAAACAGAACTATGCTATTTAGCTAATATAGTTACGCTGGCGCCTCTGTAATCGGGCTTAGTATGTAGATATGTTGCTAAAAGAATGAAAAAAGATCGGGAATCAATATATTACTAATCATTATACACTCTGTAATCATTATACACTCTGTATTGGAATATATCATACCTAATACACGTAGAATTGGAATACCTAATCAGAATCATGCCCGATACCAAGCTTAGCTTGTGCTTTCTTTTTTTGCTTCAATGCCATCGGTAGCCTCCATTAACATTATCATAAATTTAGCTATTGTATATCCACAGCTGGACATATATACCTCCCTTAAAATATCGGTTTAAAGCGACTTGCATCCAGCGTCATCTTACAGCTATCTACTTTGTAATTAGGTATTGTACGCTGCATTTATCAGTAGATACGAGTAGTGTAATGAAGGCAAATAATTAACTATTAGGCTTCGAGCAAATATCAATAGAGTCACAATCGTGCAAAAAAAGTGTCCGAACCAAAACTCTGCCCAAGCTACGTAGTGGGCAGACTTTTTAATAAGTCGTAAGGCAAATGCAAGCCGATTACAACGCCGCACGATGTCAAAGTGCTCGGTTACAAGCACTAATTAGGCGACATAACGTCTAGTTTCGAGAAAACGGGTCATTGTGAATTATTTAATGTAAATCTAAGTCGGTATGTACGACGGCGCTCGGACATTTTTTTACTACTCTCACTTAGGTACTGTGGCTCTGTAGATATTTGCTCGAAGTTATTATTAAACTGCTATCAGATGCCGTCACACAATATAATATCTCGATCTTTACCAAAACATCTATGGGGCTGCGATTGATTTTTATTAGGATAAAGAGCGTAACATTGACGACAGCGTGGAATACACCTTTGCTTATGATCAGCATAATCTCAATTTATATTTTACCCTTCCAACCTAAGCTTCTATCCTACGCATCCTAATCAATCATTCTCCTCGCTAAGTGGCTCTCTCCGCGCAATACTCCCCCCTCAATTATATCCTATTTGGGGGTTATTGATGATGGCATCAGGCCTGGCAGAAACAAGTACCTAATGGTATTTTGTCTCAGAATATCGACATTTAGATCATAAATTATTGCCCTCAGCCATCAGTTTATCAAGGTTTTATCTGCCCAATGTTACAACTTACCTACTACCTATAACACGCCGATCTCCTAGTAACTTGGATTTAAAAAAAAAGTAAGTTCGTATGGGCTGGATGGCGAGCCCTGGTGTCAAACTTTTTAAACCGCCTGAAAACCTTTGATATGGCTAAACGGTTAAAACACCGAGACCCACGTTTTAACGAGTCATCCGAGCCACGGCAGCGCTCAGCTGTAAATTCCACCTTCGGTCACCGAAGTGCGAAGACTGACCGTGCACAACTTTACTTAACTTTTGTGACTCCTAAGAAAAACCTAGTCAAACTTAGCTGCATCCATACGCAATGCAGAGAGAACCTTTTTAGGGTCCCGTACCGTAAAAACGGGACCCTATTACTAAGACTCCGCTGTCCGTCTGTCTGGTTGTCATCAGATCATGTATTTCTGTTGCCGCTATAATAACAAACACTGAAAGAAATATTTAAGGGCTTCCATACAACAGACCTATTTTTTGCCGTTTTGGCTCGATATTAATAATGGTATCAGGTAGATGCTTGAAATATTCACAGAATATTCACTTCATGAATAAATAATTAAAAATAAATATTATGCGGTACGCAACTCTACGTAAGCAATTAAAATAAAATGTATTAAGGGTCGGTACCATACGGCACGGAACGCTTGGTGCGCGAGGCGTCCGACTCGTACTTGCCAGATGGTTAGCCATGATCTCGAACTTACGCAGCGCAAAGACTCAAGTCAATTTTGAAATTTTTAATGTAGACTATTATA
Source organism: Hypomecis punctinalis (assembly GCA_949316475.1). Taxonomy (NCBI): domain Eukaryota; kingdom Metazoa; phylum Arthropoda; class Insecta; order Lepidoptera; family Geometridae; genus Hypomecis; species Hypomecis punctinalis. Next base: position 26,367,934 of record OX438795.1, read on the forward strand.
GTAAAACAGTGCTAGCAGTGCTGGCATAATCGACTAAGGCCCTAGTACCTATAGTAAATCAGATCAAAAAAAACTACGCCATGAACGCTACTTACTTTGGTGTACACCGTGGCTCAGGTGATGATAAAAAATGACAACCCACCCAGAGCAATAAACAGGTCGTGCGTTAAACTTTCACGGCCGAAAATGAAGAAAGTAAATGAAAAATGCACGACATTAAGGCAATATACTGCGACGATGCGGCCGGCCTATAACTCACGCTGAATATTTTATTCCGACGACTACCCTCAGGGGGGATATTGTGTTCGTGTCGACGACTATCTACTACCAAAAGAGAACTCATTCATATAGATAGATGCCTATAGGCATCGCATATGCCTAGTATGCATATATGTATTTAACCAATATGTAGGGTAGATGCTCCGGTTGTTGTCATCCTATATCGAGCGAAAAACGGCTAAAAATTCAGGTTTGTTGTATGAGAATATTGATTTGTTTGTATTTTAATTTGTTTGTTTTATTGTATTTGTTGTTATAGCGGCAACAGAAATACATCGTCTGTGAAAAATTCAACGCTCTAGCTATCACGATCACGAGATAGAGCCTGGTGATAAAAAAAAATGACAAGTCAATGCTGGTGACAGACAGACAGAGAGGCAGACAGACGGACAGCGGAGTCTTAGTAATAGGGTCCCGTTTTACCCTTTGGGTACGGAACCCTAGAAAGAAGATGAACTGAGCTTCGCTTAGTACAAAACTTTACCTAGATACTAGAATTTTAAATTTATTTTTTATCTTAATGTTTTCTATCGAAATTTGTTAGAAAATTTAAAAACACTCTTTTTATGTTGCTCAGTGGAAAATCAGGAAGTGACTCGTCTATCACGTAAGCCGTCAACGGCTAGGTAGCATTTTCCTTATTTTTTGGGAAGTAGCCCGGGAAATAAACAAAATGAATTTATTACCAGTCATAAATGTAAACAACATTAATCCGTGAATTATTTGTTTAACGAATTAGCCGATTTATGGGGCTTATGATTTTTTTCGGGTTATTTTGAGATTAGTCAGTACGGATAACAGCGACGTAAATACAAATTTTGGCATTAAATAAAACTGTTGATTTTATTAGATTTTGTACCGCACCTACTGCAAATAAATTACAGATTATACTACTAATATTATAAACGTGAAAGTTTGTAAGGATGTTTGTTACTCTTTCACGCATAAACTACTGAATGGATTGAGATGAAACTTTGCAATAATATAGCTTATTTATCAGAATAACACATATAAATAATAACGATATTGCTTTAAGTAAATATGTGTTCAGTAAGTAGGAAAAATTCTGCTATCTGCGAGCTATTCTAGAGTGCGCTTCAAGAAATGTTCAAAAAAATCAACTGTCGAATCTAACAACCGTCAAATCGTTTTTTTTTTTTTCATCTTTTTTATTAAGGGTGGTAAGGTAGAGCCTCGGGTTTGAAAGACGGAAAGTGAAATTTTTCATCCCGGATAAATAAAGGGTTCCCGTGGGATAGCACAAAAATCTCAATATCATGCGAGCAAAGCTAGTAAAAGCTAGTGTATGTAATAATTATTTTTCGCAAAAAATTATAAGTAAGTAATGTAAGACCGACTTCCATCCGATCGAAATACGATAAAATATGTTTAATAATAATCGATGACTTTTTTCTCTTTTTCTTATTGTGTAAGGTAAAATAGTTTAGCTTAGTTTGTGTCTATTATTATCTTTGTATGTTTATCATCATCATCCGCTGTCATGAAGCTAAAGTGGAGATGGTCAGGACACGTGGCCAGATGGTGTGAGGAGACAGGTGGAGTAGTGGGCGAGGCAAGGGAATCGGAGCGTTGGTCGTCCGGTTCCAAGAGATGGGTCGACGATATTGTGAAAATCGCAGGTCAGACTTGGATACGATTGGCACAGAACCGAGACAAATGGCACCGTAAGAGAGATGCTTATACCCAGCAGCAGGACGGAGGAGACTTTGTATGATACTTAGTTTAAATACCTAGTTAATAGATAACTTACGTCATCCGCTGTGAAAAGAAGTTGTCGATATCTTCTCCTGTTGTTTTCGGTGTTTTCTAACCCAACGGCAGCCAGAAGTTTACCGATACCCTCTACAACCAAAAAGTCACTTAATAACAAATAAATAATCACTTTAGTTTTATTCTCTTACTTGTAGAAAAATGAGAATAATATAACAATAATATTTTTTCATATATTTTAGTTGCTGTCCAATTTTTTTTCTAGTTCTTTAACTCGTAGATATTCAAAACTATGATATCAGGTGATAAATTTGCAAGCCATTTTTATTGCTGACCGTATAATTATTAGTAAAAGTGGTTCATAATGATGATCTGAATGACCATCCTTTCGACTTTGTACATCGATTCAGATTAAAACTTAGATACTACATAAAAAAAATATTGTTTGCTAGAGTCTGTGCAATAAGAGAAGCGTCGTAGGTGAGGTCACCCGTATGCCATTTTACCGATTTTGTTACGTTGGCAACATTGCTCTGTCATTGCTAGTAGATACAACTAAAAGGATTTGATACTTGGTAGACAGTAGACACCAATTCGGTTTTCATCAGTTTTTGACTGGCGTCTACCAAGTAGTCGATACCTTGGCTGCTGATTAAAATCTTATTGTGTAATAATACAATTTGTAAAATTAAGTATACCGTTGGTTTCATCAACAGCCAATATTCCTTTTCCTGGAGTGACTATAGCTTCGGCAGTAGTCCTCAGTTCTTCCTGGAGAGCTGGATCGGGGTAAGAGAAGTGGGTTGTCATCGTTCTGTAAGTTAATACGTAAACTATAGTGTGTTTATCAACCTTCTTTCGGATACACTTGGGATAGTTTGCGCCCAGGGGATTGTTTTTTGAACTCGCACAGTTTGGTCATATACGGAACTTGTATGGAGTACTCGCAACTTCCATAGACAACATAGAGATTCTCGATACAATCTGTCAACGTTACGTCAACGTATATAAACGTTCCGAGGCGTTCGAAGTTCGAGATTTGAAAAACTTGGTCTCATTCGCCTCTTTCTTCTATCGTACGGTTAGACAGACGCGACCAAAGCACCACCCTTTTAGGGTGGACATTCCGCACATTAGAACCAAGCGTTTCGAATCCTCATTCATCACACGATCATCAGCACTAATTTATTAACATTATTCTATTTTAATAAGTCGTTAAGGGAGCATAGATCTCCGAAATACAAGGTATACTTAGTTTGGAGATTTGAAGCTCATTGTCATAAAACAAGGGTCAATAAATTTTGAATTTGAATTGAAGCCAGAATGTGGAAGTTTGTGGAAGACCGGTCGGTAGCGGCTTACATCCAGCGCGATCCTGTGGTCTTAATTAGGTCACCCGTCCACCTTGTGCGTGGACGTCCTACGCTGCGCTTGCCGGTACGTGGTCTCCACTCGAGGACTTTTCGACCCCATCGGTCATCAGTCTTCCGTTACAAATATCAACATCACAGACAGCTAACATCACGTCTTTTATTGAACCTTTCGCATAGTAGGCCCCAATTCCTCACAGCTCAAGATAATCTAAGGGTCATATTTTATACTTCAGTAGGTAATTTATTTTGCACGTATTGTATAAAAATCTTACATTAATTATGTAACCACACTAAATGGTATCACAGTAAATATCAAACTGAAAGCATGCATGAATAAGGCGTGATACTTATCTAATGTTATCTAAATAACCTTATATCTGTAGAGATATGGGGGTTACTTTAAAAATAATTTACTGTAAACAACACCCATTACCACATAATATAATGTTGTATTATATTATAGCTTGTACAGGGTTATTTTAAAAGTGTATAAAGTTATTGCAAGAACTCATATGAGTTGCAGGCAACTCTACTGTTAATCACCAACCAAGCCGTGGTGGTCTAGAGGTATGACACCCGCCTTACAATCGTGAGGTCGTGGTTTGAAATCCCGGTCCCGTACCAATGAATTCCTTGGAATTTATGTACGGAATTTCACACCACGGGCTTTTCGGTGAAGGAAAACATCGTGAGGCAACCTGCATGCGTCCGTAGAAGAAATTCGATGGCGTATGTGAATCCACCAACACGCACTGGGCCAGCGTGGTGGATATGGCCCAATCACCCTTCGTAGGTAGGCCTACGTCCTGCAGTGGACTATTAAAAAGGCTGATACAGTACTACTGTCAATCTATTGAATTCATTACAATATTCCTACCGCCACATTAGTTTCTTTTTACTTCCACTATTAATTTCTTTTCTCGCATAGTCGCGCGAATATTTAAATCTGTAACCCGTTTAAATAAATAAATAAACCAAGGGCCACCAAGGTACAGGCTTGCCCTAGATTGGGGCCCAATGATAAATCAAATTCCATGTCAATTTAATTTCGTAACCGCTGCAAATAATAAATATATTAGAAATTATAATATAATTAGATTTGTTATGTATGTACCTACCTATAAATTTAGACTGTAAAATTTAAATCTTTTGTTTTGTTGTTTTTTTTTGGAAATAAAAATATCTTATAATATTATCATTAAAAAGATGGCTAAATGTCTAAATAAAAGTAGCCCTGTATTCATACTGAACATTGTCTTCTTAATAAAAACTTAATTTACGCCACACTGATCTCATAGATCCCTCTTAAATGATATCGAAACTTGAGAGTAAAAGTAGATAGTTTTTAATCTGCGTACGTGCTTCATCTTCGACCACAAGGTCGCTTGCCTTCAGAGCGATTCGGCCAAGCACAAACTTATTCGGAATAAAAAAAAACTTCGCGTCTCGCTCAGAGAAGGAAAGAAATAATAGCTCTTTACTGTATAGTGAAAACCACTCCATTTTAGAATAGTTTGTACCTACGTAATTTGAAAAACTAACTACTTACTTACTATATGTATAAGTTTGTATACTTGTATGTAATTACAACTTATTAGACAATATTAAGAGCTTGATTCTTCAAAAGAGGTGCCATAACAGCATTGTAAACATAGTACCTATATTTTTATATATTAAGTAGTAGTTTTAAACTACTTTCTGTGTGTAATTAAGTCTAAAATAAGTAACGTATTGGTTCTGTCTGTAAAGTTACTTATTACGAGTAAGACAATAAAGAAATTGAAATCGTACCTGTTGTACATACATATTAATTTAGGTATGGGTATAAAATGTACAGGATTACTGAGAACTAACGTACTAAGCCGAGAGGAGGTGATTTAGACCATCATCATGAATAACTTTTAATATGGGGCTAACCCAGAATTTGAAGATAAAACAGCTATTTTGTTTATATTGACGATTCAGAGTTGCAATTTTATATGGAACAGCTGATTTGTTTTCTCAAATTACTTCTCATCTACTCGAAAGAAATAGACCTCATGAGAGACGGTCAAGGTGATAGGTATAATATCTATCATGTACCTACTCTGATATACACAGCTATGAAAACGTTATAGTAAGTAAGTTATGTAATACGGATATTTAAAACTATAGCTAGCTAATCATGATGATCAAGTAGAGAAAACCTCACAGTACATGCACTGGAAGATTTTGGGGCTTACTATGATGAGAACGCTTCGTCAAAACGCAGTCCTCTGTCTTCAACCTCAGAAACCCATAGGCTAACAGGACAATAGGCCCAATTATGAAGGCGCCATCGTATAGGAGACGTCTACAAGTGGTATATTGTTTTTGCCCACTTTTCATTGAAATACTTGTAGAAAAAAAGATATTAATTTCTCGTAGTATTTATATGTAAAAAATTAATAGATAAATGTCTACTTTATCTGAAACTTTAAAATCTCATGTCACTATTTTTTTTGTATTTTTGACGAATTTTTGTATACTGAAATTTACTAAAGTGGCCACAACTGGGGCGTCTGCCCTACTATTTATTTACCGATAAGCACAGGCGAAGAAGTCTGTCTACGCCGAAAAGACGTGGATAGAGAGCAACATTGGGCTCGCATGAAGGCGCCATCGTAAAAATAGATATCGACGGTTGAAAGGCAATAATTACCAAGCGACATATTGGCAACTTTACACCAGAGCATTTTAAAGATTTATTTATTGGAAAAAAAATCATATAAAATTTTCTATTACTCATTTCTACTCGGTTCTAATAGATTATAAATGAAATTTAAAAGCTTTATGAACTTCCATTTAAAAAATATGATTTTTCTCAATAATTTAAGAGATAGTGTCGGTTAGTAAAATTTTGATCAAAATCACAAACAGGTAAAAATTACTAACCATAAACAAAATTTTATCATAAAACATGTAAAATTAACTAAGCTCCAATATTTTATGATTATATTTGAAGCAAAATGATGCATCCAGAATAAACAGATGTTTAACACATAGGTAAAATGATCGAAATAAAAAGATAAATCACTTTACTGCCAGGCAATTTCAACCATAGTCCTATTTAAATAAGGTAAGTGTAGGACAAAAAGTCCTACACTTACCTTCCAAAAAGGAACAACCTAACAAAAATTCAGGTTTGTACACTACATTAGAAACTTTTGCAAAAGTTATCAACGGATATCGTCATCACCAATTCTTAAACAGCCCTTGTAGTCATCTACAATAATCACTCTCTACTGAGTATGAACCTCATCTGATAATGAATGAAAAAAAAATGCTATCAAAAATATTGTCACAATAAAAACTACTTAAAATTAAAACTATAAAGTTTACATCGGTTTCTGGAAAACCTATCTAAATATTTATTATAAAAATCTACCATGTCAAATCATTACCTATTTTATTGTTAATTATTGTTTCTATTAATTTGTCGTCGTCGTTGTCTTTGCAGACATTGCACAGCTGGACTAAGGCTTCCCCTATAGATTTCCAATAAGACCGGCTGGAAACGTCTTACTTCCAGCACGATGCTGCGGTTTTGATGAGATCTTCCGTTCATCTCGGAGGTGGACCCATAATCTTATCAAGACTACGCTGCGATTAGGCCCACAGTAAACGGTCACGTTTCGGGAACACACAACTGTTGCAACTCTCGTCTTGAGGCACTGAGGTTTATCGGATGAAAAGACGTCATGTGGTTTTCAGAACGCTGCCTAGTCGAGTTGGATTCAGCGATTGACCTCCTTCTTGAAGTTTGATTTACCTAGCTGGACTACTTGTCCTTTTTTTTTCAAAGAAATATTTTATGGATACCACCCCGCCGGGGGAGCAGGGTGGTTATGTGGGCGTTCCACTGATCGGTGTACCCACTACAAACCCTGGGATGTTGCTGCCTATGTGCTGGAGCTGCGGGGACGCTTTCGCACTCGTTCGCGACTCCAGTAGCACTGACCCCCTAGGACCTTGCCCTATTTAAGGGTGGATTTTCACCCTTCTTTCCTTAAGTGGCGCGGGGAAATACCGCACGCTCTTCCTACCGTAGCCCTCGGGCTACGCTTTTCAGGCAACGAACTCCCTCGAATTTGTTGCCCAAGCCACCTGTTACGGGATCGAAGGAGAGCGTGGAAAATCCTTCTCCGACGCCCAGTTCTTTGGCGGCGCATCGGGAGTTCCGAGAAGTTCTCCTTTTCGCGCTCCACGGTTTCCTTTCGACACAAGCGCAACATAACTTGTTCGCAAAAGGAAACGGCCGTCTCCCACGATCTCTCACAACCAAGCATTGACTGAATCAATGCTGGAAGCGAGAGATCAGTTCCTACACTTGCGACGAGGCATCGGCGTTCATTTGCCTATGCTGAACACTCCTCCAAAGTGTTTTGGGACAAATCCTCGTCGCAGCCGCAGTGGTGGCACTCTGTTGACGGTTCTCTTCCGGCTATGCGGCACAAGTACTTTCCGAAGCATCCATGCCCAGAAAGCACCTGCGAATGTTGCACGAGCCGGAAGATAAGCGACCCATGCGCCCTGTCCAGCCAGTCAACGAGAACGGGCTGTATAGCTTCGACGGTCCAGCTACCAGCTGTATGCTTGGCCAGCTCCTCCTTCCACTCCTCGAGCATGCATGCGAGTGTCGGATTCTGCCCGCGTCGGCGGAGCTCCGTGCGCCACGAGTATGTTCGCATGTACCTTGTGTTTACTGATTTTAACAATTTACTGTGTTGTCTGAAAATAAAATTATTTATTTATTTACTTCCACTTCTAAATCCCATTGAGGTGACCCAGCCAAAAGGCATGTCGCGTCACACGAAATAGTGCGATAACCTCTGACTACCCCTATGGCCATATTATTGCGCGTTGTGGTCACTTTAGAAAAGCGACCGTTTCTCAGTTTAGGGCGTCCGCCCATATAAGCACCCCGTATAAGGCCATCGACCACACCACTCCAAGATAAAAAACGACTAGCGGCAATTGGTTCCCCAAGATTAGGAAGAAGGCGTTTAAGTGACCCAGCCGCACCCATTATTCGTGGAACTAACTGGGCGAAATGCTCCCAAAAGTTCCACTTTTCATCGAGGTGTAGGCCTAGATACTTCATCGTAAGCTTCACCTTGATCGATTCTCTCCCTAGTAATTCCGGCGCTCGTCGAGGGCCATGGAATACCAGGGCCTCCGACTTGTTCAGCGCTATTTGGAGTCCCAGATTCACTATCCTTCTCGCCACCACCTGCACCGTTGCCATCGCAAGACTGGCAGCCTCTTCGTAGGTTCTCTACACAAACCCACGGCAGTGCATTAAATGCGTTGGCGATGTCTAGAGACACGCCACCAACACTTGACCATGAGCCACCACCTCGTCCGAGAGGACTTTGACACGTTTAACAGCGTCGATTGTAGACCGGCCCGCCCGGAAACCAAATTGCTCGTCGGACAAGTGTGGACCAATCCTATCAAGATACTGGATGAGGCAAGCAGCTATCACGCATTCGAACAGCTTGTCCACCTCATCCAGCAGTACTATAGGGCGGTACGCGGAGGGAGAGTCCGCAGGGCGCCCGTCTTTCCTCAGAAGGACTAACCTATCCGTCTTCCGTAAATTTAGGAACTGACCTGTCTCCAGACAGGCTGGACTACTTGCGGCATCGCTGGATAGACTCAAGCACAGCCCATGTCTTGACCGAATCAACATATGCTAAACACACTGAAACACACCAAATTACCAAGCTTCTATCTCGCTTCAATCTACTCCCTTTTTTCGATTTTTATGTACTTTTAACAATAGATTTAAATCAATGTAAAATATAAATTTAATAATCTAATATAAAGTCATATCTGAAAATCTATAAATATAAAGTCATAAAATTTTAATAATGCACTTACCGAGTACACAAACAAGCTACGAGATTAAGCACTTTGCACCATACGCGCACGCATGCGTGTTGTCTAAGCGACAGTTCGGTGAAGACATAATCGTTATTTTGTTACCAACAGCCACTTAGAATCTGATTTACAGTGCGGATAAGTGACAAAACAAAAAAGGTGCTGTATGGATAAGGTCACATTTAGAGAAATCTCATATCAGAAATAGTTATCTAAGTAACACAAACTTAAAAAAAATCGGCGGGTAGAAAATTACTTAACGACAAAATATTTCCTGTTTTAGGCAGGTAGATATTCACTACTTCACATTTTTGAATAAATTATATTTAGGTAAAAAGTACTAAATGACAAAGAATGTTTATTGAATGTGTGTTAAAAAGTATATATATTACGAGAGAGAAAAACAACAATCAGGTAAAAATTCTTAAGTAATGCTAATTCCTGGGTACTCGCAAGGCAGAAAATACTTTATGTTTAGATGCATTATTTAGAGTCGAGGCAAAAATTACTTAGTGTAAATTATAAAAATCTAATCCTTACTATGTGAAAAATATTCATAAATCATTAAAATTTTAGTCGCTTGGACGCCGAAAACTGTGAAAATGTGTCTTTTTTTAAATTACCAAACGACAACAAACTTCGTCCTAGCGCCGTGAGAGTAAGACCAATCGACGCAGTTTTTTTTTTCTGATTTCAGTGATATATATAACTCAATATCGCCCAAAATGTCGCTTGGTAATTTTTGCCTTTCAAGCGTCGATATATACCTACACATTTTTGAGAGAACACTTTTTACGTAAAAAGTGTTTTCATCATTATCATCATCGTCCACAGCCTTCTTTATCCCACAGCTGGGTGTAGGCCTCTCGCTTAAGTGCCATCTGCTTCGGTCCTTTGCCAATCGTGTCCAGCCACATGTTCGACCCGCGATTTTGACGATATAAGTAATATAGGCGCTAGTTAGCATTATGCTAATTAGGCTTAATTAGGCCTAATATGTTATCATAATGTTATATAATTTAAAAAAATGCTAAATAGATAATTTATGTGCTAAGCCAATGGAACTAAAAAAATTAACTACATCCGCAAATAGTGTTGCGGTAAAGGTCAATTGTTATATTACTACCATGGATGTATTAAATAAGCCAAAATCCTTGATTACTACTTTAAGAAAGAACATCATTTTATTCTAATCGACGTTAAATTAAAATTTTGTAATCGAATTTGTTATGACGACCGAAGACCATCCATCAAAGCTAGGTCTTTGATGATGGGAAAAAATTACTATCACTACATAGTATAAAACAAAGTCGCTTCTTGCTATCTGTCCCCATGTGTTATTATATCTATAAAACTACGCAACAGATATTGATGCGGTTTTTTTTTTGTTAGAGTGATTCAAGAAGAAGGCTTATAATTATGTATAATACACCTGTTCGAAGCCGGGGTGGGTCGCTAGTAGTAAATAATTAACAAATTAATAAAATATTTCATTCCATGTATGAGGATAAAAAATCGCAACAAAAAGCCAACATTACGCGGTGTTCCCAGGCGGTCACCCATCCAAGTACTGACCGCGCCCGACGTTGCTTAACTTCGGTGATCGGACGAGAACCGGTGTTTTCAACGTGGTATGAACGTTGGCGACAAATCACTCAGAAATAATGTTCTATTCCAAATAAATCTCTAAAAGGGAACAATGTAATAAAATTTTTAAGAAAAATTATAACTTAATACACGTGATAAACCAACGGAAACAAAAAACATCTACTTCTGCAAATAGTGTTGTTTGTAATAAGGGTCAATTATTACTACTCAATTCAGTAGGTATAGGCATAGACGAATTAGGTATTCACAATTAATCTAATGGTATAGGTAATGTGTTTTTTCCACCCGGTATCATATTAAAATTTGTAGACGAATTTTTAACCGACTTATAAAAAGGAAGAAGTTTTGTGTTGGTCTGTAGGTATGTATTTTTCTTGTGTATATATTCATCGATATCTTCACCAATATAATTGTGAGCCGTCTCAAAAAATGTTTTTCATTTCGAGAGGGTATACTTTTGAAGTGGTCGTATTTAAATTTTATTGAAATCAGCTGAACCGTTTTTGAAGAATCTACATAAAAATTTTATACATGGATTCGACCGAACTATTCGAATTTTGTACACGATGAAAGTCGGTTTTGCCATTTTTTACGCAAAATACTTAATAATACTACATAATTTTTTTACTATGGCTATGACGACTACTCCAGCAAAGAAGTAAGTAAGTATTTGATGATAGAAAAAAAATTAGATAAGCATCTATCTGTATGATCGAAGAAAGTTAAGTGCAAAAGCGAGGCCTTAATGTTTAAATTTTAAAAATAGCAAATATAATGATTTTTATTGCATGTATGACGATTTGACAATGAAAAATCGCAGCAAAAAGCCAACATTACGCGGTGTTCCCAGGCGGTCACCCATCCAAGTACTGACCGCGCCCGACGTTGCTTAACTTCGGTGATCGGACGAGAACCGGTGTTTTCAACGTGGTATGAACGTTGGCAACAGAGTCTTCGGAAATCATGTACTGTTTCAATATTCTGACGTCATGTTGTCACAATCGTATTTATTATAGCGACATCTTGTGACACTGCAGTAAACTTGGTCCAAATGGCCTTCACAGAATAGCTGCTATTTCTCATCCACCATAATGTTGTAACCAAAACAGTGTTATAGCAGGCAGCAAAAACATTTGTTACACAAAATTTTACCAGAGTGCGCTTTTACAAACTTAATTTGTATGTTCCTCGCTATCACTAGTCCTTCAAATGACCTTTATGTTTGCCCTCTCTTCGACTTATTTTCAATTGACAGTACTACCAACCAAGTAGCCAGTCCGGGAGTGTCTGTGTTTTACGAGAAAATTATTACAAAAAATGTAAGTTTACATATTAATTTATCATCTAAGCTTACTAAAAATATACCCGAGAGCAGATATCGAAAGTATTTTGTGTTTAAAAGAACAAATACCTATTTCACTTATTCGACGTTATAGGTTATATCAGGTATTTTCTTTTTGCGTAATGATTGTTTTAGCAATGAAAGTGATTGTTTATTCTGGTTAAATATTTTCATTAAGAGTGATATAAATACTTTTATTAATTACCTTTTTAAGGGGCAATTTCGTCGAAAAATTGTGTTTTGTTCTTGTGAAATATTTTGACTTTGATTTGGGGACTTTACATAAGTACCTCCTTAACTACATTTAACTTCAAAAAGTTTTCATAACATATTGCTCAGTTATTACCATTTTTCTATGATATCTTTATCAGATACAAGTCTTCACGGGTCATATTATTTTCGTGACCTTTCAAGGTCAACATATTCTAAAGAAAGGTAAAATATAAATAGCTACATATGTCGTTTACATAGCTATATTCTACTCATCGTTGATAATTTTAACATGCAGATTTATAATGTTGTTTTCTTTGCGTTGTATTAAAAAAGAATGGAAACAATTTAGGAGCAGTCAGATAGGTAAGTATCTACCTACCTACCTAATTGCTAGCGATCTGGAAAATTTTAACGTGAAAGAAATAATGAATAATGTTTATTACTGTTCAGATTTACATATAACATACCTAAAAAAATATAAACTACATTCAGCCATCAGCTAGGTAAAAATAAAAATCATTGCACATTTCATACAAACATTTTTTTTATTTAAGTAGGTATTGTGAAAGCAGATAAATTCTTTAATAATATTGTTGCTTAAAAGTCTATGCTCGTTATAAGTAAACAAAAAATTTAGCTACATTTATTTTTGTTAGGTTGGTTAAACGATTTTAAAGCAGTTTCTCAAAATCCAATATTGCTTTCACTTTCACATCACTACCGGAAACAATAAGCTTATTATTTTTTCGTTAATCAAAAAAATCAACTGTCAATTTCAAATTAAAAAAATGTCAGTTTTTACTTTTTTCTTTTGTCCCTCGCTCACCCCCAGCCCCAGTGTAAACTTCGATGTTACGTGATTTTTCATTCTAATTTTAAAATAAATGATCGATTTGTGAAACAAAAACCTATATCAACGTCCCCGTCTGTCCCCGTCTTGAATTGCGGTGAGTTTTTTTTATTAAGTAACTTTGAAAATAATGTCGAGTTTTTATTTATTTTAATTTTATAAGTGTAATTAACAAAAATGGGTCCAAAAAAGAAAGGGAAAAAGAAGAAGGGACCTCCAGAGTCAGGATGGTATCCTGGAATGGGCACAAAGCGTAAGTGGGCCCCTCAGTAAAAGTCAAGTTTTTTGTCCTAGTTTATTGTAACCTATTTCCTAGTCTCACCAGAAGATTTTAGATAACTAGCTCCTAGTGAGAATGCGCAAGCAAGTAATTTTATCTAAATAATAATAATATAGGTATATTAATATGAATCGTGGTTGTTAGGCGCGCCTGAACCGATTGGCTTGATCTGGAAATATTTGTGGAAGTTAAGGGAAGGTAATTTAAGGCTCCATCAAACACAGGCGGTACGAGCGGTAGAGCGGTACGAGCGGTAAAGGGCGGTACGGCAGTACCGCGACCGGACCTGTGTGAGCCCTTCTTATATAACCAGTACAATACAGATGCCCACCCGTCTGCTATACCGCTCGTACCGCCTGTGTGTAAAGGAGCCTTTTAATGGTGAGAAAACTAATAAAAATTTTCTTTTACCATGAAAAATGTTCCTGCTTGTAAAATATGTCATTGACAGTGGACAGATGGTGAGATGAAGTTCACCGAGTCAGCTAGTTTTAAATATTTTTGTTTGACCTATTGCTCTAGAATATCACAAAGAATATCCTAACATGGCTTATCCTGCGCTCAGGAAACCTACTTAGAAAAATATTCATGAATAAGTTTTCTCCATTTGGATAGTAAGTATTGAAACAGATAAGTAAACCTGCATAGATTAAGTGACCTTAATTTTTAGGGTTCCATACCTCAAATGGAAAAATGGAACCTTTATAGGATCACTTTGTTGTCCGTCTGTGTGTATGTCAAGACTCTTTATCTCGGGAACACGTAAAGATATCGAGTTGAAATTTAAACTGTATATGTATATTAAATTTATGGTCTCTTGCAGTTGTGTAAAAGAAAAACCTTTTTGGTTTTTTTTAATATAATAGAATGTTTTTATTCCTTTTTGAACACTTTGTATACTTGTGTCTCATCTCAGCTTCTCCCTTAACTAAATAAAACATCAAAGAAATTGTTAGATGTTTAACTAAAATACACCCAATACTATTAATAGTGTTGGGTAATTCTAATTACTTAAGTGGTTTACTAAAATTAAATAACAACACAACAATTTTCGCTGCGCTTGCCGGTACGTGGTCTCCACTCGAGAACTTTTAGACTCCACCGGTCATCAGTCCTCCGTGCTATGTGCCCTGCCCATTGCCATTTCAACTTGGTAATCCGTTGGGCTATGTCGGTAACTTTGGTTCTTCTCCTCATTCCTGATTCGATCCCGCAGTGAGACTCCAAGCATAGCCCAACAATTTTGACTGGGAAAGGGGCCCCATCTAAAGAATTTGCCACAGGCCTCAGATGGTATAGTTACTCTGGAGAAGCTCACTTAACAGCTGTACGAGGATTAGGTTATCCGTAGCTTGTAGCTAACATCACAGCTGCCAATAAGTTTGATTTGTTACCATGCTGTTGCAAGATCAGTATTCCAAGAATGAAACTTACCTGCAATCCTACTAATATTATAAACGCAAAAGTTTGTATGTATGGATGTTTTTACTCTTTCATGCAAAACTATTGAACGGATTGAGATGAAACTTTCCAATAGTAATGCATATACATTAGAATAACACATAGGCTATTCTAATTTGAAGTAGGGGCGATGAGTCCTGCGCTGACGTCCCGCATGGGGTGTTTTGTGCATTTCCCCCTCCAGCGTCTACCCGAGCCAGCCCAGCTCCTTAAAGTAACGGAGTGTGGCTCTGGGCCGCTGGCATAACTGCTCCAGTAGCTTAGATGGTGAATCAGATGATGGTGATGCAGATGCCAAAGCTGATGATAATGCAGAAGCACATAGGCTATGATTTGTAAAGATATTGCGTGAAATAAAGTTCACCGGATCAACTAGTTAATTTTTTTTTTTTGCACTCAGCTGGTTGACCTTAGTTTTCATCGGGCTATATGTATAGCGGACACACCCCTAATGATGAAATAGTGACTTGACTTTACCCATTATCTAAGTTTTATCGTGAAGAATAATATTGAAACATGTCACAATTCATACAATCAGTTTATAATGTGTTTTTTTTTATTACTGGCCAGAAAGGAACCAGTTATTTGATAAGAGGATAGTTATAATTATATAATGTCATTTATCTTATGCTCATTGCTCAGTCTCATCTAGTCATTCACTTGGTATAGACTTGGAGGAGCTAAATAAATAATCAAATCAAGTGAGTAATTAAAATATTTTTTTCTTTAATAGGTATTGATTATTATTACTATCAACACTAGACAAACCAAATATTAAAATAGTATTAATTTATTGCTTGTGAATTACATCTCAGGCTGTTTTTTTAAATCTATTTTCAATATAAACTTTTAGGAAAAAATATTTTTGATTAATTCTACATCATAAAATTAATTATATTTTCTTCTGGTGTTTCTT
The DNA here is from genome assembly GCA_949316475.1 of Hypomecis punctinalis. Taxonomy (NCBI): domain Eukaryota; kingdom Metazoa; phylum Arthropoda; class Insecta; order Lepidoptera; family Geometridae; genus Hypomecis; species Hypomecis punctinalis. Next base: position 26,383,891 of record OX438795.1, read on the forward strand.
AGTAATAATTTAAATATAGTTTAAAAAAAAACTGAAAAACACGCTTAGGTGTCATCTTTTTTTTTTATAAATGCATTGTCATCGGTCTTTGAGAGATGTGCAAAGTTTAAAGAAAATCTGATTGCTCAAAGTAGGTCAAAATCGAGCTCAAAGGGGTTGGTTACAAACAAACAGGTGAAACTAATAAAAGCATGTTAAAAAAGCAATACTTACTATGGAACCAACTCTGATATTGCAAATTTTACTATGGGACCAAACTTGAAATGGGCAAAAGTTAGCTGTTCCTGACAATTGATAGTAAATGGACTTTTAGTGTAGAATATCTCATTTCTTTTTCGAGAATTCGGCGTTAGCTCCATAGTAATTGTTGATGATCTTGTACTAAACTAGCGGTTGTGCATAAGTTACCCTCAATCCTGACTGAAGCGCACTTAACAGACGCGCGAGGACTGGGTTTCCCGCAGCTTACTGCTAATTTCACAGTCGCAAAGATGTTACATTCGGCCTGCAGTACACACTGTTCAGTATTGGCTTGTTTGTTGCAGCAACCATGAGCACCTACTTCCAATACCCCACCCCCGAGCTGCAAGAGGAGCTGAAGAAGATCGCGGAGGCGATCGTCGCTCCCGGCAAGGGTATCCTTGCAGCTGACGAGTCCACTGGTAAGCCACCTTTTCTGTTCCCATGGTAACACTAGAGTAGCAGCAACCATGAGAGGAGCTCAAGATGATCGCGCAGGCGATCGTCGCTTCTGGCAAGGGTATATCCTTGCCGCTGACTAGTCCACTGGTAAGCCATCTTTAATGTTCATATGGTAACACTAGGGTTGCAGCAGCTAAGAGCAGTTACTTCCAGTACCCCACTAACACCACCGAGCTGCAGGAGGAGCTCAAGGGTATCCTTGCCGCAGACGAGTCTACTAGTAAGACATGTTTTACTCTACTTCTGTTAAGTATTAGTTCCAGCTTAAACAATGGTCCACTTTCTTGCTGCGCTTCATCTACTTCGCACGGTCTTTCGGAACCGTCATCATTCATGGTTGTTAAGCCTTCTTTACTGTTTACACTGTTTACCGTTTATTGATGAAAATAGGGTTTGACCAAGTGACAGGAGATTCCCTGGGACAAGCAGGGATGGGCAGGGGATTTTTGGTGTGAGGTTTAGCTCATACCTAGATGGAAGAATTTGATGGAATTGTGAAGACGAGGTGGGTCATTGCGCAGTTCTAGTTAGATCATTCTTTTTGTTACAGGCACAATGGGCAAGCGTCTGCAAGACATCGGAGTTGAAAATACTGAGGAGAACCGTCGCAAGTACCGTCAGCTGCTTTTCAACTCAGACCCTGTAAGTGCCATTTATTTTTGTTAGTCTTATTGAATCAAGAAGAATTTCCGTTCGATTTGGACTTTGCCAGGAGGCCAATTTTTGAAACGTTAGAATCATTTGTAACGTTTGCAGAGAATCTCATGCAATGTCTTCCCGCTTGCATAAGCACAGACTTTCACCGCTCGCTCCTAAGTGGGAAACGGCCGTTTCCGTTCACTGGAGTATTACACTGCATGCAAGCCGCTTACAACCAGCTTTTTTGTCAATTTGTTGGGGAAGTCTATGTCCAGCAGTGGACATCTTACAGCTAAGATGATGATGATGATGATAATAATGAAAAGCAGGCGACGGCGGTTTGAATATACCAGGGGGATAGCTCGGTAGGGATAAGTGTTCCTACCAGCCTGAAATGACATGTGAATGAATATTACTATTGGAGAAATACCAACCCTAAATATATAGAAGGACAAGCACGAATGATTTGAAAATGATGAAATATCATTTCTCTTACTGCCCATAACATACTAAAGATTTCATAATGTTTCCATTGGATGAGTCAAAGCCCAAATCATGCTATGCTACACGTAGCACGTAGCCGCAAGAGGTGTGTCCATCATACAAAACCAGTTAGTGAATGTGCTATTTGAATGCAGGAAAACTGGGTATCCTTCGTGTCGAAAAATAAGCATTGTTGTTTATCGAAGTCAGGTTTTATGTTTTCCTGGTATCTAAATTTAAATATCATTATTAACATCAGCCTGTGTCGAGTTCCGACCCACTGCCGGGTATAGGCCTTCACTTTTTTGTGACATGTCAATGTTGTATCAAAAATTGAATTTTTCAGTTTTAGTCATATTTATGCCGCCTAAATCAAGGATCTCAGATGTTATGCTTCATTACCCTATTTTTTTTAAATACTATGTGATCATCATAACTGTCACAGCTGAACATACATGTCTTTGTCGTGATATTGTATAGATATCCAAAAGGACCGATTATAAATTCTTTTTATTCTTAACAGTCCATGGTATATTATTTTTTAGATTGAAATATACAGTAGGTATTAAATTGAACACATTTTAGTAGAAAATATGAGTTTTAGTTCTTGCGCTGTAACGTTTCTTTTTTTTTGCAGCCATTATATGATGTATATTCTAAAATACACTAAATGTCACCGAATAAGTATCATCATCATAGCTATAGAACGACTACTTCTTTCAATAAGACCTTCAAGCTTACTTATTTCGTCATAATTTATATTTCGTGGCATAGTGCACGTAGAATCGGAGGTGTGTCACAGACGTCACTACCGATACCGGTTCCTTGCTTAGAAATTCCGTCTGATGTTGTGCAAGTTGACTTTATGTTGGACTTTAGAACTTAGTGCCTCGTGATAAAGGTCACGTAGGTGTGTCTTGTCGATTTATTTTGATTTTTAATATCAAAATGTTACTTGTTTTAGGAACCTGTTGACAGAATCTTTAGTAAATATTAGCAACATTGATATTGCCTTTTTGAACGACGAAAAAACGGAGTACCTCCTCCGTTCCAGTCGACGTAATATATATTTGTTTTCTTGCTTTTTTATGTAAGTATGAATATTTCTACTGGAAAGGGTATATTTCGAAGTTGGTCCCCTTTAAATTTTATTGAATTTTTTGCTGAGCATTTTTTGATAAATCAACGAAAAATCGTTCATTTGCTTAGAATACAAATGTGTGAATATATGAAGCCGTGGTGGTCTAGAGGTAGTGACACCCGCCTTACAGTCGTGAGGTCGTGGGTTCAAATACCAAACTCGTCCCGTACCAATGAGTTCTTTGGAATTTATGTATGGAATTTTACACCACTGGCTTTTCGGTGAAGGAAAACATCGTGAGGCAACCTGCATACGTCCGTAGAAGAAATTCGAATGCATTATGTGAATCCACCAACTCGCACTGGGCCAGCGTGGTGGATATGACCCAATTGCTCTTCGTGGGTCAAAGGCTTAAGTCCTGCAGTAGACTATTAAAAAGACTGGTACAGTACAGTACATGTTGTGTATTAGTTAAGTTTTGAATATTTAAGCGGACACACAGACAGACACACAAAATTGCGACTTTGTTTTATAATTTGTAGTGAAAGTGATAATGTAATGATGAAAAAATCACACATTTGCGTTGCTTGACTGAAGCTACTTAGTGGCAATAGTAATGACTTTGGTGTACATAAAACTAAATCGAATAACCTGTATTACCGTTTCTTATCAGACTATTATCAGTGAAGTAAGTATTGTAATCTCCATTATTAAACATTACGTGTAAATGTATGGGCAATGTGCCAACGTAATAGAATGCCACCTCGTTGACATCCAGAAGTTAGTTTCAGTCTAAATCTAGACTAAAGGTCATTTTGTTACATTGTAACAAAAATAGGGACTGACTGATAGTGATAGATAGAATATCTTAGTATACCAGGGTTATCTGCTTGCCCTATACTTGACCGAAAGGCTTCGAGCAAATATCTACAGATCCACAGTCTCTAAGTGAAAGTAGTGAAAAAATGTCCAAACGCCGTCGTACTCGTACATACCGACTTAGATATTTACATAGCGGGGCGAATGGGGACCTTCAGAAAGAGTCTTGGGCGATTCGCCCCGTGGTCCGAATAGCTTGCGGGACGAAACGCCGTCATACTCTAAATAATTCACAATGACCCGTTTTCTCGAATCTCGACGTTATGTCACCTAATAAATAGTGTTTGTAACCAAGCACTTGGGCATTGCGCGGCGTTGTAGTCGGCTTGCAATCGCCTTACGACTAACTAAAAAGCCTGGCCACTACATAGCTTGGGCAGGGTTTTGACACTTTTTTTGCACGATTGTGACTATAGTTATTTGCTCGAAGTCGAAAGGGAGTGATTAAGATCGTCAATACGACAATTTTTGTTATGGGGTCAACTCCTTGAGAAAAAAATCTGCTGAAAAGTAAACGAACGAAAAATTAGTAAAGAAATGATGATGACTACCAGAGTTCCCACAAAGATACAAACTAAACTGCAGGGGCTCTTAGAGGTGTACAAGGTTATCCAGAACTGGTGTGCTAAGCCGGCAAGAGGCCGATTTTGTCAGATGGTACCATACATAATTGCAACTCGAAATTGACATAATCGGCGTCTTGTCAACTTAGCACACCAGTTCCTGCAATTTAATTTGTATCTCTGTGGGTCTGGTAGTTATCATCATCATTTCGTTAATACTTTTGCTAGGTTTGGCACAAACTAATCACAATATCTTTACCTTGACAAGTTCTTGGTGGATTGTTGATTTCTTGTTGGAATTTTAAAAAACCAACTGATTCACTGATACTGTAGAATTATAGATATGACTGAATATGGAACCGCAAGTCTTCGGACTAAATAAAAATCTTAACGGCTCATGATACGTAGTGATTGGCGTTAAATTTCAATTTAAACGCCCTTGAGTATTGTCTCATTGAATTTGTTGAGAGATGCGCTCGTGTGAAACGTTTTCTAATATTTACTGGTATAGGCTGAATCAAACTTCTTGACCGCTGTGAAGTTAGGTACAAGTTGTGCGAAATCCAATCCTCGCGCAGCTATTAGTTGAGCTTCGGTTAGGATTGGGCTATCCACAGCTTGTAGCTAACATAACAACCGCCAAGTAGTTTGATTCGGCCTAAATAGTACATAACACATCTTTAGGAAATCTGTATTTGTCCGGAGACAAAATCAATGGTGTGTGTATAATTGTATATGCACCGTTCTGCGCAGTGTTAATATGTGCCTGCATCCAAAGAGACCCAAAAAATCGGCTTCTACTTATCTACCGCGACATGAAACATCCTTGATATTCCAATGTTTTGATATTTTTGTCCTTAGGTTCTTTCCGAGAACATTTCCGGAGTGATCCTGTTCCACGAGACACTCTACCAGAAGGCCGACGACGGCACGCCCCTGGTGCAGCTCCTGGAGAAGCGCGGAATCATTCCCGGAATCAAGGTCGACAAGGGTGTCGTGCCACTGTTCGGATCTGAGGACGAATGCACCACACAGGGTATGTTGATCTCTTTAGGTTTATGATAGTCTAGTACCAACTTTGCTTGGTCCTCTCCTCCGCGCCTTTTTTATATAGGTACTTTGTAAGAACATCTCCGGAGTGATCCCTTTCCACGCGACCCTTGTATCTGAAGGCCGATGACGGCACCCCCCTGGTGCAGCTCCTGAAGAAGCACGGCATCATCCCCGGAATCAAAGTCGACAAAGTTGTCGTGCCGCTGTTCGGATCTGAGGACTAAAGCGCACCACACAGGGTACGTTTATATCTCTAGGTTTATTATTCCCTGGTACTTTGCTTGGTGCTGGAGAATCGCGCTGGATGCAAGGCGTTTCGGTCCTATTGGAAATCTACTAGGGAAGTCTGTGTCCAGGAGTGGACGTCATACTGCTGAAATGATTATGGACACGATACTTTCTCGTGGATAATATAATACCATGAGGCTATGAACCTTAGTTGAAGCATGATGGTGAATGTTGGTGGTTTTCGGATCTGAGAATAAATGCATCACACAGGGTACGTGATATCTTTAGGTTTATAATACCCTAGTACCTACTTAGTTTGGTACCGCAGTATTGTGTTGGATGCAAGCCGTTTTCGGTCTTATTGGAAATCTACTAGGGAAGTGTATGTCCAGGAGTGGACGTCATTCTGCTGAAATGATGATGAATGGTATTTTGCGTGGATACTTGAACTTTGTTTAGTTTATAATACTATGAAAGCCACGATCCTTAGCTGATGCACAATAGTGACTTGGTGGTGATCGAATGAACAACGCACTCTTATGATATCTGATAACTTTGACATTTTATAATGCCCTAGTACTCTATAGCGTGGATACTTTCGCTTTAGTTCTAGCGATTATCATTTCAATTTCAGAACGTTTACTGCTGGACACAGGCCTTCATATTGTACGAGTAGATTACCAATAAATAGATATCTCTACAGATTTTTGATCACATGTGTACTAAAGGATATTTTGAGAAATGACTTCAAATATCTTATGGTTCTTCACGCTACTACTTTGTATTTATTCGTCGCGTACACCACAAGTTGCTTTCGATACCAGTTTTTATTGCAACTTTCATGCACTTTCCAATACTCCAAGAAAGTTAAGTGCATTTACAATTCAATGATAAGGATAACCAGTTCTCTGTCAATCATTTTTGACTCTGTTAAGTCTTTTAAGGACTATTGAAGTGGTGTTATTATTTGACAACATATCAGATAAGTTGAGTACTTTGAAGATAAATTCTACCAATGTTTTCCTATAGATTCTTCCATTAGTTTTAATATGAAACTAGTCACTACCCGTACTTTGCACTATATTATTTTAAGCTTGAATAGTGAATACCTAATGTTATTGACGTCGACCTGGCGGACCTCGGTATCAGTTTCGAGGGGCTCGACTCATATCTGGCGATAACGAGTTCTTTACAAACAAGATAATGTAAAAATAATCGTGTAGTCATGAGACGAATTTGTTTTTAAACGCGCCATTTTGGTTTTAAGTTCACTGTAGATTTTACTCAACATTAATGATTCGTATCGTCAGGGAATGGAACTGTCTGCCGGTTTTCCGTTTCCTAAGAGATATACCTAATCAGTAGCTTTTCAAAGACAGTGCTTAGGTATCTTCTAAGTCTGCATGCTTCATCTCCGACCACAACGTCGCTTACCAACAGGCGAGTTGGTAGGCAAACGCGGACTTATTCGTGTTAAAAAAAGTTTTGAATTTACTCTGTTTAGCAACCTTAAATATTGTTTGATGTTACATACTTACATTCGAATATGACCCGATAAACTAACCTAAAAGCATAAATTCCTAGTAACTATTACTGGACTGTAGTGTTCATAGTAGGAGTTAGACAGTGCTCGATATTTTTTGTGGGTTGATTTGTACACTGCGAGCTGTTAGCATCGAGCTGGCGCAGTTTCATTTCCACACCAAATTGTAGTTAACGCCAATTCTATCGAACGTGAAACAAAATTGACATTATTATTGCCTATTGTTATTTCTTTATCATTTTACTGCCTTATTAGTACAGTAGTTATCACAATCCCTTCTTCTTCCGATTTTAGACTATGCCAACGCTTGCTATCTTGACTTAACCCAAGAGCAATTCGACAAGCTTGAGCGTCTCCAAAATCTATGTATACGGTTCATTTTCGGCCTCCGGAAATATGACCACATTTTCCAATTTCGTAATAAGCTCAAGTGGCTCCCCATCCGTCTTCGCCGCGATACTCACATACTTTCCCTTCTCTACAACATTCTCTTCAAACCTTCTTCTCCTTCATATTTACGCTCTCGCTTCACTTTTCTCTGTGACACTCACTCTGTCAATCTTAGATCTTCTAGCAATCTCCTTCTTTCCACTCCATCTCATTCTACTATTTTTTATGATTTTTCTTTTAGTGTCCGAGCAGTAGCGCTCTGGAATGACCTTCCTGTGACTATCAGACGTGCACAGAGCGTTGAATCTTTCAAGGCCCAGGTTCAGCAACATTATCTCGCAAAGCTCTCTCTGACTGATCCACATATCACTCCTCGTTATTAATTTGTTTGTAATATATTTACGTATATGTATGTTTATTTTTATTGTATGTATTATTTGAAGTATTTATGTATGGCTATTATTATGTAGTTTATTTTATTGTTGATTAGGAATTTTTGGTTTTCATTATTTTATTATTATTATTTTGTTTTTACGTTTACACCGTCCTTGTCGTATTTACGTTTCCTCGCATCCAAGAGAGGTTGTCTGGAAGAAATCGCTTTTAGCGATAAGACCGCCTTTTGTGCCTTTTCTGTCTTTGTTTCTTTTGTTATGTTTTCTTGTTGGTGTCAATAAAGTGTTGTTGTATTGTATTGTATTGTAGTTAGTGACCCTGACGGCTGGGTCAAAGAGGCGTAGGTTCGATTCCCACCCAGGGCAAGGATTTTTGTCATGTACATAGATGTTTGCTCTGTGTCTGGATATTATTATCGGTATAAATTATTTTTGGCAAAAAATAGCATGGCCGACTTCACCCGTGTACAGAATCATTACATAGTATAAAACAAAATCGCTTCCCGCTTCTTTCCCCATGTATGCTTATATCTTTAAAACTACGCAACGGATTTTGATGCAGATTGTTTTAATAGGTAGAGTAATTCAAGAGAAACGTTTATATGTATAATAAAACTGTGCGAAGCTGGGGGGGCATCGCTAGAACGCAAATATTACGCACGGATCGATGTAGCATTTTTCACATTATTGTTGATTTATCAAAAATGGCTCAGCTGATTTCGATAAAATTTAAATGGGACCAATTTCAAAGTATACTCTTTCCAATAAAAAAATAATTATTGAAATCGGACTACTATGAAAAAAGTTATGCGTGGTTATATACATAAAAAATATAAGTATAATATATTCGCGTCGAATTGTATACCTCCTCCGGTGGTTCGTTGGTCAAAAATATGTATGTAGTATATCAGTCTCTGACAGTCATATCACAAGCTTTGCTTAGTTTGGGGTCAGAGATCGTGTGCAATATGTCCCCTGATATTTATCATTATCCTTACAGGGCGATTGATCCACTCGCTTGACTATGATAAATCAGTGGTCATTGTAATTGTTTTTGATTTTTAGTATAGATAAAGACCGAATCAATTTTTTTGGCGGCTGTGAATTACAAGCTGCGCCATACTGGGTATGGCGCAGCTGAGCTTCAGTCAGGATTGGGTTTTGCGTAGCTTGTAGACAACATTACAGCCGCTAAGAAGTTGATTCGGCCTATACTGTAAATGGAAATATAGTATACTAAGCGCCACACAAATCGACGGATGGGAAGTTATGCGCAGCGTTTGCGCAAAATCCGAAATACGGGAACGCGCGGGAGCCAGAGAGACGAAACGCCGGGGCACACCCGCCCGCCAACCTAATGCCTCCCGCGCGCTCCCGACGCCCGAGCTCACTACTTCGCCATTTGTATAGGCATTGTGCACACATGCGCAATAATTAGCAAATCACGGCGAAGTGTCATCTGCGGCTAACTTCTCATCCGTCGATTTGTGTGGCGCTTAGTATATTATTCTTTGTAATTTACAAGAAAAAACATCGATAAGCTTCTGTCGCCGATAAAAATATTCCACTTCTCTCAATTGGTTTAGTGATGCTTGACACGTCGAGATATTTTTAAATTGAGACAATTACTTTAAATCATATTGTTTGTTGACTTCGATATGTCGGTTACTTATCAGTTGTTATGTAAGGAGTCAAACAACATTGGTCTTGCTATAAAATGTTGACAACTTGACATAAACAGTTCGAAATTGAGATAAATCATTATGAAACTAAAATTTAACTTCGTCCTCACTGCATTTTTTTTGGTAAAAATACCCTGTATAAAACACGGCTGTCCAAAATCAAAACGTAGCAAGTGTCTTGAGATGTAAAGACACTTGTTACTTTTTGATTTTGGACAGCCGAACAATCAGGATCAGTGAGCCTTTATACTGTTTGGTTCTTTTTATCCTTTGCATTAAAAAAAAACTGTCAATTGTTTTGCTTAAAAGATAAGTCATAAAATATGAAAAGACAATTAATTTATTTTACTTGACATTCGTTGTGCTAACTCTGGTTAGATTGGTTTTATAATATTGCTCTGGATCATCTACTAAACTCTTGAAGTGCTAATTGTTAGGAAACTACAAGATGGTACGAATGGTTCTTATACATATATCACACGTTACATCGACTAGTCTGCCTATGGGTTAGTCTTGTCTTGTCTACAGTCTAGATAACTGAGTAGATCTACAGTTTTTTTCGGATCTTCAATTTTCAGTTTAGGCCCTAGCAAAAAAAAACTGTAAATTTACTGTACATGTAACTGTGAATTTTTTTTTTTAGTTGTATTTTACAGTTCTTTACGCTCTTTCTACAGACTTTTAGCTATTTTACAGTTTTAGTCTAGTTACTAACCCTTTAGTAACACTCGCCATGTGAGCATTTTAACGGTGCAAATATTCACCTATTTTTTTTTTTACTTTTCCCGCAGGTCTGGACGATCTGGCTCAGCGTTGCGCCCAGTACAAAAAGGACGGCTGCCACTTCGCCAAATGGCGTTGCGTGCTGAAGATCGGTCGCAACACTCCTTCCTACCAGGCTATCTTGGAAAACGCCAACGTGCTCGCTCGCTACGCTTCCATCTGCCAGAGCCAGCGCATCGTGCCTATTGTCGAGCCTGAGGTCCTTCCTGATGGTGAGAACTCTTACATTTTATGGTTGCCGGGTAATTTGGGTGTTGTAAATCATATTGGAAAACGCTAACGCGATCGCTACGCATCGCATCAGCCAGAGCGAGCTCATCGTGCCTATTGTGGAGCCTGAGGTCCTTCCTGATGGTGAGAACTCTTACATTTTATGGTTGCCGGGTAATTTGAGTGTAGTAAATCATATTGGAAAACGCTAACGCGCTCGATCGCTGCGCATCTCATCTGCCAGAGCCAGCTCATCGTGCCTATTGTGGAGCCTGAGGTCCTTCCTAATGGTGAGAACTCTTTTATTTTATTATTTCCTGGTACATGGGATGGTGTAAATCATATTGGAAAATGCCAACTTGCTCGATCGCTACGCTTTCATCTGAAAAACCCAGCACATCGTGCCTATTGTGGAGCCTGAGGTCTTTTCTGATGGTAAGAACTCTTACATTTTATGATTGCCTAGTAGTTTGGGTGTGTAAATCATATTGGAAAACGCCAACATGCTCTCTTTATTGACTTCCATCTGAAAAACCCAAACGCATCGTGCCTATTGTGGAACCCGAGGTCCTTCCTGATGGTAAGAAATCTTTCATAATTAAGATTCCTGGGTAATTTGGGTGGTGCAAATCATATTGGAAAACGCTAACGTGCTCGAACGTTACGCATCCATCTGCCAGAGCCAGCGCATCGTGCCATTGTAGAGCCTGTAAGTCCTTCCTGGTGGTGAGAGCTCTTATATTTTATTATTGCCTGGTACCTGGGATGGTGTAAATCATATTGGAAAATGCCAACGTGTTCACTTACTATGCTTCCATCTGCCAGACCCAGAGCATCGTGCCTATTGTGGAACCTGAGGTTCTTACTATGGGTTGGTGAGAGCTTTTTTATTTTATTATTGCCTAGTACCTGGGATGGTGTAAGTCGTATTGGAATGCCATTTCGCCAAATGACGTTGCGTGCAAGATTGGTCGCAACACGCCTTCCTACCAGGCTATCATGGAACACGCTAAGGTGCTCGCTCGCTGTGATTCCATCTGCCTGTTGTGGAGCCTGAAGTCTTACCTGATGGTGAGAACTCTTCTATTTTATGATTACCTGGTACTTGTTTTTTGTTTGGATGGTGTAACTCATATTGGAAAACGCTATGATATATCAATCTATCAAAACCACTACATTATACTTATTTACTTAAGTTTGAAAGACGTGGATCATACAGAAAAACGCTAATAAATAAATAAATAAATAAATAAATAAATAAATAAATAAAATTCATTTATTTCGGGCTACGAGGCCCATAGAAAACAATACACATCAATTAAATTGGTAAAATAAAACAAATAAATCAATAAAATATTGCATAACAATTACGTCAGAAATTATTTTAGTAATTCTGACCACTGCTTCCTAAAATAGAAGCAGTGGGCAAATATTACGTTAACAATGGCATTTCCAGATTTAGAGAGCGTATCTCTAAACCTGGCAACGCGATGTCGGATCAGAGCGTCAAGAGCCGGCACGCGGGCCTCAGCGAACATTGTGGAGGCGCTGCACCACCTCGGCAGACGAAACATAATGCGAAATGAGTCATTGTACTGCACCTTAAACGTGCGATAACTCTCGACTTTGTACTGAGACCATAGCTGCGGTGTATAAAGTGCAGTACAATAAGGGCCTCTTTCATCATCCCTGAGTAAAGTCCCAAGTAGGCTACTCGCCGATTAAAGTGGCAAGTATCGGTAGACACCAGTTTCATAAAGTCCGAGTAGCGCTACTTGTCAAATAAACTGGCGTGTAATTTACTTGCTACTTCATCTACCCTATAGCGGTGTTAACCGACGAGTAAGACACTGTGACGTCTATAACCGTTATTTCTTGTTGTGTGTGGTTGTTTTATATACTATTTTTTTCAAGAAATTTATACACAATATGGATTTGATTGAATATATTGAAGATGAATTAGAGGAATTAGAACATGTTCCTTATCGAAGGATTCCAAGAATTCGTGTTTTTAACCCTCGTGTTAATTATTTTTACGAACTAGATGAACAAGACTTTTTCGCCAGATTTCGCCTCACTAAAAATAGTGCGCAGCGAGTGCATGACCTAATAAAAGATAAAATAAAAACAAAAACTTTTAGGTAAGTGGTAATCTAAAGAATTGTTACATTAGATACCCACAAGGTAACCTATAAAAGCGATTTTGGTTAAAAGATTTCCAAGCTGAATCATCACTATGTTACATATCATTTGATCATTTCCTTTTTAATTTCAGAAATAAAGCTGTTTCTTCAGATATAAGGCTATTATTGACCTTAAGGTATTTGGCCACAGGGTCATTTTTAAGAACTGCAGCGGATTTCTCTGGTGTCAGTCCTCCAACAGCAAGCCGTATCGTGAAGACAGTTACTAAAGCTATTGCACTGCTTAGTCCAGACGTAATTAAATTTCCCAATCATTTAAGTGGTTTACAAGGTGGATTCTATAATATAGCAAAATTTCCCAGAGTTATAGCAGTTATTGACTGTACACATGTTACAATAAAATCGCCAGGTTGGTCATTAGTGATTATTAAGATATAATGAATAATTATGTAAGCACTTGTCACTTCTGTTTAGATAACTTTTTGGTGATATTTCAGGAGGGGATTTGGCTGAAAATTACAGAAATAGAAAGTCCAATTTCTCCATCAATGTTCAAGTGGCTTGCGATAGCCAACTGAGATGCATGAACATAGTAGCCAGGTGGCCTGGTTCGGTTCACGACCAAACCATCTTTAATAATTCTTCGTTAAAGCAAAAATTTGAAAGTGGTCAATTTGGTAATGGGCTACTTCTTGGAGATAGTGGGTATGAATCAAAAAGTTATCTATTTACTCCTATTTCAAATCCCAGAACACCAGTAGAACATCTGTACAATGAGTCACAAATCCGTACAAGAAATATTATCGAAAGATGTTTCGGAGTATGCAAAAATAGGTTTCCAGTACTTAGGCGTCAGGTCACATTAAGCTTAAGCCGTGTTCAACCTATCATTGTAGCTTGTTTTGTACTACACAATATTGCTCTAGATAATAATGAAAAAAATTTTGGAGAACACCATGACTTAGAAAGCAATTCTCAGACCCACGAGGAAAATGCAGAAATGATACAATTGGACACAAATAACCCAAGGAACAGACTGCTGCAAGAATATTTTTTACCATTGCTGAACAGATTTGAAAGAAACTAATAAAACACAGAAGCTGCATTATCATGTTTATTCATTAAGTTGTTTTTTTAATATTTGATTTTTTAATAAATGTTCTTCTTCAATCCATTGCCGTTGTTTTTCTCTGAATTCCGACTCCTTCTTTTTCTCCTCAATTTCTGCTTGTGCAAGTTGTTTTTGAAGATTCAGTAATTCTAATTTAGCTTCAGCTAGAGCATCTAAATTCTTTCTTGGAGTGTTAGCTGTAAGGAAAAGGAAACTGGTTAGACTTTGACAAAAATACTCAATTCTTAAAAAAATTATGTACGCAGGGGCCGGCTTAGCTTGAGGATTCTTTGAGCACACACCGGAGTGGGGAAAGTAGACAAATAGGAACTGATGGTATTGTGTTTCTCCATTTCACTTTAGTGGACGCTCAGCCTAGTACCACAAGATTTGCTAGGTTAGCTTTTAAAATAATTATGTGCCATATTGAACCAAGAAATGCCATGCCATCATCTTCAGCGTTAGCACACAAGGCAATCATTTGCCATATTTAACCAAAAAATAACATGAACATCTTCAGCATTAGCATTCAAGGCAATCATTTGCCATATTCAACCAAAATATAACATGAACATCATTAGCATTCAAGACAATCATTTGCCATAATTAACCATGTTATTTAATTGCACCGAAGCTGATGTTCGCAGAACGACAATTGATCTTTATGGTAGGGTTAAGCATCTAATTCTTAAACCACCAGAATAAGTCCTTTTTGCTAAATTTTGTTGTCTGTGATCTTTTACTTGTCTGATGATTTTTAATATTGTTACCACAACTTTTTTATGTTAATTTATTTCTAAGGTAGTTTATATATTTTAGATCTTACATTTTATTTATGTTGTAATGTAATATAGGCGGGCGCATTGGGGCCAACCTGTAACTGCCCACCTATTAATGATGTGAATAAATTAATAAACAAACAAATGTTTTGTCGTACCAATTAGGGCAGGATGTTTCTTGGTTCTTAAATTTCTTCTACTACTAAGATCCCATGAAGTCAGCGGCTTTGCATTTTTATTGGGTGTAGAGCAATAAGCTTTATCTGAAACAAATAATGTATAAATGAGACCCATATTTTGCAAAGCCCATAGGTTTGGATACTGCACAGCTTGTGGCTAGCTTCACATCCACCGACTTGTATGATTTGGTCTATTATATACTAAAAGAGCTAAAAAGGGTAGGTAAAAAAATGAGAAAATACCTTCAACAATACTACTAGGTCCGGGTACTTCTAATACTTCCATTAGTGTGTCTGCCTGGTAGTCATCAACTTCGCTAGTTGGTTCGACTTGCTCAATATATTCATTTTTTGATGGTGTTCCAGAGACTATGACAAACTCCGTGACATTAACCAGATCATCTGTTAAAAGAAAAAAATATAACATTAAATTGTGTACTTTCAAACAGCCAAGAAATATAAATCATGTTAGTAATTCTGAAATGAGATACGAGTACTTAAGTGCTATTAACAAAATTTAACACTTACCTTGACTTTTTTTTATAATGTCCGAGTCACACGTACTGTCCATCCCATCCGCGCTTAGCGTAATTAAGCTTTTAAGCTTCTCTTCTCCGCTATCTAGCGGGACAGCGGTGCTGGTCCCACCACCAGTTCGGTACAGGTCAGACCGTATTGCAGCGGACTTTTTACGAACGCTCCTCTTCAAACACTCGTACTTTATCCGGAGGCCTTTGCTTGTTCTAGGTGCTCCTCCGGATTGAGCATTGAATTCTTTTTCTATTCGCTCCCATGTTGCTTCTTTATATTTCCACGTCGTAGCATCGCTTTTTTATTCTCGATGACATCCTTGTATTTAGTTATCAAGGATATCAAGATATCACGCTCTTCAAGAGTGAAGTTAATGCTTCTTTCTCTCTTTGCCTTGTCCATTTTATTAATAAATTGAGTAGTAAACTTGATAATAAACTTGAAAGCGAGATGAATTAACAACACAAGACAAACAAATCACACGTTAGAGTTGTTGTGCTGCCATAACTGAACCATTAATAAATGTCTATAATTTTGGGCCGAAATAGTACAAATATTTCGAACTCTATTATTATATTATGCTAAAACTGATTAATTTTAAAGTCAAATCTATTTGAAAAATTATATTTTGTTACAAGGTATTATTTAAATAGTGTACAAAAGCGTCAAAGGCGGTTTTCAGAATCAAAGATATTTTATTAAAATAACCTAGGTAGAGAAAAAGCGTCTTAAATGGCATCACCACTGTCTTTGTATGTCAAACGTCAGAAACTAATTTTGACGTTTGACATTCCTGACAGTTGTGACAGTAAAATATGAACGAGTAATATTATTTTTCATTCATTCATTCAGCTAATCGCCGAGTTGTTACTTGTAGGCTTGTTGTCATTTGTGAAACTGACCAATATTACTCGGGGCTCTTACTTGCCAATTAGCACTACTCGGAAAGTAGTAACTCAATACTTTACTCAGGGATGATGAAAGAGGCCCTAAGTCTTGAAGAGCAAGATTTTTGCCCCCCGAGAGCAGCCACTGAACTTCCTGGCTAACATATTCGCCCGAACGGCTAGAGAGCGTCTCTGTCATCGGCGAGGTCGCTGGTAACGATGTGTCCCAGGTACCTGAACGAGGTGACGTACTTCAGCTCCGTCCCGTTCAGGCACAGAGGAAGAGCAGCCACAGTTCTTTTCGCAGGAGCGCCAAAAACCATAGCCACAGACTTCCCCTCATTATATATTAAGTTGTGAGCGGCAGCGTACTTTTCACAGATTTTGAGTAGTACTCTCATGCTGCTTATCGAGGGGCTCAACAGAACCATATCGTCGGCATAACTTAGATTATTCATGGAAGTTTGTCCGATCGAGCAGCCTACACCGGTTCCGTTCAGGTCCTCGATCAGCGCATTCACATAAAGATTGAAAAGCAACGGCGATGTGAGGCCGCCCTGCCTTACGCCACTCGGCAGCACAAACTCGTCGGAACACGCGTCGCGCCACCGAACTACGTTAGTTTGAGACCTGTACCAAGTCCGGAGAAGAAGCACAACGTCGTCAGGTACGCCTGCTGCCCGAAGCTTCCTCCACAAGATTTTATAATTGACTCTGTCAAAAGCGCGGCTCAAATCTAGGAAGCAAGCGTATACTTTGGTCTGTCTAGACGTATAATATTGAATTATCTCTTTCAAGCTATAAATCGCCATATCCGTCGAACTTTTCTTTTTAAAACCGAATTGCGAGTCATTTATAATTATGCTTTCTGAAAGCAAATTCAGTAATATGGAATCGACTACTTTAGAGCAAGCGGTTGCAATTGAGATCGGCCGATAATTTGTACTCAGAGAGGCACTTGTCGTTTTGCTCTTGATTATTGGCATCACTACCGCCTTAAGTAGGTTAGGAGGCAGATGCGAGTGCCTGAAACAAGCATTAAGAAAAACAGACAGAAAAACTACTACCCAAGGACCGCCAAAC
The DNA here is from genome assembly GCA_949316475.1 of Hypomecis punctinalis. Taxonomy (NCBI): domain Eukaryota; kingdom Metazoa; phylum Arthropoda; class Insecta; order Lepidoptera; family Geometridae; genus Hypomecis; species Hypomecis punctinalis. The sequence continues at coordinate 26,401,236 of OX438795.1, forward strand.
CGCAGACGCTCCACGCCTATGTGATCATGACCGACCGCCTTCCCCATAGGTAGTTTCATAATAGTATCAAAAATACACTTTTCTTCAATATACGTGTGCGAACTAGACGTCGGCCCGCACATGCCATCGTCAGTAGCGCTACCATCGCTCGCGGGACACGAGGCAGAAATCAGAAACTTACGCTTAAAGTTTTCGGCAATTAGTTTACTGTCGCTTTCACCATCAATCGAAGCCGGTTTCATGGACTTGGTTTTACTAAGCTTTGATGATTCTTTCCAGAACTTTTGGAAATTTTTATTTGAACATGCACTACTAATTTTGTTCAACAATATTTCGTCGGTATTTTTCTGGCACCATTTTAAGCGACTTTTGAAGATAGACTTACTCAGCTTCATTGATTCAAAGTAGGGTCCAGAGGTTGGAGCTCCAGCCTCAAGCCAAGCAAAGTAATGCACCCTAGCTTCATCATGCGCTGACTTAACGTGTTGGTTCCACCCAGGCACCGATTTAGAACGCCACACTTTTTTAGTTTTTCTCGCAGCGGCTGCACTCTGCAAAGTAGCTATAAACTCGTCATACATCCTATTTAACTGCTCAGTATGCGAGCCGATCGTACAGTCCGCACACGTACTCAAACAGCGCAGAGAATTCCAGTCTAAAGAGGAGAGGCCCATGCTGCAACGAGATTTGTAAAACTCAATCTCTTCGCCGCTCCTTTTACCCCAGAGGCAGCGGTTCGGCCCGCGCGACACGTCCGGTTCCGGTTCATTCAAGACTAAGTCTCCGAAATTAAATTCGACTACCAGCGGCCTGTGATCTGACCATAACACGTCTTCAATAACATAAATGTTTGTCACGCCCGACCAAGCGAGCCGGGTCAAGACGCAATGATCCAACCAGCTCTTAGATCCCGTTACGTCACTTACAAATGTAAAATTATCGTCATTATTTTTTAAAAATTCATAGTCACCATAAATTAAATCATTGTCATTACAAAATCGTAACAATTCATTACCAAATAATGTGTTGATATGCGCATTGTAATCACCAAATGCGGCAGCAAAGCTCACATTGTGTTCGTCAATCAAGCTATTAATAATAGATAAATAATTCGTAAAGTCAGGTAAATTACTAATGTCGTTTTGTGGCATATAAACAGAAAAGTACATGTGAACATTACCCGCAATCTCAGTCTTTATAGCACACAGCCGCGTGTCCGAACAATCTATAATACTTACCGAGCTAAAAGCCCTAGTTCTGTACAAAATCCCCACCCCGCCATAGGGGCGGCCTCGCAATATTTCGGTTTCATCAATTGATGATACGCCATGAGCCGAGAAATCTCTGTGAATAGTTGATAAAAACGAGAGATCGCGGGGGAAAAGCCAATGTTCCTGCAACAATATTACGTCATAGTCATTGCATAATAATCTAATAAAATCTACACTTCTTTTAACTGATTTGCAATTGAAGCTAACAAACTTCATTATAGACAGGTATTTGTACTTATAGATATTATTTATTTAATACTTAGATGTCCTAGCCTGCCAAAATAACCGGTAAACAATACCTATAGGCCAGAAATCAGGACTTAAAAATGTCTGTTTCCTATCAGACAGTACTTCGATTTTATATGAAGCGAAGCCCGTGTCTTTGTACGATGCAATTCGTTCAACTTTTATTGGATCTTCACCTTTACTTTTAATGTACTGGATAATATTATCCACGCTAACCGATTTATCAATCCGCGATACGTACAAAAACGCGGGCCTCGGGACCGCTTTTAATATGGAAAAAGAATCTTGGACCGGCGCTTGCCCGTGCTTGTTCCTATTAAATTTCTTTTTATACGAAACAGTGGTAAAACCTTCCGATTGTTCACCCTCCTGGCTATGAACCTTCCCTGAAAAGTTTTTACGGCGATTGGCAGGTTTTAACTCTGTGCTCTTGGCGTGCTTATTGTTATCTAACTTGGCCTCGACTGTCGAGCCGGTCGGCGGCGCGCGCTTGGCGGCGCTCGCGCATGCGTGTTGTTTCGGCGCGCGGCTCCCAGGTATGAGGACGGCGTCGGGTTGCGGGGCAGCGCGGGCGGCGGCTGCGGCGGGTTGCGGGTCGGCGCGGGCGGCGGCTGCAGCGGGCGGCGGCTGGGCCGCGGTGCGCTGCGTATCGCCCGGTGTCGTGGAATTTACAACGCTCGAAGTCGCAGCAAAATTGTTCGGAGGTAGATCGCAATGAATTCGCGTTTCGGTCGAAAGAAAGCTGCAGTCGCTGACTTCTTTGTCGTCAATTGTCGCTTTGTTGAAATTTTCCACCAGCTCCTTACGCAGGACGTCCAGCTCGTCTTGCTTTACGTACGTGTTCTTAACGGCGTGTAATTCTTGTTTAAGAAGTGTAACGTCCTTAAGCAAAACAGAGACGTCGACGTGATCCCACGTCACTGCAGGAAGGCGGTTCAGATTCTTGGCCACGAACGTGGGGAGCGTGTCTGGTTCCGTCTCCTTGATCAAACTGATGATGTCCTGTAGGTGACGCTTATTTTTCCCGTCGCCTTTTCGTGTCGTGCGTCGTACTTTTGAAGAGTCTTGCAGCAGCGCTTTCGCCTTGTCGATTTCTTCTTCCTTGAAATGTGCCTCACAAAGTTGAAGCAGACTAAGTTCGTCCATTACATCGACTTTACACTGTATGAAGCACAGCACTTCGTTAATTATCACTCGGCAACCGCACAAATCTGGCATATTGACCGTGCGCAGATTCTACGCGAGACTATACCGATGCAACACGTCCGTGCGCTAGCGAGGTCAGCGGCGTAATTCATTTGCGGCTAATGTGTTCGTTCATATTGCGTGCGCTAGTTCTGGGCAGTGTCCTAACAAATGCCGATGTGCAGTTGGCTGGTCGGGTCTAACCAGCTTACTGCACATCGGCACAGAATCGGGACGTCTGTAGCATAATGGATCGACCCCAACTACCACTATCGGCCTACGTCTGTAGCAATTAGACGTTCTAGTTAGTAGAGAATCTAGTTGGACCCGACCGTTGAACTCTAAGCCAGGTCGGAATATGTATGAGGAATTTAGCTGATCAGTTATTACGACCGTGTGTGCCCATAGTGAGGATATCTGTATTCTAGTTTCAACGCAGTGTTGTACAATTTCCAGGTGAACACGACTTGGACCGTGCCCAGAAGGTGACCGAGACAGTTTTAGCCGCTGTATACAAGGCACTCAATGACCACCACGTATACCTTGAGGGCACACTCCTCAAGCCAAACATGGTAAGATCTTATAACCATCATCATCACCCTAGACCGCACATCTGCTTAACATCAGGCAGAGTGTACAAACGTGAACCTATTCGAAAAAAAAAAATCATATGAACCTCCCCTCTCTAAGGATTATTTCTACAGTTATGGATAGAAATTGGTAAAACTAGTTGATTAAATCAGGCGTTACTTTGCGAAAGTTATATTCTTATTCGTATTAGTTATAATTTTATATTCTAATCTTTGTTTTGAATAATTCTTTAGTGTATTTCCGCTCTCTCTGTTATGATATACGTTTAAAGGTCCTATTCAGCTTGAAATAAAGTAATGTGAAATCTGAAATATTTATTATTAATTTGAAATCAAATTAATAATTCACCTGTAACTGAAAAAAAACAAAGTCACGTTAACAACAAATTTTACTATAAGACCAAACATGGTAGGTACCTACTTCAAGAAAAAAAACAGAGCTGTTTCATACATTTTGACAAGTCTGATAGATATATAAACACTTTATTGTTCATAAAATTAACAATATTACAAAAAATAGTACAATATCAACAAATATACAAGTCTGATGGAAAATGAAACATTTTTTGGGATTCATGATCTGTTTAATACTAATACTCGTTTACATCAATTTGTAAATATTGCAAAGATGTAAAATAAAAATGAATGTAAAATAATAGTCGTATGATAGCCATTATTGACGTGAAGATCGAATTAAAATATGAATGGAACAAGTGTTGTAAATTTACGTACAGTTGGAATGTACTGCTATAGATAGATCTAGTTTGGCCATTAGCCAGTCAAGCACGCTACTTTCTCACATAACAGCATGTCCAATACATGTGACTTATACAGGGTTACCTAGAACTGGTGTACTAAGCCGTAAGACAGCGTATACTATTTTTGAAGAATTGATATTATCTTATTTATTTCCATAGAATTCAGCGCAAAAATGTGACATTAATTTTGAAATATTCAATTCACGCCACTTCAAAGTTATGTCGTATTCTCAATGACAATTTAGGAACGCATTCTCTTGCTGTTTATACTATAGTTAAGTTATTAATAAGGCTCATAGTAAGGGACCATTGAGGGATTTGGAAGTTTTGTTATAAGTATATTATTATGTGGTTTGTGTGCAGGTGACCGCCGGCCAGTCGTGCAAGAAGACCTACACCCCCATGGACGTGGCGCGCGCCACCGTCACCGCTCTGCTCAGGACCGTGCCCGGCGCCGTCCCCGGTAATATACCTATTACTTATGAATGAGCGCTACCGTGGCTCGGATGACACGTTCAACTGTAGGACCCGTTTCGCCATGTCAGAGGCCTTCGGGCGGCTTAAAAACAGACGCTACACGAAACGGGCTACACGAACTTACTATGGTTTTGCTTTGCAAAGTGCAATTTACATAAGAATAGTGGATAGGTACCGGATTTCAGTGGTAAGCACAATTATGAGTGCGCCATAGTAATTATAATAGCTATTCAGACTGTTTCTGTTTCTTTTTCATTTTAGGCATTCGATAGAGAGGACACTTTCTACATTACATTTACATCATCAAATCAAAGTTCGGTACGGCCTATAATAGGCCCAATTATGAAGGCGCCATCATAAATTTAATATTTAATTTTAATGGCCTATACAACCCGTTATGCCGTTAACCCCAAATCGTAGGGATTGGTATTTATTTCACAGCAAATAAAATTATTCTATACATTACATGGGTACCTACAATAATTTCTAGACTAATTAAATTGATAAATCGAAATTTCAAAAAATCGTTCTTTTGAAAACTATTTTTAAATTGCCTATTGCATTTATCTAAAACAGGTAAAAATATCTACTGATAATAAGCTAATTTAAACACATAATATTTCCAGGCATCACTTTCCTCTCCGGCGGCCAGTCCGAAGAAGAGGCCTCCGTCCACTTGAACGCCATCAACGCCGTTGAAGGCCTTAAGAGGCCTTGGGCCCTAACCTTCAGCTACGGCCGCGCTCTCCAGGCCTCCGTGTTGCGCGCGTGGGGCGGCAAACCTGAGAACATTCTGGCTGGACAACAGGAGCTTATCAAGCGTGCTAAGGTATGGGAAATTTGATACAGGTGGTGGAAAGGTTGTGGAGCCTTTTGTAGGTCAGTCAGAGGTCTTTGTCCCTAACCTTCAGCTATGGCCGCGCTCTCCAGGCCTCTGTGCTGCGCGTTTAGTGCGGCGAACCCGGAAACATTCTTGGTGAGACAACAAAAACTTATCAAACGTGCTAAAGTATGGGAAATTTGATATAGGCGGTCAGGCCTTCTTGTGGGTCGGTCAGAGAAGAAAATTTGATATACAGGGTTATTCAGAACAGGTCTACCATGCCGAAAAGATGCGATTTAGACCACCATTAAGAAACATTTTTACTATGAGGCCAACCAGGAAATTCGCCAAAAAACCTGCTGTTACATACACTTTGTCGATTCTAAGTTGCAATTTTGTTTGAAACACTTGATTTTTTGGTGTAATTCTAGATTGGCTCCGTAGTAAAAGTTGTTTATAATGATGGTCTTAATCGACTTAATACAGGGCAAGTAGATAACCCTAGGTGGTGGAAAGGGTGTGGGGCCTTTTTGTAGCTCGGTCTGAGGCCTTTGTCCTATGCACTTGGAGCTGCAAACTTAACAGGAGCTTATCAAGCGTGCTGAGGTATGAAAACTTCGATAGGTGGTGGGGCCTTTTTGTAGATAGATTAGAGGCCTTCGTCCTTTACACTTGGAGATGCAAACCTGAAAATATTCTTGGCGAGACAACAAAAACTTATCAAACGTGCGTATTAAAAAATATATAAAGGTGGTGGAACCTTTTGTAGGTCGGTTTGAGGTCTTCGTCCTTTGCACTTACTGTGAACCTAAAATAATTTAGGCGGGACAACAGGAGCTTATCAAGCGTGCTAAGGTATGGAAAATTTGATATAGGTGGTGGAAGGGTTGTGGGACCTTTTTGTAGGTCGATACATAGGGTTTTATCTGTAATACCTGACGAGAAAAACGGAGCGATGAGGCGCCATATTGCTTGCGAAATCACAACGAAGGGAGTATGATTTTTGTACTGTGCTAACATGTCTGTGTGCTTTGTAAATGTAGCTGCTTTATTTGTGTTGTATGTATCTGCTCATCTAAACATGTAGAATTGTAGAACTACGTTCACTGACTGGTTTTTCATTGGAAGTGTTAAAAAAACCTTTTTTTCCTTTTTCGTTGTATCTCTAAAATTATCTATCATCAAGTACACATTGTCAGTAAGTGAACGTAATAATTTAATCAACCATTGGGCTCAATTTTGAAAGCTTCACTTGACAAAATATCCAAATATACTAAAAATATAGCTATCTTTTATCATTATGATCTATTAAACAAATAGAGAAATACTAGAGCTGACAAAAAGCTTCAAAATTAAGCTCATTTTGTGTTATTAACCTTTGCCATTCATAGATTTACCACTAATTTACTGTTTTTATTTTTTTTCCTACCCGCACGTGCTCCGTCTGCTGCGCTCGGCCAATCACGCGTCTGCTGTGCTATTCCAAATTCAAACTCAAACGTTATATTTTTAAATTAGGCTAACGGTCTTGCAGCGTCTGGCAAATACGTTGCTGGATCTATCCCCTCCCTAGCTTCTACTAAGTCCAACTTTGTTAAGTCTCATGCCTATTAAAATATTTGTTTGACTTTATTATATTCTCTAAAGGAAATCATGAAAAAGATTTAAATAGCGTATTATTGCCTAAACTCGATGAGAAACATAAATGTAATATCTTTTGTTACGTCTCAAATACCCCATTTCTAGTCTTTTAGGACTTGAATTTTAACTGTAATTTGAAAAGTTATGGCGAAGAAATTTATATAATAATAATGTTAAATATTTTTGGAAAAAAAACATAATATAATTATAGTTTAGCCACTGCTAAGTATAACTTAGAAACGTTAAGTTTAATTTTTTTGGAAAATATTCTTTAAAATCTAATTAAAAATGAACAGATTATATTTTACGGAAAAAAGTATATTTATTGTTAGTAAAAGAAATAGATGTTTGTAAATAATTATTATTATCGGTGTTATTTGCTCGAATTGTTTTTTAACGTGATCATTCCTCTTGAATTTAGTTAAATTAAGTTTATTGGCTTTGCACAAAAAATATATTTCTAACTTGATTTCGTAAGTAATTTAGTCGAAAAACCTTAGACTGCATGCAGCTTTTCTATCTGTAGCCATAATTTATCGACGTACTTAACCTTTTCATCCCTTGTATTGTTGTTTTAATAAATTTTTATTTGTGTGTGTTGTTTTTCATTACCTTTAGTTGTATATAGCACCCTAGCATGGCAAATAGACAAAATTATAGTACAACCAGACTGATCAAAATGATAGTTTTTAGTACTTTTGGCACAATAGGCTATTTGACAACTGATTGTGGTAATCCTTAAAGATAATAGCCTGAAAATGACATATTTCACTTTATTTAAACTAAAATATGCCTAATTTTCGCAAATCACACGTACCAAAATACGAAATTTTTTTGAAATTTTATCTGTGACGTGAACGCTCTAAGAAGGGCGGCAAACTCTGGTTACGTCACATAATAGTAAACAAGAATTGCTTGATTTACTGTTGTTTTTGTAATTTGTGTTTTGTGATTTCGGAGTAATATCATTGGATCTGTAAGTTACTTTTAAAGTATTTTTTGTCAAGTTTTAGATGTGAACTAGCGTATTTACTAGTATTAACTAACGTTATTTACTATTGTGTGACGTCAAAGACCAGCGCCATTACAGAATGTCGTTTTTGACGGGATCTTAAATACCTGTTCTCACTAAATTTCATTATTGATACAGTAGATCTCTCGGAAATATAAATGTAGTGTGTTTGTTATGTCCTAACGAATAATTTAAAGCGATTTCCAAAAACTAGTCAAATAGCCTATTGCTTAAGCCGGATCATATTATCGGACGCTGATCACGTACGCGACTGACAGCCGCGACTGATAGGTATCTAGATAATGAATGTCCACTGAGCCGTGCACTCTATCGGACATAAGTCGCGGACGTCACCTTGGGCTGACCTTGAGCGTTCGGACGTCCGAGAGCGATCTGGCGCGCCGGATGTTTTAAGACGTGCACACTGCTAAGTCGCGTCCGTCAGCCGCGTCCGATAGTATGTTTTCAGCTTTAGGGAACCATTTGCGTTTCGTGCACCTATTATAAAAGACACCCATAATATTGATTGGCACTACTAGTTGAGCCAAGCAGTAGAGCCACGGGGGATAGACGGAAAATTATGTCACTTAGATCAGTCCAGCGGGGCGATTCTGTTAACCGATATCGTTGCTGAGGTGATACGTTTTAGAACCTCTCTCGTTTTTTTGACAGATTTGAGCTTCTGACCTCTCAGAAAAACGAGTGAGGTTCAAGAACGAATCACTTCACTAAAGAGATCGGTTAACAGAATTGCTACGTCGTTCTTCTACTATCGTCAATTTACTGTCTTTTCATTACTTTGATTGATTTTTGATTGAATTGATTATAGAAATCAAAAACAGGAAAAAGATGGCGACTAAAATGCAGTCAAATTATAATACCAGTTTGAGTCGCGAAGAAAATCGTACACGAGCGACATCTGGCTTTTTAGTTGACACGTGCTTTGAAACTTGCATGGAAACCTTAAGATTCGCATTATTTGACAGCATTTTAGTTCGCATTATCTTTTGTGTTTGTAATAGTAAAGAACGGCAATAACATTCTGTTGTTTATTGAAATCGCGCGGATTTGTGCTTACTTACAAGCGACAACGTACGAATAAAATAGTTTGTCTATTTGCCAACTCGTAGTGGCATTAAAATTATTCAGGTCTAATATGCCACGCTTTTAATGTTTTGCACAACCAAATCTTATGTAGCTTAGTAGCGCTCATAGCGTAGTTTGACTAGGTTTTACTTAGCGATTACCGGATTTAAGTTACTCTTTCAACACGGTCAGTCCTTGGCTGGGTGACCGTGGGAGGCATTTTCTACTAATCGATGTCGTGGCTCAGAGATGGTACCCATTAAATTGTGAGTCTCAGTTGTTAATCCATGTCAAATACCGTAAGGTGGCTTTAAAGCTCACACCAGGGCTAGTCATTGCCTATAGATACGAACTTACTACTTATTTAGCGTACGAGTAAAATACTGTTCTTAGTGTCAAGTGGGAGATTTGCAAATCAACTCGAATTACTTTTACGTCGCGTTGACCGAGCGCGCCGCGCACACACGCGAGCACATTGACACACACGCTTGAATTAGCCAATCACAGACGTTGCCGCGCTCGTGTTCGATCGGTTTGGCGCTCGTTACATTACCGTAAAAAAGACTCACACTTAGCTATTCAGTTTTCTGTACGTGACACAAGATGGCGCTGTGCCATTTCCATAGAAATCACATCAAACGTTAACGCGATCGAGCTCGAGCGAAAATCTCGCACTTAGCCCTCTGATCGAAACTGGATACAATGATGCTTGATATTTATAGTTATAGGAGACATTTTAGTGCTATAAAGCGTAAAGGAAAAAGTGAAAAGGATCACCTAATTATTTACTACTAATAAAGCTGCATGTTGAAGCAAAAATATGTGATAGAACATCGTGACCGCAGCTAGTCGAACATGCGACCACGAAAAGAACTCATTTCGACCTCAGACCAAATAAAAAAATAAAGACAGAATGTTGTGAACGAACAAGTGAGGCCGACCAAAACTACGCCTTGGCTTGTCAGTCGAACTATGGCGGCGCAACAGCGGCGCACGCACACATGTATAAAAACCGGCCTCGCTTGACTATTCAACGACGTTCTCTCTTGATTTTTTTATTTGCTCTAAGATTTCGACGTGTTAAAAAGTGACAGATACATACTTTGTCATAACGCTGTCTCGTTATGACACTACGATAGAAATAATTCGTGGCGCGCCCGAATACTAGCCCGGCAGGTCCGAATCTTGTCCTTTGCGATGTGTTTATAAATAGGAAATTGTAAATATGTATTCATAAAAATAAAATCAGCCTACAGAGTATGATTATAATAGTCTAACCCCCAATTCCATAGAAATTGTAAACTATTAGTCAAGGTGAAGTTTGAGATACCTGCTATTAGGTATACACGAAATATTCTCTATGACATCAAAATAATAGCATAATAGTGGGTTACATAGTAGCTATGGGGTCTTTAAGCTCCAAGTAGCCCAACGAGCTATGGAGAGGGCTATGCTCGAAGTCTCTTTGAGAGATCGAATCAGAAATGAGATCAAAGTTACCGACACAGCCCAACGGATTGGCAAGTTGAAATGACAATGGGCAGGGCACCTAGCGCGGAGGACTTATGACCGATGGGGTCGAAAAGTTCTCGAGTGGAGACCACGTAACTGCAAACGCAGCGTAGAACGCTCTAGTATGGCCTCATTAAGACCGCAGGGTCGCGCTGGATGCACGCCGCTTTCAACAGGTCTTATTGAAGATCCATAGGGGAGGCCTATGTCCGGCACTGGACGTCCTATGAATGATGGATGACATAGCAGTTGAGCCTGGCACGTATCATCAAATAACGACAGTTTTTCTTTTTTCTTTATTTTGCAACCTGCACTGAGTAAGACCAATTCAATTAAATAGTGAATATAATACACATTTTAATTATGAAGGGGCCATCGTTATTATAATAGCTAATTAGACTAATTTCTGCTTTTTAACTTTAGGGATTCAATAGAAAGAAAACTTCTTGCGTTGCTATTGAATTTACGATAGCGCCTTCATAATTGGGAGCTTGGAAATATTGTCCAAAATAATTTGAGCAGTGGAATTGAAATGAGTCGTACATTTAATATAGGCGCTACTACTACATTACAATAGAAATTAAAAATGCTGATAATATATAAAATATTTATTTATTATTATAATTATATTTTTCACCTGTATTATTTGACCAAACTTAAAAAACATTTCATAAACTATGACTATTAAAATTAACCTACTTAAAATAAAAACTAAAACTAAATACTAAAACTTATATTACTAAAATAAAACTAATCTAAAAGACCCGGGGCAGAGGGTAACGTGGCCAGAATGCTGGCGGCGTTGCCTCGTTGAATTGCTATACTTATTTTTTGACCAAAATAGATGCCAGGATGCTGGTCACGTGTCACCTCTACCAGTCGCCTAGCCAAATCCTTATATAAAAGGTGAGCGTCCGGCCCCCACGGACCTAAAGTCTCAACCCAAACGGCACAAAATGATACATTCTGTCCAACGACTCATATTTGTGCCGTTTGAGGTTTTCAGCTTTAGCTGCAGCAGCGCCAGCTTTCTCTGTTGTGCAAGGAAGATGGGACAACGCCAGTGTGTCAACACATACATTTTTCACCTTAGATTCTTATCTCTTTTTCTTGTCGGAGCGAAATTAGCGGTTATCTAAAATGCCAGCACCACTGCTATTCAGGAACCCAGTTTTTCCATCATTATTAACTTGTTCAACACGATAATACTTTTAACACGGTAATGGTATCTATGCAGTATTCCGACTCGGCCCACGCAGTACGTAGCACGCGCTAGGGCTGCCGCTTGGTGGGTAAATCGCACGCTTACTGATTACAAACCCATACGTTTGTTTGTCACTACGGCGCGCCCCTGCGAATGTTGTGTACCGAACACACCGAGGCGCGTAGGTTTGATTTGCGTTCCAACCGTTTAATGAAGACGGAATCATTACCGTCCCTTTAGCGCCACTGACGCATTCTTAATTGGCTACTTAAGCCAAATTATATTTCTATCCCGTTCACACATATTTAATCAACCTTTTTTTCTATCTCTTTCAGGCGAACGGACAAGCTTCCCAGGGCAAATACGTCGCCGGATCAGTGACAGGTGCGGGCGCAGACGCCGGTCTTTTTGTTGCCAACCACGCGTACTAAACTCGTCCTACACACACTCTCGTGTGGCTTACATAATCGATTAGCAGTCGGATCGATTAAAAGTCGAGTTAATTTTCATAGATTCACAGGCGACTCGATTAAATATCGAGTCAGTTGTCTACAATTATCAATGTTGTCTGTTTACTCGTGTTTATGTTATTGATCGATCGAGTCCATCTAGAGCTCGATAAAAATTTTGATCGATAGATTTTTCGACTTTATTCAGTCGTCAGTACCTATCGTATATTTATATCAGCTGTTGATTCGAGTGTCGATCTTAAATCGATTCGGTAGTGTACTATCGTTATCGATTGTCTGAGATAGACATGAAAATCTCTTCAAAAAGAACTGCTTTAATCGATTATGGGAAGCGAATGATCGTGTATTCACTGTAGTTACTGTTATAATTGTTTAGTAGCGAGATATGCTATTCGTACAATAACAGCGCAAATCGTTGAATATTAAGAAAACAATCGGTTATTATCTTCGTAAAGAGTCTACGTAACGTTAGTGCGACAAAATAGTTGTATATTCGATTAATCGTATTGTCAAATCGATTATCGATTAAAATATTGTAAGTCGTAGAAGAAAGTCTCGAAATATTGCTTATGTGCTGTTCGTGTATTGTAGTCCTTTGAAATTTTAAATCTATGTAATTCCCGATAGAAAAGTATTCTATTCTAGTTTATAATAGTGTAAGTATTATTTAAAAGAAATGTAGAATTTTGACCATCGACAAACTAGATTTGAATATTATTTATAACAGAAGTAAGTGGTACATTTTATTATCTAATTTGTAAATGAAGTGAGTCGGTTGTTATTATTTTTGTATCAATTTTGATTTACTATTATCATGTTTAGTTATTATTTTGATACTGTGTAAGTATTATAATATTGATCAGGTATTTAGATTGTTTCATTTTGTAGAACCCATTCCATTACACGACCTTTCAAGTCCAGATAAAAATGTTTCTATATCTATTCAAATAACGAAACGTACAGGACCCTCGAGTCCCTCGACACTTCAATGGATGAAAAAGTTGTTAAGTGCGTGTCGAGACACGCGTTTGATAGGCTTCCGTAGATGGTGACTATGTTAAAAACTAATTTTTATATACTTAGCCAAAAAATGGTTGACTGCTAGATAAACATAATTGGCTAAAAATATTGGCCGACCCTGTGAGCTATGTGCTTTAAGAATTTTAATTTTCCTTCATAACTCAAAAAGACTATTCCACAGAGCTCGAAATCATTTTCAGGGAAAGTTTTTAATATGGTCTATTCCTCGTTTTACTACGGAACCCTAAAAAGGGTTCCGGATGATTTAAAGGAAACTGTCGTGTAGCTCTAAAGCACATTCTCCGAAATATCCCTTGTGTGGTGAAGATGAAATAGTATGGCATGTATTGACACGTACACACGGGCTCGTTCGTTACAATAAATGGAGAATAAAGTCCCGGATCCATTTGAAAAGAGGCGTCAGACAGGGGGATGTAATATCTCCGAAACTGTTTACTGCCACTTTGGAAAACGCCTTTAAGCCCCATGGAATAGAAAGGATTCGGCATTAACATTAATAGTGAATACATCACTCACCTTCGATTTGTCGACGATGTCGTGGTCATGGCGAAGTACATGGAAGAGCTCAGCACGATGCTCGAAGGCTTCAATCGAGTTTCTCAACAGGTGGGTCTTAAGAGAAATATGGACAAGACAAAGGTCATATGTAATGCCCATGTTGTACCACCCCAACATCTGTCGGGAGCTCGATTCTTGAAGTTGTTGACACGTACGTCTACCTAGGACAAGTAGTCCAGTTAGGTAGGTCCAACTTCAAGGAAGAAGTCAATCGCCGAATCCAACTAGGCTGGGCAACGTTCGGAAAACTGCGTGAGGTCTTTTCATCCGACATATCTCAGTGCCTCAAGACGAGAGTTTTCGACAGTTGTGTGTTGCCAGTGATGACATATGGAACTGAAACGTGGTCTTATACTGTGGGCCTTATGAATAAGCTCAAGGTAGCCCAACGCGCTATGGAGAGGGCTATCCTCGGAGTCTCGCTGCGAGATCGAATCAAGAATGAAAAGATTCGCAGACGAACCAAAGTTACCGACATAGCCCAACGGATTAGTAAGTTGAAATGGCAATGGGCTGGGCACAAAGCTCTGAGAACTGATGGCCGATGGGGCAGTAAAGTTCTCGAATGGAGACCACGAACCGGCAAGCGCAGCGTAGGATGTCCCCCGACGATATTATTAAGACTGAAGGAACTCGCTGGCTGCAGGCCGCTTCCAACCGGGCTTATTGGAAATCCATAGGGGAGGCTTATGTCCAGCAGTGGACGTCCTATGGCTGATAACGATGATGAATGTCCCGGATTCGAGGGCGATATTAATAAAAAACACGAGGAACGAACAAGCTCAGTATTTACAGTCTGGGAGCAAATCACTGATAGTGCAGATGTCTAATTTCATACTATGAAAAATCTTGCAATCAGTCACGAAACGAAACGCTCGTGGTTGAACTGTAGGGATAAGATCGTGCTTGAGCCATATAGCGGGGTATTTGAACAATCTACGCGGCCAAAATTACTTTGTGTTTGATTTTAATTCTATGGGATATAATTAACTTAAAAATACACTTTTAGTGATGTAACAATATTTATGTTATTAATTATACTAATGTTCATCTGCACTCTGAGGAATCATCAACATCTGGTTTTGCAGGGACGAGGAGTTTAATTGTTTCGGGCAATAAACAATCAATTTTTCTACGTTGTGCCTTCCTCGTACTACTTATAAGAGGGACGGAACTCAAAAACGAAAAAAATATTTTGTTATTTTTGGTATAGGTAGTCAAAATTGATGGTTCAATGCACCAAGTCATTACTATTCCGCGCTTTTCCGCGGCTACTTTTCAAGTTAGCTAATTAGATAAAACTTCAAACTTTACATCCTAATTGGAATTGATCGTAGGTACTTGATAGAACAACAAAAACTCAATAAAACAAAAAACTTGCCAGTAAATTTTACATAAAAAAGTGGGCACGATAATCACGCCATACTTAAATCAGTTTTGTAATGATGAAAATAATAATAAATACATACATTTTAGATTTAGGTAATTACTTGGATTATCAGGATCCATTATTAAAACTTCCAATATAAACGTAGAATAATTAGTATTTAACGACAAAGTTAAGGTTTTTACACTAATGCCGAGAACAGACACATGCGCCAAGTTGAACGATCTTATTCCGACAATGGGTACGAGTATACGCACAACGTGCGCTGAGGAAGGGTGTAAGGGGATGAATATAATTCTCAGAACTGTCCTCTGTCCCATGTCTGTCTGTCTGTTTTATTGTTTCTTGAAATTTTTCATTTTGCCTTATGGCCGCGTAGATTAACTGAATATCCGTATTTGCGTCGTAGGCGAGGACTCCCGTGTGCCATTTTTGACCGACGAACCACCGGAGGAGGTTTACAATTCGACGCGTACATATTTTTTTATGTATAACCACGCATAACATTTTTCATAGTAGTCCGATTTAAAATAATTCTATTTTTATTGGAAAGAATATACTTTGAAATTGGTCCCATTTAAATTTTATCGAACTCGCCTGAGCCATTTTTGATAAATCAACAATGTGAAAAATGTTACATCGATCCGTCCATAATATTTGCGTTCTAGCGATACGCCCCGGCTTCGCACAGGTGTATTATACATATAAACATTTCTCTTGAATTACTCTATCTATTAAAACAAACTGCATCATAATCCGTTGCGTAGTTTTAAAGATAAAAGCATACATGGGGACAGACAGCGAAAAGCGACTTTGTTTTATACTATATAATGATTCTATACACGGGTGAAGTCGGTCATGCTATTTTTTGCAAAAAATAATTATCTATACTAGTTTGTTACGTTGACGCAACACTGCTCTGTCATTGCTATTACAACTAAAAGTGTTTGATACTTGGTAGACACCAATTATCAAACACGTGAATGACTCTTCGTGGGTAGGCCTACGTCCTGCAGTAGACTATTAAAAAGGCTGATATAGTACAGTACAGGCACCAATTCGGTTTTCATTAGTAGACTCGCGTCTACCAATTAGTCAGTAGTCAATCAGTCAGTACCTTGGTTGCTGATAAGTATCTTATTGTTAGTTCACCATGACGCCTCGATGCGCGACGGTTCTCTTTTTGCACAAACTCTACAAGTCAAAAAATGACAAGTCAACGTGACTTGTCATTTTTGTATAAAACGTACAAATGTTTATTTCAAAAGCAGGCAAGGTAATTTTTTCTTGACTCGCAGCGCAGCTCTAAAGACTCTGAACTAGTTATGAGCTATTTAGCTCAATGAGTCTTTCTCTGAAGGCGACGTATGTGTAATTTTTTAGTGCGATTGGCCTGCAGGGTTAGCCATCCAGTCTGTATATGTTTACCTACTTTGTAGTTTGTACATACAATTTGCATAAGAACACAGGCGTTCTTTAACCGAACTTTTTGTCTTTATTCGTATCGCGCTAATTATTTTGACAAAAGTTGAAACGCAACTCAATCAGAGTTGGAACGTAGCCGCTGTCAAACGAACGGTTGGTGTATGAAGTTTAGCGCAATACCGAATTCTTTAGAGCTGAATCGAGCAGCCGAACTTTAACTGAATTATAGACGGAACGCAGCTGTTTAAAATTAAGATTTAGAACACGTCCGTCAGATTCCACTTTCGTCAGATCACTTCTTTTTTCCGTGTAGGTCAGAATTTTGAAACTGGTGACGAAACAGCAATTCTTAAGACTCCTCATCCGTCAGATTCCTCTTTCGTCAGATCATTTCTTTTTTCCGTATAGGTCAGAATTTACATATGCCCACGACTTCGTCCGCATAGACTATTATGATACTTGACCAATTTAGGTCAAATATCATAAATATGTTTAATCGTTATTACATATCGTTATATAATTAACATTACATAACGATATATAATAAAAATTAACTTTTTGTTACTTTGTAAGTAAGAACCTTTTTATGTTTAAGTTTATAAGTACACTAAAATATATTTTTAAAATCTTGTTTTATTGGTCATGAGTCATGACTATCACTAATCGGAAATCTTTTTTTCTCTCTCCCTAAGAAGACACTGACGATTTATGACAAAAGCGGAATCAGACGAAAGGGTCATTAGACGTTTTCCACATTAAACTGAAATTATAAAAAAAAACTCTTCTGACGAAAGTGGAATCTGACGGACGTGTTCTAAATCAAAATTAACGCGTTTGGCCTGCTGGAGAGCGGCAATAATTTTTCTTGAATGGTACTAAGGATACAAAGTTGTATCATTTATTGTACCATCAATGACACTACTGACACAAAGGCAAGTTTGCCGCTCCCTGAGGGTCTCTGACATGGCTTGTATAAAGTTTGACTTCTGTACTTTCGGGGTTTTATGGTATGTGCTTCTAGTGGAAACTTTCATACGGTGTCGTATTTTTCCGACTACCGATTATGCAGATGGACGGATACCCGATGAAGCGATTAATAGAACCGAGCGCAACGGCCGTTCGTTTACCCCAGCATGGCAAAGGGTTTCAATCATTTTATACACTTTTAATTATAGTTGTCAATGTCGATTTTTACTTTGTTTCCTTTTTGAGGGGATAAATTGGTAGAAAAATAATTTGTCTATTTGCCATGATAGGGGTTCTTACTAAGATACATACACTGGATGTACCTAGTTTGAAAGATTTTGGCATTCTGAATGAAAGATTGATTTTGATAGGATATGTATAATGTTGATTAGGTACAGTTACGAGTAGGTACCTGCCTACCTACTTAGCAACAAAGTGTTTCTTTGCAAAGTGCTGGAGCTCTCGGCGGAGTAGGTAGGTATAAACACATTATAATTATATACTACGGGACTAACCGCGCACTAAATTATAAATTACGAGATAAATAAATACCTTCTCCTCCCGACGTTTCGGCTGAGTTGCATCGACCGTGGTCACCCGTGTACTTAATTATAATAGTCAGGTATAGGTATTTATATTCATCATTATGAACAGTTTTTATACTATGAGGTCATGTAACCCCAAAATCGCGATAAAAATCTGTGGAGATAGGTACCAAGGTAAACATTAACACCATATACGACTGTATAAGTGGCAATTAAAACCTGTATGTTACTTGAGGTAACAAATTCGGTTTTATGCTACTGTAGGAAACAAAGTAGAAACAAAAAGCTTTCCTATGCAACTACGTGCGACGAGAAGTACCTACTCGTATACAAATATGAGTTGTGTTTGAAGCTATAGGTTTTATCAAACACTGTTATACAACTTATTTGCGACTTAAAGCTATAAAATAAGTTGCAAAATTCACTAGGGTGCTACTTGAGTTTCACTTACCATTTTTTCGATAGAAATAATAGATAATACCTATAATTTTATTTATAAGAAATATTAGATAGTAATACATACATACATTGCAAATGAAATAAAAGCTTTTAAAAATACTAGTTTCTACTAAGTAAAAACTAGCTGTATTCTTGCTATCTAACTTCTTTGTAGATATACAGGGTCACCTGCTTGTCCTATACTAAGCCGAATGGGGGTGACGTAAGACAATCATTATGAATAACTTTTAGTATGGAGCCCACTCAGAAAACAAGAAAAAAAATCATAATTGCCGTTCGGAATCAACAAATCAACACCTCTTTTTGCACAGCTAGATTGTTTGTAGTCTATCAGTCTATGGCAGAGATATTAGAAGCATTTTTTAGTTTGGGGTCAGAAACCGTCTGAAAGATGTCCCTCTAATGGCTATTCCTGCTAATCATATATGGGATATATATGATTAATATTCAACTGTCCAGTCACCAGATTCTGGTGACGAACAATTTGTCCCATTTCGCCCAGCCGCCAGAATCTGGTTAAACGCCCGTTTTTTCTTTAGCAATTTTTTGGACGTCTGCCTATTGTGCTGTCACGCTTTAACTTATACCAATTAGTAATAGGAAAAACAGAGAAGAATATAGTGTCGTGACTTTTTATTCGATTCCTACTTCGACCTCGTCTAATTTCGCCGACAAGTCGTCACACGTGCTCGGACGCGCATCGGAGTTTTCCAACCGTCTGCGTTTGTGATAAAAATGGTCAATTTGTTGGTGCGAAAGTGGCTTTGGTGCCCATTTTTCTAATTAAATGATGGAAGGGTAAGGGGAGGGTAAGTTATTTATACTTTTAATGCATTGGCAATAGATTATTGAGGTATTTTGCAAAAAATTCAAATTTTTGAGAGAGGAGAGAGGAAAACGATTTTTTTTTCAACTTCCTACTTTCCTAAAGATAACGTGAAATAAAATTTACACATTCTATAAATAGATTCTAATAGCTGAATTCAAGACAATTCCTATGATGTAAAGTTTATTGGGACTATTCATACAAAAATTACGAGAAATCGTGATTTTAGAAGGTAGCGGCGGAAATTAAAAAAAAAATCGCGCGTGGCTGGACAAGATAGCGTTTTTGCCGTAAAGCGCTGGGACAGCTGAAGGGATATTCGTGTATATAAATCTATTTCTAGAGTTTACTGAATATTCAAGAGTTGCATAGAAAGTAAATTATTTTGTACTACATACGTGTGTCCACGTAGTGACGTAATATCGATAACTTTATCACGCTCTGAAATACTGTCCCATCACTATTAGAACTACCGGCATGGCGCCACCTAGCGGCAGAACTTTGGAAGATAAAGTGACATCTAGTGCTCAGTAGCATAATTACGCCCGCGCCCGTTCCGGCTGTACCGCTTCTATCGCGCTAGTGTCACTAGTGTGAGCAGTTACCGCCGTACCGCCCTTTACCGCTCGTACCGCACTAACCAGTATTATACAAAGTACTCTGTGGCACTAACGCTCGTACCGCCTGTGTGTGATGGGGCCTATTTTATCCTTCAATCGTAGAAACATTCGTTTAAAAAATTGTGCTCTGTATATCTAGAAATATAGATATATATCCCTGGATATTATTCGGCATAGTTATGCACACAAGGAACATCTGACGATTTCTAGAGACAACTCATTTACCTACCAACGCTGTCCCAGAGAAATCAGAAGATCACAAAAGTACAGTACCTACCTACCTACCCTCCGTTATTTTAGTCTATCACTCATTAATCAAAAGGATAGGTACTACCTTCATGGGTGTTCGCATCACTGAATCCAATTTTCAGTCATTCACTCCATCCCTACTTACTCGTAGTTTCCCAGTTCCCACTACTTTTTACGATAGTTTAGAAAGTAGGTGCCTCTGTAAACTCCTTAAATGATATTATTAAACTTGTAGAATGGTAGTTATTTCAATAGTTGGGATGTTTTCTTTAGTTAATGATGCGCGAATTAGCTAGAATTGATGAAACTTGTTTCTAGAGTATTATTTTTTGTACCTAGTATTTTTTTAGGTTAAACCGGTCGTAGTAGATACTATATGGCGTCCTGGCCTTTAAATAGTCCACTGCTGAACATAGGCCTACCCAATACCCATGACAAGCGCTTGGGCCATAGGTAACCACCGCGCGGGCTTGGTGCGGGTTAATGGTTGAACACGTGAGGTGGATTCGAGATGCTGGTGAAATAGCATTACTTCTATAATCATGTTTTTATTAGAAGAAAACCCGGAGGTTATAATGAATGCTACTGACGTATCGGAAAATAACTGCAGCTCGTCAAACTTTTCAAACATTTTGTTGAAGATCATTGACCATAAAGGTATGAAACAGCAATTTTTTTGCATATTCAGGTTTATTCACATTATAAAAGCTGGTCTAAATGATGAGTACAATGATAGGTATCCTAGAAATATTTGTCAGTTTTGCGAAAAATCTCCAATTTCGAATGGTGCGAAAACTGATAAATCACGAATGGATAGATCAAGCGGTTCTATTGATAGGTACTCGTAGGTACCCTTTTCAATTATTACCTTTGAAGGTCTCTATCGATATCTTTAAAAAAGAACTTACCCTTATCAAACACCCTCCCTATTCAAAATAAGCCGTTCAACTCTTTTGTGGCCGAACGTTGCACTTTACTATTTTGAGGGGAGTTTTAAAAATACACTTAAGATGCGTTCACACCAAACTTATTGCCTGACATCCCGTCGTAGTCGCCTATTGACTGCCTCAGTGGCCCAGTGGTTAGTGACCCTGATTCCTGGGTCAAATAGGCGTCGGTTCGATTCCCACCCAGGGTAAAAACTTACGTGATGAACATAGATGTTTGCTGTGTCTAATTGTGTATCTATTAGAACTACCTATGTACTTAAAAATACATAAATATAGTATGGAGTTTTTCAGTCTCTGGCGGCCATATTTACAAGACTTGTGTAAGATGTCCCCTATTATTTAATATTTATTATCATGCTTGAGGAATATGGTGCCGGCTCTTTAATAGGCCACAGCTGAACATATGCTTAGCCGAGCAGGGCAATTGGGCCATATCAACTACAAGTACAAGTTTGGTTGGCCAATTGTGATAATATAATGAACTTTTGAGTAGGTACTTACTAATTTTATTATTAAAACTAACTAACTAAACGCCGAATAAAGTAAGAGGCTATGCTATGGTTATTTAATTGAATGAAACTGTGTATCTCATCGCGTCATAGACTTGATCAGCTTATTTATTCGAGAAACTAAAATAAGAATTATCTAGGTACTGCTCAACGTATAGGTATTGTACTACTTATAATTTCGTTTAGAGGTGACTAGCACAGGTGTAAAAGTTTGGTGAAATAAATAAAATAAATAAATATTTTTGGGACATCTTACACACGGCCTCTGACCCCAAACTAAGCAAAGCTTGTGATATGGCTGCCAGAGACTGATATACTACATATACTTATTTTTAAATACATACTTATATAGATAGTAACTAAATAACACCCAGACACAGAAAAAAAAGAAGGTTGGTTTTAAAAATGGGTCATTTGTATAGGCCAAATGATTCATCTTGGAGGTTGTGATGTTAGCTTCAAGCTGCGAGTAGCCCAATCCTGTCTGAAGCTCATTTAACAGCCACGGGTAGCCTAATCCTGCCTGAAGCTCATTTAACAGCTACGGGTAACCTAATCCTGCCTGAAGCTCATTTAACAGCTACGGGTATCCCAATCCTGTCTGAGGCTCATTTAATAGCTACGGGTAGCCTAATCCTGTCTGAAGCTCATTTAACAGCTACGGGTAGCCTAATCCTGCCTGAAGCTCATTTAATAGCTACGGGTAGCCCAATCCTGTCTGAAGCTCATTTAACAGCTACGGGTAGCCCAATCCTGTCTGAAGCTCATTTAACAGCTACGGGTAGCCCAATCCTGTCTGAAGCTCATTTAACAACTACGGGTAGCCCAATCCTGTCTGAAGCTCATTTAACAGCTACGGGTAGCCCAATCCTGTCTGAAGCTCATTTAACAGCTACGGGTAGCCCAATCCTGTCTGAAGCTCATTTAACAGCTACGGGTAGCCCAATCCTGTCTGTAGCTCATTTAACAGCTACGGGTAGCCCAATCCTGTCTGAAGCTCATTTAACAGCTACGGGTATCCCAATCCTGTCTGAGGCTCATTTAATAGCTACGGGTAGCCTAATCCTGTCTGAAACTCATTTAATAGCTACGGGTATCCCAATCCTGTCTGAAGCTTATTTAACAGCTACGGGTAGCCCAATCCTGTCTGAAGCTCATTTAATAGCTACGTGTTGCCCAATCCTGTCTGAAACTCATTTAACAGCTACGGGTAGCCCAATCCTTCCTGAAGCTCATTTAACAGCTGCGCTAGGATTGTGTTATCCGCAGCTTATAGCTAACATCACAGCCGCCAAGATGTTTGTTTCGGCCTAAACCCACAGGTACGTTACTTTTTATGGTGGGCTTTCTAACAACCGGCGACTGAGCGACTGTCATGTTTGGTGCGAACGCAGCCTAAGTCTCCACGGCGGTATAGAGGTGTCAATGTTTGACGAATGCTGTGGTTGAGCGGTCGCAAAGGTTCATTGGTAATTTCGAAAGCACTGAGCAAGTAAGCAGATAATTGCCTGAGGTTGCTGTACCTACTTGTGACTTATAGAGCGTTGATTTGTTTAGTGCCATCTCTACCTATCTATTTAGAGTAGTTGAACTTAAGAGGCACAACTTAGTAGTTATGGGACCGAAATTTCTTTAAGGTAACATTCTTACCTGTGATTGAGACAAGTTACGAGTAAATTTCGCCAAAATAATGACTTAAAATTAACACTGCAAGGCTGCTTATCGATTCTAGACTACTGCTGTCTTCACAAAAGTGATAGAGTTTCGACGTTCGGCGGTGCAGCGGCGGCGCCGCCCGTCTGGCATCTCTCTAATTTGTCCTACTTGATTCTTATTGGGAAGATTAATTCCAAAAGTGGACAGATTAGGTATCCTTGGGCTGATAGATAATAATATTTATGTTGATGACGAAATGTAATACATCAATACTGTTGTTCGTTACACGACCTCTAACAAAATAAACATAGTACCTATTCCGACCCACGATATTGCTAAAATCGCGATTCTATCCTGAACACGATTGGCGCAGGACCGAGAGAGATGACACAATAAGAGAGAGGCCTATACCCATTAGTGGGATAAAGAAGGCTGCGGATGATGATCCCTACCTATGAAGGTACCATTTTTTCGTCAGTCTCAATTTCGAGTCCGTTCCTATTTTCTGTGCGAAACAGGTGTAGGTAAGTAGGTACTTCTGTTCTATTTAAACTGTCAGCTAAAATCCAATTAGATTTGAAGAAACTGTTTAAAAGAACCAATTTAGTATAACTAAAATACAAAGTGGAATACGGAAACCTCAGCCGTAAGCTCATTTCCACATCCGCGAAGCCTCACGTGTAGGGACCGTCCGTTGTTCCAGTTTAAATGTTGTTGAACCGGGTTGCCACACGCTTTTCCCCAAGTCTTGCCAAATCTCTGCAATATTCTGGTTCTGAGGAAAGAAACCCTTCTGACGAAATTACTCGTTTCCACTGTGGGAGGAGGGAAAGGGGGACGCCCCTTTCCCTCCTGCGATAACTGAAATATTGTAAAGTAGGTATAACTAATCTCTGTATTTGAAACGAGTATTTCCTTGTGTATTATTTATTTGTGTAATATTTGGATCTCAAAAAGGGCTCTAGCGAATTTGATGAAAGATAATAATAAGAAAAAAATATTACTCTGTATAAACAGACAAAGAGACAGAAAGTTTCTTTATAAGTTTCTGCTGGCTGTTACTTTGCATAGTGAGGGGACTTTTAGAGGTCTATGCACTAGTTATTATGTGATTATGAATTTATCTTCTACTGTAAGAAACAACCCCGAAATCGCGAAAGAAATTTGATACTACAGTTCATTGAGTTTCGAAAAAATGTATGAACACACCTAATCCTAAAGTAGCCTGTGGGCCTTTATCGACTGAATTGACCTAATACACAACTTTTAATAGAAAATGGATGGAAGCAGGTATATCAGTATGGAAAGTCAGATCTGGAAAATCGGTAGGTTCGAGACCACTGCTCTCAAGTTGTATAAATTGTATGAACTACCTAATGTAAAGGTAGGAGGTGTGTGTATCGCATTATAGTGTATAAGACTATAAAAAGGGAGTGATTTTATTAAATTGTTGTTAATTCCTTTAAGCCGCCTTTTTTCACTCCTAAAATGTTCATCCTAGCAAATTTACCATCTGACCTCAAAAAATCCCCCACATTTGGAGAGGTTTTCATCAACCTGGCATCAGTGTGTTGAACCGAGGTTGCGACCCCGATACTTTCATCCCTTTACCGGGAGTTCGACAGCCTCACTTGTATGTCCTCCTGGTACTCGTTTAAATGAAATCTTTTTGTAGTTAGATAAGAAACTATTATTTCTTCCTGTACATGAGAAAACTTGAAAGAGAATCATTATACCTAGCCGGTAATACGTTTCGCTCAAGGACTTAAGGTGTAGTAGACCCTTTTCAAAACTTGAGAAAAGAAATGTGATGAGGTTTTAGGGGTAGCTTTGGACCATTTTGTCAGAGATTTTTTAGGTGTATTTTTTGTTTTTGTACAATGCATTTGCATTTGTTATAGTTACTTAAGTAGGTAGGTAACTATGTATAACAAATAACGATACTAGATAGGTTCAAACTTGAACTACTATACTACTTAAAAATTCATTGGAATAATCCATAGACCTTTTAAGGTCCAAAGATAATCCCAAATGCCCAAACTAGGGCGTGCAAACCCGGTTTTCCGGTTTTGCTGAAAACCGGAAAACCGGACAATATTTGCCGATTTCTCAAAACCGGTGTTAAGAGACAAAACCGGAGTTATCTCCGGTTTTCCCGTCATTGAATGTGATTTTGATTTAAGTCAAATTTACTTAATTTTTTCGAACTCGCTCAAGCAATATTTAATTTTAAGTCATCAAATATATCCGAACGCAACCTATAACCACTTAAACCCCTCCCTCCGTGACCCCCGCACCCGCGACGAGACTCCTGCGCCCCGCCCGCGGCCCGCCTGCGTCTCCTGTTAGCAGGTGTCTTGCACTATTTTCACGATTGGGAAGACTACTCCACACAAGATGACGATGATACTTTTCCTAAACCCTGATACTGTTGCAAACTTATTACTGCACTAAAATATAAGCCCAAGGACTCTGATGCCGAGCGGTCCGTGCCATCGTCATCGTCATCATTTGACGCTGAAGTTGTAGTTGATGAGCTAACTCTTCAAGAGCAGCTTGATAAGGAATTGAATAAACCCCCAAACGAAAACCCCCAATAATCGGTCTAATTTCGACCTTGCAGGGTTTGTCAAGGTAGAGCAATCCATGTATGAAAACGGAGGGCAACGCGGTGTGTATCTCACAGAAGCTTACAACTATTTGATGTGTGTACTACCAACAAGTGTTGAGAGTGAGAGGACCTTTTCGAGTGGGTACTTCTGTAAAAAAATAAGAAGTACGATGTCTGATAAAATGTTGGATGCACTTTTATTCTTAAAACACATTATCAAGAACAGCGGTCTTTTGGAAAAAAAAAGATTATTGTTGATTTTAATAAGTATACGGTACACAGTTGATTTGATCTCGTTTTATAGCCAAATAAAGAACTTAAGATTCAAGAAATTGAGACGTTATCTTAAGATGATGAATGTGTTTTGTATGTTTAAAATATATTATTCTTGATAACAGAATTGTTACTAAAGGTGCCACAAACTTACTTGTTGTTGATTTGATCTTAGTTAGTAATCTTTATATTATTTTAAGCTCATGTTAACCAAACTTTCTTAAAGTGGTCTACTTGGTAGGCAGGCATTAATGGTTTATTAAAAACAGGTAGGTATATCATACAACTTGCTTTATTTGTAGATTTAGTGGGTATCTAAGATTTTTTTGTTAAAATTTTATGTTAATAGTTACTATATAAAAAAATATTAAAATGTTGTCAAAACCGGAGCTAACACCGGTTTCCGGTTTTGGGCCCTCAAACCCGGAATTTAAAACCGGTTTTGAAAACATTCCGGTTTTGCACGCCCTAGCCCAAACCCACGGTCGGCTGGCAGCGTGCCCAGCTTGTTGGCAGCATTACTTACCATGATAGAACACTTAAATCTTAATGCTGTGGCTGCCTATTGTCCTAAACACCAGCGCTTGGACCATGCGTTCGGTATAGATAACTAATTACATATTGGATCCAAGTTTGGGCGCAAAGTGGAATCCAATTAAAGTCACGTTCACGACTTGTTATAATACTAAAGCACTGGTAGGGTAGGTAGTTAAACGCATTTGGTGTTGCGACAACAAAGTACTGTGAATTTTTAGGGTTCCGTACCTCAAAAGGAAAAAACGGAACCCTTATAGGATCACTTTGTTGTCCGTCTGTCCGTCTGTGTGTATGTCAAGACTCTTTATCTCGGGAACACGTAAAGAAATCGAGTTGAAATTTAAACTATGTATATACGTAAACCTATGAATTCTTGCAGTTGTGTAAAAGAAAAGCTTCTCAGTTACCGTATAAAAAAGTTAGAGCCGTTTATGTCGTAAAAAACGCATATTTCAACGCTCACAAAAATCAAAACCTACAGGGTACTTCCCGTTGACATAGAACTATGAAATTTGGCGAAGATCATTGTCTCAGAGTACACATATAGGAATAAATCTGAAAAATGTACATTTTTATTTAAATCACATAAAAATAAGTCTTCAAAATTCACAAAATATGGGTTCAAAATTCAAAGTGGGTAAATCGTATCATGTAAGGTATCATATAAAATAACTTCATTAGCACATGCTAAAACAGGTTTTAAATTATTTTAACAACGTGTTTGTACGGAACCGGTGTGGGAGCCCGACTTGCACTTGTCCGGTTTTTTTACCAACAGGAGGTTTGGCAGCCTGTTTTCCCCTTAAATATGTTACATAAAAATTATTCGTTATGTAACAAAGTTAATGGAACTTTTTCTAAAAACGTCTTTTTCTTTTTGTTTCAGGATAAATGGAGCGTCTTCAAAAGAATAATTGAGCGTAAGATGTACTATTATTTTAGTGGTTTTCGGTATTCCTCCATCCTAAACTAAGTTTATTTTAGGAAAATATATACTCGACATTAGCCGGTCTTGTTTTATTGCCATGGAAATTGAATTAATTTTGTCGTTTTTGTATTGATGAATTCATGGAATAGGCTATTTTGTCTGGTAACCCACTTTATAGTCGACTGTCGGCTCGGTCCAGGTTTTTCCAAGTAGGTATTATATTTTGGAGCCGGCAGTACCTATAGTTGATAGAAGACATATGAAAAGTATAGAAGATGTCAGAACATACCGTGGAGCAGACTGCGACAGAGACCACTACATGATAGTTGTTGAAATTAAAATCAAAATCAAGTTACATAGCAAGACATTTAAAGCAAGGGAACCGGGAATCAATATAGATAAACTTAAAATAGAACACATACGGAAAGAATTTCAACTAGAGCTTAGTAACAAGTTTCAAAATTTAGAAGTTGATAGTGATATAGACGGTTCTTGGATTAGGATAAGGGATACTTTAAAAGATGTAGGGTTTAAAGTACTTGGTAAAAAGAACAAAAAAAAGCGTAATAAATGGTGGACAGATGATTGTGCTAAGATAGTTGAAGAGAGAAGGAAGTACAAGATTCTTTCGGACCAAGACTGTGAGGGGAAACAGAAACATAAAGAAATTCGTGTTGAAGCAAAAAACGCAATAAGATCTGCCAAAAGGGATAACATGGAGAAAATTGTTCGAAACATGGAAACTCTTTTTGCGTCCAAAGAATCAAGAAAATTTTATCAAGAAATAAACTCATTTAAAAAAGGTTACCAACCTAGCACTCAAATACTAGAAGATGAATCAGGCAACCTTGTTACAGATACACTTGAAATAAAGAAAATGTGGAGACAATATTTCAGTGACCTGCTTAACTGCCCACCGATTGCTGAGAAAGTCCAGGACAATGTTCAAGAAGCAAATGAAGAAAATGTGGAACCCCTGAGTTTTGAAGAAGTGTGGCAAGCTATCATGAAGCTTAAAAACAACAAATCTCCAGGCATTGATGCGCTACCTTCTGAATTATTAAAATGCAGTGGAGGAATCACACAATCAAAGCTTTTTGAATTACTTTTGCTTATCTGGAATAACGAACAAGTACCTCAGCAGTGGAACACTGGAATTGTGTGCCCTATTCACAAAAAGGGATCTAGAAAGAAATGTGCTAATTACCGGGGAACAGCACTGTTGCCAACTGCATATAAAATACTTTCCTACGTTATGCTAAAAAGACTCGAACCCTATGCTGAGACTGTTATCGGTGATTACCAGTGTGGATTTCGACGCAACCGTAGCACAATTGATCAAATTTTCTTGCTGAAGCAACTGATGGAGAAAAAATGGGAATATGCAGGAGGCATTCATTCACTTTTTGTAGATTTTGCAAAAGCCTATGACAGTGTTGATAGAGATTCTTTATATACTATACTAAAAATATTCAAAATACCTACAAAATTAATAAGGATGATTAAAGCTTGCACACAACACAGTAAATTGGTAGTAAAAGTTGGCTTAGAATTAACGGATGAATTTGATGTCGTCTCTGGTCTGAAACAGGGGGATGCCTTGTCACCTATACTGTTTAATTTTGCTCTGGAATATGTCATAACACAGGTACTAGCATTGGACGCTGGAGTACAGATGAATGGACAGCACAGGGTGATAGGGTATGCAGATGATTTAGCTTTGTTAGGGGAGAGAAAGGAAGAAGTGTCAGTGGCTGCTAACATCCTGGAAGTAGAAGCAAAGAAGGTCGGCCTACAAATAAACCACGACAAAACCGAGTACCTGCACATGCGCCGTTTCAAGAATACCAGACAAGCTAGAGCCGATCTCACAGTTGGCAATAAAACATATAAGGGCACAGCTAAATTCAAATACCTTGGCTGCACTGTCACAGACACTAATACGAGGGAGGATGAAATCGAGACACGAATTCAAAATACCCTACGCTGTAGTGCAGCCTTACATAAGATCTTAGTGTCCAGGCTTCTCAGCAGATGTACAAAGGTCTGTATTTATAAAACAGTCATTCGACCTATACTCATGTACGGTTGTGAAACCTGGACATTAACTCAAAAAGAGGAAAATAAGCTGTTAGTGGCGGAACGCAAGGTACTTAGAAAAATACTGGGACCTGCTCGGCGCGAAGATGGCAGTCTGAGGGTTCGCAAAAACCAAGAAATAGAAGAGCTGGTGGCGGAGCCCAATATTATTGGTGAGATAAAATCCCATAGGCTCCGCTGGCTCGGCCACTTGGAAAGAATGGGAGAGGATCGCGCCGTGAAAAGGGCTTACTTAGGAGTGCCGAAGGGCCGAAGGCCCGTTGGCCGTCCAAAGTACAGGTGGAAAGATGAGGTGGAAAAAGATCTTCGCAAGCTCGGGATTGATGTCTGGCAGGAACTTGTCCAGGAAAGAGAAGAGTGGCGACACGTAGTATCGGAGGCCAAGACACAATTTGGGTCGCTGCGCCAACATAGTAAGTAAGTAAGTAAGTAAGTACCTATAGGCGATATTATTAACAATACCTGTTTAAGTAAAATTCTGTGTAGAATTTAGTTCCTTATACCGCCTTACCACAAAATATTTAAAACCCGCTTTATACAAACACTGTTTAACCGTGCATTTTGTACTGTTTAGACACCTAAACCAACTTACCTAGTGCGTAAAACTTTTGTGGTAAGTCGGTTAGGCTTTAAATAATTAGTATGGTTGTTAGTTTGTTGGTCAATTTAAATTGGTCAAACCTGGGGCCTGATTCTCTATCGACAAAACGTAACGTAACGCGGTAAGTAATTTTTGTATTTCAGTGAATTTAATATGGAGAAATGTTTGATAAATGTAAAATTACGTTAAAATAAATTAAAAACCGAGTTTAAGTTATGTTATTTGAAAATAAATATTTTTGACGCGAACATCTTAAAAACAAACGAAATAGCATGTTAGAGCGCGTTACATGGTTGTTTTCATACAGTCACCCATCTGGATAGGTTCGACCCGCGATATTGACGTTAATATCGTCGACCCACCTTTTGCTGGCGGACGACCCACGCTAGCGGACGATACAAGCTGCTGCACAACTAAATCCGGAATGGAGCTCACTTAACAACTGCGCAGCTTGCAGCTAACTTCACAGCCGCCAAGAAGTTTGATTCGGCCTATAACAGAGTGGTGGCCAAGAAGATATAATATTTGGTGGTAGGCTAGATATGGGTAAGCGGAGCGTGGGTCGTCCGACAGCAAGGTGGGTCGACGAAATCGTCAATATCGCGGGTCGAACCTTTATGATAATACAATGGCAACGAACCAACAGCCAGACTTAGTATTTTAAGCCGTCACTTATAAGGACCTAAATTCTAAATTCTACACAGAATTTTACGTAGTAACGCTATTGTATGATGATTGGTTGATTTCAAATTATTTACTATAGGTAGGTACGTTTTGCTATCATACTAGACGCTTAAATCCTACTACATATTTATAGCCTATGCCCGGTAGAGAAGTGAGCCCGGAACCCATGAACCCGTGGGAACAAAGGCAGAGGTACCAGTAACTGAACTAAGTGGCATTTTACGAGAGGCGTTTCATATTAGTTCTATTTCTGTTTTCTATTAGATCATCAGTAGTGTATCGAAGGCTGTATCACAATGCCGTTTCTCCTCCACGGTCGCAAGCTTTCAATAAGGAGCTTATTGAAAACATTGATTGAGAGCTACCCTTGATAACTTGTGTTAGCGATAGGGACTTTGCAATTGATGACAAGGTTTGATATTTATTGTATAAGTATTTGTTTATTTTCTTTTGTGTTTTAAATTGTTGTCATTTTAGTACAATAGGTAATTCAGATTGTGCTAGATGAAAGGTGTAGGTTCCTATTATATGTTTTGCAGCGGACGTCATCTGCCAGAAATAATGATGATGATAACTGTTTTCCTTACATATTTGTTTTTGTCCACACTTTAAGTAAATGTTTATCATGTCATTATAATTTCCGGTCTGTCTGTACTGTATCAGCCTTTTTTAATAGTCCACTGCAGGACGTAAGCCTACCCACGAAGGGTGGATTAGGCCATATCTACCACGCTGGCCCGGTGCGGGTTGGTGGATTCACATACGCCATCGAATTTCTTCTACTGACATATGCAGGTTGCCTCACGATGTTTTCCTTCACCGAAAAGCCAGTGGTGTGAAATTCCGTACATAAATTCCAAAGAACTCATTGGTACGGGACCGGGATTGGAACCCACGACCTCACGATTGTAAGGCGGGTGTCACTACCTCTAAGCCACCACGGCTTCACGGCTTCCGGTCTGTCTGTATGGGCTAATTTATTAATATGTAATACATGTATTCAAGATTTACCTATAGAACTGTTGTCAGATAGATTGTGCTAAGGTATATTTTTAATTGATTCGTCTAAATTACGAGATTCCAGAAACAAAATTGATCTTTAATAATTTCTGGGGCTGAAAATAACTGTTCCCGCACGGGACTATAGCAGAAATACCTACTAGGAGTACACGAGACAAGGAGAGCCTACCATTGTTCTCTCCTGCTGTTGCAGAATTTATTACAAAATCAGTCCATACCTACACGGAAGTTCCAGGCCAATATTCTCATTAACATTTATTGTAGTAACTGCGTAAAATTCCAAGTCCCAATTGAAATCCCAATAATGCCGTATTGTTATTCGTATACCGGCCTCGATAGCACCCTTGGACTCCCGGAAGTAACCCTGAGAGGCGTCGGGAATATTTCAATCCTTTTTGCGATCTTACAAGTCAACACCATCTTTTGGTTTACATGAATACCTTCTCTTTTCTTGGCGGGCAAAACACTTACCGCCTTACCACAAAAGACTTAAACACGCCTTAATCACTGTCTAACCGAACTATTTGTACTGTTAAACATTGCCTAAATCGAGCTTAAAACTTTTGTGGTAAGACGGTTATACTTTTGTAGCTATAGATACTCAAATGAATGATGATGAAATGAATGAATGATGATGAGTATACAGGGTTATCCAGAACTGGTGTAGGTACTAAGCCAAAAAGAGGTGAATATACCATCTGCGATCGAATTTTGTGTTGGCCCCATAAATAATAAAAGTTGTTAATAGCGATGGTCAATCACCCTCTTTTGGCTTAGTGCAGGGTAAGCAGATAACCCTGTAGGTATAAAAACACAACAAAATGCAAGTTTACGAAACATAATACTTTCATCCCAGAAAGCAGTTTTACGTATATTACTATTATACAGGGTTATTTCTAATCAATTAGCATCCATCTAGGGTATTATTCTGTACCTACATCAAAACTAACAACTTTTGTACTACGACTTTCGTTTTGTTGCGGGTGAACTATATTCTTCTATGGAACAACAAAACAATTTTTTGAGTTTTGACGAAAGTCGCTGAACAAAAGTTGTTAGTTTCGATGTACAGAATACGCCCCTAAGAGGATGCTAATTGATTAGAAATAATCCTGTATAATGACTAGCTGCGCCACGCGGTGTTACCCGCGTTAGCCTGAGATAAAAAGTAGCCTATGTGTTAATCCCAGGTCTAAGCTACCCCCATACCAAATTTCATCTAAATCGGTTCAGCCGTTTGTTCGTGAAAGAGTAACAAACATCCATCCATACAAACCCACAAACTTTCGCGTTACATATAATACATTTATAATACATATTAGCAAAATAGGAATAAGATTATTCCGAAAGTGTTGTTGTTTTTTTTTTCGAACTTTCCTCGGACTTTATCTGAGGTTTTGTTTATTTTAAATTTTTATTTCTTAATAACTAATACATGTTTGTAATTTAATATATACAGGGTTATTTCTAATCAATTAGCATCCTCTTAGGGGCGTATTCTGTACATCAAAACTAACAACTTTTGTTCAGCGACTAATGTCAAAACTCGAAAAAAAATCAGCTGTTCCAAACATTTTGTCGCGGGTGAATGATATTTTTCTATGGAACAACAATTTTTTTTTTTGATTTTTGACAAAAGTCGCAGAAGACAAGTTTTTAGTTTTGATGTACAGAATACTAATAATTAATACTAAGAGGATGCTAATTGATTAGAAATAACCCTGTATACATATTAATTATGACATAATATTTCCAAAAAGACTATCCAGACAACAACATACAATTTCAAAAATCTCTTAAAAATACTTTCATTTTTAACTAATAAGTTTAAAGTATAAAGTAGTTTATGGTTTATTTGTTACTCTTTCACGCAGCAGCAAAGGGTTGGGACGATTTGATTTTTAGGATGAAATATACCTATGTGTAGGTAGTTTAATAGTAGGAAAGTGTCATAGACTATACGTGTTATAGTTGTTATCATCATACCAGAAAATACCTAAGGGGGGTGGTATTTCTTAGTAAAAAAACCTGACGGGGAAGCTGCGGGCAAAAGCTAGTTATGAATAAGTGATTTGTGCTATAAATAATTTACTTAGTTAAATTCCAAATGCATAATTTTAGAGTAGGTAGGTACAGTACATGAGTGTAACAAGACAAGCTTATAACCCAATACAACTCAGCATCATAAAATAATGCTCGTAAAATTTCATCCAACCGAAACTTAGAGCCCATAACGGCAAAGTTACCTTTCTCACGGGTATTACCACCGGAATACACCTCTCAGGTTACCGCCCTGAAGTTTCACACACACTCCTACCTATTCTATGATAAAAATGCACAGCTGGGGGCGGAAACAACCACCTGCTGCATGTGTGCGTGATCGGCCATCGGTAGATAGACGTATAGACTATTGGGTATTGATCGGTTCGATAGTACTCCTCAGCGAGTCTGCTGTCCTAGTACTTTCCGAACGGTTTTCGATTATCGGCTATTGGCAATACGTTCGATTGGCATGGAGTGGATGGGACACAACACCCGTCGATGTCCATTGATGGCGAGTTTTCGTTGTGGAGGTGTGTATCAGGAATTTTCTTTGTGTTAGTAAAGTATCGGGCTATCGGGGTATCGGAAATGTGAGTTTTCAACCGATTTTCAGAAAGAGTACCTACTAGTGTCTGCAGTCCGGATTCCGCGCAAAGAAAATGTTTACTTCTCTTCCTCGTTTCCAAACCGACTATAGGTTTTGTCATACTGGAAGCGGTCACAGTGTTGTGAAAAGTAAAATAATATTTAAGCATAATATCGTTATTCACTATTGTTTTCAATGTCCGTTTCTTGCCTTATGCGTTGCGTAATTGACTTCTTTCGTCTTTTGAATTTATTAATTTTATCAATTGCATTATTTCGGACACTGCATAAAATAACTGCGCTATAAAATGAGCGCGCAACAAATAGGCACTCCAAGAAAGAGTTTGGCTATTTCACAGTCCGTGGATATCTTTAAAAATGGATTAACGAAATGGATCCATACTAAAACTCAGATACTGCCTCGGTGGCTCAGTGGTTAGTGGCCCTAACTTCTGGGTCAAAGAGGCGTGGGTTTGATCCCCACTCAGGGCAAATTTATGTGATGAACATAAGTGTTTGCTCTGTTTCTGGGTGTTATTTCGTTGCTATCTATATAAGTATGTATTTAAAAATAAGTACCTTCTGTGTACTAAATATCGGGAATTTGTCAATAAAACAAAAAATACATATTATTCATCTAAATTTATTTTATCGCCTTCATAGTAGGCCCGATCGCTTGCAATACAACATCTCCAACGCTTCACCCAGTCTTCCATACATTTTTCATTGGCTATTTGCGGTATGGCCTTTAGCTCATTCAGCGAATTTTCTTTTATGGCTTCTATCGACTCAAAACTTTTTCCTCGAAGTGGTAATTATAACTTGGGAAATAAAAAAAAGTCAGACGGAGCCATATCAGGTGAATACGGTGCTTGGTCGAGAACTTTTGTTGAATTTTTCGCTAAAAACTCTTTTACTATAATGGCTGTGTCTGATGGTGCATTATCATGGTGCAGCATCCATGAGTTGTGTTGCCACAAATCTGGACGTTTTCGGCGGATACTCTCACGCAAACGCTTCATGACGCCTAAATAATATTCTGTATTCACTGTTTCTTCCTCTGGAAGGAATTCAGAGTGAACCACACCACGGTAGTCAAAAAAAACTGTCAGCATCACCTTGATTTTGGAGCGACGTTGCCGCGGTTTTTTGGGTTTCGGCTCGTTTTCGAGACGCCATTCTGAAGACTGTTGGCTTGTTTGCATGTCGTACTCATAAACCCATGTCTCGTCGCCAGTTATTATACGTTTCATAAAGGTCGGATCCGTAGAAGCTCAGGAAACCATGTCTTCAGCGACATGCTTTCGCTGCGCTTTTTGAACAAAATTGAGCTCTTCTGGAACTAGTCGAGCGGCGACGCGTTTTATGCCTAAAATGTCAATGAGAATGTTGTGGACGGACTTAAAAGATATGTTCACCTCACTAGCCAACTCTCTCAGACTCATACGTCGATTTTCGAGCACTAGCTTCTTGATTCTGTCGATGTTTTCTTTGGTCGTAGCGGTTGAAGGTCTACCAGAACGAGGCAAGTCTACTACTACTTCTCGGCCTTCTTTAAAAGCCTTATACCATTCATAAGCCCTTGTTTTCGATATACACGATTCGCCGTAGGTATTTCACAACATTTTTAGTGATTCACCACATGAAATATCATTCGAAACACAAAATTTAAGGCACACTCTTTGTTCAACAATATTTTCCATTGTAAAAATCGCCGAGAACTCAAAACTATGACCAACAAAAAGTGTAGTTTAAAACAAATTAAATGACAGATCCCGCTCAAACTTTGCGCGCTAAATCAGTACAGTGCTACCAACATGCAGTAAAAAAATTAGAACGACCTCTTTTACACGGGTCTTTTTATTGACATATTCCCGATACTTTTTACACAGAGTAGTATATGCAGTATATCAGTCCCTGGCAGCCATATCACAAGCTTTGCTATGTTTGGCATAGAAGATACGAGTATAATATAATATACTTAGCGCCACACAAACCGGCGGATGAGAAGTTATCCGCAGAGGACACTTCGCCATGATTCGCTAATTATTGCGCATGTGTGCACAATACCGATGCCGCGTTTCGTAGTGGTGAGCACGGGCGTAGGAGCGCGCGGGAGGCATGATGCTGGCGGGCGGGTGTGCTCCGGCGTCTCGTCGCTCTGGCTCCCGTGTTTACCTATATTTCTGCTTTTGCGCAGCGCTCTGCGCATAACTTCCCATCCGCCGATTTGTATGGCGCTTAGTGTACTAGTTTGGGGTCAGAAGCCGTGTGTAAGATGTCCCAAAATATTTTATTTAGAAATAAATCTGATTCTCATAATAACGTGGAATTAAGAGCTTTGACGGTGCGGTTGCGTTTGTTGCCCATGAATTTTTTGGGTGTTTCCTCGTGGTCATAGTAGTTTGTCATATTCCTGTTGTCCTACTAAGCATTCAAGTAGGACTACGAGAAAAACATTCGTGTCCGAGGTTCCTAATAATGCAGTGACATATTTTCAGGGTTTTAGCCCCTGGTGCTTTACTTAAGTGCCCAAAATAGTTATACCTAATTAATTTTATCTGCCATATTTTGTGAACCAAGACCAAGTGGTTTTAACAAATTATTGAAGAGTACGTAAGTAATACTAAGCAATTAACTATTAAAATAAAGTAAAATCAGAAAACGTAACTTAACAACAGCTCGAAGCGTCTTTAATTTTTATTGTAGCTTTGTTCTTATTAGGCTCATTTTTAATTTGTAGTTAATAAACGAAGTCCTTAAAAATACAAATACGTGTAATGTGAAAAACTCAAAAAAAAACTTAATTTTTTAGTTTGATTGAGCGAAAAACGAAATACAATAAAAGCAAATTATCCAAGTGATCAATCCAAGTATCTAACTTATTTCATTCATTCATTGTCATCCTTCAAGGAACATCTTAAGTCAATGAGCCGTGAGAGCCTCGCGTGTATTTACTTACAATCGTGGGAAAAACCACAGCCTCACTACCTATGCTATCCTAGTATCATCCCAGTACGCCATTCCCGAAATTCTCACGCTCTCATCCCGATTTTTAAACAAAACCAAAGAAAACTTGTAATTAAACGCCACCCTAACGGTTACGCAATAATGTTCAATTTCCTTCAATTCTAAATTGAAATGAGATTTCACAGCCTGCAGCTATCATCAACAGTTTCATCTAAGAAACATCGTTGAATTTGAGCCTTATTCCTCTTACAATAGATGCGTATAACGGATGAGATGGATATAGGGATCCCGTTTCTGTCCTTGTCGTTTGGTTCGTTGACCGCGGCATCCGGCCGGGAAGGATAGCAACAGACTATGGAATGCGGTTAGGATGCTTTAGTTTTATGGGCGCCTAGTACCTGTGGAGGCTTGGGAGAAATGGTGTGGCTCTCTCAAGGAGTTCTTCATTGTCCTACGATACCATTCAAGAAGAATGACAGACCTGAGATCCTGTGAAATAATTAAAAATAATGAGAACACAATTAAACAACAAACAAATCACGCCACTCGCAGTCAAAACAAACAATTATTATTATCATCAATTACCACAACCAGATTATTTTAATGAAATTCAAAAATTATCCTTGCGGATAGCGAGAATATAGTTGGTACTTTCGACTAATTTTAATTATGAATATCAGCTAATTAGTCTGCAAACCTCAATATATTAGAGGTCACTCCGAATTTTAATTACTTACATTCAATTTGAGCTGGGATTTGCAGGAGCTTGCAATGATCGTTGTTTTGTTTTTGGTTGGAGTTTTTCTACATGGGACATACTGTCATCCAGATGGTAAGTAGACTTATCTATTATAATATTTTTACCAATACCAAAACCAATGGCAACAAATAAGAGTAAACGGTTTAAAAAACTTACACCTGATTCAACTGATTTCCTAATCTACATCTTCTTTTATCTGATTTCTCCAAAGTTTATGGGTCAAATTTTCATGTTTCATTTTTAACCTGTAGATGCTAATATGTATTTGCAAAATCAATCAAGCAAAATGTGTATAATGAAAATTAAAGCAATTCCAGTTTTATGAAAATTGTAGCGCCTTTAAAAATCGGATAGCAAGATCAAAGCAGTTTAGTTCGGGAGGGCTTGTATGAAGTCTGTAGTATTGTTTTTGTCAAAAAATAAATCTGTATCCTATGTGTAGCCAACAGGCACACCGAAGCGGGAAATGTGGCCATCATCGGTGGTCACCAGATTCTCATTGAGAAGGCGCCTTTCATGGCTTCGCTCCGCCTTAACGGGACTCATCACTGGTGTGGGGCTTCCATAATAGACGAGCTGTTTGTTCTGACAGCTGCTCATTGCATCGTACCGTAAGTATACCGTTTTATCGTGTAGTCATAGCTTGTAAATAAAAAGCCCCTAAAAGGATTCATATTGATTAAGAATAACCCTGTATATCTCTGTAATGATCAGATTTGATTTAAACTTTGTAAACGTATCAAGTATTGATGGCAGTACAATAATTTGATCGTGTTTTTATCGTCATATCAGTCTTTGTCGCTCTATTACTGAGTACATAATACATCGTTTTATACTATATATAACGGGAATGTACTCACGTGTAGGGATAGTCATAACGACTATAGTTTCGGTCGCATTCGGCGACCTTTCTCAAGTTGGCGAGTGCTAGCACGCGGAGCCGTCTCGCAAATTGCGAGACGGCTGAGTGAGTTCATTCCCGTTATATATATAGTATAAAATGTGTTAAAACCACGTTAATTTCCATAGTAGAATACCTACATCGTGTCGTAATTTTATCCTTTTTAACACGCATCAGGGGCGTAGCTACCGCCGTATCTGCCGTATCAATTATACGGGGCCCCCGGGCCACTGGGGCCCCCGACATGCCTAAGCAAAAATTAATAAAATTAGAAAAACTTTAGAAAAACTGAAGTCATCATCAGCTATAAATGATTTACTAATTCAGTTTGCCGAAAAAAGCCAAAGAGAGCGTATATTTCATTTGAATTATTTGTAAAAATTTTAAAAAAGTGACAGATACATAATTATGATGAATAAATATTTCTTTTAATTATATGCAAACATTTTTTTTCTTTCGTTAAGGGCCCCCAAACAAATGTTAATACGGGGCCCCGGCAAAGCACGCTACGCCACTGACACGCATCATCATGATCATGCGTCACACATATCCAAATGTTGTTTTTTCTCTTGACGATAATATTGTACCTAAAATTTTAACAACAGATATTTTTAGGGTTGCGTATCTCAAAAGGAATAAACGGAACCCTTATAGGATCACTTTGTTGTCCGTCTGTCCGTCTGTCCGTCTGTCCGTCTGTGTGTATGTCAAGACTCTTTATCTCGGGAACGCCTTAAGATATCGAGTTGAAATTTAAACTATATACGTAAACCTATTAATTCTTGGAGTTGTGTAAAAGAAAAGCTTCTCAGTTACCGTATAAAAAAGTTAGAGCCGTTTATGTCGTAAAAAAACGCATATTTCAACGCTCACAAAAATCAAAACCTACAGGGTACTTCCCGTTGACATAGAACTATGAAATTTGGCGAAGAGCATTGCCTCAGAGTACACATATAGGAATAAATCTGAAAACTGAACATTTTTATTTAAATCACATAAAAATAGAGCCTCAAAATTCTAAAAATATGGGTAAAATTCAAGGTGAGTAAATCGTATCATGTAAGGTACGAGTATCATATAAAATTACTTCATTAGCACATGCTAAAACAGGTTTTTAATTATTTTGACAATATGTTTATACGGAACCCGCGATGTGCGAGCCTGACTCGCACTTGTCCGGTTTTTTTATTTAAGCTTAAGTAGGTATTATCTTAAACCACAGATTCAGTCCTGTTTGCAAGAGCAAAATAAAAAAAATCCAGAAATGTCACTTTGTTTTTGAAAAACATGTAGTCACATAATTTGTACATGGATAAAATCGTGAAACTTTGTACAAGCTCTGTTTAAAAACCTACACAGATTTATCATTTATTTTTGTCCTAATCCCACTAGGTGGGGTCAGGACCACATTTAATTTTACCACTTCACTCTGTCCTATGAACATAAACTCATACCTGAAACTCTTCTGAACCATTAAAATAATCTCAACAACTTCTTCCTTAGATAAATTCTTTAGAATCGTTACAATAATAGTTTTGTCAATTATTATTATACCTATACTACGGGACTAATCGCGCACTAAAATTACGAGATAAAAATAAATACCTCCTCATCCCGACGTTTCGGCCGAGTTGCATCGACCGTCGTCACGGGTGGACTGGTGGTGGACTAGTCCCGTAGTATACCTATATAATAATGTGTTCAAATCGCGAAAGTTTAAAAACAACATAGTTTTGTCAATTTCACCAATATTAAGTAGGTACATACTGGCTTATGTATTCCCTCAGAAGAATGTTAACTTCAGTTCTAATTCTATGTATTTCTTTCCTTTCTTGTCTTTGTC
Organism: Hypomecis punctinalis; assembly: GCA_949316475.1. Lineage (NCBI taxonomy): Eukaryota > Metazoa > Arthropoda > Insecta > Lepidoptera > Geometridae > Hypomecis > Hypomecis punctinalis. The sequence continues at coordinate 26,442,558 of OX438795.1, forward strand.
ATTTACCATGTTTTAATATTTACCAGACTGTGTGTTGGAGCATGTCGGGCAAAAAAAACTTTATACTGAAAAGTAAGAGACAATGACTATAGTCTGTTTCATTACCGCTGAGAACCTTCGACAGTATTATGTTAGCACTCGTCTTGGCGAAATTAAAACAAAGTATCGTTTTCTATTCAATATATGTATCGCTTTCGTGTCGATAACGCAGTTGCCACGTTTCTTGGTAGAGAATCAGGGGTTGCGAAAATATCGTCGCTTTGGTGGTGAACAGAGGTCAACCCACATTTTTAGTCAAATTAGTTACATAGATAATTACCGATTATTATATTAAAACGGGGATTCAATAAGGCTATTTTTCTTAAACGACTCTAGTTTTCATCAAAATCGAACCAATGGTTCAGAAGATATTTAAAAAAATATATTTTGTAGTTGACCCTAGTCCCTTAATTGCTGATTATCTCAAAACTTGATTTTGTGGGTTAGCTCTCTTCACCACCAAAGCGACGATATTTTGACCAGAGTCGTACCGCATGGGCCTCATTATGACTCGAAGTACTCTAGCGTGTACGTTCTCACCGCTAATGAAACAGACTATAGACCGATCCATCACCGACCAACATCGTCGTCGCGAGCCATGCATGGAGCGCTTTACTGTATCAGCCTTTTATAAGCCCACTGCAGGGCTAAGGCCTACCCACGAAGGGTGATTGGGCCATATCCACCACGCTGGCCAAGTGCGGGTTGGTGGATTCGCATACGCCATCGAATTTCTTCTATGGACGTATGCAGGTTGCCTCACGATGTTTTCCTTCACCGAAAAGCCAGTGGTGTGAAATTCCGTACATAAATTCCAAAGAACTCATTGGTACGGGACCGGGATTTAAACCCACGACCTCACGATTGCAAGGCGGGTGTCACTACCTCTAGGCCACCACGGAGCGCTTTGGCACCAGCAAAATATCCTCGGCGACCATTGATACGACGTATGTTGATAGTACGTTGTGGTGGGCATATTAGAGCGTTACGTGTACGTATTGTTTTTTTCCGTGCCTTATATGATACCTACGTTTCTAAGTTTCTAGCACTGTCACGACAGGGTTACAGTGGACAGTTGCATTCTTATAATTTGTTTAATTAGATCCATATTTTCAGAAACCGTGAATTCAAAGTTCTAGTTGGAACAGACCACGTAAACGCAGCCGGAGAACTATTCGAAATAGAAAAGATCATCATCCACGAGAAGTTCAACAACCGGACGTATGATTACGACTTCTGTTTGCTTAAACTGAAGAAAAAATTGACTTTCGGGTCGAGAGTTGACAAGATAGAGTTGGCTGATCTTGACTTTAAAGTGTATACGGGAGTTGATCTCAATGTCACTGGATGGGGCTCCACTGGGGTATGTATCCACCATTATCTGATGTAGGTACCGTAGGTACTTGCAGCTTTTCAAACAGTAAATCTCGACCAGCTAGTCAAACATGTGACCACCAATAGCCACGAAAAGAACTCATTTCGACGTGTGAAAAAGTGACAGATATATACTATGCCATAACGCTGTCTCGTTCTTACATTACGTACGGAATAATTCGTGGCGCGCATACCTGCTAGCCCGGCTGCAGTAAATCTCACTAAGGGTGATTAGGCCATAACTACCACGCTGGCCCAGTGCGGTTGGTGGATTCACATACGCCTTCGAATTTCTTCTACGAAAGTACGGACGTATGCAGGTAGCCTCACGATGTTTTCCTTCACCGAAAAGCTAGTGGTGTGACGTACTAAAGATATGAGATAAAAATGCGGAAAGCGCCTTCGAAGGCTGTCTTTAAGCGCCTTGTGCGGAAGCTTTAGTTGAAGTTATCTAAAATCTCGAACACATAGGATAAGCTATTTTCAGTTATCATCTTATTATGTTTTATAATAGTCTACGTAAGTTTATGTATTTTATTTATTTATTAAAATTGTTTTATTAGGTATTTAGTACATATTATTTTTTAGTTTTGATTTGTGTTGATTCTAGTTAATTTATCTCCTTGTCTATTTATGCATGCCTACTTCCCAATGTCCCAAATGTCTTCTACCTGTAGGTTGACTGGCAGATAATGCTATTTAGCGTTAAGTCTTCCTCTTGTGCAAATGATGTGCAATAAAGTGTTAAATAAATAAATTTACAAATGCGAAAATATTCTTCATTGCAGTATTTAATTGTAAGGTTCGAAAATTCTAAAATATAGGTCTAGAACCAGTGTACCAAGTTACGTCAAGATTATTATCTACTTAAAAAATGTGACGTATAGAGAAGAAGCAATATTCAAACTCACGAATCCAGACAGATGGTCCAGTTAAAACTGAGACACTTCGTTCGCTTAGTGTGATCGTTTATTAGAAATCTTTTCAGTGTTTGTTGCCTGGCACACTGAAGTTTCACTGGAAACAAAATTAGAAAACAGAAAATGATTTAACATTATTGTATTCTTCCTTCCGAAACAACTCTGCAGTTACACAGCTTTTTATTTTTTTCAGTCTGGCACAGTAATATCTCCCAAGCTTCTCCAAGTGGAAGTGCCGAGGGTGACCAAAAAGAAGTGCAGGTCGCTCTATGCATTGCGCAAATACGCCATTACGCCGCGCATGATCTGCGCTGGGCACCGTGGCAGAGACTCTTGTCAGGTAAGCTTGGATTAATGACGAATCACTCTTCCTTCGAGCCAATATCTATAGAGTCACAAACGCGCAAAAAAAGTGTCCGAGCCAAAACCCTGCACAAGCTACATCGTGGGCAGGCTTTTTAGTTAGTCATAAGGCAATTGCAAGCCGACTACAACGCTGCGCGATGCCAAAGTGCTCGGTTACAAGCACTAATTAGGTGACATAACGTCGAGATTCGAGAAAACAGGTCGTCATACTTCATACTATTAATCCTACTAATATTATAAACGCGAAAGTTTGTGAGGATGGATAGATGGATGTTTGTTACTCTTTCACGCAAAAACTACTGCATGGATTGAGATGAAACTTTGCAATAATATAGCTTATATATCAGAATAACACATAGACTTTAAATTATAATGATATTGCGTCAAAAATCAAAATATCGGGCGAAGCCGCGGGTAAAAACTAGTAATGTTATAAATCGGAAAAGTTTGTTGGTTTGTTCCTCTTTCACGCCGCAACGGAGCAACAGATTAACTTTAATTTTAGCATGGATATAGTTCAAAGGTCGGAAAGTAACATAGGTTACTTTTTATCCCGGAAAAATAAAAGGTTCCTGCGGGCGGAGCCGCGGGCAAACGCTAATTGTGAATAATTTAATGTAAATATCTTACGTTGTTTTTAAACTATCGCGATTTGAACACATTATTATTATATACCGGTCTACCCGTGACCATGGTCGATGCAACTCGGCCGAAACGTCGGGATGATGAGGTATTTATTTATCTCGTAATTTTAGTGCGCGATTAGTCCCGTAATATATTATAATAATGTAAATATCTTAGTCGGTATGTATGACGGCGCTCGGACATTTTTTACTACTTTCTCTTAGGAACTGTGGCTCTGTAGATATTTTCTCGAAGCGAATCACGGATAAAAATCACGACCAACCGAATAAAACATAGGGTATGAGCAAACACAAAAATTTTCCGAAGGCACAGTTTCTTTCAAGAACAAGCAAGATAAGGAAATTGAGCGCCGCGTCAAATAGGCTTGGAGGACTTGTAATAAAAAAATAATATAATCATCTTTAAGCCATATTATGACGTCCACTGGTGGACATAGGCCTCCTCCGTGGATCTCCAATAAAACCGGTTAGAAGCGACTTGCATCCAGCGTGATCTTGCGGTCTTAATGAGATCATCTGTCCACCTTGTAGGTTGACGTCCTATGCTGCGCTTGCCGGTGCAATTAATAATTGGTCTCTATCCAATTACTTATAAGAATTTGATTTGTGGCTATTTGCCTAGTAGACACACCGGTTGTGGCCAAGTGTCATTTTTGGTCACATTGAATTTTAATGATTATGTACCTACATAGATAAGTATGAACAATTATTTGGATCAAAACACAGTATTTATCCTGTAGGTATATCTTAATTTTTGGTTTACTTTTATTTTAACAACCACCTAAAGAGGTACTTACTCGTTAAAAACTTAAAATTCTAACCTCATTTTGCTTAAAAGTGACGTATTATTATGACGTTTTTAATTTGTGCCTCTAAAATGCCTCTAAATTTCGCTTAAAATCGCTAAGTTGAATAGATTTAGTCGGTTTCGTTCGTTCGCTTTAAAATTTGATTTTGACGTTTCTAATTGGTGCCGCTATAATTAGATACTTTATAGGATTTTTTTAGGGATTTTGACGTTTTTAGTTAGGTTAGCTAGTTAGTTGGTGCCTTCAAAATCGTCACCAATTAAGTTTTAAAGAACTTTTCATATTTTGACATTCCTGCAAATTAATATTAATGGTGTTACATTGTTTATAATGTATTTAAGCAATAATTTTTACATCAAAATTATGGCCAAAATCGGGGCAGTGGCCACAACTGATGCATCTATCTCTAAAATCTAATGATCCACAGTCATGTATCTTGTCCGTCTTAACCTATGCCGTCTTACCACAAAAGTTTAACGCACGCTTTAGAATTTAGACAATGTTTAACAGTACAAAATGCACGGCTACACTGTGTTTAAAGCGTGTTTAAATATTTTGTGGTAAGGTAACTGATTCACAAAAGTCTAACTTGGGGTTTGCCAATGAGCACTGGAGCGCAGTTTGCTTGGAATCAAAAGAACGGATAGAGTCCGCAATGGTACACTTTTAATATTGATTTGATCTCGAGAGAGACGTTACTCCGAGGATAGTTCTCTCTATAACGCGTTTGGCATCGTTGAGCTTACTTAAGAGATCCACAGCAAAATACCATTAGAACAAGGACTAGAGTAGTAGAAAATGTACTAAAATACACTTTGCTCCATTTTTGACCGACGAACCACCGGAGGAGGTATACGAGTACAATTCGAGGCGTATATTTTTTTTTTGTATAACCACGCATAACTTTTTTCATAGTAGTCCAATATGAATAAAAAAAAAAATATTGGAAAGAGTATATTTTGAAATTGGTCCCATTTAAATTCTATCGAAATTGGCTGAGCCATTTTTGATAAATCAACAATAATGTGAAAAATGCTACATCGATCCGTGCGAAATATTCGCGAATTCTGTACACGGGTGAAGTCGGTCGTGCTAATTTTTGCAAAAAAATAATCTTGTATATATGAAATTTAAAAGGTGTTAGAAAAAGTTGAAAACACCCGAACTTACGTAATTTCGAAAGGTTTTACAAACTAGCATTAGTTATCTCGGCTGTCCAAATTCAAAAAGGTAAAAAGTAGGAAGGTTGATATTTGAACCTTCTGCTGGAACTAGAGGGTTTAAAAATTTCCGATCATATCGCAAGACAAAGTGGACCAAATAACAACTATTTTGAAATTCCTACTTACTCACTCTCGCATATGCTGTATAACCAGATATGAATAAAAAAACAGCTGTAACGTAGTTTTTATTTGAGTAAAGGTGACCTCCACAAGTGGTATATTATTCAGAGAAAAATCGAACCAAGATGATATATACATCATTTGAAAGCTTGTTTTATGGGCTTCCCAACAATATTTAATTTACTATTTTTAACTCCTCCAATTTTTTTGTAAATGTGAAAATTTAAATTGTATGAAAAATAACAATACAGCTTATTATTTTTCTAGTTTAGCAATAATAAAGTGCTTCTATGGTTATTTTACTTGCATTCGTAGCTGATTCTTTCACGTTCATCTCTTAATTTGCTAAAATTAAAAGTTTTAACCTACCAGTGTGACCAGTTAGTAGTTACAACGTGACAATAAAACACTTGAAAAGTGTGTCTAATTAATAAAAATGCATTTATTTTACAATTTGGAGGTTACTGAATCAGAGTTGCTAGTGATAAACTATATACCTATGGAGCCAATATATTTATTTATCCTAATAAATTCAAAATTAATTTTAAAAAAATCGGAGGGCTCTTTTTGTTATTAATTGTTGTAATAGACTCAGAAAAATATGAACTTTCTCGAAATGTAACGAGTGTTGTGGTTAGAATTTTTGATTATTATTATACCAGCCTCCATACATTTTGTTCTTTAGCAAAGTTTCTATTAGTCCTACTTGTCATTATTTTGAGTAGCTGACATTAACATTTGACATTCCAGGGTGACAGCGGCGGTCCCCTCACTTTGGGCAACGTGCAGGTTGGTGTGACATCTTTCGGCCTGGGCTGTGGAATCATGCCCGGTGTGTACGCCAGGGTCGCCTCAGTCCTGCCCTGGATCGTAGAGCATTTGATATAGTTCTAATAAATTGAGCTTTTCATTCTTGAAATATTTGTTTTATTTACTTAATTCAACTTCAGCTCAGTAACTACTAATACTACTAGAGAATAATGTATTTATTATTAATTGTAATGTTAATATTAAAAAACCGGACAAATGCGAGTCAGGCTCGCAAATCGAGGGTTCCGTACAAACATTGTTAAAATAATTAAAAATTAGCATGTGCTAATGAAGTTCTTTTGTATGATACCTTACATGATACGATTTACTTACTCACTTTGAATTTTGAACCCATATTTTGTGAATTTTGAGGCCCTATTTTTTAGTGATATAAATAAAAATGTACAGTTTCAGATTTATTCCTATATGTGTACTCTGAGACAATGCTTCTCGCCAAATTTCATAGTTATATGTTAACGGGAAGTACCCTGTAGGTTTTGATTTTTGCGAGTGTCGAAATATGCGGTTTTTTACGACATAAACGGCTCTAACTTTTTTATACGATAACTGAGAAGTTTTTCTTTTACACAACTGCAAGAGATCATAAATATACGTATACAATTTAAATTTCAACTCGATATCTTTATATACGCGTTCCCGAGATAAAGAGTCTTAACATACACACAGACGGACAGACGGACAACAAAGTGATCCTACAAGGGTTCCGTTTTTTTCCGTTTGAGGTACGGAACCCTAAAAAACAACATAATGCGAGTCCCACTCGCACACAAAGGGTTCCGTACCCTATGCCCACCGTGATTAATTTTAATTTAATCATTTATTTTTGAAAGTAGACAAATATCCCGCTGTACAATTTGTTACGGAGTGTTATAACTAATGTTATTAACGTTATAATAGAAATGATTTTAGCGTGTTTCCAGCAAGTTTCCAGTAATGTTACTGAAATGAATTCGTAATAAGGTATAATAAATAATTGTTCGATTTACTTTACGAGTTTCATATTTTCATTGTAACAGGTTCATCAGCGTGCAACATCGTGACCTTATTTTGTGGGTGAAATAGGGAACAGGCTGAAAACCTCTAATTTCATGGCTAATCAGTTAAAACAATGGGGCCTAGAAGCTCAGTTGTAATTCCATTCGTGGTCACCCATTCAGAGACTGATTGACTCTGACTGAAATTTGGTAGTAACTACAGGTAGGTTTAACTTTTCACCGAGGCCCTCTACTGTCTCTTAATATATCGCCTTAATCTATTCTATACCTAGGTGTTGTTGGATAAAATAATGAGATTTATCTTAAAGGGTTAACTTTGTGATAAGCATTTCAAAAATCTGAAGCGAACGCAGGATTTGAACCTTGCCCCTTCGGATCACTAGCCCGAAGCTCTAACCAACTGAGCTAGCTCGCCTCCTACGCAAGCTTCAAATTTCTGAAGAGCTTACATTTCCCAACTTATAGCGTTGGTGGCGCCACCTGTGATACCCGTATTAGACAGGTTATCACTCAACTAGAAGTTATTAGAACTTCTAAAGATTGACGAGAGATGACGCACTGCTAAATCAATGTTATGATGTTTATTTTAAGTGCTTTCTACACTAGCTTTTTATCTCAAAGAGTTAACTTTGTGATAAGCATTTCAAAAATCTGAAGCGAACGCAGGATTTGAACCTTGCCCCTTCGGATCACTAGCCCGAAGCTCTAACCAACTGAGCTAGCTCGCCTCCTACGCAAGCTTCAAATTTCTGAAGTGCTTACATTTCCCAACTTATAGCGTTGGTGGCGCCACCTGTGATACCCGTATTAGACAGGTTATCACTCAACTAGAAGTTATTAGAACTTCTAAAGATTGACGAGAGATGACGCACTGCTAAATCAATGTTATGATGTTTATTTTAAGTGCTTTCTACACTAGATTTTTATCTCAAAGAGTTAACTTTGTGATAAGCATTTCAAAAATCTGAAGCGAACGCAGGATGTGAACCTTGCCCCTTCGGATCACTAGCACTATAAGTTGGGAAATGTAAGCACTTCAGAAATTTGAAGCTTGCGTAGGAGGCGAGCTAGCTCAGTTGGTTAGAGCTTCGGGCTAGTGATCCGAAGGGGCAAGGTTCAAATCCTGCGTTCGCTTCAGATTTTTGAAATGCTTATCACAAAGTTAACTCTTTGAGATAAAAATCTAGTGTAGAAAGCACTTAAAATAAACATCATAACATAGATTTATCTTACTTCACTTGTATATGTTATTAATTAAATACGTACAAATAGATAAATTATTTTGAGCTATACTAGGTAGATAAGTGACCCATTTTGTATTCTAGTGTAAGTACTTACCTACTGTTCACTGCATTTCAATAGTAGATTGTATAACATGGGAGCAAAATAATATTTTTACGGCGAAGGCGCTTTTTTGAATCTAATTCATTGAAAATATACAAGTATTTTTGGCTCGGGCCAAGAAACTGAATGAAAAGAATGTATTCATAAGTTTTCATTTGTTTTATTATTAGATACTATTTAGTTTCAATTTTTTTGTTATTCTACGTTTTATTAAATAATGATATTACAAAAAATATGAGGCGCCTTTTATATCTTATATGAGAAATCATAGAGGTGATGAAAAGTAGAGTGTATCACTCCGGCGCAAAATATATCTTGGCTCGGGCGACGTACTTTGAATCCCTCGCAACGTTCAAGACTCAAAAATGCGCCCTCGCCGTAAAAATATTATTTTGCTCCCATATGATACAATCTACTATTTCATCACATCTATTCGAAAAGGACTACTTGGTTCGTCTTTAAGTGCGCCCAAAGGTGGTGTTTCCTATTAGGACTTTATACTCGTAAGTGCGACGGAATTATCTTTGCCGCACACTTTTTGAATTTGGAACAAATAAGTGCGACGAAATGATCTTTGCCGCGCACTTTTAGAATTTGGAAGTATTTGTAATGTTAGTGTTCAGCACCAAGAAAATGAATGAAAAGAATGTAATTAATATAAGTTTTCATTTCTTTTATTATTAGACATCATTAGCGCGGCAAATATAATTCCGGCGCACTTATATAGTTTTTTTTTCCTTCTTTCCCCATTTGGGGCATTTGGTTTCGCGTGATCGGCGCATTTGCCATATTCGACTTTTAAAGTTTCTTATAGAAAACACCACCTTTGGGCGCACTTAAAGGCGAACCGAGTAGTCCTTTTCGAATAGATGTGATGAAAAAGAATTTTCAGTTCTATAACATAATTACCTTGATTAAGAGGCACAGTCTACGAACAGCCCTCTGTTATCGATGAAAAACGTGTCAAAATCGTCTTGGCATTTTTTTGTTTCGAAAACCAATGCCGATCGGTCCCGAAGTACCTATCGGCGATTCCCGATAATGAAGAACTGATCGGAAAGTACTAGGCGACCAGGAACCGAGAGGAGTTCTTCCGAACTAATCGATATGCCGATAGCGCTCGCCGATCGGTCGCACTCTCCCGAATTCTCACACACTGATGGAATATCCATACCTTGCTACCAAAACATCTTTCAACTTGCGTAGGGACGCTACTAACGCATTTTTAAGGAACAAAGTAACACCATTACTCGGAAAATTTTAGTTCTACAGTTTTGTCACTTCTTCGTTCAAAGATGTTATCAAACTGTACTTTACTTACTCATTGTTTAAGCTGACATGATCTTTTAACAATTTGCAAAAAGGGAAATCCTTTCAGTTGCAATTTCTTAGAACTCTGCACTCAACTCAAATAAGTTAATTTTATGTAAATAAGGGAACCACAGAACACGAAACAAAAAGAAGAAAATGTGTGGGAAATATTATGGGGGGAAATATTTTTGTCTCTTTCTTGCATTTGGTCGAACAAATCAAATTCATGGAACTTCGAGTTAATATTTTTAGTATGAGTTTCATTCAAAAGAGCTCAGAAACTGCAGGAAGTATGAAAATTCGATAAAGTAACAAGGAAGTAGTAGGAGCTTATAACTTTAGAAGAGGTTACTAATCAATGCTTACTATATGAAATGAAGTTATACATTTTCAGTGTCATTAAAAGAAGGGATATTTGATAACTTTCCCATAAATCCATACTTGTTATCTTTACCTATAGGAGTATCTATTTGTGATTTTATTAACAGCAAAAAGAAGGGGTGTCGTTTGGCTGTACGAGTTTAAAAAATATACTTAGTTTGTCTCTACGGTTTGCGTGTTCATGTGTCTCTGGACTTGTACGATCTATGGCTTTATTCATATCTCCTAAAAGAAAAACCATTTTCTTGCAATTTGCTTTTTGATGGCTCATCGAGAAGATTATTAACTATATCAATAAAAATTTTAATTTTACTGTTACCTACCCATATCCCTACATAACTTACTGATTTTGGATACTTTGAAAGCAGTAGGTAGATACATTCTAATAGTGCCGCCTGAACGCCTCGGACTTAGCTGAACAGATAAAGCCAACAGGACCCACATTTTAACGAAAGAAGTGAAAAGTAAGATGAAAACTAATTTAAACAAAGCTTTTAAGGGTAGTAGAGGGGTGAACAACCTCTTTCCCTCACTGCGCTCCTAGTATAGAGGGCAAAGTTCTAGAGTTCAGAGCGACTTTACCTCTCGCATATTTTTTATTTGCGAAAGAAATTTTATTATTTTTTCATTGCCCGCTGAAATAGCTTTATTTAATTTCTTTTCTTAATCGTGAGACATAAAAAGCAAATAAAATATTGGTTATATTCTATTTTTAATGGAAAAAATCTTCTTGGGTGGACTATTCAAAGGGGTTTCAGAGGTTTTCTTAAAATTTAGTAAATTGATTCTATTCAACTTTATATTTTTGATAAATAAAAATTGGTCTGCTCAAAATTAAAGGTGTGACTTATTGACTAATAAAATTGAATATTATACTGGGCTAAATTTCAAATGCTTTTCTTGATAGGTCTAATCTAAACTAATAAAAATGTACTGTCTCTTTGATTGCAAACAACTAGACAATGAGAGCAATTTAACCACAATGTTAGATGATGTCAAAAAGCCAAATTGTTTACGAAATTGGATCTACTGACAGTACCACTACGTCAGCACAGACTGTCAGATCACGCATCGTTTTTGGTGATTGAAAAACGTTCACCACCACAGGATTACTTCACCACCTACAATTTTCATTTATACCAATTATACCCTGTGCGGCACGTCACTGTGCTCGTCGCTCTGACATAAGGGCTTGAAAATCTCACGGTGTTCTGAAATACTATCAGAAGTGGGAATGAGCCTAGGTATAATTCAGGACAAAGTAATAAATGCATAAAGACCAAGTTCAACTTCTTGGCGGAAGCTAGTTATAATATAACCTGCGCAAAACCCAATCCTCGCGCTGCTTATATTATTATGTGATATTCGGTTATCGGGTTTTGTTCAGCTTGTAGCTAACACAGCCGCCAAGAAGTTTGCTTCGGCCTATAGGTACAACTACTTACCGTCTACGATAGCGTAGCTACTCGTACTTAGTGATGTCGTGCTTCCGAGTTCGTTTGAGTTCTTAAATAAGTTGATTTTGTATGTTTGGTTACATAGTTTCCCCTATCACAAAAGCGCAAGCTTCCAATATTTCACTCAACATAAACAACATTACCAAAATAAGACTATCCATATTCAATCTAAAAATATCCTTTTACCAAATTCGCATTCTTTGTATGATCCAAGGGCATGCACAGACCTTGAATGACATCTGTACACGCCACTGTGGAATATTGGACAAACCTTTCTTATATCCTCCCTTTTTGAACTTCTGAACCGTGAATACCGTGTCAATGCGTCGAGAATGTCGAGATAGTGTGGAATTATTATTTTCGTAGGTGGTAGGAGGTTACATGAAAAAAGAGAAGGGCGAGAGCAAAGCCAAACATCTCACTAGTTTCAGATTTTTATTCAATAACAGATAATATGTTACACGTCAAACATTACATTAATCATGGAAAAAACATCCAAATAGGCAATTCAAAAAATAAAAAAACTAACACACATAACAAAAACTTGGATTAAATTATAATAAATAATTAGTGCGCTAACAGAAGAAACTCTATTAAACTAATTATGTAACCATAGCAATATCAATAATAAATTGTTCGAACAAAGGTATAAAAATTAACAAAGTCAATCAATTTCAATGCTAGCATATCGTCAAACTTGTAGAATGCCTGTTCGATAAACCAGTGTTTTAGTTTTTGCCTGAACGATTCTCTAGAGGCACATCTTGCACCGTCTGCGGTAATCGATTGTACAGTCCCGGGGCTAGCACGTGCACGAGTTTAGCTGTTTCCGCGAGTCTGTGGCTCGGCAGTCGGCCCGCACGATATGATCGTGCATTCGTGTCCCCGAAGCACTCGTACCCGCCCAGGTGGTCCCTTGCGTACAGTGCCGCTTGGAGGCATAGAAGGCTCGGTACGGTGAGTATGCCCATACTTCGGAAATACGGCTGTGCAAAAGTTCCGCGACGCTCGCACTATGGCACGTACGGCTCGTTTTTGCATCCTGAAGACGGAATCCTAGTTTGGAATTGTATATTATATGTTATATAGCACAGAGACCTGATGACCTATGAGGTTGTAAAGTTCTTGAGTGGAGACCACATACCGGTAAGCGCAGCGTAGGACGTGCACTTACGAGGTGGACAGATGACACACATCACCGATACCGCAGGACTGCACTGGATGCAAGCCGCTACCAACTGGTCCTATTGGAAATCCATTCTTTTTTGTTGTTTGGTGGATCATACTTCGTTGTCCCATTAAATTTTAAGTATAGAAATCATCGGAGTCTTTTTTGAAAAATGAACATTACCTATAATATTTTCAGACTAAAAACCTACCTTCTAATGCATTTTATCATACCACAAAACTAGCTACATTTCTAAAAAATATAATAATCAACCTAAAGTTAATTAAAATTAATTAATTAATAAATAATTGACCAATATAGTGGAATTGGTCAATTATTTTTCCTTTTATATGTCATGTCTGTCACTTTTAAAAATATATTTTTTTTAAGTTTTTCATGAGCGTATTGCTCCCAAAACAGAATATAAATTAGTTGATATGTACTACTAGGATTTTAACGTACACTAGTAGTTGTGCATAAAATTGTTTTTAGGGTTCCGTACCTCAAAAGGAAAAAACGGAACCCTTATAGGATCACTTTGTTGTCCGTCTGTCCGTCTGTGTGTATGTTAAGACTCTTTATCTCGGGAACGCGTAAAGATATCGAGTTGAAATTTAAACTATATACGTAAACCTATGAATTCTTGCAGTTGTGTAAAAGAAAAGCTTCTAAGTTACCGTATAAAAAAGTTAGAGCCGTTTATGTCGTAAAAAAACGCATATTTAGACACTCACAAAAATCAAAAACCTACAGGGTACTTCCCGTTGACTTAGAACTATGAAATTTGGCGAAAAGCATTGGTTCAGAGTACACAATTGTCATATAGGAATAAATCTGAAAACTAAATATTTTTATTTAAATCACTTAAAAATAGGGCCTCAAAATTCACAAAATATGGGTTAAAAATTCAAAGTGAGTCAATCATATCATGTAAGGTATCATATAAAATAACTTCATTAGCACATGCTATAACAGGTTTTTAATTATTTTAACAATATGTTTGTACGGAACCCTCGATGTGCGAGCCTGACTCGCACTTGTCCGGTTTTTTTTATGTTGAATAAAGAATATTTGATATTGAATTGACTTCATCGATTACATCATTCTTGGGAACTATTCGAATTCTGTACACGGGTGCTATGCCATTTTTGGCGAAAATTTGTTTTAGGTAAATTATTTAAGTAAGTAGGTAGTTGTTTTAAATTAATATTGTTTGTACTGCGAAATAGTTTGACGTTGTATGCTGAGTAGGAGGATAAATCGAAGAACAATCCAAATGATTTTTAGAACCACCTACACAACGTCAACAAAACAAAATTAGCATCGGTGGAAAGAAAAATATCAGGGGTTGTGACAGAGTTAGTAGTGTTAGTACCTCAGATTCGTACCAAGTAGTTGTCCCCGAGTCAGGTACATACTTTGGTGCTTCGCAGCAATCACTTTTTCTTCTTCTGGATCACGATAGCGCTTTCATAATTGGTCCTTATAAGTACCCATACCCACTAGTTAGTGACTGAACTTTGAAAATGTTTTAATTTTAATTTGAATTTTTTACATATTTTATGTACTTACCTAGTGTTTTCCAAACAGTGTCAGCTTTCCTGAAACTTTTTTTACTATTTATAAATCGTCCCGTAAAATCAATATAACCTGCCTATATATAGACACTAACATAACTGAAATGCCATCTAAATACGTTTGGAAACTTCCTTATTAGATACTTTATTACTTCTGATAAGCATGTAATTATCCACATAATTTATTACTTTCTATTTATATCTGTATATTTTCAGTCTATTTATGCTGAAAACCGCGAAACTTACACAATACCTCTTTATAGTACCATCAAAACCAAGTTTATGCATTATAAAGCGATCGTAAAAGTATTGTAAGAATAACGTCGTATAGATTAGATAGCATTTCCATTGTATTTTCGAATACGGGAATGTCAAGGTCGGATATGACATGAAATATTTTATTGCCATTCTTGTGGAAAATTTTCCTGTGCCGATATTGGAAAATACCGTGATAGAGAGACGGTTTTAAAGCGTTTGTTTGGGTACTTTTCCAATGAATTTTCGATTCAGGATTGTTGCGTGGTTTGATGTCGGGCTTAGATTCACAATGATATTAGCAATTTTAGCCAGTATAATTTCAGTATGCGGTGATTCTTAGTTACTCGCATCGAGAAAATCTCCCATAAGTAGGCGCTCTCTGCCACAGCTCTCTATAGACCCCAAACAAAAGTTCAACTGGTAGCTCTCCGAACATTAACACATCTCTTTAGCTGAATCTTCATAACTTCATATGCTTATATCTCGACTCACTCTTGACTGATTCGGTTCATCGTAAACCTTATTAGGATTTAAATACTTAACAGTTTTGTCAGATATTATAGAAATTGGCTGATAAATAGCGCGACAGCAATTTTTCATTAGGGAAATACCCCCAATTGCCCAAAAATCGCCGACGACAAAAAAATCCATTAATATATCGAACCTGTTTACCTAGATTTATTGAAAAATGCGACCTGTATAGAAAACTCACTATCTCTATTACTATATAGACGAAATCAAAATCGTCGAAATAAAGCGAAGAACTCATTCACTTCGATTTGTTAGTTGGTCAATAAGAACACCCCGTATCTTCGAGCAAAAATCTACGAGTATATCCCCGCATTAGTAAAATGTTTTCTCTCTCTTCTGTGATTTTATAGAAATCGGCTGATAAATAGCGCGACAGAAATTTCCCAATTATAGTGAGTGCTAACATAGTTTATTTTAGTATCACGTAATGAACTCATAAAGACAGAAAACAATCCTTACTTTTTCTAGCTATTTAGACCTTACAAAAAGTTTGAAAATTCCCAACATATCTTCCCTAAAGCTTCCTGAACTCCCGGAATCCACGTTTCCGGTAAAAATTTCTCCGCTTTTCGATACGGAGTACCAGGGCTGCATCCTCTCGAGGTGGTCGAAAATTGCACTTCGCTGCAGATTACACGGCAGTTAGTACGGCAAAGTCGCGAGGGTCATAGGGGGTGAACGTCCTCACTTGGGGAAAGTCCTTACCTTGAAACGTTTAGCATTGTTTTGATGCTGTTTGAAAGTAAAATATGTTATACGATATAATAGTGGAGAAATGATGCAAATACTAACTTGCAGTTTAGGGAAAACTGTTTTCTTCTGATAGTTTCATAACGATAAGAGAGGCATGTTATAGTTTAATGTGACGTGCGTTTGTTTGGAAAGGCGAGTTGAAAAATAAATAAGATAATCATAAGTGGTCTATCTTTCACCTGGTGTCATCTCTGTAGCTCCCAAACGGATGAACCGATTTTCATTTTTTTTTTGTGTCATAGATAATTTTATATCCCGAGTGTTCTTACTCGTAGCTATGTTTCATGAAAATATCTTTGAAGATTGAAGATCATCAGCTCTTTTCTGGTTAATGAGGGGATCTGACTAACTTCCTCATGTCCGTCCGATTCGAAATTTGGTACCGTGTTACTACAATGATATTAAAAGTATTATGGTAAGGTAACCGCAACGTGATCAGGTCGGGGGGTTTTGATATTTAAAAAAAAACGGTAAAATTATAAACCATACGTAAGTGTATTCTTTATTAAATTTAATAAAACTTCGAAAAACAGAGCTGTTGGTACAAAAGATCGGCTGAAAATGTTCTCTTTGTACCGTTGAACAACGAACAGTGAAATTGATAAAAAATATGCATCGTTCAAGGATAATTCTATACACAGCTCGGGGCTCGTAAAAGATCTCGCTCATTTTCTATAACCAGCATTTATCTATAAAACAATCAGTTTAGGCACAAGTGGAGCTAAAATGTAGGCCAGAAGGCTGCGTAATCCCTGGGCCGGTCGCGATAAGAAGCCCTAGGGGGTAAATCTAGAATGCGAAGTTATTTGGGGAAATGGCCAATGTTGCTATTTTTGTCCACGTCGATACGAGCTAGGCATAAAAGAAAGGAGGACAGAGATTACCTTTATTGCCTTAGGTTAGGCCTTTGAAGTGAATGGCTTATGTTTTAGATTTATTGAAGTAGGTACTCGTAGGTATGAAATAAATTTGTATGCGGCGAGAAGCCAAGCTTAATTTGAAATTGTTGTTTAACGACAAAATTAGATTTTATAAATCTAACTACTAATTCATGTATCGTCGTCATTCTCGTTTCAGCTAAAGCCGTCCATTGCTGATATATTGCCCTATTAATAAATCTTTTATAAGACATGTTGGAAGCGGCTTCCAAGCGCAAGCCTGAGGTTTAATAATTAAGACCGCAGAACCGTTTTGGTGACCCCAAGCATGATCATCTGCCCACCGTCAATTTTATCAATTTAGAACAGCTGTTTCTTTTCGATTGTGGTTAATAGAAGGTAAAAGTTGTTCGTAATGATGGTCTAAATAATGATGGTCCCTTTTAAGCGTAGTACCTACTTCGGCTTAACGTTCGCCCCTTTCACCACCCCGTTTTTACAAGGGAAAATCTTTGTAAGACAATACTATACAATACAACACTTTTTAGACACCAACAAGAAAACGTAACAAAAGAAACATAGACAGAAAAGTCACAAAAGGCGGTTTTATCGCTAAAAGCGATAAATTTCTTCCAGACAACCTCTCTTGGATGCAAGGAAACGTAAAGACGACAAGGACGGTGTAAACGTAAAAAATAAAATAATGAATGAAAGTTACTACAAATTCCTAATCAACAATAAAATAAACTACATAATAATAGCCATAACTGAATACTTCTAATAGTACATACAATAAAATTAAACATACTCAGATGCATAAATATATCACAAATAAATTAATAACGAGGAGTGATATGAATATCAGTAAGAGAGATTTGAGAGATAATGTTGCTGAACCTGGGCCTTGAAAGAGTCTACGCTCTGTCTGATGGTTTCAGGAAGGTCATTCCAGACTCGAACACTGAAAGAAAAATCATTAAAAAAAACAGTAGATTGAGATGGAGTGGAAAGAAGGAGATTAAAAAACAGTAGAATGAGATGGAGTGGACAGAGAGGAGATTGCTAGAAAATTTAAGATTGACTGAGTGAGTGACCCGGGCCAATCGCTTCGGGGTACAGCCGGATTATGTGGGATTGCACCCACTAAAACCCATCGATGCGATGACCTGATTTTGTACTGTCTTAGAAGTTCCGGAATCCCTTGAGGAACTCAATGGAGCGCCCAGCAATTTTCTGTTAACATCCTGCAACCAATCATTGACGCATACAGTCATAAACGACAACGTGGCCACTCACTATTGTCGTCCTTCTCGGGCTTGTTTGATGGCTTCTCGTCTGGAAACTTCTTAGAATACCTTTACGGTTTCTCTTAAAGGGTACCAAGTTGCCGACAAAGATCGATTTCGATAAAAATAATCTCTGAAATACCTAAATAAAAAATCTTTTTCTTTCAGTTCAAGTAGCAATTTTGCAAGGTTTAAATAACAATTATTACAAATTCTTCTCGAAATTTTTTCTGTGAAATAAACCAACATATTCCAAGAAATGTAAGAAGCAATTACTCGTACATCTTGACATTTTACGAAAGCAATCTGCCTAAAGCCTTCTGGCTGTGGTAGTACATAATATGATGTAGATTGTAGATCTAATAAAACATGTGTCAGTAAAAAAATATCTCTTTACACTGTAAGGACTTATTCTCCTGGCTGTCTTTTTCACGCGTAATAAATAAAACATGTATTTAATTTTCTTTTTAGGGTTCCGTACTTTAAAAGGAAAAAACGGAACCCTTATAGGATCACTTTGTTGTCCGTCTGTCCGTATGTCAAGACTCTTTATCTCGGGAACGCGTAAAGATATCGAGTTGAAATTGTATACGTATATCTATGATGTCTTGCAGTTGTGTAAAAGAATAACTTCTCAATTATCGTATAAAAAAGTTAGAGCCGATTGTGTCGTAAAAAAGCGCATATTTCGACACTCACAAAAATCAGAACCTACAGGGTACGTCCCGTTGACATAGAACTGTGAAATTTGGCGAGAAGCATTGTCTCAGAGTACACATATACCTAGCAATAAATCTGAACTGTACATTTTTATTTAAATCACAAAAAATAGGGCCTAGATTCACAAAATATTGGTTGAAAATTCAAAGTGAGTAAACCGAATCATGTAAGGTATCATATAAAAGAGCTTAATTAGCACATGCTAAAACAGGTTTAATTATTTTAAAATGTGTAATTTTGGATGGATGACGAGAAAAGTGCAAAAAGCAATTTTTTTTCGATGATTAAGTATAATATAGAGGTTTTAACAACTAACTTCTCAATTTGGTGAACTTTTCTGGCTTTGTACAGAACCCTCGTTGTGCGAGCGTGACTTGCACTTGTACAGTTTTTTTTGTAAATTAAAGATCTCCGGGTATAAATAATACAGTTAGGTAGCTCTCAGAACATTTAATCTCGCGAATGTACATCTGTTGCATTCTCGATAGAATCTTTATAAGCAAACATCTTAACTAATTTGGTTCATACTTGCAATCTTCTTAGTACCTACATATTTAGATATTGAACAAATTTGTCATTTATAGCTGATAAATGATGCTACAGGAAATTTCTCAATTTTTTGAACAAATTCCTTCCTAATCAAAATTGCCAGTGATAAAAAAAATATATTGACCCTGTGGATCAAATAGTAGGTTTCTTAAAAATACGACCTGTACGCGATATATCCAAACTTAAGAAAATATACTCGTAGTTAACAAACGTCAAAATTTTATTTGACTACCGCTCAGTTGTATAAGTTCTAATGCTAAATAACTAGTTCAGTAAAGAGATTTCCAGTAATCAGATATGTTTCAGACTTGGTGATCCATTTTCTTAGTTTCCTCGAAAATGGGACCTAACCTATCATAGACTTATTACTTTGAAAAGAGGTGTTAACATGGTAAAACCTCAGATCAAAAAGTTGGCTATCTTACTCGTAAATAGTAGAAGGTGCACTCACAAGGTGGACGGATGACCTCATCAAGACCGCAGGATCGCGCTGGATGCAAGCCGCTACGAACCGGTCTTATTGGCGATCTTTAGGGAAGGCCTATGTCCAGCAGTGGACGACCTATGGCTGAAACGAACGAGTAGAAGGCGAGTCAAACTTAATGATAACTCCTTACCTCACCTCTGATGATTCATAAATTTGATACTGCGCAACGACTCGTCTCGTGTTCCGAGTTGCCAAAAAGTTTGTATCGTATTCTACAGCAGATTCAATAAGCCACCTATGTTATACCTACTTATATTAACTACTTAAGTACAGGTTAAGGTTAAGTATTTTATATTAAACTAACTTTTGTAATTACTTAAAAAGATTATTGAGAAAAAATGGCAATTCAGCGTGAATTTAGTTGCACAATACTTAATTGGTGTGCGGAAAACATTATGTGTTAGGGATCCTCCTTAGTTAATGAATTGAAGTATTAAATTTGTGACTGAGTGGTTTAAAGCAGTTCTCACAGATGGCGCTTCCAACAATGTAGTAGTTGATAAAAATGATAAATAGTTTCACTAATTCTGCGCCTTCGCACATAGCGTTTTAACTTAATTGGACAAAGCAACTGGGCAGGAATCCCAGAGAGTTGCAGGTTCGAATTCTGCGAACGCGTCAATTTTTGAAATGTTTATCACAAAAAGAGAGTATTAAATTTTGTTCATTTTTACCCACTTCATACCTAAGATGTTTAGTGATTTTTCGGAACCGTCTCCCGGTCCCTCTTATATACCTATCATTAAGCAGATATTACTTATACTGAATCTCAGAATTCTTGTATAAGATTATATTTATTTGTTCAACATTCTGATCTCAGAAATGGTTTACGTTTCAAATGATTTTAATATACTCGGTGCATAGATAGAGCTGTTTTTTCTAAACTTATCTTTACTAGGAAACGTGAAATTCATGTTTCTTTTTCCTTGCCTCGAGCGAAGCTAGGTCGATACTTAAAAACAGATTAAAAACTTAAATGTAGATGCTTGCTACATAGAGACAATGTAAATATAACTAAACACATAACTAGTATCGACGCCTCCTAATATGAAGTTTTATGAAAGAAACCTAGTTAGTCCTTGAGATTTGAGAACATTTAGTTCATTTGTGAACCATTCAAACTTTGTTTGAATTCATGCGATTAAATGGGTCGGCAAATCGACTTATTTGTTAAAACTGAAAGGAGTGATACTTATCATAATATAACTTACCATTTTTAGGATTCCGTACCTCTAACTGAAAAAAACGGAACCCTTTTTTTCATACGTAAAGATATCAAATTGAATTTTGAACTGTATACGTATATCTATGCTTTCTTACAGTTGTGTATAAGAAAACGTTCTCAGTTATCGTTTAAAAAGTTAGATCCGTTTATGTCGTAAATACCGCATATTTCGACACTCACAAAAATCAGAACCTACCGGGTACTTCCCGTTGACATAGAACTGTGAAATTTTGCGAGAAGCATTGTCTCACAGTACAAATATAGGAATAAATCTGAAAACTGTACATTTTTATTTAAATCACAAAAGATAGGGCCTCGAAATTCACAAAATATGGGTTCAAAATTCAAAGTGAGTAAATCGTATCATGTAAGGTATCATATAAAAGAGCTTCATTAGTACATGCTAAAACAGGTTTTTAATTATTTTAACAATGTGTAATTTTAGATGTATGACTAGAGTTCATGATTTCTCGAGCATTCAATTTCTCGGGTCTCGAGAATTCTCGAGGCTAATTTCTCGAGACTTCTCGGGTTGTTGAGAAATTGACATTTACGTACGTTTTCCCATATTCGGTTGGTTCCAATAACGTCAACAAATTCAGTGGTTTTCCTCTCAAATGAAAGTATCAAATTAAAAACATAATCTTATGAATAAGCTAATTAACTTTTTTGAAAAAATACAGAAATAATATTTTTCAGACTCATAATTATAATAACAGCACCATTTTTGGCTGGTTATTTAGAACTTATAAACAAAAGTAGCTTATATTAAACTAAACAAAAAATCAACATGAAAGAAAACGTTAATATCTTAACTTATAATTAAATTACAATCACAGCACCATTTTTTGATGGTTATTTAGAAAAAAATCAACTTAAAATTTGTCAACAAAAATAGCTTCTATAAAACAAAGAGAAAAATAACATTAAAAATATCGTTAATATCTTAAATTCAGGTAGAAAATAATTGTAAATCATAATTAAATTATAATCATAGCACCACTTATGGCATGTTAATTAAAATAAAAACAAATGAAAACTTTGCAAGATCAATGGAATGGTCAGCGTACTCTGTCTGATAAAATGTGCCTTTAGAAAAACTAAAGCATATTTATAGCTTTATCAGATAGCCGGTTTCTTATTTTATTAACTATATTTCCTGAAATTGAAAACACTTTTTCATTTTCAGTTGAAGTAGGCTTAACTGAAAGCAATGCTTTGTATATTGATTCTAAAGTTGGTGATCTCTTCCCAGTCTCTTCAAAAAGTAAGAACTCTTTCTTTACTAGCGCTTGCAACGAAATCAAAGGGTGCCGCTGCACTTTGGCCCGCGCCGCCACGCAACAAAACAAACGGCGATTTAATTTCTATGTAGGGACATGATTTCTCGAGTTCTCGACTTTTCTCGATCTGGATTTCCCGGGAACAAAGCCTAACAATTTCTCGAGCCGAGAATTCCCGGGAATGAACCCTATGTATGACGAAAAAAGTGAAAAAAAAAAAACTTTTTTGTCGATGGTTATAGTATAGAGATTTTAACAACTTCCCAATTTTGTGAATATTTCGCTTTATCGCAAGTCAAGCTGCTACTGCTGGCACTAAACGAAATTCACGATGAAGATGGAAGTATAATCTTAGGTGGGATCTTACTTTTTTTAGTCAGTTGGAAATTGGGATCCTCATCAGAGTTGTCGATATTACTTTTATTGCTCCGGATTGGTGAAATGTAATAGTTTGCTCACGATAATGTAGATACCATTACCGTGTTTTGGCGCACCCAAATTTTGTTGTCTTGATGTGCAATGTTGTTTTGTTGTGACGTATCAATCACTGATAAGTGATTCAACAAGTGATGAAGTCTCTTCTAAGGAATCACGAGCGCGATATTTTAAATCCATCTTCCATGGTTGCACATAAAGGAGTAAAAGTGATATTTTCTTTATCCTTGTCTTTCACTATATTTACCAAAAAGCGTCCACGTTTTATAGTTTGCGTGAAGTAGAATTATTCATGTTATTTAAATTAGCTATTGATACCTAAACGCGAGTACCTATGCCAAATCAATTAAAAAGGCATTAACATAGCATTTTCAATCTCATTATCGATCTAGGAAAAAAATCTAAGCGGAATCCATCTATAGAGTTTACTCAAGAATTTTGCAGTTGTAAAGGTTTTTCGTTTAATTATTAACGTACAAATAGTTTTATTCAGATGATTTTAATCGCCACTCGGATATAAATTCACTTTCATTAGATATTCATAGAAATATACGACTTTGAATTATGAGTCAAGAAAACAGAGTTTACTACAAACTCAAAAAAAAGTCAATAATACGGCAACAACTCAAAATAAATACTATTTATACTACACCTGCTCGGAAAGTACCTTGATACTTTATCAAATTTACGGTAGAAAGTACGTCATTGCATATCGAACAAATATGCGGCGAGAAAACGCATCTGAGCGGGAGAGAAATGTGTATAAAAATCCATTTCTTACGGGGTTTTTATTTTTTAATTTTGGGTAAGACTATGCGCTGCTAACCTAAATATCAAAAGCCAAAAAGTTTTTACAGTGAGTTTTTATCTCCAAGTTCGCAAAATGACACTGGCCACTAGCTGTGTGTTGGATGGTGTCAAACAATTTGAAAAAAGAACATGTGAAAATTGCAGACGCCATTGGCGCCATTTTCAATTTGTGTGTTGTTTGAGGATTCAGTTTTCGTATAAAAGTAAAATAAAACTATCAAAATGATAAGTAGTGATAGTGATGATGAAGATTTTTTAACTCCGCCGCAGTTGAAGGAAACAGCAAAAATACTGATTGATAACCTTTTACCACAGAAATCAATTAAAAAATATAATAAAACTTATGACGATTTTTTGCAATGGAAAAGGCCCGCAGCCAGTTGCCCCTTTGGCACCACACACACACACTACATTGTCGCAAACATCTCAAACAAACATTAATGGAAAAAGTGTTACATTAAGCTTCACTAACTGCAACAATTTCAATATAAATTTCAATTAGTAAAGATTTAGTTTTTTATTTTTCTCGTAGGTGTAGTATAAAGCACTATGTATCACTCGAGAGAAAGTGCGATTCCCGATCTCGGGTGTTTTAAATCCCGAGCCGTAGGCGTGGGCAAACGACACCCTCGACGGTAATCGGTCACTTTCTCCTCTCGGTGAACAATGTACTAATACTAATCTGTCTTGAAGCTAATTGCTCTAGCGAAAATGATGATTTTTATACGCTGTTTGGCAGATGCTTTAATTTTCTGAAACTAGTACATTAAAACTGTTAAACCAAAATAGATAAATATTTTTTAGTAGATCATAAAGATTTTCTAAAGCACATATATTCAATAAATTATTATAAAAATATAACTATTTAAATACAATATTTTGAGATCCTGGATATAATGTAACAGCAGAGTGCTAGCCAATACAAGTAAAACGAACACAAACACGACGGGTCTATCTTGTTTAGTACAGGAGTTCCTATGGCCACCTTCCGACTCCATCTTCAGATCAGCTCCATGGTACCATACAATATTATTGCATTGTGACGCGATTTAGGTACATATGCGTGCAAAATGTCAGCGGGAAGTTGGTATTTAACTTGCACGATTCCACCCAAACTTAGTTACATTACCTACATACATACATAGGTACATCCATTGCAAGTTATTCTACAGATTCAAAAAATCAGGTAATATCAGAACAAAACGCAGAAATACAATACACCTCTCTCATACCTACACAAATTCTTAGAAGAAGTAGATAAAGTCCGTAAAAAAGATGTTAAAAAAAGTAGATCATCTGCTAACACAATGACACGATACCTTATAGGCGTTAGTTCATCGAATCCCGCCCACACTACTCTCACCTTCCACCGTCCTTGTTGTATAACTTTCAAGTTCAGCCACAGAACATTCTAGAACCATAACAAAAGCATTACTCATAATCATAGAGCATTTACTTTGAGTAAGTTCACATAGAGGCTGCTTTGAAAAATGCAGGGACTTTTGTAAGTATTTATTACTAGCTGACACGGTAAACGTTGTTTTGCCCATTAAAAAGAATCTGGAGAGGGTGACCCCATCCTATACCTATCTCTAGGTAATGAGTATCTACCTAGAGATATAAAAAAATCTCAACGATCTATTCTCAAACCTAATTACAAAAAATATGAGAGCGGTCAAGCCGTTTCAGAAGAGTTAGAATCTATAACTAACTCTATGATATGAGAATGTTATGTATTAGAAGTTCTTCAATTTTTAAATTTTGCCAGAAGCATAGTTAAATTTCATTTATTGCATAATATATGTTGTGGTAGGTAAATATATGTCGAATCCATAAAAGGATCCGCATCAGTTATGGTGATTCAATGTGGTAATGATTTTATACCATCTGACCCAACAATGCTTCAGTGTGGCGTGGCGTGGGTTAAGCGGGCGAGGAGATAAATTGCGACGTCACGAACAATCAGTTTATTTCACAGAAGACTACGTATGATTACAATTATAGTGAAAACTTTAAGCGAAGGACATGGCGTTCCGCAGCGTAACGCACGCTGCCACGATTTTATCAAGAATCACAACTCGAGCTGTTCTAATCACAGTTCGCCATAACCTCTCCGAACCAGCTCTCCTTTCAACTGACTAGTGACATCTCATCTCGCACCGCCCATCGGCCGATCATGCGATATCACTTGAAAACTCCTTGGAACCAATCAGCAGCGTTTGTTACAAGCGTTACCCCAGGAATGTTGCCACTACCATTCCTAGTCCTTCGAAATTTTACTAAGTGGCACTATTTAAAAATAAACTTAAAGCTATTGTCCCGTTATATATATGTACCTACCTACAACGAGTTAATAAACGATCAATAGCACAACGTATTACCAATTAGATTGACTCAAGAAACGACGACAGGTCAACAAAACATCAAGGCAAATTCATCAATGATCCTCCTACACCATCACATGCCATCAATGGGTTGTGTAGACGACTATTTCACATTTATTTCAAACATAGAGGTATTAAGAGGCTCTCTTTATCTGCCGGAGGAGTTATTTACATGAAGCAAATGTTCATACTCCGCTAAAATGCTTGATTATAAAATAAGTGAGCGCGTATTGATAAGTGATTTTATGTTCTGTGGGTACTAACTGTGTAATTTATTATTAGCGTTACGCCGAGTTGTGATTTGCAACCGTTTATTTTTTTACGATAGGTATTTAGGTATTTGATTTCCAGTATAGTCCCATAAACATGTGATTTACTTTGGTTCAATAGTTTTTGAGCAGTTTATGGTACAAATGCCAGCGTTTGGCCACTTCAACATTTTTTTAATCATTCGAACAAAAATTACCTCTTTCACTAGAAATAAATATATTGGGAGGTCTTGGTACTTATGTAGTACTGTGAACCGTTTTTGTCAAAAAATATTCAGATCGACGGTTTCGTTCGTTTGCTATAATAATATCAATTTAACTATCCTATCTCACAAGATCTGTGATTTCACATGATCACTAAAGTCACACGAACCCATTCAGGGGTCTCGACCTGAACCCTTACGACGGCTTTATAGGGCTATTTAGGGAGAAAAGGGTGATTGAAAAGAGGTTGAAGGTTGCACGGTCCTCGCAATTGTTTCTTATGGTTCTTAAAATAGATTATAGTTTTGCTAAGCTATAATAATACCATTGTTTCAAAATGCTACGCACAACTAGATGTTATGTAGAAAGTTGTTTGAAATTGTTCGATTATAAATTAAGTAATAATTTATGAGGGAATTCGTTTTTAAGTATGATGACACTTAGTGAAAAAAGAACAAAGATGCAAAGAAAACACGTTTTTTTGTCACAAAGCTAGCGTGAAACCTTGTAAAAATATATAAATCTCGATGGTAAATAATAGGTTAAAAATCACTTGAAAAACACGCTTTAGTGCCTATCTTCCGGCTTCATCATCAGACCTTGAAACCTAATCGTGGTTAAAATTCATTACAAGACTTTTCTAAGAAATCCAAAACAGCTATGATACGATTTTCCATCCTGAAGTTCTAGTTCATATCTTCCGGCTCCATCATCAGATCAGATCGACAGTACCATTATTATTGTATTGTCATCAGAACTACATACATCTACTAATTTTCATTACGCTACGAGTGGCTACGACCCTTGGAAGATGGTTAAATTAGTTACCTTAGATTCCATTACGTAGTTATATACAGGACGACCTAATAAAAGCGTTTTCAATTCAATTCAATTCTTTATTTCCTTAATAAATAACATATCAGTTTACACCAATACGATACTTATTTTAAAAAAACACTTAGGTACCTATACAAAAAAATGTGATATTGCTAAATTTTTACTTAAATAGATAACTAATAGACAAGTTGGTATAACATACTTTAAAACCTTGAAAATACCTATCTATATAAATTATTCTAAAATAGAGTGCTTTTAACTGTACAGTAAAGAGTTATTTACAAATATGGACCATTTGTAGGCGAAAACATCAACAACTAGATACGTGTACCTACAGTTAATTTCAGGATTAATTAACTCTACCGTGGTCATGAAAAGTGGAAACCACTTAAACTGAGCTCTATGCTACATGAGTACTAACAATACTTTGTAACTTTTAATGCCACCTACAAACTTTCATTTTTAAAAAACTACGCTTTCCTACCATCCGTTTGATCTGAGAAAACATGAATAGACGACAATGACATAATTCTCTTTCCTAGGCAGTCTGTTAAAAAGCTCAAGCTTTGCATTAACAGGAATTGTAGATTACGATTTCTATTAACGTGGGTGGAAAAGTATGCAGACTGTTCCTTATATCTACTTGTACTTGCAATGATAGTCAGGAGACAATGAGTGAGAGTGTCTGTGGGCAGATTCGGTGAACCAGACCAATATCTGGTGCACTGTGTCATTGCGGTCTTTGACCTTGGTACTAATAGAACTCATTTTGGTACTTGTGGCTTTGAAAAGGTGCCTAATGCTCATTGATCAGTGGTTTGTTCTTCAATTTGAAGTGAGTGGGTGTTGATCGTATGATCTCTAATGGTACTCGTATTGATTGTGTTTCTCCAGGTAGAGCGAAATCATAGTGTCCTAGTCACACTTACGTGTAGTAGATAGATGAATGCTTTATAATACTTCCAAAATGGATATGATGCAATATAATTATACATACTCATCATCATAATCATCATCATTTCAGCCATAGGAGCTCCACTGCTAGACATAGGCCTCCCCTAATGATTTCCAATAAGACCGGTTGATAGCGGCTTGCATCCAGCGCGATCTTGCGGTCCTAATAAGGTCATCCGTCGACCTTGTGGGTGGACGTCCTACGCTGCGCTTGCCTTGGTCTCCACTCGAGAACTTTTCGACCCCATCGGTCATCAGTTCTCCGCGCTATGTGCCCTGACCATTGCCACTTCAACTTGCCAATCCGCTGGGCTATGTCGGTAACCTTGGTTCTTCTACGGATCTCCTCATTCCTGATTCAATCTCGCAGAGAAACTCCGAGCATAGCCCTCTCCATGGCTAGTTGTGCTACTTGGAGCTTATTATACCTACTATTAAATGTAATTTAATTAATAAATGTGATACTAATATAAAGCATACAAAGGACATGTCCACAAAATGTATGGAGGCTGGTATAATAATAATCAAAAATTCTAACCACAACACTCGTTATATTTCGAGAAAGTTCATATTTTTCTGAGTCTATTACATCAGTTAAAAATATAAAAGAGCACTCCGATTTTTTTAAAATTAATTTTGAATTTATTAGGATAAATAAATATATTTGGCTCAATAGGTAGTTTATCTCTATCAAACTTGATTAAGTAACCTCCAAATTCTTAAAAAGAAGCATTTTTACCAATTAGATAAAAAATTAAGTGTTTATTTGTGACATTGTACCTACTAACTGGTCACACTGGTAGGTTATAATTTTTAATTTTAGCAAATTATGATATGAATGTGAAAGAATCAGCTACGAATGCAAGTAAAATAACGATAGAAGCACTTTGTTATTGCTAAACTAAAAAAATACATAGCTGTATTATTGTTTTTCATATAATTTATTTTTCACATTTAAATAAAATGGAGGGATAAAAAAATCTAAAATAAATATTTTTGAGAAGCCCATGAATCAAGCTTTCAAATTATGTAAATATCATCTTGGTACGATTTTTCTCTGAATAATATACCACTTGTGGACGTCACCTTTATTAATGTGTGCTTCTATGTATTTACCAACCTAATAAATTCGTATAGGCCGGACGGCCAGCCCTGGTGTTAGAGTTTTTAAGTCGCCTGAAGACCACTGATATGGTTAAATGGTTAAAACAACCAGGACCCACAATTAAAGGCGTTATCTGAGCCAGGGCAGCGCTCAGAAGGCTGACCGTGCTGAACGTTATGTTACGTAAAGAACACCTAGTAAAAACCACGCCACATGTGCTTTGTATGTTTAAACTGTTGGTATTGAAATGTATCCAAAAAATTACAACCAAAAATGTTAAATGCATACCTAATGCATACACAAAAAAAATCTAGTCAAATTTTGGACCAGTTAGGCAAAAAGAATATGATTTTCTGGACAAGATGGTGGGAATTTAATGGCAATGGCAAAGGGCAAGGCAATGCCCTTACAAAAGTAGAGTCACTGAACTAAAGTATCAATTTTACTGCTTTGATAAAATGACAGCTGGGGAAGAGAAATTGGCTTAGTTTAGTAAAGCTTAGTATCAGCTTTGAAGATTTTAGAGATTTAATTGAAACCTAGGTCCCTGCCGCCATAGCAACTGTTCCTGGTAATATTGTTATTTTATAGTTGCTAACCGTTGCGTAGTAGTAGTCCAGTAATAGCAGTAATTACACATTTGGTGCAAATGGCTAGAAAAACTTCAATATTGTCGACCAAGATTTCCTATGAAATTATTTTTATCGTGCTTCACACACTAGGTGTATAGAAACTTTATTTTTGTGATAAACATTTCAAAAATTGACGCGTTCGCAGGATTTGAACCTGCATCCTCTGGGGCACCGGCCCAGATGCTTTGTCCAATTAAGCTAAATCGCGCCCTGCGAATGTGCCAAATTAGTGAGTGTTTATCATTTTTACCAACTACTACATTGTTGGAAGCGCCATTTGTGAGAACTGCTTTAAACCAGTCAGTCACTTAATGTGAAATTATTAGAACTTCTTACCATTAACGAGAAATGACGCATTGCTTAATCAATGAAATTATTTTTATCGTGCTTCACACACTAGGTGTATAGAAACTTTCTTTTTGTGATAAACATTTCAAAAATTGACGCGTTCGCAGGATTTGAACCTGCATCCTCTGGGACACCGGCCCAGATGCTTTGTCCAATTAAGCTAAATCATTTCTCGTTAATGGTAAGAAGTTCTAATAATTTCACATTAAGTGACTGACTGGTTTAAAGCAGTTCTCACAAATGGCGCTTCCAACAATGTAGTAGTTGGTAAAAATGATAAACACTCACTAATTTGGCACATTCGCAGGGCGCGATTTAGCTTAATTGGACAAAGCATCTGGGCCGGTGTCCCAGAGGATGCAGGTTCAAATCCTGCGAACGCGTCAATTTTTGAAATGTTTATCACAAAAAGGAAGATTTCCTATGTGCATTTTACACCATCTTAAAATTAGTTAGTCTAGTCTGGTAGGGTAGGTGTCTGTGTCAACGGATGACTCATTTAAATGGGACCAGCCGGGCTAGTATGCGCGCCACGAATTATTTCGTTCGTAATATCAGAACGAGACAGCGTTATGGCAAAGTATATATCTGTCACTTTTTCACGCGTCGAAATGAGTTCATTTCGTGGCTTTTCGTGGTCGTATGCTTGACTAGCAGGGCTTTCGCATATACGGGTGCTGTTCTACGCCCAGTTGCTGGTTGGTCCCAAATGGTGGATGACGACGTGTCTGGTGTTCCGACACATCGTCATCGGTGGCGAAGCCGCTTGCACTGTCAGGTGCCGCAGAGGAGTGCGGAAGTATTTTTTTTTTAATGACTTACAGCTGTTGGCTACTGAGGTCTCTACAGCTTACTGGACATGGGCGAGCGCAGAAGGCGGCTGAGCCCTAAGATTAGGTTATAGGGTGACTAGCGCAAGGGCACCTGAGAAGGTACGGACCTCGGCTTAGGCCGTCACCTGGCGGGGGAATCCGACTTGCCTGGGCACCCCAGAAGGGGTGTGCCCTATGGCCCTTGTAGGTAAATCCGTTTGACTATTTGGAGAGAATCTAACTGATCTTCTGACAGATCCCGAGGGTCCTCGACCTCACTGGCGAGGTCGGCGTGTGTCAGTGTGCCTTTGGTAACCGGCGCCTATAGGTGCCAAATACGGAATACTTCCTGTTGCAGGGAGCTGTCGGATCGGCCGACCCCAGCGCCGCAAACGTGACTGCCCAAGAGGGTTTTGGGCGACGGCGGAGGATGGGTGGGTCTGTCGTGTCTGTCTCATAGTCTGAGGCTTGGACTACGAGTGGATTGGGGTGGTGAGGGGCCCTTTCAAAGTAGCAGCAAGAGAGGTCATGTCTGTGCAAATACACGTTTTGTAGATTGTCACCTTATTTCTAAGGGACATTTTACTACGTGCGTCGAAAAATGGGGAGAGGCGACCTAGGAAGAAGGCTGCTCTGTTGCGGACTATTTGGATGTGTTTGGAGAAGCTGTGTCGACAATCAAGGGTCACGTCAAGATATTTGGTCGTGGAGGCCCAGGGAATAGGCTTGCCGTTAAGCGTGAGTTGCTTACGCGGGTCGCCTTTACCCGCATTGGGGTGAAAGTACATGGCTGCACTTTTATCGGGATTTACCGAGATGGCCCATTTCCAAAACCATTAACCAAGCTGGTCAAGGGCTTTTTGGTCATGGGTCGCCTAGTGGCTCTTTTTCCAGCCTCAGTTTTTTTGAAAGAAGTTTTTTGAATTGTGTTTCCAGTAATTGAATTCTCTACCGTATAGTTTTGAGAATAATGTAATTTTTTTCTATTCAACAACTTCAAGGTTTGATGGAGAAAAGTTAGTATAACTAGGGCTCTATACAGGTAGGTATTTTGAGATCGGATAGCTGTTTCAAATGACTAAACTGTTAAAATAACCTGAAAACTTAGCGTGTCATCCAATGCACGGCAGCACTGATCCTTAGGCTGTGTGTAAGGGCCCTAAAACGTAATGTTATAATATGTATTTGAAACAATGACTCAGATCTCGGGAAAGAACCGAAATGCAAAGTAGGTACCTACCTAGTAATTGCACAACTTTACTAGGCTTAATTTACATAATCCTTACGTTTACCTTTAGAAACATGATTTACATATTTTTTAGATTTCAGTTGGTACCTACTGAGATCTCCTTATCCTTATTGACAGAATAAACCCCCGTTCTGAGTAAACGATGAATAATACGAATTTGAAACGTGGTTAGAATTTCTAATTAGGTTTAGCGGTACCACTAGATACAATTTTCTTATGCTACTGCTCCACTTGCGCTTTAACGCGTAAATTAGCGCGATAATTAAGCAGTTACGTATCTAGATATGGTCAACGTTTTAATGCGTTAAACCTTAGACTGGCAGCATTAAGTACGCACAATTTCATTCATTACATTAAATTTTTAAAATGATTGGAAATGAATTTACGAATTCGATCGTTCGTTTCAATAGGACGTCCGCTGCTGGTCATATGCCTCTCCTATAGATCTCCGTTGGAAGCGGCCTGCTTCCAACACGATCCTACGATTTTAATCATCAATCTTGTGCATGGACGGCCTTCGCTGCGCTTGACGGTACGTGGTCGCCACTCGAAAACTTTTCGATTCCACCGGTCGTCAGTATTCCGCGCTATGAATAATTGAATCTAATCATGTTCAATCGTTGTGGTCGAATGGTCAATGAACTATTAGTATGATACGTTGTCTTTTTTTAACAATTAAAGATTTAGTTTTATTGAAACAATTAAAACTAAACAATGAGTGTAAAGACCATCTTTCAGCTTAGTTCAAGCTTAACTTATAAACCTACTAGATTTTACCCGCGGCTTCACCCGCATACGCAATATATCATTATAATTTATAGCCTATGTGTTATTCTGATATATAAGCTATATTATTGCAAAGTTTCATCTCAATTTGTTCAGTAGTTTTTGCGTGAAAGAGTAACAAACATCCATACATCCATCCATCCATCCATTCATCCATCCATCCATCCATCCATCCATCCTCACAAGCTTTCGCGTTTATAATATTAGTAGGATGTAACTACTTGTGCCATCTATCCTCTCCATCCTGGTTTGGTTGCCTGAAAGAGATTTCTGTTATTGATTTGATTTTAAGAAACCTTTATTAACATAATAAAATTACAATGTTTTGTAAAGCTTAGCGTTAACTAACTAAGTTACAATTTACCACAATATTACAGTGTTTTGTATTGTAGGCTAATGTCAAACTTGTTTAAAACTTGTATCGAAACAATAAGTTATGAATTTAGCAAAGTTCTCATTAAGTCATAAGAAGAGGGTAGATAGGAAATAAATTATAATTTTTGGTACGTATTACTTTGCAATTTCGTACGTTTACAACATGACCTGAACATGACATGAACGCAGATTTCTGTTATTAATTTATTTTTTATTATTAACACCACCCGTTGTTACACTGTTTTTGCTAGTTGTTTACAGTAATTTTATATTTCTTGGTATGCATATTATATTAAAGTAATAAATATACATATTTGGGACATATTACATACGTCTCGTAACTATATTCCGGTAGATACTATTTAAAAACAAACATTCTGGCAAAAAGGTTACCTGCCCGGCCTTTACAAGTTTCTTTTTTAGGGTTCCGTAGGTACCGAAAGGGTAAAAACGGGACGCTATTACTAAGACCCCGCTGTCCGTCTGTCACCAGGTTGTATCACATGAACAGTGATAGCTAGAACGTTGAAATTTTCCCAGGTGATATTTTTCTGTTGCCGATATAACTATAAACACTAAAAACAGAAAAAAATATATTTAAGGGGGGGGGGGGGGGGGCAATTTAATATTCCCATACAACAAAATCTGAATTTTTAGCCGTTTTTCGCTCGATATTCATAACGGCGACATACTTGAAATATTCACAGAATATTTAGTTAAATACGCGTTTTAGTCAAATATGCACTTTAAAAATAAATAAATAAAATAAATATTCAAGGGTGGCTCCCATACAAGTTACGTGATTATTTTGCTCGATATTAATAACGGCAACAGGAAGATGCGTGCAATTTATACAGAATATTAAGTTGTAAGTATGTTCCTTCAAAAATTTAATAAGAACCATACGGTACGGAACCCTTGGTGCGCGAGTCCGACTCGCTCTTGGCCGATTATTTTAGTACTATATTCAGAAAAGTAACATTAAAACAACAAATAGCTACATAACAGTAAATCCTTTTTACCATCCAAGAATCTTTAACTTCCATATAAAATGGTAATGGTAATCAACAAACCATGAAATTCTCCACATAGAGTACATAGTAACCAAGTTCCCACGATCAAGGCGAATGACCGACCTTGTGACGTAGCCCGTGACGTCACCGCACGCGTAAGGCTCGCTCCGTGGGATACAATGACCTATTTTGCACGCTCTGTCAGCGACCGTGTGGCCTAATGGATAAGGCGTCGGACTTCGGATCCGAAGATTGCAGGTTCGAGTCCTGTCACGGTCGACATGTCCTTTTTGGGATATATTTTTTTGCCCGTTTTTGTATGTGTTGGAAATGTTAAAATTATTAGAATGGGGGTGTAGGAATCAATATGATGGAAAAATTAATAAATACAGTGGTCTGTGGATAATCCAATTGCTTTATAAGTACATAATAATTATTATTGTGTTATATTTTATGAAATAATTATATAAAATTTATGAAAAAAAAGCCGTGGTGGCTTAGAGGTAGTGACACCCGCCTTACAATCGTGAGGTCGTGGGTTCAGATCCCGGTTCCGTACCAATGAGTTCTTTGGAATTTATGTACGGAATTTCAGACCACTGGCTTTTCGGTGAAGGAAAACATCGTGAGACAACCTAAACATGTCCGTAGCAGAAATTCGATGGCGTATGTGAATCCCCCAACCCGCACTGGGGCAGCGTGGTGGATATGTAAAAATGACTAAACGATAAATAAAAACAGTAAAATTTTATTTTTATTACAAGTATGCACGGTATGATGACCGTGTAAATAAAAAAAAGTTTGAAAGTTCTCGAGTGGAGACCACGAATCAGCAAGCGCAGTATAGGACATCTTAAAACTGCAGGATCGCGCTAGATGCAATCCGTTTCTAATCAGTCTTTTTGGAGATCTATCGAAGAGGCCTATGGACATAGGCTAGTAGTGGACGCCCTATGGCTGAGTAAGTAAGAACGAATTGCACCTAGAAAACGCTCAACGCTGTAGCGCTCGTAGCGTAGTTTGACTAGGTGATTGTCAGCGATCACCGAAATTAAGCAACGTTCCGCACGGTCAGTATTTGGATGGGTGACCGCGGGTGGCATTTTCCAACTGAGCGCTACCGTGGCTCGGATGACACGTTAAATTGTAGGTCTCGGTTGTTTTAACCGTTTAGCCATGTCAGAGGCCTTCAGGCGGCCTAAAAACTCTGACACCAGGGCTAGCCACCCGGCCTATACGAACTTACTTACTTACTTACCTAGAAAACGTCTTATACTGTAAGAAATTATTTATTCTCCTAAGCAGTCGGGTAAAAAGAAATAAAAATGAGGATTTTCATCATAGTATGAGGAAAAAATACATTAAATTACGCGCATAGATTTAGTTTTTCGTCGACTTTTCCTTCTTGATAACAAATATTTATTTTAACTTCAACATCATCATGACTAAGTGTTATTAGCGATCACCGAAGTTAACGGTGAACTAACTGGCACGGTCAGTCATTGGATGGGTGACCGCGGGTGGCAATTATGTTGACTGGGTAAAAAAAAATATTGTAATTAGTCTGTCAAGTAGTGAGATTAAGTATAAAAAAATATTAGACACGTGTTTTTTCTTTTGACAATCAAATAATAAATGACAATGAAAAACATTCTCAAAGTTCGAGAGTGGGGGCTCGCGACATCACTTCTACGTGAAAAATGCTATTTTTATCCTTTTCACATAGAAGTGAAGTTACGTGAAAGTATTTTGAGGCACTGAGGTATGTACATAATGGCAAGTATAAAATAAACCCTTTTAAGGGTTGTCCCTGTACTTTACAAAGCAACAATCATTATATAGAAATAACAACTAAGAATAGCTATAGATTAATAATAAATAATTACTCACATTATACGGACAAATCGTTACTAATAGTAGCAAACCAAAAAAAAAAAAACGACGAAAACAACTTTGGTTATGAGAATTAAAAATACTCATCTTAATTGATAACTACAGATTGTACAAAAAATATGCCAAAAAAACCATAGTCATCATTACTCAAAGTTTATTTTCGGCTGGCACAAAGGCAAAAAATCTTTTGTGTCTATAAATAAAGTATGGAGCGTCAATTTCCTATGGACGGCCTTCGACAAGGCGAAGTCGTAGGTACTTGAGGTCATTTCCTGGCAAAAAATGTCTGACAATAAATAATATTTATTTATGAGGGCCTGGTACCATTGACACGCAGTTCTCGCACCGATGCCAGTTCTCGAATGGAGACTACGCGTTGACAAGCGCAGCTCAAGACGTTTGTTTACATCACAAGGTAGAACTGCTGAAATGTGTGTGAACAAATTACGAGGACAAAATCTATTAATATCAACAAAATTAATATAATATAATAATAATACGTTCGTGTATGCTGGCTACCAACCCGCACTGGGCCAGCGTGGTGGATATGGCCCAATCACCCTTCGTGGGTAGGCCTACGTCCTGCAGTGGAATATTAAAAAAAGGCTGATACAGTATGCTGGCTAGCAAACTCTGGTGTTAGATTGGTGTTATGACATGGCTAAAGTAGATACCACTGGTCTGGATCTATTTTTTCACGAGAGGAAATCTCCGACTGATACCTGTCTGCTTTGGGGTGCAGCCGGGTTATGTGTGATTATACCCACTAAAACCCCATCGGTGGCCAGCTTTAGTGCGCTCTTGTTAGTTGGAATACTAGTGGAAAGCACCGGTGCTCCCAGCTCTTTATTTGACGGCTCGAGCTTATCTTGGCTCTGTCTTCTGCGACAACGGTGCCACATACATTGTTGTGGCCGTTTGAGTAAATGGCAAGAGCCCCATCTCTAACCATTCATGAGCCCAGTGCCCCCCTTTTATCACTGGAGTCTACATGCTTACCTAGCCCCTACTAAGAGTCTTTGTGAAACTGTCTGTTTAAATATTCGGCATTTTAGGAATCTGATACTATCTATAAGGACCTATAAGAGGAACAAATGATTAGAACTTTCACTTCGATACGGCCTGACGTCCCTCTTGCTCGGTCGTAACCGTTAAAAAGTTAGAGCGGGACGGCTACATTAATTTGTGTTTACTACAATAAAAATGCCAGATAACATGCGCTGGCGCCGGCTTCGTCGATAACCCGATAACCCGAGGGTTTCCTGGCCATAGGAATATTCCGATTTCTGATATTACCAAGTTATCTACTTCTTTGTTCATCCGATGTAATAGTCTCTGTACTGTTAAAAGTAAGTATGACGATAGTTCATAGCGAGCAACGTAATTTTTTCCTGACTTGAGGAACAAACGAATAATATATGAAAGGATGACTAAATTCTAGCAATATATTTTAATACTTAATAATTATGTATATTTAAATTCGTTTTAATTATCTAGGTACGTGAGATATTTCGGTCATCAATAAACCAACATGAGGGAAACGAAAATATCGTTTTTTACTTCGAAATAGGCAAAAACGGCACAAAGGAGGGAGATGTGGCCTACTTACACCCAGCCGTAGGCCAATGCAGGCTGATGATGATGATAAATGCTATAAAACCGAAAGTGTATTTTTTGGTTTGTTTGTTACTCTTTCACGCAGATACAGAGTCTACGACTGGATTGTTGGATGATTTTAATTTAAACGTCGGAGAGTTATCATAAATTGCTTTTTATCCCGAAGAAATAAAAGATTTGCACAAAAGCCGTAAATACCTAGCAGGCAAAACCGCGAGCAAAAGCTAGTTTACGATATATGTTTATTGGGACTAATTAAGTTACTACTTTTAATCCCGAAAACATTAAATATGCCTTAAAAACCATAATGCCAAGCTGAGAAAACCGCTGGCAAAAACTACCAACATATAACTTTTTTATGATTAATTTAGCTAATTTAGGTGACAGCTCTACACAAAAACTATATCTAACATAACAGTTTCCAAGAAATAGTCCACCTCTAGAACACCTGCCCAAATCTGTCCGCGCCATAAATCTGTAACGACCACCTGCGTGTATCGCAGCCATTAACTCTGGGATATTAGGCTCTTGACCCTCGTTAGCAGACTATTGGTCTATACTCATCTCACTAATTACTAGATAAGGAACACGTTGTAAAGGTATAACTGTCATAAGGTCTGTTAAGAATTTTTATGGATGGCAAGTTAGGTGTGACCACAAAATACAAATCAGTATAGATTGAAAACTTTTTGGTGACTGTGAAGTGAGATTTTAGAAAGATTTTATGGGTTTTGCGAGCTTGTAGCTAACATCGCAGCCGCCAATAATTTTGGTTCGGCCTATACCAGACATACAGAATGGCTAGTCATATCCAAGGGCGCCTGGAGGGGGGTGCAAGAGGGTGTACTTGCACACATCCGTCTGAAAAGAAATTACAAAAAAAAATCACCTTAAGTATGCATCTCGTGTGAATACTTAGAATATTCAATTAAATATATATTTGTCACCAAGTAGATGGCTGCAGCGGAGATCGTAAATGTAAAGTAGCGTGATTTCACTAGAATTAAACAAGTTGCTTCAATATGCTTTCTTCAAAAAGATAAATGATATCCTTTTAAAATGATTATTGTCGAATTAAATAAAAATGCGATTTAAAAAGGGATGACACAAACACGTAAAACAGGGGCGAGCTGAATAGGAGAGAATGAACGATGACAGATTGTCATCGTGATATTTGACATAGACATATCCGATGTAAGGCATAGCGTATAGCCAATACTAATATTTTCTTTCTAACAATATTACACTATATATTTAATATTTTCATTGCATTAACTATCACACTTTACATATGTAGAGTTCTATTTTATATTGGTTAATAGTAAGTGCAGATGCACAGCCCTGAACGATGCGTTAGAACACGAGACACATCGTCATCTACCACTCGGGACCAACCAGCACTGGGCGTCGGACAATACCCGTATACGACCGCCGTGGTCCCAATGGAATGGGTTAATTATATTAGCTCCGCGCCTGCCACTTTATGGCTGCAGAGAATAAGGAGAGCAGCCATTACGATAGCTACACTCCTCACCCGTAGGGTATATAGGCGGCGGCACAAACACCACCAGTTTCATCCCTCCGCAGCCTCTAATTCTCGGCTGCAGTGTTGCATAAGCGGCACTGCAGCCCGTCTCGGTTGCGGCACCTCCCATAAGGCACGCAACCTAACAGCCAGCCTCTCAGCTGGCTCCTTGGGGGAAAACATCCAAAGCAGCGGGACATCTCGAGTACCACCTTTTTAGCTGCACCAGAACTACCAGGAGAGACCCAGAGAAGCGTCTCCACCTCGGATTCCGCTTAGTTTCACCGTGGCTGATCATAAGCAACGCATACGAAGCCCCCCAAAGGGGGGTTGTGTGTCTACCCTGACGTATTGTATGTCAACCCCGATTTGATAGGGTAACTTATTTACAGCGTTCAGAAAAAAAATATCATATTACGCATTCGGTTTTTTCTCATTGTTGTGTTACATCATTTTCATGAAAAGCTAAAAGGTTCATCGAATTTGCGTATCACAAAACTCGATATCAGTAGCTTAACTTCTACCCACGAGTTCCAATTTCCGGTCTAATAAGTGTCTAAAACCTCGAATTCCATAAGTGTACACTTATTAGCACACGTATTACTTATTCATCTATTATAAAATCATTATTGGATTATGCATATAACACGTGACAACAATGTTTACAAACAACTTATAAACGCTACTAAACTAGTACCTAAATAAATAGTTACCTAAGTTAAAGCTAGTCTAGCGTAATCATAATATCTATCTATATCTATTCGGTAATTGGTATTAGTAAAATAGTTTTATTTATTTAACAGCATTTTTGTAGTTTCTTTCAGGCTATGTTGAGTTTGAAAGTTCTTGTTATTTTTCGATTGAATTTGATTTTTTTATTATAATCCTTTATAATCTAAATTCTTACAACTTTATTCCAAGCTAACATTTTTGATTTCATCAATAAACCGTTAAAAAAAACATTCGCACACTTTCCCAATTTCCTTTCAGCATCCACTCCACTTCTGCTACCCGCGTAACTTTCAGTACACGACTTCCGGTTGTCCGCTTCAGTCCGGAAACCGGAAGCGGGCGCCGTGGACATGTCCGATTGCGGTTCCGGGCACCCGGCCCGATCCCGGGCTCCTCTGAAACGGAAACTCCCAGGCGGTCATAACTGGGAAAGAGGTCGGGGAAAAGTGGGCTAACAAGTCGGGAGCAGTATTATTTAGGTTAACTTTTAGGGACAAGATACAAGTTAGGAGCATGATCGTAGAGTGGACCGGATGTTATTAGATAACATTATTGCTATTGTGATAAGGTTGAAAATTATAAGTTCCGCCTTGGACGGATTTGAAGTTTGTCCGCCATATTGCTGAGACGCCATTGTGACATTTGATCAGTAGATAAAGTGTCACTTATGTCAAGTTAGTCGTTGAATATAATAATTATAGCAGTTTATATGCGTTTTCGTATTTAATTCATATTATGCATTTCAGTCCGGGAACCGGATACACGGACATGTCCCAAAGTGGTTCCGGGTACCTGGCCCTATCCCGGGCTCCTCTGAAACGGAAACTACCAGGTAGTCATAATGGGAAAAGAGGTCGGGGAAAAGTGGGCTAACAAGTCGGGAGCGGGATAATGTAGGTTGATTTTTGGGGACAAGATTAGTTAAGACCATTTACTAATTTCCACCAATAGGCATTGCCATGTACGAGTATACGTAGATTTGAATTCTACAAATATTACAAAGAAAGCTTTTTGACCGACGAACCACCGGAGGAGTTATAGAATTCGACGCGTATATTTTTTTTTATGTATAACCACGCATATCTTTTTTTACAGTAGTCCGATTTCAATAATTATTTTTTATTGGAAAGAGTATACTTCGAAATTGGTTCCATTTGAATTTTATTGAAATTAGCTGATCCATTTTTGATAAATCAACAATAATGTGAAAAATGTTACATCGATCCGTGCATAATATTTGCGTTCTAGCGATGCGCCCCGGCTTCGCACAGGTGTATTATACATATAAACATTTCTCTTTAATTACTCTATCTGTTAAAACAAACTGCATCAAAATCCGTTGCGTAGTTTTAAAGATATAAGCATACATGAGGACAGACAGCGGAAAGCGATTTTGTTTTATACTATGTAATG
Source organism: Hypomecis punctinalis (assembly GCA_949316475.1). Taxonomy (NCBI): domain Eukaryota; kingdom Metazoa; phylum Arthropoda; class Insecta; order Lepidoptera; family Geometridae; genus Hypomecis; species Hypomecis punctinalis. The sequence goes on from OX438795.1 coordinate 26,484,480, forward strand.
ATTCTGTACAGACTACACGGGTGAAGTCGGACATGCTATTTTTTGCAAAAAATAATTATATACTATAGGACTAACCCGGAAACTCGTTTCATACCAAAAATTCAAAGCCATACTTAGCTTGTTTGTCTGACTTGTTTCATACAAAAAGTTCAAAACAGTTGAGTTCGGGTTTGGTCTTGATACGAGTATATCGACTTGGATTTTTTTCTGGTCTCATAATATAAATACATGATATGCCCCTTTTAAATCCTTACTTTGTAAGGCGACTCTTTGTATATTTATATAAGTGATAGCTGATAATAATAGATAGGTACACATGTAAAATAACATCGGTAGTCGGTCATATTTCTAATTTTACACTTATTGTTATTGACCTAAGTGAGTTTACTATAATATTATTGACGAAGTGAGAAAGAGTCTCAGTTTTGATTTAACAATTTCGCTTTTGTTTGTCCAGATGTTTATGCTCCTTTATAGGTTATAGGTCACATTTTTCAACCAAACAAAGATTGCTGTAGCAATGTTATTCAACTATTATTGATTATATTTGGCAAGATTGTTTAGTATCTAAATTAACAAGATTTGTAAGTATGAACGAAACTGGCCAAGAGCAAATCGATCGGGCTTATGAAGATCCAGTTAAATAGATGCGACTATGCGAGGTCTACTGTTCGGATAACTATTAGTTATTATTTTAACCAAATAACGAAATTCAATAATATATCAAAACCAAATTCCAAACGTTGCGAATGGAGAAACTTACGTCATTCCGGTAACGTTTCGGAGTCCGCGAAACGGTAACCACCAGGCATTCATAAACTACAGAATATTCGGACATATTGAATTTGAACTCTGTTTCCAAGGCATAACACCGTTTAACGCAATATTTATGGACCAGTGCACGATCCCTTACCTTCCTCAAGTCCTACAAAATGTTTAGGAACGCTTGCTGTACAGATTTCACAAAAGATAACTTAAGACTATGAAATAAAGGTCATTGTTTTACGGGCATACCTGTTTAAGCCATTGTTTTTGGAACTTGTACTTAACTAGCGAAGACAACGAATACACCTGTGCGAACCCGCCCTGGCTTCGCACAGGTGTATTATTTAAACATAATTACAAATCTTCCACTTGAATTATTTTATCTATTAAAAAAAAACTGCATCAAAATCCGTTGCGTAGTTTTTTAAAGATATAAGCATACATGGGGACAGACAGCGGGAAGCGATTATTTAATTTATATTATTTAATTTTTTCCACTTTGTTATTTTTTTTTATTCTATACTATGCTATGTAGTGATAGTGATGTTGGAATAATTTTGATGGTAAAATGGAAAATTCCCTTTTAAATTATAAAGTTTGGTTCAAACTGTTATACTCGTAAAAGCAGACAAACAAAAAATGTTGACTTACCTATAAGTTTGAATATATTTTCGAAACAATCAAAATTCAACTAAACAGTAGTTAATTTACGATTTAAATCAGTTTGATTTAGGAACAGACGTTGGACTTTGTATCGTCTCTCCATGGTTGTCTGGTGAATACCGTTGCATAACTGAAAATAACTTCTAAATTCAAATGGTTCGGTTCAAAGTTGCTTGATGTGTTAGCATCAAGCACCAGACAACCATGGCGAGACTGCATAATTCAATAATAATCTTTATTCCCAGGCTATAAAGCAGGGGATAATTCCAAGGGAGTTGTTCCCATTTTGTATTTGAATGAAAGAGGCAAACACGTTCTTAGTTGTTCTGCTTGCCTGGTACCGCGGTCATGCGTTGTCGTTCCGTGTTCGTGGCAAACAGGGGTGTTCCTCAGAAAATAGGTATAGGTTCAATCGGAGAAATACAGATGGCATTAGATAGCTGTTTTGTAAACAAAGCGTAGTTCTTAGTAATTTACATTCTTGTAGATTCATACTATCCTGGTGTAGTGATGAAGTAGATCCGTGTTGCTGTTATCCCACACAGAGAGAGAGAGCTTTCTTAACTTTTTGTCATAATTTATTATTATCACTAGGACTTTATTAAACCCGTTAATTGATTATTAATTGATATTAAAAGTCAAAGTGCATGTAAAAGAACATAATTATTATAAGAGTGGAATTAATAAAACACATTTCATATCAAGTTATTGGTATCCAACCATTGATGGGATTTCAAGAATCGACGGGGTTTGTAGGTTGGGTAAACATCCTACTTCCTACTATAATATTATAAACGCGAAAGTTTGTGAGTTTGTATGGATGGATGTTTGTTACTCTTTCACGCAAAAACTACTGAAGGGATTAAGAAGAAACTTTGCAATAATAATGCTTATACATCAGAATAACACATAAGCTATAATTTATAAAGATGCGTGAAACGAAATTCGCCGGGTCAGCTAGTTTAAAATAAAACAACCAGACATTGGAAGATACTCGTACGTAGGAATAAAGAAATCAACAAACATACAAGATACGCGCGAAAAATAACATTTACCCTTCCTTGGTGACTTAGTTATACTTACTAGTTATGGTTTTACATACGCGAGTACGCCCTTATTGTGGTAGGTGTGTACCAGCGACTGCCCTGTGTAATAGGGCCTATTCTGTGGTGTGTACCTACAATAAGCGCGTACTCTACTAATGTACCTACAATAAGTGCGTCCCATTGACTTGGCATTTTTTTTCTTGTGCGTCCCTACTGCCCTTAGGTATTTGTAGTTACTATATTAAAAAAATCAATCAAGTACGATACATACTTTTCTTATTGTTTATTGTTGCTACGCGAGACAGTCAGCTGTTCGTCTGGCGTGGAGATGACATCATCGGGTGACCTCGGGGTCAACAGACCCGACACAATGTCAACTTGTGACTGCATCTTCTGTGTGGTAATTGAAATTAACATAATATACCAATAAACTTTTAAGATAACTTATTGAATTTTTAGGTAAAATGACGAGATGAGAGAAGGCACTCACTTAATTACAAAGGGCGCCTTAAAGGCATCATGGCATGGATAGCGGACTCTGACATTATTTTTTGACCCACAAGTAATCATAATATCAATAATAAAAAAAATATCTTTATCATAAATTAAAACAAAACTAAAACAAAATTTTCATCCACCTTAATTAGGCAAAGAATTCGTTCATGCCATTTTGATATTAGACTAATTAAAATTCTGCTACATATTTTCACTAAAATGTCAAAATAGCAATAGGTTGTCCTTAGCTGGACTTAGGCCTCCCCTATGGATGTCCAATAAGACCTGTTGGAGATAGCGCTGGGGCTTCTCCAGTGGCTCGAATCTAGCGCGATCCTGCAGTTGCGTTGAGGTTATCTGTCTACCTTGTGGGTGAACGTTCTACGCTGCGCTTGTTGGTGGTTTACACTTGAGAACTTTTCGACTTTTTTCTTCACCCCATCAATCATCAGTCGTCCGTAATGTGTGCCCTGCCCGTTGCCGTTTCAACTTGTCACTTTCACGTTGTTTCGTCTACGGGTTTCCTCATTTCTGATTCGATCTCGTATAGTGACTTGGAGCATAGCCCTCTCGACAGCTCGAAACTTACACCCCATATAAATATCACACATACCTACTTCAAATACCAGGAAGTAAAACCTAATCGACACTTGCGAAAATCCCCTCGATATCAATTCGCAATAACACGCACCGGGAATAAACAAACACCATAAAACATGAAATATCAACACGGAAAATCAATTTCGGCTTTTAATAAATGCATTATGCGATGTGTAACGGAGTGCAGGAGATATCACTAATAACCGTGCTATCGGCCGATAACATTGTTTTCAAACAGTGCGAATGACATTTAGAGTTCCTAGAATTAGGTGAAAATACTAAATAAGAACACGCTGGGTAGGAAGCAAACCGATTCTAACTGGTATTTTTATAGCAAGTTACACTATTTTTAGCAATCATCGTTGTTATGCTTTCGGCCGCGTACGCAACCAATGTTCGCAACTGGTTTCATTTACTTTTCTTATTTCCTTTACTTATTTTCCATAGAAGATATTTTTTTCCGATTATAATAGGCCGAATCAGTGAAGTTAAAAATTATTGCTTTATCTAATTTAAGACAATTAGGTTTAATAATAAGAATTTTAAGTATGGGTATGCCTTTATTGGCTTTTTTAGGGTTCCGTACCTCAAAAGGAAAAAACTTAACCCTTATAGGATCACTTTGTTGTCCGTCTGTCAGTCTGTGTGTATGTCAAGACTCTTTATCTCGGGAACGCGTAAAGATACTCGTATCGAGTTGAAATTTAAACTATATACGTAAACCTATGAACTCTTACAGTCGTGTAAAAGAAAAGCTTCTCAGTTACCGTATAAAAAGTTAGAGCCGTTTGTGTCGTAAAAAACGCTTATTTAAGGCGAAGAGCATTGTCTCAGAGTACGCATATAGGAATAAATTTGAAAACTGTACATTTTTATTTAAATCACATAAAAATAGGGCCTCAAAATTCACAAAATACGGGTTCAAAATTCAAAGTGAGTAAATCGTATCATGTAAAGTAGGTATCGTATAAAATAACTTCATAAGCACATGCTAAAACAGGTTTTTAATTATTTTAACAATATGTTTGTACGGAACCCTCGATGTGCGAGCCTGACTCGCACTTGTCCGGTTTTTTTTATTTATTAACCCGCGCTATATTTAAGCTTTATTATTTTTATGCGCCGGAGTTATTATTCATTGAATGAATGATATACAAGACATTCGTTTTATGGGGGGGCATTAGATTTTATGTTCCTATAACTTGTTTACGTACAAGCTGCGCAAAACTCAATCCAGACTGAAGCTCACTTAACAGCTGCTCGCGGAGCTTGTAGCTGACTTTGCAGCCGCCAAGAAGTATGATTCGGCCTATAAACTACGTTCAGCACGGTCGGTATTTAGATGGGTGACCGCGGGTGAAAGCTGAGTGCTGCCATGACTATACTCTATAAAATTTAACTTGATCTCTGCGACAGCTGTGAGAAAAATCACGCCTATGAAGTCCTGAATTTCTTAATAGTACAGACAGTACCTGGCAATGTCATACTTTATGGGCATGCCTATTAGTGATGGGCGACGAATGATCGTGACCACAGAGTTTTAGATAGAGTTTTAATTAAAATATCGATCGTTTATGGTGACGATAATTTATCATTCATTTTATTGTATATTTTAATATCATAACATTTTTTACATGTGTAATTAAATTAAACCCAATTATATGTTACATTAGCACCGATAATAGTAAAAAACGTCGATAAAAACTATCGTTACATTATTATGAGTATTTAATTAATATCATAACATTATTTACATGTGTATGTACATCAGGATCTTAAATAATAGTAAGTAAATAAAATCTAATTTCTCACCTTCAACTACTCATTCGATTTCATAACAACATTGTTTGAAAATCGATTTTTTCCACCACTATCCCAACTCTAAAAATGTCAGTCTTCTATGTCAACGTCACTGTCGCAGAAATCAAGTTAAATTTTATGGAGTATAGTAACGTCAAGCTATGGAACTATACCAAAGAAGATATAATACTACACTATGCTTCGGAGTATATCTGCGAGATCGAATCAGATATTAAATTATTCGTAGATCTAAAATAACCGACATAGCTAAACGAATAGGCTAAAAGAAATGGCACTGAGCAGGGCACGTAGCTCAGAGGACTGATGACCGATGGGAGACTACGTACCGGCAAGCGTAGCGTAGGACGTCGAACCAAACCTTAGGCAGGTGACCTCATTAAAACGTAGTAAGTAAGCCGCTTCTTACCGGCCTTTTTGGAAATCTATAGGCCTATGTTCTGCAGTGGACGTTGTATGGCTGAAATGAATAAGATGTCCAGCTGCCGATGGCATATGTGATTATAAATTGAGCGGAAGAAAATACTTATTTAGCTATGCTACGATACAGATTTTAATGCGGTTTTCGTCAATAAACAGAAAAAAATAGTAAGAAAATTAATATGTCTAAAATAATAAAAAAAATCAAATGTAATTCAAAAATCGTTTAAAAATGAAAATAATATAAATATACCTAGTTAAAAAAAACTAAAATCACTTTTTTTTATAAATGAATTGTCATCGGTCTTTGATAGGTGTGCAAAGTTTGAAGAAAATCTGATCGCTCAAAGTAGGTCAAAATCGAGCTCAAAGGGGTTTTTTGGTTACAAGCAAGCAAGCAAGCAAATATACAGGTGAAACTAATAAAAGCGTGTTAAAAATAGATCAAGTTTTTGGTAGCTCTCGCTGCCAAACTGGGTGTTGGAAACTCGTAGTGTTTTGGAAACTACGTAGTTCCTACTAAGTAATACTATTTCAGTTGTGTACCTACCTATTTAGATTTTTAATTCAATTGTAATTTACAATATCATAGTTCACAATATAGGTGGAAAGGAAAATGCTATGGTAGAAAAAGAGCGAGAATTTCATAATGTAGCGAAGCAAGGGTGGGTCGCTAGTGTCATCATCGTCATCATCATCATTTCAGCCATAGGACGTCCACTGCTGGACATAGGCCTCCCCTAATGATTTCCAATAAGACCGGTTGATAGCGGTTTGCATCCAGCGCGATCCTGCGGTCCTAATAAAGTCATCCGTCCACCTTGTGGGTGGACGTCATACGCTGCGCTTGCCGGTACGTGGTCTCCACTCGAGAACTTTTCGACCCCATCGGTCATCAGTTCTCCGCGCTATGTGCCCTGCCCATTGCCACTTCAACTTGCCTATCCGCTGGGCTATGTCGGTAACCTTGGTTCTTCTACGGATCTCCTCATTCCTGATTCGATCTCGCAGAGAAACTCCGAGCATAGCCCTCTCCATCGCTAGTTTATATACACATAAAACGGTAAGTAGCTTATTAGTTCTCATATTTACTTAATTAAATAACGCATTCAAACTAACAATAGACAAAAACATTCAGCATTCCGTGAAGCAAGTCGTAAAAACAAAACGCCCTAAAAACACCTAAATTAGGTAAACGCGAGTAATAAGTATTATCAGGAACCTATTAACCTATGGTCGTGTTACCTAATCGGCCCAAATTATGTAGAAATGGGCCCATATAGTCCGCTAGCCAGAAACTGATTTTCATCACAAAGCTCAAATGAATGACTTAGAATTAGAAAAAAGGTTCTGTCTGTCTGTTGGTAAAATTTTACTCGGCTCTTTTTGCAGATCATTCTGCTCTAGTGGACCAAATTCTACTCCAATATGTTCCTTTTCTCTCATTTTCTTTCTAGGTATTATTTGTAAAGCTAGTCGAAAAAAGCCGAAGAAGATTACACTTGAGGGCTACACTAGTAACTTTTATTTCCCAAGCCCAGAAAACTTGAAAGACATGTGATTTTTCTGAGGTGGAAAAAAGTTGGCAGCTGGCCCTTAAATAACTGCCCTTCTCCTCGGCACGGAAAACAGTGCCTGGCTCCGGGTCTAATACCTAATTGGAACTCGATTGGTATGCTGTTAGCCCAAATAGGTAATAGACACTTCGCATGGATGACATGGATTTTTGCTGTTTTTGGTTATAAATAATGTTCGAGTATACATTTACCGCATTAATAATAAAATCAATTTCTTTGGAGTAGTTAGTTCAACTAATTAAAGATTTTTAGAAGAGACCCATATTCGTCAGCGGATGTCCTACCGCTGAAAGGATGACACCATGGCTATTACTACTTCTAAAATGATAAAACAGCATGTCATTTGTATTGTTCACAGTCCATTAGCTTTATCATCTGCCCCAACTGTCCCAAAAATGGTCACGTAACGGGAAACCTATGACTAATCTTATCGAACTCGAAACATTACCGTGTAGTCGTAAGGATGTGCATATTGAGACGATACGAGTCACGGTCATGTCTCGTGCTAAATCTTTGTTCACAGGGTCAAGGATTGAAGCAAAAATCCTAGAATTTTCTCTCTGATCTTCTTCTATTGTATAAAAATCTCGTGTCACAGTGTTGTTAGCAAATCACAGTGTTGTTTATAAATTTCTCTGAAACGGCTTGACCGTTTTTATGACTTTTTGGTGCATGTTTTCTGGTAGGTTTGATAAAATGTCGTAGGCTTGTTTGTACCTCTATGTGATAAAAGTGGCCGTCTCCAGAAGTTTCAGTTAATTTATTTTGTTTGGCAAAACGTTAGCCGGGTCAACCAATAAGTTACATTGTTTCACACAAACAATATTATAGGTAAGTTTCGTCACACGAAACAATAGAATTTAAGCGATGTCATACTTTGATAAGCATTTTTTTTTATTCCGTATAGGTTTGCCTTTGACTACATACTGCCTTATATTGAGCAGATATATGCGGTCTAGGGTGTAGCACGCTTACCTAAAATATACCTATTTACTCGGGATTTGATGACACCCACGTTGTACTTAAGCGGGAAGATAGACCCAGGCAAAGCGTTCCACATTCTGGCTGTTCGTATGAGGAATGAGGATTCGAAACGTTTAGTCCTAACGCGCGGAATGTCTACCATAAAAGAGTGGGGCTTTGGTCACGTCTGTCTAGCTGTACGATAGAAGAAAGGAGCAAGGGGGGCCTGATTGTGCAACTCCTGAGCGCACTCTCCAAAGTGTATCCGATAAAAGGCGGGAGCATCCCAAAGGCCTGACTTGTGCTTTATAAAGACTAATAGTTGCTCAGGTGTGAAATACCGTCTCAGCTTAGAGAGAACACCAAGTTTTTTGGAGGCTAATTGGGCTTTTGATTCTATGTAGGAGTCGATGAGAGTGAAACGCATAATAGTTCCAAGCTGTCAGTGCCTTTGCTAACATTATTGTGTGTAACCGAATGATCGCAAAGTTCTGCAATAGGTACTGAACTTTTCGTTCCCTAAACTCTAAAGTACTCTAAACCAATGAATCACAAATGTTATCGTACGCGTAACATTACCGTCCGTGTACTGTGTAGTCACAAGGATATGCATATTGGGATGACACGAGTTAGGGCCAGCGTCATGTGCTAATTATTTGTCTTCAGGGTCAAGGACTTGGTATGAAGCACACGTAGTTCTTTCGTTGACTTCAAAATTATACCTACACATTATCAATATAATTTCTCATAAAAACCACCAATAAATAACGTTCCACGAATCATAACATCGACCCAAGAGGGAAAACGGGAACTTTTCGTAATCTTATTGTAATACTAATGTTGTCGCAAGAATGTGCATATTGGGACGACACGAGTTCTCATTAGGTATAAGGTTGGGCTATAATAGTTATATCACACAAATCTATGAACAACGACATTTGAATAACATACTATAGATAGAATTGGGTGATGTAACACTTTCTTTGAGATGGGTCGACAATATAGTCGAAATCGCGGGTCGAACTAGGACACGATTGGCACAGGACCAAGGCATAAGAAGCAATGGGATATAGAAAGCTACGAATGATGGTGATGATGATGAACACTTTATCTTTCTTCCAGGGCAGGATTTCGTTTAAATTATTGTAGCATTACTTTGTATATAAGAAAATTTTTATTGAGGTGAGGTGTGTTAACTCTTGTTTTCATCCAAGGCCAAGGAGTGTTATAATTTAAATTGTTGCCCCCGGTTTTTTTACCTATACAGCCATGTCAGGGACCTTCAAGTGGCTTGGGAACTGTGACACTAGGGTTGGCCACACAGCCTATATGAACCTCCTTACTTACCACTTTTCTATTCGTTCAATAGCTTATCTGAACCGATGTTCAGTATTTGACAGCAGCGGGAGTAAAGGCAACATGTTGACGAAGGAGTGTCCATATTGAGGCATCACGATTTAAAGCCGACATGTCACACGCTAATTCTTTGTTCCCACGGTCAAGGGCTCGGGTTTCGTGGTAGAGTAATTATAGCCTGGCTGGTCCCACCTAGTTCGCCGATATGCCAAGATAACATATGTTGTGGACTTGCCGATACTGGGGTGTGGCTAAATGTATTAGCAGCCTTGTAGTACCGCTATACCTGTAGAGAAAAATAAGTAACCGCTGTCTCATTCGCGCATTTGTGTGTTTCGTGTTTATAGGCTGTTAATTTATAAAATTGCATACAATTTGTCTCAATCACAATGACCTTTTTATTTAAAAAAGATGTTTGTGATTGTGACCTTTCGTTATATGTTTTTGAAGTCATCTGAAAGGCTCTGACTTATTTAAACAGCTTTTGACCGCGGGTTTGTCCGCGATATAAAATAGCCTATGGCTAGGGTTTCTCATTTCCCGAGTTTTTTTTTCCCGGATACCAAGACTTCTCGAACACCATTTCCCGGGAATTCCCGAGAAGTCGGGAATTTGATTAACTTCAATTAAAATGTATGAAGAAGGTTTTAAAATAAAATACATAGGTACATATTTTCATAGTCAACAATACGTTCATTTAAATCAATCTTCCTCAATTAATAACTAAAAAAATTTATGCCTTTATAAATCACCAAGTTTTAAAACGAGAATAAAAATAAAATCATTAAAATTAACGAAATATCAATCACATAGGTACATTAATTTTTTTTTATAATTAGGTATTTATGTAACCAGATAAAGAGAATACTCGTCGTTAATTTTCAGTTGACGTGAGTTACACAGTCATAACAGGATTATAAGGATTTTCTAGATTTGCCGTTCATTATCCGGTAGATTCAAACAAATGAAATTTTTATAAGGCTTTTGGTTAGCTGGGCTTCAGTAGTATTTGTATTCGTAGACACAGTCTCAATAGCCATTCTTACCTGCATCTCAAAATAGATAAGACAGTCACGTTTAGTGTCTTGGACTTCTTGAACATTCTCGTCAACGTCATCGTCAGGGTAAGAAATGCTTGGAAACAGTCGGATATAGAGTAGTTCTTTTGTAAATTCTTCTACTTTATTGGGTAGTAAAGGATGTAAATGAGGATATGAGATAGACCATATAATTTGTGTAATAAGCAACACAGAAATTAACGTCAAATTGTATAATAACTTTACTGTTTTTAGTATATCTTTCAATTTCTCGATTTACCGGATACTCGACTCTTTTTTCCCGTCTAGATTAAGGCCGAATTTCCCAGGAAATCCCGCTTCAAGTCTTCTCGATGAGAAACCCTACCTATGGCTCTTCATATCTATAAACTATTTTCATACGAATTATCGTCGTTCCGTTGCTGCGTGAAAGAGTAACAAACAAACCAATAAACACATATTATAATTTATAATATTAAGATTATCTGAATCACGGTAAGTAAGCGGTTAATACCACCCGCGATCACCCATCCGCAGATTGCCCACACCGACCGTCGCATTGTCGGTGATATCTTTTAATATGGATAGTTATTTTTATTTACCGGATTATAAAACGATATAAATAACAATTATGACATAAAACTAAATAAAAATCATAATAGTAGATTAGTAGCCAAGGGCTGTAAGGCATCAATTGCAGCCCGAGATATTTAGGCGCACGAGCGCAGCGAGGGCGCGTATAGTTCGAGGGTGCAATTAGTACTTACACTCGAGCTAACTATTCTGCTTTACAACTCAATTGTGAGGTAAGTAGAAAAAAAACCGGCATTAAGTACAAGAATAAAACTTTTTATTGAAATTTAGAGGTATATCTATAGGACAAGATCAATATATACATCGTCAAATCTCACCTTTTATACACTTATGAAGTTACGAGTTCTCTCGCTCTACATAATGCTGACGATAACGTTTCCTCGACCTTTAATAGTAGATTACTTACTGCCCTAGGGCTTTTCTAGCTACATTATTACCCTAGAGAGCTAATTAGTCACCTACAAGCCCCATTTGGAGGTAATAAGAACCTACTTACCGAACATGACAGATGTAAAATAACATTATGAGCCTGGGTCCTAAGCTATATCACATAACACTGATAAGTCATTGCAATACGATCAGAGAACGAAATCCTTTGTTTCCATCTGGGTCAAGGGCCTTCCGCTTTCGTTGATGGCTTCATTACTCCAAGTTGTCGAATGCACTTTAGGTATTCTGTACTTAAAGCCAGATTTACATTATGTAAAAACTGTACACAAGTCATCCAAAGCAAATAGAGTTGGTACTGGTAGTATCTGGTGTTACAGTTGTTTATAGATGATGGTGACACCATACTTTCAAGAGACTCGACAACTAGACAGAAATTATGTCCTTGATAAGGCTTTTGACGTATTATACGGCTTTCAGGCCCTCTAAGAACCCACAAATCAGGAAATACGGTAAGCTGTAATTTCATACAAATAAGGTGAATGTATTTTATCAAATTTTTGCCTATTTTCTCTAAAATACGGCTGTTTTAAGATTGACATACGGCCACTCTAAAATTGACTTCTTAAAACAACACTTCTAGGCAGTTTGTTTGCCAATAACAAGGTGCATATTAACCAGTGGAGAGAGTGCGCGGGGTGGCCTCGCTCACCATCACACCGCTTTAGTTGACAACCGACTAGGGATGCTCGTTCCAGGTGCTTTGTATCGATACTTTGGATTGCAATGTATCGCATCGCAGTGTATCGATCCAGGTATCAGTCATTTATAAAGGACTAGTTTTTACCCGCAGCTTCGCCCGCATACGCAATAGGTATATCATTATAATTTATACCCTATGTGTTATTCTGATATATAAGCTATATTATTGCAAAGTTTCATCTCAATCCGTTCAGTAGTGTGTGAAAGAGTAACAAACATCCATTCCATGCATCCATCCATCCATCTATCCATCCTCACAAACTTTCGCGTTTATAATATTAGTAGGATAGTATGTATGTAGATAGAATGTACTCGTAGGAAAATTATAAATTTGAACCCAGCGCACAATCACACATTTTTTTTGTTCTTTTTATTTTTTTAAATTAAAAATAATAATATGCATTTAAATAGAATATGGCATGGATACTACGAAGTTTAGGTACCTATCACAAGACTTAATAGGTAATTTACTTATTTGCTTCTCAAGTTAATTTTTTGCTCTTACGTGTCATATTGTACCTACAAAAGTAGTGTTTAGAACTCGCTTGCATCCGAGTTTCTGTTACCCATTGCAGTCGCCTATTTTTCTAGTAGGTAAATCAATGAAAAGATTGCATTATTCAGGAGAACTCACTAAGTTTGTTTAAATCGGACATTAAGGTTGATTTTTGGTCACTCAAAAACGTGTAGAGGTAGGTAGGCGATTACGTCAACGGACACATTATAATGATGTTAAACGCATGTAAAGGAACAAATAGGTCCTACTTGCGTCAGAACGTAAAATACGCACCAAATAAAGAAACTGCACAATATACAATGTGCAGTCACTTTATTTGAATTTTCAATGGGTTCTTCAACACTTCAAGACTACAGAACAAAACATGATTAACCTACTTAAGCTAGGAAGTCTAGATTAGGAACCCAAGTACAAGTAAATGCAAATAAATAACTATGTAATGGAAAATTTAAATGTGCTTCGTTGCTGCAGTCTTTCTAGATTTCCAATAAGATCGGCTACATACGCTCGAGCTCTGTGATCTGTAAGTAAATAAGTTCGTTTAGGCCAGGTGCCCTGCAGGCCAATCGCACTAAAAAATTACAGCTGAATCACAATTGAACTTTAACCGAACTTCAACTTTTTGCCTATTTTCGTATCGCGCTAGTGATATTGACAAAAGTTGAAACGCAACTCAATCAGAGTTGGAACGTAACCGCTGTCAAACGAACGATTGGTGTATGAAGTTTAGCGCAATAGCGAATTCTTTAAAGCTGAATTGAAACTTAACTACAATTGTAACCGAACTTTAACTGAATTGCAGACGGAACGCAACTGTTTAAAATTACCGCGATTGGCCTGCTGGTGTCAGAGTTTTTAAGCTAGATAGATAGATACATTATACTCTTTATTGATTCACATTCACACACACATAAAATAGATGCTAAAACATGTGAAACAACGGGTGGCCTTATTACTGAAAGTGATATTTTCCAGGCAACCTTACGATAGAGAGAGATAGGTACAAAAGAAAATACGACGAAGTGTGCTAATAAGCCGCCTGGAGGCCTCTGAAGATCAGATAAAGATCGTTCTTAAGCAAAATGAACAGATGACTTGATTGACACCAAAAGATCCTACTTAATGATAAATTGTGTACATGTAAAATGTTTAGATATTATGTACACTCGAATGTTACTATTTAAAATGCTGTGAACTTCCTGATAGCTATAAACACATATATTTCACCAAAATATCGTCAGTACAAGCAAAATGCTTCCAATTTTGCAATAAGGCTTTTAATCCTCATTCAAATTCAACACAACATAAGTCAATTTGGTTAACTCTGACAATGGGTTTAAGCATTTAGGCTTTTGGTGCTAGGTAGACATAGGTAAGTACCACCAAAATCCAAAATGCTCAAACCCTAAAACGACCTTTGCTCGTAAGTAACAGTAGTATAAATAGATTTTATTGTTATTCCATCCATCTATCCCTCAGCCGTAAGACGTCCACTGCTGAACATAGGCCACATCTTTGAATTTTGATTAGGCTCAGATGGAAGCAGTTTGCATACAACGCGTTCTTACAAAGTCAAAGTATTTATTTGCACGCGATCATAATGTTGTTATAGTTTAAAATAAATAATAATTATACGATAATATGGGTAAGCGTCAACCCGCCCGTTAAACAAATTAGGTCAAGCATGTCCAATCGTCTCATCTCACCTCAAACTGAATATCCTTGTGGCCAAGTACCCAAGCACTTAAATAAGAACATTTTAAACTACTAAAGTAGTAAGTTTTTACTACCACTTAACCATGTTCCAGCTTCATATCGGAATGTAAGTAAGGTCGACCTACCCCATATGGATCAAGGTGCGCGGTTAGCCTCAGACTTGCTAAACATATATTCGGGCCGGCCTCGTTCGATACTGCAGGGCGGTAAAATCGGAAATGTGTAGATGAAAGTTTTAAATTTCTGTTCAACAAGTCTATAGTTTCAGCCACACAACTTTAAAGTGATTTTAATACTGATAAATAAAATAGTTAATGCTCATACGCTCATGTAGGTATTTAGTAATTAAAGTCTTAAAAATATGATTACCTACATGATTAGAAACCATCCAAATACAGGCAAATAAGAGATTTTTTCCTTTTTTATAAGCTATTTTTTTTACTTTTTGGCGCGACAAGCTTTTTAAGATCATATAAATTGTGTATGGGGTTAAAAGTTGATTGGTAAAAATTTAAAGGAAAATCCTGTTTCCTTCTTTTTAGAGCAATTAAATAAAAGAATTAATCAAAAAGATTTTTTTGCTTCTAAATTATTTTAATATAGGTTATATTATTTAGTGCATATATGTTTGTTTTTTGTCTAACCAGGTTATTAAGTGGTCGTCTTTTTGAACTTTATTTTAAAATTCAGTAAATTTTCTGATGATTTTACACTTTGAAAAGTACTTGGTCTGAAATTTAGTACTCAAAAACTGTCTAGACTTCTAGACGGAATCTAGGTGGGGTTTAGAAAATGAGACAAAGTTTACAGGAGCGTTTTTAGTTTGAGGTTGCAGCTGCAGTCTGCACCAGTAGACAATATTGCTATTAAAATACCTAAGAGTTGCAAAATCAAGTCAAAACAATTTCGAACAATGAATACTAGCAGTTTTTTTTATTTATTTTAGAATAACATGGGACACACAGACAACAAATACAAGTACAAAACCACCCTCAGAATAGATTTCTATTAAATCACTCAAAAATAATTTAAAAATATTAGTAGAATACAATTTTGTTTACTAGTTTCGGCATTGGCTTCGCCTGAAGATCTTAAAGTACTCAAAAGTCAGAAAAATGAATAAATAAAGAAAACTAAAGGACAATTGGCAAAATATCTTTCGGCACGATTAGGTGACCGCGGGTTGTATTACAAATGGCATGGCTCCGACGACACATTAAATTTCTTTTATGGCTCTCAGTGATTTTAATAACCGTTTAACCATGATAGATCCCTTCCTGATAGAGCCTTTCTTCCCATGCAGTGGTGGTCTAGTGGTAGTGACAGCTGCCTTTCAATCGTGAAGTCGTGGGTGAGAATCCCGGTCCCGTACCAATGTGTTCTTTGGAATTTTTGTACTGGATTTAACACCACTTTCTTTTCGGTGAAAGAAAACATTGTGAGGCAACCTGCGTATGTCAGTAGAAAAAACATCGATGGCGTATGTAAATCCACCAACCCACACTGGGCCAGCGTGGTGGATATGGCCCAACCACCCTTCGTGGGTAGGCCTAAGTCCTGCAGTGGACTATTAAAAAGGTAGATTCAGATACAGTACAGAACCCTTCAGGCACCTTAAAACTTTGACACCAGGGTCACCCACCCGCTATCCGTCCTTACCTTAATTTACTTACGACATTTTTAACGATAACTTTATTTTTAGTATGTTAAGCCCCAATAAATTGATTTGACAGCTGTTAAAATCACATAGAACCCAAGATAAGTTGTAGACAAATCGAACTGACTAGTGGTCTGCGCCCAGTCCAGCCCAGTGAAGTTTGTTCTACAGCCACTAAGAAAATTAATTTCGTATGGGCCGGGTGGCTGGCCCTGGTGTCAGAGTTTTTAACCCGTTATTATTATATACTACGGGACTAGTCGCGCACTAAAATTACGAAATAAATAAATACCTCCTCATCCCGACGTTTCGGCCGAGTTGCATCGACCGTGGTCACGGGTAGACTGGAATGTGGAACAGCTGGTACCGCCAATTCAATTTGAACTTGAAAAATTGTCACTACGACACACAACACTGACGGTATCTAACAATGTCCTTCTACCTACACTACGCGATTTGCATTTTTTTACAACAGGATTCCACGACGCCGATAACTTAAATCCATCCTCCCGGTTAAAATTCTTATGTTTTTTGTATTTCCACCGCTTCACGAACTATTCTTGAAAAATAGTGTCGATCCGTGGAGAGGACTTTTGGGTCGTGGAGCTCGATCCAATGACCAGTACCTCCGTCAAGCAAATGCTCAGCTATAGCAGACTTCTGTATCTGGCGGTTATTTAACCCGCCTGCAGGTCTCTGACATGTCTAAAAGCCGAGACCCACAAGTTAATTTGTCAATGAAGCCACGGCAGCGCCCAGTTGTAAATGCCCCCGGTCACCCATCCGAAGACTGACCGAGCCGAAAGTTGCTTAATTTCGGTGATTGCTGAGATACAACTACAGTACTACAACTATGCGATAAGCGCTATAGCTTGTTCGGCTCAAACGGTTCGGTTCGTCCATCCTAGAGACGTCATTACCAACAATATAGCCAAGTCGATGGTCATTACCTACACACTCCAGAAAACTTAAAATAAAAGTCAATACATTATTACCAATTTTATAAAAGGAGGAGGTACTCTATATTCATCTGTATGCTTTTTTTCCAACTTCAGAAAAAGAGGAGGTAAGTACTATGTATATTCATCTGTGTGTATTTTTTGTGTATGTTCATCGATATTTTCGCAAATTGTGAACCGATTTAAAAAAAAACTTTAATTCGAAAGGGTTTACCTTCTCCCGACCCGAGGTGGTCCCATTTAAGTTATATCGAAATTGGCTGGGCCGTTTTTGATAAATAAACAAAAATGTATTTGGATTAAAATCATCGATTCGTGCAAATTACTCGAATTCAGTACACGGTTGAAGACGATGGTGTCATTTTTGGCGAAAAATAATATTTTTCTAAAGTAAAAAAAAGGAGGCAGGTGCCACCCCAAAGAAAATTTATTGATACGTCAATGGAGTTATAACTGAAACGATATGTATGAATACACGCAGTGCTATTACACGTGCACAATTTATATTTTTCTCCAAATTTTACCCAAATTAATACAATCAAATTGTTACGAAATTCCGGATTGTTAACAAAACATTCAGCACGTCTTTATAATCAGAAGCACGTAGGAAACACATGAGTTCATAACCATAGATCTAACAATATTGGACATGTTTTCTCAATCTAATGAGGACATAATTGTTAGATACTTAATTTTATATGAAACTAATTAACATAACTGCATTCTGAAATGGGCAAACCTATATTTTAATAAACAATATAAAATACAATAAAAAATAATCGTCAAGTTGGTACTTGTCACGTACAAGAAAACATGTCAAAAAAGCCCCTCGCGCGTAGACTGTGACCCAAACGTTCCCAACACACTAGCGGCATTTCCTCGCTGTATGGCCAATGAAATTCGTTGGACTACAAACCAGCCCGCTCGAGGAACCCGACCATTCTCGCGCAAACGCTGTCCCAGGTCATAGGCAAATTTCTTAGCGTCGTAGCCCCACGGTCCCGCCGTTTCAACAGCAAACGGGACGAAATCGTACGCCGCTGCCAAAGCGGAATACTTCGCGCGTTTACCTCGAGCCGCTGACTCTGCTGCCGCACCCGCCACTTGCTGAGTAGCTGGAAGATGGCAGGAGGCGAAAGTACATACGCATGTAGCGTCCCATAGGAGGCAACGCCCTCGCCACCAAGGCATCAGCGTAAGGCCCTCTGGCTGCTTGCCGTCTGAACGGGACAAACTTGGGGGCTCTAAGATGCACGGCACCTCCGCTGAGACCAGTGGGATTAGCATACCGACCAAAAAATAATGCTATCGACGTGTCAGAACGTGACAGAGTTATGATGAAGCATAAATCTGTCATCTTTGCACACGTCGATAAACTCTTGTCGTAGTCCTTTATACTAAGCTAACAGGGCTCGCTTAATTATCTCGTTAATGGCGTGGTGTCGTGGCTTTCTTCCAGCACAACGAACGCAGCTCAAGCCGTGTCTACCGGTTCGACCTTCGACCTGTGCACCGCAAATACATATGTGCGGTTCGCACAGAGCGCAACCGATTCGCAGTCCCACAGCCACCCTCAGAGAGTCGTCGTCTAGTCAGCGTGCCCATCTGAGGTGACGGTAAGGCATGCAGCCAGGCGCCCGACTCCGGCTTAGTGGCGGCGTGCAGGCGCGCCGATTCTGTTCCCGAGCTTTCATCGCACAATTGCGCCAGTAAGTATTTGGAGACACTGTTGTCCCAACTCTTTGGCGATCCGCGCTTTTCCGGTGGGGTCTCGCCCTGACAAAGATACGACCACACATTCTGTGCCTCTGCAGCGTATGGGATGCGGATCATGTCACCATTATTAGGCAGAATTTGAGCAACAAGATACGAAGAGGCAAGAAAAGCAATCGGGCCCGTCTCCCGTAACCGTTAGGCATGGTGGCCTGGGGGTGCACCATACACCTATATTATTAAACCTATATTATTTTTACGGTGTATGAGTTTTGTTATACGTATAATGTATCCCTAAGAGTCTTGCGGACCAGCGCTCTTAGCAAGGCAAAAAGATTAGAACTAAACCACACGGATTAAACCATTTTATCTACTACTAATGTCAGTTGTCAATGTCATACTTTGTTTTCTCGTCGAGGGGATAAATTAACAGAAAAATAAATAATTTGTGTATTTGCTATGGTAGAGATGCTGGTATAGAAAAAGCCACTTTTTAAAGTAAGTCTCTATGGGCATGGTTGCCAGCCCTAGGGTCAAAGTTTTTAAGCCACCTGATGCCCTCTGACATGGCTGAATGGTTAATACCACCGGAGGTTACAATTTAACGTGTCATCTGAGCTATGGTAGCGCTCGGTTGTAAATGTCACCCGCGAACACCCATCCGAGAACTGACTGTGCCGAACATTGCCTAATTTTGGTAATAGCTGACATACACCTATTAAAACTAAGCCATAATAAGCGATTTTAGAGAAGAAAAATTTAGAGAGTGGCCGTGAATGTAGACAGCCACTCTTTAAATCTCTTTGTTTATAACGAAGAGGTGATTACAAACTACGCAATACAGCTGGATGGAAATTAATCTGAAGATGAATACATATGAGTAAGCACCCAATTTGCGGATTAATTACGCTTGATTACGTAGAACTAGTGATACGTACAGTCAATATTTACATGATTAATAATATAGTAGTAATATATCCTGATGATTACAGATTAAATACTTTATTCGATTTGCCCAAAATGACATAGGTAACTGACTTCTTCGTGAATAGAACTCGAATACCTAGATCGCTTGGATTCACAGAACAACAGACCTTCTCTCTCTTCTGTGCTTGGATCGATGTTATAACATCGATTTTATCGATTCTTCATCGATACACATGATTTTTGATTTTTCAAATAAAATCAAAACGCACACTTTTGGGAAGTATGATCTACCAAAAAAATTATTATTGATTTTGGACTACTCTATAAAATGTTATGCGTGTTCATATAAAAAAAAATCTTCGCGCATAAATTGTACGCGGCGACTTGAGAAGCTCCTTTGTTTTTTGTCGGTTAAAAAGTCAATAAATGTATTTATGACATTTTATACAGGGCAAATGCTTATTAACTACAACAAAAATACCACAAATCTACTTACAGCTTAATATTTTCTGATCAAAAAGAATTTAGAATGTTAGACTGTCCACAAACAAAGACAGAGGCCTAAGTCTAGCAGTTTACGGCTCAGCCATGTAATACTTTGATAAGGAGAGTAAATTACTATCATACTATTAAATGGACACACCTTACCTTTATGGAATAATCCGTTGGATACGGTCCACTGAAAAAACCGTAGACAATTTTAAAAGAAGATCAACTACCTACTATTGTTTTATTTAGAAAAGTAATTAAGGAAACCTTTGCACGCCTTAATAAACTGACACTTAACAACCGTATTCATGTTTGCGAATTTGACTAATTTGTCCAAATCCAAAAAAGTTAATTCATATTCGCTTACATTTCCATATTTAGACGAAAAGAATCAATACAAAAATACACGAACTTCCGCATCCGCCTACTTGTATGGACGGTGTGCTATACATTCACGTTTAAAAATCACCTTAAAAGTCTAAGACTGTAAGATTATTGTCACACTTGGAATTAATTATTTGTTGATTATTCAGTCCCGTATTCAATCTATTAGTTTTTACATAGTATAATTGCACCATTGTGCATAAACCTATTCAACACCTGAACAGTTTGTTCCTGATCGCATGACGCGTGATTGTATCTAACTGTCTCCTCCTGTATATTTTCTTGGTAAATGAGGCTTAGTTATAATTTGCTAGATAAACATGGATTACTAACCAGCTGTTAGGTTACGTGGCAAAAATGACGGGCATAGCGTGGAAATGTTTGCGGACTTAAGGCGAGGTAGGTACTTAATAAAATACCAAAGGCGTGGTGTGGTGGCTTACACTCAACTAGGAATCGTGAGGCCATGGGCTTAAATCCCGGTCCAGCTAGTACATGCGACCGAGAAAAGCCACGAAAAAAACCCTTTTGGAAGTGTGAAAATGTGACAGATTTACCTATAATTTGCCAAAACGCTGTCTCGTCCTAATACGTCGAAAGAAATATTTCGTGGTGCGCATCCTAGCCCAGCTGAGGCATTATTTTTGATTTTCGTTCGACTCGGATTTACAACTTGTAAACATGTATGGAGACGTCTAGGTGGTAGGTATACGCAACTTCAAAGTCAAGTTATTTTTGATTTTTCAAAGGCTTTTTGACGTTCAAAAATAATTCCCTGTAGTACTTATGACTTTTTCGGAATTTATGTACGGATATTTACACCACTGGCTTTTTGTTGAAAATATTTTACTTATCGAGATGAAACCTGCAGAAGAAGTCCGTAGAATAAATTTGATGGCGTGTGCAAGTCCATCACCCCCACTTGCCTGCGCATAAGACATGAATATTGTTTATTTTGTTTTTAATAATTGAAATATATTATGTTACTCTAACATACACAAAAAGAATTAAATGCATCACTTTTATAGTTACTTTTCTATAAAATTTAAAATAATGACGAAAATGGCCAGCGCACAGGTGGTTACTGGTAGGGCAGAGCGGGGTCACTTGATCATTATTTTGTTAAAGTAGATATAGGTCCGAGTCAAAGCGATAAATACAAATATTAACTAATAGGATACAAAAAAGATATATTTAGCTCTTAAAATGCGTCTAAAATATAAAGCTAACGTGTTATATACTACACTAAATCTACCTGAACATCACAAATGTCAGATGGCTCAGTTGACCCCATTGGTTGGGGTCTGTTGAACCACCCCACGGGGCTGGATGAGCCGGAAATTTTATTATAAGTTTTTAACAGCAGAAATAGAAGTCACACATGATATCTAGCATAAATTTTTATTTTAAAATCTCAGGAAACAATAAGACAGATTAAGGAACAAAAAAATCACATTAGGTAATAATGCAAACATCAAAATAACTGTAATAACCTAATTGCTATCACAGTTGACGCAATCGTTCCACTGCAGCCACTCTTCACCTGGCAAACTGTCAGAAAAAGCCTCGTCACACACAAGGCAGAAATATTCTTCTTCTTCAGAGTCGGACGAAAGAGTCATGTTCACCTGTACTTTTCTCTTCTTTTGTAATTTTTTAGCTTTCAAGAAGGTCTTATCTCTTCATCAGATTGAGAAGAACTCGACAAAATGTTCCTTTTTATCGTCTTTTTCTTTATTTTCAGTATTTTATTACTACTCTTACTTTGTTCTTCAGGCAGCTGATGTTTTTCAGGTGTATCAGTCAAGATGGCACAATTTCTTTTTTTTCCTCGTACATTTTGCTTTCTTAGCCCTGCTTTAGGAAACGGTCTGACAAATTCAGGTGAAAAAAGAACATTTTTAGAAGTAGATGGCATCTCCTCTCATCAGTTTGAGCTTACACCAGTGATGTTCCTCTCATAAGTTGCTGGTGGTGTGTTTCTGTCTAGAGATTGTTACTCAGTATACACTTCACTCTCCCTTACACCACTCTGCTGTGGTTCTAATTGTGGCTCTGGTTCAGGTCTATCCATCACAAAAGCTGGCATGAAGTCTTCTTCAGTGAAAATTTGGCTGTTGTAAAGGTATATGCCAGTTTTTCTATAGCCATTCGATATATTACTTGGCGTCATTGCTATCAATTACGGCGCCTTTGATCACTTCTTTTGGAGTTGTCAACCGATCCGTTTTTTTCTTGTATTTTCGCATCCTGAATCAGTAAAAGGGAAGAAAATCATAAAAACTAGAGATAAACGTAAAATTGGGATTTTCAATATAAGCTGACGATAATTTTCCAAAATAATATGCTAACATAACGGTCACAATACATCCAAATCTCAAGCTTGCAACAATGGGGTCTAATAAACCATGCTCAAGAGACCCCGTTTGTTTTGACTCAAATGACCCCATCCCCATGTTTCTGATAATTCGCCCGAGCCACTCCTAAACTATAAATAAAAGACTATTTCTGATTCTGTCATCGTATAAACAACCTATGGTAAGTTCAAAATACACTTACTTGAAGTCTGTATCACTACAAGCTTGGAATCAAGACCAAAAGTTAAGACGAATCGAGATTTTAAATTTTGACGCGAAAATGTCGTCGGCGCAGTTGCCCACTCAAACTGAACGGCGACCGGCGACTGACCTTACTGCCGCGTCTGTGGCGGAGCTGCGTACCCCTCCCGCCCCTTCTAAC
Source organism: Hypomecis punctinalis (assembly GCA_949316475.1). Classification (NCBI taxonomy): domain Eukaryota; kingdom Metazoa; phylum Arthropoda; class Insecta; order Lepidoptera; family Geometridae; genus Hypomecis; species Hypomecis punctinalis. The sequence goes on from OX438795.1 coordinate 26,508,064, forward strand.
TTCGATCACGTTATTCTAATATGCATCGTTTGCGAGTTAGAGTATCTGGCGCAAGAGACCCCGCGGCTCATAGGACCCCGCTCTGCCCTACAAAAATGCCCAGCTGGCAGAATGAACTCGAATGGTTCCTTACCATTTCAGTTTTATCGAAAAAAACTCTTCTCCTGTAAAAAATAATTGGTTTCCTGTAAATTCGGTTTACAGGCGATAATTTTACATGATTATATCATAAGAAAACATTGTTGAATGAATTAACAACTGAAACTGACTGTCGGCTCATGCAAAACGTGCGTTCATCAATTTATAAGACTTTATCACCTTAAAAATAATTATAGATTTGGTATTATATTGTCTTCGCCTTAACACACTGAAAACCTTAATGAAAGGCGTGTCGCTCAGACGCTCAAACAGAAATTTCCACGACATATACAATGATATGGGTTCTTGAACCTCGCGGATTATAAACAGATGTCTTTCATGAACGACTGTTTTCAATTAACTTGCTGTATTGTACTGTATTGTACTTGGGTGGAAAATTTGCTTAATAACGAATACGATGAAAGAGTATGGAAATGTTTTGGCAGCGTTGTGGAATATGATGAGATAAAGTACAAATGTACCTAATAGAATACATTTTACAATTTACGTTATAGCGCCATCGAGCATAGACCGGTGTAAAATTGAAATAATAAATTTACCAAAATTTGCGTCTTCTTGAAAATACCGTCTAGTTAAATTATTTCTATTCTATCTACATACCAAATTTCATCAAAAGTTAGAGCCCCCGATTTATTTCCTGGAAAACGGATTTTCCAGCGGGCATACATGGTTATTTATAATCAATCTTTTCGGGGCTTATTCTGGACATCAAAACTAACAACTTTTGTTCTGCAACATTTGTCAAAACTAAAAAAATAAAATCAGCTGTTCCATACATTTTGTCGCGGGCGAACGATATTTTTCTATGGAACAACAATTTTTTTTTGAGTTTTGACAAAAGTCGCAGAACAATAGTTCTTAGTTTTGATGTACAGAATAAACCCCTAAGAGGATGCTAATTGATTAGAAGTAACCCTGTATACAGAGAAATAGTTAAGTTTGCCTATGCTACGAATTCGAACCTAGGCCTTCGTGGTGAATCAGTAAGTTGGGCTCAATCACTCATAATTATAAGAATTCAGAAATCTACTAATCATTGTCTGTCTGTCGAGAAAATTTTGATACAATCTTAAAAAAAGAGTTTTCCAAACCTAAAATTCACGAATAAGAAATCGAACAATTGTAACCGGCCGGGGCTGTAAGTTTTTTTTCAATTGACCTTTACCAATAAAAACATATCAGCACAAAAAATCGATCCCGAGACAGGTGTAGATGACGCAACCGATTAAAAATCGAATAGAACAAGTGGTCGATTAAATCGATCAGCATTATTAGAGATGACCCGGATATATAAATCTGTGCTACACGAGTAATAAGTGCTGACATTGAATGCGTGTGAAAACCTACTACTGGGATCGAAACGCACTGCTAATAGGGTAAATGACGAAAAAAAAATTTGTCCGTCAGAAAAAACAATTGCGTCAAAGGTATTTTATCTTTTGTTAACTAAACAAACATTGACGAAGATATAGCCCCTTAAATTTCCGCATGATGTCCGTGTGCACTACAAATGTACAGACTGCATCGCACTAGTGACGTCACGAGCCCCCACTCCCAAATTTTGACAAGTTTTATCTTTGTCATTTATTGTTTGATTGACAAAAGAAAAAAAACGTGTCCTACATTTTTTAATAATCTAACTAACGAACTAATTATAATTATAATTTTTATACGCAGTAAACATGCCTATTGTCAAAGGCTAAATCTGCTGGCTTTCTTGTTTCCTATGAGATAAATCTGATCTAAAGCTTTTCAAAGTCAGAGAGAATAGGTAATTATCTCCTACGCCTGCGTGCTTCATCTTCGACCACAACGTCGCCTACCATCAATCGAGTAGATGGTCAAGTATGAACTAATTCGCGAAATTAATGAAAAGGCAGTTCACCAAGGGTATTTAGTATGTACTGGACATGCAATTCCGCATAACATCCATATACAGGGTTATTTCTAATCAATTAGCATCCTTCTAGGGGCTTATTCCGTACATCAAAACTAACAACTTTTGTTCTACGACTTTCGTCAAAACTAAAAAAAAAAACAGCTGTTCCATACATTTTGTCGCGGGTGAACTAATTTTTTCTATGGAACAACAAAAATTTGTTTTGACAAAAGTTGTTAGTTTTGATGTACATAATAAGCCCCTAGAAGGATGCTAATTGATTAGAAATAACCCTGTATACTTGCATAGCAGCATTTTTCATACGAATATTTTCAGAAGATCTTCCTGTAACCAAAAAATGATCGATTAGAGAAACGAATCCGGGTTAATCAACCTACTATTACACTACTACTTATTCTATCTACTACTTAAACCAGGGTGAAATCAACAAAAAATCATCATCATATCAGCTATGAGACGTCAACTGCTGCACATAGGATTCCCTTAAACAAAAAATCATAATGCAGTTTGATCCTAAAGCTGACCATGCAGTTGAATCATGTGGCTAGCAACTGGTAGAGTTACTAAGGAGAAGGAATAATGCAAGTTGGCTTTTCAGGTGCCTGTACACTTGACCAAGCGTTAGATCGTATTTCGATACATTCTGATGAAAAAACTACCTACCATCTTATATTCCTATCTTGGTAAGCTACTACTTAGTTATAGCATTCTAGCTTTAGCCCGTGGATTAGTGTTAAAAAGTAGAATTGAGAGAGAAAATTTTCTTCCAAATTTATAGGTCATAATATAAGGTGACTTGTATGAAAGATTGGTTGAGATATATACTGTCTCTTAATTAGTTTGTAGAATTTAATTTTTTATTACTGCCATTTTACTGCCATCACTGCTATGTTATGACTGCCTCGGTGGCTCAGTGGTTAGTGAATCTGACTTTTGGATCAAAGAGGCGTGGGTTCGATCCCCACCCAGGGCAAGCGTTTATGTGGTGAACATAGGTGTTTGCTCTATGTCTGGGTGTATTTAGATATTATCTATATAAGTATGTATTTAAAATAAGTATATGTAGTGTATCAGTCTCTGGCAGCTATATCACGGGTCAGAGACCGTGTGTAAGATGTCCCCTAATGTTTATATTTTTATTTTTAAATATTATTGTAGGTATTTCTATTATGTTACCTACATCAGTTTCCCTTTCCATGCAAAGCTATTTTTATTTTACGTTTTATCTTTATAATTACTAAATTTTACTAAATTAAATATTGATTCCTAGCCGACAAATGAAGTCTCGCCGACAGTACTGGAACGAGCCTGTGACGTCACACAATGTTATACCTTATTATACATCCATGACCATAGTACTGAGTGCCAAGTGGGAGTTTTGCAAATCAAATCGAATTACTTTTACGTCGCGTTGACCGAGCGCGCCGTGCACATACGCGAGCACATTGACACACACGCTTGAATTAGCCAATCACAGACGTTGCCGCGCTCGTGTTTGATCGGTTTGGCGCTCGTTACATTACCGTAAAAAATACTCACACTTAGCTATTCAGATTTCTGTACGTGCAAAAGATGGCGCTGTGCCATTTCCATAGAAATCACATCAAATGTTACGCGATCGAGCTCGAGCGTAAATCTCCCACTTAGCCCTCTGTAAACATTGAGCTAATACACTAATGTATGACATTGTCACATCACTTGACCTAGTCGAGTACCGCGGCTAGAAGCTTTGTAATTATAAGGAAAAATAAAAAAGAATAGTCTTGCGTGGAAGCTTTTATGATCTTTTCATTTTTCATTTACGAGTATGATTCAAAAAACCAATTAACTTCTGTTCATGTACACTACTTGACTACAGTTCTGGTCTAGTTAAGATAGCCTCTGCCTTTTCTGTGCGGGTTCCGAGGTTGATTCCTGGCCAGGAAGATAATATTTGGGTGACGAATTTAAATATCTGCTTTGTTAAATGTAAGAATAACTATGTTTTAAAATATGAAAGAGCTATACTTAGTAACGACATCGCAAGTAAATATTATATTCAGTAACAATTATTATTCGCAAAAAAACGCAAAACTGACTTCCATCGTGTACATATTCGAATCTATCTGTCTATTTATCAGCCGCAGGATGTCCACTGCTGGACATAGGCCTCCCCCATAGATTTCCAATAAGGCCGGTTGGAAGCGGCCTGCATCCAGCGCGTTCCTGCGATTTTTATTATATCGTCAGTCCACCTAGTCTGTGGAGGGCGTTAGTTTGCACGAATCGATGTGACATCCATGTACATTATTATTGATTTATCAAAAATGGCTCAGCTGATTTCAATAAAACTGAAATGAGACTACCCCGAAAGTATACTCTTTCGAACTAAAAAAAGATTTTTTTAATCGGTACACAATTGGCGAAAATATCTATGAACATACACAAAAAAATACATACAGACGAACATAGTACCTCCTCCTTTCTGGAAGTCGTTAAAAAGTAACGCACCCTTAGTATGAGACAACGCCCTAAGTATGTAATTTTCTGTACGCTCCGGTTCCGATAGATAGAAATATAGACTCGTAAGTATAGGCCGGGTGGCTAGCCCTGGCGTCAGAGTCTTAAAGCCGCCTGAAAGGCTTACCGGTTAAAACAACCGGGGCTACAATTTAGCGCTCAGTTGTCAATGCCACCTGCTGTCACCCATCCGAAGACTGACCGTGCCGAACGTTGCTTAACTTCAATGATCGCTAACGAACACCCAGTCAAACTATACGATAAGCGCGAATTAACTAAACTGCACAGAGCCAAACGAATAGGACAACATTTTTTCATCCCCCATCTCGGAAAAAGTATTTTTGCTCTTCGATTTCTGAGTGCAAAAGTCGTTTTTATCCGCTAGAGGATAAAGTAAAATTGAATTCAGAACATCGTGTGCACAAAGTTTGTGAATTCAAAACATCATTAAACCTAAATAATTCTAGTTCCATTGCGCCGAATTTGTCATACATACAACCTTTTTGAATTTATTGAAAACTGAGACTTAGAACCTTTTTAATTTTTTAATTTGCTTTGCGCGCACATTTTCTTAAAATCAAGAAACTTGAAAACAAGTGAAAAACCTAAAATGTTAATCGAGTGACGCGGAAGTTTATTTGATGCCAACAGAATTGACTGAAAATGTTAATAATGCGCAAATTAGCTTTCTCCCTCAACAATCACGCGAGAAGTATTTGAAACAGTACGTTATATCGACGACTTTAGTCATTTTCTCGCTGAGGTGGGATGAAAAGTTACGTGTTGCACTCGAGTGCAAAGATTTTTCACCTTGTGCTCTTTTGATTCCCTCCCTCCGGATTTTAGACTCCTTCGCTTGTTCGGTTATTAGAATTGAGCACCCGGTTAAAAAGCAAGTTTGCACTTTTGTATAGGTATTACAAATAACTATTCTTTACTACACATACAATGTGAAAATCAATTATAACTAACTCAAATAAAAAATGTTCAGTAATATTGCCCTGTAGAGTGTACAAAGCGCTTAACAGCATCAAGATTTTTTTGCCAACGGAAAAGTATCTAATTTTAGATGTTTTACAATAATGTCATGATCTCATAATTTCTGTTGCGTAAACATTTTGCAGCAGTTATTTTTAGAAAAAGTAATTAAAAACCTTACAACCTTTATTTCCAACTTGAACTACGCAAACGTTAGATATTGCGTAAGGGCTTTATTTTTAAATGGCGGGGAATCCATAGAAAGTTTATACAGGGTCTAGCTTTGCAAAATGCAAAGATTTTCAAAGGTGTATAAATTGTATATAATTATCGTTATGAACAACTTTTACTATGGGAGCAACTGGGAAAAAATCAACTGTTCCATAGGTACCTACTAAAAGTTCACCACTCTATTGATACTCTACGAAAAATGTATTAGGCAGTTATTTTTTTTTCTCGATTTCAACCAATAAGATAGCGATTGATTCCATAGTAAAAGTAGTTTCTAACGATGATCTTATAATGAGCTTTATTATAATAGCCCGGGAGATAAGCGCAAAAATGCAAGTACTTTCTACAAGCTGAATTTTTGATATTACGTTATCATGGTGCTACAAGTCTGTAGAACAATACCCCGGAGTCAGTTAGCTGAGTTCTGTAGTAGTATTCAGTAGGCATACCTGTAGAATAAAAAAAACAGTATGCAACTACATACAATACTTCTGAAAACTAAAAAAATATTGTAAGGGTAGAAAAATAATAATTCAAAAAGGTTAATGTGATTAATCATATTTACTAAGCAGATTAGTTATTATTTGTGTAATAACCAGTTATTATACATAATAACGGATTAATCACCTTGACTGTAACATATCTCTGAAAATTCCTGAACTTTGCAAAACACCACATTATAACCTCATTAGAATACCACTAACAAATACGTCGATGGTAAAGTACCATCAAGGTGGAGAAAATAAAAATTGATGCCTCAGTTCAATATAGATTCTATACTTTGCGCATATTTTAACCAGCTCTAGCAAAATGTATTACATTTAGTTTTTTTTTTATATGACTGAATTGACCTTTTTAGTCCTGTGTTTCAAGAATCACAAGAAGGTTCACGACCGAAAGTTTTTAACAAAGTATTTAGAATGATGTACGACTGAAAGTTCTACTCTATAAACATTGGAAGCTATAATTGAATGTTTACAAAACCAACTGTTAAGGAACACAAAATATTCTCATGTCTATTTCAAGTATTTTCTTTGATATCTTCGAGAAAAAAACTTTTTAGAAAGTAAATGTTTCTGTAGAGTTTGGAACGGTTTGAAATAATTGTATTCAAGAGTTTTGTTACCATGAAACTGCAGAATTTTGTTACCATGTAATTTTAAACGGGATTCAAGAAAATAAATAATCTACAGTTAAACATGATGTTTGGCGCCGGCGGCACCAAAAAGACTCTTTTTGAAGGTCCCCATTCGCCCCGCATTGTTTGGAACGTCCGAATGGGGACCTTCAAAAAGAGTCTTGGGCGATTCGCCCAACCGCTTGCTGAGCGAAACGATGCAGGACTCAAACCAACTAACAATACAATTGTCTGGAACATATCACTTGTGACATGTGATAAGGTCGCCAGTTCTATTATAAACTGTATGCTTTTAGTTTCTATGAATATTGTATCAATAAAGAGTTTATCTTTGTATCATAGTATGCCAAATTAGTGGATACATGCACGCCTGCACTGTAATGGTATCTATACTGTACCAGCCTTTTAGTCCACTGCAGGACGTAGGCCTACCCTACGAAGGGTGTTTGAGCCATATTCCACCACGCTGGCCCAGTGCGGGTTGGTGGATTCACATACGCCATCGAATTTCTTCTACGGACGTACGCAGGTTGCCTCACGATGTTTTCCTTCACCGAAAAGCCAGTGGTGTGAAATTCCGTACATAAATTTCAAAGAACTCATTGGTACAGGACCGGGGATTTGAACCCACGACCTCACGATTGTAAGGCGGGTGTCACTACCTCTAGACCACCACGGCTACACATGTTAATGGTATCTATACATAGCATTAATGTGATACGTGTAAGTCTTGGGATGAAGTCAATAGGTAGTTTCTTTTGAGAATGGTAAAGTAATCATAATATTTTATGGTTATTAAAGTCTGGCAAGGTAAGGTCTATCTACTCAACGGTTTGTCAATCAATGGTGATATAGTGAGTGCAATACATAAAAAAATACGAAATAGCCATCACGGCCACGTCTAAAACAATATATGAATTTATGAAGACTGCCATACTTTCGGTACAAATCAAATAAACTGTAACATTCAAGAGGTCTTTGCCCAGTAAGACTCAACGAGTTAAACAACATCAACCTCCTTAAAATATAACGTACAATATTTCTGTTTTGATGAACATTTTTGAAACTATCAATCTTCAATCTATCCCAAAGTAAACGATGATGTAAAAAGATCTATCTAGATCGGAAGAGTCTACAGTCCACAGCGTATTTTTTGGACGACGGATATATTCTAAAATATCGCAGTACCTAATCATTATGACCAATTTTCACGATGGGGTTAACCCGGAAATCGTAAAAGAAAAAAATTGCTTCTCTATACATTCTGTCGAGAGCCGATTAACTATTTGTATAGAAGAACTGAATTTTTTCGTGATTTCGGGGTTGGTGTCATAGAAAAAGTTGGTTATAATGGTGAGTTGAATGATATCACTAGAATAGTCGTCGTCTAGAGATACAACTAGTATAGAGATAGGATTCTTATTCTTATTTTAGGACACTATAATACAACATGAAGCTGTCATGACATTTGAAGAGTGTGTTGAAATGTGACATGTGTACATCGAGTTCAGAGCCGATGCCATTAAAAAAACTTGTCTTGTTAATGATAACTTGGCACACTGGATGCGGTCTGCGGTCAGGTCAAACTGAACGCAGCACGCATTATGAATGAACAACGTTGTCGTTCAGGGCAGTCAATCGGCTGTTCGGTTAGGGAAACCGGTCAGCGAACCAGGCGAAGCGGGCAGGGCAAACGTGATCGTTGCACTGCCCGCCGCCCGCCGTCCGCTGCCCGCCTACATCCGTCCTTGCGTTCCTTCCGCGGGATCGCACGCGCAGATCGCTTATCTATACAAAATAGAGACCGCAACGTTGTTCACACATAATGCGGGCTGCGTTCAGTTTGACCTGACTGCAGACCGCAGACTGCAGAACGCATCCAGTATGTCAAATCCTTTAACCTATCATTTGGCACTGCCATATCTACGCCTGTAAACACGAGGCGAGTTATTACGGAGTAGCACATTAGTTATATCAATTGCTCGAGCAGAGGGGATATGCGCAACTTGCACCGAACTAAATTGCACCTTGTGGACTTCATTAATTTTGATTCGGCTTATACCAAGAATAAAAATGTCAAACAAGCAACGGGTTGTACTCCGGGAGTGCCGGCAGAAATGAAAACTTAAACATAAGTACTATCATTTATGTGGTAATGCAAACGCCCTGCACCGCTTAAACGAAACAACAGGCCTCTCTACGCCGCGCCGGCGGTCTACTCTCCCTCCGTGTTACGATTTTTCGATCAGGTCACGTGTCCTGACGCGAGTTTAACACTTTATAAATAAATTAAAAGAAAACTAAGTATCCTTTGACTTTCTTCCATCCATGGTCCCTAAGTGTAGAGCAATTAAAAGCTAAACATTAATCAACGTACAAAGTGATGGATGTAAGATGAATTTTTCCCGAAATAATTAAAGCGTTTGCCCTGATTGATTGGTTCAACAAACTGAGCTTTACGACTTGCAGTTTTGCACTGGAAAACTTTTATAACACCCGATGTTATGGACATTTGACTGTTTTATTTGACTGATAATTCTTCAACAAATCTAATCTGTTCTTTTTTGGATCTGTGGTTTTTTTAAAGGCTTCGGAAATATTCATTCAGGTTTTTTCGTTTTTGGTCAAGTCAGTGGTTTTCAAGCGGGTTAAAATTCGCTTTTTTATTTTAACTTAATGTGTTTTATTTATTGTAATAAATAACTTTTAACTCTCATATCCTCTCAGATCCACTCTGATTCCAATAATTCAGGCTACGGAATAGATACAAAAACAAGAACTACTTCCAGACTCAAAATAGATATTTAAATACATATGAATTGTGCTCGACCGGGATTTAAACCCGGGACTCCCGCTATGGAAGACATACTATATATCTACCAACTAAACCATGCACGCCATCTAAAATAATATATGTAGATTTAGAACAAAACAAAAGTTTAGAAAACGAGAATCCAAAATATACGAAATGGTCACATAAAACCTTAAACAAACACCTAGTGAAACTACGCTACGAGCGCTATTAAATTAAGCAACGTTCTGCACGGTCAGTATTTGGATGGGTGACCGCGGGTGGCATTTTCCAACTGAGCGCTACCGTGGCTCGGATGACACGTTAAATTGTAGGTCCCGGTTGTTTTAACGGTTTAGCCTTCAGGCGGCCTAAAAACTCTGACACCAGGGCTAGCCACCCGGCCTAATACGAACTGACTTACTTTTAATCTTAAACAACAAAAAATCTACTTAGTTTGTCCCACAAATCTCATTTTAGGACCACTGACCTTCCCTAAAATCTTTTCCTAAGCAAATAGATATCTCAAATCGGATCGCCAAATACGATTGGCTTTTCATTCAAACTTTACCATTGTGAGCATCGAGGGTAAACCAACAAGCAGGGCAAGCAGATTTTTGGCGTTAAATCTCTGTAGAACCTGTGGAAATGGTCAGCTAAAATTTGCTCTAGTCAGCAAAATGTAACTAGACTTTGCTCTGGAAGATACCTGATTTGGTTCAAAAATTTGATCTCTCTTTGTTCCCTTTGTTTTTTATTAAGTGGAATAAACTCTATGTTATAGGTATACAATCGTAAGTCTACTAGATTTTATCCATTTATGTTTTTCTTTTATTATTTATGTTGGATATATATATATATTGACATTCCAATAGCTTCCTTCCTTCCATTATGATTGACTGATAGCGGATTGCACTATTTTGATATATAGGGTCTGTTTCCCCAAAATTGCAACTCAAAATCGACAAAATGTATTAAACATCTGACTCTTTTTTGACTTCCGGTTTGGCCCCTTGGTAAAAATTGATCGTCGTGATGGTCATATTAGTCACCCCCTTTCGCTTTCGTACAGAGAAAACAGGTAACCTTGATAATATAAATATTTGCCACTTAGAAACCTATAAATTGTATATTTTTGTCCTTGTAATTTGTTTTTAGGGTTCCGTACCTCAATCGAAAAAAAACGGAACCCTTATAGGATCACTTTGTTGTCCGTCTGTGTGTATGTCAAGACGCTCGGTCTCAGGAACGCGTAAAGATATCGAGTTGAAATTTAAACTGTATACGTATATCTATGGTCTCTTGCAGTTGTGTAAAAGAAAAACTTCTCAGTTATCGTTTAAAAAAGTTAGAGCCGTTTATGTCGTAAAAAACCGCACATTTCGACACTCACAAAAATACAGGGTACTTTTCGTTGACATAAATAGGCCACAAAATTCACAAAATATGGGTTCAAAATTCAAAGTGAGTAAATCGTATCATGTAAGATATCATATATAAGAACTTCATTAGCACATGCTAAAACAGGTTCTGAATTATTTTAACAATGTGTAATTTTCCATGTATGACGAAAATAAAAACTTTTTTGTCAATGGTTATAGTACAGAGATTCAACAACTTACTTCCCAATTTTGTGAAATTTTCTGGATTCATACGGAACCCTCGGTGTGCGTGCCTGACTTGCACTTGTCCGGTTTTTTTAATATCATTATATTAATGGTTAGAATAAATCATGTTGATTTTCCAACTAAATCTATTTTATACACAAAAACCCAATATATAGCTGATTGTTAAAGTCACACCCTTCTATTTGCTAAAGGACCGACCTGTAGACTCAATTCGAAAGGGTTTTGGCTCAATTTAGTGTTCATTGCACTCCAGTGACCTGTTTGGAAAGGAATTAGGAGCTCTCAAATCCTTTGTAACTTGTTAAAAATGGATCGAGATGTTTGCTTTGCAGAACGTTCAGTCTCCTTTGTGCTGGAAAATTTTGCATAAACGCGCGTTATAAGTAGCTTTTATGTGTCGTATTTGTTGATAGCTTAATAACGTTTTATAGATTGATAATGCTTCGTTTTTGCGATTTAGAGAATATCGTTATTTAGTAATTGACATTAAAATGAAATGGAACACATTTTTAGGTACATTATGACGTCTTAGGGTTTTTGAGCTAAAATAATATATCTATTTAAAAAAAATGTAATTTCGCCTAATGTTTACAGACTTCCAAAAATGACGAACACAGTACCCTTTACTGTGTTCGTCTCTATGTATTTCTATTTTGTGTATTTTTATCGATATTTTCATGAATTGATAACCAATTTGAAAAAATATTTCTTATTTCGAAAATGTATACACTGATACGATTTTGTATGGACCACACATTTAAGTTTAAATGGATTAATGATGGAATGGATACGAATTTAAATGGACCACCCATATAAATTTTATCGAAATCGGCAAATTGAGAACCGATTTGAAGAAATATTTCTTATTTCGAAAATGTATACTCTGATACGATTTTGATAAAATTTAAATGGAACACCCATTTAAATTTTATTGAAATCGGCGAATTGAGAACCGATTTGAAAAAAATATTTCTTATTTCGAAAATGTATACTCTGATACGATTTTGATAAAATTTAAATGGACCACCCATTTAAATCGAAATCGGCCGAGTTGTTTTTGATAAATCAACAATGTACATGGATGTCATCGATTCGTGCAAACTAGTCGAATTCTGTACACGGTGAAGTCGGTAGTGCCATTTTTATAATCACCAATTAATTTTGTCATCAATTATACCCTTGCCCCGAACATTGAAAGTGGGTTCATAATTATACAGTTAGTTGCGCGAGTGTTATATTGAAGACATACCTATTACTTAATAATTTTTACAACGATTTTGTTTAAATTTAATTAATTTATTGTAATAATATAATATACAACAGTGGCGTGATGTAATTCAGAAGTTTTGCGGCAACACCTGGATGAGACTGGCACAGGACAGGAATAATTTTATTGGCGTAATTAGGCTTATGCCCTACACTGGGCCGAAATAGGCTGATGATAATGATGACGATTATAAAGAATATAATTTATTCAAAGTTTCTCAGCACAATATATTCATCATTTTGTCATCAATTTGACATCTCTATGCCATCATTATAAAAAAAACATCCCATTTATTAATGCCATTAACTTCACAATAGATATTTGACAATAAAGTTGTCATACGAACCGCCGCGTGACGCCCGGCTTGTGTTACCTCACGTGCTATCGATAAACAGATTATCGATACATATGCCTATTCGTATCGAATAACACAGCACTGCACTATTGCAGAAATATTGGGTGCATTGACTGGTGATTTCTTTTTACTTTGTCATGAATTTAAATACGTACAATAGGAAAAATGGGGCATTTTTTTTACAACTTAGGATGTTTTTACATTGACCAATTAAAAAATGTATAATATAAAAACAAAAACATCTAAAAAGATATTGAAACGTACATTGCAATCTGTTGAGTAGCTTTCAAGAACCAACCAGATATAGAGAGACATACAAAAAGGCTACTTTTGTTTATATGTATGTTATAATGTGGGTACCTAGTGATAAAGATAAAAATTGGAAGTCTGTTTCAGACATGGAATTGACAAAATAATAATAAGTCATGAATAGCTGAATGAAATTACGAACCCATTCGAAATAAAAAAAAAAAATAATGAAAATGACAAAATCATGCACATGTTTTGCCTTTAATAGTCCAATTATTAATGGTTTCCTATTGATTCGCATATTTTTTTAGCTATAATATTGAAAATCATATAAATTTACATCCTAATATTCGCTGTTCCTAATAGTCAGTATCCTTAATATCACTAATCCTTATATCATGTCATAAAATTTATAATAATAACATACGAAAACCATATTTTTGCAAGCCTTATACCATATTTACCATAAAATTAAACGCCAGAGTATATAGACTACTGAATAGGGACCGATTTGGTTCTGGCACTCGCCGACCGCTGCCGCGGCACCGCTCATTTCGCTCGCTCGGCTCGTGCGTTGTGGTCGCAAGTAACTTAACCCTCCTCCTCGCTTCGCTCGTCGTCGGACTTAATGTATGACTTTACCCTAACAAGAAATAGTATGACTAGGAACATTAGCCACTTTAACCATTATGCACTTTACATTTATTGTAAGCAACTGATATGACAACATACAAGTATGACTATGTAAAATTATGCGCGTCTAATATTATGACTACACAATTTTATGACAAGATATGTATTTGTATGCAGAACAACTTTAGGACAAACAATATTGGGCGGTTGAATATAGAACATCATTATTAACTTAGGATTACCCACGAAGAGTGATTGGGCCATATCCACCATAAAATATTAAATAAATATTAAAGGGAATCTAACACACGGTCTCTGACCTCAAATTAAGCAAGGCTTGTGATATGGCTGCCAGAAACTGATATACTACATGTAGATACATACTTTTAAATACATACTTAATTTATATAGATAATCAAACACGCATAGCAAACACCCATGTTGATCACATAAATGTTGGCCCTGGGTGGGAATTGAACCCACGCCTCTTAGGCCACTTTCTAGCCGCTGGACCACTGGGAGCGCTTCTTCACGGCAATTTGTTTCACCGAAGAACGAACCGTTTTTTCATCGTGTTTAAGGTGGTGTATGGTTTATAATAAAAATGCGTAGACGCACCGGGTATCCATCTGGCGAAAAATGGAGACATTTGTTTATTGACGGTCCGTTGTACTTTGAAAAAATCGCTGTAAACAATCGCTCTAATGCAGTCAAGTATACGCTATGGAACTTTTATGGACGTGTGCACGTGTATGTATAAAAGGTTTTCCTTCACAGAAAAGCCAGTGGTGTGCAAATCTACACATATAGCCTAAGAACTCAATGATACAGAAGAACAAGGTTTCAACCCACGCCTCAGGACCGTTACCGTGCCTCAGGCTTGTTAAACGAGCGTTCTCCCATTAGACTACCACGGAATCCTAAACACGTGTTTTGTAAATAATTTAGTTTAGACAGTTTTACTACAAGTCCGAATCCAGCTTTATGTAGGTTAACATGACTATTGACGTTAACAATATACGTGTTTACGCTACGTTAAACTATATATATCGCCATTTTTAAATGGGGATAATTTTTTTTTAATATTTCTATTTTTGTAAGTTTCAAAAAATACTTAAATACGTATACACCTTCATCTGGTCATTTAGCCCACAAATGTAGTCACATTTAGACAAAGACACATTTTGAATCCTTCATGTAGGTGTGCCAATAATGACACAACCGGCTTCAATCATGTACAATTAATGTACGATTTTGCTCGAATCGATGCGATGTATTTAATTATTTGAATATTTATGACTTTCCAAAAACAGCTTAGCCGATCTTGATGAAATTTAAATGTGTCCGCTTGGGGAGTATAAATAGATACCCTTTCGAACTGAAAACAGTTTTTTTAATTAAGATAAAGTTTATTATATTATATCGAAAGGGTGTACTCCCGAGGTGGTCTCATTCAAATTTCATCAAAATCGGCTGAGCCATTTTTGATAAATCAACATGTACATGAATATCACATAGATTCGTACAAACTATTCGAATTCTGTACATGGTGGAAGTCGGTGGTGCCAATTTTCACGAAAAATAATTAAATAATTATCTTTTAAATCATAATCCTGTACCTCAGCCCTTTGTTAACTGTCCACTGACGTAGGCCTACCCACCAAGGGTGATTGGGCCATATCCAGCACGCTGGCCCAGTGCGGGTTGGTGGATTCTCATACGCCATCAATTTTTGACCGACGAAACGGAGGAGGAACTCAATTCAACGCGTATATTTTTTTATGTGTAACCACGCATAACCTTTTAGTTTTTACGTAGTAGTCCGATTTCTATAATTATTTTTTTATTGCAATGATTATAGGTACAGTAAAAGCTCTTTATTCGCGCTTCCTTTATTCGCGTTTTCACTATTCGCGGATTAAAAAATTGCGACCCAATTTCTATATTCGCGACTAAAAATTTTTTTATTCGCGGATCTAATAAGAGCATACATAATGATAAAATTATTCCAATAGGTATCCATCCCAATATCCTAGTAAAATAGATCTTATTACATGTTTGCCTAAAGTATGTTGTTAAATGAGCCGAGGCCTTTGACACAAGCCGCCTTCGCCGCGATCGGTGATTTTGAGAATGTAAACAAACATAATGAAAGCAACCTTATGACTAAATAAATAAAGTATATTTTTCAATGTTGTTGTTCCGTTTATAGTAAAAGCCGCTTTGCGTGTTTTATTGTTTCGTCTTTCACATTCGTTACAAAAATTGTGGTCGAGTAACACTTCTACTGCACTCTTCCTAGTTTATAATGTCAACTAAAAAAAATGAGAAACGAGTTTCAACACAAAAAAAATCTGTGTTACCGCTTAAAAAAAGTGAAAATAGAAATGCTTGATCGTTTATGCCTTGGAGAGTCATTTGCATCCATATCACGCTCATTCAATGTCAACGAATCAACTGTACGATCGATAAAAAATCCGAAGATAAAATAAGGTCGTCTGTAGCTTCAACTTCACTGTCAGCGAAAATTGTTCGTGATCCAGCAATAGAAAAATGGAAGTGGCGTTGTCATTATGGATCGAAGACCGCAACCAAAAAGCCATTGCCTAAGCCTTAAGATAATTAATTAAAATGTTCAAAAACTTCAATGAAATTATTTTTTTATGTATTTGTTTTTTTTTATTTTGTCACCTAGGAACGTATCCCCTATAATCCCATATAAATAACCATTCTGTATTCACGGTTTCTGTATTCGCGGCATATTTATGGAACATATACCCCGCGAATAAAGAGCTTTTACTGTACTTCGAAATTGGTCCCATTTAAATTTTATCAAAATCTACTAAGCCATTTTTGATTAACCAACAATTATGTGAAATTGCTACATCAATCCGTGTGTACACGGTTCTGTACACGGTTGAAGTCGGGTATGCTGTTTTTCGCGAAAAATAATATTAATAATAATAATGATTTAGTAATTACTTCATTAAAACTAGCGTGAGGATTCATTATTAAAATTTATATGAACACCGGATACAACTCACGATTATTTGAGCGGTCGAACCGCTATGCGTCCGACCGGTTTCAGAGTAGCTAGTACTCTTTCTTCAGGGAATACGCGCGCCCCCGACAACGGACGCCCGCGCACTGGCGCAACGGGCGCGGGCGTCTGTTGTCGGGGGCGCGCGTATGTGAAGAAAGAGTACTAACTACTCTGAAACCGGTCGGACGCATAGCGGTTCGACCGCTCAAATAATCGTGAGTTGAAAATGAAAATGAAAAATGAAAATGAAATTTATTGGCTGTTACAAACATTTCTTATCAATAATTATCTTATTAACACTAGTCATGAAAACTTAGTAATTAATCAAGTTGAGACACATTGCCATCCAAGCTAGGAACTAACCTGTGTTTTGGAATAGCAATGCCATATTAGTTAATAGTTGTATCCGGTGTTCATATAAAAGATTTAGTAATTAATATAATAACTATTTCTTCTACGGACGTATGCAGGTTTTCCTTCACCGACAAGCCAGTGGTGTGAAATTCCGTAGATATATAAATCTAAAGAACTCATTGGCACGGGACCGTGATTTGAACCCATGACCTCACGAGTCTAAGTCGGGTCACTACCTAGACTAGACCACGGCTTGAGTAAAGAGTATAATAATTTATTATTCTTATAACCATAGCGAATTTTCTTTGTATGCGCCAAAAACACACCGACAAATATGGCAGCCCCACATATGACCAGCGCTGTCTCGGTTGATTTATATCTTAACTGTTTCTTAGTCGTTTCAGTAGAACAAGAGCAGATACATAAATTATTGGTAGAAAACAATGGAACGAGGGTACGAGGGAAATGGTGCAGAAGGGTCACTGGTCTCTGTTTCGGAAGCTGGCCGAAGAGTTACGGAATGATAAGAAAACTTTTCAAGAGCCATATGTAGGTAATAAAATTATATACAGGGCTATCTGCATACCCTGTCCTAAGCTGAAAGGGGGTGATTAAGACCATCCGAACAACTTTTACTATGGTACCAACCAACCCAGAGTTCTAGAAATGTTCCATAAAAAGTTACAACTCGGAATCGACATAATTATGTTTCGCAAAAAATGGGATATCCGACTTCATCCGTAAACATAATTCGAATAGTTCGCACGGAACGATGACATAATTTTTCACATTATTGTTGATTTATCAAAAATCGCTCAGCCGAATTCAATAAAATTTAAACGAGACCATTTTTAATGTAATAGTTATTGAAATTGGACTGCTCTGTAAAAAGTTATGCGTCGACTTGTAAAGCTCCTTCGTTTCGTCGGTTAAAAATGTATGAAACAGCTGATTTTTTTCTCATATTCCGGGTTGGTCCCACAGTAAGAGTTAATCTTAATCACCCACTTTCGGCTTAGTACAGTTCTGGATAACACCATAATATTGAGTAGGTACTACGAGTACGTCAGGACCGCAGGATCGCACTGGACGCAAGCTGGATCTAAGTGGTATTATTGATGGAGGAGGAGTGGCTTAGGTCCAGCAGTGGACTTCTTATGGATGATAATGGAGGTATTATACAGGCTTATTTCTAATCAATTAGCATCCTTTTAGGGGCTTATTCTGTACTACATAAAAAATAACAACTTTTGTTCTAAGTACGACTTTTGTATAAACTCAAAAAAAAATTCGTTCTTCCATAGAAATATATCCTTCACCCGCGACAAAATGTATGGAACAGCTGATTTTTTTTTGAGTGTTGACAAAAGTCGCAGAACAAAAGTTATTGTTTTATAAGCCCCTAAAGGGATGCTAATTGATTAGATTATCTCTAATATAATATACCCTGTATAAAATCGATAAGTATTGTGTTACGCAAATAAATAAACATTGTTTATTACATGAAGCATTGCATAATATGGATAAGGTTGACACCACAGATCTTGCAAGATGAGACATGTCGTGTCAATCCAGCAGGGACCTAATTTTGTATGACACTCTCTGCTTGAAATCACAAGTAGGTAAAGTAGGTCAAGCCAATTAGAAAATTTTTGCTCACAGAGTCCAACAAATTACATATGAACTTGTTCATACAAAAACAATAAACTGTTATTTACCTCTAAATATTATATTTCTTATTTAAGCGATTAACACCAAAAAACATAACATTTTGTTACAATTAGATTATAATTACAATTTAATTTATAAATAAATTACAAAGGGGTGAAAAGAGTTTTCTCCTGGAACGTTTAAATTTTATAAAAAAGTACCGCGAATTTTCTCTATGTACGATACAGAAAACGCGAAAACACTGGTCTATTCAGAGGCGCTGGACACAACACTGCATTTAGCACGTTTCGTAAATATGCATTTTGCGATGTGTGAGTTTTAGATTTACCTTATTTAAGTGACTTACGAGCCTAAAAACCAATTCACAATTAATAATTTCAACATGTTTTGTAAAATTTACATACAGTTCTTAAGTAACATCTTCTGTACACGTATGAGTGAATGATTGAACTCTTTACTGTTCATATCACTACAATACAAAAAACAGGACAAGTGTGAGTCAGGCTCGCACATCGAGGGTTCCGTACAAATCCAGAAAATTTCACAAAATTGGGAAGTAAGTTGTTAAAATCTCTATACTATAACCATCGAAAAAAAGTTTTTTTTTTTCACTTTTCTCGTCACACAACAAAAATTACACATTGTTAAAATAATTAAAAACCTGTTTTAACATGTGCTAATGAAGTTCCTTACATGATACGAATACTCACTTTGAATTTTGAACCCATATTTTGTGAATTTTGAGGCTCTATTTTTTGTGATTTAAATAAAAATGTACAGTTTTCAGATTTATTCCTCTATGTGTACTCTGAGATAATGCTCCTCGCCAAATTTCATAGTTCTATGTCAACGGGAAGTACCCTGTAGGTTTTGATTTTTGTGAGTGTTGAAATATGCGGTTTTTTACGACATAAACGGCTCTAACTTTTTTTAACGATAACTGAGAAGTTTTTCTTTTACACAACTGCAAGACATCATAGATATACGTATACAGTTTAAATTTCAACCCAATATCTTTACGCGTTCCCGAGATAAAGAGTCTTGACATACACACAGACGGACAGACGGACAACAAAGTGATCCTATAAGGGTTCCGTTATTTCCGTTTGAGTTACGGAACCTAAAAATACATAAACATAAGAAAAAAGAAACCTTAAACTTTTGCAACAATGGGCGGCCTTATTGCTGATAGCAATCTCTTTCAGGTGTAATTATATGTAAGTACGTCATACTCGTACGTATGCTCCCTGTAAGGGTATGGCAATTATATAACGAAAACCGAAGAGAAGTTAAGTAGGCTTACCTCCAAATCTCCACGGTCAGTACAATATCGGCTGGCATGTCCTATTAACTAACGATGTCCGTCACGTCACGTGCCACGTGTCACGTGTAAGGAAAACACGTTTCGGAGTCAAACGGGTTCATTAGTAAGTAAGATCCAATTTCGCCAATAAAAAGAATACGATACCTTTAATTGTTACGAGGTTTGATAACCTTAATCTATCATGCATTATGTAAATTTTTATGTAATTATTTATTTTATTTTGGGCTAGTGCAAACAAAAAATAGTAATAAGAATAATAGTAATGAAAAACCGCTGGATCGCGATGGATGTAAGTCACTTTCAACCGGTCTTATTGGAGATCCAAAGGGAAGGCCTATGTCCCGCAGATATTAAATATTTATGTGATGAACATAAGTGTTTGCTCTGTGTCTGTGTGTTATTTAGTTTCTATCTATATAAGTTTGTATTTAAAAATAAGTATTACATATACTTATTTTTAATTACATACTTATATAGATAGAAACTAAATAACACCCAGACACAAAGCAAATATTTTAATACTTATTTTTAAATACATACTTATATAGATAGAAACTAAATAACACCCAGACACAGAGCAAACACTTATGTTTTTTTTCATTTATTTTTTTATTTAAATTAATGGCCCACCGACTCCAGGGTCTGTGCCTTTTGTTAAGTAAGTTACAATTGAAAGAATGCGACTGTACAATAGAGACACTTATGTTCATCACATAAATATTTGTCCTGGGTGGGGATCGAACCCACGCCTCTTTGATCCAGAAGTTAGGGTCACTACCACTGAGCCACCGAGGCAGTCAAATATATCTATAGTTATATATACCTAGTTAGGTCATTAGTATTGTCACACAGAAAAAACTTTTCTTTTAGTATACTGATATACTGATAATACTTAAAGAATTGTTCATGAAAATAAAAATGTATGCTTTTTAGAATTTTACTCATTTTTAAATATGGAGTGGACGCTTAAAGAAGACCGTGTTGCAGTTATTGCGTTGCATCGTTGCGGTTACGCGCCAATTCAAATTTTTGACATACTGAAAAATTTGAATACAGTAAAAGCTCTTTATTCGCGGGGTATATGTTCCATAAATATGCCGCGAATACAGAAACCGTGAATACAGAATGGTAATTCATATGGGATTATAGGGGATACGTTCCTAGGTGACAAAATAAAAAAAAAACAAATACAAAATAAAATAATTTCATTGAAGTTTTTGAGCATTTTAATTAATTATCTTAAGGCTTAGGCAATGGCTTTTTTGGTTGCGGTCTTCGATCCATAATGACAACGCCATTTCCATTTTTCTATTGTTGGATCACGAACAATTTTCGCTGACAGTAAAGTTGAAGCTACAGACGACCTTATTTTATCTTGGGATTTTTTATCGATCGTACAGTTGATTCGTTGACATTGAATGAGCGTGATATGGATGCAAATAATGACTCTCCAAGGCATAAACGATCAAGCATTTCTATTTTCACTTTAAGCAGTAACATAGATTTTTTTTTGTGTCGAAACTCGTTTCTCATTTTTTTTAGTTGACAAAATAAACTAGTAAGAGTGCAGTAGAAGTGTTACTCGATCACAATTTTTGTAACGAATGAGAAAGACGAAACAATAAAACACGCAAAGCGGCTTTTACTATAAACGGAACAACAACATTTAAAAATATACTTTATTTGTTTAGTTATAAGGTTGATCTTATTCTGTTTGTTTACATTCTCAAAATCACCAATCGCGGCGAAGGCGGCTTGTGTCAAAGGCCTCGGCGATATCATTTAACTACATACTTTAGGCAAACATGTAATAAGATCTATTCTACTTTTTTACTAGTCCATTTGACAAGGATATTAGGTTGGATACCTATTGGGATAGTTTTATTATTATGTATGTTCTTTTTAGATCCGCGAATAAAAAAAATTTTAGTCGCGAATATAGAAATTGGGTCGCAATTTTTTAATCCGCGAATAGTGAAAACGCGAATAAAGGAAGCGCGAATAAGGAGCTTTTACTGTATAACCAAAAGATTCGTTTATCGTACTATCAAACGATACAATGAAGACTCTAGTGTAGATGACAGGTCAAGAAGTGGTCGCCCTCGGTCTGTTAGGACTCCAGCAGTGATAAAAGCTGTGAAGGCGCGAATTCAAAGAAATCCTAAACGTAAGCAGAAACTGTTGGCCCTTCAGATAGAGTTAAGCAGAACCACGGTGAAAAGGGTGTTAAATGAAGACTTAGGGCTTCGGACATATCGAAGATATCGAAGATATATATCTGAAGACATGCCGCGCTTTGTTGAAGCGGTACGCGGAAAAAAAATATCGGGAAATTCTTTTTTCGGATAAATTTTTTTTACCGTAGAAAAGAGCTACAACAAACAAAATGATAAGGTGTACGCACACAGTAGTGAAGAATTTCCGGTGTACTTACGTAATCTAATGTGTTAGTTACCGATATACTTACTTAAGTCATGGATATCGGAAGAGGGGGTTGGGGGAGCCATTGAATCTTCCTTCTACCATGAAAAGTTACGAATAAATATTTATTTTAGATTAATCTAAAGTAATACTTAACGTGACATTTAAGTATTACTTTAGATTAATCTAAAATAAATATTTATTCGTAACTATCTGACACGGTGAACTTCATCTCACCACCTGTCAACTGTCAATTACAACATTTTGTACGGGAAAATTGAATTCACCTTTTTACTGTTTTCTCACCTTAACTTTCTCTTAACTTCCACAGATATTTCAAGACCAAAATTAGTCAAATCGGCTCAGCCGTTCTCGAGTTTTAGCGAAACTAACAACCACGATTAATTTTTATATACAATGTGTTTGTCTACCGGTGTCGGAGCCTTAAGCGGTGACATCTATAGCAAATTTTGAACAACTTTTACTGTGGGGTCAACTCTAAAAACGTAATTTAAATAGATTTTAGACAAAAAGTATGGAATAGCTGTTTTTTTGAGTTT
Source organism: Hypomecis punctinalis (assembly GCA_949316475.1). Classification (NCBI taxonomy): domain Eukaryota; kingdom Metazoa; phylum Arthropoda; class Insecta; order Lepidoptera; family Geometridae; genus Hypomecis; species Hypomecis punctinalis. The sequence goes on from OX438795.1 coordinate 26,531,265, forward strand.
TTAGAGTTGATCCCACAGTAAAAGTTATTCAAAATTTGCCATGTATGTCACTGCTTAAGGCTCCGACACCGGTAGATAAACACGTATTGAAGATAATATTAATGTGTGTGTATTTTTAACGTTCGCTCCCCTCACGCTTAGTGAAATTAATGATCAAACGAACTAGTGAAGTTCGATCAAAATTATGTGAACGGCTTCATTCGACGCGATTTTTAGTTTACATGTTGTAGATATGCTTCCAGGTACCGGCCTTCAACACGGATTTTTTAAAGATTTTCCTGTTTTTTTTATTTTTTTTTGTTATGTTGTTACCCTTTACTTAATATCGTCAACGACTACCAGACCACTTCCTCTACAGTCACCGCCCATCCGACTTCAGGCGCCATACTTCATTTTGTTTAAAGTATTTCACATTTTAGTTTGAGGGTTAGGGCATTACGCTTTGTATTTGTATAATTATTTTAGGGGGGGTGTATATAATCGCGTCGAATGAAGCCGTTCACATAATTTTGATCGAACTTCACTAGTTCGTTTGATCATTAATTATGTTTCACGGCTTCATTCTTTGCGATTTTTAGTTTACATGTTGTAGATGTTTAGAGAAATAACAAAATGTGAAATGTATATTCATTTTTATTCGTAGACATTATATTTTAATGAATGCAGAATTAAATTCTATTCATCAATCATATGATAGAACTGATCATTGTACATTGTTATTTTGAAGAATAATATTATAGAATTTCGCAGACTTGTGAAGATTGGCTCCATTCAGGAGTTTTGCTTATAATATCAATACCGACACCGACTATGTTAGCTATGCCTAAATATATTCGTATCTATCTTACTACTTTTGAGGACATCTTTGATCCGGTGACTTAATTTTTGTGATGTTAATTTAGCGTGCGGACGCTTATAACTTACTAGCTTAAAACCCGCGGCTTCGCCCGCGTTGTCTTAGTACATAGGTACTTACCTACTTAAATTGAAAATAGCCCGCGGTTAGATCTACGTTGTCATTGTACATGCTTATAATAATATCTAATAGTCCGCGATTTGGCCCGCGTTGTCTTAATACTTGCTTAAAATTACTTGCAAGGATAATGCCCACGGTTTGGTCAAAATTGAAACAGTATTTGCCTATAATGATGATAGGTCACGGTTTGGCCCGCGTATTGTTAGTACTTGCTTAAGATGGTTATTTATAGCACGCAGCATGGACTGCGATGTCTTAATACTTGCTTAAAATTATAAAAGCTTGCCGTTTGGCCTGCATTGTCGTTTTACTTACAATGATAATAGCCCATGGTCTGGCCCGTATTGTCTTAGTACTTGCTCAAAATGATAAAAGCCCGCGGTTTAGCTCGCGTTGTGTTAAAAATTAGGTACTTACAATGATAATAACCCACAGTTTGGCCCATGTTGTTTTAATACTTACTTAATTAAATTAACAGCCCGCGGTTCAACCCGCGTTATCTTGGCATTTGCTTATAATAAATAATATCTAATAGTTCGCGGTCTGGCCCGTGTTGTCTTAATAAATCCTTAAAATTATAATAGTATGCCGTTGTTAGCCTACGTTTTTGTATTGCTTGTAATGATAATAGCCCACGGTCTGGCCCGCGTTATTTTCGAAACTGCTTAAAATGATAAAAACCCACAGTTAGGCCCGCGTTTTCTTGGCACTTACTTAAAATAATAGTAGCTCGTGGTTAAGCCCGCATTAGGCTCGATTATGAAGGCGCCATTGTAATTATAATAGCTAATTATCATAATTATATCTGTTTCATTTACACTTTAAGCATTCGATAGAGAGAACACTTTTTATGCTGTTATTATATTTACTATGGCGTCTTCATAACTGAGCCTATTATTGTATTACTTGCAAAATAATGCCTACGGCTTAGCCTGAATTGTCTCAGTATTTGGTTATTTAATTTACTTGTACCTAAAGCTTATTACGGAGTACGTGAATTTTTGGATGATAAATTTCCGAATTTCTGAAATTAACTCAATAATAAATAAATATATTAAATAAATATTGGGGGACATCTCACACACGGTCTCTGATCCCAAACTAAGCAAAGTTAGTGATTTGGCTGGCAGAGACTGATTTACTACATATACATGTATTTCAATGTATGTACTGTATTGTATACACCACCGACCATACTCCTATTTTTAGAAAATTCCAGTTCATCCAAAGGTAGCCTGGTAGAAATCGCCAAAGGCGATAAGGCCGCCATTGTACAGCATATTGTATAGTTTCCTTACTGTGTTTCTGTGTACAATAAAGATATATTTATTTATTTATTTATACATGTAGGTTGACTGGCAGATAATGCTGTTTAGCGTTAAGTCCTCCTTTTGTACAATTAGTGTGCAATAAAGTGTTAAATAAATAAATAAAAATACATTAATAACACTCAGACACAGAGCAAACACATATGAACATCACATAAATATTTGCCCTGGGAATCAAACCCACGCCTCTTTGACCCAGGAGTCAGGGTCAACCACTGAGCCACCGAGGGAGCCAATAATAATAATTGTATGAGTAACTATGTAAGAAATTTCACTTTTCTTTGCTGGAAAACATTGAGGCAACCTGTACGTACGTAGAAAAAATCAATGTCGTATGTGAATTCAGCAACCCATGCTCGGCCGGCGTGATGGATATGGCCCAATTACCCTTCGCGGATAGGCCTATTTTCAGTCATCCATCAGCCGCAGGACGTCCACTGCTGGACATAGGCCTTCCCTATGGATCTCCAATAAGACCGGTTGGAAGCGGCTTGTATCCAGCGCGATCCTGCGGTCTTAATGAGGTCATCCGTCCACCTTGTGGGTGGACGTCCTACGCTGCGCTTGCCGGTACATGGTCTCCACTCGAGAACTTTTCGACCCCAACGGTCATCAGCCCTCCGCGCTATGTGCCCTGCCCATTGCCTTTTCAACTTGCCAATCCGTTGGGCTATGTCGGTAACTTTGGTTTTTCTACGGATCTCCTCATTAATGATTCGATCTCGCAGAGAGACTCCAAGCATAGCCCTCTCCATAGCTCGTTGGGCTACTTGGAGCTTACTAATAAGGCCCATAGTGAGAGACCATGTTTCTGTGCCATAAGTCATCACTGGCAACACACACTGGTCGAAAACTTTCGACTTGAGGCACTGAGGTATGTCGGACGAGAAGACACTACGCACTTTTCCGAACGCTGCCCAGCCGAGTTGAATTCGTCGATTGGCCTCTTTGTTGAAGTCGGACCTACCTAACTGGACTACTTGTCCTAGGTAGACGTACGATAGTCAACGACTTCAAGAACCGAGTTTCCAACAGAAATCGGGGTAGGTAAAACATGGGAATTACACATGACGTTCGTCTTGTCCATGTTCATCTTAAGACCCACCTGTTTCTATTATCCGTAGTGCTATCCGTAGTACCTATTTTCAGTAGTGCACTAAATTAAGGCCGGTACAGGTATTCGACATGTTTCATTAAGTCATTAGAAATTTAATTTTCCAGGCAAATGAAAAAATGGCACACAAGTCGTAATTCTAGTCAGGCATATTCTAGGATGCTATTATACTCATAATTTGATTAACTTTTACAATGGTACCAACCCCAAAAGCACGTGAATAAAATCAGCTGTTCAACACAAAAAGTTCATCGATCCGCGACAAAATGTATGGAAAATGTAGGTAATTTTCGCTTGTCAGGGTTGATCCCATAGTAAAATACCTATATTGATCCATATGTGCGCTAAGCTTAAGACTATTGGCTCACAAAATAAAAAAAAATCGTAAACTTTTGGGGACCCATTTTGCCCCATTTAAAGATAAACTATCATTATCATAATACTACATTATTTAAAAAAGCGCATTGAAGTTTTGGGACGTATCTGACCCCTAAGGATTTTTTTAAGGAAAATTTAGAAAACAGGTACAGCCATGTTTTTTATTTAGTCTCAAAAGCATCTACACAAAGTTTCATGTCAATCGGTACAGGGAATAAGAAGTAACATGCAAACAAAAAGGGCCCGTTTTACCCCGTAAGTTAGAGTTGGGTACGTTTTTCATCCTTAGTGCTTCATTATGTCGTACGATGTACGTATATTCCAAATTTCAAGCTCGTATCTACAGCGGTTTGGGCTGTAGCCTAAACTTATTAATTTTGCGTATCCCTAAGGAACCTTATAGATTTTCCTGGATTTTATTAGTTCCTGTATTAAAACATGCTGTGTGCCTCGTTTATACCAATTTTCAACCATAACCGTTCAGCTGGTTCGATGTAAATGACGCTTTTTTCACCAACTTTGGGACCTTATTTGACCCCTTAGATGAAGAAAATTCGGAAAACAGGAAAAAACGTGACTTTTATTTTATTTGGAAAGCATGTATACAAAGTTTCATGTCAATCGGTACAGGGAATAAAAAGTTACATACAAACGAAAAGGGCCCATTTTACCCCCTTAGAGGTCGAAAGTTCAAAATTTTTGTCCTTAGTGCTCCATTACGTCGTTCAATGTACCTATATCCCAAATTTCAAGCTCATATCTTCAGCGGTTGGGCTGTAGCCTAAACTTATTAATTTTGCGTATCCCTAAGGAACCTTATAGATTTTCCTGGATTTTATTAGTTACTGTATTAAAACATGCTGAGTGCTTCCTTCATACCAATTTTCAACCATAACCGTTCAGCTGGTTTGATGTAAATGACGCTTTTATCACCAACTTTGGGACCTTATTTGACCCCTTAGATGAGGAAAATTCGTAAAAACAGGAAAAACGTGACTTTTATTTTGTTTTGAAAGCATGTATACAAAGTTTCAAGTCAATCAGTACAGGGAATAAAAAGTTACAACAAACGAAAAGGGCCCATTTTACCCCCTTAGAGGTCGAAAGTTCAAAATTTTTGTCCTTAGTGCTTCATTATGTCGTACGATGTACGTATATTTCAAATTTCAAGCTCGTATCTACAGCGGTATGGGCTGTAGCCTAAACTTATTAATGTTGCGTATCCCTAAGGAACCTTATAGATTTTCCTGGATTTTATTAGTTCCTGTATTAAAACATGCTGAGTGCTTCCTTCATACCAATTTTCAACCATAACCGTTCAGCTGGTTCGATGTAATTGACGCTTTTTTCACCAACTTTGGGACCTTATTTGACCCCTTAGATGAGGAAAATTCGGAAAAACAGGAAAAAACGTAACTTTTATTTTGTTTGAAAAGCATGTATACAAAGTTTTAAGTCAATCGGTACAGGGAATAAAAAGTTACATACAAACGAAAAGGGCCCGTTTTACCCCCTTAAAGGTCGAAAGTTCAAAATTTTCGTCCTTAGTGCTCCATTACGTCGTTCAATGTACCTATATTCCAAATTTCAAGCTCATATCTTAAGCGGTTTGGGCTGTAGGCTGTCTGTCAGTCAGTCACTCAGGGAAGCCTTTTATATAATAGATGAACAAAAAGTCATTATCAGAGGAACGTAAATTCTTTATTTTCTCTATGCATGTCTCTAAGCATCTTGCTGAGCATAATTCAGGTCTCTGATCCAAATACGAAAATTTCAGAAAAGGCTGCGAACAATTTGGGTTTGAGGTCTTTATAGTATCAGATATTTTTAGTAAAATTGTGTCACGGATGCTATTAAGCTGAATATTATTAATTTACTATGGTTTTACTAGTGAAGTTTATGGTTTTACTAGTGAAGTGAACTTTTACTAATGAATATGTCGGAACTCTGTGTGCAGACCAGAACCTACAATGTCAGTGTCTTTTTTTGAAAGAGTTTCTAAATCAAAATCTTCGTTAGTCGCATTTCTTTGACAAATACTTTAATATTATGCCTGGATCCCAATATATTTGGGAGCTGGGGGCCTTGATCTAAACACTCCTTTCATAAAACGTTTTACATCGGCATCATTTGATATAATTATGTTCATTAATAATGTGTAGTTATAGCAGACTTATACGAATTTATGGTACCAATAATGTGTAGTTATAGCAGACTTATACGAATTTATGGTACTTAGCACCCTTATTAAATACTTGGGTCAAGAATTCTATTACTTCTGCAACTGTTTTATTTTGGGTGCAAAATTTAGCCCAGTATTTGATACAATAACCATATTGTTTATAGGTATTGGGATAATGAATCTAACATAATTTCTATTGAACTGGGTGGAAAACCCTTTAGTTACCCACGTTTGCCGGACAACTTCGCGGCATCTAGTGCCAGGGTCTTGTAGAGCTTGTGTAACGTCCTAAATGGAGATTTAAGAAGGTGGAGATTGGGGTCAAAGAAAATCATGTCAGAAATCAATTTTTGAAAAACTGCGTTGGCCAGTATGGGACCACAAAAATACCTTCCCTTACTTATAATTTTATGGATTGTCTTAACAATTATTTAGTAGGGAAGAAATGCACAGAATGTCAGATTTTTCGAGATACCGTAAAAGCATCTATAGCATCAGGATCAATTTTCCATGTCACTTGAGTGCAACTTAGTGTTAAATCTGCTTGCAAATAAATCAATATCTGGGTAACCCAATTTATCTGTTATTTTAAGAAACGCATAATCAGCTCATTTCCATTCAATGTCTACAACTATATATATATATATATTTTTTTTTTTTAAATAATCAGCATTATTGTCTTACTTGCTATGAATATAGGATGCATTTAGCCAGATTCAACCCATGTCCAAATGTCTGGAGATATTTTTTCAAGTGCTTATACTGAATACTTCAGCAGTAACATTGCCTAATCTAGTAGTATATCAGAATCAGTAATATTTTTAGCAAAAGATTTCAATGCTTGAAAAGCTTATAGTTCCAGTTCATTAACCACAACAATCTTCATTATTACAATAAGCGCCCCATCCGGTAGTAGATGAATCGGAATAGATTACTAATTTATATATATATATATATATTTTATAATTATTAATTAATCACTACATTTAAGCGGTAAATGTACCTTGGACAAACGCCATCAGCGAATTTTTTTTTTTTTTTTTTTTTTTTTTTTTTTTTTTTTTTTTTTTTTTAAGGAAATTTTGAATTTGGTCATAGCTTTGGTTGTCTAATAAACATTGGTATTGTACTGTTCAAATTTTTTTTGTATATAACCAAGAATATCTTATAGCTGGGCACACTGTTATCAACAAGCCTATCAATGACTCGAGAAAAGTCCCCGACATTCATCTTTTTTACATTTTTTACAAGATTTTTGACTTCTTATCTTCAGGCAGGGCCATAATCATGACAATCAAAGAAAAATCCCAGAAATTGGCACTAAAGAGCTTTTCTCATAGTTTGCTATAAAACCAAGATTTTCCAATAGTGTTTTTATTGAATTTGCGTTTTCTTGGCAGTCAAGAAATGTTAAACCAAGACGCAATAATATCAATCAATCAATCATTTATTTCACAAAAAATTAAATATAACTACATATATTATCATCTAAATAGATAACAGATATTAAACCTTTTAATTGTAAATTTAGTAAATACATACGGTGCGGTGGACAAACCAAACGGTAAACAGTTAGATTTATATAAGACACTTTTATATTTAAATCGTAGGCATATTCTATACGATTTATGTATAGAAAGTAAAAAGTGAGTATCTTTAAGATCAATATAATAGCCATATAGCAATTCGATATTATCAATTTTGATGCGGTTCTGTAGTCTGTGCATTTTAAAATGATAAGTGTCAATAAATTCATTCAATTTCTTTAAGTTCAAATAAAACGTTTTGGCACAATAAATATTCTAGAAAGAAATTGATCATCAAACTGTTGACATTCGGATATGGCATTAATATCTAGCAGTTTATTTATGGCTACTGTGAAATTGAAATCTTCCTCTTTCGATAGAGGGTAGGTAAGGTCCGGTGGGTTGTTTTAACAGGTAAATGAGGTTTTATAACCTTTTTTGCATTCTAATATTGTGGGATCGGATGTAATTTGAGTCCAATTTTGATAAAAAGATACCTCATCTATCTCTGCACAGCAGTCATCCTCTGGGACTGTGGCGTGCGGTCGCAACGCACGGGCCGCTGAGGCCGCTCCGGCAGGCGCATGCTTCTCGTCACAGGCCGCGGCAGGGTGAATTCGCCGCGGGAGCGCTGAGCTTAGCCCTTGCTGAAACTTGCGGTGCTGAGAGTTCAAATTCTTTTTAATAAAATGGTTATTATTAAAGTGGTTGTGTGCCATCTGAACCGGAATTTTTAAGTCATCTCCGGTCTTCTATATTATTGTTTTTTTTAATTTTGCCGTCATATTATCGCCAAAAAGATACTTGTATCTCTGGGATCATGTCTTGTTTCTTTGAGGTATGAGTTCACTGCTTCTAAAACAAAGTTTCGTCGAGTGGACGTCTGTCTAACGCATAGTATGCGACAGGCGTCGCTTAGCGGTTTTAATAAAGTGTATTTGTACAGCAGTTCATCAATCGCTGTGGCTAAAGCCGATAAGGCAATACCTTATTGTATTTGTTTCGCGACAATTTATGCATCTCTTTTTTGCAAGGATTCTGGCAGGGCAGTTTTGACCTCGGCATTCAATTCGGGAGCTAACAGGAATTCGCAATTACTAGGCACAGCATAGGTATTGCAACTTTTCCTTTCCTTCTTTTTCTAAGCCCTTGCTGAGGGTATTTTGCCAAAGAGCAGCGACGTCTTTATGTATCACTGGTCCCAAACTTATCTCTAACTGAGGCGCATTTCCCAGAAGTTCCAAGATGTCTAAATAGAGCGCGATGGCAGGCGCGGCAAGCTCCTCCATTGTAGCAGGTGCGGCGTCCGGATCGCGCTGGCTAGCGTCGGTGGCCCATGGCCCCGGGGAGCACGGCGGAAAGCAACGAAACTGTGTAAAGACACGGTTTCTTGACGTTGACAGTATCTGCCCGGGTATGGCAGTAACGCATCAACTTTGCTCTCGATTAACATAACACGTGGAAAGACACCGGTGGCCGATGGCCCCGGGGAGCACGGCGGAAAGCAACGAAACGGTGTAAAGACACGGTTCCTTGACGTTGACAGTATCTGCCCGGGTATGGCAGTAACGCATCAACTTTGCTCTCGATTAACATAACACGTGTAAAGACACATGTCGGGACAGTATGTTCCTTAAATTTGTATCGTATATGGATATTGCTTAACTTTAATAAGTGTAAAAATTGCGGGTATTTTTGCGAGCACAAAAATGTATAAAAGTAGATTACTTACGAGTACTTTCTGTTTCACATCAATAAGTGTAGCAAAATTGTGGGTATTTTTGTAAGCACAAAAATGTATAGAATTAGATTATTTACTTTCTGATTACGAATTTCTTCCTCGTCACTCTCACTTTCACATCTTCGTTATCTCGAATATCCCATTTTTAGAGCAAATTAAACCAACAATTTTAATTGTTAACTGTAGTCTGGTGAACGTGCGAAGGCCTCGACACGGAAACACGGAATGAAGTATGGCGCCTGAAGTCGGATGGGCGGTGACTGTAGAGGAAGTGGTCTGGTAGTCGTTGACGATATTAAGTAAAGGGTAACAACATAACAAAAAAAAATAAAAAAAACAGGAAAATCTTTAAAAAATCCGTGTTGAAGGCCGGTACCTGGAAGCATATCTACAACATGTAAACTAAAAATCGCAAAGAATGAAGCCGTGAAACATAACTAATGATTTCCTTTGTTTATTTCGACCCAAGTTATACGCGCAGAGAAATTCAGCTTTAAACATTCTGTACGACTATAATAATTAATGGGCATAACAAATTGACGTTATTAGTAAGTTCCAAGTAGCCCAATGTGTGGTCTCCATACGAGAACTTTACAGCCCCATTGTACATCTGTTTTACGAACTATATACCCTTCTGTTGTCATTTCCGGCGGGCTATGTCGGTAACTTTGGTTTTGGTTGATATTTGGATATTAGGCACATTATAAGCCCGATTACAGAGGCGCCATCGTAATTATAATAGCTAAATAGCATAGTTCTGTTTCTTTTTCACTTTAGGCATTCGACAGAGAGAACGCTTTTTACGTTGCTATTAAATTTACGCTGGCGCCTCTGTAATCGGGCTTATTGTATAGTTAAGTTGTTGTGTGTAATTGTAATAATTATTATGCTTCCTAATAATTCTGTTGAATACATAATTAGATAATAATTGTAGTTTTGACGACTCGTAGTATATTTTTGTATACTAATGAATGTAAATTTCCTTATTGAAAATAAATGACTATCAATACATATCACTACATAGTATTAAACAAAGTCGCTTCCCTGTCCGTCTGTCACTTTATCTTATATCTTTAAAACTACTCAACGGATTTTAATGCGGTTTTTAATAGATAGAGTGATTCAAGAGGAAAGTTTATATTAATACACCTGAGCGAAGCGGAGGCGGGTCGCTAGTCTATCTATAAAAATAAGTGCTTACCAAACATTTTTTTTAAATCAAGGTACCTATAGGCCGAATCATACAAGCGTCAGCGCATCAGCGGATATGAAGTTGGCTTCAAGCTGAGCAATATTCAACCAAGCTCACATAAAGCCGTGCGTTGATTGGGTTTTACGCAGTTTGTAGCTAACTTCACATCCGCCGACTTGTGTGATTCGGTCTTTAGCCTAGTGGAATAACTCTTGCCTTAGAATATTGGGGGCGTGGATTCAACTCCCGGTTCCCGTGTCAATTTCCAAACGTATTGTTTGGAATTTCTACATCGCTTTTCAATGAAGGAAAATATTGTGAGGCAACTCAGGCAATCAACATACGCTTGGAGAATAAATTCGATGGCTTTTGTGGATCTATTCAAAGGGACAGAACCGCAGCGTGCTGGATAAATATATTATCCTCAATCACCTATAGAGGATAAACCTACGTTCAGCTGTAGACATAAAACAAGCTGATAAATACAGTTTCATAGCATAAATACCCACTCAAATTGTTTACGCTTTGTCTACATTTCGGAGGCTCGTCTCAATTTCCAGTAATTTATGGAAAATTTATGAAACAATTTGGAGAATATTTATTGCTCTAACGGAATACTTTGGGTGAAACAAATTTGGTGTAATTGGGCTGTGATAGACTAAATATTTGGGCGTGGGCCATTTAGCCTAAAACGATTGTTTCTAAGGGCTTTTGGGGGCTTACAATTTGCTTACAAATATTCTAAGAAACTTATATGAGGTGTATCTTTGTTTTAAATAGTAACCGTTGGCCACTGAGGCCTCTACATCTTACCGAACATGAGTGACTAAGCCCTTAAATTAGGTTATAGGGTGACTAACGAAAGGGCACCTGAAAAGGTACGGACTTTGGCTTGGGCTGCTACTGGCTGGGGAGATCTGACTTGCCCGGGTACCCCTATTGGGTTGATCTGGTTGATTATTGAGAGAATCTAACCTATCTTTTGAAAGATTCGGAGGGTGATAGACCTCGTCGGTGGGGTCAGTGTGTGTCTGTGTGCCTTTGGTAACCGGCGCCTATACCTAATACAGAATACTCCCTGTTGCAAGGAGCAGTCAGGTCAGATGACCCTTGCGCTGGAGAATCGACTACGGCGATGGGGTCAGGGGGTGTGTCAGAAGGCAGTGTGATCGTAAAGGCTTTAAATGAGGGACATATACTAGGTTTACTTCTACCTACTGACTTACTTAATTCCATCATTACGAACAACTTTTATTATGGGATCGACAAAGCCTGACAATGCTTTTAACATCTTTCACTAAATGCGTTCACTATTCGTGGGTAGGTCTATGTCCTGTAAGGCTGGTACAGTACTAAGTGTGTGAAATAAATTTATGAATAATCCTGAAATCTCTAAGACAGACAAAACGTTTATTGAATTGTGACAAATTTGGTGGCACAGTTATTTTTTTTGTTTTATTTTAGGATTTCAGGATCGTTTGACTTATCGACGACATCACCGAAATCACATATTGTTGATCGAATTTCTCTCTTCTGTGGTCGAACCTATAGTAAAAGTTGATCATAATCGTGAGAATAGTGACAAAATATTAAATTTATTTCCCTTAGAATATCCGTTGATGCTTAGGATTATTTGCCTTTTTTGGATCTACTCTGTCAAAATAAGATATTTAACAAATTCTAACAAACTCATCATTCATCATCATCAGCTATGAGCTCCTAGATATATATTGAAGTGCTTTAAGCGTCTTAGTTTTTACAGTTTTTTATGACCTTAAATTATAATCCTCTAAAAAGTCATATTTTTATGCAAAAACTTGACTGAAAAGTAAAAATAAACTAAAAAAATCCGAAAATAATAAGATGTACGGGCGTGCAATATTTCTTGCTCAAGCGATTGACACTAAATACATAACATTTTAATACAATTTAAGGGGTGAAAAGAGTTTTCTCTCGGAACGTAAATTTTATCAAAAATGTACTGAAACTGGTCGATTCCCGATCCTCATAAGAAACACCCGCAGACAAACATAGTATTTAACCAGTTAGTGTACAAAACAGTTCAATTAGCACAAAAATAGCCCAAATAATTTTACCAAGAATGTTCTCAATGTATTATCTGTTTCCGGGAACCATGTAGCAAACAATTAGTCTATCCAACAGATTGGAGTGGGAGGACGCGTGTATCCCTGATGTAAACGATTTATCTCTGCAAAAAAGGTATTTTGTTGGTATAGTACCCACTTAAGTACCTGACGAAATATTAATGTAACTTTTTTCGTTTTATATAATTTAGGGAGATACTAAGTTTAGCCCGCGGCTGCACCTCCGTGATTTTTTTAACTTTTGTGGTGTTCCGGAACTATTTATTTTTTCGGAATACGATGTCGCTTACTTTCCGACCTTTGAACTATATATAATCACGAAAATAAACATGTCAATCCGTTGCTTTGAAATCTTGGATAAAATAACACAAACATGAAATGGTAATAATCGTACATCTTCGTTAATAATTATTTTTTGCAATAAATAGCATGACCGACTTCACCCGTGTACATAATCATTACATAGTATAAAACAAAGTCGCTTTCCACTGTCTGTCCCCATGTATGCTTATATTTTTAAAACTACGCAACGGATTTTGATGCACTTTGTTTTAATAGATAGAGTAATTCAAGAAAAATGTTTATATGTATAATAAATCTGTGCGAAGCCGGGGCGCATCGCTAGAATGCAAATATTATGCACGGATCGATGTAGCTTTTTTCACATTATTGTTGATTTATCAAAAATGGCTCCGCCGATTTTAATAAAATTTAAATGGGGCCAATTTCAAAGTATATTATTTCCAATAAAAAAGAATTATTGAAATCGGACTACTATTAAAAATGTTATGCGTGGTTATATATAAATATATATATATATATATATATACGCGTCGAATTCGTCGGTCAAAAAGTAAGTATAGTCGTTTACCTAGGCCGAGTGGTTAGCTCTGTTGTCAAAGTTTTTAAGCCATCTGAAGGCCTCTAACATGTCTAAACGGCTAAAACGCCCGAGACCTACTATTTAACTAGTCATCCGAGCCACAGTAGCGCTCATTTGAAAGTGCGACTCGCGGTCACCCATCCGAAGGCTGACGGTGCCGCACGTTGCTTAAATTCGGTGATCGCTGACAAACACCTCGTCAAACTACACTATGACCGTTTTTGTTATAAATAAAGGTGATACTTATAATGAACATACATAGGTAAATAGTCGTGGTGGTGTAGTAGTAGTACACCCGCCTTACAATCGTGAGGTCGTGGGCTCAAATCCCGCTCCCGTACCAATGAGTTCTTTGAAATTTATGTATGAAATTTTACACCATTGGCTTTTCGGTGAAGGAAAACATCGAGAGGCAATCTGCATACGTCCTTAGAAGACTTTCCATAGCTTGTGAATCCACCAATCCGCACTGGGCCAGGGTGGTGGATATGGCCCAATCACCCTTCGTAAGTAGGCCTACGTCCTGCAGTGGATTATTAAAAAAAGGCTGGTACAGTACAGTATATAGGTAACTAATATAAAATGTATATCACGGATAATTTAGGTAATAAGTGTATCAATTTAAAACAAGCTGTGGGCATGAATCACCCACGTAGACAATGTGCAAAAACAATATGTTAATACATTCACGTAGGTAGAGAGAAACCTGTGTCTACATTACTACATCTTTTATACTGGTAATAACATCATAGACTTTATTTATAGCTCGCAAAATATTATTATGTAATATGAAAATAATATAGGCGCACGTCATAATGGTATATAATAATCAATCCGACCTGGAGCTCAATTTCCTAAACTTTTGAAAATTACTTGTCGCATTATACGAGTATTTGCTATCTCGTTCGCACTTAGATAAATGTTCGATGCTTCTGCTCTTACAGTCTCGGGACCAGTTATCACGGACGGGACAGCTTAGGCGAGGAATGCCCAATTATATAAATGCCCAAATCTGGCAGTGGCTAATTCTAGGAATGCTTAATTATCAAAATGGAAAAATAAATTAAATTAAGAATTGTATTTGGAAAATCGTGACCGGTAGCTAGCGGCAACAACCTCTTAGGGCGAGCTTAGTACATTCAGAAGGGAAGAATTATTTCTACTATGGGACCAACCGAAGCCAAATTTGCGAAAAAGTTTGCAGTTCTCTAGAAAAAGTCCTTTGGTACATCAACAAAATGTTTGGGACAGCCGATTTCTTTTCGCAGAATCTGTATTGTTTGGCCCCATAGTAAAATTTGTTCACTCTGTTGCAGAGGCGGCTCGTGACATTTTTTGATGGGGGTTCACAAAAAAATAAACAGTAAACCAGAGCTTGCTTATTAACTTATTTTATTTGTACAGTAAATCTATTCGCCGGTCTTTTTGGGTATTGCGGCGTTTCATTAATCATATATGGAATTAATTAAGCGTTTTTCTATTCTTATCCACACACCAATACAATACCTTGGTAGGTATTTTGAAATATTACTTAGATTTAAAACACGCGTTAAAGATTTAGTTTTCGTTCTACATTTTTGAGTACTTCGTGCAATTTCAGGACGTGGTGACCCCTTAGCTTTCAGTTCAAGGAGCATTTAGAAAGTCTTTTCACACTACCTATTTAATAAAATATACACTGTGTTTATACTGTTCCATTTTTACACAAAATGTCGCTCACAAATTATTCTTTAACATTTATTTACTTACAAAACTGCGAAATGATTCCGATGCCGACGTTTGTTTGTTTGTATAAACTAAGAACAGCAACATAGCATAAGCAGAACATCCCCTCGGCGCGCGCGGCACGACCGAACTCACATGGTTCGGCAACGTTCTGGAGCGGCGCTCCAGAATCCAGATTAGGTTAATTTTTCATACGAAATCTTTTGTTTCACGTGTTGGCCTGTGTCAATGTGTCTCTTTCGCACTCATTGAACACAGTACTAGGATTGGACAAATTTTCGTTTCATAGTAGCGCAATCGCTGGCGCTCCACTCGTTACAACTTGACGCCAAATGCGCGTATACCTGCGTATTTATAGGTAATATGATAGATCATTGCATATAGGCGTAGTAGACTAGAAATAAGTAATGTAAGTAAGGATATTATGGTATTATTTCAAAAGTATAGATTACCTACTTATTAAGTCATTTTCGTGGGAGTGCACTGAACCAGCTAGTCAAGCATACGACCACGAAATGCCACGAAATGAACTCATTTCGACGTGTGAAAAAGTGACAGATATATACTTTGCCATAACGCTGTCTCGTTCTGACACTACGAACGAAATAATTCGTGGCGCGCATACTAGCCCAGGACGAGCCGCCTCTGCTCTGATGTACTAAACTTGCCACTGAGAGGTTCGAAGTTACTTACCGGAGACCTTGTATACAGGGTTATTTCTAATCAATTAGCATCCTTTTAGGGGTTTATTCTGTACATCAAAACTAACAACTTTTGTTCTACGACTTTCGTCAAAACTAATGTTCAAAAAAAAAATCTGATGTTCCATACATTTTGTCGCGGGTGACGTATATTTTTCTAAGGAACAACATTTCTTTTTTTTTTGACAAATGTCTTATAACAAAAGTTGTTAGTTTTAATGCACAGAATAAGCCTCTAAAAGGATGCTAATTGATCAGAAATAACCATATTAATGTTTTTTTTAAATAAAATTCTCAATTCAAATATGTTTTGCCATTAATTTGAAAATACATATAATTATACGATTGGGCATTCTTAGAACCATTTGCCACTGTTAGAATTGGGCATTCCTGGCGTAAATCAACGGGAACACGGATTTACTAAACTAACTAACTAAGCTCATGGCGTCGTTTAGCTAGGTGTTTGTTAGCGATCACCGAAGTTAAGCAACGTTTGGCGCGGTCAGTCCTCAGATAGATGACCGCGGATAGTATTGACAACTGAGCGCTACCGTGATGACACGTTAAACTATAGGATGTTGGTCTCGGTTGAGTTAACCGTTTAGCCATGTTAGAGGCCTTCAGGCGGCTTACTTACCTGGCTTATTAGATTAGTTAAGTTATAAACATTGAAGTATCGTACACTTAAAATAAGACTAAGTACCTAACCTACCTATGACTTGAATGATGATTTTACACGCAATTTTTCAAAAGACCCATAAATCATAGATAACAAGACGTAAGAAGTAAATCATACTTTATGACCTTTAAACTAGGTATATCCATGCCAAAAATCTAGTCAATCCGTTGTTCTATAGCTGCATTAAAGAGTAACAAATTATAAATTAACATACATACTCACTTTCGATGTAATGATATTAAAATTAATAAGGATCAAAGAATAGCTTTTTACAAGGTGTATTAAGTTAATTAACTTCATAAAATCTTAAAAACTTTTTTGGCTTTGAATTTTATAAATTAACTTATAAAATATTTATGTGATGTTAGCTTTTGAATACCTTTTTATGACAAAGTCATTGCAATTAAATGAATTAATTTTGAATACCAATAGATTCACTGAATAAGCTTTTTTAAATGATATCTCGTCAACAAGTGCTTTTTGGTGAACTTTTTCAGCAGCCTCAGAAAAATTTGGTTTCGTTAGAATTGTAATAGCATCTACATAATTTTTGAAAATAAATGAAGTACCGATATATCAATCATGTTCTTGTCCTTATTTCCCACTAGGTGGGGTTGGCGCAGCATGTTTCCTTTCGCCACTTCATATTATCATAAGTCATTTCATCTTCAACTCCTTTCTTTTTTTATGAAGAATAGGGCTACATTTGGTCACTAACTCGCCTGATGGAAAGTTGTAGTCGAAGATGGAGTATGACGGTCCGCATTATGAAGGAAGAAGCGAATCACTTAGTACCTACGGTCTTTCGCGACGGTTTCTCTTGCATGGCATCTTTCACACATTTCATCCACTCTCTTTTTGGTCGTCGCATCTTTTTTGGTCTTCCCCTCTTTTTTTGGTTTCCCTTCTTTTTTTGGTCTTCCCCTTCGATATCAATTTTAATTAAATTTAATTGCTAAAAATATAAAGGATCAGATTCTGATTATTTTTAATTTTTTACTATGAATAGGATAAAAATATAACTGTCCAGTTTTAAATTTACCCACGCGACCTACTGACCTACGCTCTCAACCGCCATATCCCTAATTTTAATACTCTATTTTTAACCATTTAATTTTGGAAATAATTTATCATTATTTTTGTATCATCATCATGTCAGCCGTATGATGTCGACTCTTGGACACAGGGCTGACCAATTGGTTTCCAATAAGAACGGTTGGCAACAGCTTGCATCCAGACGCTGCCGTTACTGGTGCGTGGTCTCTATTATAGTACTTTACGGCCCCATCGGCTGACGTTTTGCGTGCTATGTACCTACCCTGCCTATTGCTATTTTACACACTAGCATGCAGAATTAATGACCTCTGGAGCTGTAAAGTTCTCCAGTGGAAGCTATGTACTGGCATGTGTTATGTAGCGCACATCGACTTGGCGTTTTTTCTGATCTTCTTCTTCGTCGTGTAGATGATTCTCAACATCATATGATTTTCTCCCAGTACTCAGCTACACTCGTCCCGCCGGGGGTAGCCTTGTAGAGGTCTCGCAATGTGCACGCATTCGGACACTGAGGGCATGAAAGAAGGTGCTGTAGGTGCTTGTCTGCGCAGGCGCTCCGCAGTCGCACTACACGGCTGCAGTGTCCGAGTAGCCCCACTTGGCCATTTTGGTCCTGCACCGGCCTACTTACTTATGTCCGCAGACGGTTCAGGGACTTCCATGTAGACCACGGGAGATCACTGCCCGCTGGGAGGGTTTCGAAAGGCTCTAAAAGTCTGGAGGTGGTGAGTATGTGTTTTTCCGTGTGTTGAGGCGGGCTTCGGCAGCATGTACTTTTAGAGCAGTGGTTCGTTTTTAAAAGCTTTTTCTACTTTTTATTCGGATGACAGGTGTTTTAGAGCCATATAGAAGGTGCCTAGCGTCTGTCTCTTGTTTCTGCTTTTCGCCAGAGCAGGGAACTGTCCAGTTTTAAATTTACCCACGCGACCTACTGACCTACGCTCTCAACCGCCATATCCCTAATTTTAATACTCTATTTTTAACCATTTAATTTTGGAAATAATTTATCATTATTTTTGTATCATCATCATGTCAGCCGTATGATGTCGACTCTTGGACACAGGGCTGACCAATTGGTTTCCAATAAGAACGGTTGGCAACAGCTTGCATCCAGACGCTGCCGTTACTGGTGCGTGGTCTCTATTATAGTACTTTACGGCCCCATCGGCTGACGTTTTGCGTGCTATGTACCTACCCTGCCTATTGCTATTTTACACACTAGCATGCAGAATTAATGACCTCTGGAGCTGTAAAGTTCTCCAGTGGAAGCTATGTACTGGCATGTGTTATGTAGCGCACATCGACTTGGCGTTTTTTCTGATCTTCTTCTTCGTCGTGTAGATGATTCTCAACATCATATGATTTTCTCCCAGTACTCAGCTACACTCGTCCCGCCGGGGGTAGCCTTGTAGAGGTCTCGCAATGTGCACGCATTCGGACACTGAGGGCATGAAAGAAGGTGCTGTAGGTGCTTGTCTGCGCAGGCGCTCCGCAGTCGCACTACACGGCTGCAGTGTCCGAGTAGCCCCACTTGGCCATTTTGGTCCTGCACCGGCCTACTTACTTATGTCCGCAGACGGTTCAGGGACTTCCATGTAGACCACGGGAGATCACTGCCCGCTGGGAGGGTTTCGAAAGGCTCTAAAAGTCTGGAGGTGGTGAGTATGTGTTTTTCCGTGTGTTGAGGCGGGCTTCGGCAGCATGTACTTTTAGAGCAGTGGTTCGTTTTTAAAAGCTTTTTCTACTTTTTATTCGGATGACAGGTGTTTTAGAGCCATATAGAAGGTGCCTAGCGTCTGTCTCTTGTTTCTGCTTTTCGCCAGAGCAGGGAACTGTTCTACGTACGGAAGGTGGTACAATTCCAGCTAAGGGATAGGTCAAGTTGAGCGGAGTGGGCTTGAGGCACCCCGTGATTTTTCGGCAGGTCTCGTCAAGGGCGACGTCTACTTCCTTAGCGTGGATGGAGCGGTGCCACACTGGGCATGCGTATTTGCCTGCTGAGAAACAAAGTGCCGGCCATGACGTTCGCAGGACATGAGGCGAGGTGCCCCAGGCTGTTGATGTAAAGCGTGCTAATGGGTTGTTAAGGGATCCAACTTTTTGTTTAGTTTTATGACATTGTTGTTTGTATGTGAGCGATCTGTCAAGGGTTACTCCTAAATAGGTTGTTCTATTGCAGTGTGCTATTTTGATGTTTCGCCAGTTGATGTTGAGTGTTCTATTTGTATGTTGGTTCCTCAGGTGAAAGACACAGGTTTGTGTTTTGAACTGGTTTGGCGTTAAAGCGTTTGCGTCAAAAAACGCCCCTAACTCTTCCAGTGCTTGAGCAAGTCTTTTTTCTGATGGCAGTGCAGGACGGACACAAGAGGGGGGTTCTGAGCAGACGATCGCACACTGCAGGTAAGTCGTTTCTAAGCCATCATACTGGAGATCTAAGAGTCTACTGGAGTAGGAGACTGCCTCGGTGGCCCAGTGATTAGCAACCCTAACTCCTAAAACGCGTGGGTTCGATTCCCACTCAGGCCAAGCATTTTAGTGATGAACTTAGATGTTTGCTGTTTCTCGATGTTAAATATCTATACAGGGTTATCTGCTTACCTTGCACTAAGCCGAAAGGGGGTGATTAAGACCATAATTATGAACAACTTTTACTATAAGGCTAACCCGGGATTCGAGAAAAAATCAGCTTTTCCATACAAAATTGTAACTCGGAATCAACAAAATGTATGAAACTGCTGATTTTTTTTCTCGGATTCCGGGTTGGCACTATAGTAAAACTTGTTCATAATGATAGTCTGAAACACCTATTTTAGGCCTAGTACACTAGTTTTAAATAACACTGTATACGTTAGTATGTATTTAAAAATATGTAAGTATTAGGTAAATAAGTCTTTGGCAATCATACGAGAAACTTAAATTAGTTTGGGGTCAGAGATCGTGAGTAATGTCCCCTAATATTAAAAAAAAACTGTAGTAAAGGTCTACTTCTACCAGTGTCTCATTATGACGATGATAGTACAGTACAATTAACCTCAAGAGTAAAGACACTGTCATAACAGAGGGTTCTTCTTTACCGCCCTACTTTTAAATGTACCTACGTGACCCACTGACCTGAGTTCTCGAGTCGCCATGCCCCTAATTCTCTGTACGAGTATGTGATGTGTACACAGTTGTACCTACAAAGTACTCTCCCATAAAACACCCTCGTTGGAAAAGCACTAAAATTCTAATAAAATCAATGGATGTTTACGACGTAGGTAACTAAGCTTTTGATTATGGAAAATTCTGGCTCTTTACGTTTTATTGCGGTTGTTAAAATCTGTTGGTGAATTATTTTAGGTTAGTTTTCATACGATTGTTATTGAATAATCATTTTTTTTCATTGAAAATGAAAGTGTAGGCTCAATTTTTAAGGCCCCAGCCCCGTGCGGCTCTAAATTTAGTGAAGGCGCCTTTTTTAGATAAAGACCTTTTAGACAAGGTCCAAGAATAAAATTTGTCATTTAAAGATAGTACAAGCTTAAAATTAGTATAAAAGATCGATGCTTCGAGGAAAAGCGCTACTGGTCATCTGTGATGGTTGTTAAATAATATCTTTTAGCAAAAAATAGCATGACCGACTTCACCCGTGTACAGAATCATTACACAGTATAAAACAAAGTCGCTTTCCGCTGTCTGTCCCCATGTATGCAAATCTTTAAAACTACGCAACGGATTTTGATGCAGTTTATTTTAATAGATAGAGTAAGTCAAGAGAAATGGTTATATGTATAATACACCTGTGCGAAGCCGGGGCGCATCGCTAGAATACAAATATTATGCACGGACCGATGTAACATTTTTCACATTATTGTTGATTTATCAAAA
The DNA here is from genome assembly GCA_949316475.1 of Hypomecis punctinalis. Classification (NCBI taxonomy): domain Eukaryota; kingdom Metazoa; phylum Arthropoda; class Insecta; order Lepidoptera; family Geometridae; genus Hypomecis; species Hypomecis punctinalis. The sequence continues at coordinate 26,552,718 of OX438795.1, forward strand.
ATGGCTCAGCCAATTTCAATAAAATTTAAATGGGACCAATTTCGAAGTATATATTCTTTCTAATAAAAAAAGAATTATTGACTATGAAAAAAGTTATGCGTGGTTATATGTACATAAAAAAATATATACGCGTCCAATTATATACGAGTACCTCCTCCGGTGGTTCGTCGGTCAAAAATTAATTACCTACTGCAACATTTTTAATGCTATGAAAAGCTTATCAAAGCTCAGTGTGATGCGGCATTTTCTTTGTAGGTACTTAAGTATATTTTCAATGGAGTTCTTAACTTGCTCCGTCGTTTTTGTCGTTTCAGCCATAGGCCTTCCACTGCTGAACATAGGCCTCCCCTATAGATCTCCATTAAGACCGGTTGGAAGCGACTTGCATCCAGCGCGATCCTGCGGTCTTGATGAGGTCATCCGTCTATCTTTTGACTCCTACGCTGCGTTTGCCTGTACGTATTCTCCTCTTGATAATTTTTCATCCCCCTTGATCATCCCTTCTCAGTGTTAATTTATGTGCCCTGCCCACGGCCAGGTAACTTAAATTGTGTGTCGAAGAAAAAATATCACAAGTAGGTAACTTTATGATGCACATTTCGGAAAGCCATGAGTGCATTTTCAGCATATTGCGTCCTAGCCCTTAGAAGTAGGTATCTTCAATTCTTCACGTGCCGTTTTTAGCAGAATCTCAAAATGGCATACAAGCTGTGGTTTTGCAAAATGACGTTCAGAGGTAGGTATATATGTATGTACTTATACCCATCATTATGAACAACTATGACTATGGGGCCACCCTCGAAATGGTAAAATAACACGAATAAAATAACTGCTCCATACATCTTGTAGTAGCGGATGAAATTATTAAATGGAACATCTGATAATTTTTTCGCCATTTAGTATTGTCTCAAAATAAACGTACTTAACGTTTATAGTTATTATGATGCGTAAAATCATATCCTCGAATATGTCCGTCATCTATACCTAGATAGGTACACCCCATACCTACATATTTTTACCTAGTATTAGAAAAATATGCCTTTTGTATAATTAAAAAAAAAATTGTAGACTACTGATATTTTTATATCCGCAAAGGTGATGTCCACAAGTGGTATATTATTCAGAGAAAAATCGAACCAAGATGATATACATCATTTGAAAGCTTGTTTTATGGGCTTCCAAAAAATATTTAACTAATATTTTTTCACCCCTCCATTTTTTTTAAATGCGAAATGTAAATTGTATGATAAATAACAATACAGCTTATTACTTTTTCTAGTTTAGCAATGATAAAGTGCTTCTATCGTTATTTTACTTGCATTAGTAGCTGATTCATCCACATTCATCGCTTAATTTGCTAAAATTAAAAATGATAACATACCAGTGTGACCAGTCAGTAGGTACAATGTGACAAACAAACACTTTAAAAGTGTGTCTAATTGGTAAAAATGATTTTAATTAACAATTTGGAGGTTACTTAATCAGGGTTGATAGAGATAAACTACTTATTGAGCCAAATATATTTATTTATACTAATAAATTCAAAATTAATTTAAAAAAAATCGGAGTGCTCTTTTTTGTTTTTAACTGTTGTAATAGACTCAGAAAAATATGAACTTTCTCGAAATGTAACGAGTGTAGTGGTTAGAATTTTTGATTATTATTATACCAGCCACCATACATTTTGTGGACATGTCCTTTTGTATGAAGGGTCATAGATATTAAACGCAAAACCTTTTAAGGGCGGGTCTAGTACAACTAGAAAAAACAACTTTAGTGCAACGATTTTTGAAAATACGCAAAAAAAAATCTCTCCTCTATACATTTTACCTCGCGTTGACGTACTTTTTGTATGAAAAAGCTGATTTTTTTCTTCGTTATTTTCCAAAAGCCTTAGAACAAACTATGTTTATCTAGATGTACTAAACCCGCTCTTCTGAGTTTAATACCTATGACCCTGTATATAGATACTAATTCTTATTCAACACCACCCTTCACTTACGGTCTACATCATAACAGTCTGAATCTATTAAACCGTAGGTATAAAAGTATCCTCCCACAACATTGACTCATCTGGTCGTTCACCTTTCTGAATTTAGGTAATTTATGGATACTCAATTAACGCACTGGAAAGTTTTATTCTTTGTCATCAGTTTCGGACGATCAACGCGATTTCTAAATTAATTATTTTGTTTACTTTTACCCATACGCTCGGCAAAGTTACGGCACCGTAAAACTTTCAGCCCAGTGTATTTCTGAATCGGAGGTCGTGGGTTCGAATCCCAGGGCAAGCATGACACTTCTTATTTTTCAAAATTTTGTGCGTAATTTTATTGTTTTACAATCTTTGAAAACCAGCTTCGATAAAATATATTTATTAATCACCGAAAATGGCGCCAACCGACTAAAATCATTGCAATCTATGTACAAAATTCGAATGGTTTACTGAAATCGATGTATTGCATTTTTAGATCATCATGTTCAATTTTCAAAAACCGCTTGACTCATATAAAATAAAAAGTATAGGAAGAAGATCTAGAATATGGACTAAATAAACCAAAAAATAAGAATAATCAAAATCGATTCCAAATTGTCGGAATGATCGCGTAAAAAAACACACAGTGGAATTGAAAACCACCTCCTTTTTTGAAGTCTATTATGAGGCGAATCTCAACATCGTTTTGTTTTTTCCATCACATCTATTCGAAAAGGACAACATGGTTTGCCTTTAAGTGCGCCCAAAGGAGGTGTTTTCTATAAGGAACTTTATAAGTGCGACGGAATTATCTTTGCCGCGCACTTTTTGAATTTGGAACAAATAAGTGCGACGGAATGATCTTTGCCGCGCACTTTTTGAATTTGGAAGTATTTGTAATGTTAGTGTTCAGCGCCAAGAAAATGAATGAAAAGAATTTAAAAATAAGTTTTCATTTGTTTTATTATTAGATACCATTTAATTTCAATTTAATTGTTAGTCTACGTTTTATTAAATAATAATATTATAGTAAAATATGAGGCTCCTTTTGTTTTCTCATAGAGGTGATGAAAAGTAGAGTGTACCACTAGGGCGCAAAATATATTTTTGGCTCGGGCGACGTGCTTTGAATCCCTCGCTACGTTCAGGATTCTACTAAAGAAAAAAGCGCCCTCGCCGTAAAAATATTATTTTGCTCCCATATGATACAATCTACTATTATGGTTTATATTATGTACATTGCAAATGGGCACTTATTGTAGAATCTAACTACCTAAGTCTTATGTAGAGACGAAGTCTTACATAGACTCAGTCTTTCGTAGAGTAACAATGCAAGATGGTTAACCACATTTTCCTACATATTCCAGATATATCAAATTGCATTTGTTATAGATACAATGAAAACCAACCTATCATAATATCCATTGATACCTAATATTATATTACTTTTTGCGTTAGAAGAACCTAAGGTTCTTGTATCTAAGGTTCTCTAACTTCGTAGCTGAATAGAACTGGGTTGGGCAGCTCGGGCGTTTGTCTGTAGGTAACTATACTCTATAAAATTTAACTTAATCTCTGCGACAGTGACATTGACATAGAAGATTGACATTTTTAGAGTTGAGATAGTGGTGGAAAAAATCGATTTTCAAACAATGTTGTAATGAAATCGAATGAGTAGTTGAAGGTGAGAAATTGGATTTTATTTACTTACTATTATTTAAGATCAAGTATGTACACATGTAAATAATGTTATGATATTAATTAAATACTCATAATACTGTAACGATAGTATTTATCGACGTTTTTCACTATTATCGATGCTAATGTAACATATAATTGGGTTTAATTTAATTACACATGTAAAAATGTTATGATATTAAAATATACAATAAAATTAATGATAAATTAAGTTTTATTTAAAATATCGTTACTAGAAACTATCGATATTTTAAATAAAACTCTATCTAAAACTCTGTGGTCACAATCATTCGTCGCCCATCACTAATAGGCATGCCCATAAATATATGCAAGCCCATATGACATTGACAGGAACTGTCTGTACTATTAAGAAATTCAGGACTTCATAGGCGTGATTTTTTTGACAGCTGTCGCAGAGATCAAGTTAAATTTTATAGAGTATAGGTAAGTAAGTCCAATGCAGAATTGCCATATTCGCTTTACAAAGAACAAAATACAGCTGAACTCCGCTCACGAATGTGTGCTGTTTCACGCTAAACCAATGTGTAAGTAACATATTGTGGAATACGAGAGGGCTATGCTCGGAATCACTTTGCGAGATTGAATCAGTTCAGGAATGGTCAGGTTGAAGTGGCAGTGGGCAGGGCACATCTCTCTCGCTCTGGTGTAAGAGTTTTAAGCCGCCTGACGGTATCTTACATGTCTAAACGGTCCAAACAAGCGACACACACAATTTAACGAGTCATCCAAGCCACGGCAGCGCTCAGTTATAAACGGTACTCCCAGTAAACCTAGTTCTATCACGAAATCTTAAAAAACTACGAAGTACATCACACTGAAATTTTGAAAGCATACAATTATTATACAGGGTTATTTCTAATCAATTAGCATCCTTCTAGGGGCTTATTATGTAGGTACATCAAAACTAACAACTTTTGTTCTACGACTTTCGTCAAAACTAAAAAAAAATTTTGTTATTTCATAGTATTCAAAATATCGTTCATTTTCGACAAAATGTATGGAACAGCTGATTTTTTTTTTTTAGTTTTGACGAAAGTCGTAGAACAAAAGTTGTTAGTTTTGATGTACAGAATAAGCCCCTAGAAGGATGCTAATTGATTAAAAATAACCCTGTATACCCTAAAGCTCCAAGAATATTTATTTAAAGCAAAATGCCAACTTATTTATTGCTATCTTAAAATAAAATAGTAGTATAAATTCAATTACTGTGAATATTTTAAGCGTGTGATTTCCGTCATTTACCAGGATTCTGTCACTTGGCAAGGTCACGTGCGCATCTGCATTATTGTCTTGTATAGTCGGAGAGCTTACTACCGAAAGGTCTTTTAACCGACTTCAAAAAAGGTTCTCATTTTTTTTGTATGTATTATTTCAGAAGTTTGCGATAAAATATATTTATCGCAATCGCTTAGTCATTTTTAAAATATCAACGAAATGTGAAAATTAGTAATACATCGATTTTACATCGATCCGCGCGAAATATTCGTATTCTGCTAGCACGAATCATCTATGCAGTAATTTTTACCTTTCTGTTGGTTATTCAAAAATGACTCAGCCGATTTTAATAAGACAATTTCTAAAGTACGATCTACCAAACAAAAAGAATCGTCAAAATCAGTTCATAATTGGTGGAGTAATCGTGTAACATAAAAAAGACATTCAGTCGAATTGAAAACCTTCTTTTTGAAGTCGGTAAAAAAAAAGAATAATCAAAATTAGTTCATAATTGGCGGAGTAATCGTGTAACATGAATACAAAAAAAAAACATTCAGTCGAAATGAAAAACCTTCTTTTTGAATTCGTTAAAAATCAGCACAGCCAGCAGTCAGCGCAGTCTTGTAAAGTAAAACCAGTGTTAAAAACATGGCTCTAACTCTCAGACTATAAAGCCGTTAATGTCTAAATGATATTGATCTTCAGTTAATCACTGTGGGTGGCAAGGTTCCCTTGATGAAAATACGACCCAGGATAATTGATTTACATGAAGGGAATTAAATACTACCGCAGGTTATACCTACCTAGCCACAGTCATCAGCATTATTCATCCATCCATCAGCCGTTGAAAGTCCACTGCTGGACATAGGCCTACCCCAGGGATTTCCAAAAAGGCCGCTTGCCTATCAGCCTCTAATACCTATTTCACTGCAGAATATAGGCTTACCATAGAAAGACGGTTGGTCCAATATTTTTGGCTTATTTATTTTTTATTTATATATAGGTTTGCGTTTCACTATGTATACTGGTAGACTACGATTCACGGGTCCAAGAATTCTTTTCATCATCAGCAACGTTCGCTGATATCAACTGACTACAGAGCCCTTAGTCCAGGTTTTGTGTAGTTTACTTAAACTTTTACGTTCGCGTGTGGCTCCATACATTTTAGCTAGTTTTTCCTCGTTTCCGCCAGGGGCGCTGTACAATAATGTATTGTACAGAGCAATGAGGAGAGAACTGTAGTATCAATTTACGTGTAAACCTGGTCATATACCTTTTAACGCAAATAAAGTAATAGTTATATTTCTGATCTGTTCCAGTCTCATTCAGATAATAGGCCCAATTACAGAGGCGCCAGCGTAAATTTAATAGCAACGTAAAAAGTGTTCTCTCTATCGAATACGTAAAGTGAAAAAGAAACAGAAGTACGCTAATTAGCTATTTTAGCTAAGATTGCGCCTCTGTAATTGGGCCTAATGTCGTAAAATTGTAGGATTTACGAAGTCGCGAGAAAAGTCAACTGTTCTGTTTTGTCCAGAGGGGTTAGTACAGGTTTACCCGTAAATTGAAACTACAGAGTTTCTGTGTGTCTCTATACGTTTTTGTACAGAACCCCTGGCGAAAACGAGGAACTAACACAAATGTATATAGCTTGCACACACAAACGCGCAAGTTCAAGAAAATTTTACAATATTTACTAAAGGCTCTGCAGGCCAATCGCGGTAATTTTAAACAGCTGTGTTCCATCTGTAATTCAGTTAAAGTTCGGTTGCAATTGTAGTTAAGTTTCGATTCATCTTCAAGGCATTAGGTATTGCGCTAAACATCATACACCAACCGTTCATTTGACACCGGTTACGTTCCAACTCTGATCGAGTTGCGTTTCAACTTTAGTCAGAATCATTAGTACGATACGAAAATAGACAAAAAGTAGAAGTTCGGTTAAAGTTCAGTTGTATTTTTTTAGTGCGATTGGCCAGCTGAGCTGATGAACGTTTTGCATGGGACGGCTGTTTCTTTCTCGAATCTAAATTTGACCTCTTAGTAAAAGTTAGTCATAATGAAGAGAATAGGTATATTGTATACAATCTACCTACCTTACCGAGGAATACCCAGTACCTATAATAAAATTGATGTATCTACCTGTGTATGTGCAAATTACTTTTTAATGGTTATTACAAGTACTTGTCAGTGTTTGCATGTTTATAGCAATGTTAATTGATGTTTTTGTTAGCATTTACATTTACCTACATACATAATTTAGTCATTCAAAACTTTTGTACAGATAGTTTTTAAAATATTTTTAGTTTTGAATTTATTGCGATTACTGATCCGTAGCAACATTGAGACGAGTTTTCTGGGTTCCGTACGTTGAAAATAAAACCGTATTTGTTACATCTATGCAATTCGTTTTAAATATTAGCTATAAAATTAAATAATATAACATCAAATCTTGGTAGATAAGTGAAATAAGTACTTTATATTTATAGACCGAGTAGATAGCTCTGATTTCAAAGTTTATTTTTTAAATAATTACATTTTAATCATATTTACACATCGCGACATCAAGTGAGTGATAAGGAAATGAAATCATAGTCATGATAATTGATTAAAATAGTGATGAGAATAAACGTGAAATCATAATCGTGATAATTGATTAAAATAGGTAATTCATAATACAGGGAGTTAGTCTTAACAGCGTCATCAGAAAAACTGTGAAATATTAAATAAATTTCTGAATTCATTAAAGAGTTTTTGTAAAATTCCGATAACAGATTACTCAGTTTTTTTTTAATCCAAATACAGCATTTAATTACGGTAACCCGTGCGTCGTGTCCAACATGGTATGGAAGCGCTCCGTAGGTAATTATTATTTACCTACGTAGGTAGAGCTTCAGTTTTACGCGCGCCATCGTTTGTGTGACATTTTTCCAAAATTATTGAGAAAATTAACCCAATTTTTTACATCGCTTTTGGCATCTATAAATGATACTGAACAACCCATTAAAAGGACAACGCTGTTATACCTAACACCCTGTATTACAAAGTGTACGAATAAAAAAAATATTCATATCATAAAAATTAATTTAAGATACATTTTTTTACAATTATTAAAAGTTTACAATACAAAATATATAATAACTAGATAGGTTTTTTCTGACTGAGTAAATACCTTAGCTGTTTTAATTTGTATACAGTATTTTTACAGCTTTACATATTTTTTTTCACGTCACGGAACCCTGTCAAAAGTATTATGGACACTTTTTTAGCTAAATCTACAACTCTTTATAATTACTTGTAGGTTAGTAAGTATTACATATTTTGATTATCTCATCGTGTCAAGTTATTTCAATGAAACTTCCAGAACAGACATTGTATGCTAAATCAATTCCAAGCACTGTGGTACAGAGTATTTGACAAATTCATCATAAATTTACATAGTTACACTAAAGCGCTCAGAGTTTTGCGAAAAGTTGCGAAAACGTTTGCATATGGTTTTACCCACGTTTTACCGCACTTATCATCAAGTATTTGATCAGTGGATAGAATGAATCAAGAATAGGTAAGAGTAAAGGGTAAGGCAGGCCACCAACCCGCACTGGGTCAGTGTGGGCCCAAACACCTTTCGTAGGCAGGCCAGTATGCTGAATGTGAGTTTTTTCGTAAACATGACGCGCTCGCCGCGAGCGCGTAAGCATGTAATTTGTATGAAAAAATGTACAGCGCCAATAGCGGCGCGTTTTTGAAACACTTTGTGCGAGAACAAGTTCATACAAATTACATGCTTACGAGCTCACTGCGAACGCGTCATGTTTACGACAAAACTCACACTCAGCATACTGTTCCGTAGAGGACTATCGAAAAGGCCGGTACAGTACAGTAAGGCAGCTTGCTAGCCCTGGTGTTCGAATTTCAAGTTGCCTAAAAGCCTCTGACGTGGCCAAATGTATCTACAGAATAGGAGCATAGGATGAGGTATAGAAGGATATCGATCGAGAATTGCTACCACACTAAAGAGTTTGACTAATCCAACTGGTGATTTCTTCTTCTTCGTAAAAAGCGTTCTTTCTATCGAATGCCTAAAGTGAACTTCTACAGTTCGGGATGCACCTTCCGCTGCGTCGCTAAGGAATAAATTGAAATGTGAGCTACACGAGCGACTATTTTATGAGATATATATGACGGAGTGAGACAGCATAGCTGGTTTTAGTTGAAAGCAATACTGATGATTTTAAAGTGGGTATCACCCGAATGGGATCGCATGTGGCAACACTGCATGCTGGTGTTGGAATGAAATGACTTTTGACAGATGACGAAAAAATGTCATGCCATTCCGAGCGCGAGGCGGATTGCACCCTTGCAAATCCATTGACTTTGAAATCTGTTTCATCCTCGAAAATACTTGTTAAATTGATTACTAAGTGATACTAGGTCAATAAAACCACCCGTTTTAGTAGTACAGAGTGTTTGTTTTGGTGAGATGGACAACTGGAGACCGCCGGCGAGCTATACCAATGAATATATTACTTTTTAAAATTACTTGAACTGTATTAAGATTAAAGACTAATTTGGTAATTTTCTAGTTTTATATTATTTTATTTTATTTTTATTCGTGCTATAATTGTATAGTGCTATGATTGGATGTTTTGTAATGTAATGTTTACTTCTTGCCTTGTAACTAATGGTGTTATGAATAAATGACTGTATATAAGACCTGAAAGTCGAGGGTGATTTATTATTGTACCTACCTTTGTTATATTCAACTACTGATTAGGGCCTACTACTACTACTAGGTGATTGGGTCTTATTTACCTCACTGGGGCACTGAGTGCATGTTGATGTATTCACATGTATACGTCATCGAATTTCTTTTGGGAATATATGTAAATTGCCTGCATCCTTGTTATAATTACCCAGACGCAGGTGGCGCGACGAACTGAGCTCGCACGACAAGCACTGGACCACCAACGCAGTACTTAGATCGCGCAGTCTGGAAGGCGGGAAGGGAGGCCTTTGCCTAGCAGTGGTACAATACAGACTCAAAATAATAATCAATAAATTATCTTTGTACTACGCCTACGTGATCATGAATATAAAACAATATGTTACTACTTACTATAGTCTGTTTTATTAGCGCTGAGAACGCACACGCTAGAGAACTCCGAGTCGGAATTGGCCCATGTGCGGTACGACTCTGGTCAAAATATGTTCGCGACCCCAGCCGGCCAATCGCACTAAAAATTACAGCTGAACCACAATTGAACTTTAACCGAACTTCAACTTTTTATCTATTTTCGTATCGCGCTAATGATTTTGACAAAAGTTGAAACGCAACTCAATCAGAGTTGGAACGTAACCGCTGTCAAACGAACGCTTGGTGTATGAAGTTTAGCGCAATATCGAATTCTTTAAAGCTGAATCGAAACTTAACTACAATTGCAGCCGAACTTCAACTGAATTACAGACGGAACGCAGCTGTTTCAAATTAACGCGATTGGCCTGCTGATCCTCTACCAAGAAACGTGGCAACTGCGTTATCGACACGACAGCGATACATATTGAATAGAAAACGATACTTTTGTTTTCATTTCGCCAAGACGAGTGCTAACATAATACTGTCGAAGGTTCTCAGCGCTAATGAAACAGACTATAGACCACCACATCTTATGCCTTCGGCGTTTATTAATTATAATAAAATATAATAAATAAATACGTGTCGTGTTAAATGTTAATAACTTTTTGTAAAGACTGATTCTAAAAAATTTCCGTATAGACATACCTGCTCTATGTACACACAAAAACCCCCAACTATTCAAACTGCACATGTTTGTTGTCGGTTTGTGGTTAATTTTTACAAAACTTACCTAACTCCTAAGTTATTAAGTATAGGTTAGAAAAGTCACATGATACACGTACACTTTGAAATTCAATCGGCTGTCAGATCACTTATTGATTAAAAGCATTATCACTGTTTTAAATTTCTACCTTTCTTATTCTACTTATCGCATCTATTGACTGTCGCAATTGCGGGTGGATTCATTTGATATGCCATTGGATTTCCTCTCTGGAAGTAGGTTTGTAGGTTTCCTCATGTTTTCTTTAACTGGACAACAAGTGATATAAAAATCTATACATGAACTTTATCACAAGACTAATTCTGACCTCACAAACATTCTTCTGTTATGAATATCTGTGTAAAAATAAGAATAGGTAATCTACCTACAAGCAGAAAAACACGAGTTTGAGTAGGACCATTTTCTTGATCCCTTTCAATTGTTGTAACACTCGCAGCTACAAGCGGTAAGTAAAGTTTATTCATATTTGTTTATCGCTTCTTCCAAGTATATACTTAGTTCGTATATATCTGTCTTGTACTACTATTTACAATATGTGTTATCAGCGTGAATGGCGTGACGTGTTGCCGTGCCCCCGTGTTATCTTCAGTTGTAGGAACGTGATGAAATATCGCTCAAAATACGCGTCGATTGCGTACGAGCGCATTTTGTCACTATTGTTCCACTTTTGGCCAGTTATTTTTATGTTGTGTCTGGGATTTATGATGGTTATCAATTTTGTAAACATTTTTTTAACCGATTTCAGTAAAGGAGGTTCTCAATTCGGCTGTATGTTACTTTTGGTGTATTTGTTACTCCGCTTATTTTATTACCCGATTTTGAAAATATTTCGTCGTTTTTAGAAAATTACTATAATGTGAAAATTACTACGTCGATGATACATCGACTGATACAAATTTGTACACAGTTGAAGTCGGTTGTGCCGTGTTTGGCGAAAGACAAAAAATGTTAGGTAGGTTGTACACAGTTGAAGTCGGTTGAGCCGTGTTTGGCGAAAGACAAAAAATGTTAGGTAGGTAATAATAATGAAGAGCTTCGCTCGCCCATGACACGGGAGTGCCACTCAGAATTTTGAATTATATATTTATATGGCTTCGGTTCAGCCGTAGAACTGCTAGACATAGGGTTCCATCTAGCGTGACCCTTGGGTGTCGATGAGGTAATCCGTTCACCTTGTATTGGACTTCGTACGCTTCGCTCACCGCGTTGTACGTGGTATCTATTCGACAACTTTTTGACCCTTTCGGACATCAGTCCTCCGTACTGTCCACTGATATTTCAACTTGCCCATCCGGTTATCAACTGCATAAAATCTTAGCCTCTTTAAAATTATATTTAAATAATAAAATAATGATATTAGGTACATCTTACACACTGTCTCTGACCCCAACCTAAGCAAAGCTATAGCTGCCAGAGACAGATATATTGTTAGATATAGACTAGCTGACCCGGCGAACTTCGTTCCGCCTAATAGTCGATTAACGTAGCCTAAGTTACTCCTTATTACATCAGCTACCTGCCAATAAAAGTCCCGTCAAAATAAGTCCAGCCATTTCAGACAAACAAACATACAGACAAAAATTGTTAAAAATGTTATTTAGGTGTATGTACCATATATATAATATATTCATATGTATGTAGTAAGATACGGTTATTTCAATATTACAAACAGACACTCCAATTTTATTTATTTTTATAGATTACTAGTTTTTACCCGCGGCTTCGCCCCCACGATATTTTGATTTTTGACACAATATCATTATAATTTATAGCCTATGTGTTATTCTGATATATAAGCTATATTATTGCAAAGTTTCATCTCAATCCGTTCAGTAGTTTTTCCGTGAAAGCATAACAAACATCCATCCATCCATCCTCACAAACTTTCTCGTTTAATATTATATTAATTATATTATACTAGTTTTTACCCGCGGCTTCGCCCGCATACACAATATATCATTATAATGTATAGCCTATGTGTTATTCTGATGTATAAGCTATATTATTGCAAAGTTTCATCTCAATTCGTTCAGTAGTTTTTGCGTGAAAGAGTAACAAACATCCATACATCCATCCATCCTCACAAACTTTCGCGTTTATAATATTAGTAGGATAGGATTATATAGTAGGAAGTAGGATAACATCCAGATACAGAGCAAACCTATGTTCATAACCTGGGTGGGAATTGAACCCACCACGCCTCGTTGGAATAGGAGTCAGGCTTAAAACCACTGGACCACCGAGGCAGGCAAAATAATGCGTTTTGGGTTTTACGATGCCTACAACTTTTGCCACTATTTTTCTTCATTTTTTTCCTTATAGTATCAGACCCGTGTATAAGATAATATTTGACATCCGTAAGCAAAGTAAATTGGTTTTGTACCTAAAATATGTAAATTAGGTAACTAAGCATACACACAGGGGAAACCGACTGGTAAAAATCAAACTTTACAGTTCATATAGCCTAGAACATAGTAGCGCTCATAGTGTAGTTTGACTAGGTGTTTGTAAGCGATCACGCAACGTTCAGTACGGTCAGTCTTTGGATGGGTGACCGCGGGTGGCATTTCCATCTGAGCGCTGCTGTGGCTCGGATGACACGTTAAATTGTAGGTCTCGGTTGTTTTAACCGTTTAGCCTTGTCAGAGGCCTTCAGGCGGCTTAAAAGCTCAGACACCGCCCATATTATTATTATATACAGGGTTATTCCTAACTACCAACTTTGGTTCTGCGACTTTTGTCAAAACTCAAAAAAAATCAGTTGCTGCATACATTTGGTCGCGGGTGAACGATATTTTTCTATGGAACACCAATTTTTGGAGTATTGGCAAAAGTCAAAAGTGGCCTGCCCACGACGAGTGCTTGGGCCCACACTGACCCAGTGCGGGTTGGTGGCCTGTCTTACACTTTACTTTTACCTATTATTGTTCCATTCTATCCACTGATCAAATACTTGATGGTAAGTGCGGTAAAATGTGAGTAAAACCAAACGTTTTAGAACGATATTTTTCTATGGAACACCAATTTTTTTGGAGTATTGGCAAAAGCCGCACAACAAAAGTTGTTAGTTTTGATGTACAGAATAAGCCCCTAAAAGGATGCTAATTTATTAGAAATAACCATGTATATTATAAGCCACCCGGTCTATACGAACTTACTTCCTTAGGCCGAATTAAAGTTCTTGTCGCCTGTGAAGTTGCTACATCTAATCCTCGCACAGCTGTGAAGTGAGCCAGTCAGGATTGGGTTTTGCGCAGATTGTAGCTAACTTCACAGCCGCCGAGAACTTTGATTCGGTCTATAACTAACATTCCAGAATGCAGAGCTCATTGCGATATAACAATTATATTATGTTGAACCCCGGTAAGTAATCCGGACGCACAGCGTATAACATCCACCCTCAAGGTGGCCTAACTACCTCATTAAGGCCACAGGATCGTGCTGGATGCAAGCCGCTTCAATCTCGTGAAAATCTATCTACAGGCAGAAAAATTTGAAGGTATCTTTTTAGAAATACCTTTTAAGAATTTAAAGGTATATGACACTATACTAGATATGTGCAAAAATCTTCCAGATTTTAGATATCTTTACAAATAGCATTATGATTACTAGTGACAAAACTTTCTATGTACATACATTTTCCGACGCCCGTTTTAGCATGTGCTAATGAAGTTCTTTTATATGACACCTTACATGATACGATTTACTCACTTTGAATTTTGAACCCATATTTTGTGAATTTTGAGGCCCTAGTTTTTTGTGATGTAGATAAAAATGTACAGTTTTCAGATTTATTCCTATATGTGTACTCTAAGACAATGCTTCATGCCAAATATAATAGTTCTATGTCAACGGGAAGTACCTTGTAGGTTTTGATTTTTGTGAGTGTCGAAATATGCGGTTTTTTACGACATAAACGACTCTAACTTTTTTAAACGACAACTGAGAAGTTTTTCTTTTACACAACTGCAAGAGTTTATCGATATACAGTTTAAATTTCAACTCGATATCTTTACGCGTTCTCGTGATATAGAGTCTTGACATACACACAGACGGACAGGCGGACAACAAAGTGATCCTATAAGGGTTCCGTTGTTTCCTTTTGAGGTACGGAACCCTAAAAACGACGTTGTTTTTTGGGTTTCGTACTTTGAGAGGGAAAAAATCAATTCGTTGTTCGTCTGTCCGTAGGTCCGTCTGTCCGTTTGTCCGTCTAACTATCAGTCTTAACTTCTTGCAGTCGTGAAAAAATCAAACATTTCGGTTATCATGAAAAAAAGTTAAGCTGCATGTGTCAAACATCAAATGCCAAAAATCCGTAAATTCAAGGAAATCTAAATATATAGGGTACTTCAGATGTTATAACTATATAAAACCATTTAAATATTAACGGAATCGGCTGAGCCGTTTTTGAAATACCAACAATAATGTAAAAAGTTATGCAGCATTCGCGCTATTCGTATTTTGTACACGATGGAAGTCGGTCATGTCATTTTTTGCTAAAAATAATTATAAATATATTACAGAGGCAATAATTTTAGCCGTAAATAGTAATTGTCCAATATGAATGATATATTGTTTTACAACTAAATAAATTACCTACATATTTAAACTGGACGCAATTATTTAATTTAAAGGCAAAGGTCAAGCATTCACCTTTTGAATTACGATTCGTTTGAATTCTTTGTTTACTTGCGGCTTCAGAGATTTTTGAAATGCAGGAAAATTTAACAATGGTTTCATTGAGTTTTTCGTTTGGCAGGTAGGTAATTCATTGGATGATTACCTACTGTGGGACGCAGTTAATGGTGCATCCACACACTCCAGGAGGCGGCAAGGCGAGGCTCTCGCTACGAGGCGTTAGCCAATAGCCATCCACGCGAGGAATGACGAGGCCAGACGATGTGACTCGAGCGCTCGTGCTCGCGTCCCCTCGTGTTGTCTCGCGGAGTGTGTGGAGGCACCATATGACTGAGTTCGACTCTAAGTTATTTTATATGATACCTTGCATGATACGATTTACTCACTTTGAATTTTGAACCTATATTTTGTGTATATTGAGGCCTTATTATTTGTGATTTAAACAAAAATATACAGTTTTTAGATTTATTCCTGTATATGTACTCTAAGACAATGCTTCTCGCCAAATTTCATAGTTCTAAGTAAACGGGAAGTACCCTGTAGGTTTTGATTTTTGTGAGTGTAGAAATATGTGGTTTTTTACAACATAAACGGCTCTATAAAGTACAATCGTTCGGGTCGCCGGTTTGCTCGTGGCATTTTTTTTTTACGGCGGCGTCGGCGCGGCGTTCTACTCTTCCTCTGTCTTACGAATTTTCGATCAGTTTATGTCCAGACCAAAAAGTGCATAACGCCGCCAAAGAAGTTTTCACTTAAAAATACTTATTTTGTAAATTATTTTTTTGGATAAAAATAAAAAAGTCGTGCCATTTATTAACGCCTAATATGTCTTCAACGCTTCTACTGAAAACGTTCTCACGCATCTAACATGAATAGTACAAAGATGACCATTCACAACCACGCCATTTGAATGTTGTGGGTCGTGTTGACTGACACTAAAATCGTTCCCTTCTCCCGATTACTAGGTACATCATTTATCGTGCCACTTGGAGCTATGTCAAATGGCTAAGAAGTCAGTCAGATTTAAGCCGCCCACATCCATTTTATCCAAGTCGTCGATTTGCACATTCACGGTAAGCGTATAGCGGGATGGCATGGAACGGTAGGCGAAGGTATTCTGTAGGAAAAATCCATTGGCAATCTACAAAATATATGACACATGTGATTTTTTTCGCGATTTCGAGTTTGACCCAAAGTAGGTAAAAATTATTCATCTTAATGTATTGAAGTCGCCCTTAAAGGGTTGTGCTGTGCGTAAGTTACTAACGAGCTGAACGTGGAATGTAGCGGGGCCAAGCCACGACGCGATGCCAATGATTGAAGTGCGAATGGAAATCCATTGTTTTACATCAATCAAGGTGGCTTACACACGATACACATTTGACTGTATATCACGCCTTTTGGCGCGATAGCATGACCGTGAATGGGCATCTTAAAACATGAATTGAAGGACGGTCACGAATGCTACACTATGTCGAAAGTGCTAATTGGAGTATCAGCTAGACATAGTACTGCAATGACTCATCTATGTGAAAATATTTTTAACCGGCTTCCAAAAAAGAGGTCCTAAATGTGGTTTCATTCTGTTTGTGTAGTACCTACCTATTTATTGGTGATTTCTCACAGGCTTCTTATTTTTCTGTCTGCTGGTGGTTTGCAGAAATTTTAACTAAGCTGGCTTTAGAAATACTTACTTACAGTTGTAAGAATAGTTCGAAGCCAGTAGATTCAAATAAGTTTTTGTCGCCTGCTAGATATTTTAATATACTTACCAAGCAATCTAAGTTAGATTTAAATTACTTAAGAGCCTATGGCTGGATTCTATTTTTTTAAGTAATGCTCGTCAGCATTGCCTCAGCATTATCAGCTTGCTTAATATCAATATACCTATAAACATTTAATTTGAATTGATTATAGTAGAAATTGGAGAACCACTGCATCTTGGATTAGTTTTGGCTTTGCTACGATTGATTGCAATCTCTTCATTCAGTCAAACTTGTGATTGGGTGCAGATGCTTCGGTTGGCTTATGGCATTCACGCAATGCATTGAAACTAAATTCTAACTTGGCTAAGATACAAATGAATCCTTGTGGTCTCTGTATGGGAGTCCGGTCTTTGGTTACACGCTTTGCCCTCTTTCAATACTGGTACCTTTTAGACCCAACTACGTTTCGTCTAGCTGTCAGCTTAGGCTTGAGTGCAAGGTGTTGTGAGGCCCATCGCTGTCAGTGTGGTGCTGCAGTTGACCAGCTCGGTCACTACCCTTTAACCCTTGTGTCTGTGGTGCAGATTGATATGTAAATTGATTGGAACCAGCTGTTTTTATATTTTTTATAAAAAATATTGTTTATTTATCAAGGTTTTAGCCTAGTCCGCAGTTTATATTAGGAGGACGATGTTACATTTAACACCAAATTGTCACCCATTAGACATTACTCATTGCAACACGTAATAATTTCAGCACGTATTTTACAATGTTAACTATTGCTTATTCTATGCTTTCCCAGGTGTTAATAGAAACTTCTTGAAAATTTATGAATGGGATAGTGTAATCTTCGCCAAAATCTGTTAGATTTCACAATTATTTGCGTTACAGAGTTAATTTACGCCGCAATTTCTATTTTTAGAGTATGAACTATTTTATGTGTATTTTTCCAGTGGTGTTTTAGTTAGACACACCCTCTTTAAGTGTGCTTAACAGAGATGTCCGATACCGACTCGTTGTTTAACTGCATTGTCCAACAGGTTTTACCACGGGCTAGTAGAACTATTCTAGGTCCAACGGTTGGGCTACTTAATACACTTAATCGTCTTAGAAATTAAGATGAAATTGGTATATCAATAACTGGGCTGCACTGCTCACGCTGGCTCCGCCCTATAAAACCGTCAGCCATTAACATTTCGACTTAATTATCATTTGCATTAGGTCGAAATTTGAGCGTTTGTTACAGTAAATTTGTATGTGTAGACCATATGACTAGCCTTGGTGTTCGAGTTTTAGAGCCGCCTGAAAGCCTCTGACATATATATATCAATTGTTAAAAACACCTCATCTCCCGCGCCTTTACTACAGATTTTTTCTCGTGCGATTATATTGCTAAAGCCTTCTGCCCTGGCTAGATCCTGGATGTATGACAAGGTTACTGGCTGCCTTCTGTATATAGGTAACTTTATTAGATGGTTTTAATATCTATTCTAGTTTAAGTTCCAATATTTGTAGTATTTCACGCCACATTTTTTAAAACATAACATAAATTGTGCTTAGAGCAGGTAATTTTCTTACAGAATCACATTACAATAGAGTAAACCCGAGAGGTTTTTATCGTTTGTTTCATGATTTTAATGACTACCATAAAATAAGATACCTAAATAATTTATTGTGGAATCTTTACACGCACAGCGGCGTGATAAGCGTGTTTACATAAAAATATAGTTTTGTCAAAACCATGAACTTAAATCAAGGTTATGTATATACTAAACTTATTATTCAATATTGCGCAACAGTAATGAATATTAAAGGTATAAATTACATAATTGCAAAAGAAATATAAATTACACAATTTGAAAGAAACTCGACCCCTCACGTGCATACCTACCTATTTTCAGGTATCGTATTCAAGTATCCTGCTAAATACATATTTCTAATATATAATATATTAGCACGAGCCACTATTTAAGTAGGTTGCTAAGTAACTTGAGTTAAAAAAATGTTGCATAAAATAATTATTATTCACCAAAAATGGCTTCCATAACCAACTTAAACCGTGTACGGAATTCGAATAGTTCGTGTCATCTATTTAGTAGTAATTTTTACATTACGTATTGTTGATATTTCTAAAACGGCTCAGTAGGTTTCGATAAAATTTAAATGGGATTTTCTCCATACACTTTCGAACATAAAAAGATTTTTTATGAGTTCATAATTGGCGAAATTAATTATCAATATACATACATACAGACGAACATAGAACCTCCTCCTTTATTGAGAAGTCGGTTAATAATATTTTATGTATAACGCATAACTTTTATAGTAGTCCGATTTCAATAATTATTTTTTTTGGAAAAGGTATATTTCGAAATTTGTCCTTTTTAAATTTTATCGAAATCGTCTGAGCCATTTTTGATTAATCAACAATAATGTGAAAAATGCTACATCGATCCATTCATAATATTTGCGTTCTAGCGATGCGCCCCGGCTTCGCATAGGTGTATTATACATATCGACGGTTGAAAGGCAATAATTACCAAGCGACATATTGGCAACTTTACACCAGAGCATTTTAAAGTTTTATTTTTTGGAAAAAAATTCATATAAAATTTTCTATTACTCATTTCTACTCGGTTCTAATAGATTATAAATGAAATTTAAAAGCTTTATGAACTGTCATTTAAAAAATATGATTTTACTCAATAATTTAAGAGATAGTGTCGGTTAGTAAAATTTTGATCAAAATCACAAACAGGTAAAAATTACTAACCAAAAACAAATTTTTATCATAAAACATGTAAAATTAACTAAACCCCAATATTTTATGATTATATTTGAAGCAAAATGATGCATCCAGAATAAACAGATGTTTAACACATAGGTAAAATGATCGAAATAAAAAGATAAACCACTTTACTGCCAGGCACTTTCAACCATAGTCCTATTTAAATAAGGTAAGTGTAGGACAAAAAGTCCTACACTTACCTTCCAAAAAGGAACAACCTAACAAAAATTCAGGTTTGTACACTACATTAGAACTTTTGCAAAAGTTTTCAACGGATATCGTCATCACCAATTCTTAAACAGCCCTTGTAGTTATCTACAATCACTCTCTACTTAGTATGAACCTCATCTGATGATAAATGAAAAAAATGCTATCAAAAATATTGTCACAATAAAAACTACTTAAAATTAAAACTATAAAGTTGACATCGGTTTCTGGAAAACCTATCTAAATACGAGTATTTATAATAAAAATCAACCATGTCAAATCATTACCTATTTTATTGTTAATTATTGTTTCTTCTAATTTGTCGTCGTCGTTGTCTTTGCAGACATTGCACAGCTGGACTAAGAAGGCCTCCCCTATAGATTTCCAATAAGACCTGCTGGAAACGGCTTGCTTCCAGCACGATGCTGCGGTCTTGATGAGATCTTCCGTTCATCTCGGAGGTGGACCCATAATCTAGATATCAAGACTACGCTGCGATTAGGCCCACAGTAAACGACCACGTTTCGGGAATACACAACTGTTGCAACTCTCGTCTTGAGGCACTGAGGTTTATCGGATGAAAAGACGTCATGTGGTTTTCTGAACGCTGCCTAGCCGAGTTGGATTCAGCGATTGATCTCCTTCTTGAAGTTGGATTTACCTAGCTGGACTACTTGTCCTTCTTTTTTCCAAAGAAATATTTTATGGATACCACCCCGCCGAGGGAGCAGGGTGGTTACGAGTATGTGGGAGTTCCACTGATCGGTGTACCCACTACAAACCCCGGGGATGTTGCTGCTTATGTGCTGGAGCTGCGGGGATGCGTTCTGTTACGCCCCGGGTTTTGGGGCTGTATTGCTCACCCAGCATCCCTGGATCAGCATTATAGTCCTAGGCTTGGGAACGGGAACGTCGGAGCGTCAGTCCGTTTTGAACCTCAGACCCGGCCGGTTGCCTAAGGGCTACTTTCTATTCGCTTTATTTAATTAATTCAAACTGTAAAAAGGAAATAAAAATCCTTTGTTTGTAATTCGGCTTTTTTTTAAAAAGCCTTTTTCAATCCACCGCACAACAGTGGTGGCAGCGGTGGGATCCGAAAATCCCAGTGCCCACGACCGTGCCACGGACTCATCATCATCATCATCGTCAACAGTGAATTTTGTGAAGTCTGTGAAGTGCGTGAAGCACCTAAGCCCTGCCCAAGACTGGGCAATTCCTGCATCCATATCCAAGAAGAGGCCATTCCGTGTCCACGGCCGTCCTTCTATCATCAAACCACAAGGCTGCCCTGAGTGAGGGGGCCGCATCCTGTCTGCCAGCCGCTACCTTATCGATCTCCACAACGAGCACCGTGAGGAATGCAGCCAAGCGTCCAGCTTATCATCGCCGCCCACGTACTAACATTACAGTGAGTCATTGGTCATTGCTATATTATTAGGGTTGTCACGCTATAATTTAAGTCGAAATATTATGTCTAAGTCAAAAAAACCCGAAGGCGAACTACTGTTAGATATCGCCACACCCATTGTAGAGGGCGAAAAATCACCCTTAGCTACCACCCCTACGAAAAAATACGCCAACACCATGGAAATGGACCTGAACATATTATTTAAATTCATTAAACCGTTTGACGGAACCCGAGAAAAATTGAATTCATTTGTCGTAAATTGCTCTAATGCGTATGACCTTGCGTCTGAAACTCAACGTCCCGTGCTTTTTAAGTTTATCGTAAGCCAATTGAGCGGGAAGGCGGAAGTGGCTTGCTCCATAAAAGAATTTACCTCTTGGCAACAACTTAAAGAGTTTCTCAAAACCCAATTTAGTGAAAGAAAACATTACGCCCACCTGCTCACTGAGCTTCAGGAAAGCAAACAAAGCTCCGCCGATAATGTTAGTCAGTTTGCTCTAAGGGTTGAAACTATACTTTCACAACTCCTCATCGAAATATCCTCATCCAATACAAAATTGAAAGAATTACCCGGGCGTAGCGCAGCCATGGAGGATCTAGCTCTTCATCATTTTCTAATGGGACTACACCCCCGAATCTCTAACATCGTTAGATGCCGTTCACCGAAAACTTTAAATGAGGCCATAAACATGGCAGTTTCGGAAGAACGAATACAACAAACCTTGTACAAACGACCAGAAACGAGACCCAATAACAACACTAATAATAACCCTAACAGATTCAATAACAGGCCCAATCCAAGGCCTAACTTCAATACGTCAGCCCCTCAGCAGAGACCTGTTAACGCTCAGAATCAGGCCGACTACAGAGTGGTCTGCCGCTACTGTAAAATCCCGGGACATGACATTAGTGTATGTCGTAAGCGCGAATTTAACAACAACCGATTCAAAATGGGTCAAGGTCCTTCGACCAGTCAAAACTACAGGCCACCAGCACGAGTAAACGTGACACAACCCGATGATGAAAATAACGACGAAGGCCATGACGAAGTTGACCTGCCTGTCGACGAAATTGACGATTTAAACGAATAAGCGTCTCGCCTCGGTGTCGCCCGAGACATAGCCTTAAAGCCGACACCCGTTCAATTCCTAAAGCCAACCAACAGGGTAACCAGCCCCAAACTGACGGCATTTCAATAGCCAATCAACAGGGTAACCAGCCCCAAACCGACGGCATCCCTAAAGCCAACCGACAGGGTAATCAGCCCCAAACCGACGGCATTCCCAGGGCCAAACAACAGGGTAACCAGCCCCAAACCGACGGCTCCCATAAAGCCAACCGACAGGGTAATCAGCCCCAAACCGACGGCATTCCCAGGGCCAAACAACAGGGTAACCAGCCCCAAACCGACGGCTCCCATAAAGCCAACCGACAGGGTAACCAGCCCCAAACCGATGGTGAATCCAATACTCAAGTATTCGAAATAAATCTCGATACAACCAAACGACTTCTTCCCCATGTGGTGGTAATCTCTCACATATCCAATATCCCTTTAAGTCTCCTAGTAGATTCGGGATCAGCCGTGTGCCTGATAAAGCAGACAAGTATTCGAAAATCCCAGAGGCTAACCAAAGAACCCATCAAACTCAAAGGCATAGACCCCGGTGATGAACCGACCTTAACGGAAGGTCATTTTCCCCTCAAATTGAAATTTGAGGACGCTAAACCCGTATCCTTCAAATTTCACGTAATAAAGAACATAAATTTACCATATGACGGAATCATAGGCACCGATTTTCTCACAGCCTCAGGGTGCAAGATCGATTACACCCGAGACATCCTCCAAATTGGTAAAACAAACATCAAACTTCATTTTGTTGACCCCTTCTATGTAATTCCACCCCGTTCAGAAACGGTAATCGAATGCTCCGTGAAAAACACGAACCTTACTGAAGGCATCATCGTGGACCAACACCTATCTGAAGACATCTTAATTTCCAATTGTATTGTGAAAATAAAAGACAACAACCGCGTAAACCTTACTATCGCCAACACATCGGAATCCTCTGTTAATATCAACCCAAATTTTAAACTCACAGTAGAACCATTGACTTCAACGGCAATGCCAGTCAACCTAACCCAAGGTGCTACAAACCGCACTGACGAAGTTCTGAAATCCTTGAGGTTAGACCATCTTAACCAAGAAGAGTCCGAAGTCCTTGTCGAACTCTGTTCTCAATATTCAGACATATTCTCTGTCCCTGAAGAAAATTTAAGTCACACTTCTGCTTTGCAACATAAAATAAGGACTACCACAGACAACGCCGTGCACACGAAATCGTATAGATTCCCTGAGTTTCACAAGAAAGAGGTAGAAGTACAAGTCGACAAAATGCTAGAACAAGGCATCATTGAACCTTCTATATCCCCTTGGAGCTCTCCAATTTGGATAGTCCCCAAGAAGCTAGACTCTCAAGGCCAACGTAAATGGCGGATAGTTATCGATTATCGAAAACTTAACGACATAACCATTGGGGAAACATACCCCATACCACAAATATCCGAAATTTTGGACCAATTAGGCCATAGTAAATATTTCTCTACGCTCGACCTCACTTCCGGTTTCCACCAAATCTTAATTTCGCCGGAAGATGCCCCAAAAACAGCCTTCTCAGTGCCTCAAGGACACTTCCAGTTTAATCGAATGCCTTTTGGGCTTAAAAACGCCCCGTCAACTTTCCAGAAATTGATGAATAATTGCTTGTCTGGGTTGCAAGGAACCAGGTGCTTTGTTTACCTAGACGACATAGTCATTTACTCTTTCGACCTCCCATCTCACATCGATAACCTCAAAGCTGTCTTTGACAGACTCCGACACTTTAATCTAAAACTACAACCCGATAAATGCGAATTTCTTAGAAAGGAAGTGGTATACCTCGGACATGTCATCGGAGAAGATGGTGTCAAACCAAACCCAGATAAAACCAAAGCTGTGACAGGATTTCCGGTCCCCAAGTCACCCAAGGACATCAAATCCTTCTTGGGGCTTGTCTCGTATTATCGGAGATTTATATCCGACTTCGCTAAGCTAGCGAAACCACTGACATCTCTACTCAAAAAAGATGTCCCTTTCGAATGGAGAAATGAACAACAACTCGCTTTTGAGACCCTTAAGACCAAACTTGTCACCGCCCCAATATTAGCGTATCCGGATTTCTCACAACCGTTCCTTCTAACCTGCGATGCATCCAATCATGCAATTTCGGCTATACTCTCCCAAGGCCCTGTAGGGCAAGATCGCCCCATCGCATTTGCCTCTCGCACCCTTAACAAAGCTGAATGTAACTACAGCACCACCGAAAAAGAATGCTTAGCCATTATATTTGGTACTAAAGTATTTAGACCGTATCTCTTTGGCCACCGTTTCAAGATTCTAACCGACCACAAGCCACTTCAATGGTTGTTCAATTGCAAGGACCCTGGATCACGACTGGTTCGCTGGCGACTCAAGTTAGAGGAGTTTGAATATGACATCCAGTACAAGAAAGGGAAAATTAATGCAAATGCTGACGCATTATCGCGATATCCGGTGAACCCAGTACAACCGTCTACACCGACAACTGCAGAAACTGACGCCCAGGAGGAGCCCTCTCGAACATTAGACGAAGACCTGCTAGACCTACTCGTATCACCACCATCGTTTAATCCAATCTCTCCGGATCAACTAAGTCTGACCGACGATCTTGTACCTCTACCAGAGCTGAACCTTCCACCAGATATACCAAACGAAATCTCAGCAAATAATAGTAACGAAGAACCGATGACAACTTCAGATCCTGTCTCTAACCATGAGCTACCTACCGAAGTCCAGGGCCATGACTCGCCAATTCCATCCACAAGTACCGGCCCTGATGTTTCCAATGACGATTATCCTGCCTTCCTCAAAGCTATAGCAAAGAAGGACAATACATATAACACGGAAATCGAAGAGCATAACGAAAGCCTGTTAAAATGTCCCTCAAAGATAATTCTAGTCCCGACATCTCTAGACCTAGACGAATCAAATCCGTATATACAAGAAATATTAAGTGATCCCGAAATTAATGAACAAATCACCAATTCCGAAAAAGAACTCTTTTCTCACCAGAAAATTGAAACTGGCTCCAAAATGTATTATCTAATCTACACTAAAGTCCACCATTTCGACGAAGCATCGTATCCAGAAATCTTTCAGACATTAAAATCAATAAGAAATGAACTAGTGATTTTCCAAACCGCAAGTGAAATCGGTATATCAGATATGAAAAACCCGTTTGAAAAACATTCATTTGTAAAAATCTATAACATGTTGACTTATTTGTTCCACAATACAAGAATCAAAGTAAATATTTATCATAACAATATAATCTACCCAGCGCCAACAGAAATCAAAAAGATCCTCCACGACAACCACGATATCCCAATAGCAGGGCACTTAGGCACCCTGCGGATGTATAACCGAATAAAACAAACGTATTATTGGAAAGGCATGCGAAGTGATATAGAGTCTTACGTCAAACAGTGCAAATCATGTCAGGAAAACAAGGCATTAAGAAAAACTAATCGGGCCCCGATGCAAATCACCAGCACATCCACCGCCCCGGGCCAACGAATAGCCCTTGACATCGTCGGTCCTCTACCAGAAGCAGGACCTGCAAAATTGAGGTACATCCTTACCATCCAGGACGACCTCACCAAGTTTGCTTCCGCGTACCCAATCCGTAGCACTACAGCAGAGGAGACAAGCGAATGTCTACTTCATTATATCTCTACCTTCGGCATCCCCAGAACTATCCTGACAGACCAGGGAACCAATTTTACAGCAGACGTTTTTAAGAAAACTTGTGAGTTCCTAAAGATAAAGAACCTCTGGTGTTCCCCTTATCATCCACAGACACAGGGCGCTCTAGAACGCAGTCATTCCACCCTTAAGGAATACCTAAAGTCTTACATAAACGAGGATCAAACAAATTGGCCCCGCTATGTATACACAGCCATGCTCGCGTATAATACAGCTGTTCACTGCACGACCCATTATACGCCCTACGAACTCATGTTCGGAACGAAGCCCAGCATCCCGAACTCCATATACGACGACACCTCAGGAGCAACTTACCCTGACTATGTTCGGATGCTCCAAAACCGAATGAAGTATTCGAGAGAAAAGGCTCTCGATTTTATTAGGAAATCCAAAGAAACATCAAAAAATTACTATGACACGAACACCCGTCAACCTAAGTACAAAACAGGTGACTTAGTGTACCTGAAAAATCACCTAAGATTGCGCAAGGCTCTCTCGCCCATCTGGAAAGGACCCTACAAAGTTGTCAAGATAAATGGCAACAACACGCTTACACTACTCATCAATCGGCGCCACGTCACCCATCACTTTGATCAGGTGAAACCAGCGACCACCGATAGTAGCTTGTAAATACATTTATTCGTAAATATAGGCATAGACAATTAGACATAGTATGAAATATCTATAAAGTTTAAAACATTAGTATCTTTTCTCTTATCTAGGTAGGTACCTAAACTCATTCATCCTACGCTACCTTACTTAAGGCGCAATAGCGAGGGGTGAATGACAATTTTGTTTGGCAGTCAGTGTGGAGCTGGTACCTCTTCTTCTTTTTCTTTCTCTACCCATTACCATTACCCATTTATGGTTAACATTACGTTAGGTTAGGCTTAGATTAGTAATATATAGGATGAAGTATGTATAGCTAATTATAATTATTATATTATTTACAGTACAGTATGGGGCCAACCTCATCAAGAGCTCGTCCAGCCGATAGTATCAAGTTCAGGCATTTATTTCGACCACTTAGGCACACTCCGCATAAGCAACGTGCAACTAAGGGTCGTAATACCTGTAGACATATCCCATTTTGGACCACATATACAAAACGTTGAGTCGGACTTAAAAACTATAGAACACTTGTGTAATAAGACAAGGGTTACAGAAATTGAAACGGGCTGTCGTAGTAGACTTCATCCCTTAACAGCTCGATATCTAGACATCGTGTCTGAATTTTCCTCTATCTCATACTTATTAGACAATAGGAACAAACGTAGTGCTTGGATAGGAGGTATAGGCACCCTAGTAAAACACATTTTTGGAAATTTGGATGAGGATGATGGACTGAGGTACGACGCAGCTATAGAATCCATGAAACAAGATCAAACCCAGCTGGTAAAGTTAATCCGGGAAAACATTCTAGTTACTTCCGCCGCAATTTCCTCATATAATCGCACTATTGGCAGAGTTAGAGACAACGAAGCTAGCCTTAGCGCAGCTATTAGCGAGCTTACACGCATTGTTGCAAATCTTACCGAAAAATCTAACGGATTACAAATACTAAATAGTGTAAACGAAATGTTAAACTCACTCGAGACAGCCCTACTCACTTTATCATTCCAATTAGAGGACGTAACTAACGCAGTTTTGTTTAGCAAGCAAAACATACTGCACCCGGCAATAATGTCGCCGCACCAATTGTACCAGGAATTAGCCGATAACTATAGGCATTTGCCTAGCGATCTCGAGTTACCGCTCGAGCTAAATGTAAACACTATACATACTTTATTGAATACCTCTAGTATAGTTTGTTATTATGTTAATTATAAGATAATTTTTGTATTACATGTACCTTTAGTTAACTCTAAGAGATTTATGTTATCCCATAGTATTAGTCTACCAACCCCATACAGTAAGGACACAAACGCCTTCAGCGTTATAGTGCCCTCCTACAAATATATAGCAATGACCAAGGATCAGGCTCAGTATTGTGTACTAGACAGTCTTCGTGACTGTACCCCAGTGGACCCAGAAACATACATATGCAACATTGAAAACATATACATAACTGATGCTAAACCAATATGTGAAAGTGAATTACTATCTAAAGTGTTAAAAGTGAAACCTCCCCAGTGTAAAACCAAAATAATTACGGAAAAATTAGATGTAATATACCCAATTTCAAACAATAGGTGGATCTACGTGTCATCCGACGCTAGCAAAGTTAGAATAGATTGCCAAAATTCTAAATTGTACGAAACAACCCTAGCGGGGACTGGTATCATTACCATCCCCGAGGACTGCATCGGTTATTGTAAAACAACATCACTAGTTCCTAAGTATAATGTATTAAATATAACAACCCCTATAAAATATATGCCGGGGTTTAATATAACGAATGACGCATGTTGTGACGTCACCAAACTATACTCTCTAATCGGTGACAATGTGTTCCCTACTAGACCGAGCAATATAACAGACCTAGACGACATCGATGTTCAGGAAGAGTATGTCCAATCTCTCCTAGGCCGACTAAATTCTATCGAAACTCGGCAGTACAGCTCCGAACAGTATGGGACACATCATTCTGCGTTATTTTATGTAGTGATAGTTTTAATTAGCATATACTTAGCTTATGTTACCTTTAAGTATTTTCATAAGCCTGGCAGCAACCGTAAGTTACGCGCAATTTTCTCTAGAGCAGCTCCGACGTCACCAGTACCATCTTTGGACACTGCCGTTGACTTAGAAGTAGTAGAGATTCCTAACCCAGTGGCACCCCTCAGGAGACACCTTTGAAGGAGACCTGGAATTACCCCATGTCTCCTCTAAAAGGGGGAGGTGTTACGCCCCGGGTTTTGGGGCTGTATTGCTCACCCAGCATCCCTGGATCAGCATTATAGTCCTAGGCTTGGGAACGGGAACGTCGGAGCGTCAGTCCGTTTTGAACCTCAGACCCGGCCGGTTGCCTAAGGGCTACTTTCTATTCGCTTTATTTAATTAATTCAAACTGTAAAAAGGAAATAAAAATCCTTTGTTTGTAATTCGGCTTTTTTTTAAAAAGCCTTTTTCAATCCACCGCACAACAGTTCGCACTCGTTCGCGGCTCCTAGGACCTTGCCCTATTTAAGGGTGGATTTTCACCCTTCTTTCCTTAAGTGGCGCGGGGAAATACCGCACGCTTTTCCTAGCGTAGCCCTCGGGCTACGCTTTTCATGCAACGAACTCCCTCGAATTCGTTGCCCAAGCCACCTGTTACGGGGTCGAAGGAGAGCGTGAAAAAACCTCCTCCGACGCCCAGTTCTTTGGCGGCGCATCGGGAGTTCCGAAAAGTTCTCCCTTTCGCGCTCCACCGTTTCCTTTCGACACAAGCGCAACATAACTTGTTCGCAAAAGGAAACGGCCGTCTCCCACGATCTCTCACAACCAAGCATTGACTGAATCAATGCTGGAAGCGAGAGATCAGTTCCTACACTTGCGACGAGGCTTCGGCGCTCATTTGCCCATGCTGAACACTCCTCCAAAGTGTATTGCGCCAAATCCTCGTCGCAGCCGTAGTGGTGGCACTCTGTTGTCGGTTTTCTTCCGGCTATGCGGCACAAGTACTTTTCGAAGCATCCATGCCCAGAAAGCACCTGCGAATGTTGCACGAGCCGGAAGATAAGTGACCCATGCGCCCTGTCCAGCCAGTCAACGAGGACGGGCTGTATAGCTTCGACGGTCCAGCTGCCAGCTGTATGCTTGGCCAGCTCTTCCTTCCACTCCTCGAGCATGCATGCAAGTGCCGGATTCTGCCCGCGTTGGCGGAGCTCCGTGCGCCACGAGTATGTTCACATGTACATTGTGTTTACTGATTTTAACGATTTACTGTGTTGTCTGAAAATAAAATTATTTATTTAGTTACCTCCACTTCTAAATCCCATTGAGGTGACCCAGCCAAAAGGCATGAAATAGTGCGATAACCTCTGACTACCCCGATGGCCATTGCGCGAAACGGTCACTTTAGAAAAGCGACCGTTTCTCGGTTTAGGGCGTCCGTCCATATAAGCACCCCGCACAAGGCCATCGACCACACCACTCCAAGATAAAAAAGACGACTAGCGGCAATTGGTTCCCCAAGATTAGGAAGAAGGCGTTTAAGTGACCCAGCCGCACCCATTATTCGAGGAACTAACTGGGCGAAATGCTCCGAAAAGTTCCACTTTTCATCTAGATACTTCATCGTAGGCTTCACCTTAATCGATTCACGCCCTAGTGATTCCAGCGCTCGTCGAGGGCCATGGAATACCAGGGCCTCTGACTTGTTCAGCGCTACTTGGAGTCCCAGTTTCACTATCCTTCTCGCCACCACCTGCACCGTTGCCATCGCAAGATTGGCAGCCTCTTCGTAGGTTCTCTACACAAACCCATGGCAGTGTATTAAATGCGCTGGGGATGTCTAGAGACACGCCACCAACACTTGACCATGAGCCACTCCCTCGTCCGAGAGGGCTTTGATACGTCTAACAGCGTCGATTGTAGACCGGCCCGCCCGGAAACCAAATTGCTCGTCGGACAAGTGTGGACCAATCCTATCAAGATACTGGATGAGGCAAGCAGCTATCACGCATTCGAACAGCTTGTCCACCTCATCCAGCAGTACTATAGGGCGGTACGCGGAGGGAGAGTCCGCAGGGCGCCCATCTTTCCTCAGAAGGACTAACCTATCCGTCTTCCGTAAATTTAGGAACTGACCTGTCTCCAGACCGGCTGGACTACTTGCGGCATCGCTGGATAGACTCAAGCACAGCCCATGTCTTGACCGAATCAATGGCTATCTCAAAGTCCACATATGCTAAACACACTGAAACACACCAAATTACCAAGCTTCTATCTCGCTTCAATCTACTCGCTTTTTTCGATTTTTACGTACTTTTAACAATAGATTTAAATTAATGTAAAATATAAATTTAATAATCTAATATAAAGTCATATCTGAAAATCTATAAATATAAAGTCATAAAATCTTAATAATGCACTTACCGAGTACACAAACAAGCTACAAGATTAAGCACTTTGCACCATGCGCGCACGCATGCGTGTTGTCTAAGCGACAGTTCGGTGAAGACGTAATCGTTATTTTGTTACCAACAGCCACTTAGAATCTGATTTACAGTGCGGATAAGTGACAAAACAAAAAAGGTGCTGCATGGATAAGGTCACTTTTAGAGAAATCTCATATCAGAAATAGTTATCTAAGTAACATAAACTTTAAAAAAATCGGCGGGTAGAAAATTACTTAACGACAAAATATATCCTGTTTTAGGCAGGTAGATATTCACTACTTCACATTTTTGAATAAATTATATTTAGGTAAAAAGTACTAAATGACAAAGAAAGTCTATTGAAGGTGTGTTAAAAAGTCTTAAATTACAAGAGAGAAAAACAACAAACAGGTAAAAATTCTTAAGTAATGCTAATTCCTGGGTACTCGCAAGGCAGAAAATACTTTATGTTTGGATGCATTATTTAGAGTCAAGGCAAAAATTACTTAGTGTAAATTATAAAAATCTAATCCTTACTATGTGAAAAATATTCATAAATCATTAAAATTTTAGTCGCTTGGACGCCGAAAACTGTGAAAATGTGTCTTTTTTTAAGTTACCAAACGACAACAAACTTCGTCCTAGCGCCGTGAGAGTAAGACCAATCGACGCAGTTTTTTTTTCTGATTTCAGTGATATATATAACTCAATATCGCCCAAACTGTCGCTTGGTAATTTTTGCCTTTCAAGCGTCGATATAAACATTTCTCTTGAATTACTCTATATATTAAAACAAACTGCATCAAAATACGTTGCGTAGTTTTAAAGATATAAGCATACATTTTGGGGATTGGGGACAGACAGCGGAAAGCGACTTTGTTTTATAATATGTAATGATTCTGTAAACGGGTGAAGTTGGTCATGCTATTTTTTCCAAAAAATAATTATTGCCAGATCGTCTGTCTACGTTATCGCTGTATATCCAACGCTGCGCTTACACATGTGTGGTCTCATGTGCCTTTGTGGCTCCATTGTCCAACAAACTTGCTTGCTATGTGCTCTGCCCACTGTATTTCTACTGGAATTTGTTGAAAAGTTTGGTTCTTCCTCAATTTTTTTCATTCTTGATCCAACTACTCAAAGAGACTTACGATCCGTGCTAATTTTGCTTCTAAAGCATCTTATTATCTTGTCCTAACAGCACTTACTTACGATCTGCCAACGACCGGCCGGTACTAAAAATATACTACATACTTATCTCAGACTATTAACAGCAACTATAGGTACATAATATTGTGTAATACTACAATATAATTATAGTAATGTGTAAAAACAAGGTCATATGTCACCTTAATTACGTAACAGATGAGGTGCAAGGAATAGAAAAACCATTTATTTTGTAATAAAAATTCAGCACATTTAACACAATTTTAGATCGTTCCACATATCGCGAGTAAAATATATTCCTACAAAAATTATATATTGTTATTTTGTATTATATTAGGCTTGCTTAGATTTTTTTTTAAATGCTACATCGATCCGTGCGAAATATTCGCGTATTCTGTACACGGGTGAAGTCGGTCATGCTAATTTTTTCAAAAAATAATCTTGTATTTTAACCATTGACCATTAAATTTGATATCGGTATGCAATTCTTAAGAAGTACTTACCTGCGTAAAATTTCGTTCTAGGCATACTTACCTAGGTATACTAAAATAATGCTCGACGGAAGTTCATTTTAAAGTACCTACTTTCAATTACGTAAAGCAAACTAAGCCAAAATTAAGACTGCTAAGAATCTTAACAATACATTTAATTATTATGTATCGATATTTGGAACTAGATGCGCCATATGCTTCTTAAATAATAATTATAGGAATTGAGAACGTCATTAGGTGCATAAGTATCTACATAAGTAGATTATTTAACCAAAGTACGGGAAATCAACATGTTTATAAGAAAACCCTCTTACCTACATTCAATTATTCTGTTTATTATGTTTACACATCCATGTAAGTACTTACTTAGGTACTCGTAGATACGTTTGTTATTCACAGGAGATGAGGTAAATATATTTAAAGGCAGATTCGTATTGATTACAAGAACTTCTCCGCAATATTTCTGTATTTTGCTGTACTGTAACAGCCTTTTTAATTGTCCACTGCAGGACGTAGCCCTACCCACGAAAAGTGATTGGCCCATATCCACCACGTCGGCCCAGTGCGGGTTGGTGGATCACATACGCCATCGAATTTCTTCTACGGACATATGCAGGTTTTCTCACAATGTTTTCCTTCACCGAAAAGCCAGTGGAGTGAAAATCCGTAGAAAAACCGGACAAATGCGAGTCAGGCTCGCACACCGAGGGTTCCGTACAGATCCAGAAAATTTCACAAGATTGGGAAGTAAGTTGTTAAAATCTCTATACCATACCATCGTCAAAAAAGTTTTTTTTTTCACTTTTCTCGTCATACATCTAAAATTATACATTGTTAAAATAATTAAAAACCTGTTTTAGCTAATGAAAATCTTTTAAATGATACCTTACATGATACGATTTACTCACATTGAATTTTAAAACCATATTTTGTGAATTTTGAGGCCCCATTTTTTGTGATATAAATTAAAATGTACAGTTTTCAGATTTATTCCTATATTTGTACTATAAGACAATGCTTCTCGCCAAATTTCATAGTTCTATGTCAACGAAAAGTACCTTGTAGGTTTTGATTTTTATGAGTGTCGAAATATGCGGTTTAATACGACATAAACAACGATAACTGAGAAGTTTTCTTTTACACAACTGCAAGAGACCATATATGTATGTACGTATACAGTTTCAATTTCAACTCGAAATCTTTACGCGTTCCCGAGATAAAGAGTATTGACATACACACAGACGGACAGACGGACAACAAAGTGATCCTATAAGGGTTCCGTTTTTTCCGTTTAAAGCACGGAACCCTAAAAATGTTTCATTCTCATGGAGAATATGTAAATGAATAAGTAGTATTGTTATTATGTAAGCTAATGTAAATAATTTTATAAGTAAGCTTATAAGACTCAGTAATTGTATACTTGTAACGCCTTTACACGGTTTAATATGTAACTAGTGCTAAGTGAGCAAATTTACATGTCAAATGGTAAGGTTCTATATGAAGAATAGGAATAACGGACCAGCTTATGGATGTAGAGCAGCTGTTCTGGGTTGCTCCAGACAAAAAAAAAGTTCAAGCCGAAACCCACTTTTCATTAAAACAGACAGGCACTAAAACAAGAGGTCACATAGAAACAGAAATTAAAGTTATATCCCAAATTACTCCCCGGGGCAGTAGATTAATTAAAAGGTTGATGATCCTGAGAACCAGATATTGTGAAAGTACGTAGGTACAAAAGATATAATAATTGGTCTATCCGGAATTCCTAGATCTAGAGAATCATTTAAACATTTAGGTACTTAGCTAAAACTTAGTAAATGGGTATAGGCCAAATCAAACCTCTTTGCGGCTGTGAAGTTAGTTATAAGATGCGCCGGAGATATGCGCAGCATGGACATAATGTTATTGCGCAAGTTAACACTTCGTGTTAACAGACGCCAACAAATTAGATTCTTGTACTGTACCAGCCTTTTTAATAGTCCACTGCAGGACGTAGGCCTACCCACGAAGGGTGATTGGGCCATATCCACCACGCTGGCCCAGTGCGGGTTGGTGGATTTGCATACGCCATCGAATTTCTTCTACGGAAGTATGCAGGTTGCCTCACGATGTTTTCCTTCACCGAAAATCCAGTGGTGTGAAATTCCGTACATAAATTCCAAAGAACTCATTGATACGGGACCGGGATTTGAACCCATGACCTCACGATTGCAAGGCGGGTGCACTACCTCTAGATCACCACGGCTTATACACTTACGGTTAGATCCTTGCTATACCTATAATTTTTTTTGTTGCTCTTTATTGCACATCAAGAAAAAAACAAAAAGAAGAAACAAAGACACATAAACAAACAAACATGTGTAACAATGGGCGGCTTTATCGCTGATAGTGATCTCTGCCAGGCAAGTGGAAAGCTGGCTTATAAGCGTGGGTTCAAACCCCGATCCTGTTTTGCCATGTAACCAATGTGTCGTTTGAAACTTATGTACGGATTTTCACATAATGACTTTTAGTGAAGAAAAACCCCGTGACGTCGACGCGTCGACCTGCATACGTCCGTAATAGAAATTCAATGGCATATATGAATTCACCAACTGGCATTGGAGCAGTGTGATGATTTTGACACACCCATCAGAAATGTCATCATTAAACTCCCCCAATTCATACCTACATATGTGTATTTCACTGAAAGCTCTTTGATATTTTCGCTAAAAATACATGCATTTTAATTAGCGCGTTTTTCTACTTTAAAGAAAATTAGTGTACATTTTCAACGCACCCTAATTTCCCTTAAGCCTTTTAAAGCCCGCTAAAATGTCTAAAACGTCTTCAAAAAGACGTTGCCACCCACATTTCAAACTTTTAGTCTACCGCTTGGGATAGCTAACTTTTTTGAGTGGTGTGACGCAGAAACGAGCTGAAAAGTGGGCGTTGTGCGTTGGGTCTATCTAATGCGTGTCATTATCAGGTATAAATACAAGTACAGTATACTAGTTGATGTGCGTGGTTTTAGGTGGTATTTTAAATGTTGATTTAGGAAAAAATCTCAAATGCGCCAAGATGGCCAATGCGAGTTAGAATGGCGGGGTAGAGGGCGCAGAGAGGAAGGGGACTTGAACCCTCCCTTTCAATGCTCTACTAGTAGAGTGTAGCGTCCCGCCCCACTAAGAAAGTTTGCCTTGACACTTGGTACCTATCCTCAGAATGAGGACTAGATGAAGCCACAAGTCATGCCAGGAAACAATCTACAGACCTCTTGACGATTTGGATAAAAGCACAATTATGTACCTAGCTGACTGTATCCAGCTGAATCTGATTGCAGTGTGACATAGGCAGTAGTGGACTTACCAATACTGTAAGTAGCAATACTGCAGCAGCAGATATCCGGGGGTAGTAAATTAATCGCAAAGATACAAAGAATTTGACTCAAAGGCGTAGACATCAATACAAATCTTAAGGTTACAACTTTATTGTTAAAAACTGTACCTGATTATGGGGTTGGTAGAGACGCCTAGTGACAAAATATATGTATACGTTCCTGACTTATTACCAAAACCTATTAGCAGCAAATATTAAAATCGGGCACTGTAGACAGGTGTTATAGCAAACTCAGCACCACAAGCTACAGTATGTCACATAAATACCTACTAAAGCTGAAAACAAACTATCAGACGCGGCTGAAGGACACGACTGATGGACGTGACTTCTATGTATGTAAATCTTGCTGCTTATAGGTATCTAGATAATGAATATCCACTGAGCCGTGCAAACTATCGGACATAAGTCGCGGACGTCGCCTTGGGCCGACCTTGAGCTTTCGAACGTCCGAGAGAGATCTGGCAAGCCGGATTTAAGACGAATTTGTACAGTGCACACTGTTAAGTAGCGATCGTCAGCCGCGTCCGTCATCCGCATCCGATAGTTTGTTTCGAGCTAAAAACCAGCAGAAAATTTGTCAGAAGCTACGACTGCCAATGCCTATACCTACTCTACATGTTTCTAGATTCTATAGAGTAGACTACGCTTTTCTAGCTAAATATCACATAAGTACCTACATAGAAACCAGTAGAATTGCGAGACAAGGGTAAACAGAAAGCTAGAAGGAACCGCTGCCAACATACCTACTCTACCTATAATATATGTCTAGATCTATAATCGCCTAGTGCTTCTATAGACGGGTGTGGCGGGATTCCGATCACGTAAACAAACAGTAGAGTCAGAAAATGGTATAGGTATAAAGATATAATAAATGTGTATTTATGGCTCATTCATGCATGAGAAATGCGTAAACAGATATTGAATAATATAGTTTGTAGGTATTTAGTTCTCCTATGATAATAGCGAAGTTCTTAGCAATTTGAATTGCTATTATACTTTCCTTTGCTTTTTACAAGATTTTATTTAGCTTGTAATGAATGAACCTACATATCTATGTATATATTATGCCAAGCCAAGCCGCATTGACCAAGGCGTGGTGGTCTAGTGTACGACTACGATTGCAAGGCGGGTGTTTTTACACCCGCCTTACAATCTTGAGGTCGTGGGTCAAATCCCGGTCCCGTACCAATGAATTTCTTTTTTTTTTTGTTTTATAGGTGTTATAGATGCATATTTCAACTAGGTTCAGAATGTGTAAACGGTGTACCAATGTGCAGTTGGCTGGTTGGTCCCGACCAATGCAGTTGGCTCTAACCAAGTTAAAATGTGTATGAGGAATATAAGTAACCAGTTCAGATGACCGAGTATGCCCAGCTGTTGCTAGCTAAATTTTACTCTATTTCAATTCATTCCAAGAAAAATAAGAAATCTTTTTGATCAAGAAAGCGCAAAATAAATCTTCAGTAGTCAGTATGACTTTCTTTAATCTAAGGCGTAAATTATGCCATCAAGATTCAAGATCGTGACCTAAAAAACAAGCGAAAAAAAAACGTATATAAATATCTTATTCAAAGACACATCGGAGATAATTTTCATTCATAGTTATTCCGAGAACTACGATAATTTTATCAGATATGTAAAGTTTATTTATTAATGTTTATAAAAATGTTATATTTACTTACCTAGTCATATTTATTGTTTTTAAGAAGATTCTGAATCAACCAGTGTTTTCGCGTTTCTGTATAGAGCATCGCGAAAAATCGCTGTACATTTTTGAAAAAAATTACGGTCCGGGAGAAAACTCTTCTCACCCCTTAAAATGTCACGTTTTTGGTGTCAATCGCTTGAGTATGAAATATTGCACACTTGTACGTCTTATTTTTTTCATTTCTGTATACTTTTCAGCCGATGTTTTGCGTAAAAATATGACTTTTTAGAGGCTTACAACTTGAAGGTCATTAGAAAAACTGTAAAAACTAAGACGTATAAAACTAGTTATTGAAGTTGATTTTATGAAAAATAA
Organism: Hypomecis punctinalis; assembly: GCA_949316475.1. Taxonomy (NCBI): domain Eukaryota; kingdom Metazoa; phylum Arthropoda; class Insecta; order Lepidoptera; family Geometridae; genus Hypomecis; species Hypomecis punctinalis. The sequence continues at coordinate 26,591,155 of OX438795.1, forward strand.
TTATATTTAGAGGTAGATAACAGCTTATTATTTTTGCATTGCCAATTTAGGCCGGGTGGCGATCCCGAAAGAAAAAATACCAAGTCGATGGCTATCCCTGTTATTAGTTTTTAAGCGGCCTGAAAGGCTCTGACATGGTTAAGCAATCATAACAACTGGAACCGATAAACCGATTTGGACGAAATTCGGCATGAAGATAGCTTACATTTTGAATTAACACATATTACTATTTATTTTGGGCTAGCGCGGGTATACGCGGTAACACCGTAGGGCGCAGCTAGTCATCATTAAATACAATTAGATACATCTTTAAATAAGTATTTACGTTATTATCTGAACAGTCTAAGTACCGTGCACAATATTGTTATTTAGATATTAGATAAGCGCATATATACGAGTATAATAATACATAAGTAGGTACTATTGCAAGGTGATTCTATATTATGAAAACTAGAGCGTTACGTGCTGGAAGTTACGCTTTGTTTTCCAGAATTTCGTGTGAAGTTTATTTACATTTCTAACTTAATCGCAGTTTTTGTTTAATTTTAACAATGTTTTTATACAACGAAAATAAATATTAAATGTCGTCAATTTTTTTGTCATATTTTGACGCTTATTTTAAAGCATATTACAAAGTCTGGGCCTTTGGTGAAAGTTCTTCTTTCCTTTAATTTTATGTGAAAATCAAAGCAAGTTTACTTTGAAGCACGCGTTTCTAGCGTGTTTTGACACAAGACAAGCCATGTGTCATAAATGCAAATAGGGCTCGCGTAAACGACTTTGTATTCAACACTATCATTTTTTTTATATTTTACGGCTATTTAAAATAATATGTTCCTGTTCGTGTGTGTGTAATTTATCTACAATTTGCTTAATAGGTACCTATAACAAAAAGTGAGTAATACCTAGCGCTGATATAGAGTTATTCAAAGGGTTTAGTAAACCGAAAAGAGGTGACTTAGATCATCGAAATGAACAACTACTGGGGCCAACCAGGAAATCGAGAAAAAAATAATCAACTGTGCCGTAAAAAATTGGAACTTGGATTGTATGTTTTGTTTTGTCGACTTTATATACCTTATCTATATAACCCTACGTGTATCTTTTCAACATCTCTGTTTGCACTAGACAACAAGCGAAAGAAAAAATGATTAAAGATTTTCAGTTAGACCAATTAAAATTGCCTTGCGTTAATTCTAGCTAGAAGGCAGTTTACGGCTGCGTTTTTCAATAAATCATCACCATTGAAGAACTACGACCTCTTTGGCATTCAAATCTGCTAAACTAACAACCGCAATGAGAGATGCATACTTCACTACAACAATAATTAAGGAAAGATTTCGGAAAGCCAACTATTCAAAGCTAGTACATAATATTATCTACAAACCACAAATCGTTAAATCATAATAAAGCACGTGATCTTTCCGAAAAATATGAAGAGATAGCTTTAGGCGTCAGGTGTTACATTACATTGAATTCGCTTGTCACGTGCCATTTCGCAAAAAATAATTACTCTTCTCTATATCTATAGGCTATAAAAATATTCAAGGAATCTAATATAATAACTTCGGCTTTCGTAATAAGAAAAGGTAGGTAGGTGTCTAACTTTATTGATTTTTATTTGATAGGGCCTTCGTAAGCGTGATTTGTTTGAAGCCTACTAAATCGGTGTCGACTACATCGCTACAGACGGTAGTAGTCGTAAGTACTGGTGACCAGTAGTGTTTAAGTCTGCTGCATAAATCGATTTACTAGCACGAATTAGGTATATGAGTAAAGTATGCTCGCTGTCGCAGAAGGCGGTTAAATCAATAAATTTTCGTCGAGCCTAAAGACAGGCCGCCAAGTGCTGAGAGCTCCGGTGCGGTCCCCTGAAGATCCCGAAATTCCTAAGGCTTGCTTCACATATAAGCACGCCAACTGAACGGTGAAAGGGAAGCGCAGTCCCATACAACGGTGGCGTGATGACATCCCAGAGTTTTGCGACCACTTGCAACACCTGGATGAGACTAGCACAGGATGGGATAATTGGCATAAGAGGGAGAAGGCTTATGCAGTGGGCCGAAATAAGCTGATGATGATGAAAATAAGCACGCTGACATCGACCCATACAAATACCAGCTTTCGATAGGGTTTTAGTGGGCACAATCTCACATAACCCGGCGAAACCCCAAAGCAGACGGGTACATTGCGGAGATTTCCCCCTCTTAAAAAACGAAAAATAAAGCACCCAGCTTAACTACGCACATCTCCACTTTGCTTCGCTGAAGTTTGAGTGTGTATATCGACTGGAAAAATGGCTATTTATAAAATTCCGTCTTACATCATCTTTTGCTATCCCATAACTCATCGTTAATTATCCTAATGGACCGCGATGCCATAACGAAGAAGTTAATTTAATTAATTGCCGCCATTTGTGAAATCTTTCTTTCGACACTGTTGGTCAAGGCCAGTGGTTTAAGAATACTAGCGTTGCTCTCGTATTTTCTTGAGCTTTCCTGCATTAAAAGTAAAATCATACCCGTAATGTTCAATTTTTCGCTGAAATAAGGTGTGTTACAATTTTGACGTGTCCAGAATAACTATACCTATGTGGACAAAATATGTGACACCATACCTCTCAGACGACTTCACCAATTTCGTTGTGATTTTATTTATGTGTAATAGGGACGGTTCCTCCTTTTGTATTTGAGCAAAATTTTTATGGGACCACCTCTGAAATAGCGAAAAAATCAGCTACTAAAATATAAGTATAATTTGAAGGGAAAACTTCTTTAACGCTGTTGTCCAGTTTTTGGGATGGGTAAAAAAAAATTTAAATCGCGTGAGGACACTTGACCTGACGAAAATTCGTAAGACAGCGGCGCAGGGCGCTTGCGCAAGTGTGTGTGTGTGATATTGTATTTAACCCCATAAATGATGAGTATTTTATTAGTTCAAGTTTTCACTTCTGCCGGCACTCCCGGAGTGGAACCCGTTATGTTTTTTATACACAGCTCTATAATTTCCTGAACTTTGCAAAGCAATAGGTACTTTTTGCATTTATGTCAATGGATGAAACTCGCACGGAAACGAAAATAACGGCATAAAAGAGAGAAGGCCTATGCCTATATATATACCCAGCAGTGGGTGGATAAAGTTTGTTTATACCACACCCACTCGGAAAGTGTCTTATTACTCGTTCATAAACGGGTTACAAAGTTCGTAATTTCTCCCTTAAAAATGTGCGGCAGGAAAAGTTATATGGAATTTTATTACTATCCTGCTTCGGAGGGCAAATTCTAGAGATTTATTAAGATGTTGTATGAAAATCTTTTACTGCCCTAAATAAAAAATACAAACGTCAAACCTCAAACGGTTTTGTAGGAAATAATTAGAAAAAGAGGCGGGAAACATACAAACTTCAAATCTCAAAAAGGTTTTATATCAAATAATTAGAGAAAAGAGGCGGATTTTTTTTGTTTTCTATTTTTAATGAAATGAGGATGGCAACTTTATTCTGCAATGCGAAAAAAACGCGGCAATTTATTTCGTTGCGTTAAATTTAGTTTTTAACTAAATTGATAATTTAACAGTACCTAGCTCTCAATTCTCTAAATTATTTTTCAAAATGTCATCTGATAGTAAAAGTGAAATTTTTATAATGAATACAGCCCAAGAAGTCAGGAATAACTTACTTCCTAAACTTGAATTAAAGAAATATTGTATTTTATTTTCCTCGTAGGTGTAGTATAAAGCACTATGTATCACTCGGGAAAAAGTTCTATTTCTGTTCTCGTTAATTACAAAATCGTCACGTTTTTCATAAGTTTTTAACATACTCTCGAACAGAAGTAGATCGTTTTCTCCCCTCGTGTACAATGTACTATTACATGTTAAAAGTAAGCATCATAACAAAAATATTGCATTTTTACGATCGCGAGGCGTGGGCTGTTTCCTAAAATAAAGTAAAGTAGTAAAGTACATAGGTGAACGAAATCTTCCTTCGGAGGTGAGCCTATGTGTAGTAGGGGACCAATAAAAATCCGGTTCAGTACAGGTAAATAGAGAGCCTACGTTTGTTTACTTCATTATAGGGATTTAAGCCCACGCCTCGTGCAACATGAATGGATAAAAAAAATAACAGACATCCAAACTATACTTTAGAAATTTCAGTAGGGTGTGATGCCCGAAATTCTCGTTTTTTCCTAGAAAAGCTTCATTTAATAAGCCCTTTATTAGTGTTAGGGAAAATTTATTCGTTTTCAGAACGAACCTTTTAAGCCTATTGATTGTATAGCCTACATTACTAGGGCCCTGTAGGGCTACGAAATTAATAACGGAGCCGAAAAATAGAAATAAATTTACATTTCAGCCAAAACAAACTTACAAAATAACAACACAATTTACCATTGAGATTTAATGAACTAATTTACGAAATGAAATTTTAGTTTTGCTTCTAACTGCTTTAATGAAACAGTTTCATGTCTAGACTATCACCACACAAGTTTAACTAGCCTGAAGAAAGGTTACAAAGGTGGTTCCTTATTGTTACATAGTATCTTAAAATGCTGTTAGCTTATTTAGTCCATCTCACACAATTGAACAAATGTTTGATCATAGTTAATTATCATTGAATTGCCGACATGATGATAAAAAATTACACGATGTAGTACATGAAAAAGTAGTAGGTATGTATGTGAAAAAAGTTGAAATTCTTTGAAACCGTGGTATATCCGTATATCTAACGTTTGCCATCTACCGTTTGCAATCTTTTACTGATATTTTTTTAAGGGTTTGTGTTATATTCGTTTCAGTTTTTATATTTTCACACCTTTGTATTTTCGGTACAAGTAAATATCATGAGGAAACCTGCTTAACTGAAAAAGAAATTTGATCAACAAACCCGGACTAGGCCAGTGTAGTGAATTAGTGAATATGTCCCAAAAGCTTTTCTAAGATAGGACTTGGTTTAGCAATGGACTATGTATTTAAAACCTCGGTACAGTTAGTAGCACAAAGCAGATTTGGTTGACTCCACGTGCTAATCTCGTGAACGCTTTCTTTTTTTTCTAAAATTGTATTTCGCACGATTTGTAAAAGTGTTTTGGAAATGTTTTTTTTCTCTTAGTTCTCAATGGTATCGAACGCACCTGCACCAGCGATAGTGCAGCGGCAGACAATACACATTGTTCAGATGTTTGTTCAGCATATTGTTTATTTTACATAACATCATGAAACCTGAATGAGTATCATTACCTTACTAGTGTCTATTACATACTTAACGCTTATCTTTGTAGTTGTACTACTGAGTACTATAAAAAGGTGTTGTTTTACATAGTGCAGGGATTTTCGAAGGCGTTATAAGTATGTTTACCATTCCAACTTTCGGCTACAGGACGTCCAATGATTCACATAGCCTTCCGCTTTAGATCTCCAATAAGGCCGGTTGGTAGCGGCTTGCGTCCATCGCGATACTGCAGTCTTAATGAGGTCATCTTTCCACCTTGTGGGTGGACGCTGCGCTTGCCGGTACGTCGTCTCCATTCAAAGACTTTTCGATGACCATTGGTCATCAGTCCTCCATACTATGTGCTCTGTCCATAGCCATTTGAGCTTGCCAATCCACTGGACTATATCGGTAACCTTGATTCTTCTACGGACCTCCTTATTTCTGATTCGATATCTCAGAAGACTCGGAGCATAGCCCTCTCCATAGCTCTTTGGGTTACTTGGAGCTTGTTAATAAGGCTCATAGTAAGAGACCACGTTTCAATGCTATAAGTTGTCACAGGTAACACGCACTGGTGGAAGACTTTCCACTTGACCTTGAGGTTTAGAGGTATGTCGAACGAAAAGACGTTGAGCAATTCCGAACGCTGCCAAGCCGAGTTGGAATCGGTGATTGATTTATTTTTTGAAATCGGACAGGCCTAACTAACTTACTTTAATTTACTTAGTACTTATGCTCATCATTTATGACCAAGTTTCATATTAGGATGCACTGCATGCGACATAGCGCAAAAAAATAAGTGCTCCATACATCTTCTCGAGAGTCAATGAACTTTTTGTATTGGAACAGCTGCTTTTTGTACCATTTTGCGGTTGGTACCTTAGTAACAGTTTTTCATAATGATAAGCATATTCACCTTTAAATCCCAGCACTGTGCAAACAACAGCGTATGTATATGCAAAAACACTTGCTAACCTGCCTATTTTGTTTACTCATTTATTTATCCGTAAAGTTTTAGTAAAGTGCACCCCGTACATTATTTATACGCTATCTATCCTCTCCATCCTAAGGTTGCCTGGCAGAGATCGCTATTAGCGATAAGGCCGCTCTTTTATACACTGTTTTTGTATCTTTATTTCTTCTTATTATGGTTATTTCTTGGTGTGCAATAAAGCGTTTATCTATCTATCTATCACGTGGTAGTAGGATCTTCTAGCATTCATTTATTTTCCATTCCAGAGTCCCGAATACCAAGAAGCTAGAGATTTATGGAAATAAATCTGCATGACCATTCATGACTGTGGGGCCAATGCGGTAATTTTATAAATACCAGTTCCATACAATCATCTCATCGATTTTCGTCACAATGTATGGATCTGCTATTTTTGTCGCGATTACCGGTTTGGTCTCTTAATCACAGTTAAACAGCATGACGCGCTATGATAGTTTATATATGTATAAAAGAATCCCGATTTCCCTTGGTCACGGCACGGTAATGAAATCTATATCATTACCATGGTCACGGCATCACGCGTTTTATAAATCAATATAAAAAATATATCCTCATAGATATATGTGTCTCCATGCATGTATACCCCAATTATTATTTTATTTTATGTTACCGTCTAACCACGACCTACCTACCATGCTGACTAAAGTTAATAAATAAAATAAAATAAAATAAAATAAGCCTTTATTACTGTAAACATTACATATTAAATTATGTTATCGTCGGCGTGCGTGTTTTCTGTTTCAGCTTGTCCTTCGACAAAGGCCTCCTCTAAAGACTTCCACTCCTTACGGTCTCTTGCTTTTTGAATCCATGTTGGTCCAGCTAATTGTTTGATTTCGTCCTCCCATCTTTTATTTTGTCTACCTCGACTTCTTTTGCTGTCTCTAGGATACCATTCTGTTATAAGTTTGGACCATTTTTCTTTTTTGTCTCTAATCATGTGACCTGTCCATCTCCATTTTTGTTGCTTGTACACTGTTTTTACATTCTTAAATTTGGTTATAGCTTTTATCTTCTCAAGTTTAACTCTGTCTCTTATTTTGACTAAAGTTATTCTTACTTAAATTTAAACTATGAACTAATTATTAACTAAATATGGCCAATGATCGTCTAGTGTGAACTCAACATTGTGATCCGCAAAACCCAGATTATGGTGATTTTGGAAACTACCTAACCGATATTTAAACAACCTAACATTCTAATACTCGCTACATAATGACCTACAGCTAGGATATTTCTAACGCATAATAAACCTCATACTCATATTGACTACTTGGGGACCGCAAACCTAAAGAGTCAAGATTTCCCATTCTACACAATTTCCTTAGAGCTATCAAGAGAACATAATACTAATTCCTAAAGGATAGAGTACAAATATGAATAAAATTTGCTTCAAATGGTTCAAGAGACAGTTATGAATACACTTTCCTCAGGATTAATAAAATTGATAGAATTCTTGGGAATTTTAACTTTAAATGGAAAAATGTCAAATTATAATTATAATAGCATAACAACAGATATCACGGCTTAGGTAAGGCGCCCCTCCACCGCGCCAAATAGTCTCCCTCGTCTGACCTGACTTGGGCAGGAGTCCTCCGTATTGTTGTTATGAGAACAGCCAGAAGGGCTATACTACTTTTGTCAATGCTGTCTGTCTGTCATATGTCTTCACAAAAAAGGGCAAGACTGTATTTTTTGCAAATTGTCCCAATCTTCGGTAATGGAGGAACCCAGGTTCCTCCATTTCCACAAAATTAACCTCATATGGTGATATATGAGGGGTCCGATCTAAAAGTTCACTGTGGGGTTTCCCTAAGTCCCAAGGAATGGAATCAAGAGAATCCCCTAGACCCTATGGAAGTTACCTACCTACCTAGGCTACTACTCCTGTGAATTTCAAAAGTATCAACTATCCCTTGATAGAACCTTCAGATTCCTTACATAATGTAATTATGTCTGTACTACTAACTTAAGTACTCTAAATATTACAATGTTTAGAAAATGCACTAAGTATAACAATGTATAGTTGTTAGTTCTGAACTACGTTACACGTTAACTACATTAAAGATTAATACACTTTAGTAAATCTCCAAATATTGGTACTATGAATTTGAGTACACTAAACGCTTCGAGTACGCTAAAGATACGTATGACTTTTCCAAGATTAAAACAAATGCGTGTATTTCACGTAAACAAATATCATCAAGATAAATAAATGTAAGTACAATCATAAAACTTCAAGGTTCCTTTGAACTTTGGTATAAGCTATAATCGCAACGCAGTAATAAAATGAATATTAGACTCCGCAATATTAAAAATAAGGTGCTTAGTATAATCTGTTTGAGTAAAGATAAACACAATATATTTCATATAAGAAAGTCCAAACCTGCAAATGGGCACAGTAAGAACAAGCAAGCACACAAATAACAAATCAACAATACAAATAAAAAGTAAGTGTGCGTAAGAGATTGAGGGTATCCAATCAAAAGATTCTTTGAAATAAATCAAGTATTTTTAAGGTCCAACTAAGGGTACACGCCAGACTCAAAATAAATAATGTAGGTATTTTGTAAATGTTTTATAAGTTGTATACTTTTACAAATCAATCTCCCACAAATAAATCGGAATTGCCTCACCAAATGAGAATGTTCCATCCTATGGCTCTCGTTCTCGTAGTCGGCTAGCTTTCCCTTCCAAAGTATTTCAGCGGCACGCTGGAAATATGCCCATTCCTTAGCTTCGAAGTCCAGCGCTGCATCGAACCGTCTTCAGGTTGCACTTAGCTGTGCCAATCTGGCTTACCAAACGTTTATGCAAATCGAACAAAATCAATCCGCAAGTTTCTCCTTCAATTTGCACTACATTTCATTAAAATTTCACTTATATAAAACGATCCGCACTGAATTATACTATCACAAACCCGATGTCACTAATTTTCACTTTTCCGATAATTCCAACAAAGATTTGGCAATGCGAAATAAAACTCCCGATAATCCATCAGAGAAATGGCCTCCGAATTTAAACTGTGTATTATATCCATCAGAGGTACGGCCTCCTCGAAATCCCGACGTTAACAACCCCGGAGCTGGTCCCCCGCGCCCTTTTATACTAAATTAGTTTTTATACGATTGCTTTAACTGCAATCTGCGCACTAACACAACAATATGCAATAACACGGTGCCTACTAAAAAGGCCAATATTGCAAATAATCACCACAGAGCACATAATGCCATTAAAGCTAAAAACACCCATTCGGAACATAGCCCAACAACGCAATAAAATGCAATACCCGCAAAATAACGCATAAGGCAACTAATGTTGATAACCAGCATACCCTCAATTTGGATCTTAACGCTAATAAAGCAAATATTTGCAATTCTTGCATTATGGAGCATATTCGCTTTATGTCAGTGACGTCACTGGTAGTTTATTATAATGTTGCCACCCATAAAATTAAATTAAATATTCCGTTACTTTTACAGATTCCCTGTTATTTCTACAAATACGATTTAAACTATAGTCATCTAATCCGATGACACCACATATCAATCTTATGCCATTGTTTTAACGCTTTTCTCCTTGAACAAATATTACCGTACAATAATATTACACCACAACTGTTTCTTTTTTTTAAATCACGCGTTGGCAATAGTGATTTTTGGCCCGGCTTTGCAATGATTGTTATTGTGAAGTGTAAATAATAAATCCTAGTAAAATAATCGAATAAAATAGCTCGAAATACCTATAAATATTAATACAAGATTACTGCTAAACGAATATGCAGTATTTAAAGTTGAATGGTAAGTAAATTATTGCAATTGGACTACGAATTACGATTCTTTACGCATATAACCTAAACATTCCAATTTAATTATTCGATGTTCGTTTCAGGGTACTCTTTCCAGTCTTTGACATTCTCCCAGCCTCCGAAAATTCTTCAGCTCCATATAAAAGATCCCAGAGATTGCAGGACAGCTTCTAACCTGGCGACAGCAGCTAAAACTCCCTAAAATTGGCTAAAATTATAATAGGTATTGTTACCTATAGAACAAAATAACACGGTTAGTAAATTACTACTCTTTACAGTTCTTCTCCATAAAGATTATAGGACTTGTACTGTAACTCAGTCCACCAAATGCTGATTTCTTGCTAATAAACTTCAGACTTTAAAATACCATACATAATGTGCAAGTTGCCTTTGAAACATACATAAACTTCCTGACATCCTAATATCTCTTCCTGATTTTCTTAAGATGCTAAAATTAAGAAACTTATTCCTAATTTAATCTATTCCAGCCTGGATTCGGCGTAGGAAAGAAAGGTTCCATCGTTTCTTGTTCTCTGTGACTCGCCTCCTGATCATCCGACGTCCAGGGCCCGTCCCATTATTACCAAAGCGTGTGAATTTTCTTCTCAATGTGGTAGTACATCAATAAAGGTAAAATTTATCATATCTTACATCTATTACCTACATTATTTTAGCACCTGTGGAGCTATTTTCTATAATTCTAGTTGAGTTGCTCAAAATATTAAATTTTAAAAATTAAATGTACCTACCTAGTGGGAGACGTAGTTGGTTACATGAGAAATACATATAGGTAGCTACATGTGGATAGCTATGTACAGATGGACCTGTAAAGCGTGAACGGCTGGACCGATTTGTCATATTTTTTATTCGTTGTATTTGTTATTGTTAGAAGGTTCTTGTGAAAGAAAAAAAAATTGCGCGGAAAATAATTTAATTTTCCCATATAATATGTTCCTGCACGTTAAAGTCACCGTATCTGGCTGTTAGTGGTTCTGAACGACATCAAAATTAGAATTCAGTCGATTCTACTTTTGATGGGGGTGATATGAAGTGCAGCGAGTCAGCTAGTCTATTATATAAAAGGCTTCCCTGAGTGACTGACTGACAGACAGCCTACAGCCCAAACCGCTTAAGATATGAGCTTGAAATTTGGAATATAGGTACATTGAACGACGTAATGGAGCACTAAGGACGAAAATTTTGAACTTTCGACCTCTAAGGGGGTAAAACGGGCCCTTTTCGTTTGTATGTAACTTTTTATTCCCTGTACCGATTGACTTGACACTTTGTATACATGCTTTTCAAACAAAATAAAAGTTACATTTTTTCCTGTTTTTCCGAATTTTCCTCATCTAAGGGGTCTAATAAGGTCCCAAAGTTGGTGAAAAAAGCGTCAATTACATCGAACCAGCTGAACGGTTATGGCTGAAAATTGGTATGAAGGAGGCACACAGCATGTTTTAATACAGGAACTAATAAAATCCAGGAAAATCTATAAGGTTCCTTAGGGATACGCAAAATTAATAAGTTTAGGCTACAGCCCAAACCGCTGAAGATATGAGCTTGAAATTTGGAATATACGTACCTACATCGTACAACATAATGAAGCACTAAGGATGAAAAACGTACCCAACTCTAACTTACGGGGTAAAACGGGCCCTTTTAACTTTTTTTGTAACTTCTTATTCCCTGTACCAATTGACATGAAACTTTGTATAGATGCTTTTGATACTAAATAAAAAATATGGCTGTACCTGTTTTTCTAAATTTTCCTTAAAAAATCCTTAGGGGTCAGATACGTCCCAAAATTTCAATGCGATTTTTTAAATAATGTAGTATTTAGAATAGGATTATGATAATGATAGTTTATCTTTAAATGGAGCAAAATGGGTCCCCAAAAGTTTACGATTTTTTTTTATTTTGTGAGCCAATAGTCTTAAGCTTAGCGCACATATAGATCAATATAGGTATTTTACTATGGGATCAACCCTGACAAGCGAAAATTACCTACATTTTCCATACATTTTGTCGCGGGTCGATGAACTTTTTGTGTTGAACAGCTGATTTTATTCACGTGCTTTTGGTACTATTGTAAAAGTTAATCAAATTATGAGTATAATAGCATCCTAGAACATGCCTGACTAGAATTACGACTTGTGTGCCATTTTTTCATTTGCCTGGAAAATTAAATAACTAATAACTTAATGAAACATGTCGAATACCTGTACCGGCCTTAATTAATAGTGCACTACTGAAAATAGGTACTACGGATAGCACTACGGATAATATAAACAGGTGGGTCTTAAGATAAACATGGACAAGACGAAAGTCATGTGTAATTCCCATGTTTTACCTACACCCGATTTCTGTTGGAAACTCATTTCTTGAAGTCGTTGACTCGTATGTCTACCTAGGACAAGTAGTCCAGGTCCAGGTCCAGTAGGTCCGACTTCAACAAAGTAGCCAATCGCCGAATCCAAGTAGCCCAACGAGCTATGGAGAGGGCTATGCTTGGAGTCTCTCTGCGAGATCGAATCATTAATGAGGAGATCCGTAGAAGAACCAAAGTTACCGACATAGCCCAACGGATTGGCAAATTGAAATGGCAATGGGCAGGGCACATAGCGCGGAGGGCTGATGACCGTTGGGGTCGAAAAGTTCTCGAGTGGAGACCATGACCACAAGGTGGACGGATGACCTCATTAAGACCGCAGGATCGCGCTGGATGCAAGCAGCTTCCAACCGGTCTTATTGGAGATCCATAGGGGAGACCTATGTCCAGCAGTGGACGTCCTGCGGCTAATGGATGACTGAAAATAGGCCTATCCGCGAAGGGTAATTGGGCCATATCCATCACGCCGGCCGAGCAAGGGTTGCTGAATTCACATACGATATTGATTTTTTCTACGTTCATACAGGTTGCCTCAATGTTTTCCAGCAATGAAAAGTGAAATTTCTTACACACAATTATTATTATTGGCTCCCTCGGTGGCTCAGTGGTTGACCCTGACTCCTGGGTCAAAAAGGCGTGGGTTCGATTCCCAGGGCAAATATTTATGTGATGTTAATATGTGTTTGCTCTGTGTCTGGGTGTTATTAATATATTTTTATTTATTTATTTAACACTTTCTTGCACACTATTTGTACACAAAAGGAACGCTAAACAGCATTATCTGCCAGTCAACCTACATGTATATGTAGTATATCAGTCTCTGCTAGCCAAATCACAAACTTTGCTTAGTTTGGGATCAGAGACCGTGTGTGAGATGTCCTCCAATATTTATTTTATATATTTATTTATTATTGAGTTAATTTCAGAAATTCGGCAATTTATCATCCAAAAATTCACGTACTCCGTAATAAGCTTTAGATACAAGTAAATTAAATAAACAAATACTGAGACAATTCTGGCTAAGCCGTAGGCATTATTTTGCAAGTAATACAATAATAGGCTCAGTTATGAAGACGCCATAGTAAATATAATAACAACATACAAAGTGTTCTCTCTATCGAATGCTTAAAGTGAAAATGAAACAGATATAATTATGATAATTAGCTATTATAATTAGGTACGATGGCGCATTTATAATCGAGTCTAATGCGGGCTTAACCACGAGCTACTGTTATTTTAAGTAAGTGCCAAGAAAACGCGGGCCAAACTGTGGGTTTTTATCATTTTAAGCAGTTACGAAATAACGCGGGCCAGACCGTGGGCTATTATCATTACAAGTAATACAAAAACGCAGGCTAACGGCATGCTATTATAATTTTAAGGATTTATTAAGACAACACGGGCCAGACCGCGAACTATTAGATATCATTATATGCAAATGACAAGATAACGCGGGTTGAACCGCGGGCTGTTATTTTAATTAAGTAAGTATTAAAACAACGTGGGCTAAACTGTGGGTTATTATCATTGTAAGTAATACGACAATGCAGGCCAAACGTCAAGCTTTTATAATTTTAATCAAGTATTAAGACATCGCAGTCCATGCTGCGTGCTATAAATAACCATGTTAAGCAAATACTAACAATACGCGGGCCAAACCGTGACCTATTATCATTATAGGCAAATACTGTTACAATTTTGACCAAACCGTGGGCATTATCCTTGCAAGTAATTTTAAGCAAGTAACGGGCCAAATCGCGGACTATTAGATATTATTATAAGCATTTACAAAGACAACGTAGATCAAACTGCGGGCTATTTTCATTTTAAGTAAGTACCTATGTACTAAGACAACGCGGGCGAAGCCGTGGGTTTTAAGCTAGTCCAAAATAAAAATATTAGTCGTCTAGCGGAACATCCAACAAAAAGGTAGGAAGACAAACTTATAACCAATATCATCTCTTCGTTTATCCAAAAAAGTATAAGACGTGTCATGTTGACTCATTATTTACCCGTTAGTCACGTGTAGTAGGATCTTCCAGCATATTTTCCATTCTGAGAGTTCCGAATGCCAAGAAGTCTGAGATGTATGGAAACCAGTCTGTACTTTGCATGATTATTCATGACTTCTCGCGTACTCCATGGTTTGTTTATAAATTAGCTAGCGGTTCAATAGGTTTTAAAAAAGCTCAGATGGAATGTTGCACAAAAATATTTTTTTGTACTACATAATGTATTATGCGAAATGCTAAGGACTGGAATATCCTACTTTCTTTGTTTCTGGAAAATTATAATTTGGATATCTTTAAGGCATAGGTTTGCATACCTATGAAAAACTGTTTAGCCCCATTTCAAGTCTACCTGTTGCCGTTATTAATATCGAGCAAAAAATAGCAAACAAACACGTTTGTTGAATGGGAGCTCCCTTTAAATATTTATTTTACTCTGTTTTTAGCATCTATTATTATATACTTGTTGTTATAGCGGCAACAGAAATATATCATCTATGAAAATAACTGTCTAGCTATCACGGTTTTTGAAGTACAGCCTGGTGACAGACAGACAGACAGACAGACAATGGAGTCTTAGTAATAGGGTTCCGTTTTTACTTTTTGGATACAGAACCCTAAAAAGACTAATACAGTAGTACAGTAGACGTTTGACTATTATCTCGTCTCGATGGTAAGCGACGCGCGCGAGACAGAAAATATTTATTTAGTTACTATGTGTCCTTGAAAGAACTAATATTATATTTATCGCGAAACAAACTACGAAACCTACGAGTTAAATAGTATGTACCGTCTAGATTCTGTACCACAAACCTGCAAAATATTTTTAGAACCTAATCAGTGGAAATAATAAATATTAAATAGGAATTGCTACGCTCCGTTACGTATAGTAGGGGTACCTTTTGAGGTTTTGTACATTTGATGTAATTATTGCATAAATAGAATTAGTACCTATAAACAGAGTGTTTTTTTCAGTGCACCAACTTTGCATACGAAAAGTATAATAAACAAACAATTAAACGCCTACATTGGTTTTACTCACTTTAGTAGAAAAATATTGAAATAACTTCAAGAGAAAGTATACAGATAAATGGAGTAATCAATGTCACCCTACGACTACCTACGTTTGTTTTGGTTTTTGAACGATACTTTAGTCTATCGCTTCCCCTCTGCGACACTGTTATTTGTCTTCTGATACGTAATGCACTTCAATGAGCCTGTGAACCAGACCCATAGTGGACGTGTCGGAATTGGTTGCACAAATTTACGAAAAAAATAGTGAGAGGACACTTTTTCAACCGCAAGTAAAACAAGTTTTTGTCAAGATTCACGCATCCAAATGTAGCTTGGAATGTTTAGAAAAACACGTTTTTACCCCTAAAGGGTCATTTTAATGTAATATATGCGCTTTTAATTAAAATAATAGGTGTTCGGCAAACTAACCTACTAAAATTGTGTATGCATCATTTCACGACCACATGGTCGGCAAATGACTATTTCCCATCGATCTTCTTCATAAATTTTCTAACTGATACTTCATGGTACGGCATTTTAGTCTTTGCCAGTTTGATCTTTAGGACGTGGTTTATGTACACTTCAGAATGCGACCAGCAAAATGTGTTGATTACCATTAAAATATAAAGCATTATTTCGGTGGTCGACAATCGGTCAGCTAACGACCACGTGTCTTATGCCATACAAAAATTACTAAATAAGTAAATTAACTATTATTAAAATTACTAAATAAGTGTGAATAGATGAAAAATAAATATCATTAAAATAATTGAATGAATAATATTAGATAATTAAAATTAAATGTCATTTAAACATGATTATTTGATGCTGTTATTATTTGCGACCCTAAGACCATGCTCTAAGGCTCTTTTTTCAATGGCTTTTGAGTGGACGTCAACTAACGAAAATGTCGGACGCAAACTGACCACATGTGGTCGAGAACTAAAAAATAGCACATTTTGATAAATCATTATTTATTTTATACTTACTAACATAAAATACAAAAAAAACTCATGTTTTTCAATTATTTAAGGTTTTTTCTAAACTTCTGAGTATTATTTGAATCAGAACATTATCATTATAGTGAATAATGTCACTTCAAAGATTACCAGTCCACTAAGTGGTCGTGAACTGGCTGGTCCTACCTACCTACGTGGCCGCGTCGTAGCTACGCCCGACACGTTTTGGTGTATGCAAATGAAATAATATAAAAATTGATGAAAAAAAAAGTCGATCTTTTTATGAGCGAGATATCATTAATAGAACATATTTCATGTTCCATTCATGATATCTATTGCGCGATACATATTCTTTGAACGAATGTCAGTTTGAAAATTTCTTTAAAATGTTATTTTTTCATAAAGATATTTAGACGATCATTAAAATTCACTAAAATAGTCACAATCGGTGCATCTGCCCAATTATGTAAATACATACGTCATACATAGTACATAAACTATTCCACGATAGTACACATTGCTGACCTAACATAACTGCTTCAACCAAAATTAATACAACGGTCTATCTGAACTTTTTAAAAATCCGAGCTAGTTATTTGTAGATTAGAAGCACCTATAGGTATATTTTACCTGCAGGTGGTCCTCGTCATAAAATATTTGATAAGCTAATTTGAGCTTTATGACTTTTCCACGTTTGACCGAAAAGTACTTAAAACTACTACCAAACCTGTGTAACTTAATGATAAACAAAAGTTTATTATAGTTTTTTGGAAATTCACATGTAATTTTGGGTCAAATTAATAAAAAAATTTTTTTTTGTTGTGTACCCCGTGAATATAAATAGGGTTTTCTAAGCGTAGTTGAGTAAGACCAAAATATCAACTGTATCTAAATTTGGCAAGGATAATAAAGCAAAGGCGTTTACAAATTGAATCCTTTTCCTTAAGTAGTGATGACGAGCGCAAAGTAAAAGCTTTCGCTTGGAAAGGGGAATTACATTTACACAATGTTACGACTACTAAACAAGATATTTATAGAGGCAGAAGTTACTTATAATTCTCAGATACCTAAGTAAGTAATTAAGTCCGTATAGCCGGGTGGTTAGCCCTGGTGTCAGAGTTTTTAGGCCTCTGACATGTCTAAACGGTTAAAACAACCGGGACCTACAGCTTAACGTGTCATCCAAACCACGGTACCGCTCAGTTGAAAAATACAAATGGAAAATTTATAAATCATTTCGGGATAAAGCTCTGTATGATAAGTTGTCAAGTGCGTGTCGAGACTCGCGTATGATAGGCTTCCGTAGATGGTGACGATGATTATGATGATGACAAAAACTATTTTTTATTGTCATTAGATAGTTGACTACTATACTCTATAAAATTTAACTTGATCTCTGCGACAGCTGTCAGAAAAAATACGCCTATGAAGTCCTGAATTTCTTAATAGTACAGACAGTACCTGTCAATGTCATACTTTATGGGCATGTCGATTAGTGATGGGCGACGAATGATCGTGACCACAGAGTTTTAGATAGAGTTTTAATTAAAATATCGATAGTTTATACTGACGATATTTTAAATTAAACTTAATTTATCATTAATTTTATTGTATATTTGAATATCATAACATTTTTTACATGTGTAATTAAATTAAACCCAATTATTATTTGTTACATTAGCATCGATAATAGTAAAATACGTCGATAAATACTATCTTTACATTATTATGAGTATTTAATTAATATCATAACATTTACACATACACATTTACATGTGTACATACTTGATCTTAAATAATAGTAAGTAAATAAAATCCGATTTCTCATTTTCAACTACTCTTTCGATTTCAATACAACATTGTTTGAAAATCGATTTTTTCCACCACTATCTCAACTCTAAATATGTCAAAATGTAACTGTCGCAGAGATCAAGTTAAATTTTATAGAGTATAGAAAAACCTAATTGGCTATGACTTAAAATGTGTTAAAACTTACGGCACTAGACCTACAAATATGTTAAATGTGTAATATAATAAATAGTAAGAATAATGTACATAGCTAATTGTTGGATGCGAAATAAACTTATCTCTTTATCTTTATCAAAAATGTTTGTGAAGTCAATGACCTCTGAGTTATGTGCAAGTTTAAGAATTTCAATTTTCCTTGGTAATTCAAAAAGTTGCCACCCACGGTGCTTAATAATATGTTTCAAATAAAGTTTTTAGTGTGGTCTATAAATTCAGAAAGTTTTAAAATTCTACCTTTTTTACTTTTAACACACACTTTTTTCCGACTTTTGCGACCTATATCTCACAAATGGTAAGTAAAAGTAAATACACAATTTTGATTTTTTTAAGTAGGTATGTGTTGGAATATGATACAAAAACTAATCTATCTCACTCTAACATGTAATGTATGTGAGTGTTTCTCTTTCCTTCACGACGTTTACATTATAGTAAAATACCCCTTTGTTCTATAGATTTAATGCTTAGCCTACTTATTATGAATTCCTTACCACTGTTCTCATAGAGCTGTGCTAGACCGCACTCGCACCTATCCTACCAAATATCGGTAAATAAATGATTTATATTTTAAACCGATTAACTAAATATTTTATTTCTGGCATCCAAACCCTTTTGGTTATGGGCCCAGTCACTATAAAAATACTTAAAGTTTAAATAAAGTGACTTGATGTGCCATATAAAATAATGAAACTAAAATTGGTGCGGACTTTACTGAAATGAATGTTCTGTGTTTGTAAAGTAACTTTTAGTGAATTGATATTCATAGAAAATTCACAATAAAAGTATCACATCAAACTGTTTGATATGTGGACAAAATACAGTGCAGTGAAAGAACTATGTGCTTCATGTGATCAAGAGACGCACAGAAAACAGAGAGCCATAAAGGACTTTATCGTGGCTGACTCTCTGCTTAGATTCGCAAGTGAAGTAATAATTGCGAATATTTTCTCAAAATTGGACGCAATTTATGTTGGAAGAAGTATTGTGGGCTTTAAGAAAAGGACATCACTCATAGTCCATTTATATTTGAGCTAATTCTGTGTGAGAAGTGCTGACCAAAGCGATTGATTGGGAGGTGATCTACAAGAAGATGAGCCCCTTCATCAAACATTTCGAAAGTTTAGATGACCTTGTTTCGATATTAGCTGCAGCAACTGGAAACTAGATGAAGCAGATATGTACTCTATCTATCTGTGAACCTGCCGAAAAATTAAATATGATGCTGTGATATATGGCAAATGGAAATAGTCATTGAGAAGCTAGCTTGAGGAGACATCCCCGACTTAAACAAAATCGTCACTTCTAGATGGAAAATGAATGAGATAAAACAAACGCGGAAAAGACGATGACCAGTTTTCTAAAAATCTCGATGAATATTCTCCAGGATAAGCTGTAAACAAATTATACATACGACGCAGAAACTTAAACCTGTAAATTCTAATTTGCGAACGTGGAATATTGATGGAGTACAAAATAAAAGGAAAAAGTGTCTAGCTTGCTATTATTCGCGACGGAAGAGTCAAAAAGAAAACGAGCCAATGAAGTTTTCTAAAGCAATTGAATGCGCAAGCTTATAAGTACAAATAAACTTTTTGTATCAGGGTTGATCATCCAAAGTGAAAATTACAAATATTCACGGAATGTTGACACAAAACCCGAATATATGGTTCTATGGCTAAAAATAGACTTTTACAACACAAAAAAAAAGCGATAATGAAAGTAACACTTCAAGTTATACATTTCAAGTGATGACGCCCAAGATCGTGCTAAGAGAATGCTACAGGACGTTCTGTATCGTCCAGAAATCCCACTTAGATGAAATAGACAGCAGCAGACCGGTATGACATTGACAGTCATTTTGGCAAACCTAGCGAGGAACAGATACATAAAACGCAAAAGGTAAAGCGATGGAAATGGGTGAGTTCTTGAACACGTATTTTGATCGGGCATAACTCAGTTGAGATATTAGCTTTTATATTTTTATTGATAGCTCATTAAATAGAGGCGTAAATGATAAAAATGGCCAAATTGTTGGATATTAATCCACATTGGCAAAGCAAATTATATGTTAAAAAGCAAAGTAATGTACACTAATTGAGAGCGAATACGATAAATTCGACGGAATGATGAACTTTGCAAAGTATATACCTACGTATTAATGGTGAATTAATAATGTAACCGATCAAAGAGGTTTAATATAAAACACCCTCTATTTGACGTGCGTACAGTTATGTGATCTATAGTTCTTCCGATATTTCCGAAATTATTTTGCTAAGCTCAATATAATTTAAAGTTAAAAATTGTCAATGGTGTAAATAATGGTGTTGAGTTTGTCAAATGAATAGTTGATAATGATAATGAGTTCTGTTTGCAATATTATAGCGGGTATTTGGCTACCACTAAACAGTGCATCATACTGACAAATAAATAGTATGATAAATAGTACGTATTACGTACGGAGAATAAAGAACGTATTGTATGAAACGTTCAGAAGTAAGGTCTCGGAAAATAATCTAGGTGAAGTCAGTGACAACTGCTTCTGAAACCTAAGATGTTGAGCCCTACAAAGCACTGAATAACGCATTTTGTGCGTCGCTAACACACCAATAAATTATAAATTTAGTCGCATCTGGCGGCAGTATTATTCGGTTCAAAATTAAAATTTTAAGGATGGAACCAAGTTTGATGAAAAATCAGTAAAAGTTATCTTGGCCGATTACTTTGATTTATTGTTAACAATATTGTCGTTACTGTTGATGCTAATTTTATTAGTGGTGCAATGGTACATAGACTTTATTGGTGTTATTCTATGGTTTATTGGTATCGATTTCGTTATTGTTATTGTTGATGCTAATTTTATTAGTGGTGCAATGATACAATGACTTTATTGGTATATGTAACCAAGTATACACAAAAAAAAAATTGTAATCACAAAATAATGTACTTAAATCTTGACTTCTATTCTATTGAAGACTATTTTTTTGTTTTAATGACCAATTTATTAAGTTTGATGAATTTATTTTTATTAATTTATTGAAGTCAAGAGATATTGTAAGTAAGTAAGTACACTAAATTAGTATGAACCGAATGAATACAAGGTGTGAGATGTGGTAAACGAAAGGTTTATAAAGCCAGTGGTCAATAGAGTGAACTCTATAGAACCAGGAAATGGATGAGAGACAATTAGCTCTTATCTGGTAGATCGTTACGATCTGTAGGAATTGCTGAAAATTCCAGATATATTTCCGCTAGATTAGGTTCACCACCTAATAAATCTGTAAAACTTAAAACAGATGAGCAAACAGAATATTCATTTGAATAATAAATAATATAAATAAATACATTGGACATAATTGACAAGAGCTTGATATAATAAATAAAATTATAGAGTTAAAATGATTAAAGGAAAGGACTGAGAGGATTAAAATGTGTCCTCTGTGTTTTACAAATATATTGAAACACATAATGTGTTTTATTTGAACTGTTGAATGCACAATTGTTGTTATAATACATGTATTTCGCTGCTGTGTAATATGTGGGTAAATTATATAAAAAGGAAATTGTATAATTCCTTAGATAAAAATGAACATGTACGTAATTAAAATGTGCAATGGCATCTTTATGGTGTATTTTACGTTACAATGATGAGTTCAGAAAACTATATTTATATTTATTGCTGCTAGATGTGATCAAGAATATTTAACAATAAATTCTATACGATGATCATATTTATATATGCAGTATTATAGCACATGTAAATTACTCATACAGAGTTAATTACGATAAAATCAGCATCAGAGAAAATATTTTCATATTTTCCAATATAGATGTTTTAGAATTGTATTATCTTTTGATAATAATTTTATAAATTGATTTCCCTTGTCATCTTCAAAGACATAAAAATACTAAATAAGAAATTAAATTCTTATAGCGAATTATGAAGCAAACTACACATTCATCTGTTTGCGAAACAAAGTAAAATACGAGTATATAAATTATGAAATAATTCGCACGCATATTGTTTTTGATTTCTAATGGTCGAAAATGCTGTAATTGATAAAGGCTTTCAAATATAATTGATTACGATTACTAATATATTTTTGTTGTGCTTTACATTGATATTAGTTCGGTATCAAAAACTGCTTCAAACATAAGTAATAAAAGATAAAATGCAGAAATTTTTCACTAGTAAAAAAAAAAAATACTAGACCCAAATGATGCACTAAACAACAATTATCTATTTTTCTTGGATTTGAAGGTTGAATGGTCTAACAATAAAATCAAATTAGACCAGAATATTTAAATTAAAATATTTATTATACTATTTGAAAATTTCAACCATGAATAATACCTATACATAAATGCATTCCAGCTCAGACGCCTACATAAATGACCGTCTGTGCCGTCGGTGTTGGTATCGATATATCAAAGTTCATTTAATGGGTTTAAGTTCTAACGATAATACAAAAGCCCGTTGTAGAATCAACCGACATAATGTTGTAAACATCCAGCAGATTTGATAACAATAACAATCATTTGATACATTATAAAAAAGGGACCTACGATACTTGAAGGAGTTGAAAGGGACCATAGATTTAATTTTAATGGTACATTTGAGAACTGACCCAAATATTTATGCCACAAGAAGTTTTGTTGTCATGATATTTATAGTGGTAGTATACCAGAACAATCATCAAAGCACACTATGTATTTGCTTGAATTCTTTGAACAATATGAATCAGAGCACAATACTATACCTTATTGAAAAGGTAGTTTCAATTACTGAAGCCTATTATGTAACTCACTGTATGTATAAATAAATAACATTTTGATATTTAAATTGTAGAGTTACTGAAACAGTATATTTAAGATGAATAATTGGTTTGATTGGGTTTTTCTGGGTTTTCCCCAATCCTGCGCAACGAATGTTGAACCAATTTGAATGTATCCCCAGACAAGGTAGGAAGGTGTGTTGTGTTATTTTAATTGTATAAAATTTCGTTATCGAAATAGGAATTGATTTTTTAATAGATTAATTTTTGAGGGGGCGTGTTGGAATATGATACAAAAACTAATCTATCTCACTCTAACATGTAATGTATGTGAGTGTTTCTCTTTCCTTCACGACGTTTACATTATAGTAAAATACCCCTTTGTTCTATAGATTTAATGCTTAGCCTACTTATTATGAATTCCTTACCACTGTTCTCATAGAGCTGTGCTAGACCGCACTCGCACCTATCCTACCAAATATCGGTAAATAAATGATTTATATTTTAAACCGATTAACTAAATATTTTATTTCTGGCATCCAAACCCTTTTGTATGTACCTGTATTATTTGAAATTGTGATTTATACTAAAACTATCATAGAGTCAAATTTCATCCAAATTGGTCTATAAATGTGTATGTCTGTTTGTTTGCTTTGTAACATTAAGATGGAGGACGGACTGATGGACGGACGGACACAAGAAGTTATAAGGGTTACTACAAAACCCTAAAAATGTTGTGAGGATAGGAGACTTTAAAATACCTAATCTTGGACCATAGAAGTAAGGTATATTAAGTATTAGTTATTATAAATAGAATAAACTAGACAGGTTAGTCCAGCTAGGACATTAACACTTACATTGTTTTTTACGACCGTTGCCTAAAATTGAATGCCAAGCCAATTATAGGTACCTGTAATTTATTAGTTTATTTAGAGATATTACTTTGTCTAAGTAACTTTGGAATAGTTCCGGTTAGAAATAACCTTGGGCTTGTATCGTAGCATTAAATATACCTTATTAATGTCTCTGTTGACACCCAATGCAGTTTAAATAACAATTATCTATTAAATTCAATCCCTTCATTAGGTCTTAAGCTTGGTATTTTCCGTGATATCTCTTGTGTTGCAATAAACTCTTATTAGTAATGTCATCGTTTCTCCCCAGTCTTCGCTAGATATTGTTCGTACGAATTTGTCTCCATTCGACTATAATCTATACCATCTATCTATACAAATAAATAAAATTGGAGTGTCTGTTTGTAATATTGAAATAACCGTTTTTTACTACATGCATATGAATATATATATATAGTACGTACACCAAAATAACATTACTGACTGACTCTGCCTGTCTTCGCTTCGTTGTCTGCTGGTGTCTAGTGTGGGATAAGAATTGCCTTTTGTACAAGTTTCAAAGTGGTATTTCTTTTTATTTATTGTTATTTATTTTATTTTCTCTTTTGTTTTTGTTACGAGTAAAATCTTTGTTTTTTTTGTATAGTATATATACGGTTTTATTAAGTTTAAGTATATTTATGTATATTATATTAATATGTGTAGTTTACTTATAATAATTTTACATATTATTGAATGATTGTAGATCTTTTTGTTATTGCTTTTATACATTTTCTATTGATGTTTTTTGATATCTAAGCGCTTTGTCACGGCTTAGTTATTTTTGTCTGTTTAAATTTATATGTTTTATAGTTACACATACCCTTCAATAAGGGGCTCATCAGAATACCAGCGTTGAGTGTTGGGTCCTTGAGCACTCAACATTTTATAGCTGAGGTGAGTCCCTTTCGACACTTTTGTTTTTTTTTCATTAGTTATATAAGTTTTTTTTGTACGTGTTATGCAAGTGTCGAATAAAGATATTTCATTTCATTACAATTTTTGTCTTTCTGTCTGACTGTTTGTTCCGGCTAATCTCTCAAATGGCTTAACCGATTTTGACGGAACTTTTATTGGCAGGTATCTGATGTAATAAGAAGTAACTTAGGCTACGTTAATCGACGGTTAGGCGGAACGAAGTTCGCCGGGTCAGCTGGTCCACAAATGATACGAAGATGTGATGATGATAAGGTCACAACCGGGGTACCTGTAGGTATTTAGGTGGCAACCGCTAATTTAGAAATTTTACTAAGATTTTGTTCAAATTTCTAATGACCACTCACAGTCATAAGAAGGCGTTAAAAATCCGATATCAAAATCAATCCTGTTAAGAAAACTTAACTCAAAACCTCAACCATGCGTCTGGAAAAGTCACCTTGCACAATGTACAATACACTCAAGTGACAGATGAATAATAATATATTAGGTACTTACTTATTGCATATATTTTCCATAGAGACACAATCCTTACAAATATTTATAAATCCAAATGTCTGTTTCTGAATAAATGATTCTTTGTTTCTCTTTCACGCAAAAACAGAGAGTTAAATCTGCTTAATTTTTTACATGAATATAGTTTGGATTGGAAAGTGTCATAGGCTACTTGTTATCCCGGAAAAAATAAAGGTGCCCCTGTGAAGCTGCTGGTAAAGCTAATTTGCTGTAATAAACACAGAGAATGAGCCAAGCCTCTATAAATTATTTGCTCGTGTCCATCATTAACCATCGTAATTGACATTTGAAGTTATTATTTCATTATCTGTTGCATCATTGTATTGTCTTAGGATCGCTGTTTTACTTTTAGTTTAGTACGAAGGCTTATTATATCTCATCGGTAATAATTCTTATGCATGCTGTTGTTTTCTATCCTTGTCATATAAGGTTGTCTATGCCTATCTTCATAGATAGATCAACTTTTGCTACATCATTATGTAGCCATGTCAAAGGCCTTCAGGCGATTTTTTTTTCTATTTTCACGTGGTTTTATAACTTTGTTACAAGGGATAGCCACGTACTACATAATCATCTTCATTGTCAGTCATAGAATGTCTACTGCTGGGTATACGCCTACCATATGAGTTTCCAATAATACTAATTTTGGAAGCATCTTTATTTTTGTGATAAACATTAAGCTTAAAACGCTCTCTGCGAAGGCGCCGAATTAGTGAGTGTTTATCATTTTTACCAACTACTACATTGTTGGAAGCGCCATTTGTGAGAACTGCTTTAAACCAGTCAGTCACTTAATGTGAAATTATTAGAACTTCTTACCATTAACGAGAAATGACGCATTGCTTAATCAATGAAATTATTTTTATCGTGCTTCACACACTAGGTGTATAGAACTTTATTTTTGTGATAAACATAATATACACCTAGTGTGTGAAGCACGATAAAAATAATTTCATTAATTGGAAGCAGTTTGAATCCAGCGTAAACTGAAAGAGGGAGATCAGACTATCATTATGAACAACTTTAACTATGAAGCCAACCTGGGATTCTATAAAACGAATCAGCTCTTTTATTCATTTTATTGATGCAGAGTATTACCGAGTTACAATTTTGTATTTTTATTTATTCTTTATTTCAGACGCGCGAGTCCATATTACAAAAATTCATTGAAATTGCCATGTCAAAATGCCACAAATATAAAAAAATAATAATAAATTCAAAATTAAATAGTCTTAATGTCAAGTTACAATAATAATATAATTAGGTATCTTAGCCTATACTTCGGTTTGGATCCAGAGAGCTCAAGTTACAGCCTCGTCCAGTGTATGGCGTACCTGCTTTATTCTTAAATTTTAGATTGGCACCGTGATAAAAGTTGTGATCAACATATTGATGAAAACTTTCTTTTCTCTGATAAACATTACAAAAATTGAAAGCGTTCACAGGATTTGAACTTGCTTCCTTCTGGGATTCCGGCTCAGATGCTTTGTCCAAATTAAGCTAGAAACGCTTGTCATAAAAAAGACAGTTTCTATACACCTAGTGTGTGAAGCACGATAAAAATCATTTTCAATATATTGATGATATAAATCAGCCTCTTCCGGCTTTGTCTGTGGCATCATAACTCCCAAAAAAATATCTTCTTATGTTTGATGCGGTATTTTTTTGTCTGTTTTGAAAGCTTCTTTGCTTCGGTTTCATTTGTCCGTATGTTAGTTTGGATTTTGCTTCTGTCGCGCTTTTCAATGAATCATGACGAAAGTCGCTAGACATAGATTCTATTTATTTTAAGAATCTGCTGACGGCGGTAGCCTTTGTCTTTCGGTGGATGTGCTACGGATAATGATGATGAGAATGACGGGTTACTAATTGCAATGATTGGTTTCAAAGAACACTAATTAGTTCTTACGTAGTATTTCTTTACGGATACAGTTACGCCACTACGAGTAACATGTCATTCATGACGTTTTCGATTTGAAACAATAGCGTGTGATTTTACTGAGGATGTTTAAAGACAGATCATCAGTTTTTCTGGTATTTATAGAAATTGGTATTGATTACTATCGGAGACAGATTAGGCGCCTGGATGTAGGTAATCTGCTATTTTTTTCAAATAGACCATGAGATATTGTCAGAGTTATTAGCGCTAAGAAAACTCAAGCTAGAAACGCGCTCTTGGCACTATTGATTTGTATTTCTTCTTACGTTACCCTCTGCCCCGGATCTTTTAGATTAGTTTTATTTTTATTTTAGTAATATAAGTTTTAGTGTTTAGTATAAGTTTTTATTTTAAGTAGGTTAATTTTAATAGTTATAGTTTATGAAATGTTTTTTAAGTTTTGTCAAAATTTCTTCTTTGTTTATATATTTTAGCTTTTAGAAAGTAGTTGCAAGAAACCACTCACTTTTTTTGCAAAATCTAACTAATTCAAGGGTACCTATTATAGAACGTCCGCGCTGCCATTGTATCACACCTAATAACACAAATTCAGTCATTAGAAAATGCGTGCATTTTTTACAGTCGCCTCCCGGTAAAGAAGATAGAATAATACTACCGTGCTAAAAATAATGCCGGCTATGGTTTCCTTGCAAAACTGTATATAAATTGGTCAACAATAAAATAGTCCTGGCACGTCGTGGAAAATAATATACTTTTCTTCAATACAGACTTTTCATCTAAAAAAATCGTATTGAGACATTTGGTCGTTGCCAGCAGATGGCGCTTGGCATTTTAAGGGCTATGTAACTATAACTATAACTAATCATAAGAAAATAAAGGTACCTACAAAGCGTAAAAATAACGCTCATAGTTTAGTTTGACCGGGTATTTCTCAGCGAAGTCGTAAGTAAGCATCGGTCGGCACGCACAGTCTTCGGAAGGGTGACCACGGGTGGCATTTCCAACTCAGCGCTATCGTGGCTCGGCTGATACGTAAAATTGTAAGCTTCAGAACTTTTAACCGTTTAGCCATATCAGAGGCCTCTAGACGACTTAGAAACACTGACAATAAGGCTAGTTACTCGCCTAGACAAACTTACTAACTTTTAGAAGTTGCAGTAAATACCAATTAATCTATAACAGAAACAATGACTAAACTTCAATAACTCCTCTTTGTTTACGATCTTTTCTGGAAATACTAGAAAATATCAACTTAATCTTAGGTATTTTCTAGCATTTCACAACTAATTCAAACATTATGATTCATTGACATTAATTAGTAGATAATATAATGTATACATCTAGAACCATATTATTTATCAGGTATTTAGAAGTATAAAATAAACTATACTTATCTACCTTCTACTTGTATACTTAGAATCTTACTTCAAGTTATTTATATGATATCGATGAGTCTTCTCCAGTAATATGGAAAATCCCAACTAGGTATATTCTATAGGTTTTCTCACTTAAATAAATAGGTACTCGTACTTATCATTCACTTGTCGTAGCCTCATTAAAGTATATCAAAGGTGTCCTTGAAGTTATATATAAGTTGCGTAAAGCCGGAAACATACTATCGGACGCGGCTGACGGACGCGACTGACAGCCGCGACTTAGCAATGTGCACAGTCTTAAAACATCCGGTGTGCCAGATCGCTCTCGGACGTCCGAACGCTCAAGGTCGTCCGAAGGTGACGTCCGCGACGTATGTCCGATAGTGTGCACGGCTCAGTGTAATTTCATAGTCTAGATACCTACCAGTCGCGGCTGTCAGTCGCGTCCGTAAGCCGCTTTCGATAGTATGTTTCGAGCTTAAATCTCCAATCTTCTGGCCGCTAAGATTAGGGATGATTTATATTACAACGGGCCGGGCCCGAACGGGGCAAGTCTACATCTCGTTTCATTATAATCAGTTTCATACGAAATTTATGCAACGTCTAACATTAGTGACTCGGCAACGGCCCGGACGAGGCACGCCCGTGCCCGGCCCGTCTAGTAGGTATAAATCATCCCTTAGGGAGGTGCCATACGAGCGTTGACGCCGCGGCGCGGCTGCACCGCGGCGCGGCTGCACCGCGGCGGCGCAGTGTCTAAGTCACTGACAGCAACACTGGTAGCCGCGGCGACGCCGCGATGCAGCCGCAGTGCAGCGGCGGTGCAGCTGCGGTGTCGCCGCGGTGGTAACACCCGTATGGCACCAGCCTTACTCGTAATTGCAACTGCCTAAGAAATCGCCTCGTGTTCGCAGAATTAAGTTTGATTCGGCTACGTTACTCTGCTAGAGTCGTCATCGTACGATGACGATACTTCGTCGTCGTTTTAGTCATAAGATGTCCACTGCTGGACCAAGGCCTCAACTATACGCGGTGTTGCTTTGCAAAGTGCAGGGTTTTTCAAAGGTTGGTGGCTGGTTCATTCGTCATGATTATGAATCACTTTTACTATGGCATCAACTACGAAATCGCGTTATCTTTATAAACAGCAGTTACATACAAAAAGTCTATTGACTCTCTACAAAATGTAAAATAAAAGCTGTTTTTTGGGATTTCAGAGTCGATCCCTTAGTAAAAGTTCTTCACAATGATGCGCAAATACACCAATAGCCTTAGTGCAGGTTTTGCGTAGTTTACTTAAATTAGGTAGTTGCGTGTGACTCCATACATCTTTGTTAGTTTTTCCTCGTTTTCACCAGGGGCGTTGTAGGTACCTACAAAAAGTATGGAGCCACACGGAAACAACTGTTGTTTCAGTTTAGGTACGTATAGACTTGTACTAACTCCTCTGACCCTGCACTTTGTAAAACATCTTGTATAAGACACCGATCGCTCTTCTAATCGTAGTATGGAAAATTCTGAAGACGCACAGGCCGAATCAAACTTTTTGGCAGCTCTGAACTTAGCTACAAGCTGCGCAAAACCCGATTTTGACTGAAGCTCGCATAAAGGCTCCATCAAACACAGGCGGTACGAGCGGTAGAGCGGTACGAGCGGTAAAGGGCGGTACGGAGGTGCGGCAGTACCGCGACCGGACCTGTGTGAGCCCTTCTTATATAACCAGTACAATACAGATGCCCGCCCGTCTGCTATACCGCTCGTACTGCCTGTGTGTAAAGGAGCCTTAATAGAAACACGATGGCTGTGATTTTGCGCTAGGTACTAGAATGTTTCTGTTTCTTTTTCACTTTAGGCATACGATAGAGAGAACTTTTTACGTTGCTATTAAAAGTACGATGGCGCCTCTAAAATTAGGCTTAATATACTTATCATCCATTGTTTTAGCCTCAATAACATGTACTTTTTTATACCTACTAGGGTACCAGCTTAAGTACTAAATTGATGCATGTATGGGAACTTATAGATCTATAAATAATAATGTTATTAGATTTTGAAGTAATAACTATTAAGTTCCTTTTAATACAAAATACTTACTCGTTATATTATGAAAGTAATGGCTCGGAACTCTAATTGATTATTTCATACATACGTACATATTAGTTTTTGTCAACTAGTTTTCTTTTTTGTGTACTAATTCATAATCCCTATTTTTCGTTTTACCTATTTACCTAATTGCCGATAGAACTAGACTGATCCAAAGCAATATGTTTTTCAAAATAGCGTTTCAGAAAAAATCTTTTGTAGGTACTTAGGTACTATGCCATACTCGTTTTTCAAATTAAGATTGTGACGTGGATCAGTCTAGTTATAAATAGGTACGTAGATACTGTCATTATTTATCAAGCTAAATCAAGTAGATATTGACTTCGAGGCCTTCACATTCTCATCTGAGGTTGATCTCCTGCGGTCTCAGATAACCGCAGCTCCTATTAGGGTCTCCAAGAAGAGCATTGAAACGACTATATAATTTCACTTCGATACGAATTTAATATCTTTTAATACACGTAGTTATCATATCATATCAGGTAGTAAAAATCGGTCCCGCTCAGCGGAAAGGTACACATGGACATTATTAATAAATTAACTTAATACTAAATCAGTCTAACGGTCGCGCCGAGCGCGGTGCGGCTTAGCCTAGTATCACAGATGAGTAGAGCGGTGGGACGCGGCGCGAAGCGGACGCGTGAGGGGGGCGGGGGTCACTCGTCCGACGCCGACGACAGCTGCGTGCTGCCGCCGGAGCTAAAGGAGCTGCGGCACGCCGCCCCCTCACTCCCGTTTCCCGGCGCCGGTGCCTCCGCCCCGCCGCCCGGCGTCAGCGTGCGCAGCAGCTCAAGCGCGGCCCGCGCTCGCTGCCCGTCCGCCGCCGCAGATGACGCTTGTCCTCTATCCCACGCGCTCTTTTCCGGGAGCAGCAACCTCCGCGCTTCCCTCTGCACGCGCCGTGAGCGCAGCGCGAACAGGAACGGTGACGCCGCCGAAGCCAGAAGCAGCAGCGCCAGCGACGGTGTCCTAGCGCAATCCGCTAACCCCGGCATCGCAGCCGAAACTACTGCGGTCACCGCGTGCGGCAAATGCAACATCACCAACGCCCCGGTTAAAAGTCCAACGCGCGCGGCGCGAGATTCTTCTCGATATCGGAATAATGATGCATTCGAGATCCTGCATCTTATCGACGTTATCCTCGATCCATTGTGCGAAGGCTGCGGGGACGGCCTCTGCACGGTGAGGAGCGGAGCCGCGAGCAGCGGCGCTGAGCTCACGGCGGGAAGCCCTTTTCTGAGATCCTCGCTCGACTTGTTCTCTTTCTTAGAATTGCGAAGACTGGCGACGGACGGGCAGCGCATGGGCCTTTCCGGGGGAAGAAGGAAAGGCCCAAACTTGCGATCGTTTTCTGCGGCGCTCTCAGGTCCATCTATTCTAAGGGTTAGTCCTTCGCCTTCTTCGATGAGATCGGGCAGATGTGGCGGCTCGTGCAGCTGCAGGGCGCTTGCTCCGTGGGCACGCGCGCGCAGCCCCGACGAGCGCGCTGCGCTGTAGATTCTTGCGTACATGATGCAAACAATGGCGGTCGGCGTCAAGACCCCCAGGATTAAGTACACGATGTAGTAGGCGAGTTGCATTCCCTGGACAACGGGTTGGTTCGGGGAGAAGTAGCGGGCCACGGCGATAGCGGCGCGCATGGCTGCAGCGAATAGAGCCACGAGCCAGGTGGCAGCGCAGAGCGTGGCCGGCCGCCGCTGCAGCAGCCGCATGTGGCAGCGCAGCGGGTCAGTGACGGCGTGGTG
Source organism: Hypomecis punctinalis (assembly GCA_949316475.1). Lineage (NCBI taxonomy): Eukaryota > Metazoa > Arthropoda > Insecta > Lepidoptera > Geometridae > Hypomecis > Hypomecis punctinalis. The sequence goes on from OX438795.1 coordinate 26,623,827, forward strand.
CTGATCGAGCGAGATGAGCGTGACCGCGAGTAGCGCGGCCAGGCTGCAAGCCGCCGCCGCCGCGTCGCCCGCCTCCATCCAGGGAAGAGTCTGCTCCTCCCTCGCCGAGTGCTCGCCGAACAGCGCGGGCGCGAGCAGGGAGGTCGTCAGTAAATTCGTCGCCAGTAGGTTTATAACGAACCTGGAACAAAAGAAAACAAATTTGAGTACACTCCTCTTACGACAACATTTGCGTAGAGCTTGTTTACCCGAAACGCAAACATACCGCTATCCAAGGCTATACGGTGTATACCGTCTACCCTTAGTGCTATTATACATATGTCGTTTTCGTTTGTTTATGAAATTATGTTTGATTAATTTCTTACTAATCTGATTTATAGGACGGAAACCTAAACAATGCTAAATCGGAATCTATGAGTCGGATTTCAAATCTATCGAAAAACAAGTGCGTATAAATGGAACCTGTGTTTAGAGCTTGGTGATTACAAATTACATTTCCCGCTTCGTGACCAAAATCAGCGCAGTGAATGGAAACATTTGCGACAGAAATTTTAAAGTCTCCGCCAAATACGAATAAATTCGATTACAGCTTCCATAGTAGTAAAAACATTCCTTCTATGATTAAACTCGTCGTGACCTATACTCAATTACTCTATATTTTTTTGGCTCAAGTTGCTCATGTCGCAACGCCAGATGCGTTTAAAGATAACCAGCATAATGCAAGAAAGTTTTCGTAAGCCCTCAGTGCGCAAGCGAGACGTGACCGACTTTTATTTCACGTCCTATTTGATACGATATCATTTGTAATTACAATTGTTTTGCCCTATTACTATGTTACTGTTTCAGAATGCACACAAACATTACAGTACGTTTTCGAACTGGTTTTGTATCCGATTTCGATGATAAAGACAGTTACACCACAAATCGTGATGTTATTGGATCGGTGCAAGTTTTGAAATTATTGCATTGGATCTTATTGCAGCTCCAAATAATACAAACATTTAATTCTAACTACAACACGTTCTTGTTCTGACACTAGATAATTAAACAGTAGTCTGGATTTGAATGCATGATGAAGTGGTACTTAGAAAAACTACAGTTGATCTAATGATGAACACTCGGAAGTATAAACCGGTCAAAAGGTCGAATAGTTGTACAGTTGCGCAAAACCGCGAATTCGTTTCCTTCATTTGCTTTCGATGTGGTATTTCCGGACACATTTTTGTATCAACATGATGCTTCACTTCACGGTCAATCATGTTTTCATCTTTACAGCAAGCATCCTTGTCTTCGGCCTTTTATATCTCTAAACACCTTTACTGATTTTGATTTGTTAGTTATTTATATTTTGGATAGAATTAGAACAGGTGATTTCTTTTTATTTCCCTCATATATTAAAGTTTTCAAGGGAAGGCCGGAACACGTAAACCTCTATCTGTAGATTGACAATATAAACTGTTTGCTGTTTGTTTAAACGATCGTACCTACATTGTTAACCAAAATTTTATTACAATGATAGGTATTTATGACTTTTTTATTTGCTACCCACGAATTGTGTTACATTGTCTATTTGAGATAGGTACTATTGTTTCTTTCTTAGTGAAAGCTTGGTATGCTGAGATATTTCGACGATGATTTTAATTGGCACTTTTCATCGGTTATATTATGGAATGCATTTCATTATTATCAAAAATATTAGCAAATGACGTCTTTATGAAAAGCTTTGATTCTTCGATATTAGTTCTGGCGAAGCATCATCAGATATATTAGTTTTGGCAAAGAAGTATAGGCGCCATGAGTAGCAAGTGACAGCTGATGGAATGCGAATTCATTGAAATGTTCTCAAGAATTTCTTATGCAACATCATAGATGCTGTCTAGCAACCTTCGAAACCCCATCTTTATTAATCAGATCCATCCAGACTGTTCCTGCATCAGCATTTCCACCCTTGACGATATATATACTCGTATTTCTCATATCCCTATGACCTTGGCTTTCCTGACCTTGCAAAATAAAAGATGCGTGCCTATTATAAAAACAAATGGTTGCATTTAAAATGGCATTTATGCATGATGTATATGTATGTATGCATTTTCCTTTGCAGGCGGAATCGTTTCACGTATTACGTGTTTTGATGAATAAGGTTGAGTGTTTAATTTCAATGTATTAGTTTACATTTCTGTGCCATGTATGTATATTTTATTGGGTTTCAAGGTTTTTGAATGGCAAGCAAGCAGGCAAGCAAGTAAGCACTTTTTTATTTATTTTATACTAGCAACCCGCCCCGGCTTTGCACAGGTGTTTTATACATATAAGCCTTCCCCTTGAATCACTCTATCTACTAAAAAATCGCATCAAAATCCGTTGCGTAGTTTTAAAGATTTATGCATACATGGGGACAGACAGCGGGAAGCGACTTTGTTTTATACTATGTAGTGATAGTGAAACATTTTTCAAATCTGTTTAATTTGCAAATTACTTTGAAATGTTTACTTAACTTAATACTTGACTTTATGATTTTGGATATTTTAATTCAAGTCAATTTTTTTTTTAAATATCTTGACTCCTAATATAAACATTTCAATGTATCATGTTAAACTGTTAGGTAGGTATCTAGGTATGTTTATGATTTCGCATATGTATACCTTGTCCACCTTCAAAACGTTCAAAGACCTTAAGAAGTCCATAAGGCTCATTTGTCTATTCGCCATTTTGACAAAGCAACAAAAATAGCAATTATTTCAAAACTGTGTCAGGGCTAATCACGTTCAAAATTATGTGTGGGTAAGTATGCGCATTAACAACAATGCTTTCATGGCTCTACTGTTAAAGACCTCATATTTTCTGCGGTTGCTTTTCAAAAGAAAGCTAATTTCTGACAGTTATATGAAAGGGATGAAAAACAACAAAGCGTTTTGGAGAGCTAAGCCGATGGGTATTGTCATATCATAAAGTTATTTTTAACGTTTACTGTTATTACTCGTAGCTATAGTGTCTCAAACTCTTTCATTTCTGACCATAACATCTAATATTCGCAAACTTCGAGAGCCATAATAAATCGTTTCAAAGAATATTTTCATATTTTGAACACGTGAAGAAAAGCTTCACGTGTATAAAATTGCTATTTTCTAAATCGAGATAGATGATAGACGTTAGTTGATGTACGTTTATTATCACACTGCATTTAAGTCCGTATATTATGAAACTTTAAAACAAAAACCAGATAAGTATTTTAAAATAGCGCAGTACCTACGCAGGTGATGAAGATGTAAGACTACGCAGTTTAACAATTTTGTCGGATGTTTTACCACTTTTATAAACTTTTTCAATAAAACTCGAGTATCGTGCAAGGTTCCGCATTCAAGTTTTATTGTGAAATGAATACTCAAAGATAAATAATGAGCATCCATTGAATGATCTTTAAAAGGTAAAATCGTATTGTTGAAGTCAATGACGTATTGATCTTTGTTTTTAATACAGCTTACATCAAGTGAAATATCATGTGTATCGTCATTTGTAAGTGTTTACCAAAATTGTCTTTATTAAATGAGTCTTTATTATTATTCTTGATTTAATTGATAGTTTGGCTTTTACATATTCCATTGAGAAGTAATTGTACCTACTTATGGTTTATTTGTGGTATAACTTTTTTTTATTTATGTTGCTTTATTAAAACTGAAAATTTGCATTTACATATTTTTTCCTTATTGATTCCTGTTTATATAATTATGATGGTGCGGAAAAAAATATAATTTCTAATAGGACATATAAAAATCCACACACATGTTTATATTTTTATGATATATTATCTATGTAAATTTTTTTTTCACAATAGGTACTAATAATAACTAACATAGTTGTTATTTTATAAAAACCGTTGCAGATACACTGCATACAGTTGATTACACAAAACGATTGAAAATTGATTATTTTATTTACTCTAAACGAAGAAAATAACAATATTATTTATTATTATTACCAACGATAACAAGAAAAGAAATATATTATTATTGTTATTTGTTATGATGCCAGATGAATATGTTTTGAGTATATAAAAAAGCATTTCGCCAACATATAAATAAACGTTGCAGTCTATTTTTGGATCGAGGAAAACGTAAGTAATTACGTACAAATGTATCACGAAGAAAGGATAATATTGCTAAATCAATGGATATCATACTTTTCTGCTCACAAATTCAGAAAGCAAAATTACCTAGATAAGATTGATTTTACTTGTTTTGGAAGCTGTAACATAGCGTAAGTGCTAATCGGTGATATCATTGAAAAAAAATCCGACAGAATCAATACAATATAATTTTGTTATCATCTTTATTTCGATCGTTAACAATAAAAACACAATAAAAAAGATTCAGAATTGATATTCTAAAAAGCCAAAATTGCTATGTTTGTATCCATAGTCACATTAAATTTACGTTGAAGTTAAAATTTGTCCTACTTGTTCTACGAAATTAGCACGTGTGAGCCAACAAATAGTCGAACAAATATTGATGACCAGGTACATTTGTGGGACACGATGGCTGTCCTGATGGCTGATACATCCTGCTGTTACCCAAGATTCAATTTGCTGGAGTGATTGCAGCAATTTGGTATACAAAATGATAGCTACATCACACACCGGGAAGGAGTATCTTTCCACGAGGGCGGGCGAAAGGATGGAGCGCATTTGTCCACATCCTCGTGCTATTTCATAAGTTGCTCTATTGCTCACACGCAGTTTGCAAGTGATAATTTAGCCTAACGTGTTTTACGACTTGGGTGTGGTGAATTTTGCCATATTTAGATAAAAATAACTTAGATTTTGACGAGAATTTCCATCAAAGAAGAGACGTTTTCCTTATGATTTTGGTTGTACATATTTTCAAAAAAGGTATGCTCCTCGATAACATATTTTCGCCGAACTCATTCTAATCTGTTTATTTAAAAACAGTCCTGATTTAATTTTAATGTAGTTAATTTTATTTAATTTTTAATAATTCAGTTGTATTTTAACCAATTTCGATAATGATTTTCATCTGATGTTCGTAATTTAAGCTTGTAAGTTGACGTTTTTGTTCAATAAATCATTTTCATTGTCCATTCTATGAAACATAATTCCAGAATTCAAGGCTCGTTCTCAAATATCACTTAATTATATTATTCTCTGTAAGTTCCAGATATTCAAATTTATCGCGGATCATAAATCACGCAATTAAAATAAATTTTGCCAGCCTTGACGTTTTGCCGGGCCGCCACAGCTGTGATCACAATTTTTTTAATTTTGAGGTTCAGCTGTTCCTGTTTCTATGTAACTTATCGGTGAGTGCGATAAATACTTTTAAATTATTTATTTAACTTTACCAGCCAATGTAATAGATAACTATTAAAGATATTTAATGGTAATGTAATATGTATGCAAAGATGATTTAGTTGGAGCTTCTATTAACATCCTTTGTCATCTTCAATGTTTGCTTTGAGCTCTGTTGGAATATTACTATGCTAAACTTAAGACATTCAATATTAATTAAAAATTACTGCTAATCACAAACCGAAACGAAAATGTTAACAAACAAAAAAAAATGCGATGACGTAAACGTTAGTATCAAATTTTATTATATACAAAAATACATTAGACACAAATTTTAACATTAAACTAGTACATTATACCCGTTATAAATTAATGTAATGTAATCTTTTGAATAAATCTTTAAATGCATCAAATAACTTGCACAACATTTATACTACATTGTTTGCTTAACACGGGTTAAGCAAGCAAGCAAACTAGTTTAGATTCTACATGACGGGGTTTCCCGACCTTGCCTGAATTTATTTTGCAACCAACCGTTTACGATAGAAAATATAATGAGATTGTTGAAAAAGTTCCACGATCTAATGTTTATTTTAGATGGTATTTTTGATTCTAAACAATGAAATGAAGTAATGAAAGCTATCAACAAACAATCTCAAACTAAAGGTTAAGTTGCATAAGAGTAATTTGTTGTAATGAACAATCTTTTTATAGCCACGAATACTTGAGCATCGAATGATATGAGTCAGAAGCGTTAGACCGTCAATGACATGGACATTAAAATAAAGTGGCCAAGGGAACACGGTAGCTTACTATCAGATCTCAAAATATTTATGAAAAAAGATGCATAAATATTTCATTTGACACACTTTCGGTTTATTTCCCCGGATATGACGTTTAGATGGAGTGAGATGTCGATTTTAATATTAACATTCAAGGTTTGACAAATAAATATCGCATTTTTCAGTCTGAGTGAAAAGTTATTCATGAAACTAGGTATGCTGTCGCGCCGTTACAGCCTGAAAAAACAAACAGTTGCTCATGTAGCAGCGAGATGTGACGTATTTGTATTTGAATTATTGAATTATTGGTTGTCGCGAAAAAAGGCATTCGCTTGGGTAAAGATATTTTTTGTACATCTGGAAATTTAGTATGAGACGACACACTTGACTCGTATTTAATGATTTTTAAATTATTTTGATTCCGACCAATAATAATCATGACAAACAAAAATGACAGCATTTTTAAAATGGGACATTAAAACGATGCACTTATTACCCAACGGATACCTACCTGATATTAACTTAGTTTTTACTGCAATGCAAATGTTATGGTGCTTAGCGTATTTTTTCTAAGCAATGATTATGTTTTTTACTGCTGTTTATATGTGATGTTAAGCACGTTTGATAATGCAACGTGCAATTCTATGGTTCTCAGTTTCTTTTTTTCCTTTTCAAAAAGCTCATGTTTACCTAACTTTTCCTGAGCTGCTTTCATTTTCGCTATGAACTTGCAGCGTTGAACTAGGTCACCCACAGGCCTTCACACTTGACCGTGTGTTGACATAGCCGCGATCTACGTGAATGGAGAACATTCATAAACTTAAGTGGTAATCAACTAGCGGCTCGTTAATCCACATCACCACCAGTTTGAGGACCATTTAGTTTTATAGACAAACCTATTAATGACTGCTTGTTAGCTAACAGCTGTCTGCTAAACAATACTTAACCTGAAAACTGTTTTCTTTACCTGGAATTCGCGTTAGATACAAGCAACATACTATGATCTATTGAAAATTTTAAAGATCAAAATGTATCCCAAAGATTTATCACATTTCTTATAATTTAGGGGAAATACCTACATTAAGCAGGTTTTGTCTTCGTTCGCCAATATATAACTAAGCCTGGGCTAGAATTTCTGTTAGATATCATATCTACACACTTTACCTTTGGTTCTCTTGCTCTCATTACAGAATCTATTCCCAATCCTTGAGACTATTGTTGTCATGGCACCTCTAACAGCTATTCAATGTGTCTTATTACAGATACAATTGTTTATCAGTCAGGATTCCTTGCCTACATTATCGATGTGTAATAATGACTGAATAGGTGTTTTAGCATTCCGTTGACAACGCTCAATAAAAAACTTCTTTGTCCGCTTATCGGCTATTATTTTCCTTTGTTACTCTATCATAATGTTGGTCTCCGAAATATTCATTAAAAACTTTCAAGTCTGCTTTCTTAATCTTCATTCATTGTTGTGGTTTTCACACCAACTTGTCAGCTAATACGGAAATGAGACTATTTCTTCGTAATTAAGTTTAATGTAACTTTTACGAAAGTAGGTCAAAGTCTAGTTCTTCGAAATTTAGAGTTTGAGTTTATTTAAAGTATCAAAAATATTTCATTTAAAAACTTTGGCATATTTATTGGCATTACAATCACAAAGCTAGTCTTTACTGGAAACCAGAATGAATCTTTGAAGAATTCGGTCTCGGAGATTATTATATCTCCTTTGACACGAGCTAGACTACCTACCGGCTAGACCGGAAATTCTACTTTATTACCAAAGTAATTAAGTTTGATTTTATATTTACATGAAAGTATCTAAGGTCTAGATATAGCAGATACCAAACAGGAAGCGGTGGAGGACGAGTTGCCATAACCGTAAAATAATCAATTAAGAAACAATAGGATTTATTAACATTGCTTACCGGTTTATTAATTAATATTAAATTATACTGCAGGTACTTTAATATCTGCTTCTAGGCCGTTTGTGGTTTTAGGGCTTCCCCATTGTATATCCGCCTTACAGATTGACGACAATCAATTAGACATTGATATTGCTTTCTATACAGGAATATAATAGAAGGTATATTTTCAAATCATCGAGTTCAATTAAAATTACAAGAGTCAAAACAAGCAAACAAATTAATTAAACCTTAATTAGACAGATAATGAAACAAACACTGGCCGTAAAGATGTCACAGACACCGAAAATGGCGGTCAAAAAGCGCGCCAACGATACTGGCCAGTAATTTTAGAGGCTAATGGGCTATTCTTTACACTAATTCGATACGTGCTGATACGCCATGGAAAGTTTTTCGTTATTAAACGCTGATGTAGACAGCATTGTTTTATCATGTTTCAAATAATAAATCAGACGCCATTTTGGATTAGCGTTCCATAAATTTGAATTCGTTTTTGTTTTTGTCGGTGGCCAATGCTGATGTAGACCCGTGAAACCTGTTTGGAATCCTGCGTCACTAGTTTGCAATGCTTAGAAATTGCACTCTCTCTGGCGCCCGTTGGAAATATTCTATGCAAGTAGGAACAACTCTAGAATGAAAAAAAAACAAACTGATAGTAAAGACGAGATTATGAGACTTCTTGAATGTTTCGACTGCAGAGATGTAAAATACATTATAGAATGTAAATATGGTTTGTATATTTACAAATCATTTAGAAAGCTAGTTTGTTACTGACATTGACATTACAGATTGCACAACTGAGAACTACGGAGTGTCGACATATAATATGTCAATACTATCAATAACTACTAAGTTCTTGGTGCTAGTAGTTTTAGTTTAAAGCTAATAATGACTAAATTAAGAAAGTTAACGTTATATTAAAGCCTTATAAGTATTAAGATATTAATGTTAACGTTGTTTGTAATTATGTATTTCTTTCATTATAAAAGCTCTCGCGTCATCGATGATCATGTAATGGTCTTCTTCTTTTGGTGACGTACGTGAAATGGACGCAGGAAATGTTATTTAATAAGATTAACTTTCTTTTGGTTGCGGAAAATAATTATATCCTGTTCCGTGCTCCGAAGGTCAATAAAAGCACATTGGAATGTAGGAAATTACAACACACTTCAACAAAATAGGTTCTATATTAGTAGGTAGTTAAAATAGATTCTATCTATGTCAGTTAGGAATTATATCGGAATAAATAAATATTTTTCAATTTACATAATTATTTTCTCATTTAATTTCAGAAACTGTACACAATAAATTGACAGCTAACGCATTATGATCGAAGAAAAAAACGCAACTTTATTGTTTATGGACAGAGCTTATTTTTTAATTTGTCTTAACTGTCGTCACTATTTATACAGTGACGTTCTTCCTTGTCAAAGTTTATACGTATAACGTCAATGTTTTCCCATCTTTACAACTGCACCGAATACAAATAAAGAAAAAAATGTCACCACGTACACAACGGCCTTCTCAACGTTGGGCATAGAATATTGTGGGTATTACTTAACTCTGGACAAAGGCATACGTGCTATGAATTTATTATCTGTCCTTTATATTTTTACTTTATTATTAATAGCCTGTTTGATTGTCAAATCAACGAGATCAAAAATGTTCAGCCCTGACGTTGCTGACAAGACTGAGATGGCATTAGTCATCTGTCAATGTCAAATAAAATAAGAACTGAAATCTACGGTTTTTTGAGAAAATCAAGAAGAGTTCTCTATTCCACTTCAGATATAGGGTTAATTTTATCTAGCATCCACATGGCCTTTTTGGTAAAGATTTTAATAAGAAAAAGCAAGAAAAGGTACTTAAAATCGTTTATTATTAATCTATCAGCAAGCGTTTACTGAAATATTTCTTAGCAAATGTTGCGTTGTCGTTTTTTTTAAAGTAATTCGGAGTCATTCAAGTGGATATTTTTAGCATTGATTAAATCGGCATTGAAGAGCTAACAAAGGATCAATTGTATTGAAAATTATCTCTGATTTTTTTTGGCATTTTCCTCACATTGTTGTTTCAGGTTAGGTAGTCTAGATTACGACCTAACACAAAGTTTATCAGATGAGCAAGATGCTAAACCTAAACATACAAATCAACAAACGTAGAAAATTTAAATTTAAACGAAACACTAATAAAGTTCCTGTTAGTTACTTCTAGAATCCATAGACAATTTGACAATAAAATTAATATACTTAATAAGTAATTGCTGAATACGTAACCTTGATAAACCAATAAATAAGTCACCAATTAAGGAATTTTCGAAAGGGCCAGACAAAAAGAAAAACAACAAAACGTAGAACCAGTTCAAATAAGGCTTCTGAAAACTGCTTTAAACTGCAGTAAAATCAAATAAAAAAATAAGTTTAACCTTAAAACTGACTGACTAAAATGAATGGCGGAAGCTATGACTTCAGTTACGGTTATTATTATGAATATCAACTGCATAATAACTACTGCACGAACAGTGAAAGGGTAATTCTAACCGTATAATAGATATGCTGTAAAATATCAATTTATTATCACTTGCGTTTGAAACGTTATGAAAAATTAGTTTTTTGAAAACGAAAACAAATGAGGTGGTATTTGCTACCCGCCATTTTTGTTTGGATACTTAGACAGCTAAGAAGAAGCAGACTGTTTTAACATTTCTGCTATTTTTGTTTCAGAAAATATTTCGAATAACCATTAAGTGTTTAAATTTAGACATTGTCTGAAGACAACATTTTATAAAAGATTTTTTTTAATCTGTAAAATTATTTACCAAATAGTGTTCCTCTTTTACAACATAAATCTAAAGATGTGACGTCGCTCTTACCGCAATCTTATCTTTTATCATATTATGAACTTGAGCCATAACAAATACTCTGCATTCACCTTACTGAAATCAGTACTTAAGCATTCCTTCTAATGAATCGAATTCAAAAACACGGACTTTGTTCTGTGACAATGGCACATTGTTACAAGGAAGCCATTGTTATGACTTATGACACAAGATGGCGGCTGAAAAAGTTCGCGCCGAAATGTCATTTTGAAAATAGAATAGGTCAAGTAGTTGACACGACGGGAATGAGCGAGGAGATTCAACGTGACTATTTCGGCCATGACAGTTCAATGATCCTTTGAGTATAAGAGCAAATAATTGCTAAAAGTTAAATAGAATTTAGTCAGTTTAGACAGTTTACATGCTTAAAATAGTTTAGAATTGTGTGAGCCTACTATAATAGAAAATGTATTTAATCTCTATGTTGCTTATTTGCTCGCTATATGCCAAATAGTTTCAAAATTATATTAAATTTTCTACAGAAATATATTCGTATTCTCTCGTACTTTGTTTTAGTGAGCACAGTTGTTTGCTAAAATATGAGTCAAATCATGAACTCGACAGATTTTTATCTCGTTTACATCGTGATTTTCATTCATGATAAAAAGTCATAATAGGTACCTACCTACCCACTCTACCTAACAGGAATATTTTGTTCTATTACATCAAGTTATGCAACTATCGGTTGGTATTTGTTAGATGTCGATACTATTACATAATACCCTGTTGATATTATTTTATCAGAAAAAGGCTTTTAATAGAGCAAGGTTTTTGTGCCATTTGTTCATATATATTTTTTGTAAGTTTAGATCTCCAAAAAATTTCGCGAATTGAATATCCAAATTTGATTAATTGTTAAAATTAGAGTGTTTTAAATTTGGTGTGTCTAATTATCTTATTGGAACACCACACATGATATTATATTATTAAGGTTGACAACTGAGACAATTTAGATGGATCTTTACTACATTTAAACAGGGTTTGTACTTGAAGTTTGATTTATATGTTTAATTCAGTCAGTTGCAACTCTGTTCAATCACACCTTGTTTATGTAACTCCACACTTTTCTAACAATGATGACATGCAAAATCTTTTAACTATATAAATTTTGAGTAAACTCCACACGTTTTTGTTTTGCCAACTAGAAATCATAACAAAACCTGATCCTCCGACCTTACAAAACCGTCAATTTTCAAAGCAGGGCGATGCATCGACCTTCACCCAGCGATATGAACGCCTGTGCTAGGCGTGACCTAATTCTGTGAAGGCTTCACAGCTTAGCTAGATGGGGAATTAGATAGGTAAGAAATGTCAAACGTCGTCGGCGTACATAAAAAATAATAGGAAAAAGATTTGGTCTTGAATCTAGAGTTTTGAGGTTAGACTATAAATGTTGCTGGGTATTAAAACTACTGAACTAGACAGTAACTACTATAAGATACTTTAATAGCGACGCGCCCTTGCTTTGCTCTGGGTAACATTATGAAATTTTAGTTCTGTCTCTACTATAATATACACGTTGTATATACACAAACTTTTCTATTGAATCACTCTGTTTATTGATGAAAAATCTGTTGCATAGTTAATAATTTAAGTTTACTAAACAGCGGTAGCGACGTTGTGGTGTACTATGTAGAGATAGATCAGTATTTTTTGCTAGCTCTACTTCTGCAGTTTATTAAAAAACAATTCTTTGTCTAAATTAAGAACTTTACTTATCTTTAAGTTCTTGATAGATATTTCATAATGCTTAATTGTGTTTTGACAGTCACTATCAACTGTCAATTATCTATCTATTGTTTGAATGATCCTACTAATATTACCTATAAACGCGAAAGTTTGTGAGGATGGTTGGATGGATGTTTGTTACTCTTTCACGCAAAAACTACTGAAAGGATTGAGATGAAGCTTTGCAATAATATAGCTCATATATATCAGAATAACACATAGGCTATAATGATATTGCGTCAAAAATCAAAATATCATGCGGGCCAAGCCGCGGGTCAAAACTAGTATTTTATAATACACAAATCGTTCCGAACTTTTAATGCTTTTTTCTGTCTTTTTGAGGCAACTGTTTACGATTTTTAATTAAAAGCAAAACTTGAACATCTCTGATCTTGACCTAATATTAAGATCACAAAATTAATTATGCGGTCGGAGGTGAGCTAAAATAAATAATTCTCTCGTGAAATATGATTTTAGTATGCCATAAAATTTCCGGCTAAATACGATTTCAACGAGATAAAGTTAATGGTTTTGAAATTTATTTGAAAGCTAACCGCTCTTCGTGGTTAGGCTGAAGATTTTGATGTTTTACTGTTTTGCTTTGAAGTTAAAAGTATGCTATTTCTGTACATACTTTCTGATCTTCAACAAAATATCTCAATAATAGCTCGTTTGAGACATCATTAAGACTCGAGCGCTGGATGCAAGCCTCTTCCAATCACTCTTATTAGATTTCTACAGGGGTCTCCCATTATTTAGTAGTAGACAACCTACCTATAGTTAAAAAAAATCAAGAAAACGGACAATTCGAAGTCATGTATGATTATTGCAAGTATTTACTTTCCAACCACTTGGCAAACTTTGAATTATATACATATTTATAGAGTAATTTATTTATATATCCTAACTAAAACACAAGCTGTAGGTATGTATCAGGATCGCTCCTTGCATTTGAAACCTACATAAAACTATAAAGACCATTTAAAACCTCTTAACCTTTCCAAAGAGTTTTAACGTAGTCTCACTACACCAAATCTGCTTCACGGTTGGTAGACCTGGCTAATGCACTGAAGCAGTTGCTAAATAGGTCAATAGTTACCAGGGCTTACCTCGAGGTCATATTGCTAATAATTATAGCCGTAAGTGCATCTACTCATTCAATTGTTAGTTTTAATTTTCTCGGAATTTAGAGGTTGGATTGAAAAGTCATGGTGCATGTTTTATGCACGAAAGTTATAAAATTGCCTCAAAAAAAATATTTATACAATCTATAGAAATGATCGTGTATTATTCGAATAGCCATTTAAAACACATCCTACTAATATTATAAACGCGAAAGTTTGTGAGGATGGATGGATGGATGGATGGATGGATGGATGGATGGATGTATGGATGGATGGATGTATGGATGTTTGTTACTCTTTCACGCAAAAACTACTGAACGGATTGAGATGAAACTTTGCAATAATATAGCTTATATATCAGAATAACACATAGGATATAAATTACAATGATATATTGCGTATGCGGGCGAAGCCGCGGGTAAAAACTAGTACGTATATAAATGTAGAGTATTGTAGAGTTACTCTTTAACTCTCTTGTAAAAAACAAAACAGATATTAACTACCTAATCCAAAGCCAATAGAGGCCGTTAATTTATTGTACTTAACCATTTGTTTAATGATCAATATTTTTTAGGAGAAAATAAAAACAAACTAAATTCGTTTCTTTTTATAATAACGCCATTTCACTGTATGACGCAAAAGAATCAAAATCAGACAAATTCTAGTAGTTTCTCAAGTAATAAAAATGTAATAACACCTAGTCTAACAGTAACTGTAATCATTCAAACTAAGTATTTTTCACAAGGACAATCTGACGTAAAAATTACTAGGAAATATAGAGGCGTGATTAAATTCCCTATTACTGCATTACATTTTCAATTGCACAAAATTGGTTTAATTACTTATTAGACATGAATTTGTTATTGTAAGGCCGCTGACCAGGCGATGGCGATAGTCCAAACAGTCACATTTAAGGTCATAGCAATCAAAGCAAACTTTACATGCTGGTATGAATTAGCATTGTTTATTCTACGTGTAGAGGTTACATACGTTTTTTTTATTCAGACTTTTTTTACATGGAGGCGCTATTTCACCTGTGTGGTGGATTTATAAAGCTCGAAATATACTATCTTACGGACGCGACTGACAGCCGCGACCTAGACTATGAAAGTACACTGAGCCTTGCACACTATCGGACATAAGTCGCGGACGTCACCTTCGGACGACCTTGAGCGTTCGGACGTCCGAGAGCGATCTGGCACACCGGATATTTTAAGACTGTGCACATTGCTAAGTCGCGGCTGTCAGTCGCGTCCGTCAGCCGCATCCGATAGTATGTTTCGAGTTTAAAAAGACAAACAAAATAATTATAATTCGTAAAGTATTTAAAAAAAACATGATGATAAACTCCAAAAAAATGTAACCTGAGAATAGTGTCTCGGTCGCAGTTTATAATTAAATAGAATTTTAGTGAATATATTTTGCATGACATGTATTCTCAGCATAATAGAAAAAAAAATCAGTAAGTAATTAAATCACAGAAATATAATAGCAAACGCAGTTTTATCATCTCACCTTGCATACTATATTTTGTTTTTCATTTATATTTTATATTAGACACGCTTACTTTAAAATAAAAGGATATGAAAACCGTAACTGTACATTTTTATTTTGTATAACATATTATTTAAAAGTCTTTGAAATTCTTGGAAATACCACTACACAAATTACAAACCAAATGAGATATGCGTGATCTTGTTTTGTACTTGAACCGTGAGAATCGCAAACAAAAGGATGTATTGTGATTCCCACAATAGCATTTTTTATTTCATTATCGGGCAATTTATGTCATCACTTGGCTCAGCAAATAGATATTGATAATCGAAGACACGTGATAACTCTTTGAATTGACTTAAAAGGTATAAAACCTGTCTGATAGAGATGTGATTGAAACCAAGATATCGATTGTTTTTTTTTTTTGTGCAAAATCTATCTAAGTATAGAATGATACCATTATCAATAAAAATCTTCTTACAATATATTCGATATAATTTATTTAGAATTAAAGCAAGTTTTGCTTCACCAACCCGCACTGCGCCAGCGTGGTGGATATGATCCAACCGCCCTTCGTAGGTAGGCCTAAGTCTGTTCAAATGTAGACTTAAAAAGACAAGCTCTTTTAAGTCTATATTTCACCTAGACTGCAAAATCTATCATCTATTTTTTTTACAAAAAATATTTCTCCTTACACGTTGTTACTTGAAATATAACTTCTTCAATTTCATAAAACGTTCATGAAAGCTGAATAAATCAAATTGTATTGTAACTTTAACTTGTAAAATGTCCAAAAATATCCGAATTTACCGCCAGTCGCGGATATCGTTGATTTATCACATCGAAGTAATGCTCAAATAACATGCGATGCCTTTGTGAAAAGAGCGATTCACTTTCAATGTGGTTCTTGAACTTTAAATCCGATCAAAGTTAAGCAACCATCGCTGCGGACAATTTTTGGATGGGTGACCGCACAAATATTTTTTTAATGAAAAGCCTGTGAGTCTAGTACAAAAATCGATTAATTTCATAAACCTAATGACCCTAATGTAATGTATTATAATTTGGGATTTGTTATGTATTATTTTCTTTTTAATTTGAAATTTGTTTTTTTGGACGTAAATCTGGACAATAAACATTTTCATTTTATTTAATTTTTAAAGCAATTATGTACAATTGTTTGGCAATTTTATGGTGAATTTTGGATTTCCATTTACAACTCACAACCAATTACCTATTTTTTATAGAGAGGAATTCAAACTTCAAAACATTCGTTACCTCTATTCTAAAATTAAACTATTTTTGACAGCTCTTCTGCAAAAAGTTAACAACTTTAATTAAAATGATTTGTGGCAAAGTATGTCAGTACCGGTCAATTATTAATCGTCCGATATTAAAATTAACCAAGCAAGTTTCCGAAATAGTAAAGAGTGACTCATGCTTGTCCGATACCGTGAGATCTTGGCTGTATGCCTATTGAGCCAAGAGCGTTGCCTACACAAAAAAAAAATTGGAACAGCCGCAGGTTTCAAAAGAAGATCGAAGCCCATTTGAAAATAAGAAACTATCTGGGTTATGGGTTTGAAGTTAAAGATCAAGAGCGATGTTTTTTTTTAGTTTTGGCTTTGCAGTGTAGACAAAATTATGCAAAGATTTTTTTCTTTGGTGCTCTTGGAGTTAGTTTTGAATTGAGACTTTCTGTAAAAGATATAGTTGCAGACATTCAACTAAATTAAGATGTACGTAATGGAAGTTTTGGCGCAATAAAACTTACATCGGCGCTATTACTATATTATAAACTTTTATTAAATAGGCTCATAAACTCCGCAGATAATAAAACTAAATTGGATCTTTGATATTTAAGAAGTTGCTCTTTTATTTTTATAGTTGAGTCAAGAAAGCGAAGTTTATTCAATTTTATACTCTGCAAAAATGTAAACTTACTAAACATTTTTATATAAACCGTTGCATAAATAAAGATGTCTTAGTAACAGCTACTGATTGTTTTTTATTCGCCTTGTCAAGTCTTTCCATAAGAAAATCCTACGCTTATTTTTATGTAACAAGGACATATTATTATGTATTAGTTAGTTTTTGTTTCGTCCTGCTTCACATTATATATGTATTTATTAAGAAAACTGAGAATTTTATTCAGGAAATATTTGATACAAAGAAATGTATTGTTTTTTTTGCTTCTAAGTTTTGCATAAATTTAATATTATACTTAGGTAATTAAATTATTTTGTTTTGTTTTTCCTGAAATGTTTTGATCATTATTGTAAATTATTAGTAATTATTTTATTATTGATGTCTTTTCATGATTTATTGACAATAAATCAGAACAAAACGTCGTCATTTCTGACGCACATTGGAAATGGAAAAGCTATACGAGCGCTTCTCCACGGCCGTTTTGTTAACCGGACATTGACCGTCAATAAACAAATGCCTACATTTTTCGCCAGATGGATGTCCGGTAGGTCAACACACGTTCATTATTAACTATACATCACTACGAATCCGGTAAAAATAACTGTCCGTTGTCCGGTGAAACAAATTACCGTGAACAAACGTTCTTATAGGTTTTTTTTTTTTTTTTTTTCTTCTTTCCCCATTTGGGGCATTTGGCTTCGCGCGATCGGCGCATTTGCCATATTCCAGTTCAAATCATAGACATAATAGTGGTTCAAATGTATGACGGAATTATTTTTTATTTACAAGGTAGGGAAACGAAACACGGAAAATTTACAAGCAAAATTATAAAACACATCAGTAGAGTGGGTTATGAAAATGATATGAAAACTTACAACTAATAGGTACATACAGTATATACAAAAATTACAGATTTAGATTATTAGAAATAATAAAATAGCTCAAAGACTGATAGATACAAGAAGAATTAGTACATGAGAATTTATATTAATAGGCAATGGAACGTGTAACGATAGTAGGTCATTATAGAAGGAAGAATGGTCATATAGAGGACATGAGAAAAAAATATGATCAAGATCGCCATAGTCACCACACTCGCACTGTGGGTTATCAATAATATTAAATCTAGCAAGATGTGCAGGGCAAGTGGTATGACCAAGGCGCATCCTTATCAGTACGGAAGTTGAAAGTTTATTGAGATTCATAACAGAGAACCATGGTTTGCTAGGAATACCTGATTGTATACTAGCATAGCTTTTGCCTTTTCTTGTACAAGTGTTTGCCCAAACCGCTGACCAGGATTCCCTGAGGTGCAGCCTGGGCAGGGCAAGCAGGTCATGACAATAATTTATGTATGGGAAAACGTCTCCACTCTCCACAGCCTCATTGGCAAGTCCATCCACTTTTTCATTACCAGTTATACCACAATGGCTAGGGATCCAAATAAAGTTAAGAATTAAATTGTTCAGATTGCAAGTGTATAGTTTCTCCCTTGCTTCAATGATAAGAGGAAAATTTGATTTACATTTAAAAGGAGACCTTAAGAGAGCTTGCAATGCACTTTTGGAATCACTAATAATGAGGCTATTTTTAAGTTTAAATAAAAGTATATACTCTATAGCCTTAACGATGCCAAGACACTCACCCGTGAACACTGATGCTTCTGGGGGACATTTGATTTTTTGTACGATATTATACTGTGAGTGGTAAACACCCACACCTACACATTTATTTGGCGAATGTTTGGAAGCGTCCGTATAAATATGATTCCAGTTGGGCCATTTATCGTTCACAGTGAATTTAAAATATGCATTTGCATTTCGTTTTTCTATTTCTAAGTCAAAGTGGATTATTGGTGATTGTAATAAGGATTCATAGTTACAGGTAAACATGCTAAGTGTATGAGATCGATGTATTGGGGAGTGTAGTGCAATAAACTTGTTATAACTCTGCACTAAGCAAGGAAGAGATTTATGTTTCCAATATTGTGCAGACACTGTCAAATCAGAGAGAACCCTGAGTTTCGAAATAAGTGGACTGTTAGAAAATTGTAAGACCCGGTAAAAAAGACGATCGGAAAGAAATTGTCGTCTTAAATAAAGAGGGGGTTCGCAACATTCCACCTGTAATGCATTTATTGGACTAGATTTCATAGCACCTGTGATAATCCTCATTGCTTTTGATTGGATGTCATCCAGTTTCTTAAGGCCAGCTACACTACATGGCCCCAGTAAGAAAGTCCCATAATCAAGAACACTTCGAATCAGAGCGTTGTAGAGGAGCTTCAAAGAAACGGGATGCGCACCCCACCAAACACCTGTCAGACATCGTAGTAAGTTTAGAAGTTTTTCACATTTAGTTGCAATATAGGTACAATGTGGTAAGCCCGTAAGTTTTGAGTCTAGATATATGCCCAAAAATTTCACTTCGTTGACTGTTGGAATTAAGTTGTTATCATAATGCACAAAAACTAAGGGTGGAATACGCTGACGAGTAAATAAAACTGCGGAACTCTTAAGTGGCGAGACACTTAAGCCGTTCTTAGATACCCAGACTTTGAGATAGTTTAGCGACATCGATATTTGGCTACACATATCATCGATCGATTTACCAGTTACATAAAGTACAAGATCGTCGGCATATTGTAAAATATTAGCTGTTCCATAAAGTGACGGTTCCAGATCGGATGAATAAAAATTGAACAAAATAGGGCTGTTCACTGATCCTTGAGGCAGACCCTTCCACAAAAGTCTGCTCTGGTCTCTTGCATGGTCTAACTTAATTATTCTACCAGCTAGAAGATTAATTATGAAGCATGTTAGGATTTCAGGGACTTGTTCTTTGCAAAGTTTTGTTTGAAGGATGTCAAGGAGAACATTGTCATACGCTGATTCCAGGTCTATAAATACAGCTAATACTGATTCATCTCGTGAAAACGCTATTCTAATATCAGTGAGAAGTGTACCCACACTATCCAATGTACTTCTGCCTTTTCTGAACCCAAATTGAGTTTCAGAAAGAGTTCCTCGATTTTCGATAATCCATTCCAAGCGATTTTTAACCAGGTTTTCGGCGACTTTAGCTATTACAGAGGATAAAGCAATTGGTCGATATGATGATGCCTCAGATGGATTTTTCCCTGGTTTGATTATAGGTAACACTACTTGTGACTTCCAAGAAGTAGGGATATTTCCTGTCAACATCGCGGTGTTTATTACCTCTAGGTAATATTCGAGGGAAGATTCAGATAGGTTAGCAATAAACGAATATGGTATACCATCTTCGCCTGGTGCAGAATCTTTCACAGTTGCTATTACCGCTTGTAATTCTTGCATAGAAAAGAGAGAATCAAAAATACTGCGATTCCTTATAGAAGGAACTAACCTAACTGCAATTTCCTGTGGTGGTACTGAAGGAGGAGCTAATCTATCTAAGAATTGGTGTGTCAGATTTGGTGGTAAAGTAGTCCAAGAGGTTGCAGCTACACCACATCTAAATCTTTTGATATTACGCCACACGACAGACGCACTTATGTTCGGAGAAATCGAGAGACAAAATTTTTTCCATCCTAAAAATCTTTTCTCCTTAAGTAATTTACGCGTTGAGTTTAAAACGTCGCTTAAGGCTTGAAAATTATCATCAGTCATTTCACTATTATAGCATCTCTCAAATTCTTTTCTTTTCTTAACTGCCTCAGTACACTCCTTATCCCACCAAGGTGGGGAAGGAATTCGGCCGGTTGCTGAGTTTCTATGAGGAAACGTCTCATGTGCAGCTTCTAACAAAGCATTACTAAATGCGTTCGAGCAATCCATAACTCCACGAGAAATTTCAGGTAGACTTGTGACCTTATTTTCTACCTTACTTTTAAACTTAGACCATAATGTATTATCACTAAGATTAAATTGTAAACGTGGTTTTCGGGGAGGATTACGTTGCCAAGCCTTTGGAAGGGTGATAAGTATAGGAAAATGATCACTATCAAAGGTAGAAGTCAATGTTTCCCATGTTGTGGATGAAGCTAGCTTTGGAGAACATAAAGAAAGATCTATAGCACTGGTTATTTCGTGCGGAGCTGTGCGCCGAGTTCGGGAGCCGGTGTTTAATACACAAAGTTCGTGTGTATCGATTACCTCTAATAGTTTTTCCCCATAGAAAGAATTAATGGAAGATCCCCAGGAGATATGATGGCAATTGAAATCTCCTAAGATAAGGAAAGGTTTAGGAATAAGTGATAGAAGATTTTGGAAATGTTCAAAAGCAAGTAAACGAGGAGAGTGGAGATAGATAGAAACAACACAAATATTACCTACTTGAGCTGCTACTACAGAAAAATTATCATAAGAAGGAAGAGAGATAGGAGTATGAGAGATGTTATTTCTGATAATCAAGGCAGCACCACCGTAACTATCAGTCCTATCATCTCTCAAAATGGAAAATCCGCGAATTTTGAAAACGGAGCCCGGCTTTAGCCAGGTCTCCGAAAGTGCTAATAAACAAGGATCATACTTGTTTATTAGATAGATAATTTCCCACTTTTTATGAACTGCGCTTCGGCAGTTCCATTGTATTGCTTTTTGAAAGACCGCCATCATAAATGGCATTATTAGAATTACTAAACATTTCGATTATAGGGGCGACGTCGGACGGTATTTTAATGTTATTATGAGCAATTAATTTAATCAATAAATCGATGATGTCCGATGAAGACATGGTTAAGGGATTATTATGTTTCTTTAAGAGGCCACAACCATCACGTGGGGTAGGTATTTTGTAATCATCAATAACTTTTTGATGAGCTGACTGATCATAACCTGGTTTTGGTTTAGAAATCGGTCGACGGCTTGTAAAGACTGTCTTTTTATATGAAGTTAGAAGAGGTTGTCGGCTATCTAGCGTCTTTGTTTGAACAGTGCTATTAAAAACAGGTTTGACAACATCGGCATATGATTTTAACGCTGGAGGAATTAATTTCGCAGCCTCACCGTAAGAAATATTATTCTCTGCCATAGATATTTTTATTTGTTTTTGACGGGAAAACTCCGGACACGATTTATCAGTCGCAAAATGCACTCCTGAACATAGGAAACATGACATATTTTCTTCTTCTGAAACACAATTTTCCCCAGAATGTTCCTGGCCACATTTGTAGCATCGAGGCTTAGATCGACACTGCAGCTTTGTGTGTCCGTAACGACAGCAGTTGTAACATTGAATAGTGGGATACGTGTAGAGCTCAACTGGTAATGCATTATAGCACATAAATATTCTGCTAGGTAGTATTTGCCCATCGAAGGTAACAACAATGCTTTGCGTTGGCTTCCATACCGGAGCGCCATCTACAATAGTTTTGTAATTAATTCTCCGCACTTTAAGGATTTTACCGCATCCGTCTGGAACTGTCACATTTTCGATCACCTCTTCAGGTGACCATTCCGCTGGTACACCTCGTACCAAGCCCATCCGTGTCACGTTGTATGACGGAATAAAGGCTTTCAGATTGTCAGAAGTCAAAGTGCTACTAGAGATGAAAGAGTTGGCATCGCTAAAGTCAGAGAATGCTAGTGAGATTCTATTGCGACCAATTTTCTTTACTGAGCCATTTATGATATTCTGGAATGAATTCCGTTTCAGGAACTTACCAAAAGTGACCGGGTGGAGAGTCGTTCCGTCATTCAATTCCTGGGTTACATGTTGTACGTGTACCATGTACGGCGCGGTATCAGTATGCTGGTTAAGAGTCCTCGCTAGAGTCGCTGGAGGTTGGCTGTTAGGAATAACAATGTCAATTTTATTTTTTTTTGTCAATTTATTCTCATGGTGCGAATCACTGTCTTCCTTAGGCGATAGTGAGGGATCACTACAAATACAGCCCATTTTGCCGTCAACGGTTTGAGCATGCTTCCTCTTTTTCTTATTACAATGTTTACATATTTTATGAAGGCGGGATCTTTTGAGCCCAGACCGTTGACTAGCTGAGCAATCTGTGTCCATGCCTGATTCGTTTGAGGTGATATTTCCATGATTGCTGATAGTTACAAAATTATTAGCCGGAGGGACCATTAGGCCTCCTCCGGGGTCAGGCGGTTCAGCCATTGAAAAGAGGATAAAAACTTACCGGACTCCGGAAAAAATGCTCTTAATCTAAAATATATACAATAAATACAAGTTTTCTAAATACTATAATACTCTACTGATAGTTATTTACAAAAAACAAATAAAATTAATTTCGAATGGAAAAAATACGCCCGCCTAAACCGACGTTTCCCGCGCTTTTCTTCTTATAGGTTTCAAATCCATTCTTTTGACAGGAAATATAACTGTCAATGTCATTCTCCTTCATACTGTCGTTGTGCCAAAAATATCTATCAACTCGATAGGGAAAGCGCATTTCATTATGAATCGAAAAGTGTTCAGAGCTAATCTTCCACGTTATTTCTTCTTTCGCTAGACATTAACCTCATTTGCATATTAGTTTCTCCTAATTTGTTAGTTTTATTTTAATAAATTAACCATTATCGTAACCGAAATAACTACCTCTTTACAAACAATTAGTGATATCCCGCCACAAAATACCGTTCTAGTTTCAAATAACGAAGTAGACAAAGACACCTCAAGGAGTATATAACTCATTATGATGGTTGAGCAACACGAGTGGAGGCAAAGACCTTGTTGAATGGCCGTAAAGTTAGAAAAGAATGGCCAGTATGCAGCCGTTTTGTTATCTGTGTAGTTGTCACGTCATTGCAGCTGTCAACTTTGACAGATGGTTTTTTTATTGGCGCCATTATATATTTTTCTCTTTTTTACAATTAATTGAGTAAATTAAAACAAAATCACGTGAACTTGCTTGAACTTTTTGCAACCATTATTATTATTCACGTTGATACTGATGGTGTATTATTCAAAAAGTTGGCAAGGTGCCAAAATTTATTGCTTGTAACGAATAATTCGCTGTCTAAATGTCACAGCAATTACAAATTCATATAGGTGCGATTTTCAAAATTCTTTTTATGGCTTTTAAACTTGTAAAAGGAAATGCTGATCGTTTGTCTATGTACAAACGTTACATTTTTTTTATATCTTATAAACTATTGTAACTTTGGGGCTAGTAGGTACTTATACAATTAACGCGTGAACTAAATGTAGCAGTATAACGATAGTATAATTTATAAGAATTTGTAATTCAATAACATTTCAGGCGGTTGATAGAAATTAATTAACATTTTTAGCAATCTATTACACGAAAGTAACGTTTTAAACAATGACAATAGGAATTCACCCGGAACGCAAAATTTTCCAAACCTATGTTTATTTAAGACTATTTTATTGTATTTTACCTGGCAACGTGCCGTTAGCACCGCATAGAGTAATTAAAAATTTCAAATTTGGAACATCTATTTTCAGATAAGAATTCAATTCGAAATCGGGTGCCTACCATCTCACGTGATATCTAGCTTGCGAATGACTGCCACTATAATAATTGAACAAATCCGTCTACCAGTGCTTGTTACTCAAAAATAAAAATGGATAAAATAAAACGAGTTAATAAAAGAATATCATGCATCTATCACGTGGGACTTGCATGTAACAGCAACACGGAAGTAAAAACTAATCTAATCACAAATAATTTTACCGAACCTAAACGGTGTACTCTGTTTTTAAACAGCTCGAGACTTGTAAGGGCATCGGGATATTTATAAAATGGTAGATGATTAACGACGGGCAAGCATGACTCGTCAACTCAAATAGATCATGAAACTGGCTTTTACGTAGGTGTCGGGTCGATCGGCTAAACAAAGACAAATTGATTTTAATCTTGAAAATAAATTGCTTATGTAATTGCAGTCACAATCCAAGATCCGGCAGGAGACAGGTTGTTTTGACAAATTGAATGATGCCAAAGCTTTCTTTGGATACAATCGCTGCAACTTTCCAACGTAACATTCCATATCGATCGCGTCTACTCGTATTATTTCTATTCGCAATCGATCAAACTCGCTGGCGTGCTTGTACAGTTTGAAAATCGAACGCTTTGTTTCTGAACACGTGTGGGCGTTCTACTTTTTAAATGGAAATGCATTAACATATCATTTCCAGCCAGTATATCACTTGCGTTCCGTTTCACGCTACACTCATTTAGATAGAGGGAAAGAAAGTTACTTAGATAGAGTCGTTAGGTTGCACAACTTAACGGCTGCACTTAAGCTGTTTACATAGGTTTTACGGGTTCTTAACACGTTATTAGCATTTTAGTGTTGATAGATAAGGAATGTTATCACGAAATTTCCATTGCTAATAGTGCGAGTTTTAAATGCATGTCATTAACGCTCATACATAAATTTGACATACATTTTAATTTCGCTGAGGTTTGAAACAAAATACAGATGTGCCTTTATAATTGCGACAATGAAAATGGAATGAAAATAAAGGATATTTTCCTGTTTCTATGCAATTAAGTAAGTACGTATTTCAGTTCTTTGTCAAAGTTCAAGTGTAATGAATGTCAAATGCTGACATGTTTACGTCTCTAAATGATGCACAGAGAATTATTTTTCATTAAAAGCGATAATGGGTTCCTCAAGTGGTCATTAATCATAATTTAAATACGCTTCATTTCGGCATAGTAGTATTCGTTAGGAGGCACTAAAAATAACTCTTTAGTAAAAAACGAATCCCTGTCGGCACTGGCTGAATACACTATTTGTGTCAAGCCAAAAACGTCTGGAAAAATACGCTTCGTTCACCGCAGATTATAATTAAATATTGCCAGTATTGTTGTTAAGCGATTATGATTATGAATATTGATTTAATACAAGTTACTGCGAGATTCCATTGACTTGACACAGTTGTTCAATACCGATCGTCGAGGGCTGCGCAATGTCAAGGAATTAGGATAAATACTGTTATCTGTGCGTTGTTTGACTAAGGTAATTTGTGGCTTCGATGCCCTCGTTTCGAAGATGTTATGCATGCAGTTCACTAAAGGAGTTTATTTACTTACTGGCAATAGTTACACGTAATAACACCTTCTCTATTGTTTTCAAAGTATTCAAACGTGGTCTCTTACTATGGGCCATATTAATAAGCTCCAAGTAGCAAAACGAGCTATGGAGAGGGATATGCTCGGAGTCTCTCTGCGAGATCGAATCACGAATGAGGAGATACAACTTGTTACAAGAACACAACTTGAACAAGAACCAAAGTTACCGACATTGCCCAGCTGATTAGCAAGTTGAAGTGGCAATGGGCAGGGTACATAGCGCGGAGGATTGATGACCTATGGGGTCGAAAAGTTCTCGAGTGGAGACCACGCACCGGCAAGCGCAGCGTAGGACGTCCATACAAGGTGGACAGATGACCTCATTAAGACCGCAGGGTCGCGCTGGATGCAAGCCGCTGCCTATCGGTCTTATTGGAGATCTATAGGGAAAGCCTATGTCCAGCAGTGGACGTCCTATGGCTGATGGATGGATGATAGTTTTCATGTACTCATATAGAGAAACTAGATAATTTTGTCAAAAAATTCGTACGTACATAAATATTTGTAAATATTAATAAGTAGAAGCTAGTCCAATGAATCATTGCCAATAAATCGATTAATCCACTATTTTGATTGGTCTACAGTGCGCTTTCAGCACTCAATAAAAATTCCGATTCAAAAATCGAACATTATTTTCGATTCTTCTCGATGGGCTGTTTACAACGGTTTCCAAGTTTAAAAATAAACGGGTTGTCAATACTCATGATGTCATCACCCACTTGACCAAAAACGCTCAAAAGTTGATTGACTAGAAAGCCAGGACGAAGCCCGTTTGGAGGTGTAATAAAATTATGTATTTGAATAATTTACTGACTTGGTAAGTTAGCTATAAAAATAAATAATATTTAGCTCGATTGATTTGGTTATTCCGAGAGGCCAAAGTCGATTTTTGTTGTAATATAGGTCTTATAAGCATTGATTCTGATACTGGTTTAAGTTTCTAGGCCTTTCGACAGCTATATATAGATATGATTATAAAATATCGCTCTCTTTGTTTGATTGATTGCAGGATTGTTGTTAATCTAGACCTGTCAAATTAAATTGTCCATTTAAATTTAATAGGCAGACGTTTTTGGAAACAATAGTACGAGCAATATTACAGTAGAGTAATTTATAATGGTTGAAAGCGTTTGATGCTTAAATGTTCCGTAAAAAAGGAAAATTTGGGATCCTAGGATCTCTATGATCATATAACCTTTAAATTGGGCATTGCGTGATATTGCGTTTGAACTAATAGATATATTTTTATACCTAAAAATACAACTTAAAGCAGGAGACGGCCTGACGACAACGTATCTACGCTAGACATAAGAATTTTTACGACATAAGAATTAGCATTGAATCAACATTACCATTTAATTTTATGACAATTGCTTTATAACACAAGTAAAGTTATCGCTTGGACTTTTATCGAATTCGTTAAAAGGGTGATTTGTTTTTTTTTTTATATTTAGGTGACAGGGACTTTACCAAGAAAACGGATTGTGCGAATTTGCCAACCGGTTTAGTATTTTGATGGTAATCTTTGAGATTTTAAAAGATTATATTCCTATCTATATCATCCATATTGAAGATAAAGTTTATGTAGGTTGGTCTGCAAATTTTGGTGCCATATTTAAGTTTCTTTGACGTGGTTTAGAGGTTTACATATTGAAGACAAAACATCTTTTGTTGAGTTAGTATTTCTAAGTTAGGTAACCAAAATCTTTGACCAAGAATATTTGTTCTTATTATTAGCATAACTTGCTTATCTTTCTAACGGTACATAATTTTATTTTTGATGGCATCTCTACGCTTAGTTTAGGTTCAAAACTAAAAATAAGTCTCTAAATGTACTCGTAGCATAAAATTAGGACATAAACATATCAAAAAATTTACGAAACCAAAAAAATACTTGTATAAAAGGAATATAAAAGTGTAGAATTCAAATGACAAACTATGCTTAAAGTGCTAAACAATTTTATTAAACTGGGATAAAATGTGACACTGACCAATTCCATTTTGAAATGATCTAAAATATTACGAATGGCCCTTTTTATTTGCGTTTTAGCGGCAAAAGTATTAAGTATATAAAGTACCTATGTTTTGTGTGTAAAGTGTCAAACCCGGAATGATTATGACTTCAAAACATTAATAACTCTATCTAAATGTTCATTTAATAGCGGTGCAATCCTTGCAATATGGCCACGCATATATTCATTTACGCCGCATGGAGTGTCTCATTTACTTTATTTACTACAAGTTTTGTTATGATTGCTTCAAGACCACAGATTATAGCAGAATGACCAGTGGTTTCTTCCATTTGATAACAGGGTTATCCTTTGATATATTTACGTTGTTTCCAATCTGCAAGGTTGAATCGCAAACCAGAGTTATTTCTTTAAGGAGGTTATTTTTAGACTCGTGTTTCGTTACTTTGCCTGATTCGTGTTATACTTTTTTGAATAATATATTATTACATGTTTTGTTATGACTGTATGCTAGTATATATAATTACGTCAAAACTTTTAATTTATATCTCTCTTCGGTACAGATACCAGGATGGTGCCATTTGTTTAAAATATAACTAATCATAGAGAAGATATCTTGTAATTGTCAATGTTTGTGCAATTGTAATGTATCAGAACTTTGAATAAAACTATGAAATGTTTCAATTACAACATTTAAAATCTATAACTCTAACGGCATACAATTGTATCGGAATCATAATTGACTTTATTTGCGTTGATAGCCTCCTAAAACGTTTTTTACTTTGATTTAAGTTTGGATCCATTTTCTTCTACATTTTGTTTTGTTTGTCAGTTTCTCGAATGTTTGATGCTTTTAGCCGTAAACTTTAGTAGAGTATTCGCGAAGTAACTTAGTTTTATTATGACTGGAATATCAGTAAGCAAGTCTGTGCTATAAAATTACATCACCAAGTTTTGTAAGTACTCAATTACGGTCTTTATATAGGTAGATCTAATTTAAACTGTTCATGTTTTACAGATTCCGTAGTATACCTAGTTAACTAGAAAACCTTGAATCATAATATATATTTAGCGATAAATACGTTACTCTAATAATTATTGAAGAAATCGGAATTCTTCCATTAGATTAGATAGCACATTGGCACATTCTTCGTGTCGTCATTACAACGTGACGTGATATTATTTAGATTGTGAAACTTCGTGAGGAATAGGCCGAAATAGTCATGTTGTGTCGTCTTATTGCTTTTATATGTACCTTTATGCTCACTCAGCATAATAAAATATAACAGCCTCGGTAGCTCAGTTGTTACTGACCCTGACTCCTGGGTGAAAGAGGTGTGGATTCGTTTCCCACCCAGGGCAAATATTTATGTGCTAAACATTGGTGTTTGCTCTGTGTCTGGGTGTTATTTATTTAAGTATGTATTTAAAAATATGTACATGTAGTATATCAGTCTCTGGCAGCCATATCACAAGCTTTGCTTAGTTTGGGGTCAGAGACCGTGTGTAAGATGTTCCCTAAAATAAAATTTTATATTTAATATTTTTTAAATAATCTTACTGCTGTCATGAAGCTAAAATGATAGATAGCTACATATTCCTTTTTCTATTTTTATTTTCATTTTTAGTTCGGTAAGTTTTCAAATGCCATAGTGAAAAAAGCGCCCGAGCAATATTGGTGTTTTTATCTTTGCTATATTTAGGTATTTTATTATCGACACTATGAATGATGACATATGAAAACGTTATAACATAATTAACAAACATAAAAAGCAGATCAGCCGTTTTTGTTTTTATATTCCTTCATCTGATGCAATTTTTAACATGTCCATAATAATTATAAACGACACTATTATAGCATAATAAAATATCATGACAATGGAAAATTATACGAAATAACTGGCATTAAAATAACTAGGTGCATTTCATCGTTCTATGATTCCCACGGTTCTAATTTTGACATTGTTTTTCTTTGGTAATAATTAAGACATAGCCTTTATGACTTTAGAAATAGGGTGTAAAAATTGCATTTATTTGACAAATTCTGGAATAAAAGTTTTTTTTCGATTTTTAGCCTTTTTTTGTATATAGGTAGGATATATTTATATAGGTAGTTAAGAGTTAAATTTCTATGTTTTTAAGTTATGAAAATAAAATATATATAGTTCTAAAAGGTTTATATTTTCATGTTGCTAAAAATAGCAATTAATCATGATCATGGAAAAGTATTTGATAAATTAATGTATCTACGATTATAACTACACTTACATTATTAAAAAAAAACTTTTAAAGATTTAGTAGTAGTTTAGTTTTGTTAGTTTATAAAGATTGTGGCCAAACTTTTTATAAAAATTGTTGCTTGAGGAAAAAACATAGGAATTAAAAATATTTGTATTCACTCGTCCTTGGCAGGTAAAAAGTTAAGGATGATTTTGTTTTAAGTACCTCAATATTTTCTTAGACCTCTACAAATACACAAAAGTCGTTGTATCAATAAAAAATAATCAATAATTAAGTGAAAAACAAAGTTGTTATGGATCTTTCGTGTTGAAAATTTACTGACAGCTTGCACCGATTTGCAAAGGAGAATTTTATCACCGCTATAGATGTATATTTCTTTTTTTTTGAATGCCATGTAATTTTGTAAGCAAATAGTTCATGTAAACTCAACCCAAAATTGCAAATCAGAACAGATCAAACAATAAGGCAGAAAGAGGTTGCAAAGATAAAGCGTTACACGAGTTCAGTTTGAACAAAATATGTAACTAACCATAGTGTTAGATATATAAAAACTATTTCTTTATATTATTTCTGTATAGATACTGTAGTATATTTTTTTGCATCATTATTATTGAGCCTGTTATCAGTATTCTGATTTTAATCACTCACGCAAAATACATGAAAGAGAAATAGCCTATAAAAATAGATAATAATGAAAGTGATTAATTTTGGCTTGTACTGATAAAACGCTTCAATATTGATATACCCTGATAATGTTACCAAGCGCACTATCATGCAGTCTAGCCAGTATTTTTGACCGACGAAATGGAGGAGGTACTCAATTCGACGCCTATGTAAGTATATATATAAGTGTACTAGGGACTTTCGTTCAGGCTTCGGCGCGCGGGGGACCATTTGATTAGGAAACGAAATAGTTAAGTGAATGTAGAATAACAGCACAAGATTAATTTTAAATGTATCGAGTAGCTGACACTATTGTTATATTAATAATAATCATATATCTATTTTATTGTTATTTGAGTGTAAATGTATTTGACCAATTTAATGGAATTAATTTGTAATGACATTGTTAATTGAATAAATGTAAGTAGATATATATTTTTATGTATAACGACGCATAACTTTTTACGTAGTGGTCCGATTTCGATAATTCTTTTTTTATTGGAAAGACTTTACTTTTAAATTGGTCCCATTTAAATTGTATTGAATTTTTAAATTTTTGATAAATCGACAATAATGTGAAAAAGCTACATCGATCCGTGCGAAATATTCGTGAATGAAAATCGTGTAAATGTATGTGTATACAGAAATACGGTTGAAGACGGTCATGCTATTTTTTGCAAAAAATAATTTTGTTATGAGAGTTTTTTGAATGACCTCAGAAAACCACGCTTACCGAGCCTGGACTCTAAGCCATAATTACTCAATACAGTGAACAATATTATTTATCGTAATAAATTCGCTATAATATGAATACGGAGAAAAATTATGCGTTGTTGTCTTCTTTCAAAACCCAATGTGACTACTCCACGCTAACAAATAATATAATAATAAGCAAAATATAGTACAAATAGAAGAGTTAAAGAAAAGAAATACACAGATTAATAATAAAGTTGAATTACCTATAAACACAACGATTGATTCACTTTGTATGTTTTATCGTTCGTTTCTACTATGAATAAATGATATAAGCGACAACTCGACAACTCAACATCAGTTGAAAATAATACAAATTGCAAAACGAAATAATAAAATCGCCGATCAAAGCGCACCACTAGAATTCTAAGTAGAATGTATAGATACTTTGCTTAGCAACGAAGCTGTTTCTATCAATGCAATGAAACATACTACAGCTATGATAGTAATAGTACGGACGCCTACAATTGCATCGAGTACAGGGGTCAGGATTGGATGATTCACGAGGAACGTTATCGCGCGGAGAATGCCGTTGGAGTTGTAAAAATAAATACTTATAGGTCAGGAACCTTTGCTGACATAGATATGAATGAATGTAGAGCAAGATAGCCCAAAATACTCAGTTGAAATAAGATTGTCACGTGTGGGAAACGAAGCGCAGTTTTGATTTATGGAGTGACGCCAAGTGTAAGTACTAGTGTATTGATTGTATGATGGTGTTTTTCCTAGACTATTGCTTTTCATTACAGCCCGCATAGGTATTGTAGAACAAAATAGAGTTCAAGACTGTTTAAAGTTTTTTTCTGTCTGTCAGGACTTCCTGTTGAAATAATGAACAAACACTTACCACAATAAGTTCTCTTAGTTTAATTTTTGTAAAAGTTTTTGTAAGCATAAATTTCTTCTATCGTTGAAACGCGTTTTGTTTTTTTATGTAGTACTTGTAAATTCTCATCTAAATCATCTGATGTGTGGAATTGTAGATATCAAAGAAAATGTAATAATCTACACGTAATGTAATTTGAATTTATTTTATTTTCTTTATCTAGATCAAGAGAAATGTTGCCTCAGATATCTTATTAAGTTTCAGTAACCCTGTTACTACAGAGGATATCATAACATTCAGAATTTTGTTTAGGTTTCTTGTATTATTTTATTTTCTATTTGAAGTGGTTGCTAACTGCGGTAATTTTCGCTTACTGCTCCATTTTATTTTTCTTTGTAAAGAAAAAAGTCGATAACCTTCATATATCTAGTTGTCTCAGAAAATATGTCGAAATGATTGAGACATTTATTTTTCCACAACTTGAAAATTACTTGGAACATTTGATAAAAATGTTTGAATTTAGACAAATTTAATCGTCATTACTATGTTACAAAATATCAGACATTCCACTTCATTGCCTACAGGCAATTTGAGATCAGCAAACATAAGAATAATTTGTGATCGTTTGTTTTGAGACTTTGTTCTTGAAACTGGTCATCCGTAAAGGCTTCCCAGGAAACATACACAGTCATTCTTTCTTTAATTGCCTCCAAGTGATTTAGTTTGAGGAGCCATTTTAATTCTGCAACGTGAACTTAGGTTTCATCATGGTTTATTTCTATAGATTGAACAATCAACGTGAGATTGGTTGGGCAATAAGTGCATTAGCAAATGCCGATGTGATATTTTATTCGCTATTGAAAAGAAATTAATATTGGGTAACATCGTTGTTTGTTGTGAAGACTGTGAGAAAAAAACTGCGTATGAATATAATAAATTTTATGTTTTTTCATACGATTAATGCTAATAATTTGGTTTGTAGTTACATCACGATGAGTCAATCGGAAAAATCAGTTACTTTAAAAACTTTATCTCAAAATGATTGCAGTACATTTTCTAGAATAAACGTTGCGTAATAATAGTGCTTCCTTTGAAGTGCTGTTCTTGAAGTATTAGCAAATAATAATGAGGTTATGATTCCAAACTAAATTTGAAATACCTAGCCCAAACAAACAATGTGTCAAATGGACTGAATTGTTTATATACTTACTCTCATCGAGTAGCTAATACGAGTTATCAGATCCAAATCATTAAATAAACTATTAACTTAATAAGTGTGTAATCACGTTCAACAAACATTTAGTGACAACTTCCACTCAAAACACAATTAAAATCTCATTGACCGCAGTAAATATTGGCAAACAGAAAGACAAAAGCAATTAGAATAAGTAAATTACAGTTTAAATAATGGCTTCAACCGGAACTAGTACCTAAGGTCGTCTCGAAAATCATCGAAGCAGTCACCAAAGCGATCCGCCAAATGATTTGATTCAAATTTAATTATTTCTACAATATAAATAGAATTTAGATAAATTGATGTCACGTTGAGTGAACAAATTTGGTCAATTGGAATTTGAAATCATGGCCAATTTAAATCGTTTAGCGACTACGATAAGTTAACAGTAGAACAAAGCGGGAAAATTACCATATTTAGATAGAAACAAAAAGAATGAAGACGACAAATTGCACATGAACATGAAAGAAGTAAACAAACAACAAGATTATTAATCTGATGAAATTGAATGCAACAAAGCTATGAAATTGTCTAAAATATGAGATGTATTTACTGAAAATCGTTGAAAAAATAAAGCAGCGATCATTTTATCTTTATTAGTATCTCCATGACAAGATTACGGGTTCGTTATACCGGAATAAGCTCGTACGTTGAAACTGGCTTTATGATTAACGTTTGCAAGCTTGGTCTTTGGCACCTGTACCGGGTTAAATCAGTTCGAGGTCATTCAGGTTCTAAACTTTTTATCCTGAATTCTGGGAACTGATATGTGTCAATTTAGTGGTTCCAATAAAATAAAAGCAATTTCAGTTCTATATTTTAAGTGCGATAAAACATTTGTGGGGAAATTGTGTCAAATCGTAATTTTCGGTCGGAAACTATTTATTAGTTTGCTAAAAAATATTTTCTCAGAATATTAAGCGACAGAAATAATCATTCAAGAAAGGATGTTTATAATTTTGGAGAACTGTTTGATATGGTTAACACGAAGTAAAATTGAAATTTCATTAAATAACGAGCTGATGTGGTTTCAATTCTGTCATATATGCAGTTGTAGCCAAATCCTACTAATATTATAAACGTGAAAGTTTGTGAGGATGGATGGATGGATGGTTGTTTGTTATTCTTTCACGCAAAAACTACAGAACGGATTGAGATGAAACTTTGCAATAATATAGCTTATATATCAGAATAACACATAGGCTATAAATTATAATGATATATTGCGTATGCGGGCGAAGCCGCGGGTAAAAACTAGTGTATCATAATAAAAAATAGTATCGTCGATTTTGATTTTGTGTAAAAATATTGGCACTGATAGACAAAACGGCACCGAATCGTGGAAATAATTCAATTGCAAAACTCTGTATAAATTATTGTGATACAGCGGGTTAAAGTTTTAGCAACTTGCTAACTTTGAAGATAAAAGTTTTAAAACCTATAAATATTTCATAGACTCGGAACAAATTTTGAAATATTGGGAGCAATAAATAAAACATTATAGAAACCGTTGATGGCAAACATCAGCTCAGGTAGACGATCCCGCAGCCGCCACTAATTGTCTAATAATACTGTGTGTTCTGGCATACAGCCCAACTTAGGGATGTACATCAGCTAAACTTCAAACACGCTTAGAAAATATTCCAGCGGTTTTGTTACGTCCATGACTGTTAATTCTTGCTTCATTATTTCCCATATTTACATTGTCTGCGTACTCATTACCATGTATTGTGTCGACTATTAAGAATTTCGTTCAAGCACCAGCCCTGCGTTTGCCCACATCATTATTCGCGCCGTGCTTAGTCGAAAGTTATTTTTTATTACTCTCACTTTTATTGTAAGTAGCTCATGTTTATGTCAATCCCGAAGCGTTATGTTGAACTCTCTCTGCTAAATACATCAGTTTGCTTCTTTCGAAACATCTTTAAATTTATTACCCGACGAGTTTGCATTAATTTCGAAACAAGCTAGCCTTGGAGTTTCGTACAATCGCATCCTGAAGTTAATGTTCAATTTTGTTGAGCCGATTTAGAAGCGGGTGCTGTTGGGAGAGAGGAAACTTACCGGTTAGAGATAGTTCTAAGTCCGGGTCGTCGGCAGAAGACCAGCAAAGCCAGAGAGTTGGCCGCCGTCGACACCAGGAACAGAGCTAGGAGTACGATCTCCTCCACGAGTCGGTCTCTCGGTTCCATGCCCTCTGACATCAACGTTTGTCCAGGAGGTGCGAGAGACGAATGTTCCATTTATATGTCATCACTAACACAAGACACAACTAAACACTCTCAGTCCAATGTTTTGTTTTCACTGCAGTTGTTAGTCGCGTAAAGTTTTGAGAACACGCAGGTCGGAACGGCCGCGTCTTTCTCGCGTGGCTGTCGGATGACAACTGACTGGCTCGGCGCGACGGCCCGACCGAGCCAGTGTTCGCGTGGCGTTCCGTCGCAGACTGTAGGTACTATACCTATTCCATACCTATCTACAGCCGTGCGAAATAAATCAAACCTTAATCTCGGTCAACATCCCGCAGGTTTGGATGCTTTTTGAATTCGCGTTGAATTTGCATCTATGATGTGAACAGATATACAGTTATATTATATACAGAATACTATTTTAGTAAGCTAGTTTTTGCTGCATATTAAAAGTTGAATTTAATTTAATTGCCGGTTGAAAAAAGACGTCTAGTTGAATTTCCAGACGCAAGAGAAGTATTTTAGTAGATTAAGGTTGCGTTTTTATAGAAAAAGTAATTTGCACTATCATCATTATTGGCATTAAATGCCTGAATTAATGCTTGAACATATTAGATAAATTATAGGGTTACTTTTGACCAAAAATGTATTGCAGATATAAAATATTTGCGTCATAACCATTGAATTATAGTTATGAATATAATTGGCTATAATAATAATTGTAATTTATAGCTCTACCATGACTTTTAATAAATTGTACTTATTAGTTATTTTCTCTTACAGATAAACAAATATAATTTTAATTATATTATGTACGTATATTTAAATGAAGAAGGCTATTTTCTTTCATAAGAATCTCGATTTAAAGGAATTTCATATTTTCGGATCTTATTATCTATTTTTTTTGACATAGCTTGTTAAATATAGTGGCGTGATGGCTTTAAACAAAAATCAAATTAGAAAATATGGAATTCCAAAATAATTAAACATTTAACACTGTTTACTATATTTCAACGTTTTTTTGGGGTACTGTACAAAGTCTGTGCCAACTTTGCAAGATCTTCTCTAATTTTTCTTTACCCAACTTTTATAATATTCACTAGAAAAATTATTTTTCACACCAAATAAAGCAAACAATTAATACCGTACAAAGTAATGGCCTAAGCTCTATATATGTATTAAATAAATATTTTATATATTTTTGCGTTATCTCTTTTAGTAAAATATTATTTTTGTTGCGAAATGTTTGTTGTTGTTTGTTTTTGTTTGTCGAAATCTTTTTAATCGGAATTCTGATTTAATTTAAATTCACATTATAGTTTTCAGCTTCGGAGACTTGTTTTCTATATTATTTTCTGTTACTCTCTAATTCTTGTGATATTTTGTAAATAAAAGCCAGGAATTTCTGTAGTTAATGTGTTGTATGTGTTGAATAAATAATATTTATTTTCCTCTCATTGTTTTGATATCTCTGACTATAATTGTTAAAACTTCAAAGGAAAGTTTTAATTGCTAATTCTTCCACAGCTACTACTACAAGCATGCTGACTCAAGGAAAATACTAGAAGGCCTATTTTATTTCGCGGTCAAACTTCGAATCGTCACTAATATTTTGAATTTAAATTCGTGGAACACACAGGTACGATATTGACGTCAAAATCCATACTTTTGGAACGCAACACCAAATTCGGAATTTGCCTTAGCGTCATAAAGTACACAACACACTAACCGTACAATATTGCCGGTTTGATAGTACGCCACACTTCGTTCGTGAATGATAAGCCAAATCGGCTGTTTGTAAATAATCGGCCAAATACGAGTCCGACTCGCGTACCAAGGGTTCCGTACCGTATATTTATTTTTTATTTTTGAAAAGAATCAACTAATAACTACTACGAACATTATTCTGTGAATATTTAAGCATATTCGTGATGCCGTTATTAATATCGAGCAAATATCACGTTTCTTGTATGAGAGCCCCCCTGAATTATTTATTTTATTTCTATTATCTAGTTTTGGGGTGAATATTTATCTAAATATTCTGTGAATATTTCAACCGTCTACATGTCACCGTTATTATTATCGAGCGAAAAACGGCTAAAAATTCAAGTTTGTTGTATTTGCTGTTATAGCGGCAACAAAATACGTCATCTGTGTATATATCAACGTTCTAGATATCACGGTTCGGGAGATACAGCCTGGTGACAGACAGACAGAGAGATGGACGGACGGACAGCGGAGTCTTAGTAATAGGGTCTCGTTTTTACCGTATGGGTACGGAACCCTAAAATATTGACGTGATCAATGACCACAAGTTACGACTAATTATCTCCATATGTAAATATTGTAATGTTGGCGAACTAAAAATAAAACTTCTGTTGATGTAGGAAGTTGAATTAATGAATGTGGGAAATTAAAATACAACTACCTCTACATTTGTCAGAGTTTTTATGTGTTATATTGACTGACCACTACATTGTGTTATTCATATTTTTTTAATTTAAATAAATAGATTTTGACGAATAAAAATATAGTGTAGTCTTGTTTATGCGAGCCAAGTACAAAAGTACACGCTTGACTTCAAAAGGTACAAATAGTGAACATTTTTGTTTTTAGCACTTAGTGATAAAAACACTTTCCAATTCATGCTTAGATATATGAGGCCACGCTGAACCTACTTGCTAATTAAGCAAGAGTCAAAATTATTGTTGTTATTTGACTGCCTCGATGGCTCAGTGGTTAGCGACCCTGACTTCTGGATCAATGAGGCGTGGGTTCAATCCCCACCCAGGGAAACATTTATGTGATGAGCATAGGTGTTTGCTCTCTGGGTGTTATTTAGGTACTACCTATGTAAGTATGTATTTAAAATATGTATAAGTAGTGTATAAGTCTCTGGCAGCCATATCACAAGCTTTGCTTAGTTTGGGTTCAGAGACCGTGTGTAAGATGTCCCCTAATATTTATTTATATTTATTATTATTGTATACTATGGTATACTTATGGCATGGGAGGTATATTGTGTACCATGGTATACCTACCACTCTCTATACAAATTGCAAACACTGCTGTCTGCACGGCACAGTCGCTGGGAAACATCTATGTACGATTACCTACCCATCTATTTTTTTACAAGATTATTTTTGCAAAAAATAGTATGAGCGACTTCACCTGTGTACAGAATTCGCGAATATTTCACACGGATCGAAGTAACATTTTTCACATATTCATTGTTGATTTATCAAAAATGGCTCAGCCGATTTCAATAAAATTTAAATGGAACCAATTTAGAATTATATTCTTTCCAATAAAAAAAGAATTAATGAAATCGGACTGCTATAAAAAAAGTTATGCGTGGTTATATATAAATATATATATATACGCGTCGAATTGTATACCTCCTCCGGTGGTTCGTCGGTCAAAAAACCAAAAATGATCTAAGATAATAAATAAAATATTAAATATCATAAATTAATTTAATTTCTCAGTTATTCTCCTTACAATTTTCTAGACCTACTTGAGTAATTCCAGTGTTAGTCACGATCCAAATCTTAGTCATCAGATAAGGCTCCTTATCTCTTCTAGAATGTTTATCAGTAATAATGTCCAGTGAAATAGTATACTGACGTAATAAGATTACAGATTTATTTGATTATCTTTAGATTACCTACACCATTATATTAAAAGAGTATAAAACCCAAATAAGATATAAGGCCCAGTTATGAAGGCGCCATCGTAAATTTAATAGCAACGTAAAAAGTATTCTCTCTATCGAATGCCTAAAGTGAAAAAGTCAACCATCTAATGACATCGTAAAATTGTTTTTTATCATCGTCACTCCGCCATCGTGAAGCCTTACATACGCGCGTATCGACACGCATTTGACAACTTATTAAAATGCTAAGGCACTATAGGTAATTAGATCTAAATTAGACAATTTCCTTTATTCACTACCACTAGAAAGCCGTGGTGGTCTAGTGGTAGTAACACCCGACCTGCAATCGTGAGGTCGTGGGTGCAAATCCCGATCCCGTACCAATGAGTTTCTTTGGAACTTATGTACGGAATTTCACATTATTGGCTTTTAGGTGAAGGAAAACATCGTGAGGCAACCTGCATGAGTCCGTAGAAGAAATTGATGGCGTATGTGAATCCACCAACCCGCACTGGGCCAGCATGGTAGATATGGCCCAATCACCCTTCGTGGGTAGGCCTACGTCCTGCAGTGGACTATTAAAAGACTGGTACAGTACAGGCTACCAGAAGTACTTGTGCTTATTATTTTTTATCAAACAATCGCGACTCCTAAGTACTTGGGCGAAACTAACACAGGACCGAGATGAGTGGATGATTATTATATATAATATACAGGATTATTCAGAAGTCTAACACCAAATTCCCATAAGAAATCCCATGCCCATTATATTATTGAAAATGAATAAATATTTTGGGTAGACCCTAACTAATAAAATAATCATTGAAAAATACAAGTTTGAAATGAATTAATGAATGAATCAATGGAATATTCACTTTGCCTTCCTTAAGGATAAAAATATTATTTTAAGTATGTCTGGGGTTTTCGATTTGTTTTTTCTGGGTAATGTAAGAAATTTTACATACTAATCCTGGAATTTTGCAGCACAAGAGCTTTTATCTAACCTGGCAAGGATTTGGTTCAAAAATAAAAAGATCCAATTTCATGAACACATAACATTAATTAATTATAGATATTCATTTCAAAACCGGTCTACCAAAATAAACAACTCTCATCTGTCCACGGTTCATCATGTTATTAACGCTAGAAAATCACCATCAGAAATTTATATTTTATTGCTAATTAAGTAAGTATATTTTTTGGTAAATAAATATGACAAATACATTTTACTAAAAATAAGCAACTAATTTATTTTAATGATAAGTTTATCAGATTACTTACTTAGTCGCAGAGATTTTTCAGTTTTTCGACCCACCCTTTTTATACCCACTATATAGGGTTATTTCTAATCAATTAGCATCCTTCTAAAGGCTTATTCTGTACATCAAAACTAACAACTTTTGTTATACGACTTTCGTCAAAACTCAAAATAAAATCAGCTGTTCCATACATTTTATCGCGGGTATACTAAATTTTTCTATGAAACAACAATTTTTTTTTTGATTTTTGACGAAAGTCGTAGAACAAAAGTTGTTAGTTTTGATGTACTTACAGAATAAGCCCCTAAAAGGATGCTAATTGATTAGAAATAACCCTGTATAAAACTTTGGAGCCTACAATTTAATGTGTCACCCAAACCACGGTAACGTCAAGTTGTTAATGTTACTAATCCCATCCGAAGAGTATATTTTCTTCGAGGTTCATTTAGCCGCTAAACCATTTTTATAACATAAATAGCTAGAGCCTTTAAATGCCTAATAAGGCTAGCTGTACAGCATGTGATATTATAATTACGTATATGAACTTTATGCTATACTACGAGCCGTTTCAACAACGCAACGCTTCATGTAGTGTGGCCATGGCATTACATTCTCTCTCATAATAGTATATAATATATTAGCTAATAACTAACTTCCTGGGTAAACGTACGGCTATAATAAATGGTATTTTGGAGCTTTTATAAATCACTTTAAACGTTTAGACCACACGCAAGATTGGCAGTTTGCCATTTTAGCCTAAATAAATAGTGATTTTTCGTTACAGTTTATTTTACCTTAATTTACGTCGATCGATCCGTTGTATATTCACCAACCCGCGCTAAGCCATCGTGTTAGATAATTATGACCAATGGACCTTTGTAAGTAGGCCTATGTTCAACAGGATATCTTGATCTTCCTACTATGCAAGAGTAAAGTTAATTATTAATAAAACTTTTAACACTCAATTTTATAAAAAATTCCATCTGTTGCTCTACAAAATATATCTAAGGACGTTCAGAAATGTACTATACTGTACTGTATACCAGTCCTTTTAATAGTCCACTCCGGGACGTAGGCCTACCCAATCTACCCATGAAGGGAGACTTTCAGAAATGCATAC
Source organism: Hypomecis punctinalis (assembly GCA_949316475.1). NCBI lineage: Eukaryota > Metazoa > Arthropoda > Insecta > Lepidoptera > Geometridae > Hypomecis > Hypomecis punctinalis. Next base: position 26,665,948 of record OX438795.1, read on the forward strand.
CCATAATTATGAACAACTTTTTCTAAGGAATAAACTGCGAAAACGTTAAAAAAATTGTTCTTCCATACAAATAGTTCATTGACTATTATAATATACCAAATTTATGGAGCACATCTATATCAAAATGCCAAGACGATGATGAAGCAGCCGATCTTTATAATTTTGCAGCTGACCCGATAGTAATAGCTCTTAAAGTCATCTCTATAAGTCCATAATACTTTGCAAAACAACATATTGGATAATTCCAATATTATTCTAAATAAAGAAATAATTATACCTAATAATACAGCAAATTCTAGGTATCAACTGATACAGTTGGGTCAGGACCTATGGTATGTATACAAATACATACTTATAGGTAGATATAAAGTTTCAAGAACCACTTAAAAGATTTAAAATAATACGTGGGGAAATCCTAGTTCCTTATCATCAGTCTGCTTGTGTTGAGAAATCGGGTACCTGTTTAAGTGCTTGAATGTTAATTGTGTACCTATACATCATTTCACCACGGTCTCTCTTGCTCAAGAAGCGCTGGTCGGATTGGACGCCACGCCAGCCTTAACGATGTCATACGCAGGGCTTTTGTCACCGCCAATATCGCAGCCGTACTCGAACCGAGTGGGTTGGCGCGTGGTGATGGCAAAAGGCCTGACGGCATGACGCTGGTCCCATGGAAGTGTGGACGGCCCTTAGTATGGGACGCAACTTGCGTCGATACTTTGGCACCGTCACATCTTCCTGAGACTCAGAGTAGGGCTGGGGCGGCGGCCAATTTGGCTGAGCAGCACAAGCGGCGCAAATATGCTAACCTCGGCAGTGGTTACATATTTGAGCCATTTGGAGTTGAGACTTTGGGTCCGTGGGGGCCGGGAGCTCATCTCGTTTTCAAAAGTCTTTCTGAGCGTCTGGTGGACGCGACGCGTGACCAAAATGCTGGTGTTTATTTGGCTCAACGTATAAGCATTGCCATTCAGCGTGGCAATGCTGCCAGCATGCTGGGCACGCTGCCAACTGGCAGTGGGCTTGAGCACTTGGATTATCTTTAGACCTTCAAGGGTCTGTGGATGATCCAATTGCTTTCTATGTAGTAGTAGTGTAGTATTGTCATTATATTAAAATTAAAAAAAAAAAAAAAATCATTTCAGTATCTTTTTGTTTTTTTTTCCATATCATTTGTAAAAATTAATATTTCCTTTGGCCTAATAACCAAAAAAAAAAACCACAAGGGTCAAGAATTTATCATGTCTTATGACATTTCTGTGGTAATTAACTGTTATAGGCCGAATCATATTTCTTGACGGCTGTGAAGTTAGCTACAAGCTGCGCGAAATCCAACCCTGTTTGTCTATTTGTTTTTTTTTTTTTTTTTTTAAGTAAATTTCAGTCTGGACTGAGTTTTGCGCAGCTAGTATTAGCTACTACTACATCATAGCCGCCTAGAAGTTTGATCTGCCTATAATTATCTGGTTTTTCCGTTACGATGTAGGAAATTCTCGCCATCCCTTTCTTTCGCTTCCATTTTCAAAAACCAACTTTTAGGTATTAAGTTTTGTTCTTTTTTTTGTTGGAATTCTGGATTAGTACATACACATTACATACATATCTAATAGTAGGTATCCTTTCCTCTCTTAATCAGGTTGCCTGAAAGAAATCGCTCTAAGCGATAAGGCCGCCGGTTGTCGCACTATTTTAATTAGGTATATTGTATTCTTTTATTGTTATATTGTAAATTGTGTGAACAATAAAGCGTTTTCTATTCTATTCTATTATATTCTAAGTATACACAATTTGATAATCACGAAACTCTAAGCCCTGTCTCTTATCATACCAGTATTTCGTATTTAATCCTTTCTACCTCCTCTCCTCTTCAGATTTCTACAATAATAAAACACTTACCTACCTATCTATTGTTTAGTAAGTGATTGGTATTAAACAGGATTAAATTAATACATCACCCATTAAATTACAATCAAAGAATATGCGTAATTTCTTATCTATTAGAAGCATTGTATTATTATTCGTATTATTACTACTCTTTATTCAATCAAATTCACAGGCTTGGCCTGGTTCTTTATTAGGCATCAATAGAGCCTGAGCCAACATTGAGAGGTTCCTTTTACAATTTTTAAATATAAAAACAGCAGTAGGTGTAAAAAGGGTAGCGTGAAATGGAAACTATGGCATACAAAAAGACTCGAGATATTGAAATTGAGCTATTGTGGTGAAAGGACATGTCCACAAAATGTATGGAGGCTGGTATAATAATAATCAAAAATTCTAACCACAACACTCGTTACATTTCAAGAAAGTTCATATTTTTCTGAGTCTATTACAACAGTTAAAAAGAAAAAAGAGCCCTCCGATTTATTTTAAATTAATTTTGAATTTATTAGGATAAATAAATATATTTGGCTCAATAAGTAGTTTATCTCTGTCAACACTGATTAAGTAACCTCCGAAATGTTAAATAAAAGCATTTTTACCAAGTAGACACACTTTTAAAGTGTTTGTTTGTCACATTGTACCTACTAACTGGTCACACTGGTAGGTTATAATTTTAGCAAATTAAGCGTTGAATGTGGAAGAATCAGCTACGAATGCATGTACAATAACGATAGAAGCACTTTATTATTGCTAAACTAGAAAAAATAATAAGCTGTATTGTTATTTTTCATGCAATTTATTTTTCGCATTTAAAAAAATTGGACGGGTGAAAAAATCTAAATTAAATATTTTTGGGAAGCCCATATAACAAGCTTTCAAATGATGTATATATCATCATGGTTCGTTTTTTCTCTGAATAATATACCACTTGTGGACGTCACCTTTTGAATTTTATGTCAAATTCGACTATGAAATGAGGTTCAGCACCCACTATTTATGCCCCATTTCAAAATGTCGTAGCGGGGGTGACTTGCCGTCCATTAAATGGGCCCCCCATTAAAGCTACCGTAAGTTGGCGCCGGAGGGGCAACATTGGTGTGGACGGCTTAGGGTGTCGAGAGGTGTGCTGCGCTTTCACTAGACGCTACTCGCGGTGTTATGCCCTTTAACACTTCCATCCTGGAGCTTAGGGTCTTAGCTCTTGCGGTGTCCACTCCAAGCCTGCCGGTTAAGGCAAGAATGGAGTCAGGGGTCTCATTTAGCTCCAGGGAATCGGGCTTGCTTTTGGAATTGCTTATAATTATAACCTGTGATTGTGTATCTGTGGAAGTATATGATATCACATCACGTAACTGATGAACTGATTTTGATACAACACTAGTTTATGAGAAGTGACTATCAAATGACGATCAAATTAAAGGTGATCATCAATCATCATAATTATTATGATTTCATGATAAATTGTATATTATTCATTGGTACGAGTACTAGGTATATTTTAATTGAGTAGTTATTCACGTTTATTTTTAGTATTTTAATGACACCATTATCGGCTATTATCAAATCTGGAAATATAAAGTAAATATAAAATATTTATAGCATCGTTTCATATTTAGCGTTATCACGATAAATTGGATATCTTATATGTATGTAGAAGATCATAAAAATAGTTTGTAATAAATTATTAAATGCTGTTTTAGTGACTGCTAGCAATTTAAATACTTTAGTAGGTATCTATTAGTTACTAGGGAGTACGTAATTGTAATAGGGATGTTTACTAGGTGTAAAAATCATTATTATAATTAGTCCGTCAGTTAGATTAAAAAAAAATATTAAACACATATTTTTTCTTTTGTCAATAAAACAATCAGTGACAAAGATAAACCTTGTCAAAGTTTGAGAGCGGGGGCTCGTTGCGGCACTACTCGGTACATTTGATAGCAGTTAGTGACGTCACGCGGAACTTTAACGGGCTTTATCTTCATAAGTTTTTTATAATATACAACTTTAAAAAATATAATTATAAAAACTTAAAAACTAGGATGCCGCCGGCACCGGAGCAAGGCCCAAGCTACCGGTGGTTGGGGCTACAGGCTGAAGAACCTCCTGACTATGCGCGCCGTGTCTACGATCACTGCCTTCTGAATCTGGCCCTTGACCCAACCGTCTAGCGAGAGTCTCTTGAGGTGTTGGTCGAGGCTCTTCGCTATTAAGCCGTTCACCGACACGGCTATCGGGACAATGATGATGAGATTATTACTGTAAGGGAGAATGAACATCCAAAGTAAACAAAATGTTCGAGTCAAAACTAAGACCTTTCTCACATTGTTTGCTCGGTCAAAAAGTATTTAGCGTAAAAGCTTTTTTTCCAACGGCCTTTCGGGGTCGCCAACCGCCTATTTTATCTAATTAGGTAAAAGTGAAGTTTGTATCAAAAATGACTAAGTTCTCTATTGGCGCCCTTCCTACCCGGTGATAACAACTATGTCCGGTTTCCATTAATCATCAGCGTTCCTTGAACGGAATCGTAATCTTAATCCTTATCTGTTTTTAAAAACTGTCAATAAATACGCTTAGTAAGAAAAAGAGTGAGTAAGCATATTCTGTACAGTAGATAGTCGCGCTAATCCGGCACTTTAAAAAACTAGCGGGGTATCAGATTTTTGGAATGATCGGATTGTATTGAAAAGTATAAAGAGAAAACACGTTACCTGACCTGATTCTTCTATATTATGGTTCCGGATTAGCGAGACTCTAGTTCTATATTTTTTATATCGGGCAAAAGTGCCTTTATTAACAACAACTACAAAAAAATGCCTTTATTAATACAGTACTACTTTACAAGCTAAAACTACATACACTACTACTACATGAAAAGCAATTGTATCATCCACAGACCCCTGAAAGTCTAAAGATAATCCAAATGCTAAACTTCACTGCCAGTTGGTATCGTGCCCAGCATGCTGACTGTATTGCCACGCTGAATGACAATGCTTATACGTTAAGCCAAAAAAAGAGTTCAAACATGTAACCTCGGTAGTGGTTACATATTTGAGCTGTTTGGAGTTGAGGTATCGGGTCCGTGGGGGCAGTGAGCTTATCTTGTTTTCAAAAATATTTCTGAGCGTCTGGTGGACGCGACGCGTGACCAAAATGCTGGTGCATTGCTATCAGCATGGCAATGCAGCCAACATGCTAGGCACGCTGCCAACTTGCAGTGGGCTTGAGCATTTGGGTTTTCTATAGTAAATTGTAGCAATGTTATATAACAAACAAAGTTACATACAAAAGTTAAGGCAAAAATGTCATGTTTTCATTCTAAACAGGTTCGCATTTGAGCACATCTTGAGTCATCAGTGGCATAAAGTGTAACATGGTTAGCTAAAAGGTACCTATTTACTGTTTAGTCACATATGTTGGGTTTTGTTCAAAAATTGCATATTCTAAATGTGTGGTTTTTGGATAAAAACTACAGTTCGAAGGCGGTAGTCAACCACAGACTTTTAAAAAAGTAAATGCAGCAAGAAACTGGCTGTGGTTGGTTAAATATAGAGGAAGTGGGCGGATATTTTTATAACATCGTGGTCAGAGACTGGCACGGTTTTAGGAGACCATTCTGGTCGAGCCGTCGGAGCGAAGAACAAGTCTAGATTACTTATTTTTAGAGCTTAAAGAACACTGTGATGGAAGAAATAAATCTGCAAAGTATAATTGTAATAATATTGGTGTTTCTACTGCATCGAGTCCTCGGTTTTCCTAACACATACTCCCAGATTTTCCTTTCACAGTTATAATGATAAGGTTTTATTCAGTATAACTTAATCTTTTAAATAGGTATTATATCGGATTTACCAAACTACTGAAATAAAACATGATTTATTAAAACGTTCTTCTGAATCAAAAATGTCTTCCTTATTGGCAGTCGGTAGATAAAAGTGCAAAACTATGAAGCTAACAAAACAATGGACTGTCAATGACACTCGCAATACAAATAGATGCCTTAACTTGCCTAAACGTTATTTAAAACACAGAATGAACCGCGTTTGGAATACTAATGATGATTCATTTAATAATTAATTATTCAGCTTTATTAACTGCAATAAAATAAGCAAGGTCGTTAGACAAGGTGAATTTGTTATTTTTAATTGTTATCTATCATATTTTGTGTTTTAATTATTATTCGCCAAATATAGCACAACCGACTTAAATCACTGCAATCTACGTAAGTACGAAATTCGAATAGTTTATTCGAATCGAAATATGTCATTTATTGTTGATGTTGATTTTAAAGAACCAATTAACCATTTTAGATAAAATTCAATTAAAAAATTATCAATATCAAAAAACTGTAAAAAGTTATGCGTGATAATACATAAAGAAATGTACACGTCGTGCCGTTGCCGTGGTGGCCTAGAGGTAGTGACACCCGCCTTACAATCGTGAAGTCGTGGGTTCAAATCCCGGTCCCGTACCAATGAGTTCTTTGAAATTTATGTACGGAATTACACACCACTGGCTTTTCGGTGAAGGAAAACATCGTGAGGCAACCTGCATATGTCTGTAGAAGAAATTCGATGACGTATGTGAATCCACCAACCCGCACTGGGCCAGCGTGGTGGATATGGCCCAATCACCCTTCATGGGTAGGCCTACGTCCTGCAGTAGACTATATAAAGGCTGCTACAGTACAGTACACGTCGACTTGAGAACCTCATTCGTTTCGGATAGTCATTGTAGAGGGAAAGGAGCAAATGCAACCACATTATAATAATATTATCCAAAACGTGCATGTGATAAAAGTGTATGTATGCATATTTACTTAAAAACCTTAGATATGCATATTGTCTAAGCTAAAAGGGATAAATAAAATTAACTTGATGGTTTTGTCCGACGAGGAATCAAGTCGACGCGATTATATTTTTTACAGAGGGGTACAATTTCAATAATTCTTTTTTGATTGAAAAGGGTATATACTTCGAAGTTGGTCTCATTTAGATCCTATGTTGATTTATCAAAAATGGTTTAGCTATTTTTGATAAATCATCAATAATGTGAAAATTGCTACATCGACCCGTTCCATTCATTCGCGAATTCTGTACACGGTTGAAGTTGGTCATGTCATTTTAAGCGAAAATTAATTATTGTTTTATTAACACAGAGATTTTTTCCGACAGAAATTGACTGAACTCTATTTTGCCTTCGAGATCTTTTACGAATGAATTGAACATTACTGTGGCCTACTTAGGCCTGTGAAGACAACGCACCGGCTAGAGCAGCATAGAACATCTACCAAGAAGGTAGACCAACGATCTAATCAAGACATCAATAATAAGCTAGATAAAAGCCGCATTCAACAAGCCTTACTGGAAATCCATAGGGGATTTCAATGGGCGTCCTGTGCCTGATATTGACTGCGTTATCTTTCCTAGATACTATTATTATAAATCCAAAAGTACTTTGTGGTTTGTTATTCTGTCACGCAGCGATAGAGCACCGGATTGATTTTTGGCATAAATATAAGTCAAAGGTCTGAAAGTACCATAAGCTAATTTTTATCACGGGAAAATAAATGAATTTTTATCCTCAAATAATCAAAGACTAACGATCTAATCAAGACATGGGTAATAAGATAGCTGCTACATGAAAGCCGCTTCGAACTGGTCTTACTGAAAATTCATAGGGGAAGCCAATCATTTCCAGCAGTGGGCGTTCTATGACTGATAGGAAATATGGCAAGAATCCAAAACAAGAGCTTGTACCATTGTGCGAAACACTTCGACATTTTGCACGTGCTGGCAACGTGCACCCACTCCAGTTAGAATTCACCAAAAACACCAATTGCTTATCCAATCTACAGTCGTTTTACAAAGTCGTTAATCCCCTCTAATTATATCAATTGACATATAGATTTGTCAATTGGTCTGTGAAGCCGCCGCGTGCGCGGACACATGACTGCGCGCGCGGTGAGAACCTGGAAACACGTGGTTTCTTTTCATAGGTTTTAATTGGTCTAGAATTCTTGATGCTTTTAAAGACAGTGACTTTAATGAAGTTATATTTGTTACAAGCGTTTACCCGTGGTTTAGATTGTGTGATTGTTTGGTTTTTGTGTCATACTACAGCAGTGGGTATTTTATTATTTCGGCATAAAAAATAGCCTATAACACCCTAAAGTACCTAAGTAGGTATATCTACGTAAAATCAAATCGATCTCTCCATTGCTACTTTAAAGAGTAGAAAACTAACCAACAAAGATACATTCTTATGTGTTAAAGTGTTGGACAAGAAATATAACATTTCAACTGTAATCGCCATTATCACTATCTTGAAAAACTACATGAAGAATGTTCTCGTAAAAGAAAATTCTTATCTTGACTGCTATTACGCAAGCGTATGATTCTCGGGCATTAGGGAATACCCTATATTGATTCTCTTGCAGTCGCAAGAAAGCGAAATATCTTTTGACTAAGTTAACTTAAAATAGGCCAAGCCCATAGATCTTGACAGTTTCGTCCGATTCATTTAAAATCATTTCATGAATATTTTTTTTTTAAATCTTCAACTGTCCTCTCACATTTATTTGCTTTTAACATGACTTGATGGCTGGAACTTGACTTAAGTGATATTAATTTTTGACTTGAGATCTCCGTGAATTATCGAAAAAAGGCCATAATGGAGAAAACAAAATGATTTTTGAAAAGTTAAAAAAAAAATGTAGAAATGCAATTATTATGTACATTGCACATTGATGAGAACCTATTACAATATTTTATTTTCAAGGTAAAATAAATGAATGAGCAATTGTCCGCGTGTCCAGGCGCATTGCGAAAGATTGGCGCCAAGGAAACTTACACAAGGAAATGCACTAATAAAACCTATAAAAATACCTACAATACTTCTTTTTTTTGTGTAGAATAGGGCTAAACTTGGCCACCAACTCGTCTGATGGAAAGCGAAGTTATAGCCGAAGATGGACTATGTAGACCTAGAAGATACCTATTCACTCTTTACTTGAAAATATCCAAATTGTAATTGTTAGGAAACAATGACAGAGGCAGAGCATTCCAATCCCTGGCGTCCGCATTATGAAGGAAGAAGCGAATCGCTTAGTACGAGCAGGTGGTACGTCGACTATGTAGGGATGGTGTTTATGCGACTTCCGGCTTGTTCTGTTGCGAAAAGGACATGAAGGAATTAGGTCGTGGAGTTCGAGCGCACGCTCGCCGAAGTGGAGGTTATATAAAATTGCCAAACACGCTACTTTACGCCTGTGTTCCAGACTTTTTAATTTGGAAGTGACAAGCTTATTATCCACGACTATCCGCACTTCAGATTATTCACACTACACGAGCAAATATCACTACATAGTATAAAACAAAGTCGCTTCCGCTGTCTGTCCCCTTGTATGCTTATATCTTTGAAACTACGCAACGGATTCTGATGCGGTTTTTTAATAGATAGAGTGATTTAAGGGGAAGGTTTAAATGTATAATCCACCTGTGCAAAGCCGGGGCGAGTCGCTAGTACATTATAAACAGATAATCATGAACTAATAAAGCCAACCTGATTGCATTCCCCAAGCAACAAAAAGAAAAAATGCCAGGTCGATACTAAGCAAAAAGAAACAACTGCTAAAACACGGGTTCTCGGAAGAAAACTCTGTTGTACTGTATCAGCGTTTTTAATAGTCCACTACAGGACGTAGGCCTACCCACGAAGGATGTTAGGGCCATATCCACCACACTGGCCTAGTGCGGGTTGGTGGATTCACATACGCCATCGAATTTCTGCTACTGACATTTGCAGCTTGCATCACGATGTTTTCCTTCACCGAAAAGCCAGCGGTGTTTAATTCCGTACATAAATTCCAAAGAACTCATTGGTACGGGACCGGGATTTGAACTCACGACATCACGATTGTAAGGCGAGTGTCACTACCACTAGACCACCACGGCAGAAAACTCTATTCACCCCTTAAATTGTAACTTAAGCATGGCCAAGTTCGCGGTTCAGCACTAGCCTTAAGATGTAACAAAAAGAAAAACATGTATCAGTGTACCTATAATAAATCGAACAATAACTTCAATGATCGGTCATTGTTGATGATCTATTCCGGCCAACACATGTTTTCTCACATGTTCTGATAAATAATTACTTATGTTAAATATTTCGCAACTGCCATGGCGCTAGCAGACCGGTTGTATAAACGTACAGTTATAGAGCCGGGTACATATTGTTACTACTAGCAGAATTGTAGAATAAAGCTTTTGAATTATTATGGACTACATAATATTAAATATTAAAACTATTTGACTGCCTCGGTGGCTCAGGTGGTTAGTGACCCTGACTACTGGTTCAAAGAGACGTGGGTTCGATTCCCACCCAGGGTACCTAAATATTTTTTTTTCAAATTGATTGTTTTTTGTATATTAGAAAATTTTTAAACTTTGATAATTAGTGTAAATATTGGAAAATAAAGGCTATATTATTATTATATCAGTATCTAGCAGTCATATGACAAGGTAGGTAGTAGCCATATGTTTGGTCAGGCAGCGCAAACACCCGCTGGGTTCCCGCCTTGTCGTGGCGGGGGGACTTAGTAGCCAGGTCTGGCCAACCTGGTGAAGCTAAGAGGAACCCGAGGTGGGGCCGCCTGTCCGGTCTTGGGCCTCGACGAGCCCGTGCGGAGGCTGGTTCGATGACGATGAGGGGAAGAGGAGTGTCGGTATGTCGTCGGCCGCTCTCCCTGTCCTCTGCAGCCGTAGTGGCAGGCGCGGGGCCACTTCGACCGACCCGTTGCATCGGGACCTGGGCGGTCGGACACGGGTGCTGTCCGACGCCCAGTGCTGGTCGGTCCCAGGTGGGGGATGACGATGTGTCTGGTGTTCGGCACATCGTCATACTGGCGGGAGCGCAAGCTCCGCAGTGGCGGAACACCCAGGAGTTTTGGAGGGTATACCGTCCAGCAATAAGCGGGGACTCCCACATAACCACCCGCCTGCCCCGAGGTGCGGTGGTATCTTTAGAAGATATCCCCTAGTAAAAAAGGTAGCGGGGCGCGAGGCGGCCAGTGGTAAAGAACCAATGTACTAAAATGTTGTAAATGTAAAATGTTCCGCTCCGAGCGCTCGTAGACTCCGCTGCCGCTATAGCCGGAAGCCTGGAACAGAAAGAAAGTACCTAGTACACACGCTATTATTTATGTTTTGTCATGTTACAGTATGAACTCAGCTTATAGTACACATGTCAACATTATGAAGCTACAAAAAACGTGATCCGACTTTGGCCTATTTTTGTGACCCGAATTGCCTGAGAATTCCACTCAGGTTCTACTCGCGCTAAATCTGAAAACTTGTCTACGTCACCACCTTAAATTAATACCTGATCGCGACTGTACGTTATTATGCAAGCTTTTTGTTACGGAGGGTACTGAAATTCTCTACTTTACCTACTTTAACGAGCTTATTTACGCACTCGACCGAAGAAACTCGATGCCAGCAAATGGCTTCCAGCCCCATATAAAATTGCAGTGTATGCTAACTCGCTAAATCGTGGGCGTTAAAAATTTCAATAAATTAGATAATTGTAAGGGTAACTGTTGTGATGTACTCGTAAAATCATAATTTTACAAGCTTTTATTTAACTTGCAATTGATGTAAATTTGGGTGGAATCTTGCAAGTTTAATTTGACTAATATCCCGGTTTCCAATTGATCTGAAAATTTTGCACGCACATGTATCACGCGACAATGCAATAATATGGCACCATGGAGCTGATCTGATGATGGAGAGTGGCCATAGGAACTCCTGTACTAAGCAAGATAGACCCGTCGTGTTTGGGCTCGTTTTACTTGTCTTGGCTAGCACTCTGCTAGATATTACATTATAGGTATCCAGGATCTAAAATGCTTGTATTTTTAATTCTTATTATTAATATTTTATATTGATTTTTACAGACATGTAAAGAATACTTAATTACTTGCGAGCAAAGTACGTACCTATTGAAACATTTACTGTACATACCATTAACAATGACGATGTACTTTTGTAAACATTGAATAAAAACGCTTTTACACTCGTAACTTTGGCATGCGACGAAATAACAAAAAAACACGAGAAGTAAGTAGCTAAGATATTGGCGAAAAATACTGTAAAAATAAACTTTCATTTTATGTCGCTAAAATAGATGAACACAAATATTACTATCCTATATTTATGACAGATTTGACTACTTGATTATTTACTTTTATTCAATTTTATTGTTATTTAAAAAAAGAATGTTGTTATTTTTAATAATCAAAAAATATTAATCGAGAAAATGCAAGTCAATTAAAAAAAAATCTTTAAGCCAGTAATGCACGATAAATATGAAATAAATGATATTATTAGACACGTGATAATTATGTGTTGTTATTTAAATACTGTCTCACGACTCATAGGTAACGTGATAGGTATATCTACCATGCTATATGTATCAAGGATATGAAATTCTTGTTTTTTCCGTTCAAATATAATCTGAAAGTCTTCAAATTAAGAGTAAGTAAACAAATACCGTCTAGTGTGCTGCACTCTAGTCAAAATCTCCGCTAAACATCCAGCAAGATCTGGTCCAAGGCGAACCTATCTAAAGAAATATATATATAAATATGATTATATACTACGGGACTAATCGCGCACTAAAATTACGAGATAAATAAATACCTCATCATCCCGACGTTTCGGACGAGTTGCATCGACCGTGGTCACGGGTAGTCTACCTATATAGTAATGTGTTCAAATCGCGAAAGTTTAAAAATAACATATTATTAAATAAATGTTGTGTGACAGAGCTGCCTAATGTGAAACCGCTCTAAGTATAGCAGGTCCCATATTGAAGTAGTTATAGCCCAAGCCTTCAATATTAGCCAGCTATTTGTAAATGGGGTCGTAGGGTGTCATCGGTATGACAATCGCCAATTTCGGTATGGCAATTACCGTAGGCATCATGGAACGTGGAGGCAATGACATTCCAGGGCAATTGACCTTCAAGATATACGCACTACCAAACCATATTGATGAGACAAACAAAATAATGCAAAAAAAAAAAACAACAACAACATTGTCGTAAAGCTTTATTGAAAAAGGGTGTACAAAGGACTTCATGCAGACCTCCTCGGAGCTAATTTAGTTCCGAAAGACTTATTGCATGAAGCATTGGCGAAAGTGGTGATTTTTGCTGTAGCAACCTACATTTCTGAAGACATTGAAATTTTGGATTTTTTTTGGAAATGCATCAAACTACTGAACCAATGTAGGTAAATTATTTTTTTATGGGATCATCTTGCAAACTTCCTGTGCAGATTGGATTAAAGGCCGAAACACACACACGGCGGGCGCGGGTCGGGTGCGGGTCGGGCGCGGTGCGGGGCGGGAGTACGGCGTGTCTTTTAGTACCTGTTTGAATGGACGACAACACACACAACGCGCCCGTCCCGCGCCCGACCCGCGCACGCGTTCTGTGTGTTGTCGTCCATTGAAACAGGTACTAATAGACACGCCGTACTCCCGCCCCGCACCGCGCCCGATCCGCGCCCGCCGTATGTGTAAATCGGCCTTAACTAAGTAACATAGAATAGTCCACAAGTCGCTAACATTGAAACCAAAAACAAAACATACAAACTAATTAAAAATCTCCTCTATTTGAATAATGTTGAGTTGAATTTGAGTTGGTAGCCAAATGTATGTATGTATCTATCCTACTATCATACTAATATTATAAATCCGAAAAGTTTGTCGGTTTGTTCAACTTTCACGCCAGCATCGGAGCAACAGATCAACTTGATTTATGGCATGGATATAGTTCAAGGGTCGGAAAGTGACACAGGCTACTTTTTATTAATCCTACTTCCTACTAATATTATAAACGCGAAAGTTTGTGAGGATGGATGGATGGATGGATGTTTGTTACTCTTTCACGCAAAAACTACTGAACGGATTGGGATGAAACTTTGCAATAATATAGCTTATATATCAGAATAATACATAGGTTATACATTATAATGATATTGCGTCAAAAATTAAAATATCATGCGGGCGAAGCCACGGGTAAAAACTAGTAATATTATAAATTTGAAAAGTTAGTTGGTTTGTTCCTCTGAGCAACGGATCGACTTCATTTATGGCATGTTTATAGTTCAGGGGCCGGAAAGTGACATAGGCTACTTTTTATCCCGAAAAAATAAGAGGTTCCTGTGGGATAGCTCAAAAATCAAATTCCACGCGGGCGGAGCCGCGGGCAAAACTAGTAATTTTATAAGCGCGAAAGTTTGTGAGTATCTATGGATGTTTGTTACTCTTTCACGCACAAACGGTTGAACCGATTTGGATGAAATTCGGTATCAAGATAGGACTTTGGCTTAACACATGGGCTACTTTTTATCTTGAGCTAACGTGGGCAACACCGCGGGACGCAGCTAGTTATGAATAACAAAAAGATAAGTCGGTAACCATTATTCCTAATTAAATCCGTGGAGTTTTCTTTCACTGAAAAGCTAGTAGTATGAAATTTCATACATAAGTTGTAAAAAATACATCGGGTCACACCCGGTATCTGATCTCACGATCGTAAGGCGAGCGTTCTACTACCAGGCCATTACAACTAACGACATAGATAGGTCTATTATTAAGAGCGTGGAAAACGGAAGAAAACGTTTTTCCGGGATTATTATCCTGTAATAATAATACGTCCGTAACGATTTTCCTCATGAATTTCATTAATAAAAGTAGTGTTGAATTGATTTGCAAAAACATCTACTCATGCCAGCAAAATGTATTTATTCAAAATTATATTTAGTCAGCTGAAAAATCAGTCGCAAAAAATGTCATGACCGAGTTCAACCGTGTTCAGATTTAATATAGCGAATATTTCGCACGGATTGATGTAGCATTTTTTACATTTTTGTTGATTAATCAAAAATGGCTCAGCCGATTTCGATAAAATTTAGATTAAATGGAACCAATTTCGAAGTATCTTTCTAATAAAAAAAGAATTATCGAAATTGGACCACTACGTAAAAAGTCATGCGTAGTTAAACATAAATATATATATTTATGCGTCGAATTGAGTACTTCCTCCGTTTCGTCGGTCAATAAAATGAGTGAATTTCAGAGTTGTACTTATATGCTTTTCAGACGTCGGTAAAAAGTAATCAAGTTTCAATAGGCTATGGCTAGCCCTGGTGTCAGAGTTTATTAGCCGCATTATTAGGTCGCGGTTGTTTAGCCATGTCAGAGGCCTTCAGGCGGCCTAAAAACTCTGACACCAGGACTAGCCACCTGGCCTATACGAACTTACTTATTTATTGCGCAATTTATGAATTATGACCATAAGCACTTCTTTTTTCCATACACTTTGCAGAGGAACATCTTGTAGGTATTATTACGCGTCGAAATGATTCTCTGCTCCATTTCTTCTTAATTTTTATTCTAAGCATACTGCAATCATGAACTCATCTTTTAGCTAGTACTGTTACGTCTTTGTCGTAATATTTTATGTAATTGAACTTTAATGAGTAGATCAACGGATCAATGAACCAGCACATTGTCATCTGCAATTGTCACGTGGGCGTCAGCGAGCCACGCTGCACGTGTTGCAACATTTGCGACCTCAAAATAGACGTACCTACCTAGAGACAGCATCTGTGTATATTTCGCGCGTTGAGTTATCCAGAACATACCGTTCTACAAATTCTTGCAAGATGGCCGACACATATAAATATAGTAATAGTGTTTCTTACGAAATAATAATGGTATATATATAAATAAAATGTTATACCTATGTGTAATAAAAGTATGTCACAAATGAAATAGAATCGTGAAACGTTTTTTGTACGAAAGTTGATGTAAAGATTATTAATTTCTTATTAGCCCAATCATACAAGTCAGCGGATGTGAAGTTAGCTTGTTGATTTGGTTTCGCGCAACTTGTAGCTAACTTTACATCCGTCGACTTATATGATTCGGTCTAAAGCTTTCATTAGTTTGTTTGTTGCACTGGAGGAGAGACGGATCGACTTGATTTTTTGCATGAGTATAGTTTAAATGAGCGGGTAAAAATACTACTTTTCCCGGAAACCACGGATAAAAACTAACATATCACTTTAATACAAAGTAACAATAGCGTGTCAGTGACCTACAAGTATATGAATCGAATTAATTAAAAGAATACAAAAACTTGCACAAATCAGGTACTTTATTTACTTCGTGGGAATTCGTGCTATGTCATATCTTTCTATAATTCAAATTTTATCTATGTATTGCAACCAATCTACTCGTACTTCATTAATATCTATTTCCCGTAGATTTGCAGTTTGCGTGCTAGATGATGAAAGAAGATGGCTGCTGAAAACGTTTAGAAACTTAAGCAGTAGAATTTTAACCGAATTTGTAATAATCATCATAATTGGTAATATATCTTAAATTACAGGTCATACATTATAAATTAAATTACAAAGCTTGTAATTACTAACATAGCATTAACTCATTACTCAGAAAAGCAATTAAATTCAAGTATAATATGTCAAATATTGTAAATATAATAAAAAAGTATAAAAAATAACAATGTCAATTGGAAAATTTCAATGCAAGCATAACGTCAAACTTGTAGACTGCCTGTTCGATAAGCCAGTGTTTTAGTTTTTGCTTGAACGATTCTCTAGAGAGTGCATCTCGCATCGTCTGCGGTAATATATTGTACACTCCCGGGGCTAGCACGTGCACGAGTTTAGCTGTCTTCACGAGTCGGTGGCTCGGAGTACACAGTCGACCCGCACGATGTGATCGTTCATTCGTGTCTCCGAAGCACTCGTACCCGCCCAGGTGGTCCCTTGCGTACAGTGCCGCTTGGAGGCATAAAGGGCTCGGTACGGTGAGTATGCCCATACTCCGGAAATATGGCTGTGCAGAAGTGGTCCGTGACGCTCGCACTATGGCACATACGCCTCGTTTTTGCATCCTGAAGCCTCGCTCCCAGTTGGCCACGCGCCCCGAGAGCTCGATGCCGTACTGCAGTACTCACGGATGCGAAGTAGCACTGCCGCGCTATGCGAGACGGCAGAATAGCGGAGACACGCCAAAGCGCGAAACTTGCCCGACCTATCTTCTCACAAATTTTATCTAAGTGCTCATCCCATGTTAAGGCGCTATCTATCTGAAAACAGAGAAAGATCGCTTGTTAAAGATCATAGAGCTCACTTGTTATCCATTTTAACATCGCCTATGCCTACTTCGAGTAGTATGTATACTCGACCTGATAGGATGAAGTGGATGTAACGGGTCTTACTCGTATTCAGAATAACACCGTTTATTGTAAACCACGAATTAAGGTCTCTTGCTACTTTGTTTAGCTTTTGCTCGTGCTGATCGACGGAGGACGCCGTTACAATAGCAGCGACATCGTCGGAGTACATTAAGATGTCACCGTCTTGAATGTTTTCCGGTAAGTCGTTGAGCAGAATGCAAACATAATATTGGGAGCGATGAGCCCTGCGCCATCCCGATCACGGTACCCGGCGCCTGTGACTTCACCTGTCCGCCATCGCCCACCACGACTTGATCGCGATCCGTCGTGAAGTCGGTTAATAAATCCAGTGCCGGTCCATCTACTCCGTATCGCACTAGCTTCGCCGATAAGACGTCGTGGTCTGCGACGTCGAAGGCTTTCGACAGGTCACAGAATATTACTAAGTAAGTAAGTAAGATATATAGATATATAGATAAGATATATAGCAAGAGAATATTACTGCAACCTGGTTCTGTCCTTCGCGAGCCTCGAGGATTTGGCGGAGCATTTCTCGTGCTAATGAAGTGGTGGATCTCCCTTTGCGATAAGCGTATTGCTAGGGTTCCACACTCTGTCAAGTACTCGGTTAGTCTAGAGCTGAACCGTGCTCGAAGATTTTAGCTATGCCAGGTATTATAAACACAGGCCTGTAGATGTTGATGTCTTCTTGATTGCCCTTTCCTTTCTACAAGGAAGAAACTTTCAGCTGAGAAAATTTCAGCGTCAAATTATGCAACTCGATTAATGAATAATTTAAATTCTTAATCTCGTCGGTAGCCCACACAATCACACCACGATTCGCACCCTTGCGCGTGACCGGAAAGCAAACATCACTTTTGTGTTGTATTATACCTTCAACGCGGTCACATTAACTCGACGCTTCGCTGGAATTTTTAAGCAATTTTTACTCGATCTTAATAAACAGATAGAATCTTATTTTTTATAGATGATGGTTGGGAACCTTTCGTGTGGGAGTCCGACTCGCACTTGGCCGGTTTTTTTTTTGCACACCGTACTTGAGTCATAACATAATATTATTAAATTTAATAAGGCCACATGGTCAAGCGTCTAGTTAATGTGACCGCGTTGTACTATATCTTGTGCTAACTCGTCGGTCGCCGAAAAGTAAGAGGTTATACCTACGAGTAATTATGCTGAAGGTACTGTATGTATTTTTCGTGTATGTCCATCGATATTTTCGCCAATTGTGAACTGATTTTTTTTTTTGGTACTATCTCATACTTCAGAGGTGATCCTATTTAAATTTTATCGAAAATGCTGAGCTGTTTTTGAAGAATCAACAATAATGTAAAAATTGCTAGGTACATGGATGACGAATGGATTTGTGCGAACTAATCGTATTCTATATACGGTTGAAATTGGTGGTGCCAGTTATGGAGAAAAATCTATACCAATATTATAAAGAGGAAAGATTTGATTGTTTGTAATTCATATGACTCTTGTTACGTTTATTGTTATCATCATCATTAGCCGAAGGACGCCTTCTACTGGACATGTGCCTCTCCTTCCAATAATACCACACATGGAAGCGGCTCGCATCTAGCTTGTTTCGAGAACATTATGGGCCCATCGACCATCAGTTCTACTTCTATGAATTATGTGCCCTGCCCACTCCAACTTCAACTTGCTATGGCGGGCTAACAACGGCTGTGTCGGTAACTTTGGTTCATCTACGATTCTCCTAATTCTTGATTCGATGATGATGATGATTTTTGTATCAAAATATCTACAAAAAGAAAGACCTGGGTTAAATTTAGTAAGTCCAGGAAAAGATGTTGTCATTGAATTTTAACTTGTTAGGAGATGTTGTACGGAGTCTGCCGCCTGTGGAAGATTTCTTTACAGTAAAAACAAACATTGAGGAAACAATAAGGAAAATGGAAACACTCCATGGGCTATTGTTTCGTTTTTTTAATAGTTTAAGTGGTTTTAAGTGTTTTTACCAAAGTAGGTATCGCTCTATATCCGCCACTTGTAGTACTTGTCCTTTTTGGTTATTGTTTGTACTTATCTATTTTTGGCACTTAAAAACGATTCTAGATACCTACGTCAAATTATTTTTACCAAAATAAATGTTTTGTTAATTTGTGTTCCCTTCACTAAGCATAGTTTAGAAATCAAAAACTCATGATACTAAAGATAGATAAATAATAATTAACCTGCTGCTATGATTATTGAAGTGAAACTTCTAATGCGACTTCCAACAAGGTTGCGTTAAACGTTTAACGCTACCATGGAGATGGGGTATGAAAGCACACTGTTGCGTCGAAGTTTCACTTCTTCCACGCGGAGGGACTCCACGCACTATTTTTTTCATTTATCATGAACTTCAGATATCTAAAATATATCAAAAACATTTTCATGTTATGACTTATACCTACAGCGAAATGGTAGGTACATTAACTTTAGATTTTTAGACTTTTATACATATAATGTAAGGGGGCGTCCATAAATGATGTGAGGTGATTTTTTGAATTTTCTGTACCTCCCTCCTCGCTGGTGAGATGTCGTGAGATTTTATTCAACCCCCTCCCCCATCCCCCAAACTCACGTGAGATTTTTCTGAAATTTGGGTTTCTTACGTTATTGTGTTATTGTAAAAAGAAAAAAAATGCTTCGTGCTTTTATTTACGACTAGTTAAACGTAAATTCAGATTAAATTTAGCTATTTGGTATAAAACAAATATGGTGGTTTGACAGACAGTAGATGTTTATAATTATAATGTAGAAGTATGAATGAAATTATTTTCTTTCGAACGAATTAGTGAATGAACTTAATCGTATTACGCTTAAGATTAAATCATAAGCATGTACAATCTGGATTAAATGGACCAAAATAGTATATATTTTTTTTGTTTCAATCAGAAAAAAAATTGCGTGATATTTGCCGAGACCCCCCCTCTCTCCAACGTAAGATTAGATGAGATTTGACTCGACCCCCTCCCCCCCTTAAACATCTCACATATTTTATGAACGCCCCCTAAGTAATAGTTTTATTGTATTACATATTTTTAATTTAATTTTATTCTGAACTACTATTTTCAATTGATTTTTGATTATTATGTTGTGAGATGTATGTAAATGGCGTTATTCGTTTATATCTCAATAAACAATTAAAAAAAAAATCTGATCTACTCCAACTTGGAAAATAAATGAGCGCGAGTAAGGTGTCTGAGCCGTCTGAGGCCAGTTGAAACAATGTTGATATCTTTCAGGCATTGAAAAAAATAGTTGTCTATAAAGCCGGTTACGGACGATAATTTTACTTGATAACGTCATATGCGTCACAAGCCGAATTTAGGTCGATCGTGCCTCTCTATCGCTTCTAATTCTAATTCTAATTGTAGACGGGGGTGATGTGACCTGCACTGACATCCTGCTTGGGGTGTATTGTGCAATCCCTTACTCAAACCAGCCGAGCTCCTTAAAACAACGGAGCACGGCCCTGGTTCGTTGGCATATTTGATCCACCTCTGTTACGCCAGATGTTTCCTTGTTGGAGACTTGTAATGCGTCTTTTTCTTTTTTTTTTCTTTTTCTTTCTCTGTCGCTTGTTCCACGCTCGCTTTTTCGTGCGTGCAGCCGGCGTTCATCGATTTGTGAGACGTTATCACGTCAAAAGTCCAAACCTACACATATCGATATCTAACAAAAGGCACTTCACGCCCTCAACTTTCCAGAAATATCCATGAAATACAGACAATCGCCCCCTATCACGAATATAGCACAAAACATGTGACACCTGTCAAAGAATAACGAGTACTTATTGAGTCTTGCTCTGCTCCATACAAACCCTTTGTTAGAATCAGACTCCACCAAAACGAATCAGCTCTATGAAAACACGTGCGTTACTCGGACGAGTCCCAAGAAGTCAAATGTATTCAAGAATTTCATGTAAAATATATATTTCTGTTTTAAATATTGTTACTTAAACTAAGTATTTATTTAATTTACATCATAATCCGTATAAAAAATATTCTAATCGAATTTCTCGAAATTAAAAGATAAAACTAGGCAGGTTCAGTTTCGTTTATACCTATGTTTTTTGAAGAATGTTGTTACTCACTAATTTTCACCACACTAACTCATCACGGGTTGGTGGATAGTAAATAAATAAATAAATATTAAGGGACATCTTACACACTGTCCTTGAACCCAAACTAAGCAAAGCTTATGGCTGCCAGAGACTGATATACTACATATACATATTTTAAATACATACTTATACATATAGATATTACCTAAATAACACCCAGACACAGAGCAAGAAACACCTATCGCTATGTTCATCACATAAATATTTGCCCTGGGTGGGGATCGAACCCACGCCTCTTAGATCCAGAAGTCAGGGTCACTAACCACTGAGCCATCGAGGCAGTCAAGTAGTAGATAGTAGTAGATGGCAGTTTCCGTGAGACTACTGTATAAATGTCATATTTTCTTCATCATAACACGTAGACATATATAGGTAGGTAATAGGTCTGCTCGTAGGTTCACACAACACAGTATTCTGGATTGGAAGAGTGCCTATTTGGTACATATAAAAAGCCAAAATCTACATGTCTACATGTCTATGAAATTATGACATGTCTGGATTGGACTAAAGTATAGGCCGGAGCAAATGGCGTCTGCGGACACGAGACGAGTCGTTGCAGTATCACAACGCCGGTAGAGAGTGAGGATTTGTCCGATTTGTGCAGCTTGTAGCTACCTTCAAAGATTACCATAAGTTTAGATCAGCTTATACAAGATTTATGGAGGGTCTCATACTATATCGGGCCCATAATTCGAAGAACGGATGGTCAATGTGGTAGTAAAGTTCTCGAATGGAGACCACGGACCAGCAAGCGCAGCCTAAGAAGTCCACCATGGTAGACTGACGATGTAATACAGCGGCAACTCCCTGAATGTAGGTAGCTCCCAACCAGCTTCATTGGAAATTTCTAGGGGAGGGCTATGTCCAGCTGTGGACGTTCTACAACTGATGTATTGTATAGATGGATACCACGCTTCATCGTCCTCCACTCCGCGTTGGTGAAGTCCGTGCCTTAGTGCTATTATTTCTTCTGTTCCATTGTATTGCGTTTCATAAAGTCAGGTGACCTTTGGTTTGATTGACACAAAATCCATGCTATCTACTATCTAAAATCGTACTAATATTATCTGGATACAAAAGCTTGCTATTGTGTTTTATCCATAGAGATAAAATGCTCTGCACTAGTAATAAATACGCAAAAATATTAATAGCATTACGCGTTGTCAAAATTGATCTTCCTGTTGGACAATAAATGGTTTTTACATCTGTCATGTGCGGTAAGTAGGTTCTTATTACCTTCAAATGGGGCTTATAGGTGACTAATTAGCGCTCTAGGGTAATAATGTAGCTAGAAAAGCCCTAGAGCGGTAAGTAATTTAAAAAAAAAACACTTCTTTCTTTCAAAAAGTTCGCGTACATCTAACCATCATACTGGCAATAGATCATGCATTCAGCCCAATGACAAAAGAAGTCGCTTTGCTATTCAGCCTTGTCTTGTTGTGAGTATAATAGTCATCAATTTTAAATATCGAACGGAAAAGCTCAATTTCGTTTTTGAAAAAAAAAGTTTTCTTGATTATTTTTAATGAAAAAAGGCGGGAATAGAAAACTTTTACTTTAAATAGTTTGTTTTTGGGATTATGAGTTCTTCAAGTGATGAAGATATAAACTGCACGCCCGGTTCAATGAAAATAGAAGCTGAAGCAGCAATTAACAATATTTTATTCTTGTAATGCCGGTTTTTTTTACTTACTCGTACCTCACAATCGAGATGCTAAGCAGAATAGTTAGCTCGGGTGTAAGCACCAATTGCACCCCCGAACTATAGGCACTAAATATCTCGGGCTGCAATTGATGCCTTACAGTCCTTGGCAACTTATCTACTGTTATCTATCCTCTTTTATTTTACGTAGTACGTTTTTTGCATCACGAATGGGATATCACTATCACTACACATCCCTCATATAACAAAATCACCTTTTTCGTATATGTTTGTCTGGCTTACTTAGATCTTCTAAACTATACCTACAACAGTGTTCATCAACATCATCATCATCAGCCTGTGTCGACCCACTGCTGGGTATAGGCCTCCTCTCTTATGTGCCATTCTTCCCTATCCTGGGCCAATCTCATCCACGCCTGACCAGCGATGGGTCTGATGTCATCGACCCACAACAGTGTTAGATGTCAGACTGTAAGTAGGTAATATACAATTATTTGACTGAAATCAACTTGATGAATTAAATATGAAATATACATGAGAGTAATTGGTTTATTTTTAAGTGTACACTGTAGGTAAAGTAGATTGTTTTTGACCGACGTAACGGAGGAGGTACTCAATTCGACGCATTTTATGTATAACCACGCATAACTTTTTACATACTGGCCGTTAATTCGAAATTGGTCTCATTTAAATTTTATCGAAATCGGCTGAGCCAGTTTTGATAAATCAACAATAATGTGAAAAATGCTACATCGATCGGTGCGAACTATTCAAGCAACAATTTCATCACCATAATGCTGGCAACATTATTTAGTAATTGTTAAGTCCTTTCTGGCAACCTGATTTTTCTCACTTGTCAAAAAACTAAAATTGTTAACCCGTACAATATACCTACAAGAAAATATTTTTGAAGACCATCGTTTCTTTTCTCCGAACCCACCTGAGCTATTTTCATCAGCAACATTATCAGTGACACCCATTTGTCGAAATAAATTAACTGAAATAAATAGCAATATGGCTATCACTTTTGCTTAGGATATTTCTTCCGGAACGTTTACAACTATGGTTTATTCAAGCCGGGCAAAGCCGGGGCGGCATAGTCATAGAAATAAAGTCACATGAACCGTGAGACTGACCCGAGCCATTAAATGATCATCTTGTTTTGTATTGAATAAAGACTTACTGGCAAGGAACCAGTCTAATCGAATACGGGAGGCCTGTATCTCGCAGTGGAATTCCTACAACTAATATCGTATGATTATGTTAATGATAAAATAGGCCTGAAGAGATAAGTAGGTAAATGAATCAATATTGTGGGCTAAAATTCTAAGTTAAGTATGCAATAAAAAATTTAACGATAAAAATCCGAGCTCAAAGTTCTAGTGGGTTTATGTTTTTTATACTTAGGGGATATAATTGATATTTCACATATTATAATACTACTTATCTACAGGGTTATTTCTAATCAATAAGCATCCTTTTAGGGACTTATTCTGTACATCGAAACTAACAACTTTTGTCAACAAAACTCAAAAAAAAAATGTCAGCTGTTCCATACATTTTGTCGCGGATGAACTAGATTTTTCTATGGAACAAAAAAATTTTTTGTTGAGTTTTGACGAAAGTCGTAGAACTAAAGTTGTTAGTTTTGATGTACAGAATAAGCCCCAAGAAGGATGGTAATTGATTAGAAATAACCCTGTATATGTAGTAAGAAAAATTGGCAGGAGTAGAGACTAACAATAATGATGATGGAGATGTCGCTGCCTGTCCATTGCTCACACATAAAACAGTTATTCATCACATGATATAGTTTATTTCTCGAAAACTGCGTATAATTAAAATAGACGCCGATATTATCCGACAGGCGTCAAAAGGGGGCGGGTAACGGTTCAGATTTCTAAACTGCGATACAATTCTTTGAACGTCAATCAAAATACCTAATTACAAACATGCTCCCACGTAAATAATGTAAAGCTGTTCGTATACAAGGCGATAGAGTTTTCACGTATACAGGGTGGAGATGTTGACGCCGACATTAATGTGACCTACGAGTACCTAACCAGTAATCATAAAAACAATAAGAATATTAGAATAAAAATTAATCCTTAATTTATAAAACAAAATTTTCAAATAACTAAATAATAAATAAAGAAAATAATTGGGCATCATACTTTATAATACGGAAATCATTCATGCCATTTTGGACTAATTCATATTAGACTAATGGAAATAGCTATTCAAGTTATTTTGATTAATGTCAAAATAGCTGTGATCGCTGCTTACATAATACATCATCATAATACATCTATGGAAAAACATTTTTTTTTTTGAGTTTTGACAAAAGTCGTAGGACGAAAGTTATTAGCTTTGATGCACATAATAAGCCCTTAAAAGGATGCTAATTGATTAAAAATAACCCTGTATATACCCTCTTGTGAATATATTACATAGGAAAATTACCATCGTTGGTTTTGTGCAGTAATCAAATCGAAATAAATATGACGTTCGAATGAGGGTAGGATGGTAAATCAAAATTACTAAGCACTTTTCTTGTCACAAAATTTTGTTGACTAGTTTTTTTTTTCAATATAACAGTAAGGCTAGTACTTAACCGCCATTGTGACTCCAAATAAGGTCACGCCGCAATTTGACATAAATAAACATAAAAGGACACAACTTGTAAATTTCCAAAAACTTTATGCAGTTTTGTTTAGTTTGGTTTAACATGAAGTATACACGTTATAATAGTATTTTTTTCGTTCTTTTTAGACCCAAAAACAATTGACACGGTCAATTCTTTGCGTAATTTTGTGATGTAATAATCTGTTTCGGTTCTAATCGGGTTCCACCTCGGAGCTTGTATTCCACTCCGCGCCGATGACGATATTGTGTCGGAATACCAGACACATCGCCTTACATAAAAATCAGTAAATGGGTCATCGCATCTCTCGGGGCCATATCAGATAAATTATTATAAAAATATAACTTTTTTTTACATACAAGCTTTTAAAATTCTGAATATCATGTAGCAGCAGATTACTAGCCAAGACAAGTAAAACGAGCCCAAACACGACGGGTCTATCTTATTTAGTACAGGGTTCCTATCGCCACTTTCCGACTCCATCATCAGATCAGCCCCACGATACCATAATATTCTTAAATAAATAAATATTTTGGGACATCTTACACAAGGCCTCTGACCCCAAACTAAGCAAAGCTTGTGATATGGCTGCCAGAGACTAATATACTACATATACTTATTTTTAAATACATACTTATATAGATAGTAACTAAATAACACCCAGACACAGAGCAAACACTTATTATCATCACATAAATATTTGCCCTGGGTGGGGATTGAGCCCACGCCTCTTTGATCCAGAAGTTAGGGTCACTAACCACTGAGCCACCGAGGCAGTCAATTTATTGCATTGTCACGCGATATACCTACAAATGCGTGCATAATTTCAGCTCAATCGGAAATCGGGAAGTTGGTCAAATTGAACTTGCAAGATTCTACCGGAACTTACATAGGTACATCCAAATCTATTGCAAGATTAATAAAAGCTTGTAAAAATTGGCGTCGTACAACACAAACAGAACCACCCTGGTATTAGTGTACGAACAGCTAACCCACCGGAGCTAACCGGTGAGAAAAAATATGGGATAGCGCGATTTCCGGAGCAAACTGTTATTTCTAGATTCCATGACTGCTATTTTTATTTTTTTTGGCAAGTTGTAAAACGTAACCTACGTGGATATCTACGTTTACGATTATTTTACTGACGCCAGGTAGAGGTATTTTTAAATACGAGAACTTTTATTCAGGTTTGATCACGTGCCTGACTGTATCATCATCATTTCATCATTTTATCTACCTTCCAGGGTAGATTAACATAATTATATGGACCACTAGACTAGTAAAAGAAACATTTCAGTACAGACTGTACTGAAATATGTATCAATTTATTTTATTTGATTTTCGGACTCTCGGCCTGTAGCATCCAATGAATTAATATTGATAGTTATTTTTTACCGAACTAACCGATTTAAAAAGTTATTTGTTATATCGAAAGAGTATACTCCCCAGGTAGTCCTATTTCAATTTCATTAAAATCGGCTCAGCCAATTTTGATAAATCAACAATAATTTACATGGTGACAAATCGATTTGTGCAAACTATTCGAATTTTGTACACGGTGGAAGTCGGTGTTGCGATTTTTCGTGAAAAATAATGATTAAATCTCACGTATTAAAAGATATTGAATGCTTGAAATAAATAAAGCCACCATTTTGTTGGGTTTTGGGCAAAAATTGCATATTTAAAATGTGCAGTTTATGAACGACACGATTGTTCGAGGCTGGTAGTCAACCACAGACTTTTAAAAAGTAAATGCAACAGGAATCGAGCTGTGGTTGGCTATTACAGAGGAAGTCGTAAAAAATAATGAATAAGTTTACTAAGAATCATGGTCTGGGACTTGCACAGGTTTTGAAGACCATTCTGGTCGAGCCATCGGAGAGAAGATCACGTCTAGACTAGATATTTGTAAAGCTTAAAGAACATTGTACTGGAAAAAATAAATCTACAAAGAGTTGTTGAAATAATGTTGTTTCTACTTGCATCGAGTCCTCGGCCCTCCTCACAGTTTAGAAACTTATTCGTAATGTTTTGTCATTGTTATTTGTTTTTTTAATATAATCCGATTGTCTGATAAGGATAAGGTGTTAATAATCAATTGTTCTTACTCAGATATTACAACAAAATTTTTCTATTTTAGAGGTTTTCAATTCAATTTCAATTTGTAAGACATAATGTGTTGATTTTTAAAATTTTAATTTTTCACCTTATTTCCAATCTCTTCAAATCCTCTCCAGATTATTATTTTTTTATTTCGTATATTTTTGAGTTACTACAAATACTGCCTGATGTTGAAATCATTATATTATGCGGTCTAGGTTGTAGCACACTTACTAAGAAGATACCTATTTACTTGGGATTTGAAGACACCCACGTAGACATACTTGCTAAGCTGCTTTTTGCTACTAAAGTGATTTCATTACACACAAATGTTTAAAACTCGTTTACATAATATCGTACGATGCTATAATTTAGTTTCAAAACCGGTAAAGCTTCATTGAATTGATTATCTCCGTGTACCGATGACTCACTTCACACTATTTGGAAACATGAATTGAATTGTTTGTTTAGGAAATTCCAAACATTTAATAATCCAGTCATCTGGCGAAACTGCGTACCAAATATTTTTCATGACATCAGAACGTATTGTAGATAAGTAATGGTAAAATATCATGTCGCATTCATTCATATCGTTAATTGTTTTGATTTTTCTGGCTACTGCTTTTATCAACTACAACAAAATACAATAATACTGCTTAAGCCACTACTTTACAAAAAGCAATCGCATCGTCCATAGATCCTTCAAGATTTTTCAATCTTTATTTTACATTGATAAATTCTTGGTTGCTCAGCAAAATAGAGGGACTGACCAAAGTTGATACAAAATATTTCTCAAGTGAGACATTTGCTAAGATATCATTGTATTCATATTATTTTATTGGTATCAAAATATAAAAGATACAGGTGTAACTTTTAGTAATTACATTCGTTATTATTAAAATAATAATTATCAGTTACAATAATAACAACTTTGCTATGTAGCAAATAATTAAGCTTTCGGCGACGTACGCAACTAATGATCGCAACTGGTTGCGTACGAGGAGTTTTTCCTAAATTGTACTGACTTGTAAATAATTAAATTATAATCATAATTACTGATGAACATCATCTAGATGGCACAGCCATCGCCTTAGATTTTTTTTAGTATTGTAATAGCTAAACTTTTTCTCACGCTCTCAGTAAACTATGTATTAAAAATAGGCGATATTCTAAAATTCGCGACACAAAGTCATAAACAAAACTTTCATAAATATTACATGAATCACAACAGTACTGTTTTATACTTAGTACGAGTTATGTAACCGATCTATTCATTGGTTACTTTTAGTCGAGGCTCGGTTCTTATGAAACTAACTAGAACTGGTAGGAACCGGGAACAGAATAATGCTAAATGCTTAACAAACAGTTGTGTAACAATATCCAGCGCAATCACAATATATTACTGCCAGGTGTTTTTAATCGGTTATGAACTTATGGAGGATTTAATTTTTTTTTTAATAAAGGGCATAAAAAGTACTTCATCAAAATTACTTAGAAAACGTATCACGAAAGAAGTCCTGTAGACTCATCGACACAATCGCATAACCGATCCGTTAAAATTAGTTACACTTATTTCGGGGAACTCCTTCGTGATACGGACTCTAGCTTTATTCATGCAGCTACAGAGATAGTCATTTTCAACACAGATATATCTAAATAACATATTGATAATGCTGTTGTCACTTGAGGCAATTCTTAACCACAAAAATGCATGAAAAATCTTCCAAGCTGCTGTCAAAATTGTAAAATAAGTACCTATTGGGCTTCGATCACCAATAGACTGGTGATCGAAGCTATTGGGATTTGACGTTCCTTGTCTAAAAATCCGAGAACAGCCACCAAAACGAGATATTTATCATGTCTTATTTCATATCTCTTTCTAATTCGTGCCATATTGAATCGCATCTCTTTCAAATTTTCTCGATCAACTACAAAATCCATCTGGTACCTATCTCTGTGCTTTTTAAGAAAGAAATCCGTCAGACGCATCGCATTGACGATCTGTATGTTGAGTGTGAGTTTTGTCGTAAACATGACGCGCTCTTCGGCAAGCGCGTAAGCATGTAATTTGTATGAAGAAATGTATAGCGCCACTAGCGGCGCGTTTTTGAAACACAACAAGTTCATACAAATTACATGCTTACGCGCTCGCCGAAGAGCGCGTCATGTTTACGACAAAACTCAAACTCATCTTACTGAGTTTCGCTTCTTGTCGCGGGCATTCTTTTTAACCGACTTTCAAAAAGGAAGAGGTTCTGTATTCGTCTGTATGTATTTTTTTTGTGTATATTCATGCCATTTTTTGCGAAAAATAATTATGTAAAACGCATTTAAGTTGCTTTTGCCATAAAAAAGTACTCAAGTTTAGAAATAAGAAGAATAATCTAGAAAGTAGTCTAAACTGTGTGGGACATGTCGATTAAAAGTTGAATGTAGGTTTTTGCGTTTAATCCTGCTCGCCCTATAAATTACTCGCTCAAAGCAGCATAAAACTCGAAAAGCGCCACCACGCTTAGCCAATAACGGCTTTGATTGTTGGCATTAATTGCTCTAAACCTCGCCAAAATGTATACTTATCGTAACAAGAAAATGATAGACACAACACGATACTCCTCCCTCAACAAAACAACAAACAAAAGCTGTAGAAGTGTTTGCACGTGCAAATATGTATGTACACCGTCTAAATTAAAAATACTACCAAAAAAACTTACAAACTCCGACTTCGAGCACGTTTCCAATAAAA
The DNA here is from genome assembly GCA_949316475.1 of Hypomecis punctinalis. Lineage (NCBI taxonomy): Eukaryota > Metazoa > Arthropoda > Insecta > Lepidoptera > Geometridae > Hypomecis > Hypomecis punctinalis. The sequence goes on from OX438795.1 coordinate 26,696,417, forward strand.
AGATACGAGTGATGTACGCCATTCATTAGATATTTACCTATGTTAATTAGTCGCCTTTCTGATACCTGATATTCAGTTCAAACCTACCAAGGTCTAAAAATAGCCATCAACCACCTTTTCCCAATGCCGTCCTCGAATGGACACCGAAGGCAAAGTCTTCACTAATATTATAAATCCGTTACTGTGTTTGTGTGTGTGTTTGTTGATTTGTTTGTTACTGTTTCACGCAGCAACAGAGGTATGAATCAACTTGATTTTTCTTGGATTTACATAATTTTAAGATAATATGAGAGTGTTATAATATCTCAAAGAGTTATCTTTGTGATAAGCATTTCAAAAATCTGAAGCGAACGCAGGATTTGAACCTTGCCCCTTCGGATCACTAGCGCGACGCTCTAACCAACAGAGCGAACCTCTAGCTCGCCTCCTACGCAAGCTGCAAATTTCTGAAGTGCTTACATTTCCCAACTTATAGCGTTGGTGGCGTCACAAAGATAACTCTTTGAGATAAAAATCTAGTGTGGAAAGCACTTAAAATAAACATCATAACAGTGTTATAATATTTATCCCGGAAAATAAAAATTCCTATGGAATAGGCTAAAAACCAAAATAACAGGCGATTGAAATAATAGTAGGTATAAATCCGAAAGTGTGTTTGTTGGTTTGCATGTTATTCTTTCACGCAGCAACAGAGTTGACTTGAGTTATTGCATGGTTATATCCATTGCCATTGACTGCCTCGGTGGCTCAGTGGTTAGTGACCCTAGCTACTGGGTCAAAGAGGCGTGGGTTCGATCCCCGCCCAGGGCAAGTATTTATGTGATGAACGTAGGTGTTTGCTCTGTGTCTGGGTGTTACCCAGGTAGCAAAGTGACGTCAGTGACGCATAAACGACGTCACTCTTAGGTCATAATAGGGTCGGTCGTTAATGCGTCGTCGATGACGTCATAATGTACGTCAATTAAAAGTCATTATTTCGACGTCTCATATTCACCATAAAATTGACGTTTTATTGACGTCCATTTAGGGTCAATATCAGGACGTACTATATTCGCCACAAAGTAGACGTTTTACTGACGTCCATCTAGGGTCAATATCAGGACGTACCATATTCGTCACAAAGTGGACGTTTTACTGACGTCAATTTAGAGTCAAAATCAGGACGTACCATATTCACCACAAAGTGGACGATTTACTGACGTCTATTCAGGGTCATTATTAGGACGTATCATATTCGTCTCTGGTGGACGTTTTACTGACGTCCATTTAGGGTCAATATCAGGACGTACCATATTCGCCACAAAGTGGACGTTTTATTGACCTCTATTTAGGGTCAATATTAGAACATACCATATTCCCCACAAAGTGGATGATTTACTGACGTCTATTCAGGGTCATTATTAGGACGTATCATATTCGTCTCTGGTGGACGTTTTACTGACGTCCATTTAGGGTCAATATCAGGACGTACCATATTCGCCACAAAGGGGACGTTTTATTGACCTCTATTTAGGGTCAATATTAGGACGTACCATATTCGCCACAAACTGGATGATTTACTGACGTCTATTTAGGGTCATTATTAGGACGTATCATATTCGTCTCTAGTGGACGTTTTACTGACGTCTATTTAGGGTCCATATCAGGACGTGCCATATGCGCCACAAAGGGGACGTTTTATTAACCTCTATTTAGGGTCAATATTAGGACGTACCATATTCGCCACAAAGTGGAAGATTTACTGACGTCTCTTCAGGGTCATTATTAGGACATATCATATTCGTCTCTGCTGGACGTTTTACTGACGTCCATCTAGGGTCAATATCAGGACGTACCATATTCGTCACAAAGTGGACGTTTTACTGACGTCAATTTAGAGTCAAAGTCAGGACGTACCATATTCACCACAAAGTGGACAATTTACTGACCTCTATTCAGGGTCATTATTAGGACGTATCATATTCGTCTCTGGTGGACGTTTTACTGACGTCCATTTAGGGTCAATATCAGGACGTACTATATTCGCCACAAAGGGGATGTTTTATTGACCTCTATTTAGGGTCAATATTAGGACGTACCATATTCGCCACAAAGTGGATGATTTACTGACGTCTATTTGGGGTCATTATTAGGACGTATCATATTCGTCTCTAGTGGACGTTTTACTGACGTCCATTTAGGGTCAATATCAGGACGTACCATATTCGCCACAAAGGGACGTTTTATTGACCTCTATTTAGGGTCAATATTAGGACGTACCATATTGTTTGCACGCGCGCTCGCATCGGTGCGGACGTGTTTACTTTTTGTCGTAGCAATTATTTCTATTTAGTTCGATCGCAATGTTTACGTTTTGCCGGGCTTGTAAAAAAGACGTTACCGGTGAACTTATAATGAAGTGTACACTATCAAACTGTGAAAAAGTGTATTATATATTGTGTCTCTATATACGGACTATGTGTGCCAATGGATTTGCCCGATGTGTGACAGCACAAAAAGAAAACGTGCTGGGAATGACACGCCAGTTCGCACTCCAGAACATAGGAAGTTACCAACAATAGCGAGCCCTAATTATGTCAATAACCAACGGGGTAGCAAGTGCAGTCAAATGGAAGTTTCCGTGCTGGAGAATGACGGCGGTTTGTTATCAGAATCCCAAGAATTTCGTCGGGAACTTAGAAAAAGATTACATACGCAAGACCAACATATTTTACAAATTCAAAATGTATGTTCAGCTACTAATGCCGAAATTCAGGTACTAAAGACCGTTATAAAAGATAGGCGATGTTCGTGCGATTTGACCTCAATAGATACCTACTTAAAATGCTTTGCGACCGCAACCAGCGCATCGAGTCATTGTAATGTAATGCACAAACAAATCAAATAATTTCAAGTGTCAGCAAAAGTCCGATGCAGGTGCAGAAACAAGTTAACACCAACCTGATTAGTGATAACAGTGCATTAGTAATTTCTCCAAGAGAGAATAAATAGTTAATCTAAATGTGCCATGGTCATAAAATTGCTATGGGATCGACATTGTAATTTTAAGACTATGGATTCATAACAATTATTGATTATATATACTCGTAACAGTCTATATATGTATATACTTCTTGAATATAAATCTATTATGCTACTTACATTGTTTTGTTTGGTTTCATCCATAGTCCTAAGAGTCTGTTCAGGGTACGTGTATAATATAGGATGCCTGCTATCGCAAACTAAATTCTAAATTCTTTTCGTCATTTACTTTGTTCACAGGAAAGTGACTGGGCTGCACATATTAGGGCAGCCATCGTCGTTGGAGTATCGTCATTTACTTAGTTCACAGGGACTGGGCCATACATACAAAGGCAGCCGCCGACATAGTAGTGACGTCATACACAGGATTCACAGTAACGTCACTATGAATACTGTATATGACGTCACTCCAACGTTAGTGTCTACCTTAATATGTACGGCCCAGTAACGTCCCTATGAGTACAGTAAATGACGTCTCTCCAACGTAAGTGGCTGCCCTAATATGTGCGGCTTAGTGACGTCTTTATGAATACAGTAAATGACGTCGCTCCAACGTCAGTGGCTGCTCTAATATGTACGGCCTAGTGACGTCCTTATGAATACAGTGAATGACGTCGCTCCAACGTCAGTGGCTGCCCTATTATAAACGTCCAAGTGTCGTCTCTATGAATGCAGTATATGACGTCACTCCAATGTCAGTATATGGCGTCACTACAACGTCAGCATATGACGTCACTCCAACGTCAGTATATGGCGTCACTCCAACGTCAGCATATGACGTCACTCCAACGTCAGTATATGGCGTCACTCCAACGTCAGCATATGACGTCATTCCAACGTCAGTATATGACGTCACTTCAATGTCAGTATATGGCGTCACTTCAACGTCAGCATATGACGTCACTCCAACGTCAGTATATGGCGTCACTCTAACGTCAGCATATGACGTCACTCCAACGTCAGTATATGGCGTCACTCCAACGTCAGTATATGGCGTCACTCCAACGTCAGCATATGACGTCACTCCAACGTCAGTATATGACGTCACTCCAACGTCAGTATATGGCGTCACTCCAACGTCCTCCAACTTACGTCATGAGGCTGTGACAAATTGTCGTCATCTGAAGAAACTACCGACGTCATGATAATGACGTCTCTTACGTCGAGCAGTACCGTAAACGGACGTCATAATAACGTATAAATGCTACCTGGGTATTTAGGTACTAGCTAAATAAGTATGTATTTAAAAATATGTATATGTAGTATATCAGTCTCTGGCAGCCATATTACAAGCTTTGCTTAGTTTGGGGTCAAAGGCCGTGTGTGAAATTTCCCCAAATATTGAATTATTTATTGCAAACGAAAAAAATCGAAAATTCGAAGAAAGAATCAAGTACCGAAAAAATGTTACAAGTTTAAAAGTTTGAGAGAGCCATAGACTACTTGATATCTCAGAAAAATAAAAAGTTCTTTTGGGATCTCGCGGGCAAAAGCTAGTATGCCGTATGCCGAAGATAGAGACATGACTATACTGTCTACACCAGTGCCAAAGGAGCGGAGCGTAGCGTATAGTAGCGTTACAAAGGAGCTTCGGTACACCGCAAACGTGACTGCTCCGGTGTCCAGAAAGCTAACACTGAGTAGGGAGAACTAGAAGAACAACTACAAAAGTTTTGATAACATGTTCAATTTTATAGGAATTTAACACAGGTGTGGCACAAGCGTTGTATTATGGCAGACACTGCAGACAGCAGCAGATGTGGCGAGGCGAGCACGCGCGGTAGTACCCTATCTTGATGAAGACCGCCAACTGCAGTCGTAAAAATAGTAGACTTGCTTTCTGCTTAAAAATATACACGTATGTCTAACATTCTATTTAAAATATGCAAAAACCAGCCTTATTTCCATAAGGGACATGTTCAGTCGTAGTCCTAAAATACCGAAAACTGTTTGGTGCCTTACTTTAAGCATTTGTAGATTCATTAACGCTTGTTAACAGACTACGATAATAACACATGCCATTCCCATGGTTTTTCCCAACAGATAAGCTCACCGGTTGAGCACTTTACAAATACAATAATTACCTACCTATATACTTACTTTAGTGTTTAGTGTTTACTTTATTCTTGGTGTTCAGTCACAGTCACAAATAGCTAAAACTGTTTGGTGTCTTAATTAAGTTATGTGTAGGCACGAGTAACTACATAATTATGCGTTGTATTTCCCAACTGATAAGGTTGGGCACTATATAAGTACATAATAGGTTAGGGAAAAAGTTTCTTCGCATTTTTTAAGAAGATTCAAACCATTTTTAATATAGTTTATTTACATTTAACTAAAGTACCTATGTAGGTACCATTTTGTTCGATAACTTTTTGCCATCTTGTATGTAGGGACATGATGCCATAGCTATAGAAATTTTGGGACTTCTGATCGCGACAAGTGGTTTTGGCAGTCCTCTCGTGATGTTATCCTGACACTACCTAAAGAATTCTAAACAGACCGAAACAGGTGGAGATCTGAAGGTGCAAGGTCAGGACTATACGGCGGATGCATTAACACCTCCCAGCCAAACTACCTCAATTTTTGGTGAGAGCCTCACATATCTTTAGCCAAGATGTGTGAGGTCTCGTTATCATGATGAAAAACCACACCTCTTCTGTTGATTAATTTCGGCCGCTTTCTCTCAACTTCTTGCTTTAATCTCATCAGTTGTTTGCAGCAGAGTTCAGAATCGATGGTTCTGCCTGGTGGTAACAGCTCATAATGAATAATGCCCTTCCAATCCCACCACACACACAGCATCACCTTGTTGCGGGTTAACCCGGGTTTCGCCACAGTCCGTGAAGCCTGATCGGCCTTTGACCACGACCTTTTTCGCACGTTCTTGTCGTACGTGATCCACTTTTTATCATCAGTTATCAGCTTCTTCTAAAATGGTTCGGTTTCATTACGTCGAAATGAAGAACCACAAATGCGTACACGGTTCATTAGGTTTCTTTCAGTGAGCTCGTGAGGTACCCAAATATCGAGCTTTATTGTGTACCCAGTTTTTTTCAAATGCGCCAAAACTATTTTGTGGTCAATTCCTAGTTTTTCAGCTACGTCGTAACTAATGATATGCCGATCTTTCTCCACTTTTTCAAAAATAGCATCCATTTTATCCGTAACAGGGCGACCAGAGCGACGTGCGTCTTTGACATCAAAATTTCCGGATTGAAAACGCTTAAACCAAATTTGTGCTACTCTCACATGCACTAGGTCCATAAACATTGAAATTTTTTTGAAATCAGACTGCTACGAAAAAAATTATGCGTCGAATTGTATACCTCCTCCGGTTGGTTCGTCAAAAATGCGTACACAATACGGCCACTGCCGGCTTAGCATGCGACCCGAAGCAATTATTTCGTTCGAAATACCAATTCGTGTGAAGTAAATTCGTGTCATAGAATCGTGATCTATGGTCACGAAAAACTAGTGTCGCCCTGTGATTAAATAATTTGGATATTTAATTTTGCAATGAAGCAACACTGATATAGTTCATTCAAAACACAGGGGTGCGTTTACGCACTCCAGTTTATGATAAAAAACCAAGCTAAGTCTATGTCACCCGTTTAGGGCATCCGTCAGGTGGAGTGCGTAAATGCACCTCAGTGATTCCAAAGGGATAATGTGGTCTGTGGTCTATCGAGATAATCTAAAAGAGATCCATTGATTTAATTTTAATACAACATGAGTTAAAAAGATATATGAAAAATATGAACTCTTGTCAGATTTTTCATTGATGAACGTTAAATTTTAATAAAAATTTGACAACAGAAATACAACAGATAACAATATAGAAGGAAAACCATTCCTCACAGAGATACATCTGTGATTATCACAAAGGTACTTATACGATTATCAATGATCATCATAGTTTATATTATGACTGAAACCTTGAAATGAACTGCTACAAAACCACAAATTAATTTGTGTTTTATGCGTTGGAGTTCATACATTGGTCTTTGAGTGTATTTTTGCATCCTGTAAAATAGTGTATCGTACTACAACTGCAAGCGAAGCATAATTAGGTTACAACATATTCTATAATAGTTAAATAGGACTCAAGTGTGTGTCTAGTCAATAATAACTGTGCAAAACTGAAAAACCTTATTTTACGAAAGTGAACCTAAAAATGTCCAAAGAAATTGATGTGAATAATAAATAAACATGAAGAAGTATTTTTAGTTTTATTTATAAATTAACTTCTATATATCTATATTTAAATAAATATATAGTAAAATAATATATAAACTTATTGAAGGATTGAATATTATGCATAGGTACAGGAATTAATCAATATTTATGAAGCCAAAAAAGTAATGTCGCCATTTTGGTAGCCATGTTTTAAAAAATAAATAAATGTCAAACTCTAAAATATCAGCCCGCTATTGGTTGTTCGAAGATTCCTGTCTGATACGTAGTACCTTTAGTAGTCTGTGAGAGTATCACTCAAGAGCTCGGTGCGCTGTTGTAATTTTGATATTTACAGCGTTACCAATACCAATTTTCCTAATTATCGAAAACCCAAAGTAAAATTCTCTATACTGGGGAGAAAAAATATCCCGATTTCCAATCTAAACTGATACCTCGCCAAATTGCAATCTAGAAGGAGTCTCAGCTCGGAGCCTGTTTTAAAAAAACTACCTCGCTAAGGGATGATTTATATTAGGACGGGGCAGGCACGGGACGGGCCGGTGACAGGCCGGACGAGGCCCGTACGACGCCTGTACAACGCACATACGACGCTTGTTCCATACATTTTTGTTGTGGCACGTACGACGCTCGGACGGGGCCCATCCGAGCTTTTACACAAAATGTATGGAACATGCGTCGTACGGGCGTCGTACGGGCCCCGTCCAGCCCGTCCCGGCCCGTCCGGCACCCGCCTCGTCCTAATATAAATCATCCCTAAATCGATACAATAAAATATCTATCCCCACAACAATCTCCAATGGAGATAATACCCCGTAATTTGACAAATCCTTCACAATTCAGCAACGCTGGTTGTTTTTTTAGTTAGTTTTGCCTATCTCGTAGTATTTCGTCCTCAAAAAGTTTGACGAAAATATATTCGCGGTGAAATGTCAAAATACGGCTAAATTCGCGTGCACATGTTAGAGTTTGTCGATAAAAGTGCCACAGGTACATAAATCATTCGCGAGAATTCTACACCACAGAGTAAAAACTGACGAAATAAGTGTGTTGTCATGTTAGAGGAGGTCGAAGTATCGGAATATTTCTATTTTACTCGAAATAAGATCGTTCTCGTGGGTCGCATACTAGAGGGCCTGGTCTTATTGAATATCTTTGTCCAGCTTTATAGGTATACAGGGTTATTTCTAATCAACTAGCATCCTATTAGGGGCTTATTCTGTACATCAAAAATAACAACTTTTGTTCTGCGACTTTTGTCAAAAGTAAAAAAAAACAACTGTTCCATACATTTGGTCGCGGGTGAACGATATTTTATTATGTAACACCAATTTATTTTTGAGATTTGACAAAGTTGCAGAACAAAAGTTGTTAGTTCGATGTACAGAATAAGCCCCTAAAAGGATACTAATTAATTAGAAATAACCCTGTATATCTTATGGCTGAAATGATGACGGCTATTTGCAGTCTTATTTTTTCTGATCTGCAATCCTTACGAGTCTTACCATTTGTATAAACTTGAACCACTTCCAATGTTGACTAGTTTTGTCGAGAATCGGATGTCAGTGTTCGTTTTCACGGTCGTCGAAACTCTTTTTGAATCAGTAATACAACTCTTTTATTTTTACACTATCGAATGACTAAAAAACAAAGAAATGGAAGCAAGAAGATCATGGTTTCAGTTGCTTTAATTAGAAAAATATGTTAGTTGTTTGTACCGACAGAAAAAGTAAATTTAATACTATTGATGTCGGCAAGTAATTTTGGTGATGAACTATTCTACTACAATCATTTTTTCTTTAAGATAGTGGAAAAAAGAAATGTACTGTACTGTATCAGCCTTTTTAATAGTCCACTGCAGGACGTAGGCCTACCCACGAAGGGTGATTGGGCCATATCCACCACGCTGGCCCGGTGCGGGTTGGTGGATTCACATACGCCATCGAATTTCTTCTACGGACATATGCAGGTTGCCTCACGATGTTTTCCTTCACCGAAAAGCCAGTGGTGTGAAATTCCGTACATAAATTCCAAAGAACTCATTGGTACGGGACCGGGATTTGAACCCACGACCTCACGATTGTGAGGCGGGTGTCACTACCTCTAAGCCACCACGGCTTCATGTTCACAGCATTCATTCGGAAAAAAGAAATATTTCAATATAATATCTTATTTGAAAAAGTATTTTCTTGCAAATGCAATTTTATCGCCATTGGCAGTGAATGAGTTGAACTTTTTATCAACTCAACAGGTCAAAGAGTTATCAACAAGCTAATTAGGTATACATAATTCATTAATTATTGTTTTTCCGCTTACGTTTTTATATCTTTTTAATTCCCAGTAATTGTTTTATCCTTGTAATATTCCCAAAATCAAATGAAAGTTGTTGCAGTAGACATAGAGTAGGTAGGTATAATTTTTACAAGTTTTTTTTTAACTTTCAATGGATGTAAGTTCGAGTGGAATCTTGCAAGTTGAATTTTACCAACTTCCCGGTTTCCGATTGATCTGAAATTTTGCAGGCACGTTATATCACGTGACATTGCAATAATATGGTACTGATCTGATAATGGAGTCGGATTGTGGCCATAGGGATTCCTGTGCTAAACAAGATGGACCCGTTTGGTCTCGTTTTACATGTCTTGGCTAGCTCTCTGCTGCTACATGATAACCAGGATCTCAAAAGCTTGTATTTTTAAGAAGTTATATTTTTTTAGTAATGTATTTTTCTCTACAGAAGAAAAAATGGCCGTCTAATGGCTGACATGATGATAATGAATATATTATCTACCTTACTTATTCAATTCCAAATTTAGAATCTCATCCCATTACCATGTTCTTTCATGCCCGTGAACTTTTCAACCCAGAACCCATTGCTGACTCACTCACTACTGACTTCACCCATAACCGTAAATCTCATCTGCGTTTAAGGTGTTTCCACACCAGCGGATTGATATTGTCGATCGATGACATCCATTGGACTCTTAGACTTGAAAGCTAATTAAGAGCGATCGTTGGTAGGTACTTTTGGTTTGGTTTATGAAACTCAGTGCGATACGGTCATTGATTGGTGATCTCATCACCAGTCTCGGAGATTAGCTGCTTCGTATCGCAGTTACTGCGATAGTTGCAGTACAATTTCAGTCTGTTTGTCAAATTAATTTTGGTTTAAGATGCATTAATTTTTTTTTTGTGATGTTAGTCTTCTAAGGGAGTTTGGAGTATAGAAACTAAATTGAAAAATAAAAGGCGCGGGTCTCTGTCTGAAGCAATAGAAAATATTCAAACATTGATCTGTACTACAGATCGATGACGATGGATCTTCTGATGTGATACCAGCCAAAATCGAGCCAAAAATGTTAAGTGAAAAAATAAACAGTGACCGTCATCGTCACCATATCATGAAAGTGGTCCAAGATACATTTTATGACGAAATTTTAAGTGAATTAGAAAAAAACGACTATCGATCAATTTGTGTAGTATCGGCCTAAATCCAACGTTACGTAGAGGCCAGCTAATTTTACCTGGAACGCACGTGGCGGTCGGTGTGCACACCAGACTGTCTGGTTGCTTTTCCTAGTGATTCATGACCGATTCGTTTATTTATTTGTTTTCAAAATATCTGATAATATTTGTATTCATTCCATGAAGCCGGAATAAGAAACAGTTTGAAAGCGGTTAGTCGGCTCATTTTTTCCGAAATTAACTTGTTTTAAGTTTACTGTTTATAAACAGTTAACGTGAACGAGTTAATTTTGGAAAAATAAGCTGACATAGCTTTAAGATCACAACTGGCACTAACAAATCTTGTTGGTCAGCGATCTAAAACACTAGATATTAATTATAAAGGTTTTCTATTTTTATTGAACATTTTAAACATTTTGGGTGATTACGTATAGTAATATTATGGTACTATAATGTACAGGCTTTTTAAAAGTTCAGTAGAACGCGCGGATGTATGCAGGTTGTCTCATAGAAAAGTCTCAACAAGTGTCATCACTTTTCGGTAAAAGGAATTCCCTAAAATATAATTGATATATAATTGATAAATACAAGAACACTTTATTGACACCACAAGTAATAAAACATAACAGAAGAAAAAAAACGACAGAAGAATGGTACAAAGGCGGTCTTATCGCTAAAAGCGAATTTCTTCCAGACAACCTCTAATGTGTGGAAACGTGTAGTAATTGACATGGACGGTATATAAATTCATCCATAGGCCAAATTAAAAAAAAATTATCCGGTATCGAATTTAAACTCACACCTCTCGCTTATAAAGCAAACATTTTCCCACTAGATCATCTCCGCTTATCGGCACAGCGAAATGGAGGATATAAATAAATAAATTAAAATTGTCAAATAGGGCTTACAAAACGCCTGAATTTAAAAAAAAAAAATTAGTTCCAAATACGATAATACCATAATTATTGCCCTATGCGGAACACTAAAAACCTTGAAAAACCAAATAATCCGTGATACATCTTGATCTTGAATAAATCGGAGCAATAAATCAAAGAGGTTTGTTTACTCGTAGCTCTCTCTGTCGATTGAAGAGGTGTCTTATTGATGTGCGATTGACGAAAGAATGGAAGGTCTAGGACAGTCACACGGAAATTAAGGAATAAAAATTCGTTCAAACTGAAACAGTGATGAAAATGATAACACATTTTTGTAGTTTTCTTAGATATTGCGTAAAGTGACGGTTAAACCTGAACGCAAAACGTCGCGCAGCGATAGCGTTTACATAGCGCGACATTTAAATTAATCTGGAAGGCATCAAATAAAATATTTTCAGATTTTAAACAACAAGAAGCAATTCAACTGTTTTTACGTATTTAGTTCTGAAATAGAACTTTTTTATAAGCTAGCTAATTTAGATGATAGTTTTTTTTTATTTAAAGATGGTGATTTTTATGTGGTCTCATTTAAACTTGATTAAGACGTGACAATAAGTTTTTGAGTTATTCATGATTATGTGTTTAATTATACTTCCTTTATTTTGATAACAAGTCAGTTGTTAACGTTTTTTTTTCAAGAAAGATTTGTATCACAATATTTAAAGTTATGGTTTTGAACAAAATTGTAATGGTCACCATTTAGTATTGGTAAAGTTAGTATAATATTTTATAAAATATGTAAGTATGGCTTTGCAAAGTACAGGGACTTTTAAAGGTAAATCTGTTCATTATTATTTATTATTATAATGTTTAATTTTGGTAATATGGGCCCCTACATGGCTGAAATAAATTAATTTTATTGATTTATTTTACTATACCTAAACAATTTTTACAATGGTACCAACGAAAAAAATTCTTCGAATGTTCTAAGTAAAATATTGACCGCTACCGCCACCGTATCAATTGTAGCAAACCTTTACGGATCAAGATCATGAAGACGTTGATGAATGTGATGATTAAAGGGAAAATTTTCCGCATGGTTTTAATGGACATGGGAGTAAACAATCCGTATAGTTTACAAGGCGAAACGTTAAGCTTGAGACGTTAATTTTGGCTAAAAATAATGATTTAGGTGTGAAATACACGGCTTTTCAGGAAACCAACAAAGTTGCTTATTTTTGTTATACTTACTAGATGTTTTGTCTAGCAATGAAAGGCAAAATAAAGTTTGGCAGCTAGCTCACTCATCCATCTCATTCGTACATTTAGGAAAATATAAAAATACAGGAAAAGTTTTTAAGAAAGATATCACTGGGTCAGCGCATGAATTTCATTTTATTTTTTTGGGTTTTTTTCTATTTACAAATAAACTGCTTTTGTACGTTCAAAAAATTAAACTCATTTAGTGACCATGAATAGATGGTGTTAACGAGTTATAAACTACCTAGAAACTAAAATAGTGGCCAGTTTAATGCTCAAGAGTCCACTAAATGCCCCGGTCGCTCAGTGGTTAGAGACCCTAACTTCTGGATCAAAGAGGCTTGGGTTCGATCCCGACCCAGGGCAAATATTTATGTGATGAACATAAGTGTTTACTCTGTGTCTGGGTGTTATTTAGTTACTATCTATAAAAGTATGTATTTAAAAATAAGTATATTTTATGTAGTATATCAGTCTCTGGTAGCCATGTCACAAGCTTTGCTTAGTTTGGGGTCAGAGGCCGTGTGTAAGATGTCCCAAAATATTTATTTATTTTATTATTGTTTAACTATAAACTAAGGTGAAAATCAGTTAATGAACTTTCGTGCATAAATGAATTTTCGTAAACTTAAAATGAGTAGCTTTGTTACTAGTTGGATTGACAAAAGGAAAAAATACATGCACAATATTTTTTAATAATCTAACTGACGGACTAATTATAATAATGATTTTTGTACCCAGTAAACATCCCTATTGATACTTACTCGTTAAAATACGATAAAAAAGTTGATAAAAAATTACACAGAAACTACGCAGAACCAGAAAAGCATATTATGTCTTACCTCCCCAAGGCTCTAAAACGAATTTCTATGACAAAAGTATTTTATTTATATAAACTAATTTCCTAATAAACTTATACTAAAATCACTAAAACTAATATATGTACATACAAAACTAAATGTAATAAATTCAAATTTAATTTAACTAAACTATTACTTGACAAAATTAAATGCTACTATACAATTGACGAATTCCTGAAAGACAAAAACCTTGACATTTCACATAAATAATGATTTTGGATTAATGACATGACATTTCATAATAATAATAATTATTTTTTTTAGCAATATCTAACTATAAATTGCATGATAATTGCATTAACCATGCATGTTATTGTATGCCCAAGTGGGTAGCTGGTGAAAATCTTGACCACCATGTTTGTAAACACAGCTGACAATAAACGTTCTTGATTTCTTGATACATTAAATCACGAAGATTACGTAACATACGGGGCTAAACATTTACCTAACTTATGCTAAATCCTTTGTTTAGGCCACAAGAACCACAACTAGGTAACAAAACAATTTGTAATTCAAAACGCGCGGGCCGCGGCGATCGCCCCAATAAATATTTAAATTAAATAGAGTAAATATTGGAGCTAGTACGTCTGTCTGCTCAGGTGAAAATAAATGCCTGCTACATTTGATTTTAGTACGTCATTTGCCTATGCAAACGCAAATTTTACGATGTTAGGTTTTAAGCAGGTATTTTTTGCGTTCAGTATTCGTAACAGGCTGAATTAAACTTCTTGGCGGAACAGACCAAATAAAAAAATCGGACAAGTGCAAGTCAGGCTCGCACACCGAGGGTTCCGTACAAATCCAGAAAATTTCACCTGTATTAAGATTTAACAACTTACTTCCCAATTTTGTGCAATTTTCTGGATTTTTGTCTGGATCGGTGTGCGAGCCTGACTCGCACTTGTCCGGTTTTTTTAATTTGGTCTGAGCTTGGCGGGTGTGAAGTTAGCTAGAAGCTGCGCGATACCCAACTTAGTCAAGATTGGGTTTGGCGCAGCTTGTAGCAAAGTCGCAGGCGCCAAAAAGTGTGATTCCGTCTATAGTCTTCACTCATTTGAAAGTTGTTGTGAATTCCGTAGATAGAGTTAGTTACCTACCATTGGCGCAGCTAGATTTTCTAGGGAGGCAGCTGCCCTCTTGAACCACAGAAAAATAGAAACTATTTACTTTCAAGTTATTAGGGCGGAGGGCTCAGATAAAAAAAAAACATATATTTGCTCTGAGGCGGAGGGTGGGTAGTTTGGGTATGAAAGTTTATAGGGTGCTTAGCTAGCCTATGAGAGTTACATAATAATATATTTAGTTTTGATTAGTAAGTAGAAATTAGAATGGAAGACCAATGAAACCGTACAATTCTAAAAATAATACAACTTATGGAAAAGCGAATTTTTGGGACCTAAGTATATTCACGCACCCACAACGTACAGAAAATCTGATTAGAGCTGCAGCGCAATATACAAATTAAAAATCTATTGAGGAGGAGGCAAATTAAGTTAACAGTTGCTGATTTAAGTTGATGAAGATGAATTTTAGTATAGTAGCGTACGCCTTATAGGACCGATCCACACGGTGTGGAACATTGGTGTGTGGAACAACGGTGTGGCGCCTTAGCGCTGCAATAAAGGAAAATCGAATTGATGCGATACGACGTGATCCATGCCCTGTTTTTCAAATTCGAACGCATAGGAACGTATACTTATTATGTACTTAGTACTTACAGTACTGGACATGGCAATTTTAAAATAAACCATAGGCTGCAAAAGGGGAAATTGTGAGATGGAACGTTAATTAAAAAGAAAACCAATATAGCGAATGGATTTCGAACTGTCACAGTCAAAGTTTCGTATAGGTAGGTACGATACTATAGGCGTTCGAATTTAAAAAATAGAGCCCCAGCGCCACCGCGTGCCACCGTTGAGCTCGCACACCTGACATTGCACGTGGTGCTTTGCCGGAACCGATTGCACAACGAATTGTAGCAATGATTGTTGTGGTGCGGTACTGTCTCCGTGTCTCCGCCTACGCCGTAAATATTGCTAGTTGTTGCACCGCACCGTGTAGACAGGCTCTTGCTAAAATTCGGTATTGTAACAAAAACTTCATTTAGTTACATGTAAGCAAGTCTCAAGTCGGAAGCTACTCCTCTACGGTCAAGGCCGGTATAATAATTTGTCACGTGTCATAAACACAGATCTCACCAGATTGGTTTAATTACGTAACTTCAGGCAAAACTCTGTGCGCGCAACGCCAATAAAGCAAAATTTTCATTCCAGTTGGCCAAAAAATCATTTATTCATATGCGCTCACACAACACTTCATTCTGTAAAATATGTGTCGTAAACATGCATTTTGCGGTGTATAATCTTTTGCTACATACAATAGGTTCTATGGCTTTGTTCATAATCACGAGCATATACACTTCTTGTCAAAGCAACACTTTATGTAGGTAAGGTAAACGTACGTAACTGCGGACGAGTCCCAATACGCGGACGTTACTCGGTTTTCTAATTTTTGTAATTTTCTACGAAAGTTTATGAATGACAATAAATTCTTGGTTATATATCAAAGTATTATACAGGCAAAACTGTACACGTAGTGTAATGGTGTCCAAACCAAATTATCTCAAAAGTGCGGTGTCGTAAACTTTTCGTTAATCTGATAATTCAGTAGCTGAATTTGGTGCCTACCCTGTCATCAACTTCAGTTCATTTCTTCGTTGTCTAATGTGATACAGTAAGTGTGCTATTTTATTACGATACTTAGATAAATTACCTAATATTATAACCTATAATCTAGACATAATATTTATGATTATTTATAATATTTGCGTATCCGCCTACTGGTACATACTAAACCCGTACTTGTCCCAATGCACGGACAATAATCACATTTTCCGTCCGAGAAGTGGGACACACATCAGTTCTTTAACAACCGTTGTACCAAAGTTCGGATCTCGACCTTATTGCCTTGAAATAAGTCTCATTTTTCCTTGCATGTAATAACATCGTTTTCAAAATCGTGCAAAATGCAATTATTATAATTCGGTTGGGTCTTATTCCTTTGAATCAAGAATTATTTTGGGCTGGTCCAAGCAATAGTCGTAACCAGTTTGCTTTAGTATTGATTAAACTGTATTTTTATACATGAAAAAAAAATTTGTTTGATTTTCAACGTAGGTAGATTTAAAACAATATTATAATATTGAAGTTTATGCTTCAATATTTTTATATTATGTTTAAAAGATTATCTTAAGTAAGATTTTTTGTGCTCAGATTTTGGCAAAGGACTCTCTTAGCCCAAGATTGTTCTATGCACCATCTGCGTATACGTTCCAAGATAGCAATATATCGACAGATACATCGTTATCTATGACTAGCTCATACTTTTCTCTGTCGAGCTATGTTCTAGCTACAATATCCGTACCATTTTTTGCTCTGGTAATGATTGTCATCGCTTGCTGCTTACTGAGGTTGCCTTAGAGACTGTGGAATATAATTATATAAGAGTACGCATTTTATTTTGTATGGGAAGACTGAATACATTACATTAACTTGGGAATCATTTAAGCCGCTTATCTTGCAACGGACAAAATACGGTTCCTTTACCAGTGCTATTAGTGTTAACTACCTAACGTTTCAGCATTTTTTTTCATAATGTGATTATTATTTGTTTGAAATACATTTTATTGCATGTTAACATTATTGCATTATTATGCATTATTATTTCTTTGATTTACGAGAACTTAAATGGCTTAAACTTAAATATTCTGTAATAATAACAAGTAATAATACAATATTAGGCAATATAATTTCTAATGTAAAGCAAATAGAGTTCTAATTCGTATAGCGTCCGGGAATTGGGACGATTTGTCCAAGATTCGTGTCGATTTTAAAGTTCATAAAAATAATAATACAATAGAAAGGCAATTTAAATTCTAATATAAAGCAAATAGAGTTTAATTTCGTATAGCGTCCGGGAATTGGGACGACATTCCGCGCATTAGGACAATTCGTCCGCGGTTTGGTACATTTGGGTATTTTTTTACATTTTGGATATTAATTCCCATTAAAGCTCAAACAAATTAAAAAAAGTTTAATTATTATAAATCTTAGATAAATGCCCTACCTGGTCATATTCATTTTGTTGTTGTAAGTCTATTAGTATAAGCGTAGTATTACTTCAAAGTCAGCAAAGTTCAAAAACGTCCGTACATTGGTACGTTTACCTTATGTGGATATTAAGAATATGGCGCGTCGGGTAAAGCGCAGGCTTCTTTCTAGACCTCTGTTGGCATAAGGTACTCGAATATGAAACACGGTTTAATATTAATGCGCGTCTTGCTACCGCATATTTACGTTTTGGGTTATTTTTTAACAACATCCGCTTCGATTTATTTATGGAATTGGATTATTTAAATAAACGGCGTAAAATCAGATTTAAGTAAAACCTTTGGGTTTTCGGTGGTTTCTTGAGATGCGATCGTTTGCAGGAGAAATAGGTTTGGTTAGCTTAGCTTAGCTTATTCCTCGGTTTTGCAGTTCATAATCTCATTTTCCTGCTAATAGTAAATATCATATATTTATTTACATAACTTAAAAAACATAGAAATTCAATTCTTAACTAGGTACCTTATAATAGGTATAAATATATCCTATCTATATACAAAAAAGGCTAAAATTCGAAACAAATACGACTAAATATCTACTTAAGTTTGTAAACTAAGGTAATAGTGGCGTGCCTGATTTCTATATTTTATGGACTCTGTTATCAACTGATGATAAAATACCTACCAAAATAGTG
The DNA here is from genome assembly GCA_949316475.1 of Hypomecis punctinalis. Classification (NCBI taxonomy): domain Eukaryota; kingdom Metazoa; phylum Arthropoda; class Insecta; order Lepidoptera; family Geometridae; genus Hypomecis; species Hypomecis punctinalis. The sequence continues at coordinate 26,714,895 of OX438795.1, forward strand.
TTGATTTCTTCTCGTTTAGCCATATCAGACGCCTTCTTTTTTATCTCGTTTAGTAGACGTCTCAAAGACTTTCAGGCGGCTTAAGAAAGAGACCAGAGCTAATTTATTACGAGCACAATAATATCCTAGATATGTATGTCCTTGTCCATCATTTAGATATATCTACTTTACCTAGTTTCTAGTAGTAGTACGTAGTTTTCATGAACTCTATATAAATTAAAAGTTTTATCTTAATGATTACATCTATCTATTACGGGACATTCCAAGACTTCTAAGATCAGGCAGTACTAATTAGAAACTAGGATTATTAGGCTAGACAACTAGTTTAGCAATCAGCTGATTCCCCTCCAGATTCCCTAAATAGTCCGCAAGATAAAGTGGCGGTTTATAGACAAATGTCGAGATTTGCAGGAAGTAAATCAGTTCGCAGATCCATCTTAGTCTGGGTTGTGTGCCAACTTGCTGGTGAACACAGGAACGGCTCTAGTTTCGGTTAAAGATTCTGAATGCATATATTTTTAACTTTTAACAAACAGGCTGGTAAAATTATAAAAAATATCAGAAAATTATTTGAAAATTCGTAGAAAGAAACACTAAACAAATAAAAAGTGAATGTCACGTCGTACAAGGAGGTGTAAAATACAGGCAGAAGACCGTGAGGCGTGGAGTTTGCTCCACCGATATGCTCCACCGCCTTGCTCTTAAGTTTTGAATGCAGCGAATTGAAATTGGCAGATCAGTAAGTTGTAATTGATGAAATAGTCATTGAATGGGAACATCATGAGAATTGACGGTCATTCTGGTCCCCCCTGCCCCTTTCTTCTATTGTACGGCTAGACAGACGCAACCAAGGCGCCACCCTTTTATGGTGGACATTCTGCGCGTTAGAACAAAGCGTTTCGAATCCTTATTCCTCATACGAACAGCCAGAATGTGGAACGCTTTGCCTGGGTCTTTCTTCCCGTTAAAGTACAACGTGGGTGTCTTCAAATCCCGAGTAAATAGGTATCTTCTAGGTAAGCGTGCTACACCCTAGACCGCACATCTGCTCAACATCAGGCAGTGTGTAGTCAAAAGCGAACTCGAAATAAAAAACCGTACAAGTGCGAGTCAGGCTCGCACATCAAGGCTTCCGTACAAATCCAGAAAATTTTAATAAACATCGTCAAAAAAATTTTTTTTCCCATTTCTCGTCATACATCGAATATAACACATTGTTAAAATAAATAAAACCCTGTTTTGCATTGCAAGCAAAAGCATGTGCTAATGAAGTTCTTTTATATGACACCTTACATGATACAATTTACTCACTTTGAATTTTGAACCCATATTTTGTGAAGTTTGAGGCCCTATTTTTTGTGATTTAATTAAAAATGTACAGTTTTCAGATTTATTCCTATATGTGTACTCTGAGACAATGTTTTTTGCGAAATTTTATAGTTTTATGTCAACAGGAAGTACAGTAGTAGTGTAGGTTTTGATTTTTGCGAGTGTCGAAATATGCGGTTTTTTACCACATAAACGGCTCTAACTTTTTTAAACGATAATTGAAATGTTTTTCTTATACTCCACTGAAAGAAACCATAGACATACGTATACAGTTTAAATTTCAATTCGATATCTTTACGCGTCCCCGAGATAAATAGTCTTGACATACACACAGACGGACAGACGGACAACAAAGTGATCCTATAAGGGTTCCGTTTTTTCCGTTTGAGGTACGGAACCCTAAAAAAATGGGCAGAGCAAGCAATTCGAGGAATGAAAGGACTATATTTTGCACTAGAACGTTCACTGATGGAGCTATAGACGCATACGTCTCCTCTAATCGCGTAGAAGACCGGTTAAGTGGTTGACCTCCAGCGCGATTTTGGGAGATTCACTCTTTAGAGTGAGCATCATAGGGACTAAGCGAAATAGAGCGAAGTTTAACAGGCTTCAGCCAACGATGGCCATTAGAATAGCCAGGGAGTATTGCATTATTTCATTTGAGGCAGCAACGGTTTCCGCCATTGGACATCCTGGCAGATATGGATGCTCGAGTGCATAAACGTCTCCACCAGAGCGATGGCACACCGCAGGGCATTGTCGCAGAAGTGCGTAAGCAGGAGCAAATATCTGCACTAGAAAAATGGCACCAGAGACTTCAAGAGCCTCGAACCACAGAGCAGTCAGTGCTATTCTGCCTAGTTTCAGCGAGTGGCTCAAAAGAGAAGAACGAGTCACATTCCGCCTGACTCAGATATTTACCGGATATGGATGTTTCGGGGTATACCTCAACAGAATAGGTCGTGAATTGACGCCGCAATGCTACCACTGCGAGGCGACCGCAGATTCTGCACAGCACACGCTGGAAGAGTGCTCAGCGTGGTACATAGAGCGTCAGACCTTGATCTTAAAAGTGGGGCCGGATTTGTCTCTCAAAAGTATAGTTTCTTCTATGCTGGCAAACAAATCGTCCTGGGAATGACGGAATTTTGTGAAAAAGTCATCGGGCAAAAGGAAGCAGCCGATTGAGAACGCGAGCGAACCGGTTTTGCGAGAGGACGACGATATCAGGGTAGAGGAATTGTAGACCCCAGCCGGTGAACCCTGGAACCGGGGCGTTAGAATACAGTTCCGGTATCCCCTGCCTGTCGTAAAAGCCGACCAAAAGAGGCACCTGCCCGAGGAGACAACGGCCCAATGCCGTATATAGAGCATAAAAGGCAGCTACCGAGGGGGTTTTAGTGGTTAAGTCCACATAACACAGTTGCACCCCAACGCAGCTGAGTATCTGTAAAAGATTTCCCCTAGTCAAAAAAAAAGGGTGAGGATCAATTATATTTCTTGAAGCGACCCAACTGATATGAAAGTCCGCGGAAAAGTTTTTGATGGAAAAACATTTTGCATCATGACTATTTAAATATTATTTTTAAGATTTTCATTCTGATTGCGTCCACCATAGCTGGAATCTACTCCAATCATCGAGTATGACCGGTGTGATGCATGAGCCATACACGTGGAAGCACCTCATATCCTCATAAATCTGGAGATCACTTGGGCGATTATTGGGACATAAACTGCTACACTGTTGCGGAAATATAAGCTTTGTTTATTTAGCATCAAGAATAGATAATAGGAGTGCATTAATATGAGTTAGTGTACTAACACGAGAGTAGATATATAATACGAACATACATTAAGAAAATTTATTTTTAGCAAAGATACCATACAAAGATTTACTGTTTACCACAAATGTTTTACGCGCGCTTTAAACAATGTTTACCAGTACAAATTGCACTGTTAAACGGTGTTTAAAGTGTGTTTAAATCTTTTGTAGTAAGGCGGTAAATGTCTAGGTCTCAGAATGTATTTTCTTTATATTACGCAGAAAGCCGTCTAATCATTTATTTATCAAATTGAGTGTGCGTAGTGACTCATTTTTACGAAGATTACAAAATAATATTTGAGAGGCATATTATGCCAAGTAGTGAATCTTTTTCTTCCGCTTCTTTTTTCTTGCTCTTGATACTGTTATTCATGATGATTTAACTACAATGATTATTATTTTTATTATTTTTTACGCCTACTTAGAAGTTGTCATAATAAAATTCATAACATTGTTTTTCAGAAGAAGTATAAAATGCAAATTATAAATCACGTAATACGCGAATATATGCATTTATGCAAATTATAATTTAATATGTAATTTTATCGATCAAGTTAGTGTTTAAGTATATTTATTGATGCCAAAATGCACTCCAAAACCAATATTTTTAAAGGTTATCTATAAAAAGAAACCAACCTCTCTAGAGTCGCATAAAATGGAGATAGTATCCACGTCGCCCATAAACCAACGTTAGCGTAATAAGGGCATTGACTCCAATGCTCTCTGAATTTGTCCGATACAACCATTGACTTATAAGATTGTATCTTAGGGACCGGGAAAATGCTTTGGAATGGTATGGTCCAATCTTTTTTTGACGTGATAACGTCTTACAAATCGATGAACACCGGCTGCACGCCCGAAAAAGTGCCACGTTCCGCCTGAGCCGAGCGTGCAACAAGCTTTAGACTCTAAAGCTAAAAGGTTACGCCGATCGTGTCTCTCTAAAGTTTAGAGAGACACGATTGGCGTAACCTTTCGGCTTATTTCAGTTGTTGATTCAACAATATTTCTTATGGCTTTATCACGTAAAATTATCGTATGTAAAGCTACTTTACAGACAACCAATTTTTAAACTCGAATAGATTTGCTCTTAACCTCCAACTCGGCTGTTGGTAAGCAACGTTGACGGTCTACGAAATGTACCTGACATAAAATGAATTATGTGAAGTTTTTTTTTTTTTTTTTAATTTATTTGTCCTGAATATAACATACATAGGTACAATTAAAAGTACTGCCAAACAGCGAAGCGGTTTGTAGGCAGGATAGCTCTCACATTAGGTACTTAACTTAGTATCTATGTACAAGCGGATAGAAATACATTCCCTTGTTATTATAGGTACATGTGGGCAATGCAATGTCATTGTCAGTTATCCATTAACATATTTTGTTTTTTATAATCAAAAGTTTGATACAAATGTTTGCTTTCTAAAATGTTAATCTTCATCGCTTAAAAAATTTATCCAACATCAGTTTCTTTAACATTTTTTTAAAGCCAAATTTTGTTTGAAATGATTTCTCGAAATTTTCCGGCAAGTTATTGCACAATCTAGGTATGATCCACTGACTAGTACGCTTACCATAATAGTTTTTATATTTGTATTGCAATTCCAGCTGGTTACCTACTAGGTAACACTGCTACATTGCTACTGCATCCTTATCATCAAGCAGGATGGAGTCAAACGCTTACATATCTGCAATAGACAAAAAATTAAGGTCGGTTTGTATAGAGTCAGTACCTAGTTATGAATTACGGTTTAATTTATTGATATCGATGTTCATGGGAAAAACCACATGTCAATTTAGCTACTTGATATATTTTGTTCTTATTTCTTAAGATATATATATATATATGTCGAATCCATAAAAGGATCCGCATCAGTTATGGTGATTCAATGTGGTAATGATTTTATACCATCTGACCCAACAATACTTCAGTGTGGCGTGGCGTGGGTTAAGCGGGCGAGGAGATAAATTGCGACGTCACGAACAATCAGTTTATTTCACAGAAGATTACGTATGATTACAATTATAGAGAAAACTTTAAGCGAATGACATGGCGTTCCGCAGCGTAACGCACGCTGCCATCATTTTATCAAGAATCACAACTCGAGCTGTTCTAAACACAGTTCGCCATAACCTCTCCAGCAGAACCAGTTCTCTTTACAACTCTCAAGTGACATCTGTCAAGTCATCATCGCATTTTCCCGCCCATCGGCCGATCATGCGATATCACTTGAAAACCTCCTTGGAACTAATCAGCAGCGTTTGTTACAAGCGTTACTCCAGGAATGTTGCCACTACCATTCCTAGTCCTTCGAAATTATACTAAGTGGCACTATTTAAAAATAAACTTAAAGCTATTGTCCCGTTATATAATAATATATAGACACATATATATATATAGACACGATAGGCTTCCGTAGATGGTGACGATGATTATGATTAAATGATAAAAACCCATTTTTATAATGTCACTAGATGTTTGACTGTGAGGTCAATGACCTAGCTATAAGCAAGTTAAAAAATTATGATTTTTCTGTACAACTCCATGTGCTTGAAATAATTTTAAGAGAATTTTTTTTTTGAAAATAACTACAAAGGTAAACTCAGAAAGTTTGTTGATTCTATCTTGTATACTTTAGAAATTAAGGGGGCGTGGTCGCTTGACACTTTTTTTTCAACTTTGGCGAACTAAATCTCACAATCGCTAAATCAGACAAAAAAAACCTTTAATTAGTTTCAAAATGTACTGTTTAACGGTACACCACGTGAGGGGGTGGGGTTGAAAAAAATTTTTCATCACCACTTTAGATGTATGGGAGCTACCCTTTAAATATGCAATTTTGAATATTTTAAGTATTAAAGTTGATATCTATATTTATACTACGATAACGTCAAAGTCCTTACTCGTTTTACTACAGAACCCTAAAAATACACAATTCTTGAATCACCGTTTCTTGAATGTACTGTTACATATGTCAGTGGATACAATCTAACTCCAAAGTTATATGATGAGAAATAAATGTGTTCCGATAACATTCTGATAATGTCAGTACCATCATTTTGCACGAAAAACGCACGAAAACTACGTAGTTTGTGTTGTGGGGGAAATGTATGAAAAATGGGACAGCGACCCTAACAGTGTAGGCGGAAATCATATTTTTCATACTCAAGTTGTTTAGTGATATGTTGTTATTTTGGGCACTGAAAAATAATAAATTTAGATCATCTATCTCTTTAGAACATGATTGTGGGCACCAATTGCTGCCATCGTAGTGTCATTTTGGCAACTTTTAATTTTATTGATTTTGTAAACAATTTTAATGTTAAAATAATATTTATAAAGACATTTTCAAATTTCGACTTTCACGGAAACAATATTTATAGTGTTACAAATAAAATAAATAAATGAAAATAAAATAGTTTTTATTTTTGTTACCAATAATTCCTTAAATTACTGTAGATCGGGGCATTATATTATATAATATATTATATTCTTTATAATCTATTTATGCAATAACTTAGACATCAAATGGCCAAAATCGAGGCAGTGGCCACAACCGGTGCATATACTATACTAAAATTTAGTAATTTAATTAACCTAGAGACTACAATAATATAATATGTACTACCTAATGTTGTACTGGCTGATTACTATTTTTATTTGTTTGTATCTAATTATATTTTTGTTATAATATACTCGTATACCCACATTTTTTAGTTTTTGACTATGAACTAAAGGATATATTATCAAACTAAACTGAAATTAAATGGTGTTGTTTTGAAAAGTGCAGGAACTTTAAGAAGTGTATTTACACATAGTTATGGACAACTACTACTACGGGAGATAATAACAGTTTTACATTATCATAGCACATAATTAATCAATGTGATTTAAATATTGAAATAATAATAACATTATTTTTCAAGTTCGGAACCCAAGATTAGTAAGTTTCCACGTGCTCCATAGTTATGGACAACTACTACTACGGGAGATAATAACAGTTTTACATTATCATAGCACATAATTAATCAATGTGATTTAAATATTGAAATAATAATAACATTATTTTTCAAGTTCGGAACCCAAGATTAGTAAGTTTCCACGTGCTCCATGTGATCCCGAGGTGCGTAATGAGGTTTTTCACCCCGCAGCGCAGTAAGTAGGTATCCTCCGCTGCCCGCAGTATATTTGCCCTGAGCCTTGCGCCCACGGGTGGAAAACTTTAGATTGCTATCGGAAACGATAACGAGAAAACGTTTGTTTTTATGACCTTAGCTCGATATTTCTGTAACAATGTTGCTGTTATTTATTTTGGTTGATTTGCACTGATGTAATTGTTATTATGATCAAATCGTGCATGTAATTAGTTGTATTTTGTTGTAGTTAGATAAACCTTACAGCCCAGCAGATTAGCAAGTTCAAATGGTAGTGTTCAGAGCACATCGTTGGTGGAATGGATGACCGAAAGAGCCGTATATTTCTCGAATGCAGACCACGTACCGGCAAGCGCAGCGTAGGACAACCACCGACAAGGTGGGCCGATTATTTATCTAATCAAGAACTCTGATGCAAGCCGCTTCCTACCGATTCAATCCATAGAGGAGGTCTATGTCCAGTACTGGACCTCCTACGGCTGATAATGGTAAACCATTAAGCTTTAGAATAGGTTTCCAGGATACTGTACAATAATACGACACTTTATTAGGAACGTAATACCAAGGTACCTATTACGTTGCCTACGTAAGGTGTTACCTTATACTACACTTTACTCGTACGATACCAAGGTATTACGGTCTTGATAAAGTGTCGTATTATTGTTATCAAGAACTCATAATCGTTATACCTACTAATTTTGCAATTGTAATTAGATTTTCATGTTTTAATTATGTACTGCATGAAATTACACCTGATTGTATATAATTATAAAGCTCTAATAACGTTATAACAGTCATTCGACGTCAAAGTGCAGTTCTCGTAGAATAGTTCGTAGCAGCGCAATTATTTTATCTAATAATTTAGTTGGGGTTGTACTGCTACGACCACAGAACAGGCTACGACAATGCTACGTGAACTCTTGATATTGTAGACATTACTGTAGACAACTATGATCTAACTTTTATTATTTTTTTATATATACTACTGTACAAACATAATAATAAAATTTTGAATAATTTGAAAGCTTACATTTTCCTGCAGTATCAGATCGCCAGTCCATCTTATTAGTGGACGCTCTACGCCGCGCGCGTTTGCCTGGTCGTAGTCTCCATCAGATAAATCTACAAACCGCAAGATGATTATGTATGAAAATGTGTCGGTTACGTGCTTACGTGCTCAGAGTTAAATTTTGTTTTCAAAAATTTCGCGCCCAACTTTCAATTTCTGTTTTCATTTAATCTCGACTTAAAAAAATATTCCAAACGAAATTCGCGAAATTAACAAAACGCTAATTTTTTTAATAAGTTTGCTAATGGGTTTATGCAATACAATTTTGCACCTTAATTCTAAATATTAACATGCGAAGCTGATAAACCTTCTCAGAGCAAGCACGTTACGTAATTTCGATAGGGAATCAGGACCCCGTCACTGAGAAAGTGATAAGTATAACTTTTCCTAACGTATTTTATACACAACAAACTCTCCAAACGAAATGTTTTCAGAAACTACGTTAACCTGTTTCTGGAACTTTCGACCAAGTTACAGTCAACAAAGATTACTCAACCTACGGATGTAGGCCTCCATAACTGTGACAATTGGCAATTAGCGACTGAGGAAGCCTTCTATATTGGGGATGACCGTAATAATTGGGAATATGTACGGGGAGTCCTGTTAAAAGTAGATTATTCGGAGTTGAAAAGAGCTTTAGGGAATTTCATACCGTATAAGCAATTTAATTTTCCACTGTTGAACATGGGCCTAATTTCAAAGTGCGATTGGGCCATATTCATCAAACTGACCCAGATGCGGTCTGGAAATTTAATTTTCGAAATCTGTGTTAGAATTACATATTATTATGTCGTCATAAGCAGATGTTATCAACTTTTTTCTTCGCCGTAAAGCAATTGGTGATGAAGTTTGAACATACCTAAATTCGAAAGAAGCTACGTCTCGCCAGGCCATATGTACGGGCTCTTAATATATATTCGAAACATATTTATTATTTTGAAACAGACTGAAAGGTTAATGAAATAGTTCATTAATTTAAGCTTTAGTAGGCGTCGTGTCCATCGTACTCGCGCAATTTCACACTATAGATTGTTATAAAAAACTAAATTCACTGAACTTCTAAATGTGAATTTCCATAAACTAAATGATTTGTTTGCATTTAATTTTGTTTATATATAATTAGAGCAATTAACAATTATTATCTTCGTCTATTTTAGAATATATCGTTTTCAAGTTAAATATGTATAACATACAGCCTTGGCCAAAAGTTTTAGGCACCTTTTAAAAATCAAAATACATGTTTACTACTTAACCAATAACTGAGTGCTTATCTTAAATGACTTACCGGGGTCATAAATAATTTCTTTGAATATCAAGCGGCTCTTTGTTAAGGTTATAAAACACTTGGTGACCGAAACAAAGGATTCGGTTTTCTTTCGGTCTTATCAGTCAATGTTTGGTCACTGTGTTCTGATTCTAACAAGTAAACAAGCTTTCATTTCTGTTGATGTGATTAAATTAATTGACATCTAATTTTGTTAAAAATGCTAAAAAGGAGTGAAATTAGTTTAGAAGATAGAGTTAAAATTCAGGGTGCCTAATATTTTTAGCCAATGCAGTACACCATAATAATATGGTACCTACAACTAAAAGACAGATCATTATTTCAATTACTTTTTGTGTAGTAGTAGTAGTTCGAGTATGTGGTTAGATTATTGGTGGTATTTTGTTGTAGTTAACAAGGGAACTTTCCAGATTAAAACATAATTTATTTAAAAAGTAAACATCATGTATACATTACTGCATTACCATAACATGAATGGAGCTGATCAAAAGCTGGCCTAAATATTGAACACGTGAGTTAGTTGAGGATTACGAAATCAATATGTTATGAAGCGTATCTCACGGGAGTTGCTCTACATCTACACGTTCCTAATTTATATCACGAAAATAACTAATAGTATATAGCCTATAGGCTGGATCAAACATCTGCGCAAGGATTGGATTTCCGCAGCTTGTAGATAGATAACTGCACAGCCGTCAAGAAGTCTGATTCGGCCTATACCTACAAGACTACTGCCATACTCATCATCACTATCGTCACATCAGCAATAAGATTATGCACTTCTGAACACAGGCCTCGCTTAAAGATTTCCTATGATATCTGTTCGACACGGCTTGAAGCCATTGAAGCCATGGTGGTCTAGAGGTAGTGATACCCGCTTTACAATCGTGGGGTCGTGGGTTCAAATCCCCGGTCCCGTACCAATCAGTTCTGTGGAATTTATGTACGGAATTTCACACCACTGACTTTTCGGTGAAGGAAAACATCGTGAGGCAACCTGCATACGTAAGTAGAAGAAATTCGATGGCTTATGTGAATCCACCAATCCGCACTAGGCCAGCGTGGTAGATATAGCCCAATCACCCTTCGTGGGTAGGCCTACATCTTGCAGTGGACTATTAAAAAAGACTGGTATAGTACAGTAGCGCGTTCCTGCGGTCTTGTTTAGTTAGTCGATCCACCTAGTTGGTAAAAGTCCTACGCTGCGCGTGCCAGTACCTACATAAAAATAATAGGTTTTCCACCTTTCTTCAGAGTAGTAATAACTGTAACGTTGACCGGATAACTGCAGACCGTACGGAGGCTAACTGCGATGGGCGCGGCATGAGGCCACACGTGGAAGGGAAGCTTTAGAGTTCCGTGGAGTTGATAATGAATCTCTTTTGCTAAGTTGTTGACCTGGACAAGGCCCTCCTCTCGAGGGCAGCTGCCTGAAGACCTTCAACGAAGCTAAATGGTTAAAACAACTGTTGCTCTGTGCTATGGATGATATACTCGTATATATATAGATAGAATTTCTTTACAGATAACATTTGAGATTTTATGGAGTTTGATTATTTTTTTCAAACTGTAACCTTGAGTAGTTTGTCTATGCTACAATACATACTTATTCAATCGTTCGATTTTCATATTGTTGAATGTTACGTTTCTATAGGTACTTCGTAAAATTGGCAAATAGTTCATAATTTGTACTACCTAATTTGGTTCGTATTTTAATTGCGAAAGAAAAAAAAACATTACTCAGTGCTATTTAATTTTTACAATGTTTTGCTCGATAATAATGCATGTTCTCATTCTCATTCTCATTTGAAGTAGGGGCGATAAGTCCTGCACTGACGTCCCGCATGGGGTGTTTTGTGCATTTCCCCCTCCAGCGTCTACCCCAGCCAGCCCAGCTCCTTAAAATAACGGAGCGTGGCTCTGAGCCGCTGGCATAACGCATGTTGTCTTCACCTATAATTATTGTGACATCAAAAAAATGAGCCAAATTTATAAAATCAGCCAATTTTTTTATGTACCTATAATTTTTTGACAATGTATTGATGTACACGATGTTGGTGAACTGAAATAAATAAATTTTAATATGTAGTTTGGTACGGAACCTTCAATGTGTAAGTCTAACTCGAAATGGGTCGGTTATTTCCTTACACGAGTTCGAACGCTTTGAATGTCATTATGTAGTTAAACGGAAACTTTTCTTCAAAATAGGGTTAGGTTTGACCATTAGGGGGAAAATAGGTAGTACGGAATATTTTCAGTGTATCCTCTCTTTAAAAATCAATCAAACTTTTTTTATTTTTTTTATTTGCTTCAGTTTGTGTCAGTGACCAATAAATATTGCCCGGGGCCTGGGGCGTAATAATTGTAAGTCAAATACTTATTTTTTAGGCAGTCGTGTAAATAGCATTTTTTTAAACAAAATAAAGTAAACATTTTCATCATGATCACGTTAGCCATAGGAAGTCCACTGCTGGACCTTCCTTATATTCGTAGATCACGAATGGGTTCAATAGGTACAGTTTGCAGCGGCTTGTATCCAGGGCGACCCTCAGGTTTTCTGTCTACCCTACCCCGAGAGTAGACGTCCTACACCGCTCTTGCCAGCTTTCAACGTACCCTAATATATGTATATGTAGTAAGTAGTAGGTATCTCACCAAAAACATTTTCATGTAAAATGTTGCCAAGACAAACCATATTATGGATGGTACTGTTAAAATGATATTAGATGTTATGTAGAGCCAAGCTTCTTAATCTAGGTACATGCCCTAACATTACAAACCCAAACTTCACCAACTGTACACCTTAGTCAATACTTGTAAATGTGATATAATCTCAACTCAAGTTACCTATGAGATTCGAAAAAACGACAAAACGCTTTGAAATAGGTCCTAACCCCTTCCGCTTCGTGTAGCTCTCGCGCTCGTCCTACTTACACTTACATTACACACCAAAAATCCACAGAGCTAAAACCTTATGTATGTCCGTAAACTACATTGAAATGGAATCAAATGGAAATGGTGATATGACATTTAGATACTTTGACATGAAAGAGTTTAAAAACAGAAATAATAATCACATAGGCGTTTATGTCATACCTCAGTAAAGCAGTAGAGACTTTTCTGGAGGTGTCTATGGAGTTTTGGTAACAACACGGAACGAAATGATACGTCACATTATATCACTTGCCCACACTCATGCACGTAATTCAGCACATAATCAATGAAATACCACAATTTTTCACTAATTATCACTGATAAAAACACAAGTTTGACAAAATAATGCAATGAGGCGACATGACTTTTCCACGTTCCCGCCAAAAAAACTCGTCCTGCCATTCTAGTGTGGATTCTTGAATATAACAGCTGCAACCTTGACATCTGTCATTTTTAAAATAAAAGTTTGCCATTATGTTTGATTATGGATTCGGTTTATATTTATTTGTGTCGATAGTTTTATCGATAGGTTCGGGGAAATTGATAAGAGTAGTGTGGTAGTAACAACACTAATCCGCCATATTATGAGCGGTGGGTATGCAGGTTTTGGTCGTCGTTAGGGCAATTTCATTGGTAAACTATGGTCGAACGAACAATTCTACTTTCAAACACAATAACAGTGATATTTCCAAAACAAAATAGCGCTTCGACTTGGAAAATGTCCAACTTTTCAGGCAACATTATCCAATTGCCTAGAACTTGAACTACGACAAAAGTATCATATTATTATGAAATTTCACATTTCCTATTAGGTATACTCGTAGGTATATTGTGACATATTTTCTTCTAGGACTGTCAACGGGAAGGCAAAAATATGAGCCGACTCTACTAACGACCATTCAATACTTCCTAGTGGAAGGCAGCCAGCGTAGTAATTACGTTTTTATCATCGTAATACATCTTTAGAGGTGGTAATCTCACTTATGACTGGCAGGGTATGACAGGGTATATAGCTTTACATGCACTTAATATCGTAGTGTCTGTTTCCTGGATAGTCACTCACACACATTCGTAAACGCTGCAAAACTTGACTCTTATGAGATCTCGTGTATTGCAGTGTTACACGCACATACGCACACACACACACGCACACACACACACACACACACACACACACACACCCCTGTTTGTACAGACACCCTTATGAGGACCTTGTTAGTTTTTGACCGAAGCGAGGACTCTCTAAAAAACAGGTTTAGACACCTCGTAGGCCATCTTGAATAAGATAGAAAGAGACAGCTGAGTAAATCTTAAGTGATGAGCCTATTAGGATAACGCTATCTCAATATTTTTCTGCATGAATCGCGGCGAACATACCGAGGACCTGAAATACACAACTTGATGTGATCAGCAGTGCACATACGAGGACCTTGTGTTAGCCAACCGAGGACCTCTTACGTAAGCCCGTTGATGACCTTCCGAGGACGTATTTTTACACAATATTTCTTATATCTCATACAAAATGAGGACGCTGTGTTGGACTTTATTTCACCCAACCGAGGACAGTTTTCCGTGTCGAACTCGTACAAAGCGAGGACGTAGAAAATCTACCTACCTAACCATTTTAGTATTAGCATTCATGTAAGTAGAATGTTTTGAAATATTTCTTACACACATTTTTTAAAATGAAGTACCAAGCGAGGGCGGGTCAATGACTTTACGTTTTTTGGAGCTTTTCAAAGGATTTTCGCAAACGAACACAAACAGTTTACCGCGTGCGGTACGCGGCAGAAATCAAAGCATAACTAACATACTAGTGCAAACAATACATGCAAAAGACAGCCTAATAGTTCAATTCAATTTCATAATATATGTAAGATCCTTAATTATCATTTTTACGTGCGTTATGTAAGATAAACACCAGTTTGTTCTGATGCTGCAGCCAGGGTCGTTTCTTCAAGAGGGAACCCCTTAACAGTTGATGGCATAGTCTTCAAATTTGGCAAACGCGTTAGATTTACATAGTATACGTACGATAAACACCAGTTTGTGCTGATGCTGCAGCCAGAGTCGTTTCTTCAAGAGGGAACCCCTCAACAATTGATGGCATAGTATTCAAAATTGGCAAACGCGCTAGATTTACATATTATATGTAAGATAAACGCCAGTTTGTGCCGATGCTGCAGCCAGGGTCGTTTCTTCAAGAGGGAACCCCTCAACGGTTGATGGCATAGCTTCAAATTTGGCAAACGAATTAGTACATAGTATATGTAAGATAAACACCAGTTTGTGCTGATGCTGTAGCCAGGGTCGTTTTTCCATGAAAGAACCCCTCAACGGTTGATGACATAGCTTCAAATTTGGCAAACGCGTTATATTTACATAGTATATGTAACATAAACACCAGTTTGTGCTGGTTCTGCAGCCAGGGTCGTTTTTTCATGAAAGAACCCCTCAACGGTTGATGGCACTGTCTTCAAATTTGGCAAACGCGTTATATTTACATAGTATATGTAAGATAAACACCAGTTTGTGCTGATGCTGCAGCCAGGGTCGTTTCTTCAACAGGGAACCCCTCAACAGGTAATGGCATAGTCTTCAAATTTGGCAAACGCCTTAGATTTACATAGTATATGTAAGATAAACACCAGTTTGTGCTGATGCTGCAGCCAGGGTCGTTTCTTCAAGAGGGAACCCCTTAACAGTTGATGGCATAGTCTTCAAATTTGGCAAACGCGTTAGATTTACATAGTATACGTACGATAAACACCAGTTTGTGCTGATGCTGCAGCCAGGGTCGTTTCTTCAAGAGGTAACCCCTCAACAGTTGATGGCATAGTATTCAAAATTGGCAAACGCGCTAGATTTACATAGTATATGTAACATAAACACCAGTTTGTGCTGATGCTGCAACCAGGGTCGTTTCTTCAAGAGGGAACCCCTCAACGGTTGATGGCATAGCTTCAAATTTGGCAAACGCGTTATATTTACATAGTATATGTAACATAAACACCAGTTTGTGCTGATGCTGCAACCAGGGTCGTTTCTTCAAGAGGGAACCCCTCAACGGTTGATGGCATAGCTTCAAATTTGGCAAACGCGTTATATTTACATAGTATATGTAAGATAAACACCAGTTTGTGCTGATGCTGCAGCCAGGGTCGTTTTTTCAAGAGAGAACCCCCCAACAGGTAATGGCATAGTCTTCAAATTTGGCAAACGCGTTATATTTACATAGTATATGTAAGATAAACACCAGTTTGTGCTGATGCTGCAGCCAGGGTCGTTTCTTCAAGAAGGAACCCCTCAACGGTTGATGGCATAGCTTCAAATTTGGCAAACGCGTTAAATTTACATAGTAAATGTAAAATAAACACCAGCTTGTGCTGATGCTGCAGCCAGGGTCGTTTTTTCATGAAGGAACCCCTCAACGATTGATGGCATAGCTTTAAATTTGGCAAACGAACTGAACTAAAAAAGAACTGGTAATTTTCGTCTTATATTATTTTCTTTTACTTTTAACACCAGGCCTTTAGATTTTATATTACTGATGTCCTATACTATTTTTTACTTTTTAGTCAGATAAATCGTAATCAAAAAAAGACTAAAGGCTGATTTCTAAATCTCAATGATGCTTGTATTGATTATCCCAAATAATGTTTGATCAAAGATTATTACAAAGATTTTTTATACTGTATTATAAATCGTGATATAACTAATAAAGCGTTGCTTTTTCTAAAGATCTTTATTTTATTAAGGTACGTCAGCTTACCTGCTTTTTTAGGGTTTCGAAGTAAAACAAGGGACACTTATTAATATAACATCGTTGTGTCCGTCCATCTGTCTGTTCATAAGTTCGTCCTGATGTCACAAAGCCTCTTACTAATATTATAAAAGTGAAAGTTTGTATGTCTTACCACAAAACTCTGAAACAGTTCAACGGATTTACATGAAATTTGGAATGAAGGACTTTCATGGTCTGGACTAACATGGGCTTCTTTTAATCCTGGAAAACTCATTTTAACTTTTTGACCGTGGGTGAAACCGCGAGGCGCAGCTAGTAACTTCTATATTTATGAACCAAATAACATAAAATTTCACACTATAATAGTTTTCCATTTTGAACACTGAGGACTATTACAATTGTGCAATTAAGGGGTTACCCACACAACGCACGCAAAGTCGAGATAAAAATTTAGTTGGCAACATTCTTTATTTCTTTGTACTTTTTGTTAACTTGAAATCTTTCTGCCACCATTTCACCAGCTCCCAAGACAATACAATATTTTATGGCGCCAAATGTAATATTGTGTAATCCAAGTATAAGCAGACCTAGGTACTTAGGACATACTGCGGAAAAAATCTCCTATAGTGCGCCTAGTAGCTTTTTGCTATTTGTTTAGAATTGTGTCAACTTTTAAATTTTTCCTGTACAATCTTATTTAAATGATAGCGCATAGCTCTTGTTCTACACACGATGAAAACTGTCAAAACGAGGACTAGTATACACACTGTTTCGAAAATGCAGCAAACCGAGGTCTCAAATACACATTGTTTGGAAAAGCTACCCAACCGAGGTCTTCTGTGTGAAAGTTAACACATTAGTCCTCGGATAATACAGCAAACGTGAAAGGAGTGTAAAGGAGTGTGTATGAGGCGACAGTGGCGCCGCCTGGTGTATACACAATGGGTGTGTAAGATTATGAATAATTTTGATCAAACCGAGGCTCAGACCATTTTTTTGTGTTAAGTATACAGAAAGACTCAAAATCGCTTGCAGAATACGAATATTTGGTCAAGTCAAACCGAGGACTCTCGAAAAAGTCCTCGCTTTGAAAAAGTCCTCGGTCGTGCCTTGTGTATTCATACGCAAGTCCTCGGATGGTACTTAAAACAAACACACACACACACACACACACACACACACACCACACATGCACGCACGTATGGACGCTCATACAACTTTTAGGTTTAAAGAATGTATTTATCATGCAAGACATTTCGCTTACATGATTAACTTTAATTGTTTCACAAGAATTAATTATTGGTTACCCTTTTAATTTAATTTCCTTATACCAAATTTTAAAAGACATATATTATTCCTGTTACATCGCACTCGAGCTCCAAGACACAAGCTAAGTGCTTAGTTTGGGATTTACTGCACCACTGTATACTTGCCTTACCATGTTTTCTCTCAGCTTTATCTCATAACTATGATATTGAACATCAATTTATCTGTGTATTTCTAGGAAATAAAAAATATTGTATTATTGTATAGAGTAATAAAAGAATTAGAATTTGACAAAGTCAAAGTTACGACCACAGTAACTGTAGCTACCGCGCAGAGTTTTGAATTCTGCACTGTTTTACATTTCCATCCATCCATCCATCAGTCATAGGACATCCTCTGCTGGACATAGGCTTCCCCTATGGAACTCCAATAAGACCGGTTGGTAGCGACTTGCATCCAGCGTGATCCTGCGGCCTTAATGAGGTCATCCGTCCACCTTGTGGGTGGACGTCCTCCGCTGCACTTGCCGGTACGTGGTTTTGCATTTACCTACTTGTTTTGGGTTGGCGTAACTCTTAACATTAGACGAGCACGCTCGATGTTGCCATTCAACTGTGCAATAAGCAACATTTCGCACTATTACGATCTTAAATCACAGCGTAGGACGTTCAGCAATCTTATGACTTTATTAGAACAGCAAAATTGCACTGGATGCAAGTAGCTTCCAAGTGGACTTATTTTATAAAATATATAGGAGGCCTATGTCCAGCATTCTGCAGCAATAGTTGTCTAATGTAGATTTAAACCGATCAACGAATGATAGAAAATTAAAATCTATTAAATTGCTTTGTCCTTGTAAAAGTGTATTTTTATAAGTCATTTAATTTTTTACTGTACTTAATTAGGTACCGCAAAGCTATGGTAAGTTTGACGTGATTGTCTATTAAAGTGTTATTGTTTTTTTGATGATGACGATTAAGTTCTTCACTAACCCGGTCCATAAAGCAAATCATTAACTCAATGGACTGTGCGCATTCGACAGTATTTAGGAATATTTACGTGTGCCGTATGCGAACTGCGTATGACAATGACCCACGTTTCTCGGTAAACAAAGGTAGGAGCGGACGTCGGACCCTTTCAGTCACTGGGCTATATTTATCTTTGTACTAGTTTACGGTGCATAAGGCGTAGTTTGGGTTGGAAGGACCTATTTATGGATCGTCTGCGATTTGCGTAAAATTCCGCGTCATATATCTCGAATATGTTGATAACTTTACTTTTACGGTCAGTATTTGGATGGGTGACCGCGGGTAGCATTTTCCAAGTGATCACTGCCGTGGTTCGGATGACACTTTAAATTGTAGGTCCCGGTTGTTTTAATCGTGTAGCTGATGTCCCAACACTTTTCTAATAACATTATTCTCGTCCTCTCCGAGCCCTTTTGAGTGGATAACTAGAGCCCCATCTCCAACAACCCGCGAACCCAGAGACACTTTGAATTGTGTGAAACGTTTACTCATGATATATATAATATTATATCGGCCACATATATCATGAGTTATATACTAAATATTTATTCAAAACTAGGATTTTATGTCACTTTCAATAAAAGTATCTAGTGATTTCCGGTAGGATCGCCCCATAGAGTCGCTTCCGCAGCAGGCACTAGGCAGCAACTTTGTGTGTTTAAAATTTCAGCGGTAATAACACATACTTACCTACAACCAAGAAACTTGAGCGTCTCGTCGTTTGGTTACATCAACATCAAATAACAAGTTGGTAAGTATAAAATTATCGATAAAATTAACTATCATGACATCGTTGACGGAGGTTTACTACCGAGCTCACGATAAATCGTCGGCGTGGTCGTAATACTGACCGTTATTATGTTTTATCACCTTGTGGTCGACTAATACGTACTTACTATAAAAACATCGCAATATTATTAAATTCTCGAAGTTTCCATACCTGGCCAATTTTTCCTTCAACTTTCCGCGGAAATTTATGGTGGTAGGTAGTAGTGTAGATGTAGTACGTAGAGACATAATGCGATTTGTAATAATTAAAGTCGTGGTGGTCGTGTGGTAATGACACCCGCCTTACAATCGTGAGGTCGTGGGTTCAAATCCCGGTACCAATGAATTCCTTGGAATTTATGTACGGAATTTCACACCACGAGCTTTTCAGTGAAGGAAAACATCGTGAGGCAACCTGCATGCGTCCGTAGAAGAAATTCGATGGCGTATGTGAATCCACCAACCCGCACTGGGCCAGCGTGGTGGATATGGCCCAATCACCCTTCGTGGGTAGGCCTACGTCATACAGTGGACTATTAAAAAAAGGCTGGCACAGTACAGTACAGTACAGTACAGTACGCAGAGTACGGATTTTCTCATCATTGGCTTTTGGTAAACGAAAATTGCGTGAGGAAACTTTCACATGTCCGTAGAAAACGTCAATGACGTAGGTACCTATGTATAAGCTGCGTCACACAAGTTGTCGGAAATGAAGTTAGCTACGAGCTGCACAATATCCATTCCTGACTGAAGCTCACACAAAGCCGCGCGTTGATATTTATCTTATCCTGATATTAGTCTGACATTTTTACAAGTACATTTATTAAGACCATTATAAAATGAAATGAACTTAGAGAAAGGAGTTATAAGAACAGGTATTCCCAAGTACATTGAATCTTCATAAATGTTATTGTAGGACTAAGAGGCTTTTAATAGTAATATGAAATGCGCTTATATATGAGACTAAGTAATAAAACCGAGAATTCTTGACTTCGTGCTGGCTTAGGTATCTAATGCTAATATGAGAGCAATAGAAAAGTACGCTCTTAGTATTTTTATATTATGCTGATATTAGTCTGACATTCTTAAAAGAGCTTTTACCAAGAACATTATAAAATCAAATGAACTTACAAAATGAGGCTATAAGAACAAA
Source organism: Hypomecis punctinalis (assembly GCA_949316475.1). Lineage (NCBI taxonomy): Eukaryota > Metazoa > Arthropoda > Insecta > Lepidoptera > Geometridae > Hypomecis > Hypomecis punctinalis. The sequence continues at coordinate 26,735,452 of OX438795.1, forward strand.
TATTTTCAAGTGTAATGAGTCTTGGTTGCCTGGAAGAAATCGCTTAAAGCGATAAGGCCGCCAGTTAGAAACCTATCAATTGTACTGTTTTGTCCCTGTAATTTGTTTTTTATGTAATGTGGTTGTCTAATAAAGTGTTATTGTTAGTTGTTTGTTTGTTTGTCTTCGTAAATGTTATTTTACGAGTAACAGGCTTATAATAGTATTATAAAATGCGCTTATATACATATATGAGATTAAGTATAAGACACAGAGCTCTTGAGTCCAAAAAAGCTTATCTAAGAGTAATATTAGAGCGATAATATGTTCTAAAACTATAATAAGAGCACTAGAAGCCCACCATTCTTATCCAAGCAAAATCCAAGACATTTTTCCTAGTTGGGTAGATATTGCGCAACTTGTAGCTAAATTCGTTTCCGCCAACTTGTGTGACGCGGCCTATAAAACGACCAATCCGCACTGAGCCCGCGTGGTGGAGATGATCTCCTCGCCCTTCGAAGGTAAGTTAGTTTATAGACTCAGTAGTGAACTGTTTAAAATAGGAGGTACAGTCCAGTGTTTTTGCTTGTCCAGCTAGCCTGATTCATGTCCAAAAACCATCCATTCCATTATCGATGTGACATTCCTGAGCTTAACGGCTCAAGAGTTTAAAATCGACATTACCTCAGCTTCCATTCGATAATTCATCACAAAATAGATTCGATTATATGAAGAATGTCGCAAACATGGAGTTCTGGAGAGAGGGTTTCTCATTACCTGGCACGAGATATATATAATATATTCAAGTTAGAAATACTTAGGTTAATACATTGAATTTCCATTAAACTGAAGTTGGGTTTTTCAATCTCAGAGCAAATATAAAAATTAAGAGAGAACGTCGTTGGACAGTCAAGTGAGGCCGGTTTTTAATACATGTGTGAGTGCGTCGCTGTTGCACCGCCATAGTTTGACTGACAAGCCAAGGCGTAGTTTCATAGTTACGTGGATGTGAATTGTCTGTACACGGCGAGGCGTAGTTTTAGTCAGCCTCACTTGTTTGTTCACAACATTCTATTTTTATTTTTTTATTTGGTCTGAGTTTTCAATTTTAACAAGTATAAAATATACAATTTATTACATAAATTCCGGTGTAGGCCCAGAAGTGTCTATTCTGAAAATGACATACTTACTAGTCTTAAGAAGACCAACTCTATTCATAATCAACGTATCTACTAAAGGATTTTTTTTTTGGAAAATTCAAATTCCTTGTTTTTTTATCATCCATAATGCAATTTGTAATAATCAATTGCGCGAGTGAAGGATTTTTTCTCATAGGAATTTTGTTTTATACGAAATTATGTCTCCCCTAGTTCGAGTCGACTTGACCCATCTTTCGAGCTGTGTCTCGAGTAAACTTCTGGAATGTATCGAATGAACTCGAGTGATTTATCGAATTCACGTGAACCGCTCACGTGTCGGGATTGAGATCGAGTTTCGTCACATCCGAGTCATCCGACACACGTGACGCCGATAATGAAACCATGTGTCTATCCTGTCGGTCGCAAGGATGTCATTTTCTACTGAAAATTTCTTAACCACAGATACCAGCCTAGGATGCGCACCACGGAATATTTCTTTCGACGTGTCAGAACAAAACCAAGTTATGGCAAAGTATGTATCTGTCACTTTTTCGAAAAGAGTTTTGTCCATGGCTTTTCGTGGTCGCATGTTAAGCTAGCAAGGCTCTTTGTTAGTGAGTTTTATTTTTAAACTAATCAATCTATTCTAGTTGTCAACTGTTTAAGGCGAGGGGTTAGTTTATCGAGAATGACTTTAGAGTGATCTTTATGAAAACTGTATAAATAACTTTACCCCGTCAGAAACGTAAACATGTTCTAGAACATTTTCAATAGACTTCCAAAATACACGAGGTTTTCAGTTCATCTGTTTTTGTTCTGTTGATAGCTGATTTCTCATTTTTTGTGGGCCTTGCCTTGCCTTGTGTGGGCTTTGAGATTTATTTTTTATTTAAATCTATAGAAGAACGTTGCAAAACGGTCCCAAAAAAAAAATTAACTTTGGTCGATTGCAGAAATTCCAGAATATTATTGTAAATTACAGCGCTTATAGAAATCGCTATCGCTGTTTTCGACTTGAAATCCATTGTTGCGCTTTTGTTAAAAGTACTTAATTAAATAAAAAGAGCATTCTGGTTTCGGAATGCGTAATTCTCGTTCGAAACCCGCACGTCAGTCCACAGTGGAAAATTTACAGAAAATTGTCTTTTATGAGTGGAATTTTTACGTTTATGTTTACTTACAATATATCTCGTTAGTTTAAAGTACTTGTTTATAAGGCCTGATATAAATTAACTGCACATCGAGCTAAATGGTAGGTTTCTGTTAAGAACTATCTATTAATAAACCTAGGTACTTATTATCCATTAAAGTTAATGTAATCATTTATTTAGGCTATGGGTTAGGAAATAGAGAATCTATCAAATAGCAAAGAGAACAGCTGATTTTTTTTTTTTAGTTTTGACAAAATTTGCAGAACAAAAGTTGTTAGTTTTGATGTACATAATAAGCCCCTAAAAGGATGCTGATTGATTAGAAATAACCCTGTATAATAATTATGTACAATTAATGTTTATAGTTTCAAACGTACTTTATGAGAATAAATAGGAGCACAGAATACCGAAACATAATAATATATTACTATCGCAAAATATTTCAACTTTTTGTTATTAAAAGTAACTTATCCTGAGACAAATTAAAATCTGAAGTAGACAGAATCAGTTTTTGAGACATTTTATTTTAGAAAAAGAAACACAGATCTTTATCTTAATTTATTTTTTTAATTTCCTCTCCATATTAAAATCTTATTAATTAATTACTTATTAGACAGAATCAAAACCTTGCGTAGGACACGTAAATAATGTGTTTTAATAAAAAGCTACGATTTTACGCTTATCACATTTAGCTATCCCATTATATTATAATACTTAACAGTAGTAGGCCTTCAGGCGGCTTAAAAACTCTGACACCAGGGCTGTCTATTCGACCTATACCAAGTTACTATGTAGCGAACCGGAAGGGAGTTTGAATTTTTTGATTTATTTAATTTAGATAAAGAAAACATTTGCTATCTAAATTATAAGACAGATTTTTTGTTAGAGCACAATCTCTAAAAGTCAAGTATCTAATTTACAGCTTTTAACCAAATACCTACAGCCGTCTTACTCGCATTTATTGTAATTTTGAGTACCTACACAGGCACGTGTGTAATTTAATGACTAACAATGCTAAATAATATTTTAGATTTTGGAAATTCACATCTATTTTTTTTGTAGAATTGCCTGCGTAAGATAGAATTTGGCGAACAACATCAACTTAAATCTGTATCATATGTGGTGTTTTCTTTAAATAACACATAAAAGCCTTATAGCAAGTATCTTCAGGCGTGGCGCCACTTACTTCTTTACACTCTAATAGTAATTCCATCATGTTATTATTGTCCGGGAATATTGATGCAGTTTTTTCAACATCCATCTTGCCGCATTTGTCGACGAACCCGCATGAGCTTTGTATGCAGAATATTGTCTTTTTGAATGGATCATCGTTTCTGATTGCACTCTTCGGGTGAAGTAAAATGTTGGTGAAGTCGTCAGCATCTTTGTCATTGGTGCAACACTTTGAGATGGCATTTTGAAGTGCTGACTCTCCCGATGGTGTCAACTTGGTTAGAGATATAGACTGTAGAAAAGAAATAAAATTTATTAAAACCATACCCATACTAAGTTATTCAATAAAATATAGAGTGACTCCGAATTCATTAGCAATCTCTAGGATATAGGATCCCTATCCCTAGGATGTATATAAAATAGACAACGGTCACGGTTTTGGTAGTAAATTGTCAGATAATATCAACCTCAGAGTGCCTTCCTATAATAACCTCTCGCGGAACAGTCCCTTGATTAGGATGTGTCGTGCATACGACGATGTCTAAGCCCCCTGACATATCTTTCTTACGGTTTTACATCATTTGAATCTGCTTTTATTAATTTCTTCTGAGTACTGTTAACTTCGATTTCAAAATTTGTCTTTCATTTAATTGTGTACCTATTGTAACCTTTCTTTTGTCTAAGCTGTGTGTCATAATTGGACTTTAGGGTTAAAATGGAATCCGCTGTTATTAATTTCTTCTGAGTACTGTTAACTTCAATTTCAAAATTTGTCTTTCATTTAATTGTGTACCTATTATAATTTTTCTTATGTCTAAACTGTGTGTCATAATTGGACTTTAGGGTCAAAATGTTATGATGAGTATAATTATAGCATTTTATGTGTAAAGCCTACTCTGTCTGTAACCGAACCTATTACAATAGAATAAAATTAAACTAAAACAGTTGTGATCGTCGTTATGACCAACTTTTTCTATGGAACTAAAGAACCGCGAAATCGCGAAAATGTAATTTTTGTGGAATAGCTAAGGCGGCATAGCGCGAAGAACTGATGACCGATGGGGTCGAAAAGTTCTCGAGTGGAGACCACGTACCGGCAAGCGCAGCGTAGGACGTCCACCCACAAGGTGGACGGATGACCTTATTAGGACCGCAGGATCGCGCTGGATGCAAGCCGCTATCAACCGGTCTTATTGTAAATCATTAGGGGAGGCCTATGTCCAGCAGTGGACGTCCTATGGCTGAAATGATGATGATGATGAGCTAAGGCGGCAAAAAAAACGGGAAAAAACCACGTTTTTTACCTAAGAGCATAAAAAAAGTCTACGGCCTATTCTCAAACCTAACAAAAATAAAGAAAATAATCGGGCTCGCGCACCAATTACCTACCGTAGGTATGGAAACCCCCATAACATATTTTTATTTGATTATTAATTTTTGAAAGAACATACCTACAACTTATAATTCTGTGAATATTTTAAGCATCTTCCTGATTCCTATTGCTGTTATTAATACTGAGCAAAAAAATCACGTTACATGTAAGGGAGCCCTCCTTAGATATTTTTTTGTTTCGCATGCTGCATGCGAGTCGCCGGTTTGCTCGTGGTATTCACGCAATGCACCGAAACTACTAACTTAGGCTAAAATTTAAACTAACCCATCTCTATTGTACTACCTCCTTTTGTACAGTAAAATCGAATAATTGAATATTTTTAGTTAACAAAAGGCACAGACCCTGGAGTCTGTGGATTGTAATTTTCCAATAAGAAAAAAAAATATTTTTAATTTTATCATTTATTTTTAAAGTGCATATTTAACTAAATATTCTGTGAACATTTTAAGTATCTACATGTCGCCGTTATTAATATCGAGGGAAAAACGGCTAAAAATCGTATTTATCGTATATAAGCCCTCCCTAAATATTTTTTTTTTCTGATATTAGTATTGGTATATAGCGGCAACAGAAATACATCATCTGTTTATGAGATACAGCCTAATGACAGACAGACTGACAGACGGACGGACAGCGGAGTCTTAGTAATAGGGTCCCGTGTTTACCCTTTGGGTACGGGTCCGTACATATTCAAAATAGGTCAAATGGTTTTGGAGGAATTCTATGATAAACACTGTGACACGAGATCTTTAAATATTAGATTGAAAAAATAGGGTTTTTAATAACTGTAAAATATTTTAACTTACTTGTTCTGCGTAATTGGCAACACAGAAAGCTGGCAACAATACTAATGCAAAATATTTCAACATTTTTTATATTTGTTAAATTATTCGAAGGACTAATGTATTTAAAACCTTCTAGGCGACTTAACAAACTAAACCTGCAGCATGTTCTTTTATATCACAACTAGGTATAATTAGTTGACAATTTTTAAGTCACATAGGTTGTTTTTCTTTACAAAATTAGCATTGTTTTTATTCACTTTTTCTTTAGATTGAAATCTGGTTAATTAAATGAGTATAAAAATAAAAATGCATAGTACTTAGATCTAGACACATAAAATAAGATGGGTATGAAAACTGTAAGATTATACATATTGGAAATTTTGTTAAAAACGAAACACATGCTCAACAATCAACAGTACATAATTAAGCCGAATGTGAGTTGAACTCTTTTGAAAAAGTTATCTATCTTTGTAATTTATCAAAAAAAAAATTTTTAGTTATTGTATTTTTTTCAGCCAAAGTTATGCCTAAAATCTGAGTTTTTTGGAGGCTTATACCTTTCAGGTCATTTGAAAAACTTTAATAACTAAGTAAGACGTATAAGCCTAACTATTGAAGTGCTGATCACATGAAAAAAAAACCACTCAAATTGGATAATATTTGGAGGTATATAATAGCTTATTGTTTTTGTATGGCGTCGGTGGAGCATTTTCTTCGTACGACAGTCTCATACTTCTATCTTATATCTCATTCATGAATGCTTTTCGTGGTCTTCCCTTTCCTATTTTTCCTTGTACCTTCCCTTTTATTACGGATTTTATTATCAGTATCCATCCTATTTTCTTTTACATACATTGATGTGTGAGCGGGCGATAAAGCTCCCAGTGGATTGGATATACTAGTTTTGTACTGCGATATGAAAATAAATGATCCTTATTTTTGGATACCAAAAACATAATTAGCTACTCATACCTATACACATCTTAGTTTACCTAAGTGGAAAAGTACCTCAAAGCAAACGTATTCGCGCGCAAAAACTAGTACTTGCATGAAATGCCTACTATACTGTTTTGGTTTTTCGTTTAGGCATAATTATTTTTTTCATCAGACTGAAATGGTAATCAACAGTTTATACCTAATGGGTAAGTAAGACAATAATACCTACGAGAGCCAATTTAACCTTTTTGACGGTAAAAATTGCTGAAAAAGACGTTCGCTATTTTAGTCAAAATTTTACCGTATTTTTATTTTTAATTCAATGTGTATCTAACGCAAGTAATTTATTTACACAAAATCTTAATTATATTTTACAAAAAAAAAAACAGCGGGCACAGTTCCCAAAATGCTGGCCCCATTGCCACGTTGGATAGCAATACTCGACTCGACAGCCTCGGTGGCTCAGTGGTTAGTGACCCTGACTTCTGGACCAAAGAGGCGTGGGTTCGATCCCCACGCAGGGCAAACATTTATGTGATGAACATAGGTGTTTGCTCTGTGTCTGGGTGTTATTTAGGTACTATCTTTATAAGTATGTATTTATATAAAGAAAGAGGAAAATATAATGTTCCATTTGTCGATTTTACAAATATCGTGAAAGACTTCAATGGCTCTCCATTTCCGACAAAGAAAGACGCAATGAACGCAATGAACTCTCGTTTTCTTAACGCAGCGGCGGCGTGCAAAGCGCCTTGCGCAGACGTCACTTGCGTGAGCGAAATACTGCAAGCGGCGCGCCCGCCTGCCAACTGTTCTATGCGGATGCGACTGTTTAGCGCTGACGAAGTTACTCGAATAGTAGTTACTCGTATACCTGCTAAAAAGTCCAAAGATATATATGGTGTTTCCATGAAAATTATAAGAGACTCAATACACTTGCTCGCCCCAATGTTAGCTGAGTGTTTTAATAGGTGTGTAAGAGAGGGAACATATCCTGCCGCGTTGAAAATCAGTAAAATATCTCCGCTCTACAAAGGTAAAGGCAAGCGGGAAAGTATTGATTGCTACAGGCCAGTTTCGATAATTCCCGCTGTCGCAAAGATATTCGAGAATGGATTGAGTAGCCGATTGGTTGATTTTCTGACATCAACGGATGCTCTCTCAGACCGACAATATGCGTACCGACAGGGACGGTCAACTACGTCACTGACCCGGGAGGTAGTTCATAGAGTGTTGCAAGCTCGGGAGAGTAAGAAGCATGTGGCTCTCCTTTGCTGTGATCTGTCGAAGGCTTTCGATGTCGCTGATCACGCAGTCCTTGCTATAAAACTTCAGCATTATGGCGTGAGAGGCGCGACGTTGGCTGTATTGACTGATCTTATGAAAAATAGATCCCAGACAGTAGTCGCATGCGGCGGAATGGAGAAATCCGAACCTCTGAGCTCTGTGATGGGAGTTGCACAAGGCTCTTCCGTCTCTAATATAGAGTTCTCTCTGCTCCTTAACGACCTGCCGGACGCTGTAACATCAGCAGACATATATATGTATGCTGATGACGTAGCCGCTATAGTTGCAGCACCCACGGTGAATCTATTGGAGCAGCGATTGAATGAGACGAGCAATCAGCTAGCGGCATGGTTTGGAGTGAATGGGCTAGCGCTCAATCTCTCCAAAACCCATTTCATACATTTTTGTCTCTCGGGTCACCAGACAAAGTCTTTGGTTGTCAGGATTGATGGAAAAATCATTGAGCAAGTACCTTCTACTACTTTTCTTGGATTCGAGATTGATAGAGGCTTGTCATGGGAAAGCCATATTAATAAACTTTGCGGCAGATTAGGAAGCGCTTGTTTTGCCTTGAGGCGCGTAGCCAAAGTAGTTTCGAGTGAAACAGTACGATCATGCTATTTTGCAACGGTCCACTACATTATACTGTATGGTGCAGATTTGTACGGTAGAGCGGCGGACTGGTGCAGAGTTTTCAAACTGCAAAAGCGTGCAGTACGTGCGATTGTCGGGATACCGCAGGATTCCTCTGTGCGTCCGCATTTCAAGAGGCTTGGGATCATGACGTTGCCAGCTCTAATCATATTTCAGGTAGCGGTGTATGTCCGATTAAACCAAGCCTCCTATGAAACGCGTGTCAGCGCTCGCTATAGAGATAAGCTAGCGGAGGTGCCCCGCGCGTTAGAAAAATCGGCCAGGTCGACGCACGTGATGGGTCCGGCGGTGTACAACAAACTGCCATCTCATATTACCACTGCGCCAACGATAGGCAGCTTCAAGTCACGGCTCAAACGCTGGCTTGTCGAGCACGCCTTCTATACTTACGGCGAATTCATTAATTTAAAATTGAAATTTTAATTTATTATTGTAGATTGACATTGTGAGTTATTGCTTATTTATTTTTGATTATTTCAATTATTATTTTATTATTAATTAGTATTTCAATTGTATTAGTGATTATTAATTATACATTGTTGACATGTTTATTTTTAAATGATTGTGCAATGATAATAATTTAATCTATTTGTATTTATTGAATTTTAAATAATTAATTTTAATTTTAACTGATTGTATTGTTACGATTGTAAAAGAACACTAATGTATTTCTATACTGTTATTATTAATCCAAATATTATTATTAATGCTATGGACAATGACTTGTAACAAAATGTTATCAATAAATTGATTATGATTATGATTATTTAAAAATATGTATATGTAGATTATGTAGTATATCAGTCAGTATGTCAGTATCTCTGGCAACCATATCACAAGCTTTGCTTAGTTTGGGGTCAGAGACCGTGTGTAAGATGTCCAAAAAAAATTATTCTTTGGGTAAAATAGAGGCCAGCATTTTGGTCACGTGTTGAGTCGACCAGGCGTGATGAAAGATCTTTGTAAATATTTTTTGCTAATATGTGTATATAACACGAGTAAATAGGTATCTTCTATGTAAGCATGCAACACCCTAGACTGTATATCAGCTTAACATAAGACATAGTGTAGTCTAACGCAAACTTATATTAAATCAGCTAAAAGCCCGCTGCTTCACCCGCGTTGTCTTAGTACTTGCGACGAAAAAATCGCTAATGTTGAACAAAACGTATTTTTTTATTTTGTTTGAAAAATATTTAAGCCAAGTTTCAAGTCAATCGGCCCGGGGAATAAAAAGTCTCACACAAACGAAGAGGCTGAATTACCCCTTGAGAGGCAAAATTTTCAAAAATCGTGCAATGTCACGTGGTAATTTTGCCTTTAAAGCGTCGATTTGTGGTTTTAATTTCAACTCGATAGCTTCATGCACTTCCGAGATAGGTCTAGATGGTCTTGACAGACTGACGGACAGATGGACAACAAAGTGATCCTATAAAGGTTCCGTATACTATACAAAACTGAAAATTAAATAATTGTTGAATTTAACAATAGGTAGATACATGTCAATACAAAAAAATAAAAATAACGTACGGAACGGAAATTACAAATTCAAATATGCCCTAACAAATCAAATAACCCACCCCTCAAATAAATCAAATTATTAATAAGCCCGTATGTTTTGTCAGTAAATAACCAGATGCTAAACCGTGATGGATGATTCGCCAAAATAACCTGTCATCGCGTAGAGGGCACGGCCAGACGGAACTTTCGTCAGAGCCATCTGGCCATCGTCACAGGGATCATGGGTTTCAATTAAATATATTACTCAATATCGCCCAAAATGTCGCTTGGTAATTGTTGCCTTTCAAACGTCGTTTGATATGTGGTCTTAATTTCAACTCGATAGTTCTACGCGCTTCCGATGTAGTCTTGACTAGCTATAGTTATTGTTCTAGCAGGTGAAAACAAGCGCGTAACGCGCTCTAACGCGCGCTTTGTTTGTAAGAAATTCACGATATTTTTTTTTTTAAATATGACATAAACTCGTTTAATGATTCGTTTTAACGTTATTTTACATTATCAAATATTTCTCAAAACAAAGTTAACGGAAATAAAAAAATACTAACCGCGTTACGTTACATTTTGTCGATAGAGAATCAGGCCTGATGTCTTGACAGTAGTTACCAGACGGATGGAGAGTCGCGTTGACGGACAACAAAGTAATCCCAGAATGGTTCCGTACACTATAGGTACAGTACTAAAAATTATAAATACTTCTATTTTTTCAATAAATATTCCGGAAATGTTTTAATCAGTAAAAAGCAACAGATGGTAAACCGTGATTTATGATTCGCCAAAATAACCTGTCATCGCGTAGAGGGCACGGCTAGACGGGTCTCTCGTCAGCGCCATCTGGCTATCCTCATACGGATCATGGGCTATTTTTCTATTAGTAAACAAATACTGACGTCATGGCTTCATTAATATTGGCAAGAGTTTACTGAGCGGTTAACTAGTTATATAAGTCGGTATAACCACGGAATTAATAGTATTACCGGTACTTCACTTACAGGGATTTTCATTGGTATAAAAACTATCAAGTTTTAAATTATCTTAACTTTAATATTAAGTACATATGTAGTATGTACTTAATATTAAAGTTAATAAACTTATGAACAAAAGCTCTGTTAAGTGCCAAATTGCAACAAATTCATGAAAGCTGTTTATTAGATATATCATCAGAATTTTATACACACTTACTCGTACAAATAAATATATTACCTCCTAGACTCATACACGTGTTTGACAACGTGTTTCTCACCTATCGCCGAAGTTAAGCATCGTTCGTTATGGGCAGTCTCCGGATGGGTGGCCACGGACGCCATTTAAAACTGAACTCTACCGTGGCTCGAATGACACTTGAAATTGATGAAATTGTGGAACTCTATGGTTTTAAGAGTTTAGTCTTGTTAGAAGCTATCGGAAGGCCTAAAATCTCTGACAACTACTTGAGGAACGTACCTGTACCCATATTTTACGCATTTTTGAAGAGCTCCTCCAGAACGGGTAGTAGTATGAGTGTACGGTACTTACTGGCACGCATGCTCAATTTCATAAACATTCTCACCTAGGCAATGTATGTCTAGTTAGTCACATTGCACGGGCGCATAAAGAGCCCATTCATAAGATTTTGCAACGGTCGGTGGCTGAAATAGTGGCTTCATGACACAGCTGGCACGGAGTCAAGTATGCGCCCGGCAGACACCCGTGCACTTCTTTGGTATAAATCGATTCGAGTGCTCGCCACTTTTATTTACTAACTGCTACCTATCTAATGGTATGTTTTGTCAATCAATCATGGGTCAAAATTAAAATCAAAATTTGCTTTACTCTTTTAGAATCGTCGATTTACAAAGGTACATTACAAATTGATAACATAATATTTACTAGGTACAAATTGACATGTTAACCAAATCACAAAACTTTAATTAAAATAATCCTATAGGTATCTAAAAAATGGTAATTATCTGCAATAGCATCGTCAAAAATAAGTAATATGAAATAAAATTAAAACATCATTCGGTCAATTTACAAAATTTTAATAATGTTCGTTCCAAATCTCGCTGTCGCGTGGATGCTAGTCAACCACGATTAGCCACGAAAAGAACTCATTTCGACGAGTGAAAAAGTGACAGATACATATTTTGCCATAACGCTGTCTCGCTCTGACACTACTAACGAAATAATTCGTGGCGCGCATACTAGCACGACTGCCGGGCAGTCTCGATGATTCCTCATTACAGTAGCCTATTGGAAAATTCTTCGTTACTGTAGCTTTTTGGAAAATTCCTCGTTACTTTAGCTTTTTGGAAAATTCCTCGTTACTGTAGCTTTTTGGAAAATTCCTCGTTACTGTAGCTTTTTGGAAAATTCCTCGTTACTGTAGCTTTTTGGAAAATTCCTCGTTACTCTAGTTTTTTGGCAATCTATTCATATTGTTATTTCCTGGCCATCATACTCGCAGCGAATATTGTCATCAGTAGCCGTATATTTGCTATATTTGGCGAAGCATAGGGATTTCAAGTGGATTTGATTAGACAAACAAAACGATTATGTAAATACGCGATCTTCCATAACCACCGGCTTATGAGAAAGGTATTGACATATTATTCCTATATCACAATTGACTTGGCATTTTTAATGTATATCAGAAATAAATAATTTCTTATTTATTCCTACAACTGTACCAATAAATGTATGTCCAAATACAAACCCAGCAAATCCTTATTAATAGTTTAAATCTGAAAGTGACTATTTTGTTACATTTTCGCACAGCAATTTGACATGGTCATTTCAAAGGTTAGAAAGTGACATGGGCTACTTTTTAATTCCGGAAAAAATAAAGATTCATGGGATAGCATAAAAATCAAAGCGGTTGAAGCCACAGACAAAAGCTACTACACGAATAAAATATAGCCACGTGAAGTAAACACAAAATAGCTGTAGTATTTTATATGATCATAAAATTTAAAAAAAAATAAAAATTACTGTGAAACGTGCTTAGCTCTAGACCTGACTAAAATACTAATATTTTAGTATTCTCAGTAGGACACGACAGAGAAATCTTTCAGGGAGCAATAAATTATTCTGAGTGTTCCATTTTGCCGGATAATTATGAAAAATGGAGTGTCATTTCAATTTACTGACAGATCTAGAGTAAATTAGAGTACTTACATAACTCCTTAATTTCGCCCATATACATTTACTAACTGAAATCTTTTTACAGTTCACTACTAAACATAGGCCTACCGTTGAACGACAATAAAGTCACTCAAGCAAGTCAATATTCTGTAAATATTTCAAATCGGTATTTGAAATATTTACAGAATATCTTATTAAATATTCACTTCAAAAACAAATATTTAAAATATAATAGAAAAATATTTCAGGGGGTCTCCCATACGATTTAATAACGGCAACACGAAGATGTTTGAAATATTCACAGAATAAGTTGTGTATTCCCTTTAAAAATAAGTAATTAAATTCAAATATATTAAAGGGGCCCTCAATACAGAACCCTTCGTGTTTGGCTTGGCGCACTTGGCTGATTTTTTTTTTGCAACTCGGTTGAAAAATACTTGAATGTTCTGGAATACTCGAGAATTACCTCCGTTTTCGGAATCGATTGATAAATCTTGTTAACGCCGCAACAGGCGCAACTCTTTAGCATAATAAAATGTCGATTTTCCCACAACAGAAAATTCAGGTCAATAGTCCTGAAGTGTTGCGTAATTCTCGCCGAAAAAACAACTTCAACGCAGACTGTTTTGTAATTTTGGTGACCCAAAAAATATGCTAATATTTCGATTGCTTTTCCTCCGGTTTCCACTTGAGCTCGATTCAAATCCTGTCGAATTGCAAATGACAAAAATTTAGCAATGTTTGTTAGAAAATTAAGGATCAATAATTCAGCTGTGTAACATGTAACAACTATCCAGCGTTCTACTCTTTTTTTACACATGCATCTTATTCACGTTTTCAGTTTAAATGGGGGCCTATTATAGTTATTTTTAATATTTTTTTCCAGGACATGTCTGTTTCTGCCTGAAAATGCAGTTTTAGATGTATAATTTCTATGATTTAGAACCGATTTTGATCGTCAATTTTATCAGGAATTTGTAGACGCGTACACTAAACCCAGAAAAAATGGTTTAGGTACAAAAAGATGAATCCTCATAATGTTGAATTCCAAAAAAGTATAATTTCCCATAATGTTGAATTGTGAACATATCCGCCTTTGTTAGCCAGCTCCTCACTTATTATAATAGTCGATAATTTATCAAAACTCAAAAAATGAATCGGTACAAAACGCAGACAAATATGAGATGCGTGCCTTTCCGGTGTGACCAATAAAATCATATCTATTTTGCTTTCATAGCTTTGTCTAGGGCTATAAAGCAGAGGTCGCATACCAGACAAAGTGCGGGCCATGTGGTCTGTCTGTTTGTCTTCAATCATTGCTCAATGCGCCTGTCATGGATTGGCGTGCTAATAACTAGGCCAGCTGAGATTTAGAGCTGGAGGACGCGATGGGAAGCTTAAAATCGGGTGGTGGAACGGCACGGTACTGGTATCTAACAGTATTGTGACTCGGCCCTGTCCTTGAAATATGTACCTACAACGCCACGTGGCCACACGGAACGTATCACGCGCTAGGGCTGCCCGCCTTCAGTATTTTAATGTCATCTACTTCTTCTTTACTACTTCTTTCTGATTTCTTTCTGCTATGATGTACTGTACAAGCCTTTTTAATAGTCCACTGCAGGACGTAGGCCTACCCACGAAGGGTGTTTGGGCCATATCTACCACGCTGGCCCAGTGCGGGTTGGTGGATTCACATACGCCATCGAATTTCTTCTACGGACATATGCAGGTTGCCTCACAATGTTTTCCTTCACCGACAAACCAATGGTGTTAAATTCCATACATAAATTCTAAAGAACTCATTGGTACCACCGGGACCGGGATTTGAACCCACGACCCAATACCACGACCCTTTATGATGTAACATAATTGCCGAGTGTAAGAGGTCCCAAAATATTTATTTATTATTTAATTATATTAAAAAAAAATTCGTTGTGAATAAAAAAGGAAACGTTAATTAAAAATAAATATTGGGTATTTGATGTTTTAGGGTTCCGTTAAAAAACGAGGAATCCTAAAAACATAAGTCGAACGCTTACTAGTTACCAACCCACTCGTTCGTGCGTCACTACGGCGCGCCGTGACTGACTAGCATACCGAGAGCATACCAAACTCCGAGGCGCGGAGGTATGATTAGCGCTCCGATCGTTTGTATGAAGACGCAATACTGTTAGATATCATTACGTGGGAACGGTATTTACAATGAAAATACGAGAAAACACATAATTGGACATTATCTTTAAAATCAGCCAGTTGTCGCACCAGGTTTGACCACTATATTATGCTGTATTGTTGTATTTTACCGGTGTACAAGTTGTGAACAGTTAAAAGTTAATCCGCCTTACCACAAAAAACTTAAACACACCTTAAACACTGTCTAACCGTGCAACTGTCTAAATTAAACATTGTCTGAATCGTGCGTAAAACTTTTGTGGTAAGGCGGGATGTATCTAATATATCTATGTTCATCAGATGCTAGTTTCATACTGAAGTTTGGAAATCAATTGGCAAAACTGTTTTCCGATTCTGTTACTATCCCTAAAACTATGGATTAAAGATATAGAACTCTTTTGACGAAGATTACGCAGTAACAACTGATTTATTTATCTCGAGCTCGATTGTTGATACCTACTGATAGGTATTTATTCAACCGTGAAAACACGATTAGTGAAAATTTCCTCTTTCATTTTTCTCACCAAAAAAGGGCTGCTCAGTTCGGTTCACTCCTTAACGTCATTCAGTCACTTGGATCTCATTTTTCGGTAATTTTAACTGAAAAAATTAATATTTTTTTCAAATTGAGAGCAAATTACATACCTAAATCTGAATCTGAACGATGTTATAACAGTATGTAGGTACGAGGTATACTAGAATTACCGTTTAACTTTATAACTAAAGTTTTCAATAAAATTTTATAACAAAATTCTTTCAGATCTGCCACTTTGAAGTTTGGTATCTGTGTCGCGTCCTGCTTTTCTGATTTACAAACACTTTCCAAAGTGGCCTGTTTAGATGAGTGTTACAATATTACAAGGTGAGTTGAGAAGGTGAGTCACTAACATCATCATAAGCTGTAATACGTCCGCTGTTAGATACCTATAGGTCTCCTCAATAAATCTTAAATATGACCGGTTGTCTGCGCCTTGCATCCAGCACTATCTTGCGGTTCTAATAAAATGGTATGTAAATCTAATGTTTATGTAGCTGAAGACATCCTGGTATAAAGCTATTTGATTTAATGTCAAGTAGCCAAGATAAATTAAGACATACTTACGAAGTCAAACAAAGTGTTGCTTTACAGAGCGCATTCATTTACAGTGGTTGGCAATGAACTATTTTTTTTGTGTAGAATGCATTTGGCCACCAACTCGCCTGATAGAAAGCGAAGTTGTAGCCGAAAAATAAGCTAAAAAGCTAAGTTAAGTAAGTTTAGTTAAGCTTTTGCTAAAGGACCAGCCCAAATATCGAAAAAAAAACAGCGATTTCAAAGGTGAATTATATTGTAGTCAGTAAATATAGGTGATAATTAATGATAAGTAAGTACAATGACATCGTACTTACATACATTGAAAATACCCGTCGTCTGGAGATGTTTCTCCAGACGACGGGTATCACTCAGTAAAAGTTACACAACACAACAAATACGTGTAATTGTTAACAACAGATGTTAATTGTTAAAGAATCTTGCATAAACATAATCGTTTCCGGTAATTAAAATAAACAATCACACCACGCGGCAACAGAAACGTAACAATAATGATTATTTCGAACAAAGCAACTGAAACAATTTTGTGATTTTTCCGGAAGAGTAGTCACTTTTCAAGGGTTGTCTGGTGCGCAGAAAAGTCACTGTATCTGTTAACTAGAGACAGAGCTATTACAAAAAGAGAGATAGCGCTGTTGCCGCTTGAGGAAATTCTCAACCGCAAAAATGTATGGATAATCACTATCATTAGTTGTCAACTGTCAAATATACCTATATGTATTGGAATTTGACAATATCGGGACAAAAACACGGCAACTAGCTATGATGATACGAGATATATTTCATGTCTCTTTCTAACTCATGCCATAAAAATAAATAAATGCATATCTTTCTTTCATTTTTCGATCGACCACATTATCCTTCTAGTAACTTTAATTTACTAGGTAGGTAGTATCTCCTTTCTGGGTCCAGTTGGTAATAGTAATTCTACTTTCATAAAGATAAAGATATCATTTATTGCTCTAAACTGTGCACAGTAAGGCGTTATAAAATTATTTAGACACAACAGCTTATCCTAACGGACATGCAATAGGTATTTGTTTTACTTACAATTTAAGGCTTCGTGTTTCCCTCTTACGCCTAGATGAACCAAATTCGGTCTTATATTTGCATTCAAAATTAGACAATAAAATAATAATTATAACTAACCACAATAAAACTTAAAGCTGTTCATACTATTAGCACTTTTATACCTACTTATAAAAAAGAGATTTTATACCTACTTATAAAAAAGAGAAGACTTAAATCCTAAAAGATCATTTTAATATAATTATATACATATATTAACTAAAGATCTTTGAAGTTTTCTCTTTTACTCTTTTAACAATATTTACATAGCATCATCAATTTTTATTCTAGATATTATTTTTCTTATATACATATGTACAGTTATAAAATTCTTTCATATTGTAGAAGGTATTATCTAGTAGCCATTTCTTTAAACTACTTCTGTATTTATTTCCATCTACAGATTTTAAGTGTAGTGGTAAACTGTTATAAATTTTTATAGCAGAGTAAAAAAATGTTAAATTTTGACACTGGAACCCGTTTGCAAAATATTAAAATTAATAAAGGCACTGTCAATTTTTTAAACAAAATACCTATATGTACCAATATATACTAAAATACCTATGTGTACCTATTAAATCTCGACTAGGCATATCATTATCAGCCCTTTATTAATTTGTGTGTTCGGACTATTTCTCCTAGCTAAAGGTTATATAGGTAAATGGGTACATTTAATTGAGTAAATTGTGACTTCTCAAGCAGAAACCGGAATCAAGAGCAAAGAACAATGGACCAGTTTTTCCATCGTTTTTTAACACAAAGGGTTTTCTCGCATTTTCTTCAATGGCCGAGTACCAGGAAAATGTTGAGAAAATTGACGTTTTTTCTATTAATTACGGTCGTAACTAGGAAACATTGAAGCTTAACAACTGAATTAAAATTTCTTGAAAGAAACTTACAGCAATTAGTGATTTAGCGCCTGTTGTTCATGTACCTACCTGAGTGATATAGTTCCTTTTTGCCTCAATTTTTGTTCTCTAAGTACGACAAAAAAAAATAAAGTTTACTGCATAGATTGAAAACAGTTTGATTATCTACTGTCCAATAAAGAGTATCATACTAATATTATAAAAAAAAGAAAGTTTGTTGGTTCCTCTTTCACGCAGCAACGGAACAACGGATTGACTTGATTTTTGGCATGGATATAATTCAAAGGCCGGAAAGTGACATAGGCTACTTTTTATCCCGAAAAAATAAAAGGTTCCTGTGGGATAGTACAAAAGTCAAAATACCACGCGGGCGGAGCCGCGGGCAAAAGCTAGTAAAATATATACAATACTCAGAGAGTGTTCCTATTGACGACAAACTTAATATATTCTAGGAAATATCAGTATCATAATCACGACCAAATTTTACTACGATGCCAACCTGAAAATCGCGAATAATATAACAAAGATTGCTCTGTTTGGAAATATTCGAGTCAATCAACTGAGAGTCAAAAAAATTACAAACTTTCCTAATTCTAAGGGCTTACTTTTTTCTACTTTACTAAGTAAGTACCTAAGGTTTAGAAACCTTAGGTAATTACTTCCTAACTAATATTGTAAATCAGAAAGTGTGTTTGTTAGTTTATTGGTTTGTTAGTTTGTTCCTCTTTCACGCAGCAACGGAGCAACGGATTGACTTGATTTTTGGCATGGACATAGTTTGAAAAACGGAAAATGGCATAGGCTACTTTTTATTCCATCCCATGCAATATCCCATAATCCCTACTAAAATTATAATTGTGAATGTAAGTTTGTTTGTTGCGCTTTCACGCAGCAACGGAGGAACGGATACCTAGACTTGATTTTTGGCATGGATTTAAGGTAGTTCATAGGTTGGAAAGTGACCTAGGCTACTTTTTACTAAATAAAAGGATTACTAAAGAAAAAACGCGGGCGAAGCCGCGGGAAAAAACTAGTAATATTATAAATCTGAAAGTGTATTTGTTTGTTTGTTCCTCTTTCACGCAGCAACGGAGCAACGGATTGACTTGATTTTTGGCATTGACATAGTTTGGAAGACAGAAACGGAAACTGACATTTGCTACTTTTCATCCCATAACCTCAGAGCAAATAAAAAAACAAGAGGGAATGTCGTTGAACAGTCAAGTGAGACCGGTTTTTTATACATGTGTGAGTGCGTCGGTGTTGCGTCGCCATAGTTCGGCTATCAAGCCAAGGCGTAGTTTCGTTGTTCGTGGATGTGTGTGTAATTGTCTGTACACTGCGATGCGAAGTTTTAGTTGGCTTCACTTGTTTGTTCACAACATTCTTTCTTGATTTTTTTATTTGTTCTGTGCCCATAACAATAAAATGTTCCTATGCGATAGGATAAAAACAAGATAAAAATTAAAATACCACGCGGGCGAAAGCTAGTTTCTAAATAAACCAAACCAAAAGCTAAGATTACCTAAACTTCTTTGTTCAAAGACGTTAAAATACTTGTAACGTTTACAGAAATCAATTTGCCGGTGCAGTAAATATGATATCAGATTGCTGGGAAACCCTCGCATCGCCCTGCTCTGCACCGGCTTTCAAGGATGTTGGCTTGAGAGCTTATTCTGTTAGCATTAAATTTTTTAGTAATAATGTATATTCAACACTTTTAATTTAAAACTTTTCTCGATAAAGCACGTGTATTTTTTTGTCTGATGTACCAAAAATGTGAGATAACGGTCATCAACGTTGAAAAGAGAGTGTCCTTAACTCTAAAGTAGGTATACGAGATAGAATCTTCTAACTTACTGAGTTTATAGACCATTTAAAAAATATTTTTTTACATTTGCACACAGCTCCGCTGGGTTAGCTGGATATGGCCCAATCACCCTACGTGGGTAGGCATACGTCCTGAAGTGGACTACTAAAAAGGCTGGTACAGCTCAGAGGTTGTTAGAAGAATATTTTTTAGCTATTTTTCTAGTTCTTATTTGCTAATTAGCAAGTTGAAATGGCAGTGAGCAGGGCTCATAGCTCAAAGAACAAGATGGCCGATGGGCCGTAAAGTTATCGAATGGAGACCACAGACAAACGTAGGACGTCCACCAACTAGGTGGACTGACGATATAAATCGCAGGATCGCTTAATGCAGGCCGCTTTCAATCGGCCTTATTGAAAATCAATAGAGGAGACCTATGTCTATCAGTGGACGTTTTACGGATAATGGATGGGTGATGAATATATATATATATATATGAAGTAGTCAACCATCTAATGACGTCATAAAAATTGTTTTTAACATCATCATAATCATCGTTACCACCAACGGAAGCTTATCATACGTGTGTCTCGACACGCACTTGACAACTTATTATATGTAGATGGGTACGTAGGTACTAGTGCGAGAACTTGATTTTCTATTCGATTTTGTAGACGTTATAATTTCCACCAATTTATTCCAGTTACTTTAAAACTACTGAAATAATGTGAATACACTTTGTTTGACCATTTCGTGAAAATTCCGCACAAGATAGGAACATGGGGAATTCAAAACGGACATATACAAACTACGAGGAACAGAAACCAAGTAACAAAAAAGTATCCTCAATAATTGAGGACCCCATTCCCTTTAGAAGTCAATTTAAATATGTACAATCTTAAATCCTTCGATTGCCTATCAATTCTATCGTATACCAGGAATAATTCCAGATTCAATTTGCAGTTTCACGTGAATTAGAATTCAGGGAAGCCTTTCTGCCGTTTTTGCTACAGGGGCCATTCTATGACCCCAGTGTCGTTGCCCTGCGAAGCGGCCCATCTATCTTGGATGTCCGGATTACCAAGTACATGACTAAGGTCCATTATAGCGTTTGAAGAGGGTCTGCAGTTGGCAGAAAAAATGTTTTCTGTAATTAATCTTCGTGGAGACATTTTTAATGCTTCTCTGTAGGGAACTACAGACATCTCCATTAAGTTTGGTAGCAAATTGTATACATATAAAATTATAAACTGTTATTTTTGTTGGTTGCCTATATAGTCGGTATACGGGCGAAAGTTTTACGTGACAACGACTTTGAGTGGTAAAATAATTTTAATGTGAATATTCATTCGTATAGTAGGAAGAAGGATGAAAATGTCTGTCTCTCTCGCTCTTAGGCGGGCTAACCATGACGCGTGCCTCTCACTCGCTCTCATTGTGAGCGCATAACGTGAGCGGAGCGTAACGCAGTTTCTTGAAGTGTCACCCGGCAAACCAATTTATAAGACGTTGTCACGTCAAAAAGAACCTAGATTAATAAATGTCTATTGGTATACATATAATAAGACTAGTCAGTCGAGAATAAAATTTCAGGTAGTTAGAATTTTCGTTGCAATCGCGGAGTTTATCTGTCAAGAATAATCAAATATAGGTTCCCTGAACGCAACTAAAGTTCAAGTTCTCACTTAGTTTTTTTATTCTCAACTGACTGACCTAGGTAAATACGGTTCATTTATTAACTTTTTTCATACATATATATTAACTGAAAACTCTGATCCAGTAGTCGTTCAGAGATTGTTCAGTCTAAAACATTATTATAAAAATATTTTAATTACAAGCTTTTGAGATCCTGAATATCATGTAGCAGCAGAATGCTGGTGCAGTTCCGACTCGATCATTAGATCAGATCCATGGTACCATATTATTGCATTGTCACGCGATATACATACCTATGCGTGCAAAATTTCAGCTCAATCGGAGATCGGGAAGTTGGTGAAATTTAACTTGCAAGATTCCACCCGAATTCATAATTATACACAGGTAGGTACCTACATCAAATGCAAGTTGTAAAAGCTTGTAAAAATAAAAATGCTCGCCCGTCTACTAAATGTGATGTGAGATTAACTTCGGAAAAAAACATGAGATACATTTTAATGTCAAAATGTCTACTTAAGTACTTTTAGACGCGTGACCAAAATGCGGGTGTTTATTTGGCTCAACGTATAAGCATTGCCATTCAGCGTGGCAATGCTGCCAGCATGCTGGGCACGCTGCCAACTGGCTGTGGGCTTGAGCACTTGGATTATCTTTAGACCTTCAAGGGTCTGTGGATGATCCAATTGCTTTCTATGTAGTAGTAGTGTAGTATTGTCATTAATAAAAAAAATAAAAATTATAAGAAAAAAAAAAGTACTTTAAGTATTTTAATTATATTGTACTCTTTTATTGTTTTATTGTAAATTGTGTGAACAATAAAGCGTTTTCTATTCTATTCTATTATATTCTATTCTTAAGTACGTGTAATCAAATGTATTATACCTACTTATGTAAAAAGTTTAAAATCATTCTTGCAAGCAATCGTGGTAATGGCGAGGCGTGCAGTTTTAGACTGAGACTATTAAAATAAGTGCAAAATGCAGCTTCCAGAATAAGTTTTTGTGTATCGAGTGCAACATCGGACCGTTTCGGCGTTGCCTTCGGACCCTAATGGCGCTTTTATCGATTTAGTGATGTCCATTACAAAATATCGTGTCGATATTAATATCGATGAGTCATCTTTAACTGGGGATATGCATATATGGAATTAAATAGAGCGTTAACGATAATATTACGAATACTAACAAAACAAACCAACGAGAGTACCTAGTACCTAGTTGGTCTGTATTTTGTTCTCATCTTCTTCTCAGTCATAGGACGTTCACTGCTGGACATATGCCTCCCTAGAGATTGACAATAAGACTAGTTCGAAGCGGCTTGCATTAGGTACGGCCTTGATGTTTTTACAAGCTTTTATTTAGTTTCACCTTTCCGATGTCTGTCATCGAATCTTGCTAATTAAAGGTGACGTCCACAAGTGGTAGGTATATTATTCAGAAAAAAATCGAACCAAGATAATATATACATCATTTGAAAGCTTGTTTTATGGGCTTCCCAAAAATATTTAATTTAGATTTTTTTACCCCTCCAATTTTTTTTAAATGTAAAAAATAAATTGTATGAAAAAAAAACAATACTTACAGTTTATTATTTTTTCTAGTTTAGCAATAATAAATTGCTTCTATCGTTATTTTACTTGCATTCGTAGCTGATTATACGACATCCATCTCTTAATATGCTAAAATTTAAAAGTATAACCTACCAGTGTGACCAGTTAGTAGGTACAATGAGAAAAAAAAACACTTAAAAAGTAAGTCTAATTGGTAAAAATGCTTTTATTTAACAATTAGGAGATTACTTAATCAGGGTTGCTAGAGATAATCTACTTATTGAGCCAAATATATTTATTTATCCTAATAAATTCAAAATTAATTTTAAAAAAATCGGAGGGCTATTTTTTGTTTTTAACTGTTGTAATAGACTCAGAAAAATATGAACTTTCTCGAAATGTAACGAGTGTTGTGGTTAAAATTTTTGATTATTATTATACCAGCCTCCATACAATTTGTGGACATGTCCTTTGATTCACTTCCCGGTCACTGATTGATACTGAAATTTTGCATATATGTGTAAATCGCGATCGCTGATCTGATGATGGAGCTGGCTTGGCCACCAAAGGAACTTCGCAATGAAACGACACAACTTCGTTCAAGTTTGGGCTCATTTAAATCTTCTTGGCGAGTAGTTTGTCTTTCGATAGGATAGGGTAAGGTAGGGTAGGTAACCAGAGTCTGATGATGGAACTGAAAGGTGGTCATAGGAACTTTGTAACGAAACGACGCAACCCTATCGAGTTTCGGCTCGTTTGATTCGTCTTGGCGAGTACTTGTTCAGTAAAAGCTTGTTTATTAGAATTAGAATTAAGCATGACCGACTTCACCCGTGTACAGAATTCGCGAATATTTTGCACGGATCGATGTAGCATTTTCCACATTATTGTTGATTTATCTAAAATGGCTCAGCGGATTTCGATAAAATTTAAATGGGACTAATTTCAAAGTATATTCTTTCCAACAAAAAAATAATTATTGAAATCGGACCACTATGAAAAAAGTTATGCGTGGTTATACATAGGTAATATATATCGAATTGGGTACCTCCTCCGGTGGTTCGTCGGTCAAAAAAGGATTTAATATAATTTTTGTTATTATCGTAGGTTACCTGACTACCTTGTATTGCCGTTACGCGGTCTCTGGTCGAGAACGTTTCTACCCGTAGGTCATCATTTTTTCAGTGAATGCTTTTAAACATTCTTAACACTGACTTAACACTTTTGACTAACGTCAAAAGCTTTCAGACGGCTTAAACAGTCTGAGACCAGGACTAACCACAATCTTATACAGTGTCCTAAGTATCAAACGCAAATTTTTTTTTAAGGGCGGATCTAGTACATCTAGACAAACAACTTTTGTACTACGATTATTGAAAATTCGCATCTCCATACATTTTGCCGCACGTTGACCAACTTTTTGTATGAAAAAGCTGATTTTTTCTTCGTGATTTTCCAAAAGTCCTAGAACAAAAGTTGTTTATCTAGATGTACTAGACTCGCCCTTAAAAGGTTTTGCGTTTAATACGTCTATAATACAAGCAGTTGCCATAGTTAAATTTGAGGGGGTGACTGAATCGCAATGCTTAAAAGGTACTTACCTACTATTATTAAAGTAATACATTTTTACAATACCTGTTTTATCATAATATACCTACAAATTGTTATTTTGTGGTTTTAGGTAGGCACAAGATTTCTCGTTTCAGTAACGTGTCACTTTATATCTAGTTCAGAGTAGCGTTTAATCGAACTATGAACCATGTGGAGGTTCCCGTCTAGCTACGGAAAGGGATATATTACAGTAAAGGACATTTCCACAAAATAAGGCTGGTATAATAATAATCAAAAATTCTAACCACAACACTCGTTACATTTTGAGGAAGTTCATTTTTTTTTGAGTCTATTACATCAGTTAAAACCAAAAAAGAGCCCTCGGTTTTTTTTAAAATTAATTTTGAATCTATTAGGATAAATAAATATATTTGGCTCAATAGGTAGTTTATCTCTATCAACTCTGATTAAGTAACCTCCAAATTGTTAAATAGAAGCAATTTTACCAATTAGACACAGTTTTTAAGGGGTTTTTTGTCACATTGTACCTACCTACTATCTGGTCACACTGGTAGGTTATAATTTTTAATTTTAACAAATTAAGAGATGAATGTGGAAGAATCAGCTACGAATGCAAGTAAAATAACGATAGAAACACTTTATTATTGCTAAACTAGAAAGAATACAAAGCTGTATTATTATTGTTCATATTTCTCAATTTATATTTCACATTTAAAAAAAATGGAGGAATAAAAAAAACTAAATTAAATATTTTTGAGAAGCCCATAAATCAAGCTTTCAAATGATGTATATATAATCTTGGTTCGATTTCTCTCTGAATAATTTACCACTTGTGGACGTTACCTTTCCTTCAGAACATTTATCTGATCTACATTTCAAAAATTTGTCTTGACTGCAAGATTCAAATTTACGTTAAATGCATCGATAGTATACGAGAATCCTTTCCGTTGCAGTCTTGATCAAGCTAGATCACATGACGCTATGAGTCTTATGGGTAAGCTCAAAATAGCCCAATTTGCTAAGGAGATGCTTGAAATCTCTGTGCGAGATTGAATCAGCAGCAGTTGTTCATTAAGGTGCCAAGCCCAGCGGGTACGGAAATCGCAATGGCAATTGGTCAGGGCACATAGTTCGAAAAACGGATGGCCGATGTGTCCACAAAGTTATCGGCTGGGGACCATGTATTGCGCAAGCGCAGCGTAGGACGTCCACCGATTACGACTAGGACTAAGTATAATTAAGACAACCAACCAAAGCTCCAACCAATTCTAAGTGGTAATATTGAAAATCAGTAATGGAAGCTTATTTTCAGTCTACAACTGATAGATGGATGACGCTCACGATACATTAGTTAAAAGATCTGTGGATGAACCGAAGTTGCCGAAAATGCTCAACAGATTAGCACCTTTGACGTGTAAACGTACCTGTTTATCATAAATATATAAGTACTGTCAGCCATATTTTGTTCCAAATGAACTTTAAGTGCACTGTGGCCTACCTACACGTGTATTTCGTAGTTATAACCGCTCCATAAGCCCGATTATAGAGGCGCCAGCGTAAATTAAATAGCAACGTAAAAAGCGTTCTCTCTATCGAATGCCTAAAGTGAAAAAAAAAACGGAACTATGCTATTTAGCTAATATAGTTACGCTGGCGCCTCTGTAATCGGGCTTCATGTCGTTGCGACTCAGTTCAAATATGCATAATAAGGTCAACAGGTCGAGTTCAAAGGATTTATTAATTTCAGTTTCAGATCACAGAGCAACTTGAGTTATGAAAGAATTTTCATTATTCATGAAGTGTCAATATTGAGACGCAATATTTCTAAGATAACTTGTTTATTTTTCTTTTTTATTTGAGTGAGTGAGTTTGATAGGAAAAAATCTCATGTTTACGATAAATTAAATAAACTAAAATATGTAAATGATGGATATTATTTGACTAAAACGTAAAATCGACTTTAAACCAAGAGGAGAAGTAATGATATCCTATTCTATTTCTGCAGGCGCTGCAATTGAAAAATGAATTTCTTTAAATATGTACTTACCAACTGAACCAAAGTAAATTATATTTAGAACCTCAAATAACGGTGGAAATCATGTAACATTGGAACAAAAGAAAACACGGACATTTAGTTGCCTTTTCACCAATCGATTGAAAAAAAAAACACAAATAAAGTATGAGATTTCGAACCTTCGTCATAAAAAAGGATGTGTGTCAGTACTGTCAGTTAAAGCAAAGTTAAAATTCTAATAAGCCATTAGTACATTGTAGTTTATCAAAAATGACTCAAACAACTGTATCAGCATTTTTTTTAATAGTCCACTGCAGTACGTATGCCTACCCACGAAAAGTGATTGGGCCATATCCATATTATCCATGGCCCAGTGCGGGTAGGTGGATTCACATACGCCATCGAATTTCTTCTACGGACATATGCAGGTTGCCTCACGATGTTTTCCTTCACCGAAAAGCCAGTGGTGTGAAATTCCGTACATAAATTCCAAAGAACTCATTGGTACGGGACCGGGATTTGAACCCACGACCTCACGATTTGGTCAAAAATGAATTAATGAGACCAAAGTGGCCTACAAAGTAACGTCTTACATATTATAAAAAAAAAGATTTTCAAAAAGCAGTCATACAGATACAATTACAGTTATTTTCATCTCGTAGACTCAAACTACATGGTAGGCAACCTGAATCTTAGGCCACCTACCTATCTCAAAAATAGGTAATATTTTGTGAGTTGAGTCCTTTCTACATAACGTTCAATTATGGTTTAGACGGGTACAGCATGAAAACGAAGAAAAACGGAGAGTACGTAAAAGGAAAGAGAAAAATCCAGTAATAGATACCATTTGATTTATTTTTTTGGAATGTTGTGAATCTTTGGGTTATGTTTTTCATCAAATAATTTATCTTCGAACTTCATCCCATCACTATCGCTGGACCAACACCACTCAGACATAAGGTCGCGAGACTTACAAGTAATCCAATCTCTTTTGATTCCTTGTTTACTTCCATGTCAGACATCTTCAGTTGTCTAGTCCAGTGTTTCCCAAACTCTGTCCTGTCATGATCAGGTGATTTTCATACTAGGTATCCTTAGGTACGTGACCCACTCAATACTTTTATCCCTCTCCCTTCTCACTGGTTACAATACACGCTAATTGTTTTTTTTGTTCAATTCCTGGCTGGGTTTAAGCTAAGATACAGTCTAGTCTAGGGTGTAATACGTTTACCTAAAGGTGTACATACCTGTTTTCTCTTACTCCTAATATGAAGACTCCCTGATTGCTACTATAAGTGACTAGGTGTACTTCGGTGAGTGCGCCCAGGAGTTGCACAATCTGGTCCCACCTGCCCCTTTCTTCTATCGCACGGCTAGACAGACGCGACCAAAGCGCCACCCTTTTATGGTGGACATCCCACGCGTTAGAACCAAACGTTTTGAGTCCACATTCCTCATACGAACTGCCAGAATGTGGAACGCTTTGCCCGAGTCTGTCTTTTTTTTATTTATTTTTTTTATTTCGAATAGGTTTGCGTTTGACTACACACTGCCTGATGTTAAGCAGATGTGCGGTCTAGGGTGTAGCACGCTTATCTAGAAGATACCTATTTACTCGGGATTTGAAGACACTCACGTTGTACTTTAACTGTCTTTCCGTTAAAGTACAATGTAGGTGTCTTTAAATCTCGAGTAAATAGGTATCTTCTAGGTAAGCGTGCTACATCCTAGAACGCATATCTGCTTAACATCAGGCAGTGTGTAGTCAAACGCAAACCTATTTGCAATAAAAAAAAATATTGTTAGTATGGTAACAGCTGATTTTATTTTTGAGTTTTGACAAAAGCCGCAGTACAAAAGTTGTTAGTTTGATGTACAGAATAAGCCCATAAAAGGATGCTAATTGATTAGGTATAACCCTGTGTATCAGGTCATTAACTGCGATCCGATGTTTTATTCTCATAACCCGGTACTGGACCGCGACACTCGCGACCCACAATTTGAGAAACGCTGGTTTAGTCGTCTGTACAATGAGACCGTTTATTACCGAGTCAATGGCCGGAGAAGTTACTAGGTCCCCTAGGAACCTCTATTTAGACATATTTATTGGTAGATGCTTATACGAGCTTTGACCCTGAAGATGGGGTTTTTGGGACAGATTTAAATACTGATTTGAGAACAAGTTTTGGTTCATTACGGACAAATGATCTTACTAACTCAGAAATTCTAATTCAATTCTATTTTAGAACTTCTTACTCGAATCAGATATGAGGAAATCCGTAGAAGAACTAAAGATACCTACCGACATAGCCCAACGGATCGGCAAGTTGAAATGGCAATGGGCAGGGCACATAGCGCGGGGGACTGATGACCGATGGCGTCGAAAAGTTCTCGAGTGGAGACCACGAACCGTTAAGCGCAGCGTAGGACATCCCACAAGGTGGACACTGGACAGATGACCTCATTAAGACCGCAACAGAATCGTGTTGGATTCAAGCCGCTTCTAACCGGTCATATAGGAAATCCATAGGGCAGGCGTATGTCCAGCAGTGGACGTCCTATGACTGATGGATGGATGGATCTTATTTACTATTTAGGTATAACATATTTTTCGCCAAAAATGGAACAAATTCAACCGTGTACAGAATTTGAATAATTCGCACGGATCGATGTGATGTCCATGTACGATTTCAATGAAATTTAAATTGAATTATGTACCTCTGAAACATGATCTGCGATACAAAAAATATTTATTGTCATTATTTGGCCATTTGGCCAGTTGGCGAAAATGTCGATGAGCATACACAAAAAAATACATACATACGAACATAGAACCTCCGCCTTTTTGCAAGTCGGTTAAAATACTGTAGGTAAATCTCTATCACAAACTTTTGAAATATCGTCAACGATTTGTGTTTTGAAGCACAGTGTATTATTTGTAATGTAGTCTGAAAGTTTGAGTCCTAGCGTCGCCCCAGAGTCCTTGGCTCACTAACACATCCCGATCCTGGATTTTTGAACTATGATGTCCTTGACTTTTCAACGCTGTAGGTACTCTAAGTTGAAGTAAGTAAATTTAAACTGCAAGAAACTGATTTGAACTAAAATTTTTGATAGTCCCGTAGATCTGTCTTATTCACTTAAGTAGGTACCTGTTTCACATTGGATATTACATCTTTTTACACAGAATTTTACATCTGAGCGCTACCGTGGCTCGGACGATACGTTAAATTGTAAGCCCCAATTGTTATAATCGTTTTGCCATGTCCAGCCTTCAGGCGGCTTAAAAACCTATACGAAGTTTTTACATTTTTGTTCACAGATCTACGTTGCAAGACTTGCATTTGTTTACATATTATGTTTTAATGGATTACGAGTATCTTTATTGTATTCTTATCATGATAATATTTTACGCAAATTAGGTTGTTGCGCGTGCGCAAGTGGGTTGGTCACGTTTCAATCGCATTATTTGTCTTCACTAGCCTCGTCGGCACGGGTACGATGTCCTGATCGCAGACCCGATGCATTTATGATACTATTGTATAGAAAAGTGTAATAGGTACAAAATAAACATTTGGTGCCGATAGCCGTGGCGGTCAAGAGGTAGTGACACCCGCCTTACAATCGTGAGGTCGTGGGTTCAAATCCCCGGTCCCGTACCAATGAGTTCTTTAATTTAGATTTTTTGACCCCTCCAATTTTTTTTCTTAAGTTCTTTCGAATTTATGTACGAAATTTCACATCACTGGCTTTTCGGTGAAGGAAAACATCGTGAGGCAACCTGCATACCCTGCAACTGCATAACTGCGTCCATAGAAGAAACTCGATGGCGTATGTGAATCCACCAACCCGCACTGGGCCAGCGTGGTGGATATGGCCCAATCACTCTTCGTGGGTAGGCCTACATCCTGCAGTGGACTATTAAAAAGGCTGGTACAGTACAAGACGCGAGCCAGGAGGCTGAAAGGCAATGAAACCTTGACTAAGTCGAAGCTGCAAAGTCTCAAGCATCGACGTATGGTGGCGTGTCTGTCAGCCTTCTATCGGATACACTTCGGTTAGTGAGTACGGCTAGACGGACGCGACCAAAGCGCCGCCCTTTTATGGTGGACATCCCGCGCGCTAGAACCAAACGTTTCGAGTCCATATTCCTCATACGAACTACCAGAATGTGGAACACTTTGACCCGAATCTGACTTTCCGCTAAAGTACAATGTAGGTGTCTTCAAATCCCGAGTAAATAGGTATCTTCTAGGTAAGCGTGTTACACCCTTATATCTGGTGGGTGATTCTGTATGAAAACAAGCGTGTAACGCGCTCTAACGTGTTCTCTATTTTTAAGAAATTCTTATCTAAATATTTATTTTTCAAATATCATAACTTAAACTCAGTTGTTTATTCATTTTAACGTAATTTTATATTTATTAAATGTTTCTCCAAACGAAATTCACGGAAATAAAAAAAATACTGACCGCGTTACATTACGTTTTGTCGATAGAGAATAAGGCCTCTGCTTATATCTGCTTATCATGAGGAAGTCTCCGAACAGTAAACCTCGTGAACACAGTTCTTTGATCGAATTTTCATAAGCGTATCTCGACTTGATCGATCGATCGAACCGAATCGATCTTGACATGATAGATTCGGTTCATACTCGCAAATCTTGTCAGGATTTACTTACATCTTAAACGATATTGCCAAATATTATCGAAATTGGATGACAAATAGCACGACAGCAATTTTCCCCCTCATGTGAAGGAAATACCCCTCCCATCAAAAATCGCCCACGACAATAAAAAATAATTACCTAATTAGACTAGAATTAGAACTAACCATTATACAAATACATCTGTAAGTATACCTTTTATCGAGATTCGTTGAAAAATGCGACCTGTAGGAGGAAAATCAACATACGGACAGATGAAAGCAAAATCGTCGAGCTAAAGCAAAGACCTTCGCTTAGCATCGCTTTGGTCAACGAGTTAAGACCTTCGCTTCGCTTCAGACAAAAATCGGCCAAGTCGTTTCGAAGGAGTTCGGGAATAAAACTGTGACAATAGAGAATGTACGGTTCAGCAATTCCATTCAAAACCTTTATCTATAACAGTACCACAACAAAAGGGGCAGAACGTTCGACCTGATTCTCAAAACGTGTCAATGCTGTATAGTTTGAGAGCACGTTTGTTTACTATGCCATTATTACGACTTTAAATTCTATCTCTAGGATTACTAGGAATAATAATGGAAAATGCAGGGCGTTCAACGCTGTGACGCAAGACGTATGGGGTGTATAGATGAAGGAAATGTGATGATGTATAGGATGTGATTGATATCTTTACAATGAATAGATTTTTTTTTAATGAAAAAAATACTAGACTCAAAAAATACAAAACTTACATAATCAAAAACTACATAAACTACTACTATACAAATATATCGTATAATTTATTTTGAAGTTATTTATTTTCCTTTTTATAACCAAATAAATATGTAGGTATATTCTAGATAAGCATGCTACACCATAGACCGCATATCTGGTTAACAACAGACAGTGTGTAGTCAAACGAAAGCTATACGGAATAAAAAAAAAAATCGCGCGTCTGCTTAACGAATTTTCACGCAATAACTTGAGAAATTAGTAAATAAACATGCACGATAACTCTCGGTGTTTTCCTTCCCTCTTTGAAGTTAGTGGGAATTGCTTAGAAGTTAAGTTTCCGTTTAAATATTGCGTTTAATTGAGTCTGAAACCTAACAGTTTCTACCAAGAGCAGGAATTAGTAACAAAACAACGTTACATAATTTCACGCAAAGGTATATATATATCACGAGGTTAGTACATAATATTTTGATTGCATAAACCACACCGTAACACTCATTCTCTAGTCTACTGCTGAAAATACTTAACCTATATAAGCGATTAGTCCATAATCACCAGTGTCCTTGGATTGCATCTTGGTGCATTCATAATATGTTATTTTGAATACGCTACACCATTTCTTCAGTTCAGAAAAAAACCAAACGCAATAAAAACAAATCAGCTGTTCCAGACAAAGTTCTATATAGTCTCCCAAAAACGTGAGGAACAGATGATTTTCTTCGCTATTGTTGGTTTTCCAAAAAATGCATAACATCTTGTCGTCCGGAAGTTTTTGACCTATGTGTGTTGCCAGTGATATTTACGGCACAGAAACGTAGTCTCATCATCCATCAGCCGAAGGGCGTCCACTGCTGGACATAGGCGTACCACATGGATTTCCAAAAAGGCCGGTTAGAAGCGGCCTATATCCAGCGCGTTCCTGTGATCTTTATTAAGTATATCGTCAGTCCACCTAGTCGGTGGACGTCCTACGCCGCGCTTGATGGTCCGTGGTCTCCTTTATGGCCCTATCGGTCATCCGTTCTTCGAACTACGTGCCCTGCCAGTAGTGTAGTCTCTCACTATGAGCTTTTTTAGTAAGTTCCAAGTAACCCAACTGGCTACGCTCTCCATAGCCCTAAAGAGACTCCGAGTATAGACAGAGCTTTGTCTATACTCGGAGTCTCTCTGCGGGACCGAATCAGAAATGAGAAAATTCATATAAGAAACAAATAATCAACATAACCCAGCGGATTGGGCAGCTGAAATGGTAATGGGCAGGGCACATAGCGAAGATGAATATCGAACGAAGGATTCGAGTAGTCCTCGAGTGGAGAACATCGTAGCCAGCCAGCGTAGCTTAGGACGATCAACTACAAGGTGAGGAGATAACCTCATTAAGGATCGCACTGGATATACACTGCTTTCAAATGGTCTTATTGGAGTTTTATCGGGGAGGCTTAAAGCCGGAAACATACTATCGGACGCGGCTGACGGACGCGACTGACAGCCGTGACCTAGACTATGAAAGTACACTGAGCCGTGCACACTATCGGACATAAGTCGCGGACGTCACCTTCGGACGACCTTGAGCGTTCGGATGTCCGAGAGCGATCTGGCACACCGGATGTCTTAAGACTGTGCACATTGCTAAGTCGCGGCTGTCAGTCGCGTCCGTAAGCCGTGTCCGATAGTATGTTTCGAGCTTTAGTCCAGCAATGGACGTCTTATACCTGAAACGATGAGGTTTAATTTTATAGATAAAGTTCTTCATCTTGATGTACTCAAGTTGTCCTTTAAAGTTTTGCATA
This sequence comes from Hypomecis punctinalis, assembly GCA_949316475.1. Lineage (NCBI taxonomy): Eukaryota > Metazoa > Arthropoda > Insecta > Lepidoptera > Geometridae > Hypomecis > Hypomecis punctinalis. The sequence goes on from OX438795.1 coordinate 26,769,566, forward strand.
ATTTCTCTACTAGCAGCCCGCTAAAAAAGTCACCCACTGCTCTTTAACAAAGTTAAGTAACTTCAGTAGTTTGGTAATATCCATGGTCCGCATATATTCCTGTGTATGTATTCAAGGTGTCCAACCTTCTCCTCAGATTAGAAGTGGCTTTGACACATTTACCTCATTCAAGCTGCGTGCAAGGTGAAACCCTTTGAAGTTAAGTTGGAGGTTTACTGGGAATTTCAGGAATGTATTTCAGTGAACTGTTAATTTCATTTTCATACTGTGTTATGAGCTTACTTGGAACTAAATCAAAAGAAGTAAATTAAAATTATCATTGTGGATCCCGGTTATGGTTCTTTAGAATGTTTTTATTTTATTTATTACATGTAATCAACAGTGCTACATAATCTACAGTTATGAAAATAAAGCCGAAAAAGAGTTCAGCAATTTTGTATTTTATATGATTTACATTATAATAATATTGTGTACAGTGTATCACCTATGTGAAGTTTGATAATATAACAGTTTTTGTACCGATCTCAGTTATCAGGGCGCAATTATTCCAAATTAATGTTTGCATTACGTATTGCTTTTGTTGCATGCATTAAAAGTGTTTTTTTTTCCGCTTAGCTTCTGTGGAGAGATTTACAAAACTTTAAAGCGTAATATCACTTTACAATAAATAGCATAATATTTTTTTCCAAAAAAATGGCATGACCGACTTCACCCGTGTACAGAATCATTACATAGTATAAAACAAAGTCGCTTTCCGCTGTCTGTCCCCATTTATGCTTATATCTTTAAAACTACGCAACGGATTTTGATGCAGTTTGTTTTAATAGATAGAGTATTTCATGAAAAATGTTTATATTAATATTACATCTGTGCGAAGCCGAGGCGCATCGCTAGAACGCATATATTATGTACCGTTCAACATTTTTCACATTATTGTTGATTTATCAAAAATGGCTCAGCCGATTTCCATAAAATTTAAATGGGACCAATTTCGAAGTATACTCTTTCCAATAAAAAAAATAATTATTGAAATCGGACTACTATGAAAAAAGTTATGCGTTGTTATACATAAAAAAAATATATACTCGTCGAATTGTATACCTCCTCCGGTGGTTCGTCGATCAAAAATACGAGTCAAAAATGAATAAAAAAGACTGGAGTGCTATGGATGCATGTTTTTAAGCCAGCGAAACCAGCGTGGCTATATTTTGGGAGAAAATCATTTAACTGTTATGGATCATCGACGCGACGAAAAAGACGAATTTTTCAGCACCAGCCGGGCTAGGATGCGCGCCACGCAACTTTATCTTTTGACGTGTCAGAACGAGACAGAGTTATGGCAAAAAACACACGTCGAAAAACAATCGAAAAGAGTTATTTTTGTGGCTCTTCGTGTTCGTATGCTTGGCTTACAGGAGAAGATTTTTTCCTGTGTGCTCCAACCTTTACTAATTTCAATTACCACAACATTTCAATACATATCTATTAATAGTCCGTGGGATTATGTTCTGATTTTATTCGAGAGTCAGCTCATCATGCAATGAGGTCGAGTGCTGGCTTCAGTACGCGCCAGTGGCGTAGCGTGGGCTTGTGCCGACAGGGGCGTCTCAGGCCTTTTTAGGGTTCCGTACCAAAAGGGTAAAAACAGGACCCTATTACTAAGACTCCGCTGACCGTCCGTCCGTCTGTCTGTCTGTCTATCTCTCCGTCACCAGGCTGGATCTCAAAAACGGTGGTAGCTAGAACGTCACAGATGACGTATTTCAGTTGCTGTTATATCAAAAAATACTAATATCAGAAAAAAAATATTAAAGAGTGGCGCTCATACAACATCGTTTTTCGCTCCCTATTAATAACGGTGACAGATAGATGCTTGAAATTTTCACAGAATATTAAGTTAAACATTTGCTTTAAAAATAAATAGGCAATTAAATTAAAATAAATATTTAGGGGGAAAGATACATACCTGAAACATAATTTTTTGCTCGATATTAATAACAGTAACAGGAAGGTGCTTGAAATATTCTCAGAATATTTATTATGTTATATATTCTCATCAAAAATGAAATATGTTAAGGGGGGCTACCTTACGGTACGGAATTCTTCGTGCGCAACTCTGACTCGCACTTGGCCGATTATTTTTTATGCAGGGGGATTTTTTTATGGATAACAGCCTTCCTTGGGGACAGTTATGGGTAGATATGTGGGACTCCGGCTGACTGGTCGTTATACCCACTAAAAAACCCTAGCACCACAGCGCTTTGGTGTCGGGGCTATCTGACAAACTTTCATGTTCAACCGTGACTCCGAAAAGGAGCTTCTCAAATCTGAGCCAGGTGCCTGCAAGTGCTCAATGTCGTAGATTTTCTGCAAAGGTGGAGGTTTTATTATTTCACAGAATAATTACAGATTACTAGTATAAGGGTAAAACCTATGTGCCGATACAGCAGAAATCCATTACTTTCAAAAAGCTAGAAAGTACATTCCACGTGAGATAATTGTGCTTTTTGCTAAGCCCGAGCTTTTTATTACTTTTACCTACTAAATTGTTCAACACATTTTTATTTCATTTTGTGTTTTGAGGGTTGTTGTCTGTTCGCGCTTAGTGCAAGGAGTTTTTCTTGCACGCAGCGCGACCAGAGCGAGCAAGAAAAAACGCACATATGTAATTATATTTCGTAAATTGCGGCTTCGCGGTGCTTAGAGCCGTTTATTACGCCACCTGAAACCATGGCTTCCTCTCTGCCCCCTTTACTATGAAACTAATACTTAGTCCAGCCCTGTCTTGTAATCTGTGACCCTGCTATTATAGAACTTACATGCATTATTCTTACTAATCAATTCAGTTACAATCAATTCAATCGATCAGTTCGATCGTGAAACTAAAAATAATATAATGTTAAGTGGTAATATTAATGCGCTTTTCTCCAAGATATTTATTTAGTTATTATTTTTTGTTTTATATGTGTTTGTTTCATTATTGTATGTTATGATACGCGATCTTTTTCTTGATATTTACCAATGTATAATATATTTTTAAACTATTTTTTACCCGCGGCTTCGCCCGCATACGCAATATATTATTATAATTTATAGCCTATGTGTTATTCTGATATATAAGCTATATTATTGCAAAGTTTCATCTCAATCCGTTCAGTAATTTTTGCGTGAAAGAGTAACAAACATCCATCCTCACAAACTTTCGCGTTTATAATATTAGTAGGAAATTGCCTAAAATGGAAACATAAAAATATATCGAACTTTTATTCAGTTGTCTTGAAGTAGCTCCAAATCGATCCACTCGATTAAAAAGTAAAATCGTTAGTAACTATTTTACAAATTTAGTCTTAAGTTAATTAAAATATTTTCGCGCTCACTGCGCTCGTGCAATATTTGTGCCCTTAGTTGGTAGATACCTATTTTAAGGGTTAATCTCGTGGTGCTGAAACCTGAACACACCCATGTTTTTAAAGTAAAAGCTTTGACTATGAAACGAAACCAAGTAAAATTTGCTCATTCTTTTTGTTGAATTTAAAGTATCCTTGAACTAAATACGAAATATCTTTATTGATCATGGGAATTAATAATTTTGCAAATATTTATTTCGACGAAATTTAAACATCAACTTCTTCAATAACTTTCAATACCAGCCCCTGTACAAATATATCTAAAGATCTTATCTTTATCTACAATATTACTTGAAATTATGTTTATCTTTCTTTAGGCATCTGGAGAAAATTGAATACAAAATATTCCTAAAAGCTTTCATTGTGAGGTATCAAGCAAAGGAAAATAAGGAAAATTTCTAGGAATGATGCTTGATCCACTGACATAATGACCCACTTTAAGACCTTGAGCTATGGGTTCTATATTATAGATAAATGGGGCAAGTTATTCTCTACGTAACATGCGTTACACTTTAAGAACTTATGTTGTGTTAGTACCAACGACATTAATAAAACCTAAATTTATTAATGTCGTTGGTTAGTACTACAAAGGGATATAGGTCAAGCATAGAAATATTATTGCAATAAGCTGTACTTACTAGCTAAGTTCAAGTTATCTAAATCACGTATAAGACTTTGCAGAGACACGCAAAACTCTTGAACACAATGACATTATTACTATTTTCATACTACCAGTCTACCCGTGACCACGATTGATGCAACTCGGTCGAAACGTCGGGATGATGAGGTATTTATTTATCGTAATTTGAGTGCGCGATTAGTCCCGTCCCGTAGTATATACTAGTATATAGTAATAAAGAAAATTTGGTCACAAACTTACTCACCACCATTATCATTATCAGCCGTACGACGAACACAGCTGGACATGGGTTTCTCATCGAGTCTTGAGAAAACTGTTTACGTGAGACGGCTTGCTATATCTATGTAGTTAATCTATAGTCCACTTAATTGCTTGAATTGTTTTATTTTCAGTGTGATTGATTTATTATCTAATTAGTGGATTTTATTTTACACTGATCACTCAAGACGAATAGCCGTGGTGGTCTAGAGGTAGTGACACCCGCTTTAGAGGTCGAGGGTTCAAATCCCGGTCCCGTACCAATGATTTTTTTGGAATTTAACACCACTGGCTTTTTGGTAAATGAAAAAATTGCGAGGCAACCTGATTACGTCCGTAGAAGAAATTCAATTGCGTATGTGAATCCACGAACCCGCGCTGGCCAGCATGGTGGCCCAATCACCCTTCGTGGGTAGGCCTATGTCCTGCAGTGAATTAAAAGGCTGATACAGTACAGTACTCAAATCGAAAATATTAAAATCCGCACGAGTCTCATCAGTTTGCATCTAAAGTACGATAATAATAGTCCTTAATGCGAATAATACGAACCCACAAATAATGCGCTTCCCGTCATAACTCGTGCGCCATAAATCTGTGTCGTAAACAAACGCAGTTGCGTGCAGACTTGCAGTCCGTCGGGAAGTGGAGAGAGCCAAAACAGAAATGTAGCGGTTTCAGTTGCCTTGGAGAAAAACAGGAGATGCCGTGGAACCTCCTTCATCCGGCCCTCAGTTATACGGATTCTCGATTATCTGGACTACGACCGCGATCACATAAAAATATTTTTCAAGTTAAATCCATACACCGACATGTCTAAAGTTTCTTAACCCGACCGCGCCCCGCTATTGCTCTGCTCTTCGCGAATTGTTATTGTTTTGGTTGCTAAGTGTACTCTGCTGCGCAGTCTCTGAATTTAAAAATTTCGAAGAGTAAACGGAGATAACAAAATATGAATAGCAAAAATAATAATATTAAAAAATGGAGAGTGGTCGTACGTTAGCTAAGATGATAAGACAAACCACTTATTTCATTCATTCGATTATCCGAATGCTAAACAACAAGAAGTAGTCCGGTTAATCGAGGCTCTACTGTATAATCATTTAGAGATAGAGAGAAAAGGTAGAGTGTGTGGAGTTAGTGACTCAGCGATGCAACACAATACCTAAGAATATTTGCACAACACAATAACAATTATGCTTATTATTAAACTTGCAGTGTATGTACCTATGTATGTATACAAGTTCGGGTGGAATCTTGCGAGTTACATTTGACCAATTTCCCGGATACCGATTGAGCTGAAATTTTGCATGCATATGTAAATCGCGGGACATAGCAATAATATGATAACATGATGATGATGTGATGATGGAGCTAGAAGGTGGTCGTAGGAACTTCGCAACGAAACAACATAATCTCATCAAATTTGGGCTCATTTGAATCGTCTTGACGAGTAGTTTGTCTTTCGATGGTAACCAGGGTCTAATGATGGAGCTGGAAGACAGACAGACAGACAGACAGACAAAACTCTTTATTTACAACCACAATAAGAAAAATAAACACTATTTACATATATACGACAAAAATATGATTATAAAGTGGCGGCCTTATCACCCATGGCGATTTCTTCCAGGCAACCTTGCACGAATATGAACTGACAAGAACAATACATAGTGGCCTTAAATAGATATTAATAAAGAAAACACCTATAAATAATAAACTAAATATACTTATTCAATCTAAGTTTTAAAGTTTAAGTTTTGGAAGGTGATCATAGGAACTTCACTCCGACAACGATGAATAGATCTGTGAAATGTTTAATTGCTAATTGTAGATTAGCTCACACCACAGGCTCACACAGAAAAGCGTGAACACAGCGTGAGTCTATTATCCTGATATTTCTACGTTTTATACAGGGTTATTTTTAATCAATTAGCATCCTTTTAGGGCCTTATCCTGTACATCAAAACTAACAACTTTAGTTCTACGACTTTCGTCAAAACTAAAAAATAAATTGGTGTTCCATAGAAAAATATCATTCACCCTTGACCAAATGTATGGAACGTTTGATTTTTTTGAGTTTTGACATAAGTAGCATAACTAAAATTGTTAGTTTTGATGTACAGAATAAGCCCCTAAAAAATGCTAATTGATTAGAAATAACCCTGTATAGTAGATACCTACCTCATTTTCAATTGTTTATTTCATTTATTTCTCAACATAGATACAATGATGTAGGGAAGAGCGGGGCTGAAAGTGCCTATACTTGTGAATGTCCAAAAATACATTAAAGATTACAATTGAAAAAACCTAATTATAAAATAACATTGGGATAGGCACAGATCAGAAAAAAAGGGAGACCTGTGATGGGCTTTTTGCAGTTCCTACCTACTTACTTTGTAAACACAGAATAGCAAGACCTTGCTGGTCTTCCCGAGCTGGCGACTGGCAGGAAGAAAGACCCCAAGGCCGCCGCGGTCCACAAACTGTAAACAAAAGAAATCCATTAACAGCACGAAGCGTAAAAACCTCGATTGATGACCGAGGAAGAGGCGAGGCAAAGGTCGATTGAAGAAGTTTTTGTGAGTCCCTTGAAAGGTCTGAAAAAATATGCACAAAAAGTCGTGTAAAGGTAAACAAAACAAGGAAGTTGGTACTAGATGTAAACAATGTTTTTTGTGCTTAGTGAGAAATTAGCGTCAGGGAAATACTTGCAAACCTGCGCTCTAGAAAACCTACAACTAAATAATATTTACGCTGGCGCCTCTATAATCGGGCTTATCGGTAAATACCTATAATAGCAACGTAAAAAGCGTTCTCTCTATCGAAAGCCTTAAGTGAAAAAGAAACAGAACTATGCTATTTCGCTATTATAATTACGATGGCGCCTCTGTAATCGAGCTTATTGTATCTACTTATACACTGAACTACTGCTAGACTTTTTTTTAATATATGGCAGTCACATCAGATTAGAGCTGGATGAAACGGTACTACTGTTTTTGTTTATTTTTTTTTTTTAATATGGCAAGTGTCTTTATTAACTACCACTAAATATAAGACTTCTATCATCTAAAACTACATAAACTACTACTACATTGTACTATTTTGTAGGTATAAAGCTGCCTGAGACACGACCTTTACAAACACCTTAAAACTTGTTTAGATAAAAATACTTTAAGAAATACAAATTCATTAATAAATTAATTTAAATACTGAAAATACAACAATGGGTTACTGTAGGTAATGAAATAGACAAATCTCAAAGATATCTAAGTCTAATTTTAGATCCCGGTTTTAACCTATTAGCAAATTGAAATGCCTTCAGGAAATCCAGGTGAAAACATGGATTTTTTCTCTCTCAACAAATTACGTAGTTAAAACTGCTTGAATGTAAATAGAAAAGGAAAGTTTCACAATTTTTGTTACGAGTCCAATAAGCTAGATTCTATTACATCCACCCAGTAATATTATGTCATTTCCAAGTGTCGCTCAGGAACCACCGAAGCGCCCCATAGCGTGGGTGCATTGTACCCAGCTCATAAGATATCGGATAAAATATAAGAAGGATTTGAACGTGGGCAGCCCACCAGATCTGATCAAGTAGCTACGCTGCAGTTGACGGAAAGTATGACGCAAATATCAAGCTAATGTTGTTGTGGATCTAACTTAGTACAGTTAAGGCGAAACCGCCGCAAGTTCAAGCTACGGGGCGGTAACGCTTGGCAACAGGATACAGTGCGTCGAAAAAGTAAAAGATAATAGACGTAATACTTAGATGATACAAAAATTGGTTGTCGGTAAAATCGATTTATGGATGATAATTTTAGGTTATAACGTCATAAGAAAACATTGTAGATCAAAATAAATTCAAAAGTAGTTTAAAGAAATGGCTACTAGTTAATACCTTCTACAAAATGAAAGAATTTTATAACTGTACAGATGTATGTAAGAAAAATAATATTTAGAATAAAAATTGACGATGCTATGTAAATATTGTTAAAAGAGTAAAAGAGAAAATTTCAAAGATCTTTATTTAATATATGTTTATAATATTATAATGATCTTTTAGGATTTAAGTTAAAATGATCTCTTTTTTATAAGTAGGTATAAAAGTGCTAATAGTATGAACAGCTATAAGTCTTATTGTGGTTAGTTATAATTATTATTTTATTGTCTAATTTTCAAATATAAAACCGAATTTGGTTCATCTAGGCGTAAGAGGGAAACACGAAGCCTTAAATTGTAAGTAAAACAAATACCTATTGCATGTCCGTTACGATAAGCTGTTGTGTCTAAATAATTTTATAACACCTTAGTACACAGTTTAGAGTAATAAATGATATCTTATCTTATCTTTATCTGTAGATTCAACAACTGAAACAAGCCGATCGCTTAGGCCTATCGTGCCTCTCTATCGCTTGTTCCACTCTCTTGCTTGCACGCTCCACTCAGGCGGAACGTGCCACTATTTCGTGCGTCCGGCGTTCATGGATTTATAAGATGTCTTCGAAAAATATTAGTTCATTAGTTAGGTTATCAAAAAATATTGGACACGTAATTTTTATTTTGTTAATCAAATGGCGAACATAAAGTAGGTAGGTACATCAAAGTGCAGGAGTGAAGGCTTGTGACGTCACTACTGCGTAAAAAGTGTAGATACGAGTAAGCATGACGTCATTCGAAAATTTAACGGGCTTCATTACTAAACAGTTTGCAACAACATATCTTGACCTCAATCATATTTTCAACTATCCCGCACATCACTACTCACCTAATATTTAGTCAAGCACGATCCTTTTAGAGTAGTGTAACCACGAGGAAAAAAGTTTCCTCGTAGTCACACTGGTGTAACAAAGCGGTGTAACCACGAGTCTGGACCCGGCTTCTCATGTTTTGTCATCTATGTAGGCTATTGGTCTGACATGCTGAATTATATAAGCCAGTCCCGAAAAACAAAAAAGATCACATCCCAGTTAAAACAACAGTCATATGAAATTTTTTTTGAACAAGCATTATTATTATAACTAATTATTATAACTATTATTAGTCTAGAAAAATAGCATGACCGACTTCACCCTTGTACAGAATCATTACATAGTATAAAACAAAGTCGCTTTCCGCTGTCTGTCCCCATGTATGCTTATATCTTTAAAACTACGCAACGGATTTTGATGCAGTTTGTTTTAATAGATAGAGTAATTCAAGAGAAATGTTTATATGTATAATACACCTGTGCGAAGCCGAGGCGCATCGCTAGAACGCAAATATTATGTATGGATCGATGTAACATTTTTCACATTATTGTTGATTTATCAAAAATGGCTCAGCCAATTTCGATAAAATTTAAATGGGACCAATTTCAAAGTATACTCTTTCTAATAAAAAAAAATATTGAAATCGGACTTCTATGAAAAAAGTTATGCGGTTATACATAAAAAAATATATATACGCGTCTAATTGTATACCTCCTCAGATGGTTCGTCGGTCAAAAAACTACTTACTTATGTAGTATTTTGGAATGTACCTAAACTTACAAGCGAATTTATTTAATTCTATAGGTACCTACAAGCTTCGCCTTATGGAATGTTCCAGAAAGACATAACTTTATACCTGATAACAAGAATATAATAGTTATTGAGTGTATTACCAGACGAGCCTACTACGCATTCATGTCAGGGGTAGATTTGATGAACTTGACAGCTTCTTTGTGTTCTGCTAAAGGTACTCGTATATACCTGCTAGATTTTGTAGTTATTAATATTGTATTGAGTTAATTATAACTTGATCCTGAACGTAGCCAGAGTGTTTATATCTAGCCAGGCTTTCAGCTCTAGCATGGTAAAGAGACTGAAAGGGATTAAACCATTTTTGTCAACAGACAGACTCTGGAGTCTGTATAACAGTAATTTAAATAAAAATAAATAAATAAACAACGGGTTACACTCCGAGAGTGCCGGCAGAAGTTTTGTCACACTTCTGCCAGCACTAGCTCTCTCCGTCTTATGAATTTTCGATCAGGTCACGTATCCTGACGCGAGTTTAAGACGAGGCATCGGGCCGAGAGACACGAAAATGAGTACTTTTGAATGCGGAATGTGAGAAGACGAATGATATTGATTCAAATTAAAAAATATCATAGATAAGGAAAAAAATTAAATTTGTTTAATGAACCGGACAAAATTTTGAAAAGTAACCGATTTCACTAAAAAAATCACATATACATGTCGGATAGTGGAGCAGCGTCATCTAGTATTAATAATAGACATAGCATAGTTGGAAACGTCAAATGTCATCTGTCATTTAAGCGTCAAGTGAGAGCTGTCATTTGAACGTCAAATGTCAACTGTCGTTTAAACGTTGAGTAGCAACTATCATTTGGGTGAGGTCGACACAGAGCCTGTGGTATGGAAATAACAACTTCGGTCTCGAGTAATTGGTTCACTCATTTCTGGTTGATCTATGGTGGAAGAGATTCGTTCGGTTCGTTCGGTGGATGCCGGCAGTTTAGATCTAGGACTGGAACGGGCACGTGGTTCTGAAAAGGTTGCTGTGTCGAACTTTCCACGTTTCCATAATCTTAAATTATCGTAGCAATCCTGCTGTAAAATTAACTTCATTCGATCAAATCTAGAGAATAAACGTGTAAACTACAAAGCGCATTGTTAATTTTGGCGTTCCTGACATGTTGGACCCACATGATGACGGGTCCCGGGAGCTCCCCTCGTCATACATATATATACACTAAAAAAAAGTTTAATAATTCGAATGCTCAGAATTATCAGCGACAACACCCCATTATTTTTACGAATAAAATAGCCAGACCGCTATTCTATTAAATAGACCGAGAAGTTATTTTTTTAATGTGTAGGTACATTATGAGTAAATAATTAAAAACTCACTGCCGCCCGCCGCTCTGGCGCGATCCCGTCGAACGCGACCGCGTAAAATTTGTCAGAGTGAAGGGAGAATTTTCGAAACAATAGCTTATCAATGCGTCACCTTAACATTTTTTAACCAACCCAAAAAGTACACAACGCCGTTAAAGAAGTTTTCACACAAAAAAAAAAACATTGTTGTCAATTGTCTATATCAATCCATACCTACCTAATTTGTTTCCTCTTCGAAAGTATAAATTGGTTCAATTTCGTTTAACAATGACCTTAGACTCAAACATAATGATCTCAGACTAAGGTTCCTGTTTTCAAAAAAAGTTATACAAAATTCGTCTTGTTAAGTTAAGAATTCCTTTAAATGATAAAGAATTAATCTCAGTTGCACTTTATCATAAATAAAAATTCTAAAAACAGAAAATCCGCTCCTGAACTCCCAACATTGGTATGATTCATCTCAATAAGTAGGTGTAAACAAGAGATGCAGCCAAAACAACAGTTCTTCAGAACACTAAGCAGCAATTAAACTCTCGGCCTCACTAAATGATCACCTTGTCCACACCTGGGGCCTTATTGTGTAAGCGCTCTGACGTTCGAATTTGCTTTTTCTCCTGCTCGCGCTAGTTACTCACGCCACGAGAGCGAGCGGGAAAGCGAAGTCGAACGTCAGAGCGCTTACACAATAAGGCCCCAGTATTATTGAAAGAGGATTATCTCGTTATAAGTAATCTTTCTCGTAGCTTTTCTGATGAGTGGAAATGAGATACTAAACATGATGGTTCACAGAAATATGAAATGGCATCTTACACTCTAGCTAGGTTATTGATATCTGACTATAAGAAATATACCAATGATGGAAATGTATTTACATTATATTATGGTGCCTCCACACACACCGCGAGGCGACACGAGGGGACGCGAGCACGAGTGTGTGGATAGTGCGCCCGTGTCGCCTCGTCATTCCTCGCGTCTCAGCATGGCTATTGGCTAACGCCTCGTGACGAGGGCCTCGCCTTTCCGCCTCCTGGAGTGTGTGGAGGCACCATAATGTATGTGGAATGAAAGAAGCTTGTTAAGGCTGATCATCTCGGTAAGCGCGCGAATTTCTTTTTTTTTGCGATTTTTGCCTTTCACATTTATAGATAAATTAGGTACTCATTTTAATTTTACAAAAACTCATTTAGCGGCTATGAATAGGTTGAGTTTACGAGTTACATACACCTAAAAACCAAATAAGTCGACAGTTTATGCAAGAAAGTGCATCAACTGATTTATTCCTTAGTTTTTAGTTATTGGACTCTTGTGCATGAACTGCTTTTATATAATATATGACTATTTTGGTTTCTAAGTGTAAGTATATATTTAACACTAACTTGAACTTACAATGAGTATTTATCTGTAAATGCCAAAAAACCCAAAAATATTTGTATTTCGCGCGCGACTCAGTGAATCCACCTTAAGAATTTTTAGGATTGAAAGGACATTGACATTGTATTTTTGGCTATACTTTTATTTACACAAAAAACTTGGTTACTTTTATTTTTGATTGTATTTTTTTTGTTACACTAACATTTTTTTTATTTCTTTTTGGGCTGCGTTTGACTAGGTACATATAGGCCTGCTTGGCGACCTAGGGTATAGCACGATTACCTAGTTACCTATTTACTCGGTATTTGAACTATTACTTTGGTAAAATTATTTTGTGAATATATTTGTACTATTTACTATAAAGTTTATAATTTAAGCAGATTTTATAAAATTGTTTTCTTACGATTTCAAGTGCATCTAATGTGTTTACGAAATAGAGAAATTTTGACTTTGACTTTATAGAATATATCGCTCATATGCGACAAGAACGGGTTATAAGATTTATGTATCGTTTTGGAATAGTACTATAGAAAAATCCGCCATATCGCGCTCTATTTGCTACTAAAACGGGGTATTTCTAGCGCTAATAATGACCTTGTTATGAAGGAAAGAGAGAGCAGGAACCGTTCTAGCACCGTCTTTTACGACTGTGAAGTTCGTTTCAACATCGGCACATGTCAGTTGTCTCCGAGCACTCAGTGCGGGAAGGTGCTGTTCGATGGCAGCAAAAACGTGACATAGCTAACGTGTCGCGTTTTAGTCAACAAGGTAAGTGCATTAATTTAGTTATTTCCGTGTTGCTAAAGTGTAACATCATGGTTTAAACCATTATTGCTGTAAAATAATATTTAATTGATTTATGTGTTGGCTTTCTAGTAACGTTTTACTTGCAACAAATTTATATTTTTTAGAAATAAAAATATATGTACCGCTTTAGATGACAAATAAAATCTTTATAAGTTTAATTTAATATTAAACATCACTGTGTATCTCGTTGTTGTCTTAAAGTTTCTGTACATTTTGTCGTGATAGCTTAAGTTGTTGCGTTACAGATGAAGACACATTTCGAAAACAACCCCTTATTTTTTCAGATGGAGTCACGATACAAAAAAAATAGGTTTTACCAACTAAATATACAGGAAAGGATACAGAAAATGACCATTAAATATGAAATTTTGATTCAAAAAGTTTATGCGTGTATATTATCATTATTATTTTATATACGATAGGTAAATGTAGCTATATATTATATAAATGTGTATAATTTATTGATATGTTTGTTAAGTAGATATTAGTATTATTTTTGTTAAGTGTTTGTTGATAAGTTAATCAAGTCTTCTTTCTGTTAAGGCCACGTTTTTTTGTCAACTTCTATTTTCTATCCGTACTTGGTTGCCTGGAAGAAATCCCTTAAAGCGATAAGGCCGCCAGTTAGAAACCTATTAATTGTATAGTTTTGTACCTGTAATTTGTTATGCTGTCATGATTTCTATGATTGGAAAATGTGTGCAGCCAAATCAGCTTTGCTCTATACAAAGACGATGAGAACATTCCGGCTAAGATCAGCGAGATGAAAATAATAAAAATAACAAAAAATAAGCCTCGGGCTATTTATTTCAAACACTCTTATGCAGAGGAAAGCTACAAGAGGGCAAGAGTCATGAAGAAAAAAAGAAATTGAAGTAAAAAAAGTGTACGAAACAAAACCTGGAATATCGGAGAAAAAAAGCAAACCTAATGAAATTAGTTAACAAAAACTTAATTCCACGATATTATCGTTTTACGAATCTGTGTAATGTTACGTACGTAGTAGTGTAACTACTACTGCATTTTCTCTCTTTTTTTTATTCTGATGTCAGTTGATGTGTATCTATTGGTAAGAAGTTTAGTGAGGCGTGACTCTGATGTCAGTTGATGTGTATCTATTGGTAAGAAGTTTAGTGAGGCGTAGGAAAATGAGACTTCATTATTCTTAAGACTGATATAAATAGTACAAAAAGTAGTTTAAGTAAGTTAGGCTCAACGTTTGTAACGGTGTTTTAGTAACACTTCTTTTTAAATTACAGAAATGTTGACTGCAAAAACGTATCTTATTTTATATAATATTGTTAGTTTAACAAAAATATTACCAAGTAAAACGTGATATGTCTGTATGTCTAAAGAAAAAAATAATATTTTTCTAGAAAAACGTAACAAGTGTTGCCGTTTTTTATATTAAACATGATAAAAAATTGAAATTTGTGGAATATAACTTTAGCATGTATTTTTCTGAAAATAAAATGTTTAACCCACATACACATTAAAAAAAATATTTAAAAATCTCAATAGTTACGGAAACATAGAAATTATAAAAATTTCAAAGTCGTTTTCTGAAAAATCACGTTTTCTGACTTGTCACGTTCTTGTCGCATATGAGCGAATATGCAATTATTGTTGGATGGGATGATCAATACAGCAAAGCGGTCCCAAAAATATTGTTATTTAGTTGAGCAACAATAATTCAAAATACGATGACAAACTAAATAAGTAATATTATGATAAAATGCTGAGACGTTTGCAGCTGCGGTGACTTAACAGTTTATAACTTAGATCATCTACAAAAAAATACACTTTATCAAACTAGTGACTTATTAGGTATTATACAACAAATTTATCATGTCATTCAAAAATCATAGGTAATGGTTATAGTGCTGAAAATCATGACTTTCCGCTTTTCATGCCACCTTTATCAAACTTGTTTACTATACAGGGTTACTGGTAACTTTCTCACAATCTCTTAAGATCGTGCATCGACCAGTTTTCGCGTTTTCTGTAGAACATCAAGAAAAACCCCTTGAATTGTAAGAAAATGTTATGTTTTGGTGCCAATCGCTTGAGTAAGAAATGTTGGACTTTCGTACGTCTTAGTTTTTCAGAAAAGTATTTAGTTTATATACATACTTTTCTCTGATGGTTCACTGAACTATAATGTGGCATGACGTCTGACACTACGTTATTAATATCTGACTATTAATGTCTAAAAAGAATCACAAAAAATAGGGCCTCAATGCAAAAAATAGGCTATTATTTCATTGTACATATCTTGCGAGGTATCACATGAAAAATCTTTAAAAGCACAAGCTAAAACAGGCTTTCAATTATTTTTATGATGTGTGATTTACGATGCATGACTACAAAATTAAAAAAAAAAACTTTTTATTTTCAAAATTTATACGGAACTGTGCGAGCCTGACTCGCATTTGTCCATTTTTTCTCATTTTTTGTACGTTTGTGTTTGACTACATACGCAAATATGTGATCTAGGGTGTAACATGATTACCTAGAAGTTACCTTTTTACTCGGGATTTCGGTTTTCTATCAGTAGTACCATTGATTAGTTTCATTGATGATACTACTCACGTATATACTAAAATTCTGTACGTCAACAGTACCATTTATCAGGTTCGTTTTCAATTATTTCTTCGAATGGTCAATAAGTTATTTAGTGAATGTATTTGTATTTTATTTACTATAAAATTAATAGTTTGGGCAGACTAAGTACATACAATTGTTAACTAACGATTTCAAGTAGGTACATGTGATGTGTATACGAAAAAAAGGATTTTTTCTTTTTTGAAATTATATTTTATAATATTTTTATATAAATAGAAATAAAAAGATTGTATTGTTGGATGATCAATCCAGCAAGCTACTGTCCTAAAATATTGTAATTTAGTTGAACAATATTATTACAAAATACGATGACAAACAAAATTATATACTTACGTAATATTATGATAAAAATAATGAATAATACTAATTAGATATACACTCTAATTGTATGTGTTTTTATGTAAATATCTAAAATAGTACAGTTTCTGCAATAAGAGAATCGTCGTAGGTGAGGTCGCCTGTGTGCCATTTTACTAATTTTTTACTGCTCTGATATTGCTGGTACAACTAAAAGTGTTTGATACTAGATACCTATTCGGTTATTATCCGTACTCGCGTCCACCAAGTATAGTAGGTACCTTGGCTGCTGATTAATACGAGGCATCGGGCCGAGAAACACGAAAACGAGTACTTTAGAATGCGCGATGTGAGAGGACGAATGATAATGATTCAAATTTAAAAAATATCATAGATAAGGGAAATCGTGAAAACAGAATTTTGAAAAGTTTCCGTCTTTGTTAAAAAAAAACTTACAAATTTTACACAAAAAAAAGTTTAAGAATTCGAATGCTCAGAATTAACAGCGACAACACCCCATTATTTTTTACGAATAAAATAGCTAAATCACTTTTCTATTTTACAGACCGAGAAGTTTTTTTTTTAATGTGTACATTATGAGTAATTAATTAAAAACTCACTGCCGCCCGCCGCTCTGTCGAGCGCGACGGCGTAAAATTTGTCCGATTGAAGGGGCGCGGTACTCGATGTTTGAGAAACAATAGTTCATCAATGCGTCACCTTAAATTCTTATTGTTAGTTCACCGTAACGCCACGCGGGTTTCTTTTTTGCACAAACTCTAAGACGTTTACAGTTGCATTATCGGGTCCACGGGTAATATTACCCGTGGTCCCACGGCACTAGGGATTGTAGGGATTGATGGTTTAGATTGGATAGATCCTTTGCACAGATTTTTCCGTTTCAAAGAAATGATTAATTTTATAAGCAGCATGCTATATATAGCACGTACAGCGGCTGATACAAACTAGTAGTGCAGCCCCCCTACCGCCTAAGCAATAGCAATCGTAATAGCAATCGTTTATGACTTCATTTTAGTCATTTGGCACCGCCTATGTGACGTTAGCCATCAATTGCTTTGCGCGGATTGCGAAAGCAATCGTTGAATGAACAACTTTGATGGCTAACGTCACATAGGCGGTGCCAAATGACTAAAATGAAGTCATAAACGATTGCTATTACGATTGCTATTTCTTAGGCGGTAGTTGCTTTTGGTTGAAAGCAAACGTGATGATTTTGAAGTGGGTATCACCCGAATGGGGATGCACGTGGCAACACTGCATGCTGGTGTCGGAATGAAATGACTTTGACAGATGGGTAAGAAACGTCATGCCATTCCGAGCGCAAGACGGATTGCACCCGTGCAAATCCGTTGACTTTGAAATCTGTTTTCATGTTCGAAAATTCTTGTTAAATTCGATACCAAGTGATACTAGGTCAATAAAACTACCCGTTGCAGTAGTACAGAGTGTTTATTTTGGTGAGATGGACAACTGGAGACCTCGGCGAGCTGCACCAATGAATGACCCACAAATAACGATGGCGAGGGATTGAGACGATCACTCTCTGACCCCGAAATATATATAAGCAGTTTTTTTGCATAACTTACTACGGAGAATACATGCACATTTAGTACGCAGCCGTGTTAGGTAATAAGTAATTATAGGTATTTTAAAACAAATAAAAACAAAATTATGTTGCAATGGGTGCACACGCACTATATCTACTGTTTGTCATCGAATCTATCTCTTCTTCAGACATTACAGCTGAAATAAATGATTTATTTAAGCTACGCCAAATCTGAGTTTGTGCCTTCAACTTGTGCAGTTGCAGTTGCCGCTCCAAATAGCTATAGTAACCTATAGTAGGTATACCTTTACAGATAACTCACTTTTACTGTGTGATCAACCATAGACGAAAAAATCTGCCTGTTGATAGAAATAATTCGTTGGCTCTCGACAAAATGCATTGAGCAGCTGATATTTTCGCGATTTCGGATTTGTGGTCTAGAGTTTTTGTAATGAGAAGCGTCGTAGGTGAGGTCGCCCGTGTGCCATTTTACTAATTTTGTTACGTTGACAACACTTTCTATGTCATTGCTAGTACAACTAAAAGTGTTTGATACTTGGTAGACACCAATTCGATTTTCATCAGTACTCACGTCTACACGGCTACCAAGTATAGTCGGTACCTTGGCTGCTGATTAAAATCTATACTCCATAAAATTTAACTTGATCTCTGCGACAGCTGTCAGAAAAATCACGCCTATGAAGTCCTGAATTTCTTAATAGTACATACAGTACCTGTCAATGTCATACTTTATGGGCATGTCAATTAGTGATGGGCGACGAATGATCGTGACCACAGAGTTTTATTTAAAATATCGATAGTTTATACTAACGATATTTAAAAATAAAACTTAATTTATCATTAATTCTATTGTATATTTTAATATCATAAGATTTTTTACATGTGTAATTAAATTAAACCTAATTACCTATATGTTACATTAGCATCGATAATAGTGAAAAACGTCGAAAAATACTACCGTTACATTATTATGAGTATTTAATTAATATCATAACATTATTTACATGTGTACATACTTGATCCTAAATAATAGTAAGTAAATAAAGTCCAAATTCTCACCTTCAACTACTCATTCGATTTCATTACAACATTGTTTGAAAATCGATTTTTTCCACCACTATCTCAACTCTAAAAATGTCAATCTTCTATGTCAATGTCACTGTCGCAGAGATCAAGTTAAATGTTATAGAGTATAATTGTTAGTTCACCGTAACGTCACGTCGGTTCTCTTTTTGCACATACTCTATCGTGATACACGAAATGCGCCTTTACCTGAAATACGTACAAAACCATTAACCCGGTAGGTAAAACGAATTACAAAAATCAACAAAATAAATTCGATTGGAGCAAAACTGCTTATAATAATACCCGAGCAACGTCCCGATAAGAAGCAAAGATAATACTATCTTGAATGTTATGTATCATCCATAAGATAAAAGACCGATTTCGACCTCACCTACCAGTAGATCGAAACAAATCAGACAGCAAACAAGAACCAAAATGCCTTGTCTAAAAATCTTCACAAATATTTCTAAAAGTGCTATCCCGAAAGATTTCGTTCAGAAAATTATACCGGTGCTATCAAAATGTGTGGGGAAATCTGAAGAAGTAAGTGAAATTCGTTAATACTAGATCATTCTCAAAAATTACAAGTAGCTAGGAGTCTCAAATTAAATCTCGTAAGCATCCATCCAAGTTTTAAGCGGAATGGGGATTCCTTTTCAGTCTGAGGCGCTGAATATACTTATATTTTCAACCATATCACAAGATATAGTAATAATGCCATCTCATTTTTAACACCCAGGGGGTCATTTTTATGGTTCCGTAGTAAAACGAGGAACCATTATAACTTCGTTGTGTCCGTCCGTCTGTCCGTCCGTCCGTCTGTCCGTCCATCCGTATTAATGTTACAAAGCCTTATAACTTCCACATTTACTAACCAAATTGCATGAAATCTTCTCAATTTTTCAATACTTAAAATTTTCAAAACTTTGTATTTAAGGGGTAGCTCTCCCATACATGTAAGATGAGGATGATTTTTTTTTGAACCCCAGTCCCACGCCTGGGTTATCGTTGAATAGGGTTTTTATATGAACGTAAGTTTATCAAACGTTTTTTTTATCACATGTACCATTTCTGAGATATAAGTCGCCAAAGTTGAAAAAAAGAGTGTGTTAGAAATTCAGAGGGGGGGGCCTGAATTTCTAAAGTATACAACTTGACATCTTCAAACTTTCTGTACATAGACCATACTAAAAACTTTCTCTAAAAATTATTTTGAGCTCTGTGGAATTATAACTTTTTGAGTTAAGTATAAAGGAAAATTAAAAATTTTAAACTTGCGCGCAACTCAATGGTCTTTGACCTCACAAATATATTTCTTAGACAATTATGTTTTACTCGCAATCAACCATTCTAACAACATCATAAAAATTCGTTTTCATCATCATCATAATCAACGTCACCATCTTTGGAAGCCTATTGTCTCGACACGCACTTGACAACTTATTTGAACTTCGAACGCCTAGGAACGTATACGGAACTTTGACAGATTGTATGGAGAATCTCAATGTTGTCTATGCAAGTTGCGAATACTCCACACAAGTTCCGTGTACGACCAAACCGTGCGAAATTAAAAAACCGGACAAGTACGAGTCAGGTCTCGCACACCGAGGGTTCCGCACAAACCTTGAAAATTGCACAAGTTAAAACCTTGGAGCGATTTTATTTTACTTTTCTCGCCATGCATCGTAAATCACACATCGTAAAAATAATTCAAAGCCGGTTTCAGCATGTGCTAATAAAGACCTTTCATATGATACCCCACATGATACAATTAATTCACTTTAAAATAATTGGAGCCCATTTTTTTTTAATTGAGGCCCTATTTTTGTAATCAAATTAAAAATGTAGGTTTTGATTTCCTTGTGAGTGTCGAAATATGCGTTATTAACGACATAAACGAATCTAACTTTTTTCAACTATAACTGAGAGATATAGGTGGGCACACACGGTCAGTTAAACTGATCAGTTTTTCGCGTCACTCCAACTGGGAGCTCATTCAGTTAATGAAAAGGTGGGAATTGGTGGTTCCATATTTGAAGACAGTGGAGCCATGATATTTCTTCGATAACTTGTGTTAAGTGTTTCAATTTTTCATGAGAAATTATTGGAACCAAAGTTGTTTGAAATTTGATTTTCCATAACTTTGATTCCTATCAACTTTTTCTAGGATCGATATTTTTTAATAAGCCGGTGATACCATGATGTTTCTTCGATAACTTGTGTTATTTCAATTTTTCATGAGTAATTATTGGAACCAAAGATGTTTGAAATTTGATTTCCTACAACTTTGATTCTCATCAACTTTTTATAGGATCGATATTTTTTTAATAAGACAGTGGTGCCGTTTTGTTTCTTCTATAACTTGTGTTATTTCAATATTTTATGATAAATTATCGGAACCCAAGTTGTTTAAAATTTGATTTCCTATAACTTTGATTCCTATCAACTTTTTCCAGGATCAATATTTTTTTTAATAAGACAGTGGTGCCATTTTGTTTCTTCTATAACTTGTGTTATTTCAATTTTTCATGAGAAATTATCGGAACCAAAGTTGATTGAAACTCGATTTTCCACAACTGTGATTTATCAACTTTTTCTAAGATCGATATTTTTTTAATAAGCCGGTGGTGCCATGATGTTTCTTCGATAACTTGTGTTATTTCAATTTTTCATGAGAAATTATTGGAACCAAAGATGTTTGAAATTTGATTTCCTACAACTTTGATTCTCATCAACTTTTTATAGGATCGATATTTTTTTAATAAGACAGTGGTGCCGTTTTGTTTCTTCTATAACTTGTGTTATTTCAATATTTTATGATAAATTATCGGAACCAAAAATGTTTTAAATTTGATTTCCTACAACTTTGATTCCCATCAACTTTTCCCAGAATCGATATTTTTTTTAATAAGTTAGTGGTTCCATTTTGTTTCTTCCATAACTTGTTATTTCAATTTTTCATGAGAAATTATCGAAGCCAAAGTTGCTTGAAATTTCATTTTCTACAACTTTGATTCCCATCAACTTTTTCCAGGATCGATATTTTTTATTACAACTTAGTGGTTCCATTTTGTTTCTTCCATACTTGTGTTATTTCAATATTTCATGAGAAATTATCGGAACCAAAAATGTTTTAAATTTGATTTCCTACAACTTTGATTCCCATCAACTTTTTATAGGATCGATATTTTTTTAATAAGGCAGTGGTGCCATTTTGCTTCTTCCATAAATTGAGTTATTTCAATTTTTCATGAGAAATTTTGGAAATCAAAAATGTTTGAAATTTAATTTCCTACAACTTTGATTCCCATCAATTTTGATGATCTGGGATCGATATTTTTTTTTGATAAGACGGTGGTGCCATATTGTTAACAATGGCACCACTGTCATATTCGAATAATATCGATCCTACAAAAGTTGATGTGAATTAAAGTTGTAGTAAATCAAATTCCAAACAACTTTGGTTCAGATATTTTTTTATAAAAAATTGAAATTACGTGAGTTACTGAAGATTCAGTTAATCATCGAAGTGGTAATAACATGCAAACCATCGCAGTACCTATCGGCAATAGTTGACTACATTAGGACCCCGCTGCAATTATTTGATGAACTTATGCAATCATTTCATCATGTGTGCCCAGCTTCTGGTAGTGGTTTATACGTGGAGCCACCAATTCTCACCTTTTAATTTACTGAATGAGCCCCAATTGGAGTGACGCGAAAAACTGATCAGTTAAACTGACCGTGTATGCCCACCTTTAGCGTTAGCGATCTTAAGGTGGGCACACACGGTCAGTTAAATTGATCAGTTTTTCGCGTCACTCCAAATGAGGCTCATTCAGTAAATTAATACTTATGTATTGGTAGTTATATCTGAACCACTACCTGAAGCTGGGCACACATGATGAAATGATCACATCAGTTCATCAAATCAGTGCAGCGTGGGCAAATGTAGCTAATCATTGTCGATAGGTAGTTATTAAAGAAACAAAATGGCACGCCTATCTTATTCTGAAAAATATCAATCCTAGAAAACGTTGATGAGAATCAAAGTTATAGGAAATCAAAATTCCAACAACTTTAGTTGCGATAATTTCTCATTAAAGAAAGAAATAATAAAAGTTATTGAAGAAACAAAATGGCACAACTATCTTATTCAAAACAATATCAATCCTAGAAAATGTTAAAAGGGATCAAAGTTGTAGGAAAACAAATTTTAAATAACTTTGTTTTCTTATAAATTCTCATAAAAGATTTAAATAAAACAAGTTATTAAAGAAACAAAATGGCACACCTATCTTATTCAAAACAATATCAATTCTAGAAAAATATGATGGGAATCAAAGTTGTAGGAAATCAAATTTCAGACAACTTTGGTTCCTATAATTTCTCATTAAAGAAAGAAATAACAAAAGTTATTGAAGAAACAAAATGGCACACCTATCTTATTCAAAACAATATCAATCCTAGAAAATGTTAAAAGGGATCAAAGTTGTAGGAAAACAAATTTTAAATAACTTTGTTTTCTTATAAATTCTCATGAAAGATTTAAATAAAACAAGTTATTAAAGAAACAAAATGGCACACCTATCTTATTCAAAACAATATTAATCCTAGAAAAAGTTAATGGGAATCAAAGTTGTAGGAAATCAAATTTCCAACAACTTTGGTTGCGATAATTTCTCATTAAAGAAAGATACAGTAAAAGCTCTTTATTCGCGGGGTATACGTTCCATAAATATGCCGCGAATACAGAAACCGTGAATACGGAATGGTAATTTATATGGGATTATAGGGGATACGTTCCTAGGTGACAAAATAAAATTAATTAAATTGAAGTTTTTGAACATTTTATTTAATTATCTTAAGGCTTCGGCAATGGCTTTTATGGTTGCGGTCTTCGATCCATAATGACAACGCCACTTCCATTTTTTCTATTGCTGGATCACGAAAAATTTTCGCTGACAGTGAAGTTGAAGCTACAGACGACCTTATTTTATCTTCGGATTTTTTTATCGATCATTCCGTTGATTCGTTGACATTGAATGAGCGTGATATGGATGCAAATGACTCTCCAAGGCATAAACGATCAAGCATTTCTATTTTCACTTTAAGCGGTAAAACAGAATTTTTTCGTGTCGAAACTAGTTTCTCATTTTTTTGGTTTGACATTATAAACTAGGAAGAGTGCAGTAGACGTGTTACTCGATCACAATTTTTGTAACGAATATGAAAGACGAAACAATAAAACACGCAAAGCGGCTTTTACTATAAACGGAACAACAACATTTAAAAATATACTTTATTTATTGAGTTATAAGGTTGTTGTTATTCTGTTTGATTACATTCTCAAAAACACCGATCGCGGCGAAGGCGGCTTGTGTCAAAGGCCTCAGATATCATTTAACAACATACTTTAGGCAAATTTGTAATAAGATCTATTTTATTTACTAACTTATGTTTCTTTAATAACTTTTGTTATTTTTTTCTTTAATGAGATATTATCGGATCTAAAGTTGTTTGAAATTTGATTTTCTGCTACTTTGATTCCCATCGACTTTTTGTAGCATCTATATTTTTCGAATAAGATAGTGGTGTCATTTAGTTTCTTCAATTAACTATTGCTGGTAAGTACCATCAATAGTTATCAACATTAGGCCCCAGCTGCACTGATCTGATGAACAGATGCGATCATAGCATCGTGTGAGCTCAGCTTCAGTTAGTGGTTCAAATCGTGTACCATCAATTCCTACCTATTAATTTACTGAATGAGCCCCATTTGGAGTGACGCGAAAAACTGATCAGTTTAACTGACCGTGTATGGCCACCTTATGATTTTTTCACAATTGCAAGAAGCCGTAGATATACGTATTTGGTTTAAATTTCAACTCGTTTACTTTACCCGATCTCGAGAGAAGGTCTTGACAGACGGACAACAAAGTGATCCAATAAGGGTTCCGTTTTTTTTTTCCTTTTGAGTCTCGGAACCCTAATAACGACCCCCAGTAAGTTCATGATAATATAACCCCATAAACCTTCCTCTTGCTACATCCCTGAACACAGCATCGATTGTAATATTGTTAATATTCGCTTCAGAAATTCCTGATAGCCATATCTGCAGACTGCATCCTGTCGGTATCAGGAACGGACAAGCCCAGCGTGATCGCCAGCGTGGAGTCCATCGGCAACCTGGGCGCACAGGAGAACCAGATCATCTCCAGAGACATCACGGAATTCATCTCCAAGGAACTAGGAGTTCACAAACAACAGTTAGTATTTATAATAGACTAGCTGCGCCCGGCGGTTTCACCCGCGCAGCTCACAATTGTGTTGGGTACAATACTGAGTAAAATGTCTTAGTGGCAATTTAACAATAAGGAGGTACCTATATCTGAAAAGCCGTGGTGTCCAGTGATAAAAAAGCCGTGGTGTTCTAGTGGTAATGACACCCGCTTTCAATCGTGAGGTCATGGTTTCAAAACCCGGTGCCGTACCAATGAATTCCTTGGAATTTATGTCTGGAATTTCACACCACGGGCTTTTCGGCGAAAAAAAAACATCGTGAGGCAACCTGCATACGTCAGTAAAAGAAATTAGATGGCGTATATGAATCCGCCAACCCGAACTGGGACAGCGTGGTGGATATGGCCCAATCACCCTTAATAGGCAGGCCTACGTTCTGCAGTGGACCATTAAAAAGGGCGGCGCAGTATGTGAATCCACCAACCCGCACTGAGCCAGCGTGGTGGATATGGCACAATCACTCTTCGCAGGTAGGCGTACGTCTTGCAGTGAACTATTAAAAGGTTATATCTCACACTGATAAGGCGCATCATATTATTGTTTAGTGTAGGTACCCTTCGTGGGTAGGCCTACGTCATACAGTGGGCTATTAAAAAAAGGCTAGTACAGTAGGTAACTATAATTAGATGTCAATTTTTCTCATGTTACTTTGAAACTATTTTCATCTGCAACCACGAAATGTGGGTAGACAATTAAGCAAGTTGAAGGTTGCGCATTTTTGGTGCTCCTACCTCAAGGAGCAACTCATGTAGCAAGCTTGGGGAAGCGAGACTATGTAAAAGCTCTACAGGGCGACGTAGACTCGAAATACCCACAAATAGGGCATATGGTTAATAGGACTCAATATGGCAGCCACTGCATACATAGTTTATTTTTCACCAAAAATGGCACACCCGATTTGAATCATAGGTACAAAATTCAAATAGTTCGCTCGAATCGATGTGTACTATTTTTTGATAATGATGATCTTTCAAAAACGACTGATGAACTGAACCACAAACCACAACATCATTTCGCGGCGGAACTTCAATGAGTAGAAGTCTAATTGTGTTTGGGCTAATATGATCCATCGTCAAAATGTGCAATGGTTAAAATGTTCAATAACTGGCAATTGTTATGAAGCCGTGGTGGTCAAGGGGTAGTGACACCCGCCTTACAATCGTGAGGTCGTGGGTTCAAATCCCCGGTCCCGTACCAATGAGTTCTTTGGAATTTATGTACGGAATGTCACACCACTGGCTTTTCGGTGAAGGAAAACATCGTGAGGAAACCTGCATACGTCCGTAGAAGAAATTCGATGGCGTATGTGAATCCACCAACACGCACTGGGCCAGCGTGGTGGATATGGCCCAATCACCCTTCGTGGGTAGGTCTACGTCCTGCAGTGGACTATTAAAAAGGCTGGTACAGTTATAAAGAACAAACGACAAATGATCTAAGAGTTAAAATCTGCAAGATGCGAAACAAATATATGCCATATTTAGGTATGTAATTCGTTTATTCTTGATTTCTAAAAACTGCTCGTCAAATGCTAACCTCTGAAGCACCTAAGATGCAGCAAACAAAAAAAAATCAACATTATCGATTCATAATTGTCCAAATAATCGCGTAACTTAGATACACAAAAAACATACCGCTGAATTGAAAAACTTATTTTTTGAACCGACTAATTTTTTGAAGTCGGTTAAAAAGCATTGGTACGCAATACGCATCATAACAATATAATTTCCGCACTTTCTTAGGTAAATAAATGCTATTTTTTTTTCAGAGTTTTCATCACGTTCTATGATCTCTTACATATTAATGTGGCGATAAACGGAGCAACCCGGGAAGGACTCGACTGAAGACCAACAGCAAACATCGTTTCATTTTATTAAACTATGTTAACCTCTCTATTCTATTAATGTAATAATTATTTGACTATTTTATACACTTAATTAGATATATCTATCTAGTAAACATCTTTCATTAAGTTGCTATAAATATTTAGTTACACGAAAATTTATGATAGGGGAGAGTAACCAATATTGAACTCAAGTTGGACTGTCTTCTTTTGTCTTTCTACCAAATTAAACAATTTATTATTAACACTGTAACTCAGAGCAAATAAAAAAATCCAGAGGGAACGTCGTTGAACAGTCATGTGAAGCCGGTTTTTTATACATGTGTGAGTGCGTCGCTGTTGCGCCGCCATAGTTTGACTGACAAGCCAAGGCGTAGTTTCATAGTTACCTGGATGTGTGTGTAATTGTCTGTACACGGCAAGGCGAAGTTTTGGTTGGCTTCACTTGTTTGTTCACAACATTATCTCTTGATTTTTTTATTTGCTCTGAGCACTGTCAACAAAAAATGAAGCTACGACAGCATCACAAACAGTCTGCGTTTTTGCATCAAAGTTCAACAGTGGTTGCGTCAATTATCGAAAAAAAAACGTTTTTGGGCTATTTTAATGTAAAGAAGATCTTGAAAAGTGGGACCAGGCTGTGTACAGTAGCTCAAAAATCCATCAAAATATGGTAAATAAATGGGCAGAGTCAACAATCCCGTTGAATGCTTTATTTGAATGGATTTTCAGATTTTCTAATTTGATTTTTGTTCAAGGCCATCACGCCGCCATATTTTATACCTGAGCAATGTCAAAAGATATTAAGATCTGAAAATGTAAAATTCCTTTAAATGAAGATTGATATGAAAGAAAATAATAAGAAAATCATTTTCCAAAATAAATACCTAAAGCAAATAATTGAATATTGTACTAGGTATTGGCTTTAGCTCGATATATTTTTGTATTATCTCTTTTGGTGTGCTTGTACTCATGATACTATCCTTGCAGAATGTGTCTATCATTTTTTTTTTACTTATTTTATCAAAGCACCTATGCGCTGCACATTATGGGTACTAGTGGCCACTTGTTCTTCTTATTTGTAGCTATGGTGACAAATTGTTTATTTGTATTTAATCAGATAATTTGTAAGCAACAACATCTCTAAAATGTAAATAAAAACCCACGTAAAAAGCTTACAAACCCTCATTCAAAAGTTACTTTCGGACCGTTTTAAGATTCGGCAGTAAAAATAAATAATGCAGTTCATACACTTGAATTATTTTTAAATTTCCTTATGGCAGTGAGTCAGTGCATTATCCCTGCGTGTAAATGTAACTAATGGATGCAAGAGTACAGATCTCTGGAGAGCATCATGATGGGCTAAATGTCCCTGGAATTCCCCGAAGTTAATAGGCAGAGAAAATAGCAGCACTAACTGGCAAATACCTAATAATTATACGACGTAGGTACTTACAGACTGTTGATTTGCAAAGTACAGGGATTTCCAGAAACAACATCATAATTATTATAATACTAGCTTTACCCGCGGTCTCCCTCAAGATCCTTTAAACATTCACTGTCTCACCACAAACGTTTTACGCACAGCTTATACAGTGTTTAACAGTACAAATTGCAGGGTTAAATAGTGTTTATTGCGTGCGTAAAACTTAGGTGGTAGAACGGTCAGAGTTAAGTAATAATTTATTTTTCGCCAAAAATAGCACAACCGACTACAGTCGTGTACAAAATTCGAATAGCTCGCTCAAATCGATATACAGATACTATTCTTTGATTATTGTTGATTTTTCAGAAACATCTCAGCCTATTTTGATAAACATTAAATGGGACCTCTGAAGTATGATCTACCAAACAAAAAAATAATCATAAAAATCGGTTCATAATTGATTGAGTACGTGAAAACATGCAAAAAATATATGCAGACTAATTGATAGCTTCCTTTCCAGAAATCGGTTAAAATTTAGCCTATGACACTGTCTCACCTCTGAATTATATTCTTGTGATTACGAATTAAGACAATACATCTGTCGTGAAAGAGTCACAAACAAATTAACAAACAGCTTCCGATTTATAATATTAGTAAGAATTCATAATTATGAACAGTTTTACTATGGAGATTTGTCCCGAAATCACCAAAAAAATCTGATGTTTTGTAAAACTAGTCCGTTGACTCTTAACGAAATGTTTGATACTGATATTGTTTCACGAGACCCATGCCTTTTATAAATTTTATTTACAAGACAGCCATAGGAAACATTACATAGAATTAGCTTACATTTTAGTCTACAGTTAGTATTGGCCTTCCCTATTACTTCTTCTGTTTTGGTCATCAACCCTCCGTGCAGTCTACGTCCATGTTTTATACCGCCCTTGAAAAGTGTTTTTACCGCCCTTGAAAAGTGTTTATACCGCCCTTGAAAAGTGTTTATACCGCCCCTGAAAAGTGTTTATACCGCCCTTGAAAAGTGTTTATACCGCCCCTGAAAAGTGTTTATACCGCCCTTGAAAAGTAGAGACTGTTATCCTTCCTCTATATTTAGATGTTTATCGTCACACTTTTCAGCACAGTACTTTTAATGAGACCTCTTTTGTCAATAATGAGAAAAGTTAAGCCACCAATCTGGCCAAATATCTCTGAACTCTACTGGCCAAATGGATCACGAGCTAATGACAATGAAAAGTCCACAGCTTTGACCTGTCGCGTAACCGAATCCTGAAATCTGGAAGTACGTTTACCCCGATCCGGTGTTCTAAATAGAAACTGGAGACCTGTTAATGTCTCGCCGATGAATATACTGCTCTCAGCTGAGATTCAGCGGGCGGACTCAGGACGGGACGGGGGGTTGACCTCGATGTGAACTTTTTGAAATATAAATAAAAATAAACTTTATTGCGTTGCTGTGTACAAACAATAAAATGTTTCAATAATATGAAAGTTCCAATAGCTTGCCCATTTCGAGCGCACAAAAATGCACTTATAAAAATAAAAGATAATTAATGATTTTTAAAAGTTAATTGAATCTAATAGGTAATATTGTTTAAATTATAAATTAGGTACCCAAACGTATTTTGAAAGTATTATTTTTAAACTTTCGCGATTTAAACACATTATTTTTAAATACTAAGGGATTAATCGCACACTGAAAATATGAGATAAATAAAGGCGCGACGCCGACGTTTCGGCCGAGTTGCATCGATCAATGTCTACGAGAAACCACGATCTCTTCAACTCGGTAGTGAAATTTAAAATGGTAAATATGAAAATTGTAATTTCAATTCTATGTAATGTATGACCATTTATACTTTTTTGTTAAATAGTTTTACAATAAACTATTTGTTTGTTGAAGCAAATAAATACCTAGTTATGTTTAACAAAATTAAATGACGAGCAAAGCCAGATCTTCTCATACATTATTTTTGGAGCTTAATTTTATATTTTGTACATTTTGAAATTACACAAAAAAGATACATAATGTTACACTTAATTAATTTTAAAAGTTTTGATGATGATTAGATGATTTACATTCCTACTTGCGTAAGTACCTAATTTTAAAGATTAGGCTATAAGCTCAGGCTGAAAATCATAATGGTCAGACTTGTACTTACCACACATTAATAAACTAATTTGACAACGTGCAATTTTATGCATATAATTTTTTTTCGCAAAAAATGGCATGACTGACTTCAACCGTGTACACTTTACAGAATTCGCGAATAGTTCGCACGGATCGATGTAGCATTTTTCACATTATTGTTGATTTATCAAAAATGACTCAGCCGAGTTCGATAAAATTTATATGAGACCAATTTCGAAGTATATTCTTTAATAAAAAAATAATTATCAAAATCGGACCACTATGTAATAAGTTATGCGTTATGGGTATACATAAAATATATGCGTCGAATTCAGTAGTACCTCCTCCGTCTTGTCAATCAAAAACTAGAAAATTTACTTTCTAAAAGGCAGTATTAGCATTTAGCTGAGTAAAATATCGCCGTACAAAGTTCGTGTTAGCCGTCTGATCTTGACGCTGAGTACGCCCACCTTATGTCTGCTGTCTCTTAGCAAAGAGCAATGAGTTTCGACATAAATATAGGACTTGGCGCAATAAAGTGCGTGGAATAGGTGTCCGTTTTCACGAACCGGACGTGGGGACGTATGCGCTAAAAATGTATCTACCTATTTCGAATAGACGACGTACGTAAAACAGCGAGAGTACCTATCGCTAATTAGCCTGTCTATTTCCCATTTATCTCATCTTATACCTTTAAACGAGCAATTCTTGTATATTTATGTGTTAAGCACTATTCGGATTACCGGTGTAAGTGATTAAATTTGACGATTAATAAAACATTTAATGTAATTTTGATATCTGCACTCTGCTTTTTAAAGTTAATCACTAGGTATAGGCTAGATTCATGAAAATTAAGTCTCATCTCAATTAACTTTATAGAAATAGCAGAAGCAGATGAGGTGCAATAGAT
Source organism: Hypomecis punctinalis (assembly GCA_949316475.1). Lineage (NCBI taxonomy): Eukaryota > Metazoa > Arthropoda > Insecta > Lepidoptera > Geometridae > Hypomecis > Hypomecis punctinalis. The sequence continues at coordinate 26,801,139 of OX438795.1, forward strand.
GCAGGTAAAATTCTTAAATAGTATGGTTAAGCGCAGGAGGAATATTTATCGGTAAGATGGACAGATGATCTGATCAAGCCAGCAGGAACGTGTCACTGGCAGTCTTGATTCCGACCGGTCTTCAATTGTGAGGCGCCAACTTGACCATACAAAAACAATAGGTAATCTGTTATGTACCTCTAAATATTATCCGATTGGAGTGATTTTGTTTCAGGTAGGTAATCAACACTTCAATCGCTAGGATTATACTTGTTAGTATTTACAGTTTCTTTTGTAATGTTAGTTATGTAGGTGTAAGCTTCTAAAAAGTTATATTTTTACGCAAAAACATGTCTGAAAAGTACAATACAATACAACAACACTTTATTGACACCAACAAGAAAACATAACAAAAGAAACAAAGACAGAAAAGGCACAAAAGGCGGTCTTATCGCTAAAAGCGATTTCTTCCAGACAACCTCTCTTGGATGCAAGGAAACGTAAGGTATATTATTTTAATTTTTTTTTATGTTTCGAATAGGTTCGCGTTTGACTACACAATGCCTGATGTTAAGCTGATGTGCGGTCTAGGATATATTACACCGGTCTACAACATTTTTGCGCACGGGTTATACATACCTAATTTTTATTCCTTTTATACCTAGAAATAAGAAAAATAACAAAAAATAGTTCTGAATTTGTTTTTATGTGTGAAAAACGGAAAATTCAAATAAATGAAAATACATAAAAAATAGACATAGAGATGATTTATTAAAAGATACCAAACATCCATTTATGGTTCATTCTTACAATATAAATTTTAAAATAAAGTCCAAACGTTTAAAATGAACAGTTTTACTTTTCCTTTCATGTTCAGTAGAAGTTTCTCTTATTAACCCCCAAATATAGTCCCCCATCATGCTTTCGGTAAACTGGCCTTGGTAACGTCTCTCAAATTCCATTATATCTTGATGGAAGCGTTCCCCTTGCTCTTCCGAATAAGCTCCCATATTATTTTTAAATTTATCCAAATGAGAATATAACATATGCATCTTTAAAGACATTCTACATCCGATGATGGAAAAATTTGTAATCATGTCAGTGATCAGCTCGTCATAATTTTCAGCTCTATGGTTTCCAAGAAAAACATGAACTACTGCCTTAAAACTGTTCCAGGCATTTTTCTCCTCATTGCTAAGTAAGTCCGGGAAAATATCACAATCCATGATTTTTATTATTTGAGGGCCCACAAAGATTCCAGCTCTAATTTTCGCCTCTGAAAGCTTTGGAAAAAAACTCTTCGAATATTTGAAAGCTTCGGACTCATGATTAAGAGCCTTTACAAATTATTTAATCAGACCCAATTTAATATGCAATGGCGGCATTAATATAGTTTTAAGATCGACAATTGCCTCCCATTTAATATTGCATTTTCCCACTTCATACACAGTACGTACAGGTCAATGTTTTTGACGGTAATGAGCGGCATCATTTCTACTATCCCACAGGCAAAGATAACAGGAGTATTTAGTATACCCACTTTGCATTCCGGTCAAAAAACACACCATCTTGAAGTCCCCAATAACTTCCCACTTGTATTCCATATATTTAATTGCAGTTAATAGCATTTTAATACTGTCATACATTAATCAGGCGTGAAAATTATAAATGCTATAACTTCTTAAAAAGCAAATATTTTCATTCTGTAATCGCAATTTTTTTTATAGATTTGCTTATATAATCAAAATATATTAGGTAAAACCCATGCGCAAAAAAAAAATTTTTTTTGTTGACCGGTGTTATATAACGAAAAGTATTTAGTTTATATAATATAAACTAAATACGTTTCTGAAAAATAAGACATTAAATGAGCGTGCAATATTTCTTATACACGCGATTGACACCAAAAACATAACATTTTGTTTCATTTTAAAGGGTGAAAAGAGCTTTCTCTCGGAACATAAACTTTTGTTCTACAGAATACGTGAGTAACTATCTATCAGTCCTACTACTAATAAGTTTAAAATAATCAACAAAAGTGGTTTTTAATATTAGTTACAGAAATAATAATTTTATAATAATTTATAACAAAATAATTTATCTGCAAATAGAGCTATTTAAGACATTCACCAACCGGTACCTACCAACTATACCGCTGCCCGCTACCAACCGGTCTTATTGGAGATCTTTAGAGGAGGTCTATGTCCAGCAGTGGACGTCCTATGTCTGATAGATAGATAGATAGAAGACATTCACTAGATTTTAGTTCAGAGTGAGTTACTTTCAATCCCAAAAGTCACACTTCTGTTTTTTCATTGCAATGCATCAGCTAAATTCGCAACCAAATCGCAAGTTTTTTAGACATTTAGCCGATTTCTGCTTTACGAAGCCCTGCGAGCTCATGGTTACAAAACAATTAACCAGTTTAGCAAACATTGGCTTTAAAAGTGACCAGCGTCTATTTCTGTAGGGTTAGTCATCGGATATATCTACCAAAATGTGGTAGCTACTTAAGTATATGATTATGATGGTCGATTATGTTTATTTGCGACTTTCTTGAAATAGCAAGCAAACTTAGCACAAAAAAACCTTACAAGTGCGAGTCAGGCTCGCACATCGAGGGTTCCGTACAAACACATTGTTAAAATAATTAAAAACCTGTTTTAGCATGTGCTAATGAAGTTCTTTTATATGACACCTTACATGATATGATTTACTCACTTTGAATTTTGAACCCATATTTTGTGAAAAATGTATAGTTTTCAGATTTATTCCTGTATGTGTACTCTAAGATAATGCTTCTCGCTAAATTTTATAGTTCTATGTCAACGGGAAGTACCCTGTAGGTTTTGTTTTTTGTGAGTGTCGAAATATGCGGTTTTTTATGACATAAACGGCTCTTACTTTTTTATACGATAACTGAGAAGTTTTTCTTTTACACAACTGCAAGAAACCATAGATATACGTATATAGTTTAAATTTCAACTCGATAACTTTACGCGTTCCCGAGATAAAGAGTCTTGACATACACACAGACGGACAGACGGACAGACGGACCGACGGACCGACGGACAGACGGACCGACAGACAGATGGACAGACGGACAACAAAGTGATTCTATAAGTGTTCCGTTTTTTCCGTTTGAGGTAGGGAACCCTAAAAATCACCACGTATTTATTAGATAGTAGATAAATAATTATATGAACATTCTACATTATAAGTAAAAACTTTGTAATCATATCATGCATCGATCACATGCTACGAGTATCTTTGTCCTTCCGAAGCTTCGCCACGGAGCAGAGACTACTTGTTAGAAAACTGTGATGGAGTTTGCGTAACGCTGATTCTACGATACGGTAGGAATTCTACCCCATTAGCAGATTAATATTTTGGTATAATACATTTATGTACAATACCTACTGTGTGTAATATATACTGTCTTATTGATTTCCAATCCGAGTGAACACTGTGACTGAATAACTTATATTTTTTCACCGTCTTCCTGATTTTTCAGGGTCACGTAGGTACTTAAAGGATTTATTCAGCTTGTACGAATGTCGAATAAAGTATCAATATTTGTATTTACATGCTACTCCGATGGAAGCGGATCGGGAACAAGGACATTTATTTGAAACCTGAGGTTGTAAAGATCTTCATTTGCAGCTTGTTCTTCAAGTAGGTATATAAGTATCAGATTTGGCTGTTTACATTACAACTCGCATAATCCTACTTCCTACTAATATTATAAACGCGAAAGTTTGTGAGAATGGATGGATGTTTGTTACTCTTTCACGCAAAAACTACTGAATAGGTTGAGATGAAACTTTACAATAATATAGCTTATATATCAGAATAACACATAGGCTATAAATTATAATGATATATTGCGTAAGCGGGCGAAGCCGTGGGTGAAAACTAGTACCTATATTATAAATGAATAGGATATTATCATTATACAACGTTATGTACTTACTCTACCTACTGCCACTTAAACTTGGCAATCCGCTAGGAATATATCCGCTGAATTCGATCTCGCAGTGACTTGGAGCTTTCTTATGAGGACCATAGTGATTTTAAGCCACTACATTTTTCATACATTTTGTCATCATTTCACCACACTTACGACCTTGTAAGAATAATTTTACTCAGGCATACTGCTGATTTAAAGTTGGGACAGGAAAACTAAAGATAAACAACAACACGCACATCCTACGAGTTACGCAATTATTTAGAACTGAAAAACCTATGCTCACTTCAAAGAATTGCCAATAAACACTTGAAAATTGAAATAATTTTCATTTAGTCGCATAAACTACCACTCGGAAAATAGTTCACAGAATTAGAAGGAAAACAAGATCACAAGAATAAGATTCATTTGGGAAATCCCTGATAAATCGAACATAGAAGAAACCAGAAAGGCTCTTTAGATCACAGATTTAACAGAGGGATAATGTGGTCGATCGAGAACATCTGAAAGAGATGCATCGATTTACACGAGTTAGAAAGATACATGATACATTAAATATCACCACCCTTGGTTGTTCTTGGATTTTTAGACAAGAAACGTCAAATCCCAATACTTATTTGACAGTTTTGACAGCAGCTTGGAAGATTTTCCATGCTTATTTTGTGGTTGAGAATTGCCTCAAGTGACAATATTTATAAATCTGTTACATAGATTATTAATCTGGGCTTTAGATGCATTATGAAATATGTTGACAAAAATTGACGCTGACAATATTTTTCACTCCGCTTTGAATAACAAAGAAAGACAGAATAAAAACTATTACTTACTAGATCCTAACGCGGGAGTCCAGTTCAAGACTATTCTCACCACCACAAACTTTTTTGGAATTTTCGGCCTATAATTATAAAATCAAATAAAAAATCACAATCAAAAATATTTTTTTCAGACACATAGGATCCATAATCACACACATTCAAATTACAATACAATACTAACTTTATTGTACACCAGAAAAACAGCTTAAATAACAAAGTATAAATTTGCTTAAAATTAGAAATTGATTATAACAAAGTATAAATTTGCTTAAAATTAGAAATTGATTATAAAATTAAATTAAGTAAAATAAAGTTAAATTAGATTAAATTAATACATTAAATCGTTCATGTCAAATCAAGTTAAGTCGAATAATAAAATACCAAATACGTATTTTTAGTAATTTTTAGGTGCAAATCTGACCTCAACCACCGAATCGAGATTATCTTTCATATCTCTTTATAACTCGTGCCTTACAAAATCAATACATCTCTTTCAGATTATCTCAATAGACCACGTTATCCCTTTGGAAAATCTGTGAAGTAAGAGTTACAAACTCCTTGTAGCAATTTCGGTGACTTAATATATTTATAATGTTTCAGAAGTCTTTCTGAATTTTGCCGCGTTCGAAGCCCGGTTATTTATGTAGGAAGACGAACGCGTGGATTTCCTACGCATTTTATTGAGAACTCGTCGACAGAAACTATGCTGTAGACGTTTCGTCGCTACTAATAATGTAGAGTCGACCGAAATGTAAAATATGGGAACTAGCCTGTACCATACTCATAAGTATACATTTTATTTGTAGGTATTGACTTTTTTTCATTTTGACGTCCCATTATTTACACCCGTTTCAAGTACAAGTCTTGAAAATTAGAAAATAAAATCTGTATAGTACTGGTGTCCGTGCTTGAAATAACTGTATTGTTAAAATTTACTGTGTGAGGCGACGTAAGTATCTACTTATTTGACATGGATGACACCATTTGATTTCTTAAACAAAGTTTTACATAATATATTCACAATTATATTCATGTTCACGTTTATTCTTTACTTCAAATATTGATTTTAGTTGATTGAATCAGGCGTTATTTTGTGGAAATTCATCTTCAAATCTTTGTGTATGTACCCAATATATTTCTAACATAGCGGAATTACACTACATATTTTTTCAAAAGATTTATTGATTTTATTATTCTTTTTAAAAACAAAAAACAAAAACAAAAAGTATGTAATATGGAAGTACTTGCCACCTTATTCTCCACAGATCATAGAATGTTAAGGATGTCCTATGACATTGAATACAATAAAAAACCCCGCAAAAATTTTTGTCGAAAGAGCAACAATTTTACACAATTAGAAATAGAGTCCTTAAAAAATATCATGAGCCAGCAAACGATAAATATTGAAAAAAGCAATATCAACGACTCCTACAATGCTACTGTATCCATTATCAAAGAATGTATCGGAAAATTGCCAAAAATTAAAAAAGAAGAGCAGTCAGTAATCATAAATGAGGAAATAACAGTATTAATAGAGGAAAGAGAAGCTTTAAAAAAAATTTGTCCGCGAACAACTCAGCAGAAAAACAGACTTCGACATCTACATAAAAATATTGTTAAGAAAATAAAAGCACAAAAACAAAAGATTAAATTGCAGAGTCTAGAAAAGGAAATAGAAAATCGTAGCTCTACAAAACAAGGCAGAAAACAATTCGATCACAGAAAAGAATGGGTAAAATGTTTTAATACAACTACAGGCGAGAAAGCAACTACCAGAAGAGACATAATAAAGACAGCCACAAAATTCTACACAAATTAGTACTCTAGCCAAGAAACCAACACTGAACACGTCAGAGAATCTGAAGCAGTTCCTGCTCTTTTGACAAGAGAGATCGAACGTGGCATTTGCAAACTTAAGAAAAATAAATCACCTGGCGAAGATGGAATATCGACGGATACAGTTATTGCTATGATGGAGCCCTTAGCGCCTCAGCTGACTAAACTTTTTAATAGTATTATCGAAAAAGAAGAGATTCCTGAAGACTGGCAGTACTCGATAATTACGTTACTCTATAAAAAAGGCGATCCAGACATCATAGACAATTATAGGCCTATAAGCTTACTACCGACACTCTATAAACTATTCTCATCAGTGATATTATTTCGGATCTCACAAGCCTTAGATGAACAGCAGCCTCGGGAGCAAGCTGGGTTTCGCAAAGGTTATTCAACTATAGAACACATATTTACTCTGACGCAATGTATAGAACGATGCAAAGAGCATAAGAAAACCCTTTACTTGGCATTCGTCGATTACACGAAAACGTTTGACTCCATCTCGCACAAATTCCTTTGGGAGAGTCTGCGAGAGCAGGGCGTACAAGAAAAATATATAACAATATTGAGATTAATATACCAAAACTGTCAAGCCAAAATAAAAACTGAAGCGGTAGGACAACCATTTAGGATTAAACGTGGAGTCAAACAAGGTGACCCAATTTCCCCGAAATCCTTTTCGGCTGTCCTAGAGTCGATGTTTCGCAAACTTGACTGGTCAAATTTTGGTCTTAATATCAACGGAGAGCAGCTAACACACTTGCGTTTCGCAGAATATATTGTCATCCTATCAGAAAACCACGAAGAACTACAGCACATGTTGACAACTCTAGATGAAGAGAGCAGAAAAATAGGTCTCTGCATAAACCTTTCTAAAACAAAAATAATGACTAACGCAATGAAGATACCTATCACGCTAGATTTCGCTAATGTAGAGTATGTCGAAGAATACGTGTACCTCGGACAATTAATATCTTTTGTAGACGCTACCGCCAAGGAGATAGATCGGAGAATAGCCACCTCGTGGAAAAAATACTGGGCTAACAAGGACGTTTTTAAGAGCCAGATGCCAATTCACCTCAAAAAACGCCTGATGGATAACACCATACTTCCGTCTTTGCTCTACGGATGCCAAACGTGGGCTCTAACAAAAAAGCTCGTCAACAAGGTTAGCACTTTTCAGAGAGCAGCGGAGCGCTCGATGCTGGGTCTCAAACTTAAAGACAAAGTAAGGAACGCAGAAATCAGGAGAGAAACTAGAGTCATAGACGCAGTATCGATGCTCTGTAGACTTAAATGGAAATGGGCTGGTCACGCCGCCCGAGCAACAGACGGAAGATGGAGTGAACGGATTATCCACTGGCACCCGAGAGACAGCACACGGGACAGAGGACGACCCCGGAGAAGATGGTGCGACGACATCGTAGAGGTCGCGGGAGCGACCTGGATGCGAGCAGCACAAGACCGCGAGAAATGGCATAGCATGGAGGAGGCCTTTACCCAGACATGGGTGCCCAATAAATTATAATTTTATTAAAAATAGCTTAGTGTACATAAACTGTTGTTTTAAATTCAATAATACTTTTGTAAATCTTGTACTATTTTTTTTTAAGGGAAATAAAGGCTATTTTATTTTATTTTATTTTTTATTTTATTTTATTATTCTTTTTATTTTGTTATGTCATAATTTTCTAAACACTTCATTGAGAAATACTCAAATCAAATGCCATGAAAAATGTACCGTAGCTTGGGGTGGCGACACTGGGCCGCCGTTCTAATTTTAAATCCATTTAAATTTCTAATAGTGACCGTTTTCGCGCTCAATAATGTATGGCCAGTAACAGAATCAAAAATTGCTTATTTATTAGATGGTAAACACCGTTTTGTTCAGTTATTCTGAATATAGAGCCATGAGTATTTTTCTGCATAGAGCGGTCAAACAATATAGAATTAAGCTACTTAATATTTAGTTTTTTCTTGTGTCTATACGCCATTTTATTGGTTATTAACATATCCAGTAAGTAGGTACATGTATGCAGTAGGTAGGTAGTCTTTTTTGAAATGGAAACTTTTTAGCGTCGTTGTGCACTTGTTTAAATTGGTAAAAAAAATTGCCTGACGTTTCGACATTAAATTAATGTTAAACTCACGTCAGGACACGTAAATTGATCGAAAATTCCTAAGATCCCTCCTTCTTTAAGCAAGCAAGTTTTCTCTTATGCCGGTACTCCCGAAGTGAACCCGTTGTTTTTTTTATTTAGTTCAGTGTTAGGAATCCTTTTATAGGCTGAATCAAACCACGTGGCGGTTGTGATGATAGCTAAGTACCTACCTACAAGCTATACACATACCTCAATCATGACCGAAACTCAATCCACGCGCAGGTGTTGCTGCGCAAGGGATGAATTCCGCGCAGCTTATTGCTAACTTGACAACCGCCTAGAATTTTGATTCGGTCTATAACAACCATTTATTTTGGCTAGTGTAAACTTTTTTACTAACCCATTACAGCAACATCAGAGAGAGAATAGTTCGTGAAGCGGTGTAAATCAAAAAACATTACAACACCGGATTTCAACTCGGAGGATGGATTTAAGTTATCTGCGTCGTAGAATCCTGTTGTCAACAAATGTAAATCGCGTAGAGTAGGTAGAAGGACATTATCAGATACCGTCAGTGTTGTGTCGTAGTGACAATTTTTTAAGTTCAAGTTGAATTGGCGGTACCAGTTGTCTCACATTCCAGTCTACCCGTGACCACAGTCGATGCAACTCGGCCGAAACGTCGGGATGATGAGGTAGGTATTTATTTATTTCGTTATTTTAGTGCGCGATTAGTCCCGTAGTATATAATAATAAAGAGAGAGAGAGAAAGATTTGAGATCCACCACGTTATCCCTGTGGGTTGATATCCCTTTGGGATAACGCAGTCAAATCTGGATGGGTGAGGCCACATTTTAACCGACTTCCAAAAAAAGGATGTTCGTTTCTATGTTTTTGTGTAGGCATCGGCATTGTTCGTTCATCGATATTTTCGCCATTTGTGAACCGATTAATAAAAATTTTCTTACCTAAGTACCATTTATAGCCTGCTAAGTGTTAACGTTTAGTCATCTCTAGTTTTTTTATACGTATGCTTTTCTGATATAAAGACGACGCAGATTATTTTACTATTTTACCTGTCACTGTTATTGGCCTAGTTTAGTTAACGGTACGACACAAATATGTAAACAAAAACAAAACTTCAGAAACCGATTTCCTGTTTTTAGAACAAAGAAAATATATGTCAGGCTGAATGTGTTCATACACGTGCCAATTTGATAAAAAAAAACTGCTACGACGTAGCAATTCTAAATGCAACCGAGATCTCGATAGTTTTGTTTGTATTGGAAAACTGTGTCCCTGCGAGGATAACATCTACTCAAATGCATTTGGGGCGACATTAAATCTCGAACACAAAACAGTTTCAGAGACCTTTTGAATATAGAACGTTCCATGATTCTTAATTTAAATTTGAAATTGATGACCGTTATGGGCTGTTAATGGGTTAGTGTAGAATGAAAATACAATTTTATGAGTTCTAGTGCCTTCTTTTCACGTCATGAAGACCGTTAGTTAACAATTGTTATTTTGAATTTGAATAATTGTCTTTGATGTAGTGAATTTGCTTGATACCGTTATGTTTAAGGACCGTTAGACCCTGATACTTGCATAGATAAGTAGAATAATATAAATGCGAAAGTGAGTCCCTATTTACATTTTTCTGGCCATGACTTCATTTTCAGATAGTTACTGATACGGCTTTAAATAACCATAGAGGTTATAACTGTAACCAATGTCATTTTGTACAATCATAAACCTTAGTCCATTTCATGAAAGAAGTCCCGCAGATGCGTCGCCTCAGTCGCATATCCAATCTACAGACCGGTCATTAATTAGTTCCACAAATTTCTGTGGGACTTCTCTGACGGATTTCAAAGGAAACTTACTTAATGTATTTGTTGAAAAGACTGGGGTGAAGTGGTCTGTGGACCGTGTGATAAAACCCTTAAAGGGTAGGTTTTGAGATATTAGGGTATTACTCTCTGAAATGCCAAGCAGACGTAAACGCCTGTAGGAATTACAACCACCTTTTCTTAAATAGACAAGATAGTAACCGCCTAGGCGCTATCTAAGTATTGCGAAGTACCTGATTGCATTTTTTACACACGATACTAATACCTAATTATCAGAAATGAGGAGATCCGTAGAAGAAGCAATATTGCCGACATAACTCAGTGGATTGGCAAGTTGAAATGGCAGTGAGCAGGGCACACAGCACGTAGGAATGATGACTGATGGGGTCGAAAAGTTCTGGAGTGGAGGACGGATGACCTCAGTAAGACCGCAGGATCGCGCTGGATGCAAGCCGCTTCCAACCTGTATTATTGGAGATCTTTAGGGGAGGCCTATGTCCAGCAGTGAACGTCCTATGTCTGAAACGACGAACGACAACGAAGTTTTCTAGTAGGTAGGTAACAATTTCTACATTTTGAAACAGTAACATAAACAGTACCTATAATACTTAGTACTCACCTATGTAATTATTATTACTTAGTGAGAATAATTGTTATTATAACATCTCTAGCCTATGTAAGAAAATAACCTGACAAATAGGTACACAAAAAGAGAAAATAAATTAGTAGGTACCTATTTCTTTCGTCTCAGTCTTCATGAGTTTTATTTGAACCTAAATCTGATCCAGACGCCGAAATGAGTCCTAAACTATCCACGAGCCGTCTAGTCTCGTCAAAAAATATCGTACACGTGTAGAGCCAAACAAATTGATTCCTGGCAACCTAAAAAATAAGCCATTGAAAAACGGCTCCCACGGAGAAAATTACCCAAGTCCTCCTTGAGACCAAAATGATCCTCGTGGTCTCCACAGGGGGCGCCCCTGAATGACTTCTGCGGCTCGTGTACGCCTACATTTCCTCTGAATTAGATGCAGGTGGCTATTTTTAGAGTGTTTTGGAATTGCTCGATTGTGTACCAAATAGGGTAAATAGATTGTGACAAATCGCGAGAACTTACCCACACGCTCGACGCTCGTGTGACTTCAACGTCGTGAACATACAAGTGAGGCCGATTTTTAACACGTTTTTATTAGTTTCACCTGTATGTTTACTTGCTTGCTTGTAACCAACCCCTTTGAGCTCGATTTGAACTTTTTTGCACAACTTTGCACATCTATCAAAGACCGACGACAATGCATTTGAAAAAATTATATACCTAAGAAATTGATGAATCCTATGCGTGTTTTTTAGTTTTAGTTTTTTTATTTTATTTATACATGTGGTGAGTGCGCCGGTGTTGCGACGCCATAGTTCGACTGACAATCCAAGGCGTAGTTACCTTGTATTACGTGTATGTGTGAGTAAATGTTTCTGTATACAGTGAGGCGTAGTTTTGCTCACAACATTCTGTCTTGATTTTTTTATTTGATCTGAGCCCACACGTTGTTTGATATTCTTTGTAGATTAGCAGCGCTTGTGTATAATTATCTTGTTCCTGATCATGCTCTTAATTATACGACTACCGCTGCTGTACATAGGCTACCCCTACGGATTTATAAGCTACGGTAAACATGTAAGAGCTGATTTTGCTACATTAAATGATATCACTACAATACCGTTAGTTATTATCATTTAGGACTAGGTTTAGTGGTATGTAGTCGGGCCCTACAATCGTGAGATCGTCGGTTCAAATCCCGATCCCGTACAAATGAGTTTCTTTGGGACTTATGTAAGGAATTTCACACCACTGGCTTTTCGGTGAAGGAAAACATCGTGAGGCAACCTACCTATATACAAACATTCAATGAATAGAAGCAATTCAATGGCGTATCAACTTGCACTGCACGGGCCAGCGTGGCGGATATGAGTAGGCCTATATTTTGCAGTGGACCATTAAAAAGGCTGGTATTATCATTTAGGGTACAAGAAGCTCTTAGGGCGCCTTTAAAGCTACTTCTGCCGATTAAAGGCCAAAACACACATACGGCGGGCGCGGTGCGGGTCGGGAGTACGGCGTGTCTATTTGTACCTGTTTCAAAGGACGACAACACACAGAACGCGTGCGCGGGTCGGGCGCGGGGCGGGCGCGTTCTGTTTGTGGTCGTCCATTGAAACAGGTACAAATAGACACGCCGTACTCCCGACCCGCACCGCGCCCGACCCGCGCCCGCCGTGTGTGTGCCTTTATGAAGCAGCGCGGCTGCAGCGTTGCACGTTGCGGCAGATTTGAAGGCGCCCTAATATTTTTCTTTTTTGAATAATTCTTTCAATTTATCTAATTACTGTAGATTTTCAAAAACGACCGGTTAAAAGCAGCTTACATTCAGCTTGTACCTATTCGACTTACCTAATCAGATCGTATTACCACAAAGGTTTTACGCACACTTTGTACAATGTTTAACAGTACAAATCGCACAATTAAACAGTGTTTAAAGCATGTTTAAATCTTTTGTAGTAAGGCGGAGAATGTTTGTAGATACAGTTTTTCTGTTTTACGCAACTTGTAGCTAACAGCCGCCAAGAAGTTTGACTCGACCTGTATCCACTAAGTACCTACCATTTCTCAATTAAGTAGAAACTAATCCACTGATAAGTGTATCTTAATGAGATGCTTAAGTATCCACCTACTCGGTATTTAGCAGCCCATTAGATATTCTATTTTACGGACTATTGCTTAAGCATCCAACTTAATGTCTAAGCACGTTATTGTGGTAAACTAGCAAACATCTCCCACGTGTCAAGTCAAGCCAGCCGGCCTCGTGTAGAGAACACGCCAAACAATTTCGCTAATAATATTTACTCATTTACCTCCAGTAATAATCGTCTGGTTTATCACAAAATTAATGTTTCAGAATTATTTAGAATTACAATTTGTGAAAAGCTTTTCTTGGAATCCTGAACTGCGCGGTGGAAATTGATAACGGTACACGAGCAAGATTCTACTCGGGATTTTCTCCGTACTCAAAGTAAAAGTTGTGAGAAAAACAAATGCTGTGATGACATCGAATGTTTTAATGTAATAATAGAGCTAGGTATACGGGTTATTGAACCTATTCCTTCTTGCGGGTTATAGAAGGGGTTATTATCAACAAATTTGGCCCTAAATACCTTCATGCAAAAGTTAACCATTTCTGAGAAATGCATCGATAAATGGAAAATAAACTTTAATTCTATTTTTCTTAGAAATGGTTAACTTGTGTATGGGGGTTTATGGGATCAAATTTGTTGATAACAACCTCCCCTATAAACCGCTAGAAGAAATAGGTTCAATAACCAGTATCCCTGTATTGCTAACAACAGTGCCAAAATACTATACCTAAAATAAAAATATCCAAAATTAGGTAAACATAAAATAGGTTTTGCAAAAACCTTAATCGAACATAAACATCAGGATAGGTACACAGAAATAATAACGAAAAAAATAGGAAATTCAGAAATATCGAAAAGTGCTTCCTCAGCACCTTACCTCACCAGATGAGAATGCAATGATAAAATATGTAACCTATACCCAATATTTAGAGTCTTATAAGTAAGTAAATATCAAATATCAGAAGGGAGGATAGTCATGTTACCGTTACACCGTTATTAATGTAAAGCGAAATAATAAAAAAAAAACTTTTAAAACAAGCTTTTACTGAACAAGTACTCGCCAAGACGAATCAATCGAGCCGAAACTCAATAGGTTTGCGTCGTTTCGTTACAGAGTTCCTAGGACCACCTTCCAGCTCCATCATCAGACACTGGTTATTATTGAAAGACAAACTACTCGTCAAGACGATTTAAATGAGCCCAACCTCGATGAGGTTGTGTTGTTTCATTGCAAAGTTCCTTTGGCCACTTTCCAGCTCCATTATCAGGTCAGCACCATGTTATTATAATACTGCATTGTCACGCAATTTACACATGTATGCAAAATTTCAGTTCAATCGGAAATCAGGAAGTGGATCAAAAGTGCATATAAGTGGAAAAGTATCCCCCCTAGTAGTAATAGGTGGAAAAAAATTCCATTCTTCTCTACCAGTACGGATAGATCAGTAGGGATATGTGGAACTGTTCAATTTAACGTGCAAGATTTGATTACTAACCGACAGACAGACAACGGGACAGGTGAAAAAAGCTTGTAAAAAAGCTAAAAATTCAGGTTTGTTGTATGGGAGCCCCCTTAAATATTTATTTTATACTGTATTTATTATTTGTTGTAATAGCGGCAACAGAAATACGGTATCTGAGAAAATTTAACGTTCTGACTATCATGGTTCATGAGATACAGCCTGGTGATAGACAGACAGACAGACGGACAGCGGAGTCTTAATAATAGGGTTCCGTTTTTATCCTTTGTGTACGGAATCCAAATAAATTGTGAATAAATTGTCAGAAAGATGACATGCGAGAGAAAGGAGTTGATGATGGAATGACGTACTAATGATAGAGTAAAGTGGCGAAAGGAAACGTGCTATGCCAACCCCACTTAGTGGGATAAGGGCAAGAAAATGATGATGATAAGTAAGCTCAAAGCAGACCATGGTAGCTAAAAGACTATGCTTGGAGTCTCTGCGAGATCGAATCAGGAATGAGGAGAGCCGGAGAAAAATCAAAGTTACCGACACAGCCCAGCGGATTGGCAATTTGAAATTGAATGCAAGAACCTGCGGTCTTGCATGTTATATTTTTTATATATCGTTAAGAATATTTGTTTGTTGCTAGCCACTTTTGAACCGGTCCTGTTGGAAATCCATAATTGATGGCTGATAGATGATTGGACGTAAGTAGGCAGATAAGTAATCACAGTACCTATAAGGCGTAGAGTCGAATAATCAAACACTTATGCTCGGAATTACTATTTATTGTACTTGGTTATACAAACGTCCGTCTTATTCTATCGTTGGAGACAGACTGCCGAGCCTTCCATCTCGCAACTTATTCTACTATAAACAATCATTCTAACAACAGTAATATTCATTCACTACTCTCTTTAAATCTGAACTCTGCATTTTCTACCAAAACTATTTTGTTTGCTTCTCTTCTCAGCTTATGATTATTACCTGTTATTTTATTCAGGCACTGAACACATCCTACGCACAATAAGGTTGTATGAATAATATAACAATGTAATAACGTTTCTAAATTACACAGTTATAATTCCTAAGAACTTCTATTAGCTCACTCTACCTCCTAAAATGTTCCCGAAACAAAGGTTGGTAAATTATTTTCTTTTTGTCCTACATCATTATTATTTGATTACTAGTTGCGCCCCGCGGCGTCACCCGCTTTAGCCCGAGATAAAAAGTAGCCTAGGTCTAAAATACCAAGTTCTAATCCAAGGTCTAAAATACCTCCATAGTCCATACCAAATTTCATCTAAATCGGTTCAGCCGTTTGTTCATGAAAGAGTAACAAACATCCACACATACATATGTACTTACTCACAAACTTTCTTGTTTATAATATTAGATAGATACTAACTGACCCGTCGAACTTCGTTTCACGCAATATCGTAATAAATTATAGCCTATTTGTTATTCTGATGTATAGGTAAACATTTTTATCGTAAAGTTTCATCTCAATCTGTTAAGTAGTTTTTACGTGAAAGAGTAACAAATATCCATGCATACTCACAAACTTTCGCGTCTATAATATTAGTAGGATTATTAGTAGGATAGAAAAAATATTTTCAGGTTACATTGTTTTTACACTTCGTTTAGAGTCTGTATGGATCTATATGATGATAATCAGAAACTTGGTCTAAGTTGTAGCACGTTTACTGAAATGGTACCTGTTTAATTTACCTACTCTAGATTTTAGGACTGCTACTTACTAGGAATCTCACGACAAAGACGGGTGGGTGCAAGTTTTTAAGTAGATATACTGCAAACATTTATAGATAGGTACATACAACCGGGTAGCATTTACAACTGAGCGCTACCGTAGCTCCGATGACATGTTAATAGTAGACATTGGTTGTTTTAATCGACTGGCATGCGAAAGGCCTTAAGACGGCTTAAAAACTCTGACACCAGGGCTATCCACTCAGCCCATAAGTAATTCTAAAGTACCTATGTATACTTACCTACTTAGGTACATTGGTCTTTACAGACATCTGCAAAAATATTACCCTGTATTCTTGGGCAGTAATGTAAAAATATATGTATACTAGCTGCCCGTCCCGGCTTCGCCCGGGTACGATTGGCTTAATAATACAAATAGTAAGGATCCCTTTTTTTAAATAAAATCTAGCCTATGGTCACCGAGGTTAGTACTTATAGCTTTCCAACAGTGAAAGAATTTTTCAAATTGCTTCAGTAGTTTCGGAGCCTATTCGATGAAAACAGACAAACAATCAAATGTTTGTGTTGGTATAGATAAAAAAATTACTGACGGACTATCATTTACACTATCTCTAAGTAATTACTTTTCTTATACGCTACCTGTATTGAGTACTAACATGATACTTACCTATTTAAATGCAGTAAAATATGGGCAAATAAATTAAACAATTAATTAGGTACCTATTTCCAAAATTACCTTGGCAACACGATGCCTTCTCATGGTAGAACAATAACACAGGAACATCAAACAATAGGTACTTACCTTCTACAAATAATGTGAAAACCAGTTTCGAAAACGTTTTATTTTATTTATAGTTATTTAAAGATAAATTTTTCGTTTATTTAATTGCTTAGGTATGTTTATTTCTAATACTAATAAGCTACAGCTGACCCGTCGTTTCTGTCTATGAAATAATTATTATTCTTGTCGCTATACTGTTTATCATCTGTTTCATCATAATCATCATCGAATATTTCTTCTAAATCAAGCGGACCATCATTTTCTCCTACATAAACTGTTCCGGAATCATCAGGAACTAGTTTTTGAGAGCTCTGGGGATAATCTTCGCTTTCCTCATATTTATTTTGTTTGAACGATTCATATTGCTCATACAAATCTGTTTTGACTTCCTCTTGAGTGCCATCGTCGTCGTAGTTTTCATCATTAATTACTGAAGAATGATCATCATTAACAGATGATTCTCTAGAGTCGTTTTCAATCAACGTATCATCCTCATTTGTGTAATCGTCAATATTTGAATCTTCTTCTTCAACTTGAATTTGATTTTCTTTATACGGTACATGAATATCTTTTTGTTCGCTACTATCATCATTTTCACTATCACTTTCATCGTTTTCTTCACCTACATCATCTGTATTAGAATGCACGCTATTTCCGTATCCACTAAGAGCTTCATTGATCGCATAACTATAAACGTTAGAACTTTCTTGTGTAAGCTCTGCATTTTCCTTAATACTAACTTGACTAGCTTTTTCACTCTCTACATTTTCACTCAAATCTTCAGCACTATCATTTAAATCACTGTCTTCTGGAGCTTGATTATCAGTATTACTTGAACTATTGTCTACATTTTGCAAAGTAGCTTCATCGTTGTCACTTGGCACTGTTTGTATAGTGATAACAGCATCAAAATTAACTCCTGGATTACCCATCAATACTAAAACAACGTATTTGTAACCAGGACCACCGTCAACAATATTCGCTTTCAAGTCTGTGCCAAAATCAATGCCACTTACTCTCACATGTGCTATATCTTCTCCGAATCCGATAGCTGGGTATCTCAGGGCTAGTGAACCTCCTTGTTTTGATATCCTGATTTGTTCTGTGTTGACTTTTTCGAGTTCTTCATTGCCAATGTCGAGGAGGAATACATAGGGGTATTTGTGGAATGGGTTGGAGAGTGTGAGAGCTGTGAGTTGGAGCAAGCAGAGAGCGAGTAGCATCTCGACGACTTGTTTATTGATAATGACAGGTCATGGTACAATAATCCGATTCTTATATAACTTGATTTCACGGTTGAAACGGCTGCTTTTTTCCCGGCCGTGGCTATCAGCGTGACACGTTCAATGTCAAATAGATCTTCATTATGAAGCGATCAAGAAAAACGTTTCTCTGTAGGAATTTAACTATTATCTAGTGGCATGCACGATGTAATTTTGACAATGTGCTTGGTAGGCAAAGACCTGTACAACAGGTCTTTGTTGATAGGTATTTGGTATTCCAACAACAATGTGCTGAACTGTAATGTTTACTGGAATATATCGTTTTAGCGGAAACATTGAGCGTTAAATTAGATTTTAATTGTAATGTAGATACTTATCTACTTTTTGTCATCTACTGTGATTTATCAATTAATTTATCTTTTAAAACACTATGCAAGTATGCACACTTGAACAGTAGGTAAAAGAAAATAACCCTTTTATTGATTTTAAATGACTAATAATAATTATTTTTTGCAAAACATAGCATGACCGACTTCACCTGTGTACAGAATCATTACATAGTATCAAACAAAGTCGCTTTCCGCTGTCTGTCCCTATGTATGCTTATATCTTTAAAACTACGCAACTGATTTTGATGCAGTTTGTTTTAATAGATAAAGTAATTCAAGAGAAATGTTTATATGTAAAATACACCTGTGCGAAGCCGGGGCGCATCGCTAGAATGCAAATATTAGGCACGGATCGATGAATCATTTTACACATTATTGTTGATTTATCAAAAACTAGCTGCCCGCCCCGGCTTCGCCCGGGTACGACTGGTTAAAAAGACATTTTATAACTATTGTGCTTATATATATACCTACCATGTAACCAAGTAACGCCACACACATGCGCACAGTTATTTTAGGGCTTTTTTATATTAAATTATCATACCTATACACAAATATTTTCGCGATAGAACACCCACTGCTTAACATAGGGCTCCCTTATTAGATCCTGAATAACACCGAATAAAACCATTGCAAGAAGTTTGCATCCAGCTTCCATCTACGTATCCACAAAAAAAATGAGGTTCTCAATTAGACTGTGTTTTATTTAGTATGTACCTATGTGATGCGATCAATCCGTGAATTAAAAATCAATTTTGAGTCTCAATAAAGTGTTGTTGTATTGAAATGTACCTACCTATTATAATGCCCATTGCTAGACATACCTATTATAATGTCCAATGCTAGATAATAAGTTAACATAATAAGTTGGCTAAGCAATAACAATCTCAAAATAAATTTGAAAAAAACAGTATATATGACATTTAGGACTAAAAATTCGATAGTAAAGCCTATAACAGTACAGTATGGTGGAACTACTATAGCTGAAACAGATTGTGCTAAATTTCTAGGTATTTATCTGGACTCAGGTTTAACTTGGCGACCGCATGTTGAGCATGTAGTGTCTAAATTACATCAGTTTGCATATGCTCTCTACATGCTTAGGAGAGTGGCTAACCTTGATACCTTAGTTTCTGCTTATCATGGATATGTAGGTTCAGCTTTGAGATTTGGCGTTTTGTATTGGGCTAATTGTACTGAGAAAACAACTGCATTTAAAGCGCAGAAAAAATGTATCAGAGCTATTTGTGGACTACAGCAGACGGATACGTGTAGGCCTTACTTTGAGTCATTGAAAATTCTAACGTTACCTTCAATATATATATTAGAGGCTTCTCTTTTGGTTAGGTCTGACATTCATAGATATCCCAAACTTGCAACCTCTAGACACAACAACAAATTGAAGAATGTTAGAAGCAGAACCGAAGTGCACAGTAGTAGTGTATTTAGTATGGGTATACTAATTTATAATAAAATTCCAGAACATGTTAGGAATGCTGGCTCTTTCTTTGTGTTCAAGAGTAAATTAAAAAAAACTTCTGTTGGAAAAGGCTTACTATTCTATTCAAGATTTTTTGGATGATAAAACCATTTAAGTTAAAGTTTACCATAAAGAACTTAACTAAAGAGAAAACATGACCTTGAAAATTATATTTTGTTGGATTTAAATAGTATTTATTATCATGATTTTATTGACATCGATTTTAATTTTTGTACATTTTATTGACATTGTATTTTGATAATTTTGTAATATTTAATTGAATGGTTTAATGAGTTTATAGTTTCTAAGAAGCAATAATTTTGTATTTTGCATGCTCCATCAGAGTTGGATGTAGTGATACTAGATATAAGTAGTTTTAAGACCAGTACCATGTACTTACCCTACATTCTTGCAAATAAAAATATGAATATGAATATAGATATATAGATGGGTTGAAAGCTACTCGTAGGTACCTGAATCGCGGGTGTTCCCGTAGTCTTAATCTGTTCAACTATTAACATAAAATAAATATAGTATTGGCCATCTAAATAAAAGTAAGTTCGTATGTGTCGGGAAGCTATACATAATCTATAGCCCTGGTTTCAATTTTTAAACGGTTACAATATTAGGAACCCACAGTCCATCTTCATTTTACAGACAGCGACACGTAAGTGTAGCGCTGACGGTACTGTGGAGGGGATGGGTAAGCATGTCGTCTGCCATACTAAACCCATGCGCAGCCATCCCCTCCACACTTCTCTCAGCGCTACACTTATATGCCGCGACCTGTACCTGCGTAAGTTAGTAGACGTTTCTACTATACACTTGTATTTGATCTTTTCTTCATTTGATAACTTTGTAAAATGTTGGCCATCAGTTCTACTTCTACGAATTGTGTGCCCTATCTAAAGCTTCTTCAACTTGCTAACCCAAAGAGCTATATTGAACCGATGGAAACGCTGGCATCCAACGTGATTTGGTGGTCTCGACTGCCCACCAAATCACGTTGGACTTAAATTTACGTGGATACCTTTTTTTACACTTGCCAAAACATTGTCTACATTCGAAAACTTTAAAGCCCCATCGATCATTCGTTATACGAACTGTGTCAGTACCTATTCACTACCACTACAACAGAAATTATAAACCGTCGATATGTCGGCTCGCCTAACTTAGGTTCTCCAAATCTGTAGGTATTACATAAATCGGATTCAAATCTTGATCCCGTATCAATGAGTTTCTTTGGAACATATGTACGGAATTTCACATCACTGGCTTTTCCGTGAAAAAAAATGTCGTGTGTCAACCCGCATATCTATGTAGCTATGTACGTCTGAAGAAGGAACTCGATGACGTATACTAATTCACCAACCCGCACTGGGGCACCGTGATGGATATGGCCCAATCAACATTCATAAACAGACCTATGTTCTGCAGTGGACGATTAAAAAAGGCTGATATAGAAACAGGTACTTTCAGGAATAACGGTGATAATACATGCACAACGACAGCGTTTATTTTTTTTCTATTTCTATGACTTATTAAATTCTTACCGCCTTAATACAAAAGATTTAAATACGCTTAAACACTGTTTAATCGTGCAATTTGTACTGTTAAATATCGTACAAAGCGTGCGTAAAACTTTTGTGGTAAGACGTTCTATATCTATTGAATGGAATAGCCGATTTGAACAATTCGAAAAGTAATCTACTTATATGAATTGAAACAGTCTTGAAAACAATAATATGATTTATTTGGAAAGGATTATGCATAACATGGTCTAATTTTGGTCGGTATTTCTATTAACTTTTATTATGTAATAAGTGGTTATTGTGACATAACGATAATAGTTGGACATATGGCATTGCGAAGTTCTTTGTAGATATTGATATGTTCTTTAATATTGTAGAACATACTTTTGTACTATCATCAATAGTTTCCGCAGCGCATGAAACGAAAGATGTTTTAGGGCATTTTTTTTATACCTTGGGTAACGATACTTAAGTTTTAGTAAGGATCCGTAATCTTTTCTAGCAATAAATATAACCCTATGTTACTCAAGGTCAATGTAGCTTTCCAATGGTGGAAGAGTTTTTGAAATCGGCACAGTAGTTTTCGAGTCTATTTATTACAAACAATACATACACACACAAAAATACAAACTTTTCCCCATAATATTAATATAGATGCAGACAGTGTAGATTAATTAATGAATAGTATAGAAGTGTAGATTATTTTCCTCGCTAGAGTTCCGATAAACACGTCCGATCGCTGCTATATAATCATTAAGTGCTACAGGGAGAAGCGCGGCCTTCGCGCCGCGCGCCGCCGGCCGGGCCGCTACCGCCCGCGCCGCACCGATATGTCCCTGCATTTTAAATCTGTAATATCTTCGAAAATATTCATTTAAATTACATGCTGTAAAAGGCTATATTGATCTATATTAAATGGACAATGTACTTAAGGTACTTAATTGGATAAGGATCAATTATGTATTGCTTAAAATAACTTTCTAAATAAGCCATTTTTTCCCGTAAAATGTAAAGGATAAAAAATGGTTATTGTGGGTTATTCTTAAGAGATAGTCATATACCATCGCGGACTTTTTTGTTGACCTTTTTGAGGTGTACAATACCGTAGTACATTATTTTGATTTATCTCGTGGGGTTCAGTCAGCGTTTGCAATGTAAGCGCAAAAAAATGTGTTTATTTACGACATCACATTAGAAACCTGTAAATTCATCAGTGTTCCTCTACAATATTATGCATGTATTATACATATAAACCTTCCTCTTGAAACACTCTATCTATTAAAAAAAAAGCGCTTCAAAATCCGTTGCGTAGTTTTGAAGATTTAAGGACACATAGGGACGGACAGACAGCGAGAGCGACTTTGTTTTATACTATGCTATGTAGTGATAGTGATGGCTCAGCTGATTTCGATAAAATTTAAATGGGACCAATTTCGAAGTATGTTTATTATTGAAAACGGACTACTATGAATAAAGTTATGCGTGGGTTATGTTTATATGTGTGGGTTATATTTATATATAGATATATATACGCGTCGAATTAATTGTATACCTCCTCCGGTGCTTCGTCGGTCAAAAAGTATTTACATTCAAATTAGAAATATTCCCCGAAAAGTTTTATTTTTGTAACAAAACTTTCACCCCGCAAGGACGTAAGCAAACTGACGCAAATCGAACCAAATGCAGTTTTCTTGACAATATTATTTTGTTCAGGGACTTTATAAATAAAATAAATCGTTGTAATCACAGCTTTATTTCGTTCAATATTGCTATAAATCATTAAAATATAGTTGTAATAAAATATATACTTAGCTCTCGTGTCCGACACAATAGTTATAATATATCACGTTATTTTTATATCAGCTGAAGAACATTGTTTTAAGAAAGGTATACATAAACAGACAGAACACGTAGAGCAATTAATAATTAATAATATAGTACTATAATACCATTATCTTTATTTTCGACAATTTTTCATCAAAAGTGACGATTTTCTGTCTATGCAACATAGAGTTATTTATGTAGGTATTGTCAAAGGGATTACAAGTTACATAATACAAGCGATCGTTTTGAATTCTTGGCAAAACAAAGGAGGCCATATTTTTATATTTACTCATCGTTTGAACTACTTTGTTACCGGTGAACAACACTTAAAAAAATCAGCTGGTCTAGTTTATTCTGAGGTTCTGTAGACCTGGGGTTTTGGCACAATTAGATATTTTTTCTAGCTGCTGCCCATTCCAAAAAAATATAAAGAATTGACTTTTAATTTTTCTGGGGTGTGCACGGCAAAGAAGTCTCTGGAGTGTGCCCACCCTTAAACCATTACATAGTGTCGAAAGTCTGGAATTGCTTTCATGTTATTTCAGGGTTGATATTCCATAAAAATGTGTAAAATTGATGAGTGGGTATTTATATTCTACCTCTGTTTTGGAAAAATACAAAATAACAACTTGTTTAATGAATCTAGTTAAAGCTAAAATGCTGAAAATGCTAATGATATAGATTTTACAAAAAATATAGATACTTGTTCCAGTAAATCGTAACATTGAACAATGCTTAAAAAGTAGTGAGAACAAGAACTTATTAATAATATGTACCTACTTATATTGTAATAGATATTGAAGATTCCTACGTGAATATCGATTTTAAAATTAAATCAATTTATTCATAAGCACCAATTTCAAGCTTATTTTAAGCATCAATAGATTATTATTATTTTTCTACTTTATTATAAAATTTTAAAGAGTACACGACTACTTTGTCACTTAAATAATTTAATTATTAATATTGGAAGCTGGTTGCTATATTTTCATAATATGTGTGATTAAACTTTTAAATCTTAGATTAAGTACATAACTTAAATAATGCTTGATAGCATTGACTACTAACTAATAACATTGACTGATAACTTTGACTAAGAATATTATATTAATGACCACCAATGATCACGTAATTTTATTATTTTCTAAAGGCGTGTCCAGACTACTGCGAAATCTTGCATTATTTACCAACTTGAACCATGTAACAGTCATCATACACACACTTGACACTTTGCTCAGAGTTACTGATGAACCAGTGAATAAAATGAAGTTTATAATTAGTCAGATAAGAAAAAGGTGATTTCGTATACCCAAAGCATAGACTTGACATTTTTTTTTGCTAGAGCCTGCACACTTTTATCTATTATGGCCTAGATATCTATAATCGGGCCAAGTCAGCGCGAAGCAAACACTGCCGTACCATCCTTTACTGGAACCATTTCGCCGCATTTTTAGGCCCCTATTTGAGATAATTGTTTTTCGAACCGCTGAACTTTATGAATACTCCATATCATCTCTTAAAGTTCTATAGATGTCCTAGCCGTTCGAATTTTCAATTTTATAGATACCCCTGTTTTATTTCGTCCACGTTGTTATCTCTAACGCCTCTTTTCCCATTTGAATAATATCATATTTAGCCACTTCCAAAGACCAAATCTATTTTATCTATTTAAACTCCCATTCGCTTGGTACTGTTTACGATTAGGTCCTTTCGCATGGCACAGGGGCTTTGACGTAGCTATAGATTTTCTCTAAAGCACCTGCCTACATTTTCCAACACTAGAAAAATATAAAAATTCAATTTATCTGGGGTATGCAAAGAATTTCTAGAGTAGGTACGGCCCATCCGTGCCCAAAGCTACGCCCATGCATAAGGAGTCTGATTGGACATGGCCGTCGATAGGTACCTGCATGGCGAATACTTTTTGGAGGCTATACTCCACACTGTTCCCAGAAGTACATTTTCTAAGGTTCCCAGGCTTTTATTCTATCGACCGCCGAAACTCATACTAAAGATATTTCATCAATATCGACTCCAGGCTTGAATTCAAAATTGAAAAACAATTTAATTTTTAATTCATGTATTTGCTTTCTTGTAAAACTTAGTTTATTGCTCTTAGTTGTTCTTTAGTTGAATGTAAAGTTTTAACTGTTTGTTAATTACATGCTCAATTCGCAAGGTTGCTTGCTTTAGCAAGCGATTGAAACGAACATGCCATGAATACATCGCCCCATGCAAAAACGCTCTAAGCTTGCATGGGAAACCATTTATCTGTCTGCGGCCTATGTCTCGCTATATCCAAGAGTAATGTGGACACACCTTTATACATAGGCACGATTATATTTTATCAAAAGCTATGAAAACTTTTACTCTGTAATTAGACAAGATTAGATAACACGTTGTCTATGAGTTATTACTTAATTATATTTACTCAAGTACAAAATTATTTAAAAAATAATCTTATTTTCACACGCTAAATCCAGACACTTCACATGCACATTGCACAACAAAAGAAAACAAATGGAAACTCTATCTAGGTATTGTATTAATTTGTCGTAAATGTAGGAGGAGACCCTAGTTCCCTCAGTGCAGCTTCTGGCTAGTTCGGGTACCAGAAGCTTCATTACTTTTAATGTTCCTTATTGTATGTCAATAAAACTTTTGATTGATTGATTCTGCGTGTTAACTTTTTTTAGGTACCTACTTAAGGAGATATATTTATTATTTTTTGTTGGCATCGGGTGAAAAGCGCTCTCGTTTTAAATATTGATTTATCAATTGGGGTCTACTATAAACAGGTCAAGTTTCCTGTTTTTCAAATCTCATTACATTTCGATTATTATAGACAAATTAATAATTAAAGAACTAAACAAATTTAAATTAATAAGCTTCAAAGCTTATTATGAGAGTAGATTATATTGAGCATTAATAAAGATACACCCAAATGGATGAGATCCTAGCCACTGGCTTTCCACCCAGCCTTTGATTTTTCAGAAAGGGGTTCGGAAAATCTACTTATATAAAAACTGCTTACGATATTTAAAGTTCATATTTACCGACGCAGGAAAGCGTATGTATTCGTAGTCAACGACAGAGAAGAAGCAGCCTGACTTTAAGAACACCAAGTGTATTCGTTTTTAAGCTTTCACTTTTTAAACTCTTACTATACCATCTTATTCATAAACGCAGAGTTACAATGGATTAGTTATACGAGTAGTCCATCGTTTGCCTGTAACCAGTAAGTAAATGAAAATTTTCAAGGAAAGAAAAAACGGACTTAGTGTTTAGGTACTTAGAGTTACTCTGCGTTTATTAATAAGACGATTTGTGAGTAAAAAGTCGCATCGAACATTTAAACTTTTAACATCCAACTAGCTACTTAAACCCCATCCCTCATCCCCGCTGACCCATTGGTACTGGGCAGTGCAACGACTCTCCGAATGTTCCGAGACCGCAATAAAGTTTCACTCATAGAGATTCAATCGTATATTTTAATTTGTTAGAATACGTGATTATAATTCTCACTTGCCCCTTTCAAAGATTGATGTAGTTTCAGTGGGTGGGTGCTGTACCTAGTAACCCTTTCTGAATAATCAAATTCCAAGAGACAAAAGCCTCTAAAATTTATTGATATTATACATTAGTCAATCATACTTAATTAAGCACTTATATTAACATTGCAACAACCTTTAAATTACCTTTTTTTTTCATCCAATAAAAATAATTCCATATACACATCAACTATTACAAGTAGGTGAAAAACAAACTTTCCAAGTCTTCCGCTTTTATAGTAAAATAACCGTTACCAACGTCATTTTATTTCAAAAACGATCTCATTTGCTTATTCTGGTTATTCAAAGACGTCTGCGCACGATCTGCTTGATGAATCATCTGATCCAACTTGCTCATTTGAGTATTAACTTGCTGGCTAATATCTAACACAGTGGCTTTACTTACCAGATTTGTATTCTCTAGTTTCTCCATCTCTTTTAAATCGTTTAAGGCAGAATTGATGTCGCCGCCATTTTGATTTTTACCTGCCGATTTTTGAGCGGCCATCTTTGAGCGTGGCGTCATTTCTAAGTCGTTAGGGCCGCTTCCGAGGCCTTCGTTTATAGATCCTAGTTCGTTTTTCGGTTGGACGTAGTCTTTGTCGTAGTTTGTTTGGCCGATGTAGCTGGGTTCAGTCGAGTATGATAAATTGTCTTTTGCGGTCATTTTTATGCGGAAGAAGTTTGTAAGGGTGCCGCAGACTCCCTGAAATGTTGAAAAACCCGGATGTTGAAGAACAATGAAATAGAACAACTGCAAATGGCATTGTAAGGTAACGCGGATAAGTCTGTTAATTTCTTTTTTGGTGCTTGTACTGGGACAGCGAAAGAGTAGGTTTTCCAAAACAGAAAATGGATTTTAGGTGTTCCAAATCAAGTATTAAGTTTTTAAAATTAGGCAGGGACTTTCTTTATGTACCTATAAATATATTTTTATCATTATGAACAAATTTTACTTCGGGACCAACTGCGAAATCGTGACTAAGAAAAGATGTTCCATACAAAAAGTTCAATGACAAAATACAAGGGCAGTCGATTCTTTTGTCCATAAAAAAGTTGCCCATAAATTGGTCTGTTGTATTCCCTATTATAGACTCTTACATGTACCTACTTAAAATTCTAAGCAAAAATGGTTCTTGTCACATCCCAGCTACTCAGTTATCAGCAGGCGTGGAATCGACGTAGGTACGATTTTGTCCCGTTTGCGGCAGCGGATTCGTGGTGGTTCGAGCCCATTATCAAGTCAGTGCGCGATTTTGGTCGGCGGCTCAGAGAGAGGGGACAGAATTCGTGGTCAGTGACATACCTAGCGCAGCACATCACCATTGCTATTCAGAGGGGAAACGCCGCGAACTTTATGGGCACTTTGGGCGGAGAGCATGCACTTTGAGGGCTTATTTAAATA
Source organism: Hypomecis punctinalis (assembly GCA_949316475.1). Taxonomy (NCBI): domain Eukaryota; kingdom Metazoa; phylum Arthropoda; class Insecta; order Lepidoptera; family Geometridae; genus Hypomecis; species Hypomecis punctinalis. Next base: position 26,829,761 of record OX438795.1, read on the forward strand.
GACGTAATACAGTTTTTTTTTAACTTTGTAGGTATTGACATTGACTTGAACATATGAATAAAATGCAGTGGTAAATAAAAAAATATACTAAAAAGTAATTGTTTTTTTTTTTACCTTTAGCCTGTTGATTTTAGTTTGTGTAGAGTTTAGAATTGTATTCAGTTCGGTCAAGCCGCTACTTCCACTCCTCAGCTGGTCATCTAGCATTGCAGTGTTCTGAAATGAAACATAACACGTTTCAAGCGGTGAGTCTAGCTAAGGTAGAAAAGTAGATTTAGCCAAGGCCGGGAGGGCCTTGCGCACTCAAAAACTTGGGGTTCGTTTAAAAAGTAAAGAAAGCTAATTAGGTACACTAAAGTGATCAATCGAGATACGTTTCTCTATTTATTGATCCTAGAAGCAATCAGTAAAACCAGAACGTCACCGTCTATAAGGGTACACGACCTCTAAGGATCTAAGCTAGCTTTATATTTTTACCTATATTGTAGAGGAGTTGTCCCAACTAGAAAAAAATTGTGATAAGTAGGTACCCCTTTATAGGAACCCCTTAAAAATTATTTCATTATTTCTTGAAAAATTTGTAAGTGCTCGACAAACATGTTTTGTGAATGTGTGAGAGAAATTTGTCTATTTTTCGGGTCCCCCTCAGGATGAAGGCTCTGGGCACGGGCCTCGTGTACCCTTATAGTGAAGACGGTAATGGATGTTGCTAGATTTCGCTGAGGCGTTAGATAAATTATGGAGAATCGATAATGTAAAGGCGCCATCGATTGCCTCTAAAATTGAGCCTATTGTAGCCTCGTAAAGCCTTGTAAGTCCCTGCGTACTTGCAAGCCCAGAGCATGGCGTGTACCTTGTAGATAGTAGAGATTTTACACTTCCCCGCTCCACCACTATAAATGTGATAGCTTCATTTCAAAAAACAAATGAGATAAATAGTAAAATTCTACTTATGTACATGTCATCCAACATATTGAACAAGATTGCTGCTAATGCAAAGTTAATAAATAACATTATACGCGTTATAGCCGATCTGTTTGACTGCCCTTTTGTCAACCATGCAGTCCAGCAGCAAGTAGGGGAAACCGAGGGGTTTTGAAACAGAGGTGTTATGAAACAGTACTGATTTCGCGGAAATTAAAACCGTTAGCGATCTGGCAACATCACAATTTTACTACTTGCCCCCGCCCGCGTGTCTGTCAGTATGCATTCCTCGCTAGAAGCGCGCGGTTTCGTGGTTCTGATACGCGCACCGAAAAAATCGTCAAAAGTAAGTTTTGAACGTTTTTTTAAGATAGCTATATTTTGTTAATGCATGTGTTTTTTGGTTCAGGTCATGTATGATTTGATAGCTCATTTACTAACGATTGAATTTGTAGTGCTCTCATAGGTCAATGAATTGTGTTTTGCATCCTGTTTTAGATTGTTTATGATTTACAAGAATTTTTACTACTGAGGTGATTTGGAACAGACTGTTTCATCTCACCTTGTTTAAGCATTGTGTTATTGTTTTGGGTGTTCGGTGTGGTTTATGGGTATTTATGCTTATATTGTTTCAGAATGCCTACTGATTACATTAGAAAGACTGATAGAGGTTTGGCAAGTCTCGAAATATACAAGCTCGCCGCAGAAGAAGTTACATTGCGTCAGAAAAGTCTCCGTGATGCTGCTTCGAGTTACAACCTCAGCCACACTTCTCTCTACAAGTATATTAAAAAGAAAAAAGCTTATGATGCCAATGAAACGCCAACTCCTCCTTCGGTTGGATATCCTGAAAAAACAGTACTTATTTTCATCTTCTGAGGAGAAAGTACTATGTGACTATCTTTTAAGCTGTGCCTCTGCGAACTTCGGCATGAGCACTAAAGAAGCAAGAAGGACTGTTAGACTATAAAAAATGTTGATTCTCATCTTGCTGCTTTAATTATGATTACATAATATAACCTCATTTAAATGTAAATTCCATCAAAGTTTGTGGTTTGTATAAGTAAATATGACAGATATGGACAGACTTTAAGATTTCTTGTAATTTTTAAGATTTGCCCAAAATAGTACAAAATGTTGTTAAAATGTAATATTACATCTTGAAATCTTTTATTTCAATAAATACCTCTCAATTATTATGCTTATTTCTACTTAATAATTTTTGGTTCTACTCAAAAATCAACTGTTTCATGTTACCTCGAGTCGTGTATCAAGTCACCTCGACATAAGGGGAGATGAAACAGAATGACTAGTTACGTTCGAATCAACTTTTTAATATCAGAATTCATAGGTACACTTTTCATATGCCACCCATCTCAAAGTGTAAGAAATTAACTATCAATTAGCAATAATGTTATGCGATTAATGTGTATAACTTTATGTCTATGAAGCAATAAGTCAAAAATGTTGCATCTCCCCTCGGTCTCCCCTACCTACATAAAAATATTTCAGCTCTGTTTTAATTTGTATTCATGACATAGTATATAATCAATTTTTTTTTATTTGGTTTGACATTTTGTATGATTGATTTGTTGATATTATGTATTATTAAGACTAATGGATATTTGTTTTTGATTTTTATTTAATTCTTAATTGTATTGGAAATGTATGGACTCTGTCTGAAGTAAATGAATAAATAAAAATAAAATAAATAAATATAGTTTTAAAAAAAACCGGACAAGAGCGAGTCAGGCTCGCACATCGAGGGTTCCGTACAAATCCAGAAAATTTCACAAAATTGGGAAGTAAGTTGTTAAAATCTCTATAAGTAGGTACTATAACCATCGACAAGAATTTTCGTCATTTTTTTTCACTTTTCCCGTTATACATCGAAAATTACACATTATTAAAATAATTAAAAACCTGTTTTAGCATGTTCTAATCAAGTTTTTTTATATGATACCTTACATGATACGATTTACTCACATTGAATTTTGAACCCATGCATATTTTGTGAATTTTGAGGCCCTATTTTTTGTGATTTAAATAAAAATGTAGTTTTCAGATTTATTACTATATGTGTACTCTGAGACAAATGCTTCTCGCCAAATTTCATAGTTCTATGTCAACGGAAAGTACCCTGTAGGTTTTGATTTTTGTGAGTGTTGAAATATGCGGTTTTTTACGACATAAACGGCTCTAACTTTTTCAATTAAGAGATTTTTTTCTTTTACACGACTGGAAGAGACCATAGATATACGTATACGGCTCAAATTTCAACTCGATATCTTTACGCGTTCCCGAGATAAAGAGTCTTGACACACACACAGACGGACAGACGGACAACAAAGTGATCCTATAAGGGTTCCGTTTTTTCCGTTTGAGGTACGGAACCCTAAAAACTAAAAAACACGCTTAGGAGTCATTAATTTTTTATACATACATTATCATCGGTCTTTGACAGGTGTGCAAAGTTTAAAGAAAATCTGATCGCTCAAAGTAGGTCAAAATTGAGCTCAAAGGGGTTGGTTACAAACAAGCAAGCAAACATACAGGTAAAACTAAAAGCTGCTCGATCTATAGCAATCGAGTTAGTAGAAGGGCGTGCATTGGACAGGACTGAAACGCCTATATTACGTGGTCTACACTCGAGATCTTTTCAACCTCATTGGTCATCAGTCCTCCGTGCTATGTGCTCTGCCCACTGCCATTTCAAATTGCATATTCACCGGTTTATGTCGGTACTTAGGTTTTTCTACCGATCTCCTCATTTTTGGTTCAATTTCGTTTCAAAAATGATTGATGAAAGTAAAGATATTCTTTATGTCAACTCGCTTTATGTGCTTCAATACCTAGCTATTGAAGCACATAAAGCGAGTAACAAATACGGTTGATTTCGATTACGTCTAATACATAACAGCGTTGCCTATATTAAAAATGCATTTGCTTTAGACGAACTGTGAGCCCCAAACTAAGCTTGTTGAGGCTTGTGTCTTGGGGCTCGAGTGCAAAGTTGACAGAATTTGGAAAGATGTTAAAAGAATTTAAAACCTTGATAATAGGTAAATAAGATGGTCTGTAAGTATATGTTGGCAATATATAATATTGTAAGACTGAGGCTAAACTATCGTATTTTTGCTATTGAGTTGCATAAAATCTGATACATTATCACATATTTTCTGAAAGTCGCATAACGAGTAATATTTGTTCGCTGTGTGGCACAAATAGGACTTTTGTATTAGAACTGAAGTCAGCATAAAATTACGCGACTTGATAACCGAAAAAAATGCGCACGTTTAATCTCAGCCTAAGTAGGTAGGTACCTACAAGTACTACAAATAGATATTGTATAGGTAACTTACCAGGTAAATTCGTACTTACCAGGTAGGTAGGTAGGTACGTACCTACACATAAACAATGCGCATTCGCCTTCATATTCTTTGTACTTACCAAAAAAAATATTAAAATAAGTATTTATTCTAAAAAGAATTAGGTACATACCTCTGCAGATTTAATTTCCACTTCTTCAAACTCAGCGACATCCAAATGCTTGTGTTTAGCTAAAAACTCTTCTTTGTCTGGCAAGGGCTGGCCAAACAGTTCAGCCCTATCACACGCGTCTTCGTACGCTTTTAGCGACATTTTCACTCAAATACCTACTAAAAACTAACTATAATGTAACACACAACGCATTAAAGTAAAGTAGGCTGTAAGGCTAACAGCCTTGGCCTAAATACACAATGGGAAAAGTGGTAGTGAAAAATTGTCGCAAGATCTGAGGGAGCGAAGCTTATTGTGGAATGTATTGATTTTGTCTTCCGGTCATACAAAAACAGTCATATTTCACTATTATCCTCTGTGCTGGTGTTAAAATCCAATTTATATAAAGTATTTATATATTCTCTAATAATGTATACTAAGAATTTAATTTATTAACGTTCAATCTCAGTTATGTAAATATTTTTTGGAGAATTACTGAAAGGCAGACTTGAAATTTTCCCGGGCTTAATCTATTAGTGCTGCCAAGTTCAAAAAAGTTAAAGTAAGAAACCGCTGTGCGTGTGTGTGCTGCCTTTTTTCATATTATTGTGCTGCATGATTGCATGGGATTCTAGGTTCTAGCTCAAAGTATTTTGAAATTAGGTAAGTATAAGCCATTTTATATAAAAAAATTGTTTCGCTGACTTTGACTTTCGTCACGATCAAGATTTTCGTATTGGCGGGTACGCGGAAAAATCATGTTGCGCAATTTTATTTTGTAAAACTTTTATTGTTACATGCAGCGGCACGTAATTCCAGCGCTGAGAGTACTGTGGAGGGGGTGGTTACGCATGGTGACCGCCATCCTAAACCCATTCGCAGCCACCCCTTCCACACTTTGCTCAGCGCTAGATTTATATGCCGAGACTTGTATCTGTGATAAAATAGCTGTCCTGCCTCAGTAAAGAGGTGGACAATAGGGAAGTTTCCTTTATCATAAAAACTAAAAATAATTATGTACTTTTAAAGACATTAGAAATGTATTAGACACAGTGAAAAAAATACTCGAATATCTTTATAAATGACGGAGTTATGGATGTCTAAATATGACCGCACGAAATCAAAAAACCTCGCGACGGATTTACGCGTGTGACGTCATCCGGCTTCCGGAGCATCCGGATCATCCGGAGCCGCGCCGTGGGTTAGGCGGGAGTAAGGAAAAAAGGAAATAAAGTGCTTCATTCTATACCAGGTATTTTTCTAAGCCACGAATACGTTCTAGGATATCATTGTATGTACTTATTTTTATGTTATGATCAACATTTACTATGGGACTAACCCCCCAATATTACGAATAAAAGTCAGCATTCCCATAAATCTTGTCGTGAGTAAATGAAGATTATTTCTAAATGGAACAAAACTTGACGTGTGTACCTAGTGTACTGCGGTTATTACATCTGTATATATTGACTAGTAGTTTTCCAAATAGTAAACCTCACAAGTATACACTTTGGTGAAAATTTTCTGGTAATCAGTTTTCAAAAATGCACTACTTGCACAGGCAAATATATTCATAATTACAATATTCTGTCCTAAAATATCATTGTATATTATGACCAACTTTTAATATGGGACTAATCTCCTGTACAGGGTTATCCAAAACTTCTCAGCCTAATATTTGTTCTTATAAAGTACTTGTAGGTAATAGGTTTTTCAGGACTTATTTTTTAGTTCCGAAAATGACAGATGTCAGAGTGACAGCTGCCATTATATGGCATATTATTATAGAATTCATACTAGAGTAGCATGACAGATGTCATCCGAAATGTAGATCTCGTTGAGCTCTATCAATTTTGTGCCTAAAGTAACGGTCTAAAAACGAAAGTTACGGAGATAAATCACTTTGAAGAGCTGTCATCCAAAATATAGATCTTGTTGAGTTCTACAATGGTCTAAAATCGTTTGTTATAGAAATAAACCGCATTTGAGTTTGACAGCTGTCACTTTGAGACCTAACGAGATGAGATGTCATCCTGGTATGGATTCTAGAATATGACAGCTGTCACAAGTCTTGAGCATCGTCGCAAGGTAGCGTGTTTGTCGGTCTTTTACCGGATACACTTCGGAGAGTGCGCCCAGGAGTTGCACAATCTGGTCCCCCCTGCCCCTTTCTTCTATCGTACGGCTAGACGGACGCGACCAAAGCGCCACCCTTTTATGGTGGACATTCCGCGCGTCAGAACCAAGCGTTTCGAATCCTCATTCCTCATACGAACGGCCGGAATGTGAAATGCTTTGCCTGGGTCTGTCTTCCTGTTAAAGTACAACGTGAGTGTCTTCAAATCCCGAGTAAATGGGTATCTTCTAGGTAAGCGTGCTACACCCTAGACCGCACATCTGCTTAACATCAGGCAGTGTGTAGTCAAACGCAAACCTATTCGAAATAAAAAAAAATAAAAAAAAAAACTTTGTTCATTCATTTTTAGGGTTTCGTAGTAAAACGAGGGTCCCTTAAAACTTCGTTATATCCGTGTAACGGACGGACGCCGTTTATAGACCATATTAAAACTTTCCCTGAAAATTATTTTGAGCACTGTGGAATCATAAATTTTTAAACTATAAAGGAAAATTGAATTATTTAAACATTAGAGGTCATCGACCTCACAAGTATATTTCATACAAACAAACAAACAGTAACACTTTATTAGACAACCACATAACTTAAAAAAAAAACAATTACGGGGACAAAACAATACAATTTATAGGTTTCTAGCTAGTGGCCTTATCGCTTTAAGCGATTTCTTCCAGGCAACCAAAAATTCATACTAAATTACGTTTTCTTAGTAATCAACCATCTTAATAAATGGTTTTTATCATCATCATAATCATCGTCACGTCTGCGGAAGCCTATCATACGCATGTCTCGACACGCACTTGACAACTTATTGAAACTAGAAAATAAAAGCCCTGAAAAAAAATATTTATATTATTTTATTAGAACAAAATATATTACGCTTCACCAGTTCTAGCTAGCTAACCCTGTATAGGGGATCAGTCCCAAACTCTGACACCAAGGATAGCCACCCGGCCTATACAAACTTACTTACTTAGTCCCATAGCAAAATTTGGCCATAATATACAATAATATCTTAGTAAAGAACCTTACTATTTTTATGATTAAGAATATATTTACCTGTGAAAGATGTGCATTTTTGAGAACTTATTACAAGAAAATGTATACTTGCGAGGTCTACTGTTTTGGGAGCTACTAGTTAATAGTTACAGATGTAAGAACCGCAGTACACTAGACACATACACCTAGTCTTGTTCCATTTAGAAATAAAATTCATTTACTCAAGACAAAATTATGGGAATGCTGACTTTTAATTCGTTATATTGGGGGGGTTAGTCCCATAGTAAATGTTGATCATAACATACAAATAAGTACAATGATGTCCTAGAACGTATTCGTGGCTTAGAAAAATACCTGGTATAGAATGAAGCACTTTATTTCCTATTTTCCTTACTCCCGCCTAACCCACGGCGCGGCTCTGGAGCCGGATGACGTCACACGCGTAATTCCGTCGCGAGGTTTTTTGATTTCGTGCGGTCATGTTTAAAAATTCATAACTCCGTCATTTTTGAAGATAATTGAAAAATAAAAACACCATAATTTATTTCAGACTTGGTGTAATTTAATAAAAATAAAACTAGAAAACGGGAAACTTCCTTATTTACGTAAATGGACATGACTTGGACATAGCAGCGACTTTTTTTGACTTGACTACGAGTACTACGTCTGTGACTATTTTGTAACAAAAATGTTAACAACTTTTACTTGACTTTGGTAATGCATAAAACTGTGTGAGGCCAAAAAGTGAAAAAAAAGAATTTCCTTCAGCGTAGGCCACGCGACTTGCAAATTGTCACTGTCAATATTATTTCTATAATACTGTCCAAAATAAGAAAAAAAATGCGAAGACTTTAGACACGCTTAAAAGAACCAATGTCGTTAGCGTGGCTTTTTAAGCAAGTCATGTTGATTCTTAATAACGACATTCAATCGATTCCACAGTCCACTGTACTTGTACTTCGGATCAGCCAATTTTAACTATTTTAATTTTGAACTTGTTTGCATTGCACTTTATGTTATTCGTTATACCTAAATACCTAATTGTAAGTTAGTAAATGCTTGGAAAATCATTTTCCTCTGTGCTTGTGAAGTGTCGGACGTTTCTTTCTCATAAAACTTTATATTCACGCACAATGGCTTCGTGTAAGTAAAAAATAATTTACTTAGGATTTCGGATTGTATAATTTTACCTCCTTTAACACAGTATATTACTAAAATATTCTATGAAATTAAGAAGATTGTGGAGAGAAACGAAATCTACAACAATTGTCTTACATTCATTCAAAACCTCGAAGGGTTCTAAACTTGTCCAATCCAATAAATAACTTCAGATTGTTGCTTCGTCATGTAGGTAAAATTTTTGTTTACATTAATAGGTAATTGACCTATTTTGTTTCTTTCTTATTTATCACACAACCATAGCTATCTTAAATCTATGGTAGATTAGAGTCAATTTAAATTCGTTTGCGTCATTGGCTTTGCCTAACTAAACGATTTTCCTTTGTTATTCTATCCATTGGAAAACACTTCATAGTTATTAATTTAACAATAATATTATAACCTACCTCTGCATTACTACCTACTTGAAGACTGGCCAGACAGACGTGTCACATAATTCTTTTCTTCAAATATCACCAAAGAGTTGACAGCAAAAAAGTGAGTTAGGTATTATTCTTATGTAGTTTTGTATTCTCTTTGGGTATTATCTGCTGAAAGCTGTCAAATAGAATAGTTCCAAGATTCTTGCCAATTCTGTTGGACTACAAATTCTAGTTGACTTTCCATCAATTTTCCATCATGAAATGATCAAAACATTAAAGTTATCTGTACAAATTGTGAGACTAAAAAGTTCCCACTGTAAACCTACCAAAGTTGCTTGTGCATGTGAGTGTAATTCTTTTGCCAAACACCCCAAATAAAATCTAATACTGGAGGTGCCTAATGATGGAGACCAATCAAAGACAGGCTTGGCTGGTTTGTATACAAGTCAAAGCATTAATCTAAGTCCTCAATACCTCAAAAAGGCAGAACATTATTGTTACTGACTAAAGCTGGAAACATACTATCGGACGCAGCTTACGGACACGACTGACAGGTATTTAGACTATGAAAGTACACTGAGCCGTGCACACTATCAGACATAAGTTATACGTCACCTTCGGACAACCTTGATTGTTTGGACGTCCGAGAGCGATCTGACACGTCGGATATTTTAAGACTGTGCACACTGCTAAGTTGCGTCCTTCAGCCGCTTCCAATAGTATGTTTCCGGCTTTATCATGTTTTGTCCGAATCATTCAACTTGGTGGCTGTGATGTGAGCTACAAACTGTGAATAACTTGATCCTGCTGTTAAGTGAACATCAGTCAGAATTGGGCTATCCATAGTTTGTAGCCAACATCAGAGCCGTCAAGTAGTAGTATCGGACTTTCCTAAGGACTGAAGTTTCAGTTGTATACAGTTTTAGCTGCCACTATCTTATAATGGTATACATTGTAACCAGCATACCTACTGCCATCTTATTTTCATTGAAATGTGGAGATTACCCAGGATTAGGCAGCATAGTGGATTATGGCTGAAGCTTTCTCATAATAATATTTATAGCATCAGGACATATAATTTAAAACTAACTTTTACCCGAGGCTTTGCCTGTATGTCTTTTTTTGTTTTCGTTATACCATAGCAACAACTTTTCTCCAATCTTTATATCTATTCTAAAAAATTTTGTTGATCCTGCATGAAAGAGTAACAAACAAGTGTATAAACCAACAAACACTTTCCTATTATGTACGCACCGATTTTCCGCGGATTTCCGTAAGCGCCGGTTGACACTTCAGTTCGAATCACTTGACTGTCTTTTTAGAACTACCCTCACTTTAGGTTAGACACAACATGCCTTTCCTCCGGGATTCTATAACACTACACTGACTCTAGTAAAAAGAGTCTCACACTTTATAATCACTTTTTGAAATAGTCTTTTTAAGTCTTTTAATATATATTTTTTTTTATATTGTTCCTTATATTAATGGGTATAAGATATTGTTATTGTTTCAATGAGTCTGACTGCTCTTCTGTGTCGGACACAATAGATTCTTCGGATTCAGTGCTATACTGCCTGCTTGGTCTTATTTTCTTGGTTGCTGATGAAGGTGGTGTAATTGATAGTGCTCGTTTGGATCTTCCTCCATATCCACTCCCTATACACAAGTCTTCTGGTCTGTTCACTCCAATAATCTCTGCCCATTTTTGAGGTGAGGGAATAACTATTCCACCCTCTTCATCGCTGTCACTATTTCCATCTTGTGTTTCTCTTGGCTGTTCATCGACTTGTTTCCTGGCAGTGGGTCCACCACCCTGCATTTGGTTGATGTGTCTCGTTAACAATCTACCATTCCACCGCACCAAATATCTGCACACCCCGATTCGTTTCTCCACCACTCCTTGTAACCAACGAGGTCCTCTAGCATAATTCCTTACATATACTGTTTGGCCTATATCAAAACAGCGTACTTTGACTTCTTCATTAGTGTCTGAACCCGTTGTCATACAGGAAAGAATCCTGTATGACAACGGGTTCAGACTGTCAAACTTTGTTCTAAAACGTCGGTTGTTTAGTAATTCCGCTGGTGTCTTTTCATTTACTGTATTTGGTGTAGCCCGCAGTCCATACAGTATGTTTGGTAGCCGTTCATGCCATGGCTCTGTACTCCTCTTCTTTAATTTATTTTTAACAGTCTGCACTGTCCTTTCTGCTTGTCCATTTGATGCTGGGTGATATGGGGCCACTAGTATCTGCTTGATATCATTTTCGTTCAGATAACTCTTGAATTCTTCTGATATGAAACTCCTTCCATTATCACTTACGATGGAATCTGGTAGGCCTTGTTCTGCAAATATGTCTCGAAGTGTTCTTATCAAAGTGGCACTACTCATATCATTGACAAGTTTAACTTCAGGCCACTTTGAATAGGAGTCTATAAGGATCAGAAAAATTTTGCCTTGAAAAGGTCCAGCATAATCTATATGTAATCTAGACCAAGCTTTGTCTGTTTTGAACCAATGATGAGAAACTTGCGGTGGCATGTTTCTATTTTCTGAACAAATGTGACAACTCCTGACCATTTCTTCTATCTTCTTATCCATCGAAGGCCACCAAAAGTAACTTCGAGCCAAAGCTTTGGTAATTACTATGCCATCATGGTTCTTATGCAGCTCTTGTAACAAATAGGCTCGCATCTTCTCTGGTATTACTACTCTACTGCCCCATAAAATGCAACTATTATGTAGTGACAATTCATCTCTTTTTTGCCAAAATACTAGGTACTCTTTATCCACTCTAGATGGCCATCCATTTCTGATCCAATATAATATTTTGGTTAACACTTGATCCTTCTTCGTAAGTCGGGCTACTTCTGTAGCAGTGAAATCTAGTCCAGCAGGAGTCTCTTCTATTAGCAACACTCCGGAATATTCTTCTTCCTCTACCTGGACTTGATTCGATGGCCAGCAACTCAATGCATCAGCATTTCCCAACTTTTTTCCTTCTACATATTGAATTTCATAATCATATGAATTTAACAACAGAGCCCATCGTAACATTCTTGGAGAAATTATGTTTGGAATAGGTTTTCCTGGTCCAAATATTCCCAACAATGGCTTGTGGTCTGTCTTAATGAGTACCTTCCGTCCGCTTATGTATTGGTGAAATTTTTTAAGCCCAAAAATTATTGCTGCAGCTTCTTTATCTATTTGTGCATAATTCCGTTCATGTGTATTCATAGTTCTTGAAGCAAACATTATAGGTCTGATCGTTCCATCATCCATTTCATGCTCCAACACTGCCCCGAGGCCATGCTCAGATGCATCACATGACATTATTAATTTTCTTTTACTATCATAATGCACCAAAGTGTGCTTACTGGACAGCATTGTTTTTAACCTTTCAAAAGCCTCTTGACATCTTTTATTCCAAATCCATTTTGCCCCTTTTTCCAACAATCTGTACAGTGGTTCAGCAATTGTAGCTTTATGAGGCAAAAATCGATCATAAAAATTTAAAAGTCCCAAAAATGCTTGAAGCTCTTTCAAATTTTTTGGTGCTGCTGTTTTTTCTATTGCTTCAATCTTTTCTTTGGTGGGGTGTATTCCAGATTCATCAATAATAAACCCTAAGAACTGTATCCTAGGTACGGCAAATGCACATTTCCTTTTATTCACTCTTAAACCAGCATCCTTTAATCTTTGCAATACAGTTTGCAATCTGGTGTTATGAGTTCCCATGTCATTGCCAGTTATGACTATGTCGTCTAACAGAACAGCTGTGCCCGGAATCCCAGCTAGCAACGAAGACATTAATCTTTGGAAAATACCCGGACAAGCTTTAACTCCAAAAGCCAACCGATTGACTTTATACAATCCTTTTGGAGTATTCGGTGTTAGCAATTTTGCAGTTTTGTCATCCACTCGCACCTGTGTATACGCTTGTTCTAAATCAATTTTTGAAAATATTACCCCCCCTTGCAGCTCAATAAATGCTTCATTCAACGTAGGTAGAGGGTAAGTATCTGTATTAGTTACTTCATTGACCGTGGAACGATAATCTCCACACAAGCGTACCTTACCGTTCGGCTTTGGAACCACTACTATAGGGGTAGCCCATTCTGAGTGTGATGTCGGCTCAAGAACTCCTTCACTTACTAATCTGTCAATCTCTTCACAAACTTCTTTCCTTTGAGCAAATGCCACCGGTCTACTCCGTAGAAACTTTGGGACTGAACCATCAATTGGTGTAATATTTACTACTGGGCCTGTATATTCTCCCAAACCTGGCTCAAACACCTGCTTATAGTTATTGAGTAACATATTTATATGATTTTTTTCATTTGCTGTTAGAACAATATTGTTAATTCCCTGTATTACAATCCCCAGGTCTGTAAACCAGTTCCGACCAACTAAGCTTGTGCCGTTTCCTTTTGTTATCAAGATGTCCATTGATTTATTCATACTTTTATATTTTACCTGTACCATAGCCTTCCCTAGCAATGACAACTTGCCATCTGTATATGACTTCAATCCAATATCTGTAGTTTCCAATTTAGGCATTTTCCCTTCCCATATTAGTCTGGCTGTTTTTTCATTAATTATAGTGTATGGGCAGCCCGAATCCACCTCCATCAATATGTTAGTGTTGTTCAACCCCACGTTAATCTGAAATGGCCTAACTTTATCCTGTCTTATACTATTAAGCCCAACTTCATAAAGACCATTACAGTCGAACTTGTGTTCTGTTTGTCTGGCCTTCACCAAACATGCTGCTTCAATGTGTCCTGTTTTCCCACAGTGCCGGCACTTACTCCATCGAAATCGACATTCACCCTTATGCTGTCTGCCACAGCGCAAACACTCAGAGTTATTAACATTCTTTATACCTTTTTTTCCCGTGACTTTGTTGATCTCCATAGGTACCTCCATTTCCTGCATGTTACTACTCATGCTAGGGCCGGACTGTACAATGATATTGGCATCAAAATTAGCCGTTTCATGTGCCAATGCAATTTCACAAGCCTGTTCAAATGTCAATTGCTGTTGCTGTAACAGTTTTCTTTGAACATCTTTATCACAAATGCCACATACCAACCTATCCCTTAGAGTGCGATTTAAATCTGTGAAATTACAATGTATGCTCAATTTCCTCAATTGAGCAATGTAATCCCTCATTTTCTCATTTTCCCTTTGAATTCTTGTATGGAATTTATAGGATTCCACAATTTCATTTGGTTTTGGTTCAAAATGAGCATTCAAAATGGCTACTAAATTTGAAAATGTGACATCGCTTATTTGTCTTGGAGCAAGCAAAGAAATGGTCAAATCATACAAATTCGCGCCACAAACCGCCAGAAAATTTGCCTTTTTCTTTGCATCTTCTTCTATTTCACTTGCTTCCAGGCAGTAGCAGAACCTTTCAATATAATTTCTCCAACATCCCATCCAACAGGGAAAAATCCGAAAGATTAGTATGGATTCAACCTGTTCCATAGTCTCGTTAATTGAAATATCCAATGACTGCCTCGGTGGCTCAGTGGTTAGTGACCCTGACTACTAGATAAAAGAGGTGGGTTCGATTCCCACTCAAGGCAAATATTTGTGTGATGAACATAAGTGTTTGCTTTGTGTCTGGTTGTTATTGATAATTATCTATCTAAGTACCTATGTATTTAAAAATATGTAGTATATCAGTCTCTGGCAACCATATGACAAACTTTGCCTAGTTTGGGGTCAGAGACCGTGAGTAACATGTCTCCTAATATTTAATATAAGGATTTTGTTTCAGTGCCTCTGTCTCAGGAAACCCTAACCAAACTCCGCAATGATTTCTACTCGGACCCAAAGAATGAGCTGGCGCTCAATGTGTGCACCAGATTTGATCCCTTCGAGGTGGCTATCAGTAGGAAAAAGGCAGATTCCTCACTTCATGTGTACAACATCAAGGTAATCATTAGAAGCAAGAATATGAGTTGTACAGGGTTATCTGCTAACCCTGTACTAAGCCAAAAGAGGGTGATTAAGACCATCGTTATGAACAACTTTTACTATGGGGCTTTCCCAAAATAGTCCTGCAGTGTATATTTGTATAAGAATAAAATTTAATGTTTTCAAGTATTCTAGGGCACCACCCACACGGAACAACCCAGGACCCCCCATTAGAGAAATTAGTTGTCTTATACAGGGTTATCTGCTTGTCCTGTACTAAGGCAAAAGAGGGTGATTAAGAGCTCCATTATGAACAAGTTTTACTATGGAACCAACTCGGAATTCGGGAAAAAAATTGCTGTTCCATACAATACTGTAACTCAGATTGTGAACTGTATCAGCTGATTTTTTTTTCAAATACCGGGTTGGCCCCATAGTACTTGTTGTTCATAATGATGGTCTGAATCACCTCCTTTCTCTTTAGTACAACAGTGCTGGATAACCTTGTATATTCAGTCACAGGATGCTTGACAAAGCCTATCCTATATACTACAATGAGAAAGTTTCATTATCATACTGTTCATTGTTAGCAACTGCAGCAAAGACAGATAACATATATTATCACTAAGATAATAATGTGGTAATATTCCGTAATATGATTATATTGATGTATACTTTATCATCAGAAAAACAAATTGTAAACAATAATGAGGTGAAAGTTTTTCGCATGCTTATTTTGTAGAATTTGTATATACAATTTTTTGACTGCCTCGGTGGCTTAGTGGTTTGTGACCCTAACTTCTGGATCAAAGAGGTGTGGGTTCGATCCCCACCCAGGGCAAATATTTATGTCATGAACATATTTTGGGGTCAGAGGCCGTGTGTAAGAGGTCCCAAAATATTTATATTTATTTACAATATACATAGTATGAAAATGTATCTATTTACTAAAAATCTATACATATAGTCATAGTCATTCATTACACCATTTGTTGCAAGTCAAATAGAGCATCAATAGTCATGTATGGCTTATCATTATGAACAAAGTTTACTTTGGAGAATCAAACCTGGAATGGACCAAAACATTGGTTTAAAAAAGACCAAGATTCTCATTATAAGGACTTTTTAAGTCTTTGCACTTTGCAAAGCAACATTTCACTTTGTATAGTTTTGCAAAGCAGCACTTAAAGGGTTTTTTTTTGAAGTGTAAACTTCTTTAGCGGCTTTGTGCAGTTTTTTGGGATGGGTAAAAAATGTTGAACTCGCGTCAGGACACGTGACCTAATCGAAAATTCGTAAGACGGGCGCTTACGCTAGTGTGCGTGTGTGCAGTGTGATATTGTATTTTACCACATAAATGATAGTATTTTATATGTTCAAATTTTCACTTCTGCCGGCACTCCCGGAGTGCAACTCGTTGTTTTTTTTTATAGGTTTGCGTTTTACTACATACTGCCTGATGTTAAGCAGATATGAGGTCTAGGGTGAAGCACGCTTACCTAGAAGATATCTATTTAGTCGGGATTTGAAGACACCCACATTGTACTTTTGCGGGAAAACAGATCCAGGCAAAACGTTTCACATTCTGGCTGTTCGTATGAAGAATGAGGATTCGAAACGCTTGGTTCTAACGCGCGGAATGTCCACCGTAAAAGGGTGACGCTTTGGTCGCGTCTGTCTAGCCGTACGATAGAAGAAATAGGCAGTTGGGACCAGATTGTCTAGTTCCTGGGCGCACTCCCAAGTGTATCCGGTAAAAGGTACACTCAATCCCATAATAGTGTACCATACCATCACTGTAATAGAAATGAGTCAGTTAAAATATATCTTGGCATTAAAAATTACAAGACTTTGCCCACTGGACCGTTCCGTCATGACTAGCACCATTGCATGATATGCAAGGAGCGTTGGAACCAGCATAATATTCTCGACGACTGCTGTTGATGTATGTTAATAGTACGTTGTAGTGGATATAGAAGAGCGTATCGTGTTGTTTGCCTGATATATACCTTTAATGTATACACGATGATAGTTTTTTGATTTCTAAAGTATTCAACTGTTTCCAGGTAGAATCAGAAGGCAAGCCGGTAACGAACCAAGAGAACTCGGGCAGATGTTGGCTGTTTGCTGCGCTGAATGTGATGCGGTTGCCGTTCATGAAGAAATTTGGCATTGACGAATTTGAATTCTCTCAAAGGTATGTCTATATTTTCTCATCATTTGTTGGGTTTAGCCCTGATATGTACACTGTTGGGCAGAACCATACATTTTAAGAAGACCGTGAAACTGTTTTAAAAAAAAAACTGTTTTCGCGTTTTCTGTAGAAAATCGAGAGAATTTTCGGTAGGTACATATTTGATAAGTTTCGGGATAAAACTCTTTTCATCCCATAAATTATAACAAAATGTTAATGGTGTCTATTGCTTAAGTAAGAACTATTACACACTTTATTTCAAATAGGTTTACGTTTGACTAAACACTGCCTGATGTTAAGCAGATATGCTGTCTAGGATGTAGCACGCTTACCTAGAAGATACCTATTTACTCGAGATTTGAAGACACTTACTGAGATTGTACTTTAGCGGAAAGACAGACTCAGGCAAAGCGTTCCACATTCTGGCAGTTCGTATGAGGAATGTGGACTCTAAACGCTTGGTTCTAACGCGTGGGATGTCCACCATAAAAGGGTGGTGCTTTGGTCGCGTCCGTCTAGCCCATGTCTAGCCGTACGATAGAAGAAAGGGGCAGATGGGACCAGATTGTGCAACTCCTGGGCGCACTCACCGAAGTGTATCCAATAGTAGGCTGACAGACACGCCACCCTATGTCTTATTTTTTCAGAATTTTTTTTAGTGTATGGTATTTATACTGTTCACAGTTCAGCCAAGTTTTTACGTAAAAATATTACTTTAGAGACTTATAACTTTAAGGTCATATAAAAATTGTAAAAAGTAAGACCTCAGTATGTCCTAGCTATTGAAGTGTTGATTACAAGAAAAAAAAAAACACAAATTGGACAATATTTAGAAGTGATAACAGCTTATTGTTTTTGTATGGCCGAGTTGGCGCCTCACGATTGCATTAAATGAAAAGAACGATCTATACCCACAACCCATCTCCGATAGTACCCGGTGCAAAGGAGCCGAAAGTGAATGACGATGGCTAAACTATGCACTAGGTATAGGCAGAATCAACCTTTAAACACGAGGAGAAATAAGTATAAGTTTTGGAATATCACATGTGACTTTTTATCATAACTATAGTGAAATTGCGCAAACGATATGAAAATTGGCGTATAAATTTATCATAATAGTGGAAAGCTTGACTTCAATCAACTCATTTAATGTAATAGAATATTATCAACTACTGGATGTGTAACTAGGTACTTCACTCAAACAATGAGCTGTTTAAATTGTCTTCGAGTCTGATAACAGTTTGCACGCCATGGCAATAAATTTTATTATATATGCTATAAAACGAAAGCAATTGTAATTTAAGTAAATAACGATAGATTATGAAATTGTCGTCAAGAAATCAACTAAACATGTCTCTATCGTATTCTGAATCTAACTTGCTATTTTATAGGAACTGTACTGTACCAGTCTTTTTAATAACCCACTGCAGAACGTAGGCCTACCCATGAAGGCTGATTGGGCTATATCCATTACGCTGGCCTAATGCGGGTTGGTAGATTCACATACGCTATGGAATTTCTTCTACGGACATATGCAGGTTCCCTCACGATGTTTTCCTTCACCGAAAAGCCAGTGGAGTGAAACGCCGTAGATAAATTACAAAGAAATCATTGGCACGGGAACGGGCTTTGAACCCACGACCACACGATTGTTAGGCGGGTGTTACTAACACCAAAAAAACACAAAACCACCGAACCATTTCGGTGAAATTTAAATAGACCACCTCTCAAGTATGATCCACCAAATAAAAAAATAACATACATATAAAAAAAAATAGTCTTAATTGAGAACTTCTTTTTTTTGATGTTGGTTGAAAATAGAGCCCTTGATCTAGGGCAGATTTTTTTTTATTGCAGTTAGAAGATTTAACATTATTTTTGTCGCCCTCAGTTACTTATTCTTCTGGGACAAGATAGAGCGGTCTCACTACTGGCTCAACAACATCGTCGCGACCGCCAAGCAGGGGGAGGAGTTGGACGGTCGGCTTGTTAACTTCTTACTCAAGGTATGCTATCCATCCATCATCGTCATCAAAGAAGATCTTGCAAAATAGGATCACCCTGTGTACAGTAGCCCAAAAAAATCCATAATAATATGGTTAATAAATGCACAGAGTAAAACAGCCACATTGAGTGCTTAATTTGAATGGAATCTCATATTTTTCTAATTTAATGAAAATGATTTTTATCGTGCTTCACACACTAGGTGTATAGAAACTTTATTTTTGTGATAAACATTTCAAAAATTGACGCGTTCGTAGGATTTGAACCTGCATCTCTCTGGGATTCCGGCCCAGATGCTTTGTACAATTAAGTTAAACCGCTGTCTGCGAATTAGGCGCCGAATTAGTGAAAGTGTTTATCATTTTTACCAACTACTACATTGTTGGAAGCGCCATCTGTGAGAACTGCTTTAAATAATTTTTCTAATTTGATCGTTCAATGCCACCATCACGCCGCCATATTTTACAAGCAATGTCAAAAGGTAGTAAGATCCGATAATATGAAATTCCTTTAAATGAATATTGTTATGAAAGAATAATAGGAAAATCATTTTCCAAAACGGATAAAGCAAATAATTGAATACTGTACAAGGTAATGACCTAAGGTCGATATATTTTTGCACTTTCTCTTTTAGTGTTATAAGGCTAAGGCGAGACGTCCCTATTTTTTCAGTTTTTTCGTTCGCAGTCATCTTTTCAGCCATAAGACATCTACTGTAAGATATATGTGTCCTCTACGGATCTCCAATAAGAAATATACCAATAAGCGATCCAATAAGCGGTTTACTTCCAACCCGATTCTGAGGCCATCGGTCTACTTTGTGGGTGAACGTAGGATGTCTACGGATTAAGTAGACAGACGATCTGATTAAGACTACACGCACTAAGGGCTGCCCTCATCTGCAGCCTGAGTGTGGAAAATGCCCGCGCGTCAAGGTTCAAGATTCAAGGACACCGATTAGAAACGATCTAATAAAGGCCGCAGGAACTCGCTGGATCTTGCATCCAGCGCGTTCCTGCGGCCTTTATTAGATCGTTTCTAGGCTGCAGATGAGGGCAGCCCTTAGTGCGTGAGTCGGGTGCCTAGTTGAGCCACCCGATGTCCCCGAGGAAGGCCAGCAGCTCGCTGACGCCGGCGCAGGCCTCCCCCCCGTCCTCGGTGATCTAAGGATGCTTGTTCGCTGTTCCGCCACGTGCCTGCATTCTAGAAGCATATGCGCGGCCGTTTTGTCTCCCTCCATGCATCCTCTGTATAGAGGGCTGTCTGAACTAAGCGTGGTAATTTGAAGAGAACGGGTCACGTAGTATTGGTACTCGTAATTGGGTATATTCCCTTAGAAGTTCTCGGCTATTCTAACCATTGAGTCTTATAAACTACATTCAGATGTTATTATTATTTATTATACCCACCGCATCTAGCCACTTGATAGGAGTTAAAATATTTCAGGATCCAATCAACGACGGCGGGCAATGGGACATGATCGTGAACCTGGTCAACAAATACGGCCTGATGCCGAAGAAATGCTTCCCGGAGTCGTTCAGCTCGCGCCGCAGTCTGCACATGAATGCACTAATCAAGACCAAGGTATACAAATGCTATTATTAAAAGTCCTGCGGTGGACTATTAAAAGGCTGGTGCAGTACAGAACAGAAAGGATGTACTCCGAAAGGGCGTGATTCAGATCATCATTCATCATCAACTGCAAACCAGCCCTAGTGCAGATAGCACGCAACTGCATACAGCATCCATTTCGCATTTCGTGAACCCACGAAAAACTATAATATAGTTGTAATGATTATCTAAAGATTCGAACCGAAAAATGTGTGTTATTGGAACAAATAAATAAATATTAAGGAACACACGGTCTCTGACTCCAAACTTAGCGAAGCTTGTGATATGGCTGCCAGAGACTGATATACTACATATACATATTTTTAAATACATACATAAATAGATAGTACCTACATAACACCCAGACACAGAGCATACACCTATGTTCATCACATAAATGGTTGCCCTGGGTGGGGATCGAACCCACGCCTCTTTGATTCAGAAGTCAGGGTTACTAACCACTGATGTATAATATACCCCATACCCCTTTCGGCATTTTATTAATTTATTTTTTGTGTCGTTGTATTTGTGTGTATACGTCCTAAAAAAATAATTTCACACTATTGGATCAATCCAGAATTAAAAAAAAAGAATCATCTGCTTTATAAAATTTGTCGATTCCAAATTGCGGTTTTTATGGTCCGTCTCATTTGTTTCTCGAGTTCTATGTTGGTCTCACAGTTAAAGTTGTTTATGACGATGCTTTGATCTATCTTGATCATCGTAATGAATATTAGTTAACACCAGATCTTTAATTTGCACGCCTTGTGTTTCAGTTGCGCGAGTTCGCCAGAGAACTGAGAAGTATGGTGGCTGACAAAAAATCCGACGACGAAATAAATGCCAAGATAAAGCAACAGACCGCTGTTATCTACCAAATCGTCGCAACTTGCTTAGGTAACTGTAACTTCCTTTTTAGTGTTTCATTGTAAAACGAGGAACCCTTATAACTTGGTTGTGTCCGTCCGTCTGTCCGTCCTCATGCTAAAAAGGCTTATAACTTCCACATTTATGAAGCAAATTGCATGAAATTTGACAGTACAATACTATCAGTACAGATCTCAATTTCGAATACCTAAAAATTTCAAAACTGTTAATTTAAGGGGTAGATCCCATAAAAAGAAATATAAAAAAAAAACATCGGGTATTATCATTATCATAAGCATCGTCACAATCTTCGGAAGCCTATCATACACGTGTCTTGACACGCACTTGACAACTTATTTAGTTCTTTTATTAACCTTCTAACCGTCAAAGTCACCTGGATACTTGGTCAACACTTCATGGCGCAAACGATGTATACAGGGTTATTGGTAATTAGCATCCTTTTATGGGCTTATTCTGTTCATCAAAACTAAAAAAGAACAGCTGTTCCATACATTTTGTCGAGGGTGAACGATATTATTCTAAGGAACAGTATTTTTTTGGGTTTTGATAAAAGTCGTCGAACAAAAATTATTAGTTTTTATGTACAGAACAAGTCACAAGTCCAGCACCTTATTTTCAAATTCTCTGTCACTTCCAATAAATAAACGAAAAAAATCCAAGAACTCTGGCGCTATAGTGTGTTAAAATAGACTTATAAATTAACATATACGACCGTATAATCAGCGCCACGCAAGTCGGCGGATGAGAAGTTAGCCGCAGATGACACTTTGCCATGATTCGCTGATAACTGCGCATGTTGTGCAGCACAATGCCGACGCCGCTTGGCGTAGTGGTTAGCACGGGCGTAAGGAGCACGCGGGAGGCATGAGGTTGGCGGGTGGGTGTGCCCCGGCGTCTCGTCTCTCTGGCTCCTGCGCATACCTATATTTTGCCTTTTGCGCAGCGTTCTGCGCAGAACTTCCCATCCGCCGATTTGTGTGGTGCGTACCATACCGTGGTACGAGTGACAGTTGTTTTTTTTACCTTAATTAGGGTTTAATTTGTCTCGATTTACAAATTATGACTCAGTGTTTCAACTGTACCACATTCGTAAATGTTAAATAATTAATAACCGTAGAAAATGAAATTAAACCTTCGTTTTTAACAGATTTATTTTATTAATTTTTAGTGTCTCCTGTAAAATTTAGTCTGCTGGACATGTACCCTTCTCAAAATAATCAAATCAATTTGTTTTTGTAGGAATCCCGCCAGAGAAGTTCAATTTCGAGTACTACGGTAAAGACAAGGCGTACAAGAGTTTCGGATGCATCACGCCCCAGGAGTTCTACAACGAACACGTCCGTCCACTGTTCGACGTTGACGACAAAGTAAGTAAAGAAGTTTGATACCGCTAGTTAACTACTTCTATAAAATAATACCTAGTAGTAAAAAAAAAACAATTTAAAAAAACACAGAAAAGATGAGAAGGAACAACAATAAAAAAATAAAGAAAAATCGTGCAAGCGAGAGCGTGAAACTAGCAATAGAGAGGCACGATCTGCATATAAGCGTTCTGCTTGTTTCAGTTGTTGATTCAACAATGTTTTCTTATGACGTTATCACGTAATTTTTTATTTCTCGTCCGTAAATCGACTACATACTACATACATACTATTTTTTTAAGTGTAAGTTTTCGTACATGTCACAGAATAAACTTTTCTTCTTTTGAAATATGTGTTATTTTCAGGTGTGCCTAGTGAGCGATCCCAGAGAATCGAACCCGTTCGGTCAGCTGTACACGCTGCACTGCCTGGGCAACGTGGTCGGAGGCCGGCAGACCTCTTACAACAACCAGCCTATCGAAACTCTCATGAAGTACGTATCTCAGCAGCCAGGTGTGCCTAGTGAGTGAACCTCGGGAGTGAACCCGTTCGGTCAGCTGTACACGCTGCACTGCCTGGGCAACATGGTCGGAGGCCGGCAGACCTCTTACAACTACCAGCCTATCAAAACTGTCATGAAGTACGTATCTCAGTAGCCAGGTGTGCCTAGTGAGTGAACCTGGGGAGTGAACCCGTTCGGTCAGCTGTACACGCTGCACTGCCTGGGCAACATGGTCGGAGGCCGGCAGACCTCTTACAACTACCAGCCTATCAAAACTGTCATGAAGTACGTATCTCAGTAGCCAGGTGTGCCTAGTGAGTGAACCTGGGGAGTGAACCCGTTCAGTCAGCTGTACACGCTGCACTGCCTGGGCAACGTGGTCGGAGGCCGGCAGACCTCTTACAACTACCAGCCTATCAAAACTGTCATGAAGTACGTATCTCAGTAGCCAGGTGTGCCTAGTGAGTGAACCTCGGGAGTGAACCCGTTCGGTCAGCTGTACACGCTGCACTGCCTGGGCAACATGGTCGGAGGCCGGCAGACCTCTTACAACTACCAGCCTATCAAAACTGTCATGAAGTACGTATCTCAGTAGCCAGGTGTGCCTAGTGAGTGAACCTCGGGAGTGAACCCGTTCGGTCAGCTGTACACGCTGCACTGCCTGGGCAACATGGTCGGAGGCCGGCAGACCTCTTACAACTACCAGCCTATCAAAACTGTCATGAAGTACGTATCTCAGTAGCCAGGTGTGCCTAGTGAGTGAACCTGGGGAGTGAACCCGTTCGGTCAGCTGTACACGCTGCACTGCCTGGGCAACGTGGTCGGAGACCGGCAGATCTCTTACATCATATTGCCAGCCTAGACTTATGAACTATGTAAAGTATGTATTCCATCTATCTTTTCCCTCCCACTTCGCCATTCATGGTTTTTCTATTATTAAGGGTTTTTGACACGTGGAGCTAAGCAACTTAATCCGGGAGATGGCGCTATTTCTTCGAAATTAATGTTATTTATTAATTTTTCATTATTTAGCAAGAAATAACAAATTTAAAGTATTTTTGAGAATATTTCCTTTCATTCTTTAGGCATATAAAACACAATTGAAACTTTTGGTACCTAAACTCCTGAGATAAGGTCAATGAAAAGATCTACTCTCGTGCGTGTAAACAAAACACACACACTAGCAAATGAAATTAACAGTAATAACTATACATCAAAATTGGTCACATTGTCATCTTCTCAAATAGCAAAGTTGTACTGTGATGTGAAGAATTTCCAATCTGAAGTACTGAGTTCGAATCTTAGATTCGAAATATTCAATTTTGCAGAAGATTTTTTTTTCTTTATTTATTGTACATAGATTACCTAATAATTTGTTCCCAGTAAGTTGCATAGTATGCATGATATGCGAATCGCGTGACAATGAAATATTATGATGACTGATCAGATGATAAAGCTGGAAGGTTGCTGGCCAAAGGAACATCGCAATGAAACGACACAATCTCATCGAGTTTGGGCTCATTTGAATAGTCACGACGAGTAGTTTGGTGCTAGATGGTAACCAGGCTCTGATGATGGAGCTCGAAGGTGGTCATAGAAACTAAGTAATTACACGACATAGCTCCATCAAGTCTCGTCTCGTTTGTTTCGTCTTGATGAGTACTTTGGCACTAGATGGTACCCAGGGTCTGATGATGAGGCTGGTAGGTGACCATAGAGACTCAGTAAATAAACGCCATAACCGCATCTAGTCGGAACGTTCCTGTAAGTTCTACTATAAGTACTACTAGTAGAACTAGTGGCTTGACAGGTGGCATAGGTGACAGCTGTCAAACTTCAAAGTGATTTATCTCGGTTATTAACGATTGTAGACCATTGATGTCTTCACAAAAGTGATAGAGCTCGATAAGATCTACATTTCGGATGACAGAACTCAAAGAGGTCTATAAATCATTTTGAAGTTTGACAGCTGTTATCCGAAATGTAGATCTTGTCAAGCTCTATCACTTTTGTGAAGACAGCAGTGTTCTACAATCGATAATAACCGAGATAAATCACTTTGAAGTTTGACAGCTGTCATCCGAAATGTAGATCTTGTCAAGCTCTATCACTTTTGTGAAGACAGCAGTGTTCTACAATCGATAATAACCGAGATAAATCACTTTGAAGTTTGACAGCTGTCATCCGAAATGTAGATATTGTCAAGCTCTATCACTTTTGTGAAGACAGCAGTGTTCTACAATCGATAATAACCGAGATAAATCATTTTAAAGTTTGACAGCTGTCATCCGAAATGTAGATCTTGTCAAGCTCTATCACTTTTGTGAAGACAGCAGTGTTCTACAATCGATAATAACCGAGATAAATCACTTTGAAGTTTGACAGCTGTTATCCGAAATGTAGATCTTGTCAAGCTCTATCACTTTTGTGAAGACAGCAGTGTTCTACAATCGATAATAACCGAGATAAATCACTTTGAAGTTTGACAGCTGTCATCCGAAATGTAGATCTTGTCGAGCTCTATCACTTTTGTGAAGACAGCAGTGTTCTACAATCGAAAATAACCGAGATAAATCACTTTGAAGTTTGACAGCTGTCATCCGAAATGTAGATCTTGTCGAGCTCTATCACTTTTGTGAAGACAACGGTGGTCTGCGATCGATAATAACCGAGATAAATAACTTTGAAGTTTGACAGCTGTCATCCGAAATGCAGATCTTGTCGAGCTCTATCACTTTTGTGAAAACAGCAGTGTTCTACAATCGATAACAACCGAGATAAATCATTTTAAAGTTTGACAGCTATCATCCGAAATTTAGATCTTGTCGAGCTCTATCACTTTTGTGAAGACAGCAGTGTTCTACAATCGATAATAACCGAGACAAATCACTTCGAAATTTGACAGCTGTCACTTTGACAGCTGTTACTGTGACACCTGTAATGCCGCTAGTTCTACTAGTAGAACTAATGGTAGAACTTACGGGAACGACCTGACTGGATGGGGTGACGTCATTTAATTACCGAGTTCCTATGGTCACCTTCCAGCTTCATCATCAGACCCTGGTTACCGTCTAGTACCTAAGTACTCGTCATGATAAATCAGATGAGTCCATATTCGATAGAGATATGTAGTTTCATTACTGAGTTCCTAAATCCACCTCCCAGCTCCATCATCAGACCCTGGTTACCATCTAGCACCAAAGTGCTCGTCAAAGCCAAGCTAGCGAGCCCATACTCGATGAGGTTATGTCATTTAATCACTGAGTTCCTATGGCTCCATCACCAGACCCTGACCAGAAAATCAGACAAGTCCATACTCGATGGAGCTATATCGTTTTATTACTGAGTTTCTAAATCCACCTTCCAGCTCCATCATAGATCCTAGTTACCATCTAGCACCAAAGTGCTTGTCAAGACAAAACAAACGCGCCGAGACTCGATGGGGTTGCGTCATTTATTTTCTGAGTTCATCAGATCAGAGCCTGACAACCATATAAAAATAAATTGTTCGCCAACACTAATCAAACGAGCTAAAACTCGGTGGGGTTATGTCATGTCAATACCGAGTTCATATGACTCTGCCTGCTCCAGCATCTGACCCTGGATACCATTGAAAAACAAACTACTCGTCAAGACGATTCAAAAAAGGTCAAATTCTACGATGCTCTACGATGATCTCTCTGAGGTTGTGTAATTTCATTGTGAAGTTCCTTTGACCTCCATCCAGCTCCATCATCAGCTCAGCACTATATCATCATAATTTGGCATTGTCACGCGATTTACACACGTATGCAAAATTTCAGCTCAGTCGGTAAACGGTGAAGAAATTAAATAATAGCTTGTAAAGAAAACAACTTGTTTTTTTTGTACTTTTGATTATATGCTAAAAAATGTTTTCACGCGAAGCGGCAACGTCGCGTCGCGCCAACACAGCGATATAGCGCCGCTCTATTCTTGCATTGCACAGTCTGACAACGTCGTTTTTAGCATTCAAAATCTACGTCAACTATTATGACGTGCTAGTAAAACTTGCACTACTACAAATGTAAAATTAGCCGAATTTTTGGATTGAAATAATGTATTTCTCGGCTATAAAATGATCATATTATTGAAATCGCCAATGTAAAAGCCAAGATTAGGTCTATCTTAAGTAATAATAAGTTGAAAATCATAGCAGGTTACGAAAGAAGGTCAAGTGAAATTTGTATGGAGGCACTCCGCCCTAATGATACATAATTATATCCTTTTTATTCATTAACTCACCTCGATAAATGATCTATGTACTTATAATTACATTAACAGAGTGGTGAAAGAAAGCATAGCGGGCGGCGAAGCGGTTTGGTTCGGGTGCGAGGTCTCCAAGCGATTCGAACGGAAAAACGGACTCGAGGACCTGGACGCGTGAGTAATATTGTTTATACTACACCTGCTCGGAAAGTACCTTGATACTTTATCAAATTTACGGTAGAAAGTACGTCATTGCATATCGAACAAATATGCGGCGAGAAAACGCATCTGAGCGGGAGAGAAAAGTGTATGAAAATCCATTTCTTACGTGGTTTTTCTTTTTTAATTTTGGGTAAGACTATGCGCTGGTAACCTAAATATCAAAAGCCAAAAAGTTTTTACAGTGAGTTTTTATCTCCAAGTTCGCAAAATGACACTGGCCACTAGCTGTGTGTTGGATGGTATCAAACAATTTGAAAAAAGAACATGTAAAAATTGCAGACGCCATTGGCGCCATTTTCAATTTGTGTGTTGTTTGAGATTCAGTTTAGTTTTTTATTTTCCTCGTAGGTGTAGTATAAAGCACTATGTATCACTCGAGAGAAAGTGCGATTCCCGATCTCGGGTGTTTTAAAGCCCGAGCCGTAAGCGAGGGCGACGACACTCTCGACGGTAATCGGTCACTTTCTCCTCTCGGTGAACAATGTACTATTTTGATAAATCAACAATAATGTGAAAAATGATACATCGATCCGTGCGAACCATCTGTATTCGGTTGAAGTTGGTCATGCAATTTTAATCATCATGCTTGTTGGTATGACCAATCCTGTTAGTTAATGAATTCATAGTGTAGTAAGCTTTAATATCGACCGTTATCGTTTCAGTCACGACTACAAGTTAGTGTTCAACACGGAGGTGCAGATCGGTCTTCCCAAGGCGGAGCGCCTCATGTACGGGGACTCGTGTATGACGCACGCCATGGTGTTTACGGCTGTCGGCACTGACGTGAGTTTATAGAATAAATTTATATACAGGGTTATTTCTAATCAATTAGCATCCTTTTAGGGGCTTATTCTGTACATCAAAACTAACAACTTTTGTTCTGTGATTTTAGTCAAAACTCAAAAAAATCAGCTGTTCCATACATTTTGTCGCGGGTGAACGATATTTTCCAATGGAACTTTAATTTGAGAATTAAAAAAAATATGCTAATGATTAGGAATAAAAATATGTAAAATATACAGGGTTATTCCTAATCAATTAGCATCTTTTTAAGGGCTTATTCTGTACATCATAACTACTACTTTTGTTCAAGGACTATTATCAAATCTCAAAAAAAATGTAGTTCCATAGAAAAAACTCGTTCACCCTCGACAAAACGTATGAAATAGCTGATTTTTTTTTAGTTTCGACAAAAGTAGCAGAACAAAAGTAATTAGTTGTGATGGAAAAACTAACTCCTTTAAGCCCCTATAAGGATGCTAATTGATTATAAATAACCCTGTATATATAAAAATGAATCGTGGTTGTTAGTCTCGGTAAAACTCAAGAACGGCTAAACCGATTTGGCTAATTTTAATCTTGAAATATTTGTGGAAGTTAAGGGAAGATTTAAACGGAGAGAAAACTTAGAAAAGTTGCGACTAAAACAATAAATACTAAAAATAGTGCGTGGAGTCCCTCCGCTTGAAAGTTAGTGAAACTTCGACGCAACAGTGCTTTCATACCCCCTCCATGGTAGCGTTAAACGTTTAACGCAACCTTGTTGGAAGTAGCATTAGAAGTTTCACTTCAACTAGTAGTATAATCTTCGAGCAAATATCTATAGAGTCTCAACCGTGCAAAAGAAGTGTCGAAGTCAAAACCCTGCTCAAGCTACGAAGTGGGCAGGCTTTTTAGTTAGTCGTAAGGCGATTGCAAGCAGACTACAACGCTGCGCGATGCCAATGTGCTCGGTTACAAGGACTAATCAACATAACGTCGAGATTCGAGAAAACGGGTCATTGTGAATTAATTATTGTAAATATCTAAGTCGGCGTAAGTAAGACGGCGCTCGGATATTTTCTTACTACTTTTACTTAGAGACTGTGGCTCTGTAGATATTTGCTTGAATAAATAATAAATATTTGGAGACATCTTACACACGGCCCCTGACACTAAACTAAGCAAAGCTTGTGATATGGCTGCCAGAGACTGATATACTACATATACATATTTTTAAATACATACATATATATATATATATAGTAGCTAAATAACACCCAGACACAGAGCAAACACTTATGTTCATCACATAAATATTTGCCCTGGGTGGGAATCGAACCCACGCCTCTTTGATCCAGAAGTTAGGGTCTCTAACTACTGAGCCACCGAGGCAGTCAATTGAATAATATAATATATAAATATACCCTTTGCTAGCCTCGTATTTGAGGGCTAGTGAAGGCTTAGTCGATACCCACTCGATCTTGTACTGCGGCGCCATAGCGGCGTGTCGCGTTGCACTTGTTAAGTTTCCGGACACTAACCGTGCACCGCGACCCGCCGGGGGTGTGCCCGCGTGGCAAGTGCGGATCCAGCGGCGTATCGACTCGTTTAGGACTCTCATAGCAAAGCTAATCTGTTTCAGCCGGGGGAACAACCGCCCCCGAGTCATGCGTTTCGTGACACAAGCCTTTGCCGGGACTGGTATCAGACCCCAGCACTATTTGGCCAGTGTCACGGAACGCATAGACTATCTGAAACAAAAAGTCTATGCGTGGGCAAACCGCATTCTTCGCTACAGAGAGCGTGTGGCGATATTGGCTAAATCGCCTCTTCCAAAGTGACCAAAGGAAGGTGTACCGAGGCTGGGAGAGAAGTGACCAACGTGTGAGCGAGGAGCGGCTACCGGATGCTAGCACCATGAACGACTTCTGGCGCAGCATCTGATCGGTGCCCGTCGAGCACACGGAGGGTGAATGGATGCGTGTTGTTGAGCGGAAATGCGATTCCATTGAAACCATGGGATCTATTTTAATAGATCCCGTAGACGTTAGTTGTGCAATCCGGACGGCTCAGAACTGGAAAAGTCCTGGGCCGGACGGGCTGCACAACTTCTGGATAAAATGGTTTCGATGCTCGCATGACCGCCTCGCAACGCAATTCCAGGAAGCTCTCGAGGTTGGTTCTCTACCTAGCTTTTTCACCACCGGTGTCACCTTCCTGCTCCATAAGTCCGGTAGTACCACGGAAGCAAAGAACTATCGACCCATCACCTGCTTGCCTACCATCTACAAGCTCCTTACATCCATTCTGACTATCAAAATTAATGCGCACGTCGTTGCACAAAATGTTTTGGCTTATGCTCAGAATGGATGTAGGGTTGGGTCCCGTGGCACTAAGGAGCTCCTCCTCATAGACATGACCATAAGCCAGCAAGTCCGGCGGAACAAGGGAGCCCTCTCTGCCGCCTGGATTGACTATAAGAAGGCCTATGACTCAGTGCCTCATTCGTGGCTCGAGAGGATTTTAGAGTTGTACAAAATTGATACAACTTTAAAATCATTATTAGTGTCATGCATGGGGCAATGGGCCACAGTCCTTCGTCAACCGGGTGGTGGAGACAGGTCCGTTGGTCCGGAATACTTGATAAGGATTGAGCGGGGAATATTCCAGGATGACAGTCTTAGTCCATTGTGGTTCTGCCTGGCTCTGAATCCTCTCAGCACTTTGCTGAGGAATTCAGGGCTAGGCTATCGGCTTCGCAGACAGGGTGAAGTTATCTCTCACCTGCTGTACATGGATGATCTCAAACTGTTTGCACCGAAATACCAAGACCTGGTGGAGTTGCTAAAGACCACTGAAGTTTTTAGCAGCGCCATCAGAATGGAGTTCGGTGTAGATAAGTGTGCGGTCATGCATGTACAGCGAGGGAAAGTTGTGGATTCTCCGAATCTACAACTTTCTGAGACGATGACTATCAGGTCTCTCTCCGAAGCCGAGACCTACAAGTACCTCGGTATGTCAGAGTCGTTGGGTATATCGGCAGTGGACATCAAGAAATCGGTGAAGGAGCGTTTTTTTTTTGTCGCCTAAAAAAATTACTTAATAGTCTTTTGTCCGGCGGCAACAAGGTACGCGCCTTCAACGGTTGGGTGATGCCGCTGCTGATGTACTCCTTTGGCATACTGAGGTGGACTCAGACTGAGCTGGACGCCCTGGATAGGAGGGTCCGTCGACTGCTCACTTTGCATCGCATGCTACACCCGCGCTCGTCTGTCATGAGACTGTACATTCCGCGGAAGTGTGGTGGCCGAGGCTTTTTAAATGCCAAGGACCTCCACAACCGCGAAGTATACAGTCTCCGGGATTATTTCCGAAACAGTGAGCGTGGAATGCATTGCGATGTGGTGGCAGTTGACAGAGGCCTCACCCCGCTCTCCCTGGTGAAGGAGAACTGGCACAGGCCATCGGTGCTCAGCACCGATGATCGCAAGGCGGTATGGAAGAGCAAGCAACTGCACGGGCGGTTCTATCGGGCCCTAACAGGACCCGATGTGGACCTGCTCGCGTCGGTGGCCTGGCTGCGCTTCGGTGACCTCTTTGGGGAAACCGAAGGTTTTGCCTGTGCAATTGCGGACGAAGTTGTCTTGACGAACAACTACCGGAAGTATATCCTGAAGGACGGTACGGTCGACATTTGTCGGGCATGCCACCGTCCCGGAGAGTCACTCAGGCATATTACTTCCGGTTGTTCTCATCTTGCCAACGGCGAGTACTTGCACAGGCATAACCAAGTAGCAAGGATTATCCATCAGCAACTTGCTCTTCGATATGGCTTGTCGAGTCTGAGGTGCCGTACTATAAGTACGCACCGGCGCCAGTTCTCGAAAATGGTCGTGCGTTGCTCTACTGGGACCGCTCTATCATCACGGACAGGACTATTGTCGCCAATAGGCCTGATATCGTGGTGGTCGACCGGTCCCAGCGCCGGGCAGTGCTCGTCGACGTCACCATCCCACATGACGAGAACCTCGTGAAGGCCGAGAAGGACCAGCTCAGCAAGTACCTTGACTTGGCTCACGAGGTTACCGCCATGTGGGATGTGGACTCTACGATCATTGTCCCGATAGTCGTTTCGGTAAACGGCTTAATAGCGAAGAGTCTCGACCTTAAGAGGCTCTCGCTAGACGGTTGGGTCAAGGGTCAGATACAGAAGACGGTCGTCCTGGATACAGCGCGCATTGTCAGGAGGTTCCTCTCTCTGTAGACCCAACCACCGGCAGCTTGGGCCTCGCCCCGCTGCCGGCGGCACTCTAGGTTTAGGTTTTTTTATAGTATTTTGTCTTTTATTATATAAATATTGTAAAAAAACTTAAATTTAAGACTATAAATAAATATGTGAATAATATATAAATTTACTAATTCCAGGACGTGGGCAACCCGCTCCGGTTCCGTGTAGAAAACTCGTACAGCGACAAGGAGTACGACAAGGGGTATCTGCTGCTCACCGAGCCTTGGTTCCGGGAGTTCGTATTCGAGGTAATATTTTTTTCACCCATCTTTGTAGCGCTCGTAGCGTAGTTTGACTAGGTGTTTGTCAGCGATCACCGAAATCTCGCGGTCCGCACGGTCAGTATTTGGATGGGTGACCGCGGGTGGCATTTTCCAACTGAGCGCTACCGTGGCTCGGATGACACGTTAAATTGTAGGTCCCGGTTGTTTTAACCGTTTAGCCATGTCAGAGGCCTTCAGGCGGCCTAAAAACTCTGACACCAGGGCTAGCCACCCGGCCTATACGAACTTACTTACTTACCCATCTTTGTCCTGGCAAATAGACAAATCGTCTTGCCATCAATAGGGTATTACAGTCATTTTTGAAAAGTATCTCAGTTATATCCTGTTGGTCAAATGAACCACTAAAAAATACAAAAAAAAAATTCAATCGTTAAGAGCTTTAAAAATGCATTTTAATTTTACAGTTTCAAAATTTCGCGCGTAATTTACGAGAACGATGGATGTCAGTATTTTACTCTGTGGTCATGAATGACGTCACTAGGCTATGTAAACAATGCGTGTAAATATTTTTCACGATGGTGTCTTTGTTTCTAATTTTGAGATTTAAATTGAAAAAGAGTTATTATAAATGGTTAGTAATGAGTTATCGTTGGTGTGTTGTTCCTGGAATACTAGTGTAAAATTAATCTATTCAATGTTTACATAGCCGTATGACGTCATAACAGCAGCGATTTATGCACAGGTTAAAAAAACTGAATATGTTGTATTGATTTTTAAAATGTATTTTGCTATTGTATGATCTAAAACGAACGTTTTCCGATCGTTTTTTGTCTAAGCTATCTTAAAAATACATTTACAGCTTTTATCTCGTTCATAGTAAAATGCCCTATTTGTCCCGTCGAAAAGGAATCAAAATCTGGATTGACATTAACGACTGACATTAAAAGTGGTGTCAATGGTTTTATCCCAGTGCCATGCTAGCAGTGCTGGACATTCCTGACAACTAATAAATACACATATGGGAATGCAGCGTACTGTACTGGCTTTTTGATAGTCCACTATTGAACTTGGCCTACCCACAAAGAGCGATTGTGGCGCTAGACCAGTTGTAAATCATAAATGAGAAGATCGAATTTCTTCTATGGGCGTATACAGGATGCTTCACGATGTTTTCCTTAACCGAAAAGCCAGCGCTGTGTAAATCCGTACTCCAAGCTCCTCTAACTCCTCATTCCAAAGAATTTAGTCGTAAGTGACCGGTCTTCTTAGTGTCTAGGCATTCTGGGCTTCGGCTTCGTTCTTCGTCTTGCTTTTTCGTGTGGCGTGAGTAATTAGCGTAAATAAGACAATGCGAAATCGTAGGCCACTCCACGCGTACAAAATAAAAGAGATAGTATGAACCCACGAATCACGCTTGCAATGCGAGCTTTCCCACCAGGCAACTACGATCTTCAAAATAATTAATGGTAAAGGTCGAACCACACAACTTCGGCTGTGATATTAGCTACAAGCTGCGGACAACCCAATGCTGTTAAGTGAGCTTCAGTCAGGGTTGGATTCTCATCATTGCCTGCATCCTGCAGCTTCGTTATAATACCTCGCTTGCTCGTGTGGAGAGCGAGTAAAAAACCACGAATAATGCTTGTACGGTGACGTTCCGTCGCGAGGGATCAATGTCGCAAACGGTCACATTCATGCAAATCGCAGTCCGTCAAAATGGCAAATCATACTCCTAATATAAGTGTATACTCGGTTTATATTCTACATTGAATAGTAGCGTGGAGATGGCTGGAGAAGTTACTAGCGTATAGGGTGTGAGAATAAAGATGTGCTATACATACTTAGATAGCTATATATACGTTGTATACAAATAATAATATTGCCATACCCTTATAGGGTCATATGTATCACTATACAAAACATGTTAACTAAGAACCGCATGTAAATTTCATATGTTGCAATAAATGATTTGACTTTGTTATGATTTTGTCATATTTAGACTAGATAATAGTAAAAACCTGCATAATACTAATATTGATCTTCGCTTATATTGAGTTCTGCTATGGGTCTTATTCTGTTGTGTATTATTTGTATGAGGATTTTCGATGCGTGAGATATTAAGCTGAGGGTTCTATGTTCTTCACATTTTCGTGTATTTGGTTTTTTGGGTAGCATAACTGTTTTGGTTGTTTCGAAGTCGCTTGGGATGATTCCTGTTAGATACATTTGTTGAGTTAAATGAAATATTTCATCAAGTAAAGGGTCGCACACCGCATATTTAATAAGCTCTATGTTTAACTTATCTGGTCCGGCTGCTTTTCCACTTTTTATATTTTTTAACGCTTTATCAAATTCTTCTCTTAGTATTGGTGGGCCTAGATTATCTTTATCTATTGAGGTTTCTTTTTCTAAGTCTTCTTCTGAGAGTCCTTCTCCGTCGTATAACTGCTCTATGTATGTTTTCCAGCGTTTTGCTATTTTATTTCCGTCTAATAATATTTTTCCGTTTTCATCTAGAATGGCTGTGCTTTTAGATTTATGTTTAGTGTCTAGTTTCTTTATGGTATTGTAAGCCTTTTCCATCTTGCCTTCATTTAAATATTTTTCTATAATGTTACAATCTTCTTCTATCTGTTTCTGTTTTGCTTCTGTACATTTTAGAGTTATTTTGTTTGTAAGGATTTTGTATTTTCGAATACTGTGTTCGTCGTTTTTATTTCGCAGTTTTCTTCGTTCTAGCATCAAGTCTACTATTTCATCTGTTATCCATTTTTTTCTAGGTACTAATTTCATTTTTTCTAAACATTCATTTGCACTGGTTTGTATTATTTGCTTTATGTTTTTCCATTTATTTTCTATATCTATGTGACTACGATTATGTAAGTTGTTTTTATATGTTTCTAATTTGATTCCTAACTTATTACTATATTTCACACATATGTTGTTACTTTTATCCTTAAGACTAGTGAGATCCATTAGCTTTGGTCTATTTTTCCTTTTTTTTATTTGAGGCTTTATGTCGTGGGTGCTTATTAGGAGATAATGATCGGAGTCTATATCGGCGCCTGGCAGAGTTTTGCAATTAGTTACTGTTTCCTTATGTTTGTTTTTGATTAGAATATAATCTATCTGGTATCTTCCTATGTCGCCTGGCATTTTCCAAGTGTATAGCCTCCTTTTATGTTGTTTGTAGCGAGTATTTAGTACTGTGAGATCTTGTTCGTTACAAAATTGCACAAGTCGTTCTCCTCTTTTATTTCTATTTCCTAACCCATGTTTTCCTACTGCCTTCCCTTCTTCTCCTTCACCTATTACTGCATTAAAATCACCCATGACTATCAAATTGTCGTTTTCTTTAATTGTGTCTATTATTGTATCTATGTCGTTGTACAAATCTTTAATTTCTTCATCTGAGTGGCTACCCGTGGGCATGTATACTTGTATAATCAGTAGATCTGATGTAGTAGTTCTAATTTTCACTGCTGTGAGGCGGTCACTATGATGTATGGTATTTTCTACTTGTTCTGCCCACTTTTTGTTCAAGACTATTGCTGTTCCGTTCTCCCCTTGTTTGTTTCCAGTATATATTATCCTATAGTTCCCGTTCCAATAATCTCCGCTTCCCTCCCACCTTATTTCACTTAATCCTACTATATCTAATTTACATCTTTCCATTTCTATTAACAATTTTTCAAGTTTCCCTGGTTGTAGCATTGTCCTCACGTTCCATGTGCCTATTACACAGGGATTTCGCATGATGACGACCCGGGTAGCCCTGCTCCTACCCCTGCCGGACTCAGACCGCCACGGCATGTTACATCGTGGAAGCCCGTTGTCAAGAACGTTTACTCTTTTATTCGACATTTTTCATTGCTCCATAAATAGGGATAATAGTGCGGTGGTTTCCCCTTTTGCCTTCCGCACCGCAGTTCAATGATTGGTAGCCATCCATTGATGTCCAGTCAAGAGCCCTTCCGGAGCCTTCCTCTTCGGCCTCTTGCCAGTACCGATGTCGCTGCTGCTCAACATCGGGGAAACGCTTATTTGATGGCGGCGCTGGATCGCCATGTCACAGAATCGTCTTAGGACACATGTGGCATTTTGTAGGTTAGTCTGTTCCACCAGGCTACCCACCACATCCTGTTGTTTCTGCCGCTGCTTGGTCGGGGACTGCTTATTTGGTATTCGCAGCTAACCGCCATATCTGGCGGCTGTTCCACTATCCGCCACCCGTGGACCCCTCCGGTTGCCTGCAGCTCAGCCAAACGCCGGAAACAGCTCAGCCGAAAGCCGGAGCAGCTCAGCCGAACGCCGGAAGGTAAAGGAACGCGGGAAGCAATTTTAGCGTTAAGAATGATTAGTAACAAAAGAATTGATTTAGGACTAGAAACACACGTAGCGTTCGTAGATCTCGAAAAAGCATTCGATAACATTAACTGGAAACAAATGATGACCACTCTAAAAAACATAGGAATAGACTACAGAGATAGAAGAATAATACACAAACTATACCAGAATCAAAACACAGTAATAGAAGTAGGAAATGAAACAGAAAAGGCCAAAATAAAACGAGGAGTAAGGCAAGGATGCCCCCTTTCACCAACGATCTTTAACAATATCATCGAAAACGCCATAAGAAAAATAAAAGAGTCAGAAAATGGGGGTGTGAAATGCAATGGCGAACGCATCTTCTTCATACGATACGCAGACGACATCGCAGCACTAGCAGAAACCCAAGAAGAACTCCAAAAACTTATAGTAACCATGGACCGCGCTTTCAAAGAAATAGGACTTAAAATAAACGTAAATAAAACCAAAATAATGATCATTACAAGAAATACTCCACCATATAATCCAATCGAGCTAAATAATTTCGAAATAAAACAGGTAACATCATTTAAATACTTAGGGAGCACCATCACCAATGACGCGAAATGCACCACCGACATCAAAATTAGAATATCAATAGCCAAACAAGCGTTTAACAATAAAAAACACCTCTTCAAATCTAAAATAGCAAGACATATCAAAAAAAAACTGATCAAAACCTATATATGGAGCATTGCACTTTACGCAAGCGAAACATGGATATTAACACAGAAAGATAGGGAACGGCTTGAGGCGTTCGAGATGTGGTGTTGGAGAAGAATGGAAAAAATCAGTTGGACTGAAAAGAAAACAAACCAAGAGGTGCTCGACATGGTAAAAGAGAAAAGAAAAATTTTGACAACAGTTGAAAATAGAAGGGAAAAGATGTTTGGCCACCTTGTACGACATGACAATCTAATGAAAACCATAATAGAAGGAAAAGTAGAAGGAAAGAGAGGGAGAGGAAGACCACGGAGAGCGTTCCTAGATCAGATCAAAGAGAAGGTAGAGGTCATGTCGTACAGGGAGGTGAAGACACTGGCGGAAGACCGCAAGACGTGGAAGTTGCTCCACCGACAAGAGCAGTGCTCTTAAATCCGAATGAATGAATACTAATATAAGTGATAGAAAATAGATAATAGTTCATAAATATGTTGATTTACTTAAGCATCAAAAATTCAACAGTAGTTTTCGGCGCGAAAAATTTGTCTGACTATTACGTCTAGGCCGTGCGTAATAGTCAGGCAAAAAAACCGTATACGCAAATAGAGACAAAAGATATTAGTTTCCGTCCTGTTCACACTTTAATACTTGCCCATCTCGCCTTCTCTTACTTTTGTAAATATTATTATTTAGCGCCCTGACTAGTTAATCCTTTGACTATGGATAGTATGTAGAGTTGCATGACAGATGTCAAAGTGACAGCTGTCAAACTTAAAAAAGATTTATTTTCGTAATTGTCGATTCTAGACCATTACCGTAAATAAAATCTTTCCCACCAGGCCACTACGGTTTTCTCAGTGAACAATCTTAAATTATAATTTAAAATAACTATTTATTTGTTTCCAGGTGGTGGTAGACAAGAAATACGTACCTGATTCAGTATTAGAAGTGTTCAAGCAAAAGCCCAAAGTGTTGCCCGCATGGGACCCCATGGGCACTTTAGCCTGCCCGCTGTGTTGCCAGGGTCAATAACACGAAATATTTATATTATAAATAATTAATCTCGTCTAAAATGTCGAGCTAAGCTGGTAATTCTGTTTAATATTGCTCAGTTTAATATGTATCCGATATAATAAGCTAACCGACTAAAAAAAATGTATTAGTCCATCAGTTAGATTATCAAAATATATTAGATACATATTTTATCTTTTGTCAATTAATCAAATAGTGATGAAGATGAAGTTGTAAAGTTATGGGTGATGTCACGCTTAGGTTGAGTTTTTACGTAACAGTGACGTCACGCGCCCCCACTCCCGAACTTTGACTCGTTTTTTCTCTGTTGTATTTTGTTTGATTGACAAAATTAAAAATACGTGTCTAATATTTTTCTGTGATCTAACTGGTGGATTATTTATAATATTTATTTTATTAATGTCATACCTATTTAAGTTAAGTTATGAATTTTATCAATCGCATCTTAAATATCTCCTTAAATCCTCTCTGACGATGTTTACGAATAGAAGGCGTTTTATAATATTTTCCAACTGAACTGCTATATGATTCTAAAAATCTAGATTTTTCCGAAATGTCAATCCATTTTATCAATATTGCAAACTGTTATAAACTACAGCAATGTACAGGGTTAATCCTAATCTATTAACATCCTGTTAGGGACTTATTCTGTAGTTTTGTACATCAAAACTAACAACTTTTGTTCTGCGATTTTTGTCAACAATCAAAAAAAGAAATCAGCTGTTCCATACTTTTTGTCGCGGGTAATCGATTTTTTTCTATGGAGCAATATTTTTTTTTTGTGTTTTTGTAAAAAGTCGCAGAACAAAAGTTGTTAGTTTTGATGTTAAGATTAAGCCCTTAAAAGTATGCTAATTGATTAAGAATAACCCTGTATATGCCAAATCAAACTTCTGTGAACACGGGGCGAGTGGTTGCGCTAGAACAATTTATTCATTTATCAGCGGCGTAAGGAGAAGGGATTTGCGCAGCTTGCAGCTTCACAGACGCCATGAGGTTTGATTCGGCCTAAACTTTATCATTCCAATCAGAGAGATAGCGCTGTTGTCGTTTGAGGCAATTCTCAAATACAAAAATGTATGGAAAATCTTGCCTAGAGCTGCCAATACTGTCAAATATGAATTGAAATTTGACACTATCGGGAGAAAAACGCGACAACAGCCACTGAATCGAGATATTTTTCATGTCTCTTTCCAACACATGCCATATTAGATCAATGCATCTCCTTCAGATTTTCTCGATCGACCACATTATCGCTCTGGTTGTAATAGCTCTGTGATGCCAATCCTTTGCTATAACGCTGTCTAGCTTATCTACTACCTTTACTCATTTAAATTAGAAACAGTTCAGTTTTAACCTTTATTTATAAACCTTCAGTGCTCATCTTATATCCCTAGGAGTAATTGATAAAAAAAAACTTATTGTATTTATTTTGTAGAAAATACTAGTTATTCTGAAGTGAACCATCTTCCTATGAAGTGTGAATAGTTTAATTTAAATTCGCATATAAAATTATGTCATCGTAATTTCATTTCAGAGCATAGCTAATGCAATTTAATAACAATGTGTTTAAGTCGATTTTTGTTTGAAACTAACTTTATATCGACTGAATAGACCTTAGAGAATTTGTAGTAGTTGAAATTTGTATAAAAACGTCCGAATTATGTTGTGGTAACAATTAGTGCGATTTTTTCTTGTTTTCAAGTGTGATGTAGCTATTTCTCTTTTTTTATACATTTTTAATAAAATTCTGGTGCTAGTTTAATCAATCAAAAATAAGTAGGTATGTAGTCAAAGTACGACATCTATTGTCTAATTTTTCGTGACGTACAGACCTAATCATACAAGTTGGATCTTAAGTTAACTACAAGCTACGCGAAACCAATTAACTCGCAGCTCTATGTGATCTTCAGCCAGCTCCCGACCGCTTAAGCAATAGCAATCGTAATAGCAATTGTTTATGACTTCATTTTAGTCATTTGGCACTGCCTATATGACGTTAGCCATCAATTGCTTTGCGCGGATTGCGAAAGCAATCGTTGAATGAACAACTTTGATGGCTAACGTCACATAGGCGGTGCCACATTACTAAAAAGAAGTCATAAACGATTGCTATTACGATTGCTATTGCTTAGGCGGTCGGGGGGCAGGATTGATAATGCGCAGCTTGTAGCTAACTTCACATTCGCCGACTTGTTTAATTCGGCCTATAACGAATTTATATATTTTTATACACTATAGTTACGAATATTTGCCAATACATAACGTGTTTCGATTACAGAATTTATATTTTGCAATGTACAATATCACAAAATAACTAATGAATTAACAATTGATTAACTAATATTTTAATAATTAAAAAACATATGTTATTTTTTTAATTATTTCACTGTTTTTTATACAGAAAATAGGTACAAAATCCATCGAGAAATTGCTGGCAAAGCTCTATCAAATAGACATCTGTCCGTTTGACATCTTTTTGACAGATGCGCCCTAAACGTACTTTAGAGTGGTGTCAGAAATGAGATGGTGTTATTCTTATTGCTATAAATAAGATTAAAAATCTACCTAAATATCAGCTCCTTGAAGTTTACGAAGTTAGTCCGCCATATTGCTAAGACGCCAATGTGATATTTAATCAGTAGCTCAGTGTCACTTGTGTCAATTGATGTAGTTGATTGCATAGGTAGCAGTTTCTATTCGTTTTCGACGCCATCTTGCTGCAATCATGTCCTTCAAATTTTTTATTTCTATTTCATTTTTCTATGCAGTTTCCACCTAGCTTAGCATACGACCACGAAAAGAGTTTTGTCGACGTATGAAAAAGTGACAGATATATGTTTTACTTCACCATAACTCTGTATCGTTCTGACACGTCGATAGGTTTATTTAGTGGTGCGTATACTGGCCCGGCTGATGTCTTTTGATAGAAATTGTTGAAAAAAGTCCGATTAATCTCGCTTACTAATTTTTCGATGGATTTTCACTTCATCTTCTGTGATTTAGTTTTTCGAAAGTCTAACAAACATTGTGTTCATAGTAACAGTTACCAATGAGCGCGTGCTATTAACCTTCCTATACCCGCGCATGGGTCTGTGAGATCGACGAATGATGAGTATAGATTTTAGTCAAATTTTTCTACACTTTAACAAAAAAATGATATTTTTGATGGCCGTTACTCGAAGTGAAATGAAATGAAATATCTTTATTCGACACATACATAACACGTACAATTTTTTTTTAAAACTAATGAAAAAACAAAAGTGTCGAATGTCTGATAAAGTAAAATTATTGATTATTAATTTGTACGATTAATTGTATTGATTTTGTTACTAAATCTTACAGCTACCGAAAAAAATTTAGGTACATAATAATATCCAATGGGAAACACCCGCTTATTTACCTAACAATAAAAAAAAAAGGGTTCTGAAGTTACGGTTTGTGACGGTGCTACAAAATTTGACGCGGGTATGTTAAGAGGCAATAATGTGTGCTAAAATGTATTTTATTTTATTGTACGGGTTTTAT
Organism: Hypomecis punctinalis; assembly: GCA_949316475.1. Classification (NCBI taxonomy): domain Eukaryota; kingdom Metazoa; phylum Arthropoda; class Insecta; order Lepidoptera; family Geometridae; genus Hypomecis; species Hypomecis punctinalis. The sequence continues at coordinate 26,872,642 of OX438795.1, forward strand.
TCAGCTTGGAAATAAAGAATTGTGAAGTATTTTTGTGTATTTATTGGCATCTATCTTGAAAATATGCGTATCTCCTACATAGTATTTAACGAGTAAAGAAGGTTTTCAAGTCGATGCGTATATTTCTGAGTACAATCCTAAATACTAAATGTATCCAAAGAAAACTTGCGTAAGCATACATTCTACCTCTAAAAGAGATGCCAGACGGGCGGTGTCGCCGCGACATTGCACCGCGGCGTCACCGCCGGTGCAGCGGCGGTGCTGAGCGGCAATGTCGCGGCGACACCGCCCGTGTGGCATGTCTGTAAGGGCCTTCGCTACGTTAAGCGTGCGCACGCGGCGGGTACCCGCCTCGCGTGTATGTATTGAAAGATAAGTTGGGGCAGCGCTCTCTGGCGCGGACGCGTGCGACGGGTTTGTACACGTCAATTTAAGTACACACGTATTCGGCGGGTGTACTTAAATTGTTCTAGCACCACTAGGGATTGTCTTCCCGGTTGTCACCGGGGTGACAATTCGTGCCGACTGTTCCCTTTGAAAGAGGGGCCAAATGGAAAGTCTGATTTAAGTTGTTACCTCGGGGGGTGACAATTGCTACGATTCCATCCCAGAAAAAAACATGTAGCTACCATAGATTTCAGCTTTTTTTTGTTGTGTTATATAGAATCTAATAAAAAAATCAACAATGTTTGGCTTACAACATTAGAAAGATATTAACTATTAGGGGAAGTACGTACAAAATGGCATATACGGGTAAAACGGCATACCAACTGTATTTCAAATTTGGTGGGTCTTATCGTTCCTCTGGAAATATCATCTTATGCCTTAATAGTTTATTATCGATCTGTGAAAATACTATCATTATTGGCTCAGTTATTTTTTCTCAATAATTTTAAATTGATAATCGGCCGATACAAGTTTTTTTTATCGTCGCTAGTAGTTTTAAAGTTTTATTAAGTTGTATGCTTTAAAACTTTAATGTAACGTTACGTTACTATCCTTTTACTTTCATCCTTGAATATTGCATTTCGTTTTGATAAAATATGTACTTAAGTGTTCAATTATTTTTGGGCTTTTATGTGTATAAAAGCAGTATGGACAAAACGGCATACTTACGCGTACAATGGACAAAATGGCTTACAAATTTAATGTTATAAAAGTGGCTAAATTGTGAGATCTTTTTAAACTAATACTAATTACTCACCTGCCTCAAAAGGAAGTGGTTAGGGCAAAAGAAAACTAAAAACTGAACATTTACAGACAATTTTGACGTCGAATCCCATCATCATCTATGTATTTTCGCTCTCAAACCCTGGAGAAGCTTAGTTAAATAACATTAAGTAATTAGTTTCTTAGAGATCAGGTTGAATCTGGAGACTTGTCTAAAATAACCAAAAGCTATATTTATGCAGTATGCGTTTAATAAAGGTGTATGCCATTTTGTCCATTACGACTATTCATAGACTTCATAGGTTTTTCATAGACCACTGTTCAAAACGAACTATTTCTTAGTTAATTATTATAAATTCTTGTTTTTGTTAGTTAAGTATATAGATAAATAGTCAAATTTCCTGTACATAAAATTTCGTGGTTCCAGACTTAAAAATAAAGACATTATTAAAGAAATAGAAAACAGTATGTCGTTTTGGACGTACTTCCCCTAAGTAAATAAAAACATCAAAAAAAGTTTTATAGAATAAATTTAAACAATCAACATTATGTTTCGCTTACTTATCTATAGCTTACAATCATCAACCAATCACAGGTTATATTAACTTTATACTAATCGTTTTTTTGATAATCACTAATCACGACACCCATGCTCGTATGAAACTTCCTTGCACCCATGACAGCCTTTTCAAAAAAATGACGTCCGCCATGTAGCAAGCATAAAGGCTCCTTTACACACAGGCGGTACGAGCGGTATAGCAGACGGGCGGGCATCTGTATTGTACTGGTTATATAAGAAGGGCTCACACAGGTCCGTACTGCCGTACCGCCCTTTACCGCTCGTACCGCTCTACCGCTCGTACCGCCTGTGTTTGATGGAGCCTTAATTGATTCATTCGAAAAAGTTTGTATACATTACACATGAGTTATTTGCTTATCCTGTACCTACTAAGTCGAAAGGGGGTGATTCAGACCATAATTACGAACAACTTTTACTATAGGGCCAACCCGAAATTCGAGAAAAAAATCTGTTGTTTCATACAAAATTGCAATCAACAAAATGTATGAAGTAAGTACATAGGTAGCTGTTTTTTTTCTCGAATTTTTGTTGGCCCCATAGTAAAAATTGTTCCTAATGATGGTCTAAATCACCCCATTTCGGCTCAGTAGGTACAGAGTAAGCAAATAACCCTGTATAATATACTTGCCACTATTCGTCTTCCCGCTTGCACAACCACATATTTTTAATGTTCGCTCCCGCTCCCACTCGGCCACGTGTCCATTTACGTATATGTATATCAGCCGTTCGAATGATTCAATTATGGCTTGGTCCTGGTCCTACGACTGAAGGATGCCCATACCTGTGTTCTTAGTCGTGTTCTTCATTACTGAAGGTCGAGTCTAATTTGGAGCGGTTTGATCCGCATCATTTTTTGGACAACGTTCTTCCACTTGGACCTGTTTGTTGCGGATCTCATGGCGTCAGGCATGCCGGTCAAAGATTTTATTTGATCCGTCCATCTCGTAGGCGATCGACCACGTGGTCTTTTCCCGTCGACCTTCTCGAGGTTATTTGGGTCTCTGCGAGCGATGAGACCAAAGCAGTTAAAAATAATATGCTGGAAGCATGTCGTCGGATATACTTAGTCAATATACGCACTCGTAAAACTGACGAGTGCGTCCTAAGCCCCCTTGTACGCGCCTCATACGGTCCCTGAGTTTGTTTTGTAATTTAAAGAAATTAGTATTCACCCTGCCCTACTAATTAATATTGATTAGGTATGAATGTATTTACCTTCATAGGTACTCGTGTCCCAACCTACTTAACCGAAACTAGTACAACTGGTAAAATAATTTAGGTATTATTTATCCAGAAAAATGTATGTTTTTACAATAAGTAAGTACCTACCTACCTATATCTAAAAATACATTTTTCATAAAGCCATGTTTTAGGATTTGGACCTACTATTGACGAACTATTTGATAAAGCTTCTGAATCGGATGCAGGGTGTCTGAGGTTCGATTTGGCTTCGGTTGGTTAGATATATTTACGTGATGAATATATACCTACCTGTAGCGATTAACTTCTAGTGCATGTGGCGCCACCACATGCGCGCCTCGAGGAAAACTAGCGTCAGCACTACTTTGCGAGATGTTGCGAGAAATCATCATCTCGACATGGATGACCCCAATAGCCCGTATTGGTGACACCGACGTGATATGGTTCAGCCGCTGCGGTCTTAGAGAATAAATAACTAAAGTACTCTAAGGCTGCGGTAAATTTTGTTTTGTGCGATGCAGCCCTCGGCTTGGAATTGGCTGACGTTAGTTCCTTGAGGCGCGCGTGTGGTGGCGCCACATGTAGCGAAGTTAGTCGCTACAACACTAATATTAGAATATGATCCATAAAGCATAAATAAACAATATATAAGAAATGTAGAATACTCATGAAAAAACCTGGCGTGTGGGTAAACACGGTACTATAGGCCGAACCAAACTTCTTGGCTTGTGATAATTAGCTAGGTACAAGCTGCGTAAAAATATGAGCCGTGGTGGTCTAGTGGTAGTGACACCCGCCTTACAATCGTGAGGTCGTGGGTTCAAATCCCCGGTCCCGTACCAATGAGTTCTATGGAATTTATGTACGGAATTTTCACACCACTGGCTTTTCGGTAAAGGAAAACATCGTGAGGCAACCTGCATACGTCCGTAGAAGAAATTTGATGGCGTATGTGAATCCACCAACCCGCACTGGGCCGTGGTGGATATGGCCCAAACAACCTTCGTGGATAGGCCTACGTCCTGCAGTGGACTATTAAAAAGGCTGGTACAGTACAGTACAGTAAGCTGCGTAAGACCCAATTTGACTAAAGCTCACAACAGCAGCGCGACGATTGAGTTTCACGCTGCTTACCTATAGCTAACTTCACAGCCGCCAAGAACTTTAATTCGGCCTGTACCACTCTTGCTATATAACACTTTGAAATAGGTATCGGTATGTATTCCAAACACATTTTTAACAATGAGTTTTCTTCTGACGCTGTCGGTCCAAAAATCTAATGAACTGCGTAATATTTTTTTTCAATGGCATTGAGGCTAAAAATAATGACATAGTTAATATATAAAATTAAAACATCATTACACATTAGGTAATCTTACCCTATCGAGTTGGTACATTTTACAATACTCTGTGTAAAATTTCGTGTATACCTAAGTAGGTAAGTACCTAGGTTTGAGGTAGGTAGTTCAATTTTGAACTAACAGTCCTAAACCTGTCGTGAGCTTAATCCTTAAAAGTTTATGTTTTAGTTTACCTATAACATAGAATTTTGTTTAATAAAACTGATTCTATATTTTTGTATATTTTTTAACCACTAAAGTGCGAGTTTTTGAAGTTTCATGTGCGTGTGTCCGTAGATCACCTGTAGGTACTCGTAGTAGGTACCTACTTATGTAATCACAGAAGAGGGAGAAAGAAACCTGTTCTGTGTAGGTTATTTTTTCATATTATTTATAAATCATTATATTAATTAATTGTACCTATTTTAATTGAATTTTAAGTGAAAACCCATTACCTAATCTAAAAAATATTACTGAAAATATTTTTCCCTAGATTTTCAAAATGAGTTTAACAACACAAGTATACAATGATCATCAAAGTGCAAAGGACGCGGTGCTGGGGCCTATGGGCAATGAAACTAACGGAGACAGGTAATAGGTCGTAGCCTAAAGTCATAGGTTAATGAAAAACCCACATTACTTAGAAATAGTAATAGCACGGCAATGATATCTATTACCGTGGTAATACATAGTACCTAATAGTATGTGTAAAAAATTATACTAGGTACAATACTTCTTAATAGGATGGTTTTAAAAATGCGACCGACTCTGATATGTTTATATGGAAATGATTTGCGTTTGTCCACATCAAGTAGAGATGTATATCCACCAACCCGCACTGGGCCAGGGTGGTGGATATGGCCCAATCACCTTTCTTGGGTAGGCCTACGTCCTGCAGTGGACTATTAAAAGACTGATACAGCACAGTACAGTAAGTAGAGATGTGTGCTTACCATGTAGATACTTGCAACGCCCTCTATCTTGCCATGTGCTAGCTTAAGCTGAAGCCTGCTCCGCGATACCGAAATAATACATTAAGTACTTGGGCAAGTATCTATTTGCGGGCACACTTACCTATACCTAACTCAAGGACTAGGTGTCTACAACTACCCGCTAAGCAAACAAAAGTTGCAATAACATTACTGAAAGTTACGTCAACAAGCTTGTAACTTACAAATATAAGGTTGCAACGTTCATGCAAGCTTACAGCGAGCTTGAAAAGAAGCCCTAACGGCCGCGATTTAAATAAACCCTGTAACTTGCCTAGAGCTGATCAGTGATCACCAAAACTTTTTATAACTTTAAAAAGTGAAGTTGCAGTAACATTACACATGAAACATAACTATTTGAATTTTCATTAATTTTCTTGCCTGTTGACTTGTACTTAGAGAAGTTCTAAGTGCAAGTCACAGAGGTGGGTGTGTCTTTTTCTCTATCCGCACTACGGAGTGTTTTAATCAAATTTATAAAAGAGGATACCAATTTTTGCAAACACAACGCCACCGCGATGCAGGATTTCAATGTGATATGCTAACGCCATCTAGTTTTCAATGTGTACAAAGAAATTCTACAGTAACATTTGGCTACTTACGAAAATAAAGTTCCAGCAACATTACATATTTATGTTAAGTAAATAACAAAAACAATTCGTAATGTTGTGAGAAAGTTAAAAAAATATATAATGAAAGAGTATTGTCGCAATGTTACAGTATAACATTTCAGTAACTTTCAATTTTAAGGTACAGACAATGCCAGACAGTGAAGTTAGTAAAATAATATTGCTGCAAAGTTTTATTTGTAACGTTTTAATTACATTATTGCAACAATGTTAATTATATAAATTTAGGTACGTTAGGGAGGCTATATCCCTACAAAGTTGAAATGTAAACTTTCATGCAAAATATAACAGTAACACAACTAAATAACTTTTAATAAGTTTCAACCTAACAATAAGATCTATGATACTGACATGTTCCTGCAACACGATGTTTGAAATTTACAAATGTGCCATATACAAACTTACTACAACTTATTGCAAGTTTCATGCTTAGTGGGTATGTTAATGGAGGATTATCTTCGTTTCTTTGGAGATAGTCTCTGCCCTGTTTATCCTTTTTAAACATTTCAAGAAACCTTCAACCCTCCTGATAGCAATGTAGACCTATTGGAACTTACATTTACGCTCTCTTTCGTAAAACACCTACTTTTCAGCATCGTAATCTCGGGTATGGCTGGATTGTATCCACAAGCGCGCTACATCAAGGATCTGGAGAGTATTTTATACAACAAGGTACGAAATGCACGTCACTTATTAAATATAGTACGAGTCATCATTATCAGCCTTTGATAACCCACTATTGGGCATAGAACTTTTATTTATACTATTCACCACTATCCCTTGGCATTGTATCAATAAGCAGCCTAATTTCGGTTTGATGTCATCTATCCATTATAATAATATCTTGGTCGTATAAGCAGATAGTACCTACCTAGTGCGAATATTAAATTCAGAATCTACTAGAAGACAATTCACTCCATCTCACCTATCACTTGTTCCACATTTACCTATATTTGCATGTTGAATGACCCGATGTTTATCTACAATGACTAGTTTGACTTGATCTTTTTCAGCCCTTGATTTCACTGTTCGATCAAGTATTCTTATCCATTCTCCATTTTCTAGTTGAATCCAATATCTTCAGAGAACTTGCGTTGGAAGTACAACCACCCCGAAGTATCAAATTGGGTGGGCAATGTGCCCGACTTAGATCGCTTCGACGCGCAATTCTTCAAGGTGCACAATTACCTCGGAAAGTCAATGGATCCGATGTTACGCAAGTTGCTAGAGCAGGCTTATGAGGCCATTTATGATGCTGGTATGAGCCCAACTAATGATATACCTATTTTACTTTTAAATTACTTATTATAATTACATTTGCCGCATCATCATCATTTCAGCTGTAGGACGTTCACAGCTGAATAGGCAACCCTTTTAAATTTCCAATATAACCACCACGCAAGCAGCCTGCATCCAGCGCGAGGCCGGAGTCTTAATCAGATCATATGCATACCTCGTAAGTGAATATCCTACGCCGTGTTTGCCAGCACGTGATCTCCATTCCAGAACCATTCTACCCCATCAGCTGTCAGTCCTGTGACTATGTCCACTGTGACTGTCAATAACGTTGGTTTTATACTTCTACAGATTTTCTCGTTTCTGATTCGGTGCTTCGAAGAGTATCCGGGCTTGCCTCTTTCCATAGCTCGCTAAGACATTTTGAGTTTGTTCATATCAAGGTCTCAGCAATGAACCTACACATTAATACCTATATACCTATTCTTTTAGGTGTCAATCCCAAAACACTGTCTGGAAGGAAAATAGGAGTTTATATAGGATCTTGCTTTTCTGAAACAGAGAAGATCGGAATTTACAAACCTACTAAAACTGGATATGGTATAACCGGGTAAGTTCACTTAGGATTTTTTTTAAACGCCTGCCAGTACTTCTTTCTTTGGTCAAAATGATGAGCTGGAGAAGCTTGTACTTATTTATAAATTCTCATTCACAAATTTAGTCATTCTCGTTTCTGGCTTCTTCGGAAACCTGCCAAGTAATTACCTCAAATATCAGGAGGTACAAACCTACGCAAACCTCTTAGAGTAAGCTGAAAACATTGTTTAGTTTATTACCTATACATATTTATAAATTATGCATTACAGAAGCAACAAGGCGATGTTCGCGAACCGTATTTCGTACTGGCTGAACGTAAAAGGTCCATCATACTCGATTGACCAAGCTTGCTGCAGCTCTATAGTGGCGCTAGAAGCGGCTTGTGACGCCATCTATCGGGGAGAGTGCGAGGCGGCTTTAGTCGGTGGCGCCAACTTGTGTCTACATCCGCAGTCTTTGGTGCACCATGGAAGGTAAAGAATTAAGTTTTTAAGAAGCAGCACACGTGTTGTGGTTACGGCAGGTGGAGTAGATCCCTGAGGCTCCCAATAGCAGATAAGCATTCTATCCATCTAGACCACCAGTCCGATGAGGCGACGACATCAGACTCATCGCGAGACAAGCGTGGATGAGAAAGGAGGCCTATACCCAAAATTGGGTCGACACAGATTGATGATGATAATGATGATGAAAGCATTGTTCAGAACAGAAGCAGCAAGGCAATGTTCGCGAACCCTAGCTATTTCGTAGGTACTGGCTAAACGTAAAAGATCAGTCGTCATGTGATCGACCAAGCTTGCTGCAGCTCTATAGCCACGCTAGAAGCGGCTTGCGACGCCATCTATCGGGGATAATGCGAGGCGCCACCACACCCCCGTAATTTTTTTTGTTATTCCGTATAGGTTTGCATTTGACTACATACTGCCTGATGTTGAGCAAATATGCGGTCTAGAGTGTAGAACGCTTACTTAGAAGATACCTATTTACTCGGGATTAAAAGACACCTGCGTTGTACTTTAGCGGGAAGACAGACCCACTGGGCAAAGCGTTCCACATTCTGGCTGTTCGTATTCACGAGGAATAAGGATTCGAGACGCTTAGTTCTAACGCGTGGCATGTCCATGGTGGACAAAAGGGTGGCGTTTGGTCGCGTCTGTCTAGCCGCATGATAGAAGAAAGGGGCAGGTCACGGCAGGTGTTACCAGATTGTGCAACTCCTGGGCGCACTCTCCGAAGTGTATATCCGGTAAAAGGGCGATAAACACGCTACCGATGCTGGCCGATAAAAGACTGTAAAGGTTCTGTAATAAGGCCTCGAGAATTGCACTGCCTGGTGGCCAAGGTAGGTTTAATCCGGTACTGATCCGTTGGCCAATTTCCCGAATCAACGAGAGAAATAATTATATGTTTATTTTTTTTACTTTCCATTAGGTTAATGAATTTTACTGGCAGCGATGGCAAGACGAAATCGTTCGCCGCCGACGCAGACGGCTGCGCCAAATCCGAAGCAATCAATGTTATTTTCCTACAGAGGACAAAAGACGCAAAAAGGTAATATATTTTTGTACCTATGTTGTGAAAGAAAAGAAAACAGAAATCATTTCAAAAAACAAATATCTTAGCAAATAATAAATACTTAATTACAATAGTACCTACATAGTACAGAGGGATCACCCCAGCCGGGCTAGTATGCGCGCCACGAAATATTTCTTTCGTAGTGTCAGAACGAGACAGCGTTATGGCAAAGTATATATATAGTAAGAACTGGCTCGTACAAAAGGCATTTTATACAATTGATGAATTTTTTGCTTGCAATAACAAGAGTAATTTCTTTTAAAAAAAATTGATGTGTTATGACATTATTATTATTTGATACTCTTCACATTATTATTGGATACTTACTATTAATCTTATGAATGATTATTGTATTATATATGACTTATAACTTTTGACAAATTCTGAATAAAATGTTTATCTGTTTATCTGTCACTTTTTAACGCGTCGAAATGACGTGTGTCTTTTCGTGGCCTTCGTGGCCGTATGCTTGACTAGCAGCCAGAGGACAATCATACAAATAGCGACTCTTGTGGCGACGAAAGAAACTTTCGCATTCTAAGCGGCCACCGCTGCCGGCAAACATACATAGGTACTCCAACTTCTCTCTCTAACGCGTAATTCTGTCACTGTCTAGTACCAAATACATATCCGACGCATCTTAGGTGTCGCCCGCCCGAACGTACCTAAACTGCGAAGGGACATCTCTCTGGTACCTACCCCTTAGGGCATGCAACCCGGTTAACCGAAAACCGAAAAAACCGGGTAACCGACCGCATTTGAAACTCGGTTTTTTCTAGTTATAAACCCGGTTTTTTCGGGTTTTTCGGTTTTTCTACGATTTTTTAAAAATTCACATATTAACTCCTTCGTAATACATTATTCGTATTACATTATTGTCATCTAGTTGCTCTAACACTTTTTTCCATGTATAAAATTACGCCTAATGTACCATTGACCAATGACTATTATATAACTACGTGCTAAGGATGAAATTCAAGTGCAAAAGTCCTCATTCTCTCTTTCTCTCGCTTTACATAGTGAATTAGTGAGTATCTTCATATAGGCAGAGCGCTGTAGCGTTATAAGCGTAATGGGACGCGTTTTGTCTCGTCTTGACCGAAATGCTATCAACCGCCGCCTTTTTGTATTGTTACATTAGTCTGACAGTCTCTGCTACGCTAAGTAGTAAAACTAAGCGTGATATATTTTGCACGTTTGTCTAATATTTGTAAATTATACATTAACAAACAATAGAAATATCATCCATCCATCCATCCATCAGCCATAAGAAGTCCACTGCTGGACATAGGCCTCCCCTATGAATCTCCAATAAGACCGGTTGGAAGCGGCTTGCATCCAGCGCGATCCTGCGGTCTTAATAAGGTCATCCGTCCACCTTATGGGTGGACGTCCTACGCTGCGTTTGCCGGTACGTGGTCTCCACTCGAGAACTTTTCGACCCCATCGGTCATCAGTCCTCCGCGCTATGTGCCCAGCTCATTACCATTTCAACTTGCCAATCCGTTGGGCTATGTCGGTAACTTTGGTTCTTCTACGGATCTCCTCATTTCTGATTCAATCTCGCAGAGAGACTCCGAACATAGCCCTCTCCATAGCTCGTTGGGTTGCTTGGAGCTTACTAATAAGGCCCATAGTGAGAGACCACGTTTATGTGCCATAAGTCATCACGTGCAACATACACTGGTCTAAAACTTTCGACTTGAGGCACTGAGATATGTCGGATGAGAAGAGGCTACGCAATTTTCCGAACGCTGCCCATCCGAGTTGGATTCGGCGATTGACCTCTTTCTTGAAGTCGGACCTACCTAACTGGACTACTTGTCCTAAGTAGACGTACGAGTCAACGACTTCAAGAACCGAGTTCCCAATATAAATCGAAGAGAGTACAACATGGGAATCACATTTGACTTTCAACTTGACCATGTTCATCTTAAGACTGTTGAGAAACCCGATTGAGGCCTTCCAGAATCGTGCTGAGCTCTTCTATCGATTTTGCCATGACTACTATATCGTCGGCAAACCGAATGTGAGTGAGGTGTTTGCCATTGACATTGATGCAATCTTTTCCATTCTAGGAGCTTGAACGCTTCTCAAAAGTAGCCGTAAACAGTTTCGAAGAAATTACGACTTATGCCTCTTTTTAAAGTGATCGCCTTGGAGCTTTCTTCCTGTACTCAGACCGACATAGTGGCGTTATTATACAAGACTGCAACACTTTGATGTACCGATAGTCAATACGGCATCGTTGGAGAGACTCGAGCACAGCCCATGCCTCGACCGAATGAAAGGCTTTCTCATAGTCCGCAAACGCTAAGCAAAGTGGCAAATTATACTCTTCGGTCTTCTATATAACCTGCCGCAGCGTATGAATGCTGCTTGTTCGGAAGACTCATAAAGCCTACGCTCGAGACGGTTCGTAATGACCCTTGAAAACAGCTTATAAACATGGCTCAGAAGTGAGATGGGTCTATAATTCTTCAATAAGGTTTTGTCACCTTTCTAACAAACCAACAACACCACCACGCTTCTGCTCCATGCTTCTGGCGTGATGCGCTCGAGGACGACGGTGTTGAAAAGCTTAGGGAGACTTTTAGTACCGGTGTTCCACCCGCTCTCAGCAGCTCTGATGTGATACCGTCATCATACTTAAACTGATTCAGGGCCATTCTAATCTCGTACAGGCTGATGTCCGGGATATCTTTGGTGAACTGTCAGGTAAGCTGGGTCTTGGATTTCTGGCCGCGCTATTGGTTATATAGGTTATTGGTTTGGTTATACACAACATATTTATACATATACGCGTCGAGTTGAGTACCTCCTCTGTTTCTTCGGTTGAAAAGCATTTAATATCATCACACACGTTAATTTTCTCCGCCTCATTTATTCTCAAAGTACCGCTGCAACAAAATTACAATCTTCTGGCCCAGCATTTTCAATTGAGAAATATGTTAAACAAGGAGACCCACTGTCCCCAAAAATATTCACGGGCGTCCTCGAAGAAGTTTTCGGAAAGCTGGCGGCAAGCTGGGATAGAAGTGGTGTTGATATCGATAAAAAAAGGTTAACTAATCTTCATTTTGTAGACGATATCGTTATCTTCTCTTCCTCAGCCAGAAAGCTGCAATCAATGCCACAAAATCTAACCACTGCAAGCCTCTAGGTTAGATTGCGGATGAACATGTTAAGGACCAAAGTGATGACCAATGGCATCAAACGTCGGGTAACTGTCGATGACGAAGACATATACGTTCACGATTACATCTATCTTGGCCAAATAGTCACCTTCCAGACGAGACAAGGCCTAGAAGAAAAGAGAAAGCTTGGAAGAGTTATTGGGCCATGAAAAAGCATATTAAGAGACACCTTCCGATCACACTAAAGCGCAAGATGTATGTAATCTTTCCATTTTGAGTTATGGTGTACAAACATTGTTTTTGACAAACAGGTGTCTTTAACTAAAGTCTAAAAGTCCAAACTCAAGGTTTGCCAAAGAGCGATGGAGCGCAGTATTCTCGGTGACCGGCTAATAGACCGAGTACAAAACACCGAACTGCGTTCCAGAACTCAAATCAAAGATTTGGCTTTCACTGCCGCTAAACTGAAGTCGCAGTGGGCCGAGTAAGTCAGTCGCATGCCAGAAGCCCTCTGGGATAAAATCACCTCCGGGTCCCAACTCGGTGCGGCCTCGTAGAGGCCTATCTAATAGAGAGTCTGCACTCTCTATTAGATAGCGCGATACATTTAATCCAAATTGGCAGGCATCAGGACAAGACCGACGCAACTGGAAATCTCGAGGGGAGGCCTTTGCCCAACAATGGGACAGTACAGGGTCATAAACAAACAAACAAACCATTATTTTTAGTATTTTCATATACTTAGCAAAAAAACCCGAAAAACTCGAAAAACCCGATTTACCCGGTTTTTTAAATCAAAAACCGAAAAACCCGGTTTTTCAAAACCACCCGGTTTTTGCATGCCCTACTACCCCTTAGTACGGTATAGGCCGAAACAAACTTACTTACTGTGAAGTTGGCTACAAGCTGCACGAAACCCAAGCCTCAATCAGCTATTAAGCGAGCTTCAGCCAGGAGTAGGTTTTGTGCAGTTGTAGCTAATACCACAGCCGCCAAGCAGTTTGATTCGGCCTATACAAATTCATGGCTTAAGCATACATTTTTGTTTCTTTTTTAGAATCTACGCTCAAGTGATACACGTGAAAAGCGAGTTTGTGAGTCTAATGAACGGACAAACCGGTCCCAGGTACGGGGCTTACCGCGACCGAGCTGACTCCGCCAAGTTTCTGGAGACTTTCTACCGTGACGCGGGGGTCTCTCCTGTGGCAGTCGAGTATGTAGAGGCTTTTGGCTCAGGTACGAAGTAGAATATTCTAACTAATGAACAATATGGATTTATTTTTTAGTCGTCTAGCCTATTGAAAGAGTTATTTTTTATCGTAAGTATAACCAATTCAAAATCGTTGAACCTGTGTGAGTTGTGTGACATAATTTCTTAGGTAGCAGGATTTCCGACCCAGACTCCGGTGCTTTATAAGCTAGGCCATACTATGATACGCACGCCAAATAGGCATGTATTTTTTACAAACTTCGCTGTCCGTCTGTCTGTCTGTCTGTCACCATGTATCTCATGAACCTTAATAGCTAGAACCTTGAAATTTTCACTGATGACGTATTTCTGTAGCCTCTATAACAACAAATACTAAAAATATAAAAAAGTATTTAAGGGGAGTTCCAACATGAATAATTTTCAGACGTTTTTCCCTCGATATTGATTGATAACTCGCAAGATTGATAACTAAGTACTAAAAATATCTACGAGTATGAACCAAATCGGTCAAGATCGAGTCTAGATGTAGGCTTATGAAGATTCAGTTAATGAGACGTGCTGCGAGGTCTACTGTTCGGAGAACTTCAGCAGGTACGTAACTACGTGTACCTATCAGAATACAAAGAAGTTGTCGAGTTCATTCAAATCTAAGTACCTCAGACCCACACTGTAATGTGTATTAGGCTCGTCTGGTCTGTGCCTAATACCATCGACTTGCCATTTTTATACACACGATAACTATTATCTATGATAACATGACCCGCCCCTCCAACGTTTTAAAGTATTTGTGAAAGATATTTACAACGCGCCACCAATGCATGTGAGCGTACTGATATACGAGTACGGCCGTCAAACAACTAGTTGAGCTAGCAAATCCAAGAATTTGTTGCTTGTTAGTCGTTACACATTAAAACAATAATGTTAAGGGGCGGATCATCTTATCGTAGAAGATCTCTAGTATTTCTCTATGACTACAGCCATGCCAGAAGCCGACAGAACCGAGTTGGAAACTATCGACGAGGTATTCTGCAGAGGCAGGGAGAAACCATTGTTTGTTGGAAGCGTCATGTCCAACATTGGGTACGGGGAAGCAGCTTCCGGGATATCTAGCATTACGAAGGTTAGTTTGTTAACTAACTTAACAAAGGGTACGGATCCCGGAGTCTGTGGGGTCTTGCTTAGTTATTTTTTAATAAGAAAATTGGTCAGTATTTAAATTTTACATCTGAGGAATGTATTCTTCTTTTTCTCAGTCATAGGACGTCTACTTTTGAACATAAGAGCGGTTGGAAGCAGATTGCAGCCAGCTAGATCCTAGATCTTAGTAAAGTCCTACGCTGAGCTAGCCGGGACGTGGTCTCCATCCGAAAAGCTTACGACACCATATTCGGTCCTCAGTCTTGGGGCTGAAATTCAGCATGACCTCGGTGGGCTATGTCGGTAACTTTGGTTCGTCATACGGATTTTCTCATTATTAATTCGATATCGCAGAGAGTCTCCGAGCACTACACACTACACAGCATTGTGTCCAGTTCATTGTAGTTTCAATTTGCTATTCCGATGGACTAACAATAACGTTGGTTCATCTATAGCTTTCCTAATTTCTGATTCGTTCCTGTAGAGCTGCTTCGAGCCTAGTCCTCTTCATAGCACGTTGGACTATTTCGTGCTTATTCATAAGGCTCACAGCGAAAAAGCACGTTAAAATATTTTCAGTGTTATTTTAGGTATTACTGGGATTCCACAAAGGCACGCTCGCTGGAAATCTACACTGTTCCAAGCCTCGTCTCGACATAGAAGCTCTGAACCATGGCCGAATCCACCTGACAACTGACCACCACCGCTTCGGGCGCACTTTCGTTGCCGTCAACAATTTGTCTGTTGCTGGTGTAAACGCACATGTGCTGCTGCACGGACGATATAAACCAAAGGTATCCTAGTCACCATGTCAGCCGTGGCATGCCCGCTGGTGAAATTACTCTTCCATAGATTTACAGTAAGACAGATAGAGCAACTAGTATTTAGCGGAATCCTTGGGTCTTAGGCAACAACTTGACACTTGACTACCAGTGACTACCTTGGCCATAGACCCCATAGTCCACTCTTGAACTTAACTTCAACTTGTCGGCCAAGATTTTCTACACAGAGATCCACGTATTGTCTAGAAAAACTTAACTTCAAATTGTCGACCAAGATTTTCTATGTACATTTTCCGCTATCTTGAAAAGACTTGAAAGTGAAAGTGAAAACTGAACTTAGTTTTCACCATTTAATTGTTCATCAAATTCACTGTTCCGAAAATAAAATATTGTCTCCGCAAATAAAACATAACTCAATTATATTTATAGGATCTAAATCGCTACAGTGCCAACATTCCGAGGCTCGTGACAGTATCTGGCCGTCAAGAGTCGGCCGTCGCCAGAATGTTCCAGCTATTGAAGGCTCATCCGATCGACCCTGAGGAACTGGCGCTACTGCACAATATTCACGAAACTAACATATCAGGGCACTTGGGGAAAGGTTACACTATTCTTGGTATGCAATTAACTTTTCATGTTATTTCATTAAAATAAATATTAAGGGACATCTTACACACGGTCTCTGTGATCATATCACTTGTGATATGACTGCCAGAGACCGATTTACTACATATACATATATTTATACACATACTTATTATATAGATAATACCTAAATAACACCCAGACACAGAGCAAACACCTATGCTCATCGCATTTTTTTTAATTAATTTTTTTTGATATTAAGTTATACTGGTTCGTATTTAATTCAGATACCAGTTCTGAAGGCTCGACATTAAGCTTATCTGAGCGAGTAGAGCGCTGCGACAGCGCGCGTCGCCCTCTATGGTTCGTGTACAGCGGCATGGGCTCGCAGTGGGCCGGCATGGGCGCGCAACTCATGCGCATACCCATCTTCGCTAGCGCCATCGCACGGTAAATATAACCAACATTTTAATTACCCACTTTAGACTACACTGCGTAGGATGTGTTATCCTATGTAGGCTGTGGTTTTTGCGATTTTGAACTCTCAATAGCGTATTGAGTACTGAGAGGCACCCCCCGTGCCTCAGACTAAGGTTGTCACTCGGCGCCTGACACTAAAAGGCGAGATTGCTACGACCGGACCCGGTTTCTAGTTTTGGCTACCAGGTACTGGGTCGCGACCTTCCAAATGGATTAGAGCTGCGACAGCATGCGGCACCCTCCATGGTTCGTGTAGGTACAGTGGGGCGCAATACAGCATAGGCCTTATTTGCATCAGGTACCTTATTATGTAGTATACCTAAAGACTACGCGCAAATGTTTTTAAGGATTCTGAAATACAGGAACGGCTACGTAGAATGCATTTCTTTGTCATGAAGAGTCGGAAGAAAACTGCCTACGCCAACCTGCGCGCGAACTCATGCCTAATTTCAGAGACATCAAAAACACTTAGATATAGTCCGAACAAAACTTGTTGGCGGCTGTGAAGTGAGCTACAAGCTGCAGACCCGATCCTCGCGCAGCTCTTAATATGTGAGCTTCAGTCAGGAACTTTACACCTGCCAAGAAGTTTGATTCGGTCTATACTATAAACTGCATTTGGTTATTTTCAGCTGCCAAAAAGTTCTAGAGCCGAAGGGACTTGACATCTTCCACATAATAACGTGTCCAGACCCGAGGATATTTGAAAACATTTTGCACTCATTTGTGGGCATCGCAGCGGTGCAGATCGGCCTCACTGACGTTATGCTACAGCTGGGCTTAATTCCTGATAATATTATTGGTAAATAATATGTACAATGTTCATTCATTTTCGTTTAGCGTTGCTTATTATTTGCTTATTTCAGTACCTAATCAATAAGTAACGCGTCCAATAGGATACGTAATGGAAACCAGTTTCCTAACCCCGGTTTCCTAAACGGCCGAAGCGACATGAGCGTGCTCATACTAAGCTAAATTCATCAAAATATTATTTCCATTAATTCAAACTCCATTCAGTGCAAGGGCAATCGTGACACTAGGACTTAGTGTCATCCGCAGGGTCTCGTTTTAGCTTACTCTTTGCAACACGATTTCTTGCTTTGGTACGGCTTACACTTGACCAATTTTCAGTTTACCAATAGCCTTTTTGACTTTTGGACTCGCGTCTGTAATATTACCTACATTTTGAGTAGTTGATTTTTCATTGGCATTTTGATAATAAAATCAACCACACTCTACTGATTCCCAGGTCACAGTGTAGGCGAGCTCGGGTGCGCGTACGCAGACGGCTGCCTCACGGCGGAAGAAATGATTTTAGCTGCGTACAGCCGCGGCCGCGTGTCGCTCGACACCCCGCTGGTTCGAGGCTCTATGGCCGCAGTTGGCATGGGCGCACATCAAGTAATTAACACTTTAACATGCTCTCACACTTATTACTTTCTACATATAACAAGGGCGCCGGGAAAAACGGCTGGGCAAAGGGGTGAACTTGACCCCTCTTGTCAGAAAAGTAAGTACATAGATATGATGCCTGAGGCTCCGCGCTGAGACCCCTACAATTTTTAGGCACTTTTTTCATATACGTAGCTTCTTAACTTCTATATTTAACTTTCGTCATTTAGTTTCATTCATATCTTCCACAGATGTCCTTGCTATGTCCCCCCGAGATCGCAATCGCATGCCACAACAGCGCCGACTCGTGTACCATCTCGGGCCCGGCAGAGACCATGCGGTCTTTTGTGGAAATCCTCACGGCTCAAGGCATCTTCGCCAAAGAAGTGCCGTGCTCTAACATCGCCTACCACTCGCCTTACATCGCCGAAGCTGGTCAGTATTGTACCATCTCAGGTCCAGCAGAGACCATGCGGTCTATCGTTGCAATTATCACGGTTAGAGGGATATTTGCCAAGAAAATGCCGTCATCGAACAACGCATATCACTTGACATATATCACTGAAGCTGGTCAGTATTGTACCATATCGGGTCCGGCAGAGTGGTCTTGTGGAAACTCTCACGGCTCAAGGAGTCTTCGCCAAAGAAGTGCCGTGCTCTGACATCGCCTACCGCCTGATATCGCTGAAGCTGGTCAGTATTGTACATTTATTCTACCATATTGGGCCCTTTCGTTGCGGAACAAAGGATCTTTGCCAAGGGAGTAGATACCAGTCTCCAACATTGCAACACCGTATATCGCTGAAGCTGGTTATCGTTGTCACTTATTATACATAATTCACCTAGAGAAAATCACTAAGGTGCAACTGTTTGAATTAATGTATCTGCACCCTTATCGTGGCAATCATGCAGCTGTTTACTTTTTCCCAGCCGAGAAAAGTAGAATATCTTGAATTTCAAAATCTAGAAGTTTTCTAATTATGTTAAATATTACTTCAGGTCCTGGTCTGCTAAAGTATCTCAAAGAGGTGATCACAACTCCCAGAGCGAGAAGCGATCGCTGGATCTCCACATCGGTGCCTCGAGACAGATGGCACGAATCGGCTGCTAAATACTCTTCGGCGGAATACCACACCAATAACTTGCTGGTAACCTGACTTTTGGTAATAGGGTATACCAATCAATGTTCACGCACCCCTACACAAAACGGGAAATGACAACTCGAATACTTGACTTGAGTCTTTGAGCCTACGTCGTGACACGGGCTATCTTTTAAGTATTATAATTGCATCATCACAGTACCTATTACAGAATAGCGACATAACCAATCCACGCATTGTAGAAGCGTAGGAGTGCCATACTGTTAGTTTCTGCCAATCAACTTTTATGCGAGTATGAACATCTTTTCACGTGAGTCTTTTTTATACAGCTATAATAGGGTCATCTCCAATATGTGATTTATAATTGTAGGTTGTTGCAAGCAATTCTCAAACTTGCGCTACCTTCTATAGCCAATATTCTATTCTGTCGATAGAGTCCGGTATTTAAAGAGGCGAGCGATCTGATCCCCATGATGCAAGCCATTCTCAAACATGCGCTCTTCCACAGTCAATACTCTTGTTCTGTCGATAGAGTCCGGTATTGCTTGAAGAGGCGAGCGTGCTGATCCCTTTAGACGCGGTGCTAGTAGAAGTGGCCCCTCACGGATTGCTACAAGCCATCCTCAAACGTGCGCTCCCCTCTACAGCCAATATTCCTCTGACAAGACGTGGACATGAGGACAATGTGGTAATGCTGCTTGATGCCATTGGCAAGTAAGTATACGAATAAATATTTTTTTTAATTTTACAGTTCTTTGTACATTATATACTAATATATTAAAACGGGACTTATCGCGCAATAAAACATGAGATATATATTAATAAAAATATTAATATTATTATTATGTGCTCAAATCGCGAAAGTTTGAAAACAACAACAGTTCTTTGTACAATTGAAAATTGACCCCGCAGGCTACAGTGGCCAAATACTTATTAAGAGATTTAGTCATTTTGAGCCATTGACACGACGAAGTTGTTTGTATTGAAAATATTTGTATTACTGTTTTATTTTCAGGCTATATTTACATGGCTTTAATCCCAAAGTGCGAGTTCTGTATCCAACAGTAGAATTCCCTGTATCGACCGGCACTCCGTTCTTGTCTCATTACGTGGAGTGGGCTCATGAGGACAAATGGTAAGAGTATTATTTCATTATCATTTCACATTATTTTACAACTTTACTTCATAAATTTCTTAAAATTAAGTTTAGTACAAGAAATATATATTATAGACTCAAAAGTGAGGAGATCTGTTCACCAAAAAGCCAGTGGAAAATCCTTACATAAATTCCAAAATCCTATTTGATACAGGACCAATTTTTGAACTCATGATCACTGTTTATTTCCTATATTTGTTCATTGCTATCTTTGTTTTAATACCTATTATTTATTTAATCTTCGATAAAGTTACTAATCATCCATCCATTCATCAGCTATAGGACCTCCACGGCTGCACATAAGCCTCCTCTAAAGATCTCCAAAAAGACCGGTTATAGAAGCGGCTTGCGTCCAGCGCGATTCGGCGGTCCTAATTAGGTCATTCGTCCACCTCGTGGGTGGACGTCTTACGCTGCGCTTGCCGATACGTGGTCTCCACTCAAAAACTCGAGACCCCATCGGTCATCAGACCTCGGTGCTATGTGCCCTGCCCACTGCCATTTCAGCTTGCCAATCTGTTGGTCTATGTCGGTAACTTTTGTTCTTCTACGGATCTCCTCATTTCTGATTTGATCTCCAAGCAAGGAGAGAGAGCAGCGAGCATAGCCTTCTCCATAGCTCGTTGGGCCACCAGGACCCAGACTAACAAGGCCCATAGTAACAGAGTATGTTACTTACTTTTTTTTTGTTATATATATTTTTAACCTCCAACGCAAAAACGACGATGTCAATAAGTTTGACGTGTCTGTGTATGGCATCGTAGCTCTCGAACGGATGAACCAAAATTTATTGTTTTTTTTTTCTTTTCAAGGTGTATTTTTCGGGAGTGTTCTGGTTGGATATATTATCGTCAAAATTGGTTCAGCTGTTTCAAAGATATCAGCTCTTTTGTTAGGTGCGGTAGGCATCTTTATAATCATATTGCGTAGGGAGTTTTAACTTTTTTTATTTAATCTTGTTGTTGCTTATAGGGCGTTACCGCTTTACCAGACAGCCCACAGGACTATGACTGCGTCTTGTACCTTTGTGACTACGATTCACGACGACAACTGCTATCTACAAGGCCATGTGATCAAAAGTAAGTAAGTAATTACTAGGTACCTAGTACCTACGTAGTGAAACTTCAAACTTTTATTTTAGTGAATGAGTCCGCGGTTTGACCACCATCTTGCTTGATGATTGGTACACAATGTTAACTAACTAGGTATATAGGTACCTATATTAATTAACTACACTCCATGATATTGTCAAAATAATGATCGTCATGTATGAAGGGTGTAATTCTTAGAAAGAGACTGACAAGGATAGTGATCCCAAATACCTAGCGCAGGTGTTCTCCGGATGATAATGGATTTACTGTAGATGTTCCTAGGTATGTGTTTTATGTGGCGTGGGCGAAGTGGGGCTACCTCGGCCTCACACTTAAAAGGTCTAGGCCTCCCCTATGAATCTCCAACAAGACCGGTTGAAAGCGACTTGCATCCAGCGTGATCCTGCGATCTTGATGAGATCATCCACCTCGTAGGTGAACGTCCTACGCTGCGTTTGCTGGTACGTGGTCTCCACTCAAGAACTTCCAACCCCATCGATCATCAGTCTTCCGAGCTATGTGCCCTGCTCACTGCTAAG
Organism: Hypomecis punctinalis; assembly: GCA_949316475.1. Lineage (NCBI taxonomy): Eukaryota > Metazoa > Arthropoda > Insecta > Lepidoptera > Geometridae > Hypomecis > Hypomecis punctinalis. Next base: position 26,894,567 of record OX438795.1, read on the forward strand.
ATAGATTTATGGGTAGACTTGGAAACGACAGAAAAGGGGGGGGGGGGCTCCATGATGCGACTTCTACTTCTCCCTCGTCGTTTATTTATCTAAACTAGTTTGTTTACGATTTACAGACAAAATACTTCTCCCTTACGCATACGCACTAGTAGCTGCGTGGGACACTCTGGTAATGTCACTGAATACGCCTAAGAAATCCTTGAGCGTTAGATTCAAAGATATTAAGTTCTACGCACAACCCACACTGCACTCCCAGAAAGTCGCCAGGCTTAGCGTGTCTTTGCACAGAGGAAATGGATTGTTTGAAGTGAGTGGGTCATAGAATTTATATTAGGTACTATAGCTCTAAAGGTAATCCTGAGATCCACTCCAGCCAGGCTAAATTAAATCAATTCAAACGATATGCCTTAGAATCTCTGTTCAAATCATCAAACGCTGATGGGGCTGGAGTAAGATGGCTATTTTATGACGTGTATCACCTGCCCATGCACATAACTATATTATAATCAATTCAACGATTGGTCTACTATGTACCTACAGAGTGGAGAGCTGACGCCGATATTAAATGAAATCAGGCATATTAGGCTTTGTTTTGTTTTAGTAAATAAAACTATATAACTACAAAGTTCTGTACAATTTTCAAAAAAAAAAATTTGGAGCAACGTGTATCTAAACAGGGATCGAGCTATTTTTACTAATTTCAAAACAGCACTATACTCTATAAAATTTAACTTGATCTCTGCGACAGCTGTCAGAAAAATCACGCCTATGAAGTCCTGAATTTCTTAATAGTACAGACAGTACCTGTCAATGTCATACTTTTTGGGCATGTCGATTAGTGATGGGCGACGAATGATCGTGACCATAGAGTTTTAGATAGAGTTTTAATTAAAATATCGATAGTTTTTACTGACGATATTATAAATATAACTTAATTTATCATTAAGTTTATTGTATATTTGAATATCATAACGTTTTTTACATGTGTAATTAAATTAAACCCAATTATATGTTACATTAGCATCGATAATAGTGAAAAACGTCGATAAATACTATCGTTACATTATTATGAGTATTTAATTAAAATAATAACATTATTTACTTGATCTTAAATATTAGTAAGTAAATAAAATCCAATTTTTCACCTTCAACTACTCATTCGATTTCATTACAACATCGTTTGAAAATCGATTTTTTCCACCACTATCTCAACTCTAAATATGTCAATATGTAACTGTCGCAGAGATCAAGTTAAATTTTATAGAGTATAATCGCTGTTTTGATTAATATATTGTCAAAATGGCACTCAGCCTTATAAATGATGATGCCTAATTACTTCCTTTTATTTCTTATTTAGTTTGTTTGAAAATTTGTATATTTTTCGATGTGAGGATTTTTGTTATCATTTTAAAATTACTGGTACTACGCGTGGGTCAAATAAATGACGGCGTCAGCTCTCCAGCCTGTATAAAAATCTCGTGTGACATTTTACCGAATACCCGCGAAAAAGTTTAACCGATTTTTGCAACTTTTTAAAGAATATTCATGTTATACTTAGTCTATTTTCAAGGGTGACCCTCTATAGTTCTATAACTTTCGCAGATTATGGAAGAAGACACTAAGGTTTGCAAAGGTTACATTGCCATTGTGAAAAACACAGACATTCAATTACCGCCTGAATCAAAACCTGCAAACAATGAGCTCAATACGCGAGACGTGTATCATATTTTGTATGGGAGGGGATATGGTTACAGGTACGATTCTTGATATTACTTTGTAGATAAAATACCTAAATATCAGCGACCTTGTGGTAGGGCCTATTCTATGCTAAATATGCTTTAGAGACATAAGTACTATACAAATCACATAATAGTAGCAAAATACCTACTTAAATTAATCTCCTCATTACTACCAAGCTTGGCTCGAAACAAAAATGACATCGGGTAAGATTTGTAGTATTAACAAAAATATTATTACCTATCGAGTTAATTTATTTTCAAAAACGCACAATTTTCACTTGCAAAAATATTCTCAATTATCAACCGCCTACGGTTTCGTCCGCGTTTTTAAATTTTTATACTGTCCCTTAAGAATCTTTTATTATTATCCATGCCGTAAAAAAATATTTTTGTTGTTCTGTCACTTCGTGAAAGAGTTACAAACCAACAGATTAATTTATTAATATTACAGGATTTGTAATATTATTTAGGATTACAGTTAGGATTACAGTCCTTTTTGAGGGAACTCCGCTCCAAATTCAATAAGCAAATGACAAAATTATCTAATCTATTTTTTATTTCAGTCACATGTTCCGTAGCATCCACAGCACAAACAGTTCTATAACAACCGCTAAACTAATATGGAATGACAATTGGGTTACTTTCATCGATGGTTTATTCCAATTGAACTTGCTCAAGTACACAGATAGCTATATTTCTCTTCCTGATCGCATCGGAAGACTGGTCATCGATGTTAAGAAGCATTTCTACTGTGTAACTAACAAAACTGCTGGGAATGATACACATTCAATGGTTAATGTTGAATTATCTGACATACAGGGTCGGACCAGGTAAACATGATGCTACGTTTTAATAAGGTCTCAATGGGCTCAATTTGGACGACTTTTGACATCTTTAAACATGATTTTGAAGTATTGCTCTCTTTCGCGAAGAAAAATATTGATAAGAACGTATTATAGTATAGCTCTACAAAAAATATTAGTTTGAATGATGAGCATCAATTTGTAAATTGTACAGTTTAAGATCAGTAAACGATGTCTGTGTATATAGTATCTACTTTTTTACGAGCGCTTTATAATCATCTAGTTTTTACCCGCGGCTTCGCCCGCATGATATTTTAATTTTTGACGCAATATCATTATCATTTATAGCCTATGTGTTATTCTGATATTAAGCTATATTATTGCAAAGTTTCATCTCAATCCGTTCAGTAGTTTTTGCGTGAAAGAGTAACAAACATTAAATTATCCATCCATCCTCAAACTTTCGCGTTTATAATATTAATAGGATCTAAGTCTTACACCTGCCGTTCAGTCAACAGCAACACAGCGTAGCTCGCCGTTACACAGATTAAGTAACAGTAGCTATCAGCCGAGAATGCTTAATTTTTCAAAACGTTACGCTGATGTTTTTATTTTACAGTTCTGGCGGCGTCTCAATAGAGAATATGCGTTTTCACAACGTACCCCAAGGGAACGATGATCGGACTACAGTATGTCCGCTAGAAGTTCCAAAATCTTGTTCGGGATTTAATGTATGTTTATTTATTTATCTAATAAATATTTTATTTATTTGGGTATCTTGGTATATTGTATTATAAATAATCAGATTTTTTTTCTGCGTCTGTCTGCCTGCACCTTTTGTATGATTAATGAATCCATCATATCTCGCGAATTTTGTTTTTCGGGTAAACTCCAAACCAAGTTACGAGGGTTCAATAAAATGAAGCGCTTCGAGTAAAGGTTGGTAGTGCTTCAATGCTGCGGTTGTCTCATCTTGTTGGACACTGCCATGACCCCTGATTATTATGGGTCCCACTGTATTCTGCAGTCTGCAACTGAGGTCTAGAGTTCGACCAATCACAGAGGTCGAAATAGAGGTATATAAATTGAATTGAGAAGCTCGTAGTAGGCGGCCGCATGCACTTGAATTCTGGTTCTGGGTGTTGTATTTTTTAAACCCTATTTGACCATGTTAGACTTTCAGCATCAATTTGAGTCCGGAGTCTATTTTAGTAAATTATATAGATTTCGGATTGTAGATAAGATTATATTTTACAGAGTACATCCAAAGATAAATATCATCAAGAAGAATCTGTCGAATTAAAAGGGGAACTTACATTGCGGAGTGAAGTAATCGGTGACATTGATAGCATGCAGTGGGCGCCAGCATCTAAGCTGTCAGGACCTGGGATTTTAGTAAAAGTAAGTTGGTATAGGCTAAGTAGGTAGCCTTGGTGTCAGAGTTCCAGCCGCGTAAAAGATTCTAACATGACTAATCGGTTCAAACAACCTGGACCTACAACTTAAAGTGTGAACCAAGTCATGATAGCGCATGGTTGGAAATGCCTCCCGCGGTTATCCATCTGAAGACTGACCGTGCCAAATGTTGCTTGACTTCGGCGATCGGAACACATAGTCAAACTACGCTATGGGCGCTACAACCTATTATAAGCATTGCGATAAAGAGTGGTAGATAATGCTATCATCATGCTCGCACTGCCAACTGACAGAAGGTTTACAGCTTGATTCATCATTCATCAGATCATTTGGACTATAAGATCACTAGCTGTACTTGTATTTGTATTCTGTTGTAGTTAGCTAAAAGCACTCCAAGTGATTACCTACCTACATTTACATATTATTTCTTTTCAGGTTCATTACTCGAGTATAAATATTGGTGACGTAAAACATGCACTCGGTGTGTCTTCAGGGAAAAATTATCGTACCTATGGAATGGAATTTAGCGGGATAACAGAGAGGTGAAATTAGTTTTATATTAGTGCCTTAAAAAATTAAAATTTTACTACGGATCGAGCGAACGAAGTAAATGAAACGTCTCAATAAATAAATATTGAATATTGGGGGACTTCTTACACACGGTCTCTGACCCCAAACTAAGCAAAGCTTGTGATATGGCTGCCAGAGACTGATATACTACATATTCATATTTTAAATACATACTTTATATAGATAGTAACTAAATACACCCAGACACAGAGCAAACACCTATGTTCATCACATAAATATTTGCCCTGGGTGGGGATCGAACCCACGCCTCTTTGATCCAGAAGTCAGGTTCACTAACCACTGAGCCACTGAGGCAGTCAAAAAGTCAATACAGGAAAAATGCAGATTAGGTCTTGCCCACCCCAGAAAACTTGAAAGTCTTGAGGGAATGATATATTATTTTTTCTTCTGGGGTGAGTAAATTAGGTAGCTGACCCACTAAAGAAAATCTTTAGCTAGGCCATGCCAATACAAAACAGAGAAATTTGCTCTGGCAACATTTATCAGCTCATTTTGTTAATTTATTTGCCAAGGACATCAGATACTAAATTAAGATCTGCGAATGTACATAAACCAAATCGTTCTACAACGTATCGGGATATAGGATGATAAAGCTTCAGTCAAAGAGGCACTGCAAAATTAAACCTTACTGGTTCTACACCCAACAGGTATAGCTCAGTCAGCGTTCGTGGATTCGTACCCTTGCTCGTCAATAAACCTTCTGCAGATCTACCATAATATAAACAAAAAATCAAGCCATTTCGGATGAGTTTGATAACAAATACAGTGACACAATATTTTATATGTTAGAAAATGACTTTCTCATTTAGTTTTTTTTTTGCTAGTGATGATAGAGTGATGGGACTGATGGCGTGTGGCGCCGCCTGTAGGCGCGTGATCGCCCAACCGGAGTTATCTTGGCCCGTGCCATCACACTGGACAATGGAAGATGCAGCAACTGTTCCTTTTGCTTACGTCTATGCTTACTATTGCCTTATAATGAAAACCGTAAGTAGTATTCGGTGGTTGCCCACTATAACCTACTATGACCGTGCTAGGAACGTATCAGGTAAAAAATATTCTTTGGGTTGAATAGTATGAGATTATGCCCACTAGACCGTTCCGTCAACGATCGAGCTCTAGTCACACAGAAGCGGGAAGTGCGGGAAAGCGATCGCGATCCGGGATATTATTTGACACATCACAAGCGGGCGCACGCGCTTTGCACTGGACCGCTATCGGATCGCTTTCTCGGGGCTCTCGCCTCTGTGTGACCCGAGCTTCAGTGTGCCATGCATGGAGCGTTTCGGCACCGACAAAATATTCTCGACTACTATTGTTGACGTACGTCAATGATACGTTGTAGTGAGCATAGTACAGCATATCTTATATGTTTTCCGTACCTGATACGTTATCCCTCGCCCTTATGCTACTAGGTAGAGTCGGCACAACACGTTTCCTTTTCCCGCTTCACTTTATCATACGTCATCTCATCATCAACTCATTTCTCTCGCATATCATCTTTCACACAATTCATACATACTTTTTTTGGTCTTTCTCTCTCACCCTTATAGGTCGCGTCACACGAGTTATCGAAAATGAAGTTAGCTACAAGCTGCGCAATTTCCGATCAAGCTTTGTGTGAGCTCCAGTCAGTATTGGATATTGCGCCGCTTGTAGCTAACTTCATTTCCGCCAATATGTGTGACGCGGCCTACTGTTTACCATCATCCTACTTCCTACTAATATTATATACGCGAAAGTTTGTGAGGATGGATGGATGGATGTATGGATGGATGGGTGGATGGATGGATGGATGGATGGATGGATGGATGTATGAATGTTTGTTACTCTTTCACGCAAAAACTACTGAACGGATTGAGATGAAACTTTGTAATATAGTATTATAATATAGCTTATATATCAGAATAACGCATAAGCTATAAATTATAATGATATATTGCGTATGCAGGCGAAGCCGCGGGTAAAAACTAGTGCTTTATAAATCAGCTGCTCTGCTGCTTCTGTATTAGATGTTATTTCAAAGCAGTTCGCAGTAGATATAGGCCGAATCAAACTACTTGGCGGCTGTGATGTTACCTACAAACCAATCCTCGCGCAGCTGTTAAGCGAGCTTCAGTCAGAATTGGGTTAACCGCAATATCATAGCCGACAATAAGTTTGATTCGGCCTAGTGCTAGTACGAACTGTTGTTCCAGAGCGCGAAGATATTCATAGATGAAGTGAAGCAATCACAGTTCAGCGTGCTAGTACATGACGGAATAAGCGCGTTGGGGCAAGCGGTCATAAGCATCTCGCTAGCGCGCGGCTGGCGAGTCTTTACCACCGTTAGCGATTTCTCTAGAAAAAAAATCCTTATGAGACTCTATCCTGAATTAAATGGTGAGTATTCCGTCAAGAGTAGCTTTGAAAATGTTCATAGGTGGGGTAAAGCAGTTTCAAATCAGCGTGCTAATGCATGACGGAGCGGGCGGGTTAGGGCAAGCGGTGCATAAGCATCTCGCTGATGCGCGGATGGCGAGTTTTTACCACACTCAGCGATTTCTCTAAGAAGAAATTCCTTTTGAGACTCTTTCCTGAATTAAATGGTAAGTATCCCTTCAAGTGTAGCTTTGAAAATGTTCATAGGTGAGGTAAAGCAGTTTCAGTTCAGCGTGCTAGTACATGACGGAATAAGCACGTTGGGGCAATTAGTGATAAGCACCTCGCTAGCGTGCGGCTGGCAAGTCTTTACCACCGTTAGCGATGTCTCTAAGAAGAAACTCCTTATGAGACTCTTCAAATTTTACTAAATGTTAGGTAAGTATTCCGTCAAGTGAAGCTTATCATCGAAGCCGATTGATAGATTACCAAATATGGTAGAGCAGGCTCACTGAGCAGACAGCAAACACCGTTTCTTTAGTAAGTCTACAACGTTAATATTTTTAAAATTAAAAAACTCAAAATAATTTCTTTTGTACAAAAAAAAAATTTACGATTGTGTTTTCAAAAGGCAGTTCGTCTCTTCTGCAATATGAGTATGTCTAGTTTTTAATAACACCTCCTTTTGGACTTTTTTTAACACGGTATACTATTGCTGTTGGACGTCCACTGGACATAGGCCTCCTCTAAGAATTTTCAATAAGCCTGGTTAGAAGCTACTTGCATCCAGTGCGTCCAGTGGAAGTCCTACGTCTGATAATGATGACGATGATGATATTATTGCGTCATTTCAGAGAATGATATCGGCAACTCCCGGGACACAAGTTTCGGGGATATGGTACTGCATGCCACAAACAGCCAGGGATGTAATATAGTAATATGCTGCCTCCAAGGAGAACTCAAAAATGTAATACTTAACTATATTTTTATAAAATTTCTAAGCCTAAACATCAATCTTTTCAGTAGACTACTATTATATAAAGTGGTCGCCTTTGTGTTTTTGTTCTATCTGGATACATAGATTGAACTGCTTAAAAATCTTCTAAGCTACGCAACAAAAATATGCAATACGGTTTTCACTACCTTGGAGAATATTTCTTCCAAAAGGTAATTACCATAAGGCGCCATCGTAATTATAACAGCAACTGAGTAATCCTATTTCTTTTACACTATATTCATTTGATAGAGAGAACACTATTTTACGTAGCTATTGAATTTACGATGGCGCCTTTAAAATTGGCAGTAATACATTCATAACCGAACGAATTTCGAAAGGTGGTGAATATCGTACCTATATAAATATTGATAGGTTTGTGGCGGCCTCCGCCACTATTCAGGAAATATTTAGGCTAAGATACCTGTCAATGTTTTGCCTCTGGCAAAAAATACGCTAAGGACTTAAGTTAACAACATTTTACACGAAGAATTAGGAGATAGACGTCCGTCTCAGTTTTTACGTCATCTCAAATCGTTAGCTGGGACCGCTCTCACCGATGAAAACTTGCTCCGCCAACTCTGGATGCGCCGCCTCCCTCAGCACCTACAGGCGATATTGGCAGCGCAGTCAGAGCTTTCAGTGAGCAAAGTTGCTGAGCTGGCCGACAAAATTCTGGAAGTGTCTCCGGGTATGGCCGCCCCTCGATCAGCTGTATTTGCCACAAACACACCATCATCATCAGCATCGCTCGATGACATCACACGGCGCCTTGACGACTTCACGCGCCAGATTGCTGCACTCACAGCTGACCGTGGTAGGAATAGGTCACGTGGTCGCTCGAATCAGCGTGATCGCTCGCAGACCCCCGGGAAGCCTAAAATGTGTTTTTACCATAGGAAGTTCGGAACTGACGCTGTCAGATGTGTCAAGCCTTGCACGTGGGTACCACCGTCGTCGGAAAACATCAACAGCAGTCTCTAGCGGCGACGACTGACTGCTCAACGGAAAGTCGCCGACTGTTCGTTACCGAAAGTGTAACCAAGCGGCGCTACCTTATCGACACAGGCTCTGATCTTTCATGCTACCCATACAAATGGCTCGCAAACAGGCCTACTCAGTCTAACTATGCATTGGCTGCAGCCAATGGTAGTGAGATTCGTACATTTGGCTACATCCAATTAACCTTGAATTTGGGGTTGCGTAGGGCGTTTTCATGGAACTTCATCGTGGCGGATGTAAACACCGCAATAATCGGATCAGACTTTTTGGCTCACTATCGGCTTATGCCCGATTGTGCCAACAAAAAGCTAGTAGATAGCGATACCGGATTGTCATGCGTAGCCTCCGTGGCAACTGCAGGTTTGACTAGTGTTAAGGTCGTCTCGGCTCGACCGTCCGAATTCAGTTCACTTCTCGCGGAATTCCCGTCTATCACGAAGCCACCAGGACTTACATGAGAGCCGAAACACAACATAGTACACCATATACTGACCACTGACGGCGCACCTGTCTTCTGTCGTCCTCGTCGATTGGCACCTCAAAAGCTTCAAGAAGCTAAAAAGGTCTTCGACGACATGGTCCAGTGTGGCACAGCCAGGCCTTCCAGTAGTCCTTGGGCCTCACCCTTGCACATGGTGCCTAAACGTGACGGCACTTGGCGTCTCTGTGGGGACTACCGCGCTTTAAATGCGCGCACAATCCCTGACAGGTATCCGGTCCGCCATATTGGCGATGTTGGTCATAACATTTCCGGTTGTGCTATCTTTAGCACAATTGACTTTGTTAAGGCCTACCAACAAATCCCAGTGGCTCCCGCTGACATTTGTAAAACTGCCATCACAACTCCGTTTGGGTTGTATGAATTCAACTATATGACGTTTGGTCTGCGCAATGCGGGCCAAACTTTTCAACGTTTTATAGACGAAGTTGTCCAGGGCTTAGACTTCTGTTTTCCCTACATTGACGACATATTAGTGTACTCACGCGACGCCGCTCAGCATGCTGAACACCTCCGTATCCTCTTCAAGCGACTCGAAGACTACGGAATCGTCATCAACCCAGCAAAATGTGTTTTTGGCGTCCCCGAGGTTACTTTTCTCGGCTGCCTCATTTCTGCCGATGGGATGCGGCCACCAGCGGAGCGCATTCAGGCCCTTAAGAATTTCCCTCTCCCCAAGACCGTACAGGGACTCCGCCGTTTCCTAGGGATGGTCAACTACTATCGAAGATTCTTGCGTAATGCTGCAGAATTGCAAGCACCGCTAGTTGACGCAATCGTAGCCACCCAAGGCAAAGGTTCCACACCGGTTATATGGACACCGGAACTCGAGGAATGCTTCAAGGCTTGTAAAGACAATTTGTCATATGCGGCTCTTCTGGCCTGCCCATCGCCTAATGCCGCACTAGGTCTTTTCACGGACGCATCTAACTCTCACATCGGAGCCTGCCTTCAACAGAAAGTTGGCGACGCTTGGGAACCTTTGGGTTTCTTCAGCAAAAAGTTGAACACCCGACAGTCCCAATGGCCGGCGTATTACCGAGAACTTCTCGCAATATTTTTATTTTATTTTATTATTTTTGGGAACCTTACAGCTATGTTACAAAAATAGATTAAAAAAAGAAATTATTGACGGCCAATTACAGGGTTCCACGAGTAAATTTAAATGAGGTTGATGATCGAGTAGACAGAAAGTATAAATAATTAAATAAATAGCAGTGAATGCACAAGCGGCCATCACCAACCCAACTCCGAACGCGCTGTCGCGAGTCCAGAGACAAGCGGCCGACCGCCGCCCGCGAAATCCCAGCTATTCAAAAAATGCGCTCGATAGCAATCGTTTCATACATGCAACGGACGTATTAAATAAGTCAACATCATAGTTGGATGATATTTCGTTGAAACTCCGGCTTGCTCTTATCAGATAACTATTCTGCCTATAATTAGTGCTTACTGCCGGGACAAAAAGTGAGCACGGTCTCCTGGTTGAATTAATCGGAACTTTTAGACCTATGCGCTCCAGCAGCTCAGGACAGTCGACTGCGCCATTACATATCTTTAATAAATATACGATATCAGCAATATTACGTCTGATATGTAAGGGAAGTATATGAAATTTACGACATCGCGCTATATAATCCGGAAAATATGTTATAATTTTAAATTGGAGATGACGGAGAAACCGTCTTTGAATGCGCTCAATGCGTGTAATATAAATATCATAAGCAGGATTCCAAATTTGTGAGGCGTATTCAAGATGACTACGCACAAACGCGCAATACAAAATTTTTAAGGTTTTAATTGATTTAAATTCTGCTGATAAACGTAAAACAAAGCCCAGTGCTCTTGATGCTCGATTTATTACACTATCAATATGCTCATCAAAAAGTAACTTATAATCATAAATTACGCCTAAATCTCGAATCGAATTAACTCTGTTAATATTAGCATTTTTTAGTTTGTAAGGAAAAGTAATAGGTTGAGGCTTGCGAGTGAAAGAACACACATAACATTTTGATACGTTAAGGTCTAATTTTTTTGATAAACAGTAGCTGTCGAACCGATCTAGGTCCTCTTGGAGACGCTGAGCGCTTTCGATCGAATCAATGGGACATAGTATCTTCATGTCATCCGCGTATAAGATTATTTTGGAATATTTAAAGCATGACGATATATCGTTAATTACAAAATTGAAAAAAGGGGGACCTAAAAGGGAACCTTGAGGAACTCCTGATGGGATACACATTGGTGACGATGAGTATCCGTTGAGTACAACAGTCTGGCACCTGTTATGTACATACGACGTCAGCCATCTGTATAGATTACCTCGAATACCTGAGCGTTGAAACATCCGGAGTAATTCTGAGTGATCTATTCTGTCGAAGCATTTACTATAGTCGGTATATATAACATCAACCTGGGAAGGTTTAGACATGTGTTCAGTTATATAGTCACTACAGACAATCAAGTTTGATGTTGTTGACCTGCCTCTTATAAAACCGTGCTGCTGTAGACTATATGTATGTTTTAAGGCGGCATAAAGTTGTCTATAAACGATCTTTTCGAGCACTTTAGCAAACAAACATAACTTTGAGATGGGCCTATAATTTTCAATTAAATTTTTTGGTCCCTTCTTATGAATAGGAGTGATGAGAGCGGATTTCCAGATCGCTGGCATAACGCCCTCTGACATAGACCGTCTGAATAGAAGGGTAAGAGGAACCGAGATACTCTTAGCACAATTGACAATAAATATCGCTGGAACGTTATCCGGACCTGCAGATTTGTTTAAATCAAGCGATTTTAAAAGCTTGCACACTTCTGAACACTCAAACTCAACATCAGCTATATCAGCTGACGTCGTAATACTAAGATTTTCGTAATTGTGGGAATAATCGGTATCGGTATTATCTAGGAATGTGGAATGAAAGTATTCGCTAAACATATTACAAATATCCTCCCCGCAGTTGGAAGAGCGTTGACCGAACCGTAGTACCGCGGGGTAGGAATTATTATGTTTTTTCATTTTTACGTAAGTCCAAAATGCTTTAGGATTTTTAGTGATACTTAATTCTATGTTAGAAATATATTCTTCATACATAGTTTTTTCTATTGTTTTCGCACGATCTCTTAATACAGCGAAGGATTGAAAATCGGAATAATTACCGTAAGTTTTATATTTACGATGGAACTTATATTTCTCTTTTAATACCATAATTAGAGGTTTTTTATACCAAGGGGGGTACTTATTCGTGGGAGTGACTAATTTAGAGGGTATGTGTTCTGTCCTAAGATCATTTAATTTATTATAGAAGAAAGATAATGCATCATCTATCGGCTTAGAGTCAAATTCCTGTTGCCAGTTAATAGCATCTAACTTCGTCATGATGGCATCATAGTCGCCTCGATAATATAAGTACTTAGTATAGGGACGTAGTTTTAGCTTATGGAATTGAACAAAATCTGCAGCAACACAAATTGCAGGGTGATGTGTTGCATCTAATTTTGACAGTGGTTTTGGGCAACGAGCGACTGAGACGTCGCTATTTGAAAATATTAAATCCAGTAATCTATTATTGTCATTTAAAATATTATTGTACTGTGAAAGATTGAAAATGTTAAAGTCATCAAATAAATTTTGTTGTACTGTGCCTTGGATGTTATCCGGGATGTAAAATGAGTTACCATCGGACGGATTCCAACATAAATTTCGCATATTAAAATCTCCAAATACAAGGAATTTATCGCTCGGGTTTTTTATAACGATATCCAATACATTATTAGAGAATATTTCCAACTGTTTTGACATAGAATTGCCTGTATTCTCATCACAAATATAAACAACACATAAATGTAATTTGTAAACTACCCTCGGTTTACGACAATTAATGGTTAACGTCACCCACAAGTCTTCGGCGCTCGAATACCACTCACTACGAGTCTCGGCTATAATTTCGCGTCGAACACCAATTAAAATACCCCCTCCTCTAGTCTCACCTGTTTTCCCGTAATCCCTATCCCTTCTAAAAACAAGATACCTGTCATCAAACAATTCACTACTATTTATACCTTCCAATAACCAGGTTTCTGTGAGACATATAATGTCGTAAGAATTGAGACAAACATTCCTATAAAAGTCTGATGTTTTCGTTCGCAAGCCTCGAACGTTTTGATAGTAAATGTTATACATTGTTAACCAAAACTGTTAGCAGCAGAATAGTGATAGATAAAGAGGTTAAATGAGCATAAAAACAAACATAAATAAAGCATCCTTTGAGCCACAAGAAGTGTAAATATGTTGTGCGTGTGCATTGATTGGAATAAGTATGAATAACACTACAATAAAAGATAGTAATTAACAGTCGAGCATGAGTGAGTTGGAGCGATAGATCAGATAAGAAATGTGAATGGGTAGCATGTGCATACTTACCGCGCAGGTAGGCATACCAGAGTAGGAGCAAGCCGATGTTTCTCAAACTTTCGCGAAACAAATAAACAAATAATAAATACGATGATAAGCACAGTGACATTATCGTGGTTATGAAATCTTTTTCAAGTCTTGATCCGATTTTATTGCTATTACGTTGGAGGTGGGGCTCTTTCGTGCAAAAATCTTGCATGCTTTGACCCAGACGAACGCAAAACCCTTCTCTTTTGCCAGATCCTTTGCTTTGTTGAGCAACATCTTGTTTTCTCGGGTCAAGTGATCGTTGACAAATATTCTCTTGTCGCCGCGGAGGCCCAGGTCGGCGGGAACGATAGTTAACTTTTTTGCTGCGGCGACGAAGTTTTCCTTGACATATCTGTTGTGCACGGAGATCAAAATCGTCTTGTTGTGCTTATCATTAATATCAAGGGCTATACTCTCTAGGTCCGCCGGTACTGGAGATTTCGCCGAGCCTTTACCAGGATGCAGGAACGGGCTGCCGGCCCCCTTACAAGACGGGCACTTCCATGTGGCCTTGCGCTCGCCAAGCTTACGGTAGCCAGATTCTGTAATTCCAGAGCAGGGGAAATCAAATCGTCCCTGGCAGACGGAGCACTGTGCGCCATCCCTACTCTCAGCGTCACAACGAGCGCAGTTAAAAGATTCCATTGCAACCAAAAGTTTGAGATACGTAGACGGATAGATAGCGAGACGAGTATGAGTGCGGTGAAAAGATTGCGTGCGCGCGCGCTGGCGTCTACGAGCTAACTGAGATATATGAGAGTGTGCAGCATTATCGACATTTCCTGGCGGCCCAACATGTAATTATTTACACCGACCACAAGCCTATAATATACGCATTCTCACAACGCCGTGAGAAGCTCCCACCAGTGCAGCTAAATCAACTGACCTTCATCTCCCAATTTACGACAGACATCCGTTACATCAAGGGAGAGGACAACGTTGTCGCCGACACGATGTCTCGAGTCGAATCCATCACCTTAGACGATGACTACGCAGCTCTGGCAGAAGCTCAACAATCGGATTCCGAACTGCAATCTCTACACAATGCCTCATCGCTTCAACTGGAGCCCACACCCATCCCAGGCACGGACATCACCATCGTATGCGACACGTCGACGGGCAAGCCGCGCCCGTATCTGCCGCCACAGCATCGACGGCCCGCCTTCGAGCGTCTTCACGGTCTCAGCCACC
Organism: Hypomecis punctinalis; assembly: GCA_949316475.1. Classification (NCBI taxonomy): domain Eukaryota; kingdom Metazoa; phylum Arthropoda; class Insecta; order Lepidoptera; family Geometridae; genus Hypomecis; species Hypomecis punctinalis. The sequence continues at coordinate 26,909,613 of OX438795.1, forward strand.
CTGGCGGCCGCGCATCCGCGCGCCTCGTCGGCTCGCGATACGTGTGGCCTGGCATCGCACGTGACTGTCGCGCCTGGGCTCTCGCCTGCCCATCCTGCCAACGGAGCAAGGTGACACGTCACATGACGGCGCCTCTTGGATCTTTCGTCGCGCCCTCGGCAAGATTCCATCACATCCACCTGGACATAATCGGGCCTCTGCCACCCTCACACGGCTACTCTTATTGCCTGACAGCGGTCGATAGATTCTCGCGATGGCCTGAGGTTTGGCCCATGTCCACCATCACCGCAGAGGAGGTCGCTGAACGGTTCGTATTCGGCTGGATAGCCCGTTTCGGCGTTCCGCTTACCATCAGTACGGACCAAGGTCGCCAGTTCGAATCCCAGCTCTTTGCTCGACTCTTAAACATCGGCGCGACCAAACGAATCCGAACTACCAGTTGCCACCCTCAAGCGAACGGGATGGTAGAGCGTTTCCATCGTCAGCTCAAGGCAGCCCTCATGTGCCATCGCGAGACTTGGTACAGAGCGCTCCCTCTAGTGCTGCTTGGCGTGCGTACCGCACTAAAGGAAGATGTCAACTGTTCATCTGCCGAATTAGTATATGGGGAGCCACTGCGACTACCTGGTGAATTTCTGGTACCCGGTGCATTGCAGACGCAACCAAACGATTTTGTGGCTGAACTCCGTTGCAAAATGGCGGCGCTGCGACCTGTCGCTGCTAGTCGACACACAACGCCATCATCATTCATCTTCAAACAGATGGAAGATGCTACGCACGTATTCCTGCGCGACGACACTGTGCGTAGGTCTCTGCAACAGCCCTATTCAGGACCGTACAAAGTATTGTCGCGTTCACGCGACGGCAAGACGCTGGATATTAACATCGCCGATAAAAGGTCAACTGTCAGCATAGACCGCGTCAAGCCTGCGCACATGCTACCAGACTGCGATGCCCCAGCGTTACCAGCGCCACTCCCACCGGCGACTCCAACGTCAGTCTTCCCGGCGTTACCAGCGACACCAGCGCCACTTCCACCTGGGACATCAGCGCCCGCGTCTCTCGCGCCGCCTTTAACGTCTCTTGCACCCACTGCACCACCAGTTACTACTCGGTCAGGGCGCAAGGTCAGATTTAAAGATAGGTTAGATCTTTAGTTTACTTAATTACTAAGTTTCTTCATACATTTAACAATGTCTTTTTTTTTCTCTCTTTTGTAACATTGCGTTACATTTCTCCGTAGGGTGGTGGTTGTGGCGGCCTCCGCCACTATTCAGGAAATATTTAGGCTAAGATACCTGGCGATGTTTTGCCTCTGGCAAAAAATACGCTAAGGACTTAAGTTAACAACATTTTACTCGAGAGAGTTTGGGATATATTTCGGCTGATCTTTGCTAATATCCTCGCCTGAATCATCCCGTAGAGACCGCCGCACCGCGGCTTGCTCCACTGCTGACTCACTGGTGTTGTTTTACTGCTTGAGGACCCATCCACGTATCCAGTCCTGCATCTGCTGCTATCATCGTAACTCAACAAATTCATATAGGTCAAAACGTCCTATAGGTTTATTATATTACAAACAGACAAACAATAATACTTTTATTCTCTTCAGATATCCCTGAAATGTTGTGCTCCATCTTGCACAGTAGTTGATACAACTCAGATCTTTAGCAACGAAGATTATTCATACGGTATGAGTAATTTGAGGGATGACAGATCGTATGTTGCAGCCGATTTAGGGAGTATTTTCAGCAGTCCTAAGGATATGAAAGTAAGTAATAAAGATATTGCGAGATAACTAAGTTAAAACGTTCTTTTTTCTGCCTCTATAAACGTTCAAGTAACGATTGATGCTCCAAAATAGATTCCAAACGGACGTCTATTCAATTATGCAAATTTAATGAGTTTGGCGCTAAAAACGACTACTTTGTTTCAGCGACCAAATAAATGCTTTAGCAACAAAAATAGTTTAGTTAGGCACTTGTCTGATTAACTTGAAACTAAAACATCTGTGGATTTATCTGTTGTATTTCTGTTTACTAATGTTTTCAAACAATGACTGCGTGAAATAGAAGGCAAAACTTAACTTCACTAAGTTGCTAAACTTAACTACGTTGCGACATCCGAATGGATGTAGTCAATGTTACATTAAATAATTCACATTCAAGAAAACGGGATTCAAGAAAACGTCATGGTTTTCTTGAATCCGACGGTATGTCACCTAATTAGTATTTGTAACCGAGCTCTTTCGCATCGCCCGGCGTTGTAGTAGGCTTGCAATCGCCTGACGACTAACTAAAAAGCCTGCCTATTACATAGTTTGGGCAGAGTTTTGGCTCGGACACTTTTTTTGCTCGATTATGACTATAGATATTTGCTCGAAGTTTATGGCTAATATTTTGTGGCGCATTTACTATTAGTGTCGTCTCGTCCGTTTGGATGTCCTCAAACATGGTCAGAGGAGCCTATACAATATACATACATACTACACTTTTTACGTAGGCATACAAGCTTGTATAATTACATGAGTGAGTATGAGTAGGTACTATCTCTTCAGATACTACACGCGTTGGTGAGCGAAGGAATAGCGCGCGGGGAAGTCCGGCCGTTGACGCGCGTGTGTTTTGAGCTTGATGACGTGATGCGTGCTTTTCGGCTGCTGGCAACAAGCCGCCACCGGGGATGTGTGCTGCTACGCTTGAAAGACGGACTCGTTTATCGAAAACATGACAAGTAAGACCAGCCTTTACTATCGGGTCATTCCTGAACTTGTACTACTATACCAAGCTTCATGAGGTTTTGCGGTAACCAGAAAAGTTAATTTTTTTGAGGTCGTACAAACACGAAATGTCATCGCACGCATTCTTAAAATAGCATTCTGCTTACACAAGTTTAAGAGCGATATCTCAAAAAATAACAGATTTTAGGCATCTAGGTAATAATAATGTTGCCCTGATGCATTTTATATACGACTATCCCTACACGTGAGTTCAGTCCCGTTATATATAGTATAAAATGTGTGAAAACCACATTAATTGCCCTGATGCCACGACCACGACTGCCACTGGCGGCCGTTGGGCAATGGGGTCGTTTTAGTGGTGGTCGTTGGGAGTAAACCCTCCGTTCTTGCGTCGCTAACATAATACAGGGTTATTTCTAATCAATTAGGATCCTTTTAGGGGCTTATTCTGTACTAAATAAAACACCGGTTTTTACTCACAAATGATATCGAGGCTGGGCCGCTGGGAACCCGACAGGTTTCGGAGTAATCATACTCTTTCAATCAGGGAATACGCGCGCTCCGGAATACGATGTTTTATTTAATATAATGATTTCTCACGCGAGTTTTAATGAAGTGCTTATTCTGTACCAAATATTTTGGTATTTATGATATCAAAACTAACAACTTTTGTCAAAACTAAAAAAAAAACTAGACAAGCGCGAGTCAGGTTCGCACATCGAGGGTTCCGTACAAATCCAGAAAAAAATACAAAATTGGGAAGTAAGTTGTACAAATAAGTTTTTTTTTTCACTTTTCTCGTTATACATCAAAAATTACACATTTTTAAAATAATTAAAAACCTGTTTTATCACGTGCTAATAAAGTTCTTTTATTTTTTATATGATACCTTACATGATACGATTTACTCACTTTGAATTTTGAACCCGTATTTTGTGAATTTTGAGGCCTTATTTTTGTGATTTAAATAAAAATGTACAGTTTCCAGATTTATTCTTATGTGTACTTTGAGACAATGCTTCTCGCCAAATTTTATAGTTCTATGTCAACTGGAAGTACCCTGTAGGTTTTGATTTTTGTGAGTGTCGAAATATGCGGTTTTTACGACATAAACGGCTCTAACTTTTTTAAACGATAACTGAGAAGTTTTTATTTTACGCAACTGCAAGAGACTATACCTATACAGTTTAAACTTCAACTCGATATCTTTATGCGTAAAGAGTCTTGACATACACAGAGACGGACAACAATTGATCCTATGAGGGTTTCGTTTTTTTCCGTTTGAGGTACGGAACCCTAAAATCAGCTGTTTCATACATTTGGTCGATTGATGTACAGAGTAAACCCCTAAAAGGATGCTAATTGATTATAAATAACCCTGTATATGAGTATAGTGCTACTGCACAACCGCTCGCTTCCGTGTTCACAGCCGCCAAAAAGTTTGATTCGGCCTCTACCTACTCGAGTTTATAATGCATATAAATGACTACCTAACTTCATTTCCGCCAACTTGTGTGATGCGGCCTATCACACAAGTTGGCGGAAATGAAGTTAGGTATACAAGCTGCTCAATATCCAATTAACGCGCGGCTTTGTGTGAGCTTCATTTTGGATTGAATATTGCGCAGCTTGTAGTTAACTTTCAGTTTTTTCCTTGACTCTCATGAGATCTCGCGTATTGCGGTGTTGCACATACACACACGCACCCCCACACACACTCACACACACATACACACTCATACTCTCTCACACACACAGGCTCTTACAATTAAAAATATATAATTTATAAATTTATAAATTTCATCTCTGCATATAAGTACCTCATTAAACTCTGTATATACAACATTAATCCATTTTGGTAACTACCCACTCGAACCCCGCGATACATGCCTCGAGCTTAGTTTGGGGTTCATCGTCTAAGTTTATCTTGTTTAGAACACTAGTTTTCTTGAGGGTAATATTTTTTTTTGTATTTTAAGTATCTATTGTTTTCGAAGTTGATGGTTACCCACTATCAAACGAATTTTATTTAGCGTACCTATATATTTATCTTGTTTAGTACACTAGTTTTCTTGAGGGTAATATTTTTTTTTTGTATTTTAAGTATCTATTGTTTTCGAAGTTGATGGTTACCCACTATCAAACGAATTTTATTTAGCGTATATATTCTGACTTCCAACTATGTACAATTCTGGTCCGTTTGATAAATGAACCATGTTACGAGTAATTTACAATTCCAGTATTCCTGCACAAGTAGACGAGTGTCACGTGATAGTTTGTGGTTCGAGTCCTCTGGGAGCGCAGGTGGCAGACAAGTTAATAGAAATTGGAGTGAAAAAGTTGCACTTGCACCTCAAAGCACCTGCGGGATATCTGCAATATAGGCTAAGGTATAGCTAAAGTCTCTAAAGTAATTATCGTATTTTTATCTATAACGTTGTTTGACAAGATGATTTAACGACCACTGAAGTAAATCAATGTTTGGTGTGGCATTTATAACTGGGCGTGGCCGTGTCTGAGAGACACATTAAATTGCCGCCTTCAGACGGCTTCAAAATTCTGACACTAGGACTAGCCACTGGGTATATACAAACTCAATTATTTATAGAAATAAGCTTATATACACTTTCACGCTCAAATAACGAAAGAAAACTCCAAAATATAATCAAATGAAAAGAAAACTTCAACACAGATATATTTTCTGAGAACTGCTCAAAAGAAAAACACACTTTGAGTTTCATTATCGTTGAGAAATAACAAACTACCTATAGGTACTGTATATAGTCCATTCCGTGACCGTTCCGTAAATGCTGAAACCGAGAGTCGCGACGACCTTTAACGAAAATCATTACCTATAAGATTGCTCTAAAACAATCACTTTATGCTGGTAGTTTTTAAAATTTAGTAAATTACCTATGTTCATAGGTAATAATTTATGTATTATTTTTACGACTTGTACGAAATTCTTCAATAGATTTCATCTGGTTCAATCTCAGCGATTATGGAACAGACTATAGCTAATCATTTAATTTTCAGGGTTTGGGAGAAAAATAGCATTCAGGTTACAGTGACTAATGGAGATCTTGAGACAAGAAATGACTGCACTGAGTTTTTGCTTCATGCTAAAAATTTAGGGCCAGTAGAAGGACTTTATATAATCGCAGACAATACATTGAGAGAAGATGCAATTGAGAATATCGATGTCACAACAAGAACTTTATGTCCGTATTTGAAGTAAGTTCTTTCTTTTTTAGCTCGTTTATTTTTTAATTTGCTACTATTATGGACGTCATACTTCAGGAAAAATAGACGTGGAAAAATAGACGTTTTTCTGGTTAACTTTGCACTAAATTTCCGATCCAATATTTTTTTTAGTAAGGTTTAGGATCACTTACTGAGCATAAAATCACAAAATTCTGACAGATCCAGGTGGAGCTTCAAGCGCCATCTTGAAAAAACGTTTTTGGCCCATATCTCGGAAACTATGCACGTTAAGGCAAAAGTTAATCAGGTCGTTATTGTATAAAATAAAATTTCGCATCTTTTGTTGCCAGAAAACTTTTTTGTAAAACTTACCGTTTACAATTTATGGCCCATTTAATGAACAGGATTTTCTATCGCGGCCGATAACTCTAAATATTAGATTTATCAATAAAACGCTTCAATCCATTTTTAAAGATCAGTTTATCAGTTTTTTTTTAATGTTTTGTTTTTCGGTTGCGGTAGAAAAACCGAGTCATTAAATGGATCATAAATCTTAAATAGTAAGTTTTACAAAAAAGTTAAGAAACAAAAGATGCTAAATTTTGTTTTCTACAATAATAGTCTCCATGAATTTTGCCTTAAAGTGCATAGTTTTTGAGATATCGGCCAAAAATGTTTTTTTTTTCAAGATAACACTTGAAGCTCCAGCTGGATATGTCAGCGTTTTGTGATTTTATACTTAGTAAGTGAGCCTAAGCCTTATTAAAAAATTTGGATCGGAAATTTAGTGCTAAGTTAAATTCTTTTTTCCGGAGGTATAACATTTTTCTAACTTCTAACGTTTTGGACACCGCACGAAATTATTTTTTTCTTGCGGTATATTTTTTCAATTTACTGTCAAACACACATCATGAATTTAAAAAAAAATCTAGTTTTTCTGTAAAATAATGCTTGTATCAATTATTTATTAATTAGGAACATAGTAATATTTTTATTTTCAACTTTGTTTTGGTATATAGATTATAGACTGACTATTATTTATCCTGGATTTTCCTACAAGTACCTAACTCGTTAATACTACTTATTCGTTATCGCAAAATTAGATTTTCTTAACTCAAAATGGACCCAAATAAAATTTCATTTCATGCGCTGTACCTACTTAGCTACGTTCAAAACCAATTTTTATGATTTTGCATTTCCAATCTGCCCAATAAAATGTTTAGTGCTCCTAATGTCTTTTTTTCGACAACTTACTGGTTTGGTGGTAATTAAAAATATGTAAGTATAGAAAATTATTACAGGCGTTTTATGGTGCTGGCCTGTGACAGCAATATCAATTTGCAAAACCTTTGCGTTCAGAGAGTCAAAAGTGGATTTTCAGGAACTTTCTTGGATCTATCTATGTTGGAAAAAGTAAGTCATAATAATGATAATTATGAAGTAGTCTTTGAAACATTTTTATAGCGTATACCAGTATAGATAATTTAAAGAATTTGTGAAAAACAATTCATTTTTTTCATAACGACAGGATTTAAACCTACATTACTTTATTGCGGACAATTTTCCTTCTCATCACTTTACGAGTCACGCTAGGCACACCTAACACACCTGACACTCACCTGATTCTGTTTTTAATACAATTTTTTTTATTCACCAAATTTGACGTTGAAGAAGAGGGTCCTTAAATGCAACAAGATGACTCTACTGCGTGTTATACCTACCTTCTGTACGGTGTAACTGTATTTTATTTAATTACATTTACCTACACCACTTTGTCGTCTTCGTTTCCTTTCATGCAGAGGTTGTCTGGAAAACATCACTTTTAAAGATAAGACCGCCTTTTAAGCCTGTATTCTGACTTTGTTTCTACTGTTACGCTTCTTGTAATGTCATTATATTAGTTTTGTTGTATTGTATTGGACGATGTCATATAACAGTTTTTTTTATAAATGCGATCATGGTTTTAGCTACGAGACCCTAACAGCGATATTTGCGTACGTGGCGCCACCAACGCAGTGGAGCGTGCGACGAGGATTGCAGCAGGCCCGATCCTGCTCGCTACACCTAACCCTCCTGCACGACTGACTTTGGTCCAGCATGTTGCAGCTTTAGCTGGTATGAACGCAGAATATCGATAAATCCTTTCTCGTAGAGAATGAAAGAAATAATGAAAATTTATTTACCAAAAACATGAGCAAATTAACAATTTTAATAAAAGTTCACTTTAAACTATACTGTATAATTAACAGTGGGTCCCAAACTCGCTTAGGTCGGTCTTTTGGGAGCCCTTACAAATAAAATTAGTCTGACCGATTTCGCGATTTAACAAGGGTGTTTTCAAATTATAAGAATAAAATAAAATAAAATTGGAATCACAACTAAGTGAAATTAAAGTGAAATAAATCAAATCAATTCATATTATATAAATCAAGCCCTAATATGAATTAAATCAACATCAAAATGAGATTAGGTATATCAAGTGACATTTCATACAACATAAGGGGAGAGAGGGCTATTCTCGGAGTCTCCCTGCGAGAACGAATCAGAAATGATTAGATTCATAGAATAATCAAAGGTAACGACAGAGATCAACGGATTGGCAAGTTGAAATGGCAGTGGACAAAGCACATAGCACGGAGGACTGATGACCGATGGAGTCGAAAAGTTTTTGAGTTTTGACTACGTACCGGCAAGCGCAGCGTAGGACGTCCACCTACAAGGTGGATGGATGACCTCATCAAGACAGCAGTATCGCGTTGGATGCAAGCCGCTACCAACCGGTCTTATTGGAGATCTTTAGGTGAGGCCTATGTCCAGTAGTGGGCGTCCTATGGCTTAAACGACGACGTCGACTTTCTTGACTCTAGGGCTCGTAGTAAAAGTTCGTAATGATGGTCTTATTATCACCTCCTTTCTGCGTAGGTCCTACAGGGCAAGCTGATAAACCTGTAGGTAAGTATACCTACATTTTAAATGCTTGATAGGGTTTTTTGTTCTAGATAAGTACACAAACTTGCGAATAAGCGAGCGAGACAGCTGTTGCCAGTTGAGAGTTAAACCTTCATGAAATTCACTATAATTTATTTATTATTCTGTTTTCTATTTTATAAAAATACATTGTTTTACAGATTTGAAGATTTTAAATGAAACGCCAGACACTACTCCACTTGATCATGTAGGGATGTCATCGGAAAAATCGTCATCAGTTTGTGCTTTCCTTAAGAACGTGTATAACATATCTGTTGATGAAGAAAAACTCCCACAAATGACTTTAAGCAGGTAAGTTTTAAGTTTTTTCCTTTATCTTTAGACCTTCAAGGATCTGTGGATGATCCAATTGCATTTTATGTAGTGGTAATGTATGTAGATTTAGCTTATTGAGTAGAATTGTATTTAGTCGTAGTTAATAAAGGTACTTTTGCCCGATAAAAGAGTTATATTTAGTTCTAAAATTTGTTTTAGTGGAACTAGTACCTCAACAAAAACCTTTCCAAGTAAAATGTTACCACTGTAACCAGGACGAGACTATATTGCACTGTCAAATACTACCTAAACGCTTGGGTGCAAGGTGTTGTGAGGCCCATCGCTGTCAGTGTGGTACTGCAGTTGACCAGCTCGGTCACCACGGTCTCTCTTGCTCAAGAAGCGCTGGTCGGATTGGACGCCACGCCAGCCTTAATGATGTCATACGCAGGGCTTTTGTCACCGCCAATATCGCAGCCGTACTCGATCCGAGTGGGTTGGCGCGTGGTGATGGCAAAAGGCCTGACGGCATGACGCTGGTCCCATGGAAGTGTGGACGGCCCTTAGTATGGGACGCAACTTGCGTCGATACTTTGGCACCGTCACGTCTTCCTGAGACTCAGAGTAGGGCTGGAGCGGCGGCCAATTCGGCTGAGCAGCACAAGCGGCGCAAATATGCTAACCTCGGTAGTGGTTACATATTTGAGCCATTTGGAGTTGAGACTTGGGTCCGTGGGGGCCGGGAGCTCATCTCGTTTTCAAAAGTCTTTCTGAGCGTCTGGTGGACGCGACGCGTGACCAAAATGCTGGTGTTTATTTGGCTCAACGTATAAGCATTGCCATTCAGCGTGGCAATGCTGCCAGCATGCTGGGCACGCTGCCAACTGGCAGTGGGCTTGAGCACTTGGATTATCTTTAGACCTTCAAGGGTCTGTGGATGATCCAATTGCTTTCTATGTAGTAGTAGTGTAGTATTGTCATTAATAAATAAAATTAAAAAAAAAAAACCTAATCTGATCTTATAATTATAAAGCCAATTTTCGAACTCTACACGCCTCTACACCTTACTCATGTGTCTTGCATTATCGTGCACCAGAATGCTTCATAAAGTTTTAGAAATCCACATTTTAGGATTTTTTCGTTTAAGAATGGCAAATTAAGCGTACGTAATTTTATACTTTGGCGTGTCCGGTCGCCTTAACAAAGTCCTTATTTCGTGTTTACATAGATTAAAGCAAATAGAAGAAAGAGATACGGAATCGCAACTAGAAGAAAAAAGAGGACTCCACATGTTCTATTCAATAGCGGCTTCCGACGAGCTCCTTGCGACTTCAGAGATGGTATTCCTGCCGACTCTCACCAACAATTATGTCATGGTACGTGATACTATAACAAGGATAAATTACTATAGTTTTAACCTTGGCTTCCCAAAGGATCCTTAGATTTTTCCTGGAAATACTTACCTAGCAACCTATGATGACACTCCACTAAAGAGTAAGTGTAAGTTCGTGTAGGCAGGATGGTTAGGCCTCGTGTAAGCCGCTTGAAAGCCTCCAACATGACCATATGGTTAAAACAGCCGGGACCTTGTAATGTTGCAAGCGGGGAAGCCGGTTGCAAGAAGTTCGAAGAAAGGAGATTAATATAGAAAACTAACCATACTGTTTACACATTTATTCATTACACCATATAAATAACACTGCACTTATAGTCTATATGTTTTTCTTGAAGCGAATAGAGAGAGAATTTTGAAAAGAGTCCATGGAATGTTAGCCTAACAGGGGAGGGGTAGCACACAAAGAAAACACACTGGAGGCCGGCCGAGGTTGGAGCGTAGACAAGCTGGACCCGCCGGTAGACGTAGCGCCAGTTTAACGATAACACTGCCAACTAACAATTCTATGTACGAAAATTTTCAATTGCTTTTGACAGGATCAGCGATCCTTGTTTTAAAATTCAGTCAGTCTTGGGAGAGAAGTCATCAAGTAGACACGAAAGATGGTGCATGTCTTGTGATATTTTTATGAAAGTATTCGGGTACGAGGCGGCGCGCGGGGGCGACGATGCCGCGGTGGCGACCAGCGGGCGATCTTCGATGTTCAATTCAAATTTTCAATTGCTTTTGACAGGATCAGCGATCCTCGTTTTAAAATTCAGTCAGTCTTGGGAGAGAAGTCATCAAGTAGACACGAAAGATGGTGCATGTCTTGTGGTATCTTTATGAAAGTATACAGGGTACGAGGCGGCGCGCGGGGGCGACGATGCCGCGGTGGCGACCAGCGGGCGAGCTTCGATGTTGCGTTGATGCGTAGACAGTTGTAAAAAAAACATTCTATATGGTTTTGCAGAGAGACGACGAGTTCGACGTGAAAGACATATGCTTATGCATAATTCCGGGGTTAGAGGGGCACCACGCGCGGTTCCGTGCGCTAAGCGAGCGGCTCAAACTACCCGCGTTCGTGCTGCAACCGGGGCTCGACTACCCGCACGAAACACCCGCGGCACTGGCGCTGCGATACTCAAAAGTAGGTACACACATGCATTGGTATACAAATTGTAAAGAAATAAATAATGAACTAATAGTTAAGAGGTTTAAGCTTGCCAAATTTGCTAAGTGAGCGTACTTGCATATATCTACAGAACACTGACTACATTGCATCGTTGACTGTCTTACCACAAAAGAACTAAAACGCGTTTAAAACATCATCACTTTTATAAAACAAAGTCGCTTCCCGCTGTCTGTCCACATGTATGCTTATATCTTTAAAACCATGCAACGGATTTTGATGCAATTTTTTTTAATGGATAGAATGATTCAATAGAATGGTTTTTATGTATAATACACATGTGCGAAGCCGGGGCGGGTCGCTAGTCAATATTTTAAACAGCAATAACCTTTTGTGGTAAGTCAGTGTGGCCAATTTTGAAGGCGCCATCGTAAATTTAATAGCAACTTAAAATGTTGTTCTCTCTTTCAAATGCCTGTAGTGAAAAAGAAACAGAATATTTTAAGTTGATATAAAATTTACGATGGCGCCTTCAAAATTGGCCACACTCAATGTTTAAATGCAAAGTTATTTTTCTATGGTCGGCAGATTTTGATCAAAAAGACGGGATTGAAAGCGCACACTAACTTTTATATCCTGGGATATGAAACTGGAGTCATGGTAGCGCTACATTTGGCCGCTATATTAGAGGAGCATGGTATGTACCTACTAAAACTTGCATTACTAAAAGTTTTCCAAAGAGTAAAACTTGTGTGTAGTACATGCAAAAATATGTTCAATTACAGCATCAGTAAGGTTTAATTTTGTGACCCATCTCTCTTTTTATATCTATGGTGTTAGACACTGCGAGGTTGTTGGTATTTTTAGTGATCCTGTATTTAGATGGATTGACTTAAGCCGACTTTAGACTCTTTTAAAGACTAAATTACACGAGACAAGTGAATGCTCATTCTGTCTCCACTTGATGCAAATAGACGTAAAGCATTCTTCCGTTGTTCTGTCTGCATTCGCATAGATTGCTATTCGGTTATAAACGGTACTAGAGCTTGAACAATTTAGGTCTTTTTACTATTGCTCGGTTGGTAGAAATGCTAAAACTGAGTATTTGTTTCCACCAAACGATCATTAAACAACACTCTTCTTCTATCTTTAGTCCCTTCTGTCTTTGTTCGTTGTTTTCTGTTATAATCTGGCATATGGCACACTTGGAGAAAATTCCGTGGCGGAAAATCCATCGCTATCCGTCATAACGTGATTTTGACCAATCACTGCAAGCTGAGCAGATAAAACGAACCAGCGCAGCGTTCCGCAGCGGATATTCCGCGGCGGAATTTCCGTCAAGTATGGCGTAGGTAATTTATATCTGGTTTTAAATTGCGTTTTCTTTATAGGGTTGATTAGGTCTGTGTTTTGCGTGGGAGACGGTCCTGTAGAGACGCAGGCGCTGTTGGAACGAGAGCTCAGCTCGTACCCGTCGGAGGAAGCGCTTCAGGATGCTGTGGCTAGACACATGTTTGGTCTGTTCTGTGCATTAGTCATACATTTCATGTTAGACATACCACACTTCTTCTTTTTGCTTTTTCTTTAAATCTGAAAGACAATCCTTGCGTCTATATCTTTCAGATTTTCATAATACCTACTAATATTAATTCAGTCCAGTTACTTACTCCAAGAGTGTGTTTGTTGATTTATTAGTCATTTTTCACACAGCAATGGCGAGACGGATCCACTTGCATGATATTGTGCAAAAACAAAATCTTGCGCGGGAAGCAGCGGGCAAAACCTAGTATTATCAAAATTCGAAATTGTGTTAGCTGTTTTATTGGTTTGCTTGTTACTCATTAACGAAGCAACGGAGAGACGGATCGACTTGATATTTTGCAAAAGTATAGTTTCGAAGTCGGAGATTTTCATAGGGTACTTTTTTTTGCAAAATTAAAGGATCCTTGTAACCTAATATTTTCAAAAAGAATGCAAACCTTACGAAGACATTTTAATTGCTTTAGATCTACTGACGCACGGCTCTGGCTCTGGAACTATAGCAGAAGATCTAAGCACTTATTCGTCTTGGGACACGCGCGTAGACGCGTGCGTTCGTTCCCTACTCGGCTACACGTGTCACTCGGCACAGTACGCGCGCGGCCTGCTCCTAGCCGCCTACGCACGTATACACGCGGCGCGAACCCGCATAGCCGAGTTTACTTTACACTCGAGAATCGTACTACTGCGAGCGAAACTCCAAGGGACAGCGTAAGTCTGCCTTTACACTTCCGCCAAGATGTCCAAAATTAATATCTATAATGATTTCCAACAGCTTGCATTTAGCTCGTGCTTGTGCTCGTAAGGCGAAAACCCACCACAGCGCACGGAAGCTACTTAATTAATGCATCGCTTTATAAAAAAAATGTATGTAATAGTGTTCACTGCAACCCACAAATGTTCTGCATGAATTGACATCATTGGTACATCATATAGCGCTCCTTTTCTAAAATCTGAGCCACCTGGCGAAAAAGACTTACCTTTCTAATCCGTTTCTAATAATGACAGAAATATCTCAAATAACACGAGTTATGTTTCTGTCACTATAACTGCCTCGATGGCTCAGTGGTTAGTGACCCTAACTTTTGGATCAAAGAGGCGTGGGTTCGATCCCCACCCAGGGCAAATATTTATGTGATGAACGTAAGTGTTTCCTCTGTGTCTGGGTGTTATTTAGTTACTATCTATATAAGTATCTATTTAAAAATAAGTATATGTCAAGGTTACATTATAAGGTAATATACGAGTAAGTTATATCAAGGTTGCGTGGAAGAAATCGCCATAGGTGATAAGGCCGCCACTTTATAATCATTTTTTGTCGTATATGTGTAAATAGTGTTTATTTTTCAAATTGTGGTTGTAAATAAAGAGTTTTGTCTGTCTGTCTGTATATGAAGTATATCAGTCTCTGGCAGCCATATCACAAGCTTTGCTTAGTTTAGGGTCAGAGACCGTGTGTAAGATGTCCCAAAATATTTATTATTTATTATTAGAGACAGATATGGACCTTATTTATAAGCTCCAAGTAGCCCAACCGCCGATTGAGAAGGCTATGCTCGGAGTCTCTTTCCCAGATCGACTCTGGAATGACGAGATCCGTATCAGAACCAAAGTAATCCAGTAAATCCAGCTTCCAACCGGTAATATTGGAGATCTATAGAGGAAGTCTGTGTCCACCTGAGGATGTCATATGGCTCACGGGTGTATGATTGAAAATGGAAACCTGATCTATTAATATTTCTTTTCAGGTCAGAAAATGACGGTAATATCAAGCAATCACAAGACTCGTGCTCTCTTCAACGTTTCTCTCGCCAGCCCCTTGCAGTTCGCGAACTTTCGACACCCCTATCCCACGCCACAGCTGACCTCAGGATATCAGCTATCGTCAACTCTTTCCTAGACGACACCATACTACAAGCTTTCGAGAAGAAAAACCTGTGTGACACCAACCTCACTAATGCCGATGCTTTTATGACGTTGAACTGAGATATACACACCTACTTGATTATGTATTCTAAAGTTATTTTTTGCGATTATCGTTATCAATGAATTGTTGATTTTTGGTTTAACATGTAACACAGTTATCATTAAAAAATATGTTGTATTATACCGAGTGGTGTTATTGATGAAGGAATAAAAATATAATATAGGTGCTATAAATTTATTTAATTTAAAAATTACTTAATATATATTATATATTAAAAATACTATAATTTTTTTAGCGCATTGATTTTATACTGCTCGTACCTGATACCTATAAATTAATCGTAATTTCCCTAATGATATGTGTCGAGTTAAGCGATCTATGCTAAGGACATTACTCGGTGTCTCCCTCCGTGCTCTATACCTTCCGATATATAGGAAGGTTATTTGTAGGACCAAAGTTACTTAGCCCAGTGGATCAGCAAGCTGTTTGATTTCCTATAAAGAGATCCGTTGAAGCACTAAAGTTAAGATATAGTCCAGCGGATAAGCAAGTTGAAGCGCCAGTGGACAGACCACAACATACAACCTACGTATAGCATTCATGTCTGAGACTTGCACAAATCACGCATGCAAAAGACAAAATGCAAGTTGAAATTGCACACAAAAGGACAAAGGACCTATCACTAAAATCTGACAACACTTCGCTACAAACATTTCAGCTACAGGACGTCTACTATTGGACATAATTATACTTCCCTATAACCCCTCCAATTAACCATTCAGAAGTGGTTTGCATCCAGTACAATACTATGGCTTTAACGGAGTCTTCTGTCCACCTCTTGGGTGCGTGGTGACCACCCGATGCTGCGTTGTTCGATACGTGGTCTCTCTTCGGAACTTTCTTGACGGATAGGTTATTTTTTGATTCAGATTGGGGTGAAGTGCGCCCATGAACGTGCTAATCACGGCCGCCGAAGTTTGACGCTACTCCTACGATAGCACAAAAAGCAAAGCCCAGTTAACAATAATGTACTTTAAAAAGCTAGTCAACAATAATGTACTTTAAACTATTTACATCGATTCACTTCCCCGACAGTCCCAGCCTCAGTCGGCTTCCATCTCGTAGCTTGCTCCGTCACGATGACGATGTGTCGGAATATCAGGCACATCCTCATCTTGAAGATGAGGACTCGGCTCGGACCCGAACCGGCATTTGGGCGTCAGATGCTGCCACTTTGTCTGCAGAAAATAGGGAGAACGGCGTACTGCCATAACGACACTTGTCTTCATCTAGGGTAAGTCCCGGATAGATGCTACACTTTTTGAAATAGTCTCACAGCTTCGTAGATAATCACAAGACTTAAAAACTGGTTATGTGTTCAAAAAGTACGGTCTTTAGACTACAGTTTAGTACCTATAAGAGGTCAATAGTCAAAGCCACGAATAATAGGAACTAAAACTAATTTTGCAGACCTCTAAAGTATCACTGATACATGCCCCACCCCGGATAGTCGCTCCACCTGATAAAATTTAGACCAAAGAAAGTCGTGTTAGTTACTCCACTTATAACTCAAGAACGGCTGAACCGAATTAGTTGAAAATTGGCAGGGAGGTAGTTTAGAGCCGGAAGAAGGACATAGGATACTTTTTATCCCGTTCCTTTATTTTTATTTTTTTAATAGTTATTCATATTATATTTTTCATATCATCTATTCCCTTAAAAATCGTTAGCGAAACTGTCACCTATCACAACGACGCGACACTAATAGGCCCAATTTCAAGGCACCATCGTAATTATAACAGCTAATTAGAATATTTCTGTTTCTTTTTCACTTTAGGCATTCGATAGTGAGAACACATTTTATATTCAAATTAAATTTAAGATGGCGCGTTCATAATTGGGCCTGATACGGATTGACGAAACGTAATAAGATGATAGGTGACATACATTAACTGAAGACGTTTTATGAATGTCACGCTTAGCATAGCAAAGAGACAAATTGTCTTTTCACCATTATAGCTCCTCGAGAACGAAATATAGAATGGATTGACAATGACAACCGACATTAAAATTGGACTAAATAGTTTTTCCCTATGCCATGCTATATAATTATTACAGTGACGTTTAATACTGGTCCGTCATTTTGTCTGACATTAAAAATATTTTTAAATATTCCACCGTTAGAGGTTAAACATGTTTCTTTATGAATTCAATTTATTCCTTATTTAATTATTTCCATGTAACAATGAATGACGTGTAACTTACTGTTATAAATAAATGAGTCTGAGTCTGAGTCTGAGTCTCAATTTCAAACGGCTCAAATATGTAACCACTGCCGAGGTTAGCATATTTGCGCCGTTTGTGCTGCTCCGAATCGGCCAACGCTCCAGTCCTTCTCTGAGTCTCAGAAAGATGTGACGGCAACAAAGTATCGACGCAAGTCGCGTCTCATACTAAGGGCCGTCTACACTTCCACGGGACCAGCTTCATACCGTCAGGCCTTTAGCCATCACCAAGCGCAAACCCATTCGGTTCGAGTACGGCTGCTATATTGGCGGTCGCAAAAGCCCTGCGTATGACATCGTTCACACTGGCGTGGCAACCAATTCGACCAGCGCTTCTTGAGCAAGAAAGACGGTGGTACCCGAGCTGGTCAACTAGGGTACTTGAATAAGTGAGAGCGCTCAGCTATGTGCGGCGCGGCAGCAAAATGGGTCGACTATCTCGACGATATCATCAATACCGCCGGTCGAGCCTGGTCACGACCGGCAAAGAGCCGAGGTAGATGTCACAGAAAGAGAGACGCCTATACCCAGCAGTGGGACAAAGAAAGCTGCGGATGATAACCATAACGAAACAAATTAGTTGAGATCGACTGTTTCTTGGGTTTGAAATGTTTGTTTGCTACAATATTTGTGTACCGTTTCACATTGAATTGGGGCTAATATTTTTGTGGCGCACTTACTATTACTTACTTCGTATCTACCGATTTTAGACCATTACTGTCTTTACAAAAGTGAGATAGCCCAACCAGATCTACATTTTGTATGACAGCTATCGAACTTAAAAGTGGTTTATCTCCGCAAATGTTAACTTTTGATCAATGCTATCTTCACAAAGGTGAGATAGCTCAATGAGATCTACATTTTGGATGACAGCCATTAAACTTAAAATATCTTAATGTAGATATCTCCGTAAGGTTAGCTACCTACATTCATTAACTTTCGCGGTACGAAGTTTGCCGGGTCCGCTAGTTTATAATAAAAGTTAGTGATACGTAAACATGATTAATAAAATATTTATGATATACTTAAGGTTAATTTCAATTGCGTCAATAAGATTAATTTTGAAAATAGCATTTACTATGTATCAAGGTTAAGGATAGACGCTCCAACGAAAACAATAATTTTCACTTATTATTTTTTGTTAATACTCATGTCAAACAAAACCATAACTTATGCTTTTAGTTTTCAACGCCTTCACTTAGCTTTTTTGTTATAATTTAAGTGTATTGACGTATTTGTGTTAGGGCATCTATCCTTTCTATCCTTTAAGATGCCTGTTGTAAAACCGTATGTTGAAAGGATAGATGCCCTATTTATAAACTCCAAAAATAAATAAAATTCAATGATCAGACAACAAATAACATAATATTTTTATGATTACAAGTAGGTACTGAAATGAGACTGTTTAGCATTTTAACTATTAATTTAAATTTACTCTCAGAGAATTCGTAAAAAAAAATCTACTAAGGTAGCTTTCAAATTATTTTCACACCATTTTCTTGCACGCGGTATGACTCCCGACATTTGTTTATACTTTCTGGGAATTTAAACACTAAAATAAATCAATTTTCATGTGAATACTTACTATTTACAAGTAAAGGATAGATGCCTTGGTGGAAGGTTATACGCCTCTAAAGGCATCTATCCCAACTAAAAACGAAGCATCTGTCCGGTTATTGAAGGATAGATGCCTTTTAAAAATACACAAAACTTAAGCAGAATAATATTACAAAATACACATTTGAAACAAATGTTATAGTTTTACTTTACGATTTACAGTAGCACCAAACAATTCGGATACCATTGATGCACTACGTTCTAAACATCCGCCAGCAACAGCGTGTACGATCCCTGTACTACCCCCTGATGCCGACGATAACGAACATTGCCCATCAGTAATCACGGAGGGCGTTGTTAAGGCCATAGCATCATTTCAAAGTGGATCTGCTGGCGGTTTGGATGCCTTAACACCTCAGCATCTTAAGGATCTCATCGGCGCTGTCAGTGGTAGTGCAGGTGAAAATTTAGCTGTCAGTTTAACCCACTTGGTGAATTTTATGCTGACAGGTAAGGTCAATAGCAATATCGTTGATATTCTATATGGAGCCAACCTTTGTGCCCTAAAGAAGAAAGACGGAGGAATCAGGCCTATTGCTGTTGGCACTACATATCGCCGCCTTACTGCTAAAATCGGCTGTAAATTAGAAAGCAATCTACTGACGCAACATTTTCAACCGAACCAGCTGGGTTTCGGTTCACGTGGAGATTGCGAGGCGGCAGTGCACGCGCTGAGAACTTTTTTAATGCATGGTAGAGACGATGTAGTCGTGCTAAAGGTAGACGTGAAAAACGCTTTCAATTCAGTTCATAGAGGTGCTCTGCTGGCGGAAGTTAAAAATAACATCCCAGATTTATACCCATTTCTTTGGCAATGTTATGGTAAACCATCTAAATTAGTTTATCAAAAAGACCTTTTATCATCAGAAGTGGGATGTCAGCAGGGTGATCCTCTTGGGCCGGCTATTTTCAGTCTCGCGATCCACCCCATCATCAAGCGTCTTGAGTCTAAATTTAATGTGTGGTATTTAGATGACGGAACTCTTGGTGGTGATCCTGAAACTGTACTCAAAGATTTAGAAAATCTAATTTCTGACTTTCAAGCTATTAGCCTGGAGCTGAATTTTTCAAAGTGTGAATTGTATATTTCAGATCACTGCACGTCAAAAACTGACATCATACAACGGTTTAATTCATTAGCTCCTGACATTAAAATCATTGATAGCACTTCACTTCGTTTACTAGGATCACCGGTCCTTGATGAGTCTGTACCTGATTTTATTGAAGAAAAGATTCAAAATTTTAACGCAGTTTCGGATAGACTCTAAAATTAATATGCATATGGCCTATACTATAATTAAGTATTGCCTTTTTCTACCAAAATTTACGTATTCTTTGCGATGTTGCCAGCTTTGGAATCACCCCGAAATTTTACAAAAACTGGACAACATTGTTAAGGATACGCTCACATCCATCTTCAATGTGTCTATCGAAAATTCCATGTGGTGCCAAGCGTCCCTACCGATCCGCTATGGAGGCTTGGGTATTAGAAAAATTTCCAGCGTATCATTGCCCGCATTTCTATCTTCAGTCAAAAGCACTGAAAATTTAGTAAATCAAATTTTGTCACCAAGTTTAGGAAATGTGCAAATTTCATTTTTGACTGAAGCCTTAAATGCTTGGAAAATAGCCTGCCCAAATTCTACCCTGCCCAAGACCCCAACGTCACAGAGACAATGGGATACGCCGATCTGTGATTTGGAATGGAACAAATTACTATCCACAAACATTCCTACAGATCGGGCGCGTCTCCTAGCTGTTTCTCGCTGGGAATCGGGTCTTTGGCTGCAGGCACTACCTTCGTTTCATTTAGGAAATTTACTGGACAACAATACATTCCGGTTAGCCATTTCGCTACGCCTTGGCGCTCCTTGTGTTTTCCCCCACAGGTGCGTCTGTGGAGAAAATGTAGACAGCCTCGGTCACCACGGTTTGTCTTGCAGCAGGAGTGCCGGCCGTATCGCTCGCCATAGCGCTTTAAATGATATCATCCGTCGTGCCTTTGGTAGCGTAAACGTGGCAGCTACTCTGGAACCAACAGGACTACTACGAGATGATGGAAAAAGACCCGATGGAATGACCTTGATTCCCTGGAAGATGGGACGGCCCTTGGTGTGGGATGCTACTTGTGTCGATACTTTGGCGCCGTCACATCTTCTAGAGACATCAAGGCAGCCTAGCGGTGCGGCAATTGCGGCAGAATCCCTCAAACGGCGCAAATATTCATCTCTCGACAGAGGATATTTATTTGTGCCATTTGGGGTAGAGACACTTGGACCGTGGGGGCCGGGTGCTCTAGAGATTTTCAAAGATTTGTCGGGGAGATTAAAAGAAAGTACACGTGACCAGAATGCTGGCTTGTATTTTGGGCAGAAAGTCAGCCTCGCAATTCAGCGAGGCAATGCAGCCAGCATTTTGGGCACGTTGCCTGTGATTAGAGACTGTTTAAACCTTTTATAGGTTTAAACATTCTCTAATTTTTAACTAGTTTTTCTTTAGATAGGGTATTTTACTTTACGATTTATAAAAAATTAAAACAAAATATTGATCACAGAAAAAATACTCGCCTTTTGAAAACACGTCCTTATAAATGTGAAGGATATTTTCGCGCGTAAATTTTTTTCTTGTCCCATAAAGTCGCACACGGTCGTCGTACGCGCTGTCAAGCGGCTGACCGGTGGGGGGCGAGGTATGGGCAAGGTTATAACTTGCATTAGAAGTTATAGGTAAATACGCATATTGGAGTTTTTGAAAACGCGGCGTCTATCCCAGTGCGGCATCTATCCGGGACTTACCCTACGCTTCCGCTGCGTCCGCCAATGAAAAATGGCGACCCCGTCGAGGTAGCGGAAGGTAAGTAGGGATAGTGGCATCGATGCACACATGTCCACTTCTGCCGCGGCCTCTAATAATTCTCTACTGTAGTGCTTCCCATAAGACTCTGCAGCCCACCTCAGTTGCGGTACCTCCCATAACGACACCTAATTTACTGGCTTACATTATTTTCTAACCCTAACCCCTTTTATCTGGGGCTTCGGGGGACAACTACAGAGAAGCAACCACATCTTTGTTTTTTCTTAGCTTCACCGTGAGTGATCAAGCCACGGCTACTTTGGCGGCAGTCCACTGGACAGTTAATTAATGTATACGGAACTCTTATTTTTTACCTAAGTACTTAAACTTGGCCGATTAATCGTCGTTACAATAATTTATTGATACCAAAATGTATGTACATAATTAATAGCTTGTAACACTTTATTCAGTAATAAAAAATGAGGTAAATAGGCTTACTTTGCCGTCTTACTGACCCCAAAATTAATTCTTTAATTATTACTACATGTTTCTACAATATTCCAGTAATATTGTAGGTATATATTTCAGCATGAAAATAGTTTTTTTTGCTAGTTTATTAGTGGTTGTTGCGAAAAGCAATGCTTTTTATTCAGGTAAGTTATTTGTTATATTTTTAACATGTTTTGAATACTTAATATCTACCCATAATAAAATCCGTACAATCCTATAGATAACCCGAACATTCTTATAGGTACCAAGTGTTTCAACCTGGATTTTAACAATGATTGCCTAGCTTACTCGTAATGTCAATGAAATTATTACAAAAATATTAAAACGTAAATGAGGTAAATCACAATTATTACCTATGACTTAACGACATGATTACGACTCACGTTTAATGTTAGTTATGTTGATGGATATTCCTCGATTTATTTCCAGATGAAGACAATGCTCTGCTCCCAAATCTGTTTCACCTGGATGACCACGACCGCTGCCTCCTTGAGCCCGCAGGCCTCTACTGCCTCGGAGAGTTTGATCTGGTCCCAATAGGAGCAAGTGTCACTTATGAAAACATAAAGGTATGTAGGTAGTACATCCACGATCCATTTCTATGCTAAAAATTTTGATAAGTACCTTATCTAAACATAAATAATATTTGTCAGCTGTAACCGACGATGTAACCTTTAGCAAGACATGAGTTAAACATCATAAAAAATGCCAAACTGATCCCGGCCTCCTTCGCTCTATTAGTAACGATAGCTATAAGTCTAATCTAATCTAAATCTAATTAAGAATATATAGAGTTTAATTTAACAACTAACCAAATCAATTCTAGAAATACGCCTCCAACAACCCGGAACCATTTAACCGGTCACGACTCTACCGGGGCTACTGCGTGAGCAAGCGATGTCCAGCCACCGAAAAAAACGCATCGCTACGATTTGAACAGTGCGTGGACAAGCGTGTGCGTCGCTACGCTCTCTCCGCGCGCTTACGCGAGCTCCAATACTGCGCCACGCAGCAACAACACGCAGCGAAAGCGCAGCAGCCGCCCAACGAGGCACAGCAACTCTTTCTGCGAATTGTTTATACATTATTGGCACTAAATTTTGTCGGAACTCTGTACGATGTTGCGAATGGCGATGACAAAATAAGTACGTATACACCAGTGTCGATAATTTATACAACCAAAAAAAATAATAGTAGAATGAAACCCATTAGAAAAGGAGGGGAATATTATAAAAATAAAAGGAAAAATAATTTACGGGCGATCTGAGGTCGGGAAGGGGATGGGGGGGGGTTTAAGGGGGAAAAAAGTCTAACGGCAAAGTTGTAGGTAATAAAAAGACCTAAAACTTTTGTCTTGACACTTTTTTCACATAACCTCAAAATTTATGTGAAAAATCCAAAAAACCGAGTTTTTGGTTTTTTATTTTTATCTCTTACAAAAATATTTTTTTTTAACGAAATTTGGTGAAAAGTTACCTTTTTATGTCCCAAATACGCTGTAATTTATTTGATTAAAAATATTAATATTTTTCACCTTATTTTAAATTAATATCGAAAAAACACCCTAATTTTCAATCGAAAATTCAACCGTCAAAATATCAGCTTTTTTCAAAAAGTTGGTATGTTTTCTCTACTTTCCGATGGTGAAAAAAAATATATATGTTACTATAGTAAATCTTCTCAGAAAATGCAAAAAATCGAAAAAAACTCGAATGCGAAAGTTTTTTTATATTACGATATTATAAATGATTTTGAGCTATTTATTAAAATTTACACTTTAATTACTCGAAAAACGTTAAATTACATGTTATATTGATAACAAAAAAATTGCAAATAAAAATAAACTACTATAATTCACAAACAAATAAGTTAATAAAATTAATATTTAATAAGAAATCTACAATGCCAAACTGATCCCGATTTTTTTTCGATAAGACTTTTAGTTTTGCCGGAAATCGAGAAAAACCGTTTTTCCCCCTTAAACCCCCCTCCCCCCCCCCCATCCCCTTCCCGACCTCAGATCGCCCGTAAATTATTTTTCCTTTTATTTTTATAATATTCCCCTCCTTTTCTAATGGGTTTCATCCTACTATTATTTTTTTTCACTCTTTATTATTTTTAAAGGTTCTACTCTGATCTAGTAGTTGTAGTAATGTGTAAATAAATATGTAAGTAAACACATGCGTTATGAATTGCGCTTGAAAAAATAAATTACAACATATTTTCTAGAGTTATGAATTAAATATTTATAGTGAGTGTATCCCTAACTACAAATTATCGACGCACTAAGGGCTCGTACACATGAACACGATACGACGTCACATCGTGCTACGAAGCGACATCGTTTCACGATGCGACGTCGTATCGTGGGAACCATATAGTATGGAGGAAACATATATTTCTTCATAAAATACCTTTCGTCATGCATAATGGAAAAAATCGGCCAAGTGCGAGTCGGACTCGCGCACGAAGGGTTCCGTCCTGAATGGGAGAAATTTAATTATTTATATTTCAAAAAATTAAACATTCTGTGAATATTACAAGCATCTACCTGATGCCGTTATTAATATCGATCAAAACAACACGTTTCTTGTATGAGTATGAGTATCTTAAATATCTAGTTACTGTACTGTCCTGTACCAGCCTTTTTAATAGTCCACTGCAGGACGTAGGCCTACCCACAAGGAGTGATTGCACCACAAGCGTGGTGGATATGGCCCAGCCATATAGCCCAGTGCGGCTTGGTGGATTCACATACGCCATCGAATTTATTTTACGGAAGTATGCAGGTTGCCTCACGATGTTTTCCTTCACCGAAAAGCCAGTGGTGTGAAATTCCGTACATAAATTCCAAGGAATTCATTGGTACGGGACTGGGATTTGAACCCGCGACCTCACGATCGTAAGGAGAGTATCATTACCACTAGACCACCATGACTAATATTTAGTTATTTAAATTTAATTATTTATTTCTGAAGTGAATATAAACTAGGCTAAAAATCATGTTTGTCGTATGGAAGCCCCTCCTTCCCCCTTCAAATGTTTATTTTATTCTGTTTTTAGTATTTGTAGTTATGGCGGCAACAGAAATAAATCATCTGTAAAAATTTCAGTTTTCTAGCTATTACAGTTCATGAGATAAAGCCTGGAGAAAGACAGACAGAAAGACAGACGAACGGACAACGGAATCTTAGTAATAGGGTCCCGTAAAGATGGAATACACTTTTATAGAACTAAACCTAAAAATGTATCTAGTATTTTCTATGTATTTATTTCTTCTCTATTCATAGTTTCTTCTATATTTATCTCGTAATTTTAGTGCGCGATTAGTCCCGTAGTATATAATAATAATTCTTCTTTATCGTTGTGATGTGGTGTTGCATTCTCGACGTCGACGACGTCGCATGGTCAAAGGATGTCGCGTCGTAGTACGTTCCGACGTCGTATCGTGTTTATGTGTACAAGCCCTAACAACCAACGCGAAAACATGCGATGAACCAATAACAATTAATAAGAAAAAAGTTATATTGGTCCATAGTACGTAATTTATTAAATTAACGTACACAAGTTTCCTGTTCACCGTAGGAAAATCCTGTATCATTTAATTATCATCATCAATCCATAGGAGAGTCGAGAGACCTATGTTTAGACATAGACCTCTCCTATGGATTTCCAATAAGCCTGGTTGGATGGAAGTGTCTTGCCTTCAGCGCGTTCATGCAGTCATCAGTTCATGCATTTTGCGACTAGGAAGTCGGGAAAAAAATTTGACTAACTTGGTTCTTTTTTTAGCTAGGTAATACATAATTTCAGAAAACAGCATCATCTCAGCATGGTCAGTGCGCGCCAGCTGGCGGAGGCTAACTGCTACCTACGACGATGGAGACCCGCGGCTCTACCAACTAGAACCTATCCAGTTTCTAAGGTAATCACTGATATTAACAAGATAGTTAAAATAGGGGAATGCGGAAAAATGTTCTTGAAAACGAAATAAAACTGCGTCTCGCCGTTCCAAACGCTCTAATGTTAAAGCTCGTCTAAAATTAAAAATCTAAATTCTATGAATGCTGATTACGGGGATTTTTCACACCAATTTATTTGGAGTAGGTAGGTATAGTTAACATAGAAGTGACTGTAAGGTTTCCACGGTAGTCGGAAGATAATAATTATACTAAATCAAACGGTGTGAATCTTCCACGCTTATGTAATGCGATAGGTACCTACTCACAGTGAGTTATACAATACGAATTATAAATGAAGTATTGTGTATTTCGTAAGTATACCTATTTACTCATCTATTCATTTTTTTCAGAATGGAATGAAATCATAATTATGATAAATCGTATAAACTTTCAATACCTAATCCAGACAACAGTTTTTTTTAGAATGGAATATTTATATCAAATAGATGACATAAATAAAATTTGATTACTCCACAATAAGTTTTATACTCTACAAAATTTAACTTGATCTCTGCGACAGCTGTCAGAAAAATTACTGAAGTCCTGAATTTCTTAATAGTACAGACAGTACCTGTCAATGTCATGCTTTATGGGCATGTCGATTAGTGATGGGCGACGAATGATCGTGACCACAGAGTTTTAGATAGAGTTTTAATTAAAATATCGATAGTTTATACTGAAGATATTTTAAAATAACTTAATTTATCATTAATTTTATTGTATTTATATTTGAATATCATAACATTTTTTACATGTGTAATTAAATTAAACCCAATTATATGTTACATTAGCATAGATAATAGTGAAAACGTCGATAAATACTATCGTTACATTATTATGAGTATTAATATCCTAACATTATTTACATGTGTACATACTTGATCTTATATAATAGTAAGTAAATAAAATCCAAATTCTCACCTTCAACTACTCATTCGATTTCATTACAACATTAGCGCTACCGTGGCTCGGATGACACGTTAAATTGTAGGTCCCGGTTGTTTTAACCGTTTAGCCATGTCAGAGGCCTTCAGACTTCAGCCTAAAAACTCTGACACCAGGGCTAGCCACCCGACCTATACGAACTTACTTTTTTTTTATTACAACATTGTTTGAAAATCGATTTTTTCCACCCATTGAAGTATAATACACAAGAACTGAAGATTGTTGTCTATGACGACGTTAGCCAACTGCCGGCGTACGCCGGCGAAGCGCGCCGACCGGCCTTAGTCGCGACACAGATTAATGAATAGTAAGTCGCGATTAAACAAAATGGTTGAATATATCAGACGTCAAAATATTATTTAAAAAATTAAAAATGGGGAAATGTGTAGTCAAAACCTTTTAACCCCGTTCCCAATTTCTTCATAAAGCTTCTGGAATTCATTTCCACAAGTAAATACGGTTTACACTATTCGTATTAATTGAAACTATCACATAAAATATTATGATTTTAAAAGTAAATTATTTTACAGTTGGTAATGCCAGGTGAAACATGATTTTGTTTCCCCATAACTATGGGAGATTTCGACTAATCGATAATTACTTTTTTGATACTATAGGATATCCGCAGACAAAATACGTAAAGATAACGATAAATAATGGATAAAAGCCATTAGGATATTACGGAAAGAAACTGACTGGTTAATAATAGTAAATAGTGAAATAGTAAAATTACAATAGATAACAATGTAACTTCAATAAATACTAAAAATACAAGAGTACAATAACAAATCCGGTACCTAGATTAATGGGCGGCATTAACGTCTACAGCGATTTTAAATAATACTAATAATCATTACTATTTTTATAATTGTTGATAGTTATGAATCAAGCAGCAGAATCAGGCTTAAATAGGTTACGTTTTGTAATTATTAGTTTAATCAAATAGCTCGACGGCAACAGGTATCTATGTCCGGAGATTGAAGTACAGCAGGGCGATTCTGTTAACCGATCTCGTTGCTGAGGTGACACGTTCTAGAACCTTTGTCGTTTTTTAGACAGTTTTGACAGCTCGACAGCTGTCAAAAAAACGATAGAGCTTCGATCGATGACGTAATAACGTGTGACGTTCCTGAGTTGAAACTTATGTGAAGTTCATCAATTGCTCCGCCGTACGAAAGCCGAAACGAAACGTTCAAGATACAATTGATGACGTGAAAAGGCGTTTGACGTTTAAAACCTAACGATTGATGTCAAAAGCAAATGACGTCACTAAGTGATACATTTTGTACGTACTTAGGGCATTGATGTGGGGGTGTCGCATCGTCAGATTAGGGTTAGCTCAATCAACATAGCTATCTAGTGATATCAAATCTATACTGTACCAGTTTTAATAGTCCACTGCAGGACTTAGGCCTACCTATGAAGGGTGATTGGGCCACATCCACCACGCTGGCCCAGTGCTGGATGGTGGATTCACATGCCATCGAATTTCTTCTACGGACGTATACAGGTTGCCTTACGATGTTTCCCTTCACCGAAAAGCCAGTGGTGTGAAATTCCGTATATAAATTCCAAAGAACTCATTGGCACGGGACTAGGACTTGAACCCACGACCTCACGATTGTAAGGCGGGTGTCACTACCTCTAGACCACCACGGCTTATGCCAAATCTATACGTCTATGCAGAATTATTAATCATATCGTAAGAAAATTAACGTACATACTTACTAATATTTTGAAAAACTAAACTATCCATTACCTTTATGGTTTAATTTTACTAAAGCTAATCAAACGTTATCCAATGCTTTTAAACAAAAATATTTGTGTTATTTATTTATTCGTTTGGGGACTTCGTCGGGCCCGCATAGCACAGACATTATAATATGTAGACACGTGTGGGATAGAGTTAAATTGTGCATACTCATAGCCCATATTACCCATACAATGGCTTTTCAGTGAAGAAAAACGTCGAGAGGCAATCCGTGTTTGACAGTAGAAGATGTGTATTGTGAATTTGTGATGTCCTAATCGCACATTTTATAGCCTTAACCTCATACCCTCTCACCTCGCTATTTGCTTCTTCATTTTTTTACTAGGGCCTTATCGACCTTCGCGGGTAGGCTATGTTTAACAATGGACTACTTCAGAGGCCACAACGGAGCAAAAAGACCCTTTTGCTGTTCTTCCTCACTACACCTCTGATTAATTTGACAAACGAATGATGTATGTAAACAAGCGGGGAAAGTGAGATAAGTAAATAACACCACATTTAATGTTGTCAAACGCAAACTTATTCTGTATAAAAAAAAAACTACTGAAAGAAAAGTGGTTCTGAAACATAAACTTTGATCACATCACAGACTTATCGTCTCATCCTTTTCATTAAATTGCACTTACTTCTAATTTGCCGAAATCTAATGTATTTTCATTTAGCATGGAATACAATATGATGCGTGTTATATTTTTCTTAGTTTGATTACAATTTATCAGTAACAATGATTCGGGCATGTTATAAACCAAAATCTTATAGATATTTTCGAATCACTTTAATACTTACTGCGTTATACTTAACTAGTTTAGATAGATAGATATAACTCTTTATTGTGTGCAATTATTCTATTATGGTACAAAGCATTGTATACTATTATGGTGCATTTTATTCTATTATGGTACAAAGTAGATAGGTACTTATCTTAAATTAAAGTCATAAATTATTTCAGATACCTAGTGTAACGAAATCTTTGTTTTATTCATATCGGCTAAATTATAAGCATGAAAAAGCGATTTTTGAGAAAATCTCACAAGAAACATGTTTTTCTGGCACAGTTTTAATTTTAAAAAGGTTTAAGTAATTCAATGCTATTAATATATTAGTGTAAATTACAAATATTTTCAAATTTAGTTAATTTTATACAACTATAAACTAAAATAGATTCTTCGAAAATTCAGGAAAATGATCAAGTGACGATACTATCCAACTCTCCCCTTAGTAAAAGCTATCACGCTTGATTTAATAATGGTAGTATTATAAACCAAAGGTGACAATCACAAGTGGCAATCATTTGTAATGTATGACAATCATGTGACAATCTACTACAAGTAGCCGAAGTATAACCGAAGTATAGCCGAAGAACACCGAAATAGAAACCGGTGCAATAACGATCGCAACTCGTCTCGGCTACAACAAAATTGTCCATAAATGACCCCATAGTCCTGTGTATGTCTTTTGGCTACAAGTCAAGAGTGTTTTTTTTAAGTGGAAGCCAGAAACACTCAGGGCCGTCTACAGAATTTCTGGCGGGAGCCTACTCGGACTCTCAAAACACAAATCCGACACTCATCTGACTCGTTTCGGAATGTAGCTAGGGAAAAACCTTTGCCCCAAAGACGTACCTACCGTAATACATAGTATCGTAATACCCAACGACGACAACAATAAGCATTTAGCTAAATCATATAGACCTTCAATCACAATAAGACTCCTTACTAATTTTCTCTATCGTCAGCTTATTTTAGGAAACGTCAATGTCAATGTTCGTATTCATTTTATGTCATATTAAATGTTTGGAGTATTTGAAAGTTGGTCCGGTGCGTTCAGACTATGCTATATTCTTTCTTAACCGATTTTGGAAAAAAAAGGAAGTTATCAACTCTACTTCTTGTGTTCCGTATGTCTCTTATAGTAATTATATTTAAATATTACAATATATAAAACAATCAGCAACCAGGCAGTAAGTTGGTATTAATAGGGCAATTGGCATAGTGATAGGTACGCCTATGCTTAATCACACTAAGGCTGTGTTTTCACCAATGATACGCGAGTATGAAGTTACTTCCTATTTTTTTCTCAAAAACGCATCAGTAGCTTTGGAGAAATCTCATGGCTACTCAAAGATTACCTATGATAGGATAGGCACATTAAGGCTTGAAACTCTCCAATACCTACTGATCTACGCCCTTGAATTAGGTATAACATTGAAAAAGAAACAACCAAACCGTTTGCAAGTAATTTATTTATACAAAAGCAATTTTCTTTACAATAAAATATCTTAATTCACAGTTAAACATAATAAAACCTCTCTTACGTAAGCGAAAAAATCCAGTAGGATACGTCTGTCGGATACAGTCTAATATTGTAACATAGTCTGAATGATCTTTTGTACAAAACGAGTCAGTAACGAAGCAGCAACGATCCTGAAACGTTCTAGTATCACGTCACCTACACAAACAAACATATTGTATATACACTTATGTCAGTTACGTCGTCGACAATTTTGAATAACAAATCGAAACGATGACTATCTTTATTTTCTCGCCTTTCGATTTTGTCTTCTTTAACTCCAGCCATCAATCCAACCATACTAAATGCTTTTTTAAATTGAATAATGTCGTCGCAAATCTGTAAAAATATGAAATAATAAAGATTTTAAAATAATAAAGCAAGAAAAAAATCTGACAAATCTGACTTAAGTCAAAACCAGTATTCATGTGTGCGTTATTGTTTTTTTTCTGAGATTGATGTTTGATTGCAACAAAATAAGGTTTTGCCCACAAAAATAGTTTATCAATTATTATTAAACTTCACCTGCTGGTTTTTGGGTCAAATCTAGTACTTCATTGATATTTGACCCGCTTTCTGTGGATAAATTAATCTGATGATTAGTTTTAGACATGTTTAATTCCGATGACAATACAATTTCATCTGATTCATTACAATACAATTTTATACACTTGTCCAATATCAAATACCTATTCATTCTTAACTTACTGGCAATAAATAGTACCTCCTTATTCAAAAACCTTATTTTAAATTCTGTTAGATTGTCAAAAGATCAAAATTTTCTCCAATTTCACCCGAATTTAGATGCAGGATGCAGCTGCAAGTTAATGTTTCATCAGGCTATTAAAAATGATGGTCATTGGCATAATTTCCTCGAGTATCGGCAACTTTAACTGGGCACTGCGGGCAATCAGCTTCTCGACCATCAACGGCGACCTCTTGTCTACGGGCAGCTCTCAAACAAGTCATCAATGGGGTCTCAGCAGTGACCTTTCCAGTTCCCCATGGTTTCTGCTTCTACAGAGCGGGATCCGGCGGTTTTCTTTTGATGAACGGGCCAGCTCTCCGTGAGATCTACTATCACTTGGATTCTTCTGCAGTGTCCGTCCTAGCTCCTTGTGGTATCAACTACCACGGGGCGTTCTCCGGCGGCTCTCCAGTGACCGACGGGCCAGTTCCCTGTAGCACCTGCTACGGGATCTATTACAATGGTTCTCCCAAAGACGTCGGTCGTTGACTTTCTTGTTAGGGTAGCTCGCGGAGTGCGTACTTTTAGGTTTGGAGATATTTTTACTCTACAAAAATGTTACGATTATATTTTTTTTAAATAAAATAATAATGTACTGTCGATTTTTGTTGGTTTCAATCATTTGACCTCAAAGTAGGTAAGGAATCTCAAGTCCAAACGATAGGTTGCTACACACATATTGGTACTGCACATCGGCGCTGTAGTAAAATCGAATCTATGTGGATAAATGATTCGGTTCGGCAAATGCCGAACGTGCTTTTTCTGTCTAGACGCCACTGATAAATATTAAGATATATTAAAGGTAACTCTGAGTATACCCCACATCAACGCCCTGAGTACGTACAAAACGTATTCATTGTATTACTTAAGTGACGTCATTTGATTTTAATATCGATCGTTTTTATTTACGTCACACGATTTTTTACGTCATTAATTTTATATTGGACGCTTCGTGTTGGCTTTCAAGCGGTGGAGTAACGGATGAGTTCACGAACGTTTCAATTTAGTAACGTCACACATATGTCACACGTTTTTACGTCATCGATCGAAACTCTATCGTTTTTTTTGACAGCTTTCGGGCTGTCAGAAGTGTCAAAAAAACGAGAGAGGTTCTAGAACGTATCACCTCAGCAACGAGATCGGTTAACAGAATCGCCCTGCTGGTATAGTATAACATATTAGGCTACAATTTTCAAAGAAGTTTTACGTGATACAGAGATACTGAAAAAGCGCGCGCTGCGTGGTATAGGTACCTATGTATGAGTGACACAGACTGCACGCGGGCCGTGCGGGGTGCGTGGTAACTATTGGTACGAGTAAGAACTTGCGAAATCGGGCGCGGGTGGCGCTGTGGCTATGCTAGCTGTTAGTCTGCTATATTTATAATTGTTTACTCCAACGGTTCCAGAATAAAAAAACATCACTGCAATTTTCAATTCAATATATTGTAGATTCTTCATGCAATGCTTTCAAATTTTCTTAAGGAATATCCTGTCGAACAATATGACACGTTTTTGATAATTAAGTATTATTATGGCGATGATTATTTTAATTATCAAGAACGAATAAATGAATAAAATATTCTTTGTATTATAACTTTATTCATAATTACATCATATTATATTTGATTTTGATTAATGACTCAAATTCATAATGTTATTACTAAAACGTTGATTATTAAAAATATCGGTTTGTATCACTGACATTGAGAAGATATCGTAACATTTTGGGGAAATTTCAATCTAATGAACTGGCACCCTAAGTAGGCATTGTCCGACTAAATTTAAAAATGTTGCTATTTCTGTCTTTTTTAACGTCTTACCGTACTTTAGCAACTAGTGTAACAGGGATAGAGATATGATTCTTTGATTACCTACCAACGATATTCGGGCGGTTAATGTGTCGCCATGCCTAGCAACGCAGTTGTATGAGTCTGCTTATCTAGACGTTAAACATCATTGTTTCCACCAATATCTCAACTCTAAATATGTCAATATGTAACTGTCGCAGAGATCAAGTTAAATTTTATAGAGTATAGAATGATCTTACGTTCCATAGAGTTTGTACAAAAAGAGAACTGTCGTGGCTTTACGGTGAACCAAGAATAAAATATTAATCAGCTGCCAAGGTACCGACTATAATTTGACGCGAGTACTGAAAACCGAATTGGTGTCTACCACAGATATCTGTAAATAGTGTCTACCAAGTATCAAACGCTTTAGTTGTACTAGCAGTGACAGAGCAGTGTTGTCAACGCAACAATTTTTTTTTTTAAATAGCTTACGGGCGACTTCACCTCCAACGCTTCTCTTTTGCACAAACTCTACCACAAATAATGCTAATATTCCAGAATTAAAATAGCCTACTTGCGACAAAGTAAGAAACCTAACGATACCGCGCAAATTAGAAATTTGGTTCATCTGTTTGCAAGTTTCGTTGGACTAAAAAATTCGATAGGTACGTACAAACTTGCTAGTATATTCTAATCATTTATTATGATTTTTCTTTCAGAGTTCTGGCCATGCTGATTTCAATATACACACACAGTTTCGTGCAAAAGTATCAATTCCACGTCACCAATCCAAACTTTTTGGAAATGGTAAGATACCTACCTATCAATATTTATGTATACATATATAACCTTAATAATCATTAAGCTTGTATTCTGTCTACATCCTTCTATCTAGGTAGGTGCTTGCTAAATCACTGCTAACTTTGGTTCTCTTCAACTCAAATATGTAAACAAAAAATAACTCTTCTTCTTCTTCTTCGTGTCGATGGTTCTAAGGTGATAGATCTAGACTGTGATGATCTATCTAGATCAGCTTTGCCCAGTGGTTAGCGACTGCTACTCCAGGAAGGGTGGCCTCCACTAGATCGCTCAGTGTGCAGGTGTTTGGGCACTGAGGACAGGACAATAGGTGTTGCATTGTCTGCACAGCTCCACAATCGCACTCCACTGAAAGCATGTCAGAGAAACCCCATTTGGCCATATTAAACTTGCAGCGGCCAACTTGGGTCCGGAGTCGATTTAGCGACTTCCACGTTGGCCACGCTAAGTCATTCCCTGGGGGGAGTTCTTCCGCTGGCTCTAAGAAGTCTTGTGGTGGGGAACAGGTTTCTTGCCATAGTTTGCAGCGGGCCTCGCTGGGGTGACCGATTAGGGGATTTGTGCAATTTAGGAAATTCTTGCGACTTTTGAGACGGTTGGCAGGCTGTACTGACTTGTAGAGAGGGTGTCTGTGGTCGTTTTCT
Organism: Hypomecis punctinalis; assembly: GCA_949316475.1. Lineage (NCBI taxonomy): Eukaryota > Metazoa > Arthropoda > Insecta > Lepidoptera > Geometridae > Hypomecis > Hypomecis punctinalis. Next base: position 26,944,948 of record OX438795.1, read on the forward strand.
TGTTTTTGTTTTTCAATAGAGCAGGCAATATTTCGTCGGACTTTTGGGGGGGCTATTCCGGCGAGCGGATATAGTAAGCTAAGAGGGGTGGGCTTGAGGCAGCCAGTGATCTTCCGGCATGTTTCATTGAGGGCGACATCTACTTCTTTAGCGTGGGCGGATCGGTGCCACACTGGGCACGCGTATTCCCCAGCTGAGAAGCAGAGAGCCAACCCTGATGTGCGAAGCACATGGGCTGAGGCTCCCCAAGAAGTGGAGGTGAGGCGGGAGAGTAAATTGTTTCTAGTGCTGACTTTTAACTTGGTTTTTAAGCAGTGCGGTTTGTAGGTAAGGGTCCGATCGAGTTTTACTCCTAGGTAGGTTGGGCTATTGCAATGTTCAATGGCGACGTTTCGCCATAGTATTTTTAGTGAGCGGTTGGCTTGTCGGTTTCGGAGATGGAAGACGCATGATTGGGTTTTGGACGGATTCGGTCTCAAGCTGTTTTCGTCATAGTATCTTCCCATGGTTTCCAGAGCTCCTGTGAGTATGCTTTCAGCTTCATCAAATGTGTTCGTTTGCGTAGTTAGCGCCAGGTCATCTGCGTAAAGGAACCGTTCAGTATTTGTGATGTCGGGTTGGTCGTTGGTGTATATGTTGAATAATATAGGCGCCAGTACACTGCCTTGTGGCAGGCCGTTTTTGTTTTGTCGCCATCTACTAGCTTTGTTATTGAGGTGGACTTGGAAGCGTCTGTTGGTTAGCAGTTCCCTGAGTATATTTAAAAAAGCTGCGTCGTATATGAGATTTGCTATTTTAGACATTAGTCTCTTAATATTTATGGTGTCATATGCTGCTGATAAATCGACAAAGACAGCGCCAGTGATTTTTTTGGTCTCAAAGCCGTTCTCTATATGTTGTGTTAGTCTGAGCACTTGACTTGTACAAGATTTACCGGGGCGGAATCCGGCTTGTTCTGGGATTAGTTTGGGTTCTATCGCAGGTATCAGACGGTTCAAGAGGATTCGTTCAAATAGTTTAAAAGTGTGGCATAAAAGTGAAATTGGGCGGTAGCTTTTAGGGTCATTTGGCGGTTTTCCAGGTTTTAAAAGAGCAATAATTTTGGATTTTCTCCAAAGCTTGGGAATTTTCGATTTTTCTAAGCAAGAGTTAAAAACAGCTAGGAGCCAAGACACGGCACCAGGTCCCAGGTTTTTTAATTGTTCAACGGTGATGTCGTCCACTCCCGCTGCTTTGCCGTTTCTTAGGCCCTTTATGGCTTGGACAATATCAGTTACTGTAAAGGGTTTGCTGATGTCGGACGAACTGTTTGAGTTTGTGTTTGATTTAGGGATTTTGGGTAGTCGCTGATTTGCTTTTCCGTTCATCAGCAGCTGGTGAGCTATTTGATTAGCTGTTACTTTTCCGGGGTTTCCTGGGTCAGGTGGGCTATCTGTTAGTTTTTTGAGCGTGGACCAAGCTTTTTTGCTGTTTTGTGTCATATCGATGCTTGACACAGTCGTCACCCATCTTTCCCGTCGGTTTTCAGTGATTTTAAGCATCAACTCTTCGCCAACTGCGATTGTTTCGGTTGAGAAGGGGTCTCTGGCATACAGTTGTTCGTATTTATCAAGAAGTGAAGTGGAATCTTTGTTTAACCCGGGAATGTAGCGTGTGCGGCAGCCTCTTGGTATACATTGTCGCGAGACTGCCCAAACTGTATTAACAAATCTGTCATAGTTTTCAGGAGTTGGCTCGATTTCCTGTAATTTATTGTCAACATTTTTGGAAAAGCTTTCCCAGTCAGCCTTTATAAAGTTGAACCTCCTTTTAAAGGGTACAGGGGTGGGTTTTATTGCAGCGTGAATGAGACACGAAATGGGTCTATGTTGTGTGCGTGGAATGGGTTCACATACAGCTTTGGTACTAAGAGATATGATGTTAGAGCTGACGAAGATGAGATCGGGGTTGAAACCGCGTTTCCAACGTCCACTGTTAAAGGATGGAGGCAATTTCGCGTCGTGAAGCAGGTGTAAGTTTTCAGCTTCGGCCCATTCTTCAACTGCTGCTCCGTCAGCATTTGTTTCCCGGTAGCCCCACGTAGAGCTGTGGCTGTTAAAGTCACCAACTACAATTCTGTGGGGTTGGTCGCGAAAGTTGTCTGTTTCCGAAAAAATAAATGGTTCGTTTGGGGGTTTGTAGATGGAGGTCACTGTGCAATGGCCAGTGTCAATAGTTATTGTTTCTATTGAATTATGTGAGTTATTTGATGATGATTTTATCACAATATCTGGCTTGGTGAAAATGGTACTCCCATGTTTGGCGTGGGGTATCTCAGCTACGAGGGATAGACCGGGTATTTGTGGACGGGGTTGATCTTTGTCGCGGTGAGTTTCTTGTATGCACATGATGTCGCAGTTTGTGTTGTGAAATACCGTCGCTAGTATCTCTGCTTTATTTTGTGAGAAGCCTTCGATATTAATGGAGATAACATTTAGCGCATTCTTGCTTAGAGGATGATCTGGGGGAGTTTTAGAGGGGGTTTTGTTAGTGTTTACACTGGGAGGTGTCTCTTGGTGTGGCACTGGACAATGCCGTTGGGGAGCCCTGATAAGGGCTGTTTGGGGTGGCGCTGAAAAGTGCCGTTGGGGGGCCCTGAGAAGGGTCGTTGGGATAGGGTCCTGAAAAGGACCGTTTAGAACCATCGTGTGGGAAGGATTAGTCAACTGTCACCTAAGTGCCAGTCGTCCAGGGTGGGCCGGGTGTTGATGCAATCAAAGGTACCGATCAAATAGTAACACCGCACGGGGAGGCTCCTTCCTTCCACCCCACAAAAAATAACTCAGACTTCTTAAAGAAAAAATTTGTCATATATGATTTAAGCGCCTATGATACAATAAACCTAAAGGCATTATTATAAAATAAAGCGAACCAACGAAATGTACTATGTTTTTTTATTTATATAGTTTTTTTTAGATGATGATAGTGCTCAACAAGCTATGAAAAAGGTTACTTATGCTTTGATTTTCTTAAACTGTATCAAAATACATTTCGTTTCAGCTATACATCCGTATCGATGGTATAACTCAATCCAATGGAACATCCCTTATCCAGCTATTCGTGATATTATCCAGCTTTCTAACTGCTTATAACTTAATACTGTATATGGAAAAGCAAAAACTAAATATTTTAATGGTTCCGGTGCTGGTGATTAAGAGGATGATCAGGTATTTTTTTGTGATCCTAAAAGTTTATAGACAACAAAACCTGATTCCTAACTAAAACGACGCTTGCTACCAAATTTAACAAATAAGTGAATGTGTCTGGCACCTGCAACTTATTGCTTACGTGGTACTACATGATATGTTGAATCACAATTGTCAGTTGTTTTAATGCTCACTTAAAATTCCAGACAGAGATTGATAAAAATATCCAAACTTAAAACATGCTTTTTTACGTGGTCCTTCCAGCACTTTCTTTGGCGTGGTGAGTATTGGCCTCGGGGTCTCTCCCCTTTGCCAAGGCTGGGCGCCAGAGGCTACGATTACTGGGGAATATGGTTTGCCGCCGATACCATATCCTTTTTAGAAGGCCTCTTAGCGGCTAAAACATGCTTACCTACAGCTAAAACTGCATATTTATATCTCTTGCAGAAACGAATTTAATTTTCAATTTGCTTCTTCTTTTTAGAATAGTTCCTGTTCATCTATTACTGATCGGTTTTATCGCTACATATATGCCAAGGATGCGTTTTGGTGCTCTCACCCCTATTATTGAAGAATACGGTGCTTCATGTCGGCGGAAGTTTTGGGCACATGCCTTTTTCTTGAACAACGTGGTGGATAAACACGACAACAGCTGCCTGATGCCCTCATGGTATAATAACTCTGGATAAATTCTTTTCGACTTCTGAATGTAAAGTTATCACAGTTTCACGTGTTCTTATGTCGTCGTGCCTATCACTCATATGCTGTTGACTCGCTTTCTTAAGTTCATGCTGTTGTGAAGTAGAAAGTAGTTTTAGCATATCGTGACTTGGTTAAGGAAACAGTCTATATATTTTATTTTATAATTGTCTTTACTTCGACAGTATTGTTATATCTATATAGACGATTTAGACTTTAAAACATTTAAAATTTGCCGATTCTTCTGACTGATACTTACTAATCGTACCATCAGTTTCACCTTCGACCATGACCGTGATGATCCTGCACATTACTTAGATCTAAATAAAGATAAATAATTAAGTATAAGATATATATATCTAATCTAATATAAGTACTGCTTTTTTCAGGTTCTTGGCCGTAGATATGCAATTATTCATCGTATCAAGTGCAATTACCATCCTAATATATCGGCATAGGCACCAGGCTCTGCGTTTATATGCGATTCTCTTCTGCATCAGCTCTATAAGCTGTGCACTCTGGGCGTACGTTATGGGATATAGGTCGATAATATATGAAACTGTACCAGAGTAAGTGTTTATGACTTCAGTTCCCTCTATCTACCTTACCTTTAACGTAGAATCTTTTATCTCTATACCTATTTTTTCCAGAAAAGTTCGAGGGCTATTTAAAAAATCAGAATCATTCGGCGAATTTTATACATCATTTTGGAGCTCTTTGCCAGCTTGCTTCATCGGACTGATTCTCGCACACCTTCATTATGAACTGCAGCAGGCTAAATACGATTGGAACCAGAATCAGGTCCTATAACGACATATTTTATATCCTTATTGTATTTAAAAATTACGTCACAACACAAGTTCAGGTACATTTAAATTTTGTCTTCTATTCTTAAGCCAGTGCGGTTAAAGCTTAGTATTCCTTGCAGTGGTTCAAACGTCTGCTGCCATGGACAATACCCTTCATAACGATATTTACCGGAGTGGTGGGCATGACGGTGCGGGAGTACACGCAACCCTGGGTCACCGCGCTCTACGTGGCTCTGGAGCGACCAGTCCAGAGCTGCCTATTTCTCTTCTTGATTATTGGAAGCATAAATGTTGATGGTTTGTTTTATCTGGTGACATTTCCAAATAGTTCGGCAGTCTGCGGAAAAAAAAACTCTTCAGATGGTCCCTTGCTACGATTGGCAATGTAGCCGGGATTTCGTCAGTTAGAATTTCGATGACATTGACCCAATGGCATGTTACCAAGGATGCTTGTTATAATTTGTTATTTTTATGGAGCATGTGTTTTTTTTCTGTGGAGCATATTTGTAATTTTGCTTCTCCAGTCGTCATAGATGTAAACAACATAATAATATTGCATGGTTCACAACCCCATATTAAGTAGGCATACATACTTAATATGTGACCTATCGCAAAAATAGCTAAAACAATGATATGGACGACAATTCCCATTCTCTGTTGACAAATTGGAACAGCTGATTAAGTTGCGATATCAAAATTGGTCAAATGGTAAAAGTTAAATTTTAGGTATAATTCTTTAAGTAAATTGTAAACTTTAAGTCTGTGTAATCTGTTAAATAGTATAAAATATTTGACTCTGATTTGTTTGACTAGATCGATGATTTTGACTGTAGGTACTTAATGAGAAAGTGTTATTATCTACTAATTTTTTTCTAGGCCAGTATCGAAAGTTTGCTAGATGGCGAGGGTGGCGCGTGCCGGCACGACTGTCGCTTCCTATGATGTTATGTCACTGGATCGTCAGCGTGACTATCAGCGCGCGGCCAGTTGCCTACTACACGTCAGTGTTCGATGTCGTGAGTACATTTACAGTACATTATGTTGAATTATAATTGCTGTACAGGTAAATAAATAATTTAAAAAGATTTTAACCACAGCTAAATATCCGAAGCATTTTTTATTTTTTTTATTTTTTACTCACACATTAATAATACACATATACATGTAAAAACGCCAAAAACTCTTTCGGTTTGTCTAGGTGCCTTATTCAATTTACCACTCGCTACTCCTTAATTACATTAGTAATAAAATATTAAACTGGGTCAACTAAAAAACAACAAGTTCGCTTAACTAGAATAAAAAACCTACCGAAGAATCAATAGATAGTTAAGTATCTAAATACCACGAACTTAGATGTTCGCTAGTTATTTTTTCTTTTTACTCGTTAACTAGTAGAATTAATCCAATAAATTAAACTTTACACATGTAACAGAGCCTGTCAGTCAGGCCTTGTTACTTATTTTAGGTGATTTGCCTTGGTTAAACTTTTTTTAAATTATTTATTTAACTGTACACTAATTTTCTGCTTTTAGAAGTACTGATGCAAGATACTCATTTATATTTGCAAATTTAAACAGGTATCCCCACCAAACGCTAGTAGTACCCCACCATGACAACGTAATACCCAAAATTCATCTTTTAGAAAGTAGTTGCATTTTTTGCGTTTTCCTTCCGGGCTATTTGTATTGAGCCATCATATTCTTAAACCACCAATGTAACATACAAACTGCAGCAATTTGACTTTGACTTTGTTTCAGAGTATCGACTATCTGGCGACGTTATGCTACAGCTATGCGATCTCAGTTCCAATAGCTCTGTTGGTGGAGATACCGGTACAGAGGTCCTTTGCGCAGTTATTTTAAAAACCTGCAAGAAAAAATACAATGTTTTAGGCTAGTGGCGGATTTATATTTTTTATGTAAGAAAACTATACTTACCCACATTGCTGTCTACGCATCGCTATACACGTGTGTAAGATTTTATAAATAGAACCTAGGTAACTGACCTCAAATGTTGATTTATTTATCGATTCTTTTGAAACTTCGAACTAACTACCTAATTAAAAACATGATTTAAACAATAAAATTTCACATACTGAGTGTTTCTTTAGACGATGCGGTGGATATATTCTAGGATAATCTATCTTTTGTTACGGGGCCAACTCCGAAATCCATGAGTTGATCAGCGCAGATAATTTTTCCGCTATTTTGGGGTTGATACTATAGTATTATGTTAGTCTAATGATGAGTACAATTATATCCTAATACATGTCCTTATTATTGATAGATGTAGTATGATAGAGCGCTAATAAGTCACCTACAAGCCCCATTTGGAGGTAATAAGAACCTACTTACCGAACATGAGAGATGCATATGAAGAGAGAGAGAGAGAGAGAGAGAGAGAGAGATATACATAGGACACTTAAAACTAATTATTATAATCATCATAATCATCATCACCTTTGTTTTATAAGATCCTATGGTGAAGTAAATCTAGAAACAGAACAACGCGCAGTAGGACCAGATGCAAACATTGGTCTACGTGTTCTTACATTATTATTATTTTCTTACACTGAAAGTGAACATCCTACGCTATATTTTCGAGCTTGTGGTCTCTATTTATGAATATAACTTATTAATTTCCAAAAGTGTCCAAATTAGTTTGAAGTAAGATAAGATAAGATAAATTTTATTGCAAAAACTTACACTAGGTACACAATTTTAAGTAGCTCTGCCTTTTGCGTTAGTTTAAAACTGTGTTGCAAAAGGCAGTGTCTTCCAGATGGATCAAGTGATTTTGCAAGTACAAACAAACCAAGTCACTATACAATACAAGAATGAGCGTTTGCATTAGTGTGTGTGTGTGTGTGTGTGTGTGTGTGTGTGTGTGTGTGTGTGTGTGTGTGTGTGTGTGTGTGTGTGTGTGTGTGAGAGAGAGTGAGTGTGTGAGAGTGAGTGTGTATGTGTGCGCGCGCACATTAGTGTGTGTGTGTGTGTGTGTGTGTGTGTGTGTGTGTGTGTGTATGTGCGCGTGTGATGGTGTATAAGTGCGTGTGCATATTCTTACGTGCGGTGAGCATGAAACACTGCAATACTCAAGATCTCTTAAGAGTCAGGGTTTGCAGTGTTTATTTGCATGAATGTAGTTAGTGTTAATATATTTTTTAAGTAGATTTTCAGTCTCATTGTAGTTAAACATTGATAGCCAGTTAAAAATGAAGTGGTTTGCAAATATCGTATTTTTAGACACTATCCCATCCTCTCTGCTGGTCTTTGGGTGGCTTTCCTATGCTATTCTTACCGGTCGGCAGTCTCTAATAAAGATTAAAATATTCCTTGAAATTTTTTACTACTTAAAATGAAAATTCGAAAATCTGTTTGTATTTTGGGCGTGTAGCTACATCTTCGAAAAGAAATTGACCGCTGAAAAATACTCTACAATTGTGAAACGATTAAAAAATAGTTATATGACAAGGATACTGTATTTGTTAATTACTTTGAGTATACTTCATAATATCTCTGATGAAGTTAAAAAAACTCAAAAATTATATAGTTTTTTAAACATTTAGAACGATCGAATGACTTGGTTCAAAAAATGGCAAATTTTAGGCATTTCAGGTTTGTTTTTATGAGACCTAATAAATGACAATTTATTTATATAATACCTATGTTAAATGATAATGAAAACATGTAATTTTATGACGTAATTATTTAAAATAGATTAAATAAATAAAATAAAAAAATATTGTACTTGAAAAACCCGGTGCGTGACACCGGGGTCACAAACGATGTAAGTCAAATTGACGTCACAAACGGCGGTCTTTGTCTCGACTGGCTACTCTAGATGACTTATTTTTAACTATATGCTCTAATTTATGCACATAAATGTTTGCATGTGTGCAGAGGTATCAGGCACGTGGATTTTAATCACGGGACGCAATTTTAAAAATTGCTAACAAAGTGCCAGTCTTTCTTCGAATAAAGATTTTATCAATTATTTTTCTCTGAGAAAAATCCAGCGTTTGTCTAACAGAAAATGTCAACAGTCTTAATTTTAAAAGGAGGCCATCACAGCTGCCTTACATCATTCGTTACGATAAAGCTCGCGTATTTTTTTGGAGTAATTTCATCAATAAAAACCCGTGGTGCATATCCATGGTACCTATACAGGCAATAGACTAAAGGTCTTTGAATTTATCGGCAATATATCGCGGATATAAGAGTATCGTAAGGGCAAATGGAAACTTTACAGGAGAGCCGAAAAACAAATCAAATTAAGCTACCGTTATCTTATAGCTCTTCTATGGCAAAATTTAGTTAGATATCTCTCATTTTTACTTATAATAAATCTTAATTTATCGGCTACAGAATAGTGTAACTTGTTGGGCAATCTTTGACGTTTTTATTACATAAAAAAATATTATTCGAAAAATTGTTGACATACGTCGTTTTGGCTGTTAAGTACATACTTTTAATAATGTATTTATTGCAACGAAACTTCCGTTAAAATGGCCGTACTTTATGATTATATGGCACGAAAAAAAACTTAGGCTATATAATCTAACATTCTGTGTAAAAACGTATGACAAGATACGTTATTTGAGCGATTACATTCAAAACATTTTCGGTATCCTATTTTTGACAAAATAATGGCAAGTTTTATGTAAGAAACACTTCATTTTTCAAACAACTTGTGAAAGCTCACTATCTGAAATCATAATGCTACTTGTTCCTTTCGTTACTATTTTATAACGTATGTAGGTATGTATATATGTAGGTATACTTATGTATAACTATATTTATATATTATATCGTATATATGTAAGTATATTTAAAACTTAGATTGAATAAGTATATTTAGTTTATTATTTATAGGTGTTTTCCTTGTTAATATCTATTTAAGGCCACTATTTCTTGTTCTTGTGGGTTCATATTCATGCAAGGTTGCATGGAAGAAATCGCCATGGGTGATAAGGCCGCCACTTTATAATCATATTTTTTGTCGTATTTGTGTAAATAGTGTTTATTTTTCATATTGTGTTTTTAAATAAAGAGTTTTGTCTGTCTGTCTGTCTGTCTGTCACTTTGGCAGTAAGCAAAAATCATTTTGATTTGATACGTTATTTTTGTACTAAGGAATCTACACACAATATAGCTCCAGTTTTTTGGCATACTTATACAAATATGGGGTCTTAAAAAGCGACGGGTGAAAAAAAAAATTCGAATTTTTGCCCTTACGTTACTCTAGTTCTTAACCCGCGATTTATTATCGGCACATATTGCCGATAATAAATCGCGATTTTATTTCATGTTATGAGACGTTTTCAGGGTAACGTATATCTCGTATAACTCACATAAAAGTTACTGTAGATTTAGATGATTACAATGGTTCATCTCATCTATAAAGATTGCAATTCGCATGGGTATTAAAAATGGATGAAAGTGAAAGATAAGAATCAAAATCGCTCTGCAATGGCCTGAGTTCTACCTTGCGGGCAATCAATGCCCCGATACTAGGTCCGCTCCTGATAATACGTCAATGAAAAATAGGTATCCGAGCAATAATAATATTATTACCGGTCGAGGTAAATAAATTTTCATTCACACAAAGCAACGGATTAAGTCAGTAAAGTTTTTTGACAAACAGACAATTGTTTAAAAAATATGAGTTAAATTATTTATGTTTAGTCAGTTACCTATTGCGGTAGGAAACAGTGTTTCATTGTGATTCTTTCTGAACGTTCTAGTGATAGTTGTTTTTTTATGTTTTTCAATTATTATTTTAACATGAGAAAATGTCTGGTTATTGTGGTGTTGGTGTATGTGGGAAGAAACAATGCTTTGTATTCCGGTAAGATTTAATTATTTACTAATAAAATGAATACGGTTTTTGAATATTTATTATGGTGTTAACTAAAATTAAGTAATTACATATAAGCAAAAAATGGTGACTTATAAATAGTTATACATTAAAATTATTACTTATTTTCTGAATCTCAATTCATCGTCGTCTTAGTTTTAGCTAAAGAACAACTACTACTGGACATAAGCCTCCCCTAAAGATCTCCAATAAGATCGAGAGATGAGTTGGGAGCGACTTGCATCCAACGTGATATTGTGGTCTTGATGAGGTCGTATCCACCTTGTGGGCGGGTGCTCAATTATTAAAGCACCTCCTAAAATTATGTTTTATGTTAGGAACGGGTACAATTTAAATATTTTAGTATTTACTTGAATACAGCAAATTAGTTTTATTAGAGCATAAAGATACTATTGTCAACAACGTAGATTTCGTGGAAATTGCATATGTCGTAAACTAGGTTCATTCAATTACAACAGCAATGATTTTCCCAATTTCTTCTAACACAAAAATATTCTGGTTTTTTTCAGCTGAAGATAATGCTCTCCTTCCGAACCTGTTTCACTTGGATGACCATGATCGATGCCTTTTACAGCCTGGTGGGCTCTACTGCCTCGGGGAATTTGACCTAGCTCCGGTGGGGACAAGTGTTATGTATGCCAATATAAAGGTAATCTTACCATAATACGATGTATTGTTTTGCAAAGTGCATTGCAAGTGCATGGGTATATCGATACTTTCGAGATCTCCTATTTAACATTTTTCAAAAAACCAGACACTTTATTTTTTTGCTTATAAAAACCAACTGCCCTTATATTTTTCAGAAATATGAATCCATCAACGTAGATGCATTTAATCGGTCGCGGCTCTACCGCGGCTACTGCGTTAGCGTACGATGTCCCGGCTCAGAAAAAAACGCATCTTTACGCTTTGAACATTGCGTGGACAAGCGTGCGCGGCGCTACGCTCTCTCCGCGCGCTTACGCAAGCTGCAATACTGTGCTACGCAACAACAACACGCAGCAAAAGCGCAGCAACCGCCCAACAAGGCGCAGCAACTCTTTTTGCGAGTTGTGTTTGCTATTTTGGCCCTAAATATTGTTGGGACTGTGTACGATGTTGCTACTGGAGGTGAAAGGAAAAGTAAGTTATTTTCATAGATTTATAAATAAACAGATCAGCTGTTTGGTACTTCGCCTGAACGAAAATAAGCTCTGCATTGCAGTTTATCCGCCATATTGCGGAAAATAAAATAACGGCGATGATTATTAGTTATTAATAGTGACATTTTTGATGAAGATTGCGCAGCGACGATTAGTAAAATTAATTCAAGTTTTGTTTTCGAGACTCCAGTGCCTAAGACCTAAGTACATGGAATCGAGTGGGACTAGCGTCATTCGTCTACGATGTATTTGATTGAGAACCGATATTACTTATATGTAGGAAATACATGTTTATACATAGCTATATGAATATATTTTTATACAGGTAGGTATAGCAAAATGCATGTTTCTGAACAATATTTTACAGAATGCATTTTTGTTTTAGCGGCTGAACGCAAATAAAAAAGGAATTTTGTGTAGCAAGTAAAAGTGCTTTTAAACAGATTTGCCTGCAGGTCCAAGGGCTCTATAATCATTAAATAAATAAAAATAAAAAATAGCCTTTTATTCTTACAGCAAAAAGTTACAGGTTACATTAATAAAATTATTTTTTTGTGATATTAAAAGTATAAAATGATATTTTTGCTAGTTTAGTCTGTAAAATTCCCGCTGTATGTGAAGGCTTCCTCCAAGGATGGCTATTCTTGAAGGAGGCCTTCACATACTCCTCTCTATTTTGTACTAATTGGAGCCAATTTAGTCCTGCTGTCTTCTGGATCTCGTCTACCCATCTGGTATAGGGTCTCCTTTTCTTTCTTTTGCCTTTTGGACCCTGCCATTTGATAACTCTTTTAGTCCATCGATTGTCCTGAAGCCGTGCTATAATCATTAAGACATCGTAAAAGGTCACGAGACCAAGTAAGAGCAGGAGCCAGCATTAAAGATCTTTTCTTGTGTGAATGGAAAAGCATAGCATACGTACCTACTTCTGCGGACCATCAAAATGATAACTATCTAACGTTTCAAAAATTGGGCTCCATGCAGCAAAATTGAGACGACATGTACCTCGAGAAATCCATGGATTTTATAGAAGTAGGCAAAATATTTGATGTAAATCGAATTAAGGTCAACAGTAATGGATTGAAAACATCATTTTTTGTGACTAATAGCCATACTAAAAAATAACAAGTCGTTTACTATTGCAAACACGGATTGTTCTTGTAGATACTCATAGAAGAAATAATAAAAATGTAAAACAACAGCTTTTTATAGGCATCAAGACTAATTTACAGAGATTTCCGGAATTAAATTACTAACATCCTGAGAATAAAGTAAATCTAACTATATCTACCTATTTACGTATAGGTAGGTAACAAAAACTGAACAACGGCCTACAAACAAGTAGTGTTATAACATTTTATAACAGTAAGTTTGTAATCTGACTGGATCAAAATTTTAACAGCGCCTACGTATAGGTAGGTAACAAAAACTGAACAACAGCCCTCAAAGAAGTAGTGTTGTAACATTTTATACCAGTAAGTTTGTAATCTGACTGGATAAAAAAATTATTTTGCTATTCCAATTTTAGGCGAGCTTATCACCAGTTTTTCTTTTTTGAGTTATTAGAAAAATAAATGACAAACAAAGGATATGGAAAAGATGCGGTTTTTGAAATCTTGCAGAAACAAAATATATACCAATAGAAAGCTTATATAATTATCTTTTCAAACACATATTTTTTAGAATTTTTTTCATCGCCATTTAATTTTCAAATGGGTTCTAAAAACATTAGAAAAATGAACTATGTGCTACACCAAATAACTGCATTAAGCCTAAATTGAAAAAAAAAGCCTGACAGTGACATTATGAAACAGCAAAAGGAAATGACATTGTCAATATTGAACAACCAATAGAGGGCTGGTCGCCATGTTTTAAAAAATAAATAAATGTCAAACTCTAAAATACCAGCCCGCTATTGGTTGTTTAAAGATTCCTGTCTGATACGTAGACCTCCTCTTAGTATTACCAGTTCAGTCTAAATATTTTCTACTTAGTGAAATAAAAAAGAGATATTATAATAAAACGGCGATACACAAAAATATGTTTTTGCGTGAAATAATATTCTTAAATATGGCACTAAACATTAATACAGCTCGCATCGCTGCCGGTTTTCAAGGACCGCCTCCCATATAAAAAGTTTACCAACTCCTTTAAAAATTAGTGCACAACAGGCGGTTTTATCACTAAAAAGGATTACTTCCAGGATGAAAACAAATGTGTTGGTAGATAAAAACGACTCAATTGTTTTATTAGTTTATCTTTCGAGACAATAGGAATTTCGCGAAATTCAGATCGTTGACGATACGAAAACCAGTTGTTACAAATTACGAGTACTTCCAGGTCATCCAGGTGTTTTTTTTGATAACCTATACTGTCCCACTCCTGGGCAAATGTCTCCCCCATTTCCTTCCATGAGTCTCGATCCATCCCAACTTCTTGCCAACCCCTCTCGAATGAGTCAAGATCGTCGCGCCAGCGCTTCTTGGGCCTTCCCTGGCTGCGTCGTGCATCAGGTGTTTTAACTTTTTTAATTAATTTTTAGTTTAAACTGATTTAATGTAATTGTTTCTTCTACCAGAAAACGGCATTATCAATGCGTGGTCGATCCGGGCCAGCTGGAAGCGATTGACTGCCACTTACGATGATGGAGACCCGCGCCTTACTCAGCTAGAGCCTATTCAAGGAATGAGGTAATACTTTTTTACATACTTACACTTTTACAAAATAGGTTTGTACTGGACTATAAATTAAATAATAAGTACACCGTAATCTAAAATTTAGGATATTGATCTAGAAAGAGATAGCGGATCCTGCGGTCAATCTAATTATCAATATTTCATCATCATCACTTTCACAAAACTGCGTTGAACAAGTTGGTGCGTACCTACTAAGAGTAAGTCCGACCGTCGCAACACTTGGCCACTTCCAAAGATTAGAACAGTGCTTGCACAAAACTGTTTTGAATTCAAAGGTTTCCACAATAATCCATTTTTATATCAATTTCTAGACAAAAAACTGAATATTCTTGAAACTTCCAGATACATCTGCAAAAAAAAGTTAATATCTTGGCTCTCTATCCAGAGTTATGCAGAAACCTTAAGAATTATTACCGTAATAAAATAACACTTAGGGCCTGATCCCTGGCAAATCTACACATTTACAACTATGCAATCCGAACACAAAAATTTATGGACTAGCCAGGCATCAGGCCCTCCTTGATTAGCCAGGGGCCTTATTTTGTAAGCGCTCTGACGTTTGGCTTCGCTTTTCCTCCCGCTCGCTCTCGTGGCGTGAGTAACTGGTGTGAGCAGGAGAAAAAGCGAAGCCGAACGTCAGTGCGCTTACACAATAAGGCCCCTGGTCATAGACTTCCAGATCCTATTTTTTTTTCCGATGTCATGTAGTGCGTAATATAGGGCAGACGCCGGTTGTGGCCACTTTAAGAAATTTCAGTTTTCAAAAATTCGTCAAAATTACAAAAAAATAGTGACCTGGGATTTTAAAGTTTCTTATGATAGAGTAGACATTTATCTATTCTGTACTGTACTGTACTGTATCAGCCCTTTTTAATAGTCCACTGCAGGACGTAGGCCTACCCACGAAGGGTGTTTGGGCCATATCCACCACGCTGGCCCAGAGCGGGTTGGTGGATTCACATACGCCATCGAATTTCTTCTACTAACATACTCGTATACAAGTTGCCTCACGATGTTTTCCTTCACCGAAAAGCCAGTGGTGTGAAATTTCGTCTACTATAAATCTCAAAGAATCTTTGAGCAAATAATTTTTCTCAAAGATTCAAGGTGAACATTTATGACAATATTGCTGTGTACTTATCTCTTTATTTCATTTGGTAAGAGAAAGGTATACCAAATAATTGACATTTGTACATCTTATTACATCTTATTCTTTCTCTTTATTTTATTTTTTAATTATTTTTCAGGGTGGTGGCCATGTTGATATCAATATACGCACACACCTGTGTGCAACATTACCAGTTCTACGTGACCAACCCGAACTTTTTAGAAATTGTAAGATACTTTTTAATTCATTATTTTAATTTACGATCTGCATCATTCGTGCACTTTGCAAAACAACAGCCTCCTCAGTCGCAGAATCACATATTTGGCATACGGTTAACAAATTAGTACAATATAAATTTAGTTTAATAAAAATAAAACGTCCAAGTCAAAGTCGTTTACTGCAGTTTGTATGTATCTACTTGTAAATTGCTTATAAAAATACGAGTATTATGGCTCAATACAAACTTGCCCCTTAAAGGCGTGCAATACGTTACACTTTACTGGTAAATCGAATTCATAAATTATATGTATTCAGTTCTGTAATAATATTACTTAATATATTACAGAAGTACTACATACTATTATTAATCATTTTACAGAAATGAATGTCAAATAATTATGTTAATCAATTACCTACAATGGTCATAGATTAGTTAGTCAAAATTAGCTATCTGATTATATAATTTTCTCATAAAGTCATTTAAACAATGGAGTTATTGTGTTTGTTCGATTTTTGTATATTCATAATCCATTTACATATTTTGCGCTTGGTATTTAAAATGATACTGTATTTTTTCAAGCTGTTCAGGCGTTGGGACGGCGTGATCCTGTCCGCCGGAACTTCTCTCATTCAGATGTTCGTAGTTATATCCAGCTTCCTGACGTCCTACAACCTGCTATTGTATTCGGAGAAGCATAGACTGAGCTTCTGGATGCTTCCAGTATTGATAGTGAAAAGAATTATCAGGTAGGGGCTAGCTATTTAATCCTTATCATTTATCTGCTGTAAGATGGTCACTGTTACACAGAAACATATATGTACCCTATAGATTTCCAATTAAAGAGCGGCTTGATTCCATGCTCTGTTATTTTATAGAACTCAACTGGTTTGAATAGGCTAGCAGAAAAGGTATTAGTAAGTGCATAAATCTCCCCATGCGGAACGCGTCAATATACATAATATATCATCACCCCAATCATAAATTAGAATTAACGGAATTAATTCAGCGAGCTCCTGTGGTTCTAATTAGGTAGTTTGTCCACATTTTGATGGAGGTCCTACACTACTCTTGCTGCTATTTACTCACCATTCGAGAACTTGACGGCCTTACCACACGTTCTATCTGTTTGCCCTGCCTACTGTCGCGCTAAACCATTGGACTATGTCGGTGATTTTTATTTTTGTTCTTTAATATTTCTGATTATATCTCGTAAAGAAAATCCGAGCGTAACTCCCTCTATGGCTTGTTGGGCTACTCACCTTTCTCATAAAGCACATAGAAAAGCGTTTTCCGCGTCCATCACTAGTATTTACGGTTATGATTATCCAAAACAAGAAAACAATGACTGTCATGGGCAAACAATTAACTGCAATCGTTACGCTCAGTCAGGGTTCTATTAGAGTTAAGTATAAGCCAAGTTTGTAAAATGTTCCATAAATTGTATCGAAAGTCAATGAACTTTTTTTGCCCCGAGAGAGGTTTATATTTTTGATTCCAGTATGTGTATTTAAATGACCTTTCAGAATAACGCCTGTCCATCTTCTGCTGATCGGATTTACAGCCACGTACTCATCATGGCTGAGGCCCGGAGCTCTCGCCCCAGTCATAGAAGAGAATGGCCTGTCTTGTCGAAGGAAGTTCTGGGCACATTTCTTCTTCGCCAACAATATAGTGGAGGTGCATGACAATGACTGCTTGATGCCTACTTGGTAGGTACGGTAAAATGTGGCCATCAGCTGACTTAAAATTACTATCGTAGGCACTCGATTGAAAGTTCAGAATTTATTTTATAGTCTTTTTATAGTTGCCCTAAAGTCACTACAAGTTTAATGTTACGAGTACCTTCGATTTTTAAAAATCTGAATACCTATTTAGAATGGCAAACAAAATATTATTTTAATGATTTTTACTGACTTTAATGACAACTTCTTTAATCTTCGTTCTCAATTCGTCTTGTTTTTTTTTTGTACGTAAGTATGTTACGATTACTCAGCCAATTATTATTATAAACCAATTTTGACGATTCTTTTTTCGTTGTTATACCTATCATAGTTCAGAGGTTGTCCCATTTAAATTTAAAACTCAATCTGCGCGCAGTTGTCAAGTGAGCTTAAGTCAGGATTGGGCTATCCGCAGCTTACATCACAGCTCCTATTATAAGTTTAATGATTCGGCCTATAATCATTCGATTACACAATACTCGTCATTCCAGGTTCGTGCCGGTAGACATGCACCTGTTCTTGATAACCAGCGCGCTGACCATCGCCATGTACCGCCGGAGACGTCAAGCTCTCCGTTTGTATGCGGCCCTCTTCTGCATCAGCTCTGTGGCCTGCGGAGTTGTAGCTTATGTTAAGGGATACCGGCCGATGATTTACGAATCTGTGCCAGAGTAAGTAAAAAATATATATTAGGGACATCTTACACTCGGTCTCTGACTCCAAACTAAGCAAAGCTTGTGATATGGCTGTCAGAGACTGACATGGTTTCCAATACATACCTTACATATATAATAATTAATATCCAGACAGAGCAAACAGGTTAAATTCATTACAAATGTGCTTGCCTTGAGTAGAAATCGAACTCACGCTTCCTGAGTCAGGACCACTATGGCCTCTGGGCCGTATATCCCGCTGCACCCATATCATGGAAAATGAAAAAAAAATGTCTGTTCAATTATTGTAGAACCCGTCGAAATGGAAATAAAGTATACATTGACATTGGCAATAATATGATTGGATTCCTTTGCTATGCCAGAGATGTTGGTTGTATCGTATATACGGTACGGCACAGTAGCATTGTACTATAATATAACCTACTATAGCCTTTTTAATAGCCCATTGTTAAAAAATAATAGAAGGAAAGGAAAGGAAAGGAAAGAGAGGAAGGGGAAGAACCCGGAGAGCTTTTCGAGATCAAATTAAAGAAAAAGTATCGTGTCGTACAGGGAGGTAAAAACACTTATCTATTCCAATTCACCAAGAAGCAGCTTGTATTCCACTTGGGATTGAATATGGTGGGTGAGATTCGATTTAAATCTCGCCGGGGAGGGAATGGATTGTAAAAATCGCCATATACCTCACATATTATCTTACCTCCCCTTAAATGTTAACAAATGTTCGACCAAACACAAAATTGCCAAAAATAATTCTTGATGCTCTATTTCGAAGGGTACTTCGTGGTCTGTTCCGTAAGTCGGAATCATTCGGGTCGTTCTACGTATCGACGTGGGGCTCGCTGCCCGCGTGTTTGGTGGGGCTCTTCTTCGCTAATCTGCACTACGAGCTGCAGCTGGCCAAGTATAACTGGAACCAGAACAAGGTGAGGACTGCGGCAGTATAAGTCTTATGATAAGAAAGTTTTTTATCCTGAATAAAACCGCGCTTCTCCACCGACTCGCCTGATGGTAATGCGAAGTTGTAGCCGAATACGCACGCAAACTTACCGATTAACTGTGACTTTGAAAAGCAAGAGATTATATTTCACATTAAACAGGTAAGCCGGCAGTATGTTCTGTTCCCTGGCCGTGGGGAACAAAAACGTTGAATCAAACCGATTCGTCGGAAAACCAACAGTCTAGAAGTGGCAGTAAGGCGTCTTTCTACCTGTCATATAGTAAAATAGGGGATGGAAGGATAAGGTCGTATCATTCTACATCGAGTCATTCTACATCGATTTAAGACTCGCTGCCTGAGTATTTCCATCCATCCATCTATCGGCTCTAAACCGTTCACTGCCATAGGCTTCCCCTAAGGATTTCCAATTAGACTTGCATTCAGCGTGCTCTTGCGTCTGTGTCCTGCGATTTAGCACTAAAGTCGCCTTTAGTTAATAGGTTACTAGCAATCATGTAGCAATATTGAATTGTTTCTGTAGTCCATAACCGCTGAGACCTAAAATCACGACACCTTTGACGAATATTACTGTAACGCCGTAGGCGACCGTTGTAGGTATGTGTTTACGTGATCCGGTTCTGGGAAGCTCTATTGTTCTGCATTTTTTTGGTGCCTTTTGTATTCGGTTTTATGGCTTAATGACTCGAGCGGGATCAGTCTTTGTATCTCGTCTATTGTTTATTTTTTTGGGTGTTTACGTAAATGAAAAACAATAGGGGATTCTCGAACTTTCAAGTTGTTTACTTGTTAACACAATAGCGTTTATTAAGATCGAGTAATGTTGCGAAATATCCCGTAGGTTCGAGACTGTAGGAAATAACGGGTATAAATACGCCGGCCGACCCGTGGGGATCAGTTTTTATTCGTTTACCGTCGAAGCGATAACTTCTCGGGTTAGAGTGCGATACCAGTGATTGTGAAGTGACTAGCTAGTGTGAATATCAGTGCCAGTGTAAAGTGTTTGTGCGAACCAGTTGTGTTGTGTGTTTTTGTGATTTTTGTGAAGTGATTGTGTGTAATAAAGTGCAAAGTGAATAATCGGCGTTTTAACTGACTATCCAAGAACCCATCTCGTAACATTTGGTGTCAGAAGGGTGGATAATTGAAAATGCCGGTAACACCACACGACGAAGAAACGCCGCGCACAAGGAGTCAGCGCCGACAGGAGGAAGCGCGCAGACAAGAAGAGCAGGAGCGCCGCCAGGAAGAGATTGACCAAAGGCGCTTCGGACACAATTCCCTGTCAATGGAAGTCAGCGAGACCGAGGCAACCAACGACGACTCCAGGAACCTGGGAGCACCTGCTGCGGCACTTTCTGCAGCACCTACTGTGGCACCTGCTGCGACACTTGCTGCAGCACCTGCCATCCCTGTGGCATTTGATATGGCTGCAATGATGTCGATGATGCAGTCGATGCAGGCTCGTCTACTGGAAGAACAGGCCCGCAACAACGAAAGGCAGACTCGCCAGCTGGAAGAAAAATTGGACCGCAACAGAGAACAGGCTCGCCAGCTTGAAGAAAAATTGGACCGACAAAAAGAAGATCTGATTTCAAGCATGCAAACGACTTTGGGCAAGGAAATAAAAGAAGTCAAGGACACGGTCAAGCAGCTTGATACTAGCGTAAAAGAGCACGAATCTCGTATTGTCGAAGCGGAAACACAAATCGCCGACGTGAGAAAGGCCACGAATGTTATCAAATATGGAAGCGGAGCCGCTGCATCTACAACCTTCTCGCCAGCCTCACAAAAGATTAAAGTGACGCCTTTCGACGGAACATCATCATGGTCAGCCTACAAAATTCAATTCGACGCCGCCGTCAAAACCAATGGATGGAACAAGGACCAAGCCATGAACGCCCTCATAATGAGCCTTCGCGACGAAGCCCTGAGTATTCTGGATGCCGTGGGCAAGGAAGTGACCTACGATAAATTAATGGAAACGCTGGAGAGTCGCTATGGTGATGAGCACCTGGAACGTGTGTACCGAGCGCAGTTGAAGAACAGGGTGCAACGTCGTAATGAAAGTCTTCAACAGTGGGCCGTCGAGGTGGAGAAACTATTCCGGAAGGCATATCAGTCCGCGCCATTACCCAACGACGAACATCTAGTGGAAGCGTTTGCTAACGGGATAGCTGACTTCGAAGTAAGAACTGCAGTAAAACTCGGGCATCATAAAACACTAAAGGAAGCGTTGGCTCAAGCCTTAGAAGTCGAGGCTGTACGAAATCCAGCGAAGGATATCCAACATATAAGGGAGGTAAAGGACGCATCACTTCGTACAAGGTTTGGCCCTAGATGCTACAACTGCGACGAAAGAGGCCATTTATGGCGGAATTGCCCAAAGCCACGTCGAACGAGGGAGGATCGACCATTAGAAGAACGGGAAGAACGGCCGCACCGTGACACCACACAGCAGCAGGGAAACGAGTAAGCGCCAGGACCAAGGGGCGGGTGCTGGCCGGTCTAAAAAAGGCCCCAAAGATTTTGATCTCACAAGCTCACGATGGGAACAGCCTGATCATCAACGGTGCCATCAACAATGAATTTTTGAATGACAAATCTTTGTGCAAATATAATATTAGTAAATGATTTAATCTCACAATATTTAATGTATAATTATGATAATATTATTCGTTTACCTTTAAAATTAAGAATGATAATTTTGCATGCCCTAATGCTAGAGCATGGTGCACATAATAATGTATCTTAACACCTACATATTACCCATGTCTCCGCAAAATAAATATTTTGACTTTGACTTTGACAGTTAGATTACCGCCAAAGTTGGGACATCAACAACGATGTGTGCTAATAGAACAATCGGAAGGTGATCAACCATGGTTAGTGGCCCGAACTTTGGTGAGGACTACTAATACTGCTGTGGTGCGTGTGCTCAACAAAAGTAACGAGGCACAACTCATCAAATGAGGAACCCCGATTGGTACATGCACAGTAGACTGGATGCGCAGATGCCAAGAACAACCAAAGGAGGAATACAACTGTGCTGGGAGTTGCAACGTGTCAACACTATTGGAAGATTCCCGGAAAGATCTCTCTGAAAAAGAACTTCTGATGGCGAAGAAGATGCTACAGCGCTTTACCGACATATTTGCCCTCGATGATGCTGTCAACATAATGACTGGCTTAGTGAAGCACATGATAAATACAGGAAACGTGCCACCGATACGACAGCGGCCAAGAAGGATACCAGTGGCTCGAGAAAAAGAAGTTGAGTCAATGATTGAAGACATGGAGCTAAATGGTGTGATAGAACCTTCATCCAGTCCGTGGTGTTCGCCAGTGGTTCTAATGAAAAAGAAGGACGGCAGTATGCGGTTTTGTGTTGATTATCGACTACTCAACGACGTAACGAAGAAGGACAGCTACCCTTTGCCGAGGATTGATGACACGTTGGATACACTGACGGGCATGAAGTGGTTCACTACGCTGGACTTGAAGAGCGGGTACTGGCAAGTGGAAATAGACCCTAAAGATAAGGAGAAGACCGCATTTTCTACGGGAAAAGGCCTGTGGCAATTTAAAGTGATGCCGTTTGGGTTGTGCAACGCCCCCGCTACGTTCGAAAGGTTAATGGAGTTAGTTCTTGCGGGACTAATTGGTGACGTATGCCTAGTCTACTTAGACGACATCATAATTGTAGGAAAAACCTTCGAAGACCACCTGCAAAACCTGGAACGAGTCCTAACAAAAATACGTGCTGCCAATCTTAAGCTGAGTCCGAAGAAATGTTCCTTCTTCAAGAGGCAAGTGAATTTCTTGGGACATGTGATTTCCGAAGCCGGTGTACAGACGGATCCAGGTAAAGTCAGTGCTGTGAAGGATTGGCCTGTGCCAAAAGACAAGACGGAAGTCAGAGCATTCTTGGGATTATGCTCCTATTACAGGCGATTCGTGAAGAACTTTGCTGACATCGCTAAGCCGTTGCATAGACTGACTGAGGAAAAACGGCCCTTCCTCTGGGATGAAAATTGCGACGCAGCTTTTCGAGGACTAAAGGAGCGACTTTGTAATACGCCTATTCTCGGCTTTCCGGACACCGAGAACGAGTTTATCGTGGACACTGACGCCAGCAACACCGGCATTGGAGGAGTATTGTCGCAAAGAAAAGGAGACCAAGAAGTGGTGATTGCGTATTTCAGCAAATCCCTGTCCAAGCCAGAAAGGAACTACTGTGTGACAAGAAAGGAGCTACTTGCAGTGGTGAAGACATTGCGTCATTTTAGCAAATACCTGCTCGGGCGAAAATTCCATCTGAGGACCGACCACGCTGCTCTAAAGTGGCTACTGCAGTTTAAGGATCCCGAAGGCCAAGTGGCAAGATGGATTGAGCAACTACAAGAGTTCGACTTCACCACGGAGCATCGCAGTGGAAAATCTCATGGCAACGCAGATCACTGTCACTGTCAAGAAGGCCATGCTCAGAGGACTGCAAGCATTGCTCAAGACAAGAGTCGAAAGATCCAGTACCTGTCAGAATGCTCAAAGCTGACATCGGCGACGAATGGAAAGAAACCCTTCAGGCTGCACAAAAAGAAGACGTCGACATCAAGCCGGTTCTTGAATGGATGGAATCAGAAGCCCGTAAGCCTGACTGGAGTGCTATTGCTTCACTAAGTGTTACAACAAAGAGCTATTGGGCGCAATGGGATAGCCTGGTGCTTCAAGAGGGAGTGCTGTGCCGAAAATGGGAAAATGCTCGAGGCAATCAGTGCCATCTCCAAATGGTTGTACCCAGAGCAAAAGTTCCTGAAGTTTTGAAGCTGTATCACGAAGGGTTTTCGGGAGGACATCTGGGTGTGAAACGGACACTGTTGAAGATTCGAGAAAGGTTTTACTTGATCAACTGCAGAGATGATGTAGAAGACTGGGTACGGAAATGCACGAGCTGTGCATCAGTGAAAGGTCCGCATACCCGCAGCAGAGGAGCACTAAAGCTGTATAATGTTGGAGCACCATGGGAGCGAATCGCACTGGATGTGGCCGGACCATTTCCTGTGAGTGAAAGTGGCAACAAGTACTTCCTTGTCGTCATGGATTACTTCACCAAGTGGCCGGAAGTCTTCGCAATTCCAAACCAAGAGGCATCGACAATAGCAGACAAATTGGTCCATGAAGTATTCTGTCGTTTTGGAGTACCATTGGAAATCCATAGTGACCAAGGAAGAAATTTTGAATCTCAACTGTTTCAAGAGACGTGTCGGCTAATGGGTGCACACAAAATAAGGACAACGTCATACCACCCGCAATCAGATGGAATGGTGGAGCGATTCAACCAAACTCTGGAGAGATACCTGGCAAAAGTAGTCGAAAGCAAACAACAGGATTGGGACAAGCATATCCAACCATTTTTGCTGTCATACCGAAGTGCTGTTCATGAGAGCACCAACGTCACTCCTGCTTTTGCCAATTTTGGACGTGAATTACGGCTACCCGCCGACTTAATAACTGGCGTCCCACCGGATTCTCCACAACCCATAACTGAGTACGCCAGTGACCTCCGGAACAAGATGAACGACATCTATGAGCACATTAGAGAGTATGGCCAGCAAGCATCGGAAAGAATGAAGACTCGGTACGACAGAAGGACTAACAATCCTGGGTTCGAGGAAGGCTCGCTGGTATGGCTACACAACCCTATACGCAGTAAAGGGAAATCTCCAAAGCTACAAGCCAAATGGGATGGACCATACCAAGTGGTGACCAAGATCAACGACGTGACGTTCCGTATACAGAAGGGATATCGAGGTGCTCCCAAGATAGTTCACGTGAATCGATTGGCGCGACATTACGGGTGCAACGATGCTCGGGACGAGCATGTCTTAAGAGGGGGTAGTGTAACGCCGTAGGCGACCGTTGTAGGTATGTGTTTATGTGATCCGGTTCTGGGAAGCTCTATTGTTCTGCATTTTTTTGGTGCCTTTTGTATTCGGTTTTATGGCTTAATGACTCGAGCGGGATCAGTCTTGTATCTCGTCTATTGTTTATTTTTTTGGGTGTTTACGTAAATGAAAAACAATAGGGGATTCTCGAACTTTCAAGTTGTTTACTTGTTAACACAATAGCGTTTATTAAGATCGAGTAATGTTGCGAAATATCCCGTAGGTTCGAGACTGTAGGAAATAACGGGTATAAATACGCCGGCCGACCCGTGGGGATCAGTTTTTATTCGTTTACCGTCGAAGCGATAACTTCTCGGGTTAGAGTGCGATACCAGTGATTGTGAAGTGACTAGCTAGTGTGAATATCAGTGCCAGTGTAAAGTGTTTGTGCGAACCAGTTGTGTCGTGTGTTTTTGTGATTTTTGTGAAGTGATTGTGTGTAATAAAGTGCTAAGTGAATAATCGGCGTTTTAACTGACTATCCAAGAACCCATCTCGTAACATTACCAACCTAATAGATTTGCTTTAAAATATAACTATATTTTGGTAACTATTACAAGATAATAAATACGTGCTTAAAATAGGTAATAATTATGTACATATTAGTTATACGACTTGTGCCAAATTCATCAATAGATTTAAACTGCACTAAAATTACGAGATCAATAAATACCTCATCATCCCGACGTTTCGGCCGTGTAGCATCGACCGGGATGATGAGGTATTTATTTATCTCGTAATTTTAGTGTGCGAATAGTCCCGTAGTATATAATAATAATGTGTTCAAATAGCGAAAGTTTAAAAACAACAACATATCGTCGCTGTAGAGCGAAAAGTCACTAAGTCGAAAAATCATGTTTTGAGATACGAGCGTTTAAAGTTTTAAAAACTAAAAAAAAATATTGCTCTGTTTCAGTGTTGGATATTAATGATTTTATCATTTCATATTGTAGGAAATATCTCAAAGTTGAACTTACACCTATTTACTTACTAGAAAAAGTTACTTTTCATGGAAAATTTAAGGAAAACAAAAAATTAGTTAATTTTTACTTTCAGTTCCCTACCCATAAATGTGTTAGTTATTTTTCTTCCTTAATTGATGATTTCTCGCTTAACTGAAGCTCTTGGATACAGACAATAATTTGACTTAGTTATATTAATTCTTATTACCTCAAATACTAAACGATACAAATAAAAATTAACTAAGTGATATAACTATCCATTTTGGGTTATTTAAGTAGGTAAATTGTAGGACACGTTATTAAGAAACAATCAGTGGACAAAATAACTTACCTAACTTTATTAAATAAGTAAGAAAAAAAAACTAGCGATAGGTACCCTACTATTTTTCACTATTTTTCTTTAATTCAATCTTCATTAGATTCCTCTAAAACGTCTGGCTCACACAGTGCATCTTTTACATCTATGCTGGTAGGTAGAGAGTGATACCAGTAACATAACTCTTGTGGAATAATTCGCTTGGTACACAGATTTATCAGATCTCTTTTTTTGGCCTCTGAAATCTGGAGAGGACTTAGGTAAGCCTTTGGAATAGTGTAACTTTTTATTTCTGTATGATGATGGTATTCCAGCTATTGTACTAAGGACTTGTGCGCCTGAGCTGTCGCCTGTGTTGACCCGCCTCTTTCGCCTCTCTTTGAAGACAGGTCAAGTGCCCAAATCTTGGAAGCTTGCTAACGTGCAGCCTGTTCCGAAAAAAGGTAAATCTATACTTTGCAAGAGTATAGAACGTGTTCTTAATAACAGGCTCCTGGCATACCTGGAAGCGAATAACTTACTCGGTGATCATCAAGTACGGCTTTCGCCGAAACCGATCTACTGGGGACCTTCTGGCGTACGCCACACACATCTGGAGTGAGGTCATCGAAAAACACGGAGAGACGCTGGCTATCTCCTTGTCATTTGACAGAGTCTGGCATGCGGGTCTTATTGGCAAGCTTCCTTTTTACGGCCTACCTGCTGATTTCTGCGCTTAGATATCTGATTTCTCGAGGAATCGGTCAATACGAGTAATTGTAGATGGTTGTTCGTCTGACCAAATGGCTATCAATGCCGGTGTTCCTCAGAAGTCAGTGCTCTCTGCGACGCTTTTCCTTCTGCATATTAACGACTTGCTAAAGCCTGGTATTTTTGGGTACGCAGACGACAGTACAGTCATGGAGAGCTACACATCCGAAGCAAGAACGAGCGGGCCACAGATCGAGTCACTCAGAGAGGCTATGGTTGAACGGCTCAACTTGAGTCTGGAGGCGGTATCTGAATAGGGTGCTGCTAGCCTGGTCAAGTTTAATGCCTCGAAAACTCAAGGCTGTTTGTTTTCGGCCAAAAAGAGGCCCTTCCAATTGTCTCCTGCTTTCCGTGGTGTGTCCGTTCCGGTAACTAACAGTCTGGAACTATTAGGTGTTACGCTATCATCGACTCTCAACTTTGGCTCTTTTATAGAGTCAAAAGCACAATTAGCCTCAAAAAAACTTGGTATTCTCTCTAAGGTGAGACGGTATTTCACACCTGAGCAACTTATTAGTCTTTATAAAGCGCAAGTCAGGTCTTGCATGGAATACTGCTCTCACTTTTGGGATGGCTCTGCTGAATACCCGTTGGAGGCTTTGGAGTCCATTGAAAGGCGAGCCAGGCGGCTGATAGGCAACGAAACCTTGACTGAGTCGAAGCTGCAAAGTCTCGAGCATCGACGTAGGGTGGCGTGTCTATCAGCCTTCTATCGGATACACTTCGGTGAGTGCGCCAGCGCAGGAGTTGCACAATCTGGTCCCACCTGCTCCTTTCTTCTATCGTACGGCTAGACAGACGCGACCAAAGCACCACCCTTTTATGGTGGCCATCTCACGCGTTAGATCCAAGCATTTTGAGTCCACATTCCTCATACGAACTGCCAGAATGTGGAACGCTTTGCCTGAGTCTGTCTTTCCGCTAAAGTACAATGTAGGTGTCTTCAAATCTCGAGTAAATAGGTATATTCTAGGTAAGCGTGCTGCATCCTAGACCGCATATCTGCTTAACATCAGGCAGAGTGTGTAGTCAAACGCAAACCTATTTGAAATAAAAAAAAAACATGCCCACCGTATTATTTTAATTTTCAACTTCATTAGTCGATTTGCACTATCGTATCGAGTACATTTAGTGCACAGATCTTTCTTTGGTCAAAAGAATGCGCGCCAAACTTACTTAAACAACATCAATGTACGTTGAAGTTGTCAAAAAGATCAGTAAAAGCTTTTAATGACCGCTTAAAACTATATTCAATAGCTTATTAAATAAGGAAAAAGGTACTTAAAAAGATTTGGGAATTTCATACGTTCGTTAAGTAGTGCTAAGGTCCTTAGGACATCAAACCGAAATTCGCTAAATAGAGTTAGTTAATTTTCGCTCTCATATTTTAAGCGAACAGTGTGTTCTAAAATTAAGTAAGTTGTTTTAGTGATCTTACGAATGGATACTGGTCCAGATTGAGGCATTGAAAAACAGTGAAAAAATGGGTTAGTTCCGCTATGGTATGGTCCCGGTATGGCACCCTTGCAAAATACCTACTAAAAAGTCCCGCTATGGTACCCATCTTTTAGTTCTACGTCAAACAATAGAAGGTACAATTGAGAAAAAAAGTGTACCTGTAACTTTTTAGTTTCTAATGAACTTTTTTAAGGAGTACTTATAAATCAAAAGACTGTTTGCAATATTAAATCAATCTTGTATTCATTCAAACATATTTATTACAAATAAAAACAATCAACAACTAGAAAGTAATATTAATTGAAAATGTAAACTTTATAAAAATAATCAACCGGCAAAAAATATGAATTAGAAGTAGAAATAATCAAATACTAAAAAAATATTAAGTACAAAGAATCAACAATCGAAAAAAAAATTTAATTACAAATAATCAACAGTTGAAAAAAAATATTTTTTTCAAATGAGAACTACAAAAAATACTCAGAAAAGACATTCATGACACAAACAAAACAAAATTAAACATGTAACTCATATTTTTCTTTTTCTGTTCTAAATATTCGGAATAGGAATTATTTGTGCTATGTTGTTCAAGAAGTCAACGTGTGTCGCGGACTCTTCGTGTTCCATGAGATTTAAAGATTTAGCTTTTTGACAACATTCTTCAGGAAATGTACGTTACATCCATTGATTTTGATGCCAGGAAAAACATTCGCTGCTGCATTTATTGCTCCCATTTCGTAATCAAATGTAAATTTCGATGGACACCATTCGGGTAAAGCTTGTTTAATAATTCGAAAACTTTTACATACGTATTTCCTTCTTTGTTATTTAAAATAATGTAGAAGAAAGGAACTACATTCGTTGATACCTCGGTGCTTCCCATGTCTCCTTGAATGACGTAAACTTGTTATGGGTTTGGGCAACCGTCGAAAGTGCCATCACCAAAATAATGAGTTATACACTTTATGTGTTCCTTTATTTCCGTCGAAGTGAGAATTCGATCACCGTCTTCACAACAATAATTCACCAATAAATATTTGTGAAATTCTTCTGGTATTATTATTTCATCCACATTGTTAAATTACGTTTTCGGCACGTTTAGTGATTTATTTCGGTGTCTGTATAATTTTTTTTTAATGTTTTGTAGTCATGTACATTTCCTGTAAAGTGGTAGCCTTTGTCTTTTAGGCTTCGCATATGTTTTTCGAAGGTCTTCTGTACCGATATGTAATTTGAACTAACTTCTTCTTTGCACTCACTTATGGCTATTTGAACTTCATTGTCTCCAACATTTGCCTCACACTTATTACTGTGTTTATCTTCTTTAAGTATTATTTGATTTTTATTTGTCCAGAGTCACATATCCACTGCATTTAATACTGCTTCCTCTATTTAAATAATGCCAAGTACTTGAATTTTTATTTCCTCTCCGTTTTATATATTTATATCCGGCACGTAATAATGTTTTTCCACCTCGTCTACTGTCAATAATTGTAAGATTTTGCACCGGACCACCCACGTGAACTACTTGCCCTCGACATTGCAATAAATAAACTAACAAACTATCCTAATTACTCTTATCGGAAAGTGCAGTTGTAATCTGCAAACTGAAATGGCAATCATACTGTCTCTCTCTATTTGCGGAAAGGCTCGTTCCTATTGTTTTCCTGAAATAAACCGGTTGTTCAGGTCACTTAAATCACTCGACAATCGCCGAGCATGACTTATTTAAGAATTAGAATAAAATATTAATAATAAATCTAGGTTTTCTAAATTTATTGTTTGAGTATGTGGTATGTATTTTCTTAAAACATTGTAAAGCTTTTCTATTCGACAGTCCCAGAAACTGATAGGTGCCATAGCGGGACTTTTTTATAGGTATTTTGCGAGGGTGCCATAGCGGGACCATACCATAGCGGAACTAACCCAATTAAAGCTACTTAGGTATGAAGATGATATACATCTACGTAAACAAAAAATATTTAAATAAATTAGGTAGTTTTTCCTTGTCATGAAATGAGTCAAATGACATATTTAACCAGTTTCAGAATTTTCTAAAACAGGAACTATGGCACTTATAGCTGCAGCGATAAGACTGAAATTTGGAGAAAAATACGACGATTCCAATGACGTTCCTAACTCAATTCGGCCATTTTACGACTTAGTGACTTTTCGCTCTACGGCGACGATATTTAAACTGGTTTGATCTCAGTGGTTATGGAACGGACTATAGCAAAACTTAACGTACTTCAGCTATTTAAACGCCTGCTCCCATGGAACCTGCCGTTCGGAGTGTCGGTGACCATAGCGACGGGGCTGGTCCTGCGGGACTACACGCAGCCGTGGGTGATGGCGCTCTTCGTCACTTTGGACAGGCCATTCATTAGCGTCCTGCTGTTCGCTCTCATCATCGGATGCATCAACATCGATGGTACGTTCTAGATAAATGTTGCTTGCTACATATTATGTTTTATAAATATTAGCTATTTAAACGTCTGCTAAGCATTCTTCATCACCTTGGACAGGCCGTTCATTAGCGTCCTGCTGTTCGCTCTCATCATCGGAAGTATGAACATCGATGGTACGCTCACACAGCCCAAGCTCTTTTACTTGGAATGTGGTTTGACTAAGTGTATTTTAGCGATCACCAACGTTAAGCAACGTTCGGTACGGTTTCTTCTGATGGGTTCTTCTGATGGGTGGCTGTAACCGAGCGCTGCCGCGGCTCGAATGAAATGTTAAATTGTAGGTTCCGGTTGTTTAACCGATTAGCCATGTCGACTAGGCTTTCAGGAACCTTAAAAACTGACACCACGGCCAGCCACCCGGCCTAAATGAACTTAGTTTAGTACAGACTGAAGTCAACAAATGTGAAGTTAGCTACAATGGGCGTAATATCCAATCCTTACTGAAGCTCACATAAAACTGCACGTTGATTGGGTTTCTCGCAGCTTATAGCTTGCTTCACATCCGTCGAATTGTATGATTCGGCCTATACTCATACCCATCGATTTTAATTTTCGGCTAAAGTTGTCAAAGTGTTGTTTACCAAACGGCTTGATTTATTTATGCACCTAATTACCTTGTAGTACGTATAACTGACGCACAAAAAATACATAAACAAGGAAATCGCATAAATTATGATTGTGCTTGTAATAGAATGTGTTGCTGTGTATCATTATGAACTTTTACTATTAAGGCCCTTAAATCGCGACTAAATTGTCTGTTTTCACTGACTTTCTACGCAATTTATGGAAGAGCTAATTTTGTTGCAAATTCAGGGCTGGTCACATAATAATTAATAAAATTATTTTGAGCGTAACATAAAATTATGTCGAACTCTTCAAAGTCGTAGAACACTTGCTCGATTAGGTAGCGCTTCAACCTGTTTTTAAAACTGTTGAGCCTCAGTGACCTTTTCAGGCAGTCGGTTGTAAACATCCGGTCCCATAACGTGCGTCAGCTTCCTAGACTTTGTGAGAGAGCGCGGTATGCTCACAAGCTTATTAGCTTTCCGGGTGTTGTAGGAGTACACATCGCTGTGTTTTTTAAATATGGCCAGGTTACATCTCACATAAACAGCCACCTGAAAGATCAGGATAGCCGGCAAAGTGAGAATTCCGAGCTCCATGCGTTAAACGGGGCTAGTTGCCCCTTTTCGCCACAACTAGACTACGCTACTGTTACCTTTATACCTATACAGTCCAATAGAATAACAAAAAAAAATATTTTGAGCGTATGCGAGAAAAAAACGATAAAGTAACTACAATGTGACCTGAGTAGGTACAACATAAGTATAAATGTTTTAGAATATAAGTACATAAGTAAGTATCTAAACAAATCTTGTAAAAAACATCTCAATCAGCTTTCGAACAAAATAGCAGCAACAAATAAAATTTATAAGTACATAGGACTTTTGATGTTAAATATTTTAGAACCTACCTAAAATCATCCCGATCATGTCAGCTTTCAAACAAAACATCACATCAATCAGTATCTACCTAATTAAAGTACCTAGGTACCTTTATTTATGCATTCGTTTAGGAGCTACAATGTCACAGACAAACACAATTCAATTATTTATTTATTTATTATCTACAAAAGTTTACAATATTTATACACATATTTAAGTAAACTAAAAAACCAACCATCTTACCACAAAAGTTTTACGCATGCTTTAGACAATGTTTAACAGTACATATTGCACGGTTAAAAATGTTTAATGCGTGTTTAAATCTTTTGTGGTAAGGCGGCAAGGGTTTATAGTAGTGTTAAGTTCTACGCACAACAACACAATTCAATTTATTTAATAAAAATGCAACTTACAGTCTACAATAATTCTAAACGTTACATTTTTTATACATATCTAGGTATCTCTATGAGATCAAAATTATTGAAATATAAAACTAGAATAAACATGTATGTTCAACATTAACAAGCATATCTTTACAATAACACACTAAGTATATTGGTATAGAAAGAAGCAACTATTAAAACTATGGCTAAGAACTTTTTACAGTTTCATCTGCTCATAGTACGGCAGAGTATTTTTAGCAATTGTTGCCAAATTGACAAATAAATTAACAAATAAACATACGATTAACTTTTGCAAGATTGGGAGCATAAATACTGTACTTTATGTACGGAATTTCACATTACTACCTTTAAGGGGAAGGAAAACATTTTGAGGCAACCTGCGCATGTCCGTAGATGAAATACGATGAGGTATGTGAATCGACCAACCACACTGGGCCAGCGTGGTGGATATGCCCCATTTACTCATAGTGGGTAGGCCTATGTTCAGCAGTAGTAGACTAATTAAAAGGCTTATACAGTACAGTCCCTCCTCTTCAGGTCGTTTGCTCACTGCTGAGCGTCGTGACTACCCGTCTCTGTGGTACTTCTTCGTTGACATAGGTAGGTTGGCCTACCTATAACGCGGTCACATTAACTCGACGCATCGCATTAATTTTTAAGCAATTTTTACTCGATCTTAATAAACAGGTAGAAACTTATCTTTTATAGATGTTGGATCGGAACCTTTCGTGCGGGAGTCCGGCTCGCACTTGGCCGGTTTTTTTTTGCACGCCGTACTTGAGCGCCAAAATAACGTCACATGGTCAAGCGTCTAGTTAATGTGACCGCGTTGTGTGTGTTACTTACCATCTCCGACGGTCTTCCGCTTGGTGTATGGTATGGCGTCAGATATGGTTATATCCAGTTCTTTTCTCATTTGATCGGACCATCTGATTGGGCTACGCCCCCTGGGTCTTTTCCCTCCCACCTTCCCGGTTACCATCTGCTTCTCCAGGCTTTCGAAGGGCTTACACGCGTACGCTTGTAAAAATCAATGCAATATATAATACACATATAATACAGACACAATACTCCCTAAACAGACAAGTGGTTGAGAATATCTTTGTTCTTTGGTACAGTACAGTACTGGACTTAAAAAACTTGTAACTTAAAAAAATGCAGGTGGTCAACGTAATTTCTTCGCGTGGCGAGGGTGGCGCGTGCCGGCGCGGCTCTCGCTGCCCGTGATGCTCTGTCATTGGATTGCCAACGTGGCCATCTGTGCTCGTCCGGCTGCTTACCACACGTCTGCATTCGACATGGTAAGTGGGTGTGTTTATCTTAACGTGCAAGTGTGTGTGCGCAAGCATTTCCGCAATACCGACTAAAGGTGCGTTTGGGTAGCCTACGGATAGCAAAATTAACAGTCAAAAACGCCAATAACGATCACATTCAGCATTCGTTTTGAAAATGCGTGAGCAAAAGTGGCATTTTAACTGTTTTCATTCACTGTTCGGATAGCTCAAAAACAGTTAAATATGCCATCGAGAACTGCCACTTTTGACCCACATGCGGAGCTGGGTTCTTAGTGATCGTTTTCTTACATTTAGATTTTGACGTTTTGGGTTCGTTTTGGATAGTGAGAAAAAATATTATTGACGAAATGAGCGGAATTTCCAAACCAACCGTTTACATCAACGCTTATTTTGCAAATACCATCAAGCCTAACACGAACGCATCATAAAACATGCAAAGACGGAACACCCCACGGTTTTTAGTGAGTACAACGCCATTAGGTGGGATTCCCACATAACCATTGGTACCATAATTGCATACCCATTTACCTCCCCCGGTATTTTCTCTGGGGGAAAAAAGGTATTGGGGCAACATACATGGGACTCTAACCATTCACTGAAAGGGAGCCGGAAAAGACGACGCGGAATTGCCACGTTGTCGTAAGCAGCTGTAACGTAGAACGTAAAGAGTAAAGAGCTGGGAGCTCCGGGATCTCTATGGAAATAAGCTAATAATATGCTAAGCGAGCATAAAGCCACCGAAGGGGGGTCTGCTACTAACCACTCAACTTTTATCATCTAACCAATTCCTCCTCAATCTGTTACTTCTTGACAATCTTAATAAGAAAAATGTTGTTTCAGTTTATCGACTACCTGGCGACTGTGTTCTACGGCTATGCGATCTCAGTTCCCGTGGCTCTGTTGGTGGAAATACCGGTTCAAAGGTTCTTCGGACAAATATTTTAAAAATGAAATAAAATATGTACAGAATGGTAGATTATGCACCGAGTGAATAAAACAGTATCTTACATAGGCGCCTTCTTCTTTGTGTGCTCTGTCTTCTTCCCAATACACATGCCTATTCTAAATTACTTATTGGTAGAAGTTACTCGTATAATGCTCTAACGCTTTTGCGTTGTAAATATATTAAACCCGATCATAGAGGGTCACCCTTCGTGGGTAGGCCTAAGTCCTGCAGTGGAGTATTAAAAAGGCTGATACAGATCATAGAGGCGCCATCGCAATTATATTAGCTAAATAGCATAGTTCTGTTTCTTTTTCACCTTAGGCATTCGATAGAGAAAACGTTTTTTACGTTGACGCCTCTGTAATCGGGCTTATTATATTATGCTTAAGTCTGAGCATAATAAAAAAATTACGATCTTTTGAACTGTTTTTTTCTATCATTATAAAAAAAATCAATAAAAAAACGAAAATATATGTATAACTAAACTGAAACATAATATAACTTCATTAATTCTAGCTAATATATTTAGACATATTAGGCCCAATTATGAAGACACCATCTTAATTATTATAACTATTTAGACTATTTCTGTTCATTTTTTACTTCAGGCATTCGATAGAGAAAACTCATTTTAAGTTGCTATTAAATTTATGATGCCCTTCATAATTAGGCCTAATAATTCGGTAAGTTTGTAAAAAATCTAAAAATGTAAAATTCTGCTTTCTGTAAGAGACATCAAAATTTAATGTTTTCACGCTCGCTGCGCTCACGCTTTATAAAGGTGAAGTGTTTTTTTTGTAATCAAGTCACTTCTCATCTCTTATTATGTTGAAACAACACATTATTATTAGGTAGATAGAATTCAAGATTATAAGTGAACAGCGGAGCGCGATTGTTAGTTAGAAATAGGATGTTTTGATTTTAGATACTAAATAAAGTCGAAGTCATTTTATTCATAAACATAATTTACAAGTCAACAAATATATAAACAATAATATAATCACTAATAATGTCAATTAATAGAATTGTACATAGTACTATGATCTTTGAACTCTTCAAAGTCATAGACGACTTGCTCGATTAGGTAGCGCTTCAACCTGCTTTTAAAACTGTTGAGCCTCAGTGACCTTTTCAGGCAGTCGGTTGTAAACACCCGGTCCCATAACGTGCGTCAGCTTCCTAGACTTTGTGAGAGAGCGCGGTATGCTCACAAGCTAATTAGCATTCCGGGTGTTGTAGGAGTACACATCGCTGTGTTTTTTAAATATGCCCAGGTTACATCTCACATAAACAGCCACCTGAAAGATCAGGATAGCCGGCAACGTGAGAATTCCGAGCTCCACGCGTTAAACGGGGCTAGTTGCCCCCTTCGCCACAACTAGACTACGCCACTGTTACCTATACAATCCAAATCCAAAACAATGGTCAATAAGGTTCACATTTTCGACAAGCGGCTGAACGACCTAAGAATGTTCTCCCGCGCGGGTTATCACTTACTTACGTTTAATATTTTCAAGCGAAATGACGTTGACATCGGCACTTAAATTTTTGTTAATTAAATGAAAGACGTTTCATTTTTGTTCCATTTGAAAGAGATTTACTTGTTAGTCTTTACTCTATATTTTAGTACCTAATTGATTATTTTAGAAAATGAACTTGAAAAGTGTTTCGATACTTGTGTTTTAAGGTTTAGTGAAACAGGACCAAGCTCTGTATTCAGGTATGATTTAAAATTAGAAACAAACCTTTCTATGAAGTTTGCCTACAAGCCCAAATTCGGTTGTTAAATATTAATTTATCGTAGAATACTGTTATATCTATCTATCAGCCATCCTCTGCTGGATATAGGCCACCCTCCATCAGCACCGGTGGACCGGTGGACCGGTTGGAAGTGTCTTGCATCTAGCGCGATTCTGCGGTCATAAGGTTATCTGTCTACCTCGTGTGTGGGTGGACGTCCTACGCTGCGCTTACCGGTACGTGGTCTCCACTCGAGAACTTTACGACCCCATCCGTCATCCGGTACTTCGTGCTATGAGCTCTGCACACTGCCATTTCAACATGCCAATCTGCTGGGCCATGTCGGTAACTTTGGTTCTTCTAAGGATTTCCTGGCTTCTAATGCGATTTCGCAGAGAGACTCCGAGCCCTTTTAAAATTGACTAAATAAAATTATTTAAGGATAAAATGCTTTAAGGGGAGAAATAGTAGATAATGGCGCCGAAAGATTAAAGCTGTTTGGACACTGAGCATTAGGGTTGCTACACACATATTCCGTTCGGCACGTTCGGCACTGACCAAACGGTAAACTTTTACCGAACGGTTAAATCGAATATGTGTAAATGAATTCGGCTCGGCAAATGCCGAACGTGCCGAACGGCTTTCGTTAGACACAAAATAGTTCGTTTTGTGTGTAATAGCTGATTCGGGTCGGCTTTGTCGTTCGACAAAATATCCTGCCAAGCCGAATGTGAATGGGTCGGCAGTCGGCACTCGAACATAATAATGTGTGTCTGTGTAGCAAACCTAACAGTAGCAGAGTTACTCTAGGTAGGTACAGGTATTTTCCGAGCGCAGATTGGAGTTATGTAGAGGCTTGAATGCAGGGAGTCCAATTTCATTTCATTAAAGAAAAAAAAACCGGACAAGTGCGAGTCAGGCTCACACATCGAGGGTTCCGTACAAACACGTTGTTAAAATAATTAAAAACTTGTTTTAGCATGTGCTAATGAAGTTATTTTAAATGATACCTTACATGATACGATTCTCACTTTGAATTTTGAACCCATATTTTGTGAATTTTGAGGCTCTATTTTTGTGTGACTTAAATAAAAATGTACAGTTTTCAGATTTATTCCTATATGTGTACCCTGAGACAATGTTTCTCGCCAAATTTCATAGTTCTATGTCAACGGGAAGTCCCGTGTAGGTTTTGATGTTTGTGAGTGTCGAAATATGCGGTTTTTTAGGACATAAACCGCTCTAACTTTTTTGAACGATAACTGAGAAGTTTTCTTTTACACAACTGCAAGAGACTATAGATATACGTATACGGTTTAAATTTCAACTCGATATCTTTACGCGTTCTCGAGATAAATAGTCTTGACATACACACAGACGGACAGACGGACAACAAAGTGACCCTATAAGGGTTCCGTTTTTTCCGTTTGAGGTACGGAACCCTAAAAAAATAAAGACAAAAAGAAAGGACGAAGATGTACCTATGGAGCTTGGGCCATGACCTTGTACTATACCTAAATAATTATTAGCATTAAAAGTATTTGTGATGATTTTAAATTAGGTAAGATAATATTTTCCTGTCAATATAATTAGGAATGACATTGCTCGAAAAATATGGTGGCTAAATAAACAAAAATCAATTAAATAAGTGTTTTTTACAGTAGGTAAGTACATAAGTAAAATGCTTATTTTTGCACCTCATTTGATTGACCTTTTTAAGCCTAAACTGCATCATGGTACAAAGTCTGAGCCTACGGTGAAATACCTATCGTCTTTAAAACACTAAAGAATATAAAAAATTGTCCATTAAAATGATTGCAAATAAATAAATATTGGGGGGCATCTTACATACGGTCTCAGATTGAAAATATTATAACCAAAAATTATTATGTAAATGAAGGAAATATTAGGTGGATAGATAGATATAGATATATATTCTTTATTGTTAACACAAAGAGCACAAATAACACAGATAACAAAAACATTAAATACTATAGCGTGTAACAAGAGGCGGCCTTATCGCTAAAAGCGATCTCTTTCAGGCAACCTTTAGGTACCTAGTAGTGATAAAATGTTGAAATGAAAATAAATAACGACATTTCCGCAACGTAATTGAAATTTAAATAAAATCACGATTAGTTGTGGGTTATTAAAGGTGATATTACGATTATTTAAGTACCTACCATACATTTCGTCGCGGGTGAACGATATTTTTCTATGGAACATTTTTTTTGAGTTTTGACAAAACAAATAAATCTTGATAATTTCACGAGAACTGACACCAAGTTTAGTTAGTAACCTTAGGGCAACGCTGGTCATCGATTGTTTACTCGAAATTGAATTACATGGTAAACCTTGTATATAACGTTAGTTGTCCCGGATATGTTTTTTTACATTTTTCGTCAAAAATTGAAAGTCAAGTGTCGCGTAAAAATTCCGTCTGTCCGTCTGTAGGTCCGTCCGTCCGTGTGTCAAGACCTAATCAGCAGTTCCATAATGTTTTGACTTCGATAATGTCGATTGATGAAGTTTTATTTTGTCGATTTCAATTTGCAATTTTGTACGGGAATGATAATGGTAGGTCACAGAAGAGAGAAGGAGGTAGGTATTGTACTTTTAAGTTTTAACATAATTATCTGGTTTAACCGACGTCCAAAAAGGAGGAAGTAGTTAACTTTCGAGACCGTTTAATTATTTTTTTTAAAATTACAAATAAATTATTTTTTGCAACAAATAGCATGACCGACTTCACCCGTGTCATAGACAAAAGTACGTGTACAGAATTATTACATATTATAAAACAAAGTCGCTTTCCGCTATCTGTCCCCATGTATGCTTATATCTTTAAAACTACGCAACGGATTTTGATACAGTTTGATTTAATAGATATAATAATTCAAGAGAAATGTTTATCTGTATTATACACATGTGAGAAGCCGGGGCGCATCGCTAGAACGCAAATATTATGCACGGATCGATGTAACATTTTTTACATTATTGTTGAGTTGTCAAAAATGGCTTAGCCGACTTCGATAAAATTTAAATGGGTCCAATTTCGAAGTATACTCTTTCCAATAAAAAAGAATTATTGAAATCGGACTACTACGAAAAAAGTTATGCGTGGTCATAATCACAGTCACATAACAAAAAAATATATATACGCGTCGAATTGTAGTTACAGAGCCTCCTCCGGTGGTTCGTCGGTCAAAAATTAATTCAAACTTATATATTTAATGTACCGATACCAGGCACGTCTTAATCCTAGTGAAGTTGTTATTAAACTTGTTTAAACCTACACCTTAAGTTCTAATGAAAGCTCGGGCTTATCTTTGCTGACACTGCGTCTGAGTTGCGGAATGCCGTGGCGTGATATCGCGTGGGTAGACACAGTATCAACATAGAGGCTGGTTTGGGGAACGTTCTATGTTCGTCTGTATGTATTTTTTTTGTGTTTGTTATGTTAACAAAATAAGAAAAGTCAACAATAATTTCAAAATTGTCTACTTCAATAGGCTAAATGACATTTATTTTATGTCGTCTTGTAACAGCTTACCATAAACATAGCCGATTAACGAAAACAAAGATAAAATCAACGTAGAAATAAAGAAGTTACAAGCATTTTATTTTCTTGCTAGACAAAAAGCGCACTATGGCAGAATATGACGTAACGGCACGTAGGTACCTAAGTGTCATACATTCGCCATACTATTTTATGCTTTGTGGGAAAGGGACAAAGCATCCCCTCTTAATCCCTGGATTACTAGATTAGCCAATTTTTTTTTTTTTTTTTTTTACGAATCATTATTAATTGCAGAACTGTAATCTTAATACTTTTAATTAATTCAATACTATAGTCAACTACTCTATTCGAGCGAACTATTCGAACTTGGCACACGATGGAAGTCGGTTTTGCCATTTTTAGGGTTCCTTACCTCAAACGGAAAAAACGGAACCCTTATAGGTTCACTTTGTTGTCCGTCTGTCCGTCTATCCGTCTGTCCGTCAGTATGTATGTCAAGACTCTTTATATCGGGAGCGCGTAAAGATATCGAAGTGAAATTTAAACTATATACGTATATCTATGGTCTCTTGCAGTTGTGTAAAAGAAAAAAATTCTCAGTTATCGTTTAAAAAAGTTAGAGCCGTTTATGTCGTAAAAATCGCAAATTTTGACACTCATAGAAATCAAAACCTACAGGGTACTTCCCGTTGACATAGAACTATGAAATTTGGCAAGAAGCATTGTCTCAGAGTACACATATAGGAATAAATCTGAAAACTGTATATTTTTAATTAAATCACAAAAAATAGGGCCTCAAAATTCACAAAATATGGGTTCAAAATTCGAAGTGATTAAATCGTATCATGTAAGGTATCATATAAAAGAACTTCATTAGCACATGCTAAAACAGGTTTTTAATTATTTTAACAATGTGTAAAAAAAACTTTTTTGTCAATGGTTATAGTATAGAGATTTTAACAACTTACTTCCCAATTTTGTGAAATTTACTGGATTTGTACGGAACCCTCGATGTGCGAGCCTGACTCGCACTTGTCCGGTTTTTTGCGAAATATCTCTTACCTATATTGTAAAATAAAATCATGCATGCGAGAATAAACAATACCGACTCGTATATTGGACGGTAACTAGTTCGTGTTTCACGACCGCATTGCCTCTCGGCAATCGCAGGTTCTCTAAAAATTAGCTAAAATTAGCAGTATTCAAGGACGAGTTACTAAAACAACGCCATATTTCGTTATTCACCTTACGCTTAGAAACAAGATTCTTTTTTTACATACCTAGTGTGTGAGTTTGAATGAGGGAATGAAATAGTCTCTATATTCATGGAAACAAACCGATTGCGAGTTTTACGGCTGTACAACGCCATCTATGTGTTCCATCAAGCTATTTATGTTGTCAACGGGGTTGAGTGGGCCGAAAGGGGTGGCTCCCCACAAGCGGGGTCCCTAGTCGCCCGTCCTCGCAGACAGTAAGGGTACTCGCACCCTGCAAACATCAAAATTTAAATTTAAGAAAAAAATCTTATATACTTTCTGTTGAATATGGGCACATGTATGTGACACTAAATTATAATAAAGTATTCTCATCAAATTTTGAGATGTTGTACATGGCAACACTCTCTCTTCCCTTTTACGTCTTTTGCCCTGTTGGATCGACAACTAAAATATTACTAGATTATTGTGTGAATTAATTACATCCCATTTATTGTGTGATTTAAAGAGATTGAATATTATACTCGTATATATGAGATTACCTTTCTATTGAATAAAAGGTTTTTCCTATCACCACAAGTTGTGTATCTTTGATCTGCACTCGCCACGTGCTACTGTGCGTTCTCCTCCACTCTGCTGCTGCTTCACAACATATATCAAAACAGGTGATGTGCCCAGGAATAAAAGTGCAGATTAAGATCAAAGAAATAACAAATATCTTACCACGAGTTGTGATTCTTATTGCGTTTGCTGTCATAACCTCAAAGATGGCTGAACCAGTGATGCTACCTGGTGGCGTATGTCACTCGAATCAAACTAACGAAAGTGGCCTGCGAATTGAAAAGCTTGATGGAATCGCAAACTTCACGTCATGGAAGTTCTCAATGCGAAATATTTTGATATTGGAAGGTCTTTGGAGTGCAATATCAGATGATTCTGACGTGATCAGATCGGAAAGAGCTTTAGCTCGAATCTCGCTAAGCATTAAACCGACACTTTATCAACTACTGTACGGAATTACTACAGCAAAGGCAGCTTGGGAAAAGCTGGCCTCCATATATGAAGACAAGGGACTATTCAGGAGAGTTAGTCTACTAAGGCAATTACACAGAGTTGAGTATGTACAATCAGCTAATATGACTGCATATATAGATAGTATATTCACGATTGTACAGCAATTAGCTGAAATTGGCAAGAATATTGAAGACCCGGAAATCTCAGAAATAATGTTGAGTGGTCTGCCAGCTGAATTTGATACTTTAGTGTCTACTCTGGAAACCGCATCAATCACCAAGGAGCTTACTTCAGAGCTAGTGAGAGCTCGACTTCTACAGGAAGAATACAGAAGAAAACAAGTCAACGAAGGAAACGGAAGCTCGTCTGCATTCATATCTAAAAGAATTACAAGAAGAAAAACATGCTATTATTGTAAAAAGGCGGGACACGTAATGGCTCAGTGTTTCAAGAAAAAGAGAGATTTACAACACAAAAAAGAAGATAATAAAGAGCAAACCATGGTTGCTTCGGCATATCTAGCTGCGAGTACATCCTCTTCAAAAGCTGAATTTATAATTGATAGTGGCTCGACCTCGCATATGATGAAAGACAAGAGCGTTTTGTATAATATAAGAACATGTAATACAGAGATTAACTGTGCTGATAAGATGACTAAATTACAAAGCAATGATGTTGGTGATATGCGTGTAAGTTTTAAAAATTATTCGAAAGTGTTAAAAGATGTGATGTATGTGCCTCGTTTGTCTGAAAATTTGCTGTCCGTAAGTAGGTTGTGTGAACAAGGGATGAATGTTGTCTTTAGTGGTGATGGCTGTTTTATTTATGAAAAGTGCACTGTTTATGGCAAACCTGTTATGTCTGCAAAATTGTGTAAAGGTGTATACAGAATGGAAAGTATTTTTGCAAAGGAGCAGTCGTTGGCTGTCCTACATAAAGTGCAGGAATCACAGACTGCAAAGTTAGCTTCATCAAATAGTGAGAATGTTGATGTATGGCATCGACGGTTAGGACACATCAG
The DNA here is from genome assembly GCA_949316475.1 of Hypomecis punctinalis. NCBI lineage: Eukaryota > Metazoa > Arthropoda > Insecta > Lepidoptera > Geometridae > Hypomecis > Hypomecis punctinalis. The sequence goes on from OX438795.1 coordinate 26,988,538, forward strand.
TATGAAAGGTTTAAGTTCTTTGAGAGAATGTGTGGCGCGTAATGTCTCATTTCAGGTAACTGATGACAAACTTCAACCTTGTATAGCGTGCCTCGAAGGCAAGCCTGTGGCCAAGGCTTACCCGAAAAGCCAAGCGAGACGTGCCGGCCAGTGTCTAGAACTAATACATTCTGATGTCTTTGGTCCTGTGAGTGATGAAAGCTGGGGTGGCGCAAGATACTTACTTACCTTTACGGATGACTACTCGAGGAAGACGTTTGGTTATCTAATGAAGAGAAAATCAGAGGTAATGTCTTATTTCCTTATGTTTAAGGCGATGGTCGAAAAGCAGACAGGTTTGAAGGTGAAAAGCTTGCGTTCTGACAATGGGGGTGAGTACTGCAATGCCAGTCTTAAGAGATTTCTTCAGGATGAAGGAATAGTTCACCAGTTAACGGTACCGTATGGTTCTCCGCAGAATGGCGTCGCGGAACGCCTTAATAGGTTATTATTAGAGAAAACAAGGTGCATGCTGCGGCAATCTGGTCTTTGCAACCGTTTTTGGGGAGAGGCAGTAATGGCTGCTATCTATTTGAAGAATCGTAGCCCCAGTACGGCGTTAGCAGGACAGTTACCGGAGGAAGTTTGGTCTCGACAAATTGTTTGTCTCGGACATCTTCGTGTGTTTGGCTGCATAGCGTATTCTCTGCTGCCGGAGCCTACTCGTACAAGTAAGTTGAACGCTAAAGCTAAAATGTGTATCTTTGTTGGTTATTCTGAAAATGTTAAAGGATACCGACTTGTAGAGCCATCAAATCCAACGAAGGTATTTTTGTCTAGAAATGTGAATTTTCTAGAAGACAAGTTTTATAGGGATTTTAAATGTAATGACATTAGTGGAACTGACATTTATTTTAATAGTGAATTGGTAATTCCTATTGTTCAGTATAATAATGAATTGAATTCTGACAATGAAACTATGAATTCGGTTAAGTCAAATGGTGCAAATGTGTTGAATTCTGACAATGAAACTATGAATTCTAAGCATTCAAATGCTGATAAATCTAGTCATGATATAAACGAATCTTTAGATAATAGTTATAAGAATCATACTTATGAATTTTCGTATGAATTCACAGATGCAGAATCAGGCGACGATGACTGCGAGAGACACAGTGAGGGTGAGCAGACCTCAGCTGAGCTGGAGCTTTCCGAGGAGCTGGAGAAGCAGCCGGCGTCCGGTGGAGAGACAGCAGTTCGAGGGGAAGGCGCGACTAGTGGAACAGAGGCTTCTGTCACTGTCGGCGACCGGCCCATTCGCAGTAACCGTGGTAAACCACCACTAAGGTATGGAGATTTTGAATTAAGTATGTTCGCCGATTCTATACTCGATGAGCCTCAGTCTTACGAGGAGGCTATTGCATCTACAAACTCTAGAGAATGGCAAAAAGCCATGCAGGTAGAGTATAACTCATTAGTACAAAATGGAGTTTGGAAATTAGTGGATCGACCCACAGATAAAAATGTAGTGAAATGCAAGTGGATTTACAAAGCAAAGCATGATGTGTCAGGCAATTTTGATAAATTTAAAGCTCGCTTAGTTGCTCGCGGCTTTAGTCAACTGGAGGGTGTTGATTATTCAGATACGTTTTCGCCTGTCGTACGTCATTCAACTTTGCGAATTTTATTTACACTGGCAGTTCAGTATAATATGTCTATAGAACATATTGATATCACTACGGCTTTCTTAAATTCTGACCTAAATGAAATTATATATATGGAGCAACCGCCAGGATTTGTGACTGAAGAGACTAAGGTGTGTATGTTATTAAAGAGTATATATGGTCTGAAACAGGCTAGTCGCATGTGGAATTTGAAAGTGCAAGAGGTACTTAGTAAAAATGGATATGTACAGAGTAAGTGTGAACCCTGTGTGTACATGAAGAAGAATGAAAGGGATTTCACCATCATAGCTTTGTACGTAGACGATTTCTATGTCTTTACAACTACTACTACCAAAGAACTGTTTAATTTACTAGAAAAACACTTTGATGTTAAGCACCTCGGTTCACTAATTAGTTGTTTGGGCATGCGTGTAACTAGAAATAAGAATGTTTTAATTTTAGACCAATATGAATACTTAAAACGATTACTTATAAGATTTAATATGTTAGATTGTAAGTATGTTTCCACACCTATGATTTCAAATTCAAAACTTAATGTAACTTCAGACACGGAGACTTTAGATGATTGTATTTATCAATACAGGCAATTGGTTGGCTGTCTTAATTACCTATCTGTATGCACACGTCCAGATATAACTTATAGCGTCAGTCAGCTGAGTCAATATTTATGTAATTTTGATAAAAGTCACTGGATAGCAGCTAAACGTGTGTTAAGATATTTAGCTGGTACTATGGAATATGGCCTTTGTTTTTATAAGAGTGACAATTTGAATATAAACGCTTATGCTGATGCTGACTGGGGAAATAGTGTTGATAGGAAATCATACACAGGTTACATAGTGAAATTAGGTTCAAATGTTGTGAGCTGGGAATCAAAAAGCAAAGTTGTGTAGCTTTAAGTAGTACTGAAAGTGAATATTTAAGTATTTCGACAGTCTCCAAAGAATTGTGTTTTATTAAGAATTTATTGAGCGAAATGTCTTTCGAACCTTTACTTATGGAGATATACAATGATAATCAAAGTGCTCAAAAATTGTTATTGGCAAAACAATATTCACATAAACGTACTAAGCATATCGACATTCGATATCATTATGTAAAAGATCTTATACAGAATAATGTTATTGCTGTTAAGTACCTATCAACTGATAAGATGCCAGCCGATATACTAACAAAACCACTAGGCTCTGTAAAGCATCATCATTTTGTTAAAGAATTGAATTTAATTAAAATGCAAGTATGTGCTTAAAATGTTGGAATATGATGCTATGTTATGTTTGTTTGCATATAATGTAATTATTGATGCCTGTATAGGATAAGTGTTTTTTAATATTTGATATGAACAACCGTTTAGTTATAGCATGTGTATTGTGTAACTATTTTTTTTTGTGTTGTGTAGACATAAAGATTAAATGTTCATGTCATTGTTATTAAATGTTATGTAAAGTCAATTAAAGTAACTGTAGAGTCACTTGGTTTCTGAAATGCATAGCATTGTGTAGAATCATTTTTGGAAATGTTAATTGATAAGTTTCTGGAAATGTTGAGCATAGTGTAACAGTCATTTCAGATGCAATTAGTTATTGTTCAGGTTATAAAATCTGATGAGAATAAGGGGAAGTGTTGAATATGGGCACATGTATGTGACACTAAATTATAATAAAGTATTCTCATCAAATTTTGAGATGTTGTACATGGCAACACTCTCTCTTCCCTTTTACGTCTTTTGCCCTGTTGGATCGACAACTAAAATATTACTAGATTATTGTGTGAATTAATTACATCCCATTTATTGTGTGATTTAAAGAGATTGAATATTATACTCGTATATATGAGATTACCTTTCTATTGAATAAAAGGTTTTTCATATCACCACAAGTTGTGTATCTTTGATCTGCACTCGCCACGTGCTACTGTGCGTTCTCCTCCACTCTGCTGCTGCTTCACAACATATATCAAAACACTTTCCACAAAGACTAAAATTAAATAACCTACTTAAGCAAAAAAGAAAAAAAGGAATACTAAAACTCAAAGTAAAAAAAAAAAACACAAAATAAAACCTAGTCTTAAAGCCCAAGCAAAGGGGAACCTGGCTAGAATGCTGGCGGCATTGCCTCGCCGAATACCAATACCATAGACAAAAAAGTACACTTTTTTGTCTATGCCAATACTCAGCTTTTGGACAAAATAGATGTCAGCTCTCTGGTCACGTGTCACCTCTACCCAACGCCTGGCCAGATCTTTGTACAAAATATGAGCGTCCGGCCCCCATGGACCTAAAGTCTCAACCAGCCACAAAATGGTGCATAGGTAAATTAATAAAAAAAATACAAATACTTAGTAGAGGACAACTTACACTCGGTATCTGGCCCCAAACTTAAGTAAAACTTGTGATATGGTGGAAACTCATATAGGTAGAACTTTTTTTTAAATACAATACCAACTAATAAAGACCTCCGCCTATCTCGCTCTTGTTTTCGATTTCGTTCATACTCGTTTGTAAATTTTATTAGAATTTTGATATAAAATAATCTTGCCAAATATAATTATCAAAATCAGTTGATACAACTTAAGCAACGCTACAGTAAATTTTCCCTTTTTTGAAGAAAATACTGCCGGAAAAATAAAAATCGCCGATGACAAAAAAAAATATACCTACTTACTTATGTATGAACCCTAGTACTAAGATTCATTGTAAAATTTAATGTGACCTGTAGAAGAGAATTAATATCCGGGCAGACGAAAGCGAAATGATCAAGTTAAAACTGAGACTGTCTTTCAGTTCGTTTGCTCGATTAATAATTCAATGCTCAGGCACTCTGCCGGTTGATACCGTGTCCAACATGCTGGCGGCAATCAACCATATTATTATTAGTGCAGTAGGCTCAGAGCAAATAAAAACATCAAGAGTGTACGTCGTTAAACAGTCAAGGGAAGCCGGTTTTTATTTTATACATGTGTGAGTGCGTCACTGCCGCGCCGCCATAGTTCGACTGACAAGCCAAGGCGTAGTTTCCTTGTACGTTGATGTGTGTGTAATTGTCTTTACACGGCGAGGCGTAGTTTTGGTCGGCCTCACTTGTTTGTTCACAACATTCTCTCTTGATTTTTTTATTTGCTCTGAGGCAGTAGGTACAGAATTTAGCCTTGCACTAAATTTCCGATCCATTTTTTTTATTTTGTTGGGTTTTACTTACTGAGTATTACAGGTAGCGGCGTGTCAGTGTAGGGTACTGTGGAGGGGACGGCTATGCGCATGGCGATCGCCATACTAAACCCATGCGCAGCCATCCCCTCCACACTTCGCTCAGCGCCAAACTTATTATGCCGCTACCTGGGGTCTTATTGTGTAAGCGCTCGTTCGGCTTGGCTTTTTCTCCTGCTCGCGTCAGTTACTCACGCCACGAGAGCGAGCGAGAGGAAAAGCGAAGCAAAACGTCAGAGCGCTTACACAATAAGGCCCCAGTACCTTACTGTGCATAAAATCACAAAATGTGGACAGATCCAAGTGGCGCTTCAAACGCCATTTTGAAAAAAAGTTTCTGGCCGATATCTCGGAAACTATACACTTTAGGACAAACTATTGAGAGCATTATAATAGTAAATAAAATTTTGCATCTTTAAGGCGAGGCTTTCCGAGAACTTTAGGTATTTAGGCTAGCACAGGCGTCAATTTTGCAACCTAGGTATAAACTTTTTTGTAAAACTTACCGTTTACGATTTATAGCCCGATTAATAAACCAGACGTAGAGTAAGTAGACGCAGGAAACTTTTAGAAGGCTAGCAGGGAGGCCTTTGCCAAGCATTGGACAATGCATTCTGAACATAAACTTTTTGTGATGTTTTTAGACAGTTAATTACTAAACAAACTAGTTTTTCATTTTTGGTGTTCTATACCTCACAAACGGTACACCAAACAAAAATATTGCAATAAACATAACATTCATTCAAAATCCCTATTCAAAGATACCCCACACAAGGATCGAAAAAAATATTTAAAAATATTTCACCCATACATTACATGTACCAAAAAAGCCGTGGTGGTCAAGAGGTAGTGACACCCGCCTTACAATCGTGAGGTCGTGGGCTCGAATCCCCGGTCCCGTACCAATGAGTTCTTTGGAATTTATGTACGGAATTTCACACCACAGGCTTTTCGGTGAAAGAAAACATCGTGAGGCAACCTGCATACGTCCTTAGAAGAAATTCGATGGCGTATGTGAATCCACCAACCCGCACTGGGCCCGCGTAGTGGATATGGCCCAATCACCCTTCGTGGGTAGGCCTACGTCCTGCAGTGGACTACTAAAAAGGCTGGTACAGTACAGTACATTACATGTATGGGAGCTACAATTTCAAATAAGTAGGTACATAATTTTGAAATTTTCAGGTATTCGAAATTTTATTGTGATCTATGCTATAACTATCATAATGTTATAGGTGTTTCATACAAATTGATGCATAAATGTGGAAATTATAAGGCTTTGTGTTATTCGGCCGGACAGACGGACACAACGAAGTTATTAAGGGGTTCCTCGTTTTACTACGGAACCCTTAATGACTCGGCTGGGCAGCGTTCGGAAAATTGCGTAGCGTCTTCTCGTCCGATATACCTCAGTGCTTCAAATCGAAAGTGTTCGACCAGTGTAACACACACTGCCAGTGATGACTTATGGCACATTAACGTGGCCTCTCACCATGGGCTTTATTAGTAAGCTCCAAGTAGCTCAACGAGCTATGAAGAGGGCTATGCTCGGAGTCTCTCTCCGAGATCGAATCAGAAATGAGGAGATCCGTAGAAGAAATAAAGTTACCGACATAGCCCAATGGATTTGCAAATTGTGCTGGATGCAAGCCGCTTCCGACTGGTCTTATTGGAGATCCATAGGGGAGGTCTATATCCAGCAGTGGAATTCTTATGGCTGATGGACAAAGTCTTGTATTTAGTGGTAGTTAAAAAAGACCCTATAAAAAAAAACTTATTTAATTTATCCTGAGTATTCTACTTTTACATTCTACTCGTACATGTTTTCAGAGAAAGACGAAGCACTTCTTCCGAATCTATTTCACCTGGACGACCACGACCGCTGCCTTCTGCAGCCCGGAGGTCTCTACTGCCTCGGGGAGTTCGACCTAACTCCGATAGGAACAAGTCTCGTGTATGAAAACATAAAGGTACTGTTACATACCTATCTCAACCTATGTTTTATGTTTGTGAAAATTTCACATAGCAATATCTACAAACTCATCATCATCATCATCATCATCATCATTTCAGCCATAGGACGTCCACTGCTGGACATAGGCCTCCCCTAATGATTTCCAATAAGACCGGTTGATAGCGGTTTGCATCCAGCGCGATCCTGCGGTTCTAATAAGGTCATCCGTCCACCTTGTGGGTGGACGTCCTACGCTGCGCTTGCCGGTACGTGGTCTCCACTCGAGAACTTTTCGACCCCATCGGTCATCAGTTCTCCGCGCTATGTGCCCTGCCCATTGCCACTTCAACTTGCCAATCCGCTGAGCTATGTCGGTAACCTTGGTTCTTCTACGGATCTCCTCATTCCTGATTCGATCTCGCAGAGAAACTCCGAGCATAGCCCTCTCCATGGCTCGTTGGGCTACTTGGAGCTTACTAATAAGGCCCATAGTGAGAGACCACGTTTCTGTGCCATAAGTCATCACTGGCAACACACACTGGTCGAAAACTTTCGACTTGAGGCACTGAGGTATGTCAGACAAGAAGACGTTACGCAATTTTCCAAACGCTGCCCAACCGAGTTGGATTCGGCGATTGGCCTCTTTCTTGAAGTGTTCTTGAAGTTCTACAAACTCAGTGGCTTCCAAAAGCGGACAAGCGTTCCGTAGGCAGACCACTTGCACGATGAGTCGACCCTTTGCGGGTCGTTCGTGGATGAGACTAGCCCAAAATAGGGAACAATGGCACAAGAGAGCGGACGCTTAGATACAGTAGTAGTAAAAAATGTAGGATTTACATTATACCTACAATACACACTTAATTTTAAAATAAAGTGTCAATATATCAAATAAGTATTTTCAACTCTTTTTCTCAAAGAATAATGTTTCATAATTAAAACAACATTTTGTTCCAGAGATATAATTCGAACAACCCGGGCACGTTTAACCGTTCTCAGCTTTACCGCGGCTACTGCGTTAGCTTACGCTGTCCTAACTCTAGAAAAAACGCATCGCTACGCTTTGAACATTGTGTAGACAAGCGTGCGCGGCGCTACGGTCTCTCCGCACGCCTACGCAAGCTGCAATACTGCACTACGCAGCAACAGCACGTGGCAAAAGTGCAGCAACTGCCCGACGCGGCACAGCAAGTCTTTCTGCGAGTTGTTTATTCTATTCTAGCGCTAAATTTTGTCGGAACTGTATATGATGTTGCGACTAGAGATGACAGAAAAAGTAAGATACCAATAAAGAAATCTTCGCATAGGTAGTTATCAAGGGCGTGTTAAAAAATATGAACGTCCTAAGCTCAACAACTAGAGAACATAACGCTCAAAAATTGTGTTTTAGTATCTCGACCCCGAGCTACATTGTAAAGTTGTTTTAGAAAAGAATTTCATTAGGACACACACAATGAATTTCATACGAATAACATTAACATTTTTTTGTGTGAGAGAAAATATAACTAAAATATTAAGACGATATCACTTCTTATAATTCGCGCTACACAAGTCGGCGGATGAGAAGTTAGCCATAGATGACACTCATCCGCTAATGTGCTACAATGCCGACGCAAGTAGCGCAGTGGTGAGCGCGGGCGTAGGGAGCGCGAGGGAGGCATGTGGTTGGCCGGCCTGCATACCCCAGCGTCTCGTCTCTCTGGCTCCCGCGCATACCTATAATCATTTTCCCTTTTGTGCAGCGTTCTGCGCCTAGCTTCCCATCCGCCGACTTGTGTGGCGCGGATTATATCTACTGCTCCTTTAACCTTTTAGACCCAACTGAATTTCGTCTAGCTGTCAGCTTACGCTTGGGTGCAAGGTGTTGTGAGGCCCATCGCTGTCAGTGTGGTACTGCAGTTGACCAGCTCGGTCACCACGGTCTCTCTTGCTCTAGAAGCGCTGGTCGGATTGGACGCCACGCCAGCCATGATGTCATACGTAGAGCTTTTTTCACTGCCAATATCGCAGCCGTACTCGAACCGAGTGGGTTGGCGCGTGGTGATGGCAAAAGGCCTGACGGTATGACGCTGGCCCCATGGAAGTGTGGACGGCCTTTAGTATGGGACGCAACTTGCATCGATACTTTGGCACCGTCACATCTTCCTGAGACTCAGAGTAGGGCTGGAGCGGCGGCCAATTCGGCTGAGCAGCACAGGCGGTGCAAATATGCTAACCTCGGTAGTGGTTACATATTTGAGCCATTTGGAGTTGAGAGTTTGGGTCCGTGGGGGCCGGGAGCTCATCTCGTTTTCAAAAGTCTTTCTGAGCGTCTGGTGGACGCGACGCGTGACAAAAATGCTGGTGTTTATTTGGCTCAACGTATAAGCATTGCCATTCAGCGTGGCAATGCTGCCAGCATGCTGGGCACACTGCCAACTGGCAGTGGGCTTGAGCACTTGGATTATCTTTAGACCTTCAAGGGTCTGTGGAGGATCCGATTGCTTTTTATCAAGTAGTAGTGTAGTATTGTTATTATTTTATTAATTATCCTATTTTTAAACACTAAACATATTTCAGAGAATGGTCTTATAACAACATGGTCCGTACGCGCCAGCTGGCGTCGCCTGACGGCCACTTACGATAACGGAGACCCTCGGCTGCGGGAACTAGAACCCCTCCAAGGCATGAGGTGATAGACATACTCATGAGATACTAATATTATCTTAGATACTTAGTAGGTATGCCTTATGCCTACATAATTATCTAGCCTATGCCATAGGAAGATCTGACTAGTATACACTAAGTTTCCTGCCACTTTTTTCTTAGGTTGAAAGCGTACCCTTACGCGCCAATGTATTCAAACCGCTCTGGATACCTACTTCTAGCTCACCTATAAGCAATTGACAGAAATGCCAATCTTATGGCGAAGACAGTTGCGTGATATTGCAAAACGTTTCATGTAAAGTTTACTGTCTGCGGATATTTTCTAGACATCAGACAGAAATCGAAGATTCATGAATTTCGATTTATAATTTACTTCACAACTCACAAATGCTTATTAAATTATTTCAAGATAGGTCCTCATTCGATTGGCATAAATTCAGCGTAGCGATAGAATTGGAGTCCATTATTTTAGGTTCCATTGTGATGTGCCGGTATTATTTTGTAATTGTTGTCTTTAGATACAAAAATATAATATTATATTGAATATTTTTTCTGTATATTTCAGGACGGTGGCCATGCTGTTTGCAATATACGCACATTGTGTTTTGCAGCATTACCGTTTCTTCGTGTCCAATCCAAATTCATTGGAGACTGTAAGACATTGCTAATTTTTTGCTAAGGTTTTATATAATTTTACTAGATTTGTTAAGTTGGCAGCAGGTAATCTTCATTTCTATCAAATTATAAAATCAGGCTAATTTAATACTTGATCTTGTCACTAATGTGTTTTTGAAGTAATAAATTAACAAAATTATTGATTGACATCATAGTCTGAATGACTAATTTCCACTATGACCAATGGGATCGAAAAGTTCTCTAGTAGATACCACGTACCGGCAAGCGCAGCGTAGGTACGACCTAATCGGGACCGCAGGGTTATACTGGATGCAAGCGATCTTATTGGATAACTATAGGGGAGGCCTACATCCAACAGTGATCGTCCTATGGCTGAAACGACAACTACAATAGGGATGTTTACTGGGTACAAAAATCGTTATTACGAGTATAATCATTATTATAATTAGTTCGTCTGTTATATTATTGAAAAATATTGGATACATATTTTTTTCTTTTGTCAGTCATACAATTAGGAACAAAAATAAACCTTATCAAAGTTTGAGAGTGGGGGCTCGTGGTGGCACTAGCCGGTAAATTTGTTAGCGTTAACGTTAGTGACGTCACGCGGAAATTCAACGGGCTATATTTTCATCATTTTTGGTTAAATCGACAAAAACAAAATATGTGCCTATTATTATTTGACAATCTATTTGACGGACTAATTATATATTTTTAGTAAACTAGCCTAATAAGGCTTATACCTATCATCTTTTTAACACGCTTTTATTAGTTTCACTTGTATGTTTGCTTGATGCTTGCTTGTTTGTAACTAACCCCTTTGAGCTCGATTTTGACCTACTTTGAGCGATCAGACTTTCTTTAAACTTTGCACACCTGTCAAAGACCGACAACAATGCATTTATATAAAAAAACCCGGACAAGTGAGAGTCAGGCACGCACATCGAGGGTTCCGTACAAATCCAGAAAATTTCACAAAATTGAGAAGTAAGTTGTTAAAATCTCTAGGTATACTATAACCATCGACAAAAAAGTTTTTTTTTTCTCTTTTCTCGTCATACATCAGAAATAACACATTGTTAAAATGATTAAAAACCTGTTTTAGCATGTGCTGATGAAGTTATTTTATATGATACCTTACATGATACGATTTAATCACTTCGAATTTTGAACCCATATTTTGTGAATTTTGAGGCTCTATTTTTTGTGATTTAAATAAAAATGTACAGTTTTTAGATTTATTCTTATATGTGTACTCTGAGACAATGCTTCTCGCCAAATTTCATAGTTCTATGTCAACGGGAAGTACCCTGTAGGTTTTGATTTTTATGAGTATCAAAATATGCGATTTTTACGACATAAACGGCTCTAACTTTTTTATACTGTAACTGAGAATAAAATAATAAAAATAAAAATAAAATGCTTTATTGAACCAAAGGATTACAAGCTGTACAATAATTTGATTTACAATATTATGACGCATTTAAAATGAGATACAAGTTAGGTACAAATTCTTGTTTTTATAAATGACTGGCTGGCGTCCGTACTAGTAACGAAACTGTGTTACAGACGCCAGAGCCCTCCATTGTGATCTTAAATATTTAGGTCGTACTCATTATACTCTGTAATTTAGCATTTCAAACAATAATAATATACAACAATTACATTTCTTATAGCTTTAGCATAAGAAACATATATTAATAATAATATCTAACAATATTTTATTTTTTACAGTTATAATAATATTAGGATTATCAGTGTTAAATAAATAGGTAGGTACCCGAATAATAATAACGGCTATTAAATATTCGTACATATGATAATAATCGCAAACATATATATTTATCAAGTACCCACTTAAAGTTTGTAATAAAAATGTTGTCATGATTTGACATAGATTATCATTCATAGATATCGTATTTAAATTAAATTCAAATTCTTCGTTTCTTCGTGTATGCCGTAAAGCGTGTGTGTGTGTGTGCATGTGTGTGTGTGTGTGTGTGTGTGTATATGTAACACTACAATACACGAGATCTCATAAGAGTCAAGGTTTGCAGCGTTACACGTGTGTTTGTGTGTGTGTGTATGTGTGTGAGTGAGTGAGTGTCTGTTAGCTTATAATACTGAGTAACTTTTCGGTATCATGATATGTCAATGTTTTAAGCCATCCTTCAACAGAAGATTTGACTTTTCTTAAAGTGAGAGGGAAGATGTTAAGATTTTTATTTATTAAATTATACAGATGAGTGGAAAGATGGTTGAAGTGTCTGCTAGCGGATTTGGTTCTGTGAGGTAAGATGGGACAGACATTTTTTTGTCTTCTACTGACCTTGTCTGGGTCATATGGCAACTGTTTATGTTTTCGCATAACGATATGAAAAATTATTAACTGCCTAACAGTCAATACATTGGCGTCCTTAAACAGAGTGCTTGTAGGATATCTAATGGGTTTTTTCATCATAACTTTCAGAATGGCTCTTTGAGCTCTCTCTAGCCTTATGAGTGTTTCTGCACAGGCACCTCCCCAAACCGTATCACAGTATGTCAGAATGGATTGAGCCAGCGAGAAGTAGACTAGTTTAAGAGTACTGAGATCCACAGAAGATCTAAGCTTCTTGACAACGTATATGAGGCGTCTAGCTCGTGACGATAGGTTTTCTATTTGGGGTTGCCAATTGAGGAGACAGTCTATTTGTACTCCGAGATATTTGATATTATCTGTTTTAGTTAAAGCAACACAAGCACAGCTCGCTTGGGGTAAATCTTCACATGTGTGGGCGCTGATTAAAAATGAGTCTGGGCTTGGTTGAAGATTTGATCTGAGAGAGAAGGTGATATAATTGGTCTTAGGAATGTTCAATGTAAGAAGGTTCGAAGAGAGCCAATGACCGTTCTCAAAGCGTTTTCAGCATTAATTTTTGCATCATTCCAAGTTTTGCCTCTGATAATCAAAGCAGTATCATCTGCGTATGTGAAAATATTACAATTTGGAATATTAAGGCGACAGAGGTCGTTTACATAGATAAGAAATAAAATAGGCCCTAAAATACTGCCTTGTGGAATTCCAAAATTTAAAAACATATCATCACTTAAGTGACCGTCGACCTTTACGCATTGGGAGCGATCTGTCAGATAGTTCCCAAAAATGTTCAGTGCAAGACCTCGAATCCCTAGCCTTTCCAATTTCAATAAGAGCTTCGGGACAGAAACAGTGTCAAAAGCTTTGGATAAATCGAGAAAAATTCCAATTGATTTGTGCTTAGTATCGAGATAATGAACAATTGTATGTGTGAGGTCTAATACTGCATCCTCAGTAGACTTTCCACTGCGGAAACCATACTGGTTATTAGCTAAGATATTATGTTTATCCAAGTATTAAGAAGGTTTTCTTTTACACAACTGCAAGATACTGTAGATATACGTAGGTATATAGTTTAAATTTCAACTCGATATCTTTACGCGTTTCCCAGATAAAGAGTCTTGACATACAGACGGACAGACGGATAGACGGAAAACAAAGTGATCCTATAAGTGTTCCGTTTCTTCCTTTTGAGGTACGGAACCCTAAAAAGAAATATTGATGACTTCTAAGCGTGTTTTTTAGTTTTTTTTTAAACTATATTTATTTCTATCATTTCCAGATGATCAATCGAACCGATAATTTAATTTTGGTCAACGGGACGTCTATTGTTCAGGCTTTTGTAATGATGTCCAGTTTCCTCACCAGTTACAACTTACTGTTGTATTCAGAGAAGCATCGGTTGAGCTTCTTTATGCTGCCGGTGTTGGTGTTGAAGAGGATTATCAGGTAATCTGAATCTAATAATTGGCGTCAGAAGGCTTAGTTTTCAAAACACGTCGCAAGACACTTACGCTGTTTATCATAAGAAGGGCAGAACTTTACTTCGGCCCACAGGAATCTCAATTTTTTTCTGGATACATATTTGAAATTATTTTTTGCAAAAAATTGTATGACCGACTTCACTCGTGTACAGAATTCGCAAATATTTCGCACGGATCGATGTAGTTTTTTTAACATTATTGTTGATTTATCAAAAATGGCTCAGCCGATTTTGATAAAATTTTAATGGGCCCATTTTCAAAGTATAGTAAGGTCTTTCCAATAAAAATTATTGAAATCAGGCTACTATGAAAAAAGCTATGCGTGGTTATATTAAAAAAAAATATATACGCGTTGAATTGAGTACCTCCTCCGGTTCATCGGTCAAAAAGTAGCTTATGGCTTATCTATCCCATAAAATAACCCAATCCGTTGTTCTGTTCTTGCGGCGTGAACACTAACAAACAGATCAATAAACACACTTATCTACGGATTTATAATATTAGGAAGGATTAAAAAACTAATCGCTATTTATGTGTACCAGTCTTAGCAACAAAAGTAAACTTATTTCGATGCGGTATTTTTTATTTATTTATATATTGTTGGAAAACAAACAGCTTTTGTACACTAATAGTACGACAGCAAACACAAAGAAGCCTTGTAGTTCTCACTAATAGCTAAACATTCCAGTAATAAAGCATGATACAAGTTGTATAGTTTTTAGGTACGTATTTTGCAACATAAGTGCAATTACAGGAGCCAATACCAATACAGATCGCTGAAGAAGAAGATGATAAAGAATACTAAGAGAAAAGACCTAGTCATCCGAAAAGAAAATAGTACAGGCATATTTCTTAAAGAAGTTTTGTCTAGCAGTAAACAAATCTACATCTTTTAAATAGCTGAGATTGAAGTTATTGCACACTCTAATAAAATAAGAGTTTTGTTTATAATTAGTCACACGTGGCTCTAAATAGAGCCTAGGGTGGTTTCTTCTGGAAACACGAGTAGGAACTTGTAATTTAATTTTAGATAGAAGATTTAGATTTTATCATCTTTATCTTTTTTTTTATATGGGCAAAAGTGCTTTTATTAACTACAATTCTACTTTATATGCTTAAACCTATACTACTACTACATAGAAAGCAATTGGATTATCCAGATCTCTAAAAATAATCCAAATTCTCAAGCCCACTGCCAGTTGGCAGCGTAATTTATTTATTCATCTTTATCTTACTCTTCTTTTAGGCAGAAAGTACCGAATTTGTAAGCAGATACCGCTTATATTTTATTTACCTTTATTTATTTAGGATTAATTAATCGGCCGTAACAAAAGTTTTACGCACGCTTTAGAAAATATTTATCAGTACGAATTGCACGGTTAAACACGGAGCTTAAGCGTGTTTAAATCTTTTGTGGTGAGGCCTTTAGTATTTATATTTACATTTTATGACTTAAATACTTATCGTGAGAGAGCTGCAGACGTCTGAAAAATTCAATTCGCTGACAAAAGTTCGTGAATCCACTATCCCGTACTGAGTCAGCGTAGTGTAGGTATATTAATACGTCTATGATAGCTTGCCTATCGAAGTGTTCATGGCTATTTTTTACTATATTTAGAATATGTTATGAGCGGTTTTTTCAAGGCAAGCCTGTATGATTAACTGCAATGTAATTAAATTATCTTTCTTATGATACCAATTTTGACCAACTATAAGGCCGGTTTGGTACTTATATTGAAATAAATGTACATACTCGTAGTTGCTTGCCAGGTAGTGTGAACAAAACTAAGTAAGCAAAACTACCAAGGTATATTTTCTACGGTAAAAGCTATTATTTGGAACAAAAAATATGCGATCAAAACAGTGAAGGTAAAAAAATCAAGTACAGAAATGTAGCACCACGTATTTAAAGTGCGCGCGCTGACGCGCCGCGTACCCCGCCGCCCGTTTCCGCGTTACAGAAATAATTTATCGAATTAAATATAGTCATGGGGACTTTTCGATATGCAAGCTATCATAGGCCTGTATACTCTTCCAATATGTAAGTCATATTTCAAAAAAGTATGTCTCATCTGGTCATCAGGTGGGTGAAGGTCGTTCTTCCACGTCTCTCCCCCTATAGGTATATTTAGCACCGGACAGGCATAGTACATCATGTGGGAAGTATTTTTTTAATTGTTCGAAGCGAAGGTATTTGAGTCGACAATTTTGCTTTCGTCTGCCCGGATCTTGATTTTTGTCTACAGGTCGCATTTTTCAACAAATCTTGCCGAAACTTGATACACACGTTTTTGTATATTCATGGATTATTTTACTCAAATATTTAAAAATAAAACAACTTACAAAAAATTTCCTTTAAAATATTTCCTTCATAAAGGAATTGTTGTCGCGCTATACAGGGGTATTTCCAATCAATAAGCATCTTTTCAGGGGCTTATTCTGTACATTAAAACTAACAACTTTTGTTCTAAGACTTTTCTTAATTCTCAAAAAAAAAGTAGTGGTTCCATAGAAAAATATCGTTCACCCTCGACAAAATGTATGGGACAGCTGATTTTTTTTTTTGGGTTTTGACAAAAGTCGCAAAACAAAAGTTGTTAGTCATGATGTACAGAATAAGCCCCTGAAAGGATGCTAATTGATTAGAAATAACCCTGTACATCAGCGGACTGGAATATAATATTTAGCAAAATTGTTTATAGTACCTATCTAAATCCTAATAAGATTTGCGAGTATGAATCCAATCGGTCTCAAGCAAGTCGAGATAATCATAGGCTTGTGAAGATTCAGTTACAGATGTGTCGCGAGGTCTACTGTTCGGAGAACTACTATTCTTATTAAAAAGAAAATCTATTTTTGGAAATCTATTTACATATTCACATTTTTGACGTGACAACGTCTTATAAATCGATAAATTCCGGCTGTACGCACAAGTGTCACGTTCCGCCTGAATCGAGCGTGCAAGCGAGAGTGCGGACACGAACACGATCGACCTAAGCGTTCGGTTTGTTTCAGTTGTTGATTCAACAATGTCTTCTTATGACGTTATCACGTAAAATTGTCATTCGTAAACAGACTTTGTTTGTAAGCCTTACAATCGTGAGGTCGTGGGTTCAAATCCCGGTAACGTACCAATGAGTTCTTTGGGATTTATGTACGGAATTTCACACCACTGGCTTTTCGGTGAAGGAAAACATCGTGAGGCAACCTGCATATGTCCGGAGAAGAATTTCAATGACGTATGTGAATTCATCAACCCGCACTGGGCCAGAGTGGTGGATTTGGCCCAATCACCCTTCGTGGGTAGGCCTACGTCCTGCAGTGGACTATTATAAGGCTGATACGGTACAGTACAGTACAAACAGACTTTATGCAGTCAACCAATGTTTTGCTGAAGACGTGGCCTAATTCCCTTTCAAAGGTAGACTTTCTATGTTCAGCAGTAGGTAAATAGCAGTCTTAGTACATTATCTACAGATCATGTAGAAAGTATTTTTAAATCTTATATTTAAAAAGTATATTTTTGAAACTCGGTTGAAATGGGCACATTTTTTCCAGATTAGCGCCCGTCCATCTGTTGGCGGTCGGTTTCGCAGCCACATATTGGTCAACGCTGCGTTCCGGTGCTCTCGCCTCTGTCATTGAAGAGTATGGCGTCGCTTGTCGACGGAAGTATTGGACACACGTATTATTTTTGAACAATATCGTGGAAAAACAAGACAATACATGCTTTGGGCCCAGTTGGTAAAATATAATTAAATATTTTTGGGCAGTAATGGCATAATTAAATTTTATCAATGCATTTCTTCCATGTATATATTCCTCAGTCAAAGCACTTCCGCTACAGGATAGGCCTCTCGAATAGATAAGACCGGTTTATGTCAATATGTATGCTTATGTCCAGCCCAATCCTTCAGTCTTTATAAGTTTGTCTAACCACCGTGTGGGTGAGAACACCCTTCCGGTGGTCTCCACTCAAAACTTTCCTACCTCATCGATCATCCGTGTTCCGTGCTGTGTCCTACTCATTTGCCAACCTGCTAGACTATATCGTTAAATTTGATTCTTTTAATTATCTCATTCTGGTTTGACCTCGCAGAAAGACAGAGTATAGCTTGTTACGCTACTAGTCTAGCCTTATTAATAAGGTCCATAGTAAGAGACCACTTTTCGGTACCGTAAGTCATGTTAATGCACTTATATCGTAACGGATATATTTAATACTTGCAGGTTTTTGCCAGTCGAAATGCACTTGTTCATCATATCGTGTGCGCTTACCATCATAACTTACCGCTGGAAATTTAAAGCATTAAGGTTGTACGCAACTTTATTTCTCATCAGTGCGGCGGGCAATGGAATCTTCGCTTACGTTATGGGATATCGAGCTATGACTTACGAGACTGCGCCAGAGTAAGTTTTACTGGACTAATTTGTTACCTACGCGTCATTTCATATGACTACTTATTATACTTAATTCAAATTCAAAATGATCCTACGTTCATGCCATGGTCATTATAACATGTTTCTGTTGATGAGAGAGTTTCGCTGCTGACTTTTGATTTTAAGTACATCTCAAGTTTGTAATTTCAGAAACCTTCGTGAATTATTCACATCAGATTCATTTGGCGGATTCTATACTTCTACCTGGGGTTCGCTGCCTGCGTGCCTCATAGGCTTATTTTTCGCTCATCTGCAGTACAACCTAAATGGCAAATACGATTGGAACCAGAATATGGTAATAAGATCAGCAAGTTGACAGTCATACACAGCTCATGCACCAGGAAAGAGAGAGGTGGCGATCTTTTTTCTTTGTGCATTTTGAATTTTAGCATGATGAGCCAAGCACCAAGTCAATCTTTTGTCTGCTAACGTACTCCAGTGGTTTGTAAAGTACATGATCATCCACTTCTAACGACTTTCCTGGCGCTCTCTGCTACCCCCTGAACTCGAAGAAGAAAAGACGATCGTAATCACGGAAGTTTTTCCTGTTCTGTGGTCCTTCGTAAGATTACGAGTACGCTAAGCATAAAACGCTTCCTACCGGCCTCATTGAAAATCTATACTTAACCGATGCTACATGTCATCATATTAGGTATTATAGTGTATACTGTACCCAACAAGCAAAATAGTCGAATAAGGAAACATTTACTCGACTAAACATCGAATAGTTGTTGAATAGTAGCTACATACGTACAAAATTGTGCAGTAAAAGTGTTTATGTTATGTCTTTTAGTGCAAATCGTATAGAAGTGCCCGTATCTGGCTTATGTCACAAATAAATGCTATACGAGGGCTATAATAGTGTTTGATTTACTATTTAATGTGTAAAAAAAGCTTTTATACGACAATTACCTGACATACTTTTATTCAGCAAATTTGTCGAATACTAGCTACCTGGTGATTAAATAGCAATGTAGTTACTTTTATAACACGGTAAAAACACAAGTCGAATTATAGTTTTCCAATTACAGTTACAGAACCTCAAGTGTAACAATTTTATTATAGCACTTTTATTCGACAAAATATTGAGTAAAAGAGTTTTTGGTACTTTTATTGCTCAAAAACCCAAAACATGGCTGCATATGAATGCAACGCAGTCACATTTATTCGACGAATAGTCAAGTTAGTATGATATAACAGCAACAAATTTACTAATGTTCGCGTAATGGCTCCCTAGTAGCATATTAATAAAATTAAATGGAATTTATAAAATATATCTACAAAATTATTGCAAAAGACGCGTGGCCCACACAAATATGTTAAATAATACATTACAGTTTATCGACAAAGTTAAATTGCCAGTAATTTTCCTATATAATTATGTCGATATACATTTAGATACAGAAACTGTATTCTTTTTAATAATTACTAAATGGACATGACACTTCTGTCTTTTAAAATATTTATTTACACAAAGACTGGTGCATTTCCATAACGGCACAGAATACGCAATCGTTCTAATTTAAAATGGAATAACAGTGCAAATTTGGCGTTTAACGAACAAAAATGTCGAATTGTAGCAAATTAGCAGCGTTTACTTCACTTTATTGCTGATTAGTGGCAACATAAACACTTCAACTCTATCAATAAGGGGTACAGTTGCAGCTATATTGCTTTTACTGCACTAAATTGGGATCGTTTTGCTTTTATTCGATGTTTATTCCACAAATCATTCGTCCTATTTACACAGTTACTGCACTTCTACAGCACTTTTTAGTGCTATAATCTGCGCCTTTTTCGCGTTGTATAAACGTTGACTCGACGTTTATAGCACTAATTATGGGATTTTTATAGAACTAAATAGTAAAACCAAAACGTCGCCGCGACTGTTATAGCACAACTTTTTGCTAGTTGGGTATATAACATCAAATGCTTCTATCCATCCATCCATCAGCCAAAGGACGTCCACTGCTGGACATAGGCCTCCACTATGGATCTCCAATAAGACTGGTTGATAGTGGCTTGCATCCAGCGCGATCCTGCAGTCTTAATGAGGTCATCGGTCCACCTTGTGGGTGGACGTCCTACGCTGCGCTTGCCGGTACGTGGTCTCCACTCGAGAACTACGCAATTTTCCGTACGCTGCCAATCCGAGTTGGATTCGGCGATTGGCCTCTTTGTTGAAGTCGGCCCTACCTAACTGGACTACTTGTCCTAGGTAGACGTACAAGTCAACGACTTCATAAACCGAGTTTCCAACAGAAATCGGGGTGGGAAAACATGGGAATTACACATAACTTTTGTCTTATCCATGTTCATCTTAAGACCACCTGTTGAGAAACCCAATTGAGGCCTTCGAGCATCGTGCTGAGCTCTCAAACATCAAATTCAAAATCATCATTAAAGGCTTACGCTGCATCAATCTATAGATATTCTTGTTTTCTAGTGGTTGACGTGGTTACACCCGTGGATGATATCGGTGTCCATAGCCATGTCCCTGGCCGTGGGATTAGTCTTTAGGAATAACACCCAACCTTGGATCACGGCGCTTTGCGTCGCCATGGAGAGGCCACTTTTAAGCTGTGTCTATTTTTGCATAATCATCGGAATCATTAATATTGATGGTGAGTTTTAAGTTTTTCTTGCAAAAGGATTATTTTTGTTTAAAGTGCAATATTTACTCTATTTTACAATACAACAATACAACAACACTTTATTGACACCAACAAGAAAACATAACAAAAGAAACAAAGACAGAAAAGGCACAAAAGGCGGTCTTATCGCTAAAAGCGATTTCTTCCAGACAACCTCTCTTGGATGCGAGGAAACGTAAATACGACAAGGACGGTGTAAACGTAAAAACAAAATAATAATAATAAAATAATGAAAACCAAAAATTCCTAATCAACAATAAAATAAACTACATAATAATAGCCATACATAAATACTTCAAATAATACATACAATAAAAATAAAAATACATATACGTAAATATATTACAAACAAATTAATAACGAGGAGTGATATGTGGATCAGTCAGAGAGAGCTTTGCGAGATAATGTTGCTGAACCTGGGCCTTGAAAGATTCAACGCTCTGTGCACGTCTGATAGTCACAGGAAGGTCATTCCAGAGCGCTACTGCTCGGACACTAAAAGAAAAATCATAAAAAATAGTAGAATGAGATGGAGTGGAAAGAAGGAGATTGCTTGAAGATCTAAGATTGACAGAGTGAGTGTCACAGAGAAAAGTGAAGCGAGAGCGTAAATATGAAGGAGAAGAAGGTTTGAAGAGAATGTTGTAGAGAAGGGAAAGTATGTGAGTATCGCGGCGAAGACGGATGGGGAGCCACTTGAGCTTATTACGAAATTGGGAAATGTGGTCATATTTCCGGAGGCCGAAAATGAACCGTATACATAGATTTTGGAGACGCTCAAGCTTGTCGAATTGCTCTTGGGTTAAGTCAAGATAGCAAGCGTCGGCATAGTCTAATATCGGAAGAAGAAGGGATTGTGCTAACGCAACTTTGGTAGCAGTGGGAAGAAAATTGCGAATTCTTCGTAATGATGCAGAAGAAGCGTACAACTTTCGCTTCACAGATTGTATTTGAGGATTCCACGAGAGACAATTATCAAAAATAATACCAAGGTTTTTAACCTCGCTACTAAAAGGGATCGTAATACCGCTAAAGACAATTTTACTAAGAGAAGATTGATCAATTCGTGCAATCATCCTAGAGCTACCAATAATGATAGCCTGCGTTTTAGTGGGATTGACTGTGAGCCCGTGAGATCGGCTCCAATATTCAATACGGCACAGGTCATCATTAACAGCTGCCACAGCTTCATCCAAGTGATCGATTGTAGCTTGAGAGTAAATTTGCAAGTCGTCTGCATAGAGATGGTAGAGAGAAGTGATGTGAGAAGTAATACCATTTATAAAGATAGCAAACAGGAGAGGAGAAAGAACACCACCTTGAGGAACGCCGGCATCAGTAACGCACCAAGAAGAGAGAGTATCTTCAACACGTACACGTTGCCGGCGGCCATACAAATAACTATGAAACCAGTCAACAGCTGTAGGAGATATGTTAATAGTGCGGAGCAGAGCAAGAAGGATATCGAAATCAACAGTGTTGAACGCATTGCTGAAGTCGAGTAAAGTAAGCACAGTGAGATTTTTGTCATCCATTCCCCGTCTAATGTCATCGGTAATTTTAACAAGAGCAGTGGTAGTGCTGTGGCCTGATCGGAACCCAGACTGCAAAGGATTAAGGAGATTGTTACGAGTTAGAAAGTGATTTAATTGCGAATGGACTAGGCGTTCAAGGACTTTGGATAGGAAAGGAAGAATAGAAATAGGACGATATTCAGAGAGTGATTTAGGTTTGGGCTTCTTGGGGATCGGAACTATGTGGGCTTCTTTCCAGTAGGAAGGCACCGCACTCAAAGAAATAGAAGTGTTCAGTAAATGACATAGGATAGGTAAAATTTCATCAAGGATTGGGACAATCATGTTACGGCTAATCTTTTCACTGCCAACAGCATTCGAGGAAATGGATAAAATACTCTTCTTAACATCACTAGCAGCAAATTGACTAATGACAAAAGGGGAATAGTTGGGTGTTGGGATAGAAGAAAGATAGTTTAAAGTGGCAAGTTTATCGTTCGCATCAATATGTGACGCCGAGGAAAAATTTTGGTTAAGAGAATTAACATCAAGGTCACAAGGATTAGAAGTTTGTTGAGATTTTCCAACACCCAATGAACGTAGAAATTTCCATACTTTCGCAGGATCACCATTTTCAACAGATTTATGGATGTGGTGGCGTTGCGCATCTCTACACATTCTATTGCAGCGATCCCGAAGGACTTGAAATTTTTCCTTATTAGCATCACTAGGACAAGCTTTAAATTTACCCTTAGCCACTGCTTTTCGATGGATCATTTTTTTAATATCGTCTGTTAACCACGGTGCAGGTAGATGCTTCATCTTGACCGGACGAATGGGAGCATGAACATCATAGAGTTGAGTCAAAATAGAATTGAACAGGAAAGTCTTATCCTCAATAGAATGGGCACCAAGAACTTGCGACCAGTCAATTTCGCTAGCATCATTACGCAATTTCACAACATCCATGGCACCGAAGCTGCGTTGCAGAAGAATTTTGGGCTTATTTTTAGGAGGGCGAATTTTGTAAGAGAGATAAATGACATCGTGGTATGATAAATCATGCGAAGTGTGCAAAAATTGTCCGTGTTTGGCAACATGCTGCAGGGAGGAGACAAACATCAGGTCTAATAAAGAGGGAGTGGAATTGGGGAAATGATGGGTAGCGCTCAGTGGTAAAATATTCAGGTTGCTAGCCTGAATAATCGATTTTAATTTAGAGCAACGAGAGTCTACTTTGAGCAAACAGGTGTTAAAATCTCCCATGATTACGGTGTGGGAGTAAGATAAGGGGTAAGGGAGGAGATCTTCTAGAAGATTTTCAAAAGAAGAAAAATAGTCAATAGATTTATCAGGACTGTAATACACTCCAATAAGTATTTTGGAATGAGAAAGCAGAATTTCCAGAAAAAGATGTTCTCCTGCATTAGCAGGCGGGGGCTGTACGGAAGTGCTGACAACAGTGTAAGGAATATTAGAGCGTAAATAGATAGCTACACCTCCGCCAGGCCTCCCAGTCCTATCATTGCGGATAAGAGTGAAACCAGGGAGAGAAAAAGAAGTGGAAGGAAGACAGGGCTTAAGCCAGCTTTCGGAAACTAGAACAGCATGCAGGTTTTTATGGTTGAAAGACGCCAGAATTTCAGGGTAATAAGCCGGAATACTTTGGGCGTTTATATGAATTGCGTTAAAGTTTTTAGTCACATCTGAAACTTGATTAGATATAAAATCACTCAACGATGATATACTCGCAAAGCTAGAATCAGAGCAAGAATCATTATCTGATGATAGAGATAAAAATATATCACTACTGCTACTATTATGATCGTCATATAACATAATTTATAAATAAATAATAATAATAAAATAAAATTTTAAAAGGCGAATACAACTGATTAGGACTTTATGAATCTAGAAAGGACATGCAAAACGCTGCTCGCAACTTAAATAATAATTAGAGCATCATGAGTGGTGCGAAAGCCGATATCCAGCATCTTACGACTGGATTGATAATCATAAATAATCATTGATTAATAGTCTAAGAACACTTCACAGTCGCTAAAGGTCATTGGCCTCGTACACATCATTAAAAACCAGTCTAAAAGTATTCTTCATATTTCAGGCATTCAACGCAAATTTTTCGGGTGGCGAGGATGGCGCGTGCCAGCCCGGATGTCTCTGCCTATCATGATGTGCCACTGGGTCTTCTGTGTGGCGATCAGCGCTCGTCCAGCTGCTTATCACACGTCAACTTTTGATATAGTAAGTAGAATACATTTTCGATAGAAACCCTAGCCTGGTTACTGATAAATATTCTGTTGTTTATGTGTTGGTTGTACTCGTATTAGACAGTTGGGTATGATAATATAGTTGTTGTTGTAATTTGCTGATCCGCTGAACTATGTCGCTAAATTTGATTCGTCTGCGGATCTCTTCATTTCTGATTCGATCTCGCAGCGAGACACCGAGCGTAGACCTCTCCGTAGCACGTTGGGCTATCTTGAGCTCTTGGCTCACTCTTAGAGTAGCACTGTTTAAGAAAGTCATTCACATTTTCCGGGACGTTACTACTTCGTTCGTGTTTTGTATAAAATGGTTAGCTATTATTGCACAAAATTTAACTGAAATCAAAAGTGTAGTTGAATAGGACAGATTTTTTATGATAACTATGACTCCACTATTAATACAAATTATAAGCTTCTGCAATACCAAATATTATCCCTATCAATTCAGCCAGTTGAGGGTAATTGAAGTTTTGTTATACAAATTTTGGAATTTTATCGGAATTTTCACCCCTAGGGTGAAAAAATATAAAAATTGAATCGAAACTTATTTTGTAATTTTGTTTGAAGAATAATCAGGGAATAAAATCTTTCATACAATCAAAAACGCCCCGTTTTGCCCCTTTAGAGACCGATTTTTTAAAAATCCGTCCTTAGTACTCCATTGCATACATCTGTGTTCCAAGTATCAAGTAAATAAGTTAAATGGTTTGGGCTGTAGACCATCTGTCAATTCACTCACTCCGAAGCCTTTTAATAATATTATAGTTATGTAGATAGATGGGTCCCCGTCTTTACTCTTTGGGTACGAAACCGTAAAAATGTATACCTAGAGGGACGCTATATTATTTTACCTCGTAGTAGATGTTCTACGACTGGTATGCTAATAAAAATTATGACAAAGGATGAAAATTTGTTTCAGTTCATCGACTATCTGGCCACGCTATTCTACGGCTACGCGATCTCCGTGCCAGTGACTCTAATGGTGGAAATACCAGTTCAGAAGTTTTTCGCTCAGATTTTTTGAAATAAATTATTGTTTACCTTAAGCGTGTTTGATTAAAGGCCTAGTAATAATGTTACCGCACATCTTTATGAACAACTTTTACCTACTTTGGGAACATTGATCATGAAATAGTGAAAAATATCAGCTGGTCCATTTTGTCGAGAGCCAATGGACTTTATTCAAACCCGGGTTCGCAAAATAACAGCTGATAAGTAAAGGTATACACTATAATGAGCGTATACACCTCTGATCCTCTGAAAGTTGCAATGGATAATTATAATAATAATATTGTTACTTAGACACTAATGCTATCTTCTAAGTTATTTCCAAAACTTCGTTAGAGACTAAGTTTTTCTAACTGCAAGATTTTAATATCATGTTCTTTTTTTATTATTTTTGTTTTGTTGTAACCTCAGATCAAATAAAAAAATCAAGTCAGAATGTTGAAAAACAAACAAGTGAAGCCGGCAAAACTACGCCTTGCTGTGTAGAGACACGGTTACACATACATACACGTACAAGGAAACTACGCCTTGGGTTGACAGTTGAACTTTGGTGGCGCAACACCGACGCAGATCACCAGATATATAAAAAACCGGCCTCACTTGACTGTTCAACGACGTTCTCTTGATTTTTTATTTGCTCTGAGCTTCTGAAAGTTTTACATATTATACGATATATCTCTATTAGTTATTGTTAAATTTTTGAGAAAGCAATAGATATCTGCAACTTAATAAATAACAGTCCTGTGCAGGACGGCGGCAACATTACTGTGAGATAAGCTGATAAGAAACAGTTTTTACGATTATGGCTTCATCTAGCTTCCGTTCTAGAGGTAGGTACCGGCCTCGAGGTTACCCTCTTTATCGGGGCTGGACGATACAGCATCACTGGCTATAGGGCAATTAAAGGGAGGGCGCGAGTACCCAATCCCGTCCGCGAGGACCGGCGTCGGGCGGCATCTCTCAGCGCCCTCAACCCTGCCAATCTGACAAATTTTCGTCTCTTTTTTTTTTAATGACTTTGAGCTGTTGAACCTATTCTGAATGACCTGAAGCTTGTTCAGGTCGATGGAAGAAGCGTGACCGAAGGCCACGGAAGCGTAGGTCATAACGGGGCAAATGCACGTTTTGTAAATTGTCACCTTATTTCTAAGGGACATTTTACTGCGCGCATTGAGGAGAGGATTGAGTCGTCCTAAGAAGAAGGCCGCACGGTTGCGGACAATCTGGATGTGCTTGGAGAAGTTGAGTTGTCGATCAAGAGTCACGCCAAGGTATTTGGCCGTAGGGGCCCAAGGGATAGGCTTTCCGTTAAGCGTGAGTTGCTTACGCGGATTGCTCCTGAGCTTTTCGGGATGAAAGTACATGGCTGCACTTTTGTCGGGATTGACCGTGATGGCCCAATTCTTGAACCAGTCACCGAGCTTGGAGAGAGCTCTTTGAATATCGAGCATCTGAACGTTCCTTTTCCAGCCTCTAGAATAGAGGGCAGTGTCATCCGCGAAGAGCGCAAGCTCAACGTTGGGAGAACGAGGAATATAGCTCGTATAGAGCGAGTAGAGAACGGGGGCCATTGCTGAGCCTTGATCTCCAGCGGAGATCGGGCGAGGGGCCGAGCGAGCTTCCTCGACTTTGTAGGAGAACTTTCGACAAGAGAGAAAGTTTTGTATTATAAATACAAGTCGTCCGGGGAATTTCTCGGCGAACAGCTTGTAGACCAAACAGTTGTTCCAGACTTTGTCGAAAGCTTTCGCTACGTCCAGGAAGACCGCTACGGTCCCCTGAGGCTTGGGCTAGACAAGATAACCGTGACTGGGTTTCTTATTTCTTTTCTCCGAGTAAACTTCACAAAAAAGAAAAGTCGTCTTTATTCTCCAACCCAGCACCGCAGTCCTACGTAAACTGCAAGTAATCTGGAGCCCTAGGGCTCCGCCCCGCGTCGCATTATTTGGGAATGAGCCAGATATTTTAAATGCTGTTTAACTCGGGGTAAAAAAAACGCCGTAACTGCAGGTATATCGTGTCTTTCTTGCAAAACACGTCGGTTACTACTTTTTTTTTCCATTTATAGCCCATTTTTATGAGCACTGACAGTAATGTGCTCTAACAGCCATTATAACCAATTTCTTCTCTAAGAATGGATCGCAATTACTGTGCGTTTCTGTTTTTCGTTGTTTGACATGTTGACAGAACTTTGTAGTCACAATCGACGTGGAAACAATAAGCACAAGTGTCCCGAACGACAGTCCGTTTGGGACTGACCGCTCCGCCAGCCACACACACTAATGTGTACATGCTAGAAAACTACATGGAAACTCAAATGCGCTCGTGGAATGAAACGTCTATACCATATTTTGCTGCAATTGAAAAGAAAATATCGGTCGGCAGTGTGTTCAATTGAGCGCGGGCGGAGTTGGTACGCAACATACACACAACAGAAATACAATTGAATCAGACTACACTTAGAAGCTCTTTGGTTTGGGCGCATCGCGACGGCAATAGTTTTAGTCCAAATACCAAATCTCAAATTCCTCGGCTCTAGGATTCCCTCTTAAATCCTATAATGATTAAAACTAACAATCAAAAATCATCTATCGAATTATAATAAAACGTGTTCTTTTCGTTGTTAAAAGAATCCTGACAACATAGCAATCAGTTTAAACAGGCCTTTAGCCTATTTTTATTATTTAATTTTGTGACATTCCATTTTTGTTAATGTTTCAAGTCGAGTATGGCCGCGTGGTTTTTGGCGGGAACGCGGAAAAATCATGTCACCGCATTATATTACTTTGTAAAACTTGTTTCTATCAGTGATTGTAGTTTGCCACTGCTTTACTGAGGTATAACTTGACCGCGATTTTTTTGGACTATGACGTATCTACGACTATGACTATTTTGATAAAATATCAAAATAAAATAAAAAATAAAAGAAGAGTACGGCCGCCTTATTTTCAAGTAATATCATAATCATAAGATTCGAAGACACGAAATTACTTTTAATGGACACTGTTATTGTAAAAAATAACGGGAAAATCATTTTCCGACACAAACAAAGCAGAGAAATATTGTACCTTTAGTGGCCTAATTTCTTTACAATATTTTTTTTTTTTGTAATATAGGTACATTGTACGACAACGTAAAGGAGCACTAAGGATGAAAATTTAGAAAAATTGATTTCTAACGGGGTTAAATAACTAACTAATCTAACGGGCTCTTTTCGTTTGTATGTAACTTTTTATTCCCTGTACCGATTGACTTAAAACTTTGGATACATGCTTATCAAACAAAATAAAAGTTACGTTTGATCTTGTTTTTCCGAATTTTCTTGATCTAAGGAGAAATAATGTAAGGTCTCAAAGTTGGTTAAAATAGCATCAATTAGGTACATGCAACGAGCTGAACGGTCATGGATGAAATCTGGTATGGAAGAAGAATCCAAAATGTTTCAGTACAAGAACTATTATTATCCTGAAAAAACTCCTTAAGGTTAAAAAGGTCCCTTAAGGGTTAGCCAAAATTAATCAATTATAAAAATTAAATAAAACGGGTAAATGAATTCTTATGAAATTCATTACGCAGCTAGACCATAACACGAATTACCACATCGGGTACTGCTATACCGAAAAATATGTGACATCAATTTAAAAAAAAATATGACGATTGTTCGAAAACCAATGTTAATTTATTCGAAAATAGCCCAGCGTTTTAAATAAGACATGGGCTGTTAAATTCCTGAATTCACTAGTCCATGTCTTATTATCTATTGTATTTAAATTTATTATGACAAAGTCAATATTTTTTATGGTTTCTATCTCTATCACACTGTGCCTGGTAAAATATTGCGAAAATGTGAAATGAATGATATGTGAAATAAATAGTGATAATTATTTTTCGTCAAAATGTCATAAGTATTCAACTTCAACTGTGTACAGAATTCGAATATTTCGCACGGATTGGTGTACTCGTATCATCGATATGGTAATTTTCACAATATTGATGATTTTTCCAAAACTACTCAGCTGATTACGATAAAATGTATATGGAACCACCTCGGGAGTATGATCTACCAAACGATAAAAGAATCATGAAAGTCGGTTCTTTATTGGGGAGCAATTGTTTTATTTACATACAAAAAAATACTGACGAATTGAGAACCTCATTTTATGAAGCCAGTAAAACAAGAATTAACCAGCTGCCAAGGAACAAGTAGTGCACCAGATAACTAGCATACTCTGAATTAATTCAGTTCTTCATTTGCAATCCAGAAATAACAAATCAGAGCTGTTTTTTTCTGGGTGGCATATGAAAAACTGAACAATAAATAGATAAATAAATTCAATAAACCCATAAAATGCCCATGTATTTCTTTGAAGATTAAAAAACTGGAGCAGTCTGTAATTTTAGTCAATTTATTTGACCTAGCTAACAAAGCGTTTCTGTTCGGGTCTGGCAAATTTCCTTTCATATGTATCCGAATGTTTGTCAGCTAGTAAATTTGTTAGGTTTGGATATTGCTTCTAACGTACAAGCCACAATTTCCAACGAATGAAAACATAATATATTACACAAGTTTTATGTTTTTAGAATTTTTTAGTCGTCAGAGATTTATAATTGGGAAATTTCTCTCAAAAAAGAGGAAAATATTTTGTAGCACTAGTTAAAAGCCGATTTGAGTAATTAATATGGAACAACAAGATTATTTTTTGTTACACAAGTTTTATGTTTTTAGAATTTTTTAGTCGTCAGAGATTTATAATTGGGAAATTTCTCTCAAAAAAGAGGAAAATATTTTGTAGCACTAGTTAAAAGCCGATTTGAGTAATTAATATCGAACAACAAGATTATTTTTTGCAAAAATTAGCATGACCGACTTCACTCGTGTACAGAATTCGCGAATTTTTCACATTATTGTTGATTTATCAAAAATGGCTCAGTTGACTTCAATAAAACTTAAATGGGACCAATTTCGAAGAATACTCTTTCCAATAAAAAAAGAATTGAAATTATTTTTATCGTGCTTGACACACTAGGTGTATAGAAACTTTCTTTTTGTGATAAACATTTCAAAAATTGACGCATTCGCAGGATTTGAACCTGCATCCTCTAGGACTCCGGCCCAGATGCTTTGTCCAATTAAGCTAAAACGCTCTCTGCGAAGGCGCTGAATTAGTGAGTGTTTATCATTTTTACCAACTACTACATTGTTGGAAGCGCCATTTCAGAGAACTGCTTTTAAAACCAGTCAGTCACTTAATGTGAAATTATTAGAACATCTTATAATTAACGAGAAATGACGCATTGCTGATTCAATGAAATTATTTTTATCGTGCTTCACACACTAGGTGTATAGAAACATTCTTTTTGTGATAAACATTTCAAAAAATCCTTCCTTCTAATCCTAATCCTTCGCAGAGAGCGTTTTAGCTTAATTGGACAAAGCATCTGGGCCGGACTCTCAGAGGATGCAGGTTCAAATCCTGCGAACGCGTCAATTTTTGAAATGTTTAGCACAAAAAAAAGAATTATTGAAATCGGACCACTATGAAAAAAGTTATGCGTAGTTATATATAAAAATAATGTATAATTATGGTTAATTTATGGTTTACCTTTGCCCAGCAGTGGGACAGTACAGGTTAAATAAAAAAAATGGTTAATAGATAAAAATTATGTATTATTTATTAATGTCGATATTTTATAAATTGTGCAGGACTTCGTTTCAAGTCTTGGTCTGAGCTGACCCTAAATTCAAAAGAAACAAAAAAAAATACGCAATTATAAATGGAGATAAAAAATTTGGACACGGTATAATTTGTTCTACTTGCGAACTGCGATAATATACATTTATAAAATATAATGTCTATTGACAACTATGGACGTTAAGTATACCTGTTATAACAAATTTACTGCAATAAAAAATATTCCAATGTTGTTCAATTATTCAAATTGTTGTTTTTATTACAAAACATTTGCGTTGTTACCTATATTACTACCTATTTCAAATTTTGTTTAATCGTAATTGGTGATAGGTTTATAACATGAATATTATCTTGATATTTTTGTTAATAGTGATAGCTCAACAAAACGAAGCTTTGTATTCAGGTAATATTTTGAATACTTTTTTTTATATGTTACAGTTAAGTTTTCGTACCTATGTTTATACTTAAACTTACTAAAATTTGTAAGTTGTTTTTTTATTTTATATGTTTTTTAATGCTAGAGTCTGCTAGACAAACAAGTAAACTTAAGTTAACTGGGTTTATCTAGTACTACCCAAGCGTTTTAGGTAAAGTCCGAACATTTAATGAAAAATGACTTGTTATCGGCGTTTACCCAGGCACGCTAAGATTACGCAGCACTGAATGGGTAATGGTAGTGGAATCATTAGTGAAAATAAAATCCTTTGCATTAAATAGATTATTTAGTACAAATGTAGGTCAAAAATATTACATATAATACATTTAATATAATATATAATACATTTCAACTAAGTTTTTAAAATAAAAGAACACTTATTGTGTCTTAACCATAATGCTATCGCAACACTTTTTGTTAATAATTATGTGTTCTGCAATGTCGTAGTACATTATTTTATACTATCAATAGTTTTCGCAGCGCTCGCAATGTAAAGAATATTTTAGGTCATCTTTTTACACCTTGGGTACGTTACATTATGGGAGTTTTAGTAAGGATCCCATAATTTAAAAAGAAATATAATATAGCCTTAGATTGTGATTGTGTCGTCTCGTCTTTTCGATTAATCATTAATCTAAGAATATACATAATTATATAGCCTATGTCACCCAGAGATAGTGTAGCTCCCCAATAATGAAATAATTTTTCAAAACGGTCAGTAGTTTCGGCCTATTCAATGCAAATAAACAATCAAATCTTTCCCTGTTTATATTATTGGAATAAATCTTTACGTTTTGTATATGTTATTAATTTTTAGATGAAGAAAATGCTCTCCTCCCGAATTTGTTTCATTTGGATGATCACGATCGATGCCTTCTGCAGCCCAGAGGTCTCTACTGCCTCGGAGAGCTCGACTTGGCTCCAATAGGGACAAGTCTGGTGTATGAAAACATAAAGGTATAATTATCTATCTTACTTGTGAAACATGTCCAACCTTCGCAGGACTAGATATAGCCAACATCATAAACAACTCAGAGCAAATAAAAAATCATGAGAGAACGTCGTTGAACATTCAAGTGAGGCCGGTTTTATATACATGTGTGAGTGCGTCGCTGTTGCACCGCCATAGTTCGACTGACAAGCCAAAACGTAGTTTCCTTGTAAGTGGATGTGTATGTGAATTGTCTGTACATGGCGAGGCGTAGTTTTGGTCGGTCTCACTTGTTTGTTCACAGCTTTCAGTCTTTATTTTTTTATTTGGTCTGAGAAAAACAACTTTTTTTTTTATCAAGTCTTGAGATTTTTATTTTATTTAATTGATAATCAAAGCTTCCTATATTTATGTCTATCATCTCCAAAAACAAGGAATTAATCTACTTCCAGAGATATGCATCGAACAATCCCGGATCCTTCGATCGATCTCGGCTCTACCGCGGCTACTGTGTTAGCACACGATGTCCTGGCACAGAAAGAAACTCATCACTGCGCTTTGAACAGTGCGTGGAAAAGCGCGCGCGGCGCTACGCTCTCTCCGCGCGCTTACGCAAGCTGCAATACTGCAGCACGCAGCAACAACACGCGGCGAAAGTTCAGCAACAGCCTGACTCTGCACAACAACTTTTTCTGCGTGTTGTGTATGCAATATTAGTTTTAAATATTTTTGGAACAGTATACGATGTCATGATTGGAGATGTAAAGATAAAAAGTAAGTTCATTAAGGGACGTATAGAGAAAAAAAAACTCAACGAATTTTTAGCGAGATGGATTCTTCGTTTCTTGTTTTTAAACTATGGATAATATTTCAGAAAATGGGCTCATAGTAGCGTGGTCAGTGCGTGTCAGCTGGCAGGAGCTGACGGCAACCTATGACAAAGGGGATCCGCGACTGCAGCAGCTAGAATGTCTCCAAGGAATAAGGTGACTCGTAAAAGTAAAAGCTAAAAATATAATATATATAATTTTATCTTATAAAGTAAACCAAACCAAGCAAATCGGCAAGTTGATATGTCAGCGGGCAGGTCACGTAGCACCGAGGACGGATGACGGTGGAAAACTCCTAGAGTGCTTACGTACCGACAAGCGTTGCTTAAAATCTACCCAAAATTTGATGACTTTATTAAATTTTTAAGACTGAAAAATTAGAGATCTATAAAAACCAGCAGTGGATGTGCTATGGCTGAAACAAACGAACTCTGTATTATCGTTAAGTATATATGGGTCATAATATATACCTACTTATCTATCATAAAAAATATTTACCCACTTTGGTTTAGTAATTTTGAAGAAAAAATAAAAATTTACTTTGGTACAAGTTGCGGCATATTAAGTGTAACGAGGTGTGGAGGGAATGGCTGCGCGTGAGTTTAGTATTGTGGTCACCATGCGCAGCCATCCCCTCCACAGTACCCTCAGCGCTACACTTACGTGCCGCTACCTGTACGCTTAGACTAATGATTGCTCTCGCTGCAATAGATATATAAGTCTAGAGAGCAGCGAGACCAATCGTTTTTTAATCTAAGAAATGTACCTACTTAAGCTTTTCCTACATGTAGATTGTAGGTACTTCAGCAGAAAAAAACTCTAGGTAAAGTATATTACTAGGTTTATTGTACTAATTATAGTATTGTGTTACTAGGTTGTGTATTATACTAGGTATTGTAGGTAACTAATTATAGTGTTTAATGTGTATTTTAGGGTAGTCCCCATGCTGCTTTCAATATATGCGCATTGTTCTATGCAACACATCATGTCCTACGTCAGAAATCCGAATGCTCTAGAAATTGTAAGATATATCAATCTGTTATTTTGTAGAATAAGTTTACTTAGTAGGTAAGTATATAGAAAATGTTATATTTACAACTGCTTATCACTCCAGTTGATCTTTAATAGAAAAATCGATATATATGTATGTATAGCAAAATAGATCTTTATTCTATACTATACATAATATATTAGCGGTCTAAGAGACACTAAAGACCGATTTTCACCGATGTGATAACTAGGTGAGACATCTTTTTATATATTTTAAATTTATTTACAAACACGCCTATTATTTGTATAGCTTGTCTATCGAAAACTTTCACGGTATTTTTTATTGAATTCACAATAGTTTAGAAGCGGTTTTTTTCCGGCATGCTTAGGTATATAATCAATTTTGTAATTATCTCTCATATGATACCAATACCGCTTGCTGTAGCCATAAATAAAAATAAGTGGGCAAACCTACTGAGTCATATTGTATCTGTATCAAAACCTATCAGTTGCAATATGGAAATACAGGTTATCAAAAGAGTGAAGCTATAAAAAATATAATTGAATTAATCATAGTCATGAACACTTTTCGATATACAAACTATAATATAAACATTATATACCTAATATATAAACAAGCGTGTTTATAGCTATGTCTCATCTGGTAATCAGATTGGTGATGGTCGTTCTTCCACGTCTCTCCCCCTATAACAAATTTTATTATTAAATAAATCACCTGATAAATCCGGTCCGGACTCGTGGTTCACCGCTTCGTTACACCAGTGTGACCTAAATTAAACTTCACAA
Organism: Hypomecis punctinalis; assembly: GCA_949316475.1. NCBI lineage: Eukaryota > Metazoa > Arthropoda > Insecta > Lepidoptera > Geometridae > Hypomecis > Hypomecis punctinalis. Next base: position 27,024,071 of record OX438795.1, read on the forward strand.
CTCTAAGAGTCGCACAAAATTGGATTGCAATACAGACATAAAATAACAAAAAATAAAATTCCACAGAAAATATCATTTCGTTTGCAGTGGATTGAATAATGTCATATGTAAAAAAATATAACTAAGTACCGTATAAGCCAAATCATACAAGTCGACGGATGTAAAGTGACCTAAAGTTACAAGTTGCGCAATTTCAAATCCTGACTAAAGTTCACATAAAGCTATTCGTTGATAGCTCACATCCGCCAACTAGTATCATTTGGCCTATACCTACCTAAATTCTGTTTATTTTCAGATATTCAACCGAATCGATACATTACTTTTCATGAATGGGACTGCGTTTGTCCAGAATTTTGTGATTATTAACAGTTTCCTCACAAGTTACAACCTATTGTTAAATTCAGAGAAGCGTGCGCTGAGCCTCTTGCAGCTGCCTAAGTTGATACTTAAGAGAGTTATCAGGTATTGTATCACTCCTTAGGTAATTGAAATATCTTTTGAAATAAATTATCAAGACTTAAAGACTAAGGACTAGATAAATATTTTTGGAGCAATCATTTAAAATTCAAAATTTTAAATCTGTAGATTTAGATCTAATTTGAAGATTCTCAGTCAAAAAACTGATAAAGGTTTATTTATTCGTTTTAACTTACGGGTTACCCCGGATAATTGCAAGGCTTAGGTGGGGCCAAAGAAAAAATAGGTACCTACAGTTTTTGGGTGGTAAAAAAAGGGGAACTATGTGTTGTAAAGACGGAGAAATCGCACATTTCTGGGCTATTGGAATGAATTATTACGTAATTATAAGCTAGTTTACCTATAGGAATGAGGTTTGGCACCCGCCAAGTAATGCCTCTCATCTCAAAATGTTTAGGCGGGTGATGACTTGCCATCCACTAAATGGGCCCCTGTAAAGGCTACCGTAAGTTGGCGCCGGAGGGGCAACATTGGTGTGGACAGCAATAATATAATAATATATAATGAACTAGCGACCCGCCTCGGCTTTTTCATAGGTGTATTATACATGTAAACTTTTTTCTTGAATCACTCTATCTATTTAAAAAATCCGCATCAAAATCCGTTGCGTAGTTTTAAAGATAAAACATACATGGGGACAGACAGCGGGAAGCGACTTGTTTTATACTATGTTACTATGTAATGATAATGATAATTGTTTATAAATCATAACCCTGGGGAACTACGCTACCTTTGCCGTCACCCTTTAGAAATTATAAATTAAAAACTATAGTAAATTAATTATTAAAAAAATAATTATTATATTTTTAACTAATGCGCACCCCGTCCATTATTTATACGCTTTCTGTCCTCTCCATCCTAAGGTTGCCTGGCAGAGATCGCTATCAGCGTTAAGGCCGCCCATTGTTACACTGTTTATGTATCTTTGTTTCTTCTTTTTGTTTATTTCTTGGTGTGCAATAAAGAGTTAATCTATCTATCTATAAATCTATCTAAAAAATTAAATTCAAAAAAATTCATTCACGCAGTCTTTCTAAAACGTTTTTGATTATTTCACATAGCAGTCTATATTTTTTCAGATTGGCTCCGGTCCATCTTTTGTTTGTGGGCTTTGGCGCCACATACTGGTCCACAATGCGTTCTGATGCTTTCTCCCCTGTTATTGAAGAATATGGCGCCGCCTGCCGACGAAAATATTGGACACACGTATTCTTTTTGAACAACATTGTAGAGATGTATGATAATACATGTCTGGCACCTAGTTGGTAAGAAAAGTGTGCTTTGTCTAGACATGAACAGATCTTACTCTAAAACCTCTCTAATAATAAACCGGGTCAAAAATATCATATATGGACGTCTATTACTTGTATCAAGTTTGTGATTATTTATCGGGTTTGAATTAAATACATATTAAGAGCAGCGCTTTATGAGCTGCGGTAATAATATTATCGCGGCAATACGGCTTGTGATTTGCTGAGGGATGGCGCACGTAGTTAGTGGCGCCATTATGTAGCGAAGTTAGTCGCTATATCGACATAGCCCATCGGATTGGCAAATTGAAATGGCAGTGGGCAGGGCACATTGCGCGGAGGACTAATGACCGATATGGACACAAGTTCTTGAGCGAAGACCACAAGACGTTCGGGTCAAGGTGATAGATGACCTCATTACAAACGCAGGGACGCGATAGATGAAATCCGCTTCCAATCGGTATTATTGGAGATCCATAGGGGAGGCCTAGATCCAGCAGTGTACGTACCTACTATGGCTGATGGATTCAGATGACTGATGGATTTAAGTCGATAATTTTACATGCCTGTTACATTTCTTTTGTTGTTCATGAATTAAAATTTGCAGGTTCATGCCTGTTCATATGCACTTGTTCATAGTATCGTGTGTGTTTACCATCGTTACTTACCGCTGGAAGTCTGAGCCACTGCGACTGTATGCAGCTCTGTTTTTCATCAGCGCAGTAGGAACCGGACTCATAGCATATTTCAAGGGATATCGAACTATGGCCTATGAGACTGCGCCGGAGTAAGTATCACTATTCAGAATAAAATAGGTCAAGTGCGAGACGCACTTGGACACGAAAGGTTCCGTACCTTATGAGAGCCCCCTTAATTTATTTTAATTAAGTTATTTATTTATGATGTAAATTTACAACTAAATATTCTATGAATAAAAAACAGCCGAAAAATCACGTTGTTGTATGGAAGCCCTTAAATAGAAACGAAAGAGGACGGCATCATTCATAGCCAGAGCGGACAGGAGTAAAAACTCCATTATAAAAAATTTGGCAGATCGGCTGCTGCAGACTAACAAAATAATATACCTACGAGTAGGTACCATTACCTGGACTATTATTTTCTCGCAGAATGTGTGAAAAATAAAATAGGTATGCACCGCTAAAAAAAGTCTGGCTTTGTCTCGGGCGGCTTGAACCCCTCACTACACTCAGGACTCTACATAACTTCAGATTCCCTTGCTACGCCCAGCTCCATTATGTAGCCCACGACACAAGACAGCACTTTGTCCCCTTTTTGCATAATCTACTATTATTTATCTGTCCCATAATTCTAAGTATTTTCTACTTTTAAACGTTTATTTTTACATTACCTACCTAATTCCAGAAACCTTCGGGAAATATTTACATCGGAGTCGTTTGGCGCGTTCTACACATCTACATGGGGCTCGCTGCCCGCTTGCTTCGTGGGCCTATTCCTCGCTCGCCTACATTATAACCTCCAGGGGAAGTATGACTGGAGTCAGAATAAGGTAAACCAGGCTACACCCTGCAGGGTAACAGTGGCCAAACATTGGGAGAAAATAATTTAACTATTTCGAACCACTAACACGTCGAAGAATAAGGTAAACATATTTAAGCTGTAACTTAGCACAGTAGTTACATGGATTTAAAGACTGCAGAATATAGGTAAACCTATTTTGAACACTTTTTCAATGAGACCGACCAACCCCTATTCTGTATCGAATTGATCTGCATGGTTATTAGCAATAGGGTAGGTAAAGTAACCCGAAAGAGCGGTATTCAGAACAACTTTTACTATGGTGTCAACCCGGAATTAGAATTCCGATTCTCGGATTCCGGTTTTGCCTACCATTAAGAAGTTTTTTGTAATGGCACCGTCATGTCATCCAGAATCACCTTCTTTTGGCTTAGTATACTAAACTAATCTGTCTGTTTTAATGTTAGGATATTTATGATCATTCATTGAAAAATAATCATCATATTGCTATCTACAATTTTTTTTGAACACTTTGGCTGGACTCGCTTCCGCGTGTCTAGATAATAAGTCAACTATGTACCTACCTGTTTTGTTAAAATGTATTAAAGTAAATAAAGTTGTTAAAGTATTCGAAATTATTACAGTGGTTGAATCGTTTGCACCCGTGGATGATAACATGCTTCGGGGTGGTGTCCTTGACCATGGGTTTATCCTTAAGAAGATACAATCAGCCGTGGGTCATGGCCCTCTACGTGGCCGTTGAGAGACCCTTACTCAGTTGCGTTTTATTTTGTCTACTAATCGGAATCATTAACATTGATGGTGAGTCTAAATTCATGTTTTACACTGTTACTATGTGGCTATAGGTACCTATGATGTCGAGTAGTGCTATGTAGTAGCAGTTTAAGTTTCCCCTAAAAGCATTTAGATAGAGTTAGCGTAAACTAAATTGGTACTTAGGTAGGTACTTACATACATCACATCTCGCTTATAAGTATTTACTTATTGCTCGTTTTATCCATCAGCTATAGGGCGTCCACTGCTGGACATACAGCTTCCCGATGGATCTCCTATAAAACCGATTGGAAGCGGCTTGCATCCATCGTGAACCTAAGGTCGTCAGTCCAGCTTGGATGGATGGAGGTGGATGTCTAAAGATGCTTGCCGGTACGTGGTCTTGAAAACGTCTTATCCATCCTATCGGTCATTAGCCCCCCGTGGTATATTCTATGCTCACTGCAACTTTCACTTGCCAATCCGCCGAGCTGTGTTACCTTGATTCTCCTACGGATCTCCTGATTTCCGATTCGATCTCGCAGAGCTTAGCCCTCTCAGCTCATTGGACCACTTAGAGCTTAATCAATAAGACATATAGAAAGAGACCACTATTCACTGCCATAAGTCATTGCTGAGAAATGACACACACTGGTCCAACACTTTCGCCTTGAGGCACTGAACGAGAAAACGTTACGCAATTTTCCGAACGCTGCCCAGTTGAGTTGTGCTATTTTGAGCTTATTAATACAATTGCTCGTCTAGAGATCACAAATGGAAGAAAGATAAAATTGTCTAACATTTCCAGGTTTGCAACGCAAATTTTTCGCTTGGCGAGGGTGGCGCGTGCCGGCGCGTCTCTCGCTACCCATCATGTTGTCCCACTGGATCGTCTGTGTAGCGATTAATGCTCGTCCAGTAGCTTATCACATATCATCGTTCGATATAGTAAGACTTTATCCCTATTAATACTAGTACATAATCAAACAGTCAACCTCGCAGCACATCTCTTTAAGTGAATCTTTATAAGCCCATATCTCGACTTGCTCTGAACCGATTTGGTTCATACTCGCAAATCTTGTTAATATTCTGATATTAAACGATCTTTCCTTCTTTCAGTCGGATAATTATAAATTCAAAAATGTGTTTGTTGGTTAGTTTGTTACTCTTTCACGTAACTAATAGAAGGTGAATCGTCTTTTATTTTTGGATAGGTAGACATAGCTTAAATGTCTGAGAGCAGTGAGATTTCTGAGAGTGACATAAAGTACTTTTGATTCCGGGAAAAGAAACGGTTCCTATGGGATAGCACAAGAATCTCTTCTCACGTTAGCAAAGCCTTGGGCGAAAGCTAGTTCTTAATATTTCTTCAGTAAGAATCTTGTCTCTTTTCTAAATGCAGTACCTACATGTACACAGATTATTGATAACTTAAGCAAAAGCTCTTAGAGTTACATCAACTGTTAATCTTGAGGTAAAGGTAGATCAAGATGAACAGTTTTAAATAAAGAACCAACCAAATCCGAAATCACGACAAAATCAGCTGCTCCATTCATTTTATCGAGAGTCGCTGAACTTTTTATACGAACGGTTTTTTTGTATCTATGTATAAAATGCACAGAAATAAAATACAAATTATGAATTTCAGATCATTGACTTCGTGGCGACGCTTTTTTTCAGCTATGCAATCTCCCTACCAGTGGCCCTGTTGGTGGAAATACCATTTCAAAAGTTCTTTGCTCAGATATTTTAAAAATCTTTAAAATAACTATTGCCTGATGAATACGCAATGTTGATTGTATCAAAAAAATCAGCTTACTTAGGTACTAGGTACTACTTTATTTTTAAAAAAACTGTAAATGTATAAGTATTATAATATATGCTAAGTAAAACTCAAACAATAGTAGACATACATAAATTATAATATAGGTACCTAAATTTAAAAAACAATTGTTTGACTTTGTACAATAGATTATTCACATAATTACCTGCTTAATTATTTCACTAACACTCGAGGTTCACGTTACGTCATTATGTAATCCAGTACTCAATGACACATGGCATATTATATACCTAATGTTCACTTCATTAAAACTCGCGTGAGAAATCATTATACTAAATAAAACACCGGTTTTCACTCAAGTATGATATACAGCCGGGCCGCTGGGAACCCGACCGGTTTCGGAGTAAATTAGTACTCCTTCATCAGGGAATACGCGCGCTCCCGTCGACTGGCGCACGCGCACACCCACTACCGCACTGATGAAAGAGTACTAATTTTCTCCGAAACTGGTCGGGTTCCAGCGGCCTGGCCGTATATCATACGTGAGTGAAAACCGGCGTTTTATTTAGTATACCTAATGTTGCTTAGAAATAATCATCAGTTCACCAGATCAGTCCATCGAGGGCCTAATTCAGTTCACTATTGACGGTAGTTACTGCAATGGTTCGCTTGTTTTAAACCACCTCAATGATGAACCGAAACTTTAATAACTCGTGTTATTTAAATTTTACACGAGAAATGATCGCCAATGTGTAGGTGTTAAACAGGAGTTATTGAAGGAACGAAATTACACTATCTTTTCGCAAGATTTTATCGAAAAATATTGAGCATACGAGTTATTAAAGATTCGGTTAACCATTGAGGTGCTTCAATACAAACAAACCATTGCAGTACCGTCAGTGACGTCTGTCCATAAATATTATTGTAAATAGTACCGTCAATAGTCAACTGAATTAAGACCCCGCTGGACTGATCTGATGAACTGATGCGATGATCGCACCGTGTATGTGTGTACGGTACCCTAACGAGTGCCTTTAGTAAGTAGGTACTTTTACTAAGTAAGTATAGTATAACCCGAAAAATGTATGTATAATTTCAGTAAGTATTGATCCCGTAGATAGTAAACGATTACCAACGTTGATGATAAATTAAATTATTTCTCCACCATGAAGGCAAAACGGACTCATGGAAGGTATTATACAACATCACTCGACGATTCTTGGTACACAGGTTTTATTTACATGTAATAATTAATAAATGTAGTTTTTTGTCAGAGATTATGAAGGTATTTCTCTCAAAAAGGGGGGAAATTCTCTCAAATTTGCTGTAGCGCTATTTAAATTTTAAATTTTAATAAGACATGCAAGTATGAACTAAGTCGGTCAAGAGAGAGTCGAGATTTATCTCGATATAAGCATATTTAGGCTTGTCAAGATTGAGTTAGTTGCGAGTACGACAAAACAAATCAATTTCATATATCTAAAAATTTAAATTTACCATAGCAAGTGCGTAGTGATTACAAGTACCTGTACCCATAACAGTCAATACTTATTAGTTTTTTACCGAGAGAGCGAAACGTCTCTGCTTGGGTTCTGCGAAAAAGTTCTTCAATCTGTGAGGATGTTTAATAACTTGTAAGTTTGTTAACTTGGATGTCGCTTCTCGCGTACATGTCACATTTTCCAACGAATTTTAAAGAAACTTCTAACAAAAGTTTTAAATTTTTAGAATTTTTTAGTCGTCATCGATATTTGATTTGTGTGTTTCTCTCAAAATAGGAGGAAATGTGCTGTAGCACTATTTTTAAGCCGATTTTGATAATATTGGGAAATAATAAAATAATAACAGATATTATTTTCAAACTTTCGCAATTTGAGCTCATTATACTACAGTATAGGTATTAATACGGGACTTATCGCGCAATATAGCATGAGATATATTAATAAATACCTCGTTTTCTCTTTCTCCCGACGTAAAGAGGTATTTATTAATATATCTCGTGTTTTATTGCGCGATAAGTCCCGTATTAATATAGTAGTATAATAACAGATACACCTCAATAGGTAGGTAAGTAGGTATGCAAATGTGCACCTTTAAAGTGGATAGAGGTTTAAGAGACAGGTAAATGTGCAGCACTTTGCTTCAACTCTTGGTCTGAGCTGATCCTAAATGCAAAAGAAACGCGACAGTTGAAGATAACGCAATCACAAATGGCGATAAATATTTTGAAGACAGCATACTCGTAATTTGTGGCAATCGCGAACTGCGATAAGATAATGTAATTATTGACATTAAGCAAATCTGTTGTAACTTTATTGCAATATACATTACGTACTCTTCCTGTTCAATAGATATAATATACATTTTAAATATATTTTTTACTGAAATACATAGTAAATTTATGTAATGTGGTGTAACGTTTGAGTGATGATACAATAAGAATAATATTAAACAGTTTGTAGTGAAACCTAATTTGTGAAAAAAAATAAGTTATCTAGTGAAGAACATACAATTCAACAATTGTTTTTATTACAATACATTTGAGTTTAATGTTTAATATTTAGTACCTATTTTGTTTAATAGTTATTGGTAATAGTTAATACTCATATAATATGAATGTTATCTTTACATTTTTATTATTAGTGACAGTTCAACAAAACCAAGCTTTATATTCAGGTAAGATTTTAAAAACTTTATTTATTGTAGGTACATTGAACTGAAAATAATTTGTCAAGAGCGTGTCATGACACACCCTAGATAAAGTTAAAGATGGTTATTACGATGATCTTTCGTTATTGAGGTCATAGGGGATTATCAGTGGTTTTTATTCTTATTTTGTGATGTGCCATATTTGATCGACGTCCAACGTTTTGTTTATCAATCACCAAAAACTTGTTCTGAACTGTCGGTTCTTTTGGTATTTTATTATCAGACGTCTTCTTTTTTGTATGTTTTTGTATTGTTTTTATTTTAAGATGAAGAAAATGCTCTACTTCCGAATCTGTTTCACTTGGATGATCACGACCGCTGCCTTCTGCAGCCCAGAGGTCTCTACTGCCTCGGAGAGTTCGACTTGGCTCCAATAGGGACAAGTATCATGTATGAAAACATAAAGGTATATAGATATATACATACTTGTGAAACATGTTTAACCTCACTGGACTAGGTAGCTAACATCAGTAACATGGTATTTTTCTACAGCTTTTTGAGATTTTTCGTATTGTTTTATTTGTTTGATAAAATACACAAAACATTTATAACAATCAGATTCTTATTCCAAAGTTAGCAGCTAAGATTTACATTTTGGGTGATACCCAAAATAATTATGTGTGTACAGAAAATATACATTACATAATTATTTTTTGCAAAAAAATAGCATGACCGACTTCACCCGTGTACAGAATCATTAAATAGTATAAAACAAAGTCTCTTTCCGCTGTCTGTCCCCATGTATGCTTAGGTATATCTTTAAAACTACGCAACGGATTTTGATGCAATTTCTTTTAATGGATAGAGTAATTCAAGGGAAATGTTTATATGTTTAATACACCTGCGCATCGCTAGAACGCAAATATAATGCACGGATCGATGTAGCATTTTTCACATTATTGTTGATTTATCAAAAATGGCTCAGCGATTTCAATAAAATTTAAATGGGACCAATTTCGAAGTATACTCTTTCCAATAAAAAAAGAATTATTGAAATCGGACTACTACAAAAAAAGGTATGCGTGGTTATACATAAAAAAAAATATATACGCGTCGAACTGTATACCTCCTCCGGTGCGCGGTGGTTCTTCGGTCAAAAATAGACGAACGCAATTAATGAAAGTAGGCCCTTCCGCAACGGCAGACGGGTACTCAAAAAGCGGCACAGTAATTAACTAAAATCTAATTTAAAGAAATAGGAACAACTAGCTTAACAACACATCTCAAAAAAACATAATCTTACCGATTACTCGTAAATTAAACACCCCTGGCTTTTCGGTGAAGGAAAACAACGTGCAACCTGCATATTATGTCAGTAGAAGAAATTCGATGGCGTATGTAAATCCACCAACCCGCACTGGGCCAGCGTGGTGGATATGGCCCAAACAACCTTCGTGGGTAGGCCTACGTCCTGCAGTGGACTATTAAAAAGGCTGATACAGTACAGTACTCGTAAATAGCTCTGTGGATGACTCAATAGGTACCTACATTAATAAAAAAAAAACTTGTTTTTTATTGTACCTACGTTCATAACATTTCTAGGTTGGTTACTGAACTAGGACCGCGCGCCATGTCACCAAGTAGGTATACTGAGCGCCACACAAATTGAAAAATGGGAAGTTAGCCGCAGATGACACTTCACCGTGATTCGCTAATTATTGCGCATGTGTGCACAATGCCTATACAAATGGCGAAGTAGTGAGCTCGGGAGCGTAGGGAGCGTAGGGAGCGCGCGGGAGGCACGAGGTTGGCGGGCGGGTGTACGCCGGCGTCTCGTCTCTCTGGCACCCGCTAACGTCTATATTTTGGCGTTTGCACAGTTCTCTGCGGCTAACTTCCAATCTTTCAATTTGTGTGGCGCTTTGTACGATTCCAATGCGATGAGCATTTAAGCGGAACATTAAGCGTAATTTAAATTTATTTTTGTATCAAAGTAAAATCTAACAAATTATCAAAATTCATGAAACAAACGTTGTTATAACAACGACCTATATGGTGTTGCCTATCTAATCCTGCGAGATAGTTTGTGTTTTACAAGTGGCCCTGAATAAACAACACTTACAATACAATTTCTAAAGCCGAGGAATTTAACTACTTCCAGAGATATGTATCGAACAATCCTGGATCTTTCGATCGGTCGCGGCTCTACCGCGGCTACTGTGTTAGCACGCGATGTCCTGGCATAGAAAGAAACTTATCGCTGCGCTTCGAACAGTGCGTAGACAAGCGCGCGCGGCGCTACGCTCTCTCCGCGCGCTTACGCAAGCTCCAATACTGCGCCACGCAGCAACAACACGCGGCGAGAGCGCAACAACCGCCCGACGAGGCGCAACAACTCTTTCTGCAAGTCGTGTGTGCTATATTGGTGCTAAATATTTTTGGAACAGTATACGATGCCATGACCGGAGATGTAAAGATAAATAGTAAGTTAATTAATTGATTTTTAGAAAAAAACTCAGAAAACGTGTAGCGTTAGTTTATTTCCCATTGCCTGCTTTAACCATGGCTAATACTTACAGAAAATGGGCTTATAGTAGCGTGGTCAGTGCGCGCAAGCTGGCAGCAGCTGACGGCTATCTATGACAATGGGGATCCGCGACTGCAGCAGCTAGAATGTCTCCAAGGAGCAAGGTGACTCATGTTCACATGGACCCGGCTTGACATTTATACTCATACGTATTTTAATACACTAACTTATTCAATATGGGGCCAGGGCTATATCTATTTTGTCCCTTTTTTTATTGCGAAAAAGTTCGCATTTGACCTTTGTCTCGCCTGTTGAATGCAAGCTCAAAGTAGCACCACGAACTATCGAGAGGGCTATGCTCGGAGTCTGTGAGATTGAAGTAAAAATGAGATCCCCAAAAACCAAAATAACTGTTATAACCCAGCAAATCGGTAAGATGATATAACAGAGGGTAGCTCAAATAGCATGGAGTACTAATGACCGTTAGGGTGGAAAAGGTCACGAGTAAGAACCGACAAGTGCAAAGTAAAAGTTATACCAACACAACACAAAAGTCTGATAACCGTTAGGAAGGCTGTAGGATTGATATCTATAGAAAAGGTCAGCAGTGGGTCTCCTATGGCTGAAACGAAAGGACTCAGTATCGTTACGTATACTTATAATAAAAAATATTATGTAGGTAGGTACTTTGATTTATGATTTGCAACTCTAAAAAAATATATTATATGTATGCTTTTTTAAGGTATATTAACTAATTAAAGTATTTTATGTGTATTTTAGGGTAGTGCCCATGCTGCTTTCAATATATGCGCATTGTTGCATGCAACATATCATGTTTTACGTCAGCAATCCGAATGCTCCAGAGCGTGTAAGATATTATTTCAATCTGTAATTTTGTAGAATTATTGTATAGTTTACATATGTAGAAAATAATTATTACATTTATTACTGTTAATCACTCTAGTTAATCCTTTTATTACCTATACTCTGTATTTTATGTATTTTTTTATATTAAGTACCACATGGATTTTGATAAAACCATTAATACATCGCACAAAATTATATCGCTGTACAGACATAAAATGACAAAATAAATAAAAAAGCACAGAAAATATCATCTCGTTTGCAGTGGATTGAAAAATGTCATAATTATGAAATATATGCTTAAATATGATTGATATAACATTGTTAGATATTAGGTATCTACCTAGGTTTTGTTTACTTACAGATATTCAACCGAAGCGACACATTACTTTTCATCAATGGGACATCTTTGATACAGGGTTTTGTGATTATATCCAGTTTCCTTACAAGTTACAACTTACTGTTGTATTCAGAAAAGCATACGCTGAGACTCGAGCTGCTGCCAGTGTTGATACTTAAGAGAGTTATCAGGTATTTTATCACTTCTTAATTGAAATACTTATCTTTTAAAATGAACTACCTGTCTAGAAGTAATTATCTATAGAAGTTTTTTTTTTGTTCACTTTTCTCGTCACAACCAAAACATTGTTACACATTGTTAAAATAATTAAAAACATTTTAGCATGTGCTAATGAAGTTCTTTTATATGATATTTTTTATTTATTTATCATTTTAATTCAGACAATAATTATCCATAAATCGTAAAAAAATTAAATACAATTGAGTCATTCATTTTAAACATTAATTACAATATTTATAATTTAGTGCCCTTAACAATTAACATTCACTTATTCTGAATGGGGCAATCCAATCGATCAGCAATCATTTGAAGAATACCATTGCGACTGCCTCGCACTCTATATCGTAGGGACGCGACTTTCTTGCGAATAATCGCATGAAAGTCATCCGTTCGTGCTTCAGCAAACATTTCAGATGCACTACAGAAGCGAGGCAACCGCATCAGCATTCTAAAAATATCGTTATATTGGACCCGTAGAATGCTGGCAGCCCGGCGAGTATGACTGATCCACAAGCTACTCGAGTAGAATGACTGGCAATACGCCTTGAAAAGGGTAATTTTCACCTCCCTCGAGCAGCGAGCAAACCTTCGTGCGATCATATTTCCCCTGACTGCCAGAGCCCTACGTTCCCTCTCGATATCTGCGTCATCTCTAAGGTCGTCATTAAGAATGTGTCCCAAATACTTAAAAGTAGTAACCACATTCAAAGCCACACCATTAAGCATAATTGGATCATTTGCTGGTTTGAGGTTTCCGCTCTTAAAAACAAGCACCTCACTTTTTTTAGAGTTGTACTTAAGCCCATGATCTGCCGCATACGCCTCACAAATTCTAACTAGTCTGCGAATTGCCCCTACCGACGGTCCCAGCAGCACCATGTCGTCTGCGTAACTTATATTATTAACGCAGACTCTATCTATAAAACAGCCCGCATGGGTGCTGCTGAGCTCGTCGATGAGGTCATTAATATACAAATTAAACAGAAGAGGAGAGGTTATGCCACCCTGTCTCACTCCACATCCCAAGCCATATGCGTCAGATAGAGCTCCCGCCCATCGTACCTGATTTCGCTGACAGCCATACCATAGTTGTAATATAGAAACAACTTCGGCCGGCACTCCTGCAGCCCTCACCTTTCTCCAAAGCCTCCGATACAGCACCGTATCAAAGGCCTTGGATATATCCAGAAAGCAGGCATATACCGGCGTCTTCCTGTCGGTGTAGTACTTGACAGCCTGCTTAAGACACAATATCGCACTTTCCGTTGACAGACCAGCCCGAAAGCCGAACTGAGCGTCGTGCAGTTTGACGTGTTGAGATAGTATGTCATTAAGCAAGCTGTCAAGAACCTTTGCCAGCACTGCTGCCAGCGAAATAGGCCTATAATTGTTCCTATCCGACGCATCTCCATTCTTAGACTTGATAATTGGCACTACTATGGTCTTGGTCAACTCCTCAGGCAGGTACCCATGACAGAGACATAGGTTGTAGAACATGGAGAGTACGCGCGGCAAATGAACTCCCGCATATTTGAGATGCTCAATGCTGAGACTGTCATGCCCCGGCGATTTCCCTCCTTGCATGGAGTGAATTACTTTCCGCACTTGCTTAGCATTAAAGTACACCGATCGCTCCGAGCTGCCAGCCTCATCATTTAGCATCTCCGCCCCGTCTAGTTGAGCCCCAGGCGTTACCTGGAAGTGATCTTTAAAGAGGTTTGCTATTGATTTATGATTGCACTCACCATCTACACTCACAGGGAAGCCAGACTTAGCATTCATTTTATTTGAGTCTTTCCAAAAATGTTTAAAGTCTTTGGCGGTATGGTGTGAAGCAAGAATGCTAAAGAAAGATAGCTTACATGATACGATTTACTCACTTTTAATTTTGAACCCATATTTTGTGATTTAAATAAAAATGTACAGTTTCCAGATTTATTCCTATATGTGTACTCTGAGACAATGCATCGCGCCAAATTTAATAGTTCTATAATATGCCAACGGGTAGTACCCTGTAGGTTTTGATTTTTGTGAGTGTCGAAATATGCGTTTTTTACGACATAAACGGCTCTAACTTTTTTAAACGATAACTGAGAAGTTTTTCATTTACACAACTGCAAGAGATCATAGATATACGTAAGTATACAGTTTAAATTTCAACTTGATATCTTTACGCGTTCCCGAGATAAAGAGTCTTGACATACACACAGACGGACAGACGGACAACAAAGTGATCCTATATAAGGGTTCCGTTTGAGGTACGGAACCCTAAAAACACTTTTGTTCCTATCACACTCATATTTTTCCAGATTAGCACCAGTCCACCTCTTGTTTGTGGGTTTTACCGCCACATACTGGTCAACGATGCGTTCTGGTGCCTTCTCCCCTGTTATAGAAGAATATGGTGCCGCCTGCCGACGAAAATATTGGTCACACGTATTCTTTTTAAACAACATTGTCGATATGTACGATAATACATGCCTGGCACCCAGTTGGTAAGAAAAGTGTGCTTTGTCTTTATCAGATCGTACTCAAAAGGTCTTCTATTATCCTAATAAATTTTCTACAAGGGCGGATCCAGACATTGATTCAGGGCAGCGTGATCAAGTTGTAGTAAATAGTAGACGGAAATTACCCAACCCTAGCGAACCATGTTTTTACAATGAATCGTTTTGATTCGAAATTTTGAAGAAACAAAAGAAACGAATAATTTCGAGAAAACGCCGCTTGAGTTTATATAGCAAGCTAGTGCTGGCGAGCGCAAAATTTTTGTTTTTTTCAGTAATTTAAAAATATATATATATATATTATGAGTTAAGCAGACTACCATATTGCTATAAATTATGAGCGAGTACAGCGAGCGCGACATTTTTTTTTCAATAACCATAAAATAGATATGAGCACTATTCTACTAGTCACCTTTTCTCGGTAACTTCATAGAAGAATCAGCAAAACACTCCAGCGGTGGTTATTTGCTTAGAGTACCTATAGGTAATAAACTGAAACAAACAAGTGAACCTACATAACCTCAGACCTCAAACCTCAGGTTTTAATAAAGATCTTACTTTATCGGGTTCCTTATTCTTCCTGCTACTTGATTATTGAGTACCTAGGCAGTTTTACAGGCTTGTTACAATTTTTTCTGTTGTTCATGAATTTATGTTTTCAGGTTCATGCCTGTTGATATGCACTTGTTCATAGTATCTTGTGTGCTTACCATCAATACTTACCGCTGGAAGTCTCAAGCTCTGCGACTGTATGCAGCTCTGTTTTTCATCAGCGCAGCAGGAACCGGACTCATTGCATATGTTAAGGGATATCGAGCTTTGGCCTATGAGACTGCGCCGGAGTAAGTGTCACGATTGAAAAGGAGAGAAAAGGATGCACACCTTCGTGTAAAATAGCTGGATAGGTATTTAACCGAGCCAACGAAAGGAGAGTCTCAGTTCGGGCTCAAAAATTTTGCTTTCGTCTGTCCGGATGTAGATTTTCCTCTAAAGGTAAAATTTTTCAACGAAACTTGGTACACCGGTTCTATATGTTTTTTTATGGTCGGCGATTTTTGATTGAGCGGGGGTTTGGGAGCCTAAATTTGATGTAGCGCTAATTATCAACCTATTATGTTATTGTATGTAAAAATTGTTCAGCATCTAAATCCTAACAAGATTTGCGAGTGTGAACGAAATTGGTCAAGAGCGAGTCGAGATATAGGCTTATGAAGATTCAGTTGAACATATACAAGGTCTACTGGGCGGATAACTACTAGTAGGTACCTAACATAGCATTTGCATCTAATAAGAGTCTGTCCTATCCATGAACGTACTACGGAATGGACTAAGTGTTTATTGCTATTACGAGTACAAAACCTTTGAAATTATAAGCTCCATCTAGTACAACTTTGAAGATCTGTAAAGAGTAAAGTTTTATTTTTATTGTCTACAAGCATTAAGTGATGACATACAGGTACTCACTTAACAGTTTCTATTTCTGTTTCTATTCTATGCGTTTTCAACGCCAACTTGCTGTGAGTTGACGAGTTTTGTACTTTATGTTTTTTTTACCTGCCATTATTCTAAGGTAGGTTCTATCTCATAACCCTTATGTACCGGTACCGATGCACCCACTAAAACCCTGAGGTGTACCGTCTCTGCGCATCTCAGTCGAGATAGCGGGACCGCTTGCGCACACTTCCGCGATACTATCCCATAAGCCTATTCAATCTTCTATTTTTAAGCGTATATTTTTATGTTATTCAACTCCAGGAACCTTCGGGAAATATTTACATCGAAGTCGTTTGGCGCGTTCTACACGTCTACCTGGGGCTCGCTGCCCGCTTGCTTCGTGGGCTTGTTCCACGCTCACTTGCATTATAACCTTCAGAGGGAGAAATATGATTGGAACCAAAGTAAGGTAAAAATCTTTAGGCTGTTGCTTTGCAATTTGTGATGTATGTACGTACGGTGAGTATGAAACACTGCAATACTCAAGATTTCTTAAGAGTCAGGGTTTGCAGTATTTACTTGCATTAATGTACCTACATAGTTTGTTTAAATATATATTTTTAAGTAATTTTAATTGTAGTCATACATTGATAAAGAAGAATATACTCATCATTATCAATACCTTTTTCGTTGGAGCCAACCCCTCTTCTAAATGGAATCCACCTACAGGGTTATTAGCAGGGATGTTGAAAATATTCGCATCCGCAATTGCAAATCTGCTGCATCGATTCAGACATCTGCATCCGTATCCGCAAAAACCAATGCGGATATTAATGCGAATGCAGATGTGGCAACTGCTTACATACCTACCGTATTAAAAATGGGTCAATGTACCTAGACGAAAATTCTCTTTTAATATTTCTCCACCATTGAACAGAATTTTTCCTCAATGTTCTCCACCCATAATGTTTTGCTATGAGTCAAGCCGGAATTCAAGAAAAATATCAGCTCAAAATCGCAATTGTTAATAGACAAAGTTAAATAACAGATTTTTTCTCGAATTTCGGGTTTGACCTGTAGTAAAAGTTGTTTGTTTGGAATCAGCTCCTATCAGTTTATTACCTTAGAATATCCTATGCAAATAACCCTGTACCTACTATACATGTCCTTTCAAAAACTGCTTCTTTTTTCAGAACATAACTTCGGAAACACAATTTCTTTCAAATAATATACATTTTCTAAATAATATTACATTTATAGTGGCTGAAACGTGTGCACCCATGGCTGATAATGTGCTTCATGCTGGTGTCCATGACCATGGCTTTATCCTTGAGAAGGTTCACCCAGCCTTGGGTTATGGCGCTCTACGTGGCCCTTGAGAGACCCTTACTCAGTTGCATCTTATCATGTTTACTAATCGGAATGATTAATATTGATGGTGAGTCTTAAATCCATGTTTTATACCTATTGGTAGGTAGAGTAGATTCTCTAAATATGGACCACCTATCGTTTTCATTGAATAAGACAATTAAGTTGTAAGCCAAATCAGTCTTTATTAATATTAGAAATAGATAAACTATCACGTTACAGAAATCTATAGATATCTATTTAAAAACTCAAAAAAATTCTAACAAAGTTTAATTTTTTGTATAATATTACAAAGTTAGCTTTAAAACAAGAGGTAGTTTAATATGGACTACTAGGGTTTTAATATGGACTACGGGTACCTAATATGGAATACAGGTATACAATAAGGACTTTTATAATTATTTTTAACAACAAATTATCTCAATTATTAGGAACTTCTTGATTCAGTCTCATAAACAAAATACTTATCAAATAAGAAAATAAACAAAAGAGGTTAAATTAATCAGATAGACAAAATTCACAGACAAATGCGACATCGTCAACCCCAGCACATTCTTCGTGGCCCCATCTCTTGCAAGAAAGGCATTGGATCCATTGTTCTCCACGTGTGTCTTCTGAAAATAACCCCTCACAATAAAAACATTTAGCATTTTCACTTTGGCTACGATCTGGACTCTCATCAGTTTCATCGTTAACTGAAAACTCATCGTCCTCATCTTCAGAGTTGCAAGCTGATCGATGTACTTTAGTTGTCGTTTTTCTTTTCTTTCGTTCTGTTTTCTTCTGTTTTTCTTTACTTTTCAGTTTTCTCTTACTTCCAGGTTTCTGCTTTCTTTCTTTTATGTTTTGCTTGTCTAATTCTTTGTTAAAACTCTTTCTTTTGTTTAAAGACTCTATTTCTTCCTTTCTTTTAATTGATGTCTCTAAATCAGTTTTATAAGGCGATGAAGTCAAAATCATTGGCTTGGTTGCCTTTCTTCCTTTGTTACTCGTTTTTTTTTGTAGGCGTGGTATGGGACGCAATTGTATTGGAGAAATATAACCGGCTGATGTAGAAGGACCTGCTAACACTTTTTCAACTCCATCATTATATTTAGAAGAACTTGCAGTTAAAGTAACAGCTTCAGAATTCACTCCTAAGGGCTTAGCCTTTTGAGCATCTACAGCTATTTCACAAGCATTAACTTCAGCGACAGCCTGGCTGTTTGCTTTATCGCTTTTTTCTTCCTGAGACGCCGTTTGTAATTGTAAAGCTGCCGCTAGCGCTAAACTGACCAAAGTTGGAACTGCGATGGTGGTATTGAGTTGAAACATTTTGTTTGATCCCCCAACAGTAGAATTACTCAATTTGGTGTTCTCTGTGACATTACATTGACCATCACTAACTTCAAATTCTTCACAAAAAGTTCGGTCTGAATCATGATCTTCAGCACCGCTAAAAGCTGATTGGGTTGGTGGATTAATCATGTCGCCCTGGTCGTCTGAGTTTGTTGTAGCCAATTGAGCTGTAGAGTTAAGATTTAAATCATGAACTTCAGCACAGTCAGTAGCTGACTGGGTTGGGGGATTAATCATGTCAATGTCATTGTCACTCAGATAGTCTAAGTTTTCTGTAGCCAATTGAACTGTCTGGTTAGGATTTATATCGACTGGCTCATTAACAATAAAATCATGGTCTTGAAATACACTTCTGTCCATAGGGCATATCCCAGTTACTCGAAAACCATTGATGGCCAAATCAGCTCGCTGTGCTCTTACGTAAGCATGGCCAAATAAATCAGCAATATCAAATATTGATGCCGCTTTGGCGTTGTTATTTACCCATTGGCGGGTTGCTTCAGTAAAATATTTTTTAAAAGGACCCATGAATGTACGGTCGAGTGGTTGAATTTTCTGACTTGAATGCGGAGGCAATGACAAAAGTTGTACATGATTCGCTCGAGCTAAATCAATTAGTTCTATATTCCGCGTATGACTTGCATGACCATCTAAGGTTAACAAGACTGGAGATTCAGCAGTAGGTTTCACGAATTTCAGGAAGTGTTTAAACCATTTTGTGAAGAGATCAGTCTGAATCCAGCCTGATGGATGGCAGACGTGGATTGCGCCAGGTGGAGCACCTCTCATCAGAAGTTGGCTGTCCCGTTTACGGGGAAATATCATCATCGGCGGCACAAATGTTCCACCAGCATTCATACACATTACGCAAGTGACTGTAGAACCTCTTTCAGCCGAAGTTACAGCTGCTATTTGCCTTTTGCCTTTTCGTGCCAAAACCTCTGGCATTTTCCCAGGTACAAGCGTGATACCGGTTTCGTCGACATTGTAAATATTGTTCGGGGTGTACTTGTATTTATTCATAGCCTCTCCCAGCAGCTTGAAAAATTCATCAACGTTTTCTTTGTTAAAACCTTTCAGTCTTGCAACAGATGTCCCTGTAGGTCGACGAAACGAAAGTTCTGGGTGGCGTCTCAAAAACAAACGTAACCAAGTTTTACCAGCGGACTGCTTATCTTTCGAAAAATTGTGATGTAACTTATTTTTTTCTGCTAATTGATAAGCTAAAGTTTTAAGATCACTTCGAGTTAGACCAAATGCCGCTGCCTCCATTTTAAGGGCATAGTCTGCCAAATCTTTCTCTAATTCAGGTGGCAGTGTAGCTTTCCTTCCTAGTTTCATGTTAGTTACTTCTCCCAGTGGCGTCTTATTTTGCTGTGATAAACGTATAAGTGTAGTTTTAGGAACACCAAACGTTTTAGATGCTTTTAAGTATCCCATTTTTTTTTCTCTTATAGCCAGAATAGCCATAGACATGCAGTCTTTGTCCCATTGCTGCCGAACCGCTTTTTTTTCTGAGGATGCCATAACCTGCAACAAAAATTAAACCCATACGCTATATACTCTAATTATGGACTACTGTACATTCATTAATCTAAATATGGACTACCAGTCCATATTCAGAACCTCACGCTAGGTCCATATTGCAAAACGGTGACTTAAATACGAAAAAATATATTTTTTAAATACCACGACAATTTACGTTTACACTTGTTTTCAACAAGATCTAATGAAAAAATGACAATTTAGACAAAAAAACAACTGACACTCTATCTTTACAAGAAAAACTAAGAGGATCTTAGAAAACTTACCAAAAATATACATCAAATGTTGGAGAAATCTCAAAATGGCGACCACCGACACGCACGTGCTCAAATCGTCTCCGAGTTCGACTAACAGGTTGGTGCGGGGCAGTAGCAACGTATGCAGTCAACTTCACACTAATAGTGGCGACATCTACCGAACTATGCCTGTAGTCCATATTGTAAGACTAGTCCATATTTAGAGAATCTACTCTACTATATGGATATACCTATGACGTCTAGGTAGTGTTGTTGAATATTAGGGAAACTTAAACAGTTACAGGTTCAAATCAAATCAAACAACTTGTGATGTGTAAGCTGCGGATAGCCCAATTCTGATTGAAGCTCACTGGCTTGTGACTAATATCACAGCTGCCAAGTTGTATGATTTGGCCTATAGCAGTTTAAGTTTCCCTAATAGGTATTATTAATAAAGGCGTTCGATAGACAAAGGCACTACTCACAAAACCATAGGACATCCACTGCTGGACATAGGCTTAGGTATCCAATAATACCAGTTGGAGACAGCTTGTCTCCAAAGTGAACCTGGGATAGTCTGTCTACCTTGTAAGTGAATGACCAAATGTGGGTAGATGTCTAAAGATGCGCTTGCCGATACTTATCGATCCCGTCTGTCATCAGTCCTCCGTCCAATTCACTGAACTATGGTGGTATTGTTAACCTTGGTTCTCCTACGAATCTCATTTCTCATTAGATATCGGAAAGAGACTCCGAGTCTAACCCTCTCCAAAGCTCGTTGGATCATTTGGAGCCTATTAATAAATTTCATAGTAAGGAACTTAGTTCCACTGCCATAAGTCATCGCTGGTAACACACACTAGTCGAACAATTTCGACTTGAGGCGCTGAGGAATGTCTGACGAGAAGCCGTTACGCAATCGCTGCCCAGCTGAGTTGGGCTATTTAATATTGCTTGTTTAAAGATTGCAAATTGAAGAAAGATAAAATACTTTCTAACATTTTCAGGTTTCCAACGCAAGTTTTTCGCTTGGCGAGGGTGGCGCGTGCCGGCGCGTCTCTCGCTACCCATCATGTTGTCCCACTGGATCGTCTGTGTAGCGATTAGTGCTCGTCCAGCAGCTTATCACACGTCATCGTTCGATGTAGTAAGACTCCATCCCTACTAATACTAGTACATAGTCGAACAGTCGACCTCGCTGCACATCTGTTTAACTGAATCTTCATAAGCCTATATCTCGACTCGCTCTTAAACGATTTGTTTCATAGATACTCGCAAATCCTCTTAAGATTCAGATATTAAATTATCTTGTCGAATATTATAGAAATCGGATGATAAGATAGCTCGACAGCAATTTCAAATCCACTTCACTCGGCCAATATTTATTATAAATCCGAAAATGTGTTCGTTGATTGGTTTGTTACTCTTCCAAGTAGCTACAGAAGGGGAATCGTCTTACTTTTTTGCGCATACACTTAGTTTAAAGGTCTGAAAGTGACATAAAATACTTTTGATTCCGGAAAAAGAAATGGTTCTTATATGGGATAGCACAATTAAAGTCTTACGCCAGTGATGCCGTGGGCGAAACCTAGTTCTTAATATTTTATCAGTAAGAAACTTGTCTCTTTTCTAAGTGCAAAAAATTTCTTGTGTACACGAGATTTTTGATAACTTACGCAAAACCTCTTAGAGGTAGATCAACTGTTAATCTTGAGGTAAAGGCACATCAAGATGAACAGTTTTAAATAAATAACCAACCAATTATCTGAAATCACGAAAAATTCAGCTGCTCCATACATTTTGTCTAGAGTCACTGAACTGGTTGTTGGTGGTATGTTTAAAATGCACAAAAATAAAATACAAATTATGAATTTCAGATCATCGACTTCGCAGCGACGCTATTTTTCAGCTATGCGATCTCCCTGCCAGTGGCCCTGTTGGTGGAAATACCATTTCAGCGGTTCTTTGCTCAGTTATTTTAAAAAACTTTTAAATAACTATTGCCTGATGAAGACGCAATTTTGTTTGTATAAAAACAACTTATACTACTTTATATCGCAAAAAACTATAAATGTTTAAGTATTTTACCTAGTCAGGTCATAAGTATTGTCACACAGTAAATACTTTTCTATTAGAATTGCTGGCCATAAAAAAGTTTATTGAATTCGAATTTCGAATTTTTCATGAAAATAAAAATGTAGGTATGCTTTTTAGAATTATACTTATTTTTAAATATGGAGTGGACGCTTAAAGAATACCGTGTTGCAGTTATTGCGTTGCATCGTTGCGGTTACGCGCTAATTCAAATTTTTGACATACTGAAAAATTTGAATATAACCAAAAGATTCGTTTATCGTACCATCAAACGATACAATGAAGACTCTAGTGTAGATGACAGGTCAAGAAGTGGTCGCCCTCGGTCTGTTAGGACTCCAGCAGTGATAAAAGCTGTGAAGGCGCGAATTCAAAGAAATCCCAAACGTAAGCAGTAACTGTTGGCCCTTCAGATGGGGTTAAGCAGAACCAAGGGTGAAAAGGGTGTTAAATGAAGACTTAGGGCTTCGGGCATATCGAAGAAAAACAGGACATCGTTTAAATGCTCGTCTAATGGACCTGAGACTGAAGAGATGCCGTGCTTTGTTAAAGCGGTACGCGGGAAACAAATATCGGGAAATTCTTTTTTCGGATGAAAAAAATTTTACCGTAGAAGAGAGCTACAACTAACAAAATGATAAGGTGTACCCACACAGTAGTGAAGAAGGGAGCACCCGTATTCCGCGTGTCCAACGAGGTCATTTTTCATCCTCGCTCATGGTATGGTTGGGAGTTTCTTATTGGGGCTTAACAGAGGTACATTTTTGTGAGAAAGGTGTAAAAACGAATGCAGTTGTGTATCAAAATACAGTCCTGACGAACCTCGTGGAACCTGTTTCTCATATCATGTTCAATAACAGGCACTGGGTATTCCAACAAGATTCGGCGCCAGCTCATAGAGCGAAGAGCACACAAGACTGGCTGGCGGCGCGTGAAATCGACTTCATCCGGCACGAAGACTGGCCCTCCTCCAGTTCAGATTTGAGTCCGTTAGAATACAAGATATGGCAACACTTGGAGGAAAAGGCGTGCTCAAAGCACTCAAGACATCCTTGATTAAGGCAGCCGCCGATATTGACATGGACCTCGTTCGTGCTGCGATAGACGACTGGCCGCGCAGATTGAAGGCCTGTATTCAAAATCACGGAGGTCATTTTGAATAAACTTTACTGTCATATGAATCTATGTTTTGTTAAGTTCATTTTGGTATATAAATGGTTACATAATGAATAAACTTGTTTCAATTATTTTATAATAAACATGTGACAGAATTTATGACCTGACTGTGTATATCCTAAGTAAAACTCTAACAATAATACTATTGTTACAAAAATAAGTAACTTAAAAAACAATTGGTTGATTTTTCCAATAAATTATTCACATAATTACCTGCTTAATTATTTCATTAACAGTCGAGGTTCAAGTTTACGTCATTGTGTAATTCAGTACGCATAATCACATAATTGACCGACCTTGGGAAGCTTTAAATCAAAGCTGAAACACTGGCTTATCGAGCAGACGTTCTACAGCTATAATGAATTTATAACATTCAAATCATAGATCTTGATTATGTACCTACCTTTTTGACATTTGATTATATTATTGACATTGACTATATTATTGATTATTTATTTGATATTATTGTGATTATTTTTTATGAATTATGTATTCTTACTCAGAAATGTAATTTTTATAGAAAGACTAATTTTTACGATAATTATTACAGGTACAATACCGTACCTTTTTTTTATGTAGCTAATTATAAATTCAATGTAATGACCTGTAACTATTGTTATCAATAAATTGATTATGATTATGATTATGATTATAATTTTGTTAAAAATAAATTACGCATCTTTCTGTCTGCAACGCACAACTTTTTAAAAGTGGGTATCATTTATTGCGTAGTTATTATTTAAATGTCAGTTTATACCTAAGTACTAAAATAGCACAATGAAATTATTACAAACTATGTCACAGTAATAACATTAAACCTACAAAGGTAAATCATTTCACAGTTCGTGTACAGTTATCGTTACCTTTCCAGTTTAAAAATAATCTCATCAGTTCATCAGATCAGTCCAGAAGGGGCCTAATTCGTTAATGGTGAACTCACCTTCGATCGGGAATACACCCTGATCGAAGGAACTCACCATTGACGTTAGGTACTGCAATGGGTCGTTTGTTTTGAACCACCTCAAAAACACTCCAATACTCTTCGGTTCACCATGAACCGAATCTTTAATAACTCGTGTTATTTAAATTTTACAAGAGAAATTATCGCCAAAGTTGTTGAAATGAAATTACACTTCTATATTTTCTCAAGTCTTTATGGAAAAATATTGAGTGTATTGTATATGTTACGACTGCCTCAGTGGTTAGTGACCCTGACTATGGGATCAAAGAGGCGTAGGTTCAATTATCACCCAGGGCAAGAGTTTATGTGATGAACATAGTTATTTGCTCTGTGTCTAGGTTATTTAGGTATTACCAATATTCTATTATATTCTATGTATTGTAATTTAAAAAATATATGTGTATTTGTATACCTAGGTAGTATATCAGTCTCTAGCAGCCATATGACATGATTTGCTTATTTGATGTCAGAGACCGAGTGTAAGATGTCTCCTGATATTTATTTATTGAAGATGAAAAACTTAAAACAATACCTAATAGCTAGGTAGGTAGCGATATCCTAAGCCACTTACAAAATAAGAAATAAGTATTAAATTCTAAAGTCTTTTGTTCGAAATATGGTCTACCGTTAAATATGCACAGCCTAATTATTCAATTTCCTATACTTACCAATTTTATTTAGATTTTTAGTGAAGAGGTAATGTTATGGAATAGTTTTTTTATCGGCATTTCCACAAGCAGAGTGATGGGCACCGCCGCGATAAACGAGTACAAAGCTGTGATGCACCCGTGGATCCCCTGAGAAATAAATGCACAAACATAAGTAAAATGTTTACAATTTGAGATTTGAAAAAAACTTTTCAATTGCAGCGCAAGCAGCGGATGGCCCAATCCTGGCTGAAGCTCATTTAACAGGTGCGCGAGGATTGGGTTGTCCGTAGATTGTAGCTTACGTCACACCCGCCAAGAAGTTTGATTCGGCCTATAACTGGGTATAATAGCACGCGTGAGAACACCACGGACGCAGCTAGGGGGGAGGAGAGGGGCTGCGACAGTCTGATAAAGATTTATTTTTTCCCACCGCAGAAACCTAAAAGTCAGGGCTGAATCTATCTTATAAAAGGTAAATTAGTCAGAAATATATGTATGTATGTTTTATCAAAACCAATAGAAATCATTATAATTTCTATTGGCTATTAGTTTTTTTTATGTATTTTAGACTAAAATTTGAAACTTTTGTTCTGTATATATATTTATTTGAAGGATATAATTTAAATATCTTATCTTAAGTTCTACAAGGTGTCCAAAACCAAACCCTAACTGAAGCTCACATATCAGCTGCGCGAGGATTGGGTTTCGCGCAACTTGTAGCTGCCATCTTCGCCACGACAGAACCTTTATTTTACTCACAATGTCCAGGATGGAAGTATTGAGAGGCTGCGGAGTAGAGGCCACGATGTACAGATTTACCAGCCAATGTACCAACATCACGGGGTACGACAGTCGGGATAATATGTGCCATCCTCGCCACGACATAAACTTTATCGGCAATCCTGAAACAGTTCGTATTCTTGGCTATAAACATATAAACAATAAGCTTTTCTCTAGCAGGTGCCCCTGCTTACTTATACCCGTCCCAAAAAAAATTGAATTTCAAGTTTTTTGGGGAAGGTGGCAAATCATTTCAAAAGGCAGTTACTTAAGGAAACATGAATACGTCTCGCGATGGCATGTGTGATTCTTTCATCCTACAAATGGGTCAGTCAGCGTATTGAATATGGCTTTTAACCATCCATCGAAAACAGGCTTAAGTACAATAATGGTTTACAAACGTCCACGTTCATACACAGATTAAATAATAGTTCAACGAATAAAACTTAATGACGTCTGTCAAGTTAGCTCCTAGCAGCGCAAGTCAAATTCAGTGGGGATTCGACTGTCTTACCGCAGTATACATAATATTTTATTATGCTGATGCCACTGATTAGCTATTGCGAAACGATTTGCTTTGTGCTCACAGACGCCGTTAAGTTTGATTCGGCCTTTACGTAAGGCTGAAACGACAGGTAAAACAACAGAATTTTCCAGCATGTAAAAACTTACCACCGACAGCACAGAATGACAGCAAGGCACAGACTTGAAAGATGGACCGTTCTATCGCAGTGTACGCCGCCACGAACCATCGTGCTCTGACATGCTGTATCCAGTAACCAGAAAACACCCAGCCGAAAGAAATTGGTGCAAACACGATGCACACTACAGCCAGATACCACTGTTGGGGAAAAAGAGCCTAGTTAGAAAAATCAGACAGGAAGTCAATTTTTAAACTTATTCAAATATGGGAAGACTGCACGTAAAAGGCCAGCAAATGATGAATCCGAAGTACATCGAATCTAGAAAGACATTCTGAACGGTATTTTCAATTATTTATAATAATTATGATATCTGTCCAATAGGAATATGATATTTTAGTCCAGCAATGGAAGGCCTATGGTTGATGAATGGATATTTTTGATAACAACTTAATTCAATATCATATTCAA
This sequence comes from Hypomecis punctinalis, assembly GCA_949316475.1. Lineage (NCBI taxonomy): Eukaryota > Metazoa > Arthropoda > Insecta > Lepidoptera > Geometridae > Hypomecis > Hypomecis punctinalis. The sequence goes on from OX438795.1 coordinate 27,051,673, forward strand.
TATGATGATGAGTAATGTCGAAATAAATACAAATCTTAGGCGGAAAACCTTTGATCTCTGAACAACCATGTCCTAAGTAATTATTTCCCTAATACACTGGTTACGATAATGGTGATGATGTTGACTGTCTCAGTACTAATGAACATGATTACAGTGATGACAAAGTCGATAAAACATTTAGTTTAGTTTTCGGATAGGTAATTCTCTGTTTCGATTTAAATGAAAGGTAAATGTTCACGCAAACTTGCACTTGAAGTCAGATTTATTAAACCGTAAATTGCATGTCCGCTACGATAGATTGTGTTCTAAGAAAATTTTAATAGGTAAATAAATACAAATGTTGAAAAAGAAGCAATAATTTTGAATAGAAAAGAGAAAACCTTAAATCTCTTAGAGTGGTCCTTAGCTTGGTCTATCCTCGGGCCGTGGGCCAGGTGTCCCGCGATCAAGCCCAGCACGCAGGCGGGCAGGTTGCCCCACGGAGACATGTAGAGGCCCGCGAACGATGGCTCCTCACGGAATATTGTGCGCATTTTTCTGGAACAAATTGATGATATCAAACCCTATGAAATACATTCGTTTTCAGAACCAAAGTGTGTACCAAGCCGATAGAAGATGATTCAAACCATCATTATGAACAACATTTACTATAAAGCTTAACCAGAATTCGATAAAAAAAATCAGCTGTCCCTGACAAAGTTCAGTTAGAATTTTGTCAGGGACAGCTGATTTTTCATCGATAGAATCGACAAAATGTATGAAACTGCTGATTTTTTTTTCAATTTCTGGTGGGCCGCATTACTTGATCTAACTCGGATATCAAATAATATATGCGGTATAATAACGAAATGTTTAACAGTCATTTGATTGAACGAGTTTTCTTACCAGTACGATAATAGAGACGACGTGCAATTGGAAACTTATATCAATGACTTGCAACAAAACACTAGAGAAAGTTAGTTTTACTCAAGAAAAGTAGTGAGGTAGACCATCGGAGAACGGTTGAAAGTGTTCGCCAGGCCAGCTTTCAAGAGAGCGAGCTCACATATATCTCCACCAAGAACGGCAGCCGTGGGATGCGGAGTTTCACCTACTGACGAAACTCCACCGGCACGACGGTGATGACGTGATATGTAGTAGAAATTGATAACACTCACTCAGTAGATTTAACAGAGTAATGCTACATGACGTCTATAGAGAAAGTTGGTCTTACTCAGGGGAAGTAGTGAGGTAGACCATCGGAGACCAGTTGAAGGTGTGCGCCAGGCCAGCGTTCAAGAGAGCAGAGCCAATGAATATCGCCACCAAGACCGGCAGCCGCGGGATGCGGAGTTTCATCAGTAGCACTAGCACGGTGGTACAGATGACATGTAGCTGGAAGTCTACTGCCATATACCTGAGAGAGAAATAAAATAAGAATAAAGAAAATAAATAATATAAGAAAAAAGAAAATAGACTTGCAGTTACAGTCATAACCATAATTAACACCTCGTTTTAGCTTTATCTGCAATCGTCCATATTTTGAGCCAATTCAATCGCAAAAGGTGACGTCCACAAGTGGTATATTATTCAGAGAAAAATCGAACCAAAATGATATATACATAATTTGAAAGCTTGATTCATGGGTCAAAAACATTTAATTTCGATTTTTTTATCCCTCCATTTTTTATAAATGTGAAAAATAAATTGTATGGAAAACAATAATACAGCTATGTATTTTTTCTAGTTTAGCAATAATAAAGTGCTTCTATCGTTATTTTAATTGCATTCGTAGCTGATTCTTCCACATTCATCTCTTCATTTGCTGAAATTAAAAATTATAACCAACCAGTGTGACCAGTTAGTAGGTACAATGTAACAAATAAACACTTAAAAACTGTGTCTAATTGGTAACAATGCTCCTACTTAACATTTTGGATGTTATTTAATCAGGGTTGCTAGAGATAAACTACCTATTGAGTCAAATATATTTGTTTATCCTAATAGATTCAAAATTAATTTTAAAAAACGGAGAGTGCTTTTTTTGTTTTAACTGATGTAATAGACTCAGAAAAATGTGAACTTTCTGGAAATGTGACGAGTGTTGTGGTTAGAATTTTTGATTATTATTATACCAGCCTCCATACATTTTGTGGACATGTCCTTTCTGAATTCTGTCGATTTATCGCTGTATGGGTTCCACAAATACGCTACCCAAAGACTTACTTACAGCTTACTCTACGTACTTTCGACATCACTACATATTATAAAGCAAAGTCGCATTTCTGTGTGTCTGTCTGCCCGTCTGTGTATCCGCTTATATCTTCCAACTGCACTACAGATTCGAATGCTGTTTTCACTATCTTTTAGAGTGTTTCAACTAGAAGGTTTGCAGCTATAACAATCGTACCTGGGCGAAGCCGGGACGGGCAGCTAGTTTAATATAATTTAATTATAATTATTTACAATCTCGAGGCTAAATACGAAACATACCAAGTGGAAAGTATGCACAAGTTCTGCGGCTCCACCAGATTGTTGACAAAGAGCGCGTGTGTCCAGAACTTGTGTCGACAGACGCGGCTCTCCTGCTCGACGGCGGACCACAGAGGACCGTGGCTCAGGACCGGCCACCAGGTCGCCGCGAAACCGACCACCAGGAGGAACACTGGGAGTAATCTGGAATATTGAGCATCTTGCGTTATTCATCATCGTTTCATAATCATCCATAATATCCACTACACGATATAGACCCGTATAGATCTTTGATAAGACTAATTCAATTTCAAATTCAAATTCAAAAATTGTTTATTCGTGAATAAGTATTGTACCTACATCAAGTTTTTGGTGGCTCTAGCTGCCGAACGGGGTGTTGGAATCCCGTGTTTTGAAAACTAGTTTCTACTTAGGAAACAGTATTAGGTTGTGTACCTATTTAGGTTTATAACCGACTTCCATATAGGAGGAGGTTCTAAGTTTGTTTATATGTTTTTTTTTTGTCTATGTTCACGAATATTTTCGCCAATTGTGAACAGATTGAAAAAAAAATGTTGTAAAGGGCTCTCAAAGTGGTCCCATTTAAATTTTATCGAAATCGGCTGAGCCGTTTTTGAGTAACAATAAACAACAATAATGTAAAATACGTCGATTCGAGCGAAATATATATTATTCGCATTTTGTACACGATTGAAGTCAGTAGTGCCATTTTTGACGAAAACTAACTAGGTATTATTGCTTTTGTTTTTAAACATTACGAGTACAAATGAAAATAGAAAGAATTTGGCAGCGGCTTGGATCCTGCGGTCTTAATGACGTCATATTATATCCACCATGTAGTCGAAAGTCCTATGCTGCATTTTTGCCAGTAGGTAAGTACCTACTGGATCAGATCCTGCCAGCAGTGACGGACAGAGTTTACGCACAAGATAGCATCTATTTCACCTCTATATCACCAGCGAGAGAGACAAACGTTTCACTTTGGCAATAAAATACTATTTTCCCAATCCAGAGCATTAGGTAAATGGTTTTATTTTTGTAGAAAAAGTCCAGACTTCTACTGTTGTATTATTTATTCCTTTAGGCTCGCAATGACACCAAATTTTTTAAGCTACTTGTAAACGTCTTTCAACTTTACCGGATAATCCTTTTAGCAACGAGCACCATTATGACTCCAATACCCAAAGGCTGGTGCCCTGGTTTCCGCAGCCGACGCGCTAGTAGGAAACCAGAAATCACAAACAGCACCTGTTCCAATCCTGTGCTGTTCTGGACTATCATTGATAGCGGATGAGATACGATCTGAAAATAACAACAATGGGTGGTTTATCAGAACGGCAGACCAAAATCAAAACCTAGGTACTGCCCTCCTATGATAAACAGCGTAAGTGCCCCGCGACGCGATCCGAAAACGCAATCTTCAGACTCTAGTAATTTTTAGGTTCAGATTTCAGATTACATCGCAAGACACATACGCTGTTTATCATAAGAAGAGTAGCACGCCTGCTAAGTTTTATTTTGGACAGCCTAGAGTAGTCACGGGATTTGTAAGTAAAGTGATAAAAGTAACTAAAAATACTTACTTCCTCTAGGGCGCGTGGATTGTATGTGTAGCTCATGAAATGCAACAGCGCACAATGGGATAAACATACGCACAGCGTTATACCCACTCTGAAAGAAACGAGTAGATAGAAAGTAAAGAGAAAGTAAATATTTAAAATTATTTAAAAGTAGATATGTAAAATTTAAATTTATTTTATTAGACATTTTTCGTTAAAACCATTGTAATGGGCCTAAAATAAGGGAATTAGTCATCGTTGTAAAATTTCACTTTCTTCCTCCTGTTTTTCAGAATCCCCTGACTTCGAGTGAAACTTCACACCGATTTTACTATATGTATGGTTATGGTAGTTTTTTTATTTATTTGCAGGTAATTATTTCTTTGATTTTGATAAGATTTTTGATGCCATATGCTAACCGCCCACTTTTACCCACACCCCAATCAGCAATCTATAAATGAAATCGTTTGCGAAATCGCACCACTGCGGCGTACGATGTTTGACTTTCTGACACGGTTGGACTTCTTTGGCGCGTTGAACATCAATTCAACTAAACAAATCATAATAAACATGTTAAACATAATTAACATTATAAAATCTCCTGAAACTTACTTAGCACCATGTAAAGCTACGAGTGGTGAATTGGCAGTCTTCTTGTCGAAGTATGTCAGCTGGTTCCAATTCTGTTTCATCGACCAGGCTATCAGGAACTGATTCTCTGAAATTTTATGAGTATACTGGTATTACGGCAGCTAAATGTAGTTTGTCATTTACACAGACATATAAGAGTAAAGTCATTTAGCTTGAAACCTCCGGCACTGGCTTGGCATTTTCTAGCCCCTTATGAGGCGTCATAGTCATTTCGTTAATCTGTTAGTTTTAATTTATTTATAGAGGTCCATATCTCACAAAAATAGGAAACTTACACTTACGTACAATATTTTTTGCAGTTATATTTCTCTTGCAGTTATAGTTATCTTTATATTAATTTCATTTTGATCAAAATGAAGGAACCCAAGAGATTTTCCGGGATAATTCAAAACCAAGAAGCACATTTAAACATCAAACTTACTTTTATCTTCATCCGTATTCATGTCATAAGCAGTCCCGATCAGATTTAAAAGACCCAGAGCACAGCATAAGAAGAAGAAAACCAGCTTGCCAATGTCAAAAGAAAATATGAGATTCTTCGCTTTCATCTCTGCTTTCGTATGACAATACTGCAGATCCAATAGTTCAGTATTGGTCTTTCCAGCAATTTCTGAAGGATTGGGTAGTAGCCACAAGCTGAAATGTCGTTAAACAATATTAAAACTCCAAAAAGCTCATCAAAAATCAAATTGTAGAAAAATAAACTAAATTGGCTAAGTTATAATTATAACCAATTTAATAGTGACTAGGTATAACTGTAGCTTTCTAGGACAATTGAAGTTCTACAGCAAATATATGAAGCTGGCACATTAATAGAGCTCTCTTTGATGTTGTGATGGAAAAAGAAGCACTCAGACTAAGAAAACACCCAGTCACTCTCGACTTCGAAAAGCTTTAGATTAACATCTCTCCGGAAACAAGTAAGGCAAAAATTCAATACCCCAATGGCGGCGAATCCGTAAATCCGCCACTTGCTCTAAACTATGAACTTCGTATCGTATCGTGGATCTTCTCCTCCTGTCTCTTGAAGAGAGGTCATAGGAGTCAGGAAACCAGCTTCGAGGCAAACCTCCTTACTGGGGCTGGACGCTACACCACATAGGGTGTAGGGCAATGAAAGGGAGGGCGCGAGTACCCAATCCCGACCGCGAGGTCGGGCGGCATCTCTCAGCGCCCTCGCCCCGCCATTCTGGCAAACCTTCCATCCATTCCATTCCATTCCATCCATCATTCCATCTGTCATCTTGGCTTTAAGTTAAATGGTTGAATCATCTAATGATTTGGTTGCAGTGCTTCTAGGAGTCGGAGTCCTCACAACCTGCACAATGCAAATGCAGGCGGCATCTCGGCCTCTTCGAGTTTGTTGACATGACGCACGTCGGGTCCGGTGGCTTGTCCGTACAGTGAACGCAGCTTCGAATGGTCAGTCTCGGGAGTTACACTCGACCAAGACCGACTGAAGCGCGGAGCGGGGCTCTCTCGAACTGTCGGGGCTTGCAGCGATGCGGAGATGGGGAGTGGGATCGCTGGCCTTAGCTCAAGCGCGCCGCCGCGCGCGAGCCAGGCACCACGTCTCTAACTGCCCCTTTGGTGAGCGGTCGTCGAGCGCTATGTCGACGACGATGAGTGAGCGGCGTCGAGCTCACCACGTAAGGCGGGAGCGACGCCTACTCGGGCTAGTCCAGTGAGCGCCTCTAGGCGCAGGCTTCAATGTTCTCGTGATGATGATGCGACGCCGGTGGAGTAAACTCGCTACCGCTGCCATGGTTTATGAGATACATGGTGATACGGTGATAGACAGACGGACAGACGGACAGACAGACGGACAGCGGAGTCTAGGTCCCGTTTTTACCCTTTGGGTACGGAACCCTATATATATATATATATAATGTTATACACTTGCCTATTCTCTGCCTGATCGTAATTGTCCAGTTGGTCTGTTTGCAATATGTGTTGGTTGATTCTCTCAGCGCATGTTTGGAAGCGCGCGGCGTGAGAACCGTTCAGGTCTGGACATCTCGAAGACACGCAGTAGCCGCGGTGAATGAGGCTACGGTTGAAGTGGTGATAGTCGGAGGAATACTCCTGTAAAAATAGCGTTAGTAATAAATATAATAAAAATAAATAAGTTATTTACTCCATGTGTTCCCTCGTACCCACTCCTTCCAGAAAGAAGTCAATCGTCGAATCTTACTTAGCTGGGCGGCGTTCAGAAAATTGCGTAATGTCTTCTTCTCGTTGGACATACCTCAGTGTCTCCAGTCGAAAGAGTTCGACCAAGGTGTATTACCAGTGATGACTTAGTTAGGTGAACTGAAACGTGGTATCTTACTATGGCTATATTAATAAACTTCAAGTGACCCAACGATTTATGGAGTCTATACTCGGAGTCTCTCTGCGAGATCGAATCAGGAATGAGGGGATCCGTAGAAGAACCAAAGTTACCGACATAGGCCAGCGAATCGGCAAGTTGAAATGGCAGTGGGCGTATAGCTCGGAGGTCTGATGACCGATGGGGTCGAAAAGTTCTCGAGTACAGACCACATACCGACAAAAGCGGCGTAGGACGTCCACCTACAAGGTGTACCGCAGAATGGCGCTGAATGGAAGTCGCTATACCAACCGGTCTTTTTATCTGGCGTATGTCCAGCAGTGGACGTCTTATGGCTGTTGGATGGATGATTGGATTCAGCAATTTATGGACGTCTAAGAATACATAAAGTACCTACCTATAAACCACTAGGTACTTAATTATACTTAAGTACAACTAAATATGTTTATAGGTACATCCCGCAAAACTCGCATGTTGTTTAGCAAAATATAAAAGTGTGGTTTCACCGAACAACCTTACTTAGTTGACAACTGATATAAAATGTGAAAATTATTTGCTTTGATTTTTATTATTGTTAGTTTGCAATCTCGCGCACTTTGCTCTTACTTCCATACGTCCTATCCTGGCAGACTATCTTTTCAATCACCAAATAAGGAGGCGTAATCTGACACGAGGTCCAATTTCGTAGGCTTTTAGACATTTTTAGACATCTCTGAATAATAGAGCCCCAGACATAGGCCTGTCATAACGCTTAACATCAGGCGAACCTTAGGGCGAACACATTACTCGTCTCGGCACTCAATGGTACCACTAGCCCGGGACTCCCGGGAGGTATGCGCAAAAAAAGCTAAAAACTACTTTCTAAAAATCTATTTTATGGTATAATTATGTTTTGTTATAGTATGTACAACAATAACCCTGAGTCAGTCAGCTGGGTTCCTTAGTGTTTGGTGGCGCCCACCCCCACCGAATGATTAAAAAAAATTAGACCAATCTTCAAACCAGACCACATTTTCCAACTACTTCTAAAAGCTGAAAATTGATACGGTAGAAAAATATTTTTTTAAAAAATTGACGACAGTCCATCACCTGAAACATGTAACGGGTACTGTTACATGTTTCAGGTGATTGACTGTCGTCACCTGAAACATGTAACAGTACCTGTCAGTCAGGCTTTAAAGTGGGGTTAGCTCCCGGAATATACAAAAAGGAAACCTGAATCAAGTCGTAGACAGCGTTGGTCCCAGGAAGTGTGATGTAGAAGGTCCCAAGGCAGTAGAGACCTTCACTCCGGGAGAAACACTGCTGGTAATCATCCAGGTGGAACAGCCGTGGCAGCTGATAGTATTCTGCATCTGCGGAACAGTAGGAATATATTTTTTTATCTGACCCTGTTTCATGGCAGAAAGGGCGCTGCATATGCGAGATTCTACTTGTGTAAGCATACCTGCTTTATGTATGCACGTCCCAACTAACCAACTAGCCATAGCTACGGTAAATAGATATGATTACCGTGACCCAGCAGTGCACTGCCAGCAACCCGAGGGAAACACCAAAAGTTTGCCGCTCGTAGCGTAATTTGACTGGGTGTCACCGATCAAAGTCAAACTCAATAATTTATTGCAACCAGCAACATACGAAATTTACATGCGGTTCTTAACTTAAACATGTTTTGTATAGTTATACATATGACCCTATGAGGGTATGGTAATTGTATTATTAGTATTGGAAAGATTATGTTTTCTAGATTATCGTTAAAAAAATCGTCTAATGTTTAATATCATTACGATAATGGGATAATTTTAGTTGTTATTTGAATCTGTTTTCCTTTTGGGGTATCTTTTAGATTATTTGGCAATTTATGAATATTTTTATGCCCATAGAAATTGGGCTAGATCTGTGCATGGCTAAGTTAGACTTTGGTTCTACGAGTTAATGTCTATATTGCGATCTAATTTTGTGTGTTTTTTCAGACGCTTTGTATATTCAGGATCACCATTGCGAGTATCGTTCGGCCCGGCCAGTCTCGGGTGGTCACCCGAGACATTGACCGCGGATGACATTTACAACTGAGCGCTACTAAAGAAGGTATAATGGCGCTACCGTGTCGGATGTGACAAGTTAAATTGTGGGTCCCGGTTGTTTCAACAGTGTAGCCATGTCAAGGCCCTCAAACGGCTTAAAAATTCTAACACCCATAGCTAGTCACTCGGCTTTACGAACTTACTTACTTGCTTAATAATCCGGTAGATTCATGGGAGGCCTTATCGATTACAGCAATTTCTTCCAGGCAACCTTAGGATGGAGTAGACTGAGAAGTAGTGCATGAGCAAAAACGTTGTCGGCAAAATTTGAGTACTCACCACTGAATTCTCTTCCATAAACGCATAATACTCCAGTCAAAATTATGAAACAAAATTGCGAAATCATAGCTGATTTACTTTTAATCCAAGAAATTAAGTCTTTGGTATGTTTTATAACCTAAAGCTCACTATTACTGTTCCTGTCTATCAACGAGAAAAACTACAGGACTTGCCGGCGAATTAAACTCTACTAAACACTAGTCTTGTAATACACTTTGATACTCTACAAGTACATTATTTCCTTATAACATCACTGCCAGAATCACAATGAGGCTTCACAGCGTAGGTATCAATTATTATGCGTTGATCAGAATTTCAACTTTTCCCACATGACCTTGTGCATAAAGCAGCAGTAAAACAATAAGAGCAAAACTGTGATGCTTCAAGTGGTTTTCTTGTTCTTGTCCCGTCTAGTGCAATGCTACGTCGCGGACCGGAATTTTTAACCGACAGTAATAAATGAGGAGGTTCTCCATTGGTTAGCATGTTCTGTTTTTGATCTAATGTTACGAGATCTGCCCGGGGTTTGTGCACCGATTCGCTAGTTTTTTTTTACAATACACAGAAGAACATGGCGAAATGGTAGCATAAAATTTAATGTATTTTAGTGGAGTAGGTAGTTCTAAAACCATTTGACAAACATTGCAACGCCTACAGTAAAATTAATAGCAAAATTTATACTGTTACTTTACTTTTGCTATCAAATCTCTGTAGGCGTTTTTGTCGCAAAACCTTAATTAAGTATGAATTTATGCGTCCAATTTTGTTGTTATCGTTGGCCTGTTATAAGTTAATCGTTTTATCACTTTTCTTATTTAATACCTATCCTTTGAATATGTATCTGTCTATACTATACAGGATCATAGGTATTAAACGCAAAACCTTTTAGGGGTGGATCTAGTACATCTAGAGTCTAGATGTCTAGACAAACAACTTTTGTTCTAGGACTTTTGGAAAATCTAGAAGAAAAAATCAGCTTTTTCATACAAGTTTTTTTTTTTTTGATTCCGTGTAGGTTTGCGTTTGACTACATACTGCCTGATGTTGAGCAGATATGCAGTCTAGGGTGTAGCACGCTTACCTAGAAGATACCTATTTACTCGGGATTTGAAGACACCCAAACAGACCTAGGCAAAGCGTTCCACATTCTGGCTGTTCGTATGAGGAATGAAGATTCGAAACGCTTAGTTCTAACGCGCGGAATGTCCACCATAAACGGGTGGCGCTTTGGTCGCGTCGATAGCCGTACGATAGAAGAAAGGAAAGGGGCAGGTGGGACCAGATTGTGCAACTCCCGAGCGCACTCTCCGAAGTGTGTCCGATAAAAGGCCGACAAACACGCTACCTTTCGTCGATGCTCGAGACTTTGCAGCTGCGAATTAGTCAAGGTTTCGTTGTCAATCAGCCACCTGGCTCGCCTCTCAATCGACTCCAGAGCCTCCCATTGATATTTAGCAGAGCCATCCCAAAGGTGAGAGCAGTATTCCATGCAGGACCTGAGTGTCAAGTGGGAGATTTGCAAATCAAATAGAATTACTTTTACGTCGCGTTGACCGAGCGCGCCGTGCACACACACGAGCATATTGACACACACGCTTGAATTAGCCAATCACAGACGTTGCCGCGCTTGTGTTCGATCAGTTTGGCGCTCGTTACATTACCGTAAAAAATACTCACACTTAGCTACACTGGCGGACTAACAGGGGGGCGGTGGGGGCGGTCAGCCCCGGGCCCCACAACCGAGGGGCCTCGGATTGGCATATTTAAAAAAAAATATTCCTTGTCTACTCATACTTTGACTACCTCGGTGGCTCAGTGGTTAGTGACCCTGACTTCTGGATCAAAGAGGCGTGGGTTCGATTCCCACCAGGGCAAGCATTTTTGTGATGAACGTAGGTGTTTGCTCTGTGTCTGGGTGTTATTTAGGTATTATTTATATAAGTATGTATTTAAAATATGTATATGTATCAGTCTCTGGCAGCCATATCACAAGCTTTGCTTAGTTTGGGGTCAGAGACCGTGTGTGAGATGAATTAGTATTAGAATTTACCATAATAAGTAAACGGTGTAGGTACCTAATTCATCTAAGTTCATAACGCATTGGGCCTTTTTCAGCACTTACTGATAAGTGCCCAATATAATTATCTGACAGATATCTCTATTGACATCTCCCTCTTGTTAGTACGAACCGAAAGAGACGGCATCACACATATCTGGCGGATAAGATATCCGGAACTTATCAGTAGGTGGTGAAACAGGCCCTTAGAGTTGTGAAAACTGAAGTTCGGAAACGTATTTTGCGACTGTAGCGCCTCGTCTGCGAGACTTTCCGTGGCGCGAATTTTAGTAGCGCGCCGGCGCGGCGCATGGCACAACGCAGCTTGACAACATCATGGTTTTACTCAACTGTGGGAGACGGAAAAAAATATCTTCGAAATTGGATGATTTACTCTACATCGACTAATATGCTATATTGCTTTTGCTGTCGACTTTTTGCATCCCTTGATGATCTGAGTAAACCATTTGTTTCTGGATATCAAAAATGGTGGAAATTAAACCCAAATATTTCACTTCACGAGTCATCTCATCAACATGTATCCAATTTGGAAAAATGGAAAACTCTTGCAGTTGGGTTGAAAAAAAAGTGAAATTATTGATAAAGTAAATGAAGACACTATAAATCGCGAGGCTCAAAAATGGCAAAACATTACGTCGACTTTTGGATATTACATTATTTTTAGCTCAGCAGAATCTTGCTTTCAGAGGCCATAGAGAAGATCCTTCATCAGAAAACAGAGGTAATTTCATAGAATTAGTGAAAGTGATGGCAAAATACGATCCCGTATTAAGTGAGCACTGGTCAAAACTTCAAGACGCTGCAGGTGGATTGAAAAGAGTACCTTCTTATTTATCGAAAAGGTATCCAGAATGAATTCCTATCTATTTTAAGTCATCACGTAAAACAGAAAATTATTGATGATATTAAAAAATCTAACTATTTTGGAATCATGTTTGACAATACTCCAGACGAGAGCCATACCGACACAAATGAGTGAAATAATAAGATATGTCTGAAGGAGCTGTGGAAGTTCGGGAGTCCTTAGGTTTCTTTTCTATGTCAGGAAAGACGGCAAGTGATAGCAAGATATTTTAAAACAGCTAGAAAAAGATGGATTAGACATTTAACTTTGTAGAGCTCAGGGCTACGATAATGCCGCCTCAATGTCTGCTGTTCATGGAGGAGTTGAAAAGAAAATCCGGGATATTAAACCTAAAGCATTATTTAGCCCTTGTGCAAATCACTCATTAAATCTTTGTGGTGTACATTCCTTTGCATGCATTCCTTCAAGTGTAACCTGTTTCGGCACCTTAGAAAAAATATAGTAATTCTGTTCCGCTTCAACCCACAGATGGGAAATACTAATACAAAAAGTTAGGTTGGGAAAACTTTGAAAAGACTGTGTGATACACGCTGGAGTGCTCATCATGATTCCGTTAAAGCTGTCAGACAAAATGTAGAACAACTGGTCCTTACATTGGAAGAAATGTGTGATCCATCGAAAGAAAATTTAGATACTAGGTCTGCAGCAAGCGTACTACTTCCTGCAATATGTGACTTCACATTCTTAAGCTACTTGGAGTTCTGGAATATGATTTTGGAAGAAGTAAATCTCACCCAAAAATATTTACAAACACCTGGAATCACACTTGACATGGGTTTGATAATAAATGAAGGAACTGCAATTGTTTCTTGTCGAGGAAAAAATAAATACGCTCGTCACTAAGGCTATACAATTTGGCACGCACAAATGTAGAGAAATGGGCATAGATATTCAGAGACGAGGCCGACGAAAAGTAAAAAAGAATCAACCTGGAGAAACATCTTCAGATGCCCGATTGACTTTGCAAGAAGAAGTTCGCAGATCTATGTTCGAGTGCTTGGATAGATTTAGTCAAGAATTGGCTACAAGACTCACTGCTATGGAAAACATTTGTAGCACCTTCCATATTGTACAACCAAAATTCCTGATAAAAGGCTCTGTAGAAAATGAACTTGAGCAGGCAGCGGAAAAGCTCAACCTAGTCTATGGTGATTTTGACAAGGAAAAAATATGCAAAGAAGTTTACAGATGGCGAAGACATGTAAGCGCAACTAATACTGCAACGGAGGAAGCTGCTTCATGGAGTGCTAAAAAAATGTTTGAATTTATTATTAGATGGGACTTTGCCGAATCCCTACCCAACATATGTCTGATACTTCAGTATTTCCTAACAATTAGTGTATCAGTAGCGTAGTGCGAAAGAAGTTTTTCAAAACTTAAACTTATCAAGAATTATCTACGATCGACCACGACTGAAGAACGACTTGCTAGCTTGGCTATTTTGTCGATTGAAAGAAAAGCAGCATCGGTTTTGGATTTTGATGACGTTATTAATAAATTTAGTGCATTAAAAGCTAGAAAACACAATTTGAAATGTTTGTAATTAATTTTAATTACTTGTAGTGTGGTTGCTCGTTTTTTATTTGAAAGCTGTAATGTTAAAAAATATTGATTAAAATTTTAGTTTCTATCTGCATTTGTTTAATTCAGTAAATCTGGAGGGCGGGCGCCAGGGGGCCCTAAAATTAAAGACCGCCCCGGGCCTCAAAAAGTCTTAGTCCGCCAGTGCTTAGCTATTCAGTTTTCTGTACGTGACACAAGATGGCGCTGTGCCAGTTCCATAGAAATCACATCAAACGTTAACGCGATCGAGCTCGAGCGAAAATCTCGCACTTAGCCCTCAGACTTGTGCCTTATAAAGACTAAGTAGTTGCTCAGGTGTGAAATACCGTCTCACCTTAGAGATAACGCCAAGTTTTATCTAGTTCGTCAACGTGCGGCAAAATTATGTAGAAACGATTTTTTTTGCGAATTATCAAAAGTAAAAACGTTGTTTGAATAGATGTTATAGACCCGCCGAAGGTTTTGCGTTTAACAACTATGACCCTGTACCTATAACCTCTATTTTCTCACTGCTGGGCAAGAATCTTATCACTATTTGTTACGTTCTCGTATGACGAACAGTGAACGGGAAGGTAAATTAACATTGTCACAGTGCGCATGCTGCCGGGCATTTCTGGACCAGCAGACGCGTAGAGAATAAAGATCTATGTGAATATTATTACATATGGATCACTTAATGAAGTCATTTGTATCCCACACACAGCTCACGTGCTAGTGCCTAAACTTGTGTTCTTTGTGATAGAAATAAAAACATTCCATATAATATCATTGTGTAGGTGCACATGCGATGTGACGTTGAAACAAAGGGGCAAAGAGAATGTAATAGCAAAGGGGTTTCAGAGCAGATTTACAGGGTTATTTCCACAGACATATACTTATATGTCTGTGGTTATTTCTGATCAATTAGCATCCTTTCAGGGGCTTATTCTGTATAAAACTATCAACTTTTGTTTTACGACTTAAATTAATTCTTTAAAAAAATGCTGTTCCATAGAAAAATATCGTTCACGCTCGACAAAATGTATGGAACAGCTGTTTTTTTTTTAGTTTTGACAAAAGTCGTAGAACAATAGTTATTTGATATACTAGAGTGCAAAGTTGATTTTCAACCGCGTGCTCAATTTTGATGACCGAGCAAGCGAAGGATTCTAAAATTGAATTACGTGCGCAGCGAGTGATTTAACAATTAGAATCCTGAGCGTTAGCGAGGGAATCAAAAGAGCACAAGGAAAAAATCTTTGCACTCGAGTGCAACACGTAACTTTTCATCCCACCCCAGCGAGGAAATTACTAAAGTCGTCTTCATACCGCACTGTTTCAAATACTTCTCGCGTGATTGTTGAGGGAGAAAGCTCATTTGCGCACTATTAACAGTTTCAGTCAATTCTGTTGGCATCAAATAAACTTCCTCGTCGCTAGAATCACTCATTTTGGGTTTTTCACTTGTTTCTTACTTTTAAAACTTTTAACAATAAGTACGACATGCATGATAAGAAAATGGCGCGTGCAGAGCAAATTAAAAAAAGTACAGCAAGAAGGTTCCGTGTCTGAGTTTTGAACAAATTAAAAAAAGGTTGTTTGATAGGTTTAATAATGTTTTGTATTTTCAAACTTAGTGCACACGATGTTCTAAATTCAATTTTACTTTACCCTCTAGCGAATAAAAACTACTTTTGCACTCAGATTTCGAAGAGCAAAAATACTCCTTCCGAGAAGAATGTACAGAATAAGCGCCTAAAAGGATGCTAATAATTGATTAGAAAAAACCCTGTTTATAGCATATTCGTAATACTGAAATCCAAAAATCGGATCGATTTGATTTTTTTAAACAAATAAAAATAGGTTGAGATACCATTTTCTTTTACCTAGGTCGGAATGTCATTAATTAGATAATACCCAGGGGAAGCCGCGGTCAAAAGCTAGTAAGAAATTGATAAAGGGCTAAATTAATTAATGCTGTTATACTGTGCAGTAAGTAAGTAACTAAATATGAGTTTTTATTTATTATGAAAGGTCATAATTTGACAAAATTAATAAAAATTAAATTATAGATCCATTTTGATCCTGAGCCTGTATATACCTAAGCTGTTTTCAAGGATCTTCGAAACGTCTCGGTTTGATAAATCCACGGAAGTTACATAATTATCTCGTATTTAACTTCCTTGGATAAATGCAATCTCCCGAACAAGCCTCTTTTAAAAAAAAAACTTTAAATAGGGCGATAGAAGTTTTTTAAGATTTTGGCGCCTTTGATAAATTGGCACGGCACACTTAGATCAGCGCGCAAAATTTAAATTATTTTCAGGTGTTATTAACTTTTTTACGGCATATTTTACGTTTGAATAAAAATCCCGAAATACGAATTTATTTCATTTTTGATTTTTAAAAATATACGGTAGTAGTAATAGTGCTGCACAAGTAACAAAATATTATGTCAAATTAACATTAGAATTTACAAGGAATTTACACAGAGCGAATTTAGAAAAAATCTCTGTGATTCGAATGCTCTGCTGTTTTTGGCAGGAACGCGGAAAAATCATGTCTTTATCTTGTTTTATCAGTGATAATTAGTGAAAAATTGTGGTATTTCGTTGATAAATCGATAATTTATATGCATGAGTGTAGGCAAGTGATATAATGTGACGTATCGTTCCGTGTTGTTACCAAAACTCCATAGACGCCTCTAGTAAAGTCTCCACTGCTTTACTGAGGTATAACATTTGGACTTGACTGCGACTTTATTGGACTATGACGTGACTACGACAGTGACCATATTGACAAAATATCAAAAATTATTAAAACTTAATACTTGACACTGGCAAATGCACAACAATGCGACACTAAACAAAAGAAGAAGAATGCTCTGCTCTATCTGTCAACAGGTGTCACTATCAAAGTCAATCGATGATAAAAGTCATTGTCAATCAAACGTCAAAACTCAAAACAGATGTCAATTGTCAAATCAAATCTCATGATTTTTGTTTTCAGAGTTTTCAAGAATTTTTGAAACGCTTTTATAATAATTTTGCAGTGCACTGCCTGAATATTACGATACTAGTTTCTCAAATAGGCTCTTGATTACAACTAGTAAATATTTTTACTACAGTCAAGTTCATTAAAGACGAGTGAACCAACATAACCTTAGAAAAATGCAGGTTGTGATAAAGATTTTACTTTACCGGGTACCTTATTCGTCCTGCTACATTACTGACGACCGTTTAGTGTTTCCTTATGAGCGATGTTACAAATCGATCGGCTTGGAAACTGGAGACTGCTCAGTTGAACCGGAGAATTGTAATAATGTGGGCAGAAAAGGTGCCTTAAGGTGTACTACTACAGCTTTGTTTCTCCAGCCTTTCGTGAAGTGTTTGAGGTCAGATGTCTATAGGATGAATGTAATTCTAAACTTAAATAGAATATGCGGATGGCCTACTAGTCGGACAGTCCTCTTGAGACTCATACTGGAGCCTCCTGATACAGAAATCATTGATTATGCTTGGTAAGTGTATCTTTCTATTAAAGACCTTTTTAATTTTTTCTAAGCTTTGATTAGGTCTTTATCATGGGTGTAACCAGCTATGGGCTCGGGGTAGGGCAGCAGTCTAAAATAATATGTAATTAGCAACCCATATCCACGGTCTTCCTTCCTTTGGGTGCCACGGGAAATCCTAGTGCATTGATTCATTTATTCAAAAACTAGAGATCAATAACTAGATTTGAGATACTTCAGGAACAGGCTGCACAAATATTGGGTGATTCTATAATCTTGATGAAAATCATGTTGAGAAGTCGCAAGAACCTACTTGATGAAATTTTTTTATATAATCTTGATGAAAATCATGTTAAGAAGTCACAAGAACCTATTTGATGAAATTTTTTTATATAATCTTGATGAAAATCATGTTAAGAAGTCACAAGAACCTATTTGATGAACTCTTTTATTATTATTGTAGGAATGAAAGAATGCTAAGACTTAGCTGGACCAGAGTAGAAATAGAAAATGCATTTTCTTGGCTGTCGACTCTCGGTGGAGCTTACTCTGCCTTAGGGGACTACTTCGAGCATTGTGTGAGTAATTTATTTCATTTTCATCATCAAATCAGCCATAAGGCGTTTACTGTTGTACAAAGGCCTATTGGTCCAAGTCAAGGACCCAATTGATTTCCAATAAGTCCAATTCATTATATCTAAGGAATACAAAATAAGAAAAATGTAATGTTGTTTTTAAACTTTCGCGATTTGAACACATAATTATTATATACTACGTACGGGACTAATCGCACACAAAAAAGAAAAATGTACTGCAATAAGAAATAAAAACCAGAGTAGAAATAAAAAATGCATGCTCTTGGCTATCGACTCTTGGTGTAGCTTACTCCGCCCTAGGGGAATACTTCCAGCATTGTGAGAGTAATTTATTGTATGAGGTCCATTGTTGAACGTAGACGTAAGGAGGCCTATTGGTCCAATTAGTCCTATTAGAAATCAAATCAGTGAATTGATTCCGAAAATTAATTAAGCTATTTAATTAATAAATAATTAATTTACTAAGAAATTAGTTTTTAAATAAGAACAGCATCCCTGTTATCTACATCAGATTGTCCGCCCACCGTATCCACTGTGTTATGTTGATAACTGTAGTGTCATAGTATAGCCCTGTCCATAGCTTGTTGTGCTACTTGGAGCTTACTAATAAGGCCCATAGTAAGAGACCATGTTTCTGTGCCCTAAGGGGCCATTCAAGTATTAAGTAAGCAGATTTATTACAATTATTAACCCCCCTCCCTCCTTGTCAGCAAAAGTAAGCAAAGCTCTTACCTCCCCTCCCATTCTTATGTAAACAAAATAATATTGTAAACATGTTTTTTTACTGTTACTGATTCATGAGCAGCAGTCTTAATTCTAGAAATAAAAATAATTAGGATAGATAGAGGACTTTAACACAAAACACCCCATGCGGGACGTCAGTAAGTAACTAAGTTTTATTATTACCAAAAGAAATACACAACAAAAGTAATACATCAAAAAAGTTTAAAACTAATACAATGCAAATAGCTAAAGTTTCTAAAATTACAAATAATCAAGTACAGATCAGCAATAATTTCAATAAAAAGCTAGACGGTGCGGTCAGTGCGGGACTTATCACCCCTACTTCAAATGAGAAATAAGGACTTTAACACACATAAATATGTATAAAGAAATATATAACTGTTGCTGACGTAATCACCATTTAAATCCCCTACCCCCCCCCCATGTCATCAAAAATAAGCAAAGGATAAACCCCTCCACCCCCCTATAGTGCTTACGTAATACTTGAACGGCCCCAAAGTCACCATTCAAAGCCTTCGTTCATTCACCTCATTTAAGTTTACCATTTTAAATCCCCAGTATTTTGAAAAGTATATACTTATGAGTTTAACTTGTTGTTTGCAATCACATAGGTACATCAGCATGAGTTATTAGTGTTCAAATATATACACATACAAATGAATCTATGTAGATGCATCCAACATTGCTGTAGGTGCCACCTTTTTTCTTAATAAGACATGAAATTATATTATTTCTTGCAAAAAATGGCACCATTGACTTCCACTATGTCCAAATTGAAATAGTTTACTTTAGTCGAAGTGACATCCATGAACGAGTCGATGTGATTTATCAAAACCGGTTTAGCCGATTTCTATAAAATTTAAATGGGATAAACTCGGGATACCCTTTTAAAATAAAAAAAAATTTAATTGTTTCACAATCGGCGAAAATATCTATGTACATACACAAGAAAGAAGTCTGTAAAAGGAAGTTTTTTTTTTGGAAATCAGTAAAAATAACATTTCTTTGTTGACAGGCAGAAGAAGCGGGCCGGATATCAATAAGACAATACAAACTATCAAAACTGCTTGGTGATGAAGCGTTAGCTGCAAGGAGCAGGCTTTACCTAGCAATAGCATTCGCACAGAAAGGACGTCTCCACACAGCACGACACATAGTTAGAACCACCAACCTATTCGCCATACAAACACATGATAAACGTCTACATAGAATGTGTCTTGGCGTTTGGGCGAAGCTTAAATATATGAGGAGTCTTAAACACGCAATAGAGGATAAGGACAAAGGAGATAGCAGTAGTGATTTTGTGATAGTTTAGAGTTCAGACATAAATTATGTATGGACATAGGAATGGGTGTTGAAAAAATTATGTAAGAACTTGCAAGGAAACTTGAGCTATAGATCGAATCAAACTTCGTGGCGGCTGTGAAGTTAGCTACAAGCCGTACACATCGCCTCTCTTGCGCCGCTGACGTGTGAATATTTTGCTACTGTGCAACAGTGGTTGCACTCGCCCGTCTACCCGTGACCACCGCCGTTGCAACTCTGTCGAAACGTCGGGATGATGAGGTATTTATTTATCTCGTAATTTTAGTGCGCGATTAGTCCCGTAGTATATAATAATAATGTGTTCAAATCGCGAAAGTTTGAAAACAACACTCACCTCGTGTTTACAGCCGCCAAGATTTTGGATTCGCTTTATACTTAATATCATGTATAAAACACGACTAAATGTATGGTGGCAATTATGTACAACACTATCCCTCACCCCATCTGACACAGAATTTGGTTACTGAGCAGCGACTAGTCTCATGTCCCGTACTGCCATTATGTTTGAATCTTACTATAAGTCATACTTACTATAGGTCAAGTGTCCTTGTAAGTTCTTATAGCAAAGATTTTGTTTTTCAAATATGTTAGGTAGGTACATTGTTATTAATGAAGGAATTATCTGACAATGATAGGTATATTTTATTTGAATTTCAATTCTTCTGAATAAGAAGGTCAGGACATTATGCTCTGACTGTCTAAAATCGAAAACATTTCTTGAGGCAATGTTATTCAGTCTTTTACCCCGATATATCAGAGGATTTAACTTATCAATAGGGTCCCGTTTTTACCCTTTGGGTACGGAACCCTAAAAACGACCGCAACACTCATTTTTCAGCACAAGCCAGAAAAATATATGTTATTAAATATTTACCAGTATAAATAATACAAAGATAAAAATTCAATACTCAATCAATTAAACAAACAAACAAATTACAATGTAATTTACATGCAGTATACTAGTACATAACATGTTATGTTAAGCCAAACAATTTATACATGAAACGGGCCACCATATTAATTGATTGACGTCAAAAAAACCTGCAAAGCAGCTGCGTCAATGACATATCATTAACCCTGACCATGTCATAGGATTTATTGCATAATTTTTAGATTAAAATAAATTTATTCACGACTGCCACCCTGACCATAACGTCGTCTTAAAATCCTTCAAAGACGTCAATATAAGATCAACCTACGTCCCCTATGTAGCCTAATATAAGGTCACCAGATTGGTACTGATGTGGTTTAGTTATTTTATGGGATTATGAGTCATAGAGCACTTCGCGCGCTGACCGAAGACAACCGCCTTAAGGTAGTAAGGCCTTTGAGCATAGATATTTGCTCAAAGGCCTTACTACCTAAGAGCCACAGTCTCTAAGTGAATGTAGTAAAAAAATTACCGAGTGCCGTCATACATACCGACTTAGATATTTACATTAAATAATTCACAATGACCCGTTTTCTCGAATCTCGACGTTGTGTCTCCCAATTAGTGCTTGTAACCGAGCACGTTGGCATCGCGGTGTTGTGGTCGGCTTGCAATCGACTTAAGACTAACTAAAAAGCCTGCCCACTTCGTAGCATGGACAAGATTTTGGCTCGGACACTTTTTTGCACGATTGTGACGAATAAGTCTTCAAGGCCAAATAAATCTTCTTAGCAGCTGTGATACATGCTGTGTAACTACAAGCTGCGCAAAACTGAGTCAAGCTCACTTAACAGCTTGAAGCTAACTTCACAGCTGCCAAAAAAACTTGATTCGGCCTATACCTACTAGAGAGTGACCGAGATTGGCTCAGTATTAAAAAACAAAGATTTAGTAAAGAGTCAATTCACGAAAACAAAGCCCTAGTAAGTACATATTTAACAATAATGTGAAGTGTTTTATGTATAGGCAATGCAACTTGACAGCTGTGATTCATTCAGGATTTTGCTATCTGAAGCTTATTGCCAACATCAAAGCTGCCAAGTTATATGGATCGGACTATATGTTGAGTCACAATAAATAAATTATCAAAATAAGTAGATATTAAACATAAATGTCCCCAGATTTTAAAGTGGTCATTAATGTTGTCTACACAGTTGTGGTGTATGTAGTAGTATTATATAATTGATATATTTTCGTTATTTTGTTTTAAGTTTTTTGAGCAAAAGTAAAAACTGAGAAAACCACAAACTTACCATGTTTAAATATTAACGTCATATTTCTAGCATTATTTTAATACATGATAATTATAAGTACATAATTATAACAATCGTTATAATTATAACTACATGGTGTTGTTGTGCAAATTGTAGGGATGCAAATATAATATATGACTAAAAAAATATAATTAGTCCGACAGATAGACTTTAAAAAAATATTAGACACGTATTTTTTCTTTTGACAATTAAACAAAAGTAGATGAAGATATAGTCCGTCAAAGATTCACGTGGCGTCACAAGTGCCATACAAATGTATAGACTTCTGTGAGAGATGACGTCACGACTCCCACTCCCAAACTTTGACAAGGTTTATCTTTGCCATTTGTTGTTTGATTAACAAAAGAAAAAATACGTATCCAATATTTTTTTAATAATCTATCTCACGGACTAATTATAATAATGATTTTTTTATCTAGTTATCATGCCTATTTGTGTATGCATACTCAAAAAATCAACTATTCCATACATTTTTTCCAAAGTAAAATGAACTTTTTATACGGAACAGCTGATGGTTTTTCTCGATTTTGGGGTTGGTCTCACAATAAACGATGTCCATAATGATGAGTAAGTATATACAATTATTCACCTGTTTTAAATGCTCGCACTTTGCAAAGCAAGATCCTATAAATTCGTTGTTTGTTTTAAGTTTTTGAAACAAAACCACAAACTCATGTATAATCTTAGCATCATTATTTTAACGCCTTATTATATGCATGTAATTATTACAATTATGAATATAATTTATTTAATCGATGATATTGATCTAAGACTACAAAAAACATATTTTGGTCACAATCCATCGTAAAAAACATGTGGGTACCTAAAAGTGGCTGGATTTCTTGCACTAAAAACCGATCTATTATTAGACATGCTAATTTCGTGCTCTTGTGTTCTTATTTATTATTATCTATGTAGAAAGGTTGGTTTTGTACATGTGGTCAATTGGGGGAACTAGACTAATAGTTTGGTTTGAAAATGCTATAGTGGCGCCTACACAGAAATATTCGTTATGCTTACGGTGCACGATTTTATAAGTAACGGCCTCTCAAACCAACATCGATTCTTGTGTAAAAGGGACAGTAAATAGCAAGACAGCATAATTTTTTTATTGCAAAAATGCGCCACGCGACTATGTAGTCGAAGACTTTGGGATGCACGGGGCAGTGCAAGTAGAGTCGAGAAAAAAGCTCAGCCGTAGGTATATCATTATCTTTAGTCATTTTCAACCCCCTGTAACTTCTTTGTGAATAAAACTAGACGTCCAAATATTTCATTAGGTATTTTTATCGAATGGGACGCCCCCTTAAATATTCATTTCATTAAATTAGGTATTTATTTTTGAAGTGAATATATATCTAAATATTTTGTGAATATTTCAAGCGTCTACCTGTTGCTCTTATTAATATCGAACAAAAAACGGCAACATCACGTTTGTTATACCCATATAACAAACGTGATCTTGCCGGGAGCCCCCTTAAATATCTATTTTTTTCTGTTTCTATTTCTGTTTTTAGTATTTTTTTTCTTTTATTTCGAATAGGTTCGCGTTTGACTACACACTGCCTGATGTTAAGCAGATGTGCGGTTTAGGGTGTAGCACGCTTACCTAGAAGATACCTAATTTACTCGGGATTTGAAGACACCCACGTTGTACTTTAACGGGAAGACAGACCCAGGCAAAGCGTTCCACATTGTATTTGTTGTTATAGCAGCAACAGAAATACATCATCTGTGAAAATTTCAACTGTCTAGATATCACGGTTACTGAGATGCAGAATGTTGACAGACAGACGGACAGTGGAGTCTAGTAATAGTCTAGTAAAAAAGTGCGACTCATTGAGCTACACTTGTTTTACGCTGGTATTTGGACGATACTATTGAACATACTTATACACTTGTACATTGCGTATTTATGTACTACTAGACAAAATACATATTTTAGATTAACATTTTAATCGTCATATTGAGCAAGTTTTGGTATGGGAGCAACCCTGAAAACGCTCCAAAATATCAACTAAATCATAAAAAAGTCGTTGATTTTTCTATAATTTTCAACCTACTTCAAACTTCAAAAAGAAGGTTAGTTTGGTTTCGGAGGGCTTGTATGAAGTCGTTTTATAATAAGTATGATCTTAGTACCTACCTATGTATTATGACTGTATATGTATTATTATGTACCTTAATGTAAATATGTATTACCGATAAGTTTCTATTAGTAGTAGTAATACACATGAACCAATGCCTTTTTCGTTACCATTTCGGTGCTGTAAATAAATTGTTATATTTGTTATTTTTAGTTTTTTTTAACCTCAAACTATATTTTCTCAATTAAGTGTAAGTTTTTTGGTGTGATTATATTTAAGAACTCATAAAGTTCATTTAATATTACATAGTAAGTTCTCATGAACAGAAATAGTACGTGCAACAATATAATAAGTAAGTTTGTATAGGTCGGGTGGTGTCAGAGTTTTTAGGCCTCCTGAAGGCCTCTGACATGGCTAAACGGTAAACAAACAATGAATAATAATAAGCATATGTTGCGCAATGATAAGCACATGGCTAACAAAAGTCTATTAAGAAAATATTTTCCTATCTTGTAGGACAATATACCTAATTTGATTTTTATAAAAAATAGCTTGCTAAATCATTTTCCAAACCAGTAAAATAAATATTATAATATAAATATTTTGGGACATCTTACACACGGCCTCTGACCCCAAACCAAAGAATATATAATAACCCAAACTAAGCAAAGCTTGTAATATGGCTGCCAGAGACTGATATACTTATTTTTAAATACATACTTATATAGATAGTAACTAAATAACACCCAGACACAGAGCAAACACTTATGTTCATCACACAAATATTTTGCCCTGGTGGGGATCGAACCCACGCCTCTTTGATCCAGAAGTCAGGGTCACTAACCACTGAGCCACCGAGGCAGTCCAAAACAAATACAAGGCCGTGGTCCATGCGTTTTTATGATATCTCCTTTGCTCACTGGCCGGTATTGCCATAAAAGGTGGTCCTGACCCATTCCTGACCATATAATCGATCATTTTACCACATTTCTATATCGATCAAGTTCAAAACTGCTCGGTTGCCTTGAAAACCTAAGCACGTAGGCACCACGGTCACGGGTAGAAAATCATTTGTTATTTATGAAAAAATGTGTTTCGCACTCTCCAAAATATATACCCATATGAACCAAATTTTTACACATAATGTTGCGTCGATTGATGAAATGGCTCAAAATATAATTATAAATTTTGACTGCCTCGGTGGCTCAGTGGTTAGCGACCCTAACTTCTGGATCCATGAGGCGTGGGTTCGATCCCCACCCAGGGCAAATATTTATGTGATGAACATAAGTGTTTGCTCTGTGTCTGGGTGTTATTTAGTTACTATCTATATAAGTATGTTATTAAAAATAAGTATATGTAGTATATCAGTCTCTGGCAGCCATATCACAAGCTTTGCTTAGTTTGGGGTCAGAGGCCATGTGTAAGATGTCCCAAAAATATTTATTTATTTATAAATAAAATTTGAAAGTTCCTCACCTTTCCCATATATGATTTTTTTTTATTCAAGGTCAAAAAAAATAGTTTTTCGCGATATTCAGCCAAACGGTAAGTTTTATCACAAGAAAGGACAAAATTATAGATCATAAAATTATCTATAAAAAATGCTCAAATATTTTTTTCCTACTAGCCACCGTTTCTGAGATATAGCGATTAAAAAATTTGTGAAAGTTGTATTCGTCATAATATGCACACATTTCCACGCCACCTATGAGGTAGTGTACTTACGTAGAGGGTTTTTTAACGTAGTTTCCCCAGTAGTCTAAATGTTAGTTAAAAGGTCAGTTATGATCCTGTTTAATTTGAAACAATTGCAAAATAACGAAAATTAGAAAAGATTGGAAAAAAAAAGCGATGTAAAAGTAAATGAAAACAAAGTAGTGAAGGTTATTCGTTCTGGCAATTTGTATTCGGTAAATGTAGAAGTTAGATATCAAGTTAAATTACTCATCAATTTAGTTTCAAGCATAATTCAATTACTTAGTGAGTCCTAATGACGTGTGCTCACAAGTTATTAATGTCCTTAATTAATTTAATGGTCATTATCTTACAAGTCACCCTGTATTGGTACCTACCTAAGTACATATTATATGGTCTCTTTTATTTATAGTCTGTGTAGAAAAATCTAGATTCTAGATCTCAATTCAAGAAAATCAGATTAAAAAGTGAATCTGTGGTGGCCAAGGGGTAGTATTAATGCTCGCCTAGCGATCGTGAAGTCGAGGGTTCAAATCCCGGTCCCGCACCATTAAATTCTTTGCAAAAGACGCACATATTATGTGCGTCTTTTCAGACCACGAACTTTTCGATGAAAGAAAACATCTTCAAGAAATCTGCATATGACCGAAGAAGAAATTTGATGGTGTATGTGAATCCATCCACTCGCACTGGGCCAGCGTGGTGGATACGGCCCAATCTCCCTTCGTGGGTGGGTAGGCATATGTTCAGCTGTGGAATATTAAAATTCCGGTATTGTACAGTACAGGATAGATTAAATAATTTTTGCTGATTATTATGACTGAATGGATTTATCATCTAAAGGCGTGGTTCCACTCGAGTTGACCACCATTGACGAGCACAAACGTTTCTCTCGGTGAAGATGTACAAAAAAAATATTCTACAACTCGAATTGCCCACTGTTGGAGTTTCTGCTAATATCGTCATCATCATCAGCCATCGAACGTCGTCTGATGAGCATAGCTACGGATCACCAGCCAATAAGGCAGATTGGAAACGGCTTGCATCCAGCGAGAAAAACACGCAGCGTATTCTCCAATAAACGTGGCAAATTTGTTTTACGGTGGAACCGGGCCTTTAATCATTTCCTTTGGAACACATTTGCCATAATTATTTTGTAATTAGGTATAACATTCGAGAATTATTTCGATATTTAAATGTTTGTTTTATGTATTGTACTTACGATTATTATGCGTCAATCAAACTAGTTTGCCTCGCGAAATACGACTTTATTGACCGTGACTCATGCAAATCTATGTGTATATTTGAGTTCGTTTTCTTTTCTTGCATTTTTGTTATTCGGTAAACCAGATGTTCGGCCTCAGCTCGCGCGTAGCACGTTCAAGAGGCAATGGGTAGGGCACATGCACTGACCGGGAGCAAATTTTCGTGCGCTGACGTCCATCTACACAAACACAAACTGACCACATGGGCGCACTGGATGCATGCCGCTTCCAACTGAAGAAAATTTGCAGTCCTGGTGGGGTCATTCGTTCAACTATTGGGTGGATGTCCAACGCTGCACTTGCCGGGACACTAGACACTAGCGCACTTAAGAACCTGTCGACCCCATCGGTCATCAGTTCTCCATACTATATGCCCTACCCACTGCTATTTCAACTTGCCAATCCTCCGGGCTGTTAGTCAGTTTCTTCTACGGGTTCTTATTTTCTTTATTTTGTAGATATCTACGATTCGTGTACCTACCCTTCTCCGTGTATCCGTTATATGCCTATTTGTAAATGTAAAAATAAATAGATAACTGTATCGTAAAAGACCACTGAAGGTCTAGACATTAGAAATAACTTAGATTGAATGGAAAAAACAACAAATGCAAGGTTTGCGCAGTCTGCTCGAGGAAATACCCAACCTTTATCAGAAATTCGAATTAGAGTAAAAAAGCTTCGATCCAAATTGCGGGGCAATCTTTCCAATGTATCTATAAATAAACCTCCGATGTGTGCGTGCCGCGTCCGGGTGCAGTTTTAAAGTTCAATGCATTCCAGAACTTTGAACTTGAAAACTGCATGGGTGTCTCATTCTTTGTGGCGAGAAACACCGCAATGGACCCTTAAGTACTTGTCGTTAAATACCTACGTGTCTTCCAGCAATTAATCCTTTCGAAAAGGAAACAAAGTATGACAAATTTTAAAGTACCTTTCATTTATAGATAGGTACATAATTAAAGGTAGGTAGGTAGGTACCTAGGATGAATTTCCAGAGGTCAAATTGTTTAATGCCTTTGCCTTGCTGGGTGCAGGGGTGCACATAAGTAGAAAATATTAATAAGTACAATATACGGTAAATACCTAAGCTAGCGTAATGTAACAAAATGGCGCCCTTATCGCCAAATGCACATTGATCTAGTATTAATATTACAAATATATGTATTACCGATGCCGATGTACACCTCGCATAGTATAACCTAATCGTCTCCATCTCACGGTTCCCTGGAAGAGATAGCATGAAGCGATAAGGCCGCCAGTTGTCGCACTGTTTTTAAGCCCACTTATACCTACTATAAATGTAATAATAATAATAATATAGCCATTTATTTCATATCCTTATAAAACATGCATTTCTTATTTATAATGAATTTACACAATTAACAGTAAAATTTACTATGTATACAATTTATCTATTCACTTTCACTCTCTTCATGGATAGGAACCCCTCTTTGGGTGTAGGCCTCCTCCAGCTCGTTCCAAATTTCTCTATCTTGTGCTTTTGCTCTCCATTCTGTTCCAGCCGTCGCTCTTATATCGTCAGACCACCTATACCACACATAAATGTACTTACTATGAATTTTGTGTTATCGGTATGAACAATAAATGCCATATACATTTGAATACATCTACTCGTAACTATCAACAATGACTGTAAGTAGTTATCTAACTTAGGTAGGTACCTATTAACGTAGGTAGCGATTATCATATTACAGCTTATTATAATTCTATGTTCATACCTTTATGTCTATTAGGTACAGTTTACTAATTAGTTACTAGAAAAAGTTAATCGTGCCGAATTCGCGACTCCTTTACGGTGATACATTCATAATTTAACCGCCTTGAGGGCAGTATGTTCCGTTAACGAAAAATATAATGCAAATTTTTTACTAAATTTATTTGGACATTTTAAAATATCTAATCATATATTTCTTAATATATAGAGAGATTTAAGTATGTGCATTTTGGTGTTCAAATAGGGCATTGAAGGAAAATATTTTAGACATATTTTTTTGAAAATGTCGCGTTTAGTGAAATTAGTGCTGATTTTCGTGACTACGTGTGCGGCGAGAGAATTATCAGGTAAGTCAATTTATTACTGTACATTAGTTATTTTATTATTTTTACTTACATTCATTATTTATTCAACATTATGCTTATGTAACAAGATTATTTTTTGCAAAAAATAGCATGACCTTCGCCCGTGTAGATAATTCGCGAATATTTCGCACGGATCGATGTAGCATTTTTCACATTGTTAATATGCCAAAAATAGAAAAAAATAGCACCAATTTCGAAGTATACTCTTTCCAATAAAAAATAATTATTGAAATCTGACTACTATGAAAAAAGTTATGCGGTTACATATAAAAAAATAAAAATATACGTGTCGAATTGAGTATCTCCTTCGGTTCGTCGGTCGAAAAATGGCATCGCCATTTAAAAACTTACTTACTTTTTATTTACGACTCTCAGAGTGTATAAGTATTACACACTCTGAGAGTCGTAAATAAAAAGTACAAATTAAGATCAAAATCTAATATTTATCACTTATAAGTAACATTAAAATAATGCCTTGCATAAATATAATACATTATATTAAACTTTTTAATTGTTTTTGGATTTACTTACGCGAGACTGAAACAATATTATTTGTTAAAAAAAACATATTTAACATCATAAATAATACTTACACAAAAATCCTGTTATTTATGACTTAAAATAAGAATAAAAACAAACATATAAATGTAGTAAACAATATTTTAATACATGGTTATCTGCTTGCCCTGTACTTAGTAAGCCGAAAGGGGTTGATTAAGACTATCATTGTAAACAATTTACTATGGGGCCAACACAGAATTCGAGAACAAAAAACCGGACAAGTGCGAGTCAGATTCGCACACCGAGGGTTCCGTATAAATCCCGAAAATTTCACAAAATTGGGAAGTAACTTGTTAAAATCTATAAACTACTCGTATAACCATCGACAAAAAAGTTTTTTTTTTTCACTTTTCTCGTCATGCATCGAAAATTTCACATTGTTAAAATAATTAATAACCTGATTTAGCATGTGCTAATGAAGTTATTTTATATGATAAGTACCTTACATTATACGATTTTCTCACTTTGAATTTTGAACCCATATTTTGTGAATAATGAGGCCCTATTTTTTGTGATTTAATAAAAATGTACAGTTTTCAGATTTATTCCTTTATGTGTACTCTGAGACAATGCTTCATGCCAAATTTCATAGTTCTATATCAACGCGAAGTACCCTGTAGGTTTTGATTTTTGTGAGTGTCGAAATATGCGGTTTTTTTACCACATAAACGGCTCTAAGTTTTTAAACGATAACTGAGAAGTTTTTCTTTTACACAACTGCAAGAGATCATAGATACAGTTTCAATTTCAACTCGATATCTTTACACAGACGGACAACAAAGTGATCCTATAAGGGTTCCGTTTTTTCCGTTTGAGATACGGGACCCTAAAAATCGGCTGTTAAAAAAATGCTACTCGGAATCAATAAATGTTTTTATGTGTGTCCATCGATACCTATCGAAAAATTCTTTTATGGTATACTCCCGAGGTGGTCTCATTTAAATTTCACTGAAATCACCTGAGCCGTTTTAGAAAAATTTACAATAATTGAAACAATTCGTGCGAAATATTCGAATTTTGTACTCGATGGAAGGCGGTTTTGCCATTTTTGCGAAAAATAATTTAATTGGAGATCCATAAGGGAGGTCTGTATCCAGCTGAGGACTTGACTGAAACGACGATGACGTAACAAAACAATCTAAACACTCGAGATAATTCTACCTAAGTGTTAAGTATTGCGAAATTGCCATCTGTTTTTATACGTTAGGATTTTCCATACATTTTATTGGCAATATTTTTATTGCCAATAAAATGTATGAAATACCTAGCAGTTTTTTCGCGAAATCCGGATTGGTCACAGGGATTGGTCCTATAGCAAAAACAAGAATGATAAGTGATATTACAATGATATCTTATGTACCTGTCAATCGTCTAGACTTGTTTAAACACTGTCTAAAAACGCCGTGTAGGTACCTTATATTACTTATATACTGAGTTATACTACTATATTACTATATACGGGACTTATCGCGCAATAAAACATGAGATATATTAATTAAATACCTCTTTTTCTCCCGACGTTTCGACCAAGTTGACCACGACCACTGCAACTTGGTCGAAACGTTCCGTTTTTTTAGTTTTGACAAAGCCGCAGAACTAAAGTTGTTAGTTTTGATGTACATAATAAGACCCTAAAAGGATGCTAATTGATTACCAGTAACCCTGTATAAGCACCCGTAGTTAGGATTAAGTTTTCGTTAAGATTTATTCACGGCCATTAATAAAACCTACTCTGTAATATGTACATGCAATGTAAATATAATATGCACTGTAAACGCTTATAAATAAATAAATAATAATAAAATAAAAACCATTTATTGCAGGCACAGACGTTGGTGTTTGTCTAAATAAAAACTATAATATATGCACACTGTAATGTGTATATGACAAAAAATTGCCTCATATAGGCACAATAGTGCCGGGTCATTTTCTATTTCGGTCCATATGTACAGATATCCAATGTCGAAACATTGGACTTCTAACATCGTCAGAGACAGCCACAAGAATCCTGTTGCCGGAACGGCTCAAACGCTGCCAGAATGACGCCACTCTTGTTCTAATGATTGCGAAGAAGTCAGGCACCCCCGCCTCAGCAAACATACTTGACGCACTGCAGTACCGCGGTAGCCTCATAAGAGTCCTGTATGCGTCATTATACTGGCCTCTTATCGTGTTGATCGCTTTTCGCGTGTACGTTATCGACAGCTGGCATGTATACATACATAGGCAATAAGCTTTGAAGAATGTGGTCTTTACGTCCTTACTACAGTTAGCAAATCTGCGAGCAAGCATATTGCTTCTAACGGCAAGTGCCCTTCTCTCTCTCTCTCAATATCTGCATCATCTTGGAGCCGATCCGTCATCAAGTGTCCCAAGTATTTGAATTGCTTGACAACCCTCCACCAGACAGACCAGCTTAGGAGACATCATTTTTTTTTATAAATGCATTGTCATCGGTCTAGGTTAGGTTAGGTGTGCAAAGTTTAAAGAAAATCTGATCGCTCAAAGTAGGTCAAAATCGAGCTCAAAGGTGCTTGTTTGCTTGCTTGTAACCAACCCAAAAGCAAGCAAACATACAGATGAAACTATTTTGCGTGTTAAAAAACAACGAGAATTCTCAGTACTGCCATTTCACAGACATGTTACGTAATAATATAAAATATAAACCCATATCGAGGCTGACATATGAATTTGCTACTGCGCAACGACTCTCCTCTTGTTCGCAGACGCCATTAAGTTTGATTCGGCCTGTGAGCGGTATATATTTGTCTATATTTTTTGACCGACGAACCACCGGAGGAGGAATGCAATTCGACGCGAATATTTTTTACATTTTTTTACCACGCATAACTTTTTTCATAGTAGTCCGATTTCAATAATTCTTTTTTTATTGGAAAGAGTATACTTCGAAAGTGGTCCCATTTAAATGTTAATGTGTTGTATGTTTAGTAAATCAACAATCATGTGAAAAATGTTACATCGTTCCATGCGAAATATTCACGAATTCTGTACACGTATTATTATATCTTCTTTGACACGGGTGAAGTCGGTCATGTTATTTTTAACTTGAGTTTCGCTAATATTCTCAAGATTTTTTAAAATTCCTGTACTATAACGCTTCAACACATAACATTAGCTATGTACCTATTCATTCGTATATTACTATTCATTCGAAGCACATCTTGATACGATTTTACCTTTTTTACTCTACGTCCTCAGTCGAAGAGTTGCACCGTCTTCCGAGGCTGTTCCACCTGGATGACTACGAGCGCTGCTTGTCGCAGGAAGACGGGGTCTACTGCGTCGGGACCTTCGAGCTCACTCCCAAGACTACTCCGAATCCGGCTTATGACATCATCAAGGTATGTTTTACAGAAAACAACTGTTTCCACCTCCGCAGTCGAAGAGTTGTACCTTGTTCCGACGCTGTTCCACCTGGATGACTACGACCGGTGCTTGTTGCAAACAGACAGCGTCTACTGCGTCGGGACCGTCGAGCTGACTCCCAAGACTACTCCGAACCCAACATAATGAATGAATGGAAATATTACGTACGAACGGATGTACCTTAGAAATTTCACTAACCGAAAAAAGATAACAAACAATCTAAATTGATTTTTCAATAACGGTAATTATAAAAGTTTGATGCACACTTAGGTATCAATCTATATCATTAAAATGTTTTTAAGTTATAACGTGACTTGCTATTTTGGAATCTTTTTTAGTGTTTGACCTCGAACTTCACTCTAAATAACTGTTTGGTTAAAAATAGCTCAGCCTGGAACATTCGATAAATACCTACTGGACTAGACCACAACAAAAAATATTGATCGAGGATAAGGTTGCCTGGAAGAATTCGCCATGGGTGATAAGGCCGCCACTTTATAATCATATTTTTTTGTCGTATATGTGTAAATAGTGTTTAAGTATTTTTCATATTGTGGTTGTAAATAAAGAGTTTTGTCTGTCTGTCTGTCTTAGGACAGACACATACTTAATAGATATTAAAATGTCATAAAAAAATTATTATAAAATATAACATATCAAAAACACAAGCTTTTGAGATCCTGGATATCATGTAGTAGCAGATTGCTAGCCAAGACAAGTAAAACGAGCCCAAACACGACGAGTCTATCGTGTTTAGTACAGGCAGGAGTTCCTACGGCCACCCTCCGACTCCATCATCAGATCAGCTCTATGGTACTATATTATTGCATTGTCACGCGATATACAAAATTTCCTCGTGCAAAAAATTACGTTTGTTGTATGGAAATTAATATTTATTTTATTCTATGTTTAGTATTTGTTGTGATAGCGTCAACAGAAATACATCATAACATTATGTAAAAATTTCAACTGTCTAGCTGTCATTGTTTTTGACGTACAGCCTGGGACAGCCTGGTGACAGACAGACGAACGGACAGCGGAGTCTTAGTAATAGGGTCCCGTTTTTATCATTTGAACCCTGAAACGATCTTGTGCTGGAGACTGTCGCAGCTAGCAACGCCAACGTTGCCAGCGTTTCCGTCCGAGCAAAAGTAACGCCTGATTTAATAAACTGCATCGTTCTTTTGTTAAGTGTGATATTGTACCAAATATATAATTTTTATTCTATTTTGTTTCTGACCAGGAGCAACTGAAGCAGCATTTCTCCTTCGACCGACGCCTCCTGCACCGAGGCTACTGCCTCAGCAAACGATGCCAGTCCGAAGAACGAAACACCACCCTCCGCTTCGAGCAATGCGCAGACCGATACCTTCGGAAGCACTTGCTAAGTGCGCGCTTGAAGAAGCTCTCATACTGCACCACACATGTCGAGCGTAAAGCCAAGCTGTCGGAGTCGCCTGATCTACCACAGAGGCTGTTCCTGTATGTGGTGTACTTTATACTGTCTCTTAATGTTGTGGGGACGGTTCATGATGTGTATAGTGATGGCAAAAGTAAGTATGTTTTGTTTTTTCGCTTGTGTCATAATATATTGATTTACCTGCCAATAGAGATAGAGTCCTAGACTGAAATATAATGATATCTACCCATTTGAAATTTTAATCAAAAGTAATATATCACAAATCTGGATGATCCATGGCACCCACCTGGCATGAACATAAGATCCAATTTTACTATAAAATAGATAAAAATATTTATACTCGGTATTTTTTAAATTCAATTATGAAGCAGTTACAAAGAGATATTTAATTAAGAGTATTTAGTTAAATTAGAGCTAAGGATGCTATTTGAGGAGAATTAAGTACTTAATTATTATTAGAGTGAGAGAGTTTCTTAATTATACCTACAATTGAAAGAACTATAAATATTATGTAGGAATTCATCCTCTAAAATACTAGATTTCTTTATTATCTTATCATTGATAAAGAAATGGTTTATTGCATTTTAGAATATTTTTCAAAGACGTGTTTTTATTATTTGTAGAAAACAAATTCTTGATGGCGTGGTCGATTCCTGCCAACTGGAGAGTGCTCACCACCGTCGACGAAGGAGGTTCTCTCTTTGCCCCGGTTCAAAGTTCTAAGTAAGTACTTTATATTTCTTACTTTACATACTTACTTATATATTTCAACTGTGCATGAAAAGTCCCTCTTTCTCCAGAAAGTCAGCCAACCTCTTTGCTCTGGGGCTTAGTTTTCCGTTTTCAAAATGCCCCACTCTCAACTCATCGTCGCGTATCTGCCAAGCATCTATCAAAACAACTGGCTACTACGCCCTCTTGCTATGCATGTTACATAAAAATTCAAACACTTTTTCACCCCTGACCAAAAACACCATTTCGCGCTATGAAATCTACCACAGATTAAAAATAGTAGATGTATCATAATATGGGAGCAAAATAATATTTTTATTCGCTACGTTCAGGATTCTACTAAAGAATCCCTCACCTAGCTCTGGATTCAAAGTACGTCGCCCGAGCCAAAAATATATTTTGCGCCCGAGTGGTACACTCTACTTTTCATCACCTCTATGAGAAAACAAAAGGCGGCTCATATTTTACTATAATATTATTATTTAACGTAGAGTAACAACTAAATTGAAATTAAATGGTATCTAGTAATAAAACAAATGAAAACTTATATTTACATTCTTTTCATTCATTTTCTTGGCGCTGACACTAACATTACAAATACTTACAAATTCAAAAAGTGCGCGGCAAAGATCATTCCGTCGCACTTATTTGTTCCAAATTCAAAAAGTGCGCGGCAAAGATAATTGCGTCGCACTTATAAAGTTCCTTAAAGAAAACACCTCCTTTGGGCGCACTTAAAGGCGAACCAAGTAGTCTTTTTCGAATAGATGTGATGAAAAAATATTACCATATACTACGAGACGAACTAAAATCACGAGATAAATAAATAACTCATCAATACCACGATCGATGCAACTCGGTCGAAACGAAACGTCGGGATGATGAAGTATTTATTTATCTCGTAAGTTTAGTGCGTGATTAGTCCTGTTCTGTGGTTTTTTTATTTAAAATAATAATGTGTTCAAATCTCGAAAGTTCAAAAACAGCAATTACTTACCAAAAATGTCTCAATATTTATTTTACCCACTATTTTCCACACTTGTGCCAAATTAAACGAATGGTCTCTTGTTTGTAAATAAAACTACATAACATTAGACGTGCTATCCTTACTAATCCTTAATAAAAATTCGTTAGTGTGTTCATCTGCTGCAACTGCCTATTTTTTCCCACCTCAGGAATAGTATCTACCTAGTATGTACCTATTATTGACTTTGAGATTTCAAAAGTAGTAAAGTTTCAAGTTTCAAAAGTCAGTTAGCTTGTGACTTCCCACACTTGGCTAAGGCCATTTATGAGATTGCTTTGAGGTACAAATAAAAGTTAGGGCCAATTAAGAGTTGTAAATCGCTACTTCCTTAATTAATAACCTAATTAATATGCAAATATTCTTTCTTGCTTTTTAGCCAAATACCATATTATCATGGTTTTCATTTTACGCAGTATATTTTACAGGATGCAATTAATATCTTGTATACAATTGTTTTTTTGACAAAAATAGAATAACCTAACCGACTCCATCCAGTAATTTCAAATCATTCTCAGTCAATACATCGTTCATTGACGTTGTTATTGTAGAGATTTTCTATAGAGGGAGCGGCTGCTTGCTGCTTTGTCTACCCCAGAAAATATAATGTACTAGCTTTTGCCCGCAACTGCGCCCGCATGGTATTCTATTTTTGTACATTCCCATTGGAACATTCGATTTTTTCGAGATAAAAAGTAGCCTATGTTAATTTCCGCCTTTCAAACTATGTACAAGTACATACAGTATGCCAAAAATCAAGTCAATCCGTTGCACCGCTGCTGCGTGAAAGAGGAACAAACCAAGAAACCAACAAACACATTTTCGGATTTATTATATTAGTAAGGATAAGGATAGTAAGGATTGACTAGTTCTCAAGTTTTTTTTTTGGGTAAAAAGTTTCTAGGGAGCACCAACCACTCCCAAGCGTAACCCTCTTTGTGCTCTAGTAGAGAAGTCGCTCAAAATAGAGTGAGACACATAGAATAAGAACTAAAGTAATATAAACCGTACTAAAATAGCAAGAAATATACATCACTTTGTCCCATTTTAAATATAAAATTTAAAAAGTGTTAGAAAAAGATGCACATACTCCCGAACTTACGTAATTTTGAAAGGTTTCACAAACTAGCATTGAGCTAACTCGGCTGTCCAAATTCAAAAAGATAAATGGTAGAAAGGTATACTAAACGCCACACAAGTCGGCGGATGAGAAGATAGCCGCAGATGACACTTCGCCGTGATTCGCTAATTATTGCGGGACAACGCCGACGCCGCGTAGCGTAGTGCTGAGCACGGGTGTAGTGAGCGCGCGGGAGGCATGGGGTTGGCGGGCGGGTGTGCCTACCTATATTTCGGTTTTGCGCAGCGTTCTGCGCATAAGCGCATACTTCCCAACTGCATACCTACTTCCCATCCATCGACTTGTGTGGCGCTTAGTATAATATGATCAGAGATTTGATCCTTCTGCTGAAACTAGAGGGTTCAAATTTCCGATCATAAAAAAACATAACCAAACCAAATTTTTAACCATTTTGACATTCCTACTTGTGATTTTGACGTATGCCGACAGACATTGCGTTTTTTTTGTTCCATTCACTCTCGCGTATGGTGTCTAATACTAGATATGAATAAGACAGCTGTAAATTAGTTTTTATTTGAGTCTTTAGCAATAGTTCTTTGGGCAGAGTTTTGGCTCGGACTCTTTTTTTGCACGATTGTGACTCTATAGATATTTGCTCGAATCAATACTTCTAGGTATTAGGTACATTCTTCTGAGGTGTGACATGACCTTGAGTTCTGAAATATGTTTACAAGTACTTACACAACTTTTTTTTTTCAGGATAATCCTGTACTGTCTGATCATCTACACTCATGCCAATCTTTTGCACTTTATGGGATACATGCACAATCCTGAAGCCGTAGAAAAGGTATATGTTCAATCACTTACTAGTCCGTCAGATAGATAATTCAAAAAAAATTAGATACTTATTTTTTCTTTTGTCAATTAAACAAAAGTTGATGTAGATATAGCCTGTTAGTTCCGCCATGACTAAGTAGACTTCAGAAGAACAGACTTTTGACATAGAAGTGACGTCACGTCACGACCCCAACTTTGACAATGTTTATCTTTGTAGTTTATTGTTTGATTGATGAAAGAAAAAATACGTGTCCAGTATTTTTGATATTTAACTAACGGACTTATTTATAATAATGATTTTTTCACCCAGTGACCGTGCCTATTCCACTAAGCATTCAAGCCCTCTATCCTCCCCTCCCTATCCTCCCTCTTATTATTCTTCCCTTCTAAAGCATCCACAGGGGGGCAACCCTTGTCCAGGCCCCAGTATCGATCTTGTTACATGCTACCCTCAACTGAATGAAAGCTCTCCCAAGATCAAGCCCTTCCCAAACTAAAATTCAGGATCCACTAGCTAGAGCAACGGTAGGCTACAGGCGCGGCGCGCGGTCCTTATCTGGACCGCGAAAGACCGATCCCTGGACGGCCTATTTTTTTGTTTCAAAATTAAAACGATGTTCGTAAATCTTATTTTTTAGTTCACCGCAACGCCTCGACAGTTCTCTTTTGGCACAAACTCTACTGTATGAAAATTCCTTCCCAATGTCTTATCTGTAATTAAAATAGGAACTTATTGAAGGAATCTCTTCTCAAACTTTCATGATTCATCGATAT
Source organism: Hypomecis punctinalis (assembly GCA_949316475.1). Classification (NCBI taxonomy): domain Eukaryota; kingdom Metazoa; phylum Arthropoda; class Insecta; order Lepidoptera; family Geometridae; genus Hypomecis; species Hypomecis punctinalis. Next base: position 27,090,882 of record OX438795.1, read on the forward strand.
TTTCGCCAATTGTAAATCGATTTCAAATTTTATCAAAATCGGTAGAGCCTTTTTTGATAAATCAACAATAATGTACATGGATGTAATGCTAAAAATAATTATCAATAACTCTTTTCGTAACGGTAGTTTGAGTGAAATTGATTTCTTAACTTAAAATAATATTTATTGATTTCTTAAACTAAAAATTATCTTCAATTTGTAATGTTTCTCTCCACCAGGCCCGCGATAGCTTTGTGAACGTCATCATCAGGAACGGGACGTCCCTGGTGCAGGTGTTCATCCTGATCTCCAGCTTCTTCACCTGCTGCAATGTGCTGGAGACAGCCAAGAAAGCTCCTATCAGTGCTGGCGTCACTGCCAAATGGATACTGAAGAGAATTTTCAGGTAAAATCAGCTTCAGCTTATTTTTGTGATAAACAAACATGTATCGGCAACTCCTTCGAATTGAGTTCATTTGGTCGGTTTTGATCCGTAGTTTTAGACAAATTAAAAAAACCGATTTGTTTTTCAGGCTAGCCCCAGTGTACCTACTGCTAACAGCGTACTCCGCGACGTGGTGGCCGCGCATCGGTGACGGACCTCTCTGGTCTCCCATAGTAGAGGCCGAGAGTCAGGTCTGCAGGAGAAAGTTCTGGACCCATTTGCTCTTCGTTAACAACTTCGTGGAGCCGTCGGAACTCTGCATGGTGCAGTCTTGGTAAGCTGATGATATGCGACCTTTATGTAATGCTCACGGGGGGACTGTTTTGGTCTTTCAATGTGGAAGGTGAGAGTCACGTCTGCAGGAGAAAGTTCTGAACGCATTTGCTGTTCGTTAACAACTTCGTGGAGCCGTCGGAACTCTGCATGGTCGCAGTCTTGGTGAGTTAATGAGACCTTTATTTACTGCTTTCGACACGTCACTTTAGTATCGTGGAAATGAAGGGTCGGTTTTACGTGAGGAAATTCTGGTTCAGCTGTTCGTCGAGAATTTAGTGGAGCCATCGGAAAAGGTTTTGTAAAGGCCGAAAGTCGTGTCAGCAAGAGGAAGTATTCATCGTGGAGTTTTGCTGAGTTATCGTGTTTCTATAGTCAATTTGTGACATAATTTATGACAAATTATTATCAATAGAAGGTTTATCTCTTGGTGAGATGCGAACACGTATTCGTATGGACATCATTTATTATGGTGAAATTAACAATAAAAATTCGTATAAAATTATCAAGTCAATCTTTTTAAATGTTTCATTTACCTATTATTTAGTTACTACCTAATTCATTAAAATAAATATTAGGGATATCTGTGTTTAAAACAAAGGTTTTTTTTTTCGACCGAGCGAAGTTATTCGTTGTTCGTATCAGATTAACTTTGTCAATTGAAGATATTATTATGCTCGAGAATAACATTAGTAGGTTTTTTTAACCACCAACTACCAAAAGTATAGTTTTTACATTTTAAAAAAGTATGCTTTTCTCACTAAAATCTTGATTCTGGTTAGATGTTTTAAAGACTGGGTGGTCTTTAAGGAAGCCAAGAGTCTGTCAGATGAAGTTCAAGTTTTCGTCATTTTTCTTCGTTTCTATTCGTCATCAATATTTCTTAAATATTGCTTGATATTATTTAAGTAAGTATACAGGTTCTTGATTCAGTATAGACAAGCCATTCTTAAAGTGTGCTCCGCGGAGCCCGCAAAGTCTCTGATCTCTCCGCGAGAATACTAATAGTAATGAGAAAATTAAAAACAAAAATAATCTTCTAGCTACTCAGAAAGGTTTCAAGACGATAATTATATTTGAAGAATTTGCCCAATATCTCAATGTGCGCTTCTTTCGAGACATTTTTCCGAAGAACAGAGTACAAAATATTCATTTTTGTTTACTTTAGGGCTCCGTCAAATATTTCACTTTCCAAAAGGGCCCCGGTACCGAAAAAGTTTGAGAACCGCTGGATAGACTAATCTAACCTTGTCTCTATTTTAGACAGCTTTAAACTTTTATTTTCCCATGTGGCCAAAAACTTGCCAAAAATGGCAACCTTTACCTTGTGACTAGACTTGACAGCGAAGGTAATATTTTCATGGTTCAACGCATTGAGCGTCGGGCGTAACGCATAATAGCATTCAACATGTCAACCGTGAAAAAAATCTGACATTATTATTTTTATTACAAAGGTTTGAGTTTTTTAACGTAAAGATTCCGTAAAATTCTCATAATAAGTACTTGTAAAATACAATTTTAACTGCCAAAACTAACCATCTATTTAATGTAAAATATTTCCAAATAATTATGCAAACTAATTTACATACAAACTTCTAAAATATTATCTAAACAACAATGCTACGAGATGTTTATCTATAATATTTTATTACTTATGTAAATAAGCAGTTGATTGTTCGACTTTACAGTTAGATATAAGAAAAACATAAGTTTAAATATTCTATTTTTTTGTGCTTAATGTAGTAAAATTATACATACACTGTGAGCTTTTTTTTATACAGCAGTGACATTGTTTCTTTCTGATTTTAGTCTAACAGATTTTTTTAAACCAATCTTTTTGTGTTACCACGGGGCCTCGCAAAATACAGAAAAAAATAGCGGTTTCATTTAAATCTTTTGTCGATTCCGAGTTGCAATTGTATGGAACAGCTTACTTCAGTTAAAACTGTGTTCATAATGAAGATTTTAATCACCCCCTTCGGCTTACTACAGGGCAAGCAGATAGAGTTTGTGCTAAAAGAGAAGCGTCGTAGGTGAGGTCGCCCGTGCGCCATTTTACTAATTTTGTTACGTTGACAACACTGCTGCTAGTACAACTAAAAGTGCTTGATACTTGGTACACACCAATTCGGATTTCATCAGTACTCACATCTACCAAGTAGGTATAGCCGGTACCTTGGCTACTGATTGAAATCTTATTGTTAGTATTTAACTGTTTTTTTAGTGCCGACTAAGCCTAAAGGGTTATCATTAGTTACTTGGGTCAACCCGGAATTCGGACAATAAAAGATCTGGGGCCTTATTTTGTAAGCGCTCTGGCGTTCGGCTTCGCCTTTCCTCCCGCTCGCTCTCGCGGCGTGAGTAGCTGGCGCGAGCAGGAGAAAAAGCGAAGCCGAACGTCAGAGCGCTTACAAAATAAGGCCGCAGTATGTAACAATATTGCAACAGGAAATCTAAAAACTTGCATATTTTTAGATTCCTAGTTGTACATAAACCTAATATTTTTTTAGTTCACCGTAACGCCACAACGTTTCTTTTTGCGCATACTCTAGCCCTGTATTAGCCCTCATGAAATTTTGGTTTGCTACGCCACTTTTATACTACAAGACTACGAATTTAACATAAAAAATTCTCGTATTACAGGGGAATCGCAGCAGAAGTGCAACTGTTCCTCGTGTCAATACTGCTCACTCTGCTCCTACTGAAGCTCAAAGTGCGCGCCGTGCCCGTGCCAGGAGCAATGTTCGTGGTGTCGTGTCTATTCAACGTCGCCCTGGCGTACTTCGCTGGCCTCATCCCTATGGTCAAGATCATCGTACCCGAGTAAGTATTAAAACACAAAATGAAACAAAAATAAAGAGGCCTCCTCGCCTCGCAATCTAAAACTCGCCTTTCAATCATAAACGAAAACGACGGCATAATATTATAAGCTTATTCGTGAATAAATTTAATCAATTCCTTAAAGCAAGCAGGATTTGATAAAGGTGACGTCCACAAGTGGTATATTATTCAGAGAAAAATCGAACCAAGATGATACATACATCATTTAAAAGCTTGTTTTGTGAACTTCCCAAAAATATTTTATCTAAATTTTTTCAGCCCTCCAATTTTTTTTAAATGCGAAAAATAAATTGTCTGTAAAATAACAATACAGCTTTGTATTTTTTCTAGTTTAGCAATACTAAAGTGCTTCTATCGTTATTTTACTTTCATTCATGTCTTAATTTACTAAAATTAAACATTATTACCTACCAGTGTGACCAGTTAGTAGGTACAATGTGACAAAAAACACTAAAAAGTGTGTCTAATTGGTAAAACTTAAATAGAATTTAACAATTTGGAGGATACTTAATCAGGGTTGCTAGAGAGATTGCCTTTTGAGCCAAATATATTTATTTATATTAATAAATTTAAAATTAATTTTAAAAAAATCGGAGGGCTGTTTTTTGTTTTTAACTGTTGTAATAGACTCAGAAAAATATGAACTTTCTCGAAATGTAACGAGTGTTGTGGTTAGAATTTTTGATTATTATTATATCAGCCTCCATACATTTTGTGGACATGTCCTTAGACGTGTTCAGAGCAGCAGATTTTCCTCGCCCATTATATCTGCTACACTACAGGTGAATATTTGGGTTATTGCAACTATGTATACAACCTCCGACGCAAAATCGACGGAGTAATTATAAGTTTGACATGTCTGTGTGCTGTTGTGTCTCTGTGGCATCGTAGCTCCCAAACGGATGAACCGATTTCGATACTGTTTTTTTGTTTGAGAGGTGAATTCGGGAGTGTTCTTAGATATCTTTCATCGAAATCGATTTAGCCGTTTCAATGATAGCTATCAACTATAGTCCGACAATTCAGTCCTCGCCTGCGCGGGAGTGAGATAGTTGCGTACCTGTCTTAGTCCCCTTTTTCATCTACCCCCGCGCCCCTGTACCCGCGCATGCGAGGACTGAGTTAAACGGTCGGATTATAGGTATTTTGTAAGCTGCGAAAGGAATCTTATTGCGTTGGGTTTTTTTTTAATGTGTTGTTTTTGGTATAGTTAATTTATAATGAATTGAAACTATTGATGAGAAGATTTTCATAAATAGGGAAATTATATGAACTCTATTAACATTATTAATTGATTTATTTTGATGTCAAATAGTAAAAGAAGCCATTTTAGGAGCTTGTTAATGTTATAAAATATCTATTTTTGAAACATCCGTCACACCCTGCCTACTAATAACTGCTAATAACTATTTTACCATGACATATCAGTCTCGTTTCAATAAATCAAGCGGCTAAAAACAAATATTAAATCAAGTCTAGTTTTAGAAATTATCATAAATATTACATAAAACGTTAGATTGGATCGCACCGGTTCCAGAATAGGCTGTTCTACACGCAATTTATTTACTTGTAAATTGATCGTGTTGGTATTTTTGAATAATTATGTTTTTAATCCGTTTAATCTGATGGATAGAATATATATTTTTATATTACCTACTCTAGTGGTGCTTTTTGGCTTTGTTCGTGGATAGGGAAATATATTTTTCACAAGCTTTTATCTAACTTGCAATGTAAGTACCTATGTTTGTATGTAAGTTCGGGTGGAATCTTTCAAGTTAGACCAACTTCCTGGTGTCCGATTGAAATGAAATTTAGCACGCATATGCATATCGCATGACTATGCAATAATTATGCTAACATAGAGCTGATCTGATGATTTAGTCGGAAGGTGGCCATAGGAACTCCTGTACTAAACAAGATAGACCCGTCGTGTTTGGGCTCGTTTTACTGGTTTTGGCCAGCATTCTGCTGCTACATGATATCCAGGATCTCAAAAGCCTATATTTTTTTTTAGTTATATTTAATTTTATTAGATAAGTACTTACAGAGATTTTCACAAAAGGTGTGCAAACTAAGCCTAAAGGGTTATCATTAGTTACTTGGGTCAACCCGGAATTCGGACAATAAAAGATCAGTAACAATATTGCTACAGGAAATCTAAACACTTAGCATATTTTTAGATTCCTATAGTTGTACATAAACCTAATATTGTTTGGGATAGCTGGTTTTTTTGTTTTGAACTCTTTGTTCGCCCCATAGTGAAAGTGGTTCATAATGGTGGTCTCGTAACGTAATAGCAATCGTTTATGACTTAATTTTAGTCATTTGGCACCGCCTATGTGACGTTAGCCATCAAAGTTGTTCATTCAACGATTGCTTTTGATGGCTAATTTCGTCACATATATAGGTGGTGCCAAATGATTTAAATGAAGTCATAAACGATTGCTATTAAGTACGATTGCTATTGCTTAGGCGGTAGGGGGGCTGAACTGTGTAGCACATGGGTACCTTATGAATAATTCTTTAACCACGAAAATATTTTTTAAATTTCTTTATCTTTTGATGAAAATATTAAGAATTAGCTTCTTTTTAACACGCTTTTATTAGTTTCACCTGTATGTTTGCTTGCTTGCTTGTTTGCTTGCTTGTAACCAACCCCTTTGAGCTCGATTTTGACCTAGGTACCTACTTTGATTGAGCGATCAGATTTTCTTTAAACTTTGCAAGATTTTTGCAACCGTGTTTTTTTTTATATTTATATTATTCATTAATCTAAGAAAGGGGCGGACTTTGTTTTCACAATTTTCTAATCCATTGACCAAATCGAAAAAAAAAAAAAACGAACACACCAACAAGTTTTTTTAGTATAATTTATGTTATATTTTTTGTGTATTACTGCTGTAAAGTGTGATTCATTCTTTAAAGTAATTTTACACAACTCACTTTGTCCTAAAACTGGTTTATTAATTACAGTAGATAAGCAAATAAAATATGCAAAAACGTGCGAACATCAATTCCAACGATGTACTTAGGACAATAAAATTGTAACTAGTCCTTTAATTTAAATAGCTTTAAACAAACCAGTCGTTCCACTAAGTCATATTTCCGTCACGTTGTTTTTTGTTTAGAAACACCATTATAAATAGTATGAATTATTTAATAGCTATTGAGTGGTTATACCGGCTTGAAGGGCAAATTAGCCAGCGGTTTTTAGGGTTCCGTACCTAAAGAGTAAAAACGGGACTCTATTAACAAGACTTCGCGGTTCTGTCTGTCACCATGTATCTCATGAATTGTGATAGTTAGTTGTTCACAGATGATGTATTTTTGTTGCTGCTATAACAACAAATACTAAAAACACAATAAAATAAAAATTTGGGAATGGAGCTCTCATACAAAAGACGTGATTTTTTTGTTGTTTTGAAACTATCGCGATTTTAACACATTATTATTATATACTACGGGACTAATCGCGCACTAAAATTACGAGATAAATAAATACCTCATCATCCCGACGTTTCGGCCGACCCGTGACCACGGTCGATGCAACTCGGCCGAAACGTCGGGATGATGAGGTATTTATTTATATCGTAATTTTAGTCCGCGATTAGTCCCGTAGTATATAATAATAAAGTGTTTTTTGTCTATTTTTGCTTGATATTAATAACGGCAACAGGTAGACGCCTGAAATATTCACAGAATATTTAGTTATTAAAATAAATTAAAGGGGGCTCCCATACGGTACGGAACCCTTCGAGCGCGAGCCCGACACGCACTTGGCCGAATTTTTTACTAGGCCAGGTGTTTGACCCTGTCTGGTCTTAAATGGTGACATAATATTAGCTATGTTTAGCATTGGCGAGGGCGTAGTTAATTTTGCGAAGTTTGACGTAGCTCTGGACGCCCATGAAAGGGTAGGTACTTATAAAGCTCCACTAAAGCGGACTGAAGTGGACATTATAAGTACTAGTAGTTCACGGAACAGTTGACATCATATATGTTAACTGAATATTCACTGCCTTGGTGGCTCAGTGGTTAGTGACCCTAACTTCTGGATCAAAGAGGCGTGGGTTCGATCCCCACCAGGGCAAATATTTATGTGATGAACATAAATGTTTGCTCTGTGTCTGTGTGTTATTTAGTTACTATCTATATAAGTATGTATTTAAAAATAAGTATATGTAGTATATCAGTCTCTGACAGCCATATCACAAGCTTTGCTTAGTTTGGGGTCAGAGGCCGTGTGTAAGATGTCCCAAAATATTTATTTAAAAAATAAATATTTATTTATTCATAAGCCTAAATCTCGACTCGCTCTTGACCGATTTCGTTGTGACTCGCAAATCTTGTTTGAATTTAGATACTAAACAATTTTGCCAAATATTTTCTAAATTGGTTGATTACTCTATAGAACAATTCCTCCCTCTTTGACCGACGAACCGGAAGAGGTACTCAATTTGACGCGTATATTTTTTTTTATGTATAACCACGCATAAATTTTTTCATAGTAATCTTATTACAATAATTATTTTTTCATTAAAAAGAGTAAACTTCGAAACTGATCCCATTTAAATTTTAAATGGGACCAATTTCGGCTGAGCCATTTCTGATAATTCAACAATAATTTGAAAAATGCCACATCGATCCGTGCGAAATGTTCGCGGACCTTAACCTACCCGGGTGAAGTCGGTCATGCTATTTTTTGCAAAAAATAATCTTGTTGAGGGAAATTTTCCCCCAACCAATCGACTGAAAAAAAATCTCAAAATGCCTATATAGAAAACGCGTACCAAGTTTCGTTGAAAAATGTGACCTGTAGAAGAGAATTAACATCCGGACAGACGAAAAAAAAATTGTCTAGTCAAAACTTAAACTCTCACTTCGTTCGGTCAATCGTTCCTTTATGGAATTGGAGACGGGTGGAGCGCTGTATAGGTCGAATCAAATTTAATGGCGTCTGTGATGTTGGCTACAAGCTGCGCCAAACCCTACTCCTCACCCCCGTTGACGTATAAATTATTATTACGACTCATTTGGTGTTTACAGACGCCATATGATGAAACTGCTATCCAAGAAAACTAGAGCTCTAACACTTCTCAGAAATACCATATTTACTTATTAGTGAAGAACAAAAATCAAATCCACTCGGCATACGTTTTGCTTTTCATAATTATAATTATGTGCAAAAACTTTACTTTTAATTGATATTATGAATTCCTTGTATTTTAATGACATTATTATTATTCAGATTTATGTAATGAATTAATTGTTATCATATTATGTGCATGCATATTATATCCAATGAGATTACAGACTACAACACCTCGCTTATCTTCGCTCCGCTCCGCATTGGTGGAGATTTGGGTGCGTGTTGGCGATTCTACCAAGATCTATTACATAAGTATCGGGCTATAATTATTATGATTCATTTCGGATTTGTGCAAGTCCAAGGCGACACCAGTTATGATTTATAACCATTTTATGGTCTTGCTAATTACCTTATTAGGTCAGCTTACGAATCAAATCAATCAGTTTTGTCTTTGATAGGTCAAATAAATATTAATCGATATTTAAAGCACCTTAAGAATGTTTGTTCTACATTAGACAAAGATGTTTTTTATTAATCAGGTAACAAACTGTAGTCAAACGTTGGCCATGTAATTCAAAAACTTTAATCGACTCAGACTCTGACGTTATCTAGGTACCTAGTGGGTACTAGTTATTATATCTATCTTAGAAAATGAATAACAATCAGATAGGTTTTTATTTTTTATTTTTTGCGATTTGAACACCGTATTTTCATACTACGGCACTTATGGTGCACTTTAAATACGAGTCGGTGCGGTGGCTCAGTGATTAGTAACCCTGACTACGGGATCAAAGGGGCGTGAGTTCGATTCCTGCCCAGGGCAAGTTTTTATGTGATGCACATAGGTTTTGTAGCCGTGGTGGTCTAGAGGTAGTGACACGCGCCTTACAATCGTAAGGTCGTGGGTTCAAATCCCCGGTCTCGTACCAATGAGTTCTTTGTAATTTATGTACGGAATTTCACACTACTGGTTTTTTGGTGAAGGAAAACATCGTGAGGCAACCTGCATACGTCCGTAAAAGAAATTCGAAGGCGTATGTGAATCCACCAACCAGCGTGGTGGATATGGCCCAAACACCCTTCGTGGGTAGGCCTACGTCCTGCAGTGGACTATTAAAAAGGCTGGTACAGTACAGTACAGTACATAGGTGTTTGCTCTGTGTCTGGGGTGTTATTTAGGTATTATCTATATAATTTAAGAATATGTATGTATACATTTATTTTATACCAGTCTCTGGCAGCCATGTATGACAAGTTTTGCTTAGTTTGGTGTCAGAGACCGTGTGTAAGACGGTCTCTGATATTTATTTATATAAATACTCATTTTTTTATGGACGTGATTAGTCCCGTAGTATAAAAATAATGATCACTAAACTGGACCCGCCCTAAATATTTACAAAAAGATTTAACATTACACACAATTACATCCCTCTATTGTTGTAATAGGTGCATAGGCAGGTAATGTTCTGCCTACCTCAAAAAATTTAGTCATCCAACAATTAGCTTGTCTAACATTAAACTTTTCCTTCTCCAGGACATTACGGAACGAGTTCAGAGGATCCAGATCCTTCTTCCACCTCCACACGTCTCCTTGGAGCAACCTGCCCGCTTGCCTCTTCGGTATTCTAGTAGCCCACGTCTACTTTGAACAGAAGAACAAAAAGAAAGCCAAAGCAGAAGACAGTAAAGAAATTAAAAGCATTCCAAATGAACCCAAACTTGAAAATGGTCCAGTTCTTGAAAATGGAACACTAGCCACAATAAATGGCGCACTAGACAAAACACATGCTATAGGTAATGGGAATTGTATAATAGCCAAAACAAATGGAATTGTGTTAAAAGAAAATGGTATAGAAGCCATTGGAAACTGTGTACTAGCTACTCATAAAAATATAACAATAACAAGCGATGGAAACGGTATATTAACTAATAACTATGGTGTATTAGTTAATGAAAATGGTATTGACGGAAACGGCAAATTACCTAATGGAAACGGAATATTAGCTAACGAAAATGATAAACTAGCTAATGTAAATGGTATATTTGTTAATGGAAAAACTTTAACCAACGGAGACTGTATAAAAGACAATAAAAACGTTGTGATGGCCAATGGGAATGGTATAACAGCCAACAGAAATCTTTTAGTAGGCAATAAAAATGGCAAACGCGTTATTGTCAATGGAGTTTTTGATAACGGGAATGATATGCACGTCAAAGAAAATGGTTTATACGTTCACGAAAATGATATACACGATAAGGAAACTTTCATTGATCGCAAAAATAGTATAAACCTCATTAAAAATAGTGTACACGATGATGATAATAGTGTAAGTTCTAACAAATTTTATGTAACGGATAACAAAAATGGTACACTAATTAACGGGAATGATATTCATATCAATGGATATGGTACACAAAATGGACTAAGAAATAGAAAACATATTATAGAAAATGACATCAGTCCCAATAATGTTGCTGAAAAAAAAATTAACGGAATAACTAACGACGTAGTCAACAAAAATGGCCAATGTACATCGGACGGATACGAAAATCAAAATGTAACAACTGCAGAAAATAAAGATAGAAGAAAGAAAAAGCGAGCTCCTTTTGTAAGTATTAAAAACGTTTTGTTTCCATAATTGTCTACTCATGTAATTTTTTGAATAGGTAGAACTCATAGTAACTCTAGAGTATCTCATTGTCAAGAAAATGATTTTTTTACAGTTTAATTATGTTTAGAACAAAATAAGTAGAATTTAGGAAACCATCGTTACGTACTACCTACTTACTTTCAACTAATTGTTGTACTAGCAGTACAAGGCAGGAGACTTATAGGTCGTTTGATCCCCGATCGCGCCAAAAGTTTTTTTATTATTAATTAAAATAAAAAGTTACACATTGTGATTGGGCCATATCAACCACGCTGGCCCAGTGTGGGTTGGTGTATTCACGCCATCGAATTTCTTCTACGGACGTTTGCAGGTTGTCTCACGATGTTTTCCGTCACCGAAAAGCAAGTGGTGTAAAATTTCGTACATAAATTGCAAAGAATTCATTGGTACGGGATCGGGATTAGAAATCACGGTCTCACGATTGTAAGGCGGGTGTCACTACTCCTTCCTTATTTCTGTCCACCTGTTTATGATTGCCTGTAAGAAATAGTTTTAGGCTCAATATATCACATAACCACGCGTCGAGATTTTCATACATATATTTTTTTTGATTTAACAGTTCCTCCGCTACGCGCATTGCTTCACTTTTCCCCTTCTAGTCGCGTGGGTGGTGGGAGGGTCGCGCGTGACCGAAGTGGAGTCCCCTCTCGCCATCGCGCTGTACGTCGGCCTCGAGCGCCTCATGTTCAGCCTCACCTTCGCGTGCCAGCTGCTGCAGATCATCACTGTCAGAGGTACTGTGTTCCTACTGTCTCCCCTTCTAGTCACGTGGGTCGCGGGTGACAGCTGCAGTCTCTTGCCATCGCGCGGTACGTGGGCCTCGAGCGGCTCATGCTTAGTCACACATGTGCCATCTGCTGCAAGCTATCACTGTCAGAGGTACTGTGTCGTTACTGTCTACTGTCGCCCCTTCTAGTCACGTGGCTCGTGCGTGACAGCAGTAGAGTCCCCTCTTGTCATCGCGCGGTACGTCGGCCTCGAGCGCCTCATGTTTAGCCTCGCCATCGCGTGCCAGCTGCTGCAGGTCATCACTGTGAGATGTACTGTGTTCCTACTGTCTCCTCTCCCCTCCTCTCTCCTCTCTACCTCTCCAGAGTGACCTGGGTGGTCGGTTTTACTATCTTTTATAGGCCCCACTGACTATCACGCCAAATGGATGACATCCATTCGATGTTACGAGTTTGCGACTTCGTCGTTAGAAATGGCGAGTTTTCATTGACTTAGCGAGCGGTTTAGCGTCGAAAATAATTTGGCAACTTGTCTGATTATCTTCAAACTAAATCATCTGTGGATGTATCTCTACGTACATTGTATTTTCTTCAAACAATGTTTCTGTAAAAAATGAAGTCTAAACTTAAATACACTAAATTGGGAACATTAGCCACATTCATTTGAATTTCACGCCAAATGGATGACCCATTTGGCGTGATGGTCTGTGGGGCCTATTAGAGTGTTACATCGCGATAGTTTGCAGCTATAACAGTTATACCTGGATGAAACCGAGAAAGGCAGCTAGTTAATAATATTTTAAGTTGTGAAATGTAAAAGAAAATGGAAATAAAGGCTTTATTTATTTATTTAAATAAATGTAGCGTATTGGATGTAACTCTGTCAAGCTATATTTATTATAAATAATTAAAGAAATTTGAATTTGAAATATAAAGGTCCGTGGGCGAGGTTGTTCACGTGATATTTTAAGTTATGGAATGTAAAAGAAAATGGAAATAAAGGCTTTATTTATTTATTTAAAGGTCCGTGGGCGAGGTTGTTCTCGTGGCGCGGGTGGACGGTGCCGGCGCGGCTCATGCTGTCGGTGGCGATGGTGCACTGGTGCGTCAACACCACCATGCTGGCGTGGCGGCCACAGCCGGTTGCTTCTAGCATCTTCTACGTAGTGAGTTTCTTGAACAATTATTATTAAACTTGCCTCACTAGCTCACTACCACCCCTGCCCTGTTTTATTTTTACCTTTGATAGGTACCTAAGCGGTTTGTCCGACCAACTGATCAGTGCGATCAGAAAATAAACAAACTTCGGTCTTTTCTGTTTCTTTTAAGAGATAATATTATAATCTGAAACTTTTCAAAGTCAGACTGAATTTGGATTTTGAAAACAGCATTTTTGCTATTCGCTTTCTGTAGGCGCTCCAATTTTAAAAATAATTGCCAATGTTAATAACATTGGCAATTATAGATTCCTAGATAACCTATACCTTTCCTATACCTTATAAAATATAGCTTGATACGCGAGACATTGGCATTGACATACGCGTAATGACTCACACATCAAGCTATATTTTACAAGGTATAGTTATGAATAATGTAGGTATCTTGACTTTAACAAATGGTGTTATGAATACTACATGACAAATGACTGTATGAGTCGATGAATCCAGAGTCATATGCGAAGTAGCATCTGAGAATATTTTACCTATATTGTATCTACAATACATACCTAACTAAACATCCATATTCATCATCAGTCTTAATCTACTCACTGGGTAGGTATAGATCTCCTCTCCCTTATGCCATTTTACCCTTTCTCAGACTAATATTTTCCAAACGTTCGTAGATACGTGTAGCTTTAATTAAATTTAAATATCTATGAGCTAATAATGTTTTTTTTTTTATTTATTTATTTCAGAGCCTCGACTGGCTTGCGACGCTATTCTACTCGTACGTGATAGCGCTCCCGCTAAGCGTTCTCGTGGAGCTGCCGATGAAGAGAGCCCTCGATGCAGTTCTATAAGTTTCCACCATATTAGATTAAGTTCTTGGATATATTTTTTGTAAATATTAAATAAATAAAGGCTGTGTTTATATTTATACAGATTTTTATTTATGTACCTACCTATACATAGCAAATAAAGAAATATGAAAATGAATCAGAAATAAATAGAATGTTTGAAAAAAATACTGAGTTTTGTTATAAAACGATTATCAAAATCATTTCAAAAAATCTTTAACCACTGAAGATATATATTTTGACCAAACTTAAAAAACATTTCATTAACTATAACTATTAAAATAAACCTACTTAAAATAAAAACTAATACTAAATTAAACTAATAACTACAAAAATCTTTTGATATGAGATTCTATCTATGTACCTATTATGTCCAGATATCTGTGTGTCCAGACATAGTAGTCCACACTTATGTTCTTCGTTGAAATCATCAAACATGCAAGAGGAATTTGAATTTTCCGCTTTGACAGAAACCCTCCAAACATAGTAGCGTCATCTAGCGGTGAGTAGTAAAAGTTACTAATGCCATCTAGTGGTAAATAGCAGAAGCATTGCTTTATTTATTTATATTGTACTGGCAATCATTGAGACCATAACCAAACTAAAGCAATTATGCCAACAGTGAAATAAAAATGTTGCTCCGCCATTTTGAAATTGTGCTGGCGTATGTTGGCCGGTTTGAGAAGAATTATTTTTATTTATTCTTCTCTCCCTAGTTTCGCACATAAATTTGTGTTAATGAAGTGAACAGTGCAACGTACAACATGGCGAGATACGGTCAAAGACCGGAGAATGCCCTCAAACGGGCTAATGGTGAGGACAAGTTCTTATCATCCACGTTGCGCATTCCCAGGACGACCTTTCGTAATCTGGGAGTGTCCCACGATAAGTTCTATTTAGCATGAATTTTACAGAGCTATGCAACTTGCTACTGTTTCTACTACTAAGATAGTTCTTGAACTGCCTATCGAGTCTGTACCGGTTGTTCAAAGTATACATAACCAATAAAATATTTGCCGCATTCATCAATGCTGAATTGCTGATGTTGTTAATAATCTGCATGAATACATCAAATGTAGTCAAACTGCTCTCATTACCAAAAATACAGTCATGAAAGTGACCTCCTAGCTCGGCTGCAGCGGTAGGGCCCCATTTGGCTTCGAGCCAAAGCTTTCAAGATGATGCCATATGTTGTCTAAATTATTAGGTTGCTGAAGTAGTTAGAGGCTTCACCTGCAAATAAGTATAGTTATGATATTACCACTACCGCAGTAAACTAAGAGTGAAACACTAAATAGCTTTTATTATGACAACAATGATTACAAAAACCACATGTATACATATATAAACTTCTTCTGAAGCTAAGAATGAACAAAATGTAAGTGGTACATCTTCTGCTCCAAAATTACAGAGTTCATGGACTTGGACAAGCCTGCAAGGGCTCTGGACACCTTGCAAGAGGTGTTCCGAAACAAGAAATGGGCATACAACTGGTCCGAGTCGGTGCTGGAGCCCATCATGTTCAAATACCTGGAGCTTTGCGTCGACTTGCGCAAGTCCCACATAGCTAAGGAAGGGTTGTTCCAGTACAGAAACATGTTCCAATCTGTAAATGTGGGGTCTCTGGAACAAGTTATAAGGTAATTTTTTTGTTCTTTCCTTTTTTTTAAGTCACTGTCCACTGACTCAATGATATGTGCCCTTTGTTAAGCTGTTTTGGCTGTACAATAGAGATGGGTTAGTTCAAATCTTAGCCTAATTTAATAGTTTGGGTGCATCATGTGAATGCCACAAGCAAACTGGTGACACACATGCAGTGCCTGATCATGAGTGTGATGCATGTGCCTGCCATCTCTCTCCTCAACCATATTTGAGGGATGAGGATGTTCTGAAACATGACACCGCGGCAAGAAGGAAGTTCGTTCCATTATTTTATAGGAGATAATTCTAAGGACTACAAAGGACTACTAAAAAAAATACTACAATATAAACCAGGATAGACCATATTAAGGATTAGCCTAAGCTTTTTTATTCTCATACATGTAAAGGTAGCTTTTATGGATACCAAATCAGTTATTTTTGTGTTCCAATTGATGTAAATGAGTATTTTTGTTGTGCAATGAAGAATTTTAGACATTAGTGGGGATTTTCATTGTCTGTTTTATAAAAAAAATATACATGTCATTGTAAGACTATTTAGCACTACATTGCATCACTGGCATTTTTTTATGTATCCGGGGTTGTTTCTCAAATATCTTCATTTAAGTTCTTACACCATGTACTTACCTAAGTTGAGAATATGGATAGAATAAGTTGAGAATAGTTTCTGATAGGGAAACACATTGTAAATTGAAATCATGACAGAAATACTTCAGTGGTGTTAGAATGTAAACAACAAATTCCTTTTGGAAGCTATTTAATTTTCTTCCAAGTCATATCAAAACACTGATATGATAAAGTTATACCTGAGGATAGATAATGTGTGAGGGTGAATACTCAGAAATTATCGTAGAATAATGCCTCTGTCGAATGGCCCTCCGACATTTGCATAACCATGAGTAGTTCATCAAGTTAACCTTTGGACTGCCTTGAAATTTGCTTGACCAGCACTTCTTATTCGATGTAAGGCCGATAAGTCATGCACATGTCCTCATGGTGTGTTTTGTGCAAACACCAGTTTTGTTTTGACTAGTACTTCTCCGTGCTTTCAATGTCTGTAGTGGACCAAAAACTGGGTTTCAAAATATGAAGCAATAAATAATAAATTGATGGGCAAAAGGTTAAAAAGTAGATATAGGCCAAATCATACAAGTTGTATGTGAAGAATCATACAAGTTGTAGGAGGATGTGAAGTTAGCTACAAGCTGTGCGAAACCCAATCAATGCTCAGCTTTTTTGGAGTTGAGTTGAGAGGATTGGAGTGCGAGTTTGACTAGCATAACGAGTGGACGTGTTTCGCCCTGACCTTAATTTTTAACCAGGCCTTGCACCTTATTATACTCACAATCTCGCAGTGCATGAGCCCTATTATCGCGTGCAACAGTTGAATAATTTCTTAGTGACACAGAGTTCTAAGAGGATTCCAGCGACCGGCGCCGTGGGTGAGGTAGGCTCCTCTACACTTCGGATAAAAGAGACAGGCTCTGTTTTTAAAATAATTCGTCCTTGTCTCGCACCGACCAAGCGGACGGTACCAGTGCTTCGAGTCTCCAGGTATAGCCTACGAGCTACGCCGCGCCGCGCCGTGCCTCAACGCTACGCTCGCTGTGAGTTGTTTACTAAAACAAAATGCCGCTGCCGACTGATAAATCTATAAATGTTTGCTCCGCATGCACGAAATCTATAAGAAGTGTGCAGCAAATGCAATGCTGTAAATGCTCCAGCTACTTTCACGCTGTTTGTGTCAATATCGTGGATCTTCGTAGCATCTCAGAGGAGGCAAAAAAGACATGGGTGTGTCCACTATGTAAAAGTCGTGTACCTAAGGCGGATAATTCGAACACGCCGGTGCGCGCGGCTGCAACGCCCGCCGTCGCCTTATGCGTTCCATCTACGAATGCGGGTGGCCGCGCTAAAAACGCGTCTTCGACGGTATGCTCGCCTGCAGTGACGCCCGACCCTGATCCAATTGAAACGTTGGCTATTGAAATGAGGTTCATGCGGGAAGAAATGAGAAGCCTAAATTCAGAAGTAAAGCTTCTCTCAGACCACGTTACTTCTAAACTGGACGAGCTCAGCGCTGAGTGCAGAGAGTTGAGGGCTCGTGATGCTGCCCGCGAAGCGGAATTGCACTCACTGCGTTTGGAGGTGTCTGAGCTGCGAGATGAGTTGAACTCCCGGACTCAAGCAAGTTTAAAAAACGAACTGGAAATTTCGGGCATCTTGGAGTCCAATGACGAAAGTTTGTTGCACATAGCACACGTGACGGCCCGCAAAATCGGCTTTGACTTAGCCGACAACGACATCGACTATGTAACAAGAGTGGGACCCCGCCGCAGAGATGCTTCCTCGAAATTGCCCAGGCCTGTCGTCATCCGCTTCGTCCGACGACAAAAACGGGATGACTTCTTGAGAGCGGCCAAGTCCCGCAGGTCCCTGTCTAGCAGTGACATAGGAGTAGATGGTCCAAGTAAAAAACTATTTTTCAACGAACGCCTCACACGTGCAAATAGGCTCTTATTTCGGGCCGCGAGACAGCGCTCAACCGACGCAGGCTTCAGATATTGCTGGGTCCGAAATGGCACCGTACTCGTCCGTAGACAGGAAGGCTGCCCGGCCATTTCTATCAAATCAGCGGCGGACTTCGAGCGCTGTTTCGACCCTGCAACCGTCCAGCCGTCACCTCGGTCCGAATGAACTACGAGTACATCAACTGTTTTATTCACCACACATCTATTGGCACATTAGTTTTATTGTATTACTTGCTATGTTTATTTTTATCAGCCTGATTACACACAATACACCTCTAAGTTACACTAAATCGCTCTCAATTTTTTGTATTTCCAAAATGATATTTTTCTATTTACTGGTTTTGAAAATTAATAATAACAAGGCCAAATTGTACAACATTTTAGTATATATGTATAACTTTGAATCTTCAGCAAAAATGACACACTGGGTTTCGTCTTTTCATCCGTCTCAATTTTCTCATTATCATGATGAATTTGGATAACTTTACAGAAGACTTAGATAACATGATTTCGATTGACTGTCATTCCCATTCATCGGCTGAATCTTGCGGCTTTTTTCTGGCTGACAACCCACATTTTAAATTCAAGGCATAGGGGCGCCCTAGCACGAAAATAATGTATCATAGCTACGTCATAGCATATCTCGGAAACATGGCGTCGATTTTGCCCCGCCCCTTTGAAGCGTTGCGCTAAATCAGTACTTCAAAAATCGAATCGAAACTCGAATCGATAAAAATATCGATTTTTCCGAGAAATACCTGACTGCCCACAGAAAAGAGACCTTCTCTCTTCTGTGTGACTGCCGATGTACTAAACTTATAAAGCGTAGTTTTTAAGCTATACTAGGCCCAATTATGAAGGCGCTATCGTAAATTAAATAGCAAACTTAAAAAGTGTTCTCTCTATCGAATGCCTAAAGTGAAAAAGAAACAGAAATATGCTAATTAGCTATTATAATTACGATGGCGCCTTCATGATTGACACGACACCTTTTAAATTTATTGTCATAAATATGTATAACTTTCCTCATTACTTCGCACTTTCTAAACCACTCAAAATATCGTAGAACAAAAGTTGTTAGTTTTGATATGTATACAGAACAAGCCCCTAAAACAATGCTAATTGATTAGAAATAACCCTGTTTAAAAGACATCATTCATTTTGAGCTATATCTGAAAGAGTGCCGGCCAAAACAATTATTTAGGAAATAATATTCGTAGATACATAATATTATCCTGTACATTTTACCCCACATGACCAACCCTCTAGAATCCTCCTGTGCAGTAGTTAGTTACCGAGTTTTGAAAACAATTATTTTAAAAAAGATTTTATCAACCAGCTATGAATGAAACTGAGACACTGTTTAATGTATCAACATACACTTAGGCCAGCGAACGAATATTTTGATATATTTGATAGTAGACCCTTTTGTGTTCTCTATTGAACTTAAAAACATTTATTTGAATGACAATCATCAAAATCACCGAAGCCGTTTCCGAGATCCAAAATCAATATTAGGTAGTTTAGAAAATACTAAAAAACACGCTTTCTTGGCATATCAAATAAAAAGTGTAAAATGATTTTTGATATAGGCAATAATGAACGAAAAATATTAATACTATTGTAAAAAAAACCAGACAAGTGCGAGTCAGGCTCGCACATCGAGGGTTCCGTACAAACATATTGTTAAAATAATTAAAATCCTGTTATAGCATGTGCTAATGAAGTTATTTTATATGATACCTTACATGATATGATTTACTCACTTTGAATTTTGAACCCATATTTTGTGAATTTTCAGGCACTATTTTTATGTGATTTAAATAAAAATGTACAGTTTTCAGATTTATTCCTATATGTGTACTCTGAGACAATGCTCTTCGCCAAATTTCATAGTTCTATGTCAACGGGAAGTACCCTGTAGGTTTTGATTTTTGTGAGCGTTGAAATATGCGTTTTTCAACGACATAAACGGCTCTAACTTTTTTATACGGTAACTGAGAAAGTTTTTTTTACCATATTTATTTTTCAATTATAGATATTTTTTTCTATTTTTTTAGTAAATCTATTGTCATCCATCTTTGATAGGTGTGGAAATTTAAAGAAAATGTTATCACTCAAAGTAGGTCAAAATCGAGCTCAAAGGGGTTGGTTACAAGCAAGCAAACATACAGGACTAATAAAACCATGTTAATAAAATAAATAAATGACAAGCCAACACATATTAACTACAGTAAAAAGCGTCTAATACTACTGAATATGCAATGAACGGTTCTAATAACTTATTAGAAATAAGCAGGTAAATTGGTGAATATTTTTGTTAATATATGAAAATAATTAATTTCTTAATTCGATAACTACGCAGGGAGTGATCATAGAGGGTTGGTCCCATGGTATAACATGTTTAGAATTATATGCATTAATACTATTTGGTCGGAATTATCAGGATTAGCCCAATATGAATGTTGTCTTTTACAAACCTAATAGTTAACCAAGATTCTACTTAAAAACATAGGTAGTCATTAATTGGTAGTCGGGTTAAAAGGAAGTTTGGCAAAAACGAGTACTGTACAACCATAGATTTATTATGACTTCTACCGATTATGCACCGAGAGAAGTATCGAATAACATATTGCAATGCAATAAAATCGTAACTTTGTCCATCACTATTAGAAGTAATGTAAACATTCAATATATTTGCTTTTCTCAAAATTATCGTTTTATGCTGTGTTGTGAATTAAAATAGATAGTTTTAAACGTCATTTATAGTTCCTGCACTGAACACTCATTCATATTTCAAAAACATAGACGTGAAAATACAAAAACTACGACTAACCTAAAAATTATAAACATTCGCTTTTGTTCTTAGAACACGATTCGCAGCCCCAAACACAGCAGGTAACCATGGTTGTTTTTTATTGTTTGTGCCCTTATAATGTTATAAATTCTATTTATTTACACGTTTAATACAATATTTGTAGAAATCACAATCAGCTTTGCTATAGCCAAAACACAAATATGAAGATAATTTCTTATTGGTCGGATGGTCTCAGAATAATGACGGCTACAACTGTCAAAAGCCTTTTGGGGTATAGTAGATGGCGGGAGGCGAAGAATTTGATTACATATTTTTAATGCCATAATCTTAAGATATAGGGAAGCAAACAATAAAATTAAAGCAATGAGGTGATGTAATGAGAGTTGGAGGGCAAAAATCAGAATATAATCCACGCCCTTCGTTCCTACAGGACCTCAAATTAGCAGACCACTATAAGGTCTGAATCTTTGCGGGAGGACATAAGAATTTACTTCGTATCTATTCCCTCTATAATCTAAGATTCAAGGTAATCAGTATAAATATTAGAAGCTACAACTGCAACTTCGACAACTTCATCACCTCACTTGCCCGGTTTAATACAGAATTTGATGCCATAATTTTGTCTGAATGTTGGCTTACTGAAAACTCTATACTACACCCTCTCCCCGGTTACAATCATTTTCGATCTAGCAAACAACTAAATAAAAACGGAGGCGTGGTTATTTACTTAAAAAACACGTATAACTCTACACTTACAGGACTGAGTGTCACGGATGCAGACTCTTTGATCATACAAGTGGAAAACAAACTGACTTTAATTGGAATATATCGGTCGCCGTCAATTGAGAACATAGAACCCTTCGTTTTTTCCTTGGACGATGTTTTAAATGGACTAAAAAGCTCCCTTATTGTCTTTGCGGGTGATGCTAACATCAACTTGTGCGACCCTTCAAACAAACAGGTCTCTAGCTACTTATGCTTAATGGCGTCACACAAACTGCTCCCTGCAATCACTAAGCCAACTCGGATTCGAACATTCGAACATGTTTAGACCATATTTTCATTAAGTCAGATCAAAAAGCAATTGGTCTCGTTTGTAACTCATCCATCACCGATCATTCCATTGTTTTAGCAGGCATTCAGCAAGGATTAAAGAACGTGCGTGATCCCGTCAGGAACCTTTCAAAAATTGATTTCGATAGTATGGCTGCAGAGCTGAACAAGATAGATTGGTCGTCGGTTACTAACAGTGCCTGTGCGAATTCTGCCGCCAGCATATTTAATGACATACTATCTAATATTTTGGCTAAGCATACTAAGCAGACTAAAATTAACAGGAAAATGGTAGCCCTGAAGCCCTGGATCACCCCAGGCTTAATCAGATGTATGCGTCACCGTGACAAACTCCACCTTGACTCTGCGGAGCACCCCAATGACTCGCAACTACACTTAACTTATGTTAGGTATCGAAATTTCTGCAACAATCTCTTACGCAATGTCAAAGCTCAATACTACAGTGAGCAACTAGAAAAAAACAAAGATAGCCCCAAACAGCTCTGGAAGACCATCAAGAAAATTTGCTACACGTCTAAGGGAAATAGCGTCACTTCAGAGCTACTTCATAAGGATAACGCTAACCCTTTAGATCACTGTAATAAATATTTTGCTTCCGTAGGGAAAAATCTCGCTGACGCCATTCTCAAAAAACTCAACACGACAGAAAATTATTTGATAGACTCTCATGATACAACGCACTCAAATGCTTATTCTTTGTTTTTGTTTCCAACAGATCATATAGAAATTTCGAAAATTGTTGCAGGTTTAAAGAATGATAGTGCTCCAGGCCCTGACTCTATCACTGCTAAAATTATAAAAATGTCACTCAGTTCACTTATAATTCCGTTAAACTCTATATTTAACTTAAGCCTTGAAACCGGTATTTTTCCTGAGTGCTGGAAAGTTGCTGCTGTCACCCCCATTTATAAAAATGGCTCGAAAACATCTCCAGATAGCTATAGACCTATTGCGCTGCTTAGTGTGTTTTCCAAAATGTTAGAAAAACTAGTTAACGTTAGACTTATCAAGTACTTAGAAAAACACGAACTAATCTCAGATAGGCAGTTTGGTTTTAGACGGGGTAAATCAACTGAAGATGCCGCCACGTTATTGGTTAATCTCGTATCTTCGTACATCGATGGAAAAGAAAAATGTATCGCAGCGTTCCTCGATTTAGCGAAGGCTTTTGATTCCATCTCGATTGGTCTCCTTCTGAAGAAACTCGACAGATGCGGTATCAGAGGAGTGGCCCTAGAGTGGTTTAAAAGCTACTTATCCGGCAGAAAACAATACGTTAAAGCCTGTGAACGCTTCAGTGGCTGTCTTCCTATCGACTACGGTGTCCCACAGGGCAGCATATTAGGGCCCACCCTGTTTCTCATCTACATAAATGATATAGTAAGCAGCACTATCCCTAATGCCGAAATTATTACCTACGCTGACGATACCGCTGTTGTTTTTCATGGCGAATCGTGGCGCCAAGTTTTTAGTTTCGCTGAGCGCGGACTTTCTACACTAGCGGAATCTCTTGACAAAAATTTGCTCACACTAAATACTAAAAAAACAAAGTACATCACTTTTTCCAAAACTTCTGTTTCTCGGCCTCCTGTTAACTGTAGTCTCAAAATTCATTATTGCTCTCCCGTCACTCCAACCCAACCTTTCTCTTGTACATGCCCTTTCATTGAGAACGCAAAAAGTATTAAGTATCTCGGAATAGCCATAGATGAAAACCTTTCTTTTGCACATCACATTTTGAGCTTTCAGCTCGAATTCGCAAGCTAATTTACGTGATGAAAGACTTACGAGATTGTGCTCCTATGCCACTATTGAAACAAATCTACACGGCGTTGTGCCAGTCTATAATCCAATACTGTATCCCAGTCTGGGGCAGCGCAAGCAAAACCATTTTCATGACAGTAGAGAGGGCACAAAGGGCGTTAATCAAAGTTTTACTACGGAAACCTTTTCGTTATTCTACCGATCTGCTTTATGACGAGTTCGAAGTACTCCGGGTTCGTCAGTTATTCGTGTATAATGTAGTTCTAAAAACTCATTATAAAACTAAAATTCGGCCAGATTATGATACTTTACTATCCAAACGAACAAACAGAGCCTTTTTTATTCCACTGCCACGCTTCAGATCTGAAATGGCTAAACGCTGCCCGGCGTATTCCCATACTTGTACGTATAATAACGTGTTCATCCTATTGGTAAAAGAATGTGCTGATCTGTCTAAACTCGAATTCAAAAAGAAACTAAAGAGGTGGTTGTTAAAGCTCTCTTATCACAGTACCGAAAGTCTAATTTGCAGATTGTACGGGGAGTAGTTTGATGGAACTTAGATACAATACATACAAACACACATATAACACTGCAAACCTTGACTCTCATGAGATCTCGCGTATTGCAGTGTTACACGCACTCACACACACACACACACATACGCACTCACACACACACACACACACATACGCACTCACACACACACACACACACACATACACACACCAGGCATACGTATAATAAGTCATGTTTATAAAATTGCAATTCCATTTGAGAGTCAACTAAATTTAACGAATTTGAATTTTGTTTAATTTCCTATAATATATATTATTGTTTCTGTGTACTTTCTATTTCTATTTTAATTTTGGTAATGACGCACTCGGACCCCAAGATACAAGCCTAGAGCTTAGTTTGGGGTCCGCTGTCCAACATGCTATGAAAGAATGTTCATACCTTCAATTTGTTATGTCAAATTAGTACAGAACCACTGTAATTTCATTTCTCTTTTTGGTAATAAAGATATTTATGTTTATGTTTAGCTTTATGAAAACTCAGTCCGGATTGGATATTGTGCAGCTTCTAGCTAACTTCACATCTGCCAACACATATGATTCAGCCTATACTATTGTGTAACAAGATTTTGAAATAAAAATTACATACTAAATGACTTCATTTTAATGTCTACAGAAATGCACCATTTGGCATGTTTACAACTTTTAAGGTTCCATAGTTTCACAAACATAGACTTAATCTGTCTAACCACAAAAGTTTATGTATGCTTTAGGCAATGTTCAACAGTACAAATGGCATTGTTAAACAGTATTCTAGGCGTGTTTGAATCTTTTGTGGTAAGACGGTATAAAGAAATTATTCTTAAAAAAAAACTGAAACACCAAAATGTTTTCTTTCCTCAGAGGATACCTCCGCATGGCAGAAGAGAGAACGGAGGCTGCCAGAGAGCAGTCCACGCAAGCAGTCATCGATACTGATGACCTGGACAATCTCGCCACTCCAGAGAGCATTCTGCTCAGCGCCGTGTCAGGGGAGGATGCGCAGGATCGGTCCGACAGGACTATACTTACTCCATGGGTAAGTTGATATTTCATTATAGGCCTAACCAAACTTCGGCGGCCGTGAAGTTAGCTACGAGCTGCGCACAACCCCTCTTTTTTCGCCCCTAACGTATGAATATAATATTGCTACTGAGCAACCACTCCCTCCTGATCAGTCAACAGTCATCAAGAAGTTTAATTTGCCCTATACAAAGTAGGCAGCTAAGTAACACATTTGAACTATCTGACTGGATTTTACTGAAATATAGATAAAAAAAATTGAGTTCATATCATCTTTCTTCAACCTTGGTTCAAAGTTTTTGTTTGATATCAAATAACCCGCAGTAAATTCCTCTATAGAGCTACAAATGCTACAATGTCACAAACATGCCCCGGAAAGTTGATTTGCTAAATCTTCATCTCTTTATTGTTAGAAGAAACAAGTTATTTTTATTACATTTAATTATGGGTTGCCTGGAAGAGATCGCTTCCAGCGATAAGGCCGCCTAGTGTTGCACTATCTTATGAATTTCCCTAATGTATTTATTGTTAGTTTATTTTGTGTGTACAATAAAGAGTTATTTGTTTGTTTGTTTGTAATTTTGTTTCTGTTTTGTGTTTGTTTTTATACAAAAAGACCAAATTGTCACCATATTCTAGCTAAGGCACACCATGTACACTGAAGTCAAGTCTTCCACCAAAATGATAACATTATATTTTTACATCTTCGTTTTTTTTCTCAGGTGAAATTCCTCTGGGAGTCGTACTGCCAATGCCTAGAGCTACTGCGTACAAATGCGCACGTAGAGACCCTCTACCATGACATTGCTCGCATGGCATTCCAATTCTGCCTCAAGTACTCCCGCAAGACCGAGTTCAGAAAACTTTGTGACAAGCTGCGAAAGCATTTAGAAGACATCTGCAAGCCCACGGTAAGAGTGAGTTAAACCTTTTCATATTATCTTTTACGTTCTGGTGTAGAATGGTTTTCTTGTAATCATTGTTTTTGGTATCTTTGGGTTTTTTTGGTAATTAAGATTTCCACAGTTTCATCTGCTCGTTTTAGTGATAATGTAGTATAAACAGTATTATGTACATAGTTAAAGCAGGCTTTAGATTTGTTTAAAACAGAGTGAATAATAACATATTGTAATTTTGAGCAGATGAATCTGTGATATTACTAATAACGATATAAATTTATGGATTTCTTACTCTCATACCCACAAAATGTGTCAATAAATCATTTTCACATGTACTTTTCATATTTGGTGACATGGTGGTGCTCCACCAAGATGAGCCAAGTGATGCGAAGCAGGTCTTCCTTTTCTGAAAGCACTTCGTTTGTTTGAATCCTCATATATCGTGATAATATGTTATCTCTATGGATAAGAGATAGGCTCATGTTAAA
Organism: Hypomecis punctinalis; assembly: GCA_949316475.1. NCBI lineage: Eukaryota > Metazoa > Arthropoda > Insecta > Lepidoptera > Geometridae > Hypomecis > Hypomecis punctinalis. Next base: position 27,117,736 of record OX438795.1, read on the forward strand.
ATATTATCTGAAATCAATTATGAATTATCCCAATAGAAAATATTAATATTAAAGGCGTTTGATTAATTATTTATTTTAGTTTTGAGAAGCCTTGGGTAGCTTTAGTGCTTAGTTTGACTAACATGCATAACTTTTAACTATTTGCTTCTCTATAATATCTAGTACTATCGTAGATTGCTTTCACATAAGAGCATGAATGAGGCAGCAAAGACTGCTTTCGCACGGCTTAATCGCGTGAATTGTGAAAGCTGTCTTAGTTGATTCATTTTAGTTTTAAGTTATTCTAAATTCATGATGTTATTATAGATTATTTTCTTTTTGTATCACATTTGTAAAGTCACAATCTTTCTAAAATATATTTCAACAAACATTTTTAGTGCATTGTAATCATGTTCATCAAACTTTAATCATTTTATCTGTTGCTAGAATGCATATCATGGGAATCGGAACTCGGTGAGATTTTCGTTGTTTTTGTTAGTTTTTAATGGACAAGGCGAAATAATCAGTAAATCAAGAGTGCCTCTAGCACACCACCGCGGTCGACATTGACTTATTTCATACAAACCAGTGAAGAAGATCAAGTGTGCAACGCCTTTAGCATACCATCGCAGTCGGTGATTGCTTTCATACAATCGAGTGAAGAAACGAGCGAGGCATTCGTCTGATGTTAAGTATTACTTGCCCATAACAATTGAAAGCTGCTCAGAACTAAACTCAATGGTTTATGACACACTATTCTGAAGAATTAACCAGATATGTATAGACAAAAACGCGAATAGAGTTGTATTATACCACCCTTTGTAATAGTCCACCTCTGAACAGGCTTACCCACGAAACGTGATTGGGCCATATCCACCATGCTGCCCCAGTGTGGGTTGGTGGATTCACATTCGCCATCGAATTTTTCTACGGAAATATGCAGGTTACCTCACGATGTTTACCGAAAAGCGAGTGGTGTGTAAGTCGGGATTTCGTTGGTGCAGAGACCACAGTTCAGTTCAGAAAAGAGAAAACTATTCTATGCGGCATACTTTATAGCGGCTCTGAAGTGTGTTACTTGCTGCTCAGAACCCCAACCCACAGCCCCGCTGTCACATGAATTTGTTACTGCGCAGCGATCAGCTTCATTTTCCGAGCCGCTATTTAGTTTGTATCGTGCCATACGACTCGTTGGTGTGTTATAAAAATATTAGGGAGGTGAAGCACTTTCATAATTCATGAGAAGCTTGCATCTTCTATAATTTCTTTATTCACAACCATAAGCATATTTTCATTTCTCTCACGGTCACATATCTTACTCATTCGCTATAAATAAAAATAGAGACAAAAGTAACTAACATTTTCTTAGACCTGATTTGTTATAGAAAGTTTTATCTACGTATTTTTCAACGGACTTCAAAAAACTAGTTTCTCAAATCGACTGTGTATTTTTTTTGTATGTATGTTAAAGAATCATGTAAATTGGCGGATGTGAAGTTGACTGACCGAGCTCACATAAAGCTGCGCGTTGATTGGGTTTCGCGCTTGTAGCTAACTTCACATCCGCCGACTTGTGTGATTCGGCCTTTACGCGATTATTCTGCAATTTCGTTATGAACCAATTTCGTTGACTCTTTTTTAGTAAATCGTACTTCAGATTCAGACTACTTCAGAGGTCCCATTTAAATTTTATCAAAATTTGTTAAGTGGTTTTCGAAAAATCAACAATAATTTAAAAATGGCATAAATGAAAGAAAGAAAGAACGTTTATTTCGTAACATACATGAGCACTTACAGCTAATAACAAGAAAAACGAGCAAACTACAAATATGAGAGCCATGAAAACGAGCAAACTACAAATATGAGAGCCATGAAAACGAGCAAACTACAAATATGAGAGCCATGAAAACGAGCAAACTACAAATATGAGAGCCATGAAAACGAGCAAACTACAAATATGAAAACCATGAGTTATGCAGCAAGCGCACACAGTATGCCACAGAAACATCATCATCGATTCGAGTGAACTATTCTAATTTTATATATAAATTGCAATGGTTGAAGTTAGTTGTGCTATAATATGTGAAATAGGTTGTTTGCCGAAAAATATTAGGCCCAATTATGAAGGCGCCATCGTAATTATAATAGCAATTTAGAATATTCCAGTTTCTTTTTCACTATATGCATTTGAAAGAGAACACTTTTTACGTTGCTATTAAATTTACAATGGCACCTTTATAATTGGGCCTATTGTGTAATATGAAAGATTCAACCCAGTCTTCTAGCTTAACACTATTGAAATATAAAAATTGTTATAGAGCAATTTCACATGCAGGTGCAGACTGGCAATGTCAGCATCTCTAAGCCGGAGACGCAGCAGCTGAACTTGGAGACCAGGCTGTTCCAACTGGACAGCGCTATTCAGATGGAGTTGTGGCAGGTATGAAATATTTCTCTACATGTTGTTGATAGTCTTCTTCATAAGAGGTGAGCAGTATAAGCTGATGTGACTTTTATTGGTGTTAAAATTTATGATATCGTATCTTTCCGATCTACATTGATCTTTTTGTCTAAGTTTTAATCACTATTTAGGCAGAAATGCGGATTTTAAACTAGAGCGTTAATTTACGCGGTAAAACGCAGATGGAGCAGTAACATTAGTCGGTTATTATGTGCTTAGAGTGTGCATGTGTAATCATAGATCATGCTTTAGGCTATTGCAATAAAGTGACAAACCTAGATACTAAGGTACGTACTGGCTAAGAAGTAGCATACTATATTCCGGCCCGATCGAAGCTGACCGAAGCCATTGCTTCGCACCAGTCAAAACGAAGCCTAAAGCAAATGTTGGCATTATGGTCGCAAGGCGTGTTGCACATACGCGATCTTGCATTACCCATGTCAAGGACAAGATTTCATTAGTAGGTTTATTATATTAATGAATTATTATGAACTGTAAACAGAGCCACTAGTACTTGTTGAAATGAAATGGCTTCTACCCAACTCTTAGCTCCGCCCCCCTACCGCCTAAGCAATAGCAATCGTTTATGATTTCATTTTAGTCATTTGGCACCGTCTATGTGACGGTAGCCATCAAAGTTGTTCATTCAACGATTGCTTTCGCAATCCGCACAAAGCAATTAATGGCTAACGTCACATAGGCGGTGCCAAATAACTAAAATGAAGTCATAAACGATTGCTTAAGCGGTCGGGGGGCCGGTGTGTTCCTCTGGAGATGCAGGAGCTTCCGAGAATCCCACATAACCCAGCTATACCCCAAATTAGCCGGGATCTTACGAAGATTCCCCCTCATAAAAAAATGTTAACAAATGCATCAATTTATCCTGTTCACCTATCCATAAACGTATCACATCTATAAACTCACATGTAATTTAAAATTTGAAAATCCTATCATCATATTGCAGGAAGCCTACAAAGCGATTGAAGATATCCACAACCTAATGAACATGTCCAAGAAGACCCCGGTGGCCAAGACCATGGCCAACTACTACGGCAAGCTGGCCCTAGTGTTCTGGAAGGCCGGCCACTGCCTCTTCCATGCGGCGGCTCTGCTAAAACTCTTCCAGCTTTCACGGGAAATGAAGAAGAATATCACACAGGAGGAGTTGCAAAAGTGAGTTGCATGCTTTTCTTTACTGAGATAGGTGTGATGTTTGTCTTGCATTTTTAGCTAACTTAGTTTTTAATTTTGTCTTGGTTTTATATGCATTGTGTATGTCGAATCATACAAGTCGGCGGATGTGAAGTTGGCTACAAGTTGCGCGAAATCCAACCAACACGCAGTTTTATGTGAGCTTCAGTCAGGATTGAATATTGCGTAGCTTGTAGCTAATTTCACATCTGCCGACTTGTTTGATTCGGCCTCTGAAGAGTAGAATAGTGTTTGCATTTATTGAGTGTCATGATGCCCTAGACGATTTTTCTTTTACTAATTTAAATAGGTAGAATTAAACGTAACGCGGCCGTGTAACGCTAATGCGGTTCACGGATATTGCATGAAATGGCATGATGAACATCTTGTAACTAGATTTCGACTTGAAAACATTGGAAAAGATGCATTTCAATAAAACAATACGTTACGCGGTCGCGTTATACACGAGTTAGTGTCAAATCTGAGTTTGCAGTAGACTGCATGCAGAGGCAATTCCTCTTGTTAAAGACGAAACTACTGGGAGCTAATATGAAATATATCCCATTTTCTCCCTCGCGAGATTTCGAAAAATGACACTGTTTTTGTGTCATCAATCATAGCATGACTGATTTCTCGAGGCGAAAAAACGGTTAAAGGTAGAAGTACAGCAGGCGACCTCACAACACTGCTGGTTTCTCTATAGGGTTATCTGCTTGCTCTATAAAGCCGAATGGGGTTATTAAGATGATCATTATGAACAACTTATACTATGGGATCCTTCTTTTGACCTTTGACTGCCTTGGTGGCTCGGTGGTTAGTGACCCTAACTGCTGGATCAAAGAGGCGTGGATTCGATCCCCACCAGGGCAAATATTTGTGTGATGAACATAAGTGTTTGCTCTGTGTCTGGGTGTTATTTAGTTACTATCTATATAAGTATGTATTTAAAAATAAGTATTCCATTTCCATTAAACGGGCCCCGTCCATAACTGTTTTCAAAGAGGAAGTTAAAAAATTATATCTGTCGCAATCCTTAATTCGTTCTTAGTTTTTTGGGTGGTTTATTAATTTGTTTACTTATTATTATTTTCGTTTACTTATACATTGTTTATATGTGTATGTTAGAAGTTATAAGTATTTATTAGTTTATTTAACTGTATTATTTATATATGTATTAGTATTTATAACATTTGTATGTATGTCTATTGTATAATTCTTTTATTATTTATATTATTTTGTTTTACTTTTAAAGTGTCCTCTAAATTAGCACACCTCGTCGTATTTTCTTTTGTACCTATCTCTCTCCATCCTAAGGTTGCCTGGAAGAAATCACTTTCAGTGATAAGGCCGCCGGTTGCTTCACATGTTTTAGCATCTATTTTAACTCTATTTTCTGTTTTATGTGTGTGTGAATGTGAATCAATAAAGAGTTTATCTATCTATCTATCTAAGTATATGTAGTACATATATCAGTCTCTGGCAGCCATATCACAAGCTTTGCTTAGTTTGGGGTCAGAGGCAGTGTAAGATGTCCCAAAATATTTATTTATTTATTTTATTTATGCTTCTTTTCTTTCTTCTTCTTTGTTAGCCTTTTTTTGTCAGTTGACAGTTTTGTCGAGGCGAAACGTTGTCTGCTGTTAACATGCAGTCTGAATCGGACTTGTACACATTAAGCTTAGTCTTTCATTAGAGGAATCGCTTTCAGTATAAGTCGTTGGCGATTGTGATGTTAGCTATAAAGCTGCACGAAACCCCATTCCTTACTCCCCACTGACAAATTAATTATATAATTTGCTACTGCACAGACGCCAGACGAAGTTTGATTAACCCTTTGGTAGTTTTTGTACTACCACGGTAATGATATCTATGCAGTATTCAATCCTCATACAAACGGTCGGAAACCGAATCATACATACGCGCCACGGAGTTCGGTACACACTCGGTACTGTCTCGGTACACAACAGTCGCAGGGCACGCCGTAGTGACGAACGAACGTGTGGGTTTGTAATCAGTAAGCGTGCGATTTATCTGCCAGACGGGCAGCCCTCAAGCAGTGTTGGTCTAGTGGTAGTAACACCCGACCTGCAATCGTGAGGTCGTGGGTTCAACTCCCGATCCCGTACCAATGAGTTTCTTTGGAACTTATGTAGGGAATTTCACATCATTGGCTTTTCGGTGAAGGAAAACATCGTGAGGCGACCTACACACGTCCGTAGAAGAAATTCGATGGCGTATGTGAATCCACCCACCAACCCGCACTGAGCCAGCGGGGTGGATATGGCCCAATCACCCTTCGTGGGTAGGCCTACATCCTGCAGTGGACTGGACCTGCGCGTATTACGTACTGCGCGGCGCCGTGGGACTGTAGATATTTAATTCAAGGACAGGGTCGAGTCGCAATACTGCATAGATACTATTACCGTGGTAGTGTAATGTAGTTTGTCCTCCGAAATAAATCCCATTCGCAATATGTCTTTGATTGCGGATGGTAGGCCTCGGAGGCACAGCATGAGCCGGCTTGACGCGACAAACTGCACGAACGCTATGCAGTGTGTGTTAATTTATGCCTGCACAATAACATTTACTTATTATTAACATAGTGTTTTTTGTTGTTCACTTTTTTTAGTACTAAGCATGTTTTAAAATGAAGTCTTTATATTTTTTGGTTTTAAATTTAAAACTTTACCATTAATATCGTCAACAACATAAAAATGTAACATTTTCTATAACATACTCAAAACTAGTTGCAACTATTGTTGTGACTTTTATACACATAGTTTACTTGTAAAAACTGTATTACTCTTTTGACATTTTTGTACTGAAAACTTGAAGTCACATTTAAAAAAAAACTTTGATATCCTAATAACATACCAACTTTATCACAACCTTAATTCATTGTTTAAAAAAATACGAACAGATCAGTAAAGACGAACTAATTAGGTATACATAATTTTTTTTGTCTGGCTCTTCTCCGTAATAAAGTACCATGTCTTCCCAGAATGGCCTGCCGAGTGCTAGTAGCAGTGCTATCAGTCCCGCTGCCATCTCTCCACCCCGAATTCGATCGCTTCGTGGAAACCGACAAGAGCCCCGTTGAGAAAGCTCAGAGACTGGCCGTGTTGCTCGGCCTGGCCCAGCCGCCTACTAGGACCAGCTTGTTGAAAGGTAACTTATAAAATCTTTAAGACGTGTTGCTTTGTATTTGTGCCATATCAGCATTTAAATCTACTGTTGAATATAGACCGCCCTTTAAACAACAGCTATAAGACTATATCTACTCTGACTTTGGCTGGTGAATGTGTCACATATATCATTCATTTTCTTCTTCCAATCAACGTGCGGCTTTGTGTGAGCTTCAGTCAGTATTGGATATTGAACAGCTTATAGCTAACTTCATTTCCGCCAACTTGTGTCTCGCGGCCTATACGCATGATTTATGAATGTACACAAGTTTCCTCATGGACAGCAAAATCACCTAAACATGTTTCAATACAATGAAAAGCCAGTAAGTAAGATGGATATAAAAAAAAATCAATTCCAAAGAATGTAGTTGAGATGGAGATGTAATTTGGTGAAGCCAAACACTATGCTTAAAATCTTAAAAGTGGAAACACTGACGTCAACAACTTTAAATAAATAAAATAAATTTTGGGGGACATCTTACACACAGTCTCTGACCCCAATATGGCTGCCAGAGACGGATATACTACATATACATATTTTAAATACATACTTATCTATATAAGTATGTACCTAAATAACACCCAGACACAGAGCAAACACCTCTGTTCATCACATAAATGCCTGTCCTGGGTGGGGATCGAACCAACGCCTCTTTGATCCAGAAGTCAGGTTCACTAACCACTGAGCCACCGAGACTGTCAACTTTGACTGTTTGAAAAATAATATTTATCTTTTTTCCAGATGTGGTCCGTCTAAACGTGGTGGGTTTGGCGTCGCCGCAGCTTCAGCAGCTGTACTCGTGGCTCGAAGTGGAATTTGACCCGCTGAGCATCTGTCACAATGTCCAAGGAGTCGTCAAGGCACTGCAAGAGGAACCTAGTGAGTACTAACCTTTGGATACTAAGATTGTAGGTAGAATTGTTTTAGAATGCATGTGGTGTCTGGGGTAGTAGTTCAATGCCAGTTTTTTGTTTAAATTGAAGCCAAGTGTTGCAAAAAGATGAGGACAAATTACAGCTAATTTCTTACGTCAAGATCGGTGGTGTACTACATGATTTTACAGTCATAATCTTAACAAACAATATATGGATAAATTATGAACTCAAAATGTTCTAATAGCCATTGTAGCATGTGTGTGTGATTTTTGTAGCATGTATTAATTATATAGATGAGAGAATGAGAGAAAAAAATTACATAATTGATATAAAATTATGATTTTGCTCTATTTAAAAAATCCCTCTAAAGATATAAGTAGGGGTATGTAAGTATACAACAATAACAGTAGAGTTTGATGAAGCATGTGGTGTGAATTTTAACATCTTGATGCCTTGAATTAAGCTTTGCGCAATTTTGCTTTGCTATCAAAATTTGATGAAAATCTCTTATATATTAAAAAATGTTAGTCCTATCTGTTGGAAAGGTTCTCGATTCCACTGTGTGTTTTTTTTTGTATTACACACATACTCTATTACTCCGCCAATTATGAACCGATTTTGATAGTTATTTTTTTTGTTTGGTAGATCACCACCTACTTCATAACTGGTCCCATTAAAATTTTATCGAAATTAGTTCAAGGCGTTTTTAAAAAATCTACAGTAATGTGAAAATTACTACGTCGACCCGTGCGAAGTATTTGCATTCTATACATATTTGAAGTCTGTCATGCCATTTTTGGCGAAAAATAATTATTTGATATTCTAATTGACGGACTAATTATAATAATATTTGTTTACTTAAGACATGACACGTATGAACATTTTTAGTTTCGTCTGCAGCCTAAAACTATGGGCAAATTACCTGAAATATTTAGTTTAAAATAATTTACGACAAGGCATCAAGATGTCCTCCGAAATAAATCCCGCGTCCGACTGCCCCATAGTCGGGCGCGGTAGGCCTCGGAGGGACATCAATGTCGGCTCGACGCGACAGGCTGCCGCTAACAACGCAGTTTTGTGTTATTTATGCCTGCACATTAACAGCTCGTGTTTGAACCTTGTGTATACAACGTGTAACGGAAAGACTGTATACATACTGAAAGTACCAAATCAGATAACGGTAACAAACTAGATGGGGTCATGTTTAGCCGTGTAAGTTCGTTTGCTGATTTTTAATCTTTTTTTGAAAAACTAGTAATTTTTATGACTAATTCACATTTGCACAGCACTATCACACTAAACAGCTGTGTTTACGTGCAAAAGATTTTTCTAGTCAGTCATATTAATTTTTTTTTAAAAGTGAATGTTGTTATTTTGGCTTGGAATTTCGAATACAGCATCTACATAAGGTATAGTATCAACCCACTTTTTATGTATAACAGCCTTTCCGTTACACGTTGTAGACCGAATCAAACTTAATGGCGTCTGTAACACAGCCACAAGTGGCGCAGAACTTTCTCATTCCCGCTGGCATATGCTAGGTACTGCATAACGACTCGCTTCGTGTTCATAGACGCCATTAAGTTAGAATCGTACTATACTGATTGATGTGTGTGTTATTGAAATACTGTATTCTTTTGACAATGTGACAAAAAGACCTTGTTTATCTCTTGAATCATCCAAATTATAGCTAAGCAGGAATTTCTACGAGGGGGATATGGAACAATTCTTGAAGGCTCATATGTAATATATTCCTCATATCATGTCCAACTTTGTGGTGATTTGAACAGGGAACACTAACATAATGAGAATAAATTGTATGGATTTTTAAGTGGTCAGTTTGAATGCCAATATAAGAGAACGCATCTTTACTTAACATCCGGCAATGTGGTCAAACGCAAATCTATCGCCAATAAAAAATCTGTATTCCACAATCTATTGTCGAAGTTTAAATTTTTTTAGACATTACGTTTGGTTTAACACTTTAACGACTTTTAGCATCTTCATTGGAATTTATATATCTATGATTATTTCACAACATAATCTCGTGTCTTCACAGACTCGCCCCTCGCCCAATACACGGTGGCGCTAACAGACGTGGCGCTGGTCCGCCTCATCCGTCAAGTGGCGCAGTGTTACGCGTGCGTCCAGTTCTCCCGCCTGCTCGAGCTGGCCGGCACTGACGACTTGTTCCACCTCGAGAGGCTGTTGGTGGACTGTGTGCGACACAATGACATGCAGATACGAGTGGACCACGCTAACAAGTGAGTGACAACCTTAACACAAGTACTTAGGGGTCATTTTTAATGGTGTCCAGTTTTCTCGTCTACTCGAGCTGGCTGGCACTGATCACTTGTTCCACCTTGAGAGACAAACAATTAAACACAGACAATTTTTTAAACAGCTGATAATTTTTCTATGGTCCCATAGTAAGTTTTTTTTTTAATAATAATGGTCCGCTTAGTACACAAGTTCTGAATAATCCTGTATAGGTAAAGAGGCTATACAAGTATACATTCTAGGTTTGGGCCACTTTTGCTACACCTCCAGTATCAGTATCACACACCTACAAATCGATGATTATGTGTTTAGATGCGTCCATTTCGGCGTGGAAGCCGGCGGGGGTGAGTGGTGCTCGACTGCTGACGAGGCGTGCGGCGGAGCCATCCTGCAGGCCACGCCCGCTGAACAGGTGGGTTCCGTACACGATAAGAAGTATAGGTCGAATCATACAATCAGTGGATGTGAAGGTACTGCGCAATATTTAATCATTTTCCAAGCTTTATTTATGTGAGTTTCAGTCTGGATTGGATATTGCGAAGCTTGTAGTCAACTTCACATCCGCCAACTAGTATGATTGGGCCTATAAGTTCGTAATGACAGAGATTTTGACATAGCCGCCTGAAGGCCTTCTGACACGGTTAAAACAACCAGGACCAACAATTTAACGTGTCTCCGAGCTCAGTCGTAAATGCCACCCGCGGTCACCCATCCAAAGACTGACAGTGCCGAACCTTGATTAACTTCGATGATCGCTGACAACACCTAGTCAAACTACACTATGTGCACTATACTCCATTCTCGATAAGAGAGCAAAGCAATCCTGATAAATAGAACGATGTTTATCTCCAGTAGAGGATAACGATGATACGCTTATTATACTCTCACAAAAGATTAAAACTCCCCACACTAGTTTCAAAATTATTAATTCTTTGCTGATCGTATAAAATTACAAATCATGGATTTCGAATATTCTTCGCATCTAAAATTTGCTTCTACATTTTCTGTTCACAGGTCCGCGAGCAGCTAGTCCGCGCGGCAGAGGTTTTGACGCGCGCCGTACAAACGTTGTTCCCCGCACGACGCGCGCAGGAACGCGACCGCGCGCGACAAACCATGGTGCAACATTACCACGAGAACAAACACGCCGAGCACCACCGCGTGTTGCAGCGACACAAGATCATCGAAGAAAGGAAGGAGTATATCGAGCGGCTCAATACTGTGCGGGAGGAAGAAGAGCTCAGGTAAGTTTGGTTAAAATTGATTAGATCAGTCCAGTCACTGGACACGCTGATACTCTTGTTCACTGAAATGTTTCAATTAGTAATTAGAAAGAAATAGTTAAATTACTTTCTCCCAATATTTGCCAACTAGGGTGGAGTCGTCCACACGATGTAGCCTTGTACAGATCTTCATCCATGATCCAGGTTATAGCATGTTCTGCTCAAAAGCTCCGCAATCATAATCAATTTATTGATAACAATAGTTACAGGTCATTACATTGAATTTCTAATTAGATACATTAAAAAAAAGGTACCGTATTGTACCTGTAAGAATTATCGTAAATATTGGTCTTTCTATAAATATTACATTTCTGAGTAAGTACCTATACATAATTCATCAAAAATAATCACAATAAAATTATCAAATAAATAATCAATAATATAGTCAATGTCAAATAGGTAGGTACATAATCTAGATATATGATCAATCACATTGTACCCTGGCAGCTCCCGAAAATTCTCACTTGGCTAGGTTTATCCTGCACCAGCCCACTTGGGTCTGGAGTCGGTTTGTTGATTTCTACGTAGGTTGCGGGAGGTCGCTGGTTACTGGAAGCTGTTCTGCTAGATTTTAAGTCAAGAGATGGTGCTTGCGTGGATTTCCACAACCGATGCTCTAATTCTAAACCACATATTTTTATTGGCACCTTTGTTATAGGCCAAATCAAACTTATTGGCATATGTGAACGTGAGACGAGTGGTTGCACAGTAGCAATCTATTCATATGTTAATGACGCAAGAGAGGGAATGTGCGCAGCTTGTAACTTCACAGGCGCCAAGACGATTCGGTCCTAAAAGTGGCAGCAGAATTTTACTATCAAAACTAATATCCTATTCACATTCCAGACGTCAAGAGGAACAAGCGCGCGCCGCCGCGGCCGCCGAGGCTCGTCGACAGGAACACGAGAGAGAAGAACGCGAAAGGAGGCGCAACGAGCAAGAACTGCAAGCCATGAAGGAGCGACATCTCAAGGAGAGGCTCACTCTGGTCTCGCAGACCGCGCACGGACAGAAGATGTTGCAGAAGATGGACCAGGAGGTTAGTACTGTCGGGAGGTGGAAGGTAACAAAAACTGCAAGCCATGAATGAGCGACATCTCAAGGAGAGGCTCACTCTGGTCTCGCAGACCGCGCACGGACAGAAGATGTTGCAGAAGATGGACCAGGAGGTTAGTACTGGAAGGAGGTGCAAGGTAACAAGAACCTGGTCTCGCAGACCGCGCACGGACATAAGATGTTGCAGATGATGGACCAGCCCCCCGACCGCCTAAGCAATAGCAATCGTATTAGCAATCGTTTATGACTTCATTTTAGTCATTTGGCACCGCCTATGTGACGTTAGCCATCAATTGCTTTGCGCGGATTGCGAAAGCAATCATTGAATGAACAACTTTGATGGCTAACGTCACATAGGCGGTGCCAAATGACTAAAATGAAGTCATAAACGATTGCTATTACGATTGCTATTGCTTTAGGCGGTCGGGGGGCAGGAGGTTAGTACTGGCAGGAAGTGGATGTTAACAAGAACTGCAAGCCATGGGGGAGCGACAATTAAAAGAAAGGCTCATTCTGGTCTCGCAAACCGAAGTATCTAGATAACTATTTGTACAAAGGTCATAAAAATGAGAAATTCCTCAAGGAGTCGCCATTTACGTTGTCAAATCTTATTCTAGTTAAAAACTGAATGGGAAGCGAAAAGACGAATGTTTTTATGTGCATAGAACAAGAGATTTATCTATATAAAGAGAGGCATCTCGGAGTCATTGTGATATTAGTCATTTTAAAATAATTGCAGTGAATGGACCAGATAAGGTATTTTCAATTTATAGAAAAATACACTTCATATTAGTTGGGTAAAGTAAGAAATTAAAAAGATGCTGTGAAAGATAAGGGAATCTCATAATATATGCCACTTATGTTCATGAAAATATTTGTCATCAGGACCTGAAGAAAATGGACGCCGAAGCCATCGCCATGAAGGAGGCTGAGGAATTGTTCAAGGAGCGTCGCGAGCTGCAGGCTCGCCTCAAGAATCAAGAAAAGAAGGTAAGTCATCAATATCAAGATTCGTTGAAAAATGCGACCTGTAGAAGAGAATCAACATCTGAACAGACGAAAACAAAATTGTCGAGGCAAAACTGAGACTCACTATTTCTCGATTAAAAAAAGCAACTGAATCATCCCCAGACCACTAATAGATTTAGAGTCAATCCAAATGCTGAAGCACAATATTGTATTGTCAACTGTAGATATGGGTGATTATACGAAAGTTGGGTAACTTTTGAGGATATTTTGTTTACTATAGTTATTCAATCAAATTATTACGAATTCGGGTGTATATGGTGGCTAATCTAATGATTATCTTGTTCCCAATCGGGCCAGTCACTTTTTTAAGTAGATTGTGAGATATTTAACATTTTCTGAATTTGACTGCCAGGGGACTGACGAGGTTAACATAGTACTGATAAAATACACAATTTTGTCAGAATTATAATAAAATTTAATAAAAATTAGTACAAATCTCTTAGTTTTAATAATGGCACATGTCTTTTAAGTATTAAAATAACTTAGTAACAATTAAAAATAATTATTAATATGTAATACTAAGAGAAAATACTATCTCAATTTTCAATACAGCTTTTTGACATTTAACATAACGTTATTCACTTAGCTTCTACTACTTTGACTTAGTTTTACTTAATATTTAAAGTACTTAACAAACAATAGAAACAAAAATCTAACAATATTTATCTTAAAAGTACTAATTATCATGAAATTAAGAACAATAACAATATAATGCTATGAAAGTCAACTATTTCAGTCTGTTGCTGTTTGCTGTTATTTATTTTTTTATTTGTCAGGTTATGTCTAGTTTTTTTATAGTTGACTGCTTTGTTTTTTATTCTCCATAGTTTGTATTTGTCTACTACATTTCCAGATATAACTTGTTTAATTTTTTTCTTTCTTCATGAGTCTTTAGTTTCATGTAGTTTTCTTCTAATTGCGTTTTAATAACTTCCCCAAAAAAGGCCTTCTTCACTAATTCTTTCTTTTTAGTTATACCTTTACTCATGTCTTCAATTCTGGTCTTTGGCGTTTTTACAACAGATTTTATTACTTTTTTACTATGGAAATTTACGTGGTTTTCACACTTTTTATACTATATATAACAGGACTGAACTCACGTGTGGTCACGATAGTCGTAACGACTATCCCCACTAGACTACTATTTTTAGCTGTTTTTTGACTCGTTTATATTTTTGACGCTGAGTATTTAATTTAGTTTTAAGCTTTGAAACTATAGCCTCCATCTTTTTTATTTCCCTGTTTCTAGATTTTCTCTGTCTTTCACTTCTCCTTTTAGCTTTTTTTGCTCTTTGGTCTTCGTTAATAACAGGTCTGATTGCTTCATTAACCATGGGTTGTATTTCGTCGTCAGTTGGTGGAGGAGTATTCTGGCGTATAAAAGTATTAGTGGTTTGTATAGCTATTGAATAGCTATTCTCTTTGCCTGTAGTTTAATGAATATTTTTTTCCATTTTTTCTAGTTATTCGTTGCTCTCGTGGTGTCATGTCTTCAACATTTTTTCGTTGTCCTTTCTCTTTTTTCCTTAAGTACTGAAGTTTTTGTTTTTCTTTGTATTCCGCAAATTTAATGGGGTCACTTTTAATTCTGGCCAAGCGAGCCTTTTCGGCTTCTCTCTTTTTATTAATATTTCTTCTCTAGTCAAATTGCTTTTAGCGTGCCCCGCATGATGTTTTAAACTGAAATATAAAATATAAATGCTTATACACAGTATCAATTAAGATAAAAGTGCTCTAAAACAAAAAAAAACATCAGTACTATGGAGACACGTCAGTCCCCTGGCGCGATACCTGACAAAGGACTGACGCCAACGGACTGACGAAAATGACATAATTTGAGGTTATAATCAGAACTAATGTTTTTTTTGGTAATTTCGAATATCAACAAACTACATTTTAACAAATCATAGTTAACTATGTATAAATGAAAATAAACCTCAGATTAACAAGAAAATAACGACTCACCACGGGACTGAAATGTTGGCTGGCTAAGCATGTGTATAGACGACAAACACAACTCAAGCACTGGTACAGTTATGGCGGCCGTCAAATTGTGCGGTCCATAACTAACTTCATTACCAACATTAAAACTTAAACAGGGATTTAACCTTGACTCGGTGATATTTGGCGCGAATTTCAACTTTGAAAAACACACAACGGTCTGACGAATGAAACGAACACAAAGTTCCTTATTTTTTTTTAAATAAAATGGAGAACATTGCATTATGAAAGTTGTAGTATATTATACTACGTACATCACAAATTATAGTAAATTAGTAAGTTTTCTTAAATCAATGATAATGTTTAATGTATAGTCACTTGATTGTTGGTTATCGGGATTGTGACATGCCAAAGGACTGACGTTTTAAGTATTAATTTTGTTTTTTTATTTAATTCTATTTAAAATAAAGAAGTGAAATTGGGTGACCAAATAAAGGACTTTTCATTATTTTAAAATAAATTGTTATTTCAATAAAATATAATAAGATTTTGTATATATTGGCTGATGACATTGAGTTACCCAATTTTTGTATAATCACCCATATCTCTAATTGCATAGTATTTTGCAATTGCACAAATGCTCGTTTTTAATACAGTCGTTTGTTTCGTAGGTTGACTATTTCGAGCGTGCGAAGAGGCTGGAAGAGATTCCGCTCCTACAGAAGAGTCTGGAAGAGAAACAAGTTGCCGATAAGGCCTTCTGGGAACAACAGGAAAAGGAACGCATCGCTGCGCTTATAGGTACAATAATCAAATTTTTTTTTTATTATTACAGAGTAAAACAATAACAAAAATAGAATGAGCATGACTATTGTTTGGCGGTGGAAAATATTTTCAATGTGCGCCTCCTAAATAAACCCTGAATACCGTGTAGTATGTGTTCAAGGACGGGGTAAGACGGTCATGGGTTTAAGGAGCGAGATAATCATGCGTAGCCTTACGTGATGGCTCGCTAACTGTGGTGTACCATTCCAGAGGCGCGCACTCGCGACGTGGGCACGGCGGCGCGGCTAACTCGCATGGAGAGCCACCGCGACGCGTTCATGGCCCGACTGCGCACCGAGCGCGGCGCCGCGCACGAGCAGCGCCTGGCTGCCTTCAAGGCGCGCCTCGCCGCCGAGCGCGAGAAGCGCCTCGCCGAGCGGAAGGCGCAGCGTATCGAACAGAGGAAACAGAAGGTAGGCTACGTTCATAGCCGTTGCCCACTCTTCTTCAGTTTTATGCCGGCCCTATTTTAGTGGCGTGAATTCACGCGCGAATTCGCGGCACAAGCTGTGCCCTCCCTATTTACTGGATGCTAATAGTTGTTCGTGAGACCCCGTGAAACGGACGCAAGTATTTGCATCTGCATTTTCAGAATGTAATGCTCTAAAAAGAGCATTTCAGTGTCGTTATTCCAACGTTCATGCGCGACCCCATTTTAGCGCGTGCACATTCTGCACAGCACTTGCCTGTACGCCTTTGTAGTTAGAAGTAAACTGAAACGGGGCCGTGAATGTGAATAAAGATGAGTATAGATTTCGTTTCATCACAGCTGTGACATATACCTAGCGATACCACCTTACCCAGGGCTACCATCTTACTATGCTACATTGCCATCTTATCATTCAATGAAAATTGTATTGAAACCTTGGCCCGATCGAAGCTGACCGAAGCCATTGCTTCGCACCAGTCAAAACGAGGCCCACACTAAATGTTGACATTATGGTCGTAAGACGTGGTTTACATCGCGATCTTGCATTACCCATGTCAAGTACAATTTTTTTTTAGGAATTTTAAACATTACCATTACCCTCAGGATATATAGACAACACCATAAAAATTGCACTTTGAATAGTATTATTGTACCAAAAAAAGTGTTAAAGATTTTTTGAAGTGACACATCTTCCTTGAGAATAAGCCAAATCATACAAGTCGGCGGATGTGAAGTTAGTTACAAGTTCGCGCGAAACCCAATCAACGCGCAGCTTGTGGCTAACTTCACATATGCCGACTTATATGATTCGGACTCTAGTACGGATTGATTTTATTTTTGTAAGTAATATATTTGTCTAATTTGATATAATTTCCCGCAGCACGCAGAGAAACTGGCAGAGAAGAAGCGCGCGGAAGAAAAAGCTCTGGAAGAAGCGCGCCGAGCCAAGGAGGAGGAGGAGCGCCGCGAGCGGGAGGAGAAGGAGAGGAAGGAGCGGGAGGAGCAGGCCGCCATACGGGAGAAGAAGGAGAAGTTAGTACTCTGTTCTTATATTATTGAATTGGCAGATAAAAGACGCAGAAGAAGCGCGCCGAGAGCGGGAGGAGATATAGAGGAAGGATTCTTTTTTTGTTTGGTAAATCATATTTCAGAGGTAGTTCCTATTAAATTTTGTCGAAATCGGTTGAGTTGTTTTACAAATCAACTATAATTTAAAAATAACTACCTCGATGAACTATATACGAGTTCTGTACACTGTTGACGTCGGCTATGCCATTTTTGGCGAAAAATAATTATAGCAGTAACTGTTTACGAGCAACTTGCAGAATAGAGGCGTGCCGTTTAATTGGTGTTGATATTGATACATAACTGTTTCTTCAAAACTCATATAATTAGTTCAATAGTTACATTGGCTAGGTATGATGACGGCAGATGTAGTTTGTTCCATAAAATCAAAGGAAGGATCAGCTTTACTAGAAGCAAAAGTAATTCTTCCCTATTTTCACAAGAGTCTTGAACAAATGAACTTAAGTTATATTCTGTTCCAAATCAAGAGTTGTTTGTAATATAACTTCTATTATATTGTACATTGGTCAGGCCCGATCGAAGCTGATCAAAGTCCATTGCTTTGCTCCAGTCAAAACGTGGCCGATAATAAATGTTGGCATTATGGTCGCAAGGCGTGTTGTTCCATACGTGATTTTGCATTACCCATGTCAAATACAGTCATATTCCCCTTTATCGTTATGTTAGTCGACATTTTAGCTCTAGTAGACATATAAAATGAAGTCGATAAATAAATAATAGACCTATCCCACCACCTATAACTGGTATATAATGGTCCATATAATTATACCAACTTCACATGAGAATAAGACGAGTTCGCTTGAGCTAAAACAGATCAAAGTTATCTATTAGAAAGAAAACCTTATTTTTAAAACTGTATACTAAAACCAACCAACTCAAACCATCTCTAATTGTCCTTTAACCAACAGAGAGCATCAAGAAATGTTGGCCCGAACCGAGGCCAAAATACGCGCCAAGGAAGCGGAAGTTCAACGCAAACTGGAAGAACAAAAGGCAGCCGTCGCTGCAGGAGGGTCCAGTTGGCGCCGCGGCGACCCTCCGCCGGCTAAGGAAGAGGGCGCCAGCGTCTGGCGCTCTGCCAAGGCACCAGAACCGAGGGAACCGGAGAAGAAAGAAGCTTGGAGACCTAGCAGTAGTAAGCTACTTTGATCCTTATGTTAACTAGGTTAGGTCTTAATTTACACCTCGCGCCGGCTAAAGAAGAAAGGAACTGCGCCTAGCGCTCGTCTAAGGCACCAGAGCCGAGGGAACCGGAGAAGAAAGAACCTTGGAGACCTAGAGCAGTAAGCTACTTTGATTCTTATGTCAATTGGGTTAGGATTTAATTAAGTTGCGGATACTAGTGTTTCAAACGGTGCAACCGCTTGAGAAGCAAAAAGCCGCAGCGGGAACCATCACCTTTATCATGGCAAATAGACAAATTGCTTCTCCACCAATTTATCCCTTCGTAATCTAATCTATGTATCTTATAAAGTTTGGATTATCATTGGCAACTGACGTTGAAAGTAGAGAAAATGGTTTAATCTCTTTGCCGTGCTAGGAGCGCTGAGATGACAGAGCCCTGGCGACCTTACAGTAAGGGAATTTGATTTTTATGCCTATTACTAAGTTAATGTTTAGCATTGTAAGACTGGAATTTTTCAAATATAGCATTGAAATATCCGGCCCGATCGAAGCTGACCGAAGCCATTGCTTCGCACCAGTCAAAACGAGGCCCAGATTAAATGTTGGCATAAGGTCGTAAGGCGTGTTGAATCATCGCGATCTTGCATTACCCATGCCAAGTACAGTTTCTATTCAGGTGTTTATTTGGATGCATGTATTAAATATGTTCGTCCTATAATAAATTATTAAGCTTGTGAAGATAAATAGCTGTCTGAAAACACTTATTTGTAAATATTGCCAAATAAATTTATTTACAGCCTGTATACAGAGTGGAGAGCTGACGCCTACTTATAAGAAATCCCGTATTTGGCCCTCTGTTTTAAAGCATTCGACATATGTATTTTGAATTTAATAAATAAAGCTATTTACTTAGTTATGTAAAAAAATTTAAAACATATTTTGGAGCAACCTGTATCCTTACAATCTTTTTATTTTTCTGTAGCTTTTTATTAGTCTAATGTCGTCTAAGTTGGTTTGAAAATTTAGTTTTTTTAATTTAATGATTATTTTTCCTGTTTGATTTAATGATTACTGGTTCCTAGTACTACTTGTGGGTAAAATTAATTATCGGCGTCAGCTCTCCACCCTGTATAATATAAGATCTGTTGTTAAAATAGTGTAATTGAGACGTAAGGTTAAGGCAATAATATAATAAAAATAAAAACCATTTATTGCAAACACAGACACCCATATTAAACTTAACCTAAATCAAAATTAGTACACTGTAAAGAGGTGTTTCTAAATAAAAACTATACAGTCAAACCTGGCTAACTGAGAACTAGATAAGTGAGAAACCTCTATAAGTAAAAATAATTGCCAGGTCCCGTCATTTTACTCCTCAAAAACCTCTATAAGTGAGAGACCAAATCCTCAAACTAACGTGTAGTTTGGCGTGCTCAATGTGTTGTATTGTTGCAGTCCGGCGCGAGGGCGCGCCGCGCGACGAGCGGCCGCGCTCGCCCGAGCGGGTCCGCGACGACCGCCCGCCGCCGCGAGACGACAAGTAAGTCCCTGTTATACCATTTAACCGGGTGACGCAAAACTCTGCTCTTATATTCCTCATATAGCCACTGATCGACGTGCAAAAAGTCTTCTACTTTAAAACCGCGGGTTTAAAATCGTCGACTGTTTAACGTTCCATTTGACGCTTTCTTCTTTTGCAGCTTCTTACCTTTTCTTTTAAAATAGCCGTGTCCCGATTTTATAACCGTGGCTTTAAAGTTCACTACTTTTTGCACGTCGATCAGCGGCTCCAATCTTTTCCATTATTAACGTGTCTAGATGAGTTAAGAGATAACTATGGTTCTAGTGTAGATGAGTGTTAATTATTTAAATATTGCCTTCCATTCAGTGTGCAGGTGTTTGGACAATGAGGGTAGGGCAATAAATAGCTGTTCCATTGTCTGCATTGCTCAGTCACACTTCACAGTCCGAGTCAGAGAAACCTCATTTGGCCATATTAGATTTGCAGTGGCCAACTTGGGTGGATTATTCAACGATTTCCACATTGAATAATAAAAAATTTTTGCTAAAAATAATTATTCCGTTGGCTCTATAAAATCTTGGAGTAAGATTAAAACTCAACAAACACAGAGGTGTGTTTGTTGATACAGATACAGTTACGCATTTGTTGCAAAATCGGTTGTCTGACGATAATTTTACATGATAACGTCATTACAAACATTGTTGAATCAACAACTGAAACAAGCCGAATTTATTTTTTTTAATCTCGGCTCAGGCGGAACGTGATACTTTATCCTGGGTGCAGCCGGCGTTCATCGATTTATAAGACGTTATCACATCAAAAAAGGTTTAGAACAGAGACGGATTTAAGCGTCTGGCCCGATCGAAGCTGACCGAAGCCATTGCTTCGCACCAGTCAAAACGAGGCCCAAAACAAATGTTGGCATTATGGTCGCAAGGCGTGTTGCACATATGCGATCTTGCATTACCCATGTCAAGGACAATTTTTGCAATTTTCTCAATTCTCTGAAATTATTTGTTCAAGCAGCGTATGTCTCCATTGATATAAAACAAAACTTAATCATGCTAGTCAGTAATGTATGTATACTGAGCGCCACACAAATCGGCAGGTGAGATGTGAGCCGCAGATGGCACTTCGCCGTGATGGGCTAATTATTACGCATGTGTGCTCGATTCCGACGCCGCTTGTCGTAGTGCGTAGTGAGCGCGCGGGAGGCATGAGGTTGGCGGGCGGGTGTGCCCCGGCGTCACGTTTCTCTGGCTCCCGCGAATGCCTATATTTCGGCTTTTGCGCAGCGCTCTGCGCATAACTTCCCATCCATCGATTTGTGTGACGCTCAGTATAATAAGTAGTGGTATGAACAGACGCGAGGAGCGCGGCAGGGACGAGCGGCGCGAGGAGAGGCCGCGCGAGGACCGAGGCCGCGAGGAGGGCGGCGGCGGCGCCGGCGCCTGGCGCTCCGCCCGCGCGGCGCCGGAACCCGACCGCGACCGCCGCGACCTCGACCGCGACCGCGACCGCCGCGAGCCTGACAGGTACATATATTATATAATAACTAGTGGTATGGACAGACGTTATAATATGCTGTTAAAATCATTATCAGTAGTTCCATCATGAAACTGTGAACGGCACTAGTGTAAACTCAAAATTAACACTAATTTCATTATTATATTTTATTTTATTATATTTCCAGATCCATTTTGAAAGGAACTAGAGTTGTAAATTATCAACACTAGTTCCATCATGGAACTGTTAATGGTACTAGTGGCGACGAACCAATAAATATAAATTAAATATTTTAGAGAAGCCTATGTAAATCAAGCTCTTAAATGATGTATCATCTTCTTAGTTAGATTTTTCTCTGAATAATATACCACTTGTGGAAGTCTCTTTTAGACTGTAGGACTTAGTATACGTCTGTACCCTAATTTGAATGTTGTGTAGAAATAAAATATATTTTATTCGTTTTGTGGCAGGACTCGGTACGGCGGGCGGTCGAGCGGCCCCGACGCGGGCTCCAGCTGGCGGCGCGGGCCCGCCGAGCCCCCGCCCGCGTCTACGGTGAGCTCTTTATTTTATTATATTAGTTACTAGCTGACCCGGCGAACTTCGTTTCACGCAATATCATTATAAATTATAGCCTGTGTTATTCTGATGTATAAGCATTACTAATGCAAAGTTTCATCTCAATCCGTTCACTAGTTTTTGCGTGAAAGAGTAACAAACGTCCATACATACAAACACAAACTTTCGCGTTTATAATATTAGTAGGAAGTAGGACTACTAGTTACTTTTAAGTATAGAAAGAAAATCAAAATACACAGAAAGAAAATCTTGCAGTCGGCCGACATTACCACCTATTCTGAGGACCTATTAGACAAGAAGAACAACACTTTAAAGTTATTTATTAAAAATAGGCGAGCAGTGTATACTGATGTGCCCATATCAGCAGTGTCGAATAAAATTTGTATTTATCTATCAAAGATTTTTTCCTTTATCCAAAGGTCCAGTCTATTCTTAAATGTGTTTATAGTCCTTGCTGAGATTACATGCTCAGGCAACCTGTTCCAATTGTAGACAACTCTATTGCAGAGGATGTGGTGTGCAGTGTTGGTTTTTGATGGTGTAGGCTGTAAGAGGAATTTATGACATCAACTCAAATAATGTTTTCTCTCAAGGTGTATGTCGTGAATTACATTTAAAAGCCTTCAAAATTTAACATTGTTACTGCATTAAAAAGTTTCCTTTTTTGTACATGTATCCTCTTGGATCTTTTGAACTACTCAACAGATTGCAATGCGGTTTTAATATTTTCTAAAGATTTTTTCTTAAGTTAATAAATTATTTTCCAGGAGCGTTCTTCTGCCTGGCGCAGTAAGGACGCTGCACCGCGCGACGACCGCTACCGCGACCCGCCGCGCGACCGTGACCGCGACTACCGCGGCGACCGTGACCGTGGTGGCGACCGTGACCGCGGTACCGACCGCGACCGTTACCCACCCAGAAGAGATGATCGGTAAGTCACGTAAATGTTATGTAAGGTTGTAAAATATTCCTTTATCTCGTAATCGGAATGTTGAGCATAACTCATATTGTGTAGTCACTCACATCAAAATGTATTTTCTTAACGTTGTAATAGCAGAAAAACGTGTGGGTTTGATAAATCCTCCCGACAGTTGCGGGCAAAGTGCGGGCACGGCTGCCATCTAGTCATCCACCAATCACAGATCATGATTAAAAAACCGGGCTTTGTGATTGGTGAATGACTAGATCGCAGTCGCGCCCGCACCTTGCCCGCAGCTGTCTGGGGGCCACTGTTTAGAGATAAAGACATTTGAAATCTTTGTTTACCGATGCGCAACACTCTTCTTACACCACAAAATGTGCTTAGTGAAAGCCGCTCCCCGGCAAATCGAAATATTTCCCATGTCGCAACATCTGTGATTTGATTTATCTTTGAACGTAATATTTTGAACGCCAAAGTCACCTATACTTGACCAGCAGTTCCGGACGCCAACAATGTCTGTAGTCGCGTTAAATTGTCGATCAAAAGGTTATTATTATTAAAAATGTTACTAACCACAGACTCTAGGGTCTGTGCCGTTTGGTAACTAAAATTTTACAATTATTTAATTTTACTCTACAAAGTTAATGAACGTCCGCCTATTCCTATGTACCTCCCTACTATGTAGTAGCATAGTATCAAGTTTTACTATAGCGTACATAATTTTCCACAGTGATGGTCCAAGACGTGACGACCGTGACGGCCCTAGGCGCGACGACCGTGATGGCCCTAGACGTGACGATCGCGACGGTCCTAGACGTGACGACCGTGACGGTCCCAGACGTGACGATCGTGACGGTCCCAGACGCGACGATCGTGATGGCCCGCGCCGCGATGATCGCGACCGCCGCCCCCCGCCCCGTCGTGACGAAAAACGTAAGTAAAATCACAAAACACCTATAAGAATTAAATGTGCTACAGGTATATTTAGCGCCATACAAATCGACGGATGAGAAGTTAGCCGCAGATGACACTTCGCCGTGATTTGCTAATTATTGCGCATGTGTGCACAATACCTATACAAATGGCGAAGTAGTGAACTCGGGCGTAGGGAGCGCGCGGGAGGCATGAGGTTAGCGGGCGGGTGTGCCCCGGCGTTTCGTCTCTCTGACTCCCGCGAATACCTATATTTCGGCTTTTGCGCAGAACGCTGCGCATATCTTCCGTCCGCCGAGTTGTGTGGCGCTTAGTATAGCGGCACCTAAGTTTAGCGCTATGCGAAGTGTGGAGAGGATGGCTTGGGTCACAAGCGGTCACCATGCGCAGTCATCCCCTTGACAATACCCTCAGCGCTAAACTGACGTGCCGCTACCTGTTCAGATAGAACTATAAGAGTTGCTAGCTTGCTACACACATTCGATTCCGAAGGATTTGTCGAACGGAAAAAGTGGACCTGAAACAGCCACTACACTTGTTCGGTTTCAATCATTAGAACGTGCCGATTCGCGGCCGCCTGACCCGGTCTAGCAAAAGCCGTTCGACACGTTCGGGATTTTCGGAACCGATTCATCTACAGATATTCTATTTTACCGTTCGGCAGTGCCGATAATGCCGAACCGAATGTATGTAACAACCCAATAACACTCGCTGTTCTTAGCAAAGAAATATCAATATTCGTTTTTTCAGCGCGCGATCCGGACGGTGACGAGTGGCAATCCGTCACGAGGCGCTAAGCAGACGGCATCTGGCAACATCGTGCACATACATACGCAAATTATTATTAAAATACCTAGAAATATGAAATGCCATTCTAAAATGCTAAATGTACGAAATTGCAAATTTTCAGTTTCGATAAATATTTTAGATTGCCAATGCAGTGCGTTCTCAAATTTTGAATTGACATGCTCTTAGGTATAAAATTCATGTCATCATAAATTTTGAATTGTAACAAATATTTAAATATCAGTGCAAATACTAACATTGTATTCTGCTGTCATAGGGAGAAAAGCAGTAACACGTCTGTCTGACATCTTCCTACTGACTTTATATATTTATATCTCATTTTTCAGCAAAAAAGCACGTTACTACTTATGTTTCTATGACCGTAGTATTTTTTGCCTACAATTTGTTTAACCATGTATTCATGTATATCTAGCGCTATATGCGTTATGTATTTTGGGATAAGGGTTAGTTTCGCGCAACTACAGCTTGTTTTGTATTGAATCACCGATTGCAATTTCTTAGTGTTACCTTATAATGGTAAAGATCAGCTGTAGTTATATTTATCTATTAATAAATGATGGTATCAACTTTTTTGTATTTTATTTGATAGAAAAATAAGGAAACTACTACACGCAGCAGACTAGACACCGGGCGACACATACAGCGTTAAAGCTGGAAACATACTATCGGACGCGGCTGACAGGTATCTAGATAATGAATGTACACTGAGCCGTGCACACTATCGTACGTCAGTCGCGGACGTCAGCTTGGGCTGGTTGAGAGTTCAGACGTCCGAGAGCGATCTGGCGCGCCGGATGTTTTAAGACGTGCTCACTGCCTGAGGGCGCGTACACATAGAACATCCGTTTTACAGGATCCTTTTTAACTGATCCGTCGCTACTGGAGGTAATATTCACACAGCATAGTAGTAGTAGTACTACACATTAGTATAGTATTACTGGATCCGGAATACTGTGTGAACTGGCTCATACAACTACATACGCTAATAACATATACGTTTAAACGGACCTGTAAAACAGATTGCTGCTTATTTTGTCGGATCAGTATTTTTTACTGGATCCGGAATACTGTATTCTGTATGAACTCGCTCATACAACTACATACGCTAATAACATATACGTTTAAACGGACCTGTAAAACGGATGTTCTATGTGTACGCGCCCTGAGTCGCGACCGTCAGCCGCGTCCGATAGTATGTTTCCAGCTTACAGACCATCATTATCAACAACTTTTTCTATGGGACCAACCCCAAATTCGAGAAAGAATTTTGTCGATTCCGAGTATAAATGTTGTATGAAACAGCTGATATTTTTCTCGAATTTCGGGTTGGTCTCATAATAATCTCATAATTGTTCATAATGATGATGGTCTCAACCACCCCATTTCTGCTTAGTACAGGGCAAGCAGATCCCTCCCAACCCATGGTACACCTCATTGGTTCACCTGGGTGGACCACGACGAATTATATCCCAGCATAGACGTTGCCGCAGACTACGTGTCGCTGGCTACGAATCTACGAGTATTTCATAGAAAGCAGTAGTGTCGCGGTGAAGCTCACATAAAGGTGCGCGTTGATTGGATATTGCACAGCATGTAGCTAACTTCATATCCGCTGACATGTATGATTCGGCCTATAGTCTGATGATGTAGCGTACAGTCTGCTATCGAATAGGAAATATTATTGAAAAAATATAATAATAATTAATCCTTTAGTCAGATCATTATCAAAAAATATTAGACACGTATTTTTTCTTTGTCAATTAAACTATAAAATATGAAGACAACACGTTAGAGCTCCACATGACGTCACGCCTAGTTATATTCATTACAAAGTGACGTCGCGAGCCCAAACTTTGAGGCGCTTATCTATTTTTTATTTTACAGGTTAAAATACGTATTCAATATTTTTGATAATATATTTTTTTTTCAGTCTATTGCATCTTTATTTCTGCGGTAGCGCCTTGTCAAAAATAATATATTATTGTGTTCAGTGTTATACCATCCCCTATCACTTGTACAAACCTAACAAAATCAAATGGCGTATGTCCAAAACCGAAAAAGTAAACAATGTTTTAATTAAAACTGGACACTAGGTATAAACACTTGACTCAATTAATGAGAAAAATATGATGTCTTCACTTCAGACCTCTAGATGTTTAAACATAAATAACATTTAATATAGCAACTTTAAATGTTATTTACCGATTCTAACGAGATACTACGCATATTATTATTAAAATTATATGGTAATTAGGAAATCAAAGATGGTTCCATCCGGTCCACTGCACGTTAATACATTTGAGGCGCGAGGCCGCTTTCTACCGTGGCTAATTATCTTATTTATGTTGGTTAATGAAGCAATTAGGCAATTAACTGTGACAAAAACTTCTCATTTGAGCTAAAGAAAGCTGAAGAAAAGTCATGGGAGGACGGAAATTGCATTGTAAGGTAAACAATGGTAGGTATAAGCGCAGGTGTAGCTTATACCTATTTAAAAATAACTAGCTGCCCCGGCAATCGTATACCTTATAAAGAAAATCTAGAGGACCACCCTTATCACTGAGGGGTATAAAATTAGACAACGACCTTTTTCAGATCTACGAAATACTTACGAGGGGTGATCCAATAGTAATGATAATCAGTTATTTCTACTGCACACAAAAATACAAAAAAAATATCAGTCACTTGCTCAATTACCAACTAGTTCAGGAAAAAAAAATCATATAAATAGGCCACGATTCCCGGGAGCTACATTCATTTGAATACGGACTGTCAAGGAGTGAACATCAAAATGGAAAAACACGAAATCAGAGCTGTCATTAAATACCTCTGCTTGAAAAAAATGTCTACCAAAGACATACATAGCGACTTGGTGGAAACATTAGGGGACTCTTCTCCTCCATATTCCACAGTTGCACGCTGGGCTAAGGAGTTTAAGCTGGGAAGAACATCGACGGAAGACGAACACCGCGAAGGACGCCCATCGACGTCCCTCACTGAAGAAAATGTGAAAAAAGTTAAAGAAGTTGTATTGGAAGATCGAAGAGTGACTATCAGGCATGTAGCTGAGGTCACAGGGATCTCATACGGCAGCATTCAAAGAATCCTTGCGAACGAATTGCATATGAGAAAGGTCTCCGCGCGTTGGGTACCGAAAATGTTAAACGACGAGCAAAAGAAGAAACGAGTCGACATGTCAAGAGCAAATCTCGAAAATTTCCAGGCAGACAAGGATAATTTTTTGTCAAGTTTTGTGACCATGGACGAGACCTGGATCCACCATTTTGATCCTGAAACAAAACAACAATCGATGACATGGAAACGATCCGATGAACCGACGCCGAAGAAATTCAAAGTGTCAAGCTCAGCAGGGAAGGTTATGGCGTCCGTTTTTTGGGACGCTGAAGGAATAATCATGGTGGACTACTTGGAAAAGGGGGCCACTATTACAGGCTCCTACTATGCAGAACAAATAAGAAGATTGCGGGAGGCTATTAAGGAGAAAAGGCGAGGCAAACTGCGGGCTGGAGTGCTGTTCCATCAAGACAACGCACCGGTTCACAAAGCTGCAATTGCCATGGCTTCCATTCAGGAAGCGGGCTTTGAGCTGGTGGATCACCCCCCCCTATTCACCAGATCTAGCCCCCAGTGACTTTTATCTCTTTCCACGACTCAAGGAACATCTCCGAGGCAAGAAATTTGACGATGATAGCGACGTGATGGCCGCGGTTGAGGACTTTTTTGAGAGTCAAGATAAAGATTTTTTTTCTAAGGGAATTTTAGGTTTAGAAAAGAGATGGACTAAATGTATAGACTTGCTAGGAGACTATGTTGAGAAATAAATTTATTTTTTTATTTTATTCATTGTGTTTGTTATTGATTATCATTACTTTTGGATCACCCCTCGTATTATATTCATAAAAATCAGTA
Source organism: Hypomecis punctinalis (assembly GCA_949316475.1). Taxonomy (NCBI): domain Eukaryota; kingdom Metazoa; phylum Arthropoda; class Insecta; order Lepidoptera; family Geometridae; genus Hypomecis; species Hypomecis punctinalis. The sequence continues at coordinate 27,146,685 of OX438795.1, forward strand.
TAAATATAGTTTTGGTGGAGTTCGTTTTAGCGGAGGAGTTTTAACTTCTGCCGACACTCCCGGGGTGCAACCTGTTTTATTATAGAGCTATCATACATATGACTAAACTAAACCGTGTTTTCAAATATTAATTAAGTAGGTACCTACCATTATCCATAATGATTCGCTCTAATTTGAAGGCGGCCTTAACCCCCTCTAACTGCGCCACTATGTCTGACACATGATTCGATATGTCCCACTTAACTCGACTCACTTTTAGAACTGTTCGCGTCTTCAAAGATCTTTAGGAACAAAAGGTCGGTTTAACAATAGTAAAGTTTCCAAAGAACATCGGGTAGAAACAGAGGTTTCTAAAGTAATGTCTGTGGTCGCGTGGTCAACTTTGGTTGGAAGCAAGCTGCGTTGACGACTGTGATGTTAAGACCCGTTTGAGAATTTTATTTTTATTTTATTTAAATAGGTTCGGTTACAGACAAAAGGTTAACAATAAATAACAATAATAAACTTAGTACAACATTTAGAACCTTAGGTCCAATTACAACCGCACACAACTTAGCCAACTTAAGAAAGGCTACACAGTACACAGTTAGTTATATAACAGTTAGTTATAGTGAGATAACATTTTAAAATTATATTTTGACATTTAAAATAAAGATTCAAAAGAAATTTAGAAGAGATTATTAACAGCAGATTTAAATGATGCATAGCTACAAGAAAACATGTCTGGGGGGTTAGATATGTCGTCGTATGCACGACACATCCTAATCAAAGGACTGTTACGTGAGACGTTATTGAAAGCGGGTGTCGAGTTGAAAAGCTGAAACGTACTCTGAAGTTGATATTACCCAACAGTTCACTACCAAAAATACCATGGACTATTTTGTATAGGACATATAAATCTGTTACAGTTCTGCGACTATCAAGGGTTTTCATTTGGAATTTTTTTAACCTGTCGGAATATTCTTTGACTTTGCGCCTTAGACCCAATCTACAGCATAATGCACGCAAAAAATCTACGCTGAATGGCTTCAAGTCTGTCCACGTGCGTGTCATATATTGGGTACCACACCGAAGAACAGTAGGTACTCCAGAACTGGCCTCACCAGACGGTTGTACAGCATGATCCAAGTGGCAATACTTTTGAACGGCTTAGCTGTACGCAGAATAAAACTTCGCATTCTACTAGCTTTGTTGGCTATGAAATCATAGTGAGGTCTAAAAGAAAGTTTAGAATCAAACATAACGCCTAGATCTCGAACGAGTACAACCCGACTAAGTAGAGTTCCATCAAGTTGATAATCGAAACAAATGGGCGATTTATTTTTCGTAAAACTGATAATTTGACACTTACTTACGTTAAGTGCACACCAGTCGTTAATTAGATTAAGATCTTCTTGAAGCAACAAACAGTCAAGTCTAGATTTAATTCATTGAAATATCTTCATATCATCTGCATATGCCAGAAAACTACCATTTAAATGATCTAGCAAATCATTGATAAATATCAAAAATAACAGCGGCCCAAGATTTGAGCCTTGCGGCACACCTGACGACGCTATGAACGGTACAGAGTCATAACCGTACAAAGAAACTAGCTGATACCTGTTTAATAAATAGGAACTTAGCCATCTGTGCAGATTCCCGTGAAGGCCGTGATGATCAATCTTTTTTAATAATATTGGATGATCAACCCGATCAAAGGCTTTAGCAAAGTCTGTGTAAATGGCATCTGTTTGTACACCGTTCTCGAAAGATTCACAAATGTAAGTCGTATATTCCAGAAGATTTGTGAGTGTAGACCTGTTTGTAATGAATCCATGCTGATTTTGATTTAATTTATGTTTGACATGGTTATAGATGTGATCATATGCAATCCCTTCGAATATCTTTGCAAAACAGTTGAGTATACTGATTGGCCTATAATTAGAAGCATCACACCTGTCGCCAGACTTATAAATAGGAGTTATTTTCGCTAACTTCCATAAAAATGGAAAAGTACCTTCTGCTAAGGATTTTGAGAATATCAAGGATAATGGTTTAACCAGAGCCGGTGCGCAGAGCCGAGCAAATATTGGAGGTATTCCGTCTGGTCCTGCAGACTTTGTAGTGTTTAGGCTTTTCAGGCGTGTCATGATTTCCTTATCAGAAATTATAATAGGAAGTCGAGAAACTCGCTGGTGCAAAGTTAGGTCTGTAGTTACCATTAGATGGGCTGTTATACACGGATGAGAAGTAATCGGCAAACAAGTTAACAACATCTTGGCCGGTATTAGCTACCTTATCGTGAAGCTTTATTCGACTTGGCACAGCGTTAGTGACTTTTTTACTCTTAGTGTAACGCCAAAAAGCCTTTAAATTATTACTTAAGTCCTCTTCAATACGTTGTATACATGTTTTGTAACAAATATCCATACTTTCTTTCACGGCGATTCTAAAAAAAGCGTAAGTGTCGTAGTCTCGTAGTCGGTTACCAAATCGCTTAAATTTTCTGTGAAACTTGTTTTTTCTTTTAATTAATAGAACGAGCTCCTTAGAAAACCAGATAGGTAGGGAATCGATGGCTGCGACTTTTACCTTTAGGAGTATATCTTTCTATAGCTAAGTAAATTTTATTGTAGAAAAACTGGACAAAGTCGTCACAATTCATAGCATTTGAGCAATTATTCCAATCAACAGAGTTCAATTCGCCGATGCATTTCTCGTAGTCGGTTTTGTAGTAGCAAAGTTTTTCTACTTATTTATTTTCAAGTAACGTAGGAAGGAAACAGCGATAGATCAATTCAAGCGCGGGGTGATGATGGTCAAGTCGACTGACCACCGGAGCACTCGATACCATACTGTCCTCTGGTCTATCAAAAAGAACTAAATCCAACAATCGGTTGTTGTGGTTATAAATATAATTGAGTTGATGGAGAGCAGTTGTCTGCAACAATTCGTGGAGGGCTTTAGATTTATCGCAGGAAAAGGCAGTTGGACAACCGAGTTCTTTCGACCAATTCAAATCAAGATTGAAATCGCCAAGAATACAGGTGGGACAGGTAGCACAGCTAAGTACATTCCTACAGCGCTCTAGGAAGTCGACGTATATAGAACAGGGTAGATAATTTGGCAAGTAAACTGTACATAGGTTCATAATTAACTTATTGCCAACTGTTATTTGCACCCATAGATTCTCTACTAAATTAAGTTGCCAGTCTAATTTTACTTGTACCTCGTATTTTTTCAAAACAGCTATCAACACGCCCCCGCCGTGATGTTTATCAAATCGATTTTTGAATAACTCGGAACGATCGCAACGAAATACATAACATCTGGGCCCTATTTTATAAAGCTACAAGTCTTGTACTTGTAGTGAAAAACTGGCAACACCGCAAAAAATAACTAAGTACGGTGTTTTAAAAAGCTACAAGTCAACCCATGTACAAACTACAAGTACAAGCACTTGTACGTAGGTCATAGACAAACCATAGAGTATTTTACTTTTTAAATGTTAAATCGAACAAGTGTTTTATAAAAATCTTAGGCTTACAAGAGTTTATCACTACAACTTGTATTTTTTTTTACCTAACTCTGACGCTAGGTAAAATGTTTACAAGTGAAGACGAAATTAAAACTAGCTACAAAAACAACATAAATACAATGAATAGGTATTCTTCGAATTCCGACAACGATAATTTGCTTACGCCGAGGCTGCAACGACGACAACCAAGGGCTTTTAAAGAAAGAATAAAAATATACTATGTCCCGACAAATCAGGAGGATGATGAAATTCTGTTCCATAGAAATAATATCGTTCCCGGATTAGATTAGCCGGTTAACAAAATGTATGGAACAGCTGATTTTTAGTTTTGACAAAATTCATAGAACAAAAGTTGTTAGTTTTGATGCGCAGAATAAGCCCCTAAAAGGATGCTAATTGATTACCAGTAGCCCTGTATAATATGAACTTAATTATATAATCAGGTTTATTTTTTATACCTATATCAAGTATAGGCCGCGCCAGGCAAGTTGGCGGATGTGAAACTAGCTATAAGCTGCGCAATATAAGGTGTAGCAAAGAAGAAATCGAGAGACGCATATGAGATGTCTGTCTCCTTATTGCACTCTGCGGCGGAGCCACTAGCGCCAATTCTTGCGCGTCTTTTTAACAAGTGTATCAAGGAAGGCAGGTATCCTGCTGCACTTAAATATGTGAAGGTCTCACCTTTATATAAAGGTAAAGGAAAGCAAGAAGACATAAATAGCTATAGACCTGTATCCATCATTCCCGTTATAGCGAAAATCTTTGAGTTTGGTTTGAGCTCCAGGCTTACGGAATATCTTGCTGGTTATGAGGTATTGAGCGACAGGCAATACGCTTATCGGAGCGGAAGGTCCACTACTTCGTTAGCGAAAGAAGTCGTGAGACGAATTCTCGAGGCTCGTGAGGGCTCGCTTCAGGTCGCAGTGATTTTCTGCGACCTCTCAAAAGCCTTCGACGGGGCCGATCACGACGTCATAGCGGCTAAAATGGAGCACCATGGAATCATGAACTCCGAACTGAGCATGCTCACAGATTTCACATCTGGTCGATGCCAGATAGTTGTTGGGGATGGTGGAGCGGCCAAGTCGGAGCCTCTGAGAACTGTTATAGGTGTAGCGCAGGGCTCATCCCTCTCCAATATCATGTTCTCCCTCCTCCTCAATGATCTGCCAGATAGTGTCCGTGACGGCCACGTCTTGATGTATGCGGATGACGTCGCAGCTATAGTCACTGCTCCAACTATAGATCAACTGGAGCAGAAGCTAAACGAGGTTGCGGGTGATCTGCACGCGTGGTTTGAAGTAAACGGGATGATGCTGAACACCAGCAAGACCCAATTTATACATTTTAAATTGACAGGCCGCCCATACAGACCTCTAAGTGTCAGAATAGGCAGTGTTGATATGGCCCAGGTCAAATCAACTACATTTTTAGGTTTTCAGCTGGATAGTGCTCTAACATGGGAGGAACACATAGACCAATTGTGTGGAAAAGTGGGCGCTGCTTGTTTTGCGCTGTGGCGAGTATCTGCAATCCTGCCGTACCCCATGGTCCGGCAATGCTATTTCGCGTCTGTGCAGTCGCAAATCCAATACGGCATCGAGCTCTGGGGGCGCGCTGCCGACTGGGAGCGCGTCTTCAGAATGCAAAAACGTGCCGTGCGAGCGATAGCGCGAGTGTCTCATGACACGCCCGCGCTTCCGTATTTCCGGTCCATGGGGATACTGACTGTGCCGAGCCTCGTGTGTCTCCAGGCGGCTATGTACGCCAGAGACCATCTCGCCGAGTACTCGCACGTTGGGGACTCGCGGCCGCGCGGCGCGATCCCGCCGCGACACGCGCATCGCGTTTGCGTCGTACCTCACCGGCTCTCTAAAATGGCCAAGTTGGTGCATGTTACCGCTCCCGAAGTTTATAATCGGATCCCGCTTGATATCAGAGACGCTCCTTCTAGGGAATCATTTAAACAAAAACTAAAGAAGTGGCTTGTTGAAAAGGCATTCTACAGTTTTGACGAAATTAATAAGATTAAAATTATATAATTGTGCTATTAAACACATAAGTGTGTTTTACATTTTGTATTTATTGCTGTATTGTTAATATTGTTATTCTTTATTTTGATTATTTTTTGTGACATGTAATATTATTATGAATAAATGACTATGACTATGACTATGACTATCCAATCCTGACTGAAGCTCACATAAAGCCGCACGTTGAATGACTATTACGCAGCTTGCAGCTAACTTTTCATCCGCCAACTTGTGTGACGCAACCTTTATTGATCATAAAGAGATCAATTTCATTATAATTGTATTGTAATTGTAATTATAAATGAACATTAAACTTTATCAAGCAGTGAATAACTATAAGTTTTTTTTTCATGGGTGACATTTCTAGAGATGAGAAGCATACTTGTAATTTAGACTTATAATCGATACTTGTAACTTGTAACTACCCTTGTAGTTAATACGGCATGTTTATAAAACACTTGTAACTGGTAACTTGTAGTTACTGATACTTGTAACTTGTAAATTGTAGGCTTGTACTTGTAGCTTTATAAAATAGGGCCCTGCTGTCAATAATCTCATCAGAGCCAATTAAATTATCCAACCAAGTTTCACTAAGACATACCTATTACATCATAATTTTGACATAAAACTGAGTTGTATATTTCATTTACTTTTGTCCTTGAACCACGTATGTTTTGGTAATCTATATTAATAATTTCGTCAAGGGTTACGGTAGACTCGATTGAAACTTTATCTCAATGATGAAACTTAAAAAAATAATGATTTCGAGTCGACAACATATATGCGGAAAATTCGGATTATCGAGTATTTTAATAAATTATAACGGTGCTGACAAACAAAAACACGGTGTCCATTTTTTTTTTTTTCTTCTTTCCCCATTTGGGGCATTTGGCTTCGCGCGATCGGCGCATTTGCCATATTCAAGTTCAAATGGATGACGGAATTATTTTTTATTTACAAGGTAGGGAAACGAAACACGAAAAATATACAAGCAAAATTATAAAACAGATCAGTAGAGTGGGTTATGAAAATGATATGAAAACTTACAACTAATATTCACAACAATAGATACAGTATATACAAAAATTACAATTTTAGATTATTAGAAATAATAAAACAGCTCAAAGAATGATAGATATAAAAAGAATTAGTACATAGAAGAGAATTTATATTAATAGGCAATGGAACGTGTAACGATAGTAGGTCATTATAGAAGGAAGAATGGTCATATAGAGGACATGAGAAAAAAATATGATCAAGATCGCCATAGTCACCACACTCGCACTGTGGGTTATCAATAATATTAAATCTAGCAAGATGTGCAGGGCAAGTAGTATGACCAAGGCGCATCCTTATCAGTACGGAAGTTGAGAGTTTATTGAGATTCATAACAGAGAACCATGGTTTGCTAGGAATACCTGATTGTATACTAGCATAGCTTTTGCCTTTTCTTGTACTAGTGTTTGCCCAAACCGCTGACCAGGATTCCCTGAGGTGCAGCCTGGGCAGGGCAAGCAGGTCATGACAATAATTTATGTATGGGAAAACGTCACCACTCTCCACAGCCTCATTGGCAAGTCCATCCACTTTTTCATTACCAGTTATACCACAATGGCTAGGGATCCAAATAAAGTTAAGAATTAAATTGTTAAGATTGCAAGTGTATAGTTTCTCCCTTGCTTCAATGATAAGAGGAAAATTTGATTTACATTTAAAAGGAGACCTTGAGAGAGCTTGTAAGGCACTTTTGGAATCACTAATAATGAGGCTATTTTTAAGTTTAAATAAAAGTACATACTCTATAGCTTTAACGATGCCAAGACATTCACCCGTGAACACTGATGTTTCTGGGGGACATTTGATTTTTTGTACGATATTATACTGTGAGTGGTAAACACCCACACCTACACATTTATTTGGCGAATGTTTGGAAGCGTCCGTATAAATATGATTCCAATTGGGCCATTTATCGTTCACAGTAAATTTAAAATATGCATTTGCATTTCGTTTTTCTATTTCTAAGTCAAAGTGGATTATTGGTGATTGTAATAAGGATTCATAGTTACAGGTAAACATGCTAAGTGTATGAGATCGATGTATTGGGGAGTGTAGTGCAATAAACTTGTTATAACTCTGCACTAAGCAAGGAATAGATTTATGTTTCCAATATTGTGCAGACACTGTCAAATCAGAGAGAACCCTGAGTTTCGAAATAAGTGGACTGTTAGAAAATTGTAAGTCGCGGTAAAAAAGACGATCGGAAAGAAATTGTCGTCTTAAATAAAGAGGCGGTTCGCAACATTCCACCTGTAATGCATTTATTGGACTAGATTTCATAGCACCTGTGATAATCCTCATTGCTTTTGATTGGATGTCATCCAGTTTTTTAAGGCCAGCTACACTACATGGCCCCAGTAAGAAAGTCCCATAATCAAGAACACTTCGAATCAGAGCGTTGTAGAGGAGCTTCAAAGAAACGGGATGCGCACCCCACCAAACACCTGTCAGACATCGTAGTAAGTTTAGAAGTTTTTCACACTTAGTTGCAATATAGGTACAATGTGGTAAGCCCGTAAGTTTTGAGTCTAGATATATGCCCAAAAATTTCACTTCGTTGACTGTTGGAATTAAGTTGTTATCATAATGAACAAAAACTAAGGGTGGAATACGCTGACGAGTAAATAAAACTGCGGAACTCTTAAGTGGCGAGACACTTAAGCCGTTCTTAGATACCCAAACTTTGAGATAGTTTAGCGACATCGATATTTGGCTACACATATCATCGATCGATTTACCAGTTACATAAAGTACAAGATCGTCGGCATATTGTAAAATATTAGCTGTTCCATAGAGTGACGGTTCCAGATCGGATGAATAAAAATTGAACAAAATAGGGCTGTTCACTGATCCTTGAGGCAGACCCTTCCATAAAAGTCTGCTTTGGTCTCTTGCATGGTCTAACTTAATTATTCTACCAGCTAGAAGATTAATTATGAAGCATGTTAGGATTTCAGGGACTTGTTCTTTGCAAAGTTTTGTTTGAAGGATGTCAAGGAGAACATTGTCATAAGCTGATTCTAGGTCTATAAATACAGCTAATACTGATTCATCTCGTGAAAACGCTATTCTAATGTCAGTGAGAAGTGTACCCACACTATCCAATGTACTTCTGCCTTTTCTGAAACCAAATTGAGTTTCAGAAAGAATTCCTCGATTTTCGATAATCCATTCCAAGCGATTTTTAACCAGGTTTTCGGCGACTTTAGCTATTACAGAGGATAAAGCAATTGGTCGATATGATGATGCCTCAGATGGATTTTTCCCTGGTTTGATTATAGGTAACACTACTTGTGACTTCCAAGAAGTAGGGATATTTCCTGTCAACATCGCGGTGTTTATTACCTCTAGGTAATATTCGAGGGAAGATTCAGATAGGTTAGCAATAAACGAATATGGTATACCATCTTCGCCTGGTGCAGAATCTTTCACAGTTGCTATTACCGCTTGTAATTCTTGCATAGAAAAGAGAGAATCAAAAATACTGCGATTCCTTATAGAAGGAACTAACCTAACTGCAATTTCCTGTGGTGGTACTGAAGGAGGAGCTAATCTATCTAAGAATTGGTGTGTCAAATTTGGTGGTAAAGTAGTCCAAGAGGTTGCAGCTACACCACATCTAAATCTTTTGATATTACGCCACACGACAGACGCACTTATATTCGGAGAAATCGAGAGACAAAATTTTTTCCATCCTAAAAATCTTTTCTCCTTAAGTAATTTACGCGTTGAGTTTAAAACGTCGCTTAAGCCTTGAAAATTATCATCAGTCATTTCACTATTATAGCATTTCTCAAATTCTTTTCTTTTCTTAACTGCCTCAGTACACTCCTTATCCCACCAGGGTGGGGAAGGAATTCGGCCGGTTGCTGAGTTTTTATGAGGAAATGTCTCATGTGCAGCTTCTAACAAAGCATTACTAAATGCGTTCGAGCAATCCATAACTCCACGAGAAATTTCAGGTAGATTTGTGACCTTATTTTCTACCTTACTTTTAAACTTAGACCATAATGTATTATCACTAAGATTAAATTGTAAACGTGGTTTTCGGGGAGGATTACGTTGCCAAGCCTTTGGAAGGGTGATAAGTATAGGAAAATGATCACTATCAAAGGTAGAAGTCAATGCTTCCCATGTTGTGGATGAAGCTAGCTTTGGAGAACATATAGAAAGATCTATAGCACTGGTTATTTCGTGCGGAGCTGTGCGCCGAGTTCGGGAGCCGGTGTTTAATACACAAAGTTCGTGTGTATCGATTACATCTAATAGTTTTTCCCCATAGAAAGAATTAATGGAAGATCCCCAGGAGATATGATGGCAATTGAAATCTCCTAAGATAAAGAAAGGTTTAGGAAGAAGAGATAGAAGATTTTGGAAATGTTCAAAAGCAATTAAACGAGGAGAGTGGAGATAGATAGAAACAACACAAATATTACCTACTTGAGCTGCTACTACAGAAAAATTATCATAAGAAGGAAGAGAGATAGGAGTATGAGAGATGTTATTTCTGATAATCAAGGCAGCACCACCGTAACTATCAGTCCTATCATCTCTCAAAACGGAAAATCCGCGAATTTTGAAAACGGAGCCCGGCTTTAGCCAGGTCTCCGAAAGTGCTAATAAACAAGGATCATACTTGTTTATTAGATAGATAATTTCCCACTTTTTATGAACTGCGCTTCGGCAGTTCCATTGTATTACTTTTTGAAAGACCGCCATCATAAATGGCATTATTAGAATTACTAAACATTTCGATTATAGGGGCGACGTCGGACGGTATTTTAATGTTATTATGAGCAATTAATTTAATCAATAAATCGATGATGTCCGATGAAGACATGGTTAAGGGATTAGTATGTTTCTTTAAGAGGCCACAACCATCACGTGGGGTAGGTATTTTGTAATCATCAATAACTTTTTGATGAGCTGACTGATCATAACCTGGTTTTGGTTTAGAAATCGGTCGACGGTTTGTAAAGACTGTCTTTTTATATGAAGTTAGAAGAGGTTGTCGGCTATCTAGCATCTTTGTTTGAACAGAGCTATTAAAAACAGGTTTGACAACATCGGCATATGATTTTAACGCTGGAAGAATTAATTTCGCAGCCTCACCGTAAGAAATATTATTCTCTGCCATAGATATTTTTATTTGTTTTTGACGGGAAAACTCCGGACACGATTTATCGGTCGCAAAATGCGCTCCTGAACATAGGAAACATGACATATTTTCTTCTTCTGAAACACAATTTTCCCCAGAATGTTCTTGGCCACATTTGTAGCATCGAGGCTTAGATCGACACTGCAGCTTTGTGTGTCCGTAACGACAGCAGTTGTAACATTGAATAGTGGGATACGTGTAGAGCTCAACTGGTAATGCATTATAGCACATAAATATTCTGCTAGGTAGTATTTGCCCATCGAAGGTAACAACAATGCTTTGCGTTGGCTTCCATACCGGAGCGCCATCTACAATAGTTTTGTAATTAATTCTCCGCACTTTAAGGATTTTACCGCATCCGTCTGGAACTGTCACATTTTCGATCACCTCTTCTGGTGACCATTCCGCTGGTACACCTCGTACCAAGCCCATCCGTGTCACGTTGTATGACGGAATAAAGGCTTTCAGATTGTCAGAAGTCAAAGTGCTACTAGAGATGAAAGAGTTGGCATCGCTAAAGTCAGAGAATGCTAATGAGATTCTATTGCGACCAATTTTCTTTACTGAGCCATTTATGATATTCTGGAATGAATTCCGTTTCAGGAACTTACCAAAAGTGACCGGGTGGAGAGTCGTTCCGTCATTCAATTCCTGGGTTACATGTTGTACGTGTACCATGTACGGCGCGGTATCAGTATGCTGGTAAAGAGTCCTCGCTAGAGTCGCTGGAGGTTGGCTGTTAGGAATAACAATGTCAATTTTATTTTTTTTTGTCAATTTATTCTCATGGTGCGAATCACTGTCTTCCTTAGGCGATAGTGAGGGATCACTACAAATACAGCCCATTTTGCCGTCAACGGTTTGAGCATGCTTCCTCTTTTTCTTATTACAATGTTTACATATTTTATGAAGGCGGGATCTTTTGAGCCCAGACCGTTGACTAGCTGAGCAATCTGTGTCCATGCCTGATTCGTTTGAGGTGATATTTCCATGATTGCTGATAGTTACAAAATTATTAGCCGGAGGGACCATTAGGCCTCCTCCGGGGTCAGGCGGTTCAGCCATTGAAAAGAGGATAAAAACTTACCGGACTCCGGAAAAAATGCTCTTAATCTAAAATATATACAATAAATACAAGTTTTCTAAATACTATAATACTCTACTGATAGTTATTTACAAAAAACAAATAAAATTAATTTCGAATGGAAAAAATACGCCCGCCTAAACCGACGTTTCCCCCACGGTGTCCATATTGACACCGGATGACGGCTGAGGCTGACATAACTTGAGAAGTGTTGCCAACACCACAAATAAAGAATCTGCTAAAATGGTGTTAAAATTGTGACAAAATAATGCTATATATACATGCTAAAAATTGTGATAACATTTTTCAATATGAAATGAAACGTAACATAATTATAAAATTATTATTAATTAACAAAATATGTGTTTTAATCGACTATGGCCTATTATTATGTTATCAAATAAAATGTAAGTATCTTGGTCTTCATCGTCCACTAATGAGCTTGAAGACGAGGTTGAGTCATTGCTCAGACTGTATAACTCCCCTTGGTACCTACAGAGCGTAGTGCGTTCTCTGGAACTGCGTAAGACTAGCAGCATTTCCTTGCCCTTTTTAAGTCGAATCTTCTTATAAGTATAAAATAGCATTTAAAGTTTTTACCGACAAACAATTGCGTAGCATAATTTTTAATACATTCATTTGACTAAAAGAAACCCGTTCAATTTCGTCATTTGAAAGTGGTAGCGTTAAAAACGATATTGCTGACATAGATCTGCAATTCTGCATGTAATTATAATGGTAAAAAACTTATTGTACAATTATTTTACATGCTAAAAATATGACGTATGCTAAATTGCAAATAAACATGCTAAACAAGATGAAAATATGCTAAATTTAGCATAAAAATGCTAAATTGGCATCACTGATCTTGAGCAGTTAAGTCTTTTATGTTTTGGCGTCGCATTGTGGTGCATTTGCCAGTGTCAAGTATTAAGTTTTAATAATTTTTGATAATATTGTATCAAAACAGTCACTGTCGTAGTCACGTTAAGGTCCAACCTTTGGTTAGTACCACAGATATCTAATATACTAGGTTAGTACCTAAACGAAGGTTAGGTACCTTCTTAATGTTTTCAATGATCCGAAACATAAAATAGGACAGGAGTGTAGGCTATTAATTTTGTGTATGTAGTAATCAGACTCCACTGAAGAAGCAAAGGATACGGGCTACATAAAGTACATCATAATATATCACCAACCGGCCTTATTGGAAATCTATGAGCCTTATGTCCAGCTGTGGACGTCCTACGGCTGATAGATAGATAGATAATCATAGAAAATATAATACTTGCCATACCTAATCTTTAAAGTTGACGTTGCCTTTCTTTTCGTTTTATCAGAATGTATAGATACATTTTCAGTACGTATTCATTGAGTTTTGAGCAATTACTTTGGTATATTGTTTACACCCATCATTCCGAAATTACCTATTTTTTAAAATGTATGTCTTTCATATTTGTTTTGCTTGACCTTCATCATTTTGTTATCAGCCTAATCTCTTTGCCATGGATGAAGGATAAGTTTCCACTCAGAGCGAAGCGATCCTTTCTTCATCTATGCTCCTTCCATATGGTAATCATTGTCATGATTGTAAAAAATTGATGCAGCAAAGAGCTCTTCGTAAAGATGGTGATCAAGTAAAATTATGATGAGTGTGTGTATTATAAGTCATATTTCACCCGAGCGAAGCCGGGTTGTCATCTAGTAAATAGATAAAGCCATTAAGGACTCTACCCAGGACATATGATTCAATTATACTTAAGATGTGCCAATAGATATACTACCTACTAAAAGAATAAAAAAAATTTACAAAAGCTTTAAATTGAATTATCACAAAAAATAAAAAATCCTTGAATATAAAATTTATGCTGAGACTAATACACACAAATTATGAACAAAACTTATTTAATGAGATCTAAACTGCTCAAATTTTTGATGAGAATGTATTGAGAAGCAGTGTCCTTTCTGACATAAATGCGACCATTACGCACCCACACAAACTTGTAAGACGCATTTCTCGCTCTTATTCTTGCCTTAGCATGTAGAGCTTTGTTGCGCGGTGAGAGATGTTCTGATAAATAGACAGGTATTCTGTCACCTGAATATCCTAGCAACTTAGTGTTAAGCTTGTTTTTAGGATGAGTCTTGTTGTACTTGTGCACTGCAGAGTAAAATTCATCACGACGACCGATGTTCTTGAATTTCACAATTATCGTACGTGGCAGCTTGCTTTCCTTGTTTTGTTTAGCAACTCTCGTGCAATTGACAATATCTTCCGGGTCCAGCTTGCAGTTCATAACATTTGCACATTGTTGCAGGATGCTGGCAATATTTTCAGAACGGTGAGGAACGCCGCGTGAATTTCTAAATTGTTCGCGCGCAGATGCTGCTCGATGTTGTTCAGCCTATCAGACAGTTCCTCAACAGTAGTACGTAGAGCACAATTCTCGGCCCTGAGTTGACTGTTAACGGTGCTAAGTGCATCAATAGATTTCTTCATCTCTTTTTGAGTGTCGCTAAGATGCAGTACCGACTTGTGAAGTTCTTTTAATCACTGGATATCGGTACCTACTATTCGGTTGGAGCTCCGTCTTCAGGACAGTTGCTAACAACGACGGCAACTCAAGCTTGACGGCGGTCAGTAGTTGGTCCTTAATAGCTGAAATCATGTCGTCATCAAGCGACATCACTGTGGAAACCGCTGAAGGCTTGATAGTTTTAGTGAAGCTTTTTTCGGACGATGTGAAACTACTGGTGGCGCCCTCAGCCCTAGCGCCACACCTGATTTTATTTTCAAATCTAACCTTCACTAACAAAACATCGAAAAAATTTCGAGCTTATTAATGCTCAAAAAGGGTCACTAGGCATGTTGTTCTTCAGCCAGGTGGTAGGTTTTGCTTAAATCGTCGTCATATATTTGAATTTTCATGCTTGTTACTACTTTTTAATATTTTATATCACGGGAATGCACTCACGTATATTTTTCATAGTCATTACATAGTTTGATCGCTTTCGGCGATCTTTCTCAAGTCGAGTGCTATCAATTTTACTATACTACTCCGCTCTACTTGGAAGCGGCTTGCATCCAGCGCGATCCTGTTGTCCTGATAAGGTCATCTGTCCAGTTTCCACCTTGTGGACCGGGTGGGCATCCTACGCTGCGCTTGCCGGTACGTGGTTTCCACTCGAGAACTTTCGACCCCATCGGTTCATCAGTCCTCGCGGACCCGTCTCGCAAAGCATTACTTGGTTCATCCATCCATCAGCCGTAGGACGACCACTGATGGACATAGGTCTTGCTGGCATAGGAAGGTTGGAAGCGCCTGCATCCAGCGGGTTCCTGCGGGCTTCATTATAGGCGTCAGTCCATCTAGTCGGTGGAAATCCTGCCCTGCACTTGCTTCGCTTCTTGCTCCATTCGAGAACTTACTTCGCTTGGTCGGTAAAACAGTGCAGTTTTCTGTAAATCTGTAACCTTTCAATATCATTGTTTGCCGTTTCAGCGGAAGCGCGAAGATCAACATTCCCGGCGCGTTTGTTTTACGTTCTTCAGCGGTTTCTCAAAGATGTTTTGATTAGCTGCCAGCGCCACGTCAGGAGCGTTCACTTGAATTCCAAAACACGCCTTTGTCGCAGTTAATCTTCAGTTATAAAAATTATCATCTTTTTAGCCGTTCGACTTCAATTCATTGTTGGACATAGCCACATCGGTACCTAGGAAGTAGCTCCGGCGAATTGATCAGACTTTTTTTCAGAAATAGAAAAGATACCTAGTTTTTTAGGGTTCCGAACCTCAAACGGAAAAAACGGAACCCTTAGGGCGCTTTTAGTGTCACGCGGATTTGCTCACGCACGCGGGATTGGCCCGCATGCGTAGCATCCGCAAAGAACAATTTCATATAGGTATCTATTGTAAAGCGTGATATACGCACGCGGGACGCGGGACGCTGTGCGGGGCGTCACCCCGGTGCGGGGTATCCGCATGCGTAAGCGCTGCCTACAACTTCAGTGCCCATTTTAGAGTCGAACGGGGCGCACGCGCCGTATTGTACTACCGAAATGAAAATCGATACAGAGCGAGTAATCATTGAAGTTCATCTGCGGCCCGTTTTGTGGGATAAACGCAATGAATTATACAAAAACAGGGACGCGAG
This sequence comes from Hypomecis punctinalis, assembly GCA_949316475.1. NCBI lineage: Eukaryota > Metazoa > Arthropoda > Insecta > Lepidoptera > Geometridae > Hypomecis > Hypomecis punctinalis. The sequence continues at coordinate 27,162,694 of OX438795.1, forward strand.
AGAGGCTGCATGGAGAGATATTTTGAAGGAATTGGCACCTAACTACGAAAATTTGAGCGAAGAGGAAAGAAAAGAGGCGGGTATGTGTTTGGTTCATTATTTTATTTATACAAGCATCATTACTTTATTAAGCATTATTTAATTCACAAATAACATCAAAAACCTTCTAAAACCTTTTGAGTTTAGTTAATTAATTATATATCGGTGTTGCCAGGAGACTTTTCCTTCATTGATAAAGTAATCTGCAAATATATCTCTGATATTACTTGCCGACGTATTACTACTTTCAGTCTGCTGCCTGGGTAGTGGTCCCGTAAAACCATTTGTGACAAATGTATGGCTGACCATGTATCCATCCCGTTTCCTTATGAAATTGTGAAGTACACATGCCGTCTTGACTATTAATTGTGCTAGATCTAACTTGACAGTCATGGATCTGTGAAATATTCTAAATTTATTTGACATAATTCCAAAAGTGCATTCTATGTACCTTCTAGCTCTGGACAGACGGTAATTAAATATTTTCTTTTTGTAAGGTAAATTATCACGAGCATAAGGCCGCATCACATGTGATGATAAACCAAATGCCTCGTCTCCCACTATCACGAACGGCAACTTTGCTCTTACACTAGATGGATAAGCTACTTCGGGGCAAATAATAGGCAACTCTTGCGGGTCAGGGATACCCAACGTGTTACTTTCCAGTTTCGTATACAATTGACTCCTTCTAAAGATGGTTGAATCGGCGTTACTTCCACTGGTACCGACATTAATATATGTAAAATTATAATCAGCATCACACATTGCGAGGAGCACTACAGAATAATATTTCTTATAATTAAAATATAGTGATCCACTGTGCGGCGGTCGAATCACTCTTATATGTTTTCCATCAATAGCACCCAAGCAATTAGGAAAATTTGTATATGTGAGAAATCCCTCTGCGATTTCTTTCCATTTGATCCCATTAAGCTGTGGAATACATTCAGACTTTAGTTCAATCCATATTATGTAACAAACTTGTCTTACTATTTCGCTAATTGTTGCAATTCCAATCACGTAGGAATAGTGTAGATCAGTGAATGTATTACCAGTTGCCAAATATCTGAAAACAAAAACAATATATTAATAATATTATTATGATAATATAATATATTAATAATGCTGACATCAGACATAAGACGGCATGCACCGCTCGAATTTTACTTCAGAAGAAAAATAAATACCCTTAAGGTGAAAGGGCACGGAAGTAGCTAGCGCTAGAAGTTTTTAATTCGTTTTAACTACAGTACTGTAGCTACGTTAGATTTCTATCATTTGCCGAAAATTTTATCATAGGGGGGTATTTATGCAGTTATGATTTCATATGAAATGTTCGAAGTATAGTTATGTATCTCATATCTGCTAAAAGTGGCCACTTTTAGCAGATTTGAGATACATAACTGTGCTGTAAATATTTTATAAGAAATCTCCTCTGTATAAATTAACCCCTATGGTAAAATTTCCGACAAATGAAAGGAATCTAATGAAGCTAATTTTTGTTAAAACAAATTAAAAACTTACAGCGCTAGTGACTTCCGGAAGTTTTCACCTTAATATTGATGATGGCAAATTTTATTGGTACTGGTTTTGGGTAACTTGATCTGAAACTGTGTGTACTTTTGCCAACTACTTATTATATTTTGTCATTTCAGACAAGAAAATACAACAACGCTGGCGAACAGCAAGGGACACTTACCAGAAAGACAAGATATCTGAAAAAAATCAGCCATCCGGCTCTGGGAGTAAGAAGAAGAAGAAATATTCTTACTATGACATTTTGACTTTCTTAGACAGTACAACGGAAACTGCCGGAGAAGAGTCACTCTGTGAAGAAATGTCTGAACAAAGTAATTTAGAAACACCTAATGAGTCCACGCAACTAGGTACTTCACGTCAAGAAAGTTCTCAACTAACATCACAACGTAATTTAGAAACACGTAATGAGTCCACGCAACCAGGTACTTCACGTCAAGAAAGTTCTCACCCAACATTAAAACAAAAACAAGTAAAATCTAAAAAGCAAGCACCATCCGAATTTGAGGCACAGTTATTAGAATGCTTAAAGTCTAATCAACTGGAGCTGGAAAGTGAGGATTTGGCTTTCTTTCAGTCTCTGCAGCCTTCATTAAAAAGATTCACTAGATATCAAAAACTAATGTTCAGAACAAAAGTGTTAAATATAGTTATGGAAATGGAAAGTCAAACACAACCTGCATACTACAGCCCCATACCTACAACAAGTTCTAGTGCTTTTACTGAGCTTGACAGTTTGTCACCGATAAATCAAGATTACCAAACCAATAGTATAATCCAGGATACTTCCAGTCTTAACGACAATGCTATTAGTTCTGCTGCAGTGAATGACAATGAAACTCTTATTTCGACTGAAAGTCGCCTGTTTAATATCACGTCTTATGACATAATTTATAACCCAGCAACAACATCATCTACTGGCGAAAGTAATGTCAACGCTCAGGATACAAATTTACAAAGAAATGAATGATGTAAAATTTGATTTTTAATTTATGAATAAAACTCTTTTTATTAAAATGAGTACGATTAACTTTTTTTCTCCAGTTTCTCTCTAATTGTTTGTTTATTCATATGAGTGCGGTTGTACACACGGCACAGATCAAGTTACTCAAATCCAGTATAAGCGGGACTCCGACGGGTTACCTAAGTATGATAATGCGCAAGGTGCGAGTTCCATTTATACTGGTTTTGGGTAACTTGATCTGTGGCCATGTGTACTTTATCAGATAAAAAAAGGATTGTGTATGTAGTTGAAATCCCAAACCAATTAAGAAATTTTTTTGACTTCAAATTACTGTCATGTGCAAACCTATAACTTTTATATATAATTTTATAAGTCGCGTGTGATGAAAGTTAGGAATGATTCCACTTTAAAGGCGACATTTTATGAGTGAAATAATCTGATTTTATGAAATTTCAACAATTAATAACCAATGACGCATTACTTTACGATATTTCAAACAAACAATCATTATTATACCGTTTATTTAGACTGGATAATTACTAGAACATGTGTTGTATGATGTTGACCACGATGGTCAACTACTGAAAATATCATTGATTTGATTTTTCTGTTTAACATTTTTGCAGTTGACCAGAGTACATGACCATATTTTTTTTGCACATGTAAATTTACACATGACAGTAATTTGAAATCAAAAAAGTCCTTTACTGGTTTGGGATTGGTAACGTTTATCCTACCTGTTCAAATCCCTTTCCACTAAATCATAGCAAGAAATTAAATATTTAAAATTTAAAACTTACCTTAATGTAATAGCGAGCCTCTCAATCGGTTGTATTGTAATCCTTCGTAAACTGCTTTTTTGTAGCTTATTCTCAATTTTACACAACAGTTCATCAAAAGAACGAATGGACATTCGAAAGTAATTTTTAAATTTACGTTCACTATTTTGTAGTTTTCCAAAATGTGTAACAAACGCCCCAGCAAGAAGCCTATTTTCAAGAAAGGGATCAACATGTACTCTTGTCTTCTTGTTTCGTCGTTTGTAAAGTATGTAAGCGACACATATTCTTCTGACATTGATCATTTTTGAACACGTCTATACCGTTACGCAGCCCGTAGAAAACTGAAACTCATGCTGCGTATGATCCGCAGCGTGAAATTTTACGCATGCGGGCCAATCCCGCGTGCGTGAGCAAATCCGCGTGACACTAAAAGCGCCCTTATAGCATCACTTTGTTGTCCCGTGTCCGTCTGTGTGTATTTCAAGACTCTTTATCTCTGGAACGCGTAAAGATATCGAGTTGAAATTTAAACTGTATACGTATATCTATGGTTTCTTGCTGTTGTGTAAAAGAATAACTTCTCAGTTATCGTTTTAAAAAGTTAGAGCCGTTTATATCGTAAAAAACCGCATATTTCGACACTCACAAAAATCAAAACCTACAGGGTACTTCCCGTTGACATAGAACTATGAAATTTGGCGAGAAGCATTGTCTCAGAGTACACATATAGGAATAAATCGAAAAATCAAAAATTAACTGTACATTTTTATTTAAATCACAAAAAAATAGGGCCTCAAAATTCACAAAATATGGGTTCAAAATTCAAAGTTCATATAAAAGAACTTGATTAGCACATGCTAAAACAGGTTTTTAATTATTTTAACAATGTGTAATTTTCGATGTATGACGAGAAAAGTGAAAAAAAGAAACTTTTTTGTCCATGGTTATATGTAGTATAGAGATTTTAACAACTTACTTCCCAATGTTGTGAAATTTTCTGGATTTGTACTAAACCCTCGATGTGCGAGCCTGACTCGCACTTGTCCGGTTTTTTTTATAGAATTGCGTTTCACTACATATTGCCTGATTTCAAACAAATATATGCAGTCGAGGGTGTAGCACGGTTACCTGTGTTTAAGTATTTATAAATACATATATTAACACTGGTATTGCACTATCCATCCGGGTAATATCTCGATTTTTAATCGTCATAAATCGTATCGAATCATACAAATAAGCCTACTTTACTACGTTTGGGCCAAAAATTAAAAATAAAATCTAAATAAGGACCGCACCACACCGCGCCGGGTCCAAGCCGCTTCCAATCGGTTTTATTGAAGATCCGTAGGGTAGGGCTATGTCCAGCCGTGGACGTCCTATATCTGATGGTTGGATGCAATATTAGAAAGAAATGCCTTCTTTGTAAAATAACATCAATTTATTTTATAAGCCACAAGCTATTTACATTTTGGACATTGAAGTACCCATAATAAGTCATATACATGAGTCATCAATACTATTATTTCAATAACTTCCCCACGTGTATGAAGACCACAAACTAAATCGGTCAAACGCTTTACCGGAATACAAATAGTCAGTTCATTAATTTTATGAGTAATGTATATGAATTTTAAAGGAAATATAAATAAGTTTGAAATCGGAAACAAGAAATGCCTTAAAATCTTTTACATGTATAATTAATTAGTTACCAGAAATTGAAGAAATGTCTTGCATTGTTTGGTAGAGCTAAGGAATGTTTCGAGCAGGTATATAACAATGTAAGTAGATATAATTATTGTACAAGGTGTGGCTTTGTAAAGTACAGGGACTTGTAAAGGATATATATTCATCATAATAAATAACTTTTAGTACGGGGCCAACTTCGAAACCGCAACAAAAAAAAAACAACTGTTCTATAAAGTTCTTAGTGCTTGGAAGCTTGGAACTACAGAACAGTAGCGCAGGATCTCTCAAAACCGGTTTTTTTTTAACTGTAGAAACCAATGATAGCTACCTAGATAAACAAAATCTTGTCCATGCCAGATATTATAAATTACACATTTTACAGAAGGCCTAATTTCTATAACAACTAGCGATCTTATTCCTTCATCATGATCTTCACCGGCTCTACCAAAAGCTTATCTCTTTCAGGCATCTACTAGTACAAGAAGAAATTCCTAAAGCCTGAAGCAGCCACAGTAGCAAAACAAACGAGCCCTCACCACTTCTCCTTCAAAAGAAAGACCACTGACTGACAGTCACCGAGGCACGCGCGCGGCGAAACCACGTCCATACAAAACTAAACCAAACCGGTCCGCAGTTACTAACAAAATAAATAATTAAACGGGATTCCTTCGAAGAAAGCTGTGACCAGTGTATTTTGATGTTGTGCTGAGGATCTGAGCAAAGGAATATGCACGTGAGTACGAATACGGTTTTTATTTTCGCACGCGAGTTTCTAATTTGAAAGTTAGCTAGTAACACTTTTGTTGTTAGTCTGTTGCTTTTTTTTATTGAAGGGTAGGGACAAAGGAAGTTGACTGCCTATAGATTGTAGCGTTTTGGTTTGTAGACTAGAAATCTAGGTCAGTAATATGAGCTTATCTAGCTGCTATAAAGCTATCTATTCCTAAGTCAATTCTGATTTCCGTATCTAAGTGAAACTTGCCTTTGTTGCTGTTTTAGTCTTCAGCAAGAAACAAGGAACTGTCAGTGTTCAAATTGATAGACTGTTATAAAATTGCTGCCTTTAATTTTTTTGTAATAAATACTAGAATTACCTACTTGACTATGAAGCGTTACGGTCTGTAATCTGTATTGCTGCATCACACGAATCTATACAGAATATTATAACATATCAAGAGGCGACGATCTCTTTAAATAAAATCTAGACTCTACCTACAGATTTTTGGATTTAATTAATATTCAATGGAAGAAGCTACTAAATGTCTAAAATTAAAAGCCTTATGTAGTTGAAAAAAATTAAATCTCTACCTAAAAGCGCTTACTTTTAGATATCTATTATCTGTATATGATCAGCTGATTTCTACTTCTTGCTAAATTAAATATTAAAAATAGGTACTTGAGACATATTTTCTCTTTGCTATCAGATGTATCGAGTTTCAAATAAAATTATATCTTGATTTCATCTGTTATTTAAAATTTTACTTTTCACGGCTTTCGATTGCAGTCCTTAGCTCTTTGGCTACTGCATCCATAATCCTATGCTGTTTCAGACGAAACTCGATGGCAAAATGCATTAACCACGCAAATCTGACTACCGTGCGACACCATTCTTTAAGAAAAAAGTTCTCGCTAATTACCCGAGGCACGACATTCAATTTTAAGCTCTATTTCCTCTCGGTAAACAGTATTTTCCGGTAGTTTATTGTGTGATATGGTTGACCACCATTGTGGACAATAACATTGGCTTGCTCGTGTCTACTTTCACACGCCAATTCATGAATATCGACCCGTTTCAAGGCGGTTTCGCGACTTCTATGACAGATAAGAATGTTGAATTAGTTTGAGGCTGAAGTAATTACGGAAATAGGAAATACTCACCGACGGAGTAGCTAGCTATACATTTCGCGCTTGGTAAGGAATTTAGTATCTCAGTTCTTCTGGTTTTTAGGATTCAACCGTGTTCAACGTATACTGGATATCGCTCAGTACAGAAGGGATTTCTTTTTAAGAATGATTCTGCAAAATTATCGGAGAAAACTTTATGGATGAATGCTATACGAACCTCATATGCGAGAAAAATGACGAACATGAAGAGATAAGCGTGCTACACTCTAGACCGAGTATCTGGTAGCCACCCGGCAGAAAGGGGTCAAACTCAAACCTGTCCTAAACAAAAGATAGAAAAGAAAAGGAATGGTGAAGCTTACTGAATCAAATACCTAATACCTCATCATAGATTTTCATATCTCTACATAATGCACAAGTTCAGCATAGAGTTTACTCGTAAAAAAATAACCTTATGAGAAGTTTTTGAGAATTCAAATACCTATCTTAGATCTATCTGAAATAAACATATTCGCCAACAAAAAACAACTCTATCTACCTATGGCTAATCTTTAATTATAATATCTCTTAAAATGAATTAAATGAGGATCAAAATAAATCAAATATTTTAAAGTTCCGTGATTTCCGCCATTAATTCTATGCGGATGAGTCAGAGAATTACGCATTTATCTGGAAGTGGTTTGGCTCGACGAGGACTCGTGCAGTCTCTAACACTAAGTTGTGTTTATATCACGAAATGTGAACTAAGTTCACATTTAACGAACCTTAAGTAATTACTCATTTCATGTAGATAATTTATTTTCATTAGTATAGAAGTCAATCTCGCTACCCCCAAAAAAGTAACCGCTCGTAACAAAATTGCCGGAAATATTTTTTGTAACTGGAAAGATGGGCCACGAGTATATATTATATATATATATATATATATAATTATATACTTGTACATAGCCACGAGTGGCTGATTTTGATGGGGCCCATTTTGGCCACAGCCAATCTCCACCAAATAAAAATATGAAAATATTTATTTTTTTAATTTGTCCAGTAAGGTCTCTTCAAAATAAAATTTAACAACACTAAAATAAGATCTGACGGAAACTGACATCCCATCCAATTTTATTCTCATTAGGCCCATTTATCTTGCATATACCCATAAGTAAAACTTCTTTGCTATCGAAAGCTAATTTAGATAAAATAATTGCGTTGCTTCTATCGTTGTGTTGTTGTCTAAACTAGTAAACCACTGGAGCCACTGATTCATAAACTGTGCGTCTTCGCCTAATTTGCTAAAACACGTAAATCGACCGATGCATGTGGTTTAAAATGGTAATTTTATTTCAATAACGCTTTTGGGCTATATGCATAATAGGTTGGTAATATTACTTAGTTTAACAAAATCGATCAAATTTATCATTGACATACGAACGATGCCCCACTTTTCTTACATCAAATTTTTAAAGAAAACTAAGTACCTAAGATAGATACCTACCTACATTTATGTAGGTACTTAAGTTGTCGTTAGGTAATAAAACATGTAAGTAAGTGAATTTAGCCCTAATTCCCATGATATGATATTGAATTATTCATGAAAATCACGTTTTCTTTCCGCAATGAAACCACGTATTTGTTTTACGTAACATAGGCGCGTTATGTAAAATTATCGATAAGACCTTTCACAATTTAATATAGGCACGATTTATTGGATAGCCGGTAGTGTTATACCTACGTTGTACTAGAAAGTTGGATTCTACCGCCTATCTATAGGGACTTTGCTCTCTGGAGAGTTATTGCTTACTTCGATACTAGATAGTGACTGCGACTGCATAAACAATTAAACACTTTACATTTAGATTTTCTTATAGTTTAGCGGGTTGCTTGACACCGCTGCACCACTTTAACCATCTACCTCAACGCAACAGCATGATCGTTCGCCAATATCAAAGACTTTTATAGCCAACAGCTCCTGGTGCTTTTATTCGAAGCCACTGTTTTGCTAGTTGTTTTGACAGCGGCCCAGCCAGAGCCCATACTCCGCTGGGCTGACTCGTTTATACGCTGATTGACGAAAGTGTATAAAACTCTATAAAATATGCTAGATTTCAGTCTCTACATACTATTATCGAAAAATTGATTCTGCTAGCAAGCAGTAGACAAACGCCTATAGGTACTATAGTCTAGTTGTCGTTAACATCAAATAGAATAGGTTAGCTTGTCAATTAGGTAGTACCTATAGGCAATTAAACTACCTATAGGGGTCTAATGGCCTAAAGGGAAGTTTGAAAATCAGTTTATTCCCTGTGTTACTATCAATCTTACTAATACATATAAATCTTACACGGGTAATTTATTTTTACTGTTCTAACAACTTTCAACTGCAGTGGTAACAACGGTAATTCATTTACCGTTTTTACTACTGGTAGTAAGATTGGTAGTAACACAGGGAATAAACCTGAAAATCGAATGTAAGTTTTTATCGTGAACCAATACCTATTTTGCTGATGAGTTTTAGTTGCTTTTCGATTATTCCATTAGGGCAAGAGAGGCGACAGACATCTTAAGATAAATTTATAGCCACGGTCTTACTCCATAATAGCTTAAACACTAACCCAGGTACCTATCATACTCCGCTGGGCTGACTCGTTTATACGCTGATTGACGAAAGTGTATAAAACTCTATAAAATATCCTAGATTTCAGTCTCTACATACTATTATCGAAAAATTGATTCTGCTAGCAAGCAGTAGACAAACGCCTATACTATAGTCTAGTTGTCGTTAACATCAAATAGAATAGGTTGTAGTACCTATAGGCAATTAAACTACCTATAGGGGTCTAATGGCCTAAAGGGAAGTTTGAAAATCAGTTTATTCCCTGTGTTACTATCAATCTTACTAATACATATAAATCTTACACGGGTAATTTATTTTTACTGTTCTAACAACTTTCAACTGCAGTGGTAACAACGGTAATTCATTTACCGTTTTTACTACTGGTAGTAAGATTGGTAGTAACACAGGGAATAAACCTGAAAATCGAATGTAAGTTTTTATCGTGAACCAATACCTATTTTGCTGATGAGTTTTAGTTGCTTTTCGATTATTCCATTAGGGTAAGAGAGGCGACAGACATCTTAGGATAAATTTATAGCCACGGTCTTGCTCCATAATAGCTTAAACACTAACCCAGGTACCTACCTACTCATAAAATATAGAAAATCTAAACCAACCATGAACATCAAATTCGACTCTGAAAATTAAATTATCAAAGTAAATATTCTACTATTACCTAATACATTAGTCTATTAATCTATTAATACGTTAGTAACATTATCTACCAGCACCGTACATACTAACAATTAGACCCCTTTTTCTTGTTCGTGTCGCGATACTCGGGTTGATCCAAATATCTCTATAAATGGCCGTTATGGCCTTTTCCCACTTTATTTTCTTCACCAATGCCACACCGTGAGGGGATGCATGGTACTTACGTCCTTGTTTGTATTTGAAACACCATGTTAGCGTATCTTGTGCTTGTTTTTACCATTTCCAACCAACATTACATAGCTACCTATACAAATCGCGGATCGCATCGCAATTTGCGGGCTATTCTTTCCATTAACAACTAGACTGATTAAAACGTTGAAATCGGAAGCAGTTACATTCTCGTAATGGATCGGTTAACTTACAGCGACTAAGTGGTAATAATCACTCAACGGTAAATTAATGCTACAGAAAGTTGTCTGTTAACCTTAAAAAAACGATTTATTCTGACAAGTACAATAACGAGGCAAACAAGATTGTTTATATCTGAAATTTTGTAGTTTTAGGTTCTAAGCATCGTAAAATGCTCGCAAAATAACAACAAACTTATGGGATTTTCTCTAGACGGGGGAAATATTCTAGGATATAATTTTACTTGCTATACATCTCTCGGGCCAAGCCCGGTCGTTTGATGGGCATCAGTGGAGCCGAAGCCAACACTGAGAGGCCCTTTTTAAACATCATTTAGCTATGTTGTAGGGGTGAAGGTACAAGGAGCCTATTGTGAGTAATGAATAGAAAAAATAATGGGTTATTGTGGTGAACTTCTGGGTGGTATACAAAACGAAGTGTTATTAATTTTACTCATTATTATGACTATTTTTTTACTATGGAGCCAAATCCGAAACGCGAAATAAATCAGGTGTTCTATACATTTTGTCGAGAGAACGATGAACTTATTTTTGAATGGATAAGTGTCTAGCTAGGCAAACACCCCTCATATTTACTCCTGTAAGTGTAAATTAACTTTATTTACTGTTAGGGTTGGCTATTTAACTTTCATATTTTTTTCTTATTTCTAAATTTTTGATGTTTTAAAAATTGTTCAATGTATTATTGTCTTGCATTGTAATAATTTTGTACACTAGTTAAATTTAAAAAAGTAACCTTTATTTATTAAGATTTGCAAAATGTAAATATTTTTTTTTATTTCTATATTATTGATGTTTTAATGTTTAATATACATTGTAATATTGCATAATGGTTAAATTTAAAAAAGTAACTTTTATTTGTCAAAATTTACAAAATGTACAAAAATGTACAAAATTAACCTTTTTCTTTATTATTCTTTAATTTTTAGTTTCGCTCATTTGATGTTAAATTTATTACTTTTTCTTTATTATTTTAGGAGAAGCCTTTGGCACCCGAAACACAGTTTTATACCTTGTTCGGTGTCGATGGATTCACGATAAATTTGTGATAATGTTTTCAGTTGAAATACATTTATTTCTTTATTTGTATACTAGGATTACTAGGTATAGGTACATATTTGTATTGGTTTTTAATGTGTTTGGGTTTATTTAAGTTTTTAGTTTGCTAATCACTTTTGTATCTAAATTGCAAAAAATAAATAAAAAGATATAACGAAAGAAGAAAGTTCTATCTCTTTTTTCAAGAGATATAGCAATTTCTTTTCACTTCAACAATAAGTGTGCGACAATCGAAAGTAAGTATTTTAAGTACACATTACATTTAAGCATATTTCTACAAATAAAAGAAAATACGGCGCGCGTAGAGAGATACTAAGTATATTTAAATATTTTGAAAAGCTTCATTTCTTATTATTCACAGTGCCAAATTGTGTTCTCACGTGATTCGCTATGAGGCACTGCACTCTAATCTATCACCTTGGGATGCCATAACTCCAATAGTTTATTCTTAGCTCTACAACAACATCTTCACAATCCATTTGTAGCTGAACCGCTCTATCCAGTTTCCCATACTTGTGTTTATTATATTTACGACATTACGACTAGTGCGTAGCAAAAAATAATCTAGTAAATAATTTTAACAACTCCTTATACTATAACAAAGTAGGTATCTAAAGCATAGAAGATGTAATAATATTACGTATCTAAGGAAAGATATATTATGCTTGATTGTGAAATGCTTTACAAGAGTAGAGTTTGAAGAATTAACTGATGAACAAAATCCTACACAGTGACGTTCTGGACACTTAATCAGTTATCACCGACATCCAGTAGCCCCCGTAGGTAAGCAAAACAAGTAGAAATGTTATACATAAACACAAATTTTAAGTAAAGATTTTGAGATAATAGGCCCGATTATAGAGGCGCCAGCGTAAAAATATAGCAACGTAAAAAGCGTTCTCTCTATCGAATGGCTAAAGTAAAAATGAAGCTATTATAATTACGATGGCGCCTCTGTAATCGGGCTTATTATTTATCTAAGACAAATTCTCGAATGAATGAGATCCGTAAGGTAGGTCCTAATCCAGACCGCTGACACACGTTGGGTTTTGAGCATACTTTCAACGGAGGTTTTTGGGTAGATATACTTTTAGAAGATAGATGTCCTGCGGTTAAGATGATGATGATGAACATCTAGTCTTACTTCCGCGATTGTCCTACGGCGTAAGAAAAGAAAGTGGTGGGCGTGTGAGATTTTAATAAATGACTTCCAATACAAACAGGTATTACCTACTTATATATATTGACTTGTTTATACTTACGTTTTCGAATGTAGGTATCGTACCTATCTATAGCAGGGTCGACAACTAGACATTTGTAGTTACATAAAACTTAAGTAATAGATTATAATTTGTATATTTGGCCTAAAATCAAGTTAGACCGGTACTTACCTAGCTCCCATAGCCGGAATCGCAGTTACTCCTACACAAAATTGAAAGTTGTTTTCAAAGATTGCTTTAGAAAATTATTGAGATTGAACCCAATTTGTTCAAGTTAGTAAACTTGTCATTTAAGAACCTAGCTAGAGAGAGACAGAACTTCGCTAGGGGAAAACATTAATTAATAAAAAAACTCTATTCCGAATCACGTGTCGTGTCCTCCAAAGTACTGACTCGAAAGTTGGTAGGTACCTATATAAGTATCATATTTGATCAAAATCGTTAGAGCCGTTTACGAAGTCCGAATTTTGTACCTATGAAAAATATACATTTGCACGTGTAAAGGTATTTTCAGTTCTCATTGTAATAACTAGCCTTGTTTACTTGTAAATAAAGTAGCTAAGTATATATATCCTCGTAGTTTTTGAATAAAAACATTGTGTTTTGTTCACATTCCAGTCAATTTTGCACGCCAACTGTTGATTCGATGCGTTCACTGAGGCCAACTTATTATAAAACATGTCAAAATATAAAAACTAAAAATTGACTATGGTAATTGTTACGTTTGTTTCGAAAACGCGATTATAGCGCTACTACTGGCTGTAGATAAATTATTCGTACAGTACAGCAGTTGAGCAACATTTGACAGGTCTAAATACGAGGAAGGTCAGCCTGGATCGTGACTGGCTTTCTTTACAGTATTAATTTTATACAAGCCTTTTTGTATGGCTCGTTCAGCGTATTGTATCATTTGTCACTGTTGTTCGGTGCGGGGTTTTAGAACGCTTTCATACTAGGTTACTCTTATCTACTCGGCAATGCGGCAGCGCTGCAGCAGGTTGTTCGTAGAGATGGATCCAGGATTTTAGATTGACTTCGAAGTCAAGCCTATTAAACACTTCGTTGCACTTTTAAATCGTATCTAGGTATGATAGCCAGGGTCTTAGATGGAACTGGAAGGTGGTCATAGGAACTCCTCGATAAAAAGACATAACCCTATCAAAATTGGGCTCGTATGATTCATCTTGACGAGCACTTTGTGTCTAGATTTTATCCAGTGTCTGATGATGGAGCTGGAAGGTGGTCATAGGAACTCCTCAATAAAAATACATAACCATTACGAGCACTGTTTGTCTAAATGGTAACTATTGATGAGTAAGTACTAACTTATAAGCGCAGCTAGGATTCGCGCCCGTTTTCGATGTTTTTTCTATAACGGGCAGAACTGTGAAGCTATCACATTAACTAAGAGTTCGAAAATTTTAATGTTGGACCCCATAAAGCCTCGCTGCATCCGGGAGCCTCGAAAAACCCTTGATATCGACAAAGGCCGTCCAGGCGGTTTACTAATCTGCCGCCAGGTTTAACCATTGGCCTATATGAACTTATTACTTTACGTTATTAGGTAAAGTAATCAACAGACACATCTGCTGGTAGTCTATCTAGCGGTGAATTACGAAGAGCAATGCTCTGTGAATGCGATTATAACAGCACGATAACTGACATGACGCGACGACGACCGACGATAAAGCTACGCGGCCGAGTCGCCTATTCTATGAGTAAAAGCCTTCTTAGAACTTATTTTTAGTTTGATGTCCAAACTATTTTCTCACGATTGTTCTTTCGTATATTTTTCCGACTGGTGTTTGACAAGTATTGCCACTTAACTCTTGCAATTATTCATCTTAGTTCAATGATTCATCAGCCGGATTATAAAATCTGTGACAATATTAATGATGGGTTTGTGTAATCGCGAAACAAAATTAGAAAAAGTCGGAATAATTGAAAAATTAACCGTTTCAGATATTTTGTCGACAACAACTCTTGTATAGAACAGCTGATTTTATTTCGCAATTTCAGGGTTGGTCACATAATAGCCATAGCATAGATACCTAATGATGAGTGTTTTCAATGATATTCTAGAATATATCCGTCGTCCTAGAGGTGCATCCTGTTTCACTGTATCTTAACCATAACTTACGTAACAATTATGTAAATTATAGCCCGACGGATATTATTTATTCCAAAGTAAAATCAATACAAATGTAGGTCAAACATATTTTCTAACTGAAAGGAGCATTATGAGTAGAGACAACTTTTCCTTTGGCGTTTTACTTCGCTGAAACTAGCGGAAGTCACAGATTTGATAATGCATAAACACTTTGGATAGTGCGTTAGTCCAATTCCAATCCTCTGGATTAAGTCCGGGGTTCGAATTAAAACGGCTGTGGTATTTTGAAACTTTAAATAGTTGTGATATGTTTACTTAGTTCGTTAAGTATAAATAATAAAATTTAGTGACCAAAATGCTACTGATTATTTGGTTCAACATGATAATTTGCTTTTAGTGAAGCTCCCAGCGTGCTGGACAACTGGCAGTGAGGTTGGTATTTATTGTATTTTGTTGCAGTTAGTAAAGGCACTTGCCCAAAAAATAGAAAAACATATATTGACAATCATGGAACACAAATCTTCGGTCACATCACCGCTCGGCTTCGGCAAACACATGTGCGTTTCACATCAGTTTTTAGACCAGAAAGATCTAATCTCGGTGCACTCGCCTCGTTCCCACGAATTTGCAGCCACCCGCATAGATAGCCGCAAATCGTTCCCATTAACGACATTGTTACATCACTGTTCATTGTTTTGTGGTTGTACTACTGCAAGTGCCAATTTATTTGTAATCTATTTTTAGTCTACTTTTCAACTCCCGCTAAAGCGCTACATTGTGTACACTTTTCGCCCAGCAAAAAATGAGTAAAAATACATAAATTTCACGTTATCGCAAAATACTGCATATCTTTACAGATAAAGCTCTCGTCAAAATCGTTAGAGCCGCTTCCTAAATCCAAATGTATCCGATTAATTATTTGTTATGTAGCGAGCTATATAGCGAAAAGAGATTTATATAATCTAAAAGTCATACTTGTAGAGCTATAGTAGCTGACACCAAGCAGAATTTATGATTTACTAATAAGCACATACTTAATTGTCTAGTATTTAAACGTAAACACGAGGCAGGCCTAGAAAGTGGCCAGACCGCGCAGCGGCTTAGGTAATACGGCCTCTGTGGAATGCCGCTACTGTATCTTGAGTAGGTACTACCAGGTGGTGGATACTGCCAGGCAATAGTACATATTGAGATACAGTATGGGAAATTAGAGTAAAATATACTTCAAAATTCAAAAACAAAGGTGGTACCTAAATACTAGCATTATTTTTTTTTCAAAGATTTGTAGCTAGGTTAATGTCTAATAATCAATGACTAATGTCCAATGTCTGCAGCTCCTTCCAACGCCATCACTATCACTAATAAACTACGCTGGTACGAGATATGCCAATTAAATAGATGGTATGGGTACTGCCACACAAATCGTCGGATGGGAAGTTAGTCGCAGAACGCAGGAGACAGAGAGACGAGACGCCGGGACCCACCCGCCCGCCAACCTCATGCCTCCCGCGAGCTCCCTACGCCTGTGCACACATGCAAAATAATTAGCGAATCACGGCGAAGTGTCATCTGCGGCAAACTTCTCATCCGCCGATTTGTGTGGCGCTTAGTATATTAAACATTAGTTAAAATCGAGATGATTCTTAGCTAAATTTTACAAAATCTGTTGTTAGGGTACTACATGCATCTACCAATTACTTACATTGCATAATATTAGGTATAAGTAATCAAACATTTAATGTCTAACCAAATCATTTCGTGCAGCCCCTGACTTCTCTAACAAATCGGTTGATATGGTGATTGGTAATACAATGCAAGGGACATGGGGAAGCCGATTATTCAATGGGGGAAGCATTGTGCTTAAAACAATCAGCGATTGAAAAATGGTCCCAATTAGCAACAGTTAAACACGAACAAACAATGGATGGAGGCGCGGATGCAGGTCACGCGTTACACTCGGAAGCGCCAAGGATGACCTTCTGACACTACAGCACCCTTGTCGCGGAAGAGTGAAGTGTCTTTATTTATAGGCCGATTCAAACTTAATAGTATCTGTAAAGTTAGCTACAAGCTGCCAAAAACCCCACTTATCGCCGCTTCTTCTTTCAATTCTTAAAAATTATATTCCTGCTTTTGACAACAAATTGCCACCTCAGTGGCGCTTTCTGTTGCCTCATTTAGTTCCTGAGTGATGCAGGTTTTTGGGCATGCTGTACAGTTGTCAGATGTGTCAATGGTTAGGACATTCGATATCGAAGTTGTCTATGTCTGTCCATTTTGCCATAATATTGTCTCGGCTTCGGCCCACTACGGAACGGAAGCGGGTTAGGTTAGTTTTCCAGGAGGGCCAAAGCTCTTTATGGCCAGTTCTTCAACTGGTTTTATGTACTTAGTTTGGGGGTGGGTCGTACAAATTTTGAGGAAGACGAGAATCTCTTGCGTGGCCTTCCAAGGCCGTGGTGTTGGTGAAGCTTTTGCGGCTATTGAGACTTGTTTTTGGAGATTCTGCATAAAAGAGGCAGTGCCGGGGATCTGTTCCCTGGTGGGATTTTTCCGCAGCACAAGCTACGTGTTGATTACACATGATTTTACTACTGAGCAACGACTTGACGAGTTCACAGACACCATTAAATATGTATTGGTCTATAGCAGTGCGTTATAACTCCTGAATTGATGTTATTAAAAAAGTAGTGTTCATATTCATATTCTTTATTTGCTACTAAGTGTTTTACAATTAGATCTTATAATTATTTTAAAGCTCTTAAGACTTAGTTACCCTTGTCGGGCATTGCAAATACAGGGCGCTCACTGTAGTACAACATAGATAATTTTATAAAAATAAACTTATATGTTTCCATTATAGACTACGACCCATTTGAAGGGGCGACTGTCGAGGCGACATAAATTGTGATTGGTCGCCATTTAGACTGTTTTGGAAAGGAAGCAATTTACTTTGATCAGATTCACTACTTTGGTTGGGGGATCCTCGCACTGCATAATTATGTGGAAGAGTAAAAAAACTGTCGCGCACAAGAGTTTTGTTAGAGAATTTCGATAAGGCGATAACCTAACCATACCTAAGTGACTTTTCATCATGTCTCTTAGGGCTTTATGTAACAGCCTCTTACGTCTTACCTTTATAATTAATCACGTTTTAATTGTGTAATTAGTAGGGACAATTTGTTAGGTGAATGATGCCAACTACCGTCCATTTCCACGTAGAGAAAGTATGTAGTTTACGTAGACACTTAGACAGAGTTAAAGAGGAAAAGGAAACGAGGATGATACCACGTCATATGCACTATTGCACATGGAAGAGCTAGGGCTGCCACTTGCCCTGCGCTAACTACACAAGGTTATTCAGAAAAGGGAAAAAGCCAAAGCTAAGCCGAAAGGGGGTGATACAGACCATCGTAATAAACGACTTTTACCAACTATGGGGCCAAAACGGAATTCGAGAAAATAATCGCTGTCCCTGTCACATAAAAATCAACTCAAAATCGACAAAATGTAAGAAACTGAATTTTCTCGAATTCTGGATTGGCTCCATAGTAAATTATTTCGGCTAAGTATGCAATTTCTCACAAAAAGCATTTTTTTGAGTTACATCATTATTAAATTACCATTAAATATAATTTGAAGCTTAGATGGTTCCCATTCTAATTATTTATCCCCAAAAAATCATTTTATTAAAATAATTTTGCTTGTTTTGTGTAAAACCTGTTAAAAGTACAATACAATGCAACAACACTTTATTGACACCAACAAGAATACATAACAAAAGAAACAAAGACAGAAAAGGCACAAAAGGCAGTCTTATCGCTAAAATAGATTTCTTCCAGACAACCTTTCTTGGATGCAAGAAAACGTAAAGACGACAAGGACGGCGTAAACGTAAAAAATAAAATAATGAAAGAAAATTACTACATGTTCCTAATCAACGATAAAATAAACTACATAATAATAGCCATACATAAATACTTCTAATAATACATACAGTAAAAATAAACATACTTAGATGCATAAATATTTTTTTTGTGTGATATGACCCGAGTATGGAATAGTACTCGTACCTATCCGAGGAAGCAACATCACCCTAATTGAAAGGGACGTAGAGTCGTCATTCCGTTGTGTAATACATACGTGCAGTATTGCAGTTGTTCAAGCGTAGAATCTGTAATTTGCGCGAATTGCTCATTTCTTCATTGAAACATTTAGTTGGGCTAGACATGAAATCTAGGAAATGTAGGCATCTATTAGGATAATGGCAGTAACTAAGTATATAATAATATTAGTAACTATAGTAGGATTTGAAACGTCAAATCTTATTAGGTACCTACTCCTAACAGGTATGTTGGAAACACCATGTAGGCACCTACATACATAGAACGTGGAGTATTCAAATCCAGTAGGTACCGTTAGGTAAGCGTGCTTAATCTTAGACCGCAAATGTAAATGCAAGCGTAACTACAATATTTTTTTTTGGAATAGGCTTTGGTTGTAGTAGAGATGGATTATGTTCCTAGTACATCTTTTCTTATATAGGGATATTCCTATAAACTGGATTCTTTTCTCTGGCTTTATATTATTTAAAAGGCTAAGTGCCTTTCATGGACCCCGGACTATGTGGCAGACCGCACCCTAATGAACCAGAGGCAGGAAAAAGGAATAAGTACTCGTACATATATGCATCGTACACTTCTCTAGACTCACTTACCTACTTATCTTACTTGGCTAGTTATGATGATGGCAGGTGGAGTCAGCAGGTACCTGTAGGTGGTGGTCACCTGGTCATGTGACGGAAAGCGCAGCAGAAGCCCTGGAAGAACGAACAGCCTGTAAAAACTTACTTACGTAATGAAACTCTACACCACTTCGCATTAGATAAAAACACAAACATCATATAAATAGGAACTATAATTCTCCAGCTTAGGATGCTAAATATCCAACATCGCGTGAAACACGCGAACAGCCTCGATCAAAATTCACGAGTTTCTCACAGTACTAACTACCGTTTAGTCTGTAAGAACCATAGATCTGGCGGATGTGACATGTCGGTTTACTGAACTGTACTGTACCAGCCTTTTTATTAGTCCACTACAGGACGTAGGCCTACCCACGAAGGGTGATTGGGCCATATCCACCACGCTGGCCCAGTGCGGGTTGGTGGATTCACATACGCCATCGAATTTCTTCTACGGACATATGCAGGTTGCCTCACGATGTTTTCCTTCACCGAAAAGTCAGTGGTGTGAAATTCCGTACATAAATTCCAAGGAAATCATTGGTACGGGACCGGGGTTTGAATCCATGACCTCACGATTGTAAGGTGAGTCTCATTACCACTAGACCACCACGGCGTGTTAATATCGGTTTAGCAGGGACTAATTCGCAGGAAACACTCACCTTAAAATAATTAATGTTATTTATCACCAATAATAAATTAGGAACTGTTGTGTACTGTACAAGCCTATTAGTAGTTCTCTGCTGAATAAAAACCTACTAATTGAGCCAGCAACGCTAGCCCAGTGCGTGTTGGTGAATCTACATACTCCATCGTATTCCATCTACAGACTTATGAAAATTATTATCTAGGTACTCGTAGTATCTAACAGATCACTTATTCATACACGATATTAGATAGAATCTACAATACAGGTATGTTTCCTAAACATTCATATTATAATTAGTTTATAGCATACAAATTAGTTTATATATCACACATAAATAAATAATCATTCAAGCAAGCACAAATTACGCTCTTTATTAATATTTTAATTTACCTGCATCCCGGAAGAGTTCTAGGTCCCGTAAACTTAGGGTTTCCTACCGCGCCGCGGGAGCTAGAGTTTTTGATTGTTATATTTTTAATTTATTTTACCTTCTGGATAAGATACGTTTATTTTTTCATTAATCTCTATCTTTAAATAATGTTAAATTAAACAGTTCTGCATTTATTTTATGAATCGTAGAAATGTTATTAAATTCAAAATTGTTGAAATCTTGTTGAATTTGCATAATATTATGTAAGTATGTTTTTGGTCACTAAATAAATTATTTATTTATTATAATTATACCTACATGCGTATTTACTATATGTGCCGGGTAAACGGAAGACATCTCTCTAGGCCTCTATGGTGAGACCAAATTCACGGTAACAATGCTAGGAAGTGATATAATCTCGAATCTTGTGTTCCTGGGACAGTTTTCACACGTAAGAGCATTTGACAGTGTAATTTCGTGCAATTGGGTAACCGAGTTATAATGAACTTTCTATGCTTGTACAAAATGCAACTATTACCTAGGTACTGTGGGTTAACTTATCTACTTACCTACTACATACGGTACCTTACTTATTCTTTTTAATGAGCAATTTCTAGTACCTATACATATATGTGTTTCTCTAGGCGACTGACATAGGTATCCAAGGGTATAATTTTTTATAATTGAAATCATTTTATTTATCATCAAAAGCCAAAATGAAACCGCAAAAAAAAACCGGACAAGTGCGAGTCAGGCTCGTGCGAGCCTCGAGATCGAGGGTTCCGTACAAATCCAGAAAATTTCACAAAACTGGGAAGTAAGTTGTTAAAATCTCTATACTATACCTAACCACCGACAAAAAAGTTAATTTTTTTCACTTTTCTCGTCATACATCGACAATTACATATTGTTAAAATAGTTAAAAACCTGTTTTAGCACGTGTAAATGAAGTTATTTTACTCGTATATGATACATTACATAATACGATTTACTCACTTTGAATTAAGAACCCATATTTTGTGAATTTTGAGGCCCTATTTTTTTGTGATTTAAATAAAAATGTACAGTTTTCAGATTTATTCCTATATGTGTACTCTGAGACAATGTTTTTTGCTAAATTTCATAGTACTATGACAACGGGAAGTACCCTGTAGGTTTTGATTTTTGTGACTGTCGAAATATGCGGTTTTTTACGACATAAACGGCTCTAACTTTTTCAAACGATAACTGAGAAGTTTTTCTTTCACACAACTGCAAGAGACCATAGATATACGTATACGGTTTAAATTTCAACTCGATATCTTTACGCGTTCCCGTGATAAAGAGTCTTGACATACACCCAGACGGACAGACGGACAACAAAGTGATCCTATAAGGGTTCCGTTTTTTCCGTTTGAGGTACGGAACCCTAAAAACAGTTGTACCAGACATTTTATCGAGAGTAAGTTAATTTTTGTATGAGAAGGCATTTCGCAAAACGCGAATTATATTTTTTTGGACTCTATCGCTCTAAAGTTTACTTTTATTGCTCTTAGCGATAAGCCCGCAGATGATAAGACGATCAATTGATGAACATACCACGTTCCCTTAGAATCGAAGTTTTAACGGAACCAATATTTGTTTTAGTTCTCACTCTCACCAAATACTAACTTTCATAGTAATTTTCACTGTAATATCATCTTACTATGTATCTTTAAGTATTGGAAAGCAAATCGTTAGGTTCGTATGGATTTAACAGCCATCTTTCTAACGGTGAAACCTTTCCACAAACCAATCTCACCATAAATGTAGTGGTTAACGGCTAAATGTAGGTGGTAGCTATAATGTCTACGTTGCTTAGAGCAGTTAGAGCACAGATATTTTATAGCCATTAAATATTCATTCCTCTAACCTTCCATCACAGAATTGATTCAAATGAAGGGCAATGTTTTCAACGACATTAATAGCAAAATAAAATTCACCGCCAATTATTTCGCTGTGCCGTGCAGGGTCTCGAGTCAAGCTCAAGTCTTGAATTTAGCAGTTCAGAATTTTGAGTTCCGTACCAGCCTTTTTAAAAGTCCACTGTAGTACGTAGGCCTACTCACAAAGGGTGATTGGGCCTTATCCACCACGCTGGCCCAGTGCAGTGGGTGGATTCACATACGCCATCGAATTTCTTCTACGGACGCATATGCATTCTCCCGAAGTTTTCCTTCACCGAAAAGCCAGTGATGTGAAATTCCGTACTTACTTAAATTCCAAGGAATTCATTGATACGAGACCGGGATTTGATCCCACGACCTCACGATTGTAAGGCGGGTGTCATTACCACCAGTAAGGCGGGTGTCATTACCACTAGTAAGGCGGGCGTCATTACCACTAGACCACCACGCCACGTCGTATGAAGAATTCTGAGTAACTCAGTGCAAATGCCGTTATGAACATGGTGCACAAATCACGCTGCTGAGTCTTTTCCTTGCGAGTTATTTTTCACCAGTCGACTTCCAAAAATGAGGTTCTATTCTAAAAAAATCTAAGCTAATATGACCATTGTTTTGAGGTCCAATAACCGTGTGTAGAGGGATACGTAGCGTTTAGCTAGACCTATCTGACAAGCTAGATAGGTAACCTAATTATGCCAATAACGGATGTACTTAGATAAAAGTAAATTGGGTAATAATTAATAAAACCTACACTCCCTATTACGTGCGAGTGACATGCTCGTCTGCAGGCCAATCGCACTAAAAAATTACAGCTGAACTACAATTTAATTTTAACCGAACTTCGACTTTTTTTCTATTTTCGTATCGCACTAATGATTCTGACTAAAGTTGAAACGCAACTCGATCAGAGTTGGAACGTAACCGGTGTCAAATGAACGATTGGCGTATGATGTTTAGCGCAATACCTAATTTCTTGAAGCTGAATCGAAACTTAACTACAATTGCAACCGAACTTTAACTGAATTACAGATGGAACACAGCTGTTTAAAATTAACGCGATTGGCCTGCTGGACACCCAAATGAATAAAACACAATCATTTTGAGTTCTTTGCTCTTGCGAAAATTAGCTACCCGCCAGGACTGGCCATCCATTTACACATCACGACTACATGTCGTCACGACATGTTTACAAAGCTTACGTCACGATCACAGGATAGACAAATAGCGAGCAGTAAATAAAAGATCGCACGCACACGACACTCGTCAAAACCGAATTAGCCACAGAGAAATGGGCAATAACATTAACAAAAACGTTTGGACAATGGTCAGAAAGTTCCGTTCTCGGTTCAGTTTCACTTTCCGTGTCGATTCGTATCACGAACTCGTCGCTACGTTGTATGAATGAAAACCAGTTTTAGTCGAGCCTTCTTTGGCGCTTCCCCATAACCTTGCCAAGTTCCTACTTCCCTACAAATTCACACATATTACAGAATATTGGAATTTACCGGTTCACATGCTGAGCAAAAATGCAGCTTCCTAAAATTCTACATACAAATTTAGATATAATAATAGCCGAATAATTTAGTAAATATTTAATTTTATTTAACTACCTATTCGTTTGGTTCACCCTGAACTAAAATAACCATGTAAATGTAAAGAATTGTAAATGTTAAGCAAATGTTATTTTCTTTTTTTTTATCATACGCATAATGATAATTAAGTATTTTTTAAGCATTTTATTCCCAACTCCTTCTGTCAACTTCAAATATCTACAAATCTATAAATCAAATTGAAATTGAAACCTCACACTGAAACTTTACATTTACAATAATCTTCCCTAAATTTTCTCAATACACGCTAATAGTGCCGTACCTACCTTAAAAATTCAAGTCAGTGTTTTTTTTTCTTATAAAATTAAACGCCTCAGTTATCACCCGTTTCAATTACCTGCGTCTTACCAACAATTACCCAATTATATTACATCTTGCTCTTTAACGGTAGTTTTTGGACTCCACTCTTATTTTTAATAACTTTCTGATGGTTATTATGTTAATCAGAATCACGTACAAAATGTTGAGTCACTGATAATAAATTGAATAGTGATTCAGATTGATTAATTCAATCACGGAGATTGTATGGGCCAAAACCACATGGTATTGTCACCGCTTACTCAATGATGTATTTTTCTATTGCACTATTAATATTCTATTACTTCTGTTAATTCAATCGGCAGTAAAAGCATTTCAATTTTAATGGTACAAAAATTTATAGTCAGTAAATCAATGTGAATTGAGTTCATAGATTTAAATTATTATGACTGCACGCATGATTTAGTACAAATTAGGCAAATGATTATAAAAAAACTTAATTTCATTCATCTATCGATCAGCCATGGCACGTTCACTGCTGGACATAGATCTCCCCTATCGATCTCCAATGATCACCAGTTGGAAGCGGTTAGAAGGCTAAATTAATTTGTCGAAAGCCACATAGGTAGGTGTATTTACAGTTTTTTTACAGGCTTTTCTTTGAATTCAGCAGTTTTGTTGTTTTTAAGCTTTTGCGATTTGAACACATTATTATTATAAACTTCGGCTGAGTTGGATCGACCGTTAGTCTACAGACTAACGGTCGATGCAACTCGGTCGAAACGTCGGGATGAGGGGGTATTTATTTATCTCATAATTTTAGTGCGCGATTAGTCCCGTAGTATATAACAATAATTCAGCAGTTCTCATCGGGATTTTATATTTTAAAAAGTTCAATTAGCAGTGAAGCTAAAATCTGTAAGACATTGGAGAATTATGAAAAATCGACTAAAAATTACTGACATAGGTACATGCATAGATAGATACATCATTTTTAGGGTTTCATACCTCAAACGGAAAAAATGGAAACCCTGAGTCACTTTATTGTCTCTACCTGAATTAAAATATCAGCTGTTATTTGACCTTACTGCTATCTTTGTGATAAGGTATGGAATCTGTACGCCTCTCACGTGCGAACTGACCTGCGGTTGCTAAACCAAGTCGATTGTTTCTGTCTGCATGTGCCGTGTAGCAACGCGCAACGAAGCCTTTGTTTGCGAAAACATCAAGCGGTCAACAGGCTGTATTTTGCACTTTAATTATTGCATAAAGCAAATTGGCCATATAAATTGTTTTATTTCGCTTTGAAGGCGATTCTATGATGTTTATTACCGTTCTTACTACTGGTAGTAAGATTGGTAGAATCACTGGGAATAAACCAATGTTTCTGACGTTTCGACTCATGGTTTTTATAGCTACTACATTTTAAATAAAATAAATAAATAATAGTTTATTTGTTCCAAAAGGACGCTTAGCCTAAATTCAGTACGCTGCACTCTGCACTAGGTCTCCGAGGAGCCTGTGTTACAGTTTCAAACTTTTAATCCTAGGCATATGAACATTCAATCCTATATTTTACTTGAGGTATTTATTATTTAATTTTATGTACATCTAAATATTGTGTTCTCTCTTACAATACCTACCTACTACTTACATTAAGTTGGTTAGGTACTTAATGAGCCACTTCGATAATATGGATATTTTCCTGTGTTTTAAAATCTAGTGTGAATAACTGTGGTGAACAATAACCTAACGTTACTTTTAGGATACTGTGCAGCATCTTAGCCTACAACACTGCGTAGCACAAGACTGAGAAAACTCAAACTCAAACCTAAACAAAATAAAATAATCTACCTATTGAATAAGGTAGATAGTACTTACCTGTATTATTATTACTCGTAAAACATAACGCATAATCTGTATAAAGTATTCGTCAACATTTTATTGTTTTCCTGTCACGTTCAATAAAAATAGGGTAAGTTGCAAGAGACATTAAGGACATCGAGTGCATACAAAATGTAGCTAACGATAAAAATTAAGTTATTCAAGACCACTACTAATTTCATCAGGTTTCATATAACGAACTTGAGTATTGGCCCCACTATCACAGTAAACAATTTCATTGAAATGTTCTTGTTCGATATGTTCAATGTGCCAATGACCTTATTCTATTTTTGAACTGACCCTTCGATTGTATTTCTTTTTTTAATGTCCCGTGTTTTAATTTTATTATCATTCATATTTTTCTTCGATTTGATCTTTTATTCTATCCCAGATTGTGAGATTTATATCTAGTTAATTTATTCCTATCTATAATACCTATGATAACTCGCCTGAGCAGTTTACTCCATCTGAAGAAAGTTAGTCCAAACATCTCATACCTATGGCATTTTCAACGAACTTACGTAGTACCTATCTATATAAACTTAGAGTTTTTGACACAACGGGAATCCTAAAAAATTGAGCATAAATTACCTACCATTCGTAATAAAATAATTTAAGTACCTAATTACTCGTAGAAAAGTCATACTCAAAGTCAACATTTCGTCTACTCTACATTCATCTTAATAACTAAGTACATACGTCTTACCAACAACTCTAGTCTAGCATTCTCAAGTGAATATACGTGTAACGTTACGCCACTAATCCACTATTCAATACATTGTGAGAAAATTCTTTGTTGAAATTAATTATATGTTCAGGTCATGGCTCAATACAGGCAATCTAGTTAGAGTTACGCCTAGAATAGGCACACCAATTTTAAATAATCTTAAAACTTACGTACCTACTTAATTTAATATATCTACTTAATAAATTTAGTTACAAATAAATTGTAGCTATTTTATAAATAGCTCATGTATTATATAAGTACGTTTGCGTAGAACAGGTACCAAGAGCCTTCAAAGATTTGTCAATTGAAAAAACTTTAATTTATCAGGCATTGTTAGATATTGTTGATTCCCATACCTAAGTTGTTAATTAGGAAGAAACTTTTTGAAATATGAATATAACAACATAATGCTTATTTATTTATTTATTTATATCAAATTAGCACGGTAACAGAACCAATTACACTAATGATAAATAATAATTATTACTTACATTACGTCAATGTCAAATTTGGTTAACAATAATAATAAATTATATTTTACAAAAAACACACAGAAAAATATTACGTCCATGTCAAATTAAGTTTACAATAATAATAAGTTACAAAGCACATTGAAGCACCTTATGAAGTAAAAAAAACTATTCATTTGTTCTGGAAGGTTGGACACAAAATTTTCATTTTCCCTGATAGTGAGAAGGCAGTATTTGCAAAAATATATGCCCAAACATAACTAGAACGTAAGTATAGATCTCAAAGTATTTAGGGCCATGACTCCATGAGTCATGCAGATTTGCTGATATATTCATATACATCACATAAAATCAGAGACAAACTGACATGGTAAAACTTCTGCGGAATTTATTTTTCGCCTAAAATGGCTTAACCGACTTCGACTGTGTATACTATACTACTTGAATAATTCCCACGCATCAATGTATCTATCATCGATAAAAACTATATTATAGTAATTTTTAATTTTTTTTTGTTTTTTCAAAATCGACTCAGCCGATTTCGATAAAAATTCAAATGATGATCACTGCTACAAAATAAAAATTGGTGAGTACATAATTGGCGGAGTACTGTACTGTACTGTACCAGCCTTTTTAGTAGTCCACTGCAGGACGTAGGGTGATTGGGCCATATCCACCACGCTGGCCCAGTGCGGGTTGGTGGATTCACATACGCCATCGAATTTCTTCTACGGACGTATGTAGGTTGCCTCACGATGTTTTCCTTCACCGAAAAGCCTGTGGTGTGAAATTCCGTACATAAATTCCAAAGAACTCATTGATACGGGACCGGGGATTCGAACCCACGACCTCACGATTGTAAGGCGGGTGTCACTACCTCTTGACCACCACGGCTACAATTGGCTAAATTGGCGGAGTAATCGCGTAATATACATTCATAAACATAAAGTCGAATTTGAGAACCTTCTTTATTGAAGTCGGTTAAAAATAGCGCCGCGCTTATAATTGATTTTCCGCCTTTTAACTTTCCCACAGTTACAAAAACATCTAACATCGGATAGTGTAATAATTAGCATAATTTTGCATTCGCATCGCGCACGAAAACCATGTACCTACTCGTAAGATGTGTACCTCAGTAACGGATCTTCTTTACAACCTACGATGATCCAATCAATGTCATGATCACGATGTGATACTGACACTGGCACACTGCAACGATTTATGTTGCTGCTTTTTACAGACTAATGAATTTTAATAGAGATGTCGCTTTGCAGATTCCGTCATAAGATGTCATTCACCTATGTGGCATGACAATCGCATAAATAATAATTAGTGTGCTTATTGTGCTTGTACTTTACTGTAGATAGCACAGCTCTCTTCTGTGGTAGATAGGTACTTATTTATAGCGACCTACTTGAATATTTAGCCTCATAGCGTAGTTTGACTACATTATTAAGATTCGGTCATGGCATTTACAACTGAGCGCTACCGTGACTAGAATCACGTTATGTTAAAGAAGATCTTTCAAAGTGGGACCAGACTGTGTACAGTAGCTCAAAAAATGCATTGAAATATGACAAATGCTCGAAGTATAACCACGGCGTTGAATGCTTAATCAAAGAAGATATAAAATTTGTTTCTAATTTGATTTTTGTTCAAGGACGCCATCATGCCGCCATATTTTACAAGCAATGTCAAAAGATAATAAGTGTACTTAGGTAATATCCAAAAATATGAAATTCCTTTAAATGAAGACTGCCTCGGTGGCTCAGTGGTTAGTGACCCTAACTTCTGGATCAAAGAGGCGTGGGTTCGATCCCCACCCAGGGCAAATATTTATGTGGTGAACATAAGTGTTTACTCTGTGTCTGGGTGTTATTTAGTTAAATAAGTATATGTAGTAAGTATAGTAGTAGTCTCTGGCAGCCATATCACAAGCTTTGCTTAGTTTGGGGTCAGAGGCCGTGTGTAAGATGTCCCAAAAATATTGATATACTTATTTGTTATGAAAAAATCAAATATAGGAAAATCATTTTCCAAAACAAAATAAAGGAAATAATTGAATACTGCACGAAGTAATGGCCTTAGCTCGATATACTTATATTTTTGCATTATCTTTTCTCGGTTCCTATTTAGTCAGGTCAGATGCTTTAAGACTTTTCCAATTTGGTTATTTCTGTTGTATTATTTATATAGCAGTGACAAAACATCTCAAACCACAAAAAATATTCTGAGAGGCAGTTTTTTTATATGGGCTGTCTGTAGTCATACATTTTACCGCTTACTGTCAGGATAATATGCAAATGTTTGCGTCTATAGCGTTTAAAGATACAGTAACTTTCTCGTCACCAATTAGGCGTCTCGTTAACTCTCACTCAGCATGTAACTGGAACAAAACTGGTTTTAAATATCTGACTTACGCTACTATTACACTACACAGTCATGTAGGTAGGTAGGTATGTGAACAGATTTTATGACAGAAAAACTTTTTTGGATGTTTTGGTTTATTAATTTAATCTTTTATACCTAACTGGGGCTGGGGTAAGTGACTTGACAATCTGTAAAAGATGTGTGATCAACATGATCACTGTAGTATTGTCGATCGTCAAAAGCGTATCGTAATACGTGATTACGTAATACTGTTGGTCCCATTGTTAAAGTAGTTTTTAATAAAAAGTTCCTACTTCTAATATGATATTCAGAAGTGTTAAAGTGTAGGTACCTATAGGACGGATCATACTTCTTGGCGGCTGTGAAGTTAGCTAGGTATACCTAAGCTGCGCGAAATCCAAATGCAGCTGTTAAATGAGCTTTAGTTAGGATTGGGTTTTCCGCAGCTTGTAGCTAACATCACAGCTGCCAAGAAGAAGTCGGTCTATATGGTCATAAAGACAATAGATATCAGACTTGATGGGAGCAGACCCGACCCGACTCTTATATAAATCGGTCGTTGATCGTCTATCATGCAAACAAAACAACGTCATTATCATGCGCATCCTATTTAAAACCATCAAATCTTCAATTAAAATCTGACCATCCATGAAGTTGAACCAATCTGAAGAGCTCAGCGAAAGCCTCTGAAATAGGCTAATCTTATGTAATACCACGTAATGACCGTAATCATGATGGTTTGCGACGAATCGATGTAAATTAAAATGGCTCTAGGTCAGTCCAATCACCTACAAAACCAATAACCGATTTGTAATCTATCAATTATTACTACCGCTACTAATTTATTTTACTACGATGTAGGTACCTGCCTTGTTAACAAGTTTTGTTTACTCAATAGTTGACTTCCCTGGTTAGGTAACCAAAATAAGTGTGTAACGATTTACTGTAGGTACTCTGTGGATTTACTAGACTGGAAGGTATCTAGAGTAGGGTAGGTACCTAGTTAAATACTATTCTCTGATATAGGTAGGTACAGGTTTGAAAATTATGGTAGGGTTTGATTATGTTCAATACTAAATAGATATTTTCTCCGTTGTTCCAGGTGCTATGGTGCTGGTTAGCAGTGCTAGCGGCGGCGTGGAGCGGTGCTCATGGCCACGGCAGGCTGATCGAACCGCCCTCGCGTGCCTCCGCGTGGCGCTTCGGCTTCGACACCCCGCACAACTATAACGACCACGAGCTTTACTGCGGCGGCTTCTCGCGCCAGTGGAACAAGAACGGTGGAAAATGCGGCGTCTGCGGGGACGCATGGGACGCCCCCGCTCCTCGCGCCCACGAACTCGGAGGACGCTTCGGCAAGGGCGTTATAGTCCGCAAATACGCCCCCAAAGACACCATCACTATCAAAGTAGAACTTACCGCCAACCACAATGGCTTCTTCGAATTCAGAGTCTGCGAAGAACCTAAAGGGACCACACAGGAATGTCTAGACAAAAATGTGCTGAAGGTCGAGGGACGAGACGGCACGAAGTTCTTCCCTCGCGATGGAAATAAAGTTTACGAAATGAAATACCGACTACCTGAAGGGCTAGAATGTTCTCACTGTGTGATGCAGTGGCGGTACATCGCCGGTAATAACTGGGGATCGTGTGAGAACGGGACGGAAGCCGTTGGCTGCGGTCCTCAAGAAGAATTCAGAGCGTGCGCTGATATCGCAATCGGTGACCAGTTCACGACGACGACGAGACGACCGAGGCCGCCGTACGTGCCGCCCGGCAGACGGCCCTCGACGCCTGCTCCGGCAGAAGAACAAACCGGCAGTGCCTGGTACGGTGTGGTCATCGCCATTGTTGCACTGCTGGTCACAGTCGCAGCGCTCGCAGCGATCTACCTGTACTACTACAGAGGTGGCATGAGAATCAAAAGTCTGCTCAAATCCAAGGTTTCAACGCCTGCACCAGTTCCTCCTCCCAGGCACAAGAGAGCGTCTCTCTCGAGAGAACATCCGCCAGAACTCTACCCTTCCAAAGTAGCCACAATCCCAGACTCGGGCTTCGAAACTGTAGATCTCAGAGCCAAATGATAATTGTTTGGAAGTGTGTTGCAAACTTAACTTTACTGCCCTTTACTAGTGATAAATTTTGCGAGTGATTTTGCGAATGATTGTAAAAATGTGATCGAATGTGAATTTGAAATGATGTAAACAGATCCACTGTGATGGATGTTCTTAGTAAATAAGTCCTTAATGTGACATTTGTAAATTATATTTATGTTAGTAAATTAAATGTTACAAAAATATAATCGTTTTTAATTTTATTCATGAAGGTACCTATAAATAGTGCTGTAAAATAGGTAGGTAGGTATTTGTAGGTCCTGCTGGATAAACTTGAGCGCCTCCAGAATGTTTGTATCAGGTTCATATTTGGCTTGCGCAAATATGACCACGTTTCAGAGTTTCGCGATAAGCTCAAGTGGCTCCCTATTCGTCGTCGCCGGGATGCTCATATTCTTTCCCTTTTGTATAGCACTCTGTTTATTCCTTCGTCCCCACTCCCCACCCTATCTCCGAGAGCGTTTTCGTTTTCGGCACTCTCTATTGAGCCGTTACCTAAAATCTTCAGATAATCTCACTCTTAGTTTCCCTCGTCACAAAACATCTTTCTACGATTCTTCTTTCTCTGTGGAGGCAGTCAGACTTTGGAATGACTTACCTTTAGAAATTAAGCGTTCACCTTCATTGAACGTTTTCAAACAACGTGTGAAAGCTCACTATCTGAAATCATAATGCTAGGTACTTGTTCTTTTCGCTACTATTTTATAACGTATGTAGGTATGTATATATGTAGGTATATGTATAATTATATTTATATATTATATCGTATATATGTAAGTATATTTAAAACTTAGATTGAATTAAGTATATTTAGTTTATTATTTATAGGTGTTTTCTTTGTTAATATCTATTTAAGGCCACTATTTCTTGTTCTTGTCTGTTCATATTCGTGCAAGGTTGCCTGGAAGAAATCGCCATGGGTGATAAGGCCGCCACTTTATAATCATATTTTTTTGTCGTATTTATGTAAATAGTGTTTATTTTTCAAACTGTGGTTGTAAATAAAGAGTTTTGTCTGTCTGTCTGTCTGTACCACAGGTATTTTGTTAACTACTGTTAATCTTAGCAGGCAATACTATGTAACCAATTTAATCCTTCTTGATAGCAAGTATTGAGTAGAAAACGGTTGAGGTCTACAGTTGCTTATACAATAAACGTTTCGCTAGCTGGGATCTAGGGAAGTTAAATTTATTATTTTTCCAATTCCAATTATTTCGCCAAGAATGGCGTACCTAACCGACTTTAGCCGTGTAGGTACTTACAGAATTGGAATTTCGAATAGTTCGCACGGATCAGTGTATCATCGATGTAGTATTTTTTTTCCAAAACAGCTCAGTTGATTCCAATAAAAAATGAATGGGACCACTTCTATGATCTACGAAACAAGAAAAGAATCATCAAAATCTATTCATCGCATATCGCAACACACAAAAACCTCTATTTGAAGTCGGTTAAAGTAACGGACTAGGTTAGGTACATAATGGTTCCCAAATCTCGCAGCCACAGGCTTTAAGAGGTAACAAGTTCACACGGCTGACTCCGAGCTTTAAACGACGCTATCGAGCCCAATCATCTTTGGGCGGTCAGGGGACATAACCGGGGATTTTGTTGTGGTGAACCCTGAAAACTGCTTAAACGATGGTTAATTAGATAATCGGCCGGTCAAAATGTTGGTGCCCTCCACCTAAAAACTAAGCTAAGATTGAGACTTCAACTCGTCAACCGACACACGACAACAGTATTTTTATAATTTTGACGGAGCTGCGGGGATGCGACACGCACGTGCGGCGCGCAGCGCGGATAGGTGCGCTGGATTGACTACTGCGCCGCCTGCCGCGCCGTACCTGACATTCCTCCCTTTGATTATATTATTTACCTGGTTCCTCCCTACTGACGCCGTGGACTACTATAACATCATTATCTTTGGTAGACTAGTGTACTTTCTGATAAAGGAATGAAGCGATGGATGCAAACCGCTATCAACCGGTCTTCATTGGAGATTTTTAGGGGAGGCCTATGTCCAGTAGTGAACGTCTTATGGATGGATAAGCCCCCATCACACACTTGCTTAAAAAAACATTTGCTTAGTAGGGGATCTAGATTGACCATTAAGTACCTAACCAAAAAGAGTCGACACGCCTAAGCACCGAAGTCTGCCAAGTCGGTGGGGGGTGAAGAAACGCACACAAACCAAAATATAACAAGTTTACACGCACACAAATGTAATTAACTAACACTAGCTGAAAATTAACGCAACACAAGCGCAACCAGACCGATATATTTATATAAGTATTCTCTTAGTATTCTTTATCATCTTCTTCAGCGATCTATATTGGTATTGGCTCCTGTAATTGCACTTATGTTGCAAAATACGTAATACCTAAATACTATACAACTTATATCATGCTTTATAACTGGAATGTTTAGCTATTAGTGAGAACTATAAGGCTTCTTTGTGTTTGCTATCGTACTATAAGTGTTACAAAAGCTGTTTGTTTTCCAACAATATATAAATAAATAAATAAAGAGCATGGCCGCCGGTCGCGTATTACAAAGAGAATGTGCGTACTATTGGCAGAGGGGTACGCTTTGCAGTGTCGACTCCTTTTGGTTAGGTACTTAATGAGATTGACTTTACAGAAACTCCATACAATCTGTCGAAGTTCCGTATGGCGTATATAATACCTCGAAGTTTCGTATACGTTCGAAGTTCATTTGTAGATCCCCTGCTCTTTTTATAGTCTGTGGCCGTACTATTTATTGTGGGAAACCTAGACCATAATATAGTTTTATAACTTCATGACCTAGACAGTGGAGTATTTTTTTGTCCATGTAACATTATATTCGGAGTTTTGTATTATTTTGTTAAACTTGTGTTTTTATCAGTGATAATTAGTGAAAAATTGTGGTATTTCGTTGATTATGAACTGAATTACGTGCATGAGTGTGGGCAAGTGATATAATGTGACGTATCGTGTTGTTACCAAAACTCCATAGACACCTCTAGTAAAGTCTCCACTGCTTTACTGAGGTATGACTTAGACTTTCCCTCCATAATCTAAGCTTAGACTACGTTTGGACTTGACCGCGACTTTATTGGACTATGACAACGGGACTACGACAGTGACTATTTTGATAAAATATCAAAAATTATTAAAACCTAATACTTGACACTGGCAAATGCACAATAATGCGACGCCAAACGAAAGAAGAATAAGAATAACATTATATTCAAACGTCTCCTAATGTCAGTGTCATTACTGTCAAATTTGATTAAAAAATAAAAATCGCAAAACAAACGTGCTGAAGGGAAGTCTGAAAAGAACCGAAATCGCATTTTATTTTGCGAAATTAAGTTTATAAATGAAAAATGGCAGTGCGGCCACTGCATGTGCACGACGGGGGCATAGTGGAACGCCGTTTACGCCCAATTTACGGTAAATATTATTCACTTCGTTTCGACTAAACTCTCCAGGGGAACTAAGCATTTATCAATGAATTTATGCATTTTTCAGACTGGTTAGACAATGGGAATAATAAAAAAGCGCTGCAGGAAGCGGAGAAGGTTCTTAAGAAGTCGCCTTCCCTGCAGGCAGCTAGGGCATTGAAGGCCCTTGCACTTTTTAGGTTAGGAAAGTGCTCAGAAGCCCAAGTTGTTCTAGACGCCCTAGCCGAAGAGAAACCGAGCGATGATTCTACTCTTCAAGCGATGACAATATCCTACCGTGAATCTCAACAATGTAAGCCAATTTTGAATTAAAAGAGTTGTACCTGATTTACAGGGAACTCGGTATTAAAATTCTAACCAAGATCATTCAATTTTTCTAGGAATGTACTGAAATTCTAAAGCTCCATGGAGTAATAAAAAATAATATATAACCCTGCATATTTTTTAAATTGTTATTTTAAAAAAGTATATTGGAAATTCAAAATCATATTTTCTAAGAAAATAAATAGGGCAAATAAGCGCTAGATATCCCTTTCCGGGCTAAACCATTACACACCAAGGTTCACCTACAGTAAACAGTACTAGATCTATCTCCAAACGGACTAAGGTGGTAACACTGATCGAAAATCAAATTAATCAATCAATTTCTTTTGACATTGACATTTCTATTATACTTTTTTTTTAAATTAGCTTTGAGATTTTTCAGATTAGCGTGTTTCTTTATGAGATATCCGTTCCGTTTCATGTTACATACCTCAAATATATATTATCGATTTTCTAAATATCGCAGGGCTTTAAAAATATGTTTTTATCAGATAATAATTACATTTTGAATGCTCTTTATAAAACAGCAATCATTGATCTGGTTAGAATTTTTATTTATTTTAATACCGGTAACGGAACAAATCCTTTTATGATATGTATCTAATCCTCAAAAATAGGACTAACTCCATTTAATATTAACTTATAACTTATAGGCATTCAGGCGGCCTAAAAACTCTGACACCAGGGCTAGCCACCCGGCCTATACGAACTTACTTACTTACTTACTTCATTATACACAATTTAAATGATGATAAAAGCTAATAATAATTTTAATATTTAATTTGTGGTAATCTCACTTCCATACTTCCATCCGTCATCCATCAGCCGTAGGACATCCACTGCTGGACATAGTTTATAGGACCTCCTGTAGATTTCCAATAAGACTAGTTGAAACCAGTTGTTAAAGCAGTCTTGTTGATACTGTTGGTTCATCTAGTTGGTAGATGTCTTATGCTGTGCAGTGCTTGACAGTATGTAGTTTCCATTTTACAACTTATTAATCTGCTGGGCTAGGATGGTCGGTAACATTGGTCCATCTGAGGATCTTCTCCCTGTTGATATGATCTCGCTGATCTCGATTTCAAGCGTAGCTCTCTTCACAGTATGTTGGGCTATTTTCTGCTACTTTCACTCCTCTTCTAGGGTGAAACAGCCAGTTCACGACCACTTAGTGGACTAGTAATCTTTGAAGTGACATTATTCACTATAATGATAATGTTCTGATTCAAATAATACTCAGAAGTCTAGATAAAACCTTAAATTATTGAAAAAACATAAGTTTTTTTGTATTTTATGTTAGTAAGTATAAAATAAATAATGATTTATCAAAATATGCTATTTTTTAGTTCCCGACCACATGTGGTCAGTTTGCGTCCGACATTTTCGTTAGTTGTCGTCCACTCAAAAGCCATTGAAAAAAGAGCCTTAGTGCATGTGCTTAGGGTCGTAAATAACAACAGCATCAAATAATCATGTTTAAATGACATTTAATTTTAGTTATCTAATCTTATTCATTCAATTATTTTAATGATATTTATTTTTCATCTATTCACACTTATTTAGTAACTTTAATAATAGTATTATTTACTTGTTTAGTAATTTTTGTATGGCATAAGATACATGGTCGTTAGCTGACCGATTGTCGACCACCGAAATAATGCTTTGTATTTTAGTGGTAATCAACACATTTTGCTGGTCGCATTCTGAAGTGTACATAAACAACATCCTAAAGATCAAACTGACAAAGACTAAAATGCCGTACCATGAAGTATCAGTTAGAAAATTTATGAACAAGATCGATGGGAAATAGTCATTTGCCGACCACGTGGTCGTGAAATGATGCATACACAATTTTAGTAGGTTAGTTTGCCGAACACCTATTATTTTAATTAAAACCGCATATTTTACATTAAAATGACTCTTTAGGGGTAAAAACGTGTTTTTCTTAACATTCCAAGCTACATTTGGATGCATGAATCTCGACGAAAACTTGTTTTACTTGCGGTTGAAAAAGTGTCCTCTCACTATTTTTTTTCGTAAATTTGTGCAACCAATTCCGACACGTCCACTATGGGTCTGGTTCACAGGCTCATTGAAGTGCATCACGTATCAGAAGACAAATCACAGTGTCGCGGAGGGGAAGCGATAGACTAAAGTATCGTTCAAAAACCAAAACAAACGTTGGCGCGCTTTTATTTAACTATTTATAGTGGTTTTGTGAAAAAGTGGTCGTGAACCGGTGGTGGTCGGCAAACTGGCCATTTCACCCTATACTAATGCTGCACTTTTATACTCTGCATTTATTCATTTAAATGCCCTTGCTATATACTCTTACTAGCTGCCCATCCTTCGCCCAGGTGCGATTGTTATAGCTGCAAAACCTTCTTGCTCAAATACCCCAAAAGATAGTGAAAATCGTATTCGAATCTGTTGTGTAGTTTGGAATGTATAAACGGATACACAGATGGGCAGACAGACACAGAAATAGCGACTATGTTTTGTAATAGTAGTGATAATCTCATATTTCAGTGAACAAAGTGTGCACCCTGTATGAGACAGCGGTAAAGGCAGAGCCGCAAAATGAAGAGCTCCATACACATCTGTTCATGTCCTACGTGCGAGTTGGGGACTACCGAGCCCAGCAGAGGGCCGCCATGGCGCTCTACAAATTTGTACCTAAAAACCCGTATTACTTCTGGGCGGTGATGAGTATTGTCTTGCAGGTAATTGTTTATTAAATCACTTTGAAATGGCCCATTTTGAAAAGTCAAGTCATCACCTGTATCCTGTATATTTATACCTATATGTATATTTAACCTAGTTTCTTGTGGATTCTTGCAAGAATCTATTTTATTATTTATCAAACATCCAATTGCATCCATTTTTTTTTTTGTGTACAATAAAGTATTATATATCTATCTATTGCTAGATATAGGCCTCCCCTATAGAAATCCAATAAGACTGACTGAAAGCAGGTTGTATCCAGCATGATCCTCCAGTCTTGGTTAGATCATTGGTTCGCTTTGACCATTTTATTATTAGATTTCTGATATTTTATCTTATTTTTATTATTGGGTTACAATAGTATGTTAAACTATAATTTTAGTTCTATGCAATGGTTTTGAGTAATATGTTTTAAGTCTCTTTTATTAAAACCACTTACTTATTAATTCTCTTACAGGCTAAATCAGCAGAAGATCCCAAGCAACGAGGCATTCTGTTAGCACTAGCACAAAGAATGGTTGAAAACTTTATCACAGAAAACAAATTGGAAGCAGAGCAAGAAGTCCGTTTATACATTATGATTCTAGAGCTCCAAGAGAAATGGGAAGACATCCTTAAGTTCCTAGAAACTCCGTTGTATGCCCAACTTGTCCCTGGCTCTAACGCACAGGCCTGTATCCCGTACTTAACCAAACTGGGCCACTGGCGGAGACTTAACCTACTCTGTAAAGAATTGCTCTATGACAACCAAGACCGTTGGGACTACTATATGCCTTACTTTGACTCTGTCTTCCAACTAATGAAAAAGACTGATGAAAATGCAGATACGGAAAATGGTGCTGACGATACAGCTGAGAAATGTCACGAGTTTATTTGTCAGATTGTTGAAAGTATGACCGCAGGACGGACATTACGGGGACCTTACTTAGCGAGACTAGAACTTTGGAGACGGCTGTCTGTTGATGGGGACCCTACGTCATTGCTGGGGGATGGGGTGGCGTTATGTGTGCAGTATTTAAGGGTGTTTGCACATAAACCCTGTGCGGTGCCCGACTTAAGGCAGTACTTAGCAATGATCCCTCAAAAGGACAGAGAAGAAAAGTGTCGGGAATTCTTGACATGTTTAGGTTTCAATGAGAATAGCGAACCGGATAATGTAAGTGTAATTTTGAATTTAAAAATATAACTATTGATCAATAATGTTTTTCTAAAAAAAATCTAAATACTAATATTTATCAGAGATATCTAAAGTAATGTTGTTAGATAAATACTAAAATCAATTCATTTTAGTTTTCTTATACTTACCTATATATTTACGTAATTAAATTTGGTACGTAATGAATAATGTATGTACACCAAAGACAAAAAGTGTAGGTACCTTAAATGTTAAATCTATTTTAGATATTGTCCCACCACAGTAATTTTTAACCTTGATATTTTTGTACTAATTTTTTACATTGGATTTCATGTAATGTTAAATCAGCTACCAATCCGCAGTGCGACGACATCCAACGTCACATCTCTTGCGTCTCGGCGTGGCGATTGACCGCACCGCCGCTGCCGCCTGAAGGCTCCGAAGCTCTGGCCGCTACGCTGCGGCGGCATTACCTGCGCTGTCTTAAAGACGGACTCGTGACTGCCACTGCCACGGAATTCGGGGCGGCTGACGGATACGGAATATTGGCAGCTCACCATTATTTCTATGCTGGTAATTACAAAAAATTAAAATCACTGTATTCTGAAGGCTTCAAAGCTCTGGCTACTATGCTCCTGCGACATTACCTGCGCTGTCTGAAAGATGGGTTGGTGACTGCAACTGCGGCGGAGTTTAGAATAGCTGACGGATAAGGAATCTTGGAAGCTCACCATTATTCATATGCACATAAATGCTAAAATCCAAAATCAATGCCGTCCGAAGGCTTGAAAGCGCTTGCTACCACGCTCCGGCGGCATTACCTGCGCTGTCTGAAAGATCGGTTGGTGACTGCAACTACCACGGAATTCAAAATTAATAATAATCTAGTTTATTTAAGTAATATTAGCGTAAGGTACAACATTATGGTCACGAAATAAATTTATTTATTTATTTATTTAATTCGGGGCAGCTGACGGTTACGGAATATTGGCAGCTCATCATTATTTCTATGCAGGTAAGTGCTAAAATACGCTAAAAATACTTCATCATCTGAACTCTCTTTAAATTTGATTGGGCGTTGACGCGGGTCAATGCGCGTTACATGTGAACTTAGCCTTAGAGATGGGCTAGTGATTGCAACTGCCACAGAATTCTAGGCAGCTGACGGATACTGGAATATTGGTAGCTTATCATTATTTCTATGCAGGTAAGATCTATAATTCAAAATCAGTGCTATTCGAAGCGCTAGCTACTACGCTCCGGCAGCATTACTTGCGCTGTCTGAAAGTTCGGTTGGTGACTGCCACTGCCACAGAATTCGGGGCAGCTGACGGTTACAGAATATTGGCACCTCATCATTATTTCTATGCAGGTAAGTGCTCAAAATACAAATCCTACTAATATTATAAACGCGAAAGTTTGTGAGAATGGATGGATGTTTATTACTCTTTCACGCAAAAACTACTGAACGGATTGAGATGAAACTTTGCAATAATATAGCTTATATATCAGAATAACACATAGGCTATAAATTATAATGATATTGCGTCAAAAATCAAAATATCATGCGGGCGAAGCCGCGGGTAAAAACTAGTATAATAATACGACACAGTCATGCTATTTTATCAAGCTGTTTGAAATACCTAGTAACATATTTATGTATGCATTATAAGTGCGATAGAGTTTGAACTGTAATTTCAATTTTCTAATAAAAAGTTTCGACGGTGAAAGCTTATAATTTTCAGAACAATAAAAATAAATTTTACAGAAATATCTGCTTGCCCTGTGCCAAGCTGAAAGGGGGTGATTAAAGCCATCATTAAGGCTCCATTACACACAGGCGGTACGAGCGGTATAGCAGACGGGCGGGCATCTGTATTGTACTGGTTATATAAGAAGGGCTCACACAGGTCCGGTCGCGGTACTGCCGTACCGCCCTTTACCGCTCGTACTGCTCGTACCGCCTGTGTTTGATGGAGCCTTTACGAATAACTTTTACTATAGAGCCAATTCGGAATTCGACAAAAGAAAATCAGCTGTTCCATACAAAATTGCTGCTCGGAATCGACATAATGTATGAAACAACTGTTTTTTTTCTAGATTTCTGATTTAGCCCCATAGTAAAAGTTGTTCATAATGATTATCTTTTTTCGGCATTACCTTCTTTCGGCTTAGTACACCAGTTAAGAAAAACCCTGTATAAAGGAGAAGAGACCTATTAATTGTCATTGCCATTGTTATTGATATTATGACTGCCTCCGTGGCTCAGTGGTGACCCTGACCCTAACAACTGGATCAAAGAGGTGTGGGTTCTATTCCCACCCAGGGCAAATATTTATTTGATGAACATATGTGTTTGCTCTGTTGTCTGTTTCTGGTTGATATTGGTAATTATCTATCTACGTATTTAAAAATATGTATATGTAGTCTTAGAGCAAATAAAAAAATCAAGAGGGAACGTCGTTGAACAGTCAAGTTAAGCCGGTTTTTTATACATGTGTGAGTGCGTCACTGCTGCGCCGCCATAGTTCGACTGACAAGCCAAGGCGTAGTTTCCTTGTACGTTGATGTGTGTGTGATTGTCTTTATACGGCGAGGCGTAGTTTTGCACGGCCTTACTTGTTTGTTCACTACATTCTCTCTTGTTTTTTTATTTGCTCTGAGTATGTAGTATATCAGTCTCTGGCAGCCATATTTGACAAGCTATGCTTAGTTTGGGGTCACAGACTGTGTATCTTACACACTGTCTAATAAATACATAAATATTAGTCCCCTAATATTTATATATTTATTGTTTACCCGTGAACCTTCCAGCGATGCAGAAGAAGAGTGCGGGTCTGATCGTGGAAGCGCTTAGTTTGCTGGAGCTGGTGCTGCACCACTCGGCGTCCAACTTCCACGCCAAGCTGCTGCTAGTCAAACTTTACCACGTTCTAGGTAAGCTAGAAAAACCTTTCCTTTCTTTTTTATTTTTTCATTTATTAATGCTCCACTAAACTGGGTTTATACACTAAAACTTACATTAAACAAAAAACATCAATATAACGACATGCATAATGTATATGCCCAGTGATCACAACATGCGTAACAAAATTAGTAGATACTGAATATAATAATAAGATAACAATAATAAATAAATCCTACTTATATTATAAACGCGAAACTTTGTAAGTATGTATGGATATTTGTTACTCT
The DNA here is from genome assembly GCA_949316475.1 of Hypomecis punctinalis. Taxonomy (NCBI): domain Eukaryota; kingdom Metazoa; phylum Arthropoda; class Insecta; order Lepidoptera; family Geometridae; genus Hypomecis; species Hypomecis punctinalis. The sequence continues at coordinate 27,205,589 of OX438795.1, forward strand.
TTCACGTAAAATATACTGAACGGATTGAGATGAAACTTTGCAATAATAATGCTTATACATCAGAATAATACATATAATATACGAAACAAAGTTCGCCGGGTCAGCTAGTTTTTATAAATTTAGCTTATAACTAACATTAAACGTCGCTTAAAAGATGACGGCGGGATTAAAAATATCTAAATTTTGTTATATATTGTTGTACGATGAACACATGCGATACAAAGACGAGTGTTGGCCGTAGTTTGCACGAGCATGTGGCAAGCTAAACGTTCTTCTATTGTCAAGACGGCTAGAAGGACGCGTGAATATTTTTCCAAGCAAATGAGAACTGTCCGAAATACCATTCACTAATTTGTGCAGAAATACGATGTCAGCTATGTTCCTTCTGAGTGACAGTGGCGACATTTTAAAATGTGAAAGCCTATACTCTATAAAATTTAACTTGATCTCTGCGACAGTTGTCAGAAAAATCACGCCTATGAAGACCTGACCTGAATTTCTTAATAGTACAGACAGTACCTGTCAATGTCATACTTTGTGGGCATGCCGATTAGTGATGGGCGACGAATGATCGTGACCACAGAGTTTTAGATAGAGTTTTAATTAAAATATCGATAGTTTATACTAACGATATTTTAAATAAAACTTAATTTTATTGTATATTTTAATATCATAACATTTTTTACATGTGTAATTAAATTAAACCCAATTATCTGTTACATTAGCATCGATTATAGTGAAAAACGTCGATAAATACTATCGTTACATTATTATGAGTATATAATTAATATCATAACATTATTTACATGTGTACATACTTGATCTTCTTTGTAAGTAAAAGAAATCCAATTTCTCACCTTGAACTACTCATTCGATTTCATTACAACATTATTTGAAAATCGATTTTTTCCACCACTATCCCAACTCTAAAAATGTCAATCTTCTACTGTCGCAGAGATCAAGTTAAATTTTATAGAGTAGGTATAGATTCGTAACAGTCCAACTGCCTACACATATTACTCGAATATGAGACATGATACAGGAACTTTTTTTTGTAATATTTCAATTTGATCTATGTGGACATGGTAAGATGGGCTCCAGACAGGACTGCAGTACTCCAGTGCAGTGCAGTACTCCTTTAGAGATTGAATTCTTAAGATATCCATGATTATTAATGGTATATTTATGTTATCTGAGTTACTTCAAATCCATCGTCTTTTATGATTCGACCTATAGGTACCTGAATTGTGTAATCGTTTAGTTCGCGTCGTTTTAGATTATCTATGTAACTAGCTTTTGCCCGCGGCTTCGCCCGCGTGTTATTTTAATTTTTGTTCTATCCCATCGAAATATTTATTTATTTTTATAATAATAGCCTGTCGCTTTCCGTCTTAAACTATGTCCATGCCAAAAATCAAGTCAATCCGTTGCTCAGTTGCTACGTGAAAGAGGAATACATACATGTATGAATATCAAAGTTTGTTTGAGTATTTCTTTAAATATATTATTCATTTTAACATTAAAATTGTCTACACAATCATTGTAGTTCAATGTGACCAAAAGCGGTACATCTAATTATATTATGCTTCAAATTAGCTGTTTCAGTTTGAAGAGTCGGGATATTTTTTGTTCCCATTGTGGAGAGTTTTATTATGTTTTTTGGGGATCTGGCAAATGAGCATCGGCAACGATCTTAGTAAAGAGTGCTTTAGCTAGATGGCGTTGTTCTGTCTTAAAACGCACTAATGTTATCTCGAGGCCACGCACAGGATGAGTGTAATTTGTTGCCTCTCAATATCGTAACCTTAGAGTATATAAATAACTATAGAGCGCGCACGACGAAGTGGGAACATTAGGTACAAGTGAGAACAAAACGACGTTCCCGCCGCGAGCGCTTGTAGTCGTAGCAGAGTACTAGGAACGTGCGTTTCTCGAGCAACTTTTTTCAAATTGATGTATTAAAATGGTGAAATGTGCAGTTCGACCTTGTAAAAACGATACTAGAAAACACACGAAATTGAAATCCAGTATCACATTTCATCGGTAAGTCGATTATAATACTTATTTTTATGAAAATAAATCCGGAATCGCGGGGGTGAAGAAGACGTGGGAGGCGGGCACGCACAGGCTCGCCCGTGCACCGCACCACACCGCACTCCCGCCGCGTGATTTAGAGATGGGACGTGACCAACGCTGTAGTCGATATAATGTTTACTAGAAGTACTGCATATTACATATAACAAATTTTTGTAACTTTAATACTTAAAATCTTATTATAATTTATTATAAATAGGTAATTGTATAGTGTGTTTTGTGCGATATACTTTCTAATATTTTTAATGTCAAATTATTATAGCGGTACATAATTATGTAATGTTACGATATCACGTCTACACTGCTAAATTGATTTTGAAGATTTTAGTGGTTTAATTTAATTTAATGGACTTAAATTAAATTAAAAAAAATGATAGTGAGAGATACATTTTTGTAATAAGTAAGTTCGTAGGTATGTGGCTGGTGGCTAGCCCTGGTGTCAGCGTTATTAGGCCGCGTGAATGCCTCTGACATAGCTAAACGGGACCTACAATATATTGTGTCATCCAAGCAACGGTAGCGTTCAGTTGGAAAATGCCACCCACAGTCGCCGATCCACATAATACCTGACTGTATTTTTGTAATGAAAATATAGGCTCCTACAAATATAGTATAAAATATGTAAAGGACAAACTTACCCAAAATACTGAACAACATTCCAAAAAAAGGTCGAAATTTATAAAAATATCTTTTGTTTTCTTATTTTTCAGATTTCCAAAAGACCAAAATTTGATGAACAAATGGATTATCGCTTTAAAACAAACAAATTTTGAGCCAAACATATGGAAAGTTTGTTCAGTACACTTTCTTGATTTTTTTGACGTACATATCCAATAAATACTTAATTTTTCTGAATAAATGTCGTAAGTAACATGTAGAAAAACTTATACTCATATTATTCTCTTAGATGTTATCGCACGAAATATATTTGTAGGTACTTGTTTGTACCGCGCTGAACCTGCATCTATTGACAACAAAATGAGTTTACGTTGCCCGCGTGCCCATCCCTAGTAATCGCCAACATACATATATAAGTAGCTATACTTCATCTGCCTACGACGCGCACTGGGCGTCTAGTGCGGTACTAGCGCTCTATAGTTACTATACTCTAAGATCGTAACACGATGTATAATACCATTAATATCGTATTTTTGACAAAGTTGCATCTGACTAATTTCAGTCGGAAGCAGCTTAAATAGAGCATACGATTCACGGCCATTTGAACATAAGGAAGGAATAGGCTTTACTTGTATACTATCCGAATCAGGACTCTCAGATATACGAATTAAGTCGTACTCTTATGAGTTTTAGCCTTTTTTGACCGACGTAACGGATGAAGTGCTCAATTCGACGCGTAAATTATGTATATATTTTTTATGTGTAACCACGCATAACTTTTTACATAGTAGTCCGATTTCAATATTTTTTTCTCGATCATCTGTCTGGTGTATCGGCAAAGAAGATATAATAATACTGTATCGGCTATGTGCTGCCTACTTTACTGTTATTTCAAGGATTTTTGAAGTGATACTTCTAATACGACTTCCCACTAGGTTGGGAGGGGGTATGAAAGCATTGTTGCGTCGAAGTTTCACTTCTTCCGGGCGGAGGGACTCCACTATTTTTTTTGTAATCTATGCTTGGAACATAGATTATTTAGCACTTTAAGATATTTAGGTTATGCCGCGTACAAAAAAATTTAAGTACCGAATTTTTGACTAAATACTCGAAAATACTAGAAATCTTTACCCTTAATTTGGGCCACCCAAATAATTTTAATACAGAGCCCCTCGAAGGCACGCTACGCCATTAATTTACGCTTTTATATCTCCAGACATCGGGTCATAAATATTTTGTTTCTGTCTGTCTCGCTCACATTTGTTCGTACAAAAAACTGCTGAAGTGCTGCTGCTGTATCATATTTTATTGGACTCAACGTCCCTCTGATACGCCCCACACACAGTGCAGCCTAGTGTTTGTCCAATCCTAGGTCTTGATATATTTATATATTTTACTAGTTTTTACCCGCGGCTTCGCCCGCATGACATTTTGATTTTTGACGCAATATCATTTTAATTTATAGCCTATGTGTTATTCTGATGTATAAGCTATATTATTGCAAAGTTTCATCTCAATCCGCTCAGTAGTTTTTGCGTGAAAGAGTAACAAACATCCATACATCCATCCATCCATCCATCCATCCTTACAAACTTTCGCGTTTATAATATTAGTAGGATATATACACTACAGCTGTCATACCAGAAAAATTACGTCAGTATAGTTTTAGTTGTTATGACAGTATTGTCATGGTAATGATATCTAACAGTATTGGGATTCGGCCCTGTTCTTGAAATATATACCTACAGCGCCACGTGGCCACGCGGAACGTATCACGCGCTAGGGCTGCCCACCTTCAGTATTTTAATCTATTTACTCTTTACCTACTTGAGTTTCTTTCTAGTTTCTACCTATTTTTATGTAAAATTATTATATTTATTACAAAAAAAAAATTAGCTGTGATTGAAAAAAGAAGCGTTTAATAAAATACAAATTGTGTTTTTGTTTTTTTTTTATGTTTTTAAGGTTCCGTAATAAAACGAGGAACCATAAAAACGTAAATCGCACGCTTACTAGTTACAAACCCATACGTTCGTTCGTCATTACGACGCGCCGCGACTGACTAGCATACCGAACTCCGAGACACCTAGTTATGATTCGCGTTCCGTTTGTATGAAGACGGAATATTGTTAGATTTCAGCCCCCAGTAAGATCATTCGTTATAACCCAATAATTCACACTTTTTCTGTTAGCACGAACTACAGGCAAAACTCGTTCTTATTGCGAGCTAGCGACCGTTTCAATCATTTGTTGTAGGCACATTGATCTGGATTTGTTCTGCACAAGTGTTCATTCGGCTAGGCGGCGCTTGAGCAGGGAGTTTTTTCTGAACTAATTAGATACTTACAACTTCTCATTTTCAAAATTATATAGCATATCACTTTGTGTTTTATAGGCTTATTATTATACATATGCTTTGTAATTATATTTATAGTTTATTCTATGTTTTGTAAGTTTATTTTTTGGTATATTTTTATACTTTGTAAGTCTATTCAAGTTTCGTAATTTTATTTTATATTTTGTTGTGCGATTTATGTTTTTTAAGTTTATTTTCCCACTTTGTCACTATATTAGTTCTAAACGTGAGGATCTATAATTAGCGTTCTGTATTTGTTACGTGTATGTATTTTGTTATTGATGCTGTTGATCCTCCTATTAAATAAATAAATATCATTACCGTGATATTGTTGTCTCAGGAAACGCTCTAGCCGCCGACACGATCTACCAGAAGCTGGAAGTGAAGCACATCCAGCTGGTGTCGCTCGGCTGGCTGCACGCGGCGCGCCTGGCGCCGGGCTGCGCCTGCACGCGCGCGCTGCAGCTGCTGGCCGACACGCGCTCCTTCCACTCGCACCACGCCAAGGACGTGAGTACACGAACACATCAGGGACCTGAGTACACTAGCACATCAGGGACGTAAGTACACGAACACATCAGGGACCTTAGTACACTAGCACATCAGGGACGTAAGTACACGAACACATCAGGGACCTGAGTACACTAGCACATCAGGGACGTAAGTACACGAACACATCAGGGACCTGAGTACACTAGCACATCAGGGACGTAAGTACACGAACACATCAGGGACCTGAGTACACTAGCACATCAGGGACGTGAGTACACGAACACATCAGGGACGTAAGTACACGAACACATCAGGGACCTGAGTACACTTGCACATCAGGGACGTGAGTACACGAACACATCAGGGACGTGAGTACACTAGCACATCAGGGACTTGAGTACGCTAGTACAAGAGCATATCAGGGACGTGAGTACACGAGCACATCGGGGACGTGGGTACACGAGTACAGCTGGTGTCGCTCGGCTGGCTGCACGCGGCGCGCCTCCCGCTGCGTTACATGTAGCATCGCCTGTCGGACGTATGTCTAACGGATGTGTGTTATTGTTCGCAGAGCGTGGAGCACCTGACGTACGCGTACAAGTACGGCACGTTTGAGAAGCTGGTGGAGCTGGGCGCGTGGGGCGCGCGCGTGGCGGCCTGCGCCTGGTGCGGCGCGTGCGGGCGCGCGCGCGCCGCGCTCGCTCTGCTGGCCGGCCCGCCCGCTCCGCTGCACGCGCCGCCCGCGCTGCTGCTGCCGCCCACGTAAATATATTTTAAAACGTGTAACAGAAAGGTTGAAAAATACTTAAACCACGCATGCTCAGGTATATTTAAAACTTACCCCAAAAGGTATAATAATGCTCAGCACGTTAGATTACGTGTTATACCAAGTTAAAGTTTTGCGTAAAATAACCCGATGTCAATCGTAAGAATGCCGTACGCGCGGCCGACGGAAGCCTAAAGGCGCAGGCTTTGTAGGCCCGCTGCCGCCGCGTGCTGACAAAACGATTGCCGCGTCCGCTGGCGTCCTCTACCGTTTTTATTTGTTAGGATTGTCCAAAATAATACGAACAATATTTTTTTAGTTTTGTATGGAAAAAATAACTTAGCTTTTGAAGTTTAAAATACATACAGGTGATCCGTGACTCAATACACTTAAATGCCCTTCAGTATTGTTCAATCTTTCTGTGACACGTGGTATGCTATAGCTATACCTACATTGACGTGCGCTCGCACGTCACCATGCTCACATTCTATACCGAGCCGAGCAATGTACGTGTGAAGATTTGCGCGTGGTATGACGCGTATGACCGCGCGTGGTCATACTGACGATAGTTCACTTGATTAAAATATCAACAACTGGGCTGTATTTAGATAATACATAAACAGGCCGGGATCCCGGGATTCCGAGACTCGAGATCCCGGGATCCCGGCCGTTTTCTGGCCCCGAAAATCCCGGGACTGTACTTGGTTAATCCCGGGATTTTCGGGATTGCTACAAACAGGTTAAGTTTTCATTATGTAATCCATTACGCCTTGAGAACTACCTTGCCTACATTATATTAAGAGGAGTTCTGTCTGAATCGGAAGTCAATAATTGGATGCTCTAATATTTCTGCGATTGTATTTTCGAAATTCTAAATAGATTTTTTATTGCGATCTTCAAGATTTCTTGCAAAATTACTTTCTTTTCTTATGTCTATTTTAGTTTGTGTAATTTTGAAACGTTTATAAACACGTTTTTTAAGGAATTACGAAGAAAATTCTAATCCCGGGATAGTCTCGGGATCCAGGGATTATGTATCAAAAATCCCGTAGTCCCGGGATTGAAAAACATGTTCGGGATTGTATTCCCTAGCTGCATTGCTTTCGCTCGCTCCGCTCCCTAAACCCGTCACCAGTTGACATTTCGACTTTATGTCCATATGTATTAGGTGGAAATTTCAGTAAACACGTCCTCCCCGCGCCTCACGTAAAGCTCGCATTCGCATTCACTACATTAAAAATAATGTAGTGAATGCGAATCGTAGTGCGTTTCTAGTCCGGAGATCCCAGATCGGTTTAGATCAAATTTAAAAAGGTGGTCCCTACAAATTCAAGAAGTATGATCCACCAAACAAAAAAATATCAGAATTGATTAATAATTGTATTTGGCCAATTATGAATCACACAAAAAAAACATACAATTAAATTGTGAACTTCCTGTTTAGAGATTATTTTCTTTTCTTGTAGAGACAACCGCGACCTGAGCGTGATCGTGAGCTACGAGCCGCCGCAGTTCCACGACCCGAACCTCAAAGAGCGCACCTTCCAGCAAGATGTTGCATATCTACGGCTAAAGGTAACTACAAACTCCGCACACAAAAAACTATAGAAAAGAGATAATGCGAAAATATATCGATCCCAGGCCATTACCTGGTAAAGTATTCAGTTATTTGCTTTGTTTTGTAAAATGATTTTCCTATTATTTCCTATTAAGGTATTAAACCTTTAAATGGAGATTATTTAAAGGAATTTTATATTTTAAAATCATAAGAATATTTATCTTTTGAGTATTAGAACAAAAATCAAATTAGAAAATATGAAACGTTGTTTTTTTCTGAGAATTTGTTAACCATATTTTAAAGCTTTTTGGCTACTGTACAAAGACTGCAAGATCTGCTTAGCAAAATTGTACTTATTAGCCAAAGAGATAACGACCAACGACAGTTTCAAAAGTCTGTCTTATATGCCGCACGCCGCCGACAGGGTGCAGAAGCAAATTCGTTATGACAGCTGCGCCAGAGGTGGGGATGTACTCAGCTTGTAGCGAACTCCACAAGTGACATTTTCTTTTTCATTTCAAATAGACATTTCAAATAGATTTGTTTTTGACTACATACATTTAAGTTTAATTCAGCATATAATAAGGTTATTTCCAAATTACAGCGTTTTTAAAGCCCCGGAAAAGCTACACTGTCGTAAAAAATCCGCTCTTCGAAACTCCTTATTTCACAGATAAGAATAATGAAATACAGGTCCGATCTTATTGGGATTAAGGCCTATATACCCACGAAGGGTGATTGGGGAATATCCACCACGCTGGCCTAGTGCGAGTTGATGGATTCACATACGCCATCGAATTTCTCCTAGGGACGTATGCAGGTTGCCTCAAGATGTTTTCTTTCAGCGAAAAGCCATATGGTACGGGACCGGGTTTCAAATTCACGACCTCTCGATTGTACAAATACAAATCATTTATTGGTAATTAATTATTACATGCAAGGCACTACCTTGTGGTGGCCTTGTGGCCACCACGACTTTTTTTGCATGGCATTGTTATTTTTTAGGACAGTTTTATTTCCAGTACTGCTAATATGATCAAAATATGGTAACTAGAATAAATGCGAAGAAATATCTATTTTTCGACCTCACTAGTTTGCAAAACATAATTTTCATTTTTGTGTCTTTTATCAGAGCTTGGCCATTTCGAGGCAAATCATTTTTTGTTTCGAGGCAAATATTTTTTATGGACTTATACTTATATGATCTTTTCATTTATCACAAAAAAAGGATTCAAAAGACCAATTGTAACACTAAATTGTTATCAGGACGGGCTGGTATCCGCGCTGGCTCTGTGCATAGAGTCTGCGGACGGCCGCTCGGCCGAGGAGAAGATGCCTCAGTACAACGAGCTGAAGACCTGCGTGGACGCCTTCAGCACGGCCATGGAGAAGTGCAAGGAGCTGTACTGTGAACGGGAGAAAATTAGCATATCGGCGCCCTTCCCCAGTAGGATTATCGGTAAGGAGCTTTCTCTTTTTTATTCAAGAAGTATAGGCTGAAAATCATCAAGTACCCTATCAACGCACAGCTTTTATGTCAGCTTCAGTCAAGATTGAATATTGCGCAGCTCGTCACACAAATCGGCGAATGAGATGTTAGGTATAGAACGCTGCGCAAAAGGCAAAATATAGGTATGCGCGGGAGCCAGAGAGACGAGACGCCGGGGCACACCCGCTCGCTAACTTCATGCTTTCCGCGTGTTCCCTACGCCCGTTCTTGCCACTACGCCACGCAGCGTCGGCATTGTGAACACGAATCACGGCGAAGTGTCATCTGCGGCTAACTTCTCATCCGCCGACTTGCGTGGCGAGGATTATAGCTAACTTAACATCCGCCGACTTGTATGATTCAGCCTATAACTAAGTCGATAAATGCTGGCTGCACGCACGAAAAAGTGCTACGTTCCGCCTGAGCTGAGCGTGCCAGCGGGAGCGCGCAACAAGCGATAGAGAGGCACGACCGGCCTAAGCGTCCGCCTTCTTTCAGTTGTTGATTTGACAATGCTTTCTCGTAATATTATCGACAACATTTTTTTTGTTACGAATAAATATCTGTATCTGTAGAGGGCAGACACCTATGAATCAACAACTGTTGTCGGTTTCTAGCTGCACCCTGACCCGTTTTAACCCTTTTTTTACGAGGGTGAATAGAAATCTTCGAAAAATACCCGATTACTTTGGGGTGCAGTCGGGTTATGTGGGATTGTACCCACTAAAACGCCTCGGTGGCCAGCCTTTGTGCGCTCTTGGGAGATCCGGGATCCCCATGGGAATGCACCGGTGTTCTCACCACTTTATATGACTACTCGAGCCTAATAACTAGGCTTGTACGGTCCTCTACAACAACGATATCAAACACATTGTCGTCCTCCCCGGGCCCGTTTGAGTGGATGGCCAGAGCCCTTATCTGTAAGCATTCACGAGCCCAGAGGTCCCCTTTTAGTAGGCTCTTACTACAGGCAGGCGATACCGATGCCGTATTCTATTGCCCCGGCATCAGGGCAAACCCGTTTGAGCCATAGTAATCAAAGCACTTTTCCCCGATGTTTCAGCTTTTGTGAATTCACCCGTACCGTACCGGGAGCTGTACTCGTCCACCCTGCTGATGGTGGGCGAGCTGTGCGTGGGGCACACGGCGACCGCGCACCAGCTGGCCGCCACCGTGACCGCGAGCGTGGCCGCGGCGCGCGACCAGGCCGCCGCGCCCGCCACCGTGTGGGAGCTGAGGGAACGGCTCGAGGACCTGGCTAACTATTTAGAGGTCAGTTTTACATTGAACTTATCGTATTGCAATTCAATGAAAATAATATGTTTTTTGGTGTACCAGGCCGTGTTGGCCTGGTTCCTATTCATGTTCGCAAAACTAGTTTTAGTAAACTCATGAGTAGTTCTTTGAGAATTGTAAAGGGCAAAAACACAACAAACTCTGTACTTCGCGCGCTGATGTAGCCTTCATATTTTTGTTAGAATATTAAACTGTGTCTAGATTTTTATTTTATACAGAACTGGTGCGCTAAGCCGAAAGGAGGTGATTCAGAACATTATTATTAACAACTTTTTCTATGAAGCCAACCTGGAATTAGAGAATACAATCCCGGGATCCCGACCGTTTTCTGGCCCCGGAAATCCCGGGACTCTACTTGGCTAATCCCGGGATTTTCGGGATTGCTACGAACAGGTTAAAATTGCATTCCGTAGTCCATTACGCCTTGAAAATAACCAAGCCTAGATTATATTAAGAGGAACCTGAATCAACCACTGTTTCTGCGTATTCTGTAAAACAAGATAGAAATATACCGAGAATTTTCGGTATATTTTTGATAGATTGAAGATTTTTGCACGAAAGAGCCCCACCTCCAACGTATTAGCAATAAAATCGGATCAAGACTTGAAAAAGATTTCATAACCACGATAATGTCACTGTGTTTATCATCATATTTATTATTTGTTTATTTGTTTCGCGAAAGTTTGAGAAACAACGGCTTGCTCCCACTCTGGTATGCCTACCTGCGCGGTAAGTTTGCATTTGCTACCCATTCACATTTCTTATCTGATCTATCGCTCCAACTCGCTCATGCTCAACTGTTATTTACTATCTATTATTGTAGTGTCATTCATACTTATTACAATCAATGCACACGCACATCATATTTACACTTCTTGTGGCTCAAAGGATGCTTTATTTGTGTTTGTTTTTATGCTCATTTAACCTCGTTATCTACCACTATTCTGCTGCTAACACTTCTTGTTAACAATGTATAACATTTACTATCAAAACGTTCGAGGCTTGCGAACGAAAACATCAGACTTTTATAGGAATGTTTGTCTCAATTCTTACGACATTATATGTCTCACAGAAACCTGGTTATTGGAAGGTATAAATAGTAGTGAATTGTTTGATGACAGGTATCTTGTTTTTAGAAGGGATAGGGATTACGGGAAAACAGGTGAGACTAGAGGAGGGGGTATTTTAATTGGTGTTCGACGCGAAATTATAGCCGAGACTCGTAGTGAGTGGTATTCGAGCGCCGAAGACTTGTGGGTGACGTTAACCATTAATTGTCGTAAACCGAGGGTAGTTTATAAATTACATTTATGTGTTGTTTATATTTGTGATGAGAATACAGGCAATTCTATGTCAAAACAGTTGGAAATATTCTCTAATAATGTATTGGATATCGTTATAAAAAACCCGAGCGATAAATTCCTTGTATTTGGAGATTTTAATATGCGAAATTTATGTTGGAATCCGTCCGAAGGTAATTCATTTTACATCCCGGATAACATCCAAGGCACAGTACAACAAAATTTATTTGATGATTTTAACATTTGCAATCTTTCACAGTACAATAATATTTTAAATGACAATAATAGATTACTGGATTTAATATTTTCAAATAGCGACGTCTCAGTCGCTCGTTGCCCAAAACCACTGTCAAAATTAGATGCAACACATCACCCTGCACTTTGTATTGCTGCAGATTTTGTTCAATTCCATAAGCTTAAACTACGTCCCTATACTAAGTACTTATATTATCGAGGCGACTATGATACCATCATGACGAAGTTAGACGCTATTAATTGGCAACAGGAATTTGACTCTAAGCCAATAGATGATGCATTATCTTTCTTCTATAATAAATTAAATGATCTTAGGACAGAACATATACCCTCTAAATTAGTCACTTCCACGAATAAGTACCCCCCTTGGTATAAAAAACCTCTAATTATGATATTAAAAGAGAAATATAAGTTCCATCGTAAATATAAAACTTACGGTAATTATTCCGATTTTCAATCCTTCGCTGTATTAAGAGATCGTGCGAAAACAGTAGAAAAAACTATGTATGAAGAATATATTTCTAGCATAGAATTAAGTATCACTAAAAATCCTAAAGCATTTTGGACTTACGTAAAAATGAAAAAACAAAATAATTCCTACCCCGTGGTACTACGGTTCGGTCAACGCTCCTCCGATTGCGGGGAGGATATTTGTAATATGTTTAGCGAATACTTTCATTCCACATTCCTAGATAATACCGATACCGATTATTCCCACAATTACGAAAATCTTAGTATTACGACGTCAGCTGATATAGCTGATGTTGAGTTTGAGTGTTCAGAAGTGTGCAAGCTTTTGAAATCGCTTGATTTAAACAAATCTGCAGGTCCGGATAACGTTCCAGCGATATTTATTGTCAATTGTGCTAAGAGTATCTCGGTTCCTCTTACCATTCTATTCAGACGGTCTATGTCAGAGGGCGTTATGCCAGCGATCTGGAAATCCGCTCTCATCACTCCTATTCATAAGAAGGGACCAAAAAATTTAATTGAAAATTATAGGCCCATCTCGAAGTTATGTTTGTTTGCTAAAGTGCTCGAAAAAATCGTTTATAGACAACTTTATGCCGCCTTAAAACACACATATAGTCTACAGCAGCACGGTTTTATAAGAGGCAGGTCAACAACATCAAACTTGATTGTCTGTAGTGACTATATAACTGAACACATGTCTAAACCTTCCCAGGTTGATGTTATATATACCGACTATAGTAAATGTTTCGACAGAATAGATCACTCAGAATTACTCCGGATGTTTCATCGCTCAGGTATTCGAGGTAATCTATACAGATGGCTGACGTCGTATGTACATAACAGGTGCCAGACTGTTGTACTCAACGGATACACATCGTCACCAATGTGTATCCCATCAGGAGTTCCTCAAGGTTCCCTTTTAGGTCCCCCTTTTTTCAATTTTGTAATTAACGATATATCGTCATGCTTTAAATATTCCAAAATAATCTTATACGCGGATGACATGAAGATACTATGTCCCATTGATTCGATCGAAAGCGCTCAGCGTCTACAAGAGGACCTAGATCGGTTCGACAGCTACTGTTTATCAAAAAAATTAGACCTTAACGTATCAAAATGTTATGTGTGTTCTTTCACTCGCAAGCCTCAACCTATTATTTTTCCTTACAAACTAAAAAATGCTAATATTAACAGAGTTAATTCGATTCGAGATTTAGGCGTCATTTATGATTATAAGTTACTTTTTGATGAGCATATTGATAGTGTAATAAATCGAGCATCAAGAGCACTGGGCTTTGTTTTACGTTTATCAGCAGAATTTAAATCAATTAAAACCTTAAAAATTTTGTATTGCGCGTTTGTGCGTAGTCATCTTGAATACGCTTCACAAATTTGGAATCCTGCTTACGATATTTACATTACACGCATTGAGCGCATTCAAAGACGGTTTCTCCGTCATCTCCAATTTAAAATTAAAAAATATTTTCCGGATTATATAGCGCGATGTCGTAAATTTCATATACTTCCCTTACATATCAGACGTAATATTGCTGATATCGTATATTTATTAAAGATATGTAATGGCGCAGTCGACTGCCCTGAGCTGCTGGAGCGCATAGGTCTAAAAGTTCCGATTAATTCAACCAGGAGACCGTGCTCACTTTTTGTCCCGGCAGTAAGCACTAATTATAGGCAGAATAGTTATCTGATAAGAGCAAGCCGGAGTTTCAACGAAATATCATCCAACTATGATGTTGACTTATTTAATACGTCCGTTGCATGTATGAAACGATTGCTATCGAGCGCATTTTTTGAATAGCTGGGATTTCGCGGGCGGCGGTCGGCTGCTTGTCTCTGGACTCGCGACAGCGCGTTCGGAGTTGGGTTGGTGATGGCCGCTTGTGCATTCACTGCTATTTATTTAATTATTTATACTTTCTGTCTACTCGATCATCAATCTCATTTAAATTTACTCGTGGAACCCTGTAATTGGCCGTCAATAATTATTTTTTTAATCTATTTTTGTATCATAGCTGTAAGGTTCCCAATAAAAATAAAATAAAATAAAATAAATAAAATAAAATATACGACGCGGGTAAAATTCTTTCCACCCCTTAAATTGTAACAAAATGTTATGTTTTTGCTATCAATCGCTTGAGAAAGAAATATTGCACATACGACGTTCGAGACGTCTAATTTTTTCAGAATAGTTTATAGTTTAAGTGTACGTAAAAATATGACTTTGGTCATTTATAAAATATGACTATGGTCATTTATAAAACTCTAAGAACTAAGACGTTTAATCGTAGCGATTGAAGTGCTGATTGCAGGAAAAATAAACACTCAAACCGAATAATTTTTAGAGGTAGATAAAAATTTATTGTTTTTGTATGGCCAAGTTAGTGGTTCCCACAAGCCTTAATAACATTTAATACATATCGACAAAAAAAAACCTAAGATATGCCGCATGATACGTACTACATAGGAATTCGTAGATAATATTTAGAATCAGCATAATAAGTAACTATTATCTGTATGTCTATTTGTCTAACCAGCGTAGAACCTGAGCAAGCGTTTTCAGCTGCTGCTTATGTTGGCAATAAAGTACCAAATGGCTTGGAATCGGAAGTCAAAATTGGAAACTCTAATATTTCTGCGATTGTATTTTCGAAATTCTAAATAGATTTCTGTGCTGTTTTCTAGATTTCTTGCAAAAATGCTTTCTTTTGTTTTGTCTATTATAATTTGTGTAATTTTGTTACGTTTAATAAAACGTTTCTTAAAATATAACGAAGAAAATTCTAATCGCGAGATAGCCCCGGACTCCCGGGATTACGTATCAAAAATCCCGTAGTCCCGGGATTGAAAAACACGCTCGGGGTTGTATTCTCTACCCGGAATACAAGAAAAAAATCGGCTGTTTCATGAGTGTGGTCGATTCCGAGTTGCAATTTTCTATGGAGCAGCCGATCTTTTTTCTTGAATTCCGGGTTTGCCCCATAGAAAAAGTTGTTTATAATGATGGTTTCAGCTTAGCTCAGGGCAAGTAGATAACCCTGTAGATTAGTGTGAAGTGTGATTTCTCCATATTTTGATTTCAGTTCATCGGTATAGTGACGTTCCTCCTCGGCGTATGCAACGAGCTCATCGCGCCCGCAAACACCAAGAAATCAAAAAAGAAAACCAACCAATCGCCGGACGAGCTCAAAACTATAGAATTACTCAAAACCCTCAACGAAACCGTGCAAGCCAACATCGCGGCGCTCGAGAAAATATTCGACGAACTACCACAATACAATTTTACACCTAATTTAGACGATGAATTCGCAAAATTAAGCTTAGAAGATAAATATACAGATGTCGTCGAATGTAAACTGAGGAGCGGTATGTTAGAAATGATAGCCGACGTCAAGAATGTGCTGAAAAACAAAGCCAAATATTTGAAAAGTCTGATCGTGTGATGTGGCCTTAACATTTGTCGCGTAGTGATATGGTTTGGGGAAGTTGGGATATCTTGAAATTAGATAAATGGATTGATATCCCGGAACTAGACGGGTATACGGAGTTTTGGAATGTTGAATGGTATTAATTTATTAGTAAAATTTCACCCTCTTTTTAATAAATGTGGGGTTGGCAAAGTTCTACGTCTATAAAAAAAATAGTCTGAACTTTAATTGAGCCTTAAGTCCTTTAGCCACACCAAGTGGCTGAGAGGCCCGAAAATAATAAAAAAATTATCCGTAATTTCAGAATGACCCCTATCTGATTAAACTCGAAATTTCATTGGGGACAAGGAAAACAATATTTACAAGAGGTATACGTCTCTTTTTTCTCAAAATTTATTTAAAATTATCCAATTCACGCAAAACCTCAGTACTAGCAATTTTAAAAGAAACCATAGATTGCAAAGGGGTAAATCGTGAAATGGAACGTTAATATTAATATAAAAGAAAACAAATATGGAGAATGTTTTTCAAACTGTCACTCAAAGTATTGTATACGTTCCTAGGCGAACAAATTTGAAAAATATGGCCTCTAAAAATTAAAAAAATAAATCTGAAGCTATTGAGTACCCCGCATTAGTTAAGTAACAAGAGGGTCAACATCTATGTAAAATAGCTTAAATAAGTACAAGTTACAATAAAGTACAAGTTTTAAGAACTCGTGTGATATGTTTCGTCTAGGTCGAATTAATCATATTGGCGGCTGCGAAGTTAGCTAAAAGCTGCGCAAACCCCAATTCTCGCGCAGCTGTTACATATGTTAGCTTCAGTCAGGATTGGATTTCTCGCAGCTTGTAGCTAACTTCACAACCGCCAAGAAGTTTGATTCGACCTACAGCCTGGATTCTATTTAAATTCACAAATGTCCAAACAGGTATAGTCAGATACGTTTTACATGTTTCAGTTTTGTTGATGTATTTAATCTAGTGAAAGCTTCCCGCAGACAGCCGCGGGCACGACTACGGCCTAGTAATCCACCAATCATTGATCTTGATTTAAAAATTCGGCTTTGTGATTGGTCGAACACTAGGCCACAGGTTGCGCCTGCGTCTGTCTTCGGAACGCTTTATAATCGTACGCACACAATCGTAGGAACCAGCACGCGTCCACATTAGACTAATTTTATTAAATCATAGTAGAATATCATTCTCTCTCAGACCATTTCTCTACGCGACATAAAATAATAAATATGTGTAATACATATCCTGTACATAGTTTACGAGTACGGCTAAAACCGCGTTGTATAATATAAGCTAGTGCGTTTTCTATTCAAGTCAATAATATCAGCTTTACTGTTATCAAACGAGCAAACGACATCACCGGTTTAATTATACAAGGTTATCTTGCCCTTGTGGTTCATGCGATGGGTTTTTAAAAAAACACGATACAAAATAATGGTTGAATATTTAGGCGCCGGTGGTACGATTAACAACGTACATTCGCCATAAGTATGGATTTCGCACTAAACGGCGCGCCAGTGGTCTCGAATTAAAATTCAAAATCGGTAGAACTGACAAAAATATCGGTATAAATATTCGTACCATAAATCGGTATGAGAGGATTTTCCAGTTTAAAACTATAAATAACGACTTTAAGTAGCCTGCAATCAGTGGGTCTGATCACCACAAAATGTAGTCCCATCCTCTTTTTCGACTCGGATCATTGAAAACTTTTTGAAGTTCTGGAGAATTTGTCCCAATAGACATCGTTTCATTGTCGGAATCTTGAAATTCGGTAGAAAACTGGGAGAGAGTTCTCTAGCAATCTCGGAAACCGTTGAAAAATTGTTTCATTTTGGCAGGAAAGACGTTAAATGGCAGTTGTCTCATACCTACGTATGAGACAACTGCCGATGCGCCGGGTAATAATAGACAAAATGCATGAAACAGTAATTTTTTTTTCGAATTCCGCATTGGCCCCATGGTAAAAGTTGTTCACAATGATATAGTCTAAATCACCCTTTTTCGGCTTAGTACACCAGTTCTCGATAACCCTGTATACAAAGTGCAGGGACTTTTATATTACTAAAGGTGTATAATGATGCTCATCACTATGAACAACTTTTACTATGGGATTAACTTTGAAATCGCGAAAAGTTAGTTGCTCCATACAAAAAAGTTTGAGTACTAACTAAATAACTAACTAACTAAATCTGATTTAGTTGACTCAAACTTTTTTGGCAAATGGCACAATAAAATACAATTAAAATACACCTTTGGAAGTAAATCAAAGTATTGTTTGACGTAAACAAAACGTTAACGTATTTCTAAATATATTCTGTGTCTAGACTTTTAGTAATCGCATCAATGTTTATGGCGTCTCTGAAGTGTTCTATTTGCTGCGCAAAACCCTATCACCTCACCCCCACCCCCACTTACACTTGAATTTACTGCGTAACGAGTCACCTCTTGTTCCGAGCTGCCATATACTTAGTTTGTATTATAATACATACACATTTTGTACGACTCTGTATGAAATCGGGATCAACGAGTATGTTTTGTCCTATCAACTAAAGAGCAGAACAACTTTTATTATGAGACCCACATTTCAGAATAACTAAACCTATGGGCTATTGCAGAATAGCAATAAACCCCGCCGTTTCATACATTCAGGCGAAAATCTATGACTTTTTATATTGAACCATAGATTGAACTATGTTTTCGCAAGTTTGGTCCCATAGTAAAAGTTGTTGAGATCGACCCGGAAATCGAAAAAAAAACAAGCGTTCCGTAGAAAACTATTGTCATTTAGTCTCATAAATATATGGAATGTAAATTCATTTCAAGTGCGCCATTTTCGCTGTGCGAAAAAGCAATTTAATAAAGATTAAAAAAAAAAACATTTCGCTATTTTAGTTCTATTCTCTAAGCTATATCTGGTTGGTACCGAATTATAAGCATAAATAAAAACAATTATTATGAAACTGTGATGTTCGTTGCGCTCTTTAATCACATTATTGTAAGTAAAAATCTTTATTCACATCACAAAGAGTCTAGCATTTAACGTTTAATTGCAAATGAATGATATTTATAAGTATTCCCTTCTAGCTAGAGCATTAAAGGCAATTTTCCATCTCGCTCGCGATATTTCACACTAAAATGAAAAAAAAATCGTGCGTGAATTTCCAAAAACTATGTAGAGTTTATTTAACATAAATTATACGTCTTGAAAATATTGTTCGTTTTTGAATATCTTTGATGGGGTAGATAGATAAACACAATCGAAAATCTTCGATCTCTTCTGTGATCTGTTAGTCAAAAGATATCAAAACAAACTTTTCTTATAAGTTTTTAGAATTCAATGCCTATGTAAACAAGTTCAACTGGAACGTATACACCCGAGACTCACTGTGATGTGAATTGAGGTGAAAAATATGCTAATTTTTATTTTGTATTCGACTGTCTATTATGGCTCAAAGTTTAAATTTGATTGTTGGCGATTTAGATTTAGAGACAAAAAATGGCTAATTATTTTATATTAATACAGAATTTCAATTAAAAAAGATTGATATTAAAGGCCTTGGTTCAAAATATTTTTTGTATTTAATATTGATCCTGTATCTTTAAAAGTACATAGGTATATAACGAACGAATCAAACTTTTTGATGGGTATGAAATTAGCTGCAAGCGCACATCCCTTCTCTGCCATACACCTTTTATGGATATATTGCAAGTGCGCAACCACTCGCCTCCGCCTCCGCCAAGAAGTTTGATTCAGCTTATTTTATGAAGATCCGACAGAGTCAGAGAGAGAGACAATCCGATTTTGTCCTATGGCTCCAATGTTATTTCATGGGGCTGTTGTGACATTTTTTTTATATTGTTCCACCGACCGGCACTTGCTGCAGTGAGGCACAAAAGTGATAGAGGAAAGTAATCAAATATCTAGTAATAGATAGTATCTCTAATGTAGAATACACAATAAACAGTGATCGTCAATTGCTTCCCACCACTAAACTCAAATATAGATAACAAACATGTCTGTCGACCGGGTGTTTCGTCTGCGGTGCGAGTGTTTTGTTTGTTGCTGTTTGCAGAAAACTTTATCACGTACGTAAGCTCAGAGCAAATAAAAAAATTAAGAGAGAATGTTGTGAACAAACAAGTGAAGCCAACCAAAACTAGGACTAAGTTAAGCGGTAGGATTATAGCAGGTATTTTATCACAGCCTACCCAAGGAGAGTAGGGTCATGTGATGTACCTAGGGACATTTTAAATAACATTATTAAGATTTTTAAATGAAAGAAATTTGATGAAATTCCCTACGAACTGTAGTAATATAGTTCGTAGGGAATTTCATCGCTAACGATTAAGTTATTTTTTGGGTGCTATATCAATGCTAGATTATTTTTTATTAAAGGGCAAATAAAAATGGAGGTTTTTGTCCGAAGGTACGTTACACGTCTGTACCTTGGGACAAGCCTGTATGTACTTTGGGACACAATTAATTTTAACTATATTTTCTAGCAAAATCTTTTTTCATTGTCGGAAATTACTATTTTCACTTCATAATGTGGTATGAATGAAATTTAAATCAGTCTCAGAACCACTCTGGATAGTGTTCACATAACTGTGTAAAGTTGATTTTTTCAACCCAAATTCTTTGCTACACTTTTTATATTTTCCTCTCTTAACTTTTTTAACATTTTTTTACAACGTCCCGAGCTTATTGTATCTTTCTTTACGTTAGTTTTGCTCCGTGGCACTATTAATAACTAATACATGTGGTTACTAAGAAGTGTTCATAGTACATTAAAGTGTCCCAAGGTACAAACAAAATTATGTCCCAAGCTACAAAAACAGCCGTATTAAAGCAATCTAAATAATCCTAATTTGTATGTTAGGAAACTGCTTTGGTATTTATGGTATTGTAGAAAGAAAATATCAGACTAAAATATACGTGATTTAGTTTTATCAATTAAGAGCACCTATGAAATGTAAAACTACTCCAAAATATCTAAAAAAAAATACTTTTGACTCCAAAAAACTTTTAAACTGTTCTCAAAATTCACTAGAAGCCGGAAAGGTCACGAGACTTACTAAATTATAAATATACTACGCAAAGGATATTATTTAACTTTTTTATTGTCCGTGGCTCGGATGACACGTTAAATTGTAGGTCCCGGTTGTTTTAACCGTTTAGCCATGTCAGAGGCCTTCAGGCGGCCTAAAAACTCTGACACCAGGGCTAGCCACCCGGCCTATACGAACTTACTTACTTTATTGTCTAGCGACAATAATTTTTAATTTTCAAATATAACGAAAGTCCCTAGGTACAACCGTCCCAAGGTACAACACATGACCCTAAGTCTATGTATGCCTGTTTCTACGTTACCTATTGCAGCCTAATCGGCTGGAACGATTTTGATTATACCTCTAGAATAGACTTCATTACGAAATATGAATAGACATACCTTTATTAGAAAAAATATTATTGACAAATTGATATCTTATCTAAAATAAATAAAAATCGAATTTATATTGTATTTATTTATTTACAACACGAATATAGCAGCATATGAAAATCTCGGCCACTTTACAAAAATATGATATCAAGTATCCACAATACTTTACAATTAGAACAGTCTGGAACACGGAATGTGAAATGTTGATGCAGTCCGAATTACACCAACAACGCTATTGAAAACCAGCACGATCAGAAGGAAATCTCTTTGTACCGGAGAAGGTTGTTGTTAGCACCGTTGGCATAATCCGGGCAGCACACATGAAACTTTTATACTATTTACGATTTTTTATTTGAACCATTGGAATTATTTTGTCTTAGTTTTTTTTTTATAAACGTACTTACTATTAAACGTAAGGATTACGTTGAACTATTATACAGAATTTGAAAGTTTCAGAAGTCAACAAAGGATAGCAGCCAAAGTTTAAAGCAACGTGGGTGTTTACTCGGGTTATTGTGGGTTCGAATCCCGCTGGTCGCTTAATTTTTTCCTTGTCTATAAAAGATTGACTTTATAAGTATTGATAAATAAGTACTATTTTCACAATACTACTCGAGATACTTTTAAAATAGGTGGAGATAGGTATAAAATTAATATATGAGGTACTGTTGCATAAAATCAAAATCAGGTATCATTGAATGTACGAAATATGTACTCAATAACACTTTGACAGTCCCTATATGAAGACTTTATTTCTTTTGCGTGAAATCTCTTTAAAAAATGAGTGACGAGAATACCCACAGCACGGGTAGCATGACAAAGGGACAAACTGTCTTTCCACCATTATATCCCCTCGAAGAGGAAATAAAGTATGGATTGACAATGACAACTGACATTAAAAGTGGAAAAAATGGTTTTCTCCCTTTGACGTGCTACCCATGCTGAAACTTTTCAAAATCCATACATTCTACTTTTTGGGACGGGTAAAATCAGACATCTATCCTCCCTAGAAAAATCTCTAGTTTTATCAATGTGTGGTATCAGGGACTGTCAAAGTGTTAACTATGAATTTTCACTTTTTATGTAACCACCAGAAGTGCTCAGAAAAGCCACTGAAGAGTGCATTCACAAATAAAATAGCGTTCTTACAATCAACATCAACTTAAACTAATCGTTGACAAAATATAGAAAATAACAAGAGAAAATATAGAGAACATCTACATAAATAACGATGAATTAAAATTCTTTCAGAAAACAAAAATAAAAACTCACACCACTCTGAAATTTATGCAATAATCGTACATACTGTGCGTTTTACTCCTTTTCTGACTTTTTCTAATATTTTGATCAGTAAATATATTTTTGGCGACTCAATTTACGACAATATTTATATCTAGAACGTTGCCGTTGCCCACTTAGTAAATTGAGTTAAGAAACCTTTACGGCTCTTTGCAATACGATGCTTTCCGCACAGTAATAGCGAATAAAGAATGGACATCAGCCTTTGGAATGAAACAGTTGGCTGGTTAAGCTTTTGCTCGCCCTTGTGAAATATTAATTATCTCTATCTCACGAGCCACCATTGGCTAAACCGTAACAAAAGTCACACGCCTACACATTTGTCGCTGATTTGTCCAGTGATGGTTCGTGAGACAAAGAAAACGCTCTACGAGACCGACATTAGCCGATTATATCTTTCCAAATATCAAAGTTTATTATTTATTCGCGCGTACTGTAGAAGTGTTATCATTTGGTGCCGTTTATGGCGCCAAGTCTTGCTATGGTAAAATTAGTCATAATTATATGACGACATCAAAGATTTTGTACTAAATGTTCATACATAAACGTTGATAGCGGCGTTTATAGCTACGATCGAGCGATCATATGCCTTACAATTTAATACATAAATCAGAAAAGGGGTAAATCACCTTAAACTTTACACACCTTATAAAACTAAATAATACGGTAAATCCATCGAAAGCAACCAGAAAACAATATAAATAAAATTACAAGAATAGAAAACATTATGCACCAATACAAGACTTATCAACTACCTTGTCATAGCCTACATTCGAAACATTTTAAACGGACTTATTGCAGTTTTTACCTCTTAATATGCATATGCATGATTGCACGGTAACTTTGTATGTTCTATTTCTGGGAGAAAGGCTTCATTGTTAGAAAAATCATGTCCAAAATGAACTTGAGAATGATTAAAAAACAAAATAAAGGTTCTTGCTTTGAAAAGAGCTGGGACGCAAAGTCTACATACACACCATTATGAACAAATTTTACTATGACACCAACCGCGAAATTTCGAAAAAGAATCAGCTATTTCATAACAAATTAAGTTTAGGGCAAATCATACAAGTCGGCGGATGTGAAGTTAGCTACAAGCTGCGCAAAATCCAATCAATGCGAAGCTTTATGTGAGCTTCAGCCAGTATTCGACCTATACACTTTATCGAGAGTCAATGAACTTATTGTATGGAATACTTGTTTTTTTTTTCGATATCGGGATTAGTCCTATAGTAACCATGACATTAGGTATTCAAGTTCAAAGTTCAAGATGCGTCTCATTTTATTTCTATTGGAATGAAAGAGAGCCAATTCGCTTATTCTGCTCCCGCCTCCCGTATTTTCAGTCCAATGGTAAAAGATTTATTACGAAATCATTCTGTACTAAGGACTACTCGGGAATGTATTCGGAATATATTTTTTCTTTATAATCTTTTAAGGGGAAGATAAAATATAATCACTTAGATTTGCCTGTCTTATAATTTACTGTTGTATTATCAATATAAACTCGGTTACATAATCACTGTTACCAATTTAAATGGAGCCTTTAAAATATATTTTCTGTAAAGTTTTATGCTTTTAAAATATAGAAAATAGTACGCACCATATATGACTAATATTTTTAATAACAGCTGTAGTTTAACGATTTTTCGGATTGATATTTAACTAGCATCTGTTCAGGAAAATATAAGTTTTGTATATTATTTATTGTATTGTATGAAATATTTACATTTTTAAACGAGATATGTTATTTGTTTATTACAATGCTATCACAATGTATTATGAAATACTTTGCACGTTTTTTTATACAATTATTAAAGATATATCTAAATCTATGCAAACAGCTAATATGTATGCTTTTACCAGGATCTCAATCATACAAAATTATATGTAAATATACATATAACGAATCAAATATTAAATAAATTATTATAAAATAGATATGTATTACAAGAACATATTATGTTACAAACTACTTACTAGTCACATAGATAGTATAGTTATTTATGCATGAGGCAGACCAAATACTGTAAGAAAAACTATACATTTACTATATATTTATAAGAAAAAAACAAAGTTAAAGTCTGTTGCACATGATACACAATACTTAGGGCCATTTAATCAATATAGTCAAAATATATATTACAGGGCTACGCAAGAGGATGTAAACCGGAAAGAAGTGATTCGGACCATCATTACGAACAACGTTTACTACGGGGCCACTCTGGAACTAGAGACTTTTTTGGGACTTCTTTATGAGATTAATTGCGAAGTACCTAACGACTTTACATGTGTTCGCGACTGTTCGCGTTGACTACACATATGCAGAACGCGCCATTATGATTATAATTCGACGCGAGCCAAATAGTAAGTAAATAAAGTTTTAACTAATAAGTACCTACTTCTAACTGTTATAGCGAATCATATGCAACGGACTTTACTATCAACGTTCATTTCATTGCAATAATAGAAATTTTAAAAAGGGATTACAGTTCCTTTAGAAATCGACATAATGTTCACAAAACCACAGATACAAAATTCGAGAACGAAGAACCCAACCCATTGTCTTTATTTTAACTATACAAGTAGAAAGAAAGTGCCTTACTAACTCTCGGTACAATATCTACTAACGCTCGCGCAAGGCACTTCTTTCATTTATTTTGTGCTGGGTAAGCACGTTCAAGTAATACGCTAGTTGACTGCTGTTTAAACCAAGGTTTTCACCGACGAAAACAGAAAGTTCTTACGATCATAAAAGTGTGTCCAATTTTCATCAACTTTAAAACTTTTTGTAAACATTACCGGGTGTCTTACCACAAGTTTTACACACGATTTAGACAATGTTTAACAGTACAAATTGCACGGTTAAACAGTGATTAAGGCGTGTTTATATCTTTTGTGGTAAGGCGGTACGAGTTTTGTATTGTCAAATACATTTCATAAATTGTATATCGGGATAAATTGCACATAATATTTTTACGAAAATATTTTTGACGTGACGTTTTATAAATCGATGAACTCCGGTTGCGCGCACGAAAATGCATGACTCATTGTCACGTTCCGCCTGAGCCGAGCGTGCAAGCGAGAGCGCAGAACAAGCTGTAGAGAGGCACTATAATAGGCCTAAGCGTTCGGTTTGTGACGCGTATGACGTATCACGTAAAATTATTATAATCCGTAAACCGACTTCACAGAAAACCAATTTTTTAATTAGGTACATATTTATAGTTTACGGCTTGGTATTGATTATACTAAACTCGCAGAATAACTAAACTTTTTTTTTGAGTAGCGTTGTCACATTTGGCAGTAATTCCTTCGCGGAACGCTGCTTTTCTTTAATCTATACAGTTTGCAGTACTCGGGAACATTATGTGGAATACACACGCAGGTCGTCCGTTAACGTCATTACATATAATAGGCATCCGTCAGATAGTTTAAAAAAAAACCGGACAAGTGCGAGTCAGGCTCGCACACCGAGGGTTCCGTACAAATCCACAAAATTTAACAAAATTGGGAAGTAAGTAGTTACAATCTCATAAACATCGAAAAAAAAAATTTTTTTCACTTTCCTCGTCATACAATGAATAAAATAATCAAAAACCTGTTTTGAGCACGTGCTAATGAAGCTCTTTTATAAAGTACTTTACATAATATGATTTACTCACTTTGAATTTTGACTAGGTTTTGATTTTTGTAAGTGTCGAAATATGTTGTTTTTTACGACATAAACGGCTCTAACTTTTTATACGATAACTGAGAAGTTTTTCTTTTACACAACTGCAAGAGACCATAGATATACGTATACAGTTTAAATTTCAACTCGATATCTTTACGCGTTCTCGAGCTAAAGAGTCTTGACATACATACAGACGGACAGACGTACAACAAAGTGATCCTATAAGGGTTCCGTTTTTTCCTTTTGAGGTACGGAACCCTAAAAAATATTAGACATCCATTTATTCGTTTGTCAATTAAACAAAAATTGATCAAGATATAGCCCGTCAAAGTACCGCGTGATGACACAAGTGCCATACAAATGTATAGACTTCTGTGAGTGAAGTGACGTCACGACCCCCACTCCCAAACTTTGGCAAGGTTTATCTTTGTCATTCGTTGTTAGATTGCCGAAAGAAAAAATACGTGTGCAATAATTTTTGATCATCTTTTTTTTTCTAACTCACGGACTAATTTTAATAATCATTTTATTACAGAGTCATCATGCCTATTGTATGTTTAGAATAATATATGTAAGTACTGACGGATTTTCCGCAAAAGGATTTCACGATCAGTGAGCCAAAGGCCTGAAATATTTAGAGTTTGATGAAAATTAGAGAACCTTTTCATGAATCAAACGACAGTCAACCAGCCTACTCAAGAGTTGAAAGTCTTTTAATCCTAAAACTACGTTTTATACTGCGCGACGAGGGCGGTACATACTTTCTCTAGTAGAGAGCATTGTACGCTACCTTTGAAAACAAAAGCTGCCTAAAGCTGGCCACTCACATATGCACAAATAACACCAATATAGGAAATAAATAATTAAAAGTAAACGTGAATATATTTACTTTTCTTGTAGCTGATCTTTTTAACATCTTTTAGTATATTCCTGATGTGTCGGAATGAAAAAAATTATGTACGTTTGTTTAGTTTGCTTTAAAAAAACTGTAGTCAGAGGTTTTTACCTCACTTTAGTTCAAAATTTAGTTCAAAATATCCATATGGTCATAAAAAGAATAATAGCTCTAAAGTGGTAGTGATTTTCCAAGATCTAACAATATTTTGAGCGATTATTATATTTTGTCGATTTTTAACTTAGTGAATTGGATATTGACTTAAAAATTGCATAATTTATTTGCTTGCACAATATAGCGCACATACAATTAGTTCTCAAGAACTAGCTGAAGTACACACATAGAAAAGCCGCATTAAAGCGTTGTAAGGGAAAAGAATATTTTTTTTAGTATTTCAAACGCAAATTTTCTTTTTAAAATACAGTTATCCAGAACTGGTGTACTGAGTCGAAACGAGGTGATTATGACTATCATTAATAATAACTTTTAGTATGGTGTCAACCCTGAATTCGAGAATAAAATCAGCTGTTTCGTACATTTTGTCGTTTCCAAGTTGGAATTTTGTACGGAACAGCTGATGTTTTTCTTGAATTCCGGGTTGATGGTCTTAAAATCACCCCTTTTGGCTTAGTCCAGTGCAAGCTGATAACCTTGTAAAAATATAACCTTTATGTTGTGTTTATGTGAATGACCGATGCATATCCCAAGTCACGTTACAGGGGGGTCGCATCGTGTTTTAGAAGATATTCCGTTGCGGCCCGCCTGTAACGAGGGTTGGTCAATTTCATACATATACGAACTAACTCGAGCCTACGTGGACAGAAAATGTACGAATCAACTTTATCAAGTAAAAAATACATTTTGCTTGATTTATTACGAAAAGAAATGCAATTTATTGCAGAAAGAAGCTTTTTTTCTAAGTTTTGTTTTTTTTTCTACCTATTCCTATACCTGCATATTCTAAGATATTATTGTACTCATGCTATGGTCAACTTTTACCGTAGGTCCAACCCTGAAGTTACAAAAAAGAAAATCAGCAACCCAGTTCATCAACTGTTGACAAAATGTCAAAAATCAGCTGTTTTTTGCGATTGCAGGGGTTGACCCCAAACACATTTGGTCAAAATATGAATGCAATGATATCCTAGAATAATATTATAATAATAACACTTTGTATAGTTTCGGTCTTAGTTTTTTTCCGAGGTCCGTTTGACCCGACAACCAAACGAGCAAACACTATTTTTAAGTCGTTTCCAATTATTTACGATAAAATAAAACCTCAATATCTCGTAACTTATAAGGCCCGATTTTTTACTTATTAAAGTTGAAACGCTCATTTTCCCTCCAATTTACATGTATTCGGTCGATATTGGTCGTTCCGCGGTTTGGCCACTGTGGCAATATAGTCTTTATCACATAGCACTAGAGTCTGAGTTCAGTCCACTCGCTGCCAGTTTACAGAGTGTTGAATATGTCCCTCGCGTTATTTTTGGAATAACGCTTGAAGGAACAGTCGCTGAATCAGCTGCCACTGGAAAAGAAAAATGGTATTATAAAATAATATTTCAGGTTCAAATATTACGGTATGTAAAGCTTCGTTTCGAATAAAGCGTTTACAAAGCGTTTCGAATCCTCATTCCTCATACGAACAGCCAGAATGTGGAACGCTTTGCCTGGGTCTGTCTTCCCGCTAAAGTACAACGTGGGTGTCTTCAAATCCCGAGTAAATAGGTATCTTCTAGGTAAGCGTGCTACATCCTAGACCGCATATCTGCTCAACATCAGGCAGTATGTAGTCAAACGCAAACCTACAAGGAATTAAAAAAAAGCTTCCTACGCCCTTGCTTAACATTCCGTCACTTGTGTCGGTATTGTGCACACATGCGGAATAATCAATCACGGCGAAGTGTCATTCAGTTCTGCCAACTCCTTTTGGCAAAAACGCGCTACAACGCGCTAAATGGTACCTACGACAAAACAAAACGCTCTAATTGTCTCGAATCAGTGATAAAGGAACAAATTAAAATTAGAGATCCATAGGGGAGGCCTATGTCCAGCAGTGGACGTCTTTTGGCTGATGGATGGATGGATAGTGATAAAGGACGACATTGTGTCGTATATTTCCCACAAAATGTGGTCCGGAAGTTTATACAGTAGTGACTTTTTTTAAAGATAAGTTAAAGATAATCGAAATAGAATTCGTCTTTATCGAAAATGCAGAATGGGATTTATGGTGTCCAGGCTCAAAAAAAGTTACTTAATTTTAACCACAATCATGGCACAGACAATCTCAGCGCCAGAGTGTAGTAAAGAAAAACTTTTGATGCTACTATACGTAATATGGGCATTTTGGTGTTTTTGTTTAAGGGTAAAACAGATCGCTGTTTTACGCTACTGTAATATTGTTTAAAAAACGCGCCAGATTTAGCGCTAGGCGCTAAAACGCGCTTTAGGTTAAAAAAGCGTTAGATCAGCCCCCCTACCGCCTAAGCCTAATCAATTGCTTTGCGCGGATTGCGAAAGCAATCGTTGAATGAACAACTTTGATGGCTAACGTCACACAGGCGGTGCCAAATGACTAAAATGAAGTCATAAACAATTGCTATTACGATTGCTATTGCTTTAGGCGGTAGGGGGGCTGGCGCCGAAAACGCTAAGTTGGCAGCACTGGTGTCATCTGCGGCTAACTTCTCATCCGCCGATTTGTGTGGCGCTTAGTATACCTTCTGTCCTGCAGCGCGCGGCGGCGCGCGGTCTGCCGCTGGTGCTCGAACTCGAAGTCCTCCTCCGTCAGCCCCAAACGCTGCATGTGGTACACCAGGTACTCCTGCAACAAAAACGAAATCTACCTTATGTAACTGCATTCAAACTTCAATTTACAATACAGCCCGGATCACATCGCATCGCTCACTAATGTGGGCAATTCAGTCCAGCCCTGGACTACCCGGATCACTTTATTCCAATAATGAGTAACAAGAGTATGACAATGTGCGCGATCAGGGGCCTGATTCTCTATCGACAAAACGTAACGTAACGCGGTTAGTATTTTTTTATTTCTGTGAATTTCGTTTGGAGAAATGTATGATAAATGTTAAAATAAATTGTTGTTTTCATACAGAATCACCCAACAACACTTAACCGGTCCGCCCTATAAACATATGTATAACATTAGGATCCACTCAAACGACTGTCACGACACCTCAAGCGTCTATTGCAAAGTCCGACTAGCATTGCATCACTGTTGTTCCAAATAAATTTTAGAATGGCCTTGTGACAACATCAAAATTAAAAAGATTAAAAGACCGTATTTAAAAAAAAAATACCTGATTTCCACACATTAAATATGGCTTTTAAAGGGCAGCCGAGCCATATTTGCCTTTGTTCCAGGTTTTAAAAAGGCCTGAAAGCCGTATTATACGGCAAAAGCCGTATCAGGAACATCACTGCATTGCATAAAATATCAAGGGTCAATGATTATAAAGTCCAATTTAGCCCTTAGTACCTTAGAGTGTTTCGCACAGGCCAACCCTAATGTTGCTTGAAATATCAATCGTGAAGGTAATAAAGTCAAGTTTACCTCGCCGAGGATGGAGTCTGGCGGGTGTCGCAGCACCTCCAGTGTCTCGCACAGGCCGGCGGCGCGCTTGCGAACTTTTGCAGGACCTAACGCGCCCGCCAGGATCACCAGCGCTGCTTTGAATAGCACCTGTTAAAAACCACTTTTAATGAAACTGCAAATACAATTCTGAGCAGATTTGTATCTGCTCAGATACAATTTTTTATTCGAGTCGATTTGAAACTATTGACGTGACAAATAAATACCTAATTGTAAATATTGTTAAGCAGCAATTTGGCCGAAAATAAGTGTGAAAGAAAGCACATAATCCTAATCCTGGTCTCCCTGCGTGCTTCATAAGGTGCAGGGTTACAGCGGGTACTGTCCAACACAGTAACAGTTGTAGGATAAGTTCATACTGTGCCAAGGCACGGTGCGAGTGAGAACGCACAGGAATCACTCGGTAGCGTATAGCACTGGTTCCACTCTGTCCGAACAAGAGAGAATATCCTCTTACCTTGACTCCCTCGCAGAGAAAGCAGTTCCAAACCGGCAGCAAACTATCCCAGACAAGGGTGCGAGTGAAGGCGCACAGGAACCACTCGGTAGCATATAGCACTGGTTTCACTTAGTCCTTCAAAGAGTAGTTCTATACCTTAACTCCTTCGCAGAGGAAGCAGTCCCAGACCCGCAGCAAGCTGTCCCAGGGCAGGGTGCGAGTGAGCGCGCACAGGAACCACTCCGTAGCGTATAACACTGGTTCCACTTTGTGCTTCACGAGGTGCCGGTGCACGGCCGGTGCTGTCCGCCTCAGTAGCGCGTGAAGGATGTCTCCGTCGCGTTGAAGAACCTGAAGCAAGAATTGATTATTGTTCCATTAACGAGTACTATTTGTTGCAAGCCAATTGGAACAACTGGCTACGGCGGCAGCGTGATGATCAACCAATCACGTCAAACAATCTTCATTTATACATTTTGGACTCTGTGATTGGTCGAGACTACTAGGCCGTAGCTATCTAAAGAAAGGGAAGGAAGAAGAAGAAGTATCTAAGGGACACTTAAATGGGAATGCTCTGGGTTAATTGCAATCAAAATATGTACTTTAGAATCAATTCAAAGATGTTGTTTGTTTGCTAAACACATAATCACGCTGCAATAAATTAACGAATCTATATATGTGTATTTTGTCACGAGTATCGAATTGAATACCAAATATGGTGTATATTTTATGCACAAAATAATATGCGTAATTCGAGTAACTGCCCACGCTGGTACAATTAGCGGGCGTAACTTTCTTGTGTACAGAACCTTTACGAGATATCTTATGGACTAAAATGCCAGAGTTGAATGAAATTCAAGGAAATACTGCAAAAAAAACTTATTTTTCTCAACAATTATTTCAGCCAATCATAAGCATGTTTCGTTTCTGTCATATTTTCCGCCCCATTATCTGTTTTGAACTTGTGGTGGGCGTATTTAGAGACGTCATCTGTTTTTCCAGATGGCATTGCTCCGATTATTTGAGACCAATTTGTGATGGCATGTGCATTAGGAACGGGATGGAATGACGTATGTAATTAGTTTATAACCACTAACATTTAGATTATTATTACTATCTATATAAGTATGTATTTAAAATATGTATGTGTCAGTCTCTGGCAGCCATATCACAAGCTTTGCTTAGTTTGGGGTCAGAGACCGCGTGTAAGATGTCCCCCAATATTTATTTATTTATGAAACAGAAGCCCGCCATGTTACCGTTAAATCTCTATTGCCGCCAGACTTTCCCTAGGCTATTACACTATTGTCTAGGGTTGAAATATTGTGAATTGAGTTCTAGAGACGTACGTTGCGTTGATACTTGCGAATCGATTTAGCTCCTAAGAGTACCTAAACAAAATATCAAAATAAACTTATACCAATCCTTACCAACATTATAAATCCGAAAGTGGTTTTTGTTACTTCCACGCAGCAACAGATCAACGAATTGACATGTTTTTGGCATGGATATAGTTCAAAGGTGATAGAGTGGCACAGGCTATTTTTCATCCAGGTCAAAAATAAGAGTCCTGTAGGATGACGTGGGAAGCTAAGCTTAGGTTAAACCCACCCGGTCTTACTGGAAATCTATAGTAGAGATTTATCTTCGGCAATGGACATCGCTCACCTCACGTCCAGGGTTGTAGTATCCACTGAGGTACTTGCTATTAATGCTGATAAGGCAACAAAAAGCGTGTACTGAAGTCACATGCATAATAAGGAAAGCCGCTAGAGGCGCCGCTTCGGTTGGAAATACCATTTTAACGCTACCAAGTTCTCTACTTTAAGATATCTCACCTCAAGTCCAGGGTTGTAGTATCCGCTCAGGTACTTGTCGCTTATACTGACGAGGCACCAGAAAGCCTGTACCGAAGGCATGTGCATGAGGAGGAAAGCTGCCACGGGCGCCTGCGCCTGGAAGTACCCCACTTTGGGGTTCAGCACCGAGTACGCCTTCAACACGGAGAATAGCTCTTGTTGTCTGCAATAGGAAAAAGTTATCATGAGCTTTATTATAGAACCCCATTACGTATAAAGTAGGTCTACGTCCTGCAGTGGACTATTAAAAGGCTAATACAGTACAGTAATAGCTGACCTGAAAACATTGTTTTGTCATTTAAAAACGTGGAGAGGACCACATTACCTAGGGGTATAAAATATAGCCTACGACCTACCACGACGTGCCAGGACGTTTAGATAGACATAGCGTCAGAGCGAGAATTGGCACAAAATAACTCAAGACAGAGAAGGATGGCGAGTACTAATATCAGAGGTCAAGATACATTTTGGGTCGCTGCGTTAACAAAGATATTCAGATAGATTTAAAACATACCATTAGTTTTAAATGGTAAATAAACTATTTCATACTGGACCACCAGTCTGTGATTCATCAGCTAAGTACTGAGATTTAATGGCATTGTGAAACGTTTTAATACACCGAATTTCAGTAAACTACGTCATTTTCACTGATATATCTTCTGATACGGAACCACAACATCCCGTAAAAGGAAAGTAAAGGTAACTTTCAGTTTAGGTACTGTATAATTCGGAATGCTACTACTCAGCTCCCTTTTATGCACTTTCCCTTACATGCCGGTTATCCCATGATGACAACATAATATGCGACATAATTCTCGTGAAAGTGTCTTCACTAAAGGAAAACATATACAAACAAGCTTTGCAAAATGTAGGATATTTCAAAGGTTATACATAATTATACTAACATCCTCATCATGAACAACTTTGGCTATAGTAATAGGATTTTTAATCGCGTAAAAATCAGCTGTTTCATACAATAATTTTCTCAGACTCTTTACCATATATGGTATATGGCCAGCTGATTTTACTTTTCGCGAATTTAGTATGAGAATTCGAACACACGAGTCCAAGCACTTTGCAAAGCAATAACCTGCATTACTATAGGTAGGCAGTTACAAATTATTAATATTATGAATGTTATTTCAAACAATAAAGTTATAGCTAAGAATTCTTAATTACACCCAGTTTCCAACATAACTAGATTGGCCAGTCTGATTCACGGTATACAATCAATTTAGATCGTAACGGTAGAATGCAAAACATGCTCCGAATATGCATAAAGAAAAATAACTTTAAGATAAATTATAGTGTTAATTTCCTGTCGTATATATTTGTCATAATGTGAGGCAGTTTAAAAGATTGTGTTATCTTGTTTTTGTATAAATTGAGTGTTCTTAAGTTGTCTTTGCGTTTAAAAATAATAGGTCTGATTATTTTGCATACTACATAATTATACTTTGTACTTCGTTCGTCTTTCTTTGGTTAATTACTACATAATATACTTGTAGACTATACAATTGTACATTTTCGACTTGCGAGCTTCGTATCTGATGAAAAAAATATTATTGCACAGAACTAACGTCTCCTAACACAATGACGTAAGAAACTATAGTTTCTGTGAGATTTATTTAGAAATTAATTTAGTTTTTTTTTATCTTATTTTATCCTAGTCAAAATATTTTGACTAGAAAGCGAGACTGATCATTCTGCTCTTTCCCACTCATTACTAGTTATAAAATCCCTGACACCGGCAGACGTTCACACCGAAGTGATAACACAATGAGCATACGTATGTATGTATTTGCTAAGAGCCTATTTCCCGATTACGTAGAAAACAATAGCAACAGAAATAAACGTCATAAACATACAATCATCATCGTAATTTACCTATCGAATGTCGATGACGAGGGAGCAACGATTCGTCATTGTGATTCACGAGAAGGTGTATATATATAGGTACTAGTGGAAAAAAACGAACTAGAGGTAGCAGGGACAAAACCGCTTTTAAGCTGTTGATTTTGACTGGCTAATATAATTAATGGTTTGGCATTGCGATTTCATTAAATAAATAATTTAAATTTTCTTAACTAAAAAAAATAAAGGAGTATAACACAGTGGTAAAATCAGGTTTAATTATTCGTGGTTTTTGCTTAACAATTTGTTGTGGGACTTGTAGGGGAACTGCCTGTGTCTGCAGTCTTCAGTTAACATAGTTTATATATATAGATTCAAAAGAATCTATCAAAAAATTATTCAAGTTTCCAATTTCACAGACGCTTATGCTTTACTGTACCTAATATCTAAGTTCTTGGGGTTCCTGGATTGGAATCCATGTGAAGATAACACCACTGCAGTATCCGTCTCCTACTATCAAAGGTCATATAACGCCATATTTGTATAATACACTATAAATGTAATTGCTAACTCGACAGGACGCGACGTATTGTATACTTCTATACAATTAGAAGAATGCCATTCTTTATCTTCTAGTTGTGTCAGCGGTTCAAGTTGATCTGACACTTGAGATTTGGTCAGCAAGTACTTTAGTGGCTACAGCACCTACAGAAACATTTGCGTCCCGAATACCACTTACATACACTTACCCAATGTCCTCTTTTTGATAAACATTCATGATTTCGAGATAGAACTGTCTACACAGGTCTTTCCTAAAATGTCGTCCATATACTTGGGGTCTCTGGGAGCCTGAAGCAGCTTTTTGTATTCGTTCGGAGGCTTTCGAAAACCGGATTAATCATTATCATCACTTAACCCTATGAATCTTTGTGGAGCTAACACTGCCGCAGTATACATCTACTGTCAAACGTAACATTAAAAAAAAAGTTATTGCTGACTCAAAAAGAAGAAAATCACTTACCCAATGCCCTCTTCTCTGATAAACATTTCGTGGTAAGGGAACTGTCTGTGTAGGTCCTTCCTAATGTCGTCCATACACTTGGGGTCTCCGGGCGCCTGCAGCAGCTCCTCGTATTCGTTCGGATGCTTCTCTAGCAGCAGCTGGCCCCCGCAGAGGTACAGCCACGCTTTGGGACGCACTGACGCGGGAATACCTGAGAAACAAGAATAATGATCATTAAAAAAAAAACACCTTTTTTTAAAACCAGCTTTTGTATTATTCATGAATATTGCAATATCATAGCAAAAATTACAAACCCATAAGGATATACAAATAGAAAGTAAATGTACAAAAATGTCCGAGAAATGTAAATGTACTACAAGAAATTCCACGCCTTTTCTCATCATTACCGCGATCTGCTTGTGAAATATTAAGTATGAGAATAATGATTAGGTAAGTATAAGATTTTGTAAGCAAATCGCGGGGGAAACCTCAGGGTAGAGCATTTCATCCACTGCTAAACATAAGCTTCGAAGGGCGGTTGGCCATATCCACCACGCCGGCCCTGGTATGTGGTGGAATCACACATGCCCTCGATTTTTTTCTCCGTACCTACGCAGGTTGCCCCACAATGTTTTCCTTCACCGAAAAGCCATTGGTGGGAAAATCGGTACATAAACACATGCACAGCTAGTGAATTATAAAGTGAAAGCGACATGATAATCGCAGCCGTCGCTCGTCATCCTCCCGTCTGCCGGTTTATTTGTTCTGCCCGAGCACAATGGCAGGGCGACGTAAACACGGCCGTGGATAGAATCACACGTAACTATTGAATATTTGAATAGAGATAGATAAACATTGAATAGCTGCTGTTTTTAAGAAAGTGAAACAAGTTCAAAAAACGAACAGCAAATTAAATGCTTTTCGTATTTTGAACAGGCGGATTAGTTATGAATTTAAAAACATTTGATCAGGGTCTGTGTGTTGTTTGTCCCTGTCTTTGTATATGTTCCGTGGCACTCTGTACACAAAAGATCCCACACTAGTGGGATCTCCTGAAATCCGGTTTTCACAGGTTGTGCGATGTGGCATTTCACAGCTACATAGTCCACAGGGGACTACGTACGAATATCTGTGAAATCCTACATTGCATCATGGAGTGTGTGAAATAAAGCATCAGAAAAGTAGAAGCAGAGAAGCGCAAAATTTACGTAGGTACTTACTCCGTATGCAGAGTGAAACGACAGCGTATAAAATGAAAATTTTGGAATACTAATTCAGAAACATCATACATTTTCGATTCCTATCGAAAATTGTTAAAAATGTTGAAAACTCCTTGTTATTGCAAGGAAACCAGCGTGCGGTAATCTGTTCCAATCCCTTAGGTATATGTTTTCACCCTTTTTTATACACAATAGGATTACTCGTAGGTTTAGGTACCAGCTCGAATGACACGAAGGGTGTTATGCTGCTAATAAAATAAACTCAGAGTTTTAGACGATATTAATTCAGTCGATGACGGCAACAAGAGACTTTTTAAATCGACAACAGTCGAGCAAAATCAACATAAGATTTACTTTTTTCTAGCTAAATATCAGTTACGTTCCTCGTTAGAATGTAACTTTCCTTCACCAAAATTGCTAAGTAACAAAATTAAAACGGCAAGGAGAAAGTATGCGAATTCAGAAAACCCGTTTTTATCAGCAGTTCTAGTTTAGTATCATCATTCGTTACGGTTTTTACAGCAATAAACGTTGAAGTTTACAGTCTTAATATTTATTTACTGTTTTATTTAAGTGCTACTTACCTAGACTACCAATTCTTGGTAGAGTTAATTCTTATCATGTAAGAAAGTAAATATATTTGATGTTACAGGTATGTTCTTTAACGGAATATGTCTTATATATAGAGATGATGGTTAATGTAGAGGTTGTAATGTCTACTATCAACATGATATCTCATCATAATTAGCCTCCTGAGCCTTAAGGCGCTCTCTGGAGGACATGACAATATATTATGACTCTTATGAATACGTACTCGTAGGTACTTTTGAAACAATTTATTTCCTCGACTGGGACTCAAAATAGGTTTTCACGCGAGTTTTACCTATTTAAGAGGATTCTGAATCGACCAGTTTTCGCGTTTTCTGTAGAACATTGAGAAAATTCGCGGTACATTTTTGATAAAATTTATGTTTCGGCAGAAAACTCTTTTCACCCCTTGAATTGTAACAAAATCTTATGTTTTTGGTATCAATCGCTTGAATAAGAAAATATTACACGCTCGTACATTTTTTTTTCAATAAAGTTTTTTTATACATACTTTTCAGCTAAATATTATACCTTTCTTTTTCCAGTTTTGTGTAAAAATATGACTTAAAACTTTAAGGTCATTTAAAACCTGTAAAAACCAAGGCATATAAACCTAGCTATTGAAGTGCTGATTACTTAAAAAAATCACTCAAATCGGATAATATTTAGAGGTAGATAACAGCCAATTTATTTTTTGTAAGGACAGGTTGGCAGCTCACACTCGTCTTAACCAATTTAAGTTGTACCTATCAATTGTAACTTTAAAAATTATTATTTGGATCTTTTAATAACATAGAGACATTGAAACTACTACCTACTTAGCTGTGTGTGGTACATTCCTGTACGAGTACCTTACGGACTATTTTTTTATTTTTATTTATTTGATAAATTACAATTATAGATAACTCGTTCATACATTGTCTTAAAACCTAGATTAGGTTTGTCTAGACAATCTAGTTCTCTTATATTAACAGTATTAAATATTCTGTGCTACAAGATACATTTTCATGCATAAACAAATATATATATATTATACATATCAATGCATATAAACATACATAATGTGTTATTGTTGACTCTCTCTCTCTCTTCCTGGCTTTACAGGGTGAAGAGTTTAAGACGACATTAAATGAAATCATGTATTTGGTCTACTGATTTAATTTGAAGGTCACGACTGGTGTACTCCTCCGAGGTGGAGGAGAAAAGGGAAGAAGGGTAAGTCTAAGAAGTCTTCAACAGTATTAATGATGATGGATAAATGGTTATTGGATTGAATTGAAATTGGATCAGGCTAAGGCTTATGCCTCACCTTTCCGGCACCGCTCCCGCACTTTCTTGTAGTTCTTGCTCATGAACGCCTCCCAGTTGTTCAGCATGCGAAGCCATTTCTGTTCGCGCTTCAGGATCGTGCTCGGCGATACGGTCCTCTTTCTGCAACAACGGAAAATTTGCTTGTAGACTTTCAAGTATTCTTTTTTAAAGGATTGGGTGACACATTCGCCTTACGCATACGGGGACTATACAGGGTTATCTGCTTACCCTGTACCTACAAGGGAGTAATTGAAACCATCATAGGGATGTAAGTTTACTAAAAAAATATAATTAGTCCGTCAAATAGATTGTCAAAAAATATTAGACACGTATTTTTTCTTTTGTCAATTTAACACAAATTGAAGATATAGCCTGTTAAAGTTCCGCGTGACGTCACTAACCGCTATGAAATGTACCGGCTAGTGCCGTCACGTCACGCCCCCACTCTCAAACTTTGACAAGGTTTATCTTAGTCACTAATTGTTTTATTGACAAAAGAAAAAATACGTGTCCAATATGTTTCAATAATCTAACTGACGGACTAATTGTAATAATGATTATCATACACTTTTACTTTGGTCGGCCCTAAAATTCAAGACAAAAAAATCCAACAAAAAAATTTCATGTGAAATATAGCCAAGACCCAGTTCGCACTTTCAAAATACACTCTACAGCTTAGTCAAAATATGTGACTCTAAGCTATTAAAATAACCGGGAAGTCATCCGAGCCACGGGAACGCTCAGTTGTAAATGCCAGCCGCAGTCACCCATCTGAAGATGTGCGACCGTGCCGGTTGTTGCTTTAACTTTGGTGATCGATAAAAACACCTAGTCAAAGTACGCAATGAGCGCTACCGTCAACCCGATTAGATGATTTCTACCTAATTCTAAATAACTGCACCAAAAAACTTCGAAATTAGAAACCCCATAACATCGTTGTTTGTTTACTGGTCGGGTTTCCCCGGGGAAATTATATTACATTATTTTGTTTCAGCTTTCGATGTGTTTCACGAAATCACTTTTGGTGACTCTGTAGGATTTGTAAACAGACAAAAGACTTGGCGAATCCGTGCTGTAGGATCTACTTAGTATTTTTTTAATGATTACACTCCACAGACACCGGGGTCTGTGCTCTATATGCGTTATTTTTTTAATATGATTTGAACATTATTTCTTAGTACTGTAACGTGGTAGGCGCGTGCACGTTGTAGTTATGCAGTAACTATGATGTTTACGATTCTGGAGTGCTCTATCTTCGTCTGTGTTTTTTTGGTGTTTTTTTGTCTCCCGGTCTTTTGTGTTCGGTTTTTATGGTGTTTTTTATATCGAAGGACAATAGGCTCTTCCCGAACTTTCAACTTGCTACTCTATGTTAATACAATAGCGTTTATTAGATCGAGTAATGTCGCGAATTATCTAGTAAATTCCAGGCTGTAATAAGGATATAAATAGGCCGGCCGACCCTTGGGGACTCAGTTACCGTGTTTTGTATCGTAGCGAAAACATCTCGTGTTCAAGTGCAGTGACTAGTTTATGTGTATATCAGTGACAGTGTGAAGTGTTTGTGCGAACCAGTTGTGTCGTGTGTATAAAGTGCAAAGTGAACAATCGGCGTTTTAACTGATTATCCAAGAACCCATCACGTATATATAACAGTACTACTTAGTAGTTGCCTTTGTTATTATCTAGTCATCATCACAATTTTACCAATAGAATGTCCAATGCTTGATAGGCCTCTAGTATTTCAATAGGATCCATAATAAGCGGTTTGCATTCAACACGATCCTCTTCGCAGTTAGACTAGGTGTTTGTCAGCGATCATCAAAGTTAAGAAACGTTCGGCACGGTCCATCTTCGGATAGGTGACCGCGGGTGGAATTTACAACTCAGTTGTACCTTGTTGGCTCGGATGAATTGTAGTCGTGTGTAAGTTGTAGATGAAATGTTAAATTGTAGGTCCCGGCTTTTCCGACCGTTTAGCCACGACAGAGGCCCTGAGATGGTTTAAAAACTCTGACACTAGGGCTAACCTATATGAACTTACTTTTAACACGATCCTGCTGTCTTTAATCTGTCCATTTAGTAAATTGTCTAATTTATATAGTGCATTTATTGCACTAGATAATAAATGAGGCAACTGATGTTTTGAAGCGTGGAATCAGATAAGACGATAATTATAACTTAATTTGTCCAAAATAATAATTTTACCTTATTTTCGTTCAAAAAATAAACTATGACGTAATCGGTTCTCAGTAATCGGCACTCATATTATAAACGTGTAAAATTATCAGCAAGTCACTTCAGTTATTAAAGCGTTATCAACGCGAGGTAGATGTGATAAAAAAGTGGGTCATTCAACCTTTACAAATAGGTTTAGAATTAAAAATACATAAGAACTTAGTTTGGAGTAAACGGTAGAAGCCAAGGTTGAAGCCTGCATTATATCTACATTCAAATAAATACTTCAATGTTAGACCTCTAAAAAGTAATTCGTATTTGTAACTGTGTTGTTAAAATTTTCTAACGTACGCACGTTTTTTTCATATGTATGTACATACGTCATTTTAGGGTTCCGTACCCAATGGGTAACAACGGGACCCTATTACTAAGACTCCGCTGTCCGCCCGTCTATCTGTCTGTCATCAGGCTGTATCTCATGAACCGTGATAGCTAGATAGTTGAAATTTTACCTATACATACGTCATTTTAGGGTTCCGTACCCAAAGGGTAAAAACGGGACCCTATTACTAAGACTTCGCTGTCCGTCCGTCTGTCTGTCATCAGGCTGTATTTCATGAACCGTGATAGCTAGATAGTTGAAATTTTCACAGATGATGTATTTTTCTTGCCGCTATAACAACAGATATTAAAAATAGAATAAAATAAATAAATAAGGAGGGCTCCCATACAACAAACCCTTGTGAACTCCCTTCTCTTCCCGATTCTGGACTACGCAGATGCTTGCTATCTGGATTTAACCGAAGAGCAACTTGACAAGCATGAACGTCTACAGAATATCTGTATCCGGTTCATATTTGGTTTACGCAAATATGATCACTTGTCTGAATTTCGTCAAAAGCTCAAATGGTTACCAATCCGTCTTCGCCGCAACTCACATATTCTGGCCTTTTTGTATAAAATCCTATTCTATCCTTCCACTCCGCTATATCTGAAGGAGCGTTTTACTTTCCTTCAATCCCACTCTAGCCCTTTACGATCCTCTCGTGCTCTCAAACTTAAATTTCCTACTTCCGGTCACTCGAATCTATCCTATCATCATTCCTTTACTGTTCAATCCCTTATGCTGTGGAACGCACTGCCTGTCACGATCAGACAGGCTCAATCACTTAACATTTTTAAATCTCTTGTTTTTAAGCACTATCTGTCTACTTGTTAATTTGGTACATATATGTATATATTTTATTATGGTTTTATGTATGTATTTTATGTAGGTATATAATTATTTATTTATTTGTATGTAATAATTATAATTTGTTTTTGTATCTGTGTATTTGGTCTATGTAGTTTATGCTATTGAACAGCACCGACCGCAACATAATTATCCTAATATAATTTCATTTAGGTTGCCTGGAAGAAATCGCTGCAGGCGATAAGGCCGCCCATTTTTCTACCTGATTATTGTTTTATTTTACTAGTTTAAGTTGTTTTTGTAATGGTGTGAAAATAAAGTAATTTTGTTTTGTATTTGTATTGTATTGTAAACCTGAGTTTTTAACCGTTTTACGCTCAATATTAATAACTGAATATTCACAGAATATAAGTGTGTATTCACTTTAAAGTAAATAAATAAAAATGCCCCCATACAGGACGGAACCCTTCGGACGCGAGTCCAACACACTCTTGGCTCATTTTTTAGTCTACATAGGTTTTCATTTGACCACATCCTCCTTGATCTTAAGCAGATA
Organism: Hypomecis punctinalis; assembly: GCA_949316475.1. NCBI lineage: Eukaryota > Metazoa > Arthropoda > Insecta > Lepidoptera > Geometridae > Hypomecis > Hypomecis punctinalis. The sequence goes on from OX438795.1 coordinate 27,248,881, forward strand.
TGCGGTCTAGGATGTAGCACGCTTATCTAGAAGGTCTATGTTTATTCTGGATTCGAAGACTCCCGAAGAAGACAGTACTTGGGCAGTCCCAGCCCAGGCAAAGAGAATATATTTAACCTACTACTTAGTTATCACTATCTGATAACAAGATCTTTAGCACAGCCTTTCTTTTTTTCTTTCCTCTATTGTTTACATTACTCCGAAGAGTTATATAGTACTATACTCTTTATACATAACTCCTAATGTTAGTGTATGATATACGTTATTTCAAAAATCCCAACGCAGAACCGTAATAGGTAGTCATAATATGAATCAAATATCTAGCATGTACGAACTTCGAAGAAATTGCCTGATAAAAAATAAAACAATTTACGATAGAACCATCTTTTTCAATTAATTCATTAGGCATAGACAGAGTATGACCTAAGCATGTAAACACTATATCTAATCAATGGCCAGCCTCGTCCGTAAGGTCAGTAAACCGATGTCGTCCGACCGTAGACATCTAGAGAGAGGCCTTCCCGACTAAAGCTCACTTAACAGCTGCGCAATGATTGGGTTATCCGCAGCTTGTAGCTAACATCGGAGACGCCAAGATGTTTTATTCAGCCTATAGTAAATACTCATATACCGGAAAATATCTGTTGTTTTTAAACTATCGCGATTTGAACACATTATTATTATACGGGACTAATCGCGCACTAAAATTACGAGATAAATAAATACCTCATCATCCCGACGTTTCGGCCGAGTTGTTTCATACTCTAGTCTACCCGTGACCACGGTCGATGCAACTCGGTACTCTTATATAAGTAATTTGTTGTACTCTGTTAGATAGATGCCTTCTTTTTAACATGCGCGCGAGACACACATACTATGTTATGTAGCAAATACTCATACACTACTAAATGTTTGTATGAAACATACATTGCAGTCTGTAGTGTTGCGTGAGCGCATAACTATGATTTGTTGTGCTCTATGAATAATAAATGTGCGATTTATTGACGTTACGCATATTTGCGATTTTAAACAGAGCTTCGTACAATATTAGGTTCCCTCTAGAAGTCTAGATCGACACGACATGGCCCATCTCGTGAAATCTGTGCGTTCGACCTTAGCATAGCGCAGTCTGAAGAAGGCAACCTAACAAACCAACCAATCTAACTTGATATCTTCTTCAATCTATAGCTCTACTAGACAGAGCTCTACTCACATTGGACCATAATCACGGTTAGTTACTTTTTCAACCTGAAATTAATATAATTACACTGATGTATCGGAAATGACGTATCAGCTTTAGTTACGAAATTCGACGGATTATAATGTTGAGCAATTTGATATGCATAATGTAAATTTTACCTATTTGTTTTGTAAATACATTGTTGCGTGCATAATTAAAGCAGGCATTCTAAGGTGCAGAGCGTTCTAGAATACGTAATCATTACATTAGGTTTTTAGATAGGGTAGGGTATATTTTGATCCTGTATAAGAAGTACTAGCTACTCACTTCGTCTTTGTAAGGTTTCAGTATTGAATTTTCAATCTCTGCATCACCGCATACTAGTTTTGATCATCAAGGAGTAAAAAAAAATTTGACTTTGTGTAAAGTTGTATAAATTAATATATCTGATTGCCTGTGGCCCTGTAGCGTCATATATAGCTCTTGAAAAGGAATGGGCCGAATTTGATACTTATACAATACACGCAGGAGAGACTTAGAGGCAACAGGGTTTTCAATAAGTATACATTTCCTAGATTCGATTTCGAATCCAGAGACAGGCATAAAAGTGCCTCATCGAAAGGTATTGTCCGATTCATACAACTTGGCGGCTGTGATGTTAGCTTCAAGCTGCGGATAATCCAACCCTCGCGCAGATGTTAAGTGAGCTTCAGCCCGGATTGAGTTATCCGCAACTTGTAGCTAACATCACATCCGCTTAGTTGTATGATTCGGACTGTACTATAGGCTACATATCGAGCTCTGGAAGTGACTATCTTCCATAGATCATGTGATATATGTATTCCAGCATAACGTTTAAGCTATACCGAATAAGTAAATAGCTACAACTGTCACAAGGCTTCGATCACAAAAATTCGTAGCTCGATATGTGGGCGTTGATTCAAACCCAGACTTTCTGATCGTCTGTCATGCATTCCTAATGAAATCGGAGACAGACATGAGGCGTAGCAATTATAAACTGGCACGGTGTAATTTGGGGTACGGTAATATAGGCTGAAGTCAGTACGTTAACTTGAACGATAGCTTTTAAGACGTTTTCATCATAGCAACAACTGCCGACGACAACCACTGATTGTATACAGAGAGTTGCTTTGCAAAGTACATAATTATAGGGACTTTCAGAGGTAGGTATATAAATAAGCTCTTTATTATGAACAACTCTTACTATCTACCAAATACGAAATCACGAAACTAAATAAGCTGTTCCGTACAAAAAGTTTACACCAGCAAATTTTTTTTTCGATTTCGCAGTTGGTTCCTTCGTAAAATTTGTTCATAAGGATAAACTTATACACCTATGAAAGTCCCTGTACTTTACAAAAACAACACTACATATCTATTTTACAGATTGATTTATAATCATTAGCCCCTCCAAACCTTATAGATTGTCTAGTTTATTATGGGTATTAACACTTCCCTTGCTGTCTTGCTTTTCATTGAGAAACCTTCTGGGCACATTAGCCATCATGCTTTGTTGTGTTCTACCTCGATTCAATTTTATCTACTCATCGAATGAGTTTAATAGAGCTCTATTTTGGTACAAATTGAAAACTCTACTGCCAAAACTATACCAAAAAAAGTATCGTTGCATATTTAGACATTTATCACAGAAAATCGAAAAATTCAGAAGAAGAATAATATTTTTAGTGTCTATACCGCATACCGATATCTATAATTCTGTTTCCTAACATTTTTAGTAACAATAACAGAAATAATCTTGAACGCTCAGAAATTATACTAATTTTTAAAGCGCAGCTGTCTTCACAAATCCTCAGATTATGTAGTGTAGCGAACACGATTACTGTTTCACAGTGCGTAACAATGTAACGAAAGTGAACAACAGGGTTCAATCGTTCAATTATGCAAATGGCGTACCGAAGGCCGGTCCTAAAGCCATTTCGCCATGCCACAGCCGGCGTTGTATTTTGTTACGTTTGGGCATGCAACACATTCGGTACTGCCAGGTTCTTTAAACGGGAGTCGCTAGATTCCATATCAAAAGTCGCTAGGTACTGTATACCAAAGGTCGCCAAACAACATGATCAGTAGTCGCCCGACAGCCAGGGTAAGGCATCTTCTAGTGGAGACCTACGACGCGGCGACCGCGTGAAAGTAACTAATCGGAAAACTCAATAGACATCGGATAAAATAGGTTAGAAATGCAAGTCTTCTATACTCTTTTGCGACTTTGTACGTCATTTGCAATAGCCGTTTAGCCATGTCAGAGGCCCTCAGGCAGCTTTAAAACTCTGACACCAAGGCTAGCCAACCGGCCTAAACGAACTTACTTACAAATAATTTTCGAACGATGAAGCGAGGAGCTAGTGTGTAAAGCATTATAAAATTAAATAATTACGAGAAGCTAAATTTTGAATATTACGTGGGATTATAAAGCCTGGACTATAGGAAGATTTCAGCGATCAGTTTATAAATAACCAATTTGTCGTCAAATTCGCCATTTCTAGCGACAAACTTGCTAAATTGGCTACACTGACCACATTCTGCAAAGTCGATACGCGAATGCTTATCGCATAGGTGACGTCATGGTTTAGACAAAAAGTAGTTAAATGTAGAAAACAGGACCGAACCAGCCAACTGTGCCGATCAATGATCCACTTGGAATGCCGATGACTTGAGGATTCATCATGGATGTCTTGTCAACCGCAGACTTAGTCAAGGCCAGTACGATATGGAACGAGCCATTAAACTGTGAGACTATTCTTTCTTCAAGAATAAACTCATGCATATGTTTTATTCCCGGTTTTATCATCATTTTCATCTATTTTCAGTCATCTAATTTCATCTACGAGTATGTATACGGTTTTACAAAATAGCAGATTTTTATTGGCCCTAAATTAAAGTGTCGCACCTAGCTAATGGTAATCAGCAAAGGACGTACCTTTCTCATTATGAGGCGGGTTAGGCCATAAGCTACCAGGCTAGCAGACTCTCGAGAACATATGAGAAACTCTTCGACATGACACGCAATTTTCTAGTAGTTTTTCATCTCCGACTTTAAGATGGCAGACTGCAGGAATGACTACCAAACCATACCACAATACGTAATATGTCCTGTTACCGGTATGTCAAGTTTTTTTTCGACTATACATAAGTAAGTACGCTGCCTACAACTTACACAAGTATACACAGTAATATTGTCACTATAAATTTTATTATTGAGCATTTTTAGAGGAAACATCGAGAATTACAATACTTATACTTATAATTAGTACCTACTTTGGTACTTAGAATGGTTTCCGATTACGAAAAACAGTTGCATACTTCTATCATTATTTTAATCTTCGATGTGAACAACAAACAGTTTATCTATCTCTGCATCTACTCATGACATGCGTATTATTTTTTTAACATTTTTATAGATAAGTAACATCATTTTTACAATACAGGTGTCTGTCCATTATATTGTACGATACGATGACAGTGCTAGGAACATAATTCTAGGTAAGCGTGCTACGTCCTAGACCGCATATCTGCTCAACATCAGGCAGTATGTAGTCAAACGCAAACCTACAAGGAATTAAAAATAAATATCTGGCACGGAAAACAATACTCTACTATGCCCATTACATCTTCAACATACATCAAGTCAACAATAGTCGTCGAGGATATTTCGCTGGTGCCAAAACGCTCGTGCATGGGACGCGACGGTGCTGGTCGGTGACCAAAAGGTCTAATGGGCGTAGTCTCATAATTTTTAAAACAGATTTTTTTTATCTGACACGTTCCTAGCACGGTCATGATACGTTATAGTGTGGACATCTTAATAGTTTCTGTAACAAACAATTTTCTTTAAAGCAACATCCACAATCTACAGGCTAGCCTGCCAAGGTCTGCACTATTAGTACATGGATACTGATAGCACAAAAGTGTCTATGACTCACTGAGCTCGCACTTGTATAGCGGTTACGTAGGAAGGCGAGATAGGCTTCATTGAATTGAATAGAGAAAATCCCGACACGGAAATGACAACAAATTTTCGCCCAAAATTGCATAACCGATTAAAACCGTGTACGTAATAAATTCGAACTGCGATAGTTCGCACGGATCGATGTAGTAATTTACACATTATTGTTGATTTTCGGCCGAATCAGTTTTGATGAAATTTGAATGGAATCATCAAAATCTCATCATTTCACGGGGGAAAATCGTGTAAATTACATACAAAACCACCTTGAGAACCTCCTTTTTGAAGTCGGTAAAAAAAGGTATAAATTTAACTTTCCTATCCTAACGTCTATTGTTCTTAAATATGGACAGAACGCACGGTCTAGCTGTGGTTCTGCAGTGTACATTGGGATTTTTTTCTGAATCATTTTCATTTCTTTCCCCTTTTCCGCATACCGAGGAACATTTTTGTACTAAACTATGTGACAGAACATTGGATTCGGTTTGTGATTGTAGTTATACTTTCTTTCCATTATATACCTACTCGTAAGCAAAAGGTTGCGATGACTAGGCTGGATTATTAGTTGAATCTGTCTTATACTATGTTATGTCGTACTCTGTCGATTTTTTTTCAATAAGAATATGTAGGTTATTGCTTTGCAAAGTTCAAGGAGCTTCTGAGGCATATATATGCTCATTGTTCATCATTAAAAACAAATATGGGACCAACTGTGAAATCGTGAAAAACAAATCTGCTGGTCTATACAAAAAGATCATTGAAGAGTCAAATAACTTTTAATGCATTTCCTAAAGAGTTGGGAAATGCACAAAACACCCCATGCGAGACGTCAGTGCAGAGCATATCGCCCCCAAACCTAACGAGAAGACCTTTTTTTCCCAGGAAAAATCCTTTATGGATATCACCCCACCCCGAGGGAGGCAGGGTGGTTATGTGGGAATCCCACCTGAGGCGGTGTACCCACTAAAACCTGTAATTCCTTCTCTGCGCATCTGCGTCGGTATTGCGGGAACGCTTGCGCACATTTCCGCTAAAACGGAACGAGAAGACCTAAGTTAAGGTACCTAATCGTTTTCAATGTCAATATGATTCCGCAAAATGAACCCAGTTTTAAAATGCTCGTACGTAAGGAGTGAGTCACCAGCTCACCTCATCGTATAAATCGGGCGAACACGAGTGGGTCAGGCCAGGACCGGGGCGCTCTGATTGAAGTTGAGTGGGATATTGTGTAGAGGCCTACAAATGGTGCGTGAATCACGTCTAATGTTATTTGTGATTTAGGCTTTGTAGTGATAAGATTGGTGGCTGAGGTCTAATGGAAGAGTTTAGGCTTACGTTACCTAGCAGTAATTGATCGCCCTAGCAGAGCAGCGAACCGCAAGTTTCCAAACAATTTGCCATACCGATACAACACCCTAAACGGCGTTTTTCATACTATTTATGGCGCTTTCTACACGGAAACACAAAAGGAAAGGCCACTAGTGACTTATGTGCGTCAGCATTGGGGTGCTATTGGACCTCTGATCTTACAGCGTCGGTGGTTGCCGTGGCGACACGAATGATGACGAATGAATGCGGTCAGTATTCGTCAATTATTTGCATTTGAGGTCACAAGTATCACAAACATAACTAGATGTCAGTAAAACACAAGGTCGTGTACATCTACGAGTTAAAGAGATGCAATTATGAACATACAACAATTGGATCAAACTCCCACCTTTGACGAGCTCCAAAGGCCAGCCTGGACTATTACGTCAAGCTATCTGTGGAATGTACTAAAAGATAAATCATACGTGCCTAATGCGCCTATACTATCTTTCACGCGACCGAGCTAGCACTTTTGAAGCATGAGCATGACTAACCGCGAGACTGGCTAATTGAACGCGAAGTGCGGCTACGTAACATTGTTTTAAATCGGTAAATGTTGCTACCTAATTGATTAATAGTTCGACTAGCAGAAACTGTCTATTTTAATTAGGGATTTGATTTATACATGGATCTACAAGTTCGAAACACTAAAATCCGACGAAGGCAAAGTTATGGGCGCGGCACTAGGCCAGGCTAAGTGTTGAAAGGTGGAGTGAGTATTAGGACAACAACAGAGTGGTAGCCGAAGCAAGACAAACGGACCGTTGGTCGTCCGGCGGCAAGATAGGTCGACGACATTGTGAAAATCGCGGGTCGAACCTCATAACAAAGGACTAAGAAAAAGCACCATAATTGTGAGAGAGGCCTATAACAAGCAGGCTGCGGAGAATAACGATGATACATTTAAGAGTTCGACGACGTTTAGAAGTAGTCTACTAGCCCGATGGTCAGAGATAGAGATGTCATGACAAAGCTTGTAGGAAAGCAATAAGTACATACATGCTCGTGAGAGATCAAAGAGGGTGCCTGCGATCGAGAAGAGGTCTTTAGATGGATGCACGCAGAATTTTAGTACTAGTCATGGCTGCAACGACGCAATTTTTATTGATGTTGGCAAGAATGAATGTTTCATAGATACTGGACAGGTTTGGTGCACTGGGGCCATGTCGTAAACTATCCGACGGCCATCCTTCGTGCCGAGGGAAAGATTCCGGAAAATAGAGACTATAATTTAATCTAATTCTAGACGGGGTTGAGGTGACCGGCACTAGTAACCCGCTTGGGGTGTATTGTGGACACTTGAGAAATAGAGTGTCTAAACAATTTTAACTTGGTATGCTAATAACCTTTTTTTATAATATAATGACAATACTACACTACTATTACATAGAAAGCAATTGGATCATCCACAGACCCTTGAAGGTCTAAAGATAATCCAAGTGCTCAAGCCCACTGCCAGTTGGCAGCGTGCCCAGCATGCTGGCAGCATTGCCACGCTGAATGGCAATGCTTATACGTTGAGCCAAATAAACACCAGCATTTTGGTCACGCGTCGCGTCCACCAGACGCTCAGAAAGACTTTTGAAAACGAGATGAGCTCCCGGCCCCCACGGACCCAAAGTCTCAACTCCAAATGGCTCAAATATGTAACCACTGCCGAGGTTAGCATATTTGCGCCGCTTGTGCTGCTCAGCCAAATTGGCCGCCGCTCCAGCCCTACTCTGAGTCTCAGGAAGATGTGACGGTGCCAAAGTATCGACGCAAGTTGCGTCCCATACTAAGGGCCGTCCACACTTCCATGGGACCAGCGTCATGCCGTCAGGCCTTTTGCCATCACCACGCGCCAACCCACTCGGTTCGAGTACGGCTGCGATATTGGCGGTGACAAAAGCCCTGCGTATGACATCGTTAAGGCTGGCGTGGCGTCCAATCCGACCAGCGCTTCTTGAGCAAGAGAGACCGTGGTGACCGAGCTGGTCAACTGCAGTACCACACTGACAGCGATGGGCTTCACAACACCTTGCACCCAAGCGTAAGCTGACAGCTAGACGAAATGCAGTTGGGTCTAAAAGGTTACCAGTATTGAAAGAGGGCAATGCTTGCAACCAAAGACCGGACTCCCATACAGAGACTGCAAGGATACGAGCGCGATCCGCGACGCTAGGACACGTGTCTAGAAGAGATTTCCGTGCTAGTTCGCAGATCGGCCGATCCCACAGTCTCTGCGACGATAAAGTCTTTGGGAGCTCGGTATTTGGGCAAGCGACCCTCCAAGCATTCGTTGCCTCATTCAAATGAGCTACATCTACGCCAGAACGGCCTAAAGAAGGTGCGAGGATTTTTTCAATCAAGTTCTGAGTACTATGAATGGAGGACAAGAAAGCTGGTAAAGCAACACTTGAAATTTGGCGGACCCCTAGCCCTCCAAGCCTAACAGGCAAGGAGGCTTGTAGCCACGCCCTTTCACTCATGTCAATATTCAAAACCGATACTAGGGACTGCTTTACAACATCGTCTAAGCTCAAAAGGAGCTCATTGTGTTTCCACAATGGACTACATCGTAAAGCGTACATAAATTTTGGAACAAACAGACAACATCTTATAATGGTAAAAGCCATGTGGGCGTTAATTTTGAGTAGCCTATCAGAGGCACTCAAAAAATTTTGAATTTTTTCTTGAACGAAAGGCGGAAAAGACTCATCTAATATCGGCGAACCTAGAAGGCGAAGAGAACACTTGTCTACCGATTTGATGTTAGGTGCCAAATCATTAAATTTGTTAAGTATCAAATCTTTATCCGGACATGAGTCGCAAACGAAAAGTTCGCATTTCGAAAAATTTAGCTCCAAACCAATTTGACGAAACTCGTCAATAAGAATTTCCAAATCACGTAGGACTGTGCTCGCATCGCCACCCAAAGTCCCGTCATCCAGATACCAAACGTTGAGTTTAGATTGGAGACGTTGAACAATTGGATGAATGGCCAGGCTGAAAATGGCTGGTCCGAGAGGGTCACCTTGTTGACAGCCAACGGAAGATAGCAAAACATCATTTTTGTAAATTAATTTAGTGGGTTTGCCGTAGCATTGCCAAAGAAAATTGAAAAGATCGGGAATTTTGTCTTTGACCTGTGCCAACAAGGCGTCTCGATTAACCGAATTGAAAGCATTTTTGACATCCACCTTAAGCAACACCTCTCCACAATTTTGACCGAGAAAAGTACGAAGCGAATGAACAGCAGCCTCACATCCACCCCGCGAACCAAAGCCAAGCTGTATTGGTTGAAAAAGGCTACTCAAAAGAGCAACCTTTTTTCCACAACCGGCTTTGGCTGCGAGACGACGATATGTGGTGCCAACAGCAATAGGTCTGATGCCACCATCTTTTTTGACAAGTGCGCATAGGTTAGCGCCATACAAGATTTCGATAACGTCATCATTGACCTGCCCAGATAACATGAGATTTGCCAAACCCGTTAATTCTCTCAAGAGAGACTCAGCCACCTCACCAGAGCTAAAAGATAGAAGATCTTTTAGATGTTGAGGCGAGAGACCATCTAGGCCTCCGGCTGAGCCGCTCCGAAAAGAAGAAACGGCCGCTGCAATCTCCTGAGCTGACACTTCAATGACAACGTCATCAGGGTGTGGTGGCTCAGGCAGGTGGAGACATGCTGCCGGCGGATGCTTGTCACGGAGTGACTGGACCGTATCGGGTGTGTGGGGGGCAATAGTGTCGCTGGAGAACAGGACTCGTGCGGCGCCTTTGATATCGCCATCACTAATTTTGCTCTCTACTATTTTAATGGTAACCGAATCGTCTGTTTTTTTACAATTTGGTTTATTCTGCCTTGTTGGCGGAATAATGCTTTCAAAATCTAAAGAGTTCTCTTCCAATGCGCTGTACTTTACGCAATTTTCCTTTACCCTAGTGGTAAGGGATTTTTTGTTTGTTGGGTCCGAATGTACGTAAAGCACAACGTAGGGAAAAGTCAAGAGGTGTTCCCAGGCGACTAAAGAATTTTTAGAAATAACATTCCGAATAGCAGCAGATAAACACTGCGCAACCGAAAAACGTGCACCACGCGGGATGCGTTTTAAAACAGGAAGAGAACTTTTGAGTGAGCTAAGAACCTCCCAAAGCGGTTTGGAAGGAGCAGCAGCGCTCACGGGACTGCTGCTGGCTCCATCAGAGCCTGCAATAGGGGCCGAAAGTGTAATTTGGCTATTTTTATGGCACCGCGTACGGTGAATTTTGAGGCCTTTCTGTCCTTTAAAAAATCGCACTTGGGAACACTCTAGGCACTGAATCATGTCCCCCTGCGACACATTAACGTATTGGGAAACTGCATTTGGCCCGGCCGGGGCGCAAAATGCCATGAATAACAAGAATTATACTACAAATATAAATAAAAATAAACTTAGGTTCTATAAGTGGAGACGTCAGGACGTCAGACCGTGACGTGGGCGGTCTGCGCAGACTCGGATGGCGTTGACATGGAAACAAGAAAACAACAATGAGCCGCGACTGTCAAAAACCTACCGAATATTACAACACAATAGAAAACAATTATTTGACTATCTCTAGCTCTACAAATATTACCTCGAAAGAAAATAAGAAAAAAAGGAAAGATTGGAGTAGAATTTGGCCCGCTAGAGCAGAAAAATCTGAAAAATCTAATAACCTTGATATTATGTGCAGAAGTTAAAACATGTTTGCTCAGGTGCCGTGTGTTTTAAAATCAATATCCCCGTAGACATCCGATATCAGTTTACTTTGATATCGGATGAGTAAATTTTTATCTGGGTCCTGATTTCCTATAGACAAAGCTAATGTAACTTGTCAAGTATATGATATCCGCCAATTTCGATTACAATATTACAATACGAAATATATTTCTGGCGAAATTCTTAAAAACAAAAAATTACTTGGGGCATGTAACGCACGCATGTGGGGCGCATGTTTTCATAGAGAAACACTGCCAAGGACGTTTCGTTAGAAAAACTTAGGTGGGCACTTTTCCTGTATATTTTACTGTTTCACAAAACTCCATAGACAGCTTACAGTGCGCGGCACCCAAAAGAACTCCTTTTCTCGTCCTATTGGAATGCCATCAATCGTCAAGTCTCCCGAGACTTCCCAAAGACTTTCCATCAGTCAACTGTCTGGAGTTAATGCATTTCTTTTACGCCATTGATTTTCTCGATGCTGACGCAGTAAATAGCTAAGGCTGCATATTATCCTGTCGCAAAGCTGTATACATAATTTAACGACCTTTAATCTAACTTGACTATGAACATGCGATATTGACCCTTATATTCAACATCACAAAAAAATAATCGGTCAAAAATGTGTTAGATGAAGATTGTCACTGCACCGTCTAAATGAGACAGCTGAGCGACGTGAGAGAGAAAAATCCTAAAATTGTTAGAGTACAAAGCAAGTGAAGCTTTTTTTCCTCGCTCTCTTAGCAACATCGCACATCTCTGTGAGCTATATCACGACGATTTATTAAATGGATCAAGGGCGCGCCATAAAAAGCATTTATGCTCTAACTTTACTTTAGTAGAATTACGTCATTTGTATGCTACGAGTATTCAGCTTTTTAGGCGATATCAAACTAGCATTCGTGCATCAAATTGTTCACAAAAAGGCAGCTAGTTCTATTTAAATAAATTTCGCATTAGGTTCGGAATCTTGTCGTTTCGGGCGAAGCAGAGTTCACGGTCAAGAATCCGGTGTTATTGTCCTATGTTCAATATTGGTTTAGATTACATTTTGCTGTTGTTTGCTTTTGCCAGCTTTATGAGATTTGCGTGGAATTGAGAACCGATTGTAGACTTTTTTTAACAAAAGCAATTATGGGTAAAACAATACTGATAAAGTCTACAGGAACTGTGAAAAGTTTATAACATAGGGGAGCTCTATGTTCAGCAGATGACTACTACTGTGCTACTGCCAGTCTGCCACCCTACTCAGCTTTGGAATCTACATCGCCATCATCTCATTCACCATCTAAGCTACTGGAGCAGTTATGCCAGCGGCCCAGAGCAACGCTCCGTTATGTACTTTAAGAAGCTGGGTTGGCTCGGATAGACGCTGGAGGGAGTGATACACAAAACACCCCATACGGAACGTCAGTCCTACTTCAAATTAGAATTACTATCATCCTATCTACCTACTATGTGCGTTATATCTTAAATCATGTGAATTGAAACGTTATTAGAATTGTTAGAATTTCTTATTTTTCCTATAACTGCTCTGCTCTACATCTAACATGCCATTTAGCTTCCTTCGATCGCGCCCGCAATGGAAAGGAAAACTACCGTTTCTGGCCCAAATTGAACAGACCTTTTTGTAATTTGAACCGGCTATTTCCTACCATTTAACACCTGCGTTTCACGCTCTTATTCGTGCCAGCCGTGCATTAGTTTAGACTTCATGACTCGGTTACTGGAGTGAGTGAAGGTTACATCGTACGGCACTTTCTGTTTACGCGATTTTCTCTTTCTCCTGGTGACTTGACGTGTGTTGAATATTTGTTCCTTTTTACTTTGATATAGAAACGAGAAATTACTCAGGTAGAGAAGACTTGATACGCTAAATTTTCCACCTCGCTCGAGCAACTTCATAATACCCAGTGAAAACTAAAAAATAACATGTGAATTTCCAAAAAAATGCTATTAGTTCTGCTATTTTCTGATCAAGAGTTAATCACATATGTTAAAAAATATTCATATGGTCGAGCCTGAATACTATCTATCCCACTACGCTTTAACTGGTTACCCAGGGTAGTTAATTCATTATATCTATTTACAGAGCTGCCAGAGCGCAATAATAATCATAAAAACAGCCTGAGAAACTAACCAAAACCAATTCTAATCTGAAATCTCATACAAATACTGCATCCGAACAAAAGAAACTTCCATTCGCTAATTAAGATCACAGAGACAGCTATTTTCACACAATAGCGAGGTTTAGAATGCGTCGTGCGACTCACCGATAGGGTTGTCAAATGGCTAAGAGCTGTTGGCCACTGAGCCTCTACAGCTTCCCGGGCATGGGCGAGCGCGAAAGGCACTGAGCTCTAAGTTTAGGTTATAGGGTTGACGACTAGTGCGAGAGCTTCATGCGAATCAGACTTGCCCGAGCACCCGAGAAAGAGGTACTCAATTCGACGCGTATATATTTTTTTCTTTTTATGTGTAACCACGCATAACTTTTTACATATAGAAAGAATATACTTCGAAGTTGGTCCCATTAAAATTTTATCAAAGTCGGCTGAGCCGTTTCTGATAAGTCAACAATAATGTGAAAAATGCTACATCGGATATACCATTTAAAAAAATAATCGGAACTTTATTTAACCTAACATAGTAGACAGCCCTACTGATGGACGATGTCCCTCTGGGGGGGTTTTAGCGGCCAGCGTCCTAGTTTTAGGGCGCTTGGGACTTCCGGAGGGGACCTGTCAATAGCACCGGGTGTTCATATCGTCGGGGATATGAATAACTTATGACAATCCTATGGGGAACTGCACTTCCTTAAACAGGCTAAATGTTTTTCTTTTTTATCCAAATACGATGAAGAAAAGGAATAGTAATTTCTCGTTGGCAGGGGACAGTGGCAGCGCGGAGAACAGAAGGCCGTTGAAACCGTAAAGTTCTCGAATGGAGATTATGTAGCAGCAAACGCAGCATAGGACATTCACCGAGTAGGTGAACATACTATCTGATTAAGATAGCAGGAACAGGCTAGATGCAAGCCACTTCTAAGATGTCCTATTGGAAATCTACAAGATAAGTTATGTCCAGTAGCGGACGTCCTATGGCTTATGGCTGATATTGTGATGATAATGATAACGGCGAAGCAAAAATAAGAGTTTGATTTGGACTCGTATGTTTAATCATAAGAAACTCCTGAACTTATTTTAGCTAGTGATTATTGAATTACATATTTATAGCGTAATTAATTCGTCTCGAAAAACAACCTTTAATTTGAGTATTAATTATGCAAGACGAAATAAGGATAAATTGTGCTTTTCCCGTAATTAAAGGAAACTTCGAGTAATTATTTATTTCTTCCGATGGGGTGTGGCGAGGGTTATTGTGGGGTCGTAAGTAATTTGTCTTATATTTTACCAGCGAGTTTCGTCACTATAATTTCAGCTGTAGGACGTCCAATTCTGGACATACCGAGATGACGACTATGGAGAGATAGAAACAATAAGACCGGCAGGAAGCGGCTAGCATCTCGCGTAACTCTGCGGTTTTGATTAGGTCCGCGGTCTAGCTTGTCGGTGGATGTCCTAAGCTGCGCTTGCAGGAATGAAGTCTCAAAACTTTACGGTCCCATCGGCCATCTGTTCAACGAACTATGTGCCCTGCCCATTGCCACTTCAACTGATGCGGACGATGCGGATCTCCTCTCACGATAGCAAAGGCGACGAAAACTTACTAGAGAGTTTCATATGTGCCCTATCCACTGCCACTTCAACTGATACGGATGATGCGGATCTCCTCCCATGATAGCGAAGGCGACGAAAACTTACTAGAGAGATTCCTATGTGCCCTATCCACTGCCACTTCAACTGATACGGATGATGCGGATCTCCTCCCATGATAGCGAAGGCGACGAAAACTTACTAGAGAGATTCCTATGTGCCCTATCCACTGCCACTTTAACTGATACGGATGATGCGGATCTCCTCCCATAATAGCGAAGGCGACGAAAACTTACTAGAGAGTTTCATATGTGCCCTATCCACTGCCACTTCAACTGATACGGATGATGCGGATCTCCTCCCATGATAGCGAAGGCGACGAAAACTTACTAGAGAGTTTCATATGTGCCCTATCCACTGCCACTTCAACTGATACGGATGATGCGGATCTCCTCCCATGATAGCGAAGGCGACGAAAACTTACTAGAGAGTTTCATATGTGCCCTATCCACTGCCACTTCAACTGATACGGATCTCCTCCCATGATAGCGAAGGCGACGAAAACTTACTAGAGAGTTTCATATGTGCCCTATCCACTGCCACTTCAACTGATACGGATGATGCGGATCTCCTCCCATGATAGCGAAGGCGACGAAAACTTACTAGAGAGATTCCTATGTGCCCTATCCACTGCCACTTCAACTGATACGGATGATGCGTATCTCCTCCCATGATAGCGAAGGCGACGAAAACTTACTAGAGAGATTCCTATGTGCCCTATCCACTGCCACTTCAACTGATACGGATGATGCGGATCTCCTCCCATGATAGCGAAGGCGACGAAAACTTACTAGAGAGTTTCATATGTGCCCTATCCACTGCCACTTCAACTGATACGGATGATGCGGATCTCCTCCCATGATAGCGAAGGCGACGAAAACTTACTAGAGAGTTTCATATGTGCCCTATCCACTGCCACTTCAACTGATACGGATGATGCGGATCTCCTCCCATGATAGCGAAGGCGACGAAAACTTACTAGAGAGTTTCATATGTGCCCTATCCACTGCCACTTCAACTGATACGGATGATGCGGATCTCCTTCCATGATAGCGAAGGCGACGAAAACTTACTAGAGAGATTTCTATGTGCCCTATCCACTGCCACTTCAACTGATGCGGACGATGCGGATCTTCTCTCACGATACCGAAGGCGACGAAAACTTACTAGAGAGTTTCTAATGTGCCCTGCTGCCACTTCAACTGATGCGGACGATGCGGATCTCCTCTCACGATAGCGAAGGCGACGAAAAATTACTAGAGTTTCCAATGTGCCCTGCTGCCACTTCAACTGATGCGGACGATGCGGATCTCCGCTCACGATTGCGAAGGCGACGAAAAATTAGTAGAGTTTCCAATGTGCCCTGCTGCCACTTCCACTGATGCGGACGATGCGGATCTCCTCTAGCGATAGCGAAGGCGACGAAAAATTACTAGTTTCCAATGTGCCCTGCTGCCACTTCAAATGATGCGGACGATGCGGATCTCCTCTCACGATAGCGAAGGCAACGAAAAATTGTTAGAGTTTCCAATGTGCCCTGCTGCCACTTCAACTGATGCGGACGATGCGGATCTCCTCTCACGATAGCGAAGGCGACGAAAAATTACTAGAGAGTTTCCCATGTGCCCTGCTGCCACTTCAACTGATGCGGACGATGCGGATGTCCTCTCACGAATCACGATGTCGAGAACGGGCTGTTGTTTGCACATAGTTATTAAAACTTATCAAGTCGGCGGATGTGAAGTAAACTAAAGTCTGCGCAATATCCAATCCTGACTAAAGCTCATACATATAAAGTTGCGCATTGATTGGGTTTCAACTGCACATCGGTAGACTTGTATCATTCGGCCTTTACTAGCGAATTACAGATGTTTGAAAATTCTAAGTTTGAGGTAGAATTCTGAGATTGACAAATATTTTTCTGAAACGGGCAGCACGCGATAAATCTTGAGGTCAATTTTAGAACCGATAGAAACGAATCGCATAATTACCAAACTTCGCTATCTACTAACACGTTTTCAATGCTCGCTCCTGCTCTTACTCTGGATCGTGACCATTTACGCATACGTATAGGTCCAAAAATAGAGCCCCTGGTCCGATGTTTGTGCAAGTCATGAGCGTTTCTATGCTAATGGATCAGAGCTGGCCGGCACAAATAGACGATTTTCATGATTGATGCGGTCGCGCTCGCTCTTTGCGAAGTACTGACGAGTACGTTATTTTTTGCAAAATGAAATAGTAAAAAGACAGATAAAGTTTACAAAATTAAGCAAGATTTTGAAGAACACCTATAGCAGATACATGAATCCTTTCAGAGGCCTGATCAATTCTAATTCGTAGTGCGGATGATGAGTCCTGCACTGACTTCCCGCTTGAAGTGTATTATGCATGTCAGTGGACTTCAATCAGCTTAGAATCTGCCATCAGGGCTAGCCATCCGAGTATCCTATACGAACTTACCTAACAGTAGTAGTAGCCTTTAGGTTTATATGATACCTAACTAACTACCAAACATTCCTTGCTTTGCTAACTGGTAACGAGCGTTTAGACAGCAATTAGCTCACGGACTCACGGCTAAGTTGCGGTTGCCGCCTTTTACGGCTGATCGGAAGAGGAAGCAAACCTAGTCCAGTCAGATTATTTTAGCCTAATAGAGTCTTATCCAGTCTAGCTATATTAATGATTGGTTTGATATGTTGGCTTTCCCTATATTGCTGAAATGTAAACGAAATACGTCATAGAAAATCACGCCAATAGTATCCGTATACTATTACTTCGTTTATAACAAAACCGTTTAAAGAACCGTTCTAAAGAAACCGTTTTTCGTGACCTAAATACATGCTCAAGTTAGGGTTCTGAACTGAACTCTAAAATAGGTGCAAATATCCGTTTGCTTTATATCTCGAAAGGAGACCACGACAATGCGATGGATCAAGCACATGTATAATACGCTGCGCTTGCCGCGGGCCGGGACCCGCACCAACACGTGGTGAACAAATGACCGCAAGATCGCGCTGGATGCAAGCCGCTTCCAACCGATCTTATTGGCAATAGAGACCTATATGTCTAACACTCGTCCTCTGGGTGAAAAGTAGAAGAAATATCCGTTTACAGCAATCAATACTTCAATATATTAGTATTATAAAAAAATCAATAATGATGCGCAAAGACATTCTCACAGACAAACCTTCACATACAATTATGTTGTAGCTCTTTCCGCGCAAGCTCTAGAACACAGATTGTCCCTAATAGCAAAGAAGATATAATAATACTACGTATAGAACGGTCACTCGTTACCCCCCACCCGTTTGAGTCTTCCTCACTTCCACCCCGCGTCAGGCAGGACACGATTTACTACTCTGCGCGCGGGCTGCACAGGCCGCTGCAAATACCCGTGTAGCGTTCGTGCGTATGTGTAGTGTCTGTGAATAAATATAGTGTTGTGTGCGTAAGACAGCAGATTTTGTATGGAGAAACGCGGAGTGTCCGGGCTGTGCTAATAGTGCGCTTCACTCAGGATTGGTGTAATCGCAGGTTGTAGCTAACATCCCAGCCGCCAAGTTGTTGGGTTGGTCTATACCTAGCTCTAGGCGTAATTCGATCAATTCAATAGGAGGAAGCTAGAACCCCTTTGTTGTGCGTCGTTACTGCCGGGTAAAAAAGCAATAACGCCCAGGCATTGTGTTTTTATACGTGGGAGTATTCCGGCACAAGATACGCGAGCGATCAATTATGGCTGTCATATAACTGTGTAAAAAATTACGCCACCACATAAGAGTCCCACACTGTGTCGATCACGTTCCTGTGTCGATCGGGTCCTTTTGATTGGGTCTCGAGCCGCAGGAGAGTAATTTCGATCGTCCATCCTGCGCTGACCCGATCAATTACATGCTACTCCATCACGTACCGCAGGTCAGTCGCGCTGTTTGATTGACTCACGCCCGTCATGATGAGTAGCTGCCAAACTAATTTGGACTTATGTTTCATATGAAATAGGATAGGTACTTTTTTCTTGTAAGTACCTACCTATGGAGTCGTCAAATAAAATCGGGTCGATCAAACGACACGCACTGTACGGATGCACAATTCGGTCGATCAATGACACGAACTTGACAGACGCGCAGTTGGGTCGATTTAACTACGCGAACCTTACGATCGCGCAGTCAGCTCGATCAAATGATCGAGTTGTTTCATCCGGATCGTTTCAGTAGTGGGTGGGTCACGACCCGGGTGGTAAAATACGATTGATCGACACAGTACTTCCCATAGACAGCTGCTGCTGCCTATGGGACGGTGGGCTAGTGTTCCACCAATCATTAGCCGCTGATCAATGAGCTTTTAAACCTGATTTTATGAATCGACAAAGTTTGCCTGTCGATCACTGCAAAAAACAGCGGTTTAATAATTATTTTTCGCAATAAATGGCAAAACCGCCTTCCATCGTGTAGAAAATTCGAATATTTCGCTCGATTGTTAACATTATTTTTGATTTTTCAAAAACGGCTCAGCCGATTACTGTGAAATTAAATTGGACCACCTCGGGAGTGTACTCTTTCGAACTAAAAAATAACTTTTTGGTTCTTGAAGTTGTTTCTCTTATGGTGCATCCACACCATAGGGGCGCCCTAGCACAAAAATAACGTATCATAGCTACGTCACAGCATATCTCGGAAACATGGCGTCGATTTTGCCCCGCCCCCTTGAAGCGTTGCGCTAAATCAATACTTCGAAAATCGATTCGAAACTCGAATCGATAAAAATATCGATTTTTCCGAGAAATACCTGATTGCCCACAGAAATGAGACCTTCTCTCTTCTGTGTGACTGCCGATGTACTAAACTTATAAAGCGTAGTTTTTAAGCTATACTAGGCCCAATTATGAAGGCGTTATCGTAAATTAAATAGCAAACTTAAAAAGTGTTCTCTCTATCGAATGCCTAAAGTGAAAAAGAAACAGAAATATGCTAATTAGCTATTATAATTACGATGGCACCTTCATGATTGACACGACACGTTTTAAATTTACTATCATAAATATGTATAACTTTCCTCATTACTTCGCACTTTCTTAACCACTCAAAAAGTCGTAGAACAAAAGTTGTTAGTTTTGATATACAGAACAAGCCCCTAAAACAATGCTAATTGATTAGAAATAACCCTGTTTAAAAGACATCATTCATTTTGGGCTATATCTGAAAGAGTGCCGACCAAAACAATTATTCAGGCAATAATATTCGTAGATACATAATATTATCCTGTACATTTTACCCCACATGACCAACCCTCTAGAATCACCTCCTGTGCAGTAGTTAGTTACCGAGTTTTGAAAACAATTATTTAAAAAAAAAGATTTAATCAACCAGCTATGAATGAAACTGAGACACTGTTTAATGTATCAACATACACTTAGGCCAGCGAACGAATATTTTGATATATTTGATAGTAGACCCTTTTGTGTTCTCTATTGAACTTAAAAACATTTATTTGAATGACAATCATCAAAATCACTGAAGCCGTTTCCGAGATCCAAAATCAATATTAGGTAGTTTAGAAAATACTAAAAAACACGCTTTCTTGGCATATCAAATAAAAAGAGTAAAATAAAAGAGTGTTTTTTAGGTTTATTTACCATATTTATTTTTCAATTATAGATTTTTTTCTATTTTTATAGTAAATATATTGTCATCCATCTTTGATAGGTGTGGAAATTTAAAGAAAATGTTATCGCTCAAAGTAGGTCAAAATCGAGCTCAAAGGGGTTGGTTACAAGCAAGCAAACATACAGGTTAAACTAATAAAACCATGTTAATATAATAAATAAATGACAAGCCAACACATATTAACTACAGTAAAAAGCGTCTAATACTACTGAATATGCAATGAACGGTTCTAATAACTTATTAGAAATAAGCAGGTAAATTGGTGAATATTTTTGTTAATATATGAAAATAATTAATTTCAAAATTCGATAACTACGCAGGGAGTGATCATAGAGGGTTGGTCCCATGGTATAACATGTTTAGAATTATATGCATTAATACTATTTGGTCGGAATTATCAGGATTAGCCCAATATGAATGTTGTCTTTTACAAACCTAATAGTTAACCAAGATTCTACTTAAAAACATAGGTAGTCATTAATTGGTAGTCGGGTTAAAAGGAAGTTTGGCAAAAACGAGTACTATACAACCATAGATTTATTATGACTTCTACCGATTATGCACCGAGAGAAGTATCGAATAACATATTGCAATGCAATAAAATCGTAACTTTGTCCATCACTATTTGAAGTAATGTAAACATTCAATATATTTGCTTTTCTCAAAATTATCGTTTTATGCTGTGTTGTGAATTAAAATAGATAGTTTTAAACGTCATTTATAGTTCCTGCATTGAACACTTATTCATATTTCAAAAACATAGACGTGAAAATACAAAAACTACGACTAACCTAAAAATTAGAAACATTCGCTTTTGTTCTTAGAACACGATTCGCAGCCCCAAACACAGCAGGTAACCATGGTTGTTTTTTATTGTTTGTGCCCTTATAATGTTATAAATTCTATTTATTTACACGTTTAATACAATATTTGTAGAAATCACAATCAGCTTTGCTATAGCCAAAACATAAATATGAAGATAATTTCTTATTGGTTGGATGGTCTCAGAATAATGACGGCTACAACTGTCAAAAGCCTTCAAAGTTTTAAAGTATTTTTAAAGTATAGTAGATGGCGGGAGGCGAAGAATTTGATTACATATTTTTAATGCCATAATCTTAAGACATAGGGAAGCAAACAATAAAATTAAAGCAATGAGGTGATGTAATGAGAGTTGAAGGGCAAAAATCAGAATATAATCCACGCCCTTCGTTCCTACAGGACCTCAAATTAGCCGACCACTATAAGGTCTGAATCTTTGCGGGAGGACATAAGAATTTACTTCGTATCTATTCCCTCTATAATCTAAGATCCACACACACCGCGAGGCGACATGAGCACCGCAGCTAACTTCACATTGTAAACAAGTATTCAAGACGGTGATGTGAAGTTAGCTATAGAAGTTTCTTTAGAAGTTACCATTACAGAGATAAGAAGTGTGAGAGGGAAGTATGCAATTTAATTATAGAATCACTTTTTATCAAATGTTTTACACATGGGAGGCGAAGTTCAAACCTGGTAGTACCATATAAACATACATATCAGTATAGCAATAGTGTGCGTGTGTTTTAAGCCCAAAGTTTTCAATTTGCGAATTTTTCTCATTGTAAGTACATGTCTACTAATTATTGTGTAAAGTTTTTTTTATTATTATTATTTTTGAATATTTCTATGCATTGCGTTATAATTGTAATTTGACTTGCCTAGTGTAACATATATGTAGTTATAAGGCCAATAAGTACATCTTATCTTATCTATTATTTTATTTAAGTAAAGATGAATGGACTGTGGTTTAAAGATTATCTAGCCCTGAAGATTAAAACATCCTAAAACTCAGTTTTAACAACAAACAGTAAAGAGACATAGCTGTAAAATATGCAAAAAGGTCTGTTTTAAGCACCTGTATTAATGTTTACCTGTTATGCATCATTTTGAAAGGTATTTTTTCAAGTATAGCATGAATCATAAGATGGAGTTAGTCATATATAGGAACTAAAACTGCAAAATAAGTGTTTCAGAATTTTTCTAGGCGCGGTGCTCACACCTAACCTAAGGATTTAATGTTTAATAATTCATAATCATCATCCACAGCCTTCTTTATCCCACTGCTGGGTATAGGCCTCTTTCTTACTGTGCCATCTGCCTCGGTCCTGTGCCAATCGTGTCCAGGTTCGACCCGCGACTTCATAATAAAATAATAATTGATAATTACATACTAACAATTGTTAGCTTTATAAGGATTTTTATACAGTAGAAATTCAATTTACCTGACTAATCCATGTTGTCGAGCATTCGGATAATCAAATGAAAAAGGCAGTTTTTTCCTATTAGCTAACTTAAGACCAGTTTCTCCTTTTTTCAATATGCCAATAATATTTATTTTATCTTTAAGTGATAATACCATTCCATTACATTACATTTTAAGTAGGTACAGAGATCGCATACAATTAGTAATTTATAACAGTAACAATATGCACAGAGCAGAGATATAATGTCCTTCTATGAATGAATTCAACTTGAAAATTGCGAATCCGTAAACTGAGGTCTATAAAATAGAGGTTCCATTGTATATTAATTGGCCATTCAGTGTGGCAATGCTGCCAGCATGCTAGGCATAATATGCTGCCAACTGGCTGTGGGCTTGAGCACGTGAATTATCTTTAGACCTTTAAGGGTCTGTGAATGATTGATTGCTTTTTATGTAGTAGTTAGATGATTGTAGTTTTAACTTATGTTACATAGTGTTATATTTTGTTGTAGTTAATAAAACTTATCATATATGTATTGTATAGGCTACAACACCATGCAGTCACAGTGCCTAAATGTTGGGAGAAAATCATTTAAGCATTTTTTAACCATTAATACAATGAAGATTATTTTGGGATAAATAAATAAAAATAGCCTTTAATCACTAATAATAAAGTAATAAGTAATATATGACCTTACAAAACATTACTCATATTTCTATTTCTTAAATACTAGGTTGTCCACTCTGGACATTTTTTTTTTTTTTTTTTTTTATTTCGAATAGGTTTGCGTTAGGACATAGGCCTCCTCTAGAATTTATTATACCTACCTATCACAGACACTACATACAAAACAAAATAAATACTCATTGAATTATCAGTTTTAAACTAGTCTTCTTTGCATCAAAGTATGCTGCAATACATAGTGCAGTACATTAATATAATATACTTAATTGATTTACCAATATAGCAGTAACATATCACAGAGATATAATTTTAATACTATGTTATTCTTTACATCTTAAAACAGTAGATTTACTTGATGACTTCTATCAAATCAAACCATTTGTGTCCTCAAAGAAGGGTAATGAAGCCCCAAGTGAAATGACATTCCAAAGTAAGCTTATAGTATGTATACAAAACAAACTAGTATTTATAGGGTCTGTAAAATGAAGTAGTGAGGTTACTTACGGTTCTGGACTATATTGAGCACCTCCGAAAAAGCCATGCCTATCCGGTTGTGTGGTCACTGAAGAGCATATCGACGTTGTATCGGCTTGCTCACTGCGGTCTCCTCCCGCGCTTCGAACACTTTTTTGCAGGGACATATTGTAAACAATCCACACTTCCTAGTCACCAGCTTGTAACATCACGCACTACACACCATCACCAGAACACTGAACACACTGTAGGCGTCAGAATTAATTACAAAACATGAACTGTTCCGTCTCGTCAGTCCACAAACGAAGGTGCAATCTTCCCTAAATCACCAGCCTGATAAAACAATTGGTACGGCGAAATGTTTACACGACATATGCCGCGAATATCGCCACATAGTCGTAGGTGTTGAATATGGTAAGGAAACGTGCTCGGAATGAATACAAACTACAAACTAAAATTATTATTTTTCTTATCAAAACTCAAACGTGTGGGTGGTCGAAATGAACACAGAAAACGTCACTTTTCTAGTGTTGTACCTCCGCATCTCCTAATGTTTTTGCCGGATTCACAGACTATAAAAATAGGCGGATACCGAATCGATCGATTTTGATTGGATTAGATTTTTTTTTCCGCTATCAAAAGTACGTAGTTGTCAATGTCAAAAAAAAAAACTTTCAACGTCACGTTATGACAGCAACTGATCGACGATTCCGTATTACGCAAATAACGCTTTTAATTTAAAATGATGCTACGATACCGTTCACGTCGCTAACTAGAATAAACAAACTAACCATATTATGTCATACAAACTACGTTGGTTTATGTTGACGCTGTGCGCTGGTAAATTTCTTAAAAGACACAATTATCATTATTCGGAAATTCGGAATTTTAGGTTATAATTGAGCTTTTTTGTTAATTGAGAATATAAAATAAAATAAAAAATCTGTTATTATTTTTTAAATAAAGCGATACGGAGATCAAAGATCTTCTGAACTGAAATGAATACTCTTCGAAAGGCACTAGTTGTTCCGCAGCTAACTCGCTTTAGCTCCACTGCGCCCGCTGAGTTTGTAAACAGGAATCCCAGAAACTTGGAGAAAATCCGAATTGCACGGAAACCCGACGGTTACCATCTCGATAAACCTGGTAAAAAGTTTTGGCACAAGTAAGTTAGCTTATGAACTAATTTAAATTTCACGCTTGAAAACTTCAAAAAAATGTATTTTAAATACTTTTAACTCTAATGTCTTACTACTAAATTATTTAATATTTGCCCAGAGGATTTGTGCTATTGTTGTTATTTAGTTAATTCTTTGTTCATGCCAGTTCAGTTTGGAGAAATAAAAAATGGGAGTCCCGCCGCATGGAAGAAGTGAAACTTCGACGCAACAGTGATCTCTTACCCCGTCCATGGTAGCGTTAAACGTTTAACGAAATCTTGTTGGAAGTCGCTTGTTAGTTAAAAACTAACAAGCTAGCTCTAAGCTTACTCTGGCCAAATTAATAAAATAATCCATAACTCTTGTTTCAGATTAGTTATAACACCCAGTAGCAGAACTGTCAAGGCTGAAGTAGTACACTATCTTAATGGTCCTGTAGTAGAAGCAAAAACATCAGAATGGGCCCTGCGTAAACAATTGTACAGTGTGACAGATACTTGCGCTTACATCACTCTTGGCAAAGTCCTCGCCCAAAGATGTCTCGAGTTTGGTATAACAGAAATGTACTGTGATATAGAAATCACAGAAGGAAGCAAGATTCAAAAATTACTCAATGAAGTCACCAGTGGTGGCATCAAACTGGAAGAGCCTGATATATACAAAAAACCACAGCCATGGGATATGTTGAGACCAGAAAAACCTTGGGATGTACATGAATAAATGATTTTCTTTTAATTAGTGCAGGCATTAGAGAATAATAAATTATAGTTGACACAAACCCTTTTTTCCTTTTCATGTAATTTACTGCAATCTACCAATTCGAGCAAAAATTCTGTAAAATTTTTCACATGTTTAGGTTTTAAGAACAATCAGCTACCTATCCCATACAAAACTGCAGCTGAATCATCAAAGTACGAAACAGTCGATTTTAGTCTGGAACTT
The DNA here is from genome assembly GCA_949316475.1 of Hypomecis punctinalis. NCBI lineage: Eukaryota > Metazoa > Arthropoda > Insecta > Lepidoptera > Geometridae > Hypomecis > Hypomecis punctinalis. The sequence continues at coordinate 27,275,083 of OX438795.1, forward strand.
TGCTTTTGGCCCTATAATAATGGTAAGTGAATTTGTAAAGGCCAGATGGCTAGCCCTGGTGTCAAAGTTTTTAAGCCGCTTGAAGGCCTCTGACATGGTAGGGTTAAAACAACTGACATACAATTTAATGTGTCATCCGAGCCTTGGTCGCGCCAAAGAAGATATACTATGTAGAGCTCAGTTGTAAATGCCACCCACAGTCACCCACTAAACATGCTGAATGTTGCTTAACTTCGATGATCGCTAACAAACACCTAATCAAACTACACTATGAGCGCTACTTAATGGTATGAATCACCCTTCGTCGGCTTAGTATACCTACTTTTTCTGAATAATCCTATAGACTAATTTTGAATTGTTCCCACTATGACGCACAAATAAAGAAAAACACAGTTACATAACTATCCAAGATCTATTATTTTTAATTAAGTAATGTATCTTAAAACCTCGGTAAACCACAGGATCTAACCATAATAATACTTGCTCTAGAACTCCTTCAGGTATGATATCAGTTCTGTGTAGCCCAATCACTAATTTATATTTTTAATCTGTGAACTTAATTTGATTTCTGAACAAAATGCTAACGATCTTAGTTGTTTTCATGTTTTTCAACGAATTTATTTCCGTTTTTAAGTCAATAGAATAACGTTTATAATTTCTCAACATATTAAACATATACATATGTAATAATATCTAAATATAAACATGTAATTACATTTTATTTAAATGATTATAGTAGTTTTAAAGCTCGAGAATGAGTAAATTATTTAATAGTTTTCAAGTTGTCTTGGAGGGAAAATGGCGGAAAGAATGATGGCGTCTATTTTTGTTTCATTTCGAAGCTGACAGATATTTGGTTGTCTCTTTCGCACTAGTGGAATTTGCCCATTACTTTTAAGCACGCGTTGTGATCAATATGTCCACGTGATCTGTCGTCAATCGCAATTCGCGTTCGCGACTCGACTCGCGTAAGTTATGCAAAATGAGAAAAGAAACGCTTGTGTTACAATGAATTTGTAAAATGTTTTGTTAGTTTATGAAGTAGTGTTATTAGTTATAAAATGCCTGCATCAATTGGCGTCAATTTGCGTGTGACTGGCCACTGCAGCCAAGGCGGGAGAAAGTACATGGAAGACTTGTTTTCCGTTGCTTATCAACAAACGGAAGATGAGAGGGATTTGGAATACGCTTTCTTCGGGATTTACGATGGCCACGGAGGCAGCGAGGCGGCTGCCTTCGCGAAGGAACACCTCATGGACTCCATAGTCAAGCAAAGACAGTTTTGGTCTGACAACGACGAGGACGTTCTGAAAGCCATCAGAAATGGTTACATGTTGACCCACTTGAACATGTGGAAAGAGTTAGGTAAACATCGAGTTTCACATTCTAGAAGCATGCTTTGTTTCATTCAAGTTATCTGGCTTGATGTGTTATGTCCAAGGAGCTTTGTATCAAGTGGCTGCATGAATTGTTGGCTTGACCTTGTTAGATCTAAGTACTCGTTATTTTTTCTTGACTGCTTTGACATTGAATGTGGTGAAGTTTTTCGTGAGGTTCATTGTATTTGGTGGTGATTATACATAATTTGTTAGCAAGGTAACAAAGTTGAATCACGGGCATGTTGCCCATTTAGCACAAATTTTGGTGATCCCACTCACTTGGCCAAGTGAAAGCTGTTATTCCAGTTTGTTTTTATATTGCCTCAAGTATCGCCTTACGAAAATGTTAAAAGTGAGGTCAGATTGTTATAAAATTTTGGCAATACTGAGGTTTTTACCAACTAATTAGTTACCTAGGTACTCGTATTACTGGTCATTATGCAGACTTCATTTTGAAGTCTCCCACAATATTTCTTAACAATGTTGCATAATTAAATGGGAATTAGCTCACTGGTTGTAAAATTGTTTTGTTGATTATGAAATGTATTCAAAATAGAGATTAGGCATGCACACACTTGAATGACTCATTATTTGCATCTCATAAATGTAAACAGTTTTTTGTTGTGATGCACATACAAAAAATTTATCATTATCATTTTTGCTGTATAATGTCCACTGCTGAACATAGGCCTTCCCTATAGATCTAATCAGTCTGGTTAGAAAGGGCTTACAATAAATAATTTAATACCAACAAAATTGCACAAATTTTCCAGTTCATTTCTTAATAATGGCTGTAAAATTTTGTTTCTGTGTACATGTTACTTTAGTCTGCATTAGCCCAAAGAACTACATAATATATACAATGGACATAATTTGTTGCACACCATATGATAACATTGCAGGGCTATGCTTCCCAATAATGTAACATCATCATCAGCTTTTGATAACTCACTGTTGGGCATAGGCCTCTCTTTGATTATGCCACACATCACTTCCTAATTCCATCCATTTGATGCCTACTGTTCGCTTAATTGATGACATTAAGTGAACAGTCACCCAACTCATTCTCAGTCAATTCTCTATAATGCATCATGCGAAAGTATTTGTTATTATCCTGGATCGTTTCTTCATAAATCATGAATTTTTATACAAAAAAAATTCCATCCATCCATCAGCCATAGGATGAATGCATCATGCAAAAGTATTTTTTGTTATCCTGGATTGTTTCTTCATGAACCATGAAATTTTTATACAAAAAAAACATTCCATCCATCTATCAGCCATAGGACGTCTGATGCTGGACATAGGAAAAGAAAAAAAAATATTTAGTTATGTCATGTTTTTTAAGTGCAAAAATAAACAAAAACATAATTTAGGGCATGTAACACTCATGTTTTGATTCAAAATCTCTGCAGTCCTAATTGCTAATCACCTTTTTTTTTACCAAGCTTTTATTCGTTTCATCTGTATGTTTACTTGCTTGCTTGTAACCAACCCCTTTGAGCTCGATTTTGACCTACTTTGAGCGATCTGATTTTTTTTAAACTTTGCACACCTATCAATGACCGATGACAATGCATTTATAAAAAAAAAAAACATTAGGAATTGATGAATCCTAAGCATGTTTTTTTTTTTTTTTATACCATATTTATAATATTTTTTGCAGAAAAATGGCCAAAGACAGTGACAGGGTTACCAAGCACGGCTGGCACAACAGCCAGTGTTGCGTTCATTCGCCGAGGCAAGATATACATTGGTCATGTCGGGGACTCTGCTATCGTTCTTGGATACCAGAAAGACGGTTGGTATATCCAAAACCTTTCATCCACACATGCTCAGAATTGTATAATTCGTATTAAAATCTTTGCATAAATAATTCTCATATGTATAATATTTAATTCCCAGAATAATTTGTAATGTTATCCTTCTTACTCTGTATGTTTTTTTACTACCAAGGTTAATGATGAAGGTTTATTAATTATTTGTAAAATTTTGTTAATTATATTAATTGTAATTTTCTCATTAATCACTGGTACTAGTCATCATTATTTGACAAAAAATTATAAAGATATTAATTTCTGCTGTTCACTATGATAAAATAGAAAATATAATGTAGTAAATGTAAAAATTGCTATGCTTTTCATATTTTCTTCCAATTTTCAGAAACTCAAATCAGAATCCATTATTTATTTTCAAAAATCTTCAAAATCCGATTTTTACCCAATGGAAAGCTATTTTTAAGATTCCATACCTCAAATGGAACCCTTATAGGATCACTTTGTTGTCTGCCTGTCCGTCTGTGTGTATGTCAAGACTCTGTAACTCGGAAACGCGTAAAGATATCGAGTTGAAATTTAAACTGAATACGTATATCTATGGTCTCTTGCAGTTGTGTAAAAGAAAAACTTCTCAGTTATTGTTTAAAAAAGTTAGAGCCGATTATGTCGTAAAAAACCGCTTATTACGACACTCACAAAAATCAAAACCTACGGGGTACTTCCCGTTGACTTAGAACTATGAAATTTGGCGAGAAGCATTGTCTCAGAGTACACATATAGGAATAAATTTGAAAACTACATTTTTATTTAAATCCCAAAAAATAGGTCCTCAATTTTCACAAAATATGGGTTCAAAATTCAAAGTTAGTAAATCGTATCATCTAAGGTATCATATAAAAGAACTTCATTAGCACATGCTAAAACAGGTTTTCAATTATTTTAACAATGTATAATTCTATGATAATGTATGACAAGAAAAGTGAAAAAAAAAACTTTTTTGTCGATGGTTATAGTATAGAGGTTTTAACAACTTACTTCCCAATTTTGTGAAATTTTCTGGATTTGTACGGAACCCTCAATGTGCGAGCCTGACTCGCACTTGAGTGAGTGTCGAAATATGCAGTTTATTACGATATAAACAGCTCTAACTTTTGTATACAATGTATACAATTTAAATTTCAACTCGATATCTTTACGTGTTCCCAAGATAAAGAGACTTGATATACACACAGACGGACAGATGGACAACAAACTGATGCTATAAGGGTTCCGTTTTTTCCGTTTGAGATACGGAACCCTAAAAATGATGGCTTAAACAAAGTATAATTATATCTTTTTAGTAGTGAACACAACATGCCAAAAAATAGTACATTAATACATAACTGAAACTAATTGGTTTTATACAAAAAATATCTAAATACTATATCAATGTTTATTAACTTTTGGAACCTTCCAGGATCAGAAGAATGGGCAGCGAAACCCCTAACATTAGACCACAAACCGGAATCCACCGCAGAAATAGAGCGAATACAGAGATGTGGCGGTAAAGTTGTAGCAAAGGCCGGAGTACCCCGTGTCGTATGGAACAGACCGCGTTTAGGCCACAAGGGGCCCATCAAAAAGAACACCCCGATGGATGAGATACCTTTCTTAGCGGTGGCGAGGTCACTAGGAGACCTGTGGAGCTATAACCCTAATAATGACGAGTTTATTGTAAGCCCTGATCCAGATGTTGGCGTATTGACCATTGAACCTGCTAAGTTTCGGTAAGCAATAGCAGGTAGAAAGTTAATCATCATTGTAATCATGTAGGGTCTTACAGTATCTATTCTTGACCAAGGCCTTTATGCCTCTAAAAATTCATTAGTAGGTACTTCAATGTTTTAAAATTGTTTATAATTAAGGGGTAGTTGGGAACTCGGTTCTTGAAGTCGTTGACTCATACGTCTACCTAGGACAAGTAGTCCAGTTAGGTAGGTCCGACTTCAAGAAAGAGGCCAATCGCCGAATCCAACTCGGTTGGGCAGCGTTTGGAAAATTGCGTAACGTCTTCTCGTCCGACATACCTCAGTGCCTCAAGTCGAAAGTTTTCGACCAGTGTGTGTTGCCAGTGATGACTTATGGCACAGAAACGTGGTCTCTCACTTTGGGCCTTATTAGTAAGCTCCAAGTAGCCCAACAAGCCATGGAGAGGGCTATGCTCGGAGTTTCTCTGCGAGATCGAATCAGGAATGAGAAGAACCGTAGAAGAACCAAGGTTACCGACAGCCCAGCGGATTGGCAAGTTGAAGTGGCAATGGGCAGGGCACATAGCGCGGAGGACTGATGACCGATGGGGTCGAAAAGTTCTCGAGTGGAGACCACGTACCGGCAAGCGCAGTGTAGGTCGTCCACCCACGAGGTGGACGGATGACCTTATTAGGACCGCAGGATCGCGCTGGATGCAAGCCGCTATCAACCGGTCTTATTGGAAATCATTAGGGGAGGCCTATGTCCAGCAGTGGACGTCCTATGGCTGAAATGATGATGATGATGATGAAGGGGTAGCTTACTTATAATTTAAGTGAGGGTGAATCTTTTTGCATTTAACTTAATGATGTCTGTGAACATGAGGCAAGTCATTGTGCAGTAGCAATTTATTTGTATGGCAGCAGCCAAGGAGTGCACATTTGTGCAGCTTGTAGCTTACTTCACTGACACCATTAAGTTTTATTCAGCTCATAATTACATAAAGAATTACTGCTTCCAGGTTGTGCGGCTGTAATGTTAGCTACAACCTCGGGATAACCCAATCCTGGCTAAAGCTCACTTAACAGGTGTGGCGAGGACTAGGTTATCCGCAGCTTACAGCTAACATCACAGCTGCCTACAAATGAAACGGAAAGAGTGATATTTTTTGGTTCAACTTATGTGTTGGGGCCTATACCATGTAGCAAAATAAATATTAGGGAACATCTTACACACGGTCTCTGACCCCAAACTAAGCGAAGCTTGGTTTGAGGTTTGGTTGTGATATGGCTGCCAGAGACTAATATACTACATATACATATTTTTAAATACATACATAAATAGATAGTACCTACATAACACCCAGACACAGAGCAAACACCTATGTTCATCACATAAATGGTTGTCCTGGTTGGGGATCGAACCCACGCCTCTTTGATCCAGAAGTCAGGGTTACTAACCACTGAGCCACCGAGGCAGTCAGTCAATATGCTTTGCATTCCGCAGGTGTCTAATATTCGGCACGGACGGGCTGTGGAACATGATATCCCCCGAGGGCGCCGTCAGCCTCGTGCAGTCCACCGAGCGGCACAACGAGGCCGCGCTCGTCGGCGGCGCGCCCGCCGCGCAGCGCGACTGGCTCAACCCCTCCAAGAGCCTCGTCGACCACGCTCTTGAGAGGTGCGGTGGCGTTTTTATTTACTTGACGGTGTCATTAATGCTAAATATGTTGGATTTCTTCGTTTTATGGTTTGGTTGAATTGTGTGATTTGGAGATTGGATAAGATGCTTTTTGTATAGGAGTTAGTGTCGCTTTTGACTATGATTATTTATATTTTTTCTATTTATTGATTACGATGGTAATATGCTCTCGCTGCAGTATACGGCTGATGGAAGCGGTTAACTGAGTGGGTGCGTGTGGTTACAGGTGGTCGAACACCCGCATGCGCGCGGACAACACGTCGGTGGTGACGCTGATGCTGGACCCGCCCGGGCCGCCGCGCGCCACCGTGCTGCGCTCGCGCTGCGCCGCCGCGCGCCCCCCCGCGCCGCACCCCGCGCCCCCGAACCCGCCCGCGCACGCGCACCCGCAGAACGGACTCACCATCATGACGCGCTACTCGGACGCCGAGCGCGCGCCCGACCCGCCCGCGCCGCTCCCGCCGCCTGCCGCGCCCCTCCCTGCACACCCCGCGCCCGTGGCCGCCCTCGACCCGCCGCCGCCGCCCGCCGCGCTCGACGACGGCGACGGCGACGACGCGCCGCACAACTACGGCAACCCCGCCGAGTCGTACTTCATGGTGCGCCTGCTCAACCGCACGCGCGTCTGCAACACGCTCGCCGCCGTGCCCGCCGAGCTGGCGGCCGCCGCGCCCGAGCGCCCGCCGCCCGCGCCCCGCGACTCCCTGCCGCCCGACACCGAGCTGCCGGAGCCGGCCGGCTCGCCAGACGCGCCGCCCTCGCCCCCCGCGCCGCCCGCGCGCGCGCCCGACCCCGCGCCCGACCCGCGCCCGCCCGACGACGGCGGCATACAGATCAACGAGGTCTCCTCCAGCTCGCCCGTGGAGGCGCCGCCGCGGCCGCGCGCGCGCCGCCCGCGCCACGAGCCGCGCGCGCCGCCCGACCCTGCGCCCGACCGCGTGCTGCGCTCGCACCACGAGCCCGAGCCGCCGCGCCCGCACACGCGCCAGGCCACGAGGCAGGGCAAGCCGACCGACGCGCCGCTCGAGCGCGTCGTCATCCTCACGCGGCGTGCGCCCGCGCCCCCTCCGCCGCCCGCGGCCGCGCCACCACCCGCACCACCACCCGCACCCGCGCGCAAGCCACCCGCCGAGCCGCTCGCCGAAGACGACGGGAAGCGCGGCGGGCGCACGACGCGCTCGGCGGCCGCGCCGAGCACGCCGCTAGCGCAGAAGATCACGCGCAGCCTGGGCACGTACGCGCGCGAGCTACGCGGCGCGGCGGCGGCTGCGGCCGCGGCGGCGGGCGCGCGGGCGGGAAACTCGGCGCGCGCCCCGGGGCCGGCGCGGCGGGCCCCGGCGGCGCGGCGACAGGGCGCGCACCGCTCGAAGGAGAACCTCGGCGGCGCGAGGGCGGGCGGGGCCGCGCGCGCCGCCCCCGCCGCCCCGCCGCCGCCGCGCCCCTCCCCGCGCCGCGCCGATAGCGTGCTCGAGCCCGAGGTGCACTCCACCACGGGCGAGCGGTGCGCGCCGGAAGCGCCGAGGCCGCGCGCGCTGCGCTCGCGGAACGACGCGGCGCCGACGGCCGTGGCTGCGGGCGCGGGCGGCAAGCGCGCGCGCGAGGAGCCGCCGGCCGCGCCGCCTGCGAAGGCCGCGCGGCCGGGGGAGCGGCCGCGCGCGCTGGCCAAGCGCGCGTCGGGCCCGTGGCCGGCGCCGCTGCGGCCGCGCCTGCGCCGCCGGCTGGCCAAGTAGCGGCCGCGCCCGCGCGGACCAAAGACGGCTGCGTGTATACGGTTGAGTTTCTGTTGTTGATGTTATAATTTTATTCCCCGACGGCGCTCCCCGGGGCGAACTATAGTACAAACGATAAAATATTTACTCGTAAGTTTAACGCGCGGACCAGGAGGGATTTAACTAGCCGTAGTAGATATTTATTTTCTCTATATTTATAGCTTCTATTGCATTGCATTTACCTAGACAGATGTGAAAATCTGATTTTCATAGTGGTTAATATTATCAGAGGCTACGCGGTGACTTCCCGATGCGGTGATTCCAAACTCGAAGTTTTTAAACAAAATTAGAATTCTATAACATTTTGATACCTTGTTAATATGGAGAATATTATATAAAAATCTTTATTAAAACATTAGATATAGATATCGACCGAGAGTGCTTTTTCATTAAAATTAAGTAATAGTGCTAACAGATCGGATTTTATTATGGTAGAACTAGAATCAATTTGTACAGTTAGGTATTGCGGAAATATTTCGTTTTGTTTGAATTGTGCTAAATTTTCCTTTACTAATATAAATTTTAGGCAAAAGATGAGTTATTCTTTTGGGAAAAGAAATGTTTAACGAGTTTCCGTGTTGAGGTTTATTGATTTGAAGAAAAATAATACTTCAATTGTTGGTATATTTCTTGCAATAGGCATGATGACTAAAAAAATATAATTAGTCTGTCAGACAGATTATGAAAAAATATTAGACACGTATTTATTCTTTTGTCAATTAAACACAAATTTATGAAGGTCTATATCTTCATAAATTAAATTTAAAGTTCCGCATGACGTCACGAGTGTAATACGAATGTATAGACTTTCGTGAGGGACGTGACGTCACAACCCCCACTCCCAAACTTTGACTAGGTTTATCTTTGCTATTTATTGTTTTATTGACAGAAAAAAAAAAACGTGTCTAATATTTTTTTGAAAACCTAACTCAGACGAATTGTAATAATGACCCAGTCATCATGCCCATTGCTACAAAATTCTAGTGCAATTTATGAACTGCTTCTGATAAGAAAAATCGCATAAAGGTTTTCTAGGATACTACAAAAGTAGGTGTTTTTTTTACTTGGTGCATTATTTTCTTGTACACTATTGTCTATTGTCTTTGCATCAGTTAGTTGTTATAGTTTACTTCACCATTGCTTAAATTTTCTATTGAAACAATGTGATTTTGAAACCATTGATGTTATGTTGCAAAAGCCAAATATGTTGGTTTTATTTAATTGTGAAATGATTATTAATAACTGCCGTTACCAATTACCATGTAATATATCAAGTTTTGAACGTGATTTTAAGATTTTCTACGTGATATGAAACTTGATTAGGTGGTGAGTATGTAAATCATACAAAATGTAGTTTTTGATATCTCTGTTTTCGACCAAAACAAGCTTTTGGTCTGACCATTGGTTTTTTATATAAATCTATGAAATCATTAGTTATGAAATACAGAGTGATGTAGTTTAAAAGCATGGATATCAAAGCTACCGTTTAGATGATCTACGTTTTGGCTAAAATGTTATACTAAGATGTGACTAAGGACCATCACATTGCTATGTTAAAAATACATTGTTTTCTTATTGTATTTTTATACAAAATAAACTAGGGGGTTCCTTGAGATGGGCACATTTTTTTACTATATTTGATTATCTAATTGAATACAGTACATTAGTTATCACAAAATAATTAATACTTAGACTGCATGTTAACTGCGTTATGTAGAATACTGCATTTTCTACTGTTTGTGTACATTAAAAGATAGTTATTGATTTTCACGGGTTCAATCGAATATATTTTTTAAGAATAATGACTTCTTAGTATAGACAGAACCAACGAAAATAATAATATTCACTTATATTATTCTCATTGCATTGAGCTATAAGTGCCTTTTTTAAGTACAACAAAATACATCAAATCTACACAGCTATATACACAAAAAGCAATTAGATTATATCTAGAGACCACAAGGTATAATCCAAATGCTTAAACCCATGGCCAGATTAGTAGCCCAGTATACTGATAGCATTACTTTGTTGAATGGCAATGACTTTGTTTTGAGCCAAAAAGACACCAGCATTTTGATCAGAATTAAATCACGTTTGAGCATTCTTACATACATTCGCACATCATTCTATTCAAAAGTATGCAAAAATAATAAATATTACTTGTTTCAATAAAGAAAATGTTTGGGGTTAGTGTCCTCTCTCTTGCATAACTCATTAAGTGCGAGCAAGAAAAGACGAACTTTCGGATGTTTTCTTTATTGAAACAAGTCATCTAATGTAACTTTTTTATGATATGACAGCCTGTGATGGTTCTTCACTACCTAAGAATGGACGGACTGAAGATTCTTATGTAAAAGATGTAATTAAGTGAGTCCAATATATCTTGTAAATATACTTAATATTAGGTGAAATATTATGTAATAATAATGTGCCTCATTCGTTACCGATTTAACAACAAATAGATAAAAAAAAGTGTTCTTTGATATTGAGATATGTATTTTTATTGAGAATAAATTTATTGCATTGTAATTTAACTGTAAAAGAGGATTTAATATATGTTAAGCTTATTGTGTAGGTATATCTATCACTTATGTGGGAGTGCAGCATCTCATGTTTAGTTTAGTCCATTTTTTCTTATTTTTGCGTTTCGATATAAGTGATGGAAATTTGATGGTATGGTTACGATTTCTAATGCTGTGTTTTCACGTGTTTCTATGAATATTTATGTATGGTTTTGGTACGTACGCTATCCTAATATTTTTTTCGAGAAATTCGAATTAGTTTAATTTTTTGTCCGAAAAGGGCGCTTCTTTTCATATGTTTTGCTAAGTTTATTGGTTTTTGTTTGGAATACTTAGGAAGGTTATGTTGATATTTCTTCGATCTTTCGCTATCTATTAGATCAATACATGTAGAAACTTTAAGCTGAGAATCAAATCTCGATTAAAGTCTTAAAAATTAGTCTGTTTTAAGAGACATTATATAATGATCATACCAATGATCATGCTCTTAACACAATTTCGGTAGAAAAATGATTGGCCCGTATACGATAGTAAAAGAGATAAATAAAATAAGTTTCTATTTTCTTCCGACAGAGGCGCTGTTTGTACATTTAACTGTTAGATGGACAAAGTTTATTTCATGTAAAATCATACGTAAATATTCTTACTTGCACAGTCAATCGATACACGTAAAATAAGAACACACATATGAAATAATTACATTTGTTAGTATCACCGCAAACGAGCCACGAAGGTCGATGCCAGCCACAAAACGCCCCAGAAATTTGTATGAAATTGTATGAAAAATATCGATGGTGGCGTTTTTTGACTGTGTGTGGCGCTCGTAAGCGGCCAGCCTTAAAAACAAATGTAAATGGAAACGTGGCTTATTTTCCAACAACAGCGCCGCAACAGAGCCACAATCGTGACTACAAACGCTCCTTTCGGTCATTAACGGCCAATGTTACGCTAAATAACATATTATTATCAATCCCACAATCTGACTAATTAAAACATTTAAAAATATAAAAACAATTAAAAAAACGATATAATTATTGTTTATTAATGTCAAATTGTGGGGGAGCGCTATCTTATTTGGCGTGTCCAATCCACTCAAAAACGTCTAACAGCGTTTGTGGCTGCGGTCGTTCGTCTGCGGTCAGCCTTAACGTTCGAGGGTAATTCTGCCTTGGTCAAGTGTGTATACGGCATACATTTCTGTAATGTTTATTGAGAAGCTAAAACAAATTTTACTATACATAACAGAGAGTAAAGAGGTTTATTGTAGATTTTATTTTTTGATTTAAATAAAGTTTGTATGAAATAGATGACGACTTTTAATTGATAACTTGGATTGACTTGATGATAATAAATTACTGGACCCATGGAACTCGCACCTACTATGATGATATTAATAACAGTACAATAGAAAAGTTAAATAATCATTTTATAAACAGTGATATAAGAAAAATTTAATAGTAGGTACTGTTACAGCTTAGTCAAAGCAAGAAGAATTTATCTATCTGAACCATTGATTTAATCAACGGATTAAATCAATGATCTGAACGAAATTTCTTCAAAAATCTTTTAAATTTTGTCTAGCGCTTCTTATTTTCTGCCACCAAATGATTAGATTTACTACTTACCATTCAGTTCGGTGTCTCTAGCTTGAGGCCGACTGGCACAATTTTTATACAACTAAGATTGGCGTAGATGTAATAAATACTATGATAGAGCTAATAATTAAGTTTGCAGTCCGGCTGACTCTCAGAATCAGGCTTACTTAGTCCTAATTCTGCTGGCTAACCCAGATTTTTAAGCCACCTGAAAACCTTATGTGGCTAACAGTTAAAGATAAGCTATGATTGAGCTAAAAAATAGAGTAGAAAATCCACCATCGTAGCGTCATTATTTACGGTACTATCAACGGGAACGTATCCCGAGCCCCAGGTAAACACCACATGAATGCGGAAGGCGGCGCCCCCATGAATGGACACAACCCGTCGCAATGTTACGAACATCTGTCGCTACAACGCTACTCCCGTACACCCTTCTATTTGAACCGGCTAGGTTATAGTTTGGATGCGCGTCGTCAGCCGTCCCAACGCGTTCCCTAGCCGCCAGTTACGCGACGAACGTAGTAAACGCCGCATCTGGCGTATTTCCTACAACAAAACAACAATTACTAGTTAAAAAACTGTTTATAAACGATAAAAATCTCAAAGTGAAGTGTTTTTGAACGCAACCGTGCTTAGACTTTTAGAGAGTGCGGTGAAAGGAAACGCGGGAAAACGTGTAAGTTTATTTTTTTATCGATCGTTGGCTACTGCAGTGCGGTGCAGTGATAATGTTGTATGTTTACGTTGGGACGAGCTTTCTCGTCTTATGTCGTCGCATCGTACTATTAATAGATCGGGGTTAATAGTTATCGATCGGTGACTGGCGACAAAACGTTTTATTCTACATCGCTTGCTGTGTTAAGCCAATTTTGGTTTTATTGGTTCATGAGCGATCCCGATCTTTAACGAACCATTACCAAAATCATTTATTAGCTTAGAGGTAAGCAGTCTAGTAGATCTTAAAAGTTTAACTTATCGCGTGATACAAAAAAAGAGTTCCTATGATTATTATTTTACTATGTAAATTCATGCCTACTTTGATGGCAAATTTTCTAGCTGCTATTAAGTTTATTCTTCGTTCATACTTATGATGGTATCTTCAGAATACCTGGATTTGAATAAGTAAGTACTTCAATTGAGAACATATCGTTACCGTGACATCGGTTTCACGTGATCATAGTGTAATGTAAGACCCAGCCATCCTAACCACAAGACGATAGGATAAGTTACAGGCACTTGCCTCGGACATCCCGCTAAGATAAACCTTGAAAAACTACATTAATTTAATGAATAAAAATTGTTATGTGGCTTCAGTTTATGGGAATAACTTTTATCTGTTTAAGTATAGGTTCCTATATTAAAATTTATCGGTCTCTGCTCGTGCTCTCTTAATTGCTAATTTCATGAATTCATAACGTTTCCAGGCGTTTTAAGGCGTTTTATCGTGATAATCACACGAGATACTGTAGGTAGCGTCGTACCTCTAGTGGAGTATGGTACAACATATTTAATGTGCGTGCAGAATTTTACATTAGCACTTGTTATTTTTTACCGACTTCCAAAAAGGAGGAGGTAAGTACTGTCTTCGTCTGATGTATTTTTTTGTGTACATAATGTTCACCGATATTTTCGCCAATTGAGAACCGATTAAAACTTTTTTTTTCGAAAGAGCGATACTCTCGATGGGTCTCATTTAAATTTTATCGAAATCGGCTGAGCCGTTTTTGATTCGTGCAAACTATTCCGATTCTGTACGCGGTGGAAGTCGATGGTGCGATTTTTGCGAAAAATAACATTTTATACAATATATTATCTAATGACATTCCACAATTATCGTATTTTTTATAACCGTGAATTGTATTATAATTTTCGAAATGGTCAAAGAATTTATTCCATGGAAAACTAGTATAATATGCAATATCAGCTAGAAAAGAGAAGTCAAAGAAAATATGTCCTTCTATTACACAAAACGCCTACGCCGCGTCGTAGCGCCGAAAAAGCGAGCGAAATGCTAAAACATTGGATCAATCTCCTCACCATGAAATCAAACCGGATCGACACAAAACATACATTGTTATTATGCTTATTATCCAAAACTCGAAGGCACGCATTCTTCAGGCGGCCCAACTAGATCTACGGGTTTTTTGTCCAGTGGCCAATTTTCGACGCTTGTTAGATTGGCCGTTTAGAATTATTGTTGTGATGTTACATAGACAGGTCATCTGGTTTCACCTCAGTTTTATAAGGCCTTTAACTACTACAATATATGTAATACTACAATATATGTAGTAGTTATAGGCCTTATAGTAGTGTAGACTTGTCATTCTGCTTGTACAAAATTTGCAAAAAGTCATTTTTTATTTGGAGGGGAATGCACCGCAACCGTTGCGTACCCAGAACGTCCAGTAAAGTCAGTTTACCTGAATTTTAAAGTTAGAGATCTATTACACATTATCTCTTTTTGCCTATGTAAAATATTATTCATAATTAATTAGAGTACTACCTAAAGTTTAACAGCAACCGTGGTTTATAATGTCCACGTTCAAGTCAAAAGCCCAGAGATAATAATTGATTGCTTTGTTAGACCTATTCCTACACCCAGTTGCACCAAACAAATAAACCCTCTTGCAGGCCAATCGCACTAAATTTTAACAGCTGCGTTCCATCTGTAATTCAGTTAAAGTTCGGTTGCAATTGTAGTTAAGTTTCGATTCAGCTTCAAGGAATTCGGTATTGCGCTAAACTTCATACACCAACCGTTCGTTTGACAGCGGTTACGTTCCAACTCTGATTGAGTTGCGTTTCAATTTTTCTCAATAATCATTAGCGCGATACGAAAATAGACAAAAAGTTGAAGTTCGGTTAAAGTTCAAATGTGGTTCAGCAGTAATTTTTAGTGCGATTGGCCTACTGTTCATTGTTACTATCCGTATATCAACTATCTAAGCTGTTAAAATACCAATCTGTAAGTGTATTTTTTACTCTTTTACTCTTTCTCGCTTTTCGGAACAATTAAAATAAATTAAGGATATTTTATTCCCGGAAAAATGAAACGATGCCGTGGGAAGCTGCGGGTAATGTCTCTGTCACTACACAAAAAAACTTTTGTACGTACAATATAGGAATCTCAAAATAATTTTAACATAAACCTTAGCCGCCATACCACAAAAGATTTAAACACTGTTTAACTGATCAAAATGTGCTGCTAAATTTTGTCTGAAGCGTGCGTAAAACTTTTGTGGTAAGACGGTACCAATATCTAATATCTCTGCTCTCTACGTCAATAATAATTGGTTTGGGATTTAGCTTCCAAGTTACGTATGATGGAGTCACGTGTTTAATGGGAAATACGGACAAATAAACATAATATTTAGTGTCCTACGTTTAATAATCATAGGTTTTTACTTGTTATGTTTGTTTACATACTTACAATGATATAGCTTGCCTACTATGAGCTGACTATGGACGTAAGCAAAATATGCCTACAACAAGTGAATAATTTAATTGACGTAGCATCATTTTTAACATTTTTATACCAATTAGCTTCTAAGATACCGATTTGTATTGATTTTTGATACAGATATCATAGTCTGGTCTTACATATAGGTAATCTTCACTACATAGTATAAAACAAAGTCGTTTCCCGCTGTCTGTCTGTCCCTATATATGTATGCTTATATCTTTAAAAGCACGCAACGGAATTGATGCGTTTTTTTAATAGATAGTGTGATTCAAGAGGAATGTTTATATGTATGATACACCTGTGCAAAGCCGGGGCGGGTCGCTAGTATCTTCAAATATTGTATTTTCCATTATATAATTAATATCCGTCTTGACGAGCCCAAATATATTATTTTTAGAAAATAAAACATTCGCGCTCGCTGCTCTCATGCTTAGCAAAAGTGAATTTATACCCAAATAATCAATTTAGGCAGTCTTATGTTCAGCAGTACCATAAAAATTTTTGAAGGCTATATAATGACACGGCTAATACAGTACAGTCGTGCATAGAAAATATGATCTGCTTAAGCCCGGGATCTTTGGGTACGCAGATGACAGTACAGTCGTGGAGAGCTACACATCCGATGCAAGAACCAGCGGGCCACAGATCGAGTTACACAGAGAGGCTATGGTTGAACGGCTCAACTTGAGTCTGCAGGCGGTATCCGACTGGGGTGATGCTAACTGGTCAAGTTTAATGCCACGAAGACTCAGGGCTGTCTGTTTTCGGCCAAAAAGAGACCCTTTCAGTTGTCTCCCGTTTTTCGTGGTGTCTCCGTTCTGGTAACTGACAACTTGGAACTATTAGGCGTTTCACTCTCATCTTCTCTTAACATTGGCTCTTACATAGAGTCTAAAGCCCAATTAGCCTCCAAAAAACTTGGTGTTCTCTCTAAGGTGAGACGGTATTTCACACCTGAGCAACTGCTTAGTCTTTATAAAGCACAAGTCAGGTCTTGCATGGAATACTGCTCTCACCTTTGGGATGGCTCTGCTAAATATCAACTGGAGGCTCTGGAGTCGATTGAGAGGCGAGCCAGGAGGCTGATTGACAACGACACCTTGACTAAGTCACAGCTGCAAAGTCTTGAGCATCGTCGCAAGGTAGCGTGTTTGTCGGCCTTTTACCGGATACACTTCGGAGAGTGTGCCCTGGAGTTGCACAATCTGGTCCCCCCTGCCCCCCTCTTCTATCGTACGGCTAGACAGACGCGACCAAAGCGCCACCCTTTTATGGTGGACATTCCGCGCGTTAGAACCAAGCGTTTCGAATCCTCATTCCTCATACGAACAGCCAGAATGTGCAATCCCGAGTAAATAGGTATCTTCTAGGTAAGCGTGCTACACCCTAGACCGCACATCTGCTTAACATCAGGCAGTGTGTAGTCAAACGCGAACCTATTCGAAATAAAAAAAAATAAAAAAACTTTAGAGGACTCGGATGAGTTGGAGATACTAAACTAAGCTAGAGAGCTACCAGTAACACAGCCACCAGTAGCCTGAAGCATTGTATGAATACCAAGGCCCAGCATACAAAAACGACAAAGCATCGGTCACGGTGGCGTCACGGTCCAGATACGGTGAAACCTTACTCTGGGCAGCCACAATGGGCTTCAATACGGGTTTGGAGAGCCGTACGTTGTAATTACGTACTTGTATGTACAATAAATCGGTATACGATATTGGATCGTGTGAATGTTCCCGAAATGAATAACATTTTATATCGTTGTCGATAATGGTATACATTTTATATCGTTTTTAATAATGGCATTTATGGCAATGGGGCCGTAAAGTTATCGAATGTAGACCTGCCGGTCCAGGATGCGCGCCACGCAATATTTCTTTCGACGTGTCAGTAAGTACGAGACAGTTTTGGCGAAGTATTTATTCAGGGTCATAGGTATTAAACGCAAAACCCTTTAAGGGCGGGTCTAGTACATCTAGATTCTAGACAAACAACTTTTGTACTACGACTTTTGAAAATTCGCTTGTCCAAACATTTGCCGTGCGTTGAAGAACTTTTTGTATGAATAAGCTGATTTTTTCTTCGTGATGTTTCAAAAGTCCTAGAACAAAAGTTGTTTGTCTAGATGTACTAGACCCTAAAAAGGTTTTGCGTCTAATACCTATGACCCTGTATTTATCACTTTTTTACACGTCGAAATAAGCTCTTTTCGTGGCTTTTCTTGGTCGCTTGGCCTACATGTATTGATAGCGTAGTGGTATCCATTGCATCCTACGCCGTAGGACATCCATCCTCAAAGAGGGATAGACGATTCGATTAGAATCCAGATATTGATAGCTCTGGAATCAACAAACTAAATTAAAATGACTGCGTAAGTAGCAAAAATTGCTAGCTATCGAAAATCGTCGCGGTCGAAAGAAACGGAACAATCTCCGTTACTTAAAAATGAAATTCACTATGTAACAATTTTTTTGTGGAAATAGTGCAGTCATGGCTATGTATAATTATTTTATGCAAAAAATGGCAAAACCGCTTTCCTGTACAAAATTCAAATATTTCGCTCAAATTGTTGACATTATTGTCGAAATTTCAAAAACGGCTCAGGTGATTTCTGTAAAATTTAAATGGGACCACGTCAGAAGTATACCCTTTCGAACTTTAGATTTTTTCGATTCGGTTCACAATTGTTGAAATAATTATCGATGTATTTATTATGTATTATTATCTCTTCATCATATATTTTTGTGTATGTTTAACACAAAAAAAAAAATACATACAGACGAACATAGAACCTCCTCCTTTTTGGAAGTCGGCTAATAACCTCCACGCTGCATGTTACTCAATGCAAGGAAACAGTTGGTAACTATAATATGACTATAATAGGTACCTATATAATAAGTGACAGCAATGTTTTAATGTTTACTCAACAGTAAAATATTAAATAATTAACATTATAGAAGGAAAATAATGGTAATAACCCGTTAGAGCTCATTATTATATTTGAGGAAACAGATTGGTACAGAGCAATTAAATCAGACTCTACGTACCTATCTAATAAGTTAGTTGATATTATAACAAAGGGTCAATAATAATACATACAGATTAAATATACCTATCTTCATCATATATTATCACCCGAAAGACGTTGTTGGAGATAGATATCCTCAGTTGATTTTTCAATTGAATCGATCGTACCTAGCCTCCGTAATAAATTATTACAAAAATATAACTTTTTTAAAATACAAGCTTTTTAGATCGTGGATATATCAATGGTGGATATGATGTAGCAGCAGAGTGCTAGTCATGACAAGTAAAACGAGCCCAAATATGACCGGTCTATCTTGTATACCTATTACAGGAGTGCTTGGCTACTTTCCGACTCCATCGTCAGATCAGCTCCATGGTACCATATTATATTATTGCATTCGAATGTCTTACTCCAGGCGTGCCGGTGCGTACATGGCATGCATGGTATCAATTCGTTTTTTTCTATTTATACATGTATCAGACATACATCATCATCCATCATTCATCTATCAGCCGTAGGGCGTCCACTGCTACATAATACATACACAACTAATGTATTTTATTTTAAAGTAATATATTATTTTAAAAAACCGGACAAGTGCGAGTCAGGTTCGCACATCGAGGGTTCCGTACAAACATATTGTTAAAATAATTAAAAACCTGTTTTAGCATTTGCTAATGAAGTTATTTTATATGATACCTTACATGATATGATTTACTCACTTTGAATTTTGAACCCATATTTTGTGAATTTAGAGGCCATATTTTTAAGTGATTTAAATAAAAATGTACAGTTTTACGATTTATTCCTATATGTGTACCCTGAGACAATGCTTTTCGCCAAATTTCATAGTTCTGTATCAACGGGAACTACCTTGTAGGTTTTGATTTTTGTGAGCGTTGAAATATGCGTTTTTTTACGACATAAACGGCTCTAACTTTTTTATACGGTAACTGAGAAGCTTTTAATTTACACGACTGCAAGAATTCATAGGTTTACGTATATAGTTTAAATTTCAACTCGATATCTTAACGCGTTCCCGAGATAAAGAGTCTTGACATACACACAGACGGACAGACGGACAACAAAGTGATCCTATAAGGGTTCCGTTTTTTCCTTTTGAGGTACGGCACCCTAAAAATGGACTTTACATAGATAGATGTTTTGTTATAACTACACTTATTTCACTTATAAACTCAAATACCTTTTTACGAATGAAACAATAAAATATGTTTTATTTCTTTTTCACTAACATTATAATGTATAAATGTTGTGAATTTGGACTCTTAGATAATTTTATGAATATATTTTAAGTGTTAACATTAATAAATTTGCAAAAATGTAAAACTAAAACATAATTATGACTAATTGTAATATCTCTTGTATACATCACCATCTGTACATACAACAATAAGCTTCACTCTAAGGAAGGCTATGCATCAAAACTCGGGTGTGAGTGAAATCACCTAGTTTGTATGGCTATGGCTGCACTATCCATGTTTGTACAAAGTTTTGAAATAAATTGATTTTGATTTGACAGGCCTTCTCTAGGGATTTCCAATAAGGCCGGTTGGAAGCGGCCTGTACCAGCGCGCCCTCTTACGCGGCGCTTGCTGGTCCGTGGTCTTCCCTCGAGAACTTTACGGCTCCATCGGCCATACTTTCTTCGAACTATGTGCCCTGCCTACTGCCATTTCAACTTGCTGATTCGCTGGGCTATGTCGGTGACTTTGGTTCGATGTACATGATGTACAATACAAGAACACTTTATTGACATCACAAGAAATATACCTACTAACTGAAGTACTCATGGCGTAGTTTGACTCCTTGTTTGCTCACTGCTGAGCGTCGTGATGTCCCGCCCCTGTATTACGTCACGGCATATGTGTTTCCATCTCTGACGGTCTTCCGCTTGGTGTATGTCGTCAGATATGGTTATGCCCAGTTCTTTGCCCACTTGGTCGGACTACTGTATTGGGCTACGCCCCCTGGGTCTTTTCCCTTCCACCTTCCCGGTCACCATCAGTTCTCCAGGTTGTCGGAGAGCTTACGCGCAATGTGTCCGAAGTATTGTAATACACTCTTTGCAGACAAATGCTTAAGAGTCTCTTTGTAGGAGGCGTAGTTTGATAAGGTCTGTAATAAGCAACGGTCGGCACCACAGAAATACCAGAGGGATAATGTGGTCCATCGAGACGCATTGATTTAATGGCATGAGTAAAGCTGGAAACATACTATCGGACGCAGCTTACGGACGCGACTGACAGCCGCGACTGATAAGTACGAGTATCTAGACAATGAATATACACTGAGCTGTGCACACTATCGGACATAAGTCGCGGACGTCACCTTGGGCTTGAGTCTTCGGATGTCCGAGAGCGATCTGGCGCGCCGGATGTTTTAAGACGTGCACACTGCTAAGTCGCGACCGTTAGACGCGTCCGTCAGCCGCATCCGATAGTTTTGTTTTCAGCTTTAGAAAGAGACTTGAAATATATCTCGATTCAGTGGCTAGTTGCCTGTTTTTCTGTCAATAGTGTCAAATTCTTGTCAAATTCCAATACGTTTATATTTGACAGTGACAATACTGGTAGGATTGTCCATACATTTTTGCGGTTGAGAGTTGCCTCAAGCGACAACAGCGGCAGCACTATCTCTCTGATAGTAATAGCTCTGTGGTCGGCACCGTCAGTTGTCGGATGGGTAACCGCGGGTGGTATTTATAGGAAGCTGAGGGCTATCGTGGCTCGGATAGAACATTAATTAATTGCGGGTCGTGGTTCTGTATTTGTTTAGCCTTGTCAGAGATCTTCGTGTTTTTAACTGAAAATTATGACAGCAGATCATCATGATCGCACTAGCTGGAGGCCGCTTTCAAAACGTTGTTATTGAAGATCCATAGGGTAGGCTCATGACGAGCAGAAAGCAGTGAACAACCTATGGCCACGGTAATGGTATCTAATCATTACCGTGCTATGGCTGAAATAATGAAAAGAAGGTCTTGCAAAGTAGGCTCAGACTATGTACTGATGTACAGTAGTCCAAAAAACCTTTAAAATATTGACAAGTTCACAGAAAAAAACAACGGCAGGTATTTAATGTTTATAATTACAGTGGGATTCCGTATTTTCTAATTTGATTTTTGTTCAAGGCCGCCATCACGCCGCCATATTTTACAAGCAATTTCAAAAGATATAAATCTGAAGATAAATATCTGAAATATCTGAAAATGAGAAACTCTTTTATATTATGATTTTATTAAAGAAAATAATAAGAAAATCATTTCCCAAAAGAAATAATTTAATACCGTACCAGGTAATGGCCTAAGCTCGATATATTTTTGCATTATCTTTTTTCTAGCCAGATTGCCGGCGAGAAAAAATACTTCAAGACAGACCTAGAATAAACAGTAGTTCCAACACGGCTACGCAATTTGTGATTTTCCGCTGAAAATTGGTTACTGAGATTCGATACACTTTTTGTTCTTATGACGACAAGTTTTTTAAAAGCTTAAAAACTATAGTCACGGCTAGTTTCTATAATTTGATTTCTCTAACACTCATCTAAACGTTGAGACATTTCAGAGGCCTGGGGCATTATTTTTGACTTTGAACTCGGACTCGGCTCGGACGTATAGATACGGAACTTTTACAGATTGTATAGAGAATCCATAAAGTTCCATATATATATTTCCGAGCCATTCGAAGTCAAAAGTAAAGCCCCTGGTCTGACAATCTGATGCTTTATATACTTATTTCATTTTTATCTTCAAGAAACGGCAACATAGCAATATCCTTAAAATAAGCAAAACGTGTATCTTAACTATTTTATCACCTATAAAATCACTTCATCTTCAGCATCCGTCTTAATAACTGAAACAAACTGATTATCATTATGATTTCTTCCACTGCACTGCTAGATATAGGCTTCTCTGTTATGGTGTTCGGCTATGTACCAGTCGGGTCCAGGTTTCATCCATCAGCTGTAGGAGGTCAACTGCTGGACATACAAAATATAAATACAAAATAATAACGAATAAAAAATAAAAAACGTGGAATCAGCATAATGTACAAATATTTGAGTTTTACATAACTAATTAATATTTACGCTTATTTTTATATTTACACAGTATCTCCTCTGAGGTCCAACTCTCGCGGGTCAGACAAATTATTTTTCTTAAATTTTGTATGGAAGAAAATAAATACGAATTTTTAGAAGTCGTAGAACACAAGATATTTGTTTTGATGTACAGAATATGCCCTTAAATGGCTTAATGCTAATTGGTTACCAATAACCATCCCAACTAGCAAAAAGTTGTGCTATAACAGTCGCGGCGACGTTTTGGTTTTACTGTTTAGTTCTATAAAAATCCCATAATTAGTGCTATAAACGTCGAGTCAACGTTTATACAACGCGAAAAAGGCGCAGATTATAGCACTAAAAAGTGCTGTAGAAGTGCAGTAACTGTATAAATAGGACGAATGATTTGTGGAATAAACATCGAATAAAAGCAAAACGATCTCAGTTTAGTGCAGTAAAAGCAATATAGCTGCAACTGTACCGCTTATTGATAGAGTTGAAGTGTTTACGTTGCCACTAATCAGCAATAAAGTGAAGTAAACGCTGCAAATTTGCTACAATTCGACATTTTTGTTCGTTAAACGCCAAATTTGCACTGTTATTCCTTTTTAAAATTAGAACGATTGCGTATTCTGTGCCGTTATGGAAATGCACCAGTCTTTGTGTGTTTGACACTTAAAATATTATAAAAGACAGAGGTCATCCATTTAGTAATTATTAAAAAGAATACAGTTTCTATATCTAAATGCTTCTATTTAAGCATAATTATACAGGAAAAATTACTGGCAATTTAACTTTGTCGATAAACTGTTATGCATTATTTAACATATGTGTGTGGGCCACGCGTCTTTTGCAATAATTTTGTAGATATATGTTATAAATTCCATTTAATTTTATTAATATGGTACTAGGGAGCCATTACGCGAATACTAGTAAATTTGTTGCTGTTATATCATACTAACTCGACTATTTGTCGAATAAATGTGACTGCGTTGCATTCATATGCAGCCATGTTTTGGGTTATTTTTTTATTTTAGGGTTCTTTCTTAAAAAACATATAATTTATTCAATGGTTTTTAATGGTTTAATTTGAAACACTAGTTATTTTTTCAAAGTTTTATAAAATAGAATAGGTAGTTATTTATAAAATCCACATGAAAACACATTAATAAATAGGTAGTTAATATATTATTAAAAGGCTGATGTGCTAAACTGCAAAACCGGTCTTTTATATTAAACCAACAATTATTATTATGATTGATTTTGTTCAGTGTCAGATTGCACATTTTTTATTTTCTGAAGTTTTAATAGATATTTCAGATTTCTCCTTAGATTCATCACTATCCTATTCAAACAGATTGTCAGTTTCGTGTATAAAACTGATACTGGGTTATATGATTGGATCTTGTTTATCTAATACGAAAAAATATGAAAAGAAAAATATGAGCAGAACCACCATATGTTAATACGGTTATAACTTTTTTGACGGATTTTCAAGAGTTTTAGCGACTGTTATTGCTCTAATGAGCAATAAAAGTACCAAAAACTCTTTTACTCAATATTTTATCGAATAAAGGTGCTATAATAAAATTGTTACACTTGAGGTTCTGTAACTGTAATTGGAAAACTATAATTCGACTTGTGTTTTTACCGCGTTATAAAAGAAACTACGTTGCTATTTAATCACCAGGTAGCTAGTATTCGACAAATTTGCTGAATAAAAAGTATGTCAGGTAATTGTCGTATAAAAGCTTTTTTTACACATTAAATAGTAAATCAAACACTATTATAGCCCTCGTATAGCATTTATTTGTGACATAAGCCAGATACGGGCACGTCTATACGATTTGCACTAAAAGACATAACATAAACACTTTTACTGCACAATTTTGTACGTATGTAGCTACTATTCAACAACTATTCGATGTTTAGTCGAGTAAATGTTTCCTTATTCGACTATTTTGCTTGTTGGTATACAGAATGACATTTTATTCAGTGCACAAATTTTTATCCCGCAATAGATATCATTAATAGAACATATTTCGTTCATAAAAATATCGACTTTTTTTCATCAATTTTTGGTTAAATTATTCCAAAGAAAATTATATTGCATGCACCCTTCACTCCAGACAATAACTACCTACCTAAAACGTCTCGGGCGTAGGTACGACGCGGCCGCGTATATAGGTACCTACTCAGACGTTGGATGACATTGATTACTCCGTTTATCTATATACTTTCTCTTGAAGTTATTTCAATATTTTTGTACTAAAGTGAGTGAAAGCAATGTAGATATTTGTTTGTTTATTATACTTTCCGTATGCAAAGTATGTGCACAAAAAAAACATCCTGTATAAACCTTTTGTAACTAGGTAGAGAAATGCTTTACAGTTTACTATCTAGCAAGAAAGTGCTCAGTACGACCGTTGTTTTGTTGCAAATACCACTGGCTGCCCGATTTCTGTTGACGCTCATTATTTCGTAAGGTGACCATCAGTATCTATTCTGTTATTCGATTTCTTATAAATCATCAACTTTGTATCAAGAACATATATGACGTCTTCCACGTGTCGTCGTAGTTATAGCTCTGGTGCTTCTCTAGACGACTAACGACTCTGCTACATATTCTATGATATCATTGTACTCGATATTACGACCAACTTTCACAAGATAGTTTTAAGGGTTTGACACACCGGATGCGTTCTGCGGTCAGCGGTCAGGTCACACTGAACGCAGTCCGCATTATTTGTATGAACAATGTTGTCGGTCAGGGCAATCGGTCGGCTGTACGGTTAGCGAACCTCGAACCGGGCAATGCGGGCAGGGCAAACAGCGGCCGCCCGTCGACCTTGCGTTCCTTCCACGTGAGATTGCATATCTATAAACGGGCTGCGTTCAAATAGATCTGACCGCTGACCGCAGAACGTGGATACGTGTGCCGAATTCTATAGACTACGATAGGTACCCGTTGAAGTCTTTTTGAAGATTTGGTAATAAAAGACATCAACGCGCACGTCATTTTTGAGGTGTCCACCTATTCTTCAATAATATTTATTGTCGTTTCATAAAATCGTATGGGCTATGTCAGTAACTTTGGTTCTCCTACGGTATTCTCATTTCTGATTAGGTAGGTAGTTTAATTGTAATGAAAAAAGTACCTACAGTGAATGAAATGTTGGAGAGATGGTCACCCTGGATTAGAAACCGTATCAGTACCAATGGTTAACACTGCCGCTACATAGCGAAGCAACCTGCGCAAGATACATGTTTGCAAATGCTTTTATTCAAACTCAAGTTAAGATTTGTGTTTTAATGGAATGAATTGATGACTTCGCTCAGATGGAGGACGACAGTCCAGAAAAAATCTCATATATCACCAACATCACAAAAAAAACCCCTTTTTTTATTAAATATAAATAATTATCAGGCATGTTGTTTTTGTACCAGTGTCTACGAAATATGTGTCTAATGTATATTTTTTTCTATTTTTACAGGTATCAAGAAATAAGTTTGTGAAAAAGACTAAATCCAAAGAAAACTGTGATAAACCAAGTGATAAGTGATAGTGACTTAGTTATTATACGTGAAGTTTTAGAAGGACCTACTTTAACCATGGGTAAGTAACAAGATGTCAGAATTTCCTTTCAGCGTGAACGTAATATAACTGAATTACTATGGAAGCTACGCTTACGAAACCCTCAGAAAAATACCACAAGATTACTTTTATAGTAATAACATAGATGTGCAAAGATAAAATAAGATATAGTCACTAAATATGGTCTACCGATTTCCAGAAGAAGAAGAGCGAAGAAGATTTCAATTTGATTTGACAGTTGTTTATAAGCAGCTTCGCGAATTTCTTCTTTAAATCTGTAGAAAAACATCGCGATATAGTCCATAAAATACTACGGAACCAATTCAAAAAAATATGCAAATTGCAGCGCCTACAGAAATTAAATAACAAAATCGCTACTTTCTCTGTTTTTCGATTGAGGTCAATTCATGGATTTATTACACAAAATCCTTGGGTCAATTGTATGAAATTAGATATCACATTTCTGTCTGATTATACGGATACACCTATCTCAAGTGACGTTGGGCAGGACACTTAGCTAGATGTGGTGATGACAGGTGGAGTAGGTTTCTGACTGAGTGATGGCTCCGTGACGGGAAGCGAGCGCAGTCCCGGTAGGTCCCATACAACGGTGGCATGACGACATCCAAAAGTTTTGCGGTAAAACCTGGATGTGACTATAACACAGGACAGGGATAGTTGGCGTAAGAGAGAGAAGACTTATGCCCTGCAGTGGGCCGAAATAAACGGATGATGATGATGTCATCACATATCTCTTTCAATTAATAATTTCATTGAAATACTCGTATAGCAAGCTATTGCATGGCGCCTCTAATAAAATATCAGCTCTATTTTGCCAAACTAACAAACAACACCCGGATTTTCGTTTTAAATGCCTTTGAACTCATTTTTAATAGCTATCGAAAGAAATATCAATAGCTCATAATAGGAACTCGTTACGTCTAACTAAAGATAGCATTTATTACTAAATACCTAGACAATTAATGTAGGAGTTAATTTAGAGTAAACAGGTAGGTACCTCCCATTTTTTTTAATTACTTATAGGTTTGCGTTTGACTACATACCACCTAATACTAAGGACATAATTATGCGGTCTAGGGTGAAGCACGCTTATCTAGAAGATACCTACGA
Source organism: Hypomecis punctinalis (assembly GCA_949316475.1). Lineage (NCBI taxonomy): Eukaryota > Metazoa > Arthropoda > Insecta > Lepidoptera > Geometridae > Hypomecis > Hypomecis punctinalis. The sequence goes on from OX438795.1 coordinate 27,302,858, forward strand.
GTATTTATTCGAGATTTGAAGACAGAGACACCTATGTTGTACCTTAGCGAGAAGACAGACTCAGGCAAAGCGTTCCACATTCTGGCTGTTCGAACGAGCTTGAAACGAGAAATTTGAATTCGAAATGCTTGGTTCTGACGCGCGGAATGTCTAGCCATACTACAGAAGAAAGGGGCGGGTGGGATCTAAGTAAATAAATGTTCTTTTCACACATTTGTGGAAGTGATACACTTTTTGGCGCTATTTAATAACATATTCCCGCACCTGGGCCAGTGTGATGACCAATAAAGGAAGGCACATGATTGTCAGTGGTCTGTAGATATCTAAGTACCTACCGATAGAATAGACTAGAAACATAAACCGAATAAATGCAAAGATGTTATAGATTAGAGTAGGGTACTAGAATACGGCATCGGTATCCCCTGCCTGTACTAAAAGCCTACTAAAAGGAAACCTCTGGGCTCGTGGATGGTCAGAGATGGGGCTCTGGCCATCCACGCAAATGGACCCGGGGCGGACGACAGCGTGTGTGGGAACGCTGTCGTAGAGTTCCGTACAAGCCTGGTTCTACTACAAGGCGAGTAGTCACACAAAGTTCTGGGAGCACCGGTGCGCTCCTTTTGGAGATCCCGGAGCTTCCAAGGGAGCAGAAAGGCTGGCCACCGAGGGGGTTTTAGTGGGAACAATCCTTCATAACCCGACTGCACTTCAAAGCAGTCGGGCATCTTTTGAAGATTTTCCCCTGATAAAAAAGGTATACCAGGGCTAGCCACTCGGCCTATACGAACTTACTTAATGCAAAACTGTGACGTAATTGCGTAGGCTGTGTAAAATAGGTAGCAAGACTGATGACAATTTATGTGCGAACGATAAAATCGCCATTTCATAACAAATGGCAGAGGTCGGAGGCGAGCATTGATTCATGACATGTCCCTGTCGGCAGTCAAGCGTCGGCTGACTGACACCCGTTGACTGTCAGTCCGCCTGATATACGGCTAGACTGGATACGGGCTTATTCTGATATTGGAATTACCTTTACTAATGCTTTAATAATCCTACTAACATAATTTTATAAACGCGAAAGTTTGTGTGTAGGGATGTTTGTTCCTCTTTCACGCAAAAACTATTGAACGGATTGAGATGAAACTTTGCTATAGTAATGCTTATATGTACATCATCATCATCATCAGCTTATTTCGGCCCACTGCAGGGCATAAGCCTCCTCCCCCTCACGCCAACTATCCCTGTCCTGTGCCAGTCTCATCCAGGTGTTGCCGCAAAACTTTTGGATGTCATCACGCCACCGTTGTAAGGGTCTACCGGGACTGCGCTTCCCGTCACGGGGCCACCATTCAGTCAGAGACCTGCTCCACCTGCCATCATCACATCTGGCTAAATGTTCAGCCCAACGCCACTTGAGATTGATTATACGGGATCCGATATCTGCCACCTTTGTCCTCCTACGGATCTCCGTATTTCGAATTCGGTCACGTAACGTGATGCCTAGCATAGCTCGCTCCATGGATCGTTGTGCGACTCGCATTTTGTATATAGTTTTCTTGGTGAGCGTCCACGTTTCGGCACCATACGTCATCACAGGTAGTACGCATTGGTTGTAAAGTCGGGTTTTCAGACATTGCGGCATTTTTCGGTCTTTGAGCACGTCGTCAAGCTTTCTGAATGCTGCCCATCCCAGTTGTATGCGTCAGAATAATATAATTTATAAAGATATTGCGTAAAATGAAGTTCACCGGGTCAGCTAGTGTTTTAATAATCGTACTAATATTATAAACGCGAAAGTTTATATGTTTGGATGTTGGTTCCACTTTCACGCAAAAACTACTAAACAGATTGAGATGAAACTTTGCTAAAGTTAATGCTTATACATCAGAATAACACATGCTATAATTTATAAAGATACCTATTGCGTGAAGTGAAGTTCACCGGGTCAGCTAGTATATTATTATATTTGGGTTGTTTGGCTACACTTGCCTTACATGATCAACATTCGAGTAGCCATAGGTACCTATTGCTGGTGCAGATTTACATTGTAGAGGTAGAGTTGTGGTCTTTTTCAGATGTTCTGTTTAGGTACCTGGTTTTCGCTGCATTTGCCAGTATACGCCGAATCAAACTGCTTGGCAGTTGTGAAGTTAGTTGTTAAGAGCTTCAGTCAGAATTGGGTTTTCCTCAGCAGATTCGGTCTATACTTCATCATCATCATCATCATCAGCTTATTTCGGCCCACTGCAGGGCATAAGCCTCCTCCCCCTTACGCCAACTATCCCTGTCCTGTGCCAGTTCATCCAGGTGTTGCCGCAAAACTTTTGGATGTCATCACGCCACCGTTGTAAGGACTAATAATACTAATAATAACTTCTACCGGGACTGCGCTTCCCGTCACGGGGCCACCATTCAGTCAGAGACCTGCTCCACCTGTCATCATACTTGGTCTCCATTAACGAGGTTTACGGCTAATCGAATATAAGTTCCGTGCAGGTACCTATACTTAATCACTTACTCTCTTCCATTCCAGCTCCAGTAAGTGCAAAGCCAGAAGTCCCGATTTTCCATATTGGCCGTTTTTTAAGGGACTGGGTTCTGATATCGTCTCAAAACAAACGGCAAAATCACTGGATACAAGTAAATAAATAAACACCTAACTGGATCGATTCAAAGTTCCCTTCAGCTGGTTAAAGCTATTGCATATTCATCAGACTTAAATCTTAATTTACGTAAATTCTGCGTAATGTCAATTTATACGATTTCTGAGTAAGTTCAGTTATGGGCATAGGCCATTTTAGTAAATGATTAATTTATGTCTCAACTTTGATTGCAGGCATACCTAATAACAAAATGAAGTAGCACGAATTTTTGTCATGGGATCCAAATGGGCGATTTTCGATGATTGTATTGTATTTGTTAGCGTCTAAATATGTAGTAGCTTGAAATCTCCGCCGCCCTTGAATTGATTTATCTGGTAGTATATATTTATATACGTCTACTATGTAGAATAGTAGCCTGTATGTCTTTGACATATAATAGATATTTTTTTAATTAACAACTTTTTAACAATTTGCCCTTAACAAAATCTGCAAGAAGATCGCATAACATAATCACCACTGCACTAAATGTCTTCCTCCAATCATAAGATGTTCTGTACCAGCCTTTTTAATAGTCCACTGCAGGACGTAGGCCTACCCACGAAAGGTGATTGGGCTATATCCACCACGCTTGCCTAATGCGAATTGGTGGATTCACACACAGGTACGCCATCGAATTTCTTCTACGGACGTATGCAGGTTGCCTCACGATGTTTTCCTGCACCGAAAAGCCAGTGGTGCGAAATTCCGTACATAAATCCCGAAGAACTCATTGGTACGGGACCGGAATTTGAACCCACAACCTCACGATTGTAAGGCCAGTGTCATTACCACTAGACCACCATGGTTTCAGATTGATCAGATGTTATTTTGTCCAAAAATCTTAATATATATAAATCTCGTGTCACAATGTTTGTCCTCAATTTTTTTTGAGTTTGGACTCCTAAACCACTTAACCGATTATAATAAAATTCGCACACCATGTGCAGTTCGATCCAACTTGAGAGATAGGATAGTTTAAATCTCAAATGATAGTCGCAATTTTAATTTATTTAGCCACAGCAACGCGTGGCCGGGTCAGCTAGTATACTTATATATTCGTCCTAACTCCTAAGTAAATGTATATTGCGCGGCAAAGTTCTACTTGATTATATAGGACAGGTGTTATAGTACTCTTGATAAACTACACCAACATCTAAATAATATAAATCATTATTATCTTGGATTATCTTTAGACCTTCAAGGGTCTGTGGATGATCCAATTGCTTTCTTTGTAGTAGTAGTGTAGTATTCTAAATAATAAGATCTCTCTGTGTAGGTATACACATATCTGTGTAGGTATTTCTTCCTACCTACTTCCTGTCTCTACCTGTATAAGGCACATTCTCCAAAAGTAGACACTACAGAAGGCAACAGAGATCGTAAAACTCCCAAACAACAAATCAATCCAAAATTCCGCTACAAAAATTCTCACAAGTCACAACAAAACATAAAAACTCATCTATTATTAGGAATGACAAATAACGCTGATAACGTATAATTATGTCATTCAACACTATGCAAGAACTATTAATTATTCTATCATATGGCTCCATAACTATTCACCGTGTCACTTCAGACACACCTACATCGACCAATTTAATTATTACATCGAAATATTTTTTACTATTTCTGTGACCATTGCACGTATGGCCTTTAAGACTTTTCCTAAGTCAAAAGAAAAACCGTCGATGTATGTGCAATAAAAATTACTTTAGAACAATAGTTCGTTGATCTTCTGACGCTTTGATAAGCTAAATTAAGCTTTATTTTAAAACACTTAAGAGCTTTTCTTTAGTATTTTTTTTTTATAAAATGAAGCGTAAGCTTACAGCACCCACACGCCATCATCAGCTCAACATGGGACATAAATTAGCATAGACACCTACTGCCTTAGCTAATAACGTCACATTAGGAGACAAAAATAGTTTTGACACCAAAAAAGCCCGTCGGGTTTTATTGATGATGACTTGTTATAGCCAATAGGTGTTGGATTTTTGGGAATTTCGGTGGAAGGTTATGTTTATATGCCATTTAGTCGTCTGGTTGTTACTATTATGCGGAATAAATGAGTAAAATATTCAAATTTTATGATTTAATTCCGGATCTTTCATCACCATAATCTTAGCTATAGGACATCTCCCTACAGGATTCAAACCAACTACCTAAGGAAATATATTCAAAAGAGACTTACAAGAGCTTGTATCCAGATATGCTCCTACGATATTTATCTGATTGTTTGTCTACAATGTGGGTGGATCTTAATAGCTACGCTACCAGTTCCTTGGTCTCCAAGCGAGTACATTTCGGCTACATATACCTATACAATACCTTCAGTTTTGCGTTATATGTAACACTAGTTTTTACCCGCGGCTTCGCCCGCATGATATTTTGATTTTTGACGCAATATCATTATAATTTATAGCCTATGTGTTATTCTGATATATAAGCTATATTATTGCAAAGTTTCATCTCGATCTGTTCAGTATTTTTTTCGTGAAAGAGTAACAAACATCCATACATCCATCCATCCATCCATCCATCCTCACAAACTTTCGTTTATAATATTAGTAGGAAGTAGGATATCCGAAATCCTATAAAATATTAAACAGTTTCTTCCTGCTGCACAATGGCTTCTTTTGTTAAGGGTTAGTGCACAAATTCACAATCCACCACGCTGGCCAAACGCAAGTTATATACTTTATATATCTCCGAGGACTTGACATACAAGCTTGACTCCATATCCACGGATATACATATATTACGCGTTCCTTAATTTCGACCATCCATCCATCAGCCGTAAGACGTCCACTTTTGGACATAGGCCTCTTCTATGGATTCCTAATAAGGCCGGTTGGAAGCGGTCTGCGTCCAGTGAGTTCCTGGGATCTTAATTATATCGTTAGTCCACCTGGTTGGTGGACGTCCTATGCTGCGCTTGCTGGTCCGTAGTCTCCATTCGAGAACTTTACGGCCCCATCGGCCATTCGTTTCAACCGTAATGAGAGTAAAAAGATTTTTTTTCTTACTAAGTTAGGCGTGGTTTTTATCTGCCATCAACAACCACTAGGGCCTCATAAATCGTGTAATCATAAGGATTTTAGCCTGACAAGTTAACTTAGTCCTTGGACCGTTCATTGAGTCGGTATCCTCAGAACACCAGTAGCCATAGTCACCAAGCTCAGCCAGTGACACAGCCCACGTGCGATACATTACATTCAATTACGATATTTTGTGCTAATGCTGTTATGATTAATTGATTTATTATATTCTTGAGACATGTTTTATATAACTAGAACGCGATTGAATTTGAAACGTATGTCTAATGAAATACGATCAAGTTTAAATTGAGACGTGGTTACAAGTTGAGATCAGTGGTTGATTAATGTTGTCAATAGATTTATGGCATTGGCCCAGATGTTGGGGTATGCATACATGTAAGGCGAGATACGAAAGTGCCTAAAGAAATTTAATTGTCTATGATTATACTGACCAGAGCAAAAGCCAAAGTCTTAACTTTAAGCCAAGGTTTTAAGTTTTAAAGTTTTTGCTATTAGTCAGATGAACTACAATCATTCCTTCAATAGTTTTACCGCACTAGGGTAGGCTGACAGTCTTCAGACACACCTTTGATAAAGAATGTGGAGTTGTAGAGCCCATTTCACTAAAGAAGTCTGGCGGCAATACGTAAAACTAATTTTAACAGATCGGTCATGCGACTGTGGCGACGTATCTGTGGGAATCCTTTCGTGAGACCGTCTTTACGCTCCTTCCCTGGCCCTGGCTTGCCCCTTTAGTCTAGAGTTTTGACCAAGATTCGATATAGGTATGTATTGTACATTGAAATAGCCGCGTACCCACCTAGCGCACAGGCTCGCGCGGCAGCCTCGCGAGCCAAATGCCTCGGCTGGTGTGGACGTGCCTCGGGCTGCCTCGGGCGCACGTTTGCTCGGCTGAGCACGGCTCGGCCCCGAGCCATCTGTTGTCGGTAAACTTGACGCGCTCAAAGGTGCCTCAGTGAGCGCTGTGTGTTAGGTGGGAACGGTTATGTTCTGGCTCGCGCGCGAAGCTACTTCAAGTTTTGTCTATTACCGTGTTTGTCTCTATCTATAATATTGATATCATGGGCAGACGCTCATAATTTTTTTCTAATCCAGAAGCGTCTAGGTTTTTTCTTGATACGTAGTCACGTTTTCGTTTTTTAAAACAATAAGCAGCAAGGAAAATAGCTGCAGCTGAAAATACACGACTGTCCATTTCGAATACTCGCGGATTTATGATGGCTCAGCCTGCCTCGCGAGGCGGCCTCGTGTAAATTGAACAAAACTACTGAGGCTGCCTCGGGAGCCATCGCTCGCGATCTGGACACCGAGGCTGCCGCGCGAGCCTGTGCGCTAGGTGGGTACGCGGCTATTGATTTTTATGAATGGAAAATGATTGAAGAACAAACGTAGGAACAGGCACGAGTGTGATACTAGCAAAAGTAGAGTTTGGCAAAAGATTGTAGCATACGAAAATTGTTTTGACAATTTATTTTTCATAAATTGTTCATGGCGCATGGTGGAGTAAATAATATTTTTGAACGACGAAACGACGCGTATACATTATTTTATGTACAACCATAATTTTTTACGCATAACTTTTTACATAGTTGTCTGATTTTGATGTTTTTTTTTTATTGACATTTACTTTGAAGTTGATCCCGCTTAAATTTTTCGACATCGGCTGAGCTATTTTTGATAAATCAACAAAAATGCGAAAAATGCTTCATCGATCCGTGTTTTTATTGAAATGAGTATAGTTTGAAGTTGGTCCCGCTTAAATTTTATCGACATTGGCTGAGCCATTTTTGATAAATCAACAAAAATGCGAAAAATGCTTCATCGATCCGTGCGTACTGTTCGCGAATTCTGTACACGGGTGAAATCGGTCATGCCATTTTTTGCAAAAAAATATTATTATAGCACAATCGATTTTAGTTGTTTCAGCAAAAGTTCAGTGATCTCTAACCTTGCAAAACCTACATCCATAAACAAACTCATACTCTACCTTAATTTAAGTTTTTGTTCTGAGCTTTACCTACATAAGAAGGTACGAAATATATCTCGTGGTACTACTGACAGAAAACCAACTTCTACCTCCTCCTCGCGTCGTATTCTTCACGTCCGAGGGTCGTAACCTCCGCCTCCCATAAGATTCTCTTTCACGATGTTTTCCATCGTCCTCTGTCTTCAGCAACACGGGGCGCCTTATAGACTGATGAATCGAGTATTTAACTAGTATTTAAATGTATTTAACTAGATACAGATTGTATTCTACGTACGAAGGAGACATTGGGCAGTACACATAATTCTCATTTCATCTGGTAGTTGCGAAATAACATCCTGGCGACTAGTTCGGGTGCATGGCGCAATGCAACCTGCGTCGTAGGCGGCGACAACTGGCCTGCGGCCTGCTAGGCTTCAATTAGCCTACATTCTAAGAAAAAGTTTAGTAAACGAGTATCATTTTTATTCACTTAAAATCACAAGCAAAGCTTGGTCCTTTGGTAGGCATCAATGGGGCCGAAGCCAACACTGAGAGGCCCTTTTACATCTTTTTTTATAAAATTAATCTAAAATGTTGTGTACATAAAGTAGAATGAAAATAAAAATAACTATTGCTAGATGTGACTTACAGTATACGGGCTATGGAATGAGGTACGGCACCCGCCAAATAATGCCTCATTTCAAATATTCAGGCGGGTGGTGACTTGCCATCCACTAAATGGGCCCCACATAATAGCTACCGTATATTGGCGCCGGAGGGGCAACATTGGTGTGGACGGCTTAGGGTGTCGAGAGGTGTGCTGCGCTTTCACTAGACGCTACTCGCGGCGTTATGCCCTTTAACACTTCCACCCTGGAGCTTAGGTTCTTAGCTCTTGCGGTTTCCACTCCAAACCGGCCGGTTAAGGCACCGGCCGGTTAAGGCAAGAGAGGAGTCAGGGGTCTCATTTAGCCCCAGGGAATCAGGGTTCGCGGTGTCGCCACTCACCGACGACTCGCCACAAAGTCGCCCCTGCGATTTCATTTTTATTATTATTATATGTATACTATGGGACTAATCGCGCACTAAAATTATGAGATAAATAAATAATCCTCATCCCGACGTTTCGGCCGAGTTGCATCGACCGTGGTCGCGGGTAGACTAATATCATATTATCATTGAGTATTGGGAGTATCATTTTTAATTACTTAGTATTTCTGTACTTACTGTTATCTTTGGATCAGCTGATTTTTAACGTTTCATTTCAGTTATATGTATAGTAAAGTTATGGGCCAATTCCCAAGTTACAAAAATAATTTAGCTGCATGGAACTGCGCTTCAGGGGTCTTCTGTCTTTGACTGCCTCGGTGGCTCAGTGGTTAGTGACCCTAACTTCTGGATCAAAGAGGCGTGGGTTCGATCCCCGCCCAGGGCAAATATTTATGTGATGAACATAAGTGTTTGCTCTGTGTCTGGGTGTTATTTAGTTACAATCTATATAAGTATGTATTGAAAAATAAGTACCTATATTATGTAGTATATCAGTCTCTGGCAACCATATCACAAGCTTTGCTTAGTTTGGGGTCAGAGGCCGTGTGTAAGATGTCCCCAAATATTTATTTATTTATTCTGAGTTGCTCTACATTTATAACCAATGATTTTTTAGCTTGTACTAACCTAAAAAAACATTATACTACTTGGTAAGTTTAATACAATCTGTACAATATATAAGTAGTAAGCTCATTAAAATACATAGTAAGCTTAGTATTGGTCGAATCATAGAACTAGGAGGCTGCGATGTTAGCTACAAGGTGCGGAAACCCAATCCTCGCGCAGCTGTTATGTGAGCTTCAGCCAGGATTGGGCTATCCGCAGCTTGTAACTAACATCACAGCCGCCAAGTTGTATGATTCGGACTATACAATACCTATAGCCTATAAAGAAAGCCGTGGTGGTCTAGTGGTAGTAACAACCGACCTGCAATCGTGAGGGCGTGGGTTCGAATCCCGATCCCGTACCAATGAGTTTTTTTGGAACTTATGTACGGAATTTCACATCATTGGCTTTTCGGTGAAGGAAAACATCGTGAGGCAACCTGCATACGTCTGTAGAAGAAATTCGATGGCGTATGTGAATCTACCAAGCCGCACTGGGCCAGCGTGGTGGATATGGCCCAATCACCCTTCGTGGGTAGGCCTACGTCTTGCAGTGGACTATTAAAAAGGCTGGTACAGTAATACCCCTTCTCTTTTCTGTGGTAATACCTATAGCCTAAAGCTTTTATAACCATACAGGATGGACAGCACAAAGTATTCACCATTCATCTGGTGGGCGTTGCGAAATAGCATCCTGGCTAGTTCGGGTGCATGGCGCAATGCAACCTGCGTCGTAGGCGGCGGCATGACAGCCGGCCTGTAGCCAGTTAGGCCTCAATTAGCCTACATAGAGGATTAATAGCCTAGGTTCGCAGAAAAAGTTTGGTAACTTTAAGTTTTAGTATATATCATGATTCTGGCTTCGAATAGGCGGACAAGCTTTCCGTAGGTAGAGCACCTGCCCGATGGGTTGACGACATACTCGTAAGACCCGTTGCGGGTCATTCGTGGATGAGATTACCGCGATACAGGATATACCTAAACATAAAATAACAAGGGAGAGCAGGCCTATACTTAGTCCTGGGCGCCCCTGGGTCAATGCAGGGAGACGATATTATAGTTGATTGAATCAGGCGTTACTTTGCGAAAATTCATCTTCAAATCTTTGTTTTGAATAAATATTTAGTGTATTTCCGCTATCTTGTTGTAGGCAAATAAGTTTAAGGGTATTTAAAAAACACTATTATTCTAATAATTATACATTTAAAAAACTAATTTTTTACAAAATAATATAGTTAAAATAATAATAAATATCAATTATTTTATATAATTATTGCAATACAGTAAAATCTCCTTATTCGCGCTTCCTTTATTCGCGTTTTCACTATTCGCGGATTAAAAAATTGCGACCCAATTTCTATATTCGCGACTAAAATTTTTTTTATTCGCGGATCCAATAAGAACATACATAGTCAAATGGACTAAGTAATTAAAAAGTAAAATAGATCTTATTACATGTTTGCCTAAAGTATGGAGGCCTTTGACACAAGCCGCCTTCGCCACGATCGGTGATTTTGAGAATGTAAACAAACAGAATGAAAGCAACCTTATATCTAAATAAATAAAGTATATTTTTAAATGTTGTTGTTCCGTTTATAGTAAAAGCCGCTTTGCGTGTTTTATTGTTTCGTCTTTCACATTCGTTACAAAAATTGTGATCGAGTAACACTTGTACTGCACTTTTCCTAGTTTATAATGTCAACTAAAAAAAATGAGAAACTAGTTTCGACGCAAAAAAAAACTATGTTCACGCTTAAAGTGAAAATAGAAATGCTTGATCGTTTATGCCTTAGAGAGTCATTTGCATCCATATCACGCTCATTCAATGTCAACGAATCAACTGTACGATCGATAAAAAATCCGAAGATAAAATAAGGTCGTCTGTAGCTTCAACTTCACTCTCAGCGAAAATTGTTCGTGATCTAGCAATAGAAAAATGGAAGTGGCGTTGTCATTAAGGATCGAAGACCGCAACCAAAAAAGCCATTGCCTAAGCCTTAAGATAATTAATTAAAATGTTCAATAACTTCAATGAAATTATTTTTTTTTATGTATTTGTTTTTTTTTTATTTTGTCACCTAGGAACGTATCCCCTATAATCCCATATAAATTACCATTCCGTATTCACGGTTTCTGTATTCGCGGCATATTTATGGAACATATACCCCGCGAATAAAGAGCTTTTACTGTATTACTAATAGTGTTATTTAAATACCCTTAAACTTATTTGCCTACAACAAGATAGCGGAAATACACTAAATATTTATTCAAAACAAAGATTTGAAGACGATATTATGATTCCTGATTTGCGTGATAGAATGAAAATAATGAAATAACAATACAATCAAGTTCAAATACAGTACTATGAGTGACACTACAAGATAACTTTTATTAGAATTAAGTACTTAGTAATCAATTATTATAAAGTTATAACTTTTTGAATACAAGATTTTGAAATCTTGGATATCATATAGCAGCAGAGTGCCAGCCAAGACAAGTAAAACGAGCCCAAACACAACGGGTCTATCTTGATTATTACAGGAGATCCTATCCACCTTCCGACTCCATCATCAGATCAGCTCCAAGGTACCCTAATATTGTATTGTCACGCAATATACATATGCGTGCAAAATTTCAGCTTTATCGAAAACCGGGAAGTTGTTCTAGTTTAACTTGCAAGATTCTACCCGAACTTACATACATACATTACAAGTCAAATAAAAGCTTGTAAAAAAACCGGACAAGTGCGAGTCAGGCTCGCACATTGAGGGTTCCGTACAAATCCAGAAAATTTCACAAAATTGGGAAGTAAGTTGTTTAAATCTCTATACTATATCACCACCACCTCTATACTATACTAATCCTCTATACTGACTATAATGACTAATCGCGCACTAAAAATATGAGATATATAAAATACCTCATTATCCCGACGTTCCAACTGAGTTGCATCGTTGGTGGTCACGGGTTGGTCATATTTTCAGGGCGCGATTAGTCCCGTAGTAGATAAAAATAATACCTAAGGTACTTGTATGTACTAAAGTTCTGTACAATTATTCGAAAACCTTGAAGAAACTGATCCATGACCGATCAGGCAGCGCACTGCGACCTCAGTACATTCCGAAGTTACCTCACGTTGCCTTTGTGCCGAATGCAAGAATGTTTGTTCCGTCCTTTTCACCGATTCTCCTAGCTCTTGAAATGCAGATGCAGAATTCCTTCACACCCTGACACAGAATACGTGGGTTGATACTGTTACAGAAGAGACAATCGCAACAAAATATTTGAAAAAATCGGCCAAGTGCGAGCCGGACTCAGGGTAAAGGACGAAGGGTTCTGTACAGTATGGAAGCCCCCCTTAATATATTTTATTTTAATAATTATTTTTTGTAGGGAATATACAACTTAACATGATGTGCATATTTCAAGCATCTTCCTGTTGTCGTTATTAATAAACAAGCAAAAAATAATGTTTCTTGTATAATAAATATTTATTTTATTTTTATTTAACTATTTATTTTTGAAGTAATTATATAATTGAATATTCTGTAAATATTTCAAGCATCTACCTGTCACCTTTATTAATATCGATCGAAAAACGGCTAAAAACTCAGGTTTGTTGTATGGGAGCCCCCTTAAATATTTATTTATTTTTGTTTTTAGTATTTGTTGTTATAGTGGCAATAGAAATACATCATCTGTGACATCTGTGTATCAACGTTCTAGCTATATCCGTTCATGAGATACAGCCTGGAGACAGAAAGACAGACAGACGGACAGCGGAGTCTTAGTAATAGGATCCCGTTTTTACCCTTTGGGTACGGAACCCTAAAAAGTAAGCAACTTCGCAAGGTCGGGTGGCTAGCCCTGGTGTCAAAGTTTTTAAGCCGCCTGTAGGCCGCTGACTTGGCTAACCGGTTAAAGTAACCGGGACCTACAATTTAAAGTCATCCAAGCCTCGGTAGCGCCCAGTTGTAAAAACCACCAGCGATCACCCATCCGAAGACTGACCGCGCTGAACGTTGTTTAACTACGGTGATTGCTGACAAACACCGAGTCCAACTACGCTATGAGCGCTACAAAGTATTTAACTCTGTGGTCTCTACGGGGGTGTATTTATCTTTATACGACGATTATATTTCAAGATATCATTTAACTCAACATTATAACCACCACCAATTTTATGAAGAGAAAATCGAAAAAAATAAGCTTCTTGCGAAATATTCAATGAAATACCAGTACATATTTATATAAATATGGTCTCATTTCAATTGATTTATGACCTGACTACCCGCCCCGGTTTCGCACAGGTGTATTATACATAAAAACCTTCCTCTTGAATCACTCTATCTATTTAAAAAAAACACATCAAAATATAAGCTAATCTACATCAAAGATATAAGCATACATAGGGACAGACAGACAGGGAAGCGACTTTGTTTTATACTATGTAGTGATGATAGTGATAGTGATGATTAGCGAATAAAAATTAGCAATAGTCAAAAAATTGTATGAATCAATTCGAGCGAACTATTTAGGTACACGACGTTGGTTCTGTTATTTCTTGGAATTATCAATATAATATTCATCTGTTTATCAGTGAATTTCTTTTTTACCCTCGTGTACCTGTAGTCTTTGACAACGTCATAGATTCGCCACGGCAATAGGTCATCGTGATCCTACTTTAAATTCAGCCGCTTACGCTATGTTTACAAAGACGTTGCCCTTCTTACAGTCCAAGATGAGTAATGCAACGCGAAGCCTTATCAACACGACACCCACCGACTTGACGCAACGCACCGTCCACTCTTGCGCATGCTTAGTGCCTCGCATCGCACCACTGCGGCCGCGCGAAAACAGCGTTAGAAAAACGACAGAAAGACACGTGATTTTTCACACGATTTTTAGCTTAAAACTTGTTATCAGTGCGTGAGTAACCGTGATAACAGGCGGTCATAGTGTTCTCTGCTCTGTAACGGTTATTTACAGAATAACGGTTGTTTTTTAAGTGAAGAGTTTTTGTGTTTTGTGGAAACTTGCGTTCGGATTTTGGCCTTTCTTCCAAGTGCCATACAGGCACTTACAGGTACGATTGTACGGTCTAGATAGGTATTTACGTTAAGATAATGAAATTAACATTTATTCTTTCTGCCACAAGGTACAAAATACTGATAGTGCTTCAAGAAAAATCAGCATTTTTTAATATTTTTACAACTTGACCTTTTATATTGATTTTATCAATATAATATATTATGTTTATTTGTTTACTTTTAGTATTCAATAAAAATCCTTCTAGTTTAAAATGTTACTTGACAAGCAAACATTTAAGGAGACTCACAAAATTAGTTGATTTGTTTGGTATTTCACTCGTAAGTAGTTTTTGCACGTCTACGTATTTTCAATAACATTATTCAGACATTCCGGATGTTTCGTCTTCGCTAAGTATTTTGTAGGACTACCTAAGTATATTAAAGTTATACCTAAATATCCTAAAAATATATTTTTCACAGCAAAACTTCCGAAGAAACCACAATTTGTATAGTTTATATGTGCAATTACTTACTTTCAAACTTGAACTTGAGGTCAAAGAGATCTTCACTATGTATAACCGTTAGAATGTATCCTGAAGTGCATTCACTACTACAGTACTATACTGGCAATCTATAACAATGTCCTTACATCGATAAAGCTATAACTACCAGGAATTTGCAGATAGGAGAGGACAAGTTGAATAATATGACCGATTATGACTCGAGTACTTATTCGTAGGGACTTTTATTCACACTCTAGCATCATGGCATGGTGGCAATGAAAATCTTATCTTGGTTTATCCTTATCATACAGACACTTTACATTACACACACAAATGTAAACAGTTGAATAACAAGTTTTGTGAGGTTTTTTGAGGCTTAGGTAGCGGACTAATTAGATGTAGGTATCTAGTGTTCATTGA
Source organism: Hypomecis punctinalis (assembly GCA_949316475.1). Taxonomy (NCBI): domain Eukaryota; kingdom Metazoa; phylum Arthropoda; class Insecta; order Lepidoptera; family Geometridae; genus Hypomecis; species Hypomecis punctinalis. The sequence continues at coordinate 27,318,136 of OX438795.1, forward strand.
AGATATGATAAAAACTAGAATTCATAAGATAGGTTTCACACGATAAAGGAAGGCTAAATGAACTGCTATAGAATCTAAACAAAAAAAATCTGGAAATAGTTGTCTTAGGCTTCAGAATAGGATTAGACAGAACCTCCACGTTTCACCAAGTAGGTGGCGATAGTAAATGATTTTCACCCCACTGAATCAAATACTCGTAGTTACAAAATGTTAATGCGTGTAAATGGCCTAGAGATGAGTTCGCTACTAAACGTCATCAAAAACAGTTACAAATGAACTCGAGGAAGTACCTAGAATAATAAAGTTGGAATATTTTTTATTATGCAGCATTTAGGTTTAAAAAAGTCGAATTTAACTCTTGATTTCGTGTTCTGCAGATTGCTCTCTACTCACATATAACTCCCTCTTCTTTCTCATAGAGTAGGTCATTGTAGCTTGAAAAAGTTGCTGATGGTTCTTTTCCAGAATGTTGTTGAACATTCCAGTGCTAACGAATTGCCAAACCAACTATAATTCCTCTCGTAGATCTAGTCCTAAAACTAGATAACAAAATCATTCTATTTTAGTAATTACTTACCTACTTATCAGTTAATAAATGAAATCATACATTTATCATTAGGCCATTTAACTTTGTTTTAGATAAGGCTTACGACAGCTTGATTCCCCGTATTTTAGCACTCATAGCGTTGTGTTTAAGTTGGTTAGCTATCACTGAAGTTAAGCAACTGTCGGCACGGTTAGTCTTCGGATGGGTGACCGCATTTACAACTAAATACTGCCGTGAATCGGGTGACATGTCAAATTGTAAGTCCCGGTTGATTTAACCGTTTAGCTATATTTACAAACCTAAACAAATCAATAATAATAAAAAAAACACTGGAACTAAAAAAAATATTATGTATAAGTAGATGACGATGAAACCCCACTACCAGCGGGTACAGCAGTAGTTGTAATGTATGGTCAAGTTTATGAAATGTTATATAAGTTTTGTGTAAATAAATGATTCACTGTTTAGCCATGTCAGAAGCCCTTAAGTGACTTAAAAACCAGGGCTAGCCACCTGACCTGATCACAGACATACCTAGATAATATTATTCCCCGTATTTTTTAATGCCGGAACGAAATGCCCATAAATTGAAATAACTGTAGAAATATCAAATTACCGAATGGTTAAAATCAAAGTTTTGATTGAAAGATATCGACATGAAAATGTCTGTATCAAGAATTTGAACGACGACGATAAAACATTGTCACATTTGAAATTCCAAAGTATCGTTTTACCGAATGTTAATCAAGCTTGTACAAAACAGACAAGCACTAATTAAATATTTGTTCGTTATTAGTATTTACACTACAGGACAATAAATAAACAATAGCAAAAAATATCTTAAAAAGCACGGAGCGCGGAACGTGGTGGAGAGTGGAGACATCGACTTGGACTTTTTTTTCTTACATTGCATATTGATGAGTGGAGACCATGTATCTACCGGCAAGTGCAGCGTAAGATGTTCAGTATCCACCCACACGGTATGCAACCCGCTTCCAACCGGGCTTATTCAGGAATACCAGTGGACGTTCTATGGCTGATGGATGTATATCTACATCAATTATCCATACATCATTATCTAAAAGAATATCTGCGTTTACAATATGTGCATTAGCTGGACGTTCTGGAACTAGATAAAAGCGGCTTAAGTACCTTTGTAGCATGTAGAGTATTGTAGAAGCTTTTGTATGTAAAGCAATATAGGCCGAATCAAACTTATGGAATGAGGGGGCTGATTAGGCCAATAATTCCTCGTCTCTTGAAGCTCTTGCTCAGCATTCCACCAGCAAACCTGTTAAAATCGCACCGTCTGCGCGTGGGCCGGTGTCGCAACCGTGCCAGATATCGATCGCGCAACGATACATCTCGCTGTGACATTCACTGTTTACTATTCGGTGTTCGTGTATTTCTTTGACGTTGTTTGTGTACGCGGTGGTAAAAAGTAAGTTCGTAATTACCAAATGTTTCAGAGACATCCGTGGTTTCAGAATTTTGAGCCGTCTGAATGCTTCTGACTCGGCGCTCAGGTCGCTCAGAGAGACCGCGGGTGGGTTATAGATACCATCATTTACCAATTGAGGAGTAATCATGACGATCGTTGCTTAACTTCATGATCGCTAAAAACACCTCGTCAAACTACGCACGATCGTTGCTTAACTTCATGATCGCTAAAAACACCTCATCAAACTACGCACGATCGTTGCTTAACTTCATGATCGCTAAAAACACCTCGTCAAACTACGCACGATCGTTGCTTAACTTCATGATCGCTAAAAACACCTCGTCAAACTACTCACGATCGTTGCTTAACTTCATGATCGCTAAAAACACCTCGTCAAACTACTCACGATCGTTGCTTAACTTCATGATCGCTAAAAACACCTCATCAAACTACGCACGATCGTTGCTTAACTTCATGATCGCTAAAAACACTTCGTCAAACTACTCACGATCGTTGCTTAACTTCATGATCGCTAAAAACACCTTGTCAAACTACGCTATGAGCGCGACTAGTATCTAAGTAAGTCGTGGAACATGCGAATGACAAGAAAATGCTGTGTAGGTACATAAGGCAGTGGATACGGGAGTTCGCGTATAGTTACAGTACATACACGTTTTGTTAATCTGAATAGGCGAGTATATCACTATATACCCACTAGAAATCGCCGTATTTGGGCAAATAAGACAAATATGCGAACACGAATAGCGATGTGAGAACCCAGCGTGGCATTCACAGTTTGCTATTCAACTTGGAACGCTCTTGTATTCAGGCAAGCTGTGTCTAATGGCTCAAGCACACTCCACATTCATGAGTGGGCTAATACTGTATACAATACGAGTACAGAGTACAGGCCTCGAGTGTGTCTAATCCGTATAATCCGCGGGGAAAATACGAATTAATAAAGCTGAGTATTATTCATGTTTGAGAAAAGTTATACAGGTCCATGGAGCCTCCATTTGTAAGTCTTATCACCATCTTAGCTATTGGAAGTCTCCTCCACTACAGATTTCCAATAAGACCGCTTGAAAGTAGCATCTACCCAGACCAGAGCGATACTGCGGTCCAGTCCAGCTCGTCTATGAGACGTCCTACACCGCGTTTTCTGGTGTGCGGTCTTCATTCGAGATATGCTGCCATCAGCCATCAGTAAAAAGTCAGTTAGCTAAACCCTTCACATATTGCATAATACCTATATTGACTTGAAAATCGAAATGGATGCATGGAAAGTTGCATTGTATTTCTTTTTCGCAATGTCAACCTCGTACCTGCGACTTTGTTTTCAATTTAGACAACATCGACAAAAACCCGATCGATGACTTACGAGTAGGTACCTGTATGGATTAGTAATTATAGATTTTAGGGCTCATATTCATTAGTACTTATATGTTAGTCAGGTTTATCATCAGCCTGAAGTTACTTTTGTGAGCTGGACGCAAAACGTCCTATTCGCAAATTTCCAACTATAACAAATGTTCTACACTCAGGGTGTTCACACTCTCAAATATTTTCACGGAATACTAAGTGGTATCAAAATATACTAATCCAAGTAGCCCAACGAGCTATGGAGAGGGCTATGCTCGGAGTCTCTCTGCGAGATCGAATCAGAAATGAGGAGATCCGTAGTAGAACCAAAGTTACCGACATATCCCAATGGATTGGCAAGTTAAAATGGCAGTGGGCAGGACACAGCGCGGAGGACTGATGACCGATGTGGTTGAAAAGTTCTCGAATGGAGACCACGTAACGGCAAGCGCAGCGTAGGACGTCCACCCACAAGGTGGAAGGATGACCTAATCAAGAGCGCAGGATCGCGCTGGATACAAGCCGCTTCCAACCGGTCTTATTGGAGAACCTTAGGGGAGGCTTATGTCCAGCAGTGGACTTCCTATGGCTGATGGGTGGATGGGTGATTCATTGCTCATCGTATCTCAAATGTTTTTTGCTTATGACGTTCGGCGAATGAGTTTTTTTGCTGGGGTCATTTTGCGACAGGGACATTTGTCGACTAAGCCCATTTGGTTTCTCGTGCTTATACACCCATTTGAACCGTACAAGGCAGATTACATTAGGATGTTTCGAATTAAGTACCAGACTTGATGCAGTTTGCTTACAAATTGCTTATTGAATTCAAACGATGCAGGCCATGTTCAGTTACCATTTTGAGAATTTTCCTTAAGACAGACTATTTTGGTATTTTATGTCACAATAACATAGAGATCTAGAGAGTCCTTCTGTCTGGGTACCCGGAGCGTGAGACACTTATAATGTAGCAAATACGCAAACCCTGCAAAAATGCATATTTACGTAACATACATTGCAGATTGCAGTGTTATTTCTACGCATATAAATAAGTAGTGTTTTTGTTCTCTGTGAGTAATAAATGTAATGATTATGTAATTATCGGCGTTATAGGCCGAATCAAACATTTTGGCGGCTGTCATGTTATATAAGCTACAAGCTGCGGATAACCCACAGAACAGCTTTCCTTCTCTCTCTTCTTTAGGATAATCCAATCCTGACTTAAGCTCACTTAACAGCTGCGCGTTGGTGTCTTATTCGGCTTATACCTACGCGTGGTTATGATTTGTTACGTGCAAATAAGTCTCCGCTAGATCAAGACGTACTACATGCCCCATCTTGCGAGATCTGAGCACAATTTTATTGTAAATACATCCATCGGTGGATGCGTAATACGTATGTACCTGCTACTTTACTTGCAGAGTAGTTTTCGTTCGTTAGATCCTAATATGTTATCTTAAGTATACTTACATACTAAAAATACCTATAGGCCAGGTGGCTAGCCTTGGTGCTAAAGTTTTTAAGCTGACTGAAGGCAGTCAGTCAACTTCAGACTGACTAAGAAGACTGGTGGTCTAGAAAGCCTTGGTGGTCTAGAGGTAGTGACACCCGCCTTACAATCGTGAGGTCGAGGGTTCAAATCCCGATCCCGTCAAATACCAATGAGTTCCTTGAAATTGGGAATTCGCGAATAGGACGTGGGTTCAAACCAATGAGTTCCATGGAATTTATGTACGGAATTTCACACAACTGGCTTTTCCGTGAAGGAAAACACCGTGAGGCAATTCGTTGAAGAGAATTTCTTTTACGGACGTATGCAAGTTGCGTATGTGAATCCACCAACCCGCACTGGGCCAGCGTGGTGGAAATGACCCAATCATCCTTCGTCCTATGTCCTACAGTGTAGGTACTATTAAAAAGACTGGTATACAGTACAGTTCAGAAGGAATCTTAGCGTATATAGTAATCGTATCAAACTACGAGTACCTATCGTAGAGACGGTGCTACGAGCTACGACCTTTTACGTAGTATTATTATATCTTCTTTGCTTTTAGTCTTCAGCCAGACCTATTTCTTTCAATTTATTTCGAACTGAAGTCGAGGTGAAAGAATATACTTATGGCTTTAGTATTCCTTGTATAAATTAAGAGCTATTCTTCCGGTGGTTACATCTGGAGCTTCACAACGATTAACACCGAAATTTTACAGTGAGAACCTCCAAATAATTGTCGAAATTACGCACTGAAAACATCATACTTGTAAAGTCTTTGTTTACATTGCGATAAATTCTAATCTAATGGTGCCTCTTCCAATGCTAGATAAAATCTGTGTTTTACTCGATAACTTGTTATCAAACAATTTTTCGTATTATCAGAACAAGCAAGGTTTCTCTTTGACAATGCAGGAAAAGGAAATAATGGATTGCTGAAATTATGCAACGTGTTCTTATATCCTACTCGTACTTCCTACTAATATTATAAACGCGAAAGTTTGTGAGGATGGATGGATAGATGGATGGATGGATGTTTGTTACTCTTTCACGCAAAAACCACTGAACAGATTGAGATGTAACTTTGCAATAATATAGCTTATATATCAGAATAACACATAGGCTATAAATTATAATGATATTGCGTCAAAAATCAAAAAATTATGCGGGCGAAGTCGCGGGTAAAAACTAGTATTAGATAAAAGTACACACTATGTAGACACTAGATCTGACTGTGTAGGTCACATATATAGATAGATAGATAGATAGATAGATAATTCTTTATTAGCTTAACCAAACACTATACAAACACATGAAAAATAAAAACATTAAAAATTAGTTATACTAAATGGCGGCCTTATCGCTTCAAGCGATTTCTTCCAGGCAACCATGAACGGACAGGAAATAGCACATTAACTAAAACAGCGGCCTTAGCAAAAAAGATTTTAAACAATAAACAATGAACACTTATAACAAACAAAAAATAAGCAATACTAACACCTAACCAATAAATAAATATATACTTATGCCTACCTAGACACATAAACATACATGTATTACATAATACAAAAATAAACTTACTTATATAATTACATTCTATTAATACTTATACTTACTTAAATAAATAAATATATAAAGCGAGCAGAAACAATAATGTACCTAAGAAGACAGGTAATGCAATTTAACTCTTTGTTTGAAAACATTCAGTGATGGGGCGCGTCTGATATCCACCGGTAACTCATTCCATAATCTTACAGATTCCACAGTAAAAGATGAAGCGTAAAAGTTTGTCTTATGTTTAGGAAAGTCAAGTTTAAGATTCTCAGATGATTTTAAAAACCGAGTTAGAAGAGAACGCCGGAAAATAAAGCGTTCTTGAAGGTAGGAAGGAGAAGAAGGATTGAAGAGAGTATTGTAAAGAAAAGAAACGATATGAGCATCCCGGCGACGACGAATAGGAAGCCACTTGAGTTTTGCGCGATATTCTGAGACGTGGTCATATTTACGCAAGCCAAAAATGAACCTTATGCAGAAGTTTTGAAGTCGCTCAAGTTTATTTAGCAATTCCTGAGTGAGATCCAGATAGCAGACGTCAGCGTAGTCAAGGATTGGAAGTAGAAGGGACTGTGCAAGCGCAATTTTGGTGGTAATAGGAAGAAAGTTACGGAGCCTACGTAAAGACCCTCCAGATGCAAACATCCTACGACTCGTTTCCGCAATCTGTGGGCCCCAAGAGAGAGATTTGTCAAGAGTAATTCCAAGGTTCTTGACAGTATCACTAAAAGGGACTGTTACACCGTCAAAAACTACTCGAGGAAGAGAATCCCAATCAACTTGGGCGATACTACGGGAGCTACCTATCACAATGACCTGTGTTTTTGCCGGGTTTACCTTTAGACCAATATACTGAATTTTCAAAATCAAAAACATCTAATGTGTCATCTAAAATGTTCCTAGGACGAGACTATGGCCCGCATTGTCAAAGAGTTATCCATAACCATATACGAGTAACTCTACACGTTCTTACTCAACAAGCCCTAATTCACAGACTCTTGGTATACTTTAGTCAAAATATGGCTTACTAGTTTTTACCCGCGGCTTCGCCCGCATACGCAATATATCATTATAATTTATAGCCTATGTGTTATTGTGATATATAAGCTATATTATTGCAAAGTTTCATCTCAATCTGTTCAGTACTTTTTGCGTGAAAGAGTAACAAACATCCATACATCCATCCATTCATCCATCCATCCATCCTCACAAACTTTTACGTTTATAATATTAGTAGGATGTTGCTTCGCTTGGCTCGTCTTGGCGGGGAATACCCGTGCCCCAGATAACGTTATAAAACTTTGAAAGCCCTAGCTTAATAGTAGGTACTCCAGAAGTCCTCAGTTGGAATCCCAATCCATTCACCCATAGAGATATGCTCGTTTATCTAGATAGATCATCACCATCTAGATCTATCACCTTAGAACCATCGACACGAATAAGAAGAAGATATGCTCGCACTAGCATATTCTCAAAATCATGCTACATTGAATTGCTGCTTGTTGTTTTTTCCATGCCAAAGTATTATTTATACTAGTGCACATAGCGATGAAGAAAGCTATACGTATAATTATAATCTAAAGTTCAATAATGTTAGGTAGGTAATGGATTAGGAAAATTATTAAAATGTGCCAATGAGGAGGGTCCCAAGACAGTCTGTATTTGGCTAACGATGCCAGAAGGTCCAACATAAACGAACGCCGGTTGATATTGCAAAAACAAGATGATATATGAAAATGACATCATGGGTTTGTACAAATCGTTAAATAATAGGTAACTCACGTGTCCATGTTCAATGTTCCCCTTAGTGCTTGAGGTAAATGTCTAGACACTTGCTAAATAATATTTACTTTACAATTACCTATTCAGCATTTATTTGAGCCTTTTCATGAGCTCGCAGAGTTAAGAACTTAAGATTTTTTCTATTGCTTTTAATTTCGTGTTAAATAAGGTTCTATTCCAAATGTGTATGCTGTTTATAAAAAAAAAAATTACCCGCCTTAAAAAGTTAGTCTTTATAAGTTGAACTTGAGTAAGTATCAGTAAGTAAACGAACGAAGTGGCTCAATTTTGACTTAGTAAGAAGTTTACTTTCAACTGTCAGTATGTTGGTTCTCCACTACAGGTCGCATTTATAAACGAATCTTAGCAAAACTTGGTACACGGGTTCTACTTATAAATTTTTTGATTTTTTGTCGTCGGTGATTTTGCTGTAACGCTACTTAACCGACACATATTGATAATATTCAGCAATATCTAAGTCCTATAAACTATAGAGATTAGACTTCAATCATGATGGATGGTTGGAATGGATGGAATCAGCCTTACGAGGTCCACTGATGGACATAGGCCTCCCCTATGGATCTCCAATAAGACCGGTCGGAGATATAGACTTATGAGATTCAATTAAAGAGATGTGCTGCGAAGTCTACTGTTCGGAGATCTATACCTACTAGGTTAGACTTGTGCATGATCAACTTGATCCAAATAGGTATGTATTACCAAACAGTATCTGTCCCTGTGAAGTACTTATTGGCTGAGGTTACCAGAATAGAAAGGTGTGTGTAGGCTGATGATTGCATTGCATTGCAGCTGAATCAGAAAACATTGCCCTTTGTTAAAAACGAGTCTGCAGATCGTAATCTTGAATATTTTATTTCGTCGGCATCTTTTAGTACAATAAAATATCGTTCGATTTTTACACCAAAATATTCTAATACACCCAGACAGAACAGATATTGGAATTATTCTTTACAATATCTCCTGAGCTAATCGAGTCTAAAAATACATACCTACTTCGAAGGCAGGCGTACCTACAGCTAACCAAGCCAGTGGGGCGATGCCTTTCCCAGGAAACCCCCCAAAAAACAAACCCACTTTCAAAATCAGAAACTACGAGTAAAGGGCTTAACCCTAACTTCATATATTTCGCTTCTAAACCAAATTGTCCGTAATGTAGGTATAATAAATTTCGTTGACTTTTGATTTAGTTTCATAGTAACAGTTTGTCCTGATGAGCAAAACGATATATAGGTATCCTGCTAGTCAAGCATGCGACCACGAAAAGCCACGAAAAGGATTCATTTCGACGTGTAAAAAGATGTAGATACATACTTTGCCATAACACTGTCTCGTTCTGACACTACGAAAGAAATATTTCGTGGCGCGCATACTAGCCCGGCTGGAATACGTGCATCGTATAAACATGCGGTTATATATGCGCCTACTTACTTAATTCCACTTCATTCTAGTGTAGCTAACTCTAGGCAATATATTTATTTAGGTAAATTAGCAGATTATGACGTCACCAGTCACGTCAGACACGCTGTGGTGTAGCTAATCATCTAGTCTGTCTGTTCATAAAAGGTTCAAAACAAAACTTAACACGAATAATGATGTACGTGAAATGAAGAAACAATAAAGTCAGTCAGCCTAAAATTCCAGCAAATGTAAATCTGTCTAAATTTAATTTATCATCATCATCAACAGCCTGTAACAGCTCCCTACTAGGTATAGGCCTTCTCTCCTTTGTGCCATAGTCCTCTGTCTCAGGCTAACCTCAACCAAGCATAACACGAAAAATAATACCTAAACTACATAGTAATTTATGGCTGAAAAATCTGTAAGAAAAATGCAAACATATAGTAAGTATATTATATTCATCCTGAAAAGTATACCTACCTATTAAAATTATGGGCAACGCACCAGAAACATCTCCATGCAGTTGTCCATAAGCGGTTGACCTCTTGATATCAGAGCATTAGGGCATCCGTCTGCTTTATATCTACCTACATTCGCTGTAAAAAATATCTAATACCAAACAGAAATGAATTTTCATTTCAGTTTTACGTTATAAAATCCAATTTTCTTAAACTCAAATAGCTCATCTTACAATCGTCCACATACAGAATGAAAACAAACAAAACCTCTTTTTGTCACTCACTAAAAACTCAACAAAAATGTTTCGTTCCGTTCGCAAGTTTAACAACAGAAAAAATAATAACGTCATTTAAATTCTGCGCTAATGTCATTTTGATGTCATCGCAAGGTTGTCGCAAAACGAAAATAAAGTCCGAATTAATACATAATTAATAAAAACAAGCTTAGAATATTAATCAGATATTCTGCAAACATGTATTACAACGTAAGACGATCGAGGGAATACAGGTTTACTGTGGTAACCAATCAATCACTATCTTTTTGATAAAATATTCCTATGATAAGCTAAGCGCTGTTGCAATTATCTATCTAGTTAATTCAGTTTGAGGCCGAATTATGAGCTGCAGTGATGTGAGTGCAGATTTTTTTCTAGAGTATTGTCTCAACATGTTTTTGCATATCTTCTTTTGCCATCAGATCATGTTTATCACCAAATCTACGACTGTACTGTTACTATTTTCTATTGACTGATATTTATTTCGTTTGGAAGCACGATAATTATGTGGTATGTTTTGTATTTTGGATTCAAAACAACGGATTTAACTAATCCAGATTTTTCTTTTGCAGATAGAGGAGGTTATGCAGCAGAAGGCGCCAGGGGTGCCTAGTAATTTAAAACTTCAGTAAGTATTTTTATTTACTAATTTCGCCATAATTACCTAAATAAAATAATGATTTTTCAGTACTGTAATGAAATTATGAACTGCTAGCGCCATCTATCCAACAGATGATGAATTTAAACGTTACTCTAAATAACGACAGAGGGCGCAGTATTAAATGTAACAAGTGTTTCATAATTTCGCCACTTTTAATATCGGGGATATAGCTCAGTGGTAGAGCATTCGACTGCAGATCGAGAGGTCCCCGGTTCAAACCCGGGTGTCCCCTAGACCTTCTTTTTTGTCCATATACTACATTGTGTTTTGGAATAGTAAGAATAATAGTAAATTATGGCATTACAAAATATTTTATAAGTACTAGCTAGTATATATAACGGGACTAAACTCACGTGTAGGGATAGTCGTAACGACTATAGTTTCGGTCGCATTCGGCGACCTTTCTCAAGTTGGCGAGTGCTAGCACGCGGAGCCGTCTCGCAATGCACTGCGGGCTGCGGCGCGCTTGAGAAAGGTCGCCGAATGCGACCGAAACTATAGTCGTTACGACTATCCCTACACGTGAGTTTAGTCCCGTTATATATAGTATAAAATGTACTAGCTAGTATTATATTTTTATTTTTGTATGGAAACCAAAGGCTCTCGACTCGACAATGTTGTTATATTTAACGACTCCATGAATGGTTATCACCTTTTGTCTTTCGCTTTTCATATATAAAACCCCTTATCTATTCATAACGTTTGTTTCGCTTAAACCACGTGCATAGCTAATGTCAATGCCATGCGACGACATTAATAAAACCTATAAAATTTAGGTTTTATTAATGTCGTAATTATGAACAACTTTTACTATGAGGCAACCCGAAAATCGAGAATAAAACATCAGCTGTTCTCTATACATTTTGTCTATTACGAGGTTTGTTATGATCTAGATCTATTTTGACCTGTAGTAGTTCTTGGGTTTAATTAATTGACTACAATATAAATATTGCACATCCATACAAAAATCTAACCACAACACGCGCTACATTGAGAAAAAGTACTTATTATTTTGAGTCTCTTAGGTACATAAGTTAAATTGAAAAAAAGCCCTCCGGCTTTTTTGAATTACATAAGTACCATGCCTACTTACTTTTAAATAAACATTAAACATTATCGCCATTATCATTTTTAAATAAATATCAGTCTCTGGCAGCCATGTCACAATTTTTGCTTAGTTTGGGACAGAGACCGTTTGTAAGATGTCCTCTAAAATAATATTTAAATAACCTATTTATGTAATGTTCTCTACATTGACGAAAGATAGTTTCTATAAGGTTCGATAGATGGCGTACATAATTGATGCGAGATTTCTGAATCGCGGTAATGTTTCGTTTCGCAAGGTGTACGTTATCATCTCATGTTGGTACGAAACGTATCCCAGCATGGAATGTCGAAGTAACGGTTTTTCATATTTTTGAGATCGTCTATGTGCTAATTTCAGTGCCCTGACGATGTTAAACCACAGTATGGTAAATAACCGTGATCGTATCGTACTAAATGTATATACGTATCAACATAACGTAGTGATTAATTCCTCTATGCATTAATAATGGTGATTACCAAAAGAAGACGTCCTTAAATTAAAAGTAGTCTCAAGTAGTCTGGTAATTGCCAAAAAAATCTAACTAGTCTAACTACAGAACTCGATACATCTTGAGAAAGAACATTTTATTTTGAGTCTATTCTGTTAAAATAAAAGAGCCCTCCCGTTATTTAAATTGACTTTAAATTTCCTGGGATAAGTAAATTTATAATTTGACACAATAAGTACCTAGTTTATTTCTAGAAACTCATATTAAGCAACCTTCAAACACATAGTTAAAAGAAAACTTTATCAATTATTCACAAATCTAAATAATTTTCTTGAAATATTGTTGTAACTGGGCACACCGCACACTAGGTTCAATATTATCAAAGCACGCGATGAATGTGGAAGTATCCGGTGAAAATGCAAGTTAAAGAACGATAGAAGCACATTACTTCACACAAACAAACAACAACACTTTATTAGACAACCACATTACATAAAAAACAGAACAATAGGTCTATAATTGGCGGCCTTATCGCCTTAAGCGATTTCTTTAACATAATACGGTAATAACTAAAACAGAAAAAAATGAGTAAGCTCTGTTTTCATTTTTTCTGTTTTATTGTAAAAATAGAAAATAATTGTAAGCTGTATTTTCATACAATTAATTTTTACCATTTAAACGAAAAATGTAGGAATGAAAAAATTCGAATTAAATATTTTTTAAAAACCCATAAATAAACTTTCAAATTGATATCATCTTAGTTAGATTTTTCTTTGAATAATATACCACTTATGGACGTCTCTTTTGAGACTCCTGCTCATGATGTAGTTTTTGAGATTTCGTGATGAGAGAATCATTGATTTATGCTTTTATACATAAATAAAAAAATAAATATTTTTGGGACATCTTACACACGGCCTCTGACCCCAAACTAAGCAAAGCTTGTGATATGGCTGCCAGAAACTGATATACTACATATACTTATTTTTAAATATTAAAATACTTATATAGATAGTAAATAACACCCAGACACAGAGCAAACACTTATGTTCATCACATCAATATTTGCCCTGGGTGGGAATCGAACCCACGCCTCCTTGATTCAGAAGTTAGGGTCACTAACCACTGAGCAACGGAGGCAGTCAAATAAAAAATAATTATAGTTATCCAGAACTGGTGTACTAAGCCGAAAAGAGGTGATTCAGACCATCATGAATCACTTTTACAATAGAACCAATTCAAAATTCGAGAAAAAAAATCACTGTTGGTTTATACAAAATTGCAACTTGGAATCGACAAAATGAATGAAACAGCTGTTTTTTTTTTATCGAATTCCGGGTTGGCCCCCGGAAGTAGAAGATGTTCATAATAACGGCCTTCATCGCTCCCTTTCGGATTAGTACAGGGCAAATACAGGGTTACAGGCAAAGTCGACCTATTCCCGTTAAGAGTGGGCAGTTTACAACGTTTCTGACAGAATTGACTATGAAACACCATATCCTAAATCTAGCCATTTTCAAGATATTTCAATTTAAATCCTTTTTATAAAAGGTTCATTTTACGGACAATACTGGATAGTGAGGTCATAAAACATTATTTTACATGTAAAAATCAAATAATAATAGTAACACGACATAAAAGTTTCAAAATATCCGAGCTGATAGCCGAAAATTTGGTATTTTTTTTAAAAACAATTACAAATATCTAGTTTTTTTTTAAATTTAGTATAGTGTGTTTCATAGTCAAATCAGTCAAAAACAAAGTAAACTACACACCCTTAACGGGAATAGGTCGACTTAACCTGTAACCCTGTATAGATGATGAGTTCAAGAGTGTTATGTTTGTGTCAAAAAATAATTATGTTCTCAGGCAGCCGCAAAGCTCGGGCCGTCTCACGCGCAAGGCGTTCACAGCAAACTTCTTCAAGGCTACGTTCAGCTCTCGCAGCAAGGCGGTCCCGCCCGTCTCCAGCTCGGTCGAGGAAACCACCAAGATAGGCCAGGCGGAGACCAAACCTGTCACTAGAAACCGGCCTAGGACTGGTATGATAATAGCTTTTTTGAATCTACGTTCAGGTTGCACAAGAAAACTGTCTATACCTCAATTCTCACCGAGAAAACCTCCAAGATATGCTAGGCAAAGACGATACTCATCACTAAGAATTGGTCGAGAATTTAGTAAGAAGATTATCTCTTAATCGCTTCTCTTTATTTGGGAGTACGGCAATGTTGAGTCAAGGAAAGGCACAGCCAACCCAACACAGGTACCTACAATCTCTTTCTCACAGTAAACTTCTTCAAGCTATGTTCAGCTCTCGAAGCAAGGTGGTCCCACCCGTCTCCAGCTTTTTATTCATTATAGTTCTTGGGGGTATGATCCTGTTGGAGTGAGGGCCAGAAAAGTTACAACCGTACATTCCTCGTTTTTAAAGGAACTACTTCAAGTTTAGTTTGTGCGGCGCAGTCGAATAAATCCACCAAAATTGAGGCCAGGTGGAGACCAAGCCTATCACTAAGAACCGACAGAGAACTGGGATGATGTTACATTTTCTTAGCTACGTTCAGGTTAACCGGGAAAACTGGCTTTGAATTCGTCGAGGATGACACCAAGATAGGGTAGGCAGAGACCAAACCCCTCAAACTGGTTAAGTACCGATTTTTTTTTTAATTTGCCAATACGTTCATTTATTCCTACTCAGTCATTGACTCGAAGTTATTCATACATTATGCTATTTTTAACCCTCAGTGACTTTGTTGTGAAACTTGTTAATAAAGCTAAAAGTCTGATTTAAGTTTTAGACAATCAGATTGAATAGATATAAAAAAAATAAAGCTCCTTTTCATTATGCTTAAAACATCAACTAGTAAAGGACTTAATTTATTAAAGTACAGAATACAAACATCGTTTTGGGAATAGACAAAATCCTAAATATCGTATTCAAGAATCTACAAATCAAATCTTCTATTTGCAATTCAAATGTCCCAATTTTATTACAGGGCCAGCAGAATCCTCATCCAAATCGAAGGTCCGTCGCACGGTCGACCTCCTCAAGCCGACCGCTAGGCGGCTAGAAAAGCCTAGCACTGACCCTGAGCGACCTGTAAGGTCCAAACCATCTACGCCGGACCCTGGAGGGCCCAAGCCTCTCATCAAACAAGACTCCAAAGTCGCCAATGTAGTCTTGCAAATCGTCAAAAAGTCTCACGCTCCCGCTAAACCACCAGCAATAAAACAAGACTCAGTCCCGCTGCCAAAAAAAGCGGAATCAGTTTTGGCACCAAGGAAAGCGGAGTCGGTATCGACGGTCGTCTCTGTAAAAACTCCAGAATCCGTTTTGCCGCCGACTTTGAGACAGAAGTCAGTGGAGAAGAAATTGACAAAGAACATTAACAATAATGACGTGTGGACTAATGCTAATGAGAAGGGCTATCGGAAGAGGATTACTTCGCTGCCTGTTGTCCCTGTGAGGTAAGTTTGTTACTCATTTTATTTTTAAAAATTTTGGCAAAGTTTGGAATGAACCTTCTAAACAAATCTGAAAGTATTAAAATTATCTTCCTATTTTGGTTGTATTAATTTTAATATTTATATATTTTCAAATTCGTATCACTGATTCGTCCGTTATAGTATTTAAAATTCGCGCCGAACTTAACTTTCAAACTTACTAAACACTGCCAGTCAATATTAATTCTTAGCTAATTGATATAGAGTTCATAATAAAATGTTTGTGACTGACGTTTCAAGTTACCTACACGTGTGCACATGAGATGAAATATTTGTGTACCTGTCCTTTTCTACCTTCAATTCTTTCTCCTTCTTTACCCTGTGAAAGAAAGAGCTAGCGCTACAAACGCGTTCTTTGCCACAGTTCTTTGCGTTCGCCGATAATAAACAACTAAGTTGAAGATATAGTTTAAGGTAGGTTGCACTATGCGAGCGTATGTGTTTTTAAATCGGTTGTATAATAGGGTTCGCGGTTGGTCTTTCGAATCGAGTGAGGTCGGTCGGCAACAGGCAAGTTTGTTTGGCTCGGTCGGCGGCGGATGTCGTCCCGTTGCGTTCGTGTTGTTTTTTTCGAACTTTTGTATTAGTGACAAACGAAAACGAACTTTTACCAGTTTTATTAAGTTACCCCATAGTGTGCGGTGTTTTTTTGTGACGTGTGAAGTATGTGATCGGAATTTAGTATTGAATTAGACGGTTTATTTTTTTATTGGAGCATCTGCGTTGGTTCTCTGTGGTGTGCTGAATAAGAGCCTTGTGATGGCACAAAAATTGAACTTATCGCGGTGTCTTTACTGTTGATTCACCTTCTCGTGTAGTGTCATCTTGAAGCATTCAATTGATATCCAGTTTGGATTTACAGTTGGCTTACTGTTTATTTTACCTACCTACCTAATTACCTACTAACTGGCTCTCTTACTAATAAATCATTTGTTTATTGCTCGCTTTTATATTGTGTACCTATTTATAACTACCGAATTTAATTTAATCAGTTTTTTGATCAATGTTCTAGCTACTTAGATATGTGCTATGATGTATTTAGATACTTGTTTGCTTTAGGTACTATGGGTCATCTCGGTACATGTCAGAGTTAGGTAGTAGGTACACTACCTTTCTAGTTATCACTAGGGAAGAACTCAGAATGCTTTTCAACTTTGCACTAAACCTCTTAGTTGGTAAATCAATCAACTGTTCTCGAAGGGAATTGAAAATAAAGGCAATACCTATAAACCTACATAAAAAAAATTAGGAGACATCTTACACACACAATAGGTAATATGTAGTTGAAAACTTGGAGCCGTCTTGAAATATAGAGACTTGTAGAAGCTGTACTACCTAGTTTTAAATAATTCAAATGGTGCATCTTCATGTCTGATGAACTATCAGTCCTATTATATTTTGGTGACATAGTTACGCAAGATGCAAGCTAAACTAAGAAAGTCAAGTCAAACTATCCAATGACCTTCAGACAAAAGATATTGAACGTTGGAGACGTTCGACTGCTGAGCTTTATAAACTTAATTTTAAAATAAGATCCAGTGATGATAACGCTTTTGGACTTTGTTATTCGTTGACATTTAAAATGTGCAAAAGGTAATCATAAATCATAACATAAAGATATTAAATTCAGTTTAAAGAAAAATTTAATGTCAGGGTACTAAGCATACTTAATTAAAAATATAATGATTTTGTAGATACAAAGAATTATGAAATAAGAATGGTAAACATCAAAAAATAAAAAGGAGGTTATTCGAATATTAAGACAAGTTTTAACTAAGTAACCTTTGTGCCACGTGAACTTGATAATGGCAGAAACAAGAAGCGTTATATTGCCGTAAGTGCAACAGCTGTTTGCACAGTTAATCAAACACGATGCTCCAACAACACGCTGTTTGAACGAGAATAATAACATGTTATACCTACCTATTCCCAATGCCGCCGTTTGGACAATACACGCGGAAAGATCGCAAATTATACGTAAATTCTCGAAGATAACAGAAAAACGTATTTTCCAATATCTTATAACAGACGAGAATCGTAGGTATAGTATAAAGTCTGCCTTGGAAAGCAAGCAAAGCTCTTGAGAACTTTGATGAACGGTTTCTAAAACAGACTTAGTAGATAGGGTGGTGCTAAAATTTGTAGCGACCCTAGTACCTATTATAAAATAAAAATAAAACACTATCTGGCAGACAATAGCTACAGCAATGATTGATCTGAATAATCTAGATAGCAAAAACAAGATATGCTTTATCTACCACCATGCAGTTGCATAAGCTTCTGGTTAGACGATGTAGCGCATGCAAATCATTCTGTTCACTCAGCGGCACAAAATAATCTGATACGAATTCTCATCAATCAATCGAGCACAATCTTGTAGCATTCAGCAGAGTTTATGACCGGTAAAAGATCGTCATCAAGCCGTTACGTAAAAGGTTCCCACTGCTTTAAGACTTTCAATTAGAGATCTGAGCAAATGATATTACTACATCATCATGGGTTCAATTCTGTTTCGCATTCCCATGGTATTTGAACATCTATGCTTTGGGAAAAGTCATTTACGTTTGCCAGATCAAGTTAAATCAGAATTGAAGAATGAACGTCTCGATTTTTGTTCTTTTATTGCGTGGGCAATTATTTCCACGTCTATCCTCCTCTCTCTAAACCACATAATGTCCATGATCGAATGTCCCAACTCTTTCGCAGAACTTGCGGTAGATTCGGCCTAATTACAAGAATGTGCTATGTATCGACATTTGCCGGCAGCACCGGACTGAATTCCCCGAACCGCCAGACAGGTTCAGCAAATTAAACTTCGCCATGTATTAATCCAATTCCACTGCTACTTCGTATGACTCAACTAAAAGTTATGTATTTCGAGCTGCGAAGTGTAATTAAGATAAATCAGTAATGGGCGTCGGGCCCGTTGAATAATCTGCATTAGTTAACTTGAAGGGTTTACTCAGATGTATGTGTTGATGGGTCTTATTCGGTTTTTGACCTCAGATACCTACTGGTCTTTATACGGGGTGTAAGCCTAGACGACGAAGATATTCCAGCAGATTATTGTTAAACTATGAACAAGTTTTACTATGTGACCAATCTCAATATTATGGTGATATAATGCTGTTTTCTACATTTTTATGGCAATTTTAGAAGTAAAGGTTGGTCATTATGATGAGTACAATGATAATTACTGTTTACCTAAATTCGTAATCAAGTTAAATCCAATATTAGATCGTTGTTGAAAGTGAAAAATAAAGAAACCAGTTAAACTTTCAACAAATTATGAAGTAGCCGAACTGCCGGAAGCCATAAACAATTTAAAATCCAATATCAGAGAGATTTACACTAGATAGTTCAATAAGGATCGATTAGATACATCGGATAAAAACGCTATTAATTTATTTTCAATTCTCTAATAATGCGATTATAAATTATCGTGACGTAGCTCATTGAAAATTAAAAAAAAATAATGTTAATGCTATGATGAGGATGTAAATAAACGGAATGATCTGTATAGTTTCAGGTTATTCCACGTACGTATAAAATTGGCGTAGATAATGCCGAAAAAGATGCGAATTCCTCACACATGGCCCGCTGTGTAAACAAGGTCGTGTGACAACCTTCAGTTTTGGCGGAAAAAATAATAGGATCGGTTCGTTAAATTGGAATCTAGCATGTAATATATTCGGATAACGCTTAGAATTTAAAATATTGCTAGCGAATTTCATCAGTTGTTTATTTTTGATGTCTTTAAGTCATGGCCTTCCCAATTTCCCTTTTGTTTTGCCGTGTGATGTGACTCACAACAAACAATGGTTTCCAAAATCTACCGAACAATAACATCGTAATATTTTTAGTGTCGTGTATGTTCCACACTACACAAACAAATTATGCATTGTGTTTCCTATTGTCTTGAAATATTACCGCACTCCAACCAATTCTGCAACACTTCAATACAATTCTTTCTCTACATGATTATAATTACTATGAGAAATCGAGCGAAATGTTCGCTACATTCTAAGCAAGCATAAGACAAGTAGTTTAGATTTCCTTAGAATGCGTACTCAATTTCACAGCGATATCATGTGTCGTTGTTTTCAAGTCACATAGCCAGATATGGGTACGCTATAGGTGGCCAATGAGCTAGATTGAATAACTATTTGTCCAAGTGTTAGCCAAGGATTTCGCTTATTGTTCATCGCCTTACATCAGCAGTGGGCAAGGTTAGCCCCTGTGTGATGCTAATTGTTCCATGTGACTTGCTATTGTATGCGATTCAATTTGGCTAACCAATTTAGCTGTAGTAGTGGCTGAATGAGGGAACTATAAATTATATGGGGTCCCTTCAAATTTAACTATAAACTACGACAATAGCTCTTCGAATAACTCTACAGTTATTTTGGTTGCACTGAGTCACATTTGAGTAAGTAACGTCGTATAAAACTGCCTATAGATTCTGAAACTGCATACGTTTGTTCTACGATTTTCCTGTTTGTCCTGGTTGCGAGTAGTGTTATTGCTCATTGTAGTATAGATTTGTCACGTGGTTGAGTCAGATATCTAAATTGTAGCACGAGTTCCATTCAAAACTCAATGATTCTGAGTATGACGTAGATCTGTAAAAACTATTTCGTTAAATCTTTTTAAGCAATTAATCAAATATTTTGCATTTGTTACTTCATCGACACTTTTCATCTTTGTCTTTCTGTTCCTGGAAGCATTTGCGTGTAGTAAAAAAATATTTTTCAACTGAACCGTATCATTATTTAGAGTTTTTAATTAATCTCATTTGAATGCTTTATCATTAGTAAATTAAACGTAAGCATGTTTCAGATAAGAACAACATACGGTCAGTTTTAGCGTCCTGTTTTCCTGTACTAAATTAAATCGATTAGCGATTTATCTACGAGTCGATTCGCATTGAACTACATAGTTATGTTATTTTTTAAATCATGCTGTACATTATATCGAATTGCCTCTAACTGTCAATCAACAACTGGCGCCATACTGTTAATGAAAACACGTGTAGAACGCGTAAACAATAATGCAACGGTGTCACACGGTTTTGCAATGCACATTACTCACAACCGCATGCTGCATGTTTCATTAACTTGAATGGTGCGATTGCAAAGATTTTTACTCGTTGTAACTATTGTAAGTTCTACGTTTGCTGACATTGCGAGAATTAACCCTCGTCTCTATAATGAGCATAACTGGACATCAAATCTCGGAAATGAATGTCTTAGATTCAACAAAACTGACTACAGAAGAGATTTGAGAAATATACTTACCACTTGCCACTAGCATGGCTAGAAAGAAAAATATTAGAATTTATTGTAATGTGGGTAAAGATGTAATCCCAGGGGTACAGGATATTCCAGTGTCTCTTGTCCCACTGACATCGTCAGTAGCATCTTTGATAGAACAAATTGATCCATCAATTCCAATTAAATAAATTAATGGATTGTGAATTTTGCTCTACTATCTCTATCTTCTATCTAGCCTTATAGAGATAGTAGATATGCAGGTTCTGCCAAGCCATTTAATTCAAATGAACGACTATTGTGCAGTGGTGAATATTCGTACGAGTATTCAAATTATAATTGCTAGGTTGTGCCGAAGGCTATGCACTTTATGGTATCCCTCCCTCCCGACTTCGAACTTCCATTTCACCATAATTATTGTGGAAAACGTTTCATTGTCATAATATATCATAGACGTTTAGGAGAACGAATTACGTTTGTTTCGTCGCGAAACCTTATACCTGAATCCTATAATTTTGCTTTAATTCTATTTAAGTAGTTAGTATGTTGGAAGTATCGTGTTTGTCAAAAAATACATGCTTGTACCTTTTATCACTGATATTCTATGTTCTTATATATTATGTCATTGTTACTCTCAGATAAATCTATTGAAATATTTAATCCGAAATAAAATATCGAATGCCTCATAGATAGTTAGAGTATATTAGTTTAGCTCTAGACCCACACCACAAACATTAAATGCCATAGAAGGCGCTTCTACTATACTGGTTAATTTTCACAGCCAAGAATTCAGAGCAAGTGAACTGCCCCTAGAGGGCAATTGCCTTTCCAAAGTTGGCTAACCAGTAAACTACACGCCAGATACCAGAAACATTCTCTCGCAGTAAACGATCAATCAACTCGTTAAATACTCGAGCTAAGTCTTCTTAGTCGTTGCTACATCCTTATTTAGGAAGCGTCCATTAATTACGTAATGTGTTTAGGACAGGTTAGTAGGGGGTCTTGTCGGGTTTCTTCTAAGCATCTCATGTAGAGGAAAGGGGAAGGAGTCTCACAAATATGATGTCATCATCATGAGCCTTTAGTAATTCACTGCTCAGTAAAGGCCTCCCCTTGTTTATGCCATTAACCTCTTTCCCTTGCCAGAATTCACTGAGTCGGTCGAACTAACAACATAACGATACATCACCAAAATCACTATAATAATTGTTAATGGACACCCCCTTACATATTGGACACTTATGAGTCTTGCTTCTCGTTTATGCACTTGGCAATTGCAAACTGGTTTCAGATGGTACAGGAGAAAGTATCTGTTAGTGTATCTCACGGCACGGAGGTATGCGAAATGATCTTTGTGGTTCGGTCATTATCTTCGATTTCATTAATGATAGATCAGTGAATGTACTTAGCAGACAACATTATGTTTTGTAGTTTTGATCCAAGTTCTTCAGTCTGAACTTTTTATCCAGCATTACAGTTGAAATGACATCCATTCTACTTGGCTTGGTGGTGAACAAAAATAATTGGCGAAAGAAAGAGGAAGCTTGTGCTTTGCAGTTGGTTGAATGAGCTGGTTGTGCTGATCATGTTGAATTAATTCTCAGAAATAAAATAAAAAGTTAATCGACAAACTAAATCCTAAATAGGTACATTGTTTTTACAGAGTTTTCCTCTTCAAAAGTATTATTCAGAATTAAACAAAGTAACTCGGCATGAACGACTAACTAATAAAACATATTCATAATTTTCCTCTTACATTAAATCTTCGCAAAAAATGGTAGAAGTAAGTATTATAGAACGAGACCTCGATCCCGATGCAGAAAATCGACAAAACGAGCCAAATCTTTCTCGTTATAAAACACGATGAGCTGTCTTCAGTAAATATTGGGATCCGCAAAAATAAACAACATCGTGCGGCGTAGTCGAGTGCAATTCTCTTTTTGTTCCCTTTGTAAATAAGTTCACGTGCAATATAATTCAGAAATAGCCAAGCAGAATACTACTGCAATATTGCAAGGGATTGGAGCTCAATTTATGTCCAGACAAAATAAGAACAAGTCGTCGATGTTTATTCTTATTGCTCCGTACAAGTATGTGTTTAAAACGTGCGAAGTAACATGCAACACTCTCGTATTTGTACAGTCGATGGAACTATACATATGATTGTGTAGCATGAGAGTACAGTGTCTTGTATACGTACTTACTCTTCAAATAGTACCATATGTCTATAATAGAACCGGTTCCCATCGCTGCAATGCAAGAAAGCGACCTTTCTAGGTCGCGTCGCGAGACTCGTAAATCCGAGATGAAGTTCTTTGACTGATGTTTAGAACATTTTTCCTGTTGCATTATAATTATTGGGTTAATGATTCTTTTGATGGTTCCTAAAGACATCGTTAACGTTCTAAGTTAACGTCTGCGAGATCTTAGCTGTTTCCTACAAATTGACTAACGTTACAAAAGTATTAAGAACTTTAAAGCGTGCCATAAAAACAAAATAAATATTGAAGGTGTTCCGCAAGGAGGCATAACTTGCCCTTGTTTATTTAACCGCTGCCTACGTATATTGCTAAATGCCACAGCTGTTAATACGGCTGCCAAACGAGTAAAGACGATGTAGGTGGCAATGTCCAAACATTAAATATGCGTAAAATCGTTTAGCGATAGTACGAGATACCAAATAGGCAACAAATCATCCATCTGCCATATTGGTAAAGCTTGCGAGCTGCGACCTCCCTAGGCCGCTGCGGCCATGGCTGGTCGTTCACCCGATCCTAGCTCGGCGCACCATGGAATTCAATAGACTGTATTTTATACTTGTCTGTTACTTTATAGTATGTGTGTCTATAGGTCTAGCTTTTTTACTTCGTGTGCATTCTAAGAAGCTATAGAGATTATCTGGGCTTCTACCGAGCCACGCAGTGGAGCATTGAATTAAGGATGTCAGATTTGACGATCGATAAAAATGGAACGCATTTCTATTTATATCGCGATCTTCAATATTTCCGTTGTTATCTGATCTCACGATGTTTTCAACCTCATTGTGTCTTTTATTCATTGTAACAATATAAACCACGACTTTTCGATCAAACACAAAGTCTTCTTCTTCATTGCAGTTAGTCTCACGTTCTTTCTCATTTGTTTCTATAGTTCACTTGGAATTGTGAGCATTCTTCTCGACTTTTATGTCTACAATAGCCGTTATACCGCTAAAGTATAATCGATCACCTATTTAGGTAATAATATGTAAGCATTCTCTTAAAAATGCAGCCACGTTTCGGTGAAAGTGTGTCTGCAGTTATTTGTTATTCTGTTACAGTTGCCTGGCGCCTTTGGCTTTTATATTGTTATCTAACTGTTTATAATTCTAGAACATATATTATTCTAGTCGCCTACTTTTGTAATCTATGCACCTCTTTAAATAAGTCTTTTATGTCATAGAGTTATGGGGTTGCATATTATTTTGGTCTATTTGAATCTGGAATATGTACTTAAATTCAATGAATGTTCAAAATAGTTTTACCTAATTTATGGAGAACTAACTTGACTATGTTAAAATGTTTAATTGTTTACTTTACACAGGGTTATTTCTAATCAATTAGCTTCCTTTTAGGGGCTTATTCTGTACATCGAAACTAACAATTTTTGTTCTGGGACTTTTGTCAAAACTCAAAAAAATTGGTGTTCCATAGAAAAATATCGTTAACCCGCGACGAATTGTATGGAACAGTGATTTTTTTTTGAGTGTTTACAAAAGTCGCAGAATAAAAGTTGTTAGTTTTGATGTACAGAATAAGCCCCTAAAAGGGTGCTAATTGATTAGAAATAACCCTGTATATCGACTACTTCTGTTTGGCGTAATAAATAATAATAATAAATAAATTTAACCAAAAACATTTTCGTGTTAAATGTAGCCTAACTCGCCCTATCAAAAATGTATCAGATATCAATCTCATGTATCTAGACAAGCTTCAAACTCTACACGTCTAAACTCTACAAACCTACACATTAGTCAAAATATGTGGCACTTTAGGCATCAGTAAATTTTACTCTATGTAATTTAAATGCGGTCCAAAACCAAGTATGTTCTATCGTAATATTCTCAATAATATTAAACGTACAATATCACAGATTTTGTTTTTTCTCCGCTAGGCCTTCGGAGCTGCATAATTAATTCTATTATTAGATAGAACGGATAATTGTCTCGTCGGTCGTCTCCCACAATTGTTGTTTCTCTGACAATGACGTGGGGCGTCTGTAACGTGATGCTGTGTACAAGTTTCATCTTTTAATTACGGAAAAAAATAACATTTATTAAATTATTATTATTATGATTCAATATGCATAATTTTACACTCTTCTCTTATCTCACCGAATGCTGTATTGTCTTGGATGAATATCCATCCACCAGCCGAAGGACGTCCAATGCTGGACATAAAAGTCTGCCCTACAGTTGTCTATATACCTATATAGTCCATACAAATCCAACCGATCGTTGGAACTGTTGAAAGAGACTTGCATCCAATCTTTAGAAGTTCTGATAACTTCTAGTTGAGTGATAACCTGTCTAATACGAGTATCACAGGTGGCGTCACCAACGCTATAAGTTGGTGTAATATAAGCACTTCAAAGATTTGAAGCTTGCGTAGGAGGCGGGCTGGCTCAGTTGGTTAGAGCGTCGGGCTAGTGATCCGAAGGGGCAGGTTCAAATCCTGCGTTCGCTTCAGATTTTTGAAATGCTTATCACAAAGATAACTCTTTGAGACTTGCATCCAGTGTGTTCCTGCGGTCTTCGAGAAACGTAGGCTACGCTTGCTGATGCGTGTATTGTCTCAAAAAGATCTTATAGTTCCACTCATGTTGTATATTTGACGAAGTCAGCTAAGGGCTACATTTCAGCTTTCAGCTCGGGTCAGTGGAAAGATAAACCCCCGTTTTCAGTTCGGTTTGATTAGATCGGACAAACGAAACCTTTCCTAACCTATCAGAGCCTTTTGATGACAACTAAACTGAAAATGAAATAAAGAAGGCACGACTATCAATAGAGAACACGAATGAACAGAGAAAGATGTTGTATTTACCGTGTTTTCAGTGCCATAAACATCAATGTTACATAAATATATGCTCCAAATGTAAATATTTATCTAAATTAGAATTAGGATTGACTGTCATAAAGATAAGAGCTACTTAGCAGAACGTTTTTGTCAACGGCTGTATCGATAACTTTTATAAGATTACTGCTTTTGCCCAAAGGTCATCAAACTTATAACTGTTATGACTAACCATTTCAATGAAGTAAGACCAAGAAAAGTTTACTAAGTACAAAGTCCCTATATAAGAACAAGTCGTCGATGATAGATAGTAAACAGAGTTTCTAAATTGCTCTAGAAAAAATACACCACCTATATTGAATTGTTCCATATGAGATACCTATACAGTATGCATCGATTTGTTTTATATGATCTTATTGATAATGTTATAAAGAAATGAAATAAAATGCACATAAGTATAAGGACACTTTATCTCAGAAAATAAAGATAATAAAAATTTGCAATTGTACTTTGGAAACTAATATGATTTTGCGTACATTTTTTTTACCTTATATCTCGAGAAATAACTTAGTATTTTACTAGTCTATAACGAAAGAAAAGGAAATTGCAATTGCTTAAAGTGTTGTAAAAGTGACTATTGTAGAGTCCGCAGAAACTGCCTATGAAATGAGTATTTTGTATCTACCACATGTCAACTGTTATGGAAAACGGTGCTGTACAGGCAGTGCTTTACATTCTAGCTGGATAAACGCGAAATCAAAAACCTCAGAACGTCTAAAGTAACTATTATCTAATCTTTGATCTTGCGCAGAGTACTCGTATTGATGCAACGTAGTTTTGAATGTGTTCAAACTTATTACTAAACTGTAACATGCGTAATATGGTAAATCGTGATACTGACTTGCTCGTCAGTCACATCTAACCTCAGTACTAACTCAAAACTCAGTACACTCAGTAAACTCAGTACCTAATAGAAACCTATAC
The DNA here is from genome assembly GCA_949316475.1 of Hypomecis punctinalis. NCBI lineage: Eukaryota > Metazoa > Arthropoda > Insecta > Lepidoptera > Geometridae > Hypomecis > Hypomecis punctinalis. The sequence goes on from OX438795.1 coordinate 27,345,465, forward strand.
GCAAAGACTTCAGTAAATCGCAAGTAACTGGTCAACGTCGTTCCACTTCCAGTCAACGGAGCTCCTAAATAGGATACGCAATGTCCGCTGACTACTTACACATACAAATTAGCCTCACATTTACATACCTATATCTGCCAAGTGGCCCTAAAAGACCCTACAAGAAACTCTAGCTACACCATTTTGAACCTTCCCTGTTCAGAAATATGGACATTTTCAAGCCAACCAGGTCATGAGCATGACGTGCGTAGAGACAATATATGGTTAGGAAATTGAAACGATGGGGTTGCTACAAGCATTTGATTTAGGGATAGATAATGATAGATTACGGTAACGGTCCCATACCCGACACAGTCAAATTGAATCGATAAAGTGACGATTTTTATCGCGATTGAAACAGTTACAGCTTACCTATTGGACTTGGCACGGAAACTCTGACGAACATACTGACCGACTAATGTTAATTTCAGTTTACTTTTCTATTTTTTTTTAATTTCCGGTCCTTACCATTTCGTTAGGTACTACTTCATTTACGTATAAAAATTCAGTTTAAAAATGGGCCTAATCGGATTCTAGTCATCTTACCAATTACAGTTCAAAGTATTTTGTAAACAAAAATTTGAAATTTTGAATTTTGAATTTTTCTTACATATGAAGGTTGAATTTAGCGTGAAGAGTAGGTGGAGCTGTCTAGTAATTAGTTGATCACCTTTCTACAATACTAATCTCTTGGTCTTTACATAATATCTCGTTTAATCGAGGCTAAATTAATAATTCGACATGAGTTAATCGATAGCCGATGACCATCGATCAATTGGCTTTCACACTATGATCTAATTTACATGTTTCATAAACAAACCGAGTTTATTACATAATCTGATATTGGGCGACTTCCTTCCACTTCTTACCTTGATTATGTAATAATTGCGATCGTATTGACATTTAGTTTATTAGTGCTAGACTAATTTGCTTGAGAGATACTTTGCTACAAGTACCAAGGCTTTTTGTTTTTAGTGTTATTGCAAAAAGTTGAGAGGCAGTGTTCCAAGACTAGTATCGTTATGTGTTTGCTTATTTTTTACCCGTTCAGTCTGTCTGCTAGTAAGTAAGTTGGTGTATAATTTTTCATAATTATGTTGGCTTCTATAGTCATTTTTATCCGAGGTACCCGCTTTATAAGTTTGCGATATTTAGAGTCTGGGAGAGACATAATATATATTTTTGACCGACGAACCACCGGAGGAGGTATACAATTCGACGCGTATATTTTTTTTTTATGTACAACCACAGCATAACTTTTTTCATAGTAGTCCGATTTCAAAAGTTCTTTTTTTATTGGAAAGAGTATATTTCGAAATTGGTCCCATTTAAATTTTATCGAAATTGGCTGAGCCATTTTTGATAAATCAACAATAATGTGAAAAATGCTACATTGATCCGCGCGAAATATTCGCGAATTCTGTACACGGGTGAAGTCGGTCATGCTAATTTTTGCAAAAAATGATCTTGTTAAAATGTTTGTTTTCTATTTATTTGATTGTTCTAGTTTAATTAGATTCGATTATGCACATACATTCTGAAAAGTTTGGCCAATGATGTACAATCTAAGTTTCTGGTCTGGCTTCTTACAATTTTCTCAAGACTTCTTATCTCACTGAAATTTCTGTCTTCTACAGGCCGCGTTACACAAGTTGGAGGACATGAAGTTAGCTACAAGCTGAGCAATATCTAATCCTGACTGAAGCTCACACAAAGTCTCGCGTTGATTGGATATTGCGCAGCTTGTAACGAACTATGCTAACTATTTCCGCCAACTTGTGTGACGCGGCCTATACTTCTACTGTTTGTACATGATAATCTACACTAAGCAATAGTTACAATATATTTATTGCCTAAATTCTGGTACTATTTTATATATAGGCGATATACTTATTTTTCATATTAGTAGATACCTACGTGCTCATGTAGTCATAGAACTCCTTTATTTGTCTGTAAAACATGGAATGTTGAAAACGATCATACCCGTAGTTTAAACCAATCACCCAAAGGACAAAGGACAAAGACAGTTCCAGTGGAGGTGTGGCCCCCTATCTATTTGCATTTGCATGGGGGAGTCGATTGTGGACGTAACCAGGGCGGGGCGGGATGGTACTCTTTAACTTTGCTACAATCAAACTTGCAGGACGTTAATTTTTAGTTTTTTACACTGAAAAAAATTGATGTCTAGGCCAGTCCTAGTGTTAGAGTTTTTAAGCCGCCTGAAGACATTTGATTTTGACATAGGTAGGTTTAATGTGCCATCCGAGCCACGGCAGCGCTCAGTTATAAATTGCACCCGAGGCCACGTTGTTCTACGATCTAATAACGACTATTAGAGAAAAAATAATGTCAGTGTGATTTTTTCGTTTTTAATACCTACAGTGATTTTGAATTCGGTGTTTTTTTTTTAAACAAATAAATTAAAAGCTAAAGGGGCAAGTTGCTCTTAGTCCAGACGTTGCTGGGTCCATGCCTGGCAAGGATTATTGGATTTGAATGCTACCACTGTCAGTATAATGTCTGTAGTGCACGTTGCACAACGCATCAGTCGAGACCGATATTTAAATGCTAAACATTAATGGTACTTACTTACATTATTCAATTAATTAAAATACTTTGTGGGGGACCCTTTTCCCATCAGGGGGACAGTGCAGGTCTTAAAACTTAGTGCTCTACCGTTTGTCTAGGTATCAATATGTATGGTTTCGCATCAAATATAGTGACTGTACTTGCAGATTGAACGTATTGAACTAAAATTTGTTATGCGACGCATACTACTTCATAATATCACATCCATAGAAAATATGTCCTATTAGAGAATGTATACTTACCATTTAGTAATCAACCTTAAAAGGCAATAAAACTGATGAATGTCTCGTGCTCTCTAATTTATACATGACAACCACGCCTAATCCCACTCATAAACCAGCCGACATTCATTGTCATCTTGTTCATGCATAATACATGTTAATAGAGACCTAGCATCTTATGGTAATGAAGCCATGTAGGTGATTAGCTGCCTCGCCATGTAGCTAGACTACGACTAAGTATTGCATGAGTCTGCCATAAAACAGTCACGCCTCAGACGTGATTGCGTGTTTAATTATATTACCATTCATCGCTTATCTTTGATTCATTGCTCTTATCTCGACACCCGATAAGACGGTAGTAAACAACCAAGACAGCACAGTGCTTCCTCTCCTTACCGTATCATTGTTTCAACCAGCAACCGCGAAATGTACGAGAACTAAATTCCGATCACCACGCGAAATTCATAGTGACGACCGCGCAGTGACCAAACGAACATGCAAAACGAACTCTCGATCAGTGATACGAAAACGATGATATAACCGCCAAGATGATGAAGTTCAAATCCTTGTTCCGTAGAGGGCCAAGCCAGGGCAAGCAGGAGTCCACCCTAAAAGGGGCTCCGTCGGTATCGAGCTTGGACTCCAAGCACCACAAAGTCGCGCCGGCACGGGACAAAACGCTCAAGATATTCGGGTCGAAAGAGAAGCTGCATAAAGCGCATAAGAAGAAGGATTTGGGGAACAATAATGCGGTGCTAGAAGACCCTGAGTTGAGGGAGGGGGAGTACGAAGATGGCGTGGACAGGGTGCACGACTACGGGAGCGCCGAGGAGCTGGGCTCGATAGGGGAGCGCGGCTCGCAAGAGTGCGTCAGTCTGCCGGTGATGCTCAGCGCTGAACACATGCCCGGCTTCCAGGAGGTCGAGCTCAGGCAGAGGATACCATCAGAGGTGAGATCATTGTCTTGTTACATTGCTGCCAAACCTTGCCGCTCAGAATGTTTTACACCTTATTTAACTATGACATAGGCCATACACAAAAAACATTGTAAAACTGCATCGTCACGGCCATAATGATAGGTCTAAATACTTAGATTTCGGAAGCTTACTAAGGGTTTTATGGAGTATTTTCCTGCGACTTATATTGCCTGTTCGAATCATAGATGGAATATGGATCCTATGGTTATTTTAATATTGAAATGGCAGTGAAAATGAACACTACAACAGACACATTAAATAAAATCATGGCCAACGCACCAGTATCGTTGCCTGATGGAGCTATTCCAACGAAAAAGAAGATCTTTCGCGCACTGTTTTTAGTATACTTGCTGTAATGTTACTTCTGGATGATTTTAGGCATCGCTGGCGTCAGGTGTCCGCGAGATCGAATCGTTGCGCCGCGAGCTAGAAGCCAGCGTGATGGAACGAGCGCAGCTGCAGTCCAAAGTCGAGGAGCTGCTCGAGAAGGCCACGGAGGCGGAACGGCTGCGGGCTGAGCTGGAACGGCTGAAGGTATGTTAGGTTATCAGCCAGGAGAGGGTTGGAAATTTGTTTTATTTAGTATAGTTTTGGGAGTTGCTCCAGAGGGCTCTTGTATACTGACATGGCAGCGCGTAGAGATGAAATATTTGAATACTTCTTTCCGAGATTTAGACAGAGGGTGTGTTTGAGGATAGATCTTTTTTACGAGGAGCCGTTTCTACCAAAATTTGGCTGTCACGAAAGGTATTTAGACTTTGGGAAATGCTACGCGGCACAAGGATCTTGAGCTAAAATTGAACTACGATCGAAGAAAGGTTAATGAGCCACGAAGTTCGCTTTTTTCGGGTGTTCATTTATTGGATTTTTCATTATAATGATAATTGGAGTAGATCTTATTTTGGATAATGTCTGACATGCTAAATAACAACTTTGCACGCACAATTTACCAACTCAATTTATAATTACAATTTCAAGTAAAAAAAGCCTTGTCTATTAAGATCCGTTGTCTATTTCTTGTGTTATTATTTTCCATAAAACTATGAGGGGTTATGTTCGGTGTTTTTCAGAGTCAAGAAGTGGAGCGCGAGGCGGCACTAGTCCACCTGGCAGACGAGAACGGTGCGCTGCGCGCGCGGCTGCGCGGCGTCGCGCACTCGCCGCTCTCCGACAGCGAGAAGCGGCAGCTGCTGCTCGCGCCCGCGCCGCGCCGCATGCACTCCTCCGCGCCCGCCTCCATCGCGCTCGCGCACAACGTACGTACTGCACTCGGAGGGGGATGTACTGTACCCGGGTACAACGTCAACGTACTGTACCGGGAATATAACGTGATGTACTAGGGTTATATCGTAATGTACCGAGGATATAACGTAATTTACCGGGGATATAAAGCAATGTAACGGTGATATATGTACTGGAGAAAGAATAGAATAGAAACGCTTTATTGTTCACACAAACGACAATATAACAATAAAAGAGTAGGTACAATATAATTAAAATAGTGCGACAACCGGCGGCTTTATCGCTTAGTGCGATTTCTTCCAGGCAAACTGATTAAGAGATGAAAGGATTATAGAGAAAGGTAAGGGACGGGGTGTACAATAATGGCAAATTAATTAAAACAAAATGAATACACTTGAATAAAGAGTCATGAATATACATACATATCAATATACACATGTACATTCTAATATTACAACCATAATAATGCATACAAAAACATACTAATACTTAAAAAATAAAATAAATAATATTAAACACATATTAATATATAAATATAATAAATCAACTAAGTGGTTATGTGGTATTTTTAAGTTTAATCTAATAAATAAATTAAATTATGTAGGTATATGAGATAAATTTTCTTGAAATTAAGTCCTTAAGTACCTTTGTTTGCAACGCCTTAACAGAGCACCTAGGTACCTAGCCATTAAGATTAGTGTACATAATGCAAGAAATAAATAAATACTAAATGACTTTCTAACATGGAGGCAACTGCGATAAATAAAATTTTATGATTTAAAGACAGCGAGAGAAGGATCACGGCGAATAGGAACAGGTAGCGCATTCTATAACTGAACAGCTTGGAAAGCAAAGGACCTGCCGTAAAATAATTCGGAGCGGGCAGAAGTAGTCATGAGGGTTAAGGTTTTCTTTGAACTGGAGGGAAAGGGAGGGGAAAGGGGGCGGAGTGCCAGTAGGTAAATCGTTCTTTTAGATAACGTGGAGTAAAAGGATTAAACAGGATATTGTGAAGAAGGAAGAGGATATTAGCATAACGTAAGATATAACGTATTGTACCGGGGATACCAAGTGTTGTGCCGGCAATTCAAAGTACTGTACTGAATATACGAAATAGTCAACCAAACTAATCATATAGCGTACGCTGACGTCGTAAACAGCAGAAGCTACCTACAGCTACAGTATCAGCCTTTTTAATAGTCTACTGTAGGACGTAGGCCTACCTACGAAGGGCGATTGTATAATATCGTCAACTAACTGTAGTTAGGTACTTATGGTCCTTTACAGCGGACTAATCCAAAACGGCATGGCAAAGGGACAAATTGTTTTTCCATTTTCACCAATTTATCCCCTCGAAGAGGAAACAAAGTACAGATTGACAACTGACATTAAAAGTTAAAAGGATAAATTGTTTTATTCCTTTGCCATGATAAAGGTGCTGCTCATTTTGGTCTTCTTGATATTTCGATTCTCAATCATATTATTTGCACGGATGAAAATAATGATTTTTTTTGTGATCTTTGCAGGGCGAAGGCGATGGTGGTGAAGCCAGCACGCCAGAATGGGACAAGCACTCGTCATCGTCGCTGAGCGAGGTGTCGGTGGCCTGCCTGCAGGACCGCATCTTGCAGATGGAGGAGCACCACTACAGGTCGGTACCTACTCATCTACAGCTATAAGACGTCTGAATGTGGGTATTCATACGTAGGCCACTGCCTGCCTGCCGTGGTTGCCTGCAGGAAAATGTAGAGGTAGAGCATGTTCTGTGGCGTTGCAAGGCCACAGTAGAAATTAGAATCGCTTGCGGGTTGCATAATGTTACTATTGCTTTGTTATCAGCACCGACATCATCATCCTCATTGCTATCTAGTATACCATTCGTACCATTGGAGCAGCTGTGCCAGCTGCCCAGAGCCACGCTCCGTTACTTTGAGGAGCTGGGCTGGCTCGGGTAGACGCTGGAGGGGGAAATGCACAAAACACCCCATGCAGGAAGTCAGTGCAGGACTAATGTGGAGGCGCCCACATCGAATAGGAATAAAAATATGTTTATCAATTTTTTTTTAATAGGACCAATCGTAAGCACTTTGCGTCCAACTCAAACCTATGATCTTAGTCAGATCATCAGTCGATTTTATGAGTGGACGTCTTTTTCTGCTTTTGACACCGTCAACTGTCTCCATGTGAGAATTTGAGAATACGGATGATACACCACTAAAAAGTTTGGTAAAAATCGTTTTTTTTTCATTTGGATCCGCGGTTGACGTACCTACTCCACAAAACACCGACACTTAGCTACATTTCTTTTTAAAATATATAATTTTTGTGTTGAATTTACAAAGAAAATGGTTGTAGTAGCCTAAAATAATGCCTAAATGTTGGTCATGGTGACCTAGAAGTATTAACACCCTACTTACATTTGTGAGATCATGTGATCAAATCCCGGTGTCCGTACCAATGAGTTCTTTGGAACTTATGTACGGAATATCACACCACTGGATTTTCGGTGAAGGAAAATATCGTGAGACAACTTGCATACGTCCACCAACCAGTACTGGGCCAGCGTGATATGGCCCAATCACCCTTCGTGGGTAGGTCTACGTCATGCAGTGGACTATTATAAATGCTATTACAGTTGCCTACAAGTGCCACAATTTATGTGATTGCTTTATATATTTTCAGTACAAGCGAAGAACTGCAGGCGACATTGGCCGAGTTGGCCGACTTGCAGTCTCAGTTGGCCGACGCTCACGCCGACAACGAGCGGTTGGCCGACGAGAAGCAAGTGCTGCTAGAGTCGCTCTGTCGGCAGACGGAGAAACTAGAGGACAGCAGGACAAAGGTAACAGCTGCGTACGACGTTGGCCGTTTTGACCCACATAGAGTTAGTTGGCCAATTTGCAGTCGTAGTTGGCCGACTTGAAGACTCAGTCGGCCGACGCTCAAGCCGACAACGAGCGTTTGACCAACGAGAAACAGATGTTGCTGGTGACGTTATTTCAGCAAATCGAGATATTCATCATCATCATCATATCAGCCATAGAACGTCCACTGCTGGACATAGGCCTCCCCTAATGATTTCCAATAAGACCAATAACCAATAAGAATCGAGATATTGGAGGATAGCAATTCTTAGGCAGCTGATAAAGACTATAGACGACGTAAGTTATTTTGACCGACTTCCAATGGTAGTTCAGGACTAAGAGTATAAAATAATACCGTTAAAAAACTTAATTTTGAAATAGTTTTTTTTTATTGCAGGTGGACACCCTCCAAGAGTTGTTACTGCGCGAGGGCGTGGAGCCAGAGACCCTCGTGTCGGGAGACGCTGACCAGCAGCTGTTCGCCGTACTCAAGGTACAAAAAAAATACAAAATGTTTATATTGCACAGGTTGCCTGAGGATGTAATCTTAGCAAAGACTATAAACACATTTAAGAATAGACTAGATCTTTGGGTAAAGTAGGCAGCAATTTCTTTGACAGATAAATATCAATTTTATTCGACTCTGCTTGATATAGGCATATCAGTATACACTGCTTGCCTATAAATAAATAAATATTTGTTCAGTAGGCACGTGATTGATTTCTTTAAAAATATAACAAAATTAGGTTTCCTATGGCTAATAATTCTTATTATTGGAGCCAAACACAAAGTAGTTAGGCGGAAGTGGGTGAAAGGGGAGGGGTATAGAGCGTTTTAATGTCCCCGAAATGTATTAAACCATGCACATACCGTCTTTCGTTATGAAGTCTACTCTAAATTGTAAAAAACGTCTCGAAGTTTTCGCGCTCGCTGCGCTCGTGCTTAGTGAAACGGGTGGTTTTCTCTGTTTATTTCTAGTCTTAACGAAAAAAATACTGATTCATAGGCACATTAAGAGTTAGTGTATTCCATTTATTAGACTCCGAAATCTGTGTGTTCTTCAAAGAAAATATTGTTTATTCTTCAGTTGTCCCAAGAAGAACGAAGGCACCTATTGAGCAAACAGGAGCAGCTAGAGGCAGAAATAACACAGACTAAGACTGCGCTCGACGAGAAAACCAAAGAAAATGAGACTTTAGCTGAGAGGATTAGGTATGTTGCAACTATTTTTGAAGCTTTAGAATTAGATTCAGTTGACTGTTCTCTGTATCTCTTTTGTATGATTTTGGTAACAAAAGAGACATTGCAAAAATGTATGGAACTTGTACAGTACCTGAATATCAACTTAATTTGTTTTGTAAAATGATTTCACTATTATTTACTTTTATAACAGACTCCAACTTTGCTTAAAAATAAAAAAAAAATGTCTAGCCATGTTGTCTAGTCATGTCTACACGAGATGAATGAATGAGTGCCTTTGCAGTCAATTTGTTTGCTATATTTTACCCTTGTTTTAAAGCATTGTGTGAAGTCTTGTAGTTAAGTATCTTATTTTAAAATTCTGAAACAATACAAGTTGCACAAGTATGTTAGTATATCACTTAAAAATGGCCTCTATTTGTAGGGTATTAGAAGGCACGTTAGAGCGTGCCGAAGCGGAGCGGAATCAATGGGAGCAGGAAGCGGGCGCCGCGCGGGAACTGGCCGCGGCTCGCCAGCACCAGCTTACGACATTGACGGACTTACTGGACGCTGCCAAGGCAAAGGTAACTCTATCGTAAGATTTTAGGGTTCAGTATTTCTTCTAGGAATAGATAGTAGGAATATAAAGTATCAATAAGCGGGCTCCACGCGGGACTGGCCGTCGCTTGGCAGTTCAACGTAAAGGTAACTCAAAAATAATGTTTTAGGTGACCACCGCTAATCAAAAACCAGGTTTCTAAATGATGATTGTCTGAAACGTTTTCGTTAGGTCTTTTTATGACTTTTCAGTTCTTTTTTAAGTGTTTATCTACCTCACTTTAGTTTCTAAATAATGTTGTATCTGTCTGATGATGCAGTTGGCGGAGCGCGCGGGTGCAGCGGAGGGCGCGGCGGAAGCGGAGGCTGCGGCCGCGGCCGCCCGACGCGAGGCGGAGGCCGCCGCGGCCCGAGCGCACGCTTTAGCTGAGAGACTGGCGCACGCGCAGCGGCAGCTTGACAGAGCGCACTCGGACGCTAGGAAGCTGCATGATGACGCATTGGTCAGTAAATATCAATTTTTAATGCCACTGTTAATATTAATTTTCAACACACTTGCTCGTAAAGTGGCTCTAATTTCACCGCAATTAGGCACATAATGACACCTGTAATCAAACTGTGACTTTATCATTGCTATTATTCACAAGTGAGATAGAGTGTTGAGTTGGTTTGTTCTCTAAAAAAAGTTTTAAAAAAAACTTTCACTTAAGGGTTTTTGACACGTGGAACTAAGCAACTTAATCCGGGAGATGGCGCTATTTCTTCGAAACTAATGTTATTTATTAATTTTTCATTATTTAGCAAGAAATAACAAATTTAAAGTATTTTTGAGAATATTTCCTTTCATTCTTTAGGCGTATAAAACACAATTGAAACTTTTGGTACCTAAACTCCTGAGAAAAGGTCAATGAAAAGATCTACTCTCGTGCGTGTAAACAAAACACACACACTAGCAAATGAAATTAACAGTAATAACTATACATCAAAATTGGTCACATTGTCATCTTCTCAAATAGCAAAGTTGTACTGTGATGTGAAGAATTTCCAATCTGAAGTACTGAGTTCGAATCTTAGATTCGAAATATTCAATTTTGCAGAAGATTTTTTTTTCTTTATTTATTGTACATAGATTACCTAATAATTTGTTCCTAGTAAGTTGCATAGTATGCATGATATGCGAATCGCGTGACAATGAAATATTATGATGACTGATCAGATGATAAAGCTGGAAGGTTGCTGGCCAAAGGAACATCGCAATGAAACGACACAATCTCATCGAGTTTGGGCTCATTTGAATAGTCACGACGAGTAGTTTGGTGCTAGATGGTAACCAGGCTCTGATGATGGAGCTCGAAGGTGGTCATAGAAACTAAGTAATTACACGACATAGCTCCATCAAGTCTCATCTCGTTTGTTTCGTCTTGACGAGTACTTTGGCACTAGATGGTACCCAGGGTCTGATGATGAGGCTGGAAGGTGACCATGGAGACTCAGTAAATAAACGCCATAACCGCATCGAGTCGGAACGTTCCTGTAAGTTCTACTATAAGTACTACTAGTAGAACTAGTGGCTTGACAGGTGGCATAAGTGACAGCTGTCAAACTTCAAAGTGATTTATCTTGGTTATTAACGATTTTAGACAATTGATGTCTTCACAAAAGTGATAGAGCTCGACAAGATCTACATTTCGGATGACAGCTGTCAAACTTCAAAGTGATTTATCTCGGTTATTATCGATTGTAGAACACTGCTGTCTTCACAAAAGTGATAGAGCTTGACGAGCTCTACATTTCGGATGACAGCTGTCAAACTTCAAAGTGATTTATCTCGGTTATTATCGATTGTAGAACACTGCTGTCTTCACAAAAGTGATAGAGCTTGATAAGATCTACATTTCGGATGACAGCTGTCAAACTTCAAAGTGATTTATCTCGGTTATTATCGATTGTAGAACACTGCTGTCTTTACAAAAGTGATAGAGCTCGACAAGATCTACATTTCGGATGACAGCTGTCAAACTTCAAAGTGATTTATCTCGGTTATTATCGATTGTAGAACACTGCTGTCTTCACAAAAGTGATAGAGCTTGATAAGATCTTCATTTCGGATGACAGCTGTCAAACTTCAAAGTGATTTATCTCGGTTATTATCGATTGTAGAACACTGCTGTCTTCACAAAAGTGATAGAGCTCGACAAGATCTACATTTCGGATGACAGCTGTCAAACTTCAAAGTAATTTATCTCGGTTATTATCGATTGTAGACCACCGCTGTCTTGACAAAAGTGATAGAATTCGACGAGATCTACTTTTGAAGTTTGACAGCTGTCATCCGAAATGTAGATCTTGTCAAGCTCTATCACTTTTGTGAAGACAGCAGTGTTCTACAATCGATAATAACCGAGATAAATCACTTTGAAGTTTGACAGCTGTCATCCGAAATGTAGATCTTGTCGAGCTCTATCACTTTTGTGAAGACAGCAGTGTTCTACAATCGATAATAACCGAGATAAATCACTTTGAAGTTTGACAGCTGTCATCCGAAATGTAGATCTTGTCGAGCTCTATCACTTTTGTGAAGACAGCAGTGTTCTACAATCGATAATAACCGAGATAAATCACTTTGAAGTTTGACAGCTGTCATCCTAAATGTAGATCTTGTCGAGCTCTACCACTTTTGTGAAGACAGCAGTATTCTACAATCGATAATAACCGAGATAAATCACTTTGAAGTTTGACAGCTGTCATCCGAAATGTAGATCTTGTCAAGCTCTATCACTTTTGTGAAGACAGCAGTATTCTACAATCGATAATAACCGAGATAAATCACTTTGAAGTTTGACAGCTGTCATCCGAAATGAAGATCTTATCAAGCTCTATCACTTTTGTGAAGACAGCAGTGTTCTACAATCGATAATAACCGAGATAAATCACTTTGAAGTTTGACAGCTGTCATCCGAAACGTAGATCTTATCAAGCTCTATCACTTTTGTGAAGACAGCAGTGTTCTACAATCGATAATAACCGAGATAAATCACTTTGAAGTTTGACAGCTGTCATCCGAAATGTAGATCTTGTCGAGCTCTATCACTTTTGTGAAGACAGCAGTGTTCTACAATCGATAATAACCGAGATAAATCACTTTGAAGTTTGACAGCTGTAACTTTGACAGCTGTTACAGTGACACCTGTAATGCCGCTAGTTCTACTAGTAGAACTAATGGTAGAACTTACGGGAACGACCCGACTGGATGGGGTGACGTCATTTAATTACCGAGTTCCTATGGTCCTTCCAGCTTCATCATCAGACCCTGGTTACCGTCTAGTACCTAAGTACTCGTCATGATAAATCAGATGAGTCCATATTCGATAGAGATATGTAGTTTCATTACTGAGTTCCTAAATCCACCTTCCAGCTCCATCATCAGACCCTGGTTACCATCTAGCACCAAAGTGCTCGTCAAGGCCAAGCTAGCGAGCCCATACTCGATGAGGTTATGTCATTTAATCACTGAGTTCCTATGGCTCCATCACCAGACCCTGACCAGAAAACCAGACAAGTCCATACTCAATGGAGCTATGTCGTTTTATTACTGAGTTTCTAAATCCACCTTCCAGCTCCATCATCAGATCCTGGTTACCATCTAGCACCAAAGTGCTTGTCAAGACAAAACAAACGCGCCGAGACTCGATGGGGTTGCGTCATTTATTTTCTGAGTTCATCAGATCAGAGCCTGACAACCATCTAAAAATAAATTGTTCACCAACACTAATCAAACGAGCTAAAACTCGGTGGGGTTATGTCATGTCAATATGACTGTTCATATGACTCTGCCTGCTCCATCATCTGACCCTGGTTACCATTGAAAAACAAACTACTCGTCAAGACGATTCAAAAAAGGTCAAACTCTACGATGCTCTACGATGATGTCTCTGAGGTTGTGTAATTTCATTGTAAAGTTCCTTTGACCTCCATCCAGCTCCATCATCAGCTCAGCACTATATCATCATAATTTGGCATTGTCACGCGATTTACACATGTATGCAAAATTTCAGCTCAGTCGGTAAGGGGACATCAGGACAGGTGAAGAAATTAAATAATAGCTTGTAAAGAAAACAACTTGTTTTTTGTACTTTTGATTATATGCTAAATAATGTTTTCACGCGAAGCGGCAACGTCGCGTCGCGCCAACACAGCGATATAGCGCCGCTCTATTCTTGCATTGCACAGTCTGACAACGTCGTTTTAGCATTCAAAATCTACGTCAACTATTATGACGTGCTAGTAAAACTTGCACTACTACAAATGTAAAATTAGCCGAATTTTTGGGATTGAAATAATGTATTTCTCGGCTATAAAATGATCATATTATTGAAATCGCCAATGTAAAAGCCAAGATTAGGGCCAACTTAAGTAATAATAAGTTGAAAATCATAGCAGGTTACGAAAGAAGGTCAAGTGAAATTTGTATGGAGGCACTCCGCCTTAAATAAAACTTGTTTTATCTGTAATCAATAAAGAAAACTTGAAATTCTCCATTTTGTATGTGGCTAAAACGCTATCCGCGAAAAGCCAAAAAAATATTCATTCTTTTAGTCTATGGCCGATAGCCATTGCGCGCATAGGAAAACTGATTAATTTTTTCCGCCATTTCGAAACATTTTTCACAACTCGTTTTCACTGTTGAAAATATTTTTTTAGTATTATTTTATTCACAAGTGTGTTTGAAAACGTCGTATGCTACACGTGTGTATTGCTGATTACCGTCCTCGGCTCTCTTAAGACCCTCGCCGGTAATCACCAACATTTACACACTTGTACTATAATTGTAGGTCCCGGTTGTTTTAACCGTTTAGCCATGTCAGAGGCCTTCAGGCGGCCTAAAAACTCTGACACCAGGGCTAGCCACCCGGCCTATACGAACTTACTTTACTTACTATAATGTACTGTTACACCACTCTTTTTTGTCCTTGCGTTATCAGATAGCAAACCGGTTATTTTTAAATCTGCCGGTTTCTTTGTTGTTTTGTTTTTTCAACCAAAGATCTTAGCAAAGCTAACACCCAGTCTTCTTTCAAAACAAAGTATCCGATTTAGTCTGCCTATTGTCTAGCAAAATGACACATCTAAGTACTAGGTACATTTTATAGATTTTTCTTAGACAGGATTCTTTTTTTAAGCACGTCATTTCTTTCTTTGTACCGCTATTTCATAATAAGGGTGAAATTTTGCAGGTGTCCCGAAACAATGCCAAGTCTACGATATCAGAACTGGAATTCCAGATAGAACAGCTGCGTCAAGAGAAAACGGCGACGCAGGGGGAACTGAAGACTTTACAGGACAACGTCGCCGAACTGCAGATACAGGTCAAGGCGATATCAATTAAATAAGATATTTTAATTATTCTTTCTTCACTAGTTGTTCTCCGCAGCTTCGCCCACGTGATATTTTGTCTTTTGTGCTATCTCATAGGAACCTATTATTTTTCCGGGATTAAAGTGTTAGGTACTCTTCGACCTTTGAGCTATATTCATCCCAAAAATTAAGTTGTTCCATTGCTCTGTTGCTGCGTGAAAAAGTGACAAACCAACACACTTTCGAACTTATAACGTTTCACTAACATTATAAGGATATGATCATTATTTTCATGTTTGAATTTTGCATGTCAGTACAACGACTTCAAATGTAAATGACATTTTTTTCAAGGAATGAGTCTTCTTAAGTTTTCATACTAAGTGGTGATTGTTATGTGATTTTACTCGTAGGTGCAAGTTGCGAGCGACGAGAAGTTGGCGCTGATGAGTCGCGCGGGCGAGGCTCTGGCGCGAGCTTCGGAGCTCGACAGGCAGCTCCAGGACGCGCGAGCCAGGAACGCGCAGCTGCAGCGGGACCGGGAGAGAGACGTGAGTAGTATAATCTAATATGTACACCATACAATACATAAACAACGTGTAACAGAAAGGTTGAAAAATACCTAAACCACGCATGCCCAGATATATTTAAAACCCAAACCCAAAAGGCATAATAACTTTCTTCACTTTAGATTACGAGTTTAAAAGTTTTGCGTAAAATAACCCGATGTCAACCCTAAAAATGCCACACGCGCCGCGAGATACACGGTCGGTCGGCCGACGGAATACGAAATGCGACTCGCTTTGTAGGCGCGCCGCCGCCGCCGCGCGCCGTCAGTGTCTGACGAACTGCTACCGTTTCTTAGGGTTGTCCAAAATAATACTAAAAAAATATTTTTTAGTTTTATATGGAAAAAATAACATAGCTTTTGATGTTTAAAATTCCTACAGGTGATTCATGACTGGATACGCATAAATGCCCTTCACTATTCAACTTTTCATTTGACACTTTGTAGATCGCGTTTTACACAACTTCTATAAATTGTATCAATCAAAAATGACCATATCACATCTCTAGAGAAGGAAGAAAAAATGAAGTGCCTTAGGTGCACGAAAACCATTATCGTTTTCGTGTTTCCATACAATTTTATTACTTCTTCCTTGTTACCGCTAGGGGCGCTCAGATAATGTATGGAGCCACACAGAAACTACTGCAGTTTTCGATTCCGAATAAACTCATGGCCTAATGGTAAGTACCTACTGGTCCTAGTTTCGAAACCGGAAACTCTACAGCCGGAACGAGAGAAAGAGATGTGTGTACATAGGGTATCTACACTACTAAAGCTAAACACACGACTAACAACACTTCTCACCTATAACATGAGAAATTAGTAATTGAAAAATATCTCTATTTTTAGAGCAAGACATGAATACAGCTACTTACATATTACGGACTAACTAGTTCCTCGCTCTCTTCAACCAATTGTTTTGTCGGTTCCAGGAAACAGAATGGAAGCAATTCCAAAGCGACCTCCTGATGACCGTCCGCGTCGCGAACGACTTCAAGACTGAAGCTCAGCGCGAGCTCGAGCGCCTCGTCTCAGAGAACAAAGTCGCGCGCGACCGCATTCGGCTGCTCGAAGACCAAATGCACTCCCTCAAAGGTGAGTCAGATATACCTCCAAAGCTAGCGACAGAAAAGGACAGCTTTAGGTTCCATATTGCGCTTTGATTATACTCGAAAGATTGATTGCATGGTTAGTTGCTGATGTAGTTTTGATTTGATTGTATATTTTTTTATCACTTGCAGTTTGTTAAAAGGTACATAGACTTTTGTGACAATATGTTTGGTTTAAAATCATTAGCTGAAAAATATTAGTTTGAAAAATTGAGAATGCTCAAAATTGATAAATATTTTGTATACCGTGCATGTGTTCTAAATCTCAAATCGTTATCGACGTAGATCATTTCATGAGTAACAGAGTTAACATGCAGTCATCATGCACTAATATTATGTACTCGCTTCCAGCAACGTAGTAGATCACAGACTAACAGTAGAACTATTGTCCAACTACTCTCATATTGTAAATTGTTAATATATTCTAATGTCTCATTTAATGTATCGAAACAGGTGTTGACAGATCAGACTCTATGGATAGCGTACTAGATTATTCCGATGATGAGCTCAGACGTTCCAAAGAATCGGATCTTTTCGAAAGCGACAGCTCTTCCAAAGAAGTATTCAAAAGTATCAGGACTAGATACTTATCTAGAGTACATAGCGTAACGGATCCTCCTCTATACAATAGTATTGTTGACCAAGCATTCTTTAAACTCAATAGCCCGTTATTGAAAGATGATGGAACAGAAGAATTTAAATTTGAAATTCAAAACGTAACTACAGATGAGACTGCAGACGATGCTAGCCAGAAGGCGCTATCACCTGATTGTGATAGTAAAGTTCTTGCTGAGGCTATTTTAGACAACAAAATCCTTGTGAGGCAAAATGCCACTGACCTCGAAAAAGATAAAATAAGTAGACAGGATGCTATAGACGACGTGAGACACGACTCACCAGAACTGACCCATGATTTTATCGATTTGAAATCTAAAATGGTATCAAAATCCCTATCAGCTTTGAACGGTAAAACTCGAGATAAGACTATTTTCAGTAGGGATTTGTCGGGAATTTATAATGGCAGACCAAAAGCCTTTAGTATGGAAAACCTAAATTGTGACTCTGAATTTAAGGATGTTATGAAAGAAGCTATTAGTGTAGACATTTTCAATGTTGACAATGATGGCAGTCAAGCCTCATTATTTACAGAAGGTTCCGATAGTGTTTTTATGTCTCCTGTTGAAAGAAATAATAATGATGTCAATGCTATTTCTAAAAATAATTTTATAGGTGATGTAACAACTAAAAAAGATAACGGTATAGTTATCGAAACTACGTCAAAGAAAAACAGTGAAGATTTATTAAAATTGTCTGATGAATTAGCTTCTGACAAGATACCAATCGTAGAAACAGAAGCAGTACTTACTTATCCCGATGACATAAACAGTACTTCGAAAAAAGATTTAATTCATTTGACAGAGACAGATTCTCTTGACGACGAAGTAGAGAAAAATCTCAAAAAAGTACATGATGAACTACATTTGACATTTAAGGCAGCAATAGAAAGAATCATAGGTAGCAATAAAAATGACAAAACTATATCTAAAATTGAAGCCGAGAAAGAGCCTGAATTAAGTAGCAAAACGGCTAAATTTTCTGGCACAGTTGAATCCAGTGACGAGAAAACAGATATCGATTATGAGAATATTGAATTTCCCAGTCCTGTACAAGAAAGTGATAATACTAGTCAAAATGATGAATCAAAGATAGAAAACGGTACGCTAGCAAAACCAGCTGAAAATATTACAATTAGTATAGATCCACCAACTCCTCAAACAGAAACTAAAAATCTTTTTGCTGAACCAAATAATGATGTCCAATTACAAAACAAAGCAGACCCAGTGAGTACTGACGTCAGTTATCATTTGAAAATCAACAATAGAGATTTGGATGACGGTAAACCTCAAACCCCTACAGAAACAAATGCTAGTCAAGATATAGTTGTAGTACCAAAACCAAGAAAAAGAGTTAAAGCTTTTATGACACCAGTAAATATAGGAGTTACCAATATTAATCCTACGTCTCCGATTATTATAAGCCCAGTCTTAATTCAACCAGTTCTTATTAAACCAGTGACAGCGCCTACAGATTCCCAAGGACCCCTATTCGAAATTAAGCCCATAGATTTCATACCAAAAGAATCTAAAGAGCCTCCAGAAATTGTGGAAGTAAAATCTACGGTTTACTACGACGATACCGATCAAGTAGCACCAGACGCAAATAGAAGAAATAAACTCGTAGAGGTCGATAATGAAAATAAAAGAAAACGTCTTTATCAAAAGAATACTAAATCAAAACCTTTGCCACTTTTGCCTTTGAAATCTGCCTCTGACGAAGATGCAAAATCCTCGTCCCCAGTTAGAAATTCTAGTTCAAACCCGGTGGAAATAGTAAAACCTCCGCTACAAAAGATGTCTAGAACGCCAGAATGGCTAATAGACAATCAGTATTACCAACCTTTAGAAAATGTTCCTTTTGTTATTAACACGGTCCAAACATTCACTAAGCCAAAGATCAACAAAATCAAAGAAGATATTAATTTTAGTAATACCTCTCCTAACCCTTTCCTACCAATTCCTTCAACAAGACGACATTCAGAACAGGAAAACGTATATGAGGAAATAGGAGAACCAACATTACCCAGCACACGTAATACTAACAACATAGCTGACGACGAGAAACTTTCAAATATACAAAACAGCAAGCATTCTGTAACAGAGGAATTCGCGGCAGTGTCGAGAGAGGAACTCTTAAAAGTTCCACGGAAACCAAAGAAACCTAAAAAAGAAACTAAGTTATCGGAAGAGGAAATTGCCAAAGAGACTGCGAAAATAACCAGATCTATAATCTCGTTGTCGCGAACTCCGAGTGGAAATGACACACCCAAAAAGGCTGGAACTATAGGGTCTATGATACAGGGTTTAGAGAAGCCGGATTTAGTTGTTCCTCCTCGGAAGCTGTCGTTGCAAACGCCGAAGTCACCAACGTTGAATACGAACACGAGTTCGTTGCCTCGGGAGAAGCCCTATTGGAGGACGTTGGAGCACAAAAGGCTCTCGCACCCTATAAGGTCCTTGAACACATCGTCGCGTCCCCTACGTAAGTGGATGGCTTTTGTGGTCCGGAAGTTAAACGTCCAGTGTGAAAATGTAAATAACTCGTATCAATGTATGGAACATAATGTTTGTCGTGTGTTTTTGTACTCATTTGGTGATGGTTAGTGGTGATGGTTAGCGTAGGTACTTGTGGTTTTAGGAATACATTTTCATGTAATTAAGTGTTTAAGGCAATGTTCTCTGTTTTAATTTCTAAGGGGTGGTGAAAGTTCGAAACACGCTCAAAGGGGTGCAATCACTGTATTTAACTACACAGGTAAACAATTAACGTAAAGTAAAGTAAATAAAACAATAACTGTATCAGCGCGAACGCCTCGCGAGCCGGCGGCGTCGGCGGTTGTTAGTCGAGTGTCCCTTGCCTGAGGCATCCTAGCGGTCGCCGGCAGGCGACGCCCGACCTCAGGTATAAGGGTCCGTACGATTCCCGCGTGATTTTAATGACGCATTCGAGCCCGCGTTACAACCTCCCCCTCTAACCTAGGCAAAGCGCCCTCGCGACTGGGTTAGTTACTAGAACGCTTAGGCCTTCCGCGCCTACGCTTCTCGTTGACCGGCGCGGGTGGTTCCTCTCCGACAAACGGGGTCAACTGAGAAACATGATACCGACCTAGCACTTCGCTCGTGGATACTCTCTCCAGAGTGTACGTGGTTGAGCTCACGGCTTCTTTAACGCGATATGGTCCGTCCCTACGGGGTATAAACTTGGGTGTTTGTCCGCGCGTAGTGTCATTTCCGCCCTGGGTCTTTAAGAGAACGAGGTCACCGGCAGAATATATGGGCGCCGGGCGGCGCGCATCGTCGGCGTGTCGTTTCTGCTCAGCTTGAGCTTTCTCGTGCACTTCCCTCGCATCGAGAAGTACATTCGATAACTTCGTTAGGTAGGGAGTAAGGCTCGTTACTGCGTTATCGCTCTCTACGATCGCGCGCATATCAGCGAACGCGTCAGCCGGCGCGCGCATTTCCCTTCCGAACGTTAAGTAGGCTGGGGAGTACCCCGTGCTGCTCGTGACTGCGGAATTCATGGCAAAGCGAACGGCAGACAGGTGGGAGTCCCATGTGTTGTGGTGTTTTCCAACCAGGATTGCAAGGCGTGGCTTCAAGTCCCTGTTTTTTCTTTCCACCGGATTTGCCTGAGGATGGTACACTGGCGAGAGACACTGGGTAATGCCGAAGGTGTGGCACATATGCTGCATTATTTCACTAATGAACTGAACTCCGTTGTCGCTCAAGATACGCCTAGGCACTCCGTACCTCAGGAAAACCTCTGAGACCAGAACCTTAGTACAGTCTGAGCTGGTAGCATTCTTGAGAGCGAACAACTCTACCCATCTGGAGCACGTATCCTCCAGGATCAGAATCCATTTGTTTCCGTCAGCTGTCTCCGGAAGTGGACCGAATAAATCCACGGCAACAACCTCAAATCGGCGGTTGGTCGCAGGAGTCTGCAGAAGGCCAGCCGGTTTCCTGTTATCGGCTTTGTACCTTTGGCATTCAACGCATTTTTTTAGGTGACTGACAATAGACTGTCTCATCCCTGCCCAATAATATTTCGACTTCACCCGATCCAGGGTGCGTTCCACCCCGTAATGTCCAGCAGTTGGCGCGTCGTGAAAATCTTTTAAAATTTTCTCGCGCTCGTGGTCAGGTACGACTAGACACGCCGTCTCTTCATCGGCCTCCTCCGGCCCGTATCTATAAAAAACGCCGTCGGATATCATGTAGCCTCGATCAGACCAACTCCTCCCCCTAAACGGATCGTCAACTGACTCGAGATCTTCGAGGATCTTTCGTATTTCAGGGTCTTTGAGTTGGTTGTCGCGAACATCCTTTGGACTCCTCGATGGCACGTCGATCTCGGCGTAGCAGAGGTCGCAATCTAACTCTTCGGTGCACGGTGGACGCGAGAGGGTGTCAGCTACGGCATTTGATCTTCCCGGTGTATATTCGATGCGGAGGTTATATTCCTGAAGCGTAAGGGCCCATCTAGCCAGACGGCCGCTGGGTGACTTCACGGTCATAAGCCATCGCAGAGGTTGGTGGTCGCTCTTAATCACGACTTCCGATCCCTCGATGTAACCGCGGAATTTCGAAACGGCCCAAACCACCGCCAATGCTTCTCTCTCCGTCGTATTGTAATTTCTTTCCGCGCCGTTCAATAGACGAGACGCGTACTCTACCGGTCGCTCGTCAGGGCCCTCCCCCTGCATCAAGACTGCTCCGAGGCAGTACCCGCTACTATCGGTCCTGAGTGAATATGGCAGTGACTCATCGGCCTGGCGAAGTATTGGAGCTGATACGAGTAGGTCCTTAATACGGTCAAAAGCGTCTTGTTGCTTCGCTGTCCACACCCATTTGCTGTCTTTCTTAAGAAGTTCCGTCAGAGGTCTAGCAACGTCAGCGTAATTGGGTATAAAGCGCCGAAACCAGCTGGACGTCTGTAAAAAGGTTTTCAAGTGCTTGATGTTTGTTGGCGGTGGCATATCGGTTATGGCTGCGATCTTGTCGGGGTCTGCCTTTATACCTCCCGGCATAATCACATGTCCAAGGAACTTGACCGAGTCACGGGCGAAACAACTCTTCTCCCGGTTAACGCGCAACTTGTACATCTCGAGCCTCTCGAAAACCGCCTCCAGGTCTTCCAGGTGTTTAGGGAACGATTCAGACAATATGACCAGGTCATCAAGGTACGCCAGCAAACAAACACCTGCCAGTTCTTTGCCAGACTTGAAACGGTCCATAAGGCGCTGAAAAGTGGCCCCAGAGTTCCGTAATCCCATTGGCATTCTTTTGAATCGGTAGCAGCCAAGCGGGCTCACGAAGGCTGTCTTGTCGCGATCGTCTTCCTCCACGCAAATTTGGAAGTAGCCTGAACGAAGGTCGCAGGTGGTCATGAAGCTCGTGTTCTTCGCTGCGTGGAGGACGTCTTCGATGCGTGGGAGTGGGTAGCGGTCCGGTTCGGTCACGGCATTCAATTTTCTGTAGTCTACACAAAGCCGAATACTGCCATCCTTCTTCGTGACGAGGACTACATTGGCGGCCCATGGGGACTCACATTCCTCTATCACGTCAGCTTCCAGGAGCTTTCGCAGCTCCTGTTCCAACATCGCCTTCTTGCCCGGAGACATCCGGTAGGGTGGTGAGGCGATGGGTTCTTGATGCTCGTCGATCTTCAATCGATGCGAAGCGAAGTCTGTAGGGGGCCCTTTCTTCGCGAAGCGGTCGGCTCTCCTTACCAGGAACGCGTTCAGCTGGGCCCGCTGGTCGGTCGTCAGCTTCGTGCCCTCGTCGTTCCTCAACTTCAACGTCGTGACATCTACTTTCATCAGCTCAGAAGCGCAAGCAGACGGGTAGAAACCGGTAACAAATGGATGCCAGCGCATGGGCTCATCGTTGAAGTGCCAGCTATTTTGGGGCAAATCCAGCACTACAGCCGCTTTCATAATAAAGTCCCTGCCTAACAGCGTGCGCGTTTGTGCGTCTGGCAACACCATGAATGTGGTGGGTACGATGCGGTTTTCCAATTGGACATCGACGTCGCATTCGCGCGTCACGCACAATTGCTGCGATCCGTTGGCTAGCGCCAATGTTCGCGACGTCTCCCTGAACTGTATGCCCGCGTCGACAAGAATTTTATACAAAAAGGAGCCCGCAATAGAGTGGGTAGCTCCTGTGTCCACGATGGCCACGCCCGTACCGTTCGCGATTCGAATTTCTATCAACGGTCGTGCGTCGTCACTGTCTGTCTCACGAGCGCTATAAAAATCGGATCGCTTGATGTTCGGAGTATTCTTACAGTTCTCGCATCGTGAGCGTGGTACTCCTAGCTGGCCGCACCCATAACAGCGCAGCTGGGTACTGTCGCTCGATCGAACTGGATTACTGTCTCCTTTTTTCTTGATGTTTCTGCACTCGTCTACTGAATGCCCGAAAATTTTGCAATATGTACATTTTGGTCGGACCCGTTTTTTCCCTTCGCCCTCATTGATATCGCTGCGTTTCGTACTCGACGCGCGCGGGTTGTGTGCCTCGGGCGCGTCACGGTCGTCGCGAGAATTAGTTATCGCCTTCACGGCGGACTTAGGTAAAACCGACGTATTGCCTACGTTATCGGTGGGATAAGCCGTGCTCGAATGGTTCACAGTGGGGATCGCGGTATTATCATATGAACTTACCTCCGCTAGAGACTCCTCGACTAACCTGACTTTCTGAATCAGCTGATCTAGGTTGCCCGCCTCGTCGCGAGACACTCGTTTCCTTATCTTACGGTGAAGTAAACCGTACACAATGTCGATTTTCATAGGTTCAGGTACTTCATAAGGAAGTTTACATATTGATGCTCGAAGCTTGGTAATGAACACGTCCGCACGATCACTTTGTTGTTCACTCGCGAAAATGTCCCTTAAAATCTTGTACGCAGGACGTGGCACTCCGTACATTCCACGCAGGCGGTAGAGCGCGTCGGACCACGACGTGACTGTTTTCTTCACGCCTTTCCACCAGACGGCGGCGTCGCCGACAAGGAGCATAGGTAGTCCGCGTAGGGCATTATCTTCGCTGACGTTTGTGCAGTCCCTGTAGATTTCGATGGCATCTATGAAAGCCTCGAGCTGGTCTGCATCTTTGGACGTTCCATCGAAGCTCGCCGTGCACTTCGCGAAATTACCCGATTGCAACGGACGGGCCTGTGGTTCGGGAGCTGGCGACTCAGCACACGGCGTCGGTGTCCTAGATTGGCTTGATCTAGTCAGGCTCTCTATTAACGCTCTATTGGCTTCAGCTTGACTCCTCGCGATGCTGGATACCAGGGCTTGGAGCATGTCGTTGGTCATAGTGATGGCGTTAGCTGAAGGCGTCGTCGTGTTTTCCTCGCCATTTCCAGTTTCCGATCCTCCGTCTCTTCCGGCACTTCGTGTCTGCGGCATCGTAACAGCGGTAGTAATATGCGCGCTGTTTCTCGCTCGACGAATACGGGTGACGAAGGTGGTAGTTATCTGGTTGTAAGCGATGACTCCTCAATCGCGTCGCGTTTCTAGGCGAAAATCGTAGACTCGATCGGATATTCTCCTCTTTCCGGTGGCGCGAAATCCCAACGGTAGATTCGCTCGTCCGCCCGGAGCAGGTAAACCGGTTTTTTCAGTGCGACGCGTCGTGTGTCGCGCGTCTCACTCTCGCCGTTCGCGTTCTCGCTCACTCGGGTATGGCTTGGCTTGGGTTCGCTAAAGATGGACTTGCCCGAGTGATTTGCGAATTACGTTTTGCACTGTTTTAGTGGTTTTTCACATAAAGCACTATCGGTAATTTATTGTTCACAACGTTCGGATCACGATAGGGATGTGTCACTTTCAGTCACTATTTTACTTATTTACCGTTATCACTTTGAGCGTGCCCGCGAGTTGGGCGACACTTTAAGGCAATGTTCTCTGTTTTAATTTCTAAGGGGTGGTGAAAGTTCGAAACACGCTCAAAGGGGTGCAATCACTGTATTTAACTACACAGGTAAACAATTAACGTAAAGTAAAGTAAATAAAACAATAACTGTATCAGCGCGAACGCCTCGCGAGCCGGCGGCGTCGGCGGTTGTTAGTCGAGTGTCCCTTGCCTGAGGCATCCTAGCGGTCGCCGGCAGGCGACGCCCGACCTCAGGTATAAGGGTCCGTACGATTCCCGCGTGATTTTAATGACGCATTCGAGCCCGCGTTACAAGTGTCAAATATCTCACGCAGCACAAGCTAATAAAAGTAAGAAACGAAAGCTTTTTGCTTCATGTGTTTGCTAACTACTCTCATACTAAAATCTCGTTAGCAATATTCGTCATACCAATCTACAAAAATGTTGAAATTATGGAAACTTTGGGTTTGTTTGGTGCGGTTGAGTGATTTGTTGTTCAGGACTGCAGGTGCATAGTCCGAATTATACAACTTAGCGGTTGTGATATTAGTTACAAGCTGCAGATAGCCCAATCCTGGCTGAAGCTCACATAACAGCTGCGCAAAGATTCGGTTATCCGCACCTTTTAGCTAACATCACAGCTGCCAAGTAGTATGATTCGGCCTATAGGAACAATTGGCTTAACATTATTAAAAAAAGTTACTTACAATCAGAAAGATACATCTGTCAAATTTTAATTGGACTAGTAAAAATAAGTATATTTTGCCATTTGCTTATTAAAGTTTCACAGATGGACATTTTTGGTTATTGTAATATGTACTTTCCATTTTTGCATAAATCTGTCAATATGAGACCGACAGATATTCTTAACATGTAAGAGTATGCATGTATTTTTTACATCTAGATATTGATTATTCATTTTCCAATTTTTACAAACATAGGCACTTGAAGTTGGGGGCACGGAATGTCTCTTACTACCGGACTCACTTTCAAATGCCGTCCAGTTTGAGACTGACGCTTTTACAATTTTACTTACTATCTCTGTAGTAAATTAGGTTAATGCCCAATATGACAGGCATTTGCAGCTGTTAGTGCAAGGAACATACTCATAAACTGGCCCGCTTTGGCTTTTCTCTCCCTCTCTCAACTGGTCAAATAACGACACAAAATTCATTGAGACCAGCTTAGGTTTGACGCAGTTAGTTTAGGTTTAAAGACCCCTGCAGGGTTAATTGATGACAACTCCTAAAATATGTGGTTGAACACTCTAGCTCTTCCCAAACCATTCTTATATAAACTGTTCGTGGGGCACCACATTAAAATTAAATGCTGAATTAAATTAGACTTATCAAACTCACTGCGATTAAAAGTAACTCATTTTTTTCAAGTTACGGCAAAAATATAATGAGTTGAAGTCGAAGTCAAAACTGTAATGGCAAAAAATAGGAAACAATTTCATTCTTCCCATTAAAATAACTTTTTTTTAAGAAGTTAGTTGAAAAGTCTTTCATATTGGTAACGAACGGTTAAATTTCCTAGAAGTGGGTCCCGGGTTTGTAATGTATTAGATGGTCCTAGCCCAGAGAAGTTTGGGAACCACTGCTCTAGCTAGAGAGTTGTTCCATGTGTCAAGCTAGGGGTACACAGGGCTGAGTGTGGTGTGGTGTTGCAGCGCTGCCGGCGCGCGCGGAGGAGGCGCCTCAACCGCCGCCGCTGCTCACCAGCGCCTCGCTGCAGGACATCATGGCGACCGCCGCCTCGCATAGAAGGACCAAAGGTATAATACAACTCGTTATTCTATCCTAATGTCATGGACCTAGGTAAGATGACTAAAAATATAAGTAGTCCGTCACGACTATCATAAAATATTGTTTCTTACACGTATTGTTTCTTTTCCAATTAAACCTAAATTGATGAAGATATAGCCTGTTAAAGTTCCGCGTCACAAGTGTCATACAAATGTATAGACTAATTCTCTGAGTGAGGTGACGTCACGACTAACACTCACAAACTTTGACAAGGTTTATCTTCGTCATTTATTATGTGATTGAGAAAAGAAAAAAATACGTGTCCAATAAAGGTATTTTGATAGATTATCAAAACTTACACACACTAGGGGTTTCGTTTGGCGTGGGGATTGATTGTATGCGGGGATGGAAGATTATGATTTGTCGAGGTACTTTTGGTGAAATGTGGCTCTACGTTGGCTGGCTATGACGGCGCACAGATATTATATTCTTTTAAAGTGTCGATAATTTGTGTTCAGGTGTGAGCCGACAAGACTCCCGTCTGTCAGTGAAGTCGCTGATCGAGAGCATCGAGAACGCTGCCAAGGCGGCCAAGCAGTCGCCCGCCTCGCCGCCCGTCACGGACTGGCCTCAGGTATAATACAAATAAGTGGCAAACTGGTCATCTGATGGCAGGTGATCACCCCCATCATCTGTAACTTCAAAAGTCAGCAATTTGACTGCGGTGGAGCTATCTCAATCGTTTTATGATAAGTACCATGTGTAGGTGCTCCTTCTATGCTTGAAGGGAGGCATTGGGACCGTTGTAAGGATAAATTGGGGTTTCCTAGCATATCGCTCGAGGCTATATTTTTAAGATATCACTCCCCCTGCCGCACTCACTACAATGGCGGCCGCATCGTTGTCTACCCCGGATTCCTTTAATTACCTGTTGTTTTACCAGGATTCCCTGGGGTCCTGGGTCAAATTTCATGTAGGTATAGTTTGTGCCAAACCTGAAAGTATACTTTTTGACGGCAGGCATGAGATTTTAGTTATATACAGTAAGTACTACTTTGGATCTTGGGTTATCTTACTCTCCTCTCTCTACTTGACTGCCTCAGTGGCCCAGTGGTTAGTGATCCTGACTCCTGGGCCAAAAAGGCGTGGGTTCGCTTCCAGGTCAATCATTTATGTCATAGATAAACATAGGTGTTTGCTCTGTGACTGCATGTTATTACTTAGATAAGTATGAAATTAAAAAAAATACGTAGGTATAAGTAGTATATGGCAGCCATATCACAAGTTTTGCTTAGTTTGGGGTCAGAGGGTCTGTTACATGTAAAGTTCTACTCGAAACATTTTCCAACTGAGCGCTACCGAGACTCAGATAACACGTTAAATTGAAGATCCCTGTTGTTTTAGTCCCTGTTAGGCGGCCTAAAGACTCTGACACTAGGGTAAGCCACCCGGGCTATACAAACTTACTCAAGCCTTTTTCTTTGGCTCCGTCCTCGGTCTTACCAAGGTGACACACACTCAGGTGCCGCCGCCGCTGGTCGCGCCGGCAGCCACGGCCCCGGGCGCGGTGAAGAACGGCGTGCCCGAGCCGTCCCCGCCTCCCTCCAACGGGCTGGCTACCTCCACGTTTTCTTCCAAGCCGCCCGCCGCGCGCGTGCCGCGACCTTCGCCCATACAAGCCGGTAAGTCTGTCTTTACCAGCTCATAACATTAACATGATATTGAAACGAAACCGTACTTGAGCGGCGCTGCACGACGCGGCATCATGGTCCATATTTTATCAGTTATTTTGTATCGTGTGGTATTAGAAGAAAAACTAGTAATCAACAAGCGATCGAGGGCTCTTCCTTGCAAAAATGTATTGAGATATTTAATTACAGCTGTTATCGTCTTAATCTAAAATTGTAACGTTTCTAGCAACAAAACGTTGTTGCACTCTTAAAGTTGCACCCATCGAGATGAGAGGAACTAACCTCGTTCCTTTCTAACTTGTGATGGATCAAATCAATGCATCCTTTTCATGATATTTCGATCGACGCAGTTGTATTTGTGATTATACTGTGGGTGTAGCTGTATGTCGTAAAGCAACGCTACAGTGAGCGTTGCCACATAAGAAAATATTGAGTAGCGACGTGCAACCCCTCTCAATTGTGGTTTCGGTTTTACATACAATCTCATGATATAATTTTAAATGTACTTGTATAGAATGTTTTATACAAATTACCTTTTGCTATAAAAAAAAATCTAATAATAGAGCCTGATCTACATACGTCCAAAACACTAAGGATATTTTTTTTATTAAATGCCTTCCTAATCCCATCTATAGGTACATAGATTCTCTACGTACATGGAGCGCAAAAATGACTTATACTGCATAAAAGATAGCTTGATCTCTGCGACAGTGACATTGACATAGAAGATTGACATTTTTAGAGTTGGGATAGTGGTGAAAAAATCGATTATCAAATAATGTTGTAATGAAATCGAATAAGTAGTTGAAGGTGAGAAACTGGATTTTATTTACTTACTATTATTTAAGATCAAGTATGTACACATGTAAATAATGATATGATATCAATTAAACAAATTATAATAAAATATTGTAATGTTACGATAGTATTTATCGACGTTTTTCACTATTACCGATGCTAATGTAACAAATAATCGGGTTTAATTTAATTACAAAAAATTGTTTAAAATATCATTAGTATAAACTATCGATATTTTAAATAAAACTCTATCTAAAACTCTGTGGTCACGATCATTCGTCGCCCGTCACTAATCGGCATGCCCGTAAAGTATGACATTGACAGGTACTGTCTGTACTATTAAGAAATTCAGGACTTAATAGGCGTGATTTTTCCGACAGCTGTCGCAGAGATCAAATTATATTTTATAGAGTATAAAATGGTATTTTGAAGAGCCCCCTCCCCTGAACGAATCTCGTAGTATGAGTCTTCCCTATCTGTGTAATATGGCCAAAGTTTTCTATTAGGGAACAGATAAGAAGTGTTGGACATATGCAGACAAGCCAGTTAGCTTCAATAATCCCCCAGTAGCATGTGTACGCTTGTTTTACAGCATGGCGGCATGACAGAGGCGCTTAGCCGACTTGCCATACTTACTATTACTAACTCTGTGTCGTGTGACTCAACACTAATCTATATCTTTACATTACACCTGTCGTAGAGGCTGAATCAAAATTAATGGGGGCTGTGAAGATAGCGGATAGCCTAATTCTAACTGAAGCTCACTTAACAGCTGCGCAAGGATTTAGTTATCCGCAGCTTGTGACTTATACAAGCTGCGAAATTCCCCACTCCTTGCGCTGCTGACATATTAATAAGTTGCCACTGCGCAATGACTCGCCTCGTGTCCACAGACGCCATTAGATTTGAATCAGCCTATACTTGTGTAGAAAAATGCATGTCTATGATTTTATATTTTTTCTGTTAAATTCGAGTAGAGTGTAGAGAGTAGAGAACGCCGTAGAGTATCTACGGTATATTTCTTTCTTTCTTTTTTTTAATCTTTATTTAATTTTATTCACCTATATAAGTTAAAACTTGCCTTGTAGATGTAGATCTCAGATAAAAATGTTGCATAATGATTTATTCTTGATGAATTGAGAGTTTGGCTGTGAAATGTACTTACCTAGCTAAGTTAGTGTAGGTATGTTGTAAAAATAAAATATTTGAGTAGTAAATTATATTTCATAGAGTTTCTTTTTTGTATTATTCGTATAATAATTATGGATGACTTTTATGGTATTATCATGTAGTAAGTACCTAGTTGTCTATTTTACTCTATAATTATGATAGGACCTTATGATTATTAAATTCCTATTAATGATTACATAGATTAATACTACGATAAATATTAGTCTATGCTACTACTTATTGCCTATAGCTTTATGAATTATGGTCTCTAGCGATACATTGCATGTCACTTACTATAGCCTATTAACTACACAATTTGTGTCGCTACCGGTAGAGGTGTCAAATGCTTGCTGTTATAACTTGCCTCAATAAAGAAAACATCCGAAAATTCGTCCCTCTTGCTCGCACTCATTTGGTTGTTGTAGTATGCAAGTGAGAGGACATGAATCCCTAAATATTTTCTTAATTGACGCGAGTTATACTGGATATGGTCATCACGTTATTGTCGAATATCCTCATTCGGTCTATCGGGAATGAGGGTATTTCATCATTTTCTCCTCTTGAGTGGGGATTCGGTGCCAGATTACTTGCACAGGTTTTACGAAGCATTTTAGTATTTTTTCCTCTTTGCAATATCAATTTTTGACGCAGCTTATTCTAAGATAAGAGCACAGTTACAACCCTTGATTACCTATCCTTTCTTATATACCTTTAAATATTAAATGAACGATTCTTGTATATTTATTTATTTGTACAATGTTTGGATCTCGGAAATGATCCTAAAGATTCTGATGAAATATGGAATTAAAATAGAGTTATTCATATTAAGGTTTGTAGAGGCCTGCGGAATCTCTGCGAAAACGCTAATTTCAATTTATTTTTGCACGGAATGTAGCTTTGTAGTTCACATTTAATTTGAAGACATTGTAAGTAAGTGCTCTACGGAAAACACGCATACATAGAGACTTGAACATTCGGGCTGTTCGTAGCTAAAGTAGCAGGTGTTGTAATTATAGTTTAAAATGTTTCATCCATTCAAGTGTTTAAATAATAAAAAAGGCTCTTGTCGATAGAGCTATTTTACGCCTCAATAGAGCTGCCTACTCGAGCTAGATTTCTGTGATCTTGAGGAGTTTTTACATAATAAATTAATACTGTAGAATTTCATATAAATAGACATTAATAGTGACTATATTATTATTTTTTACTGTTTATCGACTTACTATGTTTATTAAAAAATGTCTTTGACTTTGACGCTTCACGGCGTTCTGTTTTCGTTATCAACTCCCTCTACGACCATGTGATGTGATGAATGGGTTACTCTATGTAAAATCTGGCACCTATATCCCCCCGTATCACCCACCTGGCTTGCGATGTGTCTAACGTGCGATGGCGCGGCAGAGCCGGCGGCGACCGGCGCCAACATCCCGGACGAGCGGCGCGCGCTCGCCTCGCTCCAGCAGAAAGCCATGGAGTCGTTCGTCAGGCGGAACAGCTATGGGGACATCTGTGAGTATCTAAGTTGATCTAACTCTCGAACGTTGATTGTACTCGTATCATATCCACCACGCTGGTCTATCATTATATCAGCCATAGGACGTCCATTTCTGGACATAACCTGTCCTATAGATTTCCATCAAAACCTGTGGGAAATGAATCTAGCGCATTCCCTGCAGTTTGTTTTATTTTTTCTGTTTCGAAAAGCCTGAAAAATGGAATCTGAACGGCACCAAGCCGTGGGACCAAACCTGATGACGTGAAGATCGTACCTTGATCAGTATATTTTATTATCATTATGTAACATCATATTCTTCAATATCATGACATAATATTATGTCAAGAGAATGCCCGATAGTATAAGGAATTGTGAAAAGAACTGTGTAGCCAACTACTGTACGAAGTCCTTTAGTAGCTTAAAAACTATATTTGTTGTTTCGTATCAAATCCTAGCCTTCTACGATATCTTCAGCCATACAGGTAACGTATGTCTACTATTTTTAATTGTCGCATGTACTTCAATGTGTCAGTATCACACGCTGTAACTAAAAACAAAATGTTTTAACAGTCTACTCCATAGGGTCTATGTTCCAATCTTAAAAAAATCAGTTCCCTCTTTCCTTTTTTTGCCGAACTCTGTCGCGATTTATGAAGTAATTTGAAGTTTAATTGCAAGTAAAAGTATAAAATATGCTTTAGGTGAAAGGAAAGACCCCCTGAACGCGCTTCAAGTGAAGAACGGCGGCTCCAAGCGAAACGCTTTGTTGAAATGGTGCCAACAGAAGACTTTGGGATACAACAACATCGACATCACTAACTTCAGGTAATATTTTTACGTGGTTCTTCTTTTACCACATTTCCTTGTTGAATTTTTAGATGCTGTTTTACATTGGCTCTAATTTTCGCACCTAAGTACCTACTTTTTTATGTGATAAAATAGCAAACTAGCTGACGGGCCTCCTCATAGTTTAAAAGGTCACCGTACTTATTTACTGATTGTCAACTTGCCGTACTTACTGATTTATTTTGACTAAAACGGAACTGCACGATAAGCAACTCCAAACAGTAGTGTGCAAGCAGTGTCGTGCGAAATTTCAGGGAAACAAAAAATGTGAGATCTATGGTTCTGAGCGACGATCGCAGTAGTGCTACACTAGGTTTTGTGCCGGATTTTTTCAAAATTCTGGGTGTCCGTTAACGTGGGGTTTACTGGGTCTTAATCTGGGATGGAAATCCGATGTGACTATTGCAAATCTTGGCTTTGATTTTATTGTAAAAAGAATTGAATATCATACTATTGTGTGGTTGTGCAGTTCATCGTGGAACGACGGATTGGCTCTATGCGCGCTCCTGCACTCGTACTTGGGCGAAGGTCGAGTGCCGTACGCGACGCTGACTCCGCACGACAAGCGCACCAACTTCTCCGTGGCCTTCGCCGCCGCCGAGTCCGTCGGCATACCCACCACACTGGTGAGTCACATTTTCTCAAGGAGGAACTTGCCGCGAACTTGGTTTACTGAGGATCTCATTCCAGTGTGATCACATTACGCGGACGGAATTTCAGCTCACCTACCTATAGTGTGACGAAATCTTTGTATTGGTATCTATGTGATGTTTCATCATTCGTAACAATAGCACTTTTCACAATTGACAAGTTTTCATATTTCACAAGTCTATGAAATTCCAAAACCATTTCGAGATATCGGGATGCTGATCATTATGCTTATTTTTCCAAAATTTTTAGTGCAGTAACTGCTAAGATATTAGATAAAAAGTCTCACCCAAGCCGTTTCGGGATTCATACTAAAAGTTCAGTTGCCTATGATAAAAAAAATACTAGCAATATAAAATGACAGTTAACACTGACACTGTTGACACATAAAATGTAATTTAAAAATAAAATGTCAGTGTCGTTTTCAAATTACTTATTTTGCTTTAGCCCGAGAGGTAAACGCAAAAAATGCAAATACTTGTCAAAAGCTGAATTATTGGTACATAGTTATCAAAATGGTGTACATAAATACCCTGGAGTCAGTCAGCTGGGTTCCCTAGCATTTGGTGGAAGAATCCGTTTGAATTTTAAAAGTATCTTGGAACTAGTACTACTTATTCTTCTTCTTTTAAGTGGTGCTAATTTAAAGCCTGTATGGCAGACCCTGTTACATATTTCAGGTGATTGGCAGTTGTTAAACTTGTTTTATATTTTTCATCCCATAGTATACCGCGGTACATAGTGGACTTTTTGCACTGACCTCCCGGCCTATTTGTTGTGAATTGTGACGGATTGATTGGCATTGACAGTGACAGTAACGCTAGCACCTATTTTTTTCTAATGTGGCTTCAGTAAAAAGGTTTATGAGTCCTAAGTTTTGCAGTTACGTCCTTTTAGAATAAGCTACTTTTCAAAATTTAATTTTACGGAAAATATAAGTCGTATTGGAAAAATAAAAAATACGTATATGTTATTTTGCAATATTCTTTCAGATAATAAATAAATATAACTATGTTAAAAATTTGAAATGTTGTCAATTGCAAAACTACGGAGCTATTGAAAATCATCATTTTTGCAGAATATTCAAGACATGATCCAGCAGGAGCGACCCGACTGGCAGCAGGTGATGGCCTACGTCACCAGCATATACAAACACTTCGAGACGTAGGCTCGTATGTATGTCCACATCATTGTAACTACAACCCTTGGGAATTAATAAGAGAAGAACGAAAATGAAGGTCGATTAATAAGAACACGAACCTTTTAATCACTTCAAGGTATTATAGGCTACGCCACACTTGACGGAAATTCCGTTACAGAAAGCTGGTTCACTTTATTCTGCACATCTTACAGTGATCACAGTATGCGGAATATCGGTTATCCGTTAGAACGGCAAATTGTATACATAAAGTTACTGACGGATTTTCCGCGACGGAATTTCCGCTTAGTGTGACAAAGGCCATAGACTTGTATGTACCTAATATCGTCATCATTGTATCTACAACCATAGCCTGAAAAAAAAGATGAAGAAAATAAAATCCTTTTATAGAAACGCGTAGACCTTCTTGAATGAAGACTTATTATAGTGACTACGCAATTAAAGGTATGAAAATCATAACTCATCGGGATTTTACATCGCTTGAACACCAAGGCGTAATGTGAAGTTTGCCAGAGAGATCGCTCTTAGTACTCAAATAGTATATCCCTGCATTAAACAAATTATAATTATGTATATTATGTATTTTACTGAAATTCAATTTGAAGAAAATTTCGAAAATATTTTCTTATAAGTAGGTATAAATTATTAAAATTGCTAATGAATTTGCTGAAACTCTCTTTACTAATGGCCAATTATTCTATTAACAGGCCAAATCATCCTACGGAATGGAATTGAAGACTAATTCTATTAGATAAAGTATTTATTTCCAGAAAATTTGCGTAAAACTACCTGAAAAAAACTTGGTTTATTTATTGAATGTCGAAAACTATTATTTTCAGTAGGTAATTTAATATTATATTAAAATGTGTAATGCAGTTAGGTGTCGCCAATGATATATTAAAAAAGTAAATACATAATTATATTATATATAAAGGATTCGTCACACGCGAGCCACATTATAAAATTATAATTCGCTTATGGCGTGGCGTAATATGATGTTATGGCGATTTTAAAAGTGCTACTAGAGAATTTTTTTTTCAAGCGATTTGAAACTCGAACCTTAAAATTATATTTGCCTTAAAAAAAACTAAAAATATGATGAAAATTCGACATTTCTGTGACATCATAATATGCACCACATCAGTGTGCCATCTAAGTAAAAGAAAGGTTGTAACATACATTCCTAAAAATATGGTAGCTTTTGTACGCGCTAGTGTGATATTTTTGGATTTTATACAGTCGTGTGTAGAACTTATACGCCAGTAATAAGCGTAATTTATATTTAATTATCTATAGGTATTCATTGCCTGATATATTTAATGGAATTTATTATAGACAGTACATAATCGGTTGAAATGAAAAAAGTGATTACCTATACACGAACTCCCACTGGTTTTTAGTACCTACATATTTTTGCATCAAATGATTTAATGTCAACAAGTATTTGTCTAGTAATTTTATTCAAATAGAACTACGAATAATTATTATTTAGAAAATGTAACTACGTCAAAACAAAACCAACAAAAGTTGAGCCCAAGCTTAAAAATTGTGTCACCACTAGGATTTTTATGCGCGCGAAACAATCCCTTATTTCGCTCTGAATTTAAACCAAGCACGAAACATGTCTATTGATAACATCGTAAGTTATATCTATTTGAAATCATACATTGTTTGGTTTCAAGTAGTGCCAATTATTTGTTATGAATTAGACTTCCTGAATATTATTAATTATTCGTAGGAATAGAGCGTCAATTTAAAAATCGGTGGGAACAGAAAAGTACGTAAAGATCTGCCTTGATTCGGCCTTAGATGCGGTGAGGATGTTGTAACCGTCTTTCCAATGTTGAAGACTGATATGTAGGTTTTAGGAGTTTGCAACAACGGGTGTAGTTTGTACCTTAGTGCTGGGCCAGAAGTAGTTTTAGTATTTGGATATTCTTAGCTGATGATTTAGTGATCTTATACATTTTTCACGTGGTCTCCGGTAGCATGCGCGAGTTGGAAATGGTATCAAGTATCTTACAAAATCTCCACGTATATCTAATGATGCTAGTATGTTGAAATGTCGTCTTTCTTCTTGAAACTTCTTATACTTACGTACCTACTTATTGTGTTGTATTTAGTATCTACTTTTTAAACTTAACCTTATCTTTGGATGCTACCGGATTTGATGTTATTATACTCTGCTAGTAGAAATGTATTACTAAAAATATTGATGAAGCCTTGCAAAATTAGCCTTTATAGAGCTACTTCGAATTCAGCTTAATGAACGTAAATATGTCTATCATTTTTGTTTTGCCACATTTTATTTTACATAAAATAATGTGTCATGGCCGCTATGATAAAACGCCATGAGTCAAAATACACCTAAGCCTAAAAATGGCTTTGCTCGTAAATTCGTTAATTTCTATAATATTCAACGCAAGTATTGCTTGCTAAGCAAAATATAATTCTCTAGGTATTAAAAAATAAGGTCTGAAAGAAATGTAGCGTGATAATAATATTATGTACCAACGCCTTCGCCACAATAAATGCTGGTCTGATTTTATATTGGCCTTAGATTAGTCGCAGCTAGCGAGTTGTCTGTAATATAAAAGTCCTAATTTGAGTAAAATAATCAAATTATAGTCTTTTAAAAGAAAGACGTGATAAAGTATCAGGAAAAAACAGAATTAAAATGGAAGTTTTGGTTAAAAAAAATATGTCAGTGACATTAAAATAGGTACAAAAATAGGATGTACTTGTACGTGTAAAATTATTGGAATTAGGGCAGTGTCACATAGCCATCATAACATACCCTGCCTTTTAGACCTGCGTTTTGTGTGGCGAAGTCTTTGGATTAGGCTTAAAATTGGAATTGAAATAAATATGAATTAAATCTATATTTCTGTAATACTATATATCTATAATAATCTCATGAAATTATTACTTATTCTGTATCCAATATTATACCAATGTAATAATTAACAATATAATGTGTAATTGAATGTACATCGTTGCATCTAGTCCTTGTCTATGCATCTAATAACTATTGTAACGCTTTCAATTTATTGAAATACCAAATACCCTCCAACCTGTATTTATGATCAAACAAACGTTTGAAAATATCATATTAAATATCTTAGTTCTCTTGGCTTATTACACCAAAGAAAATTCAAAATAGCGTTCTAACCAGATTAACATATTTATATAATTTTCATAATATGTGATGTTATTTTAATTTGGAATTGTAAAAAATATTTTATAGTGTCGCTTTTTAAAAGTGGGACATAATTTCTTTGGTATTTCATTGATTCAGTTTCAATATCTCTGGAAAGAAAACATTTTACAGCTTTATTGTAATGAGTGCGTTCCGGTTTCAAAAGTCACACAAAAAAAAAATAAGATCAATGTCTTAGCACAATATAATTATAATCCTTCCTGTAAAGGGATCGTCCCGTATTAAAAAAAAGACGATTGACCCGAGCTGATAAAATATGCTAGACCTTTGGGGTCATAACCGATACTAAAATTTTCCACCAATTAATTACGCAATCACATTTTGACGTATTTGAGTTGCGAATTTATCAGCATTGACTTCTGCCCTACAAATTAAACTACTTGATAAACTTCAAGAACTGGTTATTGCCTCAGGGTATTTTACGCAAAATATTTAGCCATTTGAAACGTCAAAATTATACTTTTTTTTCAATTTGGCTTCGATTTAATAACATCACGTTGGTGGTAAATTAAAATATTGAACACTTTGCGAAACTGTGGCTCACTTTCAGAAGTGGGATCAGAAACTTATTTTTTTAAAGTAACGTATGAATTATTATTTAGACGATACGAGTGTTGTTTTCTAACTTTGGTTGTTGAAGTTGCGTAGTTTAATTATGATTAGTTATTATATATTTTGAGATGTTTGTATTTTTGTAAATATAGCTTAAATAAAGTTCCTGATTTTATTAATAATACTTGTTTTTTATTTATAATAATTTTGGTTGGATATCGCAAATCATTAAGTTTTGAAGTGCCAATATGCCTACAGGCGTAAGCTAACTTGCACTATTTTATGCATTAAATAAAGTTTACACAGTACTAATAGCTTAAAAAATTTAATCAGATTAATACAAAAACAAAAAAATATTTACATTATAGTACAGACGTAATCACTAGCTATAAAATAGAATAGATATCTTTAACCAAGACCTTTACATTTTGTAGATAAATTTAATTATATCAAAAATATAACAAACTGTTATTACCATGACTCTTAATTTTGCGATAAGATAATGATATAATTATGAATGATTATGTTTACTAAGTACGTCATTCGTATAGGTTTGAATACAAAATATATATTAGAAAATTCACACTTCACACATAGGAATGGGCTTTGGTTTAACTTAAAGACTAATTAACAAATATCTAAATGTAGTGTAAAGTTCAGAAAACACATGCAATGCGAAATCATTTATTCTTAACAGGCCAGTCAATATTTTAAATAGTACCTACCTATCTCATTGAATATATTGTTTAACTCTTCTCTTTACATACGGGTATATATCTCAATGAGGTCACCAAATAGGTATTTCTTTGTTAAAATTCGATGATGCCTGGAAGGTATTTTTCGATGAGGCCTTCGTAGTAGGGCCACAGTTTCTCGATATCAGGGATAGCGGCGCTCTTCGTGTATAAATCGTATTGGCTGCAAGAAGATATTACTATCACTATTTTGTGTACTTTGTGTGGATGGACCTAATTCTATTTATGTAAGTAATTAAGAGGCAAACAGGCTGAGGGGCATCCTAATGGAAAAAGGTCGCCAGCGAGGATGTTTTTAGACAACTGCAATAACGGAGGCGGTAGCAAAACATTGTCTACATTCGGAATTGAGGGTCTTTTTTCTAGCGTACTAGAATAGATTATAGCGTAAACAACATTGTCAAAGTTGTACCACAACACATTAACAACTCGGTATTACTTTTGTCGATATTTGAATAGTTGGGTTTTATAGGTCATTTGGCACTTACTTGAACTTGTTAACAGCTTCGAGGATTTTTTCGTCTCCATCCTTCAAGAGATGCTTGTAGTCGCCGCCGGCGTGCCACGGGTAGAACGAGTGGTATCTACGAACACAAACAATAAAATAGATAAGTAAAGAAAGTGATGAAGATTGTTACGGTAACATAATGATGATTTGCAGCTTATTACCACTAACCTTAGGTTCTTCCATCTTCGTCAAATTCCCCTAGTTACCGGGAATCTAGCCATTTTTTTATTTTAAATACTATCCTGTAATCTCTATACTTAACTCTGGTGTGTA
The DNA here is from genome assembly GCA_949316475.1 of Hypomecis punctinalis. NCBI lineage: Eukaryota > Metazoa > Arthropoda > Insecta > Lepidoptera > Geometridae > Hypomecis > Hypomecis punctinalis. The sequence goes on from OX438795.1 coordinate 27,385,533, forward strand.
ACTAAGTGGGCGGGTTTATCTTCACGTGGCCACCCTCTGTCAATAACTTATATATTCCACCTACCGTCACCTCATCATGCCAAGTGTTTTACTAATTTAGTTAGAGAATACATTTTGGTTTTTGTATTGTACAACTAGTTTAAAACAAGGTGTTCAAATGTTGGCATTAGTCAGGTTGCATGATTTGGCTAAGCGGTTAAATCAATCGGCTTAGAAAATAACGTGTCATCAGGTGGTGATTCTGTATGAAAACAAGCGCATAACTCGCTCCAACGTGCTCTTTGCAGAGCCACAGACGCGCTCAGTTGTACTTTTATGCTACCCGCGGTTACGCATTCAAAGTCTAAATTACCTACTCGTACTGAACTCAACACTACTTAGCTACGATATGACATCAACGGTATGCTTGACGTACCTGATCATCCAGAGCCCTTCCTTAGGGAACTTTCCCTTGTTGTGCAACAGCACTCGGTACAGGTACTCGTCGTGACCCCACGACATCAGCAGGTTCTCTAGACCGCAGTTTGGCTCGTACATGCCGTAATCAGTGCTAGAAAATCACGCAAGATTAAGTAAGAAAAACACTACCCACGCGTAATTTTGGGTACAAAATTTGTAGGGAAAACCTTTAATAGAGTACAGACTGCTGATTATAGGTAGGCCTTTTGTTTATGCCATTTTTAATTTCATATATTCACATGTATTCTTACCGTAACGACTGATCTGCATATACTCATTAGGTAAAAATATTTAAAACATAGAATAAAGGTAGCAATAATAAATAATCACTACTACTATTGACAAAAGGAAACTGTGAAACATCGCATTTATCGGTAGGTAGGTTGGTACGAAATATGGCTAGCGCTGCTCTACCTTCACTCACTTTATCTTGAAACACTAATGACATATAGCTTCAAACGTCCTGTAATAGTGCAGGGACTACTTACTTATAGAGGGGATTTTCGATGTCAGGGTTGCCCACGAAGCTGGGGTCGCCGTAGACGATGGACTTGCCCGGCTTGCAGCCCACGGGGAACGTATCGCCTACCACGCACCATTGCGGCTCGTCGTAGAATGCCATCACCTAAAATTAATAAGTCAGTTTGTAGAGGCCGAATGGCTAGCCCTAGTGGTCGAGTTTTTAAGCCGCCTGAAGGCCTCTGACATGGCTAAACGGTTACCTAAAACAACCGGGTCATACAGTTTTATGTTACATTCGGGTCACGGTAGCGCTCAGCTGGAAATTGCACCCGCGGTCCCCCATCTGGAGACTGACCTGTCGAATGTTACCGCTGAAAATAGTTAGTACATGAAAGACGACTTCGTAGCCGAGGAACCTAGCGTTTTTGACAGCATAACTTTACTTCATCAACTGTATAAAACATAATTAGGAAAATGGTTCATCGTATTACTTTTCTACAGATAAAACGTAGAGTCATGTATATAACTTACTACAATATCTACGGAGTGACTGTGAATTTGTAAGAAATACTCGTATAACAACTATACAATGTGTTTGTCTACCGGTGTCGGAGCCTTAAGCGGTAACATATATGGCAAATTTTGAATGACTTTTCCTATGGGATCAACTCTGAAAACGCAAAAAAAACAGCTATTCCATACTTTTTGTCGAAAGTCTATAAAAAATCGTATGGAACCGCAGTTTTTTTTTACGTTTTCAGAGTTGGTCTCATAGTAAAAGTTGTTCAAAATTTGCCATATATGTCACCGCTTAAGGCTCCGACACCGGTAGACAAACACATTGTATACAAATGTTTTCGTCGCTATATTCAACTATTACTATATAACCAACTCCGAAATCGCGAAGAAAAAAACACTTGTTCCATATATTTCGTCGAGGTTCTTCGAACTGTTTTTGTAGAAAGTTCGTCATAATGACGAGCACAACAACATCCTAGTGTATTGTTATGAATTCGCCACCCCATATATCCCCATATATCTTTAATAATACATTGCTGATTGTTTCGCCTGTAAACTGAACGTGACTAGAGCTCGTATGAAATTTCCTTGGTCTAGAGTAATTGTTAACGTACCTTGCCCAAGTCATGGATGAGGCCGATGAGGTGGAACCAGTCATCATTAGGATGGTCCTGCCGGATGCGCTCGGCCGTCTGGAAGGCGTGCACGATGTTGGGCAGGTCCGTGTCGGGGTCCGATTCGTCGACTAAATCGTTCAGCTTGATCAGCGCGTCTTTGACAGTTGCTTTCAGGTGGTTGAACTTCAGCCACTTTTCCATTTTACCTAAGGAGGCGAATACTCATGATAAAATACTCTCTTTAGGAAATACTAGGAGTTTACTACACACGGCACACTAATCTAGCTAGGTATTTTAGATCGTCAGAAATATCTCACCTACCTACCCTCTCTCCCCTTTAGTCCTTTATTTAAAAAAACGTTTACAATTTTCGCGCTCTCGCGAGATTTTACACTATATAGTGGGCATATTGTGGGTACTTGGCTATTTACCATAGATGGTTTAGTATTGTAAAATTCTGAAAAGGAAGACTGGCTGGAAGGAATATTTGGACTTAGTAAGTTCGTATAGGCCGGTTATAAGAGTTTTTAAGCCGCTTGATATCCTCTGATATATCATCACATTTTTACTGACATGGTTAAAGTGCCAAAATAACCAGGACTATAATTGAATGTATCATCCGATGCAGGGCTAGCACGGCAGGTGGAATAAATTTCCCGGGGAGTGGAATAATAGTCTTTCCCGTTCTCATTTCTATCCACGTCTAGAGCATGGCTACCTAGGTGGAGTAGTTTTTTCCTCGGGAAAGAAGGTGGAATACCTTTCCCCGCCTGATTATTGCCATATAAAACGAATTGAAGAAAAGTGGCGTTACAACCGTCAAACTTCACATCAAACCATTGAGGAAGGAATCAGAATCCTTCCTCAATGCATCAAACCATCAAAATATTTGAAACAGTTCATTCAATAAATCTTTTTGTTGTCTGTATTTGATAGTTTTTGGTTTTAGTGTGGCCATTCATAGTAAAATCCTGCCATTTCGGCAGATTTGACAAGGATTTTTTTTATTGGTCACATTGTAATGTAAATCATATAGGTAAGTGATAATTAGGAATTTGCTAGATTGAATCGTAAAAAATGTCTCGCCTAATAATAATAGAATTGTGCAACTATTATGTGCCAATATTAATTGCGTTAATTAATGTATTTGTTTTCTGCTGCTTCTTTTCATATTTAAAAGTAATGTATAGGACCAATTGTATGTACTTCTTATTGATTGAACTATTGTAGATATTCAAACTTTAGGTTATTGATTGGCATTTCGATTTTTTAAAATAAGTATGAGTAGGTAGCCTACGAGCTCACAGTTTCGTAATAACTTGAAAATCACTAATTTACTTTAAAATGTATCGGCAATCCATCCCACGGATAATGAGACTAAGACAAATACTTCCATCAACTCCACACTTCCACATATTCATTGCCATGTCTTTTATTCATCCTAATTAAATGATGACATGGATTGATAGGAAACTCAAATGAATTACTAGCATCGCGTATATTCCTCTTGTACAGCTTTCTCTTATTGTTTTTCCATAATTTTGATCAAAACATGTAAAAGATACGCTTGAAACATTTTCGTTTTTACGGGGATAACTTAAACCCACGTCTAGTACGGTGGGATAACATTTCCCCTGACTTATGTCAAAAAGAGAAAAATAGTCCCCTATTTCTCGAAGCCATGCTATAGAGGTGGAGTAGCGAGACTAGTTTTCCCTAACAAATGTCAATTTTATCCCTTTCCCCGCTTTCCCCCTTTCTCTCCTTTAGCCATACTCTGAGAGGTGGAAAAGGAAAGTATTTCCACTGATAGGGGAAATAAACGGGGGAAAGAGCAATTTATCCACTCGCCGTGCTTGCCCTGCTCATAGAAATTCCACTCGCGGTCACCCATCCCAAGATTGACGGTGCCGAAGGTTGCTTAACTTAGGTTTATTATTAGCCTTTTATTCTGAGCGATTTTTGGTTAAAAGTGTTATCAGCTCAGCTCAGTGTGCCTTTTGTCATAGGCCTCCTCTAACTGTCTCCACTGTGGTCTATCTTCTGCGACTCTTGTCCAATATGGTCCCAAGGTTAGTCTGATTTCGTCGTCACATCTTCGGATTGAACGTCCTTGCCTTCGAGTGCCATCTCTTGGGTACCATAGTGTGACTAGTTTGCACCATTTATTTGCTTTGCAACGCAACATGTGTACTGTCCAGCCCCATTTCAGATGATCTATACGGGCAAGAATATCAGCGACTTTGGTTTTTTGTCTTATGGTTGTGTTTGGAATTTTGTCTTTTAATTTTATTCCCAGCATGCTCTTTTCCATTGCTCGTTGGCTAGTTTTTGCCTGTGATTTTCAGTAAGAGACCGCAACCGTATAGATAATAAACCGAAGGATACATGTGTTAAAAGTTTTTCTTTTAATATTTACACCCAATTCCTTACTCTTCATAATTTCTTTAAGAGACCAAAACTTTTTTCCACCCATAAGCTATTCTTTTGTCTATATATTCTTTGGTATCAGTGGGAGCAATTATTTGCCCTAAATAAACATACTCGTTCACGAAACGTGAGCGAGTAACTTAGGTTAGGTGCTACTAATAATTCAGGTGGGTGCTGGTGTATAAAGCTTCCTTTACCTTTGACAAAGTCGACAGTGGTGTTGCGGTGCATTTCATAGTAGGTCCTCTGGACGCGAAGCTTGATGGGGTCGGTCTCGTCAACGCTGTAGTCGCGGAAGGCGTCGATGGGCTTGTCGTCGTACTTGGCCTCCGGGCGCAGGAGCAGCGACGGGTCCACCATGGACACGGGGGATTCCTGGGGACACCATAGTAGCGTAGAGATATGCATACAGCGCCATAGTAGGATGGAACTATAAGTATGAGAGTAGCGTAGAGGATATAGGTAGGAGCAGGGTTATCTGCTTGCCCTGTACTAAGATGAAAGGGCGTGCTTAAGACCATCATTATGAACAACATGCTGATCGGAAAGTATTATTAAAAACTAGAAGACGGGAGGGTAGTATGGATCGATGTGAACTCTAGTAACAATTTAGAGAAAAGATAACACTTGAATCATTAGCTTGTCTTATTCCTTTCAATATCAGCAGCGAGAACTGCTAAGTATAGTGCGTGCCACCAAAGATGAGACTTGACGAGCGTCAGTGGTGGGGGATCTTGCGCAGGTGCAGTCGTGTACAAACTAACTATCCAGAATTTGTATATCTATTAAACGTTTTTTAAACGTTTGTATGTCTTTATCCAGAATTTGTATATATATTACAAACCAAAGTGGTTTCTCAAGTTTTATCTTTGGTGGCACGTACTATAAGCTATACAATTTTATAGAATTTAAACTATATCCACTGCAATCACGTAAGGCTTTGCATAAAACACGAATAACATCAGTGATTTTTTTTTTCTAATGGCCAAAATAGAAAATCCCTCCTGTATGAGGTATTTAAAATATTAAATCACAGCAATCCAATTGACCATGGAGAAAACAAAACACTCGCATCTTTTTCTTAAACCATGTTGTCCCACTGTTGGGCTGGACAAAGGTCTACACTAGCATTATTTAAAAAAATCATTTAAAACACTTAAAAATCCCGAATACAAAATGTATCACTCACTGGTTTAACTTTCATTTTGGACGTCAGGCGTTTGTCTCCGGGTACAGAACGACTGCCGAACCGCGCTGGGTTGCTGATTTTAAATCCTCGCGGTACGCCGATACCCTTTGACCCCCATGGACTGTCATATCAACCCATGGCTACCGTTGAAGGTTATCTATCCCATGGCGAATATTATCACTTATCAGTGCTTCTGTAGCAAACAACATTATGGCCATGGTTTCTCGGTGGTCTGATTAACTCGCCACGGGTCGTGGATGTGATGATAATGTTGAGCTGATGCTATTAAAAGAAAATAATTTAGAAGCTATAGCGTAGTGCGTGGGCCATAATGACATTTTGTGCGATTGAAACTTACTGGGACTTGGGGAAAATAGAAGACCCAGAGGGAATGTAAGATGATAACGTCTTCAAAGTAAAGGTGCTGCACCTTAGATAGTTTCTCTATTTAACATCAATCAATCAAGAGTTTTCATTGACATAAAATAAAGGTATTGTGCCTACCTACATAAAAAGTAATAAAGCCACTGGTTCCCGAACTTGCTGACTTGCTTACTACGGGAACCAGAGCCATCTCTTATTTACGATAGAAATTTTATCAGACAGGATGTAGCCAAACGCAGGCCTATCTTATATCTTTATAAGAAGTAGGTATTTGATTTATATGCTCTTATTTGTATGAAGTGCAAACAGATAGTTTCAAAACCGAAATAATTGCATCGTATCGTTTTATTCGTTCATCATTGGTTTGGAGATTGATGATAGATATACGTACCTAGTACTTATAATTTTTCTCTTTTGTGTCGTTGGTTAAATTGAAAATTCATGCAACATGTTTCTCCGATAGATTTCGATATTATGCGCAGTTCGAAACAAATAGTCGTTATCATAATAGTGATAATGTGATTATATTCGCCATAGTATTGCGATAACCTGCGACCCCACTGACGATGTACTCGTAGATAAGGACTCGTACCTACTAGGGATACATAACGGGCTAATTAATTGCAGCGGAAAATAAACCCATGATTGTTTTCTATTATAGATAAAAAAAAAACATTTTCAATTGTTCTGGTAAAAGAGTTCCTAGTAAATGCCATTTCGATTAAATTATGATTTGGTTTTACAAACGCGTCTTTTGGCTACTGGCCTTAATCTTAATTATATTGCGCACTTAGGAGACCCCGTACGAGCGTAGCGAATAATCGTGCTGTAAGATTTTTGGAGGCGTTTCTATATTGCTGCTAGTAGATTATGACAGGCTTTATTAAATATTAAAAATTTAGTTTTAGAATAGTTCATTTCAGGAATAAACCTTCAAAGTACGTAGTGCCAAAGAATATTGTTTGTAATTTCTCTGAAACTGTACCTACCTACCTTCGAGTACCAGTACCAGTGGTAACCAAAAGCCTTAATAATTATACTTAGGTAAAGCAAATTAATAAAACAACATTTTTTAGTTATTATTCAATGTCCAATTCTTAACATTTTTTTCCAAAATTGGATGCAGTATTCTCGTTTACATTTAGAAAAATGTATTAAATTGTTCCCGACCATAAAATAGTATAGAAAACTTATTATTAGTCAACTCCTAATTAAGTAATTAATTATGCGTAATAATTAAATCTGACAAATATATAATTTATTATATACCCATGGCATACAGGGTGTTCTTTACAAAGCGCAGGGGCTATCCTTACTTTCCCTAGATTTTTGGCATGGACATTTAGTTTGAAAGACGTAACGTGACATGGCTACTTTTATATAGATGGAAATGCACAAAAATCGAAATATCACGCGGGCGAAGCCGCGGGCAAATTCTGGTATAATATATATATATACCTACTCATCGTTACAATCAACTTTTTGTGTGGGACCAACTATGAAATCGTGAAAAAAAAAGGTTATTCCATACATACTCTTGACACGATGCATGGAGCAGCTTTTTTCACGATTTCGCTCGCAGTTGGTTCCATAATAAAAGTTGTTCAAAATTATGAGCATTTACACCTTTGAACCCTGCACTTTCTGAAACAACACCTTGTCTATGGAACTGTAACCATGACTAGTTGTATATTGTAGTATAGTTTATCTCTATGACTATAATATACAAATAAATTGATTATTAATTTTTTATAGTCGCTCATCAAAACGATTTTGCAAAATATAATAATTAGCTACAAATATATATTTTTTCATGTCACACAGTCTTGATGGTTTCGGTCGAACTTATTTAAGTCAAAGTTCTTTAAAAATAAGTTTGAAATTTAGCTAAATAAACTACTATTTGCACAACTTGCTGAAAACTAAATCAATCTTGACTGAGATCTTATTATATTAACACTTGTTATCTTCAAAACATATGTATAATTGATTTAGTTTAATAGCTCTTAAAATCAGAAACAGGAAAGGTTAGAACTCGATGACACCGGGGATGTACTTGTCAATGAGGCCTTCGTAGTAGGGCCACAGTTTCTCGATGTCGGGGATGCCGGCACTCTTCGTGTACAGGTCGTATTGACTGTAAAAGATAACCAAATTGAACTACCATAGCTTGTGACAGTGAGAGTATAGGTAGTATTAATATTCAGAAAGGGTGTACTAAGCCGAAAGTGGTGATACAGGTCATCATTATGAACAACTTTTACTATTGGACCAACCTCAAAGCACGAAAAAAATTTGCTGTTCCATACATTTTGTCGAGGATCAATGAATGTTTTATGGAACAGCTGATTATTCTTTTGCGTTTTTGTAGGTGCTCCCTGACTTTGGGTTTTCCCATAGTAAATGTTATTCATAATTAATATGAGTACCTTAGAAGTACCTTTGAAAGTTCGTGCACTTGGCAAAGCAACACCGGTTGGCATTGGCAGCATTGGTTATTATACTGACAATCTGTTTTTGTTTATTTGAGGGTACACACAGGTCAATCTACTTGACTTCTACCAATATATGCCAACATATACCAAAGACAAAGTAGAGAAACTACTGTGCACAGAATAAGAGTCACTTAAAGGGCAAAAGAGGCCTATGTTGGCTATATGTTAACTCTGAGTGAAAGACAAAGAGTCTTTCACTCAGAGTTAACATATAACTAACAGAGTCTGAAATACGGAAATACGAAGAAGATCACAGAATAGTTGTTGGAAACCGTGTTACACGACCGGGAACTGCTTTGTTTCAGTTGTAGGTGTACTTACTTGAACTTGTTAACAGCATCAAGAATCTTTTCGTCTCCCTCTTTCATGAGATGTCTGTAGTCGCCACCAGCGTGCCACGGGTAGAACGAATGGTATCTGCAGACAATAATAGATATTAGTATAATTCTAGATCTTGTAGACTCTAGATGTTTCAACTTATTTTTACCCGACTGACAGGAAGGGTATTGCCAAATGTCATGTGATGTTGGTTGTAAAATGTCATTTATTTTGGTGCCGTAAGTTTTAAGAAAAATAAAAAGAAAACTTTAAGCAACGCTACACGTAATAATAGAACTAAACTCAATAATAAAATTTATTCCGTCTTAGCACAAAAGTTTTACGCACGCTTTAGACAAAATTTAACAGTAAGGCTTTGTAAGAGCGCCTTCTAAAAATCTACCAAGTTTTTGACTAAAATATATAATGATTGTAAAATAACCTCTAATCCACGTCATTACCCTACCTGATCATCCAGAGTCCTTCCTTGGGGAACTTGGCCTTGTTGTGTATGAGCAGGTGGTAGAGGTACTCGTCGTGTCCCCACGACATCAGGACATTCTCCAGGCCGCAGTTCGGCTCGTACATTCCATACTCAGTACTGGAAGAAAATAAAAAATATGGTAAGTAATGTAGAAAAGTGAAAGACCCTTGGAAACGTTTGTCGCAACTACTACAAACGTCAACACACTGCAATCGAAAACGCAGTCACTGACTACTTTTGAGTGCGGTGCATAGCATTCTGAAAAAGGTAACCTGATGTAGACCTACCAAGAGCTTAGGTGCAAACTACTTTAAGCCGATATTTTTGTTTTTCAAAGTTTCTGTACAGTACCTAAAACGTACAGTTGTACCAAGATTGATTCATTGATGAAAGTCCTGTGATGTTTTAATTCAAGTTGTCTCTACCCAACAAGCTGGTGGAGTTTCCACGGTCTTACTCACTTGTAACGCGGATTGTTGATATCAGGATTGCCCTTGAAGCTATCGTCTCCAAAGGCGATGGACTTGGCTGGCTTGCAGCCCACCACGAACGTGTCACCCACCACGCACCATTGCGGCTCGTTGTAGAACGCCATCACCTGCAATTAATGACATTTTGTGTAAGTTACCTTAGTCCAGTGATTAGCGACAGTCTCCTGGGCCTATGAGGCGTTGGTTTCCTACCTAAAGCAAGTAAAGGTGATGAACATAGGTGCTTGCTCTGTCTGGATGAAATTATTTATATAAGTATGTATTTAAAAATATGTCATATGTACTTATGTAGTACCTAAAGACCCAAGACCAAGACCCACTTTGGGGTCACAGCGCCAACGCAGTAGTAGTAGTACTTACTAGTAGTACTTGTGTAGTAACTGTGGTAGTAAGTATATCAGTCTGGCAGCCATATCACAAGCTCTAGCTGCATAGTTTGAGGTCAGAGCTCGTATGCAAGATGTCCCCTGATATTTATATACTTATTTATTGTTATCTATCCAAACTAGCTTTTATACAGACAAATACTACATAACTTGTACAGTACAGTGAAAACAGCACAGAAGGTTTTAATTTTTAATTAAATGTTGACCGCGTTGAAAAATTTGATTAATTCTGATTGATGGTCCTGAATATTTTACAACATTTTCAACTTGATATCTCTAAGAGTTTTTGCGAAAAAGGGTCTTGACATATTAAGAAACTAGAGTAGGTAAATGTGCCTGAATTTATTTACCTTGGAATCCATTGGAAGCCGTGGTGGTCTTGTGGTAGTAACACCTGCCTTACATTCGTGAGATCGTGGGTTCAAATCGCGGTCCCGTACCAATGAGTTCTTTGAAATTTATGTACGGATTTTCAAACCACAGGCTTTTCGGTGCAGGAAAACATCGTGAGGAAACTTGCAAATGTCCGTAGAAGTAATTCGATGGCGTATGTGAATCCACTAACCCACACTGAGCCAGCCTGTTGGATATGGCCCAATAACCCTTCTTGGGTAGGCCTACGTCCTGCAGTGGATTATTAAAATAGGCTGGTACAGTACAGTACCTTGCCCATATCGTGTATGAGTCCGATGAGATGGAACCACTCCTCATCAGGATAGTCTTCGCGGATCCTCTCGGCTGTCTGGAAGGCGTGCACGATGTTGGGCAGATCGGTGTCAGGGTCTGATTCGTCCACCAACTCGTTCAGCTTGATCAGCGCCTCCTTGATCGTAGCCTTGAAGTGGTTGAACTTCAGCCACTTCTCTCGCTTTTCTGTGTAGTTATTGTTATGTTTTCATTTGTTCCAAATGGGTGCTTACATATTACCTTTACCAACTTTCATAAAGAATTTAAAACAGAGTACCTAGATACTCGTACCTACAGCGACAAATGTAAGAGGAACAAAATAACTGTGGGCGAACTGTGTCCAAATACTATGGTTGTTAGCGTTCATTTCTAATTTTAAATTATTTACCCTTTCAATCGTCCTCCAAAATGGAGAGGAGGTTCTTCTGAATTTGTCTAAATTAATGTAGCAACGACCCCAAAAAAAAATTACTTTAATAGACTTTAATCATTTTCAGGAAATGAAAAATTTAATTACGAACATCTATTTGGCTACTTTTGATAAATTATGTAGTTTGGTGCGGGAGGAATTAAGGCCTATTGAACAAAGTCGGTTGTTACATTATAACCAAAAATAATTACTTATACATATTATTGTTAGTTTACGGGACTTATCGCTCAATAAAATATGAAATGAATAAAAACCTCCTTCGTCCTCGGTTCGTCGTCACTACCATTAACAGTTCCATGATGGAACTATTTTTCCCGACGTTTCGACCGAGTCGCATTCAGTTGCCAATTGCGAACCGATATTAAAAAAACTATATTTTTTCGAAAGGTACTCTCGAGTATAGAAGTATAGTAAAGGGTATACTCGAGTCTTGGGTAGGCTCTCGAGGTCCGAAAGGGGTCCTTTAAATTTAATCGAAATCGGCTGGACCGTTTTTGGTAGGAAAATAAACAATAATGTACATGGATATCATGCACATTGATTCGTGCAAATTATTCGAATTCGGTACCCAGTGGAAGTCGGTGGTGCCCTTTTTTGCGAAATCTATATGGCATAAGTAATATGCTTAATGTGTAGGTAATACTTAAATAGCTGTATTTACGTTTGACGAAATCTACGGTGGTTTTGCTGTGCATGTCGTAGTAAGTCCTGCGCACGCGCAGCCGGATGGGGTCGCTGTCGTCGATGGTGAAGTCCCGGAAGGCGGCGACGGGCTTGCCGTTGAATGCCTCTTCATGTCGCAGCAGCTGGGACGGGTCGATCATCGATATTGGACCCTTATGGAAGAAAGTTGAAATAAATGAGTCCGTACCAAGTATTGAAACAATTAAATGTACTTATAAAATTAAAATTAGCCTAAAATTTTTGACCAAGTGACACAGCAAATACAGGCGAAGACAGCTTGCCTTGAAAAATATTTAAACACGCTTTAAGCACTGTTTAACCGTCCCATTTTTACTGTTAAACATGTCTGAAGCGTGTGTAAAACTTTAGTGGTAAGACGGCTAATGTTTGTAGTAAAATTTAAATAATAATATTTTTTTAATAAATATATAAATACATATTACCCTGGGGGAATAGTTGAAGGAAAACGGTAAAAAAAGTATTAAAAGACCCTATTTCTACCTATAGGTTTTGATGCGCTTGTGAAGTTGTGACGGTCAAACTATGCTGTTTTCTACGACATAACATCCGTTTATACCGTAAAAAACTACCATGAATAGTTTTTTACAGGGATTTTAGATCTACGTTTAGAATTTTAATTTCATTGCGATAACTCTATACGTTCTTGAGATAACAGGTCTTGGCAGACGGACGGACACCGGTACGGGATCGAAAAAAATATTTGTTCCTTCACTATTATTAAATTATTACTTGTTATTGCATGATTTATTGAATAAACATCTTATAATACTTAAAATCTTATTAAAAAAACCTAATCATTTGCCATTCTCTAATTACATTTTTGCAATGTCTTGTTTTGAGATGAATTATTTTAAAATGGTTCGAGAGAATGGTTACACACGGTTTTTGATTCAATATTTTTTTTTTTTTCAATTGTAAAGCTTCATAATGTTCTAACTATCCGTCAAAAATTCTTGGAAAAAAATTGCTCTAGGTACTTACTTCAGACGGCATATTGAAAATTTTATTCTAAATCTTCGGACAATACCTTCACCACAAAATTCAGTTCACGGTGTCTTGAAAACTACTACACAACTGCTTCGGGTGGCTATTTATATATGTCAATATTTATATTAGTTCAATCGAAGCGATAACTTTAGGGACCCCAGAAGATAAAGATTATAATTATTCCTTGATCGATCGCAACTATAGCGATTACCCCCGACGATGCTGGGATTACTTATAATATTATTTGGAGTTGGTATTTAGAGCTCTGGTAATAGAAAAAAATAGATTTTTGAACTTGACCATACTGACAGAGGTAGAAATAAAATCAACGTGCACAAAGGTGACGTCCACAAGTGGTATATTATTCAGAAAAAAATCGAACCAAGATGGTATACACATCATTTGAAAGCTTGTTTTATAGACTTCCCAAAAATATTTAATTTAGATTTATTCACCCCTCCAATTTTTTTTAAATGCGAAATATAAATTGTATGAAAAATAACAATACAGCTTATTATTTTCACTAGTTTAGCAATAATAAAGTGCTCTCATCGTTATTTTACTTGCATTCGTAGCTGATTCTTCCACATTCATATCTTAATTTGCTAAAATTAAAAATTATAACCTACCAGTGTGACCAGTTAGTAGGTACAATGTGACAAAAAATCACTTAAAAAGTGTGTCTAATGGGTAAAAATGCTTTTATTTAACTATTTGGTGGTTACTTAATCAGGGTTGATAGAGATAAACTGCCTATTGAGCCAAATATATTTATTTATCCTAATAAATTCAAAATTAATTTAAAAAAAATCGGAGGGCTCTTTTTTGTTTTTAACAGTTGTAATAGACCCAGAAAAATATGAACTTTCTCGAAATGTAACGAGTGTTGTGGTTAGAATTTTTGATTATTATTATACCAGCCTCCATACATTTTGTGGACATGTCCTTTTATTGGTCTGTTAAATGATCTCTAAAGCGTGTTTTGATTTTTGAGGTAAGACACGCACGAGAACCCACCGCAGGATCCTCCTACCAGGTCACTTTTCGTAAGGCAACCCTGTTTAAATATATTCTCCTATTCATATGTCAAAAATTGGTTTGAACCGTGTACGCTATGAGCGGGATGATCTTGCGGTGGGATCTCGGTCTATATTCTATAGTTATTGCAAGTATTGTATGACAATATGTTTGTTATAAACAAAACTGTTGATCACTTTGATGCAATTCGAGGGTGCTGTTTTGCAAAGTGCGACACTTCCAGAAGTGTAAATTATGGACAATTTTTACAAACAGTTCATTGACTCTCGACAAAGTGTATGGAGAACATGATTTTTACCGATTTCGCAGTTGGTCCCATAATAAAAGTTGTTCATAATGATGAGCGCCAGGGCCTGCCTGTCAATCAGGCTTTTTATAAATTCAAACAGGTAGGTACCCCCGCAGAAGAGAGAAAAGGTCTGCTGTTCTGTTGGTGTCCCGCCAAACGCTCAGGATTCCAGCTGACTGACTATTGTTGAACACCACCATGATAACGTCATACCAAAATCTCAGCTTTTACAAAATACTTGCATTTTTTGCGCTTATACCTAGTTATGGAATCCCCCGGGCTAATATACCTAGTTATGGAATCGCAGATAGCTATTTGTAAATAATCAATTATGTAAAAGTGGGTTTTCTGTCAGTAGTACCTACCATTGATTAGTTCCATATTGATGGTACTACTCACGTATCTATACTTCGCTGTATTATAGAATACAACTAGGTAGGTAGGTATGTCAATTTGGGGGAGAGCTTAGAGAAAAACAACCAATTTTATTCATTACTATATTAAGTAAGTTTAAGGATAACAGGTTTAACTTTGGTTACTGCCATAATACTTAGATAAATATTTAGTTACAACATTACTACATTTTTCTTCGATCTTGTATTGGTAAGAACAATTTTGTAATTTTATCTAAACAACGAATAGAAGTACATATCGTACTTAAATGAATTAATTATGTTTTTTACATTAATTTTTACACATTTAATATTAAATATTCTTAAATAATACGTATAATACTATTTAACCAAAATAATTTGTGTATTTATAAAATAAATATTGACGTTATTTACACAAATAGTAAATACACTACAACAAATAATAATCCTTAGGACTATAATATATAATATTTACTGTTATAACTGGTCCAAAAGTATTGTTTGACAAAAGCTCTAAATATAAATACTATATATGTAAATATCATTAAATGTAATATAGGTGGGTACTGATGAAAAGTGTATAGTTGTCACCATTCGCATACGCCAGGGATGTATTTTTCGATGAGGCCCTCGTAGTAGGGCCACAGGGCCTCAATGTCAGGCACCGCAGCGCTCTTCGTGTACAGGTCGTATTTGCTGAGAAAAAGCATATACAGATTCATTGACAAACCATTTTGATAGCTACGTATAATAGCTCGCGTATGATCAATAACACACTGAAGCGGCCTAATGAGTGGCCCCTAACAGGAAGCGTTGTCACCCGATCCGGGTTTTTTTCCTTGAGCCATATTTCAAATCTATTGTAATAAACTATACCACAATATATATATGGTCTATTGCCGCGTTGTTGTGCTCTATCCCTCTTGCATATGAATATTTTTACGCAAAATATAATATTGTATGCCTCCCTCTGCAGGGTATAAGCATCCGCCCTCTGTAACCAACTATCCCTCTTCTGCACCCTTAAACAAATCCAAAATCATGGCAAATAAACAAATTGTTTTTCCACCAATTTATGCCTTTGCAGAGGAAACCAAAGTATAAGAATAGACAACTGACATTGAAAGTGGATAAAATGGTTTAATATCTTTGCTATATTAGGAGAGCAGCACCTGTTCCAGTCTGGTCCTTGTTGCCGCAAAACTATAGAAGTTATATTGGTCTTCCGGGACTGTACTTTCCGTGACGAGGCTAAGTACAATAAATGACCACATCGTGGACTGAAGTCTAAAATAAACTTACTTGAACTCCAGCACCCACTTCAGGATCTCTTCATCCTTCTCGTTGGTGAGGTGTCGGTAGTCCCCGCCCGCGTGCCACGGGTAGAACGAGTGGTATCTGGAATTTCCAGATGCATTTATTTAAGTACATATATATCTGTAACGTGGTCTCTCACTATGGGCCTTATCAGTAAGCTCCAAGTGGTCCAACGAGCTATGGGCTATACTGGGAGTCTCTCTGTGAGATCCATCGACTTGGCATTTTTTCTGTTTGTGAGATCGAATCAGAAATGCGTAATTCCGGAGAAGTTACCTACATAGCTCAGCGGATGGGCAAGTTGAAATGGCAGTAGGTAGATCATATTGCACGGAGGATTGATTGCCGATAGGGTCGCAATGTTCTCAAGTGGAAACCACATACCAAGCGTAGGATATCGACCCACAAGGTGGACGGAAGAGTACATCAAGATCGCAGAATCAAGAATTAAATATGCTAGAAAGACAAGAATATTATTATTTTCAATAATCTGATAATAGATTGCATTGTCAATGTTACCCACTGCGCACTGTAGGTATTGGAGCGCGTTAACTATACTATTGAACCAAAGTTAATGAATTGTTATGGTGTCAGAGTTATCTACTCATTACTAAATAAAAACAAACATGTAGGTAAATTGATTCATGATACGAAGAGATAATATAGGTGTTTGCTTGATTTAGTAAAAAAAATACGCGAAAACGAATAGCGATGAGAAGACGAGCCTATGATTTCCATAATGTTGGCACAGCGAAGGTTTTTCAGCAAATTTAGCGTTGAGTCTATTTTGGCTGTCGCTTCATCGACAAGACCTGCGCTCTTATGCTCTATTCGAAACGAATTAATATATTGGCTATACCTGATCATGTAGAGCGCCTTCTCGGGCAGCTTGGCCTTGTTGTGCTTGAGGAACTGGTAGAGGTACTCGTCGTGGCTCCACGACAGCAGCAGGCTGTCCAGCCCGCAGTGCGGCGAGTACATGCCGTATTTGGTGCTAAACACATTTTAAATAGGTATGATTATTTTCTTAGAAATTATGCCCCCTAGAAGAAATGAAAAACGCGAGGAGCAACAAGACTTAATTTTTTGTCACCATATTTGGTTTCAAAACTGGTTGTTGGTTAATACTAAGTAACAATAAACGTTTATCATTTTATAATAATGACGAGTAAACTTTGCAAGCTTATACCACAGAAGAAGAGTGATTTCTGTTTTGTGAGCTACAGGATTAGGAAAATCATCTTGAAATAGTCAGTCAACCCGTGACCACGGCCGATGCAACTCGGTCGAAACGTCGGGATGATGAGGTATTTATTTATCTCGTAATTTTAGTGCGCGATGTATATAATAATAATGTGTTTAAATCGCGAAAGTTTAAAAACAATACCTTAAAATAGATTCTACAACGTTCCCTGACTGATCGCCGACAAGATCTATGGAATAATCTCCAAGATAATGATACTTTGACTCTGTCGTCTACAGGATATTTTCTCTCTGATAAATCGAATCATCTATGATTTTCTATTACAAAACTCTTCACATACATTACTACTTCACGTACATTTCTTTCCTACTTCCTACTACTTTCCTCCTCCAGCGACTACCCTCTTACGTCATAAAATAACGGAGCGTGGCTCTAGGCCGCTAGCGTAATTGCTCCAGTGGCTTGGGATGGTAGATGAGATTCTTTTCTCTAATAAAATGATATAATAAAAAAAATACACCAACTTGTATTTGGGGTTGTAAGTATCGGGATTGTCCTTGAAGCTGTCGTGTCCGTAGACGATGGAGTCGGCCCACTTACACCCCACCACGAAGGTGTCGCCCACCACGCAATACTGCGGCTCGTCGTAGAACGCCATCACCTAGCGACAAAACATGCTACACCGACTGTAGGTACCACTAAGTAGTCCACCACTGCACATACTATAGGTTAATCCATACAAAACAGACTTAACTGTCTTATTATATATCTACAATTCTGCAGTGTATAGATACTAAAGATAGAGTGTTTCTTTAGCTAGACGACTTAAATTTAAGTTTCAGATCCTTGTATTACTAGAAAGGGGAAGGTAGTAGGTAACCGTTTAGCCATGTCAGAGGCCATCAGGCGGCCTAACAACTCTGACACCAGGGCTAGCCACCCGGCCTATACGAACTTACTTACTTAGTAGGTAATAGAACAGGAGGTGGTAGGGGAGGCCTAGGTCCAGCAATAGACATCCTACGGCTCACTGATGTATGGATGATGATGATGTACGAATTTAAAATCGCGGATCGAACGACACGAGTGTCACAGGACCGTGACTTATACTTTTCAAGAGCAGAGTGCATCAATCCTCGCAATTCCATCAACAAAAAATTATATTAGCTATCATCTTCGACTACAAGACTGGCACAAACAGACCATCAGAACGATTGTTCGTTTTTTTAGGGTACAAACCGAAGTTTTAGGTCACCCATACTTGTGAAATTATGCGCAATTCCCATAGACGTGTAAAATAAAAGGAGTGGGTACAAAAAACGATCACAAAACGAAGTGACTCTAAATTGCTTAATTAGTATTTTTTTTATTTTCAATCATTCCAAATCATTTGACTAAATGAACTAAATCTTTGGAAATAGGCCGAATTATACAAGTTGGCGGATGAGAAGTTGGCTACAAGTTTTGCGAAAGCAAATCAACGCGCAGCTTTATGTAAGGTTCAGTCAGGCTTCGGCTTATACCAATTCTGATATCCCTAAAAACATCAGGTATTCCTTACAAAACATAAGTTAATTTTGTTTCGTTTGATTTAATGTATGGAACAGCTGATGTTTTTCGCAATTTCAGAGTCTTCATGCTATAAGGAACATTTTCGTAGTCCAGAAAAACACTCAGTTTAAGTACGAGACAAGGACTTATGTATAAGTTTATACAACATGTGGCTGACATGTATAACTCTATGAAAATTGCACAACAATGGGAAATTCAAGTAAGTTTCATATCGCAAACACGTTTTTATTTTTTAACTACAACAATTTTATTATTGTTTATTTACAAAGCTGTAAACATTTAACCATAAACAGTATATTTACGCTTTCGTCTTCAGTGTTTTCTACACTGATAGTAAGTATCTGTCTCTGGAGTGACATTTTGTACTAGCATAATTTATTTATTAATATCATAATATTATTGATAACATATTCCTGTGGCCATTTGATTTAGAATTTTCTTTTCAGACGTTACTCATTTAACTCACTACGGTTTATTTTTCATATGATTTACGGAGTTCGGAGATAGATTAATAATAGGAATGTAGGTAGGTACTTACCTACAATACGTGTAATCCTCAAAAGATGGCAAAATGGCAAAGTGAAAGTAAATTAGATGTCAGAGTGATAGCAAAGTGCAGCAGCAATCAATAAGAAACACGTTTTAGTAGATTGAAATTTAATAAGCAAGAAAGTCTGATATTGCTCTACTTCTTGTTCATTTTTGTCTATACTTATACCTACGTAGGTATCCCAGGTAGCAAAGTGACGTCAGTGACGCATAAACGACGTCACTCTTAGGTCATAATAGGGTCGGTCGTTAATGCGTCGTCGATGACGTCTTAATGTACGTCAATTAAAAGTCATTATTTCGACGTCTCATATTCACCATAAAATTGACGTTTTATTGACGTCCATTTAGGGTCAATATCAGGACGTACTATATTCGCCACAAAGTAGATGTTTTACTGACGTCCATGTAGGGTCAATATCAGGACGTACCATATTCGCCACAAAGTGTACGTTTTACTGACGTCCATCTAGGGTCAATATCAGGACGTACCATATTCGTCACAAAGTGGACGTTTTACTGACGTCAATTTAGAGTCAAAGTCAGGACGTACCATATTCACCACAAAGTGGACGATTTACTGACGTCTATTCAGGGTCATTATTAGGACGTATCATATTCGTCTCTGGTGGACGTTTTACTGACGTCCATTTAGGGTCAATATCAGGACGTACTATATTCGCCACAAAGTAGACGTTTTACTGACGTCCATTTAGGGTCAATATCAGAACGTACCATATTCGCCACAAAGTGTACGTTTTACTGACGTCCATCTAGGGTCAATATCAGGACGTACCATATTCGTCACAAAGTGGACGTTTTACTGACGTCAATTTAGAGTCAAAGTCAGGACGTACCATATTCGCCACAAAGTGGACGATTTACTGACGTCTATTCAGGGTCATTATTAGGACGTATCATATTCGTCTCTGGTGGACGTTTTACTGACGTCCATTTAGGGTCAATATCAGGACGTACCATATTCGCCACAAAGTGGACGTTTTATTGACCTCTATTTAGGGTCAATATTAAAACGTACCATATTCCCCACAAAGTGGATGATTTACTGACGTCTATTCAGGGTCATTATTAGGACGTATCATATTCGTCTCTGGTGGACGTTTTACTGACGTCCATTTAGGGTCAATATCAGGACGTACCATATTCGCCACAAAGGGAACGTTTTATTGACCTCTATTTAGGGTCAATATTAGGACGTACCATATACGCCACAAAGTGGATGATTTACTGACGTCTATTTGGGGTCATTATTAGGACGTATCATATTCGTCTTTCGTGGACGTTTTACTGACGTCCATTTAGGGTCCATATCAGGACGTGCCATATGCGCCACAAAGGGGACGTTTTATTAACCTCTATTTAGGGTCAATATTAGGACGTACCATATTCGCCACAAAGTGGAAGATTTACTGACGTCTCTTCAGGGTCATTATTAGGACGTATCATATTCGTCTCTGCTGGACGTTTTACTGACGTCCATTTAGGGTCAATATTAGGACGTACCATATTCGTCACAAAGTGGATGATTTACTGACGTCTCTTCAGGGTCATTATTAGGACGTATCATATTCGTCTCTAGTGGACGTTTTACTGACGTCCATTTAGGGTCAATATCAGGACGTACCATATTCGCCACAAAGGGGACGTTTTATTGACCTCTATTTAGGGTCAATATTAGGACGTACCATATTGTACCATATTGTTTGCACGCGCGCTCGCATCGGTGCGGACGTGTTTACTTTTTGTCGCAGCAATTATTTCTATTTAGTTCGATCGCAATGTTTACGTTTTGCCGGGCTTGTAAAAAAGATGTTACCGGTGAACTTATAATGAAGTGTACACTATCAAACTGTGAAAAAGTGTATCATATATTGTGTCTCGGTATTAAAAGACGAGATTTCGAGTCTTTTTCTACGAACTATGTGCGCCAATGGATTTGCCCGATGTGTGACAGCACAAAAAGAAAATGTGCTGGGAATGACACGCCAGTTCGCACTCCAGAACATAGGAAGTTACCAACAATAGTGAGCCCTAATTATGTCAATAACCAACGGGGTAGCAAGTGCAGTCAAATGGAAGTTTCCGTGCTGGAGAATGACGGCGGTTTGTTATCAGAATTCCAAGAATTTCGTCGGGAACTTAGAAAAAGATTACATACGCAAGACCAACATATTTTACAAATTCAAAATGTATGTTCAGCTACTAATGACGAAATTCAGGTACTAAAGACCGTTATAAAAGATAGGCGATGTTCGTGCGATTTGACATCAATAGATACCTACTTAAAATGCTTTGCGACCGCAACCAGCGCATCGAGTCATTGTAATGTAATGCACAAACAAATCAAATAATTTCAAGTGTCAGCAAAAGTCCGATGCAGGTGCAGAAACAAGTTAACACCAACCTGATTAGTGATAACAGTGCATTAGTACTCGTAATTTCTCCAAGAGAGAATAAATAGTTAATCTAAATGTGCCATGGTCATAAAATTGCTATGGGATCGACATTGTAATTTTAAGACTATGGATTCATAACAATTATTGATTATATATAACAGTCTATGTATGTATATACTTCTTGAATATAAATCTATTATGCTACTTACATTGTTTTGTTTGGTTTCATCCATAGTCCTAAGAGTCTGTTCAGGGTACGTGTATAATATAGGATGCCTGCTATCGCAAACTAAATTCTAAATTCTTTTCTTCATTTACTTTGTTCACAGGAAAGTGACTGGGCTGTACATATTAGGGCAGCCATCGTCGTTGGAGTATCGTCATTAACTTAGTTCACAGGGACTGGGCCATACATACAAAGGCAGCCGCCGACATAGTAGTGACGTCATACACAGGATTCACAGTAACGTCACTATGAATACTGTATATGACGTCACTCCAACGTTAGTGTCTACCTTAATATGTACGGCCCAGTAACGTCCCTATGAGTACAGTAAATGACGTCTCTCCAACGTAAGTGGCTGCCCTAATATGTGCGGCTTAGTGACGTCTTTATGAATACAGTAAATGACGTCGCTCCAACGTCAGTGGCTGCTCTAATATGTACGGCCTAGTGACGTCCTTATGAATACAGTGAATAACGTCGCTCCAACGTCAGTGGCTGCTCTAATATGTACAGCCTAGTGACGTCCTTATGAATACAGTGATTAACGTCGCTCTAACGTCAGTGGCTGCCCTAATATTTACGGCCTAGTGACGTCCTTATGAATATAGTGAATGGCGTCACTCCAACGTCAGCATATGACGTCACTCCAACGTCAGTATATGGCGTCACTCCAACGTCAGCATATGACGTCACTCCAACGTCAGTATATGGCGTCACTCCAACGTCAGTATATGGTGTCACTCCAACGTCAGCATATGACGTCACTCCAACGTCAGTATATGACGTCACTCCAACGTCAGTATATGGCGTCACTCCAACGTCCTCCAACTTACGTCATGAGGCTGTGACAAATTGTCGTCATCTGAAGAAACTACCGACGTCATGATAATGACGTCTCTTACGTCGAGCAGTACCGTAAACGGACGTCATAATAACGTATAAATGCTACCTGGGATTACCTTTGCGAGTTTGATTTAGGAGTGACGAGATCCGTATTATAATTTAGGACTAAGGTTCCCGACATAACCCATCGGGATGACAAATTGAAATGTTGGGCAAGGCACAGAAGACTGAAAACCGATGTAGTACAAAAGTTCTAGAGTGGAGACCACGTACCGGCAAACGCAGAATAAGACATTCACCCACAAGGGAAATGATCATTGGAGTCTGGACATAGGGCATATGTCTAGCAGTGGACTTCCTATGGCTGATGTATAGACGATGAACGGAAGTAGAATTCCATACATACCTTGCCCAGATCGTGGATCAGACCAGTGAGATGGAACCAGTCGTCATTGGGGTGATCCTCGCGGATCCTCTCGGCCGTCTGGAAGGCGTGCACGATGTTGGGCAGGTCCGTGTCAGGGTCGGATTCGTCCACCAGCTCGTTCAGCTTGATCAGCGCCTCCTTGATCGTCGCCTTAAAAGTGTTGAACTTCAGCCACTTCTCTTGCTTCTCTGTAGACAAATTGTCAAAATACCTTTTTAATTTAATTTAATGTACCTTCCTTAGTTACCTACTGCTAAACTTTGTTTGTTGATGTATATTTTTAGACGGGCTTGAGAAATATTTACTTTAAGTGGGGTTATTTAACAACAGTGATATATATTTTATAGACGGGCTAGAGTAATATTTGCCTTAAGGGGGGTTGTATTACACCAAAGATAAAATGTTAATTAAATCATCAAGTATACAGGATTACTGGTAAATCTTTTTAGGGGCTTATTCTGAACATCAAAACTAACAACTTTTGTTCTGCTACTTTTGTCAAAACTTCAAAAAAAGGTGTTCCATACATTTTGTCGAGGGTGAACGAACGATATTGATGAGATTTGATAAAAGTCGTTGAACAAGAGTTTTGATGTACAGAATAAGCCCCTAAAAGGATGCTAATTGATTACCAATAACCATGTAGAATAGAAAGTGCTTCATCAAAGTTAGTTCAATAAAATTACCTATCCACGTCAATTATTTATCATTAGGTACCAAATAAATGTGACATAAAAAGGCAATGCTTATGTTTGATCTAATCACTCAAATAGTCCTCTGAACATTTCGGCTCTCTGACCAAATATCCACAATACACCGCACCGGCAGCGTTGCTAGGCTTGACCAGCAATTATCCCGAAACAGAGTCACTTGTTTCCTCTCTTAGACGACGTGGTCCTGTACAAATAGACGGCGTAAGTGGCACTTACGTTTGACCAGATCCACGGTGACGTTGGTATGCATGTCGTAATAGGTCCTGCGCACGCGCGCCCGGATGGGATCGCTGTCGTCAATGGTGTAGTCGCGGAAAGCATCTATGGGCTTGCCGTTGAACGACTCCTCGGGCCGCAGCAGTTGGGAGGGATCGATCATCGCCACTGGACCCTTCAGGAAAGAGTTTCTATTTTAATATAGGAATTAATTCATGCCCCAATAAGTTTGGATCAGGGTAGGGATATCTTTGAGTATTTTTAATCCAACTTACAAGAAGAGAGTTAGCGACATGAATAAGTTAACTAAATCACTATGTAGGTCGGGAGACCTCCTGCTGAGAGCACTTTTTTCTTTTTTTTTTAATTAAATTTTAGTGCCAACCTGGAATTTGAAAAAAATATCAACTTTATTATTTTGATTCCGAGTTGCTGTTGCAGCTGTTTTTCGCGAAATTCCGGGTTGATCCCATAGTCAAAATTACTCATGATGATGGTTAATCACCCCCTTTCAGCTTAGTAAACGGAAAACAGATAATCCTGTGTATACATTTACCTACTACTCTACTTAACATATTGTTAGAAATAGAGTAAAATAGACGAAGAAGCGAACTGTACTTCATTGGCTGTCGATTTTTACTATTATTTGTAAATATTAGCTTCTATTGCATATAGAATCGTGTTTCTATTCTTCATTAAAACATTGGTTTTATGGGAATATGACAAACAAAGTAGTTATCTTTATTTCTGTCGAGATTAAAAGGTTTGCAAACATTGTTATCGACATTGTGTTACTGTTTATCACTGCAGATCATGCGCATCTTCTCATTACGACTATACCTACTTAGTTCATCAAACAAATGAATAGCATCTGTGCATCCATCAAAATGTACTGAAACAGCAGATTTTTTTTCTCAAATTCCAGGTTGGCCCCATTGTAAAAGTCGTTCATAATTATTGTCTTAATCCCTTTCGGCTCAGAACAGGGCAAGTAGATAACCATAATTTATACTAGGTACTCCCAGCCTTATACCATGCTTAACATATGCTTGCCAAACTTGGAAGTTCAGCAATAAAGTAAAACACAAAATCAAAACGTGTCAACGAAGCATGTTGAGTATAAGTAAAATGCAAAAAATACGACTGCAAAGAATACTAAAACTAACAAAAATAGCATTATATTCATTTAAATTCACAAAAAAAATTTAAAACATTAATGTTTTAACAACC
Organism: Hypomecis punctinalis; assembly: GCA_949316475.1. NCBI lineage: Eukaryota > Metazoa > Arthropoda > Insecta > Lepidoptera > Geometridae > Hypomecis > Hypomecis punctinalis. Next base: position 27,410,991 of record OX438795.1, read on the forward strand.
TTTCACTATTCATTTTATTGTAAGAATAAAAGGCTTTTTTATTTTATTTTTTATTTACTCCCTTCCTTTCTATATGGCTCAATCACCTTTCGTAGGTATATCCACCCCTCAAATAAGATTATGGGCACGACCACCTAAACTTTGGCCAAGCGCGAGCCGAATCGAACGAACTCGAATTGAGTGACATGAGTTTTAGGGTCTGTCATTTTACCCAAACTTTAAGTGAAGGATAGTTTTATGGATAGAAATAAAAACAAAAAAATATTGATTAATTTCATCAGTTAAGGCCATACCCAGCAATATTGCTCATAAATGTTGATCCGCACCTAACCCGAGACTCCTTTCTTTTTTATTACACCTCCCTCACCCACGAATGTTGTGATTTAAAATAACTTACTTCAGACATTTTCGCGAATTTTCTATTCCTGTTCCGATTTCCGAAAACTCAGATTGGGCAGATCTTCGCTAAAGTAACCGGCAAACTGTACAACAACACACCTCGTGACACTATTTATATTGAATGTTAGCTCATCTCAAGTGCTCTAGGAACCCTGCGAGATATGATAATTCCTAAACTCTTCACTAGATCTTGGCTAGAAGTTGCCCCCGGCGACACTTGTGACTTGCGATAATTTATTGTAGTTTTTGTACAGAATTAAACGAAGCCTGAACTCTACATAGTAGGCACCTATCATTTATTTAATATTTATCGTCGTGCACGTAATGTTTAAAAAGTAAAACGGTTAGTTGATACTGATGCTTCTGAAATGTGAATCAGCTTTCCATACATTTTGTCAAAAGTCGAATAACTTTTTATGTAACAGCGGAATAAGTCTACCATCTATCTTTCACAAGTCTATTTTTAGGTCTACGTTTTCGGCCGCAACATTGCTTCCCATTACGCAAATTGGTGACCAATTGTAATACAAATATGAAATCAAATTTTTGCATTGCTTAAAATTGATATTAGTATCGATTTTTTGCCAATAATCACATCTTAGGAAACGTAACTAGCATAATACAAACACTTAGATAAACTTATCTATTGCGTATTTTCCGGCGGCTCAATAGATCAGCAAGGAATTAGTGTTATCTAAATCCCCTCTGTAGAGAAATACCCATATGACTACGAACATATTAAAATTTGAAGATAGCTCTTATTTTGGAAGCTATAGAGTCCATAATATGTTTCACACTTTAATCTTACAGGAGATCTCTAAGTTCCTTAAGTCAGTTTTCTGATTGACAGTTCCAAGACCTTCAGTTTTGAATGGCGGTGGGTGTGTTGTTTATCTGTTTATTTATAAAGTCCTTGAAATGGCTTCTTTTTGCCCGACTATCTAAAGATAAAGAACTAATACTTATTACATTATTACGTAGAAATTACCTGTACCAATGAGATGGATATACGACTTGTAACCTCCAAAAGACCACTTGTACTCGTAATCTGTCTTATATTAGAGATCTATAGGGAAAGGTTTATGTCCTGCAGTGGGCATTATACGACTGATATGATTCTACGATATGTAGGTAGAAGCCGTGATGGCCTGTTGGTAGTAACGTTTGCCTTACTAGCTTGAAGCGTGTGTTCAAACCCGGTGCCGAACCAATGAGTTCTTAAGAAACTACTTATGTACATATAACTGCAGATTTACATTCTTTTTGGTGAAGGAATATATAAATCCACCAATCCGTACTGAGCTAGCGTAGAGCATAATTATGGCCCAATCGCCTTTTTGCAGGTAGGCTTATGTTCAGTAGTGTTCTATTAAAGGCCGATACAGTACAGTATAGAATACCTATAGGTATTATTTGTTGTTATTTCAATCATTGACCTTCAGGAAGCCAATCGATTTTTCCATGTTTGACCGCAAGGCCATGGGAAATTATCATGGGTTAAAAGTATCTTTTAGGGTAGGTATATCATTAACCTATAAAAGGCCGTTGATATCTCACTTTTCGCCTTGACACTTGAGTAGGTAAATAATTTCCCATAACAAGTATAGGTATATAAAATGAAGACATGATACCACATTTATTGAAAAACACGTTCACTGCTTTGGACCTATATTGAACTGTGCCTCTACTGAGCTATCTTCTTTTTATTACGAAAAGAGTTAACTTTGATTCTACAATTTATGCCGATATACGACTTGTATAAAAGTTTAGCCTACTTTTAATTTGTAGTCTTACCTCAAATGTTGGTAGCCCTGTGCAAATCGGGTACAAAACTGTAGTTTGTGCCATTTTAATTTTCACTTATAACTAAATTAATAAAAAAAAAACTTAAATCTAAAACCACCAAAATACTTTTTCGACAAAATATGTTTGTAAATATAATTTATAAGTTGAAGAGATGTAATGGTAAAGTGTGGTTATTGCCTGCCAAGCGTTGTCAGAATGTCGTGATGAGTAGGGAGGTGAAGAAGAAGACATCACGTGACCTGGAACGTCCTTCTTCAGACACGAGTTTCTATAAATAGCTCGAGAGGAAGTGTGTTGAACTGCGCCGCGGATTTGCAATTACCTATGGTGACAGGGTTGACATGTTTTTCAAATATTTGTGTGATAAAGTAAGTTCATGTAGGTCGGTTGGCTAGCCCTGGTGTCAGAGTTTTTAGGCCGCCTGAAGTCCTCTAACATGGCTAAACGGTTAAAACAAACGGGAGCTACAATTTAACTTGTCATCCAAGCCATTGTAGCGTTCAGTTGGACAACGCCACCCGCGGTTACCGATCCAAATATTGACCGTGCGGTTTCGGTGATCGCCGACAAAGACCTAGTCAAACTACGCTACGAGCGTTACTATCTACTATTTGTGTGATGAGACGAGACGAGTGACCCGTCCTATACGAAATCTGTTAAGTCCTCTTTCAGTTAGCAACAAGGAACGGAATGTTGTTTTTAAACTTTCGCGATTTGAACACATTATTACTATATACTACGGGACTAATCGCGCACTAAAATTACGAGATAAATAAATACCAATACCAATACATCCTGACGTTTCGGCCGAGTTGCAACGACCGAAACCGAGGTATTTATTTATCTCGTAATTTTAGTGCGCGATTAGTCCCGTAGTATATAATAATAAAGTAACGGAATGTTTTTATTGAGAAAAAATTTTAACAGGTTTTAGGTTTTACAATTGTCAGGTTTTCGATTATACAGGGTTAAATATTTCTAATCAATTAGCATCCTCTTAGGGGCGTATTCTGTATATCAAACTAACAACTTTTGTTATGCGACTTTTGTACAACTCAAAAAAAAATGTTGTTGTTCTATAGAAAAATATCATTCACCCGCGACAAAATGTATGGAAAAACCCTGTCTTTATTGTTTACTGCTTTCTTATATTCTTCTTCTTTGGACTTATTTTCCTTAGGCTTTCCGTGGACCAAGAGAAATAATATAAACTTAGAAATTGAAAGAAAGTTCGAACTATCTTCAAAAATATTTACCTGATTATTGTATTATAATCTTTAAAATTAAAATTTGAGTATTTTAAAATGGAAAAATAATGATGATCATCAACCCTAAAGCCTAGCAAACGATCCCGTCCTCTAGATGGTCGTCAATTGCTAAATTAAATAATACCTGATACAATAATATTCCAAAGACGATTACAATTTACGAGGTTCAGGATATAGAATTATATCGCAGACGCTTGTGATCACGTGAGTGGTTCTATTTTGCACTTATTTGATCAGACCAATTTAATGCAATCGTTTATCTAATGGGATGGGGTATCTATAAAATACGTGGGGTTATTTTAGCAATTTTTTGACCCCTTTCTGCTATTGACGAGGTATTCGTATCGTGAGATTTGGATCTACCTATGATCCTATTTTCATCTTAACTTTCCCAGAGCGTGCTTGACAAAAAGTTGGTAGGTACTAGCGTGACGTAGATGATATAATTCTACGTCGCTAGTTCCAAGAATGGTACTAGCGGAGGAAGTAAATAAATATATAATTATATATTATTATCTTACATACGTTCAATTCTTTCAACTTACAAGCTTTGCACGGTCTCTGATACCAATGTATCAGAGACCGTGCAAAGCTTGTAAATGACTACCAGAGACTGTTATACTACATATTATTCATATTTGTAAATACATACTTATATAGATAATACCTAAATAACACCCAAATACAGAGCAAACACCTATAATTCATCACATAAATACTTGCCCTGGATGAGAATCGAACCCACGCCTCTTTGACCTAGAAGTCAGGGTCACTAACTACTGAGCCACCGAGGCAGCCTCTCATACCTATAATGCTATACAGGGTTATTTCTAATCAATTAGCATCCTCTTAGGGGCTTATTCTGTACATCAAAACTAACAACTTTTGTTCTACGACTTTCGCCAAAACTCAAAAAAAAATTTTGTTGTTCTATAGAAAAATAAAGTTCACCTGCGACAAAATATATGGAACAGCTGATTTTTTTTTTTGAGTTTTGACGAAAGTCGTATTGATGTAAAGAATAAGCCCCTAGAAGGATGCTAATTGATTAGAAATAACCCTGTATAGGTACGTGAGTTGTACCATCAATGGCAGTAGGTATCTATTGACGTTTAATCACCTTTATATGTTTTTTTTTTCAATATGCGAGTGGTTTGGTAAACAGCTTTGTCCGCCCTCTTGATTCATGGTATTGTAGAGTCCACGAAAATTAAATTGTATTGTACCGACTGTACTAGCTGTATCGTACCTACTGTACTTTATCAGCTTTTAAATACTTAGTCCACTGTTGAGCTGGTTAAGTCCACCTTGAAGGACGATTGGGGTAAAACCACGCTGGTTCAATTGCGGGTTGGTGGATTCACATATCCCAGTGAACTTCTTATGACGTAAGCAAGTTGCACGATGGTGTGTTTACATAGTTAAATATACTATTTATTAGTATGTACTCAGTACCTAATTTACAAAAAATACTATTAATAGTACCTATTGACGAAACACCAATAAAACAACATGTGACTCTTTATCAATTTATTGGAACACATAAATATTAACAAACAGTTAAAACTTATCATTTGTTATTAATTGGCCAAAATAGATAGATTTATTTTTCTAAAACCTGACGATAACGATGTTTTTATATTACATAGGGTTATTACATTATTTTACGTTTCCTAAGCGACGGTGTTAGTAAATATAGTGTAGTAAAATGTTAATAGGTATACCTACCTACTTACTTAATTCGCTAAGTATTTATTGCCCACCTCTGACTTACACTCTCTTTAAACGAGCTTTAATATAGGCAGGTAATAAAATTATTTTATTGTAATATAGGTGTAGGGGAGGCCTTTATCAAGCCGTGGACGTCCTACAGCTGACAATGATGGTGATGAATATAGCTACAAAAATTACACTACACATGGTCCAAAATACTATCTGTTCAAACTAAAACAAATAAAGACTTATCAAAAATATCGCACTGGAAATCGATCCAAGTCCAAGTGTGAAGTGGTCACCACTCGCAGACGCCAGGGATGTATTTCTCGATAAGGCCCTCGTAGTAGGGCCACAGGGCTTCAATGTCGGGCACCGATGCGCTCTTTGTGTACAAGTCGTATTTGCTGCGGAATATAAAATATTACAGGGAAAAAACAATAAAAAGCCAAAATAACTGATGCAAAATTTTTAAATATTTCACAATCACAACCACAAAAACATCAAGATTTGAGTACGATTATGCACAGGCAGCCGCCACAGAACCACTATTTCAGGCTATGCGAAGATATGCGACACTGTGATGCAGTCGCCAACCAGTAGCCAGCAGTAGCAGGGCCGGACCGTGAGTTTGGGGGCCCTGGGCTAATACTACTTAGGGGCCCACCTAGACTAGAATTAAAAGAATTGAACGGGTTTGAGTAGTCGCAGGATTCGCTGGGCTGCTAACCTTACGATATGTTTAATTTAATAAAATTATAGATTTTCACTATTTTTGACTTGGACTTGACTTAGCTAGGACCCCCTTATTATTATTATTATGATATATCCAGCCTTAAGCAGTAACCCATGCTTACTACTTCGAGCTGTCGGTGAGTGAGTTGTCCGAGACATGAGAATGTTTCAAGCTAACTCACCTGAACTCCAGCACCCACTCCAGAATCTCTTCATCCTTCTCGTTGGTGAGGTGCCGGTAGTCGCCACCGGCATACCATGGGTAGAATGAGTGATACCTGATAATACGTGACGTTAGAAGTGCCTTGCCTATAACTCGTCCGAGTCACGTTTATAGCCGGTTGTATCAGCCGTTTAGCCATGTCAGAGGCCTTCAGGCGGCTTAAAAACTCTGACACCAGGGCCAGCCACCCGGCCCATACGAATTCACTTACTAGATATAGGTATTGTTTTTAAACTTTGGCGATTTGAACACATTATTATTATATACTAAGGGACTAATCGCGCCGTAAAGCAACGTAAGCGCGAAATGTCTACCCCTGACCACGGTCGATGCAACTCGGCCGAAACGTCCGGATGAGGAGGTATCTATTTATCTCGTAATTTTTAAGCGATTTAAGCGATTAGTCCCGTAGTATATAATAATAATAGATATAGGTACTTGGGTAAGTACGCATATAAATGACAATACTACACTACTACTACATAGAAAGCAATTGGATCATCCACAGACCCTTGAAGGTCTAAAGATAATCCAAGTGCTCAAGCCCACTGCCAGTTGGCAGCGTGCCCAGCATGCTGGCAGCATTGCCACGCTGAATGGCAATGCTTATACGTTGAGCCAAATAAACACCAGCATTCTGATCACGCGTCGCGTCCACCAGACGCTCAGAAAGACTTTTGAAAACGAGATGAGCTCCCGGCCCCCACGGACCCAAAGTACCTACTTGGGTAGTTTTATACATGTAGGCACATTTTTAAAATGCAAAACCTACATGTCCTACATAGATACTACGTGGAAAAAAATACCTAAAAATTGTTGTACCTATTTTTTCTGCCTTTTCGATGATTTTCACTAAAAGCAAATTTTGATTTAAGACGTGCGCCAACACATACAGTATGTGAATTTGCAAAAACTGTGTCAAATTGTGCGAGCGCTACCTTGTTTGGTGTAATATTGGCACTGTGATAATGCTTGCCAATACTCGATTCGTACCTACATGACATGACATTTTTCTATGACACAGACGATTTTTCTTGCCATTTCAGGTTTGGACCAATAGAATAATCGGTCAAGTGCGAGTCGGGAATCACCTGTGAAAATTTTAACGTTCTAGCTATGGCGATTCTTGAGATTCAGCTTGGTGACAGACAGACAGACAGACGGACGGACGGACAACGGGGTCTTAGCAATAGGGTCCCGTTTTTATCCTTTGGGTACGGAACCCTAACAGGTGATACCTGATCATGTAGAGCGCCTTCTCGGGCAGCTTGGCCTTGTTGTGCTTGAGGAACTGGTAGAGGTACTCGTCGTGGCTCCACGACAGCAGCAGGCTGTCCAGCCCGCAGTGCGGCGAGTACATGCCGTATTTGGTGCTGAACATAAATAATTTATAATACATTTACTGTTTGTATTCAAGACAATTGCTCTGGACAGAATAGTTTTAAGTATTTACCTACTTTATTTTAAACATGTTGACAGGACATGTTCTAAGAGACAGTACAATATTCAGTATAAATAATATCCTGAATATAAAATAATATACTTACTGAATATTGTCTTTTGTAAATGCTATAACAGAGTTGTTAATCTCAAGGTGCGATTCCTCCAGAGTTGCTAACTGTGGCGTCTGTGGCCTACAGCGTTACACGCTGTTGACTACAAAATATTTTTTTCTCTTTGTGGAGACCGATAAAGACATTAACTTCGATTCGCCCACTGTTGGAGTTTCTGTAAAAATGTCGTCAATAAATGTGACAAACACAGAATGGCGTGGAACCGCGCCTTCGGGCTCTGTCATTTAATTACACGTTGTGTGCATGGTTGATGTTGCGCCGCATCGCGCTATACTACTCTACGAAGTACTTAGTAAGTAAAGTACAGTGTACTGAGGGTACAGTACCTAATAATATACTGTATAGTATGGAATAGGTTGAGGAAGACTTACTTGTATTTGGGGTTGTAAGTGTCTGGGTTATCCTTGAAGCTGTCGTGTCCATATACGATGGAGTCTACCCACTGGCAACCCACCACGAAGGTGTCGCCCACCACGCAATACTGCGGCTCGTCGTAAAACGCCATCACCTGATGGACACATGATCGAAGAACAGTATATATTTTTTTATTATTTTTATCGCAAATAAGTACCTACTCGCTTTACCACTAACTCACTCATGGTAAGAGACGTTGTGGTCGAAGATGAAGCACGCAGACCTAGAAGATACCTACTCACTCTGATTTTGAAAAGCTTTAGGTTATATCTCTTTGGAAACAGGAAAGCAGGAAGACTGTTCCATTCCCTGGCGGTACGAATCAGTGAGTAAAACCGCTTCGTACGTATCGAAGGAAAATCGACAGTTTAGGGTGGTAATGTGGCGTCTTTCTGCTTGTCCTGTATTAAAAAGAGGATGCTAGGATAAGGTCGTGTAGCTCAGATATAAGCAAATAGAACAACTTATCAAACACTTATCGGTACTAGAGTAGATCTCCACGACACGATTCTCATCGGCACTTTTGTGGCAAATGTTATTGTATTGTTTTAAAAGAGTCTTTCCTTTGTGTTGGGTAAGGACGCATATATAGAAGGGTAAACCGTACTTTAAAACACCTTTGTTTATTTTAATTATTTTGTCCTACGCCCTGGCAAATCTGATGAAATGAATAAAGGTCAGCTGGTTTTTTTCGTTTCCGGATTGATCCTATACTTAATAAATGTTGTTTATAATTATGACCTAAGTCACCCCCTTTCAGCAGTAGGTAGGTACATGTTTTTTGCATAACTCTGTATAAATAACCTACACATTTTTATAGATATCAAACATTGTAAAAGCAAAACCTGAAGGTCACGCATTTGTTTCTTTACTAAATATATTGTATATGTCTGTATACAATATATTTATTTTAGTAAAGAAACAAATGCGTGACCACAGCTGTGAAAAATGTCTATAGGTTCTCAATCATGCGTAAAAATCATGTAAGTACAAAAATCTGCTACAAAAATGTACAGAATTTTCGGCATACAACACAACTCTCAAAATTTAAAGTTCCTAGGAACGTAGAGAAAAATTTGGAAATTGGATTTTTTTGCACCTAGGTGTAAAACCTGGCCTCTTGCCCTGTTGCCGAGGCACTAGGATGAGGACGACAGCGTGTGTGGCTACGCTGTCGTAGAGGGCCACACAAGCCTGGTTCTGCTGCCAGGCGAGGAGACATACAAAGTGCTGGGACCACCGGTGCGTTCTTTTAGGAGATCCCGGAACTCCCAAGAAGGCACAAAGGCTGGACACCGAGAGGGTTTTAGTGGGAACAATCCTACATAACCCGACTGCACCCCAAAGCAGACGGCATCTTTCAAAGATTTCCCACTCGTAAAAAAAAAAAAAAAGGTGTAATACCTGGCCTCATCCACCAAATCAAGATGCACCTTTCATGTCTTTTGCTAACTCGTGCCATGTTAAACATCGCATCCCTTTCAGATTATCTCGATTGACCACATTGTCCATCTGGGATCTCTATGCTCCATCCAAATCTGAGTCCAAAAGTCAAGCTAACCTTGCCCAGATCGTGGATCAGTCCAGTGAGATGGAACCAGTCGTCGTCGGGGTGGTCCTGCCGGATTTGCTCGGCTGTTTGGAAGGAATGCACAATGTTGGGCTGGTCGGTGTCGGGGTCCGACTCGTCGACCAGGTCGTTCAGCTTGATCAGGGCTTCTTTGATCGTTGCCTTGAACGTGTTGAACTTTAGCCACTTGTCTCTCTTCTCTGCAGAAAAATAGTCCTTGTATGAATAATTATTATTATCATATGAGTACTCGAATAGAGACCACATACCGGCAAACGCAATGTAGAAGGTAACCCACGAGGTGGACAGATTGGCTCATCAAGACTGCAGGGTCACGTTGGACAAAATCCTGTTCCAACCGGTCTTATCGGAGATCCATAGGGGAGGAATATGTCCAGCAGTGGACGTCCTATGAATGATGGATTAGAAAGAATGACATTTGAGGAGAATTGAGAATGAATCTTGTTTAGATTTACGATGATGTTATTGCTGTTTTCCACAACGATAGGCCCATTTGCTGCATTTTTATATGTTTACTGGTGAATCTTAACATGGCTGATGTACCTAATATTAGCAGTGAAACTGCTAGGACAGTGGCTACATGTGAGGACTCCTATGTAGCCGTAGAAGAAGTTTGTTTGGTGATTTCTTTTTAGTCCGGATCACGACTCCTTTGGTTTCTAAATGCAAATGAATAATTATACAGGTAGATATGATGCACTTACGTTTGACGAGATCCACAGTAACATTGGTGTGCATAAGTCCTGCGTACACGCTCCCGGATAGGGTCGGTCACGTCGACGGTGTAGTCGCGAAAAGCATTGATGGGCTTGCCGTTGAACGACTCCTCTGGTCGCAGGAGTTGGGAAGGGTCGATCATTGCGACTGGACCCTACAAAAATAGAGTTTAAAGTTGAACATATATAAAAATAATTTTATTTAGTTAGTATCCATTAGAAATACTCCAACTTTTTTGTTATTTTTTTTGCCTTCAGCCCTTTAAATTTATCAAATTAACTAAATTTTTCGTCAGTGGTTTTTACTGCGATTTTCATACTAAGTTTGTATAGGCCGAATGCCTACAGGCTTCTGTCTGGCATAGCTAGAAATTAATAACCGTGCCTTAGGGTACTTATAAGTTTAACTTACTTTAAAAGCCATTATTGACAATTTTCTTTAGCTCTGAAAAAGGTTTTCGCGGGCAGATCTCACTAAAATATCCGACAAACTAAGTTTATCTCACGTCGTGACACTATTTATATGTATTAAATGCTAACTTATTTCAAATGAAGTGCGGACTTAGAAAAATTAAATACTAGTGGTGCGGCAAATTGGCAAGTTGAAATGGCAGTGAGCATGGCATATAATCGAAAAGTTCTCCAGTGAAGACCACTTATCGGCAAGCGTAGCGTAGGATCATTCCACAAAGTGGTCGCATGACCTGAATCCCGCAGGATCGCGCTGTACCTATGCAAGTCGCTAAAAAGTAAGTAAATTCGTATAGGCCGCAGGTGACCTGACAGCTCTGGTGTCAGAGTTTTTAAACAGCTTCCAACCGGCCTTATTGGCGTTCCAGGCCTATGTCCAGCAGTGGACGGTCCTATGGTTGTTAAGTTGTATGTCGCAAATCACAATAAATCTAATTATAACCTAATATGTATACAATCTCGTGTCACATTTTTTGTCATCGAACTCCTCCGAAACCGTTTGACCGATTTTTACGAAACAATTTACTTATGTATTTTGGTCGGTCTGAATTTTTTTTAGTAGGGCGAAGGCTATTTTTATACTCCTACTCGGTGATTGATAAGGGTGAACCTCTAAATATTCATTTTTTAAAAAGATAAAACAACGTTTGCCGGGTCACTTATAGGTACTTACTATACCTATCTGAGTAATAAAATAAATCACACAAAAGGCGGTTAAAAATCCTTCAATAGTAGATTGGTAGCCAAGTAAGTGTAAGGCATCAATTGCAGCCCGAGATATTTAGATCGAGATAGCCTATAGTTCGAGGGTGCTTACACCCGAGCTAACTATTCTGCCTTACATCTTGATTGTGAGGTAAGTAGAAAAAAACCGGCTTTGCAAGAATAAAACATTTTATTGAAATTGAGATGGTACGAGAGCCCATGACTAACATTTTTGTCTCATAGCAATACAGCCAAAACCGCATCAAATCGATAGATACGATTATCCTGAACTCGAAAATACAATTTCCGCGTAGCGTTTGATCTGACCGAATTTTCAAAATTGTCAAATAATTTTACCGAACTGCATCATAGCAATATGTCTGATTTGCAGACTGTAGTTGAATGATAGTTCTGAGATACCGGAAACATATTTTTCAGACGTTAGTGGTGTAGCGCAAACCCGTAAAATCACTTAAAAAAATTAAAAATGAGACAAAAAAAATGTCTCATAGCAATAGGTACGTCTGAAAATCTTTTTTATTAGTAAATTTTGGTTATTTGATGCGAACAAAACAATTGTCAGAAGGAAATGTGAACGCATTAAATTTTGAGACCGTTTTGAAAATGTTAACAAATTTTACCGATCGGTATCATAGCAATATGTCTGAAAATTGTTGGACATGATAAAATAAGTTGTCCACATGTGCAAAAAATTTATATCAGACAAATTAAGTGTAGCACCTTCTCTATCAGACAACTTTTCGATACTCAGATATCATTTAAAAATCGTATTGAGGCATCTTGAATTCTCTGTTACAAACCAATGAATACGTTGCGACCCTGAATTTATTAGATGATAATTAACAAAGAATTTACCCGAAACCGTAACATTGAAGTTGAAGGACTGAAATAAATCGCACAAAAGGATCATAATATATGTCATCTGTCAAAGTACATATAATAGACAAGGGAGATTCTTGAATATCTATGAAGGCTGTAAATTTAAAAAATCATTTAACAGAGGCGTCGGCCAGGCGACTCCGAAACGTTATTTTCGTTTTTGGGAGTATATGCTACACTTAAAGTGTCTGAAAACAGGTTTTTGGTAATCATGGCAGCAATACGAAAAGATAAAAAAAAAATTATCCGTATTTCTATGATACAGGTCGGCTAAATTTGTTGACATTTTCAAAAATGCGCTCAGGCTATGTGCTACGCGCAAAATGTCTGAAAATAAACTTTTTCGTAATACAATTATAAAATCTATGTACATTTTCACTATCAGACGTATTGCTATAACGGGACAATAGCTTTAAGTTTATTTTTAAATAGTGCCACTTAGAATAATTTCGAAGGACTAGGAATGGTAGTGGCAACATTCCTGGGGTAACGCTGGTAACAAACGCTGCTGATTGTTTTCCAAGGAGGTTTCGAGCGATATCGCATGATCGGCCGATGGGCGGTGCGAGATGGGATGTCACTTGTCAGTTGTAAGGAGAGCTGGTTCGGAGAGGTTATGGTGAACTGTGTTTGGAACGGCTCGGGTTGTGTTCTTGATAAAATGGTCGCAGCGTGAGTTACGCTGCGGAACGCCATGTCCTTCGCTTAAAGTTCTCTCTATAATTGTAATCATACGTAATCTTCTGTGAAATAAACTGATTGTTCGTGACGTCGCAATTTATCTCCTCGCCCGCTTAACCCACGCCACGCCACACTGAAATATTGTTGGGTCAGATGTTATAAAATCATTACCACATTGAATCACCATAACTGATGCGGATCCTTTTATGGATTCGACATCAGAAGTGGGATGGAAGGGCAAGACCTGAGGAGAGACAGGATCATCAGAAAAATCCTCCCGAATGCATGAAAAATTATCAACTATGAATCTGAGCAATATTATCAAGCAAATCACAAAAAAAAAGATGGCGAATGTTAACATAGAAGACCGCTATGCTACAAGACAATCTACACCGAAAGAACAAGAAGAATAGAATGTGCTTCGTGTACTGTTAACTAGAACAAATCGTTCCAGTCTGTTTGGAGAAGCGGGTCCAGGGAAGCTGGGAAGGCAGGGTCACCTGCAACTAACTACCAATCTGCGAGAAGCAGTCTGACGAAACCCCGGGTGAGCTCGTCCAATTTTAGTTAGATAGTAGTTCTGCATGTTTTGGACTAAATCTGACTTAGTTGTTGAGTTTCCTAGTACCGCGCGCCATGATTGGATTTAAAGTGAACGTCGCGTATCACGGACGTAAGATCAGCGCATCACACTATTTCTCTCTTTCACTCTTACATGTCATTACGTACATCCGTCACTGTCTCACAATTCGTTCATGCTTATCGTGCGTTCCAACATTCATGCTAAACATTATAGAATCATTGCTGGAGGATAACAAACATTACGCGGTGTTATTATGTAACCAATGTCTTATTACGTAAATGCGATCCTTCTTCTTCTTAGTTTTGGCATCGCATTATTGTGCATTTGCCAGAAATGCAATCCTCACATATGATAGGCTTTTTCAACATTCGGCTAGTCAACTTTCAGTTTTCGCAAGGAGGTCGCAGAACCATGCAAGAAGTTTATTGTTGATTCAACAAACTTCTTGGTACAATGCTTTCACAGATTTTACTTTCGGAGGTAGGTCAAGGAAATATTTTATGTGATTCTTAAATTATCTGTAATAAGAAAAGCGAGGGTAAGAAAAACTGAACTCATTTAATTTTTGTTGGTGGGTATTTCGATAACTGAATCTAGGCTGAGTCGAAAGGATGCAGTTGTCCGGTTCTTGCGTAGATGGATTATACGAAAGTTGCACTGGGCTGAGTCGAAGGGATGCAGTTGTCCGGTTCTTGCGTAGATCGAAGGGACGCTGTTATCCGGTCTCATACCAGATGGACTTGAGTTAAAGAGACAGTGGCCTTATTCGCGCATTTACTGGGTGGTGGGTGAGTGCGGTTTGGAGGACTCTGTTGTCTCGGGTATGCGATTTGGTGGTTTTGGCGAATAATATTCCTAATGAGCGCTGTTTTTCGAACCCTATGCTAATAAAGAAACCTTGTCTAGTCATCTCTTATTTACCTTCATAGCTAGTTATCATTTCGAACACGTCTAAAAGTAACATAATGTCAGGAATGGACGAGCGGTAAACGAACATTCTGTATCGGCCTTTTTAATAGTCCAATCTTAAACATACTCCTGCCCACGAAGGGTGATTTGTTCGTGTTCGCCGCGCTGGCCCGGTGCGGGTTGGTGGATAAACAAACATTCACATTGCTCTTTTGTTACAGATACTGATGATAATCGCCCGGGACGTGCGAATGTCATGATGGCCGTAACGGGACAATAGCTTTAAGTTTATTTTTAAATAGTGCCACTTAGAATAATTTCGAAGGACTAGGAATGGTAGTGGCAACATTCCTGGGGTAACGCTGGTAACAAACGCTGCTGATTGTTTTCCAAGGAGGTTTCGAGCGATATCGCATGATCGGCCGATGGGCGGTGCGAGATGGGATGTC
Organism: Hypomecis punctinalis; assembly: GCA_949316475.1. Lineage (NCBI taxonomy): Eukaryota > Metazoa > Arthropoda > Insecta > Lepidoptera > Geometridae > Hypomecis > Hypomecis punctinalis. Next base: position 27,426,128 of record OX438795.1, read on the forward strand.
ACTTGTCAGTTGTAAGGAGAGCTGGTTCGGAGAGGTTATGGTGAACTGTGTTTGGAACGGCTCGGGTTGTGTTCTTGATAAAATGGTCGCAGCGTGAGTTACGCTGCGGAACGCCATGTCCTTCGCTTAAAGTTCTCTCTATAATTGTAATCATACGTAATCTTCTGTGAAATAAACTGATTGTTCGTGACGTCGCAATTTATCTCCTCGCCCGCTTAACCCACGCCACGCCACACTGAAATATTGTTGGGTCAGATGTTATAAAATCATTACCACATTGAATCACCATAACTGATGCGGATCCTTTTATGGATTCGACAGCTATAATACCGACTGCCTTTTTTTTTGACACAGCAGAAATGGCCTCCCACGCAGTTGCTACACTTTCGACCGTTACTACACACCTAGTCGGGTTCAGAATCATACAATCTAACGATTTTATAGGGTTTTTGCCGTATTGCTATGAGACATGGTTTTGGTCGTGAGCTCTAGTAAGAGATATATAGGACAAGATCAATTTATATATCGTCAAATCTCACCTTTTATTTACTTACGAAGTTACGAGTTCTCTCACTCTACATAATGCTGACGATAACGTTTCATCGACCTTTAATATTAGATTAATTACCGCCCTAGGACTTTTCTAGCTACATTGTTACCCTAAAGCGCTAATTAGTCACCTACAAGCCCCATTTGGAGGTAATAAGAACCTACTTACCGAACATGAGAGATGTAAAATATTTAAATGTACCTACTGCCATAGATGAATTAATAATTCATCTACCTATGTGTACTACGTATGGTGCGAAATGTTAATTAGTTTCAGTAAATGGTATTTCACGGCGGCGGCAATCTAGCGAGGCTAATGCCAGAGTGGAATTATTTACTACAAAAAAATAAGTTTAAAACTGTCTTACCAACTTATTACCATTTCATGGACCACTGTATTACCTTTACGAATACGTATAAGTACTTAGATATTAACCATCATATGGGGTTGGTTGGCCCCATATTAAAAGTTGTTCATAATGATGGTCTTAATCACCGTCTTGCCTATTACACTTAGATTATTTACTTGAATAATCAAAGCTATTGCATTAATTTCGGCCATTACAAGGCTATTACCTTGGTTGTTCATGTTTGTATTCATCGCAATAAATGACCCTCGGAATCGTCTACCGAATATAACATGTCGCGAACGACATGGGTCATGGGGAGTTATCATGGGTTAACGTTATCTTCCACGAGAACTTGATATGGGAAACGATGGGTAGGTATTTTATTTACCTATAAAAGGCCGTTGATATATCTATAAGAAGGCACTTGTGATTTCGACGAGTTAAACGAAGGTTTCTAGCAGAATTTTTACAATTACATAATAGTAGGTACTTAGGTATACCTACCAATCAATCACAATTTAAGAGAGACGCCATGTTGTGCCTAAGTGATAAAGCAAGCCGGTTTCGGGTAATGTTAGTGCGAGGGAGAAAGCTGCTCCAGCAACATTTGTTAGTAATTTGTTACCTAATTCTTGTACCTACGGATTTTAAACTGGCGAAAGAAAACGGAAACTCGCGTACGTGAATCTCCCAATCTTATTTTTCTCTGTGGCTTAGTCGCCATTCAAGAGCAGTCCTATGTTCAACTGTGAACTATTAGAGACTAAATAAAGTACGGTACTTGGAAGCGATTGGTATAGGACCGAGGCACTAGAGAGAGGCCTTTACCCTACAGAGGAGATTACGGATGAGGAAGATGATGACTACGGAGCGCCAGCACAAAGGTTAATTGAAAAGCATAGGCTAATTAGAATTACCTAACATATTACTTACCTCAAGCCTCGATAACTCTGTGCAAATCGTGCTTAAAAGCGTTGCTTGAGCCATTATACTTAATCTTCGCTTAAAATTCCCTTTTCCTGGTACAATATTTTCTTTTAAAGTTGTACAAATGTTATGGATGCTATTAAAGAGAAGATGTTGCCAGCGAAGTATTACCAGAATGCCGTGATTGCACCGAGAGCTGAAGAAGAAGACATCATGTGGGTATATCCAGTATCACAACTGTCTAAAAATAGCAGCAATAGAGCGGGAGTAAAGTGCTGAACTGCGTCACGGATTAGTAAGAATGGCAATAGGGTTGACTAGGCCCGCATTTTTATATTCTGATAATTCAAATTCAAGATCATTTATTTAGTATCATTATTAGTAGGTTTATTCAGTAAATATAGCTTTACAGACTTACATGCCATACGCTACATTTATACAAAGTTATAATACTATTTAATAGCTGTAGGTATACTATTTAATTATTATGTTACTTGATGGTGATGATTCACTACATCGAAATTAGGATAGCATAAGGCATAATAGATTATACTGGCGATTATCTTCTTGCCCTGTACTAAGCTTATAAGCTTTAACTACGGGACTAACCCGAGAATTCGAGAGAAAAACCAGCTGCTTCACACAAATTTACAAATCGATAAAAAGTATGACATAAGTACGTAGCTGATTTTTTTTCTTGAATTCAGAGTCGATCCCATAGTGGATAAAAGTTGTTCATAATGATGGTCTGAATTACCTCCTTTCGGCTAATCGGCTAAGTAGGTACACCAGTTCTGGATAAACCTGAAGGCTGTAGGTATACTATCTAACTGGAACATAGTGGACCTCTGCATGAAGCGTAACACTGTGCGCTACCATAGCTCAGATGATACGTTCGATCGAGGGCTCCGTTTTTTTCAGCAATATTGCCATATCAGAGTTCTTCAGACGGCTTGTAAAGTTTGACACTAGGGTTAGCCACCCGGTCTATGCGAACTTAAAAACCTACTGGCTGCTGCTTTCGTAGAGGCGGCGGAAGGCGTGGGCTGCACCGCCCACGGCCTCGCGTCCTAGGGCCCTCCTTCGGACCTCGAAGACGCCGTGGTCTTGCGCCGCCACTGTGCTTTAGCTCGGATAACACGTTAAATTGTGGGTCCTAATTGTTTCAACTGTTTAGTGATGTCAGAAGCCTTCAGGCGGTACAAGTTACCTACTTATTTTTACGATAAAAAAACATACCTGCTATTAGATAGGTATATGTTTTATCAATAAATTCTTCAAATTCATTATCTCAGCCCTGAACTCCGCAGCAAGTGGTCTGTCCTCTAGCTGACCGTCAATTGCTAAAGCAGATAATACCCGACTTATTCTGCAGACACCCGAGGTTCAGGATGTGGTTATTTTTATCACAAATGATGCTACTGGTTTGGTCACGTGAGTGGCTCAATTTTGCACTCATTTGATCGTGTAGACCAATGTAACAGGCTCATTGGATTCTAGACATTTATAGATAAGACAATCAAAAGATTGAATCACGAATGAGAACAACTACGGACGAACCATGGCCCAGCGGATAAGCAAGTTAAAATGGCAGTAGGCAGGGCACATAGTTCCCTAAAGTTATCGCACGGAGACCACATACCGGCAAGTGCAGCGTAGTACATTCACCAACTGAAACGCTACATCCAATCGGTCTATCTAAAGGGAAAGCCAGATGATCCATAGACTCCTGAACTAGTCTAAGACTTTGTTTCAGGAGCCAATAATTTAATGGCTTCTCTATAGTAACAATTTTGTACATTATGTCAAAACTAATAGTGTTTTTACTAAATTTTTACACTAGGGACACTAGGGTGCCCCGCTGCCGGCGGCACCCTAGTTTTTGAGTTTTTTTATAATATATTTTTATAGTTGTATAATGTAAAAAACTTTTAAATTAAGATGATAAATAAATACCTTAACTAACAATAATTAATTTTAAACAACAGAAAAAAAAATCATTTAATAAAATGAGCGGGCTAAAGTTTTGTGCAGATCCAGTAAATTAACTAGTTTTAGAAGCGCCTGTAAAAAACTTTTAGCAATCATTTAAAAGGGCTCACTAAAATGCCTTACGCCATAAGTACGAGTATAATTGGAAATCGTTATTAAGTCCAATCCAAACAGCAGTAAGTAGGTATAAGCAAACCAGTTCAGCTGAGTAGGGGACCTCCAATGCCTAAATATATGTTTTTAATAACAGAAATGGTACCTAAGTCGTCAAAAAATATTGCATCTCAAGTATCTCCATCATTGAAATGCAATACATATATTATATACAATACGATACCAAAATGCTTGCCTACTACAAATAACCAATCAAACTTTGTTTATATTTACGTAAAAACAAATTAATTTTTATCAATAAAATAATATTATTGCTATAATTACGCAGCTGATAGAGATTTTTGAGGTCAACTGTGGCGGTTGATACAAATTATAGTTTTATCTACCATTGCCCAATAGTAAGTAATTTGTTGTAATTGTTATGAAATATACGTTCCGATTTTGTTTGGGAATGTTATAGGGCCACTATACGGCGAATCAAACTTAATAGCGTCTGTAATGTGTCAGCGGGTATGAGGAGGTTTTGCGCAGCTTATAGTTAACTTCAGAAACTCTATCTGTTCGCTTCTGTTCGGCCTATACGTGAGAATGAAAACGAAAAATTACAATCGTAAATCTTTTAATTTTCATTTAGTTACAACTTTTTACATTCATTTATTTCGTAGGGTGATATAAGAGGAATGACAATTTACAGAGCTTAATAATAATTTTCAAAAAAAAAATAGTAGCTATTTACATAAAATACTGCATATAATTTAAAATAAGTAAGAACATTGTGAGTTAAACCAATGCCAAGGGACACATACGTTCAGTGAGCATAAACAATAAAATTATTTCATTAAAATGGAGCCAAACTAAATTTTATAGCTTTTGTTAAAACTTGAAACATTTATTTACATATTTATAAGAAAATTTGTAAACGGACAGAAATCGAACATTTTTAACAAACTCTGCAGTATTTAACAATATATAAGATTAGTTATGGAGATGGAAGTTGCTATACTACATTAAATTACTATTAGTCATTAAAACTACCGCCTTGTCTTTATAAGCTTAGACGTTTTTATAGTAGCCGGCAAATAACTTGACTCGTGGAACATCACCTCTCATTTGTTTTCGCAAAGGACAAAAGAGATGGAATGATATTTTTTGGTTCAAGGTATTTCCGGGCTACTGTACCTAATTACTGGTACTGAACGTTACCAACCTTTCCACTGCTGAACATAGGCCTTCTCCCAAAAGAGTGACGAAGGTATTTTCGTGCCAGACATGTATTTTTTCGGGATGGAAAATGGCTTATGACACTTCGATTTTTAAAGTATATGCATGCAAAAAAACAATCCATATAAACGTTGCTGCGTGAAGGAGTTACGAACACACATTCAGATTTATAACATTATAGTATAAATACAACAATATAGTATAAGATCTGTGGTACAAACAATATGACATACAATTATAGCAGTGATTTATTAACGATTTTAACACAACTCATTCTTCCGTCGCATTTCTCTCTCCCACGTGCCTGTCGTCAATCTTGCATCTCTCTTCCGCCGAGGAGTTGGAATCAGCCTCGCTATCGCTGGACCACTCCCCCTCGCTGTATTCCCTATTTTTCTTCTTTTTCTTCTTCTCTTCTTCCCTTTCTTCCCTCTCTTCTTCTGAAGAGGTTTCATCTGCTATATTTTCTTCTGTAAAATAGAATAGAAAAAAAATATTTTTTCGTAGTTATTGGGGTGTTTCTCTAAACGTCGGAAAATCAGATGTTGCTTTGAAAAGTGGAGAGATTTAAGCCGGAAACATACTATCGGACGCGGCTGACGGACGCGACTGACAGCCGCGACTTAACAATGTGCACAGTCTTAAGACATCCGGTGTGCCAGATCGCTCTCGGACGTCCGAAGGTGACGTCCGCGACTTATGTCCGATAGTGTGCACGGCTCAGTGTACTTTCATAGTCTAGGTCGCGGCTGTCAGTCGCGTCCGTAAGCCGCGTCCGATAGTATGTTTCGAGCTTTAGTTGGCAAGGGACGGAGGGAGGTAAACGAAGGTATGTCGGAAGAGAAGACATTATGCAATTTTTCGAAAGCTGCCCACCCGAGTTGGATTCAGCGATTGATCTCTTTCTTGAAATCGGACCTACCTAACTATAGAATAGTTGTCCTAGGTAGACGTACGAGTCAACAACTTCAAGAATCGAGTTCTCAACATATTGGGGTGAAAATCATACCTAAATAAAATAAATAAATTTTGCTCGCATATGTATATCGCGTGACAATGCGATGGTACTATGGAGCTGATCTGATGATGGAGTCGGAAGGTGGCCGTAGGAACTCTTGTACTAAACAATTCTTCTAATTTAATTAATGATTAACTACAATGTTTCTGTTTCTAGATTTATTTTTACTGCACGTGGAGATGATTCTTGTACCTGTATAAACCTACAGTGGTTTCTAGGTACAGTTTATGTTTATGTATATTTGTAACATGTATTGAATTTAAATTTAAAAAAACCGGACAAGTGTTCACACATCGAGGGTTCCGTACAAACACGTTGTTAAAATAATTAATAACCTGTTTTAGCATGTGCTAATGAAGTTTTTTTATATGATACCTTACATGATACGATTTATTTACTTTTAATTTTGAACCCATATTTTGTGAATTTTGAGGACATATTTTTTTGTGATTTAAATAAAAATATACAGTTTTCAGATTTATTCCTATATGTGTACTCTGAGACAATGTTTCTCGCCAAATTTCATAGTTCTATGTCAACGGGAAGTACCCTGTAGGTTTTGATTTTTGTGAGTGCAAAATATACGGTTTTTTACGACATAAACGGCTCTAACTTTTTCAAACGATAACTGAGAAGTTTTTCTTTTACACAACTGCAAGAATTCATAGATAAACGTATACAGTTTAAATTTCAACTCGATATCTTTACGCGTTCCCGAGATAAAGAGTCTTGACATACACACAGACGGACAGACGGACCGACGGACAGATGGACAGACGGACAGACGGACAACAAAGTGATCCTATAAGGGTTCCGTTTTTTCCGTTTGAGGTACGGAACCCTAAAAACATAAACCCGCCCTATTTGGGCTCGTTTTACTTGTCTTGACTAGCACTCTGCTGCTACATGATATCCAAGACCTCAAAAGCTTGTATAACTTTTTAAAAGTTATATATTTGTGATATTTTTATACTGTTTAGTATGTTGTAAAATGTTACCTATATCCGGTATAATAAGGTTCTTGGTGGGTGAATTGGTCCGCAGTTCCTTGAGCGTGGAGGTGAGATCCAAGCTGGCCGGCAGCTGCTGCTCCTCCAACTCTTCCTCCGAGACTTCAGCGCGCTTCTTCTTCTTCTTTGACGTCTTTTTGTCCTTCTTGCGTTTCTTCTTTTTTAGACTACGAAGAAAAATATAAAATATTACAGACGGAAGAAAGAACACACCGGTTGTATAAAGGTTGCGATTTTATAAGGACTGTAAGCCCGATTATAGAGGCGCCAGCGTAAATTTAATAGCTTTTAATAATACCTAATTAATACCTTTGCAAGGTTTTTTAGTGTCACTTAAATATGTATATTGTGACCTTTTGTTGATAAATAAATAAATAATTAAAATAAAATAAGAAATCACCTTTTAACTACCTGTTAAAAGGTGATTTCTATCACTAGACCTGAAACAAAGGTTGACCCTTAAATGGCATCAAACCGCTCACAATAAAAATAAAAAAAAAGTGACATTTCATATTCAGTGAAAATCTGTTGAAATACTCTTCAAATATCACAATAATATATTCCTCAAAATCGCAGAGATTCAAAGCGAAACTTATCTTTCGAAGTGGAATTTATTGCCGATACAAATAACATCGCTAATAATCAAGATGCTATGCGCGTCATGTAAATTAAACAGGTGTTCAAAGTCTTACCTTTCATAGTCAGACTCGTCGTTATCGTCGGAGGATTTGTACTTTCTCCTTTTACTTTTCCGATGAGATTTCTCAGACTCTTCGTAATCTGTAATTAACAAAAGTACAAATCAGAACTAAACACAGAAAAACGACATCTTAAAGATTGTGTATTACACAGAAAGTTTCTATAAACGACGAACATAAATCAATCTAGTCATCATTACGACTAAATCTTGCCTTCGGTCCCATAGCCTATAGCTATACCCTAATATTGCGTAAAATAAATCAGCAATTGCAAACAAAAAGTTGGAAGCCGTGGTGGTCTAGTGGTAATGACACCCGCCATACAATCGTGAGCTCGTGGATTCAAATCCCGGTCCCGTACCAATGAATTCCTTGGAATTTATGCACGGAATTTTCACACCACGGGCTTTTCGGTGAAGGGAAACATCGTGAGGCAACCTGCATGCGTCCGTAGAAGAAATTTGATGGCGTATGTGAATCCACCAACCCGCACTGGGCCAGCGTGGTGGATATGGCCTAATCATCCTTCGTGGGTAGGCCTACGTCCTGCAGTGGACTATTAAAAAAGGCTGGTACAAACAAAAAGTGTAGGACTCAAACGTACCCGATATATCCGTATAGGCCGAATCAAACGTGTTGGCGGCTGTGAAGTTAGCTATAAGCTGCGCGAAATCTAGTCACAGAATATATAGTCAAATAGTTTCTATTGCTTAGGAATTGATTTCTATAACAAAATGCATCAAGCTAAGTCCAAAGAATGACGGCCTAAGTTTAGTGAAAAAGCAGAAGAGTTATTATAAATTAGCAGATACTATATCTGATAAAACTATGTTTAAGAATGTTTAAGAATAGTACTATAATTTACTACTAAAGTTATATATTATTACTGTTGATGATGCTATTGCTGATACCTTTTGATTGTTTTTTTTGTTATTTTTATTGTAATTGCTGAGTGTTCAGTTATTCTGTAACATAATTCTATAATTTTATTTTGTTGTATTGACGTTTCTAAGCACATGTAATATGTCAGTTGAATAAATACATTTTGAATATAATTAGTTAGTCCTCGTGAGCTTCAGTCAGGATTGGGTTTTGCGCCGCTTGTAGCTAACTTCACGAAAGACATTAAGTTTGATTTGCCTACAGTAGTTTTCTTACCGCATTTCTCCTCTTCTCTTTCTGTCGCCTCTACTCTCCTTCCATATCGACTCTAAAGTCTCCAGCATGGCGCTGGCGAGAGTCGGTGGGCAGACTTGCGGCGGGGTCGACGCCCACTTTTTTAGATATTAACAGTAGTCTTACCACGTTTCTCTTTTTTATTCTTTCCAGTGACTTTCTGCGGCATTTTTCTTACATAAAGACTGGACCTAAATGATCTACATAGCGCCGAAAATCAGTTCTAGTATCAAAGATTGATAGATCCGATAATAACTAAAAATTAACAGGTTTTTTACTGCGTTTCTCACGTCGTCTTCTCCTCTCTTTCTTACTCTTCTCTTATTCCATATCGAGTCGAAAATCTCCACAATGGCGCTGGCGAGAGAATCAGTGAGCCGAGTCGCGACAGGGTCGACGCCACATTCTTCAGAAATTAACACTAGTGTTACCATGTTTCTCACGTCTTCTCTTTCCAGTGACTTTTCTCTTTTTCTGCGGCGTTCTTCTTTCGTAAAGATTGGACCTAACCATAGTCCACAAAAAGCGGTTGCAGAGATCGTTGTTAGGTCCACAAATCACCTAAAATATACTAGTTCTCTTACCGCGTTTCTCACGTCGTCTCCTCTTCTCTTTCCTACGCCTCTTCTCTTCTTCCGCGGCTTTCTTCTTCCGTATCGACTCCAAAGTTTCCACCATAGCGCTGGCGAGAGAATTGGTAGGTAAAGTCGCGGCAGGGTCGACGCCCACTTTCTTGAGGAACTCGGCGGCGCGACGTCTCCGCTCTAGCTGCTTGGCCTTTTCAGCTTCCGACTCGCCTTCGCCTGTGCAATCATACCAATATCACACCCTAGTCACTTGGAACAAATTAATACATAGATGACAACGCTCCACTCCACTCCACTTCGAGAGGATAATTTGAAGGAAAGACAATGTATTCCAATACATAAATGAAAACACTACATTAACACCACAGCACCCCTAGAATGGCATAAGGATAAAACGATTTATCTACTTTTAATGTCAGTTGTCAATGTTGCAATGCTAGAAATGCCGTACACAAGTGCATACAGTTTACTAAAGCACGACTGTCAACCTCTTTTCTGTGTGTAAGATGTCCCCTAATATTTGTATATTTCTGTGAAGGCTTGGTTCTCCCGGTGTTGTCAATTGTGTTGTAGACTGTAGACCACAAACTTTTTTTGATAGAAACGGACAAACAAAATTTGCAACTCAAGTACGCCCACTGTTTTTGGTGAAAGCGCGCCTTCAGAAATCCGTTTTTGTTTCGTCTGCACTCCACTGTCCAATGGAAACGATTACGGAGTATGTAGTATTTTGTTTTAGGCTTACTATACATAAATATGCATGAAAGGAGTGCGCGATACTGGTCTACCAAATTCTACACAATACTTTTGATCAAATATGCATAATTATAAGAAAACAAAAAATACCTTTGGAATCCGATTGCTCTCCAGTCAAATCGATCATATCATCCGAATTATCTTCCAGAGAAATAATTTCACTCTCCAAATCATCCTTCTCAACCTTCCTTTTCTTCTTATCTCTATCTCTGTCTTTCTCTTTCCTTTTCTCTCGATCTCGACTCCTCGATCGCTTGTCCCTGCTCTCCGATTTCGATCTGTACTCTCGCCTTTCTTTGTGTCTCTTTTTATCTTTCTTATAATTAGTACCTTCATCCCTTTCCCTCTCAGTTTGTTTAATCTCTTTTCTGTTATTTTCGTAAGTCTCGATTTTATTATCTACAGTTCTCTCAACTAACGGAGATGGTTCTTTCTGGATTTCTTTAACTTGTAATTGTTCTGTTTTGTTCACTTTATTGTCTATATCTTTAGTAACAACCTCGACAGACACTCTTTCTGGTTTTGGAGTTTCTTTCACTTCAGGGATTATAGGTTTAGGTATAAATAGCTTCATAGTCTCTATAGTCTTGACAGTCGGTAGATTTTGCGTGAGTTGTCCATCCATTTTGTATATCACCGCCTGTGGCATCGTGTTGATAGAGAAAATTTGAGGCAGGAGCGGTTGTACCGGTTTAGGTTCTTCTGTGTTTTCTTGACTGTCAGTTTGTTTGTCTGTCTGCTTATCTGGGTCTTCGTCAGAGCTGGATTCGTACGGTAAGGCTGGCTTTGGTAAGATTGGATCGGGTTCTTTCAGTTTCTTTATAGAGAATGAGACTGGAGCTGAAAGTGAAAATAAAGCTAGACAACAAGGTTTCAACACAATCTGGGGGCGATAAATTTGCTTAAACTAGTTTTGGACTAAATATATTCCATCAGCCATATGACGTCCACTGCTGGACATAGACCTCCTCTATGGATCTCCAATATGACTGGTTGGAAGCGGCTTGCATTCAGCGTGATTCTACGGTCTTGATGAGATCATCTGTCCACCGATAAGTGCAAGATAGAACATCCTACACAGGAGAAAAGAGACCGGTCTCTTTTCTCCTCAAGTAATTTTCTACCCCATCGGTCATCAGTATGGTTACTGTTATAATTAATCCAGCAAAAACATTTTCATGTGAAATATAGCCAAGACCACAGCTCGCACTTTCAAAAAGTTGACAGATCTTATGTAGAGCCAAGCTTCTAACTCTACACACCTTACTCTACAAGTCCTTACTGCACAAACTCTACAGCTTAGTCAATATATAATATTGTCTTGGCTGGACACGCTTCCGCGTGTCTAGATCTTCGCGGGTCTTGTTTAATTTGAGGCGGTACAAAGTTCGAGGGGTCAGCTAGTACCAAATAACTTACGTTTAGTCCGCACTGCCGTTGACTTCCTCCCCCCTCTTTTCCCGCATAATTTTGTTATAGTACGGATGGTACACATCGCTAGGGTCCAGGAAGGTGATCCCAGGATCGTTTTTAGCGCGCACTATGTCCGCAAATGCGCCTCCATAGCGAGCCACATAGGTATTTTAGCTATAAAACCTATTTTGATTTCATGGACGGAACTGTAGAATGAAAGAACTTACGTTTAGTCCTCTTCCCCGAACTGCCATTAACATCCTCCCCCCTCTTTTCCCGCATGATCTTGTTATAGTACGGATGGTACACATCTCTAGGGTCCAAGAAGGTGAATCTAGGATCGTTCTTAGCGCGGACTATGTCTGCAAATGCGTCTCCGTTACGAGCCACGTATGTAGACATTTTTTCTATGAACAGCTTGACGTCATCAGGCGGGACGGCCATTGGTGGCTCGGGGGGCTTGTCGTTTGATTCGCTGTCTTCGGAATCTGGAGAAGAAATGTAATGTTTTTGTCTTAACTTAGGCAACCTATTTCAAAAAATAAACAGCTCGATTTTTATCATGATGAACGTTTGAAAAAAATTATGATTCGACTATTAACGCTGATATTTAATCTTGATTTTGTGGCCAATAGACGGCGATTAGACTAAAGTAAATTCACGTAGCATATTAAAGCTACATTGTAGACGATGAAGTCGCTTTCAATGATACTTTATTTAATTTGCCGTTACTGAGTACAAAACTACCATGTTATCAGAGCTTAAAAAATGTATCTGTTCTTTCGTCTCGAATGAAATATTTCGAAAAGTTTGATACAGCGCGATAGATGAGCGAACGTCTTGAATCTTGACTTTTGACATTTGAGTCTTGTGGAGAAGCGGCATATTGTAGAACTAGCTTTTGCCCGCAGCTCCGCTCGCGTGGAATTTGACTTTTGTGCTATCTTATAACTGCTGTATATAGACAACCCTTCCACGCTGGCGCGCTGCTCGCTAGCGGCGCCGGACCGGATGCGGCGGTGCGGAAGCTGTTCCAGACTCCCCGTGCGCGCACTGGCACTGCTTGGTACGCTCCTACGGCCCAAGCCATTCATTTGCTCAACGCCGCATGTCGCCTCAATATTTGCTGACAAACTTAAATCCTTTAAGATGTCGGTGATTACCTTCGTGGGTGATCACTGTATGGAAGGTTAAGATAATATTAGTGTTTGTTTTTGTGTATAAAATGTGTTTATGTCTTATGTATTGTGACTTGGCTTTCTGTGCGTTTTGAAAATAAATCTCAAAGGAACCTTTTATTTTATCGGGTTAAAAAGTAGCCTATGTCACTTTCCGGCAATTGAACTATATCCATGCCAGAAATCAAGAAAACCCGTTGCTCCGTTGCTGCGTGAAAGAGGAACAAACCAACAAACTTTTCGGATTTATAATATTAATATGTTGATATTGTCATCGATTGACTTGACAGTTATTCGATCAACAGTTGTTTATTTCGACATTCTTGCAGCGCACGCTAGAATAGCTCGCAGATGGCAGAATTTTCCTACTTACTCGTCACTTATCGTTATATTTTGGACAATTCACACAATATCTTTATAAATTGTAGCCTATGTGTTATTCTGATGTATAATCTATACTATTGTAAAGTTAAAATCTATTCAGTAGTGTTTACGTGAAAGAGTAACAAACATCCATCCATCCATACATTCTTACAAACTTTTGCGTTTATAATATTAGTAGGATGCTACACACTGTCGATAGCTTTGTATGGTTATTGTTGTATGTTGTTAACTACGGGTAGTATAGCGACCTGAGGGTTCAGTGTCGGTGCCGGAGCCGTAGTGCTTCATGAGGCTGAGGCCGGTGGAGGCGCGCGGCTCGGGGGGCTCCGCCAGCGGCTTCATTTGTGGGGGCGCGGTGTACGCGGGCGGGTAGTACGCCGCGTACTGCTGGTACGCCGCTGGTGGTGGTTGGACGTGCGTTATTGGCGGTGGCACTGGAAACAAATCATTTAGTTATGACAGAATTTCATGTCAGATATTATTAAAAACTGAAATTTCCTGTTAACCGTGAAAATTTTATGAAAAATATTTTTGCGATCCGAATAGCCTTACGAGATCACCGTCACCTATGGACAACAAAATTTATTTTTTTCCAGTTGAACCCAAATTGGGTTCATTCCCGGGAATTCTCGAGCCGAGAATTCCCGGGAAATCGTTAGGCTTTGTTCCCGGGAAATCAAGATCGAGAAAAGTCGAGAACTCGAGAAATCATGTACCTACATAGAAATTAAATCGCCGTTTGTTTTGTTACGTGGCGGCGCGGGCCAAAGTGCAGCGGCACCCTTTGATCTCGCTGCAAGCGCTAGTAAAGAAATAGTTCTTACTTTTTGAACAGACTGGGAAGAGGTCACCAAATTTAGAATCGATGTACAAAGATTACTTTCAGTTAAGCCTACTTCAACTGAAAATGAAAGAGTTCACAAGAGACAATTTCAGGAAATATATGTTAATGAAATAAGAAACCGGGTGTCTGATAAAGCTATAAATCCTTTAGTTATTCTAAAGGTATATTTTATCAGACAGAGTAAGCTGACCTAGTTGTTATGTATCTGTCTGTATGTTCAGCTTCTCAGCGTGAGATGTTTCATTGATCTTGCAAAGTTTTCATTTGTTTTTATTCTAATTAACATGCTATAAATGGTGCTATGATTATAATTTAATTATAATTTACATTTATTTTCTACCTGAATTTAAGATATTAACGTTTACTTTCATATCATTTTTTTTTGTTCTATAGAAGCTATTTTTGTTCACAAGTTTTAAGTTGATTTTTTTCTAAATAACTAGCCAAAAATGGTGCTGTGATTGTAATTTAATTATAAGTTTAGATATTAACATTTTCTTTCATGTTGAATTTTTGTTTAGTTTAATATAAGCTACTTTTGTTCATAAGTTTTAAATAACCAGCCAAAAAGGTGCTGTCATTATAATTATGAGTCTGAATAATATGATTTCTGTATTTTTTTCAAAAAAGTTAATTAGCTTATTCATAAGATTAATGTTTTTAATTTGATACTTTCATTTGAGAGGAAAACCACTGAGTTTATTGACGTTATTGGAACCAACCGAATAATATGAGAAAACGTACGTAAATTTCAATTTCTCGACAACCCGAGAAGCCTCGAGAAATTAGCCTCGAGAATTCTCGAGACCCGAGAAATTGAAAAGCTCGAGAAATCATGAACCCTAACCCAATAGCCGCCCGGGCGTTCGGGCGGCACATAAGCCGCCCGAACTCCGCTTTTTCTGTGCTCTTCGCGAATCGTTATAAGTAGTTCTTATAGCTAACTGTATTCCACTGCGTTGTGTCGCCGCGTAATCTCTGAATTTAAAAATTTCGAAGCGTAAAAGCAAGTGGTGTAATAGCTTAAAATAAAATTAATATTATTGATTCATTAAAATTGGGTGAAAGTAGTTGAAAGTTAGCTAAGATAATAAGAAAAACCGCGTTTTTTCATTCATTCGATTATCCGGATTTTCGATTATAAGAATGCTATGCGACACGAATTCGTCCGGTTTATTGAGGCTTTACTATATGTAGTATTTAATACTGTGTGATATTTTAGTATGCAATGTTTTGTTAGTCACCCGAAAAATTATTAGCATTTAGTATTTTACTTAATAGTTTTTCGATATATTATGTTTTTGACTTTTTTTTTAATTTCGAATAGGTTCGCGTTTAACTACAAACTGCTTGATGTTAAGCAGCTGTGCGGTCTAGGGTGTAGCACGCTTACATAGAAGATACCTATTTACTCGGGATTTGAAAACACCCACGTTGTACTTTAAAGGGAAGACTGACCCAGGCAAAGCGTTCCACATTCCGGCTGTTCGTATGAGGAATGAGGATTCGAAACGCCTTTGTTCTAACGCGCGGAATGTCCACCATAAAAGGGTGGCGCTTTGGTCGGGTCTGTCTAGCCGTACGATAGAAGAAAGGGGCAGGGGGGACCAGATTGTGCAACTCCTGGGCGCACTCTCCGCAGAGTATCCGGTAAAAGGCCGACAAACACGCTACCTTGCGACAATGCCCAAGACTTTGTATAGGTATATTTGCGGAAGTCGGTATTTAGGAGTATATGTACAAGATATTTACCTATATATATTTTTTGTAAAAAGGTATTTAAAAAAAATTACACCTATACCTTGTAGAATATAGCTTGATACACGAGACATTAACATTGACATACGCGTACGCACATCAAGTACCATATTTTTTATAGTCAAAATGTCCGTTTCACAATGTTGTACTTCATGCTCGTGCATCTCGACCATGAAGTACGGCATTGTGTACCGAACATTTTTTTAGTATAAAAATATGGTACTTGATGTGCGTAAGTCATTACGCGTATGTCAATGTCTCGCGTATCAAGCTATATTTTACAAGGTGTAGTTTGAATTATACCGATTCAGTGTTTTTTTATCCCTCTGCAACTGACGTGAGGTCTGAGAGACTCTTCAATACATTTTTGTTGTTGCTACGTCACCGTTTCGTCGCGTATCATTCTGTCTTTCCCTATACCTTCCTGTGTCGACAAACGCCTCCCGTCAATGCAGCGACGGCGGCTGCAGCACGCATACAGGTAGAGTTAGAGCTGTTCGGTGTCATCAGGACCGCAGGTCAGTAATAAGTGATGGGTCTGATATACGTGTGGTAAGTAATATCGTTATAACTCCATAGTGAATATAGAATATTGGCATGAATAAAAAGTTTCTAGTGTAAAGTTGCCACAAATAATGGAAATTAAAATAGAGGTCTGATAAACCACTCCTCATCAGAATGATTACAAAAATCCCACCTCATCAGCTGCAGAGGGTTAAGGTGATTCGGTAATTTGTGAAATGTTATCTAGTCTGGTTGATACCTTGAGTATTGTACATGACGGGCGTGTGCGAGTACATGGCGGGGGGCTCGGTGCCGGGCGGCGGCAGCTCCCCGGGCGCGAGGGGCGGAGCGCCCTCGCCCTCGCCGCGCATCTTCGATATCAGCATCGTGTAGTCGCAGTCTGCGGACGGCTTGTAGTGGATCGATGGGATCGACGGCGCCTGGAAATTATTTCAATCATGAATACAAGGTACTATCAGGTTAAATTGTAGGTCCCCGGTTATTTTACGGTTTAGCTATGTCAGAGGCCTTCGGGCGGCTAAAACACCTCAGACATTAGGGGTAGCCCCACCCGGCCTATACGAACTTACTTACCGTCGTATCTCACTAAAGGACAGCCGTGCTACCAACAAAATATAAATAGTTCCACAGCCAAGTAGGTCCGTTTTTTATGGTGGCGCTGCCATGGTGTTTTAGTGAGATAGGGCTCCGAGTCAAAGCATGTCACTCAAAGTCACTTTTTGTTTTTGTTTAATTTGTTTGGTTAAGAAATAAGCATGATGTTGATTTGTTTCAATACTTACAGATTCAATGACAGCAGAAGCCAAACTTGGGTGTAAATATTCGTCTTGCTCAGGTGGTTTTTCTGCAACAAAATCAATTATAATTAATTATATTCATCCACAAAATTCCACCAACCCGCACTGGGCCAGCGTGGTGGATATGGCCCAATCACCCTTAGTGGGTAGGCCTACGTCCTGCAGTGGACTATTAAAAAGGCTGGTACAGTACAGTACAGTATCCACAAAATTTGGTTTCACTAAATCAGCGTGCGAAATCATAAACTATTCATAGTCGCATGGAGCTTTCGTAAACATACAATAAATAGTTTAAAAATCGAAAAAAAAAAAATTTCAAGGGCTGACCGAAAACATCAGCCTCAATGGTTAAATCCAGCCACTGGACCAGCCTGCAGAAAACGCTTTTTCAGCTAAACACTTTACACTTTACAGCTAAAGGCTTAGCTAAGAGGAAGCATGGATAGGCACTTAGACAGTGCCTACCGTATAAACTTCTTTACCCACCCTAAAAAAATTAAAAAACTTTGTTTATTGTGGTAGGCAAAAGTTAGCGGCTGTCCCCTTAGAGACAATTTTTTGCTACGTCAATATTTTTACCCACACTAAGAACCAGCAAATAGAATGAGACAAGACACTATTTTATTTATAATCCCAAGAAACCGGCCTAGCCGAGTTTGGGGACCGCCGTAAATTTTACAGTACAGCATTGCTATAAATGAACTTCCGAATTAGAATTGTAATTTAACTAATATTTTTCGTATTTTTTTTGTTTTCTTCAGTTTACCTTCAACAACTTCCGGTGCCTTCTCAGGCCATTTCCCTTGCTTCACAAGAGATATGAGCGCCATATAGTAGGGGTGCAGCTCGTCTCCCTTGTTGAGGAACTTGAACTGCGGGTTGTCTCGCTGCTTGGCCTTGATGAGTATCTCCATCTGCGCGCCCTGGGACGCTATGAACTTGGCCGTCTTCTCTATTATAGCGTTCTGCTTTTGAGTTTCGGCCTGTGGACAAAAGATAGATAAACAATTAATTGTCACTGTTAAATACATCAACATGCCATAATAATATAGTGGCTTAATACTAGAGCTACTCAATATATCTCTTCCAGGAATAAACAGAACTGACATGTGGACAATATTTTTTTTTTTTTTTGGATCTTCCATCCATCAAGGGTGGTAGGGTAAGGCCTCGGGCAAACAGCCCATTACCCTGGCTGCAGCTCATGGAGCATCAGCTCCACGGTCACGTTTCTTGCAATGCTGGCTGTACGCTCTCAGCAGTTGCTGTGATATTCATCGTCATCGACATCCAGGAGCAGGAGTATCTCTCTCGGAAGCGGTCGTTTTAATTGGCTGTCGTCGTCAGGTGGGCGTGCATGCAGCGGAGCGATATTATGTAGATGGGTATGAGGCCCATTATCAGCATAATATTCCGAACATATCTGCCAGCTCCTGTACACATTCTCAGAGCGATATTCTGGACTGCTTGAAGCTTCTGTTTGTTGGTCGCTGAGCATAGGGTGTACCAAGCAGGCGCTGCATACGTAAGTCGCGAGCGGACATATGTTTTGTACACACCTAGTTTTGTTTTCAGAGGCAGCTGGAGGTGAATATTGGACGGAGGAGAGCACGGGCTGCTTTAGCTTGATTAATGGCATGATCTGTTTGCGGGCACATTCTCAGTGACCGGTCGATATAAATGCCCAGATATTTGACCATTGGTTGCCAGTCTACTACTTGACCTCTAAGTTTTAATGGTGGGGGTAGTTTTCTCTGGCCACTGATCAGCAGCGCGGCCGTCTTCCCTACGTTGACGGCCATGCGCCACTTGTCGAGCCATTCTGGGAGCAGATTCAGTACTCGCTGCACTTTGTTAATAGCTTCGTTGGCGTCTTTTGAAGATGCTATGTATGCGCTGTCATCCGCATATAAGGCAAGCATGACATCCTCCTCTCCTCGTTGAAGGTGCTTTTCTCCCAAAGTTGGAATATCATCCGTGTAGAGGCCATACAGAGCAGGTGACCAACAGCTTCCCTGTGGTACTCCAGCGGTCCAAGCATCGTCATACATACCGACTTTAAATATTTACATGAAATAATTCACCAAGTCCCGTTTTCTTGAATCTCAACGTTATATCACATAATTATTGCTTGTAACTGAGCACTTTGGCATCGCGCGGCGTTGTAGTCGGCTTGCAATTGCCTTACAATTGACTAAAAAGCCTGCCCCTGTAGCTTGGGCAGGGTTTTGGCTAGGATTCTTTTTTTGGCATGATTGTGACTCTACAGATATTTGCTCGAAGGTTAAAACTGATATATTTGTCCTTAGGTTTACTACAATAATAATGTATGGTCTGAGCTATCCTACAGTATATTATACAAACGAGTATGACCTCCTGTTGAAACAGCTTTGAAAGGCCGGCGGCGACTCGCCTTCCGCCTCGCCACTTGTACCAGTATCCAGGTCCAATAGCTATACTCACGAGTATGATATCCTGTTGGAACAGTGCCTTGAAGGACGGCGTAGGCACGAACGGCTCGTCGACCTCAGCGGGCGACGCGGCCGGCGGCGGCTCGCCTCCCGCCTCGTAGTTGAACCCCACTTGCCCGTACCCTGCTGCGTGCAGTCGCTTCAGCTCTTCCTCTGTTTAAAACCAAATGAAATGATATTTATTGGACATAAAATACACACAAATTAACATTATAAAACAAAAATTGTAAATCAATAAAGAAGTTAAATGACAGAAATGTCGAAAAGGGCTCATCTCAGCATTAATGCTGAGTGCAGGTATACTTTACACTCAGCGCTGGTTTTCAGCCCCTTGTCGAGGGGTGTAAAACAACATACTGTCAAACCTGGCTAACTTAGAACTGGATAAGTGCGAAACCTCTATAAGTGAGAGTAATTGCCAGGTCCCGTCATTTTACCCCTCAATTACCTTTATAAGTGAGAGACCAAAACCTCTATAAGAGAGAGTCGTTTTTTCCCTCATGGACCTCTATAACTGAGAGTACTACTTGTCTGAACCTCTATAAGCGACAGTTGAGGGTAATAAAACATCTGCTCTTTATGACCTATACTTAAATTTCGTGGAACTAAGTACTGTTGCTTTCGGATCGCGTTCTATTTAAACTTTTTGTATTTTGTGGAAAAAAGTAACATTGTTTTTGTATCTATATTTTTTTTAAATAGCCACACGTGCGTCTATACTATCCTGTTTATTGAAATAGTGTTCTATTCAAAATTATTTTATGTTTTTCTTTCATCTACCTAACATTATTTTTGTATGGCATTTTTTTGTTATAGCCACACATGTGTTGACACTATCTTATTGATTAAACTTACTACAGTTGATAAGTATCAATTGAGGCGAAAGGTTCGGTGTTAATAAATAAATCTTTAGGAATAAATAAATCATTTAGTTATTAGCTTAAGATAGGTATTGAATGCGTTAGTGTAAAAACTCGAAATAAAATACGCAATCCATTTGATTTATCCGAATCCAAGTTCTTATAAAATAATAAGATCAAAAGATCCTATACGGTCTCAGTGCTCTAAAGAACATGGAGATATTAAAACGAGTCGACTTTTTTATTTTCCCAATATTGAAAAGTGCCTTAGAATCAGGGGTGGAAACTGAGTCCATGGCCAAAAATACTGATTTTACTGACTAAAACTCTTTAAAATACTGACCATTTACTGACCAAATTTCTATAATACTGACCCTTGGTCGGTCAATATACCTAATATCATACGAATGTTAGTTGCTGTTAGTTAAGTATATTTGTTTAATAGTGTATGGAAATTGATTGTAAATAAGTAAAAAAAATGTTTTTGGGTTTAGCCTCCACCAAAGGTACTACTGACAGAAAACCTACCCAATGGCTGCTTTAAATTTTGCGTACTGATTTGATGATAAGAAACAATAAGAAGAACTATCATAACAGTGAACGGACTGTATGTTGCTAAGAAAACCAAGGAATAAAAGATTATTTATTGATCATCAATATATATATATATTTCAATATATATATAGTACATGATTTCAAAATGTTTAATTGTTATCAAAGACAAAACAAAGCTTTTTTTATTTAGCTTTTTTTTTTTAGAATATCATATTATTCTCAATAATTTCAGCAGTTGGGCATCATATATTAATAACATATTAATAAGATATTTTTAAGGCACTCCCCACTCCAAAACCGCATTTTTGTCACCTCAATCTACAGAAACTACACCACTTTTACCTTAACCTTAGCCCCTTATCCTCAAAATACTGACTTTACAGACCATTTTTCGAAAAAACTGACTTTTACTGACCTTAGCCAAAAAAACTGACTTTTACTGAATTTACTGACTATTTTCCACCCCTGTAGAATGAATAAATAAACTATCATATATGTTCAATTCTAATCAACACAACCCGAACAATTAGTACCTATTTACTATTTATAAACATATACAGGGTTATCCTAATCAATTAGCATCCTTTTAGTGGCTTATTCTGTACATAAAAGCTAAAAACTTTTGTTCTGCTACTTTTGTCAAAACTCAAAAAAAATTTTTGTTCCATAGTAAAATATCGTTCACCTGCGACAAAATGTATGGAACACTGTTTTTTTTTTAAGTTTTGACAAAAGTTGTTAGTTTTGATGTACAGAATAAGCCCCTAAAAGGATGCTAATTGATTAGGAATAACCCTGTATATTATTTATCATTCTTCACGCATGTGATACCTACATACAAATTAGAATATTTTTTTAACCTCTATAAGAGAGAGAAGGCACTTCTGAAACTGGATAAATGAGAAACCTGGATAAGTGAAAAACCTCTATAAGCGAGAATATTAGGGTGGTTCCTTCAACTTTCTCTTATCCAGGTTTGACTGTATTACATTATAATAAATAAAAAAGAACATTCATTTAAGACATATCAATTTGAAGATCTTCACAGAGAATTATTGTTAATTTTTTATACTTTATTTATACAATGGGACTTGACCCTCTTCAGGAAGGTTGGTGAGATTTGGCTATGGAAAGCGACAAATGGAAGAAAGTGGGGGAGACCTTTGCCCAGAAGTGAGCAGCATAGGTTAAGAAAATATAACAGAACTGAACTCATGTAATGTAATTTAATACAGTTCATAACGAGACGACTCCGTGCGTCAGCGCTCGTCAACTTGAGAAATACCGCCAAATGCAGTCGAAACTATAGTGTTAAGACTATTAAATTATGTGGTTACAGTCCCATTATTTCAAGTATGAACATAATATACCTAATGCCATAACAACACTTGAAAACAAGACAACAAAGCAAGTGCTTAGTCAATTAGTGTAGAGATAACATGCATATATTAGTGATGTAAACATTAGTGGTGGTATTATTAGCAATATTGCACTGTAAGATATAGGTCATATAATGCTGCTGTATGCTGATAATGCTGTGTATTCTATATACATATATCACTACATAATATAAAACAAAGTCGCTTTGCGCTGTCTGTCCCTATGTATGCTTTAACCTTTAAAACAAAACAACGGATTCTGATGCGGTTTTTTTAATAGATAGGGTGATTCAAGAGGAAAGTTTATGTGTATAATATACCTGTGCGAAGCCGGGACAGGTTGCTAGCTCTTATCATAAATAGAAAAGTGAGTTTGATGACTTGTTGATTTATTTTTTACAATTTAGAGCAATAGATAAATTATTTGCAGGGAAACAATGTTCTTGAAGGTTAAACTGAATGATATATTTCATAAACAAAATGAAATTATTTTATTTTATTTATTTGTGTATAGACAAGCAGCGCATACTGATGTGCCTATATCAAGCAAAGCTGAATAATTAGTATTTATCTGTCAAGGAAATATTCTCCTTCTTTATCCAAAGGTCCAGTTTGTTCTTAAATGTGTTTATAGTCATACATATTTTGTTTCGCAATTTATAAACAAATGTTAATTTACAGTAATAGAATGTAGGCAGCTATATACAATATCACTTCAAGCCTTCAGAAGCGCATCACCTGTGGTGCCACTACTGTAGGCCCTCTGACAATGTAACTCCAGATCATCAAATTGAAATGGTCTATGTTGTAGGAGGCCATATCTCATGTTATTGAAAGTAAAAAAAAGGTGCTGTGAGTTGTGAGGCAGCGAACTTAAGAATTACTAATGCCCGTCATAAGCACAAGAGTGATATCTAAACCAAAAAAAGAGAGGAAATCAGTCTTTATTTTCAAGCATTCAGATGAGGGTATTAATAATCTCTTTTTTTGTGATATCACCTTTGGACTTATGAGGGCAGACTTCTGTGGTTAAGAGTATGATAAATAAGTAAATGTTGCATTTCCAGTCCGATCATGCAATTTCAGGGTAGATCTCATAGTAAAATTTACATACATGATAGAAGAAATCCATGTTTTGAACTAATATTTAGTGTATTTCCGCTATCTTGTTGTAGGCAAATAAGTTCAAGGGCATTAAGTGCATTAAGAACATTTATATAAAAAAAAAATAAAAAAAATTATAATAACAATTACTAATATTACAATAATTATACATTTAAAAACTTAATTTTACAAAATAGATAAAATAATAATAAATATCACTTATTTTCACTACACTCTATCGTATATTTTTTAAAATACTATATTAATAATCCGTTAACAACAAATAAATATTATAAAAATCTTTTAAAAATAATATGACAAAATATTGAAAACACTTCACTAGTCAATAACACCCTTATTCTCACTGCACTACACTCTGTTCGACACGTGTTTCGCCTCTCAACGAGGCATCTTCAGGACGTGTTGACTCCTCGAGGTCGCTCACAAGAATAAGAGTCGAGTTGAGTGATATTTATTATTACTTTATCTATTTTGTAAAATTACATTTTTAAATTTATAATTATTGTAATATTAGTAATTGTTTGTAATTTTTTTTTTATATAAATGTCCTTAATGCACTTAATGCCCTTAAACTTATTTGCCTACAACAAGATAGCAGAAATACACTAAATATTTGTTCAAAACATGGATTTGAAGATGAATTTTCGCAAAGTAACGCCTGATTCAATCAACTATCATGATAAAAGAGTACACTAGATTGAAAAACCTAGAATGTCCATCAGTCTTAGAAAAATGCTTGTGGAAACTAACCTTTGTACATCATTTCTTCATCCTCATCAGTGTGTAGAGCTCGGTACCTCTCTTCATCGCACAATTGCTCCACCTCATGCTCAGCGCGGGTGAGTTCCACCCGCCAGTCGTACCCGCCCGGCGGGGCCTCGAACCTCGATAGCTCGTGGAGTGCTCCTCGTGCATCATACCTGTCCAAATAGGATGCGTCTGAGGATGGATCTCACAAGACGAGTGTTCCAGTCTTGAACACAGAAGTACACCCGTATCAATATCCTAAGGTGCCTCTCAGACTATAAAAGACATACTACATGTATAGTATCTCCTATCAGATAGTGTCTGCTTACTTTCAGGACTGAAATTAGCATGTTGAGGGCAGTAAAAAGAACTCATATAACATGGCATTTTAATCACGATTGCCCTGGAAAACTAAACATATATAAGAGTTGATTTGCTTTTCATATTGAGAGACTATACAAATATTTCAATATGAACCTAATGCAGTTAAGTACCTAACAGCTGTTTTCGAAAGATCCTAAAAATATTTCAATATGAACCTAATGCGGTGAAGTACCCAACAGCTGTTATGAAATAGGCTATATTTTGTACTCCATGTATGGTCGCAATTTTACCACACAAATATTCATAATGAGAACAAGTTATACATACGCAAGTATACCGTTGCAGGTTATACATACCACCGATGTGTGTCACCATAACTAATCGCGACGGCGAGAGCGTCCGCCTCGACGCCATCTGCTCCTCCAGTGCTTCAAAACATCGTCTGCGAAAATCTTAATAATCTTCGAAAAATTATAATTTTCATTTACTATCGCTTTGTAGTCTTTAGCGCCACATTAACAGTCTTAGATTAAAAAACGGATCGAACCTGTCGATTTTCAACGTTTCATCCCCCATCCACGGTATGAGGTGTTTTCCTTGGTCAATGTGGAGAGCCCTATCATCGTTCCGAAACAATTTGCACGAGTAGCCGAACACGAAAAGTTCTTCTTTCTTCTCCTTGAATTCACTTTTTCTTAATATTCCTGTCTCACTGTTATTACTAGTCCACTTAGACGACATTTTAAATAATTTTTGTTTAATGTTAGAGGTATTTTACATGGAATTTCGGAAAATCCATTGAAAATTGAAAAACAATTTCAATGCGAAACGCACGCGAAACGCTATGAAATCTAAGATACCCTGTGAGCATGACATTGACAACTGACATTTAACCTACTTCTTATTTTATCTTTAGGCGTCGCATAGTTATGCATTTGCCAGTGTCAAGTATAAATTATTAATATAAATATCACGTCATTATCCAAAATAATGGCGATCAAGTCAAAGCATAGTCTAAACCATACCTCAATAAAGCAGTACAGTCTACTGCGCCAAACCTCCAAAGAAAACCTACATTGACCTATCTCTAAAGACATACCTCTGAAGGAGTTTCTTTTTCAGAGTTCTGAGGCTTGGAGCAAGTATCGAATGGAGAAGCTACATAACACACACTAACTACAAGTATAGGGTGTGAGAAAAAAGAAATGCTGTACATACATAGATAACGTTGTTATGATTTTATCATATTCAGGCTCTAGATAATAGTAAAAACCTGCAAAATACTAATAGAAGTGATAGAAAATAAATAATAGTTCATAAATATGTTGATTTACGCGAAATATTTGTCTGTTCAATCAGTTCAAATCAGCTTCATCCTATTCACACTTACATACTTGCACATTACGCCCTCTCTTACTTGTGTAATTATTATTATTTAGCGCCCTGTCTAGTTAATAATTTGACTTTGGCCTCAGTGCTTCAATGTGACAGTTAAAACACCCGATAAACTTAGGTATTTATTTTTTTACCTACTGTTTACTTTTGATTGTTTAAATAAGCATCTTGCCTACTATCTAGTACCTACCTATGTAAATCCCCCCCATCCTCACGTCGATTTCCTCATGTCTGAGGGTCGTGACTTCTGCCTCCCAGAAGCTTCTCTTTCACTATGTTCTTCCATCGTCCTCTATCTTCAGCATCACGCAGCGCCTCATAGACGGATGACTCGAGAGTGTAGTGAATGTGATCGGACCAACGTATCGGGCTACGCCCTCGTGATCGCTTGCCGTCGATTTTCCCTGTGACCATCGGTTTCTCGAGATTATCGTTTTTTCTCCTTGCAATGCGGCCAAAGTAGTCAAGGACACGTTTAAGACAGATGGTAGAGAGTCTAGTCGTGACTTTGAATTGTTTAAGTATCGATACGTTGGTCCGGTGAGCTGTCCAATGAATCCTGAGCATTCTTCTCCAACACCACATCTCGAAGTCATCAATGCGTCCACAATCTGCCGCTTTCAGAGTCCAAGTCTCGGCAGCATACAGAAAGATGGAGAAAACTAGAGTGCGGACTAATCTAATTTTTGTTTTCAGTCTTATCCCCCTGTTCTTCCATATCTTATCAAGCCGAGACATGGCCCTTTTCGTCATACCTATAAGTCTTCGCACGTCACCTTCACAAAAGCCATTATTACAGATGCTGGCCGAGAGAGTCGAGATAAACTAATATGTTCAAGTTTGACATCCCATTGATGTTCTATGATTTAGCTCTATCAACCTCCATGATTTTGGTTTTCAATCTGTTGATAGAGAGCCCAAGACTGCAACTAATACGCTCCATCCTATAAAGCAGCTCAGTCATTCCAGCTTCGTTTGCAGCAACAAGTGTCGTGTCATCAGCATACCGGAGGTTTGTGACTTTAACACCGCTGATACTTACGCCTCCATTCCAGTTGTCGCAAGTTTGTCGCATTATACATTCTCCATACGCGTTGAATATAATGGGGGATGCAATACAGCCTTGGCGAACACCTTTTCCAAAACAAGGGGCATTATTGTGTAAGGGCTCTGATGTTCGGCTTCGCTTTTCCTTCCGCTCGCTCTAGTGACGTGAGTAATTGGCGCGAGCAGGAGAAAAAGCAAAGCTGAACGTCAGAACCCTTACACAACAAGGCCGCTGAATGGCTGGGACATCATCTCGCCAATCCTGACTACCCCTTTACTGCTGTAGTAAAGAGATTGAAGCAGTGCGGTGAGGTGTTTTGGCACGCCTAATACAGTGAGGACTGAGCCTTCGCGTCCTCGTGGCTCCAATATGGAATTATATACAAAAAAAATGTATTCGTATTTTCGCAAATATAAAAAGTCCTGATATTACCAAACTAAAATTCCATAAACCATACTTTATATTATAAAACTTGAAATTATATCCCTGGTATCTTTTTATATGTTTCAAATATGCAAATTTGTAAAAAAGCACCCTGACTATTTTAACAAAGCGTTTATGTTTATCTATTTATCAACGTGTACGATTAAATGCGATTTAATGGTTACCAGATATATGAAATTATCTACCATTCAATAGTTTTATTAACACTGGTAAGTTTCGAGAAAGGGACAACACCCCACAGTCGTTGCTGACCTTCTCGGAACGTTTTTTCCTTTTGATAAGTAAGAAACAAGGAAGTTTCATACGAGAACTGGAATGATTACGTGCATCCCAAAAACGTTCCGAAGAATAAAGCACCAACATTGGAATATATCTCTTTCTACTAGTGTATCCATACAGTAATTTCATTTAATAGGACAATCTACAAAACACTAAGTATATACCGTCGAAAGGTCAATAAAAGAATGAGGGAAATCATTTGTATTTCAGGTGGGATAAATCTGAAATTCAAATATTATTATAAACAGGGTTATCTGCTTACCCTGTATTAAAATAAAAATGATTGGTTGATTATGACCATTATTACGAACGTTTACTATGAGACCAACCAGAAATTCAAGAAAAAAAGCAGCTGCTCCATGCAAAACTGAAACTAGGAATCGACAAAATGTAAGTAACAGCAGATTTTTTTTCTCAAATTATAGTCTAGTCTCAAACTTTAGCTTTATAGTAAACCTCCTTTCGGACATGAGTACATGAGTTCATTATAATAGTATCTCTACACCATCATCTTAATGCCCTCAGCGCCTCCCACCCGCTAGTAGACATCTTTTGAATGGACAACAATAATTGCTAAATATATTTTTTCATATTGCGAAGAAGTCAAATTGTGATCTCAAATATTCCTCAAATTAAACGGTAGGTATAGTTAGCGTAAAAAAATAATAACACGTTGTTGTTCTTATAACTTTTAATTCATGTTTGTATTTGTTTTGTCCTATTTCATGTAATTTTTTAATTCGTAGTCTTTAAGGATAAAAAATATAAAGCCTAGTATTAAGTGCTGTAAGTAATTTTTTTCTATAAATAAACAAATTGAAAATCTCGACTCGCTTTTGACCAGTTTTGCTCATACTTACAAATCTTGTTAGAATATACTAAACCATCTTGCCAAATATTATAAAAATTAGCTAATAAATAGCGCGACAGCAAATTATATCTACCCGTAGTTACCGAGCTGTACTAGTTACTAAGTACAACACAGTTTATTATTTTGCTATTATACAAGATAAGTGCATAGTTCATAGAAGTAGGTTCTTAATTGATTACAATGACTTACTAACGTACGTAGTATTAGATTATACGAGTATATAAGTAGTAATTACTTCTCTCTACAACCTAACATCACATTCCCGAAATGTTTTGTTGTTATTGTCACCCTACACAAGAAATGTGTAAATAAACCAAGAAACTTACCTAAAACATGAAATTCCACAACCAGCATAAGCTTTACTATTACAGCCTTTAACGCAACAATTTTTCACCAATTTTCAACTTATAAAAATATTAAGCAGCAAGCAGAATAACGACTTTTGCATAAATTATCAGCCATATTGTTTTATGAAGTGCAATATGTGTGGCCGTGCGTAGTTGGTAAATTACTACTAATTCTACTAATATGAAAAAACTGTTTTTGTATTGCAAAAACAATTACTTACCAATATTAAAATAAGAACATTTTCGAACTTATTACGTGAATTAGAATACATTTTATGCTAATCTATTTATCAACTTTTACGATTAAATGCGATTTAATGATTACCAGACATATGAGATAATCTACCATCCAATAGTTTTATTAATACTGGTAAGTTTCGAGAAAGGGACAACGCCCAACAGTTGTTACTGTCCTGCTCGGAATGTTTTTCCCATTTGATAAGTAAGAAACAAATATGAACCTTTCGTCTATAGAAAGAAAGTGCATTTTTCTTTTTAAAATTTTGCTTCGTAAGCGTTCCAGTTCTCGTATGAAACTTCCTTGGTAAGAAACAAATGTGAACCTCTTAGCTATTAAAATAAAGTTTTTATTTTTTAAATATTGCTTCGTGAGCTTTCGTTCTCGTATGTAACTTCCTGTTTCTGTTCTGTTCCTGAGTTAATCCTTTGACTATGTCTCTCTTCCAAGGGTAATAGCTCTGTGTTTTTAGTGATAGTTTTTAGCTAAAGCGTCCCGAAGACAGACGAGGGCGCGGGAGCGGGAGCGTATACGAGCTAATCATCCACCAATCGGAGTTATCGGGATTTGTGATTATTTATAGTTCATTGAACACACAAACTGTAATAGATACTACGTATTCTATCTACAACACTAGGCTGCAGCAAGCATTGCTGGCGCACGCGTTCTCGTATGTCCGCGGTACGCCTAGGCTCCAGATTAAAGGCTCCTTTACACACAGGCGGTACGAGCGGTATAGCAGACGGGCGGGCATCTGTATTGTACTGGTTATATAAGAAGGGCTCACACAGGTCCGGTCTCTCGTACCCGTAGCCTTAAAGGCTCCATCAAACACAGGCGGTACGAGCGGTAGAGCGGTACGAGCGGTAAAGGGCGGTACGGCAGTACCGCGACCGGACCTGTGTGAGCCCTTCTTATATAACCAGTACAATACAGATGCCCGCCCGTCTGCTATACCGCTCGTACCGCCTGTGTGTAAAGGAGCCTTTAATAATAGCCATAGTAGGTAATTTACAGATATCTGTGCATAGTACCCATAGTAAATACAAGAAATAAGATCTTTTTGCTGTGTCAAAGCTACCTAATCGCCCATAATCAACCGATACACAAATAACTAGTATAGTAGAAATAATAATTTTGGAAGGGCAGCAGATAAAAGCCTTTTTTGATGTTGCACTATACAAAGCTTAGCACGCCATGTTTTAAAAAAAAAGCAAAACAATGGCAACTGGATATAACTCGACCAAATCGAAAAGTTACAGCTATCCTTAATTTTGCTACAGCGTTTAATAACATTTTTATTTCTTGGGTTATATACGTTTCAAAAGACATATGGCGGACGTTTTATTTGCATCCAAAAATTCGAAAATTAATAAATTATTTTAGTTATGATTATGATAATCTTGTGACCGCTGAAGCGTTGAAATTAGATGATAAAAGTTAGTTTTTAATGTGTAAATAAGTTTATTATATCTAAAGTCTTTTAAATATATGATAGTATTTTCGTGCGTGGACGTTTTGATCCGTATTGTTGAAAAACGAAAAGTCTGTGATATAAACAATACCTAGAATAGAGTAATTTCCTGAACACTTTTGTAAATATTATAAAGTTATTATAGAATTTTAGTAAAGATAAAATTTAAATAAGACTGAGTACATAACAAAGTGCAAGATCAAGCTATGTCAGCTGTAAGCCTATTGTCTTCTGGGAGAGAGAAATCTACGAACCAAAGCCCAAAGGATGGCTCGCAGCACGAAGGTTAGTGCTCTGTATATATTGAAATCAATACTATGTTCATTCAACACGAAAATCCATGTTTTTGAATCCGGAAATAACATCAGTAGGGAAAATCACCCTCAATATTTTTCTAGAAACAGTAGTCACTCAAGCTAGTACTAGATACAAAGACTAATAAGATTCCCATTGAAATCTTGTCAGGTTCTGAGCTAAACACATGTATATAGCTATCTTATTGTTGGGCTTTGCTCAAAAGTTAGTAGGTCACCTAACTTGAATTAAAATAATGCCTGCATAACTGTATGTCCTAAATATCCTGCAAGCTTCTCTTGTTCATTTTAGATAAAAATATGGAATTTTCGTAGCTTTTATGTGCTTTAATTTTACTTAAATGTAAACTTACTTACTAACAATATGACTTTTCTAACAATAAGAGCAAAATTGTAAATATAGTTGTGTCCTAGCAATTTCTATTAGAAATTTGACATACCAACACATTAGGACAAAATGGCAAATGACAATGAAATTCAGACTTCAAGAAAAATACAAGTTTCTGTTATAATATATAAACATACAAAGACTATTCTACATGAATTCACTAAACTATACTTAACTTATACATAGCTGTTCTTAACTACCAACACAAGGAAGAGAACAAATCAAATATCATCTTGATTTCAGAGGGGTTAATGCAAGTTTTCCTGTAAACAAAAACTTTTACCATTTTTACGAGGCTCCATACATTTTTGTACAACCCTCATAGTAGAAAAACGATGAAAGAACTTACAATAATGTATGGAGGCAAAAACGGTAATAGTTTTCATTTACTATGTCAACTCATACTAAAGCCTCTATAGAAATACAGACAAAAGTAAACTTATAAGAATTTCTTTTAAAAAGAAACAGGACTGGATTCTTGATAACTAAAAACAAGTTATTTAAGTTCTGGTGTACAGTTTTCTTTGCAGCTGAATTTGGCGCTATTGTTTCAATGCGCTAGTTAGATTAGGCTGAAAGTGAAATGGCAAGAATACATGCCATTCCACATTTTTGTCTTTTAATAGTAGTGGACAGCAATAATACTATTGCTGTCCACTACTATTAGCTTAGTTTAATGGGTTGATGCTGAAATTAGCTTTGAATAAGTCTAGAAAATATTTTTCATTTGGTTGAAACATTAGCTGTGAGGGTTCAACTCAAACATTTATAGTTGTAATAGTAAAGTGTGAAAAAGACTCAGGGCTAAACAAATTTTCAGCCATTTATAAGCCGAAAACTTCTTAGTGACTTTGAAATTAGCTATAAACTGTGCAAAAACCAATCCACGCACAGCTGTTTAGCGAGCTTCAATCAGGATTGGGTGTTGCGCAGCTTGTAGTTAACGTGACAACCGCCACGAAGTTTGATTCCATCCATAGATTTAATAAGTATAACCTGTACAATCAGCAAGAGCAGATGTAAGACTTACAATGTAGTACAATATAATAAAAACAGTATTGACAACAGTTTAAACGAAAGAAAGAAAGTACCTATATTCTTTCTATAACAGGCTTATACCATAGATTTTCGAGATGGGACATGTTGTCTTGATATAACTTATTTCACACGAAACTTTGTTTAAAATCACTACTATTCATAACAATCTTACTACCCACAATGCATAAGCTAATTAATTACTTAGTCATAAGCATCACACAAGACTGTATTCTGCATGTATGTTTCATAAACATACATTTTGCAGTATTTGACTATTTCCTACAGAAAAGTAAGCATACCAGGTAATGAGAAAGCCTCTCTCTAGATCTCTATAGCTCTAAAAAGTATTGGACAATGTCCTTTGAACATCTGCCCCTAGTATTTTGCATGCCGAGGTAGGGTTACCAACTCCACAAGTAATTATATTTATAGGCAGATTTAAGGGTCCAGACTCGTGGTTACACCGCTTTGCTACACCAGTGTGACTACGATGGTGTGTGTGAGAAGTTAGCTACAAGCTCCACATTCCCCACTCCTTGCGCGGGTGACATGCTACTCTGCAACAACTCATCTTGTTCACAGACGCCATTAAGTTTAATTCAGCATAGACATTCTGAGCGAAAGAACTGCTGAAAATGTCTTAGTACCATCTTATTCCATTGCACTGAAAAGAAATGGAATACCTTACCTGGCCACCATAGAATCCAAATAATAGTACTTTACTGCACATTATTTAAAAAAAAATATAGCAGTGTTTTAAATGATTAAGATATTTTGTACCCTAAGAATGAAATAGGGGTGTTAAAAGTTGCCATGCGTATGAGTATGTTGTATATTCGTATTTTTAAGCATACACTGCCTATACAGATAAATTACAAAAAAATCCCCATCTAAATATCAAATTTCATGAAAATCGTAACAACCATTTTCATGCAACAC
The DNA here is from genome assembly GCA_949316475.1 of Hypomecis punctinalis. Taxonomy (NCBI): domain Eukaryota; kingdom Metazoa; phylum Arthropoda; class Insecta; order Lepidoptera; family Geometridae; genus Hypomecis; species Hypomecis punctinalis. The sequence goes on from OX438795.1 coordinate 27,459,661, forward strand.
ACATATTTTGTATAAACAAATAAATAAAATGCAAAAATTGCCCGCTGAAAGGTATAAGAGTTTGGTAACCCTACACTAGGGTGAATCTGTCAATGTGAGGGGAATGAAGGTCAAGGGTGGTCCGCGTCCCCTTGTTGGTTGCACAAAAGGTTCTTTTGCACTCATTATACTACTAACAAAAGTGGTGTGTGTGTGATTATCCCCTAGAAAAGCTTTCGGCATAGTTATTCGTTTAATTTTATACATGTTTTTTTCCTATATTCTTTCACACCTTTGGCTTACTGAACAAAACCCATAGTATAATTTACATACACATAATAGAAGTTTAATGTTTGAAGTTTTGGTGGTTCAAAGCAATTTCTGGTAAAATTAAGATGCTCACATATACAAAACAACTATATATATATAAACAAAACCAAAAGAATTAACCTATAATTGTATGATAATAAATTGGCAATCAACTTCTGTAGGACAATAGGAAAATAAAAAATTCAAATCGGTGAAAACATAATGAAATTCTGATGTAACAAATTTAAAAATTGTAACAAATTGGTAAAATTTATAAGCATACTTGGTCAAATTTCTGCCTGCATTATTTTCTCTCCATCCCAAAGTTGCCTGGAAGATTTCACTTTTAATGATAAGGCTGCCAGTTATTTCACTTATTTGAAGCTTTTTGTTCACGCAATAAGATCTATCAGCTAGCTTTTTACAAAATACAATAAAATTACCTACAAATCTTTTTTACCGACTTCCGAAAAGGAGGAGGTACGATGTTTGAACATACACAAAAAAATAATACCTACATACAGATGTAGGTTTTTTTTTTTGTGTATGTTCATCGATATATTCGCCAAATGTGAACCGATTTAAACAAACTTTAATTCGAAAGCGTAAACTCTCGAGGTCGAGATTTTATTTTAACGAAATCGAGCCGTTTTTGATCAATCAACAATAATATACATGGATGTCACATCGATCCGTGCAATTAACTATTCGAATTATGTACACGGTGAAAGTCGGTGAAGCCGCGAAAATTATTTAGCCATAATGTATTGCAATTTCTCTCAGTACCTACCTACCGAAAGCTCTCCATGAAAATGTAATAAATTCACAAGCATTTTTTTTCGAACCTGTTTTGTGTTTTTACCGCATTTCCTCGTTACAAATCTCATTCAAACTAAATCAATTCTTACATCATTTCATTCCATACTTACTAGAAAGACAACTATGTGAGAATAAAATCGATCAATAAACTGTACCTAGCTAAAGTATGCAAGATGTTTTAAATATCTGCTATAAAGTTATGATACTTGGTTCGCTGACACGCACACAATCACGTTTCGTGTAAAACAAAGCATTAACGCGTGTTGTTATCTTTCGTTAAATTCATGAAAATAATGGAGGTAATTGGTAGCAGTGTAAAAACTGTGGTAGAATCGCATTAATCGACTATTTCTTGCACAAAATTCAAGGTGTTGTTTTGAAAAGTGCAGGAACTTTCAGAAGTGTTTACTCATCATTTATGAACAACTATGGGACCAAACAAATCAACCAAAATTGTACCAAATATTTCTGTAGGACAGTTGGTAGAACCTTACCTAGTTGGAGCGCAGCTTAGTACCTACCTATACCATTTTATTTATGGAAATAGCGGCAATAGGTCAGTGTAGGGAATTCCTATGTCAAACAGTGGACGTTCTACGGCTAAAATAACGATCACATCAATTTGCCAATACGGCACAAATATTGAAAACATTGAAATTGTTCGACCAGTGTGTGTTGCCAGTGATGACTTATGGCACTGAAACATGGTCTCTAACTATGGGCCTTATTAATAAGCTCCAAGTAGCACAACGAGGTATTGAGAGGGCTATGCTCGGAGTCTCTCTGCGAGATCGAATCAGGAATGAGGAGATACGTAGAAGAACCAAAGTTACCGACATAGCCTAGGATTTGCAAGTTGAAGTGGCAATGGGCAGGGCACATAGCGAGGGGGACTGATGACCGATGGGGTCGAAAAGTTCTCGAGTGGAGACCATGCACCGGCAAGCGCAGCGTAGGACGTCCATACAAGGTGGACGGATGACTTCATTAAGAACGCAGGATCGCGCTGGATGCAAGCCGCTACCTATCGGTCTTATTGGAGATATATAGGGGAGGCCTATGTCTAGAAGTGGACGTCCGATGGCTGATGGATGGATTGAAAACATTGAAAATATGACGAGACTAATCCATAAAGCTTGGCTTAGTCGATAATAAACTTGATTTTTAGTGATTGTAGTGTTTTGTAGTGAGTTAAACAAAAAAAAAACAAAACATTAATTAATGTCATTTTTACGAATTTCATTGGTGTATAACGTTACACTGAATTGAATTCTTTAAAAAAGGTTACAATAGCATATCATCAATACCTTATTTACAGCAATGGGTGTTAAAAGTTAAACTAGAATATATTTGTCCCCCTTTGTCTCCTTCTAATTGAAAAGAGACGAACGTAGGTGTCTTTGAGTTTTTTGGAAACACTACAAAAATGAAGGTACATGCAAATATTTCAACCATCGCGTGTTCAGTGAATGTCTTGCTCCAGTCTTTGAGACGAATCCGTGCGCTAAGCGTTCCTCGTGATCCCCGGTTAAACCTAAAACTTGTGTGTTCCCCCTATTTCCCTTCGTTGCTAGTCAGCCAGAATTCTTTTCTACGTCTATTCGTTTCTATTCTTTTCGTTTTACGTAGCCCAAGATATTCAAACGAAAGTGAAATACGAACATTTTGCGCGCTTCCATCGCCGTCTCTTAGACGCTATAGTTTTAGTTATTTTTTTATTTTATTTTAATTGTACAAATTTTATCTTCATATTTTAATCGGCATTAGTTAAGTAGTGGTTAGGTTTAGTTTTTAAGACATAGTTAAGTTTTTGTTTTGTGCCGCCATCTTGTTTTGTGTCGTTTTGTGAAAAAATGGAGAAAATTGAAATTACGCCTTTGATTGTGGAGACAAAGAAGAAAACTAGAAAGCGAAGGAATTCTAAGAATTCTTCTAGAAGGCGAGCGAAGAAGTCCGTGGCGTCTACCCCTTTGTCTGTAGAACTTGCGTCGCCGGTAAAATGCGCGGTCCACGTTTTTTTCCTGAGATATCAGAGCGCTTTGAGGAGAGTCCCTTCCCAGCTCCCGCCTAAAGTTCACGCGGGACCGCCGACGAAAAGGGTCAAACGAGTCTCGTGGTCGTGGAGTAAGTTTTTCAATGTTTCATACTGGTTCTAAATCTATTGTCTTCGAAGGTCGAATTGAAAGCCTGTATAGACTTTCCGCAAGATGCAATAGCCGCTTCCAACCGGTCTTATTGGAGATTGTATAGGGCAGCCCTACGTCCAGCAGTGAATTGCTGGCATATGGCTGAAACGACGTTAGACGATTCCATCTAGTTGGAGCCAGTCGCCTGACCACGACCACATTTTTAAATCAAAGCACCACGATGGCTCACATTTCTTATCAGACATGAGTGCAAACGCAACTCTAAACAGTAAATACACTACAACCTGGGCTAGCGAGGCAAATATGACCCAATCACTCTTCGTGGATAGGCCTATGTTCAATAATGACCTTTGAAACAGCCAGTACAGTAACTCTAAATAAAACCGAAGTAGGTATAACTAATTTACTGGGTGCTAACCTAACTCTTCCAAGTTGTTACCTAATCAAGTGAAAATATTATTTGTATTGAAATATTACACTAAGCATTTATCATTTTGGTTGGTTACGTTTATGACACAGCACTTTTAGTAGATACGAGTATTTGTCACTTTGGTTTTTCATGTTATATGTTGATGAAATATCGACGAAATAATTATGTGTTGTCTGCAAGCGCCAGTCAACCTATAATCCTACAATAATAAATCCTAATAAAACCTACAATATAGGCCGAATCAACTATCTTGGCGGTTGAGATGTTAGGTAAAATTGCGTATAACCCAATCCTCGCGCAACTGTTAACTCAGGAGTGGATTATCCGCAGCTGGATGCTAACATCATCAACTTTCAGGTGTATGGGCTCATCTTTATAAACAACTTTTACTATAGAAACAACAACGAAATCGCGAAAAAAAACACCGGACAAGTGCGAGTCAGGCTCGCAAACCGAGGGTTCCGTACAAATCCAGAAAATTTCACAAAATTGGGAAGTAAGTTGTTAAAATCTCTATACCATCGACAAAAAAGTTTATTTTTTCCTTTTCTCGTTATACGTCGAAAATTACACATTGTTAAAATAAATAAAAACCTGTTTCAGCATGTGCTAATGACGTTCTTTAATATGATACCTTACATGATACGATTTTCTCACTTTGAATTTTGAACCCATATTTTGTGAATTTTAAGGCCCTATTTTTTGTGATTTAAATAAAAATGTACAGTTTTCAGATTTATTCCTATATGTGTACTCTGAGACAAAGCTTCTCGCCAAATTTCATAGTGTTATGTCAACGGGAAGTACCCTGTAGGTTTTGATTTTTGTGAGTGTCAAAATATGCGGTTTGTTACGACATAAACGGCTCTAACTTTTTTAAACGATAACTGAGAAGTTTTTCTTTTACACAACTGCAAGAAACCATAGATATACGAGGGGTGATCCAAAAGTAATGATAATCAATAACAAACACAATGAATAAAATAAAAAAATAAATTTATTTCTCAACATAGTCTCCTAGCAAGTCTATACATTTAGTCCATCTCTTTTCTAAACCTAAAATTCCCTTAGAAAAAAAATCTTTATCTTGACTCTCAAAAAAGTCCTCAACCGCGGCCATCACGTCGCTATCATCGTCAAATTTCTTGCCTCGGAGATGTTCCTTGAGTCGTGGAAAGAGATAAAAGTCACTGGGGGCTAGATCTGGTGAATAGGGGGGGTGATCCACCAGCTCAAAGCCCGCTTCCTGAATGGCAGCCATGGCAATTGCAGCTTTGTGAACCGGTGCGTTGTCTTGATGGAACAGCACTCCAGCCCGCAGTTTGCCTCGCCTTTTCTCCTTAATAGCCTCCCGCAATCTTCTTATTTGTTCTGCATAGTAGGAGCCTGTAATAGTGGCCCCCTTTTCCAAGTAGTCCACCATGATTATTCCTTCAGCGTCCCAAAAAACAGACGCCATAACCTTCCCTGCTGAGCTTGACACTTTGAATTTCTTCGGCGTCGGTTCATGGGATCGTTTCCATGTCATCGATTGTTGTTTTGTTTCAGGATCAAAATGGTGGATCCAGGTCTCGTCCATGGTCACAAAACGTGACAAAAAATTATCCTTGTCTGCCTGGAAATTTTCGGGATTTGCTCTTGACATGTCGACTCGTTTCTTCTTTTGCTCGTCGTTTAACATTTTCGGTACCCAACGCGCGGAGACCTTTCTCATATGCAATTCGTTCGCAAGGATTCTTTGAATGCTGCCATATGAGATCCCTGTGACCTCAGCTACATGCCTGATAGTCACTCTTCGATCTTCCAATACAACTTCTTCAACTTTTTTCACATTTTCTTCAGTGAGGGACGTCGATGGGCGTCCTTCGCGGTGTTCGTCTTCCGTCGATGTTCTTCCCAGCTTAAACTCCTTAGCCCAGCGTGCAACTGTGGAATATGGAGGAGAAGAGTCCCCTAATGTTTCCACCAAGTCGCTATGTATGTCTTTGGTAGACATTTTTTTCAAGCAGAGGTATTTAATGACAGCTCTGATTTCGTGTTTTTCCATTTTGATGTTCACTCCTTGACAGTCCGTATTCAAATGAATGTAGCTCCCGGGAATCGTGGCCTATTTATATGATTTTTTTTTCCTGAACTAGTAGGTAATTAAGCAAGTGACTGATATTTTTTTTGTATTTTTGTGTGCAGTAGAAATAACTGATTATCATTACTATTGGATCACCCCTCGTACGTGTACAGTTTAAATTTCAACTCGATATCTTTATACGGACAACAAAGTGATCCTATAAGGGTTCCGTTTTTTCCGTTTGAGGTACGGAACCCTAAAACAGCTCTTACATTTAAAAAACTTAATCGAATCTGTCGAGAATGGATGAATTGGTAACTGGTATGGTGTATGTTCATAAGTATAGTAAGTTTTTCAAGTCTCTGTACTCTTGAAAGTCCCTGCTCTTTATAAAACAACACCTAGTATTTTCAGTTATTATGTAATAAGTGAAAAATGTCGAAAATAAACTGTCAGCCGACATGAAGCGAGTGCAGCGGGCAGGTAGCGGCTAGGTGTCGTTCGGCGCATTATCTTACACTTTCGCTACGAAAATAGCGCGCGCTGCGAGTAACAAACAATGTGGGCAAGGTCGCGCGCAAACTGCCTCAGCGGATCGCTGAATGCAGTTCCCTTTCCGACACTTACTACTTACACTCCGCGAAGTCTGGCGGCGTATTCTGGAACTAACGTAAATTGTACAAATGTTTATGAAAGCTTCGATTGTAACGCCACGTCGATCACACTCCAGTGGTGGCGCGGAGTCTATCAAACCCTTGTATTATCTTGTACTGCAAAGTCAGAAAGAAAAATCTGGGAATCAGTGTTAAACTATAACAAGTAAACAATAAGTTCAATGAGTTTTGATGATGATGCTGTTGATTTTTTTTTTTGCGATTTCGCTGTTGGTCCCGTAGAAAAGTTGTTCATAATGATGAGTGTATACAGCTCTGAGAGTCCCTTGCACTTTGCAAAGCAACACCCTGGATAGCGTGTTAGCGTGCGCGTTAGGTTAATCAATTAGCAATTGCGAATTTATTGTTATTCGGGGGTATACACATACATTTTCGGCGTAGCTTACTACATAAACAAAACAGCCAGCGGACAGCCATTTAACTATGATTTTCCTTCAAAACTTAGTGAAACTTAAATATTTCTAATAAAAAAAATAAAAAATAGCGTGAGTTCCGCGTCATCTAAATTCTAATGTTTCGGCCAGACAAAAATAGAACAAAATAAAAAAAAAACTCGACACCCGTGTGCGCATTGCAGGCTCTGCAACAGCGGCCTCACCTATAGACTTGTTGACACAAATATGCACCTTATCTCGGTGCAGTAAAGATTACAGACATCGCGTTTGTGTTTTCGATAACATGGCAGGTACGGGCTACGCTGTCAACTGTCACCAGCAAATATGAACTCTTTGACTCTCTCGGGGCTCGATTTTAATCGGCTTGTACCTACCTAATTATTCAATTTGTTGATAATTCTAAGTCTAAGCTTTCTGGCCGAAGCATAGTTAAAAGGCGTGGTTAAATGTGTCTTGTCTCGTGTCATACTGAAATTTAAATGAAATGTAATTACTTAAATAAAATGTAACCCTACATTTATAAAAATATCTTTAATATGTTTTCGCTTGCGCTTAGTATATAGTTGTTCCCATTTTCATTTAATGCTGATACGAACATGGGTCGAATTGTGATTTTCAAACATAGTTATTTGCGAGTTGCCTATGTTATTAGCGAGATCCTTTAAGGATAAATTAAATTTTGAGACACTAAAATATGGGGAGGTTTTTCTCAGCAGTGGGACACAGTAGGCTAAAATAGCAACTACTTCCCTCTTTTTCAGAATGTATTTTTCACCCACACTCGACATCTACACACGCGTATAAAAGCTATCTACTGAACATGAATAAAAATCAGTGTGGCAGCCGATTTAACGTTGCCACTTATACATATATCTAGAACTTATATCATGACGCGTACTGATAACACGCACTGTCAATGTTGTGGTTGATAACGTTATATTGCCTACCGGCGCGGGCGCAGCGGTAGCAATGGCAGGATGTTATATTATGAGCTACAGGGCGAATCAAACATCTTGGCGGCTGTGAAATTAGCTATAGGCCAAATCATAAAGTCGACGGAATTGAAGTTAGCTACAAGCTGCGCGGAACGCAATCAACGCGCAGCTTTATGTGGGCTACAGTCAGATTTGGATATTGCGCAGCTCGTAACTAACTTCCCATCCGCCGACTTGTACGGTTCGGCTTTTGTAAAGGCTCACTTAACAGCTGAAGGTTGGAACAACCGACAGCTGTTAAGTGAGCTTCAGTCATTAGGTTATCCGCAGTTTGTAGCTAACATCACAGCCGTTAAAATGTTTAATTCGATCTATACCTACCATTATAACTGCACTTTGATATTTTCTATAGCGTCCTGATTCAATTCAATTTATGTAAATAAATGAATTGAAATTGAATTCCGTAGTGATTCTCTATGAAAAAGCGCATTATTTGCCCCAACTTAAGTTAAGTATTAAGAATTTTGCGTGAGACATTGCTTTTTCCAATATACATAGTAACTTTAAACTCAGTTTTTAATTCATAACTAACGTTTTAAAAAGATTATTCCAAACAACAATCTCGAAATTAAATTAAATAATAACGTAACATAACTCTCTACTTTTTTAAATATCGGGGCACGTAACGCGCTTGTTTTCATAGAGAATTAACATGTGGACTAACATAAACATTACAAAACTTTTATACCAGTTTTCACCCAAGACCAACTAAACATTAATATAGAATTGATCAGAAACCCAGGAGTGTGTACGAATATAAAATCAATAAACATCAACTTATGAATGCCCTCAATTAAAATTCTACAATTAGATAGTGATTATTGCATTAAAGTATAAGCATTGCCATTCAGCGTGGCAATGCTGCCAGCATGCTGGGCACGCTGCCAACTGGCACTGGGCTTGAGCACTTAGATTATCTTTAGACCTTCAAGGTTCTGTGGATGATCCAATTGCTTTCTATGTAGTAGTAGTGTAGTATTGTCATTATTATTTAATAAATTAAAAAAAAAAAAATCCCGGTAACTATTATGCCATAATATTATTATGAGAGAAATTGCAGACTTGACTAGCTAACTTCTGTAATCAGCGATCAAAGCTTAACAATTTATTTTAAAAGTCTGTGAACAGAATTGCTAACAACACAACACTGGCTTAGTGACCTATCATAATAATAAACTGTCTTATAAAGCAACACCTAGCACAAAATACACGTAATGTAAAGTATTACGTAGATTTTTTGCGTATTTACCGCTATTTGTATAAAAACGTATGAACTGTGTGTAAAGTTGTTATAGGAATCTTAATTAATATGCGCGGAATTTCGGACACAAAAACAACGGTTACTGAATGTAAGTCAAATTAAACCGTCGTTCCCCGGTGACGTATTATTTTATTTATAAGTGAAATTATAATTCATACAATGCAGTGATACTTTTCGATATATGAATGCATAATCTACCTGTTTATATAAAATCGTGTCAGTTACACCATTTATAACGCAAAATCAAGAAATTTACAAACAAACATACAAGATACGCGCGAAATACAATACTCTTTCTGTGAGTCGGGTGAAAAGCAGGGCCAATTTTTCCAATACTTATTTAGTTAGTATCTATCCCGATCAACAGAACGACTATAAAACAAGTTTAGTGTTTTTTTTTACTAAGCGAGCGATGCGTCCTATAGGTATGCTTCTGCGTTTGTACATATACCTATGCGTCAGCAGCAGTGAAGGCCACTCTTCACCCTTGCTGACGCATAGGACAGAGAAAAGACTGGGGGTTTTTAAAGCCCCACGCCCTTGAAAACCCCACTCCTCACCCTGTACTGCTCACGTTGATATGTAAATGTTCTTCTGCGCAGCGATTCGTGTCGTAGACGCCAACCCATTTATGCCCAAGAGCACCAAAACGACCCAAAGGTAAAAATCACTACCTACCTAAACTCTTTAAATGAAAATGATTTTAAGCGGATTTTTTTTCCTTTGGATCGTTTTTGATTGGGGCATGTATGAAGTAAGTTCGAATCGTACTATAATGTGATTGTCGCACTCGTTACATATAAGTTTGTCTTGTACAGGTCACGAAGAAGGCGCGGCGCGCGGCGGCGGCGGTGGCGGCGACCCGGCCGTGCTGGCGGTGGGTCCGGCGCGCCGCCCCATCACCTACTCGCGCGACGAGCTTATGAAGCTTCGTCACTCGCCGCTCGTCAAGATCAACCTCGAGAACGCCTTCGCCGGCTGCGATGCTCTAACGCTGTCAGTATACTTCCTTTATCCTCCTGAAACTAGCTGTCAAAGCCGTTTGCTGCAATAGGCGAGTTCATGAAGTTGCGTCACTCGCCGCTCATCAAACCTTCCAGCACGCGTTTGTTGTCTGCGAGGCTCTCGCTCTGTCAGTGTACCACTTGTGTTTGTTTCTAAGAACATCTAGCAAGCTTGTAGTAACGTCGATGTAGCTGTCAAAACTGTCCCATCACCTACTCGCGCGACGGGCTCACGAAGCAGCTGCTCGCCAAGACATCTGCCTGAATTTTCAACGGTCCAACTTTCCTATATATGCTCTTACTGCTAGTGTGTTAGCCAAAACGTACTTTAGCCAACGTGTGACTGCATACCTTGGGTATAATAATTGGCTCTTCAATTTGTAGCCAGCTATTGGCATTATCCAATGTGTGACTCCGGCTTTAAACTAGCTTCCAGATCCGTCAATGTGCAATAGAAAATCTCGTGAAGTTACACCACTCGTTGTTTGTCAAGAACGGTCCAGAGCTCGCTTTCACTGGAAGCAAGGTGCACGCACTGGTCGCTCGTGGCTCGTGGTTTTACTTATACATTGGAATTACCAACAAGTGTCTGAGGCTAGTGTAGGTATAATAGATTTCTATTGATTTGTCAACTGTCACATTGAATATTATTATTTTCAGAGTCCTGAAAAAGCGTTCCGACTCGCCGAACGAAGAAGATAGAGGTGGCAGGGGCGACGCGCCAGGCGAGAACCATAAGGTAAGCATACAGCCACAGTACCCCATGTAATATACTTAAAATTATGATTTAAGTTCGCAACAAGTACTTTCGGACTTGGGCCAAACTAAACACAAGTAGTGAAAGAGAAAAAAAACTGAATTGTGAACTTCTACCTTTTTAGAAATATGTGTGAACATCGTATGTTATTTTTCAAGTTCAGGAAAGTCTAAAGTCTGTCTAGCCCACCCGCGTCCTGCTAGCGTGGAGGACTCTGGTCATTTTGGCCAATGACACTACAACTACCTACATTATTATCTACCTACCTACATGTTCTCCTTTTCTAAACCTGTAATCAAAACCTGTACCTGTACCAGCCTTTTTAATAGTCCACTGCATGACGTAGAAATTGACTAAAGACACTCCGAAATAAACTTAGTTACAAGCGCAAAACCCTTGCTGACATAATATATACTACTGCGCAATGACTCGCTTCGTGTTCACAGGCGCCTCTAACTTTGAATCGTGTTATACTTTTGTAGCAGGGCGTGTACGTGGTGACGCGCGAACGCGAGCGGAGCGGCAACGCGCGCTGCGCCGACCCGCGCGAGCGCGTGCGGAAGGAGTCCGAGCCCAGTGCAGGCGGCATCGTGCTGTCGCCGCAACGACGCTCGTTCACCTCTGGGTGTGGCGCACCTGTGGCAGCGGTGCCGCCGCAACCTCCGCACGTGGCGCGCACGAGGCCCGAGTCGCCGCTGGCTACCGCTCCACCGCAACACCACCAGCCCAAGCCCGATGCAGGTACATAACTACGCAGTGACGTCATCAGCCGCCGCTGGTCACCACTCCACCGCAGCACCACCAGCCTAAACCCGATGCAGGTTACCATGTAGTGATGTTCATTAGTCCGACTGTGTGTCGTCATAAGCACGTGGAGCGTACTCGTACAGCGTCTGTGTAGTCACGACGTGAGACGTCATCAGTCGCAGAACATGGCGCGTACGACACTATCAACATCATGCTAGTTGCTCCAGTCATAACATTGCAACAAGTTTAGTACCGGTAACTCCGTAGTGAAGTCAGTTTGTACGTGCACCCCCGTTGCAGTGCCGCCGCAACGTTGTAACGTTTCACTTTGGTTGTGATCAAGCAACCTACCCGACGCGACGTAACATCGGTAGCTCACCAAACTAGCCTAGCGTTGTCTTCTCTCATCACACCTAACAACCAAAGCATGACACGTAACAATTACGTGTCGGGATAGTCCCTACCATGACCATGGTAGTCATCACCATGTCACATCACTACCTAATAACGTCGATATACATATTAAAAAATATGAGCAAATTAACAAAATTTCTCATAAATAGAAGACGCCGGTGCCTGTAGCACAACTTTTGGCTAAATATTATATTAGTATTATGTACCTACCTTATTTTACATCAATAAGAATACTAGAAAAGAATACCGCAGTCCCAACGGCACGTTCATCAAATTATCGCCATAACGACATTTCTTTTAACAGACATTTCGTAAAAAATGCTAGCAAGTTTAATATGAATTGACCCGCTTTTTGGCCATAATTTGGCAAACAAATTTTATCTCAATTTCTCAAGTATGTCATAATCAAATCCTCTTATCCAATTACTTGAGATAACACGTTGGCCTTGTATCATGAAAGTGATATCGTTTCAATTTGTTTACAAGATTAATGTTAATCAATGAGGAAAATCGGACGATTTGTTGTTTTTTATGTTACTTTTATAGATAAACCACATAAATAATAACTGCATATCTCAGCACGTGAATCGTTGCCAATACGATCACTTAGTATATAGTTTGTGTATTATCAATTGCATCATATATAGATTACCAACCCGAACTGGGCCAGCATGGTGGATATGGCCCAATCACCCTTCGTGGGTAGGCCTACGTATTGCAGTGGACTATTAAAAAGGCTGGTACAGGTATAGATTACTAGCTTAAGTATACCTCGGACACGACGGTGCGGTGTCACACAGGATCTTTTAAATTATCGCGATATTTTTTGACGCAGACAGCAAGTTTACTTCTACTATACTGAGCGCCACACAAATCGACGGATGGGAAGTTATGCGCAGAGCTCTGCGCAAAAGCCGAAATATAAGCATTCGCGGGAGCCAGAGAAACGAGACGCCGAAGCACACTCGCCCGCCAACCTCATGCCTCCCGCGCGCTCCCTAGGCACTACCACATGGGGCGTCTGAATAGTGCACACATGCGCAATAATTAACCAATCACGGTGAAGTGTCACCTGCGGCTAACATCTCATCTGCTGATTTGTGTGGCGCTCAGTATAGAGTATACCTACTGGTTTTCCGTCCATTCATCTTCATAAGGAAGAAGATTATGAAGAATCCAATATAGATTCGACCGCATACCGCATATAAGAAACTATGCGGTCGAAACTATAGTAGACGTCTTGCTCTCTGCCTTAACAATATCACGCGATTAATTAGTCTTAAATTCTAGTAAAATATCGGGAGACCGAACGTCAGATATATTATGACGATTTGGTATTGAAATGAAAACTTTCCGTCCGTTACTTAGATCCGAATTTCAAACATATTTTTATTAAAATGCGCGAAAGCTTTTATAGTTTCCATAATAAAAGTGTTATTTTATTCAGCAGGCGCTCGTCGCATCGGTTCCGGGCGCATCATGGTGCGGGACGACGTGCGCGAGAACGCGCCGCGCGAGCCGCGCTGGGAGGAGCCCGCGCCCAGGGCCGAGCCCTACCGCCCGCCCGCCCACCAGCGGCTCAACGGCGAGAGGTGCGTATAACCCTCTTCATAAGAACAGTTCACCATCTTGATAGAAATGGGCCGCTGACTGTTTGAAGCACGCCCACACTGCCATAATTTCTATAGGTTCCATTTCGGCGAGTGTGCGCTCCTTCATCTCCTTTTCACAACAGAAAAAGCCGGAAGTCGCATAAATACCATCCCTACATAGTCGACGTACCACCTGCTCGTACTAAGCGATTAACTTCTTCCTTCATAATGCGGACGCCAGGGATTGGAATGCCCTGCCTCCGTTATTGTATCCTGACAATTACAATTTGGATCTCTTCAAGTCAAGTCAAGAGTGAATAGTAGGGTGGAGTGAAAAACACTTTTTTTTTTTAATTTTAAAGCTCTTGTATTTTCAATCAATAACCTTTATGTTTAGGAGTATTGTGTATATGTGTAAAATTTAAGCTTTCTAATTTAATATCCTAAGGTGGCGCGTTGCTCTTGAAGTTTGAAAAAATGTAGTTTTTGGCACATTCCCAGAACCTAATTACTGGTAACATTATCACATAATTCACATTATATACTCATAAAATATGTAACTATAGAAAACAGACATTAAATAATTATAAAAATTATGTGAGAAATTACTTTACCTTAATTTTGACATCCTTAAGAAAATTTTATGCTGTATGACAAGATGTGCTTTCGATGCTTATATCCTGAATTCAGTGAAAACATTATCTTCTATTTGGTCTAAAAACACATTTAAACCTATGCTACAAAACTTCTGAATATGTATATGAATAGGTATCTTTTCTACATACTCCATCTTCGGATACAAATTCGCTTTCCATCATGCGAGTTAGTAGCCAAATGTAGACCTATTTTACACATAAAAAAAATATATAAGGGTAAGTAAGATGATCGCAGTGTGCAGTGACCGCGCGTGATCATACGCTGCACGCCTGCTCTCACCGGACGATTTATTTAGTTAATATCCTGTCAATGAATTGGCCTGTTTATATTACGCTTATGTGACTTGTAAATCCGAATTTGTTTTATAATATCCTTTAGCAAATGTTTGTGTACGAAAGGGATCTTGTTAATTAAGTGTTTAGTATCCGTATTCATGATATTGTAAACGTTTTTTTCATAATTAGGTAATGGGCTATGTATTTGGTTGTAGGTTCGAGCGGCGATCGTTTGGACGAGACTCCTACTCCTCTGACATCAAGAGGGAGCGGGACGACCGATTTATCAACGAAAAATTGCGAGATAGGTATGTAAACTTTTGCTACACTCAACCTTATTTCGAGTAACAGTAATTTCCATTGTACAGTGGTCTTTGTCTTCGAACTAGAAACGCACTACGATTCTCATTCACTACGTTCTGTCAGCTTTATACGGTCAAGTTTTGACCAAATGCATATAGTTATAAAGTTGGTTGAAATTCCAATTTCACTTAATTGCTTAGTCATACAACTTAGTACATTTAAGTCTAAAATTGTGCAATTATTAAATGTCTGGTGTCTCATTTTCATCGCAGATTCAGACTCTTATAATACCTACCATGACAGAGGGGTACACTCGAATAATAGGCATGATGACTAAAACAGCCGTTAAAGTATCGCGTGACGTCACGACAATGTAATAAATGTAACAAATGTAATAAATGTATGTCTTGTCAAAGAAGTGACGTCACGAGCCCCACTCCCAAACTTTGACAAAGTTTATCATTATCATAATAATTATAGTATGTTGTTTGATTGAGAACAAAAATAGTGCGTGGGTCCCTCCGCGCAGAAGAAGTGAAACTTCGACGCAACAGTGCTTTCATACCCCCTCCATGGTAGCGTGAAACGTTTAACGCAACCTTATTGGAAGTCGAATTAGAAGTTTCTGTTCCAAAAAAGTGTCCAATATTTTTTTAGAATCTAACTCACGGATTAATTGTAATACTGATTTTTTAACCAATCATCATGCCTTTTCTTCTTCCGATGCTAAATCCGCCAAGTTTTCATCACATAAAAAGACTGAACCCTACGTCTTACGGAATAAATAAAAAAAGTAAAAAAAAAAACTATAAACAGAACTAAAAAACACCCTTAGGATTCATCAATTTCTTATACATATATTTTTAATTTTTATTTATAAATGCATTCTCATCGGTCTTTGATAGGTGTGCAAAGTTTTAAGAAAGAAAAAAAGAAGGAAAGTTCGCTCAAAGTAGGTCAAAATCGAGCTCAATGTATGAAAGCTTTCGCCCGTATTGTTGCTTGCTTGTTTGTAACCAACCCGTTACAAACAAGCAAGCATACATACGGGTGAAACTAATAAAAGCGTGTTAAAAAGTTATGAGTTTCCCTTGAAGTAAATGAAATAAATAAATATAAGATATAAGAAATAAAACCAAATTAACAGACATACTAACACGCATTGATCAACTCAAATGGAGGTGGACAGGGCATATGCTTCGATGCAATAAGGAGAAATGGAGTAAACAGGTGACAGTCTGGTACCCAAGATACAGTGTCAGTAGTAGAGGACGACAAGTAAGACGATGGGAGGATGACATGACACTTACTGTAGGAGCTCATTGGATTAGAGTGGCAGGGGATAGGAAACAGTGGAAAGAGTTGGAGGAGGCCTTTGCCGTAAGGCACACCGAAATCAGAGACATTCTGTAATTGCATGATAATAATTACCTATAAGTTTTTATTTAGTTATTAATTTTAAATTTTCGGTAATAAAGGCTATATTATTATTATTAAATGAAATAAATAAATTTGAATGTGAAATGTACGTTTCAGCAGGGAAGACAACCGCAGATCAGGTGGTCGCTATTCTCAACGTCGCTTTGAGAAGGAAGATGAACCAGAATGGTGAGTTAATTCTATGAATTTACTGCTGAGCTGAGCCGGCGAACTGCGCACCGCCAAAGTCATTAAATTACACCTCAGATATAGAGCCATGAAATACTCTAATTTTGAGTTTGAAATAACAAAACGTTTATATTTTAATAATTACTCTGCTGTTCTTGGAGGGGAAAAAAAACAAAGATCATCAATCGGTGCAGCCATTCTCAGGTGGTCGATTGGAATGGTGTAACTAGCTCGACTGTTCTGTGTATATACATATTTTTTTTATCATAAAACCACACACGTCTCGTGTTGTTTTCCCTCCGAGGTCTCTTAAAAATACCACTCATAGTAATTTTTTGTTCTTTTTAACCGACTTCAAAAAAGGTTATCATTTTGACTGTATGTTTTTGTGTGTATGTTACGCCATTACTCCACCAATAATGAACCGATTTTAATGATTATTTTTGTGTTAGATTATACTTATTACAGAGGTGATCATTTAAATTTTATCGTAATCAGTATGGTAGTTTTTGAAAAATCAACAAAACATCAAAATCTCATCCATCCATCGATTCTAATTTTGTACGAAGATTGCAACGATTAAAGTCGGTTGTGGCAGTTTCGGCGAAAAATAATTTCGAACACGGCGTGAATACAATGACAACTCGTAAATGCATACTTTTCCGGGCGACCATTTTAAATTTCATTATTCACCCAATTTACAAATGCAGCATATCAAAAATAAGTGAATTTATCGCCTTACTCATTTATTCCTCTTACTATATCATCATCCATCAGACGTGAGACGTCCACTGCTGGTCATTTTATGTCCACAGTATTCCTCCCTCATACAAAGCAAAAAATCCAGATGTCAATTTTGATGTAGGTTATTTAAGATTTGATGTCAGTCGATATATTCATGCCGTGTACGAAATTATTCATACTACGGGTAGTCACCGAAGGGAAGAAAGGGGAAAAAAGTTGTAAAAAATGAATCAATGAATGCGTAGCTATAGAGTATAGGTATACTAAGCGCCTCACAAATCGGCTGATGGGAAATTATGCGCAGAACGCTGCGCAAAAGCCGAAATATAGGTAAACGCGGGAGCCAGAGAGACGTGACGCCGGGGCACACCCGCCCGCCAACCTCATGCCTCCCGCGCGCTCCCTACGCTCTACGACACGCGGCGTCGGAATTGTGCGCACATGCGCAATAATTAGCCAATCACGGCGAAGTGTCATCTGCGGCTAACATCTCATCCGCCGATTTGTGTGGGGCTTAGTATATAAAGTTGTAACGTTGTGTTCAGGTTTAGTGGAGGGCCGACATCTCAACTGGAAACGATCGAGCTGCGAGGCTTCGACGAGCCCGTCAAGAAGAACGGAAACGCGAACAATAAAGAGACTGATGTGAGTACACGCTGCGTACGTACTGACATTACACAAGCTTTTGTTCATTCCACGCTTAATTCTGTTATGTGTCTTCATAAGGGATGATTTACATTAGACCGTGTCGGACGGGGTACGTTCCATATATTTTGTTTAGTGTACTGGGATTCGGACGGGACGGACAAAATGTATGGAACATGCTCCGTCCAGCCCGGCCCGACTCGGACTACTATAAATCATCCCTAAAGGTATTTTGTTTACTTTAACATGTCATGACCGTGCTAGAAACGTATCGAGCACGGAAAACAACACGGTACGCTCTATGCCCACTACAACGTACCATCAACGTACGTACATATGTCAACAATAGTCGGCGAAGATATTTTGCCGAAACGCTCTACGGTGCTGGTCTGTGGCGGAACGGTCTAGTGGGCGCGTGGTCTCATACTTTTCATTACAAATAATATTTACTATCTTGTCTGACACTTTCGTATTAGGGTCATGATGGAATCGTACGTAATAGTGGGCAAACACCTTAATACGGAGATGTTTATGATATTCATCGTCTTATTATTCCGCTTTATATTAGAAAAAAATATATATGAGAGATTATCCCTTAACAATCTTTCTCGTAACGGCTATTCGAATATTTTATCAAAAAAATAAATAAATAAATATTTTGGGACATCTTACACACGGCCTCTGAGTCTGACCCCAAACTAAGCAAAGCTTGTGATATGGCTGCCAGAGACTGATATACTACATAATTATACTTAATTTTAAATACATACTTATATAGATAGTAACTAAATAATCGTCACAATTATAATCTATTTTGATAGCTGATTTTCGTAAGAATAGAGAAATTTTCTACACAAATCGATAAAGGATTCAGCTAAATATATTCTTGAGAATGTTCTGACTTGCCATTGAATGACCACTCGTGCTTACAGGTTACCCTTTTACCGTATTCCGACATCAGTGTTATTCAAAAGTTTTTATTTAATGAATTCAAAACTAATATTTTTCATAATATACAGCCATTTTTCACTGCATAATAATATGTTACCCTTAAACCCTTTAAGCTCAATGTAAATGTTTTATGCTAATAAAACTAATTTTTTTATGTCTATGATATGACTAACGCCTATGTTCGAAGTACGGAGTTATTCACCCATTTTATGTAATCTTCTCATATAGGTAAGGTAGAACCAAACTTCATGGCGTATGTGAAATTAGCTACAAGCCCGGTAAAACTCCACTTCTACCGTTGATATATGAATTGACGAGGTACTATGTTTTTTTACTCGCGTCGTGTTCACAGAAGGCGAAATTCAATTTTCAAACCAAATAATAAGGTGAAAATTAGTTGATGCACTTTTGTGCATAGACTCCCCACTGTTTTGGTTTTTAAGTGCATGCACCTCTTTAACACTGTCTATTTATGGCCCCTAAGTGAGTTTTCGTAAGCTTACAGGAGTAGTTCATCTGTAATCTAGTTTTTGTCCGCGGCTTGGCCCGCTTGATATTTGATTTTTGTGCTATCACATAGGAACCTTTTAATTTTCGGGATAAAATGTAACATAATATGTCACTTTCCGTCTTTCATACTATGTCCATGGCAAAAATCAAGTCAAGCCGTGAAAGAGGAACCATCAAATATAAATTCAGATTTATAATATTAGTAAGGATAAGGCCAATTTGGCCAAAAACACTGGAGAAAATTTAAACTTTCGTGTGCTGACCAAATGCATATGTCGCAGGCAATTTGTATGATTCCGCCGTTTACATACGGCGTCGTCAGTTTAAAAACGCTCGCCGTTATGTAAAATGCCGAAGGCAAAATGACAACTCATTCAATTGTAATAATTTCAACGTCGGTTGTAGTTTTAGGGCATTGAGGAAGGAATCAGAATGGAGTTGCCCTAACGACGAGAAAAACCTGCATACCCACCGCACATAATATGGCGGATTAGTGTTGTTAGAACCACACTACACTTATCGATTTCCCCGTACTTATCGATAAAACTATCGACACAAATTAATTTTAGCCGAATCAAACATAATGGCAAACTTTTATTTAAAAAACCGGACAAGTGCGAGTCAAACTCGCACATCGAGGGTTCCGTACAAACACATTGTTAAAGTAATTAAAAACCTGTTTTAGCATGTGCTGATGAAGTTCTTTTATATGACACCTTTCATGATACGATTTACTCACTTTGAATTTTAAGCCCATATTTTGTGAATTTTGAGGCCCTATTTTTTGTGATGTAAATAAAAATGTGCAGTTTTCAGATTTAATCCTATATGATGATGATGTATTTCTGAGACAATGCTTTTCGCCAAATTTCATAGTTCTATGTCAACGGGAAGTAGGTTTTGATTTTTGTGAGTGTCGAAATATGCTGTTTTTTACGATATAAACTACTCTAACTTTTTTAAACGACAACTGAGAAGATTTTCTTTTAGACAACAGCAAGAGTTCATTAATATACGTATACAGTTTAAATTTCAACTCGATATCTTTACGCGTTCTCTAGATAAGGAGTCTTGACAGACACACAGACGGACAGACGGACAACAAAGTGATCCTATAAGGGTTCCGTTTTTTCTTTTTGAGGTACAGAACCCTAAAAATTACAGATGTCAAGGTTGCAGCTGTCATATTCAAGAATCCACACTAGAATGGTAGGACGAGTTTTTTGGCGGGGACGCGGAAAAGACATGTCGCCTCATTGTATTATTTTGTTAAAGTTGTGTTTTTATCAGTGATAATTAGTGAAAAATTGTGGTATTTCATTGATTATGAGCTGAATTACGTGCATGAGTGTGGGCAAGTGATATAATGTGACGTATCATGTCGTTCCGTGTTGTTACCAAAACTCCATAGACACCTCTAGAAAAGTCTCCACTGCTTTACTGAGGTATGACTTAGAATTAAAGTGATAGGACTTAATAAGAACTACATATCGGATGACAGCTGTCAAGCTTAAAAGTGGAATATCTCCATAACTATCTATTATAGACCATTGCTTTCTTCACTAAACTGATATGAGATCTACATTTCGGATGACAGCTGTCACACTTAAAAGTGGATTATCTCCGTCACTGACGATGCTAGACCATTGCTATCTTCACAAAAGTGATAAAGCTCAAAGAGAGATATGATATCTTTCAGATGACAGCTATCAATATTACGGAAATAATCAACTTTTAAGTTTGAGCTGTCACATCAAATGTAGATCTTTTTAAGCTCTATCACTTTTGTAAACACAGCAATGGTCTAGGGTCAATAGTTACACAGATTTTTCACTTTAAAGCTGTCATCTGAAATGTAGGTCTCGTTGAGTTCTATCACTTGTGTCACGTCAGCAATAGTCTAGCTTTATTAGTTACGGAGATATTCCACTTTTAAGTTTGACAGCTGTCATCCGTAATGTAGGTCTCGTTGAGTTCTATCACTTTTGTGAAGACAGCAATAGTCGAACTTCGATGGTTACGGAGATAATCCACTTTTAAGTTTGACAGCTGTCATCCGAAATGTAGGTCTCGTTGAGCTCTATCACTTTTGTGAAGAAAGCAATAGTCTAGCTTTAATAGTTACGAAGGTATTCCACTTTTTAGTTTGACAGCTGTCATCCGAAATTTAGATTTCGTTTAGTTCTATCACTTTTGTGAAGACAGCAATAGTCGAACTTCGATGGTTACGGAGATAATCCACTTTTAAGTTTGACAGGTGTCATTTAAAATATAGATCTAATTGCGCTCTGTCACTTTTGTGAAGTCAGCTACAGCTGACTTACGATATAAACCTTGAAAGTTGTCCACGGCGTGTTTATTGCTTTCGTTTAAGAATCGTAACTTTTTTTTAATTCACTATAATAAATGTCTTTAAAATCACAAATATTTTGCGAAAAGCCTTTATTACACGTAGTATTTTCAATATTTTCTTGGCTCATAAAACCACTACTTGACGCCATTTTGTTTGTTTTGATCATCAGCGACGCGCGTGGTAAGAAACAGAACTAAATACTTCAATTTGCCTCGGCATTATGTATACGGCGTTTTAATTGTCAATCAAATGTTTCGGCATAATATAAAATGCTAAGGCAATATACATTTTGCCTTCGGCATTATACATAACTGCGAGCGTTTTTAAACTGACGACGCCGTATGTAAACGGCGGAATCATACAAATTGCCTGCGACACATACACCTTAAGATTGATTCTACCTATACCGTATTATTTATCATTAGCATGCCCCTATTAAACACTCCACGCAATTTGATGCCATTTTCACTTATTATTATTATAGCTTTTGCGCTAAGTAACCGAATGTATGTGCTGATGTTATAACTGCTTACATTTCCGCGCCAGGAAAACGCCGATGTTCCGCAGAAGAGCGGGAAACAGACCGGACCGACGGATAGAAAGGCTAGTATTGTGTGACACAATCTACTATAAATATCGACAGAAATTAGGGAGCGATCGAACTTCGCTTGAAGTTGAAATTATAAAATTGGCGTATTTTCGGATATAGAGTTTGTGCAAAAAGAGAAGCGTCGTAGGTGAGGTCGCCTGTGTGTCATTTTACTAATTTTGTTGCGTTGACAACACTGCTCTGCCATTGCTAATACCTCTATACTCCGTAAAATATAGCTTGATCTCTGCGACAGCTGTCAGAAAAATCACGCCTATGAAGTCCTGATTTCTTAATAGTACAGACAGTACCTGTCAATGTCATACTTTATAGGCATGCCGAATAGTGATGGGCGACGAATAATCGTGACCACAGAGTTTTATATAGAGTTTTATTTAAAATATCGATAGTTTATACTAAAGATATTTTACATAAAACTTAATTTATCATTAATTTTACTGTATATATTAATATCATATCATTATCTACATGTGTATATACTTGATACTTGAATAAAAGTGAGTAAATTGAATCCCCTACTCATGTAACATTTGACCCAAAGGCCGTGTTACCAGGCCATAAACTAAAAAAAGGCACGCCGCCATCTTGTTTGATACGAACCTGTGTATTGATATTGTGTACATACTTGATTTTAAATAATAGTAAGTAAATAAAATCAAATTTCTCACCTATAACTACTCATGCTATTTCATTACAACATGATAATCGATTTTTTCCACCACTATCCCAACTCTAAAAATGTCAATCTTCTATGTCAATGTCACTGTCGTAGAGATCGAGCTATCTTTTATGCAGTATATTAAGAGTGTTTGATACTCGTACTGGTGTACTCGCTCGCGTCTACCAAGTAGTTGGTACCTTGGCTACTGATTAAAATCTTATTGTTAGTTAACCGTAACGCCACGATTGTCTTATTACACAAACTCTACTCGGTTCTTTTGTATTTAGTAAAGGTCTCACGGCGAACGAGTTGAAATGACTAAAAATGAAAACTGCATATGCCTGCATGCGCTTTTTATGAATGATTGTGCATCTTCTGTTCTTTTTCCCTCTGATAGAATAACTACTGCCTAACTAATGTTCAATGGCCCTGCTTACCGACAAAAAATCGAAATCAACAATTGGAGAGACCAAAGCGTAGTTTGACTAGATGTTTCTTAGCGATCACCGGAGTTATGCAACGTTCGGCGCTGTCAGTCTTCGTATTGGTGACCGCGCTCGGATGTCACGTTAATTTGTGGGTCTGGATGTTTTAGCCAGGGGCCTTCAGACGGCTTTAAAATTACATCTAAGCTAGTCACACGGCCTAGTACGAACTTACCTACAAATTGAACAAATCAACAAACTTATCTTGGGTAAACACAGCATTGTTATAAAATTGAAAATTATCAACTAAAGGACATGTCCACAAAATGTATGGAGGCTGGTATAATAATAATCAAAAATTCAAATTTGAATTTATCAAGATGAATAAATATATTTGGCTCAATATGTAGTTTATCTCTAGCAATCCTGGTTAAGTAACCTCCAAATTGTTAAATAAAAGCAGTTTTGCCAATTAGACACACATTTTAAATGTTTTTTATCACATTGTACCTACTAAGTAACTGGTCACACTGGTAGGTTATAATTTTTAATTTTAGCAATTTAATAGATGAATGTGGAAGAGTCAGCTACGAATGCAAGTAAAATAACGATAGAAGCTCTTTATTATTGTTAAACTAGAAAAAATATAAAGCTATACTATTATTACATTTCACACAATTTATTTTTCACATTTAAAAAAAATGGAGGGATGATAAAATCTAAATTATATATTTTTGAGAAGCCCATAAGACAAGCTTTCAAATGCTTTCAATCATCTTGTTTAGATTTTTCTCTGAATAATATACCACTTGTGGACGGCACCTTTAAGTTTAGTCACAGGACGCATGTCCTGTTAATAAAGTTAAATGCTAACGAAATAAAAACTTTGTGAAAAAAGAAGTTGTCTTGAGAAGAAAGTCAATAGCTTATGTGTATCCACGAAGCCGAAACTGTTATGTTGTGGATATGGTCTAGTCGTCCTCCGAAGGCAGGCCTATGTTTGACAGGAGTCTATACTAAGGTTATACATTATACAGACGTCGAACTTATAACAATATTTTATGTCAGGGTTCATGAACGTACTCTGTATATTTGACCTGGTGGTGTTAGAAATGCGATTGCACCATTGCTATACTATTCGTATAAGGTTGAATATAATTATAAGCTCCGTTTTGAATGGCTTTTAAGTACGTCTGCTATATTGCTGAGACGCCAATGTCACATTTGATCACAAATGTTAGTTGGGTTTACATAGCAGTTTCTATGCTAAAAAGACGCCATATTGCCTTGATCATGTGTTACAAATTTTCTACATTTGTACTGTCTTTCATTATTGTAAGGTTGGTGTCATAATGTATTGATGTTGTACAGAAATGGAACAACGGGTCGCGGTCGCCGGCGGAGCGATGGAGGGACGCCTCCTCTCCCATTGCGCCGCCACACGACTCGCCCAACACTAGTAACAATGTAAGTCGTAGTAGTATGAGTTTGACAAGTTATTTACTGGCTCAATACAAGCATCCTTCAGACAGCTGCGGCCTGGTCACTAGCCAATCACAGATCTTGATTTAACCATATCGGCGTTTGGTCGAAGTTCGAACACTAGGCCGTAGCCGCAGACTGTAATTATAAATGATTGTCAAGAGAATGCTCGGACGCTAGTTAGCGTAAATTATATGTTTAGTGGTACTACACCATCTGTTGGCATCAAATTGGCGGTTTTATTTTCATACAAAACCGAGAAATAAAATCTATATTTACGTTGAGGTCAAATCACACAACTTGGCGGCTGTGATATTATCTACAAGCTGCAGATAACCGAATCCTCGCGCAGCTGTTGAGTGAGCTTCAGTCAGGATTGGGTTATTCGCAGCTTGTAGCTAACTTCAAAGCCGTCAAGTTGTGTGACCTGTACAGTGTACGTGTCTTGGACGTGTGTTCTTACTAAGTTACGTACGTATCCTGATATTGCTCGCTCGCAAGGTCAAAGTAGCATTGTTTCAGAGTCAATTTTACAACATTTACATTTTAAAATCGCATATAAATCAAGATTCTGAGTCGTGACTTAAAACTGTCCAACCTGTTTCATAACATTGGGTCATTATTCTGCAGGATAAGGATTCCGGCGTGGAGTCGAAGTCCGAGGAGCCGGCGGTGGGCTGCGACCAGCCCGAGTTCAACCTCGACGAGTTCCTCAAGTTCGACTCCATACCCGAAGTGCTCACGGTAAGAACTCATCTTCCAAAGTCTCGGCACAGTTCAAAGCAATCTTTTTGACGTCGCTGAAGTTAGCACGAATCGCGGAAGCCGTGTTCTTCCTACATCTGAAAAATACGCCTTCGGCGCAGCCGTTTGCGCTTATGAATTTGAATTCTAAATTTTCGCGTCAGGTGCATAACACAAAATGATGGTTATATTGATAAATGTACAAAGATCCCTCCCCCCCATTCCCCCCCATCCCCTTCCCGACCTCAGATCGCCCGTAAATTATTTTTCCTTTTATTTTTATAATATTCTAATGGGTTTCATCCGTTTCTAATGGGTTTCATCCTACTATTATTTTTTTTGGTTGTATAAATTATCGACCCTGGTGTATATAAGTACGCTAGCGTTTTAAATCTTCGTCTGCTTTCAAGTATCGACTGAATCAATCTTCTTGGCGGCCGTGGAGAGTTAGCTACAATCTGCGCATAACCTAATCGCAGATTAGGCAGCGCAGCTTTTACGTGATTGTCTGTTCTGTTTCAGCCTTTTCAACAGTCCACTGCAGGACGTAGGCCTACCCACGAAGGGTGATTAGGCCATATCCACCACGCTGGCCCAGTGCGGGTTGGAGACGTGATTGTACGGTGATTATTTTACTTTGCAGAATGGCGGCGGTGAAACGGAGGGCGGCAGTCGGTTCAGCCAGTGGTTCCACCGCGAGAGCCCCACCACCGACCGCCACTACGAGCGGCTGCTGCACAATATGGTGGACGGTGAGTTATATCTCGTACGGTGGTCGAGCAAGGTGTAGTGGTGATTATATTATCGTCGAAAAAATGCATAAAATTCGGGGCTCGAAGTTCCTGCAATCTAGTGAAGATTTACCGTTTCAATCGTGTGGCAGAACTACTAGATATTTTTTACTAGCTTTTACCTATGGTTTTGCCCACGTGGTAATTAGGACGATAGGTGAACGAATATGTATATAGATGAATGTTCGGGAGAAAAGTTGATCGGCTTTTAAAGGGCCGGCAGCGAGTCGACACTTTCGGCACAAGCCGGGCTACAAAACAGAATGTATAAAGATGAAAGCCGCGAAGCACAGGTAGACGCGTGACGGCTGAATGAAAACCGAATTGTACCGATTGTGCTAACTAGTTATTTTTCCCCCAGATCTGGACAGCTCGGGGCGGCAGGCGGGCGGCGGCGGGGCGGGGGGTGAGGCGGCGCACGTGTTCGCGCCGATCTCGCCCGCGCGCCCGCACGTCCCGCACCCGCCGCCCTCGCTCATGGACCTGCTGCTGCGGGCCAACGAGCCCGCGCCAGGTGAGATACATCCCCCACAGCTGGACAGCGAGGCGGCGGCGGAGCGGCGGCGGGCCGGGATCGTATTTGATAGGATCTGCGCACACGGCATCGTGTCGTAAGCGTATTGTAATACGCGCGTAGAACGAGAGCAATACCATCGCGAACGTGTTCAAACAAGTCCGCACACGGAGTGGTGCTGCAGCGAATCATAGGAGATATTTTATTATCATTACGACAGTCGTAGCGTACTAGTGTAAAAAAGCAAACGTAAAAAATTACTGTTCATTAATTTATTGAAAAATTTAACTAATTTCTTTGCACACACATACGGGGACTTATGACCGATGGGGTCGTAAAGTTCTTGAATGGAGACTACGTATCGGCAAGCGCAGCGTAGGACGTTCGTTCACCCACAAGGATGGACGAACTCATCAAGACCGCAGGATCGCGCCGGATACAAGCTGCTAACACCCGGTCTTATTGGAGATCTTTAGGGAGGCCTATGTTTTTTTTTATTCCTTGTAGGTTTGCGTTTGACTAGATACTGCCTGATGTTGAGCAGATATGCAGTCTAGGAAGGATGTAGCTTGCTTACCTAGAAGATACCTATTTACTCGGGATTTGAAGACACCCACGTTGTAATTTAGCGGGAAGACAGACCCAGGCAAAGCGTTCCACATTCTGGCTGTTCGTATGAGGAATGAGGATTCAAAACGCCTTTGTTCTAACGCGTGGGATGTCCACCATAAAAGGGTAGCGCTTTGGTCGCGTCCATCTAGCCGTACGTAGAAGAAAGGGGCAGGTGGGACCATATTGTGGAACTCCTGAGCGCACTCTCCTGCAATGTCCAGCAGTGGACGTCCTATTGCTGAAAAGAAGAAGACAAATTCTACATAATAGTTTTATTAATGAAACTGAAATTGGACAGTTTTTTGAAAGGGACCTTTCGCTTTGTTTATTTTTGAAATTAAATTGCAACTGATATACTGTGTATTTTTGTAATTGAATTACAACTGATTTACTGTGTATTTTGGCAGAGGTGAACCCGGCGGGCGGTAAGATCCACAGCCTGGAAGAGCTGGAGGCTCGCTTGAGACCGCAGCACCCGCAGCACGCGGTCCCCGACCACGACCTCACGGCGTTCAAACAACTGGTGAGTTGGTATTACGTGAGGATAGAGAATATCCCGTACATTAGAAACGAAAGATCCTGGTCATTTTAAGTGGCATTCACACATGCAATACATTTTGACAGCTTGTTAGCGTGGGCCCCTTGGCTAGCAGATACGAGTATGCCAGAAAGACGTTTTTGACGAAGGAATGCTTCTTATGCCGTGCAGACTGCAGTGGGCCGATATAAGTTACGAATTATGATGATGAAACAAGAAAACGTTAATATCTGATATTTATATTTAATAGCACAATTAAATATATGTGTGTTGTGTACAGTTGGCGCAAGTATCGGGCGGACACGCGGTGGCGGCCGAGCCGCGCCCGCACCCACACCATCAGCCCATGACACTGCTGCAGGTATACATACATACATACCTAACCACACGGCGTTATAGGCTGATTCGTACAAGACGGCGGATGTGAAGTTAGTTACAAGCTGCGCAATATCTAATCCTGACTGAAGTTCATATAAATCTGCACGTTAGTTGGATATTGCGCAGCTTGTAGTTAACTTCACATCCGAAGACTTGTATGATCCGGCCTATACTCGAATTACCCGAACGTGGTCGCACTCGCTTCTCGCCTCCTATTATTCTCTCTGCTCTCTCGACTGTGGTCGCACTCGCTTCTCGCCTCCTATTATTCTCTCTGCTCTCTCGATACAGAGGTGTTATTACCATCGTAAAGAATTTTCGAATAGATTTCCAACATAACGATACATCTTACACACTGTCTCTGACCCCAAACTAAGCAAAAAATAATATAGGAATCGAAACTGCTTGTTTGAAACTACTCGGCATTTTGCTGTTTTGCAATCAGCAACATGGTAGTTTTAAATATTTTAAGTTTCTACATTTTGAAATTTGATACGAAAATTCAAACTATTATTACTAACAAAATGCTACTAGCAAGCAGACATAGAAAACACCTGAAGATATCACTTATTCATGCTTCCATACATAACAAAGTTTACGTGCAAAGTTCAGTGTGGACCCTGTCGGGCAATGCATGTTCGGGTGACAGTGGTTACTTATGTCAGTAATATACTTACAAACATTAACTTTAACATGACTAAATTATATGACCTCTGATCTCCTTTTAACATATTCAGATGTTGAACAAGAGCATGGAGCAACAACAGAAGCAACAACAACAACAGCACCATCAACAACAACAACACCAACAACAACAGCAGCAACAACAACAGCCGCACATACCTCAGGATCTTCTCTACAAACTGCTACAAGTGCAGCAGGTAAAATATACTGCTCATTATATTTAAGCTATGCTCTGGCAAATAAATAACTTTGACAATAAACTGACTCCAAACCCAAGTGGGTCGCAGCAGGGTAAACCTAGCCAAGTGGGGATTTTTGGGATGCTGCCAGGGTACAATGTGATTGTGGAGCCCTTGAACAGAGTATGGATCACCTGCTTACATGCCCGCAGTATCCGGACCCCTGTACTGTAGAAGACCTATACAAGGCCTATACATATATACCCTGCGGGGTCGTAGTGGCTAAATATTGAGATAAAATAATTTAACCATTTTGAACCATTGACACGATGAAGAAGAATAACTGACTTTTTTATGAGAAATTCTTCAATTGGTACTAAAATAAAATTCCCGTAAACACTCCCCAGTGCTTCAAATCTTATTTATCTATATGACCTAATATTTTTATGTATGT
The DNA here is from genome assembly GCA_949316475.1 of Hypomecis punctinalis. NCBI lineage: Eukaryota > Metazoa > Arthropoda > Insecta > Lepidoptera > Geometridae > Hypomecis > Hypomecis punctinalis. The sequence continues at coordinate 27,489,367 of OX438795.1, forward strand.
TTATAAAATGACATATTTAATGAAATACCGAAAAGGATACCAGGGTCTTATTCAAGTATCATGTATTCATATATATTTATTTCACAGGAAAAACACGATTATTTACTACATATTTTTAATTCAATATTAATAACCATATCAACAAGTATTTTTCTGTAAATTTAAACTTTTAATATCGTTTTCATGCATAACAGGAAGACATCAATAGGGTATTTATTTAACATTTATAAATCTATAATATAAACAATCTGTAGCATATTTCCTAAGGCCATATTGACTTAGGCAACTTATAAAACAATTTACATACTCTATGACATGCTTACGATAAATTATTGGACCTACAATACAATGACATCCAGCCCCCCGACCGCCTAAGCAATAGCAATCGTTTATGACTTAATTTTAGTCATTTGGCACCGCCTATGTGACGTTAGCCATCAATTGCTTTGTGCGGATTGCGAAAGCAATCGTTGAATGAACAACTTTGATGGCTAACGTCACATAGGCGGTGCCAAATGACTAAAATGAAGTCATAAACGATTGCTGAGTTTTGGCGGGAACGCGGAAAAATCATGTCGCCTCATTGTATTATTTTGTTAAACTTGTGTTTTTATCATTGATAATTAGTGAAAAATGGTGGTATTTCGTTGATTATGAGCTGATTTACGTGCATGAGTGTAGGCAAGTGATATAATGTGACGTATCATGTTGTTCCGTGTTGTTACCAAAACTCCATAGACGCCTCTAGTAAAGTCTCCACTGCTTTACTGAGGTATGAATTGGACTATGATTGGACTTGACAGCGACTTTATTGGACTATGACGAGACTACGACTGTGACTATTTTGATAAAATATCAAAAATTATTAAAACTTAATACTTGACACTGGCAAATGCACAATAATGCGACGCCAAAACTAAGAAGAAGAAGAAGATTGCTATTGCTTAGGCGGTCGGGGGGCTGGACTTCAAACAATATGTAAAGTGTTCAACAATAGGCGTGATGACTAAAATAATATAATTAGTCCGTCTGATAGATTATCAAAAAATATTAAACACGTACTCTCAATCAAAACCAGAGCTATTACAACTAGAGGGAGTGGTCGATCGAGGAAATCTGAAGGAGTTGCATTGATTTCATATGACATGAGTTAGAAAGAAACATGAAAAATATCTCGATTCAGTGATTGTTGACGTGTTTTTCTCTCGATAGTGTTAAATTCCTATTAATATTTGACAGTCTTGACAGCTCTGTGCAAGCTTTTCCATACATTTTTATGGTTGAGAATAGGCATGATGAGTGGGTAATAAAATCATTATTATAATTATGATTAACTCACGGAGAGTTAGATTATCAAAAAATATCGGACGCGTATTTTTTCTTTCGTCAATCAAACAACAAATGACAAAGATAAACCTTGCCAAAGTTAGCGAGTGGGGGTCGTGACGTCACTACTCTTACAGAATCTATACATTTGTAGGGGACGTGTGACGTCACGCGGAACTTTTTTTTTTTTTATTCAATTTCTTTTTGGGAGCTTTTGGACCGAAAGTCCATGCCAGCCCCATCGTACCCTTATAAATACAAGCTTATTACATATTATACCTACACACACATATTTTTACATACATTAAGATATTATAAGCCAGCGAGGCAGTCTCGTGGAGTTGGCCTGATTTAGAGACTGGAAGAAGGTCTCCACCAGTCTGTAAATCACTCCAGCCTCCTCAGAGACGGGATTACATAACAAACTTTGTAATGCCCCCACATTGGATTCGGTTACTTGAAGTTCGGCAAAGATTCGTTCTCTTTCGCGTTGATTCCGAACACATTCCATAAGTACATGGTAAACATCTTCCGGCTTGTCGCACTCCTCACAATTAGGTACGCGGAACTTTGACGGGCTATATCTTCATCAATGATTGTTTGATTTGCAAAATAAAAAATATATTGTGTGTAATATTTTTTGATGGTGTATCTGACGGACTAATTATATTTTATTAGTTATCATGCCTATTGCCTCAAGTGACGACAGCGCTATCTCTCTGGTTGTATTAGCTCAGTGAGCCCGTTAGTTTCGTGTGATGTCACGTGTTGACTACAATTGGATAGAGTATAGACTTTTGACAGAGATGTGACGTCACGACCCTCACTCCCAAACTTTGACAAGGTTTATCTTTGACATTTATTATCTGATTGACGCAAGATAAAGGACATGTCCACAAAATGTATGGAGGCTGGTATAATAATAATCAAAAATTCTAACCACAACACTCGTTACATTTCGAGAAAGTTCATATTTTTCTGAGTCTATTACAACAGTTAAAAGCAAAAAAGACCGCTCCGATTTTTTTTAAATTAATTTTGAATTTATTAGAAAAAACAAATATATTTCGCTCAATAGGTAGTTTATCTCTAGCAGCCCTGATTAAGTAACCTCCAAATTGTTAAATAAAAGCATTTTTACCAATTAGACACACTTTTTAAGTGATTTTTGTCACATTGTATTGTATGATGTATATATCATCTTGTCTGATATTTATTGATAATCTAACTCACGGACTAATTATATGATTTTTTAGCCAGTCATCATGGCTAGTCTACCAGCCAATACATGTCATCTTGATTAAAGTGTATGTTTGTGTTGTAGCGTCAGCAACAGCAACAGAACGAAATGAACGCTCACTTGACTCCCACGGACCGGGACTTGCTGCAGCGGCCCGAGGCGCAGGCTATACTCCACGGTAAGCTGTCATCACATCGGTGGGCGGTACTCGCACCAGAAACTACTTTTTCCATCCCGGAAACGTCGTCATTATCCCAAAGTTTCTACCGATATGCATCGATCGTGGTCACGGGTAGTCCCGTAGTGTATAAAAATGTCTATTTAAGGGGCAAAATTAACATTATTTTTATTTATAGTCAAAGTTACCTGGACTTGGACACTAACCGCTTCACAATAGCCCAAACCAGCGTGCTTGGAATTAATAGAACGGACTATGGCTAACTTATAGATCCGAATGCCCTGTACTAAACCGAAAGTGGATGATGAAGACCATCATTATCAAAAACTTTACGAGGGACCAACCCAGAATTCTAACAAAAAATCAGCTGTTCCATACAAAATTACAACTTCGTATTGTATGAAACAGCTGATTTTTTTCTCCAATTTCCGATTTGCCCTATAGAAAAAGGTGTTCATAATGATGGTCTGAAACACCTCTTTTCGGCTTAGAACATCAGTTTTGGATAACTTTGTACAGACTGACCTCTGCGAGCTCGCGAGCATATGATAAGGCCTCACCAGCTATATTAATGAATGTTTGTGTGGTTCAGGTCTGAAGTCTGGCGAGATAACGGGCACCCATCTGATGCAGCAGCTCGGCAACCCCGGCCTGCAGAGCCGACACCGGGAGATGCTGCTCACCATCCTGCGCACGCACCACCATCAGAGACAGGCGAGTCACGTTATACAATGTTATATTATACAAGGGCATGATGACGGCGACGCATCTAATGCAACCCCGGCCTGCAGAGCCACCATCTTGAGCACATATGACCATCAGAGACAGGCGAGTTACATTATACAAGATGTATTAACCTTAAAATTGACTAGTCGCTTTTCGCGGTGACATAATCGAACTCAACTAAAAATCAACTGTTATGCAAGTGCTGCCCGACCTATAGATATAACAAGGACACAAAGCTACTGCTTGTAGAATTGTAGCATATGGTTATTGTAACAGCCAATGTGTTCCAACATGCGATATGAAGCTGTTACGTTAATTTAAATTTTTAAAAGTATTGAATAGTATGTGACTTAATCATCAAGCATCGATGGGCATTTATATAACATCATTTACGTATATGGTTAAAAAGTTTGCTCCTTTGATGTCTATAATTATGTAATATTGTTAATGTACAGATGGGCGGGTCTCCGCTGCCGATGGGCGCGGCGCCTCACCTCGTGGTGCCTCCACACCACCAGCCGCTGCGCTTGTCTCCACTGCCCCACCAAGGAGGTAACACACTTATCCATCATATCATATTATTATCACATGACACAGCAATGAGAATACCAGCGATGGTTGCGTGCCCCTAGCTCAAACTATAATTGCTTTATAAATGCCTTGCTAAACTATAATTGGTTTATAGCTATATACCAACGTAAGTTGTTAATGGTCTCGCATCTTTTAACATTGGTATATGGTTACAGAAAAAAAAAATATCCACATTTACAGCAAAAAACCTAAGTGATTTTATCAGACGTTCAATGAAATACTAAAGATTCAAATCGTAACTCATATTTTATACAATTATCTCATATGACTCATAATAAAGATTTTACGCCCTTATCATTTGGGTGATTTGTGGTTACTATTCCTCAAAGCAATCAGGCCTCACAAAGTAAACCGTACAATATCATCCATTATTACCTATTTAAGCTGTTGTCACTAAAGCAACTTTGGCTTTACGTAGGCGTCTAAACAATTGTATTTTGTATTAAATTAATTGATTGATTGACATTGTCCGTTTGGACGCAGCTTTCTGTGTGTCGCCCATAATGGCGCACAGTCCTAACACGCTCGGAGTACATCATCCAGGTATCGTATTTGAAAGATCCCATGTACCTGCACCTTAAAAAGCAATTGCAATGCAATAAGGCGTTTTCTAAAAAAAAATATAGTAATGAAAGTATCCAATAGATGGCGACAATAGTTTGAAATCGTCGATCCCTTGACTATGGAAATCGTACTGTCCTTGTCAAGATGTCTTCTTCTTCTTTTTTATGTTTTGGCGTCGCATTGTTGTGCATTTGCCAGTGTCAAGTATTAAGTTTGAAGAATTTTTAGTAATATTTTATCAAAATAGTCACGTCATAGTCCAATAAAGTCGCGGTCAAGTCCAAACGTAGTCCCAAGTCATACCTCAGTAAAGCATATATAATAAGCATGGTTCAGCACGTAATTCTTTGATCTTTTAGCTATTCAATGGAATATATGGAATGTAATTAAATTTATGATAGATATAATAGATATGAAACTGTAACACCAAACAGTATCCTCCGCTTTCTTTAACCTTATTTTTTTTTATTTTCCTCCAATATTATATAGAGATAAAGAACAAATTTAAAAGACAAATTTTCGTCGTCAAATTATTGTACGCAATGCGTCACAGTCCTCACTTGGCGTAATGAATCCCTTGATCTTTTAAATATCCAACGGTGTCCAATCCCAAGACCAGACTGTTTCCCCTGTTTTTTTTATCAAAAATATTTTGTATCGCCTCCCACTATGGAGGCATGGTATTCGCGTGAAACATTAGACTAACATGTGGAGACACGGCAGGGGTTCCGGCCCGCATCCCGTCGCCGCGCGAACTAGCCGTGCACACGCAGTCCATCATGCAGAACGCCCTCATCAAGAAGAAGCTCGAGGAGCAGCGCGAGAACTACAACCGCCGCCGCCAGGACCTGCACCACCAGCCCAAGCAGCCCACGCCCATCTCCTTCACGCCCACCTCGGTCAGTGATACTGTACACTCCGTCACTTGAACCGTACGCCTCGATCACTCGTACTATACGCCTCTGTCACTAGTACTATTCACTTCGGTTACTCGTACTATACACCTCGACTACTCGTGCCATACACCTCGGTTACTCGTACTACAAACCTCGACTACTCGTACCATACACCTCGGTCACTCGTACTATACACCTAGCTCACTCGTACTATACACCTCGATGAGTGATACTGTACACTCGCTGACTCGTACTATACACTTCTGTCACTCGTACTATACACCTCAGTTAATACAGGATAATAATAACCAAATATGTATGTTGTAGGTATTACGTAAAATGACTGCCGAGAAGGAAGCGGACGCGCTGAGCCCGAAGCAGCAGCAGTGGGCGCAACCACCGAAAATGCCGCAAATGGGACGCCCCATCGTCAAGGTAAATAAACAAGAATTTCACTTCCCTTCATCACTTCACTTGATATTGAACTTCTGTATTAAACTGAAGAAGATATGTTACAGTAGACCCAGACTTTAGACTTTAAAATAAGCGTAGAAAATGGCTTGCAAAGCTGACATTTAATGCTTGTTACTCTCTAACTCTATGCTCTAATATTTTCGTAATGTCACTGACTTGAGTGTAAGTTTACGGTCAGTTCTTCCAGAATTAGGTTTCAACCGTTCAAAACAAATTTGGAAAATCCTTTTCAAAGTGTTATTCTGCATACCATTAGTTATAACCATATCTACTACTAATTAAATGCTACCTTTTTGCTGTTGCACTGGATGCAATTCCTTACAACCGGTCCTTTTGGTCCTAGTCAGCCGTTATATCCAGCTGTGAATTTCCTACGTCTGCACGGGTAGCATGGCAAAGTGAAATAACCATTTTATCCACTTTTAATGTCAGTTGTCATTGGCAATCTATGCTTTATTTCTTCTTCTAGGGGATATAATGGTGGAAAGACGATTCCCTGAAGAAAAATCTTATGTATTACAAGTTAGACGAGTGTATTGCAAAATGTTTACATTTAATCTGCCTTTACCCGCCCGACCAATGCTATCCAGCTCAGCGGATTAGAGCGGAAAGAGTAGGAGAGTAATTGTGTTTCGTTTGCAGGGCAACCAAAGCGGCGCTCCTTCAATGGGCTACGCGCCTCAAGCTGACTACCAACAGCATTACATGAATCCACAACAGGTTAGTTCCTATTATTTAGATTAATTAAGAAAAATATTCAATCACTAAATAACTAAGTCCATTGCGGTACCTAAACAAGGACATTAAATGAGTCCATAATAGTTCCAGAAGTCTTGCTAGTCCGAAAATACAAAATATGGCCTCTCTATGTCCTCTGTCTGTGTTAACGTCGAACTAAACAATAAGGAAGTTTCCTTTATCATAAAAACTAAAAATAATTATATACATTTAAAGACGTTAGAATTATATTAGATACAGTGAAAAAATTACTCGAATATCTTAATAAATGACGGAGTTATAGATGTCTAAACATGACCGCACGAAATCAAAAAACCTCGCGACGAAGTTACGCGTGTGACGTCATCCGGCTCCAGAGCCGCGCCGTGGGTTAGGCGGGAGTAAGGAAAAAAGGAAATAAAGTGCTTCATTCTATGCCGGGTATTTTTCTAAGCCACGAATACGTTCTAGAATATCATTGTACTTATCTTTATGTTATGATCAACATTTACTATGGGACTAACCCCCCAATATAACGAATAAAAAGTCAGCATTCCCATAATTTTGTCGTGAGTAAATGAACTTTATTTCTAAATGGAACAAGACTTGGCGTGTGTACCTACTGTTCTGCGGTTATTACATCTGTATATATTGACTAGTAGTTTTCCAAGTAGTAGACCTCACAAGTATACATTTTGGTGAACATTTTCTGATAAACAGTTTTCAAAAATGCACAACTTGCACAGGCAAATATATGCATAATTACAATATTCTGTCCTAAAATATCATTGTATGTTATGACCTACTTTTACTATGGGACTAATCTCCTGTATAAGGTTATCCAAAACTTCTCAGCCTAATATTTGTTCTTATAAAGTCATTGTAGGTAATAATAGGTTTTTCAGGACTTATTTTTTAGTTCCGGAAATGACAGATGTCAAAGTGGCAGCTGCCATTATATGGCTAATATAGAATTCATACTAGAGTGGCATGACAGATTGCATCTGAAATGTAGATCTCGTTGAGCTCTATCAATTTTGTGCCTAACGTAACGGTCTAGAATCGTTTCTAGTTACGGAGATAAATTACTTTAAAGAATTCATCCGAAATATAGATCTTGTTGAGTTCTATCACTTTTGTGAAAACAGCAATGGTCTAAAATCGTTAGTTACATAAATAAACCGCATTTAACTTTGACAGCTGTCACTTTGAGACCTGACATTTCATCCTAGTATGGATTCTAGAATATGACAGCTGTCACTTTGTTTAGTCATTTTTAGGGTTTCGTAGTAAAACGAGGAACCCTTAAAACTTCGTTATGTCCGTGTAACGAACGGACGCCGCTTACAGACCATATTAAAAACTTTCCCTGAAAAATATTTTGAGCACTGTGGAATCATAAATTTTTGAGCTATAAAGAAAAATATGAAATTTTTAAACATTAGAGGTCATCGACCTCACATGTATATTTCATACAAACAAACAAACAATAACACTTTATTAGAAAACCACATAACATTAAAAAAAATTACAGGGACAAAACAATACAATTAATAGGTTTCTAACTGGTGGCGTTATCGCTTTAAGGGAATTCTTCCAGGCAACCAAGAATTCATACTAAATTACGTTTTCCTAGTAATCAACCATCTTAAAAACTGGTTTTTATCATCATCACGTCTACGGAAGCCTATCATACGCATGTCTCGACACGCATTTGACAACTTATTGGAACTAGAAAATAAAAGCCTTATAAAAATTATCTAAAGTATTTCATTAGAACAAAATATATTACGCTTCACCAGTTCTAGCTAGCTAACCCTGTATAGGGGATCAGTCCCAAACTCTGACACCAGGGCTAGCCACCCGGCCTATACAAACTTACTTACTTAGTCCCATAGTAAAATTTGGCCATAGTTTACAATAATATCTTAGTAAAGAAACTTACCATTTTTATGATTAAGAATATATTTACCTGTGAAAGTTGTGCATTTTTGAGAACTTTTTACAAGAAAATATATACTTGCGAGGTCTACTGTTTGGAGAGCTACTAGTTAATAGTTACAGATGTAAAAACCGCAGTACACTAGACACATACACCAAGTCTTGTTCCATTTAGATTTAAAGTTCATTTACTCACGACAAAATTATGGGAATGCTGACTTTTTATTCGATATATTGGGGGGTTAGTCCCATAGTAAATGTTGATCGTAACAAAGATAAGTACAATGATATTCTAGAACTTATTCGTGGCTTAGAAAAATACCCGGCATAGAATGAAGCACTTTATTTCCTTTTTTCCTTACTTCCGCCTAACCGACGGCGCGGCTCTGGAGCCGAATGACGTCACACGCGTAAATCCGTCGCGAGGTTTTTTGATTTCGTGCGGTCATGTTTAAAAATTCATAGCTCCGTCATTTTTGAAGATAATTGAAAAATAAAAACGCCATTATTTATTGCAGACTTTGTGTAATTTAATAAAAATAAAACTAGAAAACGGGAAACGTCCTTATTCGGTATTCATAATGCATATCGTATTACTGCAGGCCAATCGCACTAATTTTAAACAGCTGCGTTCCGTCTGCAATTCAGTTAAAGTTCGGTTACAATTGTAATTAAGTTTCAATTCAGCTTTAAAGAATTCGGTATTGCGCTAAATTTCATACACCAATCGTTCGTTTGACAGCGGTTACGTTCCAACTCTGATTGAGTTGCGTTTCAACTTTTGTCAAAATCTCTAGCGCGATACGAAAATAGACAAAAAGTTGTAGTTCGGTTAAAGTTCAATTGTGATTCAGCTGTAATTTTTTAGTGCGATTGGCCTGCTGGACCAAATTCTTAGGACAAATACGACTATACTATACAAAATTACGTTTTGGCAAATTGAAATGGCAGTCGATAGGGCACATAGCACAGAGGACTGATGAACGTTCTCGAATGGAGACCACGTACCGGCAATCACAGCGTAGGACGTCCGCCTACGAGGTGACAGACATCAAGACCGCAAGATCGCACTGGATGCAAGCCGCTGCTAACCGGTCACATTGGAGATCCATGGGGAAGACCTGTGTCCAACAGTGGATGTCCTATGGCCTTGGAGGATTTAGTTACGGGAGAAGAATTAAGCGAGTGTACCTTTCTGTCATGGTTGATATAAGAAAAAATGTACATACGCGGAAATGAGACACCAAACATTTGATTAAACGTCTAAGCAATTAAGGTGAAATTGGAATATCAACAACGGTCAACGACGCTGCATTGCTCTCGCTCGCTGTGCCTGATAAGCCCATCATCCGTTCTTATTCGAAGTAGGGGCGACAAGTCCTGCACTGACGTCCCGCATGGGGTGTTTTGTGCATTTCCCCCTCCAGCGTCTACCCGAGCCAGCCCAGCTCCTTAACATAACGGAGCGTGGCTCTGAGCCGCTGGCATAACTGCTCCAGTGGCTTGGATAGTATACTAGATAGCGATGAGCTATGTAGTGTAATGTCACCCGTTAATATTTCGACTTTATTGCCATAATATGCATAAGGTCGAAACTTGGCAAACACTGAGTGATTATAGTGTATTACTAGTTCGAAGTATAAACCGTCCCAGCCTATGGCTGATGGATAGATTCAAAATGGTCGCAGGGCATAAAGTCGGTTTGTTTTGTCGTCAGATGATCAGCGGCGTGCGCCAGTTCCCGCACCAGTCGCAGAGGCAGCAGGTTACTAATTCGGTAAGTATACACAAATTACCTACTTTAATCCGCTCCATAACCGCCGAGACCTGGGGTCGCGACGACTTTAGACGAATATAATTACTTAATAGGTTTACTTTAAAAATATCACTATATTTTGATAGTTTTTAAAAGATAATGAATGCTGAAAATAGGTAATAATTATTATTTATGTATTATTATACTCTTGAATATTATACTCGTACAGGGTTATCCAGAACTAGTGTTCTAATCCGAAAGCATGTGATTCAGAGAGAGAGAGGTTATGGGGCTAACCTCATAGTAAAAGTTGTTCGTAACTAGGGTGCCAATCACCTCTTTTCGGCTTACTGGTGTACCAGTTCTGGATAACCCTGTATATACCCTGTGTGTGTGACATAACAGCGGTTACAATGTGAGCTTTATCCCGCAGTATAACAACATGAACAACATGGCGCGAGGCATGCCCGCCAACACCACGCTCCACCAGCTTCTAGTCCAGTCCCACCAGAGGAGCCTCAACGGTAACTATTGTACTTTACCACGGTCATTCTAAACTATGTCATTGGTTCATAATTGATTCATGTTTCTTTCTCGCAATCACATTTTGTCTTAAATACATTTACAGGGTAATGTATTTAAGACAAAAGTTATGCTTGCCCTGTATAATTTTTAAGAGTTCTAGATAACATTGTATTAGTTATACATGATGTAATTGTGCGTCATGTGTAATTGCCGCCGAGGTCGTAAGGCGCGGTTCCGCCGAAGTTACCTACTGTGACTCTGTTTAGCATAAATATTTCTCTCGGTAAAGACAGACAAAAACATGTACTAGGCAGAGCCCTTAGTCCAGGTTTTGCAGTTTACTTAAACTTTTGCGTTCGCGTGTGGCTCCATACATTTTGGTTAGTTCTTCTTCGTTTCCGCCAGGAGCGCTGTACAAAAATGTATAGAACCATACGGAAACAGCTGTAGTTTCAATTTACGTGTGAACCTAGACTCACTCCTCTGGTACGCCCGCTTTTAGTGTTTTGCAAAGTATGTGTGTGGCCAACGAATGTGCTGAATCGGTGAAACCACGCTTTTATATTTCATGTGCTCTAAGTCTGGAAGCTATTAAAACTTTCCAAAGGTTTCAGCAAGTCTAAACTAATAATGTACCTAGTGGCTAAGCCACTCTATTCGTAACCTGCCGCGTCTCTTGCTTTGAAGTGTCCTTTTAGCAGCATATAGATGTAGTGCTTTTGTCCCAAGAAATGGCGAACTCTGCGGGCGTGGGCGGCGGCGACAACCAGCTCGCCCGGTGGTTCAGCCCCGAGCTGCTGGCGCGCGCCTCGGCCGGCAAGCTGCCCTCCGTGCACGTGCCCAACGCGCTCTCGCTCGAGGACCTCGAGCGGCACCACCACTCGCCCGCGCCGCCCGTGCGCAACTGAGCCCCGCTCCCATCACCCGCCCCTTATATACCCGGAGACGTGGCCACCGCGTACGTAGGCATTGATGCATTATGATGATGTGAAGTTCGACTGAAACGCCTGTGTGAATCATTATTGTGACGCGTTGTTTATTGTGCGAATCGACTGTAGCGCCTCCTTTGACTGACGGTGTGAATGGTAAACTTTGTTAATAGTTAGGTCGGCGACTAGATGGCGCTATCTATTTCAGAACAAACCCAACTTCGATTGGGAAACACAGATAGCGCTGTCAGTCTTGTTGGATGCAAGTCGAGCTTCATTTCTAATGCCGGATCAAACCGCATCGATTGTGCGAATGTGAACGTGTGAATGTTTTTGTGTGCGTTACTAGCGCCGCATGTATGTGTGTAACTGAGTGTTTGGAATTGCATCATGCCTTATTGCGTACATAGACTTTATATTGAGGCGTAGGTTTCACGCCGTATATCGGACTTTGAAAACAAAGGAAGCAATAATTATAACTTCTTATATTATTCGTAAACAAAATGTGGGATGATTTTTTGAGAACCTACGCGTCGAAAAATTTAAAGCAACATATTGTGACTATTTTTAGGTTAACTATGTCAAACTTATCCATTTCGGGCCCTGACTATGTATTGTAAAAAGTCGTAAATCAATTTTCAATATGAACAAAAATATTAAATGAACTTTGAAGTTGTGTAAAAGTTAACTGTAAAATATTGTTAGTTAATACCAGTTTTAAACCCGTCTCGCACGAAGTAGGATACTAAATGAAAATGGCATTGAAAAAGCTTTTATTTTGCATGTTACAATTGTCGTTGTTAAATTTTGTAGTATTGATCTCCTATGTTAAGAAATGTCATTTTTATTTTTATCCCCCAGATCCGAGATGAAATTAAAACTAAACCATCTACAAAAAATTGACTAAGAATAAAAAAATGAAGTTTTGGAAGTAAGTCATTTCAATATTCATTTTAAGTTATCTGCACCCGACTTTTTTATTTTACTATCATGAAATCGCAAGTAAAAATACTTGTATCAGATAACGGCGTTGATATGACAGCTATGTATTAATATTTTTAAAGTTGTATCATGAAAATGTAAAAAAAAATAACAGATAAGACGAGGTAACGTAAAAAATTGTAAGGGCCGAGTCAGATATGGCGAAACGCTGCGCAATGTGAATCGCGTAGCAATAGTTTTAAAACGGCGTAGTCGGTTGTAAATATATTGTTTGAAAGATGTTATTTTTATGTTGTCATTATGTTTATAAAACATACTGAATTGAAACAATTCCTAAGCAATTTTATTTCCAAAACAAACTAACGAATTTTTCTTAGCAATGTTTTAAACAAGGTCGGTTTGGGATTCTTTGTCCCACTAGTTTAAATTTTATAAGTTTGAACTGTCAACAGTTCATAAGAAAATCTCATAATTTGGATGGAATGTATGTATAAACAGCTCTGTATGAATGTAGTAGCCATCGCACTGCGTTACGCTTCGCCTAGTTTGCGCCGGCCCCGAAAGGTAGAAGCTGATGGCGGGATGTAATTTTTGATGTATTACTTTATAGTCTTTATTGTCGTAGTCTAGTTTTATTGGCGTATCTTGGAAGCCACCGTTCTCGTTTCATTTCCGCCCTCTGTCAGCTCCCTTGAACCCTAGAAATGATGTGACGCCGGGAGATGCAAAGTATTATCTCCATAGTGGTATCTGTGAGGCGATCCCGGACTTTGTGACGGTTTCGAGCGAAACTCGCGGGAATATGACAGGACAATCATGTTTGTTGCATTCGTTGACGCGCGTGACGATGACGTGTGCTTGTGTGCGTGACAGATATATTAATATATTGTATGTCTACGGTTGTGTTTGTAAGCATTTTTGTTACTACGTCATTTTCTTGAGAAGGATTTTCGTTGGGATGCAGATAAATAAAGAGATATTTGCCATTTTTCATGTCTATCTATTGGGTATGGAGAATCAGCGTTTTAGGGTGACGATTTTAGTTCTGAATCGCGGATTTTTTATCACCATTTTGGAATTTGCACGAGTGTCCGTTGCCGCGCATTTGTGTTTGAAATTCCCGAATATATTTTTTATACATTTTACGATTCACACATATTATTACGAACGTTTTTGCGTTTATTTTTTGCTGTCTATATTCGGGAGGTAAGTCGCGGACAGTGTGTCAATTAGTTTCGTGGTTTCATCACACCTCGTAGGGTTGTTACCGTCCATGTCTTCGGAAGCAGTCAAATATCTAAATATCTCTTGGCTCAACATCGTCTAGCAATAATAGTGTTTGGAGAAACAACGCCAAGCCTTTTGAGCCAACTATCCGTGAGAGCTACGCAGACTCGCGCCCCCACAAATACATACGAAACCCTAGTCACCCTCGAATTCTGTATTTATAGGAACATTGAATTAAACCCAGTTATCGGGTGGCCCCAGTGCCGTATTGTATAGAACTCGGGCGCCGAGTCAACGTACCGATTTTGATGATGTACAATGAAAACGAATACTCTATTTGTGGTTATTTTTGTTTGCTCGACTCCGGCAGGCCGAAGGTGGAAGCGCATTAGATGTGTCAAGCGATTTCGGTTCTTACGTAGTTGTAGAAAAGGTGAATCTGGATGTGAGCCGCGGGGCGGGGGCGCTCGCCCCGGCGGGGAGCCTCGCCCCGCGGCGGGTACGGCCCGCGTCGCTTCTTACAACACAAAAGTCTCCAGTAAGCTTTAAATTATTGATTAAAGAAAATTTGAAAGTTAGAGCTTGTTTCATTCTTATTGACCTTGTATGAAAGTTGCAACTCGTCACTATAACTTTTAAAATTTGAGAATTAAAATCAGGTTGGTCTCGGCAAAGCCATCTCGATTTAGACCTACCCGGTGTAATGTTTTGTCTAAAATAGTATCTAAATATATAAATATGGGGCAAGATAGGGGACAGGTGTCAATAAAATTCAAATATCGTTGGTAAATAAATATTTATTATTCAAGATGATTTATTTTTAGTCATGTACAAAATTGTACAGTCAATACATGCTTCGTTTCTTCCAATTCCTGTAATAACTTTTACTTACTGGCTATCAGACCGTTCCATATCCATTTTCCATTGTCAATGCACTGCGTAGAATAAAGAAATCAACAAAACAATGCTGCATACGTCATACGACAACCGGTCCGCCGCACAAGGTCGTCTTATCAGAAAGACTTATGTTGATAAGATCAAATGATACTTACAATCGTTAGGCGTACAGTAAAAATACTAAACTAAAACCCGAAAATACAAAGCCTTCTAAATGAAAACTAAAGTCAAATGATAAAGGTTGGTGCGCAACAGGGAAATGATAGCAAGAATATCTATTCGTACACTACAGGAGGCACAACCGACTCGCTCGCTGGCGCAGCCGTCGACTGATCCGGACTGACTTGTTTTGAAGCCAACGCGATGTCGTGGCGTCGCGGCACTGAGCGTGCGCAAGGCCGTGTGACGATCAATAGTTGGCTAGAAATAACTGTGCCTTGGGTTTCACCACGAGCGGATCGTGGAGCTACGAATCGCAGAAACGAACATTGACAGTGTTAAAAAAAACCCTTTTTTAATACTGTCAATGGAAACGAATTACAATCTTGAGCATTATATTAAAAAAACCCTTTTTTAATACTGTCAATGGAAACAAATTACAATCTTGACCATTATATTAAAAAAACCCTTTTTTAATACTGCCATTGACAGTAATTACAATCTTGACCATTTTGCCGTTCCTTGCATTTTTTCGGTATAAAATGTGCATTTGATCCGTTGCTAGCATTCTTTTCGGTTTAATTAGAAGCAGTAGATGCGGTAACGTCTTTAGAACTTTTTACCGTTGTTGAGAAAGGGAAACTGTAAACCAAAATGGATTACTATCATCATTATGAACTACTTTTACTATGGGACCAGCCCAAAATTCAAGTAATAATCAGCTATTTCATATGCTTAGTCGATTCAGAGTTTCAACGTTGTTTATCACAGGTGATATTTTTTTATTGAAAGTCGAGCTTAGCCCATCGTAAAAGTTGTCCATAATGGTTTTCTTTCGGCTTAATTAATATGCGTTGTATACTGCTCATAAATTACGTAATATTTCTTTTAGACGAATTACTTTTAGTTACGTCATAAATTAATTAGTACCTACCTCTTCATCCTAGCAAGCGAGTCACAGAATGTGGTTAGAATACTACATCCTGCTTTATGCGAGCAACGTTGTGGTCTACAATGTAGTTTTGTTAATTGTTCATGTTTATCTTGAACTGGCTTCCCACAGGATGTGGCCAATGGCCATATCACATCCTTCCTAATCTCGATATGTTGCGGTCTAGTGCTGTTCTGTGGGTCTATTATCTATTAGTCTAGGACGCAGCACTCTTATCTAGAATGCGCATGTGGAGTAGGTATTAGGTATGTGGAAGAAACTATTTTTATGCTTCCCACAGTAGGTGTATCGCAGTTATTTTTGTGGTAAACATAGGTACTAATTCAATTGGGTCAGAATCGGAAAAAATACACATTGACATAGATAAATTATGAATACCTATAGTGTCCTTGGACGTCCAAGTGGAGTTGTTGGTTGGTTTGCATTATTTAGTATTTTGATGAAATCCGTTCCGCCTAGTCTCATTAGTAAGGTTTTCATTATTCTAGTTATATTCAAGGTATGCGGTATAGGCACTCGACAGAGACGGTGCCTGAGCCCACCTACGTAGGTAGCTATTGAAAGCAGTACCTACTTTACTATAATATGTATAGCCGTTCGGACTGGTCTTTTGCCAAACTATTTAGCGACAATGTGGTTTGATGAAATAATACCTGTATGCCGAGTGTGAGTTTTGTCGTAAACATGACGCGCTCTTCGGTGAGCGCGTAAGCATGTAATTTGTAGACGTAGCTATATATCGCGTTGGCTAGACTGAAGGAAGCTATAGATAATGCTATAATATACGCTATGCTATTAATTTATATTATAATAACGTACCTATGTTGTTTTTAAACTTTCGCGATTTGAACACATTATTATTATAAACCCGTGACCACGGCCGTTGCAATTCTGTCGAAACGTCGGGATGATGAGGTATTTATTTATCTCATAATTTTAGTGCGCGATTACTTAGTCCCGTAGTATATAATAATAATATAATAGCGTAGTCTGACGCTTAATGTAATTAGCTAAGCAATAAGTCATGCCATCGACTGCTGACGCATACCAGCTGTAAACACGTACCACATCGTGTTTTGATGGTGCTAGCTGTAACTGCAAATAAATTCATCCCTTTTGCATAGTCAGGTAAATTGAATACAATGGAATGATGTAATACCTACAGTCTCGCCAGCAGGTGTTCCTCTATGTTCAATTATTATGGTAAAACGTATCGAAATAGGTCTTTATTTTATGTTGGATCGCCAAATCATGCAATTTAATAGTTCCCTAATTGCAAATAAATTTTCGTCGTGACAAAGTAAGTACCTAATGAATGAATGATATAAAACTGCCTGGTCCAAGGTTTTTCGTGTATTTGCGGTTAGCGCCTGAAGACGAAACTATGATGTACCTATATTTTTAACCGACTCCCAGAAAGGAGAGCTTCTCAACTCGTCCGTATAATATTGACCTACTTCATATGCATTGTTTGTGATCAATTCGTGAGTTTCTTTAAAATCCTTATTTATAAGAACTTCGCGATCGTTTATCCTTGATTTCGAATGAGGTTGACTGAATAAAGTTGGTTGTTGCGTTTTTGTTTAAAAATATTTACTTCTATAGAATAAATGGCTCGAACAAGTTTTTAAAACGAAACGTGAAACGGGACCCATTGTTATCTGAGGACAATGCGTATTTTATAAATAAATAAAACACGTAAGGATTCATGGTAGGTACCCGAGTAGGTAACTCGTTGCATGAAATTATCAAATAAGTTGATGCTACAAGAGAAATAGGTATAAAAATATACTTATAAGAAGTAACAGGAAGGCTTATTTTTTACTACCGTAAGAAATGTTCTACGACTCGTTTTATGAAAATCTTTAACGTAAGTACCTACTATAGACATCAAATGGATGCAAGGAACAGACTTAAATGGCATACATAACCTAAGGGAAGCCTATGCCTGACAGTGGGTTATGGCTGATGATGATCCATTGGGGTTAGATTTTCACAAAGGACCTCCATAACCGTAGGCACCCGATTCTGAGAAGTAAAATGTTGTATTGACGTAATTTATTAAAAAAAAGGAGACCACCCAAACGGTGTGCACTGTGTTATATTGTTCCTCAGTCAGTGAGTACCTACCTGAGGACCCCTACTAGGTATTCATAAATGAACAAACTAACAGTAGAACTAGTTACTTAGGAAATGATTCACTTCTACTATCAGGTAACCCAATCTACCTGATAATCGAGGCCTCAAATAGTACTCCAATTTAAAATTCTAAGAATAAGAATAGTTATCAGGTCGTGGTCAGGCAGCGCATAGTTTAGTAAGTATATTTAAGTCACTGACTCATCCTAGCTTAATTTGATAACGCGTTTTGCCGAGTTTTTATTTTTACATAAAATCTTACATAAAATACATCGAACATCTATTCACTTCTGTTGAGCGAAAAAAATATCAAGGAACATTTTAGTGACAGGTGTCAACTTGTGAACTAACTTCATAAGGTCTATCGTAAATCTACATATTTTATGAGACCAAAATATTTTAATTACGTACTACTTACTATCCGAGCCCAGACCCCACGAATCTTGGCATGAGATAAAAACTACCATTCTAGAAACACGTCTGCCTGAGGATCTTTATAAATTACCATAAAATCTTTCCGAGATAAAACTGCCAATGTGTTGTTACTTTATTTTTGGAACCTGTTCACTCGATAGTACCTCATCCACTGCTTTTCTATGATCCGTTACATTTGTACTTTATCGAGACCGCTTCTCTGCAGCATACCCTTTCACTATTTTCTGACAATAATTACGAAACACTGACTTCTACGTTATTATAGGTACATCTACTGAGGTAGGTATAATAAATACATAAGTTAGATTCTAATAAATGTCGAGAGCACTAACATTACGTACACTTATCACATTTCAATCTATTGCTACACGGATTTCTAGAATTTTACGCGCCTCGTATTTATTTTAATTTTCTTTTACCACTGAGTCGGTGGCACTGACACTAATGACGCTTCCTGTATTCGTTTCGAAAGCGGTTCTATCCGTAACACTTGCAACCTCACCCTCCTGCGGCCAGACGAACACTACTGCTACTGGCGAGAATCGGCGAGATTGACTTCACTTGGAACAAAATACGGTTTGCGTCCTTCAGTCAGTTGTTTCGCAGTGTGGAGACGTGCATCGCTTACGGCGTTCGAATAGTGATTGTGACTGCACAGGCAAGACGGGTCAGACGGAAGGCGAGACGTGGAGCTAGGACAGAGCCCGTTCGTCGAATGGTCGGGTCGGGTGATTGCCGATTCGGCGGGACATGGCTGGAGCCCCTCGCGGGTGGGGCGTGGGTCGCCGGCCTCGTTCCAACGGCGTGCACACACCAGTCGCTCTCCGCCTCCCTGTGAGTATTATTCTTTACTCTCCGCACGACGCAGGGACGAAGCCAACAGACAACCTTCGATTTGAAGCATTTTGCATAGAACGCAAAATGCCCATACCCGTGCTCCAAAACTACAACTAGAGAATATTCTTGAAAACATAGATCGAATTGAACAAGGTTAGTGGAAAGTTTTACCTACAGAAGAGGTACGATTATACGTCTTACGAGTCAGGACAATGGATAGATTGCTAATGCATGATGGCGTCCATTCGTTGCGTCGTGTGTCGACTGTGGAATTCCGAGCGTTGAATATTATGCTGATTATAAAATTGGCCAGTGTTGCACCGAAGCATATTTTTTGAAGAAAACCTAAAAATCTGTCATCGTCTCTGCCGTGAACGTATTGCAGACAAATATGTACCTAGGTACTTATTTATCGATCCGAAAATCAAATTCTACGCCAACGTCAAGTGAGGCTTGCGGACACAACTATGTCTTAATAATTAGACCATTCTCTGTAATTCAATTGCTCGTTGGAAGGAACAAATAAGCATATCTACGAGGCAAATATATTTGTGAACTTTCTAGGCTAGGTAGGTACACTAATTCTAGGTAGTTTAGGTCTCTCTCATCCATTAAAATAGTAAAATCTATACTTACGATAAAATTGTTCTAGATAATTCCTTACGTAATCAGCCATTGGTAGGTAAGTATGATATTTTGAAATATTTCAATCTACCTTAGGTATGAAAAATATAAACTAGTCGTACTTATGTGACAACTCCCTACGTATGTATGTATGTAGTAGGTACGCCATAACCCTCAAAAAATAAGATTCAAAAAATGCCACGTCGTCTACACAGAATAGGCCCTATGTGTAGTACCTAATCTGATTTCCGGTAATTAATAATAAAGATGCATACTTTTTACTCAATAATGGATCTATCTATATGACAAAGTTAATTTCATAAACATACTTAATTAAAACATTAATATTAAAAAAATACTCTGTAAATATAAAAATAGTGTAAATTAACACGAAAATAATATAATAATATCAAAATTGACTGCGTTATGGTCGTGTCCCTTTCCTTTCGATCGTTTGATAGCCGTCCCCTCTCCGCTCCGTAGCCGTCCGCCGCCATTTTGTTTTGATCCGCAATTCCGCATGTCATAACCGTAAACGCAGAACAGAATTCTGCTCAGTAGTGATCAGTTTAGCTTTAGTTTTACTTTGCTAGTGCTACTGAAAGAACACTGCAATATCTAGTGTTAAAGTTTTACTAAATAGAACAAATAAGCTAAGTACATGCCTGTGTTGTAACACCGACTGTGTTGCAATAGGATCATTTAAAAGGTTTGTGTCCGTGTTATTTTAAAATATTCTATCGAATTACTTATAACCATACGTTGTCCTGTCTCGTACCTGTCTGCATACGACATACCTATTATCTACTTACTTACTTAATTGTTATGTTGCGCTAATAATACGTAGAGAAATTGCAAACGCTAGGTAGTTATAGGTAGGTACCTAGAGAGAATAATTACGATAAATTTCGAATCAACGAAATTACGAAACATAAGTCGGCGGATGTAAATTGTGAAATTTCGCAGGTTATAGCTAACTTAACTATATACTTATGTGAAGTTAGCTATAACCTGCAGGAAAGTAGGTACGAGTATACTTAATATTTGACATGAAACCACAGAAAAGCAGAACTAATCTCTCTTCTGCAGGGACGTTTTATCTCCGGACTAGTAACGCTCTACCATTCGCACTCACTACATTCTGTCAGCTTTACGTGAGGCGCGGGGGAGGAGGTGTTCACTGAAATTTCGACCTTAAACATATCAGGGTAAAGTCGAAACGTTAACGGGTGACGGGTTTATGGAGCGGAGCGAGCGAGAACAATGCACCCAGATGCTGATAATCCATTTTCGCCTTAATTGCTTGAACGCTTAAGTCTAAAATTGTGTAATAAAATGTCCGGTGTCTCTTTTACGTGTAGGCACAATTTTTCTTATACCGTGGCAGAGGGGTACGCGTAATGAATTCTTCTCCAGTAGCTAAATTCTCTAAGTTGTTAGACAATAATAGATTGTAAGGTATGGACATATGGCTGAATGTTGCATAAACATGGGAGGATATGATTCTCGATCTTTGGCGGAGACTCCATTACTGAATCGATATATTCGATGCCGGTCCGAGTGATCTATTTTAAGTTTTTATATAAAAATAAGCTTCAATGAAACAAAAAAATACTTACATGTGAAACGTTACACCATCTTTTTGTAAATTTGAGGTATAAGATTTATTTTCACACATTCTAACTGCGCAAGCTGGCATTTTTTCAATGAGCACTTCGCGCAGCGGATTCAATCAGATGACTGTTGAAATATCGATTGGTAAGTGGTTTTTATAAACGTGTAAGAATTATAGTTCTCATACCATGACAGAGGGGTGCGCGCGTAGAATTCTATTCCCGAGGATAACTCTTCCAAGCTCTTCTGTGATGAAACCCAATCAGTGTTACCAACCCCAGAAAACTAAATCCAACAAAAACATTTTCATGTGAAATATAGCCAAGACCACAGTTCGCACTTTCAAAAAGTTCGCTCCGGCTCATAATGTTGAATTCGCAAAATGTTGAACCCTGAAATGTGGAACTTGAATCCGTATGTCTCATATTGTTGAATTTGCAAAATGTTGAATGTAAACGAATCTTACAATGTTGAATTCGCAATTCATTAATAAAGCGTCAAAGTGACAGCTGTCGTATTCTATAATTCGTATTTAGATTTGCATGACAGCTGTCTAAGTGAAGCTGTCAAACTTCAAAGTGATATATCCCCATAATTATCGATTGTAGACCATTGCTGTCTTCACAAAAGTGATAGAGCTCGACGAGATCTACATTTCGGATGACAGCTGTCAAACTTCAAAGTGATTTATCTCGATAATTATCGATTGTAGACCAATTCTGTATTCACGGAAGTTATAGAGCTCGTCGAGATCTACATTTCTGATAACAGCTGTCAAACTTCAAAGTGATTTATCTCGGCAAAATTGGTAATTACCGAAATAAATTACTTTGAAGTTTGACAGCTGTCATCTGAAATGTAGATTTCGTCTATTTCTATCACTTTTGTGAAGGCAACAATGGTCTAAAATTGATTGTTACCGAGATAAATCACTTTAAAATTTTACAGCTGTCATCCGAAATGTAGATACTAGATATCATCGAGCTCTATCACTTATGTAATGTCAGCAATGTTCTGCGATCGATAATTATCGAGATAAATTACGTTGAAGCTTGACAGCTGTCACTCGAAATGTGGATCTCGTCGAGCTCTATCACTTTTGTGAAAACAGCAATGGTCTACAATCGATAATTAGGGCGAGATTATTATTATGGCAGCTGTCATGCAAATGTAAATACGAATTATAGAATACGACAGCTGTCTATTTTGCACGTTGCCATGCAACTCTAGTACCTACGAAGTCTAGAATATGACAGCTGTCACTTTGACGCTTTATTTGTAAATTACTAATTCAACATTGTAAGATTCGTTTACATTCAACATTTTTCAAATTAAACATTTTGAGGCATACGGATTTAAGTTCAACATTTTAGGATTCAACATTTAAAGGATTCCACATTTCAGGATTCACCATTTTGGGAATTCAACATTTTGCTAATTCCACATTATGAGCCGGAGCGAAAAAGTTGTCAGGTCATAAGTAGAGACAAGCTTCTAACTCTACACGCCTTAACTCTACAAGTCCTTACTCCACAAACTCTACAGCTTAGTCAATATATGCGGCTGTTTCGCTAAATGCACATGGCTATATTTCACATGAAAATGTTTTTGTTGGATTTCACTTCTTTTTGTAGATTATTTATTACAAGAAGTACATTTACCGATTTTTAGATCCCTAGCTTCAAAACTTGCGTAAGTCATATACCAACTTTTATCCCCCAGTTTTAAGGGTTGGGGGTGATTTACTAAAAGACTGTCTTTTATTATTTATAACATAGAGTGCCCATATCAATTTTCAGACATCTAGCATCAAAATTTGCGAAAATCTCATACAAACTTTCATCCCTCAGTTTTATACATAGGAGGCGGCCGACCCTTTTCATATTTTCTTGTAGCCGTCTCTTCTATTTACTTGTAACTAGTGTCATGTATAGCCGTGGTGGCTTAGAGGTATTGACACCCGCCTTACAATCGTGAGGTCGTGGGTTCTAATCCCGGTCCCGTAACAATGAGTTCTTTGGAATTTATGTACGGAATTTCACACCACTGGCTTTTCGGTGAAGGAAAACATCGTGAGGCAACCTGCATATGTCCGTAGAAGAAATTCGATGGCGTATGTGAGTCCACCAACCCGCACTGGGCCAGCGTGGTGGATGTGGCCCAATCACCCTTCGTGGGTAGGCCTGCGTCCTGCAGTGGACTATTAGAAAAAGCTGATACAGTACAGTACAGTACAGTGTCATGTGTTCGTTATTGCTTCTAGACCAAGGATCCAGCGGTCGTTAAGCGATAACTGGTAAACTTTAGAAGTTATGACGTCACAAAGATGGCCGCCGACCGTTGTAGGTATTTGCTTATATCTCGAGTTTTATTTCATCAAATAGCTCGTGATTGGTACCATGGTTCCCTCGGCGTTCTTTGCAAGATATAACCCTCAACAAAAATGATTTCTTGACAGAGGAATCAAACTTAGCGACGTGGCAAACCAAGGATAAATGAGTGAAATTAGCAGTGCTCTGAATACAATTCAGGGACGTCAAGTTCTAGCCCAAAGCTAAGCAAGCTTAGCGTAGGATCATAACAATATAATTATAAGATGGAATGGAGAGAGGACCTCGACTAGAACTGTGTTATAGGTACAATTCATTTTATGTGCAGTAAATACAGCTTATGTGGCTGAAATGATAATGATGATAGTGCTTATATTTTTGAACAGAAAACGTGGCTTATAACCTGTAACGATGCTACAAAAAGATATGAAGTATACCTTCAGTGACCACGAATGGTAAGAGCTATTGCTGAGATGATGATGATTAAATTGGCGATAACCACTTGTGAAAAGTTGTCGTGCCTTATAACCAGCAACAATTCTAAAAAAATGTATGAAGTGGGCACGGAAGGCAAGCGCCACGCAGTTCTTACTTTACAGAAGTGATCTCTACTCGTTTATTTATTATTATAAGTCCACGTTATAGAGCTTAATCGAAAGCTAAAAAGACATTCTATGTTTTTTATTTCGATGTTTAATTCGATAAACCATTAAAATTTTAAGTTATGTTAGAAAATAGACAAAAGTATGAGCATAAATAATCGTTTTTTTGAAAATATGTTTTAATGACTACACTTACGTAATAGATGTCTAAGAAACAATAATGGGTCATTAAAAGACCTATCAAACGATATCAATCACGAGCTATTTGATGAAATATAACTCGAGATATACGCAAATATCTACAACGGTCGGCGGCCATCTTTGTGACGTCATAACTTCTAAAGTCTACCAATTATCGCTTGACGACCGCTGGATCCTTGGTCCAGAAGCAATAACGAACATATGATACTAATTGTAGGTAAATAAACGAGATGGCTAAGTAAATCAAGAAGGAGAGCACTTTTTCGAATCTCGCCTCCTATCTATCTATAAAGCCTAGACACGGTGGGCCTGCAGCACTGCACTAAAGATATAACACTCCGGCTCATAATGTTGAACTCGCAAAATGTTGAACTCGCAACATGTTGAATCCTGTAATGTTGAATTCTCAAAATGTTGAACTTGAATCCGTTGTTGTTGTCTCTTAATATTGAATATACAAAATGTTGAATGTAAACGAATCTTACAATGTTGAATTCGCAATTCATTAATAAAGCGTCAAAGTGACAGCTGTCGTATTCTATAATTCGTATTTACATTTGCATGACAGCTGTCAAACTTCACAGTGAGAGTTATAAGCCGGAGTGAGATATAAGTAATTAAGTACAGTCGCTTTTAGATTTGAGACTGTCGCTGCAAAGCCACTAGTGATCGCCAGTGGCTACAGCTATCTCTTATAGACCGAAGTCGGCGAATGTGAAGTTCGCTACAAGATATACAAAATATTCAATCCTGACAAAAGATGCGCTTTGATTGGATATTGCGCAGCTTGTAGTTTTGACGGGTGATCCAAAAGTGATTCATTATATAAATATTAAAAAATAAGGAAAAAAAATATTTTTAAACATTCGCGATTTGAACACATTACATAATTTATATATCCGTTTAGTCCCATAGTACATAATAATAATAAACAAAATTGTGCGCGGAGTCTCTCCGCGCGGAAGAAGTGAAACTTCGGCGCAACTGTGCTTTCATACACCTTCCATGGTAGAGTTAAACGTTTAACGCAACCTTGTTGAATGTCGCATTAAAAGTTTTACTTTAAAAATATTTTTCTACATACCTAGTCTCCTAGCTAGTTCAATACAATTTAGTCCATCTTTTTCCTAAATCCATAATTACCTTTGAAAAAAATTATTTGTCTTGACTATATCCAAAAACGCCTCTACAGCAGTCATCATCACCTCGATATGGTCGTCAAATTTTTTGCCTCGGAGGTGTTCATTGAGCCGAGGAAAGAGGTAAAAGTCATTGGGAGGTCTGGCGAATAGGGTGGGTGTTCGAGCGATTCGAATCCCGTTTCTTGAATAGCAGCCATCGCGATGGCGCGGGCGGCTTTGTGAGCCGGTGCGTTTGTCTTGGTGAAACAACACTGAGTTTGCCTCGTCTGTTTTTCTTTTATAGCCTCCCGCAATCTTCTTATTTGGTCTGCGTAGTAAGAGCCCGTAATAGTGGCTCCTTTTCCCAAGTATCCCACCATTATAATTCCTACAGCGTCCCAAAAAACTGATGCTATAACCTTTCCTGTCGAACTTCACCTTAAATTTCTTCGGCGTCGGGGAAGAGGCTCGTTTCCAAATCATTGACTGTTGTTTGGTTTCTGGATCAAAATGGTGGATCCTGGTTTCGTCCATGGTCACGAAACGAGACAAAAAGAATTCCTGATCCGTTTGGAACTTTTCGAGATTCGCCCTCGAAATGTTGTTTTTTCTTTTGTTCGTGAATGTTTCCACTATGTCGCTGTGTATGTTTTTGGTAGACATTTTTTTTCAAACAGAGGTACTTGATGACAGCTCTGATTTCGTTTTTCTCCATTTTGATGTTTACTCTCCGACAGTTCGTATTCAAATGAATCTGAATACGAACAAGTGCGAGTCAGGCTCGCACACCGAGGGTTATGTACAAAGGAGTTGTACCTGATTTACAAGGAACTCTGTATTAAAATTCTAACCAAGATCATTTAATTTTTCTAGGAATGTACTTAAATTTGAAAGCTCCATGGAGTAATAAAAAATAATATATAGCCCGGTTTTTTTTTTTATATTGTTATTTTATAAAATTATATTGGAAATTGAAAATAATATTTTCTACGAATATAAATAGGGCAAATAAGCGCTAGATAGCCCTTTCCGGGCTAAATCATTACACTAATGAATAAACAAATACAAATACAACCTACAGTAAACAGTGCTAGATCTAGCTCCAAAAGGGCTAAGGTGGTAACACTGATCGAAAATCAAATTAATATTTAATTTCCTTTGACATTGACATTTCTATTATACTTTTTTTTTAATTGGCTTTGAGTTCTTTCAGATTAGCGTGTTTCTTTACGAGATATCCGTTCCGTTTCACGTTACATACCCCAAATATATATTATCGATTTTCTAAATATTGCAGGGCTTTAAAAATTTGTTTTTATCGGATAATAATTACATTTTGAATGCTCTTTTTAAAACAGCAATCATTGATCTGGTTAGAATTTTTATTTATTTTAATACCGGTAACGGAACAAATCCGTACGTTTTAGCATGTGCCAATGAAGCTCTTTTATATATACATATGATACCTTACATGATACGATTTACTCACTTTGAATTTAGAACCCATATTTGAGAATCTAGGCCTTTTTTTGTGATTTAATTAAAAAAGTTTTCAGATTTATTCCTATACATGTAGGTACTCTGAGACAATGCTTCTCGCCAAGTTTCATAGTTCTATGTCAACGGGAAGTACCCTGTAGGTTTTGATTTTTGTGAGTGTCGAAATATGCGGTTTTTTACGACATAAACGGCTCTAACTTTTTATACTATATATAACGGGACTAAACTCACGTGTAGGGATAGTCGTAACGACTATAGTTATATATAGTATAAAATGTGTGAAAACCACGTAAATTTTCACGGCTCTAACTTTTTTATACGATAACTGAGAAGTTTTTCTTTGTGCAACTGCAACTGCAACTTTCAACTATAGGTATAAGTACGCATATCTATGGTCTCTTACCATAGATATGCATACTTATATAGTTTAAATTTCAACTATATATCTTTACGCGTTCCCGAAATAAAGAGTCTTGACAGACGGACAACAAAGTGATCCTATAAGGGTTACGTTTTATCCTTTTGAGGTACGGAACCCTAAAAACTAAAAAACACGCTTTCATAGCATATCAAACTAATAATATAAATATAGTTTAAAAAAACTAAAAAACACGCTTAGGAGTGATAATTTTTTTTAAATATTTTTTTTATAAATGCATCGTCATCGATCTTTGATAGGTGTGCGAAGTTTAAAGAAAATCTGATCTCTTAAAGTTGGTCAAAATCGAGCTCAACGGGATTGGTTACAAGCAAGCAAGCAAACATACAAGTAAAACTAATAAAAGCGTGTTAAAAACGGTCCTCTATGTGAATTGAATATTAAAGTCGTATTTTTCGTGCAATCTGACGAAATATTATAGGGTGTATTCTTTTTTCGTTTTCGATTCGTACCTGGCAACATTTTTATCAAAATCAAAGACCCAAACCACAGGCCCAAGCCCCAAATCAAATACCTAGCTTTAATGACAATAAAAATACCTAGGTAGGTATTGATTTCATTACCAAATAACCTTTATGAAAATCACATCATCCGACAATTAGATATTAGTTCTGACTTTCTGAAGCTTATAAATACGTTACTAACTCCAACCAGGGTATTTTCGTGTGGCTCATCAACTAAGTACCTAAATACATTTTTGCTAGTTCGTCGTTTCCGCTAGAGGCGCTTTACCATAATGGAACCAAGCTTTGGGCGCCAAGCGTTTCATAATAACAAAATGAGTCCGGACAGACCCGGCGAGCGTCGTCGTCGGTCGGTCGGCGCGAGTTCAGCTGCCTGGGCAACCATTTTGTGTAACACCCTAGGTAGCTATTGTGTGAATTTGTTATTTACATTCTGGTTGGCCTTTGCGCTATGGCTATTATATATTGTAGCTGTAGTGCCTGTAGTGAAAAACAAGTGTTTAACGACCCTAGTGACGGAGGTAGTAAGTATGCCGACCGGCATATTCTTGAACAATGAATATAAATATCCGTTTTGGATCTACTACATAGTACCTGTGTATTTAAATTGTCGTTTTCTTTGTGTCCCGTGTTTGAAGAGTTCTTTGCCTCTCTTGAACCTTGGCTAAAATATCCTCTAAGCATAGACGTACATATTGATCTTTGCCTCTAAGATTCCGTGTGGCATCCGGAGCAATACGAGAAAGAAATGGCGTTTGTACATCTATAGGTACGTATTTGTTTTTCTATAGCGTTATTAATTAGGTATGCAGCGTTGCGTCTATTAAAATTAAATAAACAACTATTTGATGTTATTGTTCCAAATACCGTGGCTGCGGCAGCGCGACTTCTGTTCTTTATGCGTGTTATTATTATTATGATCAATTCAACCAGTTTCCTACTCAATTGATTCAACTGCACCTCTTTTTAACCGACTTCCAAAAAGGTTCTATGTTCGTTCGTATGTATTTTTTTTGGGTACTTACCTATGTTCATCGATATTTTCGGTCAAAAAGTTCTTATTTAGTTCGAAAGGGTGTAGCGACTAACTTCGCTACATGTGGAGCCACTACACACGCGCCTCGAGAAACTAGCGTCAGCCAATCACAAGCCGAGGGCTGCATCGCGCAAACGAAATTCTCAGCGGCGGCCGAACCATAACAAGACCTAAGATTACACTGTCGGATAGCTATCCCCGGGCACAACACCTCGCCCGGTGGAGTACTCCTTTGCGAGATGTTATCCTATCATCATCATCATCTCGACATGGACAACCACCAAGTCCAAAAGGGTATACCCCCGAGGTGGTCCCATTTCATTTCCCAAATCGAAATCGGCTGAGCCGTTTTTGAAAAATCAACTAATATCTAATGGAAAATGGAAAATCAACTAATATCTAAAATAAAAAATTATATACCTATGTACACCAATCGAGCGAACTATTCGGATTTTGTACACGATTACATCGTGTACTTCAAAAAAAGACTTTTTTGAAGTCTGTTCGTTCGACTGTATATTTGTAGGGTTCCGTACGCAAAGGGTAAAATCGGGACCATATTACTAAGACTGTTGTCCGTCCGTCCGTCCGTACCTAGGTATGTCTGTCTGTCACCAGGCTGTATCTCATGAACCTTGATAGCTAGACAGTTGAAATAATCACATGTGATGTATTTCTGTTGCCTTACAACAAACGTGACTTTTTTCCTTGATATTAATAACTGCCACAGGTTGATTGCTTGAATTGGGGCTAAAAGGGCTCATGCACCATCCCACACGGAACGGAACCCTTAGTGCGCGAGTCCGACTCGCAATTGGCTGATTTTTAGGGTTCCGTACCTCAAACGAAAAAAAACGGAACCCTTATAGAATCACTTTGTTGTCCGTCTATGTGTATGTCAAGACTATCTCGGGAACGCGTAAAACAAAATGTATGGAGACTGGTATAATAATAACCAAAAATTCTAACCACAACACTCGTTACATTTCTAGAAAGTTCATACTTTTGACCGACAAACCACCGGAGGAGGTATACAATTCGACGCATATTCGAATAATATATGTATATATATTTTTTATGTATAACCACGCATAACTTTTTTTTATAGTAGTCCGATTTCAATATTTTTTTTTATTGGAAAGAGTATACTTCGAAATTGAGACCAATTTAAATTTCATCGAAATCGACTGAGCCATTTTTTATAAATCAACAATAATGTGAAAAATGCTACATCGATCCGTGCATAACATTTGCGTTCTAGCGATGCGCCCCGGCTTCGCACAGGTGTATTATATATATAAACATTTCTCTTGAATTACCCTATCTATTAAAACAAACTGCATCAAAATCCGTTGCGTAGTTTTAAAGATATAAGCATACCTGGGGACAGACAGCGCAAGGCGACTTTGTTTTATATACTAAGTAATGATTCTGTACACGGGTGAAGTCGGTCATGCTATTTTTTGCAAAAAATAATTATTCTGAGTCTATTACAACAGTAAAAACCAAAAAAAGAGCCCTTGGTTTTTTTTAAATTAATTTTGAATCTATTAGGATAAATTAATATATTTGGCTCAATAGGTAGTTTATCTCTATCAAACCTGGTTAAATAACCTCCATTATTGTTATATGGAAGCATTATTACCAATTAGACATAGTTAGTGTTTTTTGTCACATTGTACCTACTACCTGGTCACACTGGTAGGTTATAATTTTTAATTTTAGCAAATTAAGAGATGAATGTGGAAGAATCAGCTACAAATGCAAGTAAAAATAATGATAGAAGCACTTTATTATTGCTAAACTAGAAAAAATAAAAATGTGTATTATTATTTTTTATACAATTTATTTTTCACATTTAGAAAAAAATAGAGGGATAAAAAATCAAAATTAAATATTTTTGATATGTCCATGTATCAAGCTTTCAAATGATGTATATGTCGCAGGCAATTTGTATGATTCCGCCGTTTACATACGGCGTCGTCCGTTTAAAAACGCTCGCAGTTATTGTTAAATGCCGAAGGCAAAATGACAACTTGATCAATTGTAATAATTTCAACGTCGGTTGTAGTTTTAGGGTGACCATGACAAAACACATTACAGACAAATTCATTCAACTGCGAGCGTTTTTAAACTGACGACGCCGTATGTAAACGGCGGAATCATACAAATTGCCTGCGACATATATACCATCTTGGTTCGATTTTACTCTGAATATCCACTTGTGGACGTCACCTTCAAACTGTATAATTATATCTGTGGTCTCTAGCAGTTGTGTAAAAGAAAAACTTCTTAGTTAGGTACTTATCGTGCAAAAAAGTTTTTATGTAGGTATGCTATAACTATTACTTTGCCAGTTAGGAACCGAGGTTGATGATTATTTTTTGTAGATATATCGAAGGTAATTAAAATTTTATAGAAAAAGCAGTGTTTTTTGAAAAATCCAGAAATGTCCAGGTATGGGTGAAGCCACTCCTTGTGGTGGCCATTAAAATCCCCCAGGATCACTGAGCCGAAGAGTAACTGAGCTGAGCAGCATCCGCCGCCTCACTAAGGTATTCGGTGAGCCTGGTCGTCTCCTGGTCTCCGCTATGTGATCGGTATAGACAGGCGTAGATAATTTTCTCTACGCCAGTGTCCGCCAAAGCCCAGAGCACTGAAAATGAAGTGTCTTCAAACCTACGAAGGCGCAAATCCCGCTGCCCTCCTCGACTAGTCGGCCGATGCGAAAATCAATGTGTGCACCGTATTCGATCCTCCAGAGGACGCTACTGTTTCGACCCGACTCCCCATTCTGGGAGTCGGGTCGAAACAGTAGCATAGACTTCGCGACGGAACACGAGCTCGTGAAAGTCGCTTGGCGGCGCGGCTTAGTCTAGTGGGTAGTCTATCGCCGCGGCTATAGCCTACCACCAGTATGGCTGCTGCCTGGTTAGCACCACCCAGGACCACGTGTGGGGGACAATAAAATCAAAAGGGTTCCTACCCACGGACGAAGGCAGCTCAGTCCTACCCACGGACGAAGGCAGCTCGGTCCCAAAAGCGAACGATTCTAATTTTGTGCGTACATTTCAATGGTTGAAGTCAGTTATGCCACTATTGGCGAAAACAATATTTTTGGGTATAGTAGGTACCTACGTCAACAGGGAATAAACGGAACCCTTATAAAATCACTGTTCTTCGCCTGTCAAAGCCTTCTAAGTATCTCAGGGATACGTGGAGCTACTAAGTTGAAATTAATATCGTATAACCAGATCTATGGTCCCGTCCAGCTGTGTAAAAATCATCTTTGGCATACGTAAAGGAGTTGGTAAACTTTTTATATGGGAGGCGGTCCTTGAAAACCGGCAGCGATGCGAGCTATATTAATATTTAGTGCCATATTTAAGAATATTATTTCACGCAAAAATATATTTTTGTGTATCGCCGTTTTATTATAATATCTCTTTTTTATTTCACTAAGTAGAAAATATTTAGACTGAACTGGTAATACTAAGAGGAGGTCTACGTAGTCTACGTATCAGACAGGAATCTTCAAACAACCAATAGCGGGCTGGTATTTTAGAGTTTGACATTTATTTATTTTTTAAAACATGGCGACCAGCCCTCTATTGGTTGTTCAATATTGACAATGTCATTTCCTTTTGCTGTTTCTTAATGTCACTGTCAGGTTTTTTTTCAATTTAGGCTTAATGCAGTTATTTGGTGTAGCACATAGTTCATTTTTCTAATGTTTTTAGAACCCATTTGAAAATTAAATGGCGATGAAAAAAATTCTAAAAAATATGTGTTTGAAAAGATAATTATGTAAGCTTTCTATTGGTATAACTTTTGTTTCTGCAAGATTTCAAAACCCGTATCTTTTCCATATCCTTTGCTACATTTATGAAAATTCCGGTCGTGCGGCAATGTAAAATTGGAGCCAAAACCATATAACAATAAATATCTAAAGGACTTCCAGAAAGGCGGAGGTTCCATGTTCGTCTGTATCTATTTTGTCACAATTCACAACAGTGGTGTGAAATTCAGTTTATAAATTCCAAAGAACTCATTGGTACAGGATCGGGATTGAAACTCACGACCTCACGATTGTAAGGCGGGTGTCACTACAGCTAGACCACCACGGCTTTTCAGATATACCTACATAATTTTTAAAGTGCCACTAAGTCATTCTACTCAATATTGTATCCAACACGATTGTGAGCGCGCGGGTGAAACCCCGGGGCGCAGTTAGTAATGTATAAATTCGTTGTTTCAGCTATCAAGATGGACTCCGCATACGATCGGAAGTTCGAGGAGATGAAAAGTTATATACCATTCCTGGAGCGTATGATCAAAAGACTACAGAATACAAACAACCCGACGGCAGTAAACCCGCGCCAGGCACAATTAGACAAAATCAGATCTCTCCGAGATTTACTTTTAAACAAGAATAAAAGGTTCAAACTTTGCATCTTTCCGTATATTATAGATTTTGGTGTGAGCCCGAAACCGTTTCAATGCATAAAATTATCACCATCATCATTTCAGCCATAGGACGTCCACTGCTGGACATAGGCCTCCCCTAAAAATCTCCGATAAGATCGGTTGGTAGCGGTTTGCATCCAGCGCAATCCTGCGGTCTTAATGAGGTGGATCCAGTCGTCCATCTTGTGGGTGGACGACCGGACGTGCCACGCTGCGATTGTCTGTACGCGGTCTCCACACAAGAACTTTTCGACCTCATCGGTAATTTCGGTTGGACTACTTGGAGTTTACTTATAAGGCCCATAGTGAGAGACCAAGTTTCTGTGCCATAAGTTATCACTGGCAACACATACTGGTCAAAAACTTTCGATTTGAGGCACTGTTGGACGAGAAGACGTTTCGCAATTTACCGAAATTAATAAATATTACCTGTTAATCAAAACCCTAAACTTAGTAAATCATGATTACAAGCTTTATATCGTTGTAGTAATTATTGTATTATTGTTCTAGGATGAAAATGGAAAATCTTCTGAAATGTGAACAGGTGTTGGTCAATTTATATACCAAAGTTGAGGTATGTCGTATTATTTCAACAGTTTGTATAATTATACTTTAAAACATATCCATTTCCTGAATTAGTATTAAACTTATTTGTTATTTTTCAGAAAGACACCTCATCAAATGTTAAACCAATCACGGAACAACCTGGACCATCAATAGATAAATTAGAATTGGAAACAGTCAGACATAAACTGAAAACGGTAGCTAAAATACAGGATGGTACGGAAACGTTGCCTGAAATAGCTCGAGCTAATGATGTTGAGTTAAACTATCCAGGAAGTAAAGAACCTGCGCTTTTTCAAAGAAGGCCTAAAAAGTTGACAAAACCAGAGTGTGCGCTAGAAAGCAGTCCTAGTGAAACTCCAAACAAAAAAACACCTCAAAAAAGAAACTATACTAAAGTTTTGGTTTCCCCAGAGCGAAGTCCGAGTCGTTGGTCTGCTTCAGAGAAGTCTTCGTCTGACAAACCTTTGTACAGTCGGAGGTCTCCCTCTAAAATAATTCCATTATCACCTTTAGGTAAAAAAGATAAGAAAAAGTCCAAAGGCAAATCTCGTAAAACTAATGACTTAAACATCACATTAAACGTGCCACAGGAAAGTTTGGATTCCCTAAACACAGAAGATATTTTGTCAAGAATTATAAATTGTAAAGATGGTGATGTAGATATCGATACATTAAGAGAATTAAGAACTCAGATTCTGAGTGAGTTGAAACATACAGGTAAAAATGATGACATATCGGATTTCATATTGAAATCGTACAATATCAAATCGAATCCAAAAAAAAATATTTCCGCCAAAACCTCAAAAGAAGACGTGGAAGAAGGTGAATTGTCTGATAGTGAAAGTGAAGCTATTGAAAGTATATATGGCAGTTTACCTAAGATCTGTAAAGACAAGAAGTCTTTGGCCCTAGTAAAAACTGCTGAAAATAAAGATCAACAACGAAAAATACAAATCTGTCTTGTTATCTCTGATAAATCTCAGTCTAACTCCGTTACCAAACCCAATGAACCGAATCAAATAGTAGATCTCGTATCTGAATTAGAAATGTGCGAAAGTGAAAGCGAAAATAGTAAATCCGTAATTTGTATTGATTCAGATACATCATCGTCACCAACTAAAAGTGCATCAAAAAATAAAGAGATCGGCAATAATAATGTAAAAAAAAAAATAGATACCACATCTCTTCCCAATAAACTAAACACGAAAGAAACATCGGAGTGTATAACGTTAGAAGACGAAAATGAAGACATTGCGAACCAGTCGATAGAAGTTTTTAGCGGTGAAGATACTGATGAATTATTACACAATCATTCGAAAAATAGCACAAAATCAAATCCTGATTTAGCTGCAAACAAAGACACAACAAAATCAATATTTAACGATACAAACACTCTAAATAAAGACAAATTAGAATCTAATCGAAATGCTGACCAAATGCAAGCAACCAATGAGCAAAAACCAAAGTTTGTTGCTAACTTTTATAAACCAATAGATGAACAACAAAATAAACTTCCTACTTCCTCAAGTGATGTTGCTAGCATTCAAGAAAAAGCTCCCGAAAAAAGCACGATGGCTGAATGTATGCAGCCTGTGGATAACCCAACTAACGTTACTGACATATGTGCAGAAAAGCAAATTGATGGCGATGTTAACAAAGACACCTTAACAGTCAATGAAACTAAAAGTTCAGAAACGGAATCAACTTGTACTGGAAAAGAAGCTCAAGTTGCTGCTCTAAATATACCATTACTAAATGAGCCTACAGTACCCCCAAAAGCAAAAAGTAGTGTGCTTTCCGAAATAGATATATTACAAGCATTAAAAAATGAAATATTGAGTGAATCTATTTCTGTGCCGGGTACAGAAGTTACACCAGCCTTGCATCAACCTAAACTCACTAAAGTTGCAAACGCTCAAGAAGTTATCCCGAAGAAAAAAATAACAATTGAAAAATATAAAGAACAAGTGTCATCGGCGACAACTAAACCACTATATTTCAGAAAACGTAACCGATCAAATATTACCAAAGAAGATTTAAATAAAAAACAAAGTCTAAAATTGACTGATAAAGAATGCGAGCGTTTTAAGTTGCCGAAAAGGCTGTCACTTGATAATGATGACGATATAGATGATTTATCAGATGATGACTTCTTAGTCGAGGGTAAAGATGATTCACTGGGCTTAGATGATATTTATGGAGATCTTGCACCTCAATCACCAGATGATGCAATTTCAAATAGATCTAGTACACCTCCCATTATTATACCAACAGTTGCTAAATCTTTTGAAGCAAGCGCATCCAAGAACACCAAATTAAATGATGTCGATATGAGAGATAGAAGAGTGTTATTACCAGCACCTCCACAGCAACTGATTCCATTGCCGGTTCCAGCACCCATTACTTCATCTATGAATTTTGGACCTTTACCATCCCCTCCAGCATTCGGCATCGATAGAACTTTGAGTGAACTCAATGTGGACTTAAATAAAAAACTAGGTGATGTTAATAGAATGAGTAATTTAGATCCACGCATGAGACGTGATATTAACTTATCTGCCATGAATAGTCCTAACCCTTATTCAGCTACAAATCCTGAAAGGACGCCCCGACCTTTTGTCAGTGTTGTCCCAGGTGCACCTAATATGACACCAAGCAGAACGCCAAGTATGACAGCCAATATGACGCCAAGCTATATGCCTAGTATACCACAGTTAAGGACGCCTAATGCGAGGTCTTTTGAAATGACTCCTACACATCAAACGTTTGAATTAGACGAACCAACAGCCCGAAAACATGTTTACGCGCCTTCGTTTTCCATGAGTGATAATCGAGAAAGAGAAACGTCAATTTCGAGAGATGGACCACATTGGGATATGACTAAGTGTGACCCAAGGAGTCGCAGAAGTCGATGGGAAGATTCTAATAAACGTACAGGAGGACCCAAATGGGATGACCGTGATCCGAGGAGCGTTTCTGGTCAAAAAGATGGCTCACACACTCCTCGATATGACGATTCATCAAACTACGATAAGTATAACAGTCGTATAAAAGGAGATAGTTGTAGCACACAAGATAGGCGAGAATCATACAGTAGAGTAGATTGCCCGATGACACCCATACCATCATTTGGATGGTCAGAATGTCCTCCGACTCCCGGTAGTTCTTTTGGAAGGCAAGAAGCTCCAATGACGCCAAGTCATCCTTTCGGCAGATCCGACTGCCCTAGTACTCCAGTGCATCCATTTGGACGAGGAGATTGCCCTCCAACTCCGAGTAGTGGGTTTGGAAGAAATATTGATATGGCGTCAAATCATTCTTACAGGTTAGAATGTCCGCCAACACCAGGCCATTCATTTGGCAGATCTGAACATCCACAGACGCCTAGTCATCCATTTGGAAGAAGTGACTGTCCTCAGACACCCAACCATCCTTATGGAAGAAGTGAATGTCCTCGAACACCTAGCCATTCATTTGGGAGATCTGAAAGTATACCATATAACAGATCGGATATATCAAGCAATTCCAACCAGGCAAATTCAAAAGATCCAAGGATCAATAGAAGGACAACAGAATATGAAACAAGTTCTTACAATGAGAGAGATCTTGATTATCAAAGTGAACGGTATCATAAAAATTATACATATAAATCACAAAATAAACATTATAGTGAATTTGATACATCAAAGAGCTATGACAGAGAAAGAAATGTAGGAAGAAATGATAAACACTACGGTGATCGTAATTTTTCATATTACGACAAAAATCGACGTGATTTAAGTGGTGGCCCATCGACTTCTAGAGATTTAGAGAACAACCGTCTTTACTCAAGAATACGTGAGAACCGTTATGAAGGCAGAGACCACGACTCGAGTTCCAGGCGAAACCAAAGAGAAAGAAGTGTTGGTCGATCTTCGGACACAAATCAATATTTTGAGAGGGCAAGATCAACATCGAGGGCACTTAGCGTCGGCAGAAATATCGATAAAGAATCGAACAAAGACAATATATCGTTTAAGTCTGATAGTGGTAGAAATTTGACTATAAATACCAGTATCAAATCCACTTTTCAAGATTTTCTGCCATCTGGTAAACCAATACAAGTATTTGAATATTCTTTCAATGCTAGAAAACAAAGAGCTGCTAGTGTTGGTCGTTCATTAGTTCGTGAAAATAGTGTTGGCCGCACACTATCTGCAGTACGAACAAAAGGACATTTGTCTCACGACTATGATAGAAACAATAAGTACAAACGTGCTAGTAGTGTAGGGCGAGACATTTCTAAAACTACTCGAACTCTCCAAGAAGTAAAAGCTGATTTTGAAAAATTCAAATCTAAACATACAATAACAGCAGTCAATATCAACAAAGAATCAAAAATGTCTGACACGGTTCGAACACAGCAAGAATCAAAAACTGATTTCGAAAAAAATACATCTAGACATACGTCTAATACTGGGAATACCAACAAAGACATAAAATGTAACACTAGTCACCATAGTTCGCGCATCATGAAAGAAGATACATCATTACAAGACCAAAAAAGTAACCAAAATAAACAAAACTATTATCCAAAGAAAAATTACCGTGACCCACGAATGCGTAAAGATCATCCAGTTCCAAGCCAGTGTAAAACAGACTGTAGAAGTGATTCACGTGAAAGTCGAAAATCTGGAATTATATATTCCAATGATAATATCGCAAAAGGTACCATTATGGGATCTGGATTTGGAGTTAAAAATTATAAAATTCCCAAAATAAAACGAGTTGAACCAGAATTGCCTGAAGTAAAAACTAAAGAAAAAGAAGTTATTGAATCTGTAGAAATAACCGAAGTTAGTAAAAATTCAAAAACAGGTGACAAAATAAAAGATAAAGTTTCAAAAGAACTTTCTAAAGCAGCCGCGGAGCCCATACTAAAAAATAAAAAGGAATCCAAAACCTTGAACAATGTTGCTGACAAATCTGAAACACGAGTGACAAGGTCGAAAAAAAAATCAGAGTCAGTGAGTGAAAATAAATCTGTCGATGATGA
The DNA here is from genome assembly GCA_949316475.1 of Hypomecis punctinalis. Lineage (NCBI taxonomy): Eukaryota > Metazoa > Arthropoda > Insecta > Lepidoptera > Geometridae > Hypomecis > Hypomecis punctinalis. The sequence goes on from OX438795.1 coordinate 27,528,818, forward strand.
TATTGACGATGATATTTTGAGCGGTAAGACGAAAAAAGCTAAAAAGTCTGTAATCTATGATTCGGATTCCGATAATGCGGATCATGAAAAACAAGACACGGAAATTTCTACAAAAGCAACTGATTTCAACCCTAATTCTCCAAGTAATAAAGCAAACAATGATCAAAAAATATCAAGCCCTGTGAAAGCGATAGAATCACACAAAGATGCCATTGAAGAATCAGTAGACTCAAATTTTGGATTGGATGAAGTATTTTCAGAACCTTTAGAGTCTCATTCATCGATAGATAATATACATGCTTTAATAGCTGATCTTGATAACGATCTTAATACTTCTAAAATTTCAAATGATAGTTTTGATTCACACGAAGAAAAAAATATGGATGATGCAAGTAGCCCCGTTGATAACATTTTAGGTGACATATCTGACCTTATAGAAAAAGATTTAAACAAAATAAACGAATCCCAACAAAACTTAGTAGCTGACAATTTGGCAGTAGAAAAAAGTTTGAAGAAAGCCGATACGGTCCCAAATGTTAAGACAGCAATGCTAGGTGAAACTGATGATAATTTTTCGCAAATCGATAGCGAACTAGTAGACAAACAACTGCATACTGTAAAATCTACTATACATTCTACAACATCAGTGAATGAGGCGATTGATCCTGAACAACCCATTATACAACCAGACATAGAAAATGAAACAGTTTTTTCAACGGACAATGAAGATATCGTTTCAACTACTGAAATTGAGCAAGAAATTAACGAACCTACAATTTCAGCATGCATAGCTAGCGCTAACGAAAGTATTTCAACTAAAATCAATGATGGTACACCTGATAGTACGAATGAAATACATTGTGAATTGAGTTCTGACGTAACCTCCACTAATGACACCCCTGAAACTTCTAATAAAGAAACGGATATACAAAGTTCAGTGCAAAAAGAAACTTTTGGAAGTTTATTGTCGTTTTTGCAAGATAAATCTAAAATCAGAGAGTTGCTAGCGATGTTAGGAAATCAATCTAGTGACAATGAAAAAATTAAAAAGAAATTAGAAACATTTGTTACTGATGACGACGAAGATGAAAAAAAAAAGTTACATAATATGGAAGAAAAGCTCCATGATTTTACATCAGAAGAAAAACATAAAGAAATTGAAGCAAAATGTACGACCGAAAATATCAGCAAAAATGAAGTCGTTCAAAGTCAAGAGGAAGTTCAGCAAACTGACAAAGTATCTCCAGCACCATTTATTGAGAAAAAATGTGAAGAAGATACTAGTGTAGATACAACAGTAGAAAACAAACCAGTCCAATTATCCAATGACACTATTCTTAAAAAAGCTGTTGTTGAAGAAGAGAGCAATTTTGAAACAAATATTTCTCATTCTGGCAATGAAAATATGAAGGATGAAGATGAAAAACAAAATGAAAGTGACAAATTTAACAATGGCTTTCGCTCTGATACCGAAGATAATGAACCATTAGTAAAAAAAGTAGCCAAAAAAACTAAAAGCAAAAAAACAAAAACTAAATTTAAACCTAATAAAAAAACTAACAAACGTGCTACTCAAGCAGCTCCAGCCAAAACTGGTGTACGTAAAAGAGGGGAACTCCAACAGCTACACGAAGACATAAATGAGTTTATGGGTGAAGACTTTTTGAATCCAACGGGCATAAGAATGTGTCGCTTATCTAAAATGGTTAGTGAACAAGAGCATACTGATTCCGGCCCTGTTGTATTATTAGAAAAAGTTAAGGCAATACCTAACCAAGTCCAATCAAACAAAATAAAGAAGAAACCTGGACCAAAACCTAAAAACAAACCCGCAGAAAATAAATCTAAGTCTAGAGAATCAGTGGCCAAGATGTATAAGCCTAAAGCTGTTTCTAAGTATAAACCCGGACCGAAATCAAAAACAAAACAAGATGACACAGATCCATACGAATTTGACACAGATTCTATTACCGACACAAACACTACAAAAGAAAGTGATAATGATAGTTCATATTCTGAAAATGAATCATTGGCATCTTCGCATAGCTTTGGCAGTAGTGAAGTATTGGCCGACACGAAAAAGAAGCAGAGACGAAAACGTCGGGGAATTGGTGGCTGGCAATCGGGAATCATTAAATCCAAAAATAAAAAAAAGAAAGAACAAAAGCAAGAAGTTCCCAAGAACGATTCTACTGTTAAAAAGCCGCAAAAAATAATAACTATACCCGACTTAAACTGTTTCACTGATAAGTCATATTACTTTCAAAAAGACATTACTTCTTATGACTGTCGTTTGTGTGTGTACTGTGGTGCGGATATTGTAAATCATTACAAAAAACAACACCCTCACAATCAAATTCCTTTGTCACGTATGGATCATAAAACGTCCGAACTTGCTTTTCAACAATGTGAACAGAAAAATTTCCAAGACCTCAGCCAAATAACATCAGACAAATATACGTGCCGCTTCTGCCATAAAGAGTTCAGTAACACCCGAGATGTTTTGGAAACGTTCTTTTGGCACGTGGTTAGTAATCATACTGGTGAATTCAAACACCCTTGCTCAGAATGCGTAAATATATCTCGCTGCCCGTTTAATCTGGATATCCCACCACCGCCCAAAGATGGCGGACAGTTGATCGGATATATCTGCCAAAAATGTAACTTTACCCAAATATCGCTTGAAAATTTAAAGATGCATGTCATGGTGCATCATAATGATGAACAAACAGAAGTTTGTAAGATTAATTTAGCTGTAATGTCTAATAAAGCAATGAATGCAATGCTGAGACGCGTGCAGGCAGATAAACCGAGAGTGTTAAGAAGCTTACGTTCAAACCAAAGCGGTGAAAATTCATCCGACATTCGGGACGACCGTAGTGATGTCTGTGAAAGTAGCGATCAAAACAGTGAATGCGATCCATCTGAACCGCCAGCTCAAGAATCCGGCCTGTTTGGAGAAACAAGACAAGAACCGTATGTTGCAAAGAAACCGAAAATTGATAAAACGAAAGATAAAATTACTTTTGAGAACGACGAACCGAATGATGATACTTCTGTTAAACTTGAACAAGCGGAGCACGACGAAATAACGCCTCATGATACGCTCAATGCAGACACCACTAACAAAAATCATTCGCTTAGAGGAAATTCTGATGAGATGGTCGATTACCCCCATTTCAAACTAAACTACACAGAGTCTGGCGCAAAAGAATACGTTTGCTGCATCAATGGAAACGATAGTCATTATAAAACCTCGCTTTTAATTTCTATGAAGAAACATATCCAATCGAAACATTCTGAGAATTGGGACGGCTACTGCTGCGTGTGTAAAGTCATTGTTACTCTGCAAGGTGTTCAGTCAGACTTTAGAGATTGTTTGTCACATTTCCTCGACAAACACATGGATGACTTCCCCGTATTAGGAAAAAAAGCTACAAGTGAAGAGATGGAAGCTTCTAAGCTGTCGGAGCTGAATACATCGGTGACGATACCTCATGTGTTGACATGTATTCTTCCGACGGCGGCGTCACCCTTAGCGGCAGCTGCTTTATCTCCTGCCTTGCCCGCCAGAGTTGCGACTCCGCCAGTCGAAAGAACAGCGTCGCCTTCTTATATCGCCGTGCGTCCTCTCGCCCAATTGATATCCAGAGAGTTAATCGGAGAGATTGGACCGATAGTATCAGAGGAAACTCCATTAGCATTACCCAAAATCGAAAGCATCACCAGCTTCGGGTTAGAGAGCGTACCACCGGCGCAGCCGAGTCCCTCATACCCGACCACCACAGAAACGGTGCTTCTACCGGCGAAGCCATTCCTGTACGAAGAAGTGCAGGCGGAAGTGATGTCGAAAAAACACAGAGTCGTATTGGACGCAATGATGTCTAAAGAGAACTTGGTGAGGGTGTTTAAATGCGCCGGTCGATTCTGTTCATTCACGACGGATTCTCCCGAGGACGCGTTATTACACGCTTCAACTCACCAGCGGGTGGGAGGCGAAGGAGCGCTGAACTGCGCGTATTGCAATTACGACGCGAGTGACAACGGTATAGATTTGGTAATGCACGTGTTCAAAGAGCACAGCCATTGCGCCTACTGTTGTCCGTTGTGCTTCTACCGAGCCGCCGCTAGTAAGCTAGTGAGCGTACACTATTCTAAAGCTCACCATGGAGCCCCCGATTTGAAGAACGTCCTGCGAAGGAAGACTACGTCCGCGCCGCCGCCGCCGGACTCCTCCACCGGCTTGCTGACTCGGGACGTCGCTGTGCAACACTTTGTTTGTAACCATGGTAAGTTATGTCTGGGTATAAACCAATTTCACAATGATGCAGTCTTGGCTCGGCAAGCGACACTAAAATAATTCAAACGAAAAAAAATTTTGTAACTCGAACGTTGAATAAATTTTATGGACATAAATAGTGCACAGTCAGAGCATGCCTAATAGCCAGAAATCTAAAAATAACTAAGTACTAGGGCACATTGTGATTATAAAACGATAGATGTTGAAAAAAACCAAGAGCCTACTGCTAGATGAAATATTCACATTTATTTTCATTTATAGTTAGTTTTACATTGGCAGTACTAGAAAATAAAGTTCAAATAAGTACTATTAGAGTTCATACTATCAGCATCTACCTAAATAAATTACAATGCGAGGTCAGTAGATCATTGTGCAATGTCTGTTTTGAGATCATTGGTAGATCTATCTCGACTTGACCAATTTTGAAACTACATTAATGATTTCTAGCATTTAGCAGCCATTTATATTTTTTTTAATCATAGTGACGTACTGTCATTTGCTATTTATAGATAGATTTGTCGTGCCAACACCGTTTTCCCTCCATATATTTCTTTATATTTTTTCTCTGCCGAGATAGGTAGGGTACCTACACGCAATGACAATTAAATCAACCAGTTTTCTCATACAAGATATTTTCTTAAAATGCAACTATACAGACAGACAGATATTATACTTATGGATATCGCCTAATCATTATTTGACCAACTTTCGAAGAAAAGGATCAACCACGAATTCTGCTCCTATAAGTCAATATATGTAATTTATGCATGGGAGAGTTGATCTTTTTCGCAATTTCCGTGTTTGTCTAAAAGTAAAAACTATTTATAATGCTGGTGTTCTAAAATATCTTCGTCATTTAGACGAAAACGATGTATAACCAATTTATGTGTCTAATAGAGACTCAGATGTGCGAAATTAGATGTACCGGAAAACCTTTTAATGTCGCTTGCTCACTCTGGACACTGTATTTTGTCCTACATAAACTTTATTATAAGTTAACAGAGTTCTGTAGACAACTTATTATTTAAACTTAACATTTAACTTTTTACAAACATAAAATTTCTATAGCGTCTTGTCCTGTATTCGGTAATACGAGTACATGCCCTAAAAAATACTAAATGTAGGTCTCTAAAGCCCTACAAAAAACTGCAGTACCCATAAAATGTATTTGATGACTGTGTTATCAAATGTTCAATGTGTTGTTTCAGATACAGGCGCATGTAATTTCAAGACGTACACTCCTGGGAAATTCGTCGAGCATCTACAGCAGAGGCACGCGACTGCACCAACCCATCCCTGCAATGTACGTTTTTATTTTATTTTCGTATAGGTTTGCGTTTCCACATACTACGTACATATATGACTGGCGTCAGTATAAAAAAATAATCCTTTCCTCTTGCTCGCACTCATTGATCGAAGCGAAGCTCTCTGCTTCAATTATTTTGCTTTCGTCTGTCCGGATATTGATTTTTCTCTACAGATCGCGTTTTCGCGATTCAGTTAGAGATGTGCTGCGTGGTCTACTGTTTGAAGATTTACTAGTGTAGTTATGCTTGCGAGTAACATGAACTTAAATGTTTTTTGTTGTTTTGGCGCGAGTTTACACACAAACACATTTTATCTGTTCTTTGTCAGCGGCGTAGCTATAGATTTTCTCTAGGAATGGCATTGAAATGAAATGAAATGAAAATGTTAATTGTCCAGACTTACGTCCATTAAAAACAAATTACAAATTTTAAAACATTTCACAAGATTAATGTCGCTTGCTCACTGTAGACTTTTGGCTGACCTTTGTACTTTATTGAATATCGAATCGACTGAATCGTTTTTGAAAAATCAACAATAATGTAAAAATTACTACATCGATTCGTGCGAACTATTCGAATTCTGTACACGGTTGAAGCCAGTTGAGCCATTTTTGGCAAAAAATGATAATTGAGATTTTTTACTCGCAGCTATGCCCGTGGTCTGCGGCGACGCCCGCTGAGCTGGTGTTGCATCTCCGCACGCACGGGCTCAAGCTGTACCAGTGCTCGTGGTGCGTGCACGGAGCCAACAACGAGGCCGAGCTGCTGGCGCACGCCGCCGCCAGCCACCCCGGCACGCAACCGCAGGCCTATGTCCGGATCATCACTGGCAAGGTATGGGACGTTACGGTCACAGGCGCAATGTTAATACTACAAGAAATACCTAACACACTGACGATATAGGTCGAATCATACAAATCGCCGGATATAAGGCTGTAGCCAACTTTATGTGTTTGTTTGTTTGTTTTGTTTGACTAACTTGCTGTGCGTTGATTGGATATTGCGCAACTTGTAGCTATCTTTACATCCGCCAACTTGTATGATTTGGCCTGTACCTAACACACTGGTCCAGTTGTAGTTGCTGAATTCACTTAAATAAGCCATCGAATTTCTTCTCCAAACGTATGCAGGAACAACGTACGAGCAACCACGTATGTTTGCAACCTTACTGAATCATTTGAAAAGTGTAAAAATAAATTTTAAATATTTGATAATATACATCTCAGCATAACTTTTATATTCCAATATGTAGTACTTTAGCTAAAAAGTAACATTTTTGATTTCAGGAAGGAGAGAAAAGAGTTCTGCCACTGGCTTGTCTAAACAAATCCCAAATGGTGGCCGAAGATATAACTCCGACCGCCAACAAAGAAAACCCAGTGAGGGAAGCTGAACGGTCCATCGAATTGGAGAAATTGATCGCTCTCACTGTGATGAATGATTCCACTAGTCAGAATGTATCCAATACAGAAGTGGCAGAGGAACCTATAGAAATACCCGTTGAAATTTTACCGGAGGACGAAGGTAACGAGACTGCGGAATCACTTAATTTCGAATCAACGACAGATCAGAATATCTCGGAAACGATCAAGGATCCGGTCGCTGCGTCAGCGGACAAAAGCGATACTTCCGAACATGAGCCTCCACTAGTTAAAAACGAACCGTCAGAGTCACTCAAGTCATTAAACACATCTGATGTCATCTGCCTGGACAGCGAGGAGGAATCGGATGCGTCGATGGAAGACGCCACTCCTAACGAACCCTCGTCTGGTGACAATGAAAAAGCTCAGAAAGTAAACGCGGCGGTATCGAGAAGCAGCGTAACAAATGAGGTATCGATAACGAAGGTCACAGAGGAAAGTGCCGCCAACACCGAACCGAAACAGAGCGACAACAGAATGGTAGAGAATATCATAGATCTGTCCGACGAGGAGCCAGCCCCTGCGACTGTGCACAAACCCGACATAATTATCGACAAAGCCTCTATTTTCAAGTGTCCGAGCTGTCTGCAAATTTGCAAGACAGTGAAAACGTTCAAACAACACATGAGGAAGAGTTGCGCCGTCCCGTGCGACGCTACTCCGAAGTGTCCGCATCGACCGTGCACTTTCGTCGCCCAAAACCTCAACAAGCTCATCCACCATTATATAAATGTACACACAGATACTCCTAAAAAAAATCCGTTGATGTACTACTGCGGGATCTGCAAGCAAGTCTTCCTCAACATAACCGGCGCGAAGTTGCACTTGAGATCCGCCCACAAAGTGTCGAATTACCACGTGTCGATGGGAATGGACGAGAAAGGACAGACGAAATACACGATAAGAAAGGCAGATGATCCTCCCGAACCCGTGCGGATATCCGGCAGGAAGACGTCCACGGAGATACAGCGGTACCAGGCCGAGCCGGGCGGCGGCCGCCAGAGGAAGGCGTCCACGGAGCCGAGGAAACGTTACGGAGTGGGCGATATCGACAAGATTCCGATCAACCCGATTTTGGACAATCAAGTGTTTTGCGAACTGTGCGAGTTCGGGACTAAAGTGCGCCTGAACATGGTGCGGCACCTGCAGCAGCACGCCGAGAAGATCCCCGTCCCGCGCACCGCGCCCGTCAACCCCGTGCCGCATCTCAACTCCAACGAGATGCACTTCGACAAGATGGTGAACCTCGCGTCCAGCTCCGTGGCGTCCCGCGCGCCCGACAAGCCGCGGACCGAGGAGCCCATCATCGCGCACAAGATACCCTCCTCGGAGTCCTCGCGCTACCCCAAGTACGTCCCGGAACGGATCCGGTACACGTGCGGCGCGCGCGACTGCGCCTACATCTCCGTCGACATGGCCATGTTCCGCCGCCACTGGGAGACGCTGCACGCCGCCGAGGAGGAGTACCGCTGCGTGCACTGCCCGCCCAACCAGGCGCTCACCTCCGTCGCGCTCTCCGCCGCCAGGATCCTCGCGCACCTCCGCATGCACGACGTCAGCCTCTACGCGTGCTCCGCTTGCTCCTATTACCACTACAGGCAGCACCTGGTCGAGAAGCACTTGTCCGAGGTGCACCACGAGGCATCCGTGAAAGTGGTCCGCGAGGAGGCGCAGCCCGAGCCGCCGACGGCGCCGCCGCCGGCCGCGCCCACCATGGACCTGAAGCCGTGGCAGTGCGGACTGTGCGACTTCTCCAACATGCTCCGCCCGACGGTCGCCACCCACTGCGCGATCGAGCACCAGTCCAAAATGCAGTTCAAGTGCTCATACTGCATGTTTAGATCCTCGGCTAAAGAGAACGTGGTCAAACACCAAAGTAACGCTCACGCGGGCATGCCCGAGGATGTGTTCTACTACTTCTACAGGGAGGGATCGATTCCCGACGAAAACGGCGTTCCCCTCTGGCAGAAACAGCGGCAGAGTCTTGACGGCGCCGAACTCAAAACCGAACCGGAGCCGGAGCCCGCGCCTGCGGCTCCGCCGACGCCTGCGTCCGTCACGCTCGCTCCTATCACCGTCGACCTGAATATTGTCAAAGAAGAAAAATCCGAAGAGGCGAGCCCGAATACGGAGCTATCTATAGAAGAGCTGTGCGTCACATTCGGCCAGTTCTGCGAGCCCGACGGCATCAAATACAAGTGTTGCTTGTGCAACTCCGTCAGGGAACATAAGAAAGAAACCATGCAAAGTCATTTGTATGAAGAGCTCAACTATAGACGGTTAGTATTCGCACTGAATTACTTGCAAACAGTCACTGTGACTAGTCTCTGTCTTTGTATATGTAGATAAAATTTCAATGCATATCCTACCTAGAAGGTAACTTTGCTCATAACAGTCATTTTTATGTATAATATCAAATTAGTTTTTTACGACTTACCTTGCTTTCTTGTCTCTCTTTATAAATGCATGTGTAACTTGCGAAAGCGACTTACTATTTAAAAACATAAAATTTGCTTTATGTTGCAGATGGGAGTGCGTCATATGTTCGTACAAAGCCTTCCACAGGTACGGGCTCCACGAGCACATGGCGTCGGAGCACTCGCGGCAGCTCAGCGCTCCGAAACCTCTCCCGGTCGACGTCAACATCGAGAAGTGGGTCAAGAGCTTTCTGGATCATCAGGCCAAAGCGATAGAATCCAATTTGAGTAATCTGAGCTCTCAAAAGATTCAAGGCGAAAGGCCACCCGCAGCCGCGTCGCCTAAGAAGCCGGAATCACCGAGACCCACGTCCAGCGCCTCAGACTCCGAGCTACAAAACGCCTTCGGAGACTTTGGAACATGTAAAAATCAACAATTCGCGTGCCCCAAATGCGAGTTCATCACTAGAGATGAAGCCGCCATGGTCGCTCATTTAGAGAGTGAATTGAGCAAAATAAGGTAAATATACAGTTTATCTGTAATTACAACTCAGTTTGTTGCTTAATTATAATGTATATTTGCACATCCAAAGATGAAAATTGCTAGCTCTGTTGCTTTTGTGATTCTGCTTAGTTCTCGCTTAGTCGCTTTAAAACTGTCGATTTCCATTTTAGTCTCAGTTTGCTTTTACATGTCATTTTAACTCTGCACACTTGGAATTACAGATGGGGATGCACCAATTGTACCATCAAATATCACACCTTCCACGAAGCACAATTCCATTGTAAAAGCGCCCACGCGGGGCAGCAGGCGCAGCCTAGGGAGGCTATAAGAGATCCGTCACTGAGGTCCGGGTGGGTCAAGGCTGTAGTCTATAGCCAGAGGCAGTTCATGAAATGTATATCGGAGACCAATCGCGAGCCTACTCCAGAAAAGACTACCGATTCGGAAGACTTAGATCAGAGTGAAAACTCTTTACTAGTCGCGCTATACGATGAGCCCGTTCAGATAGACGAACAACCGGCAAACGCCAAAAGACCGGCGCCGTCGGGCGACAGCGACGAAGAAAGACTAGTTATTGACGAGCCCCCCACCAAAAAGTTCAAGTACAAAAAATGCCCATACTGCGATTATAGCATGTGCAACTCTCGCTATATGCGCGAGCACATTTTAAAAGAACATTACCATTTGAAACCTTACAAATGTTGCTACTGTCTGTTCGAAGGTACAAGACAGAGCGTCACTCAACACACCAACAATATTCATTACGACCAACCGAAACAAATTATAACTGTAGAAGTACCTGAAACTCCACCCGGAGAACAAGCAACGTCTAAGCCTAAAGATCCTGAGGTCGTACCCTCTACACCTGAACCTGATAAAGATACAGACGCATTGATCGCAGTGGAGAAATCTAGACGTGTTTCAAAAGAGATGGTGCCCGAGGAAGTTGCGAAAAAGGTCTGTTTATACTGCGAGAAATCAGTACCGGAGACTGAAATGGAATCACACACGCACGGGGCCGAAAAAGCAGAATTTGCAAAGAGAGGTGAAGTCGTGGTCAAATGTTGCAAGTGTCTCGTCTTAAGATTATCCCTCACCTCTTTACAGGAGCATTTCGATTCCCGCCATCCCGGCGAAGACGTGCTAGACAACTACGCGTATTTCAAATTGCAAGTCGACACCCGCGAAATACACTGCTGCGGACATTGCTATAAGAAATTCAAGTTTCTGCGAGATCTTAAAGTTCACCACTCGACGTCTCACAGGTCTCTGTCTCTTTCTTATACCTCGATACCTTTTAGCCACAACTTGTACACTGAGGGCGATGTAGAGATCGGGAAGCGAAAAGCGGACGACACGGCCGGACCGTCCGCGAAGCGCATTGCAAAAAAATCCACAGCAAAACCTCCTATGTCTCCTTTTGCTAAGAAATCCACTGCTAAACAACCTTACATGTCTGGCGAAGAGGAGTTCTCCAATTACAGGGCTCAACCTTCCCTGAATAGCCAGGCAACCGACTCAATTATTGACATTGATGCTGAAAACTTAACTGGACTTGATAAGGCAAACCCAAAAGTACTCCTGAAGGATTACAGGAGTTAACATGATTAATAATAAATTGATAAGTCACACTGGGATGATTGAAAATAATTACTGTTCTTGTACGAGAATGTGAAGGAAATTAGAAAGATTCATATGTGTATATGAATGCTTTTGTGTGTAAAATTGTAATATTCTGAATCTGGTATCTGTGATTATCGATATTCATCAACATAATCAGCCCTGGGGCTGAGTATGCTTAAATGAACACTGAAGGTGACATTTGATTAATAATTTCCTATTATGAATAAGTGAAATGACTGTATACAACAGGCTTAGTCAAGACTTGGTCATAGGGTAGCAGACAAGGCAAGAGCATTTAATGGGCAGAGGATTCAATGCTTTTCAAATTTCTATCAGTTTCGTGAGCTCTGTAGTTATGCTCCCCTGGTACCTTTTCCTGACTTCGCTTTAGTATAAAAATATGTTAACACTTTATTATTGTAAATATCGAAACTAGAATGTCGTCTCATTAAATTCTACTTTTCTTAAAGTTATAAGAAAAAAATAGAAATAATATCGCCATATCAAGTGTTAAAATATTTTAGTCGCCAGCACTAGTTGTAGAGCAAAATAAAATCTGTGATTTTTAAATATTTTAAGGTAAGCATTGGCGCCTCGGATATCGGTCTCTTTTCCTACATGAACAAATCTGAAATGAAAATATATGTTCATAATATTTGATACTATTATTATAATGCTCTAATAACCCAGTGTAAATCGGTGTATTTGTTATTTTGTTATAAAAAGAAATTTTGTTTATTTCTATCATGGCCAATTTAAATAATTGAAAAGATACAATTTTGATAACTTTTGTGTATGGGAAATTCGATATCCGGCCGGGCGGCGCTGCATTAAGCATTTATAGTTAAGACCCCCATTGATAATTTTTATAACTTAAGTGCCAATTTTTCATTTCGCAAATTGTCTGATTTTTTTTTATAATTTAGTATGAAAATGGCCCGAAGTCCGGGGACTTAGGTATATTATTATATAGTTTAACATTTTCTTTCTTAGGCACCTAGATAAGGAGCAACGCAATTAGTACAATTATTTTAACTACCAATAATTGATAGTCATAATAATTGAGTTTTCTAGAAGCAATTTTGATGAGCTATTTGCAATAGCAAGAAAGCGCCCTTGGCTTTTTAAAAAAAGTATCTTATAACATTTTGAAGTTGAATATAAAAAGTGTGCTCCGTAATATTCATGTTAAATAATTTTGTAAATATATGTCATAGATTTTTTTTCTATTAGCCTTGCTCCCTGTCTATATATCTGTGTTTTAGTTTTAAGTGTTTTGTTCTTTTCGGTTACTTACCTAGGTACTATTTTTTTCCATTATTTCTGTTTCTAAGTGATTCTAGGCAGCTGAAGCCCCTCATACACGTTCCGATTTGGTTAGAACCAGCCTCCAATCTTGGAGGCGGTCAGGTACGACCAGCCAACCGTCCATTGACGTGACGGCTAAAGCAATGTTGAAGATTTGGTTGGCTTTTGCCACATCGGGACGTGTACAAGGACTATTAGTAATAATTATGTTGTTTTACTTTTTATATATTTTGCCTAAATAGCCTACTTAGGTACGTAACATACCTACTGTTTACATTTTTTGTTACGCCAAATTTGTAAGGCCAAATTAAGACACTTCCAGAATATAAACTTCTTTTTAAATAAGCTAGTTGTCTATTTTTCCTTCCTGTCCTCTATGCTTACGACTATATCGTGTGAAAAATGTAGCACAATGTTGATTGAGCTCAAATGTTTGTCTGGATATGGACAAAAACATTAAAGTTTTTAAACACACATACCCGAAGACAAAATCAGCTTAATAGCACCAGAACCAAAACTTAAAAATATCTCCAGAATAGGTATATGCTCATAAGAATATACAATGCTATATCTACCAACAATAATTACAAAAATGCTGTAGTAATACTTTTCAATAGTATTTTAAGGTTCCAAATATGAATAAAAATATTTTGGGCTTAATTCGCTAACTAAGATATGTTAACAAGATTTACTAATTTTAAACCTGCCACATCATGAAGAAAGGTCAGAAAATGAGGAGAAAACCCTTAGTTTGCTCGTCTCGTCGCGAACTTGATGTATTTTTTTTTACAATAATCTTAAAAAAAATGCCTATAAACAGATGTTATTACAGTTCAGTCGATTACCTCTGATAAAATTAAATACTTACCTAATATTAACATTTTAAGTGACTTGTGTGCTGTCAAACTAGTTCTGTCTATAATTATATTTTATTAGTGAAATTGTGTAGGTACTTACTGTGTAGAATTATACCTACCATGTATAGTCATTTTAAAAAATAAGATAAGCTTAGTCATTTTTTAAACATTTACTTACTACCTAAAATTATTATGTTGCTATGCCCTACCAGGCAGGGTATATTATGCAAATAAATACATTGAATTCAACATCTGGATCTAATGCAACAACTAATATTGAGAATAGCTACAGTCCTACGAGATGCAAACATCAGAGATCTTGAAGTACCTACTAACTCTCTTTGTATAATCATAGGTATACCTAATCTAACAATTGTAATTTTAGTTAACAAAGGGCCTGGAGTCTGTGGTTAGTAAAAAAATTCAATAAACAAAAAGAATTAGAGATCTTAGCACGAAATACGACTGTTAGAACGGTCATTTTTGAAACAAAAAAAATATAGTAGGATGAAACCCATTGAAAAAGTAAGAGAATATAACAAAGATGATAGGAAAAATAAATTACGGGCGATTGGAGGTCGGGAAGGTTAAGAGATAACCGTTTTTTAACCTTTAACTCGGGGCGAGTAAGTTAGAGGTTAAAAACGGTTTATCTCGATTTCCGGCAAAACTACAAGTTGTAGGTAATAAAAATGTCTACAACTTTTGCATTCACACATTTAGTTAATAATGAAGAACAAAGATTAAAAAATGGAAGGTTTACAATGTCGCTATCCTACCGACCCTTATATTATACGGCTGTCAGATTTTCAGTAGGTAAGACCTATTTGGAACAGTTAGGTACATACTAACTGTAATAAATGCCAGCCAGTTTCAGGTAGGTAAACTATGTTGTGCCTATACAGGGTTATTTCTAATCAATTAGCGTCGTTTTACGGGCTTATTCTGTACATAAAAACTAACAACTTCTGTTCTGCGATTTTTGTCATGATACCGCTACCGTTAAATTCCTCATTATACAAATGAGGAATTTAACGGTAGTGGTAAGTATTTAAAAATAGGTATTAAATGTAAACGCACAAATTTTTCAAAAGTATCTTTACAAAGATAAGTGCGTTTTATGTATAATTCAGAACAGGACCTTTAGATTAGGATTATCGTAATTTCGGAGTAACTAACGCAACTTCATTTAGTAATAAATCTACGAAAAACTTGTATATATTACGCCACTTGCCCCATGTTAGATATGATATCGTTTTCGTGGTCATACCGTCACGCCCCCTAGTCAATGTGAACCAGCAATAAGAGCAATCTCCCTTACGGATTGAGATCCATCCTTAGATGAGAAGAAAATCAAATACACTGTGTTTGTCTACCGGTTTCGGAGCCCATTTATGGCTGAATAACTTTTACTGTGGGGCCAACTCTGAAAACGCAAAAAAAAAACAGCTTTTCCATACTTTTTGTCGGAAGTCTATATAAATCGTATGGAATAACAGTTTTTTTTACGTTTTCACAGTTGCTCCCATAGTAGTAAAGATATATGTCACCGCTTTAAGGCTCCGACACTGGTAGACAAATACATTGTATAATGGAGTATTGGCGATTCAAAAGATTCGAGACACGTCAAAATACCTGCATATTTCTATAGGAACGGCAACAAAGTATTTTTATGTAGAGTTTAAATCAGTCATCATGCAAATTATTTAATCAATGTTTTTAAAATTCCGTACCGTTACAATCACAACTCAATCAGCACACCTGTGTTATCGGCAGATAATTTTTTATCACTGCGTGAGACACCCAGCTAATTAAAAAGTTCAGTCTCAGTCGATTCCTTCTGTACCTCGCCAGGATGTTCAAGACAGCTGTGGTTTTCTTCGTTTTCGTGGCGCTGGTTTGGAGTCAGACCACTCCGGTCAATCAATGTGAGTGATTTTCTTTTGTGCTACGGGCGACGCCGCTAGGAAGCGCAAAATCTTGCCTCATTCGAGTGACATTGGCATGAGGTTCTAGGTGTGGTTTATGAAAGGTAATGAAGTTCTTACCCAGCATAGGAAGGGTATAGGAAAGGTTAAAAAAAAAACGCTGATAAGGACTGCCACAAAAAAACGTGAACAGAACAGGGGCCTTATTTTGTAAGCGCTCTGGCGTTCGGCTTCCCTTTTCCTCCCGCTCGCTCTCCCGGCGCTGGCGCGAGCAGGAGAAAAAGCGAAGCCGAACGTCAGAGCGCTTACAAAATAAGGCCGCTGACCACTTGATTGAGACTAGAATATCGCTGGATGCAAGCTACGATAGATTCTACTTCCTGTAGAACGTAGGACATCGACGTCTATTGGGAGGAGAATCATAATCAAGATGTATAGTTAACTATAGTAGCTTCTTAGCTTGTACCATGTAAAAATTACCATAATTATTAATACTGTCCAAGTGTCCACTGTCTTATAGCGAGACATGAAACTAGCAGAGATGTGAGAGTTAATAAATTCAAATATAGATACCAACCTGTCCAACCGAGTGTGATCTCAGTTTTAGTTGCCAGTTTTTTCGCGTCGTTTTATTCGGCTTTCATTCAATTTCGGTAGTTAAGTTTAACTTACCCACTTAGTTATAGGGCGAGATAGAAAGATACCAAGCTGCTACAATAATATAAGGCTCCAAGTTCCTATTTGGCTGAAAAAGTTACACCTGTTTCATTCCAGGCCTGTTCCACAACGCCCCCCTTCCCATCAACACCCACATCGAGGACTGCCCGACCCCACCTTGCCAGCTGCCGCAGCTCCAGGATGTCGTGCTGAACATCATTTTCCGAGCTCGTATGTATATAATATTATACTAGGTATACTCTATAAAATTTAACTTGTCTCTGCGAGAGCTGTCAGAAAAATCACGCCTAAGGTAGGTCAGGCATATAAGGCCCGGTTGCAAACTAGGCCCAGTTTGTAGAAATAACAGTTGCATAAAAATCTATTCGCTTAAAACTCACGCATACATAGAAGTCGCACATACAGCGAGCTGGCAACAACGCGCTCTTCCGCGCGGCCCTCCATTTCGTCAGTACCGTCCACACAGCCACAGAGAGAGGTCGCGGCGGCCGTACGTAATATTTTTCGAGCGTAAAGAGGTTCAGTTTTCATCGAGTTTTTTGTTTTAATCCGAGTTTTTCCCATTTCAATGTGAACTATTCTTGTATTGCCCCACGGAGAGACATAAGTACACATTCTAATTGCTATTTTTTACTAAATATATGACACTGATTGTAAAGCTTGCTCTACGGCTAAAAAGGCCCGGCCCTTGCGCAGGTAATAAGGCCCGGGCCTTATTACCTTTAGATGAACCTCAATTTAATTTAAGTACGAGCATTACGACTGATTTGAAATCTAAAGAGTACCTTAATATTATTTATTGCTTTTTTATTAACTGTTCTTAAATTTAAAGTTGTAAAATTTACCTTTATATTCGTTGAATCTTCAGTATTTGAAAAGTCTTTAGTGTAATAAGGCCCACAGAAGTTTTGTTAGAAATCAAAGTGTTAGCGATTTTGTTGTTGTTTTTTGAATAACTTTAATTTAGTAAGATTATACTTACCTAATGTTCAAATTTGTGTTTAGCAACATATTCTAAAGGAACGTAGGACATTTTAAATACCTATAGTTTAATAAGGCCCTAGGTCTTTTATTTCTAATAATTAAGAAAATACTCATGTTTTAAAAGGAACAAATGTTGTTTAATGTTTGCTATTATAGTTTAATATCGTTTAAACTTGTTAATTTTCTTAGAATGTTAATTTCTATTTAGGGCCTTTTTATACTCATAGTGTTCAATAAGGCCCGAAGTGATGGTTTTAAAAAACACTTCATATTTCAAAAATAACGTTATAATTTTATGTTTTTTTATTTCATGACGGAACTTAAATACATTTATAATTAATATGGAGAGTCTTTTGTTTATTACCTCATCAATGGTTAAAAATATTTTAATTTTAATAAAGGTGGGCCTTATATGCCTGACCTACCTTATGAACTCCTGAATTTCTTAATAGTACAGACAGTACCTGTCAATGTCATACTTTTTGGGCATGCCGATTAGTGATGGGCGACGAATGATCGTGACCACAGAGTTTTAGATAGAGTTTTATTTAAAATATTGATATTTTAAATAAAACTTTATTTATCATTAATTTTATTGTAAGTAGGTATATTTTAATACCATAACATTTTTTACATTTGTAATTAAATTAAACCCAATTATATGTTACATTAGCATCGATAATAGTGAAAAACGTCGATAAATACTATCGTTACATTATTATGAGTATTTAATTAATATCATAACATTATTTACATGTGTATATACTTGATCTTAAATAATAGTAAGTAAATAAAAACCAATTTCTCACCTTCAACTAGGTACTCATTCGATTTCATTACAACATTGCTTGAAAATCGATTTTTCCACCACTATCTCAACTCTAAATATGTCAATATGTAACTGTCTTAGAGATCAAGTTAAATTTTATAGAGTATAGCGATCCGCCCCGGCTTCGCACAGGTGTATTATACTTAGAAACCTTTCTCTTGAATCACTCCAACTATTAAAAAAAACCGCATCAAAATCCGTTGCGTTCACAAACATGGGGACAGACAGCGGGAAGCGACTTTTGTTTTATACTAGGTATGTCGCTATGGTCTATCCACTTTTGACCCAAAACAGCAAAGGCCTTGGCTAACAGTACAAGTTCCTGAATTTCAGATTGAGCGAGGCTTGATCTTGGTTTCAAAGGGGTTCACTCAACTGAGGTAGTTAGTACTTAGTAGCATTTTTCAGTCAATGTAGGGATTGACCCAGATGCTTTTGGTGGGGACTTAGCCTCAGGCGCGGATCTACCCCAATTGACAAGTTGCTTATGAGCACAATTACTTAAAATTAGACCATGTGTAACTTGTGTATGCCGAACCAAAACAGCAAGGAATCGAGATGAGAATAGGTGGTTGATTAAAACGATTTGCTCTTAAAAATACTAACACATTATTCAATGGTTTGCCTGGAAGAGATCGCTTTCAGCGATAAGGCCTCCTAGTGTTGGTTCACTGTTGTATTGTTCTTTTATTATGTGTGTACAATAAATAGTTATTTGTTTGTTTGTTGTCAAATATTGCAATCAATTGAATGGTTTCAATTGCATTCTTCATGGCATTATTATGACAAAGGTTTCCCGACCTATGACCGACCACCGATATCTCAGCCTAGGATGCACTTATGATGGTGCGGCTACATCTATGCTCAAGAAGATTCGGCGAAGTTGTCGTCACTGGGAGCTCATTCAATTAATTCAATGGCAGGAATTGGTTGTTCACGTTTTGAACTACCTCGCATCAATTCATCAAATCCAGTCCAGTGAGGGCCTAATGTAGTTGCATTGCCGGTAGGTAGTTATTGAGGAAACAAAAGGACACCCCTATTTTATTCGAAAAATATTGATTTAACAAAAAGATCCGCATCAAAGTTGCAGAAAATCGAATTTCAAACCACTTTGATTTTTGATGATTTCTCATAAAAAATTGAATTAACACAATTTATTGAAGAAACAAAATGACACCCCCATTTTATTAAAAATATATATCGATCCTTGAAAAACTTAGTGGGAACAGGCAGGAAGTTGTATTGTGTATGGTATCGTAGGATTTCGTCTTTGGCTTTTGTTTACCTACGCTCGCAACAACCATACCGCTTCGGCCGTTTAGGAAACCGGGGTTAGGAAACTGGTTTCCTAAAACGATAATTTCAGAGAACGTCTATTCTAAACTCGTCAATTTCTTAAAATGACAAAATCCGAAAATGACAAATTAAGAAAATGATACCTTCCGAAAATACTAAGGGGCTGACTAATTTCGGTTGTGAAATGTCAAAAATTTCTAATTTATACGTTATAAACTGACGTAGGTAGGTAGGTAACTGACGATTTAAGATGTTGTCGTTTTTGAAAGTTGACATTCTAAAAAAGTTGTCGTTATCGGAAGTTGTCGTTTTTGAAAGTTGACATTCTAAAAAGTTGTCGTCTTCGGAAGTTGTCATTTTAGGAAGTTGTCGTTCTCACCCTGAGGGTTTTTTAATACTTTCAGTAAACTGGTTTCCTAAAAAGATTTTTTTTACTGCGCGTTGAAGATCGTGGGTGAAATAAAATTCTAATAATAATTTTGAACACGTTTTCCAGCAACTAATTAAAATAGTAAAAAAACCGCAGCGATAGTGTATTTCATCATGACATCGCGATAAAACTATACCCAGGTATCGTACGACGATATGAGTCCGTATGAAGACATGACAATAATCCGAATATTCGGTCGTGTTGTAAACGGCCTTGCATGATAGGATTATCCCATCAAAAACATAAATGTGAATAAGAGCCAAAGTTCTATAAGTACTTATTATATTTCAAATATTCGTCTTTGTCGACTTCGCCGACAAAAAGAATTGATCTATATGAGTGCCACGTTCTATATAGAAAATGAAGCAATTATTTCACTTGAAATGTAATTCAATCACTATATTATTAATTTGACTCGGCTAGTTTTCAAAGTTAGTGTGTTTAGCCAGCGCGGGGCATGTAGCTAATTTTGTCAAGAGGCGCCCCTGGTTTACTTTAGATTCTCAATTAGGGTAAAAGTGTTACAAATCTGAGGGCACGGTAGTATGTGGCATGTGGTCAACAGGGCCGGACCGTGAGTTTAGGGGCCCTGGGCTAATACAAGTTAATTGAAGTCTATTTTCAGATGTTGGCACTTCGGTCGGTTCTTCTGCTCACTTTTTTTTGCTTGAAATCGGCTCTTTCACTTAGGAGCACACCTAGTTACTTTAATTATAGGATAGCAAGAAAGAAATAGACAAAGTCTAAAAGGAAAACATCGGAGCACGACCGAGATCGAATGAATGTGTAATGGCAATGACTGCCCAACATTTCAACTGTCAGTCAAGGGCGGATCCAGCCATTAATTCAGGGAGTCATCAAGTTGTAGGATATGGAAATTACGCGACCCTACCGAAAATTATTTTACATTTGTCCATAAATTGTTTTGATCCAAGATTTTAAAGATGGTAAAAAACAAATGATTGCGAGAAAGCGCGAGCGCAGCGAGCGCGAAGAATTTAATTAGTAATTTTAGTAATTTTAAAATAAAGATGAGAAAAGCAGATCAATCTATTTTTCCAAATTTTTATTAAATATATTTTTCATTTAAAATTTCGTGCTCAATTCGAAAGCACGAATAATTTTCGCCTTTTTTAGTAATTTTAAATTAGATATGCGCAAAGCAGAGCATTGCTCTGCAAATATACGCGAGCGCACCGACATTGCTCTGCAAATATACGCGAGCGCACCGATCTCGACAATTTGTCATTTTTTTCAGTGATTTCAAAAGAAGTATGAGAAAAGCAGCCTACCACAGCAGCGCTATTAATCGCTAGCGCAGCGAGCATGTAATTGTTGGTTAAATACCTAATGAAATTATTTTTCAAATCAATAATTATTCAGTATACTGTGCATTACTAAAATATTAAAATTTTTGTCACTCGTTTCTTTGTGTATATAATAATGTTTTTTTTTTTAAATTATTTCTATAATATAAAAAAAATTGGGCCAAATTTGCGGCCCTTAAAATCTGCCGCTCTAGGCTCCAGCCTACTCAGCCTACTGGTAAATCCGCCACTGCCTGCGTCTTTTCTCGGGCGGGTCGCAAACATTGAAAATAAAAATAATTTGTAAAAATTTTATCCTGCTAGTGCTCTTCAGGCTTGTGTTGCACCCTCAATAACTTAGCAACCAACTGGTACTTATTATCATGTCAAAATGCCTAGATGACGCTCTTTCGAGTCGGCCCCATTGAGGAAAGAATGTCGGCCCCCACTGACCATCGCTCTGAAAATGAATGACATCCATTCAATGTTACCACAATGTTACCAATTTAGCGACTGTCGTTATAAAAGGCGACTTTTCTTTGTTTTCGTGAATAAATAAACATTTTAGCGTCAAATGTCAAACTTAAAATTGTATGTTCAATTTGCTCACAATTTTGAAACCAACGCCGAAAAAATTTCAAGCTCTCCTAAGAATTTGTGAATACGTTCCTGCTCATAGTGGTGGGGAAAATCGCTCAATCGTCCTTCTTGGGTAGTCCTATGTTCGGCAGTGGATAACTAATATATATTATAGCTCTCCATACTACCAGCTCTACATTTCGCCAGTTCTGGTAGTTGTGTACTTAGTACGGACAAAAACATTTTCATGTAAAATATAGCTAAGACCACAGTTCGCACTTTCAAAAAGTTGTCAGATCTTATGTAGAGCCATTTTATTTTTATTATTTTTCCAGCGCGAACGATGCGATCCATGCGAACGGTCGCGACAGCGTACATCCTAGGCCCCATCGGCTTACCGTACGACCTGGGGGATGAAGCCTTCACCTGCAACTTCCTTACCAACACCTACTGCCCCGTGCTGCAGGACGAAGTCGTCACCTACACCTTGAGGATGTTCATCGAGTCATTCTTCCCTGTCGTACGTATTCGCATCAAATTCCTGAATTTTTTTGACACGATAACGTTTTATAAATCGACTAGCTGACCATCCCGGCTTCGCCCGGTACGAATGAATTATAGCTATAAACCAAATAAGGAAGAAATATTGTGTGAGTGAAATCCGCATTGTAATCTGTTGTGTAGTTTGGAAGATATAAGCACAGACACACAGAAATAGTGGTTTTGCTTTATACTATGTAGTGATAGTGATGAACGCCGGCTGCGCGCACGATAAATTGTCACGTTCTGCCTGAGCCGTGCGTGCAATCGAGAGCGCCGAACAAGTGATAGATAGGGACGATCAGCCTAAGCTTTCGGATTGTTTCAGTCGTTTATTTGACAATGTACCTACTCTTATGACGTTATCACGTAAAATTATTTATTTATTTCAGTAAAACATATAGGTACAATTAGAGTGTATATCTTATTATCGTCCGTTAACCGACTTTATAGACCAATATTTTATTTCCTCAGCCTGTCGTGTTCCAGTGCTGGCCAAATGCCTCCCCCATTTCTTTCCACACATCCCGGTTTTCCTCCGAGTCGGTCCAGTAGTGCTGAAAAGGCCAAAGTTTGTCATACTGACATCACCTCATTCGGGGTCGACCTGCGGGCTTAGCATACGGACCATAAAATAATACTATCGACGTGTCAGCACGTGACAAAGTTATGATAAAGCATATATCTGTCACCTTTGCACACGTCGGTAAACTCTTGTTGTGGTCTTGTATGCTAAGCTAGCTGGTAACCTAGCTAGCATACGCACCGCGACATAATTTTATCGACGTGTCAAAAAATGAGACAGTTAAGATGAAGTAGGTATATTATTATCTGTCTTTTTTTTCACACGTCGAAAGAAAATGTCGTGGTATGTATGTTAGGCTAGCTATGATCGTCGCCATTTGTAGAATCTTCGTCCATCTCTCTTTTTTATATTATTATCGTACGCAATGGATAGACAGAATTAGACAGGTGCATGGCCTCCGTAGTCCGTAAGATCCCTTATTGGTCATAGTCAACCAAAGTCTCGCAATGCATTGAGGCATTTGGGCTAATAGGTATATACAGGGTGTTTGGTAGAGGGTCCGACAAACCAAACAGGCATGTTCGGGGATACATTTGGAGAATACAAGTTGGCCGAAAAAAATCCCTGACCCCCTATTTTTTTTTTAAGATTTTTTTTGTTAATTTTGTGGTTTTCACCAAAATTGTACCTATTTACCTCTATAACCTTTGTGAAATCGGTTTTATACTGGATTTTATTACTTTGGTTTGGTTTTTGATACATTTTCAAGCCACGCGAAGGAAAATTAGATACAAATCAAAGCTAACTAACTAATTTAGAGCTTTTAGAGTGAAAAAATTAAATATTATTTTACATCAAAGTTCAACTTTGACAATGATCTAAAAATAAACCACAAGCAATTCTGGAGGTAATATGCGTTCAAAATGTTCTCTATTTATCACATAATACAACAGTATAAAAATTGGTATAATACTCACCAACTTATTGAGTAAAAAAGGATTCAAAATAACAACGATAACAATAAAAAATGTGCCATCTACGTAAAACAAAGGACCTAGTACGACTAGTAGGTATAAAACCATTGTTATCAGTTCCTCTTTCTCTGTCACTCAAAGAACGCCGAGACGGCATGCTAAGACTAAGCTTCCGGTTGTCAAAACCAATAAAATATGTAAGTAATCAGTCAAGCTTTGACTGCTATCACTGTTTGACGCGTGTACGAGTAATCGTGATTCTTAAATGTTTTTTATGTTTTGTTATTCTTTTGATTTGTTTAACTGTTAACGTTAATGGCTGTTATTGTTGTTAACTGTTGTTTTTATTGACGTTGACTGTTGTTGCTGTTACTAAGTGGATTCTTTCTGTGCTGACATGACGGAGTTTAGTAACGAAAAATACGCCGACATAGTTTTTGTCTACGTGGGTTTGAGGTCTCTCTGATCGCGCGAGGGTTCTGTGATTCCCATCTGTGTAGATTATGTTGGTTAAAAATCCCATCTCTCGTGAATTTAGATTCATCCGTCCAGAGAATCGTCTTCAGAAATTCGTTGTTATCTACTTCCGAATGAAGAAGAAATCGGCAGAACTGTAAACGCCGCTCTTGGTCCCCTTCTACTAAACCTTAAACAAAAACCAACCGTTTCAGAACATGAGATGAGCAAATTGTACGGCAATTATTATTATTGTATGTTGAGCGAGCTCTAGAAACACCACTAAATTGTTACCTACAATGGGCCTAGCTCGAATTCTCTTAGCCTAGCTTAGCTATATTTTTATTATTATGAATATTTGCAAATTAGGGTACCTACGACTACGACGGCTAAGGGACACTTTTTCAAAAATGAAGGCAGAAATGACACTAAACACTTCTACAAAAGAAATACGCCGTAGATGCCGGACGTGTATTCGTAACCAAGGAGCTGTGTTCGAACAAGATTTAAAATAATAATAATTTTGTATTTATTTCTGCTGTTTGAATTTTCTCTTCTACCTCATTTATTCAACAAGTTGATAAGTATTATACCAATTTAGTATGCCATTGTAATAAGTAATAGATAGTGAAGTTTTTAAATGCATGTTACCTCCAGAATTGCTAGTGGTTTTTTTTCTAGATCATTGTCAAATTTGAACTTTGATGTAAAATTCATGTCATTTTTTCGCTCTATGAGCTCTAAATCAGTTAGTTAGCTATGGTTTTCATCTAATTTTGCTTTGCGTGACCTGAAAATGTATCAGACACCAAATTAAAATAATAATATCCAGTATAAAATAGATTTAAGAAATGTTATAGAAGTAAATAAGTACAATTTTGGTGACGAAAGGAAAATTATCAAAAAAAATCTTGAAAAAAAAATGGGCGGTCAGGGAATTTTTTTGGCCAACTTGTATTCTCCTAATGGCTTCCCGAATACGTCCGTTTTGTTTGTCGGACCCTCTACCTAACACCCTGTATATATAGGGTAATAATAAGCTCGATTACAGAGGCGTCGGCGTAAATTAATTAGCAAAGTAAAAAGCCAATGCCTAAAGTGAAAAAGAAACAGAACTACCTATGCTATTTAGCTAATATACTCAGAGCAAATAAAAAAATCAAGAGAGAATGTTGTGAACAAACAAGTGAAGCCAACTAAAACTACGCCTCGCCGTGTACAGACAATTACACACACATCCAGGTAACTATGAAACTACGCCTTGGCTTGTCAGTCAAACTAAGGCGGCGCAACAGCGACGCACTCACACGTCATGTATAAAAACCGGCTTCACTTGACTGTTCAACGACGTTCCCTCTGGATTTTTTTATTTGCTCTAAGCTAATATAGTTAAGATAGCGCCTCTGTAATCGGGCTTATTAGGTACCTACCTAAACTGGCATTTTGAAATTATGAATATGAACTTTGCAACCTCAGACCAAATAAAAAAATCAAGACATGCAGAATATTGTGAGCAAGTGAGGCCGGCGAAACTATGCCTCGCCGTGTATAGGCACAATACACACATGTACACGTACAAAGGAACTATGCCTTGGCTCTTCAGAACCATGGCGGCGCAACACCGACGCACTCACATCTTGTATTTTTATACCGGCCTCATTTGTCTGTTCACGACATTCCGTCTTGATTTTTAGGGTTCAGTATCTCAAACGGAAAAAACGGAATCTTATAGGATTACTTTGTTGTCCGTCTGTCCGTCTATGTGTATGTCAATACTCTTTATCTCGGGAACATGTTAAGATATCGAGTTGAATTTAAACTGTGTACGTATATAGGTATCTATGATGTCTTGCAGTTGTGAAAAAAAAACTCTTCAGTTGTCGTTTAAAAAAGTTAGAGCCGTTTATGTCGTAAAAAACCGCATATTTCGACACTAACAAAAATCAAAACCTACAGGGTACTTCCCGTTGACATAGAACTATGAAATTTAGCGAGAAACATTGTCTCAGAGTACACATATAGGAATAAATCTGAAAACTGTACATTTCTATTTAAATCACAAAAAAGTATGAGTTCAAAATTCAAAGTGAGTAAATCGTATCATGTAAAGTATCGTATAAAAGAACTTCATTAGCACGTGCTAAAACAGGTTTTTAATTATTTTAACAATGTGTAATTTTCGATGTATGACGAGAAAAGTGAAAAAAAAAAAACTTTTTTGTCGATTGTTAGAGATTTTAACTACTTACTTCCCAATTTTGAGAAATTTTCTGGATTTGTACGGAACCCTCGATGTGCGAGCCTGACTGGCACTTGTCCAGTTTTTTTATTTGGTTTGAGTTTTCAACTAACTAAAATGTAATTTTTTCAGGGTACATCAGTGACCATAGAGTTCAGAATCAACGATGAAGCCACCAACAGCCCCATCATGTGCCTCCGAGTATCCGTAGCTATTGTCGCGGCGCTCCCGGGCAGTGCTGCTGTGAGGGAGCCCCGGCCGCCCACCTCCAACAGGACCATGACCGTTACCGCCAAAATGGACGCTGCTTAGGAATAAAGGAATAAATAATTTAAACCCAAATAAATAGTTTTAATTATGACATTAATGAAGAAATAATAATGAGATGGAGAACCTAAAGGTTGAGCCAAACGATATTTTTAGGGTTTTGGCAGAAACGCCAACACAATGTCGTTGCGTGCGAAGCGCAAGTGTAGCGAGTAACGACATTGTGTCTGTGTATTTTCACAAAATGTTATTTCGTATTCCTAAATTCAATAGGGATAAATGTTTAGTCCATCTCACATAATGTAGTAAGTCGTTGGTTGAGTATGCGGAAAAAATATTCTTCGTTGGCAACTAGCTGCCTACTTACTATATTATTATTATTATTATCTCCACTATTGACATCATTTATCCTGAGAATTTTGTAAACACTTACCATGTAATCTAAACCCAATTAAGTTATGAGAGCTTAAAAAACCGGACAAGTGCGAGTCAGGCTCGCACACCGAGGGTTCCGTACAAATCCAGAAAATTTCACAAAATTGGGAAGTAAGTAAGTTGTTAAAATCTCTATACTAACTATATCATCGACAAAAAAGTTTTTTTTTTCACTTTTCTCGTCATACTTCGAAAATTACACATTGTTAAAATAGTTAAAAACCTGTTTTAGCATGTACTAATTAAGTTCTTTTATATGATACGATGATTTACTCACTTTGAATGTTGAACCCATATTTTGTGAATTTCGAGACCCTATTTTTGTGATTTAAATAAAAATGTACAGTTTTCAGATTTATTCCTATATATGTACTCTAAGACAATGCTTCTCGCCAAATTTTACAGTTCTATGTCAATGGGAAGTACCCTGTAGGTTTTGGTTTTTGTGAGTGTCGAAATATGCGGTTTTTTACGACATAAACGGCTCTAACTTTTTTATACGATAACTGAGAAGTTTTTCTTTTACACAACTGCAAGACACCATAGATATACGTATACAGTTTAAATTTAAACTCGATATCTTTACGCGTTCCGGAGATAAAGAGTATTGACATACACACAGACGGATAGACGGACTACAAAGTGATCCTATAATGGTTCCGTTTTTTCCTTTTGAGGTACGGAACCCTAAAAACAATGAGGCACTTCGATATATACTTATACCACTACTTATACTTAGCACACCTCGTCGTTTTTTCTTTCTGTGCAGTCTCTCTCCATCCTAAGGTTGCCTGGAAGACATAATTTTCAGTGATAAGGTCACCGGTTGCTTCACATGTCTAAACATCTGTTTTCTGTATTATGTAATGTGTAGGTATGAACCAATAAAATCTATCTATCTTACTAATATTATAAACGCGAAAGTTTGTGAGGATGGATGGATATATGGATGTTTGTTACTCTCTCACACAAAAACTACTGATCGGATTGAGATGAAACTTAGCAGTAATATAGCTTATATGTGTGGCGGCCTCCGCCACTACTGAACTACCACTTAATTTTGATTTTAATATTCAGGAAATATTTAGGCTAATATACCTGGCAATGTGTTGCCTCTGGCAACCCAAGATACGCTAAGATTTCAGATAACAACAATTTACTCGAGAGAATTTGGATACATATATTTCGGCTGATCTTTACTAATATCCTCGCTTGAATCATCCCGTAGAGACCGCCGCACCGCGGCTGTTCCACTGCTAACTCACTGGTGTTGTTTTACTGCTTGAGAACCCATCCACGTATCCAGTCCTGAACCTGCTGCTATCATCGTAACTCATAACAAAGTCATATAGGTCAAAACTTCCTATACCTATATATCAGAATAACACATAGGCTATAAATTATAAAGATATTGCGTCAAAAATCAAAATAAAATGCGGGCGAAGCCGCGGGTAAAAACTAGTCTATCTATATTATACAGGCAGAATCAAACATCTTGGCAGCTGTGATGTTAGCTATTAGCTGCGCAAAATCCTATTCCAAAAGAAAAAGTAAACTGCAAAAGAGAAAAGCGTCAAATGGAATGCCAAAAAGTCCTCGATTTTTAAACCGCGTTTTAACGTTGAAGTTATAGGCACTTCATCAGCGGCTTAAAACCTGGTTTTAAAGTCATAGTCGAAATCTTTAAAACCGCGTTTTAAGTCGAAGTATAAAGTACGTCGATCAGGGACCTAGCTAGACTACGCCAAAGAAGATAAAATACTAATACTACATAACTACGCCTACCTAGTTAGACGACGCGCACGAAGCGACTCTACCATGCTTTGGTCACACTATGACATAACTTTATTTACAACGAAAACAACACATAATACAAGACAAACATCAAAAACACAGTACATGAATAAATATAAACAGTAATTATATGCTAAATTTTCGCCCAAACAGTAGGAAACACTCAAACAACAAGATAGAAAAAAATGATTATACCTCAATAGTTTCCTTGCAACTGAGTTGGTGTTGAATGAATCGAATGTGCTAAGTCCTCAATCAGCACGAGCAGGTGCCACCTGCGCCGATGTAATCTGATTAGATATTTCTGCCTGACTCATGTATTATCTGTCTTAATTCGTATTCCCTAAATCAAGCATTGTAACCCTGCGTTAGGGGACAATATGCCCACGAGACCATACAAATGAGCCAGAAAAGACAACGGAGCAGCGTCGTTGTTCTTATTTCGCGATTGTAAAAGCTTGTCATGATGATGAGTAGTAGTACCTTGCCTTTATAGGTACAATGCTATCCTAGAAAATTACCGTCGTTTTGAAATACGCTATATATACTTATCTCCATTGGATACACATTAAAAATCAGCCGATATATCATAATGTTCATGACCTATTAAAATACTAGGGGCGTGAGATCGGTAGGTACCTCCCAAGTAACATTTTAAACTGTATAAAAGCGGTATTATGGACTATTTGTTTACTACAGGCTGTTAAACGTTGCTGTATATAGACTGTATAGCCAGCTATACAGCCCTTGTAACTCTGGAATGGGCCACAAAATTATACAGCTTTAAGTGTAGATTTAACTGTATAACAGCTGCATAATAGCTGTACTATTTGGCTGGCTAAGATACTATTTAGATACTTTTATACAGCTTCCATTCTCTAATTTTTCTTTTTATCATTTTATACAGACTCAGGCTTGAGAAAATCTTAATAGAAGAATAAATATATTATAATTGTGTTAGTGGTTGAATTCTTTTTTCATTTTATTTCTTAATTTACTATGTGCCAAGGCAGAGACCATATGTGAAGTATAAGTGAAAAAAATATTGAATAGCTAAGTGGTAAGTACTTTTTCCTGTTTATCGTTGTTATTATACTTGCGACTGATATTTTTATGTGAATATGTATACTAGTTTTAAACTCAAAACTCACGCCCCTTCGAAATAAGGAATATACATACATTTTTTCTGTAACAACAAATATGTGATCATTTCTGAAAACAGTTTTAAAAGTAACCTGGACTGTTCTATTGATAGTAAGCGTAATTGTGTGTACTATACAGTTAAAATCCTTTGTAAATTTCTACTGAAATTTCAAAAACAAACAAAAAAATATTTCGTAAAATTGGAATGCAATTTATAGGTTATGATAAAATGGCGTTCTTAGTTTATACAGCTCTTGCTCTTCTAGTACCCCTTAATGCAGCTTTTTGCATAACAGAGTCGTAATTTAAGAACGTATCTCAGCCTAAAGAGTAACATTGTCTGTACATTAGTATTTAAGTACCTACTGTAGAAGCGGTCTTAAAGTCTTATTCATATTCATTAATACAGTTAATTAGGGTTCAGTTGAAAATATAGCAAACCTCATTATGACCCAAACTAAATCCACTTACTCCTGTAAAAGGCACATGCCACACGGGCGTTGACGCCGCGTAATTGCACCGCGGCGTCACCGCCGCGACGACGCTCAGCACCGCCGCTGCACCGCGGCGGTGCTGAGCGTCGTCGCGGCGACACCGCGGCGCCCGGTGTTGCCTTAGACACTGATGACATCTAGACAGTTAGCGGAAAAAAAGGTTTTAGGGATAACCGTTCAACCTTAAGCTGAAGATAAGTAAAATCTCTCATATACATTCTGATTTTGTGTGAGCCAACCGCGAAATCGGATCGTGTGTAGCGTCAGCGGTCCAACTTTGTCCTCGCTAACTCTTTCTAATATTATAAATCAGAAAGTGTATTTTTTGTTTTTCGTTTGATCACAGATATACTAGGGGAATAATGTGATTTTTCACGAGTGTCACAGTAACAGCTGTTCAAGTGACAGCTGTCAATTTTCAAAGTGATTTATCTTTGTCATTATCGATTCTACACTACTGCTGTCTTCACAAAAGTGATAGAGCTCAATGAGATCTACATTCCAGATGACAGCTGTCAAATTTCAACGTGATTTATCTCGGTTATTATCGATTTTATACTACTGCTGTCTTCACAAAAGTGATAGACCTCAATGAGATCTACATTTCAGATGACAGCTGTCAAACTTCAACGTGATTTATCTCGGTTATTATCGATTTTAGACTACTGCTGTCTTCACAAAAGTGATAGAGGTCAACGAGATCTATATTTCGGATGACAGCTGTCAAACTTCAACGTGATTTATCTCGGTTATTATCGATTCTAGACTACTGCTGTCTTCACAAAAGTGATAGAGGTCAACGAAATCTACATTTCGGATGACAGCTGTCAAACTTCAAAGTGATCCGAAATGTAGATCTCGTCGAGCTTTATTACTTTTGTGAAGAGAGTAGTAGTCTAGAATAAATAATTACCGAGATAAATCACTTTTAAGTTTGACAGCTGTCATCCAAAATATAGATCTCGTCGAGCTCTATTACTTTTGTGAAGAGAGCAGTAGTCTAGAATCAATAATTACCGAGATAAATCACTTTTAAGTTTGACAGCTGTCATCCGAAATATAGATCTCGTCGAGCCCTATTACTTTTGTGAAGAGAGCAGTAGTCTAGAATTGATAATAACCGAGATAAATCACTTTTACGTTTGACAGCTGTCATCTGAAATGTAGATCTCGTTAAGCTCTATCACTTTCGTGAAGTCATCAATGGTCTAGAATCAATAATAACCGGGATAAATCACTTTTAAGTTTGACACCTCGCATCCAGAATGTAGATGTCGTCAAATTCTATCACTTTTGTGAATACAGCCGTAGTCTATAATCGATAATTACCGAGATAAATCACTTTTAAGTTTGACAGCTGTCATCCGAAATGTAGATTTCGTCGAGCTCTATTACTTTTGTGAAGAGAGCAATAGTCTAGAATCGATAATAACCGAGATAAATCACTTTTAAGTTTGACAGCTGTCATCCGAAATGTAGATCTTGTCGAGTTCTATCACTTTTATGAAAACAACAGTAGTCTAGAATTGATATTGACCGAGATAAATCACTTTGAAGTTTGACAGCTGTCACTTGGAAAGCTGTTACTGTGACATTCGTCGTGACAAATTACACGATCTGATTTCTAACGCGTACGAGGAATTTTTCTCATCTTCAGTTTAAGATTGTCTACGATTGATTACGGTTGTCGTCAAAACCTTTTTTCCCGCTAAAAATTCATAGAATACTCGAATACTCTAGATTTAATGTCTAAATCGCTACCGGCAACACTGGTCGCCGCGGTGACGCCGCGACGACGCTCAGCACCGCCGCTGCACCGCGGCGGTGCAGCGGCGGTGACGCCGCGGTGCAATTACGCGACGTCAACGCCCGTGTGGCATGTCTGTAATACCTACCTACTACTCATTCGCCAATCCGCTTTGTAAAAATTGAAATTGAGTAAATGATCTTATTTTCGATATTGCACATGTCGTTTTCAAAGTCAAAGTAGCATGTGTGTGGAAACCTATTTCAGTCAGCGTTCCAATATTTTTTTGTTTAATTGCAGATGTATCAAAATATTGAAACACCAGGCTCAAGTTCATTCGGAGCACAACCTGTTTCTTGGAAGTCTTCAAATGATCCTGTAATACAGATAATTAATGAAGAAGGAAAAATAATAGCAACATTTGTAAATACAATTGACAAGTTGTCTGTAAATACGGAACAGCCAATAGATATTGACAAGTTCTTTTCAAACCAAAAACAAATCTTGGATAATCAGGTTACTATCATGCAAAATCATCGCGATGTTACATGAAACAAACAAAATTTGATTGTGTTATTGTAGTTTTAAGCACAAACCAATTCTTGTCACTGATATTGTCTTTTAGTTTTAAGAACAAACCAAATCTTGTGTTTGATTGTGATATTGTATTGTAGTTTTAAGAACAAACCAATTCTTGTCACTGATAATGTCTTTTAGTTTTAAGAACAAACAAAAACTTGTGTTTTTTAGTGATTTTGCAGTTTTAAGAACAAACAAAACCTTGTGGCTAAATATCCTATGAAAAGAACTTAAGAATCTTATTGTACCAACCTCAATTAAAAGACAAAATAAAAACAAATTATCAATTAAATCAACGAAATTTTATTTCTCACAAAGTGTGTAAAAGTGGTATGAAATATGATTCCTCACCATGTTCAATACAAACAAATTTAAATTTAACATCACAAGCACGTAAAACTATATCATTGCACTGACTGTTATTTAATTTCGTTTTGATTATATAAAAAAAAAAAAAAACAAATTATGTTACCATCTTCACTGATGGACTTTATTTTGACTATTTTATCGTCTTTGGTCATGAAAAATTTGTTTTCATGTTGTGTAAAAAGCAAAAAGTCTTTAAAGTGTATCTTTATACGTTTTGTACTGTTTTTGGATATTGTAGTAATTCACAGTCTATTCTTGGAGTAATTCACAGTCTATTTCAATTGATTTTATGTTGACTTCAGTCGTTGTACGAAGTATTGTTCTTGGATCCTGAGGGAATAAGTCTGGAAATCTTTCGTTTATTATTTGGATTAATTTTTTTATTGCACTTTGTGAAACATTCTTGTCAATGGCCCATTTTTTTATATTATTGCGAAATAATAAATTTAGATTTGCTTCGTCTTCATTTGATAAACTTTCAGACTCAACGATTTCGCTATAATTGTCCATACTCATACCCGATTCTGCCTGTACAGAACCCTCACCGCATGTTACTAACCCAACATACATATATTTATACATATACATACAGCACAGATATTTGCTATTTTGATCATGATCCAACAATTTTGATTCTACGGAACACTCATTGCATGGTGGTGATACCAACTTGGAATTTGGCTGTCCGTGCCCTTGTTAAATTTTACTTTGTTCCGTTAGTTCACGTTAGGAATAAGCTTTTTTTAATTTTCTTTTTATTCCGGCGGTATTTTTATGTTTTTTCCTTGGCAAATGATCAAAATTATGACTCCGTTTTGTTATTAGTTGTATCCAAAAAATATAATGATTTTAAGCTATATTAGTTTCAAAATAATCGATAAGCTGGATAATTGTGTATGCCAACACTATAATAATAACTTTAATCTTCTAAAACACTAAAAACTGTAAAAAGGGAAAAATGTACGCCAATCGCATAAGGCTTTAAAGAGGAGTAAATCTAAACTCTTATACATGAGATAGAGTTGTATTGCACTATTATATAGGGAATTGCTTGCTAAGAGTATCCCAGATTTCCGTTGTACAGCTATTATCAAGCTTAACTTGAAGGCTGAACAATAGAGTAATTTTACACCAATATTCAGGCTATAACAATATTTAATGCTCTTGTACAGAAGTAGGTTATACAAAAGTATAATTTGAGAGCAATATACAGTTATTGTCGTATAAAGTTGCTGAACGCAGTTTTTTACGCCGCGGTCTGTATTTTAGCGTTTTCCAATGCTATTTAAAAGCTAAAAGTAAAAATTTAGGCTCTATACAGCCGTTAATCAGCTATACTGTATACAGTTGTACAGTTATGCTTTAGTACAGTCCTAAACGAATTTTTACACTCTTGTACATCATTCATTAAGCTTATAGCTGGTAATGCGCTGGTAATTATAATATTTTTCTGCTTAAATGTTACTTGGGCTACTATCTGGGATTACGGAGACGGTTTCGTACCAATAAGGTTGAAGGAAAATATTGCTAAGAGACCTGCATACCGTCTAAGAAATTCGGTGGCGTATATTTATCGACCAATTCCGCACTGAGCCATGCATAATAATTATGTCTCGAGCCCTTCGAGAGTAGATCAGTAGACCCTTGTAGGTAGACATGCCAAAAAACTACATGGATATCAATAATTATGGGACAGTTCACCACCTCAATTGCAACCGATACGCAAAATTAGTAAAATATATTTACGGGTTAAAACACAAAACGTGGCTACAGTGAATCGTTGGAACTTAAATTGTTTATTTTTAGGGTTCCGTACCGCTAAAGGAAAATGCGGAACCTTTACAGGATCACTTTATTATCCGTCTGTCCGTCCGTCCAAGTGTCAAGTGAAAAAAAATAGCATATTTCGACACTCAAATGGTAATCAAAACCTACCGGGTCTTAGAAAAACAATTCATTGTTTTAGTCACAAAGAAGAAAGCATTGTATTAGAGTACACATATGTTTTTTTTTATCACGAATAAGTCTGCGCTTGACCACCAACTCGTCTGATGGTAAGCGACGTTGTGGTCGAAGATGAAGCACGCAGACCTAGAAAATACCTATTTACTCTGACCTTGAAAAGCTAGGAATAAATCTGAAAATTGCATATTTTTAATTTAATCATAAAAAATAGGGCCTAATTGCAAGAAATGGTGACCCGTATTTTAACGTGAGTTATTCGTATCATGTGGGGTATCATATAAAAGTAGGTACTTTATTCCCGCAATAATCATGACTTTTAAACCTAGGGTTTTTTCTACTAAAGACTGTTCCGAGGATGTGCCGTAATATCAGTCCGGAAATTGTTTATTAAACACTGTTAAAGCACTGTCAGTGAAGCAACACTCGCAAATCACCAAACAAAATCTGCATGAAAAAAGTCATAAAAGACGCAAAGATCACATTTTTGAAATTGTCAGAAACAGAACAACATTTGGCACAATATCTGTAAAATCTTTAGGTCCCCTAATATATAACAGATTAAACAAAATACTAAAAATGGATAAACTAAATAAATTCGAATGCAACCAGCTAATACTTAAATACCTGTTGTCCCTTGACTATGACGAAACTGAAAACATACTAGAAGTAATAAAATGATATGACAAACAGAAACAAAAATCAAGTGCTAAGTTAGATGGAACTAGGAATTCTAGACAAAAACATAAAATACTATATTTTTTTTTTTTTTTTTTTTTTTTATTTCAAATAGGTTTGCGTTTGACTACACACTGCCTGATGTAAAGCAGATATGCGGTCTAGGATGTAGCACGCTTACCTAGAAGATACCTATTTACTCGAGATTTGAAGACACCTACATTGTACTTTAACGGAAAGACAGACTTAGGCAAAGCGTTCCACATTCTGGCAGTTCGTATGAGGAATGTGGACTCAAAACGCTTTGTTCTTACGCGTGGGATGTCCACCATAAAAGGGTGGCGCTTTGGTCGCGTCTGTCTAGCCGTACGATAGAAGAAAGGGGCAGGTGGGACTAGATCGTGCAACTCCTGGGCGCACTCACCGAAGTGTATCCGATAGTAGGCAGACAGACACGCCACCCTACGTCGATGCTCAAGACTTTGCAGCTTCGACTCAGTCAAGGTTTCGTTGCCTATCAGCCTCCTGGCTCGCCTTTCAATGGACTCCAAAGCCTCTAACTGGTATTTGGCAGAGCCATCCCAAAGGTGAGAGCAGTATTCCATGCAAGACCTGACTTGCGCTTTATAAAGACTAAGCAGTTGCTCAGGTGTGAAATACCGTCTCACCTTAGAGAGAACACCAAGTTTTTTTGAGGCTAATTGGGCTTTTGACTCTATATAAGACCCAAAGTTGAGAGTCGATGATAGCGTAACGCCTAATAGTTCCAGACTGTTAGTTACCGGAACGGATACACCACGGAAAGCAGGAGACAGTTGGAAGGGCCTCTTTTTGGCCGAAAACAAACAGCTTTGAGTTTTCGTGGCATTAAACTTGACCAGGTTAGCATCACCCCAGTCAGATACCGCCTCCAGACTCAAGTTGAGCCGTTCGACCATAGCCTCTCTGAGTGACTCGATCTGTGCCCCGCTCGTTCTTGCTTCGGATGTGTAGCTCTCCATGACTGTACTGTCGTCTGCGTACCCAAAAATACCAGGCTTTAGCAAGTCGTTAATATGCAGTAGGAAGAGTGTCGCAGAGAGCACAGACCCCTGAGGAACACCGGCATTGATAGCCATTTGGTCTGACGAGCAGCCATCAACGACAACTCGTATCGACCGATTCCTCAAGAAATCTGATATCCATGTGCAGAAATCAGCAGGCAGGCCGTAAGATGGAAGCTTGCCAATAAGGCTCTCGTGCCAGACCCTATCAAAAGCTTTCGAGATGTCCAAGGAGACAGCCAGCGCCTCCCCGTGCCTCTCAATGACCTCACTCCAAATGTGTAAATAATGACCTCACTCCAAATATGTAAATAATATAACTATAAATTTATTATTATTTATTAATCTAAAACAGGTTTTTTAAAATTTTTACGATGTGTATTTTTAGTTTTATGAGGAATAAATTAATAATTGACACATGCAGATTACAGATACGAGTACATGGATTCGTTAAGTCTTTTCCTTCGTCCCTAAAGTTTTAACAACTTAGTTCCCGACTTCTTACAATTTCTGGGATTTGTACGGAACCATCGGTGGGCGAGTCTGACTCGTACTTGTCCGGTTTTATTATAAGATACCGCATTGACACAATCACAGTAAATCCGCACACCTGCTTTATCTGCCTTAGAATCAATAATAACAATGCATAAAACATTATTTCAGTGTAATTAAAGGACAGGTACAAATAAATAAGGTTTCATTCTCAACAGTTCCGCCTGCAATCCGGTACGATGTTCAAGACACTCGTGGTGATTCTTTCGGTCCTCGCTCTGGCTTGGAGTCAGACCACACCAGTCAGTCAATGTGAGTTCTTTTTAAACGCTGGTACGATTATTTATCTTGCTCCGTGTGCTGACACTTGTGGTGATTCTTCCCGAATCATACAAGTCGGTGGATGTGAAGTTAGCTACAGCTAACTTGCTATTTACAGGTTAAAACACAAAACGTGGTTAGTGAATCGTTGGACATTACCCGTCATGCCACAAAAGTTTTTCGCACGCTTTAGGCAATGTTTACCAGTACAAATTGCACCATTAAACAGTGTTTAAGGCGTGTTTAAATCTTTTGAGGTAAAACGGAACATTGTTAATTTTTAGGGTCTGTACAGCTAAAAACGGAACCTATATAGGATCACTTTATTATCCGTCTGTCTTATGTAATCTGCTCTTCCACATACTGAAGGTGATACAAGTCGCGCCATATAAGTGTAGTGCTGAGCGAAGTGTGGTGACAACCATGCTGCCCATGCGCAGCCATCCCCTCCATAGTACCCTCAGCGCTAGACTTACGTGCCGCTACCTGTACCTACTACAAAAATTTCAATAAAACCACCACTTCTTTTCTTTCAGTACCGTCTCTCTCCATCCTAAGGTTGCCTGGAAGAAATCACTTTCAGTGATAGGCCGCCTTTTGCTTTACAAATCTTAACATCTGTTTTGAGTATTATGTAGGTATAATGTGTCTAAACTGTGAACAAATAAAGAGTATATCTATCTATATACTTATCTTGTACCTAAGTATTGTACTACGATCGTTCAGAGAATAAAATTTTAATAAAACCGGGCGTAGGTACCTTTCTGTGTTATCCGCCATTGTCAAATAACCAAGACTCGTATTTATAATTGCAGGCATCTTTTTCAACGCTCCGCTTCCCATCAACACGTACATCGAGGACTGCCCGTCTCCGCCGTGTGTGTTGCCGCAGCTCCAGAATGTGGTGCTACACATCATCTTCCGAGCTCGTATGTATATCTGTCCGCTTTTACAACACAATGTACAGGTGACCTCGTCAAGATCGCGGGAACGTGCTGGGTGCGAGCCGGCTCCAACCAGAACATTTATATATGAGGGAAGCTTATGTCAGGCAGTGGGTGTTCTTTGGCTGAAATACACAACCCCTGTAGGCTTGTCCTGTTTCATTTTCCTTCGCTTCATACGTACGAAGCAGTTGGATTCAACCTTTCTGAACTGTGCAAGGCCTGCGGCCAGCGGGCGTGCAACGCGTGCACCGCACGCGGGCGACATGTCTAGGGGGCAGCAAATCTAGGTATCGAAAATAATTTACGCTCGCGCTAATTAAACTTTCGGTTTTGCTCATATCTCATGTGGCATTCCAATTAACTTTTTACTTAAAATATAATTAATTCTCGCTCGCTGCATAATGCTTTTATTTTCATAATTTTCTTTTCAAATCAAAATCAGCCCTATGGCCAGGAAATATAAGGAAACATTCTCAAAAAATACTTAAAATTTGTTATTTCTCGCTAAATAATGAAAAATAAATAAAAAACATTAGTTTCGAAAAAATAGCGCCATCTCCCGGATTAAGTTGCTTAGCTCCACGTGGCAATGGCAATCCACCTTCCTAATATTTTTTGGGTTTTCGAACTTAGGATTTTTCGAGTTGAATCTCACCTAATATCACAGGTTGACACCCGGATGTTGATTTTCCTGTACAGGTCACATTTTTAACGAATCTTGACGAAACTTCATATACGAATCGAGATACAGGCTTGAAGAAGATTCAGTAAAACAGATGCGATGTCTACTTTTCAGATAACTACTGGTTTTACTAACGAATACCCTTTCTCCAGCGTACACGATGCGAACGATGAGGACCGTCGCGTCCGCCTACCTCTGGGGCATCCCGATAGGCGTCCCGCACGATCTGCAGGAGCAGGCCGTCACCTGCAACTTCCTCACCAACACCTACTGCCCCGTGCTGCAGGACGAAGTCATCACTTACACCCTGAAGATGTGCATCGAATCGTCCTTTCCTATTGTAAGTAGGTACCTATAGACCTCAGAATAAGAGAGGTATATACAGGGTTATTCCTAATCAATTAGCATCCTTTTAGGGGCTTATTCTGTACATCAAAACAAACATCTTTTGTTCTACGATTTCTAAAAATCTGTATTTATTTTCTACCATACAAAATTAAAGAAAAATTAACGGTCTAAACCGCTCTCGTTGCCGCCGCGCCGTCAATGTCACCCGCGAGACTTGGACCTCCGAGAAGATACTAAGCCCGATTATGGAGGCGCCAGCGTAAATTTAATAGCAATGTAATAAGCGTTCTCTCTATCGAATGCCTAAAGTGAAAAAGAAACAGACCTATGCTATTTAGCTATTATAATTACGATGGCGCCTCTGTAATCGGGCTTACTGTGTAATTAAGCAAACAAGTGTTCAGGACAAAACAATTACTGTTTTGTCGGTAGGTACATAAATATGCTGTTACCACTTTTAAAAAAAAAATTGGGTAATCTGTTGAGATTTGGGAAAAGTTGTAGAACCACAGTCGTTTGTTTTGATGTACAGAATATGCTCTTAAAAGGATGCTAATTGATTACCAATAACCCTGTATAGATACCATTACCATGCATTTAGTGACGTCAAATAACACTCAAACAAAATTAAATACCTACCGTTGTCTCTTTCAGGGTACTTCAGCGACCATAGAATTCAGGATTAACGACGATAATAACAGGCCTGTGATGTGCCTCAGGGTACCCCTGAGGATCGTCAGCCCTGTGACCAGCGCCTCTGTGATAGA
Source organism: Hypomecis punctinalis (assembly GCA_949316475.1). Classification (NCBI taxonomy): domain Eukaryota; kingdom Metazoa; phylum Arthropoda; class Insecta; order Lepidoptera; family Geometridae; genus Hypomecis; species Hypomecis punctinalis. Next base: position 27,569,393 of record OX438795.1, read on the forward strand.
AGGCAAATATCGTAGTAACTACACATCTTCTTGTGGTATTACCTCTCTCTGATATTAGGGACCTCTACCACTTATCATGATTATGAAGTGACGACCAAATGAATTGCGTTTCAAGAGCAAATTACTTAAAACCTAAATCGTGTTTTATTATTAAAAAAATACGTCATATTATTCCCAAACCTGCAGCTGGCCAATGTCAATCACACACAATCACAACTAGACAATGGCTGAAAAGTCTTAGCAAGTTGCAGTTCAACAATTGCTGAATCAATTCAGACAGGCACTTTGTGAGTGGGTGACCAAGTCCTACAATATTTACATTTTTTTCCAAGCGACTGATGGTTGAACATAGGACATACACATCCCCTAAAGATCTCCAAAAATATGGATAAGAAATGAATAAAAAATTATAAATCGTCTTATGCCTGAAACGACAACGACGACTAATGGTTGGTTGGTGGAACCTGTTACTCTTAGGCCGCCCATACACAGACGGCTTGGAACAGGCATGATCGATCGTTTCAAGCTGGTAACTGCGCCTTAAACAACACACTTGCCAAATAAAAAAATAAAAAAAATTGCCACACCCTTGTAAGGTCATAATAGGTAGATATAAATAACTGTCTAAAAGATGTCACTTGTGAACTGCATGTAATATCTACATATTATTATGTTGCAAATAAATGATTGAAATTGAATTGAAAATTGACTTCTAATGAGGAGTACTTTATTTATTTAGAGGTACCTACATACAAAAATACATATTCTAGAATATTAATTGTTTGAAACATCTGCATATGGTTTAGCGATATCAGGGTTGGTCCCTTAGGAAAAGTTGGTAAGTAAGTAAGTTCGTATAAGCCGGGTGGCTAGCCCTGGTGTCAGAATTTTTAGGCCGCCTGAAGGCCTCTTACATGGCTTAACGGTTAAAACAATCGTAACATTTTCTTCTTTTGTAACCGGTTACAAAACACAGCTGAAAGGAATAAAAGTTGGTTATAATGTCGATTACACTGATATCTTCTTCTTATATACAAAAATGAATCATGGTTGTTAGTTTCGCTAAAACTCGAACATGGTTAGACCGATGTGGCTAATTTTGATCTTGAAATATCTGTGGAAGCTAAGGGAAGGTTTAATCGGTGAGAAAATGAAAATAAAGTAGCGAGAAAAATGATAAAAACTTGAATTTAATTTTCCCGTATATAACTAGAATAAGTACATAATTAGTATCGTAGTTCTACCCGTAAAGGTCACTGTATTTGGTCGCCGGTGGCGCTAAGGTGATATAAAGTTCACCGGGCCAGCTAGTCCTAAATATTATGTCCGTTGTCTAATCTAGAAATAAGACCGCTCGAGTTCGAGCAGTTATACCTATACTTACCAAGTTCAATATGAAGTTGCATCCCTAATCCCTTACATGCTAAATATTCATTATCTTCAAGCTAGTGGCCCTTGTGTGACCTACTTATTCGCGGTTGAAACGATTATTGATAAAAAACAAATTATGTTCCCCTGATGGGCAAGGGTCTCCCCCACTTCCTTCCATTTTTCTCGTTCCGTAGCTAAATCCCGCCAACTTTTCCAGAAAGTGTCAAGGTGTCAACTTCAAGATCGTCAGGTGTACCTACCCATGGTCTATTATCTTCTCCTCTTCCAAGGGTGTGACATGTACCTACGCCGTGATAAAATTATGCTATTTTGTGAAACGAGTAAAATAAACGTGATAAACAAAATTATATAAATTAATTAGATTATAAAAATGTAACAACATAGGTACTAAAGATAACGTGTTTCTAAACTTAGTAATTATTTCGGACAATTATCTCAAATACATGCCAAAGTCAGGGTTATCAAGTAATTTATCATTATATTTATCTTAAAAAAGTAAGTTTGATAATAATTAAGTCTCGTATTTTTGATCACGCGTGCTTATGAGAAAGTGCGCCGTCTCTTTCTGTAAATAGAGGACGGAAAGAGACGGTATAGTAATTTTTCTTCAATTTGCGATAGGCTTAGTTTACGTTATGTAGCATTGCATAATTCTGCCGGCCAGTGTTGTGAGAGTGCTCGAGCTGAAACTACAATTCCATGTAAGTTCTCATGAGCCGGCTCTATCTACCTTACTACCTACTTATAAGAGCTGCGGTCTAACGTTTTATAAAGTAAACTAATTCCAAAGATGAATAGATAAAACTGATAAAAATCCTTCACGCGTGAGAGAGATGTGATATGGTAAATCCACGGGTAAATCTATTTATTTTGTTGATTTCCAAAGCGCCGGGTTCAATAGTTGTAAACCTACTTATGAACAACTTTCACTATGGCGCCAACCCGAAAGTAGTGAAAAAAAGTAGCTCTCCTATATATTATGTCGAGAGAGCAGATAAAGCGTCTGGGCCGGACTCCCAAAAGAAACAGGTTCAAATCCTGCGATCTATCGCGGCAAATTTTTAAATGTCTATCACAAATCTGTGTCACAAATAGAACAATTCATTGAGAGACATTAAAATAAACTTTATGTGTGAAACAGCTGATTTCAGGTCTTATTGGAAATCTGTAGACTTATGGCTGACTGAGACTCACTGACTGTGTGAAGATGACACTTAATCTTAATGACTTTATTACTTGAATTTAATTTTTTGCTGATTGTAAAATTACTGGTTTGGGTTTTGATTGACTGAAATAGGCTGTTAAACTTGTCGGCTGTGAAGTTAGTTACAGGCTGCGCGAAACCCAATACTAGCGTAAAGTGAGCTTCAGTCAGGATCGGTTTATTCGCAGCTTGTAGCTAACATCACAACTGATTAGAAGTTTGACGCCTATATGCTTTTTAGCTACCTACATTTTGATTAGGTAATACATTTGTTTGGTGGTTGTCAAAACGTTACATTGTTTTCAGCAACCATGTCCCTAGTAGCGCAAGCTTTCGAGGCGAGCAAGATAGTGCCAGACGTCATCCCCACGGCACCCGCACTCAACATTGAGGTGAGAATACTTACACTCAAGCATAGTTTCTGAACAGATGGAATGTCTTTTAGAACCGCAAATACATGTATTAAGCCGAAATGAGGCGATTATTACCATAATTATGAACATTACTACCTATATGTTACTATGGGCCAACCCGGAATTAGAGGAGAAAGAAACGATGATCGATACAAAATTGCAACTCGGAATAGACAAAATGTATTAAACACATTTTTTAATTTCCTGGCTTCATAGTAATTGACAAAACCACAACGAATTTTGTTTATGCCTAGTTTGTGCCCAGGAACAATTTTCTCAAGATTCATAAATCTATACCAAGTATATACCTATAGGGTAGATTTATTCATCTGGAGGTTAGTGTATTAAATAACTTCCATGCTTGCAAAGCGCGGTCAGCAATAATTAAGCGTCTTGTAGAAGGAGTCAAGGCTTGATGATTGTAGAGATTAAAAAACAATACGACTGTATTCCACTGATAAGTATATTCAGGAAGTTATAATTAGTTTTTACAAATTATTATAATACAGGAGATGCGAGATTATTACTTGCCAACTTGGCGGCCATCACAGAGAGAGAGAGAACATCACGGGGGACAGAGATAGTCGATTTTCTTATAACTATCTACAGACTATACAATATTGGGGATACCATTACTAAACTAATAATATTCCCAATAAACCATTATTTTAACACTTCCCCTCATGCGTAACATGAAAAACTTTCAACAATGTAGAACAACATACACAAATCATATGTGTAAACAATTAACAATTCAAGTTAACTTAACAAAACTACATTGTTCCTACTTCATGTCTAGCATGCCTCCATTATGACAACAAGTTACATGTTAATTAAAGTAACACAACACTATCTCTGTCACAGAAATACATTAGTGACTCTACATTACAAATATTGATGGCTTACAATACATGCAACATCTCAAGAATTTGGAACGTCTATTTATTACACATTTCTTAAACCTAAGTCAGCAATAAAAACATTATGCTTACAGCTAGATAGAGGTTTCGTAAAAATATCAGCCACCATTCTTTCAGTAGGTAAATAATCAATTACTACATTCTTTTCCTTAACAATATCTTTTACAAAATGGTAGCGTAAGTCAATATGCTTTGTCTTTTTATGACAATATTCTTTTGTCTCAAGCAACCTAAGAGCACTTTGATTATCGCTATAGATTCTACAATTTAATTGTTTCTTAAAAATTTCATACAAAAAATTTCTAACAAAACATATTTCCTTACAAGAATCCGCTAAGGCCAAGTACTCGCTTTCAGTCGTTGAAAGACTGACACAGCGTTGCTTGCGTGACTCCCAACATACAGTAGAGTCACCGATTTTTACAACAAAGCCACTATACGACCTTCTATCAACGACATTATTGGCAAAATCTGCATCAGCATAAACAGTTATATCAAAATTGCCGGATTTTTCAAAAACAAGTCTTTTATTAATTGTACCACTCAAGTACCTCAAAATCCGTTTTGCAGCCAACCAATGATGTCGCTTGAAAGCTGTGTTAAACTGACTTAAATGACTAAGAGCATACATAATGTCAGGTCTGGAACATACGGCCAAATACATTAAGCACCCTATCAATTCCCTATATGGATAAGTACTGTCTGACAGAGTGTCATCATCTGTGGCCTTGTCCAATTTGTTTACAACCATAGGTGTAGAAACACTTTTGCAATTAGTCATACCAAAACGTTCCAACAACTTCCTTATATATTCAGATTGGTCAAACATTAAGGTACCACGGGTCTTATCTCTATGTATTTTAATACCCAAACAATTCTTAAGAGTACCTAAACTTTTACAACTGAATTCCGATTGTAACAATTTATACAATTTAACTTTTTCATCATTACAACATGTTACAACATAGAAGTCATCGACATAAACAGCCACTAAAGTCAACTTATTGTCAATATTTTTAAAATAAACACATGGTTCACACTTGCTTTGAATGTAACCGTTGTTAGTCAATAGAACATGAACATTATTATTCCACAGCCTGCCTGCTTGTTTGAGACCATACAAACTTTTATTCAACAAACAAACTTTTGTCCTATCATTTGAAAATCCTAAAGGCTGTTCCATATAAATACATTCATCAAGTTTGGAATTTAAAAAAGCTGTATTTATATCTATATGTTCTATATCCATGTCAAGCTCATTAGCTATACAAAATAAAATTCTAAGTGAAGAGTGTCGTACAACAGGTGAGAAGGTATCCATATAATCTACCCCAGGTTTTTGACTGAACCCCCTTGCAACTAGACGGGCTTTATATATTGGGTAATCACCTGAATCATCAGACTTTAGTTTATAAACCCATTTGCAACTTACTATGTTACAACCACTCGGTCTGTCCACTAATTGCCAAACATTATTTTTCATAAGTGAATTAAATTCATCCTGCATAGCAGCTAGCCATTTTTCTTTATCAGGGCTTGCTAATGCTTCCTCATAGGTTTGTGGTTCATTATGAAAATTGACCAAGAGAGAAATGTCTGATGAATCAGATAGATCATAATCTACATACCTTACTGGTTTATTGTTTCTAGTAGAACGAACAGGTCGCTCGCTAACACTACTAGGAACCTGTTGTGTAGAACCTTCCCCTCGAACGACTGTTTCGTTCATGGAAGTATCACATGGCACTCTGCCATCTCCACTGTCGCTACTGTCGAGCCACTCAGCGCTTTGGAACGAGGACTCTCCTGAAACGGGAGATAAATATAAATTATCATTTGAATTATTATTATCATTCATCACATTCACATTGGATTCAATTGCATTATTAATATCACAGTTATTTTCCTCTATCGTATTGTCAGAATTCCTTAAAACTTCATTGTGCATTTGCACCTGACAAACATCATCATTATTATTAACATTACTAGGCATTTTATGCATATCACTAGTACCTTGAAATTGGTGGCTTTGCATGCCAATTTCAGAAATAGTATCATTACATACTTTTTGTGTCTTAATATTGCTCTCTATGCAGTGGTCAACAAACTGATTCTCAAAGAATGACACGGTTCTAGAATAAATGATCTGCCTTGGATTAGAAGGATCAATTAACCTATATCCTTTTGTATGTTCACCATACCCCACAAAAATACAACGCTTAGATTTCGAATCAAGCTTGTCACGCCTCATACTTGGAATTAATGTCATAGCCATACAACCAAAAACACGGAGATGACTAACATCTACTTTACGGCCTGTCCAAACTTCTTCAGGTACCTTACCTTCTAAAGCTGCTGTAGGGCTTCGGTTTTTCAGATATATAGCGGTAGATATCGCCTCACCCCAATATTCCTTAGGAAGTTGTGCTTCACGAAGCATGCAGCGAGCTTTCTCAAAAAGAGTTCGGTTCAGCCTTTCTGAGACACCATTCTGGGAAGGACTGTATGGGCAGGTGGTCTGATGAACAATACCCTCACCTTCTAAATACTTGGAGAACTCAGCATTACAATATTCTCCACCTCTATCGGTTCGCAGACATTTAACAAAACAACCAGTTTGTTTCTCGACAGTTGCCTTAAAGCACTTAAACTTGGACAAAACTTCAGACTTACGTGTGATTAAATAACCAAATGTTTTCCTCGAAAAATCATCGGTGAACGTGACTAAGTACCTGGAACCACCCAGACTACTCACTGGCATGGGACCCGCAACATCGGAATGGATAAGCTCCAACAGCTGTTCAGCACGCTTGGCTTCACCCCTAGGAAACTTCTTGACAGCCTGCTTCCCCTCAACGCATGACACACATTTAGGAATGGTTGCGTCATACTGAGTCAAGTGATCCATACCTGAAACTAGCTTACGGAGAACACTTACCCCTTTATAACTCAAATGTCCCAGCCTTCTGTGCCATCGCTCCGATGAACACATGGTCGCCTCAGTGTCTGGCAAACTCTGTAGCTTCGACACAGCTTCCATGTCAACATTCATGGCTACATCTGAATTCACCTGTGAATCAGAAACAAAAACACCACACACCTTGTCCAATACATAAATTCCGCCTTGTCTAGTAGCAGTAACTAACAATGAACAACCCTTGGAAACGTAACACTTATTTTCTTTAAAGTTTATTGATAAACCCTTCTCACTTAATTTACTGACACTGATTAAATTGGTTGAGAGAGTTGGTACGAACATAACATCATTAATAAGTTGTGTTTTATTTCCTATACAAATGTTCACATCACCAATACCTAGACTTAACATGGAATTCCCATCTGCGGTGCAAACTGTCTTCGTAAAACTCTTGAAATTACAATACCACTGCATATTATTGCACATGTGTGCGCTCGCCCCACTATCAAGCAACCAGGTTGAGTCTTCAAAATTTCTGCTTGTCGCTTCAGTCAGTAAAGCCATATCTTGCTTATTATTTGACTCTAAGTGTCTTTTATACTTGTAGCATTTGGATTTGATGTGTCCTGTCTTCTTACAAAAATGACATGATATTTTCTTCTTATATTTTGACAAGAGAGCTAATTCACCAACTGGTTCACGTTCACGTTTTCTTCTGTGCTCTTCTTGAAGAAGTCTCATCCTTACGATCTCGCTACTGACACTCCCGGATATTGCAACAGCTTCTAGACTCGATACCACCACATCATAATCTTGTGGTAAACCCGATAGTATCAACTCGGCAACCTCAGCATCTTCCAGTAATCTTCCAATATCGGTCAGTTGCTGCACCAACGTCATAATGTGTTCAATATACGCCTCCATGTTGTTGTAATCGGTATAAGAAGCACGATGTAACTGCCGTAAAAGTATAACTCGACGACAAAAACCTTTATCCTCAAATGTTGAGATCAATTTATTCCATGCTTCATGAGCGGTCGCGGCATTTCTCACGTACTGGATACATGATGGTTTAATTGATAAACAAATTCGTGCGAGCGCTCGCCTGTCCCGGGATGGATCAATCGAATCCGTAGTATCAACAGACTGCCACAAATCTTCTAGAATCAGGGCATTCTTCATCTGAAATTTCCATAAATGGAAATTAGCCACGCCGTCTAATTTCTCGAACACGTAATGGCGGCTGTCTCCGCCTGAATATGGAGTTTGAACATTATGTACAGCTTCACCACCAAAACTCATATTGCCTTTCTTTTCTGTCTGTTTTTCACTTTGACCTAGACCCTTTTACAAATATCTGGGCCCATAACCTCTGGAGGTTAGTGTATTAAATAACTTCCATGCTTGCAAAGCGCGGTCAGCAATAATTAAGCGTCTTGTAGAAGGAGTCAAGGCTTGATGATTGTAGAGATTAAAAAACAATACGACTGTATTCCACTGATAAGTATATTCAGGAAGTTATAATTAGTTTTTACAAATTATTATAATACAGGAGATGCGAGATTATTACTTGCCAACTTGGCGGCCATCACAGAGAGAGAGAGAACATCACGGGGGACAGAGATAGTCGATTTTCTTATAACTATCTACAGACTATACAATATTGGGGATACCATTACTAAACTAATAATATTCCCAATAAACCATTATTTTAACAATTCAAATGCTTCATGAAAACTCACGATAACTTTCATGATTTCGAAAGATTTTGTAAGTGGTACTGATTATTTTTTATATTCTGTACTTAAAATTCATCATCACTTGCGCACGCGGTCATCGTGAACAGTGACTATCATTTACTGAATTGACCCCGACCCCAGATAATCTCATTTTAGGCGTTAAATAATAATGATACTATCTGTGTATGACAAGACATTTTTTTTTACAAGGTAGTAACCGACTTCACACAATCGACCTCCAAGATCGACCTCAAGCCAATAAGAGCGAGGGAAAGTAGCGATTTTGCGATTCGATTTCTGTAGGCGCTGCAATTTAGATCAATTAATTTTCTGAAATTGTTTCATAACTATTGAACCAAAGTATTTTATGGGACCACTTCGCAATGTAAAAATTATAAATTATAATTTGTAAAATAATTGTAACAAAAACTCCCGAATCGGTTCACAAACAAAGGAGATATGAGGTGAAATCGGAAAAAAAATCACATATTGAGTACCTTCTCCTTTTTGGAAGTTGAAAATAGATAGGTACTAAGCGAAGGGTGGGTTGCACCAAATTACTTTAACGAACGAATTCTCAGTGTTATTTCAAACTTGTAAACGCATGTATTCATTCAATGCACCAAGGCCAAATATAACGATCCATAGCAATTCATAGGTTCTTATCGTTCGTTCAATAACATGCATGTAAGCTGAAGTTATAGGTACCTAAGCATTGAATTAATAATGCTCTTACCTATGTGGGATGATTTATGTATGTAGGTAAACGCCTGTTCTATGTGGTTTGTCTTTATGCCTTAACCACAAAACCAATAAATCAATAACAATGTTAATTTTGCATGCATTCATATGCAGCTAGAAGAGTTCTAGTTTTTTTCCATTTCATAGTTCATTATCTAATAGATAATATGCTCACATTATAATCGCCAGCATTATGATAATTATAAAACAAATATGCAAACATACTATCAGAAATAAACAATATGGAATTAATTAGATCGTTATTATGATAAATGTAATTATTTAGGCTAGGCACGTCGATAAATAGTAAGGGCTTAGGGCAATCAATCATTCGGCAATGGCCATGATCAGTGTAAAATGGGACTTTGGCAGAAAATTGCACGTGATTTTTTTCAACGGGCGCAGTGTTAATCCGCAGCTCACAGACGCCAAGTAGTCTAAATAGGCGTATACGAGCTGTCACTGTGATGGTTTATAAACCTTTTTTCAGCTGAACTACCCGAGCGGAGCGGTAGCGTCGCTTGGCAACGAGCTCGCTCCCACAGTGGTGAAGGACCAGCCCTCAGTCTCTTTCCAAGCTGAAGATGACGCCTACTACACTCTAGTCTTCACTGGTATGCTGATTCATCTGTATTCCGCTCGTTGGACAGCCAATTAAATAAAACACGCATACAGGGTTATCTATAACTGTGCCCTTAGCTTAGACAATGTAGCAAATGTAATCGCTAGCATTAGCGATTCGAACATTCGATTCGCTCAAAATGTTTGGGATTGACATAAGTCACGTGAGCAAAGCGATTCCATCACAAAAGCTAGCCAATGTAACATTCGACTAGTCGATTCCATCAAAACTTATCGACAGTCGTGACTAAGGTCGTGACGAATTAAGCCGAAAGGAAATGATTCAGAATATTATTATGAACCACACAGAGCTAGTACACTGTGATGAACCACTTTTACTATGGGTCAAATCAGGAATTTGAGAAAATAATTAGCTGTTTCATACATAAACGACGTTTATGTCGTTTATAGGTTGGCCCCATACTAACAGTTGTCCATAATGATGGTTTTAATTCCCCCCTTTCGGCTTAGTAAAGGTTGACAACATTTCAAATTTTTAACATAGTAATATTTATTTTTTATCTGCAAGAATATTGCAAAATAACATGTAAGTACGTATTTTTTATTTTTCCAATACGACTTATATTTTCCGTAAAATTAAGTTTTGAAAAGTAGCTTATTCTAAAAGGACGTAACTGCAAAACTTAGGACTCATAAACAATTTTACTGAAGTCACATTAGAAAAAAATAGGTCCTAGCGTTACCGTCACTATCAATGCCAATCGATCCGTCACAATTCACAACAAATAGGCCGGGAGGTCAGCGCAAAAAGTCCACTATGTACCGCGGTATACTATAGGAAGAAAAATATAAAAAATGTTTAACAACTCCTAATCACCTATAATATGTAACAAGGTCTGTCATACAGGCTTTAAATTAGCACCACTTAAAAGAAGAAGAATAAGTAGTACTAGTTCCAAGATACTTTTAAAATTCAAACGGATTCTTCCACCAAATACTAGGGAACCTAGCTGACTCCAGGGTATTGATCTACACCATTTTTATAATACCAATAATTCATCTTTTGGAAAGTATTTGCATTTTTTGCGTTTACCTTTCGGGCTAAAGCAAAATAAGTCATTTGAAAATGACACTGACGTTTTATTTTTAAACTACATTTTATGTGTCAACACCATCTGCCAGTGTTAACTGTCATTTTATATTGCTAATTTTTTTTTTGTCATTGGCAACTGAACTTTTAGTATAAATCCCGACACGGCTTGGGTGAGAGTTTTTATCTAATATCTTAGCAGTTACTGCACTAAAAATTTTGAAAAAATAAGCATAATGATCAGCATCCCGATATCTCGAAAAGGTTTTGGAATTTCATAGCCTTATGAAATATGAAAACTTGTCAATGCGCTGAGGGTAGTGCGCATGGTGACCGCCATAGTAAACCCATGCGTAGCCATCCCCTCCACACTTCTCTCAGCCATAGACTTATGAGCCGTTACGCCCACTACCTGTAAGCAGATACCCCTGTATACTGATAAACACATCACACTCCATTGCGACGTGCAGCCGGTTAAAGACGCGCCTCTGACGCAATTAAGTACAAAAGTGCAGCACATTCTTTAAATAATAAGAATAACGTCGGTGGCATTGTTTATAGCTTTAGCGATGTGCTCTTAGACTAAATGTCAACAATAAGGACAACACCTATAATAACTTCTTTATTAATTTTTCATCTCTTAATACCCAGATCCCGACAACTACGATGGCCCCGAAAAAGTGTACCGCGAGTGGCACCACTGGCTGGTAGGCAACATCCCCGGCGGAGACGTGTCCAAGGGCGAGGTCCTCTCGGGGTACATCGGCTCCGGCCCCCCGGAGGGCACTGGCATCCACAGATACGTCTACATCCTCTACAAGCAGCCCGGGAAGCTGGAGTTCGATGAGCAGAGACTGACTAATAAGTAAGTTTTTTTTTGCTATAGGATATACGTAGCGACATTTATAACAGGTATAAGGATACAAGCTGTGATTTTGCATCCTGGCCAAATCAGTGGTAGTTAGCCCTCATCGTTATGAACAACTTTCGCTATGGGAAAATTAGCTACCTGAAATGGCAAAAATCAGGTGTTCCCAACATCCGATCCACTTCAATCTTCAATAAACTGGCTGGTGGGCAACATCCCCGGCAGGGACGTGTCCAAGGGCGAGGTTTTCTCAGAGTACCAGCCTTGATACAGCAAAAGCTAGCACTACAGTTTTATGCATTAACTTTTCGTATGAAGCAGTTGTTTTTACGATTAACAGGTTGCTATGATGGCGGCTATGATGTTAGCTACAAGCTGCGCAAAACCGCCTAGAAGCCAATAATAGCCGCCAAGAAGTTTGATTCAGCCTATAGCAACCTGTTAATCGTAAAACAACTGCTTCATACGAAAAGTTCATGCATAAAACTGTAGTGCTAGCTTTTGCTGTATCAGGGCTGGTACTCTGAGAAAACCTGACTGAAGCTCACAAAGGTTGGGTTTCCCGCAGCTTCTAGCTAAACTCTTCACATCCGCGAAGAAGTTTGATTCAGGCTTTAAAACTCATGACTTCTTAAATAGGCATAGCAGAGATGCAAAACTGCAGTGATATAAAATCACGCAACATAAAATTACCGTGCTATAAGTAGCTCCTTTTTACAGGTCCATCGATGGTCGCGCTGCCTTCTCCACGGCCAAATTCGCCGAAAAGTACAACCTCGGCGCGCCGGTCGCTGGCAACTTCTACCGCGCGCAGTTCGATGACTACGTGCCGCTTCTGTACAAGAGCTTGGGAGTTTAGACCACAGCTTTTGAATTCTCTAGTTTAACCAACAAATACTAAGCAAACTGTAAAGGCACAACCTTAAGAATTACCTACACACCACGAAACAGAAGAAAATACGAAAAATAAGTTATATTATCTGTATCGTTTGTAAACCGGCGATACAAGAAAAAACAGAAATCGTTGTCCAATGTTTATGACTTTATAATAGGACGGTTTATCATATTCCGATGTTACCTACTTTGTGCCTTGTTAAGAGTTGCTGTAATATTTATATTTAACAAAACTATTACCATTTTACTACATTAGATTTAAGGAAATAAAATTTTCTCAAATATAAGTGTTTTCTTCCTCTTTACTTTTCCATTTGTCAAAATCTCAAGTTTGCATGAATCGATTGAGTCTTATCAAAGTACGTATCAGACGAACAATGATCTAAATACTACAGATATTTTTATCTCGATAAAAAAATTGTAGTTATATCCCAGATAAGTTCTTGATACAGCATACAAACATGGAAAGAATTTTCTAGTAACTTACCATACTGTGCTGAGACCATGGCAGTAAAATTTATTTTTTTAGCGTTCATAAATGTCGTTTTAATAAATTGTGCGTTGCTTGTAAGCGAACATGAGCAGTGGTTTTTATATCACGAGTTAGTGCCTGATGTTCTTTCGTCACCTCCTGCTGGAGTGTTGAAGGTAAAGTTTTTCTATAGCATATTTTGTGGGTTTAAGGTGAACAGTCAGTGTTATCAAAAAATCTGCCGTATCTCTACTTTGAAATTGCCGTAATATACGCTCGTCAAAATCGCAAATCCTAGGAAAGGACAATCCCCTTACCTAGGTGGTACGACAATCTGAAATTACCGTATACCTACAATACATATTAGTATAGGTAAGTCTGCCTTATTTTTTTTTGACTGCCTCGGTGGCTTGGTTAATGACCCTAACTTCTGGATCAAAGAGGCGTGGGTTCGATCCTCACCCAGGGCAAATATTTATGTGATGAACATAAGTGTTACCTCTGTGTCTGGGTGTTATTTAGTTACTATCTATATAAGTATGTATTTAAAAATAAGTATACGTAGTATATCAGTCTCTGGCAGCCATATCACAAGCTTTGCTTAGTTTGGGGTCAGAGGTCGTGTGTCAGATGTCCCAAAAATATTTATTTATTTATTTTACAGGAACACAGCTCAATTTGTCGTATATTATTGCAATTGCCGTATCAATGTTAGGTTTAACATGTATTGACGTTCTGATAGGTACCTAACGATTTGAAAACCATAGTTACCCACCTTTATACCGACTGTATCTCTCGCCGTGGAGTAGTACATACATATGAGTATGGGCTATCATTGTACACATAATTATGCGACCAACTATGAAATCAACCCGGAAATCGCGACAAAAGAAAAACACTAACACATTTTTTATATATTTTCTAGGTATCATTTCCCAATGGTGTAGAAGTTGAATTGGGCAATGAGTTATCTATCGAACAAGTAGTCGGCGTACCTACATTGGAATGGGAATATAAAACTGATAGTCACTACACTCTCATATTTTGTGGTAAGCGCTTTGCATGGTTAATAATGTATTATTTTATCTAGTTTATCATAAAATACAACATGTTTATTAGTTTATTATTTTGTCATAGGTTTCTTTTATCATTATTCTTTTTTTATTTTATTTATTATTTTCTTTATTTTTAGGTATTTTAAGTATTTATATCATTTTTTATTAGTATGTATGTTTATGATGTATAATAATTTATATTTTATTTAATGCGCACCCCGTCCATTATTTATACGCGTTCTGTCCTCTCCATCCTAAGGTTGCCTGGCAGAGATCGCTATCAGCGATAAGGCCGCCCATTGTTACACTGTTTATGTTTATTTGTTTCTTCTTTGTGTTTATTTCTAGGTGTGCAATAAAGAGTTTATCTATCTATCTATCATTTTAATATAATGATAAGCAGGGATGGAGATGGAACCCACCAGTGTTTAATAGAGTTTATGGTAAGTATAGGCTGAATCATACTTCTTGACAGTTACAACACAAGCTGCGCACATCCCCTCTTTTGCGCCGCTAACATAAATAAATATATCTTTATTGCACACCAAAAATTATAATAATATACAACAATAATTACAAAAAAAGATGTACAATGGCGGCCTTATCGCCTATGGCGATTTTTGCCAGGCAACCTTTGGATGGATTGGATACGAAAAATAGAAATACGGTCGGTGGTGTATAAATACAGTGAATATAAGTAATGAGAGAAAAAAAAACACTTAAATACAATAGTCAAAATAAACAAATAAAGGTATATTTTATAAACATACATAATATACATATCATATAACCTACATATATACAAATACATATATACCAAGTTTAGCTAACATAAAGAAAGATAATGCTGATAAACGAGATTTTTGAATATGGGGAGGGATTTAGCCTGTCTAATAACAACAGGCAGTTCATTCCACAGCAGGACAGCTCTCAGTGTAAAGGACTTAACAATGAGTATATTGCCACTCGTCTAGTGTTCATAGACGCCAAGAAGCTAGATTCGGCCTATACCTACTTTTAGTTTCAATTTATGTACATATATCCGTACAACGGGTACGAGTTTGTATCTATAATTTAAGAGATGGGTAAATATTAGAGATTTGAGTGAGAATAAAACACATGTTATACTAATAAATTTCCTAATCGGCAATACCTCTAAGAAACACTGTAGAATTTTTAAATATTATTAGATGCAGATGCGCCGTCCCGCATCAATCCCGAAGCGCGCTCTTTCTTGCACTGGCTAGTAGTAAACATTCCCGGCGATGACGTCACATCCGGCTCCACGCTCACCAACATCCTTAACTCACATCCGGAACCGGAAACAGGGCTACATCGGTACACGTTCCTTGTTTATGAACAGCCTGGAATTATAGACTTCGAGGAAGAACCCGAGTAAGTTTGATAGATGGTTTGATTTGTATGAGGACACGCAATATCTAGGATGGCCGAGTTATCCGGGAGTTGTACTTTATTACTCAATGAGATCGATTCATATCGGTTTCTATACTTAGTTCTTTTGCAATCCTTAATTATCAGAAACACAAAAAGAGAGGTGGCGCATAAACATGTTGTCAAATAAGCCGGATTTTAGTTTTCCATACAATGCGTGTGTGTACACTAAAAAAAACTAAAAAGTTTTAGTGCGAGCATTTCTTACTTATGTTTTAGGAATCGATTTCAGTGTACTATACTGAAATCTATCTTAATGATTGTAACTCAATGTTTCAGTGACAGCTTCGAGAGGCGTGTGGGATTTTCACCGGAAGACTTTGCCGCCAAATACGACCTCGGTACAGCTATTGCCGGGAATTTCTACCAGACGGAGAACCTGGAGGATTTATACTGATTTCTATATAGGGACGATAAAGTGTTACTAGAGGAGAAATACGTAAGAACAGTGCTAGGTAAAACCATAGATTAATTTATGGTAAATCAAAGAAGCAAACTATTCAATGGTTCGAAATACACAAGGGTGTGTAATTTCCGTATTATTGTAATACTTTCATACTCTTTAAAATTAAACTTGATCTCTGCGACAGCTCTCAGAAAAATCACGCCTATGAAGTCCTGAATTTCTTAATAGTAGACAGTACCTGTCAATGTCATACTTTATGGGCATGCCGATTAGTGATGGGCGACGAATGATCGTGACCACAGAGTTTTAGATAGTTTTATTTTAAATATCGATAGTTTATACTAACGATATTTTAAATAAAACTTAATTTATCATTAATTTTACTGTATATTTTAATATCATAACATTATTTACATGCGTACATACTTGATCTTAAATAATAGTAAGAAAATAAAATCCCATTTCTCACCTTCAACTACTCATTCGATTTCATAACAACATTGTTTGAAAATCGATTTTTCCACCACTATCTCAACTCTAAAAATGTCAATCTTCTATGTCAATGTCACTGTCGCAGAGATCAAGTTAAATTTTATAGAGTATAAATACTCAAGTACAATGAAATAAAATTAATGCTGTCTTTGAAATAAATACACCCTTCATTTCTGAGCTTATAGAAAAAAAAAAATTGGTACAGGCTGAATAATACAAGTCGTTGGATGTGTAGTTGCAATGGTCTGAAGTTCACATGAAGCTGGGCGTTGATTGGATATTGCGCAGCTTGTAACTAACTTCACATCCGTCGATTTGTATGATTCGGCCTATAAAATGAGGATATAACATTTTCACGAATGCAATACGAACAAAAATTCAAAAATATTTAGAACATCCCTTTTTATTCAAATCAAAGGACTAAATAGTATACCTTACAAGCTAATATAATGCACACTGGTTACACCTGTGACAAAATAATTTTGCTTCAATTTTAACCAAAACCGACTTGACACAAAATTAGGGTAATTGAACACTATAAAATAATCTAATGCGCGACAACCTTTATCGATTTTTAAATACATTTGATATTAATTCAAGTTCCTAATCATAGTGGAAGGACATTTTGTGATGTCTTTTAATTCAGTTCTGCTTTAAATGCATAGATACAATATTTATAAAGATACTTGCTATATTGTCTTCTCAGAATACACTTATCTCACTCCTAGCCGTTTCAGTTTCATAGTGTGATAGACAGTATAGAAACACTGATGTTTTAGAGAATAGCACACATTAATAGCTGCATTTAGAAAACATGTTACTAATAAACAATAAAATGTAAATAAATTATACAAATTTTTCAGTTCCATTCCATTTCCATTGGTGTAGTCAGTATATTTTGCAGCAGTTTGATCTAGTAAAAATGTTGTAAAGATGATGGTCTTTCCAACGATCATCATATCCAGCTGATATGATGATGGTAGCAAATCTTTAACCGTTACAGACATTGTTAGCGGCCATTACCGGTGACTTTGGCGTTCAAACGGTTATATAATAAGAAGTTTGTATAAGCCAGGTGGCTAGCCCTGAGGGGTTAGTCCAGCCCCCTGACCGCCTAAACAATAGCAATCGTTTATGACTTCATTTTAGTCATTTGGCACCGCCTATGTGACGTTAGCCATCAATTGCTTTGTGCGGATTGCGAAAGCAATCGTTGAATGAACAACTTTGATGGCTAACGTCACATAGGCGGTGCCACATGACTAAAATGAAGTCATAAACGATTGCTATTACGATTGCTATTGCTTAGGCGGTCGGGGGGCAGGTTTGCATGTAAATTGTAACTACAGGTGTTTCCGTGTGGTTTTATATTTTTATCCAGCGCCCCTGGCGGAAACAAGGAAGAACTAACCAAAATGTATGGAGCCACGCGAACGAAAGTTTAAATAAACTACGCAAAACCTGGACTAACTGAACTTTAGAGTTTTTAAGCAACATTTTTGTTAAAATGTTTATCGTGTATTACGTAAAGCCGGCCCTACCATCAGTGTTTCGTCCGAGTGTGCGCGGGGTTTAGGCGCCGAGTTGCTTGTAGAGTATGGGCACGTAGTCGTCGTACTGCGCCTGGTAGAGGTTGCCGGCGATAGGGTCGCCGAGGTTGTACTTCTTCGCGAATTTGGCGATGGAGAACCCGCCGCGGTTGTCGCCAGAACTGGAAACAAAATAATACATTATTATACTTTTGTACCCACTATTCTATTTTGGCTCGGAGGACTGATGACCGATGAGGTCGAAAAGTTCTCGAGTGGAGACCACGTACCGCCAAACGCAGCGTAGGAGGTCTACCTACGATGTGGACAGATGATCTCATCAAGAACGCAGGATCACGCTTTATGAAAGCATTTCTAAAGGGTATTATTGGAGATACGTAGGGAAGGTGTATGTCTGGTAGTGGACGTCATAGGGCTGATGGAGAGATGGATTCTATTTTAGGGTTCTGTAGAGCACGACACGACATTACTAATTAATGAGTAGCAAGTGGTGGTCTAGTGGGAATAACACCCGCCTTACAATCGTGAGGTCGTGGGTCGAATCCCGATCCTGTACCAATGAGTTTTTTTGAAACTTATGTACGGAATTTCACACCACTGACTTTTCGGTAACGGAAAACATCGTGCGGCAACCTACATACGTCCGTAAAAGAAATACGATGGCATATGTGAATCCACCAACACGCATTGGGCCAGCGTGGTGGATATGGCCTAATTACCCTTCGTGAGTAGGCCTAAGTCCTGCAGTGGACTATTAAAAAGGTTGGTACAGTACAGTGCATTTTCGGTACAAAACAAAACTTGACTGAAACCGAGAATTTGTCCTATTTAAAATCTTGGCGGCTGCCGGCTGTGCAATCAACTACAAGTTGCACACAGTCCAATCCTCGCGCAGCTTGTAGCTAACTTCACTGCCGCCAAGAAGCTTTATTCGATCAATAGCAATGTCATACTTACGAATTAGGGACCATAGTCTCGACGAAGCCGAAAGCTAGCCCATTTTTTTTAAAACTATATTAATGCCGATTGCCGTCCTGTCAAGGTACTGAGCAGTCTCGACAAAGACGTTGCTCTATTTTCTGCAGTAGTATACACCCACGTGTTAGTCAAACGAGGCTCATCAAAGCTCAGTTTGCCAGGTTGCTTGTAGATGAGGAACTTGCAGCGACGCAGGCCTGTGTTGCCAGGAACCGAGACCTACCTCTAGCATTGAAAGAATTTTATCGATAGATTTTTTTGTTAAACTTTGATAGTTTGATATACTCACGTGTTAGTCAGACGAGGCTCATCGAAGCTCAGTTTGCCGGGTTGCTTGTAGACGAGGAACACGTAGCGGTGCAGGCCGGTGTTGGGCGGCGGGCCCGACCCGACGTACGCCGACAGGGTCTCGCCCGACCCGACATTGTTGCCGAGGATGTTGCCCACGAGCCAGTGGTGCCACTCGCGGAATTTGGGCTCCTTGCGGGATGGCGCGTCGGGGTCTGGAAGGAGACAAAATTAGTTGACTACACCAAGTAGTGTCATCGTTAAATTGTAGGTCTCGATTATCCTCATTTCTGATTCGATCACGCATCCTCCGAGAGATCGCTCGAGAGACTCCGAGCATAGCCCTCTCCATAGCTCGTTGGGCTACTTGGAGCTTACTAATAAGGCCCATAGTGAGAGACCATGTTTCTGTGCCATAAGTCATCACTGGCAACACACACTGGTCGAAAACTTTCGACTTAAGGCACTGAGGTATGTCGGACGAGAAGACATTACGCAATTTTCCGAACGCTGCCCAGAAGAGTTGGATTCGGCGATTGGCCTCTTTGTTGAAGTTGGACCTACCTAACTGGACTACTTGTCCTAGGTAGACGTACGAGTCAACGACTTCAAGAACCGAGTTTCCAACAGAAATCGGGGTGGGTAAAACATGGGAATTACCCATGACTTTCGTCTTGTCCATGTTCATCTTAAGACCCACCTGTTGAGAAACCCGATTGAGGCCTTCGAGCATCGTGCTGAGCTCTTCCATCGATTTTGCCATGACTACTATATCGTCGGCAAACCGAAGGTGAGTGAGGTATTCGCCATTGATATTGATGCCAAATCCTTTCCATTCCAGGAGCTTGAAGGCGTTCTCCAAAGTAGTCGTAAACAGTTTCGGAGAAATTACGTCTCCCTGTCTTACGCCTCTTTTTAAAGGGATCGCCTTGGAGCTCTCTTCCTGTACTCGGACTAACATAGTGGCGTTATTATACAAGCACTTCAACACTTCAATGTACCGATAGTCAATACGGCATCGTTGGAGAGACTCAAGCACAGCCCATGTCTCGACCGAATCAAAGGCTTTTTCATAGTCCACAAACGCTAAGCAAAGTGGCAGATTATACTCTTCGGTCTTCTGTATAACCTGCCGCAGCGTATGAATGTGGTCCATGGTGCTAAAGCCTTTTCGGAAACCGGCTTGTTCGCAAGGATGAAAGTCATCAAGCCTGCGCTCGAGACGGTTCGTAATGACCCTTGAAAACAGCTTATAAACATGGCTCAGAAGTGAGATGGGTCTGTAGTTCTTCAATAAGGTGCTGTCACCTTTCTTGAAAAACAACACCACCACGCTTCTGTTCCATGCTTCTGGCGTGATGCCCTCGAGGACGACGGTGTTGAAAAGCTTCTGGAGGACTTTTAGTACCGGTGTTCCACCCGCTCTCAGCAGCTCTGATGTGATACCGTCGTCACCCGGCGCCTTGTTGTTCTTAAGCTGATTCAGGGCCATTCTAATCTCGTACAGGCTGATGTCCGGGATATCTTCGGTGAAGTGTCGGGTCAGCTTGGCTCTTGGATCTTTGGCCGCGCTGCTAATAGGCTTAGCGACCGAAGCGTATAGCTGTCCATAGAACCTTTCGATCTCCTCTAATACCTCTGCCTTGGTCGACGCTACACTGCCATCTTCTCTCTTCAGCTTTGTCAACTGGCTTTGCCCAATAGACGAATTCCTCGCGAACACTTTGGAGCCTTTATTCTGCTCTATTGTCTCTTTAATATGTTTAGTATTAAAGAGACGAATGTCGCGCCGTACGGATTTTGAAATTTGTCTATTGACCTGCCTATATGACTTTGCATCATAGGAAGACTGCAGTCTCTGTAAGCGTCGTTCGGCCATAAGATTTAGAGTTTGATCGGAAAATTTTTGAGGTCTATTTGTACGATGGGGTCTAAAGAATTTAGCACCCACCGTCTGGACAGTTTCTACGAGCCCGTTGTTAATCTCGTCCACCGACGCAAAGTTCTCCAGGCAAGCAAAGCGATTTGAGAGCTCGAGCTGAAAGCTCTCGGGGTTCTGGATATGGGCACGAGTAGGCCGGAGCGTAGACTTCATCAGGCGTGACCTTTCGAGTTCAACGTTAATATCCAATGTGCCTCTTACGATTCTGTGATCACTACCGGTTTTCACTCTGTGGATCACGGAGACATCATTAAATATCCGTTTCTCAGTGGTCATGATGAAGTCTATCTCATTTTTGGTGGAACCATCGGGGCTCATCCAGGTCCACTTCCTGTGAGGCGGCTTCTGGAAGAAAGAGTTCATCATGAAGAGTTCCTCTCTCTCCAGAAAGTCAGCCAGTCTCTGGCCCCTGGGGTTCCGTTGTCCATATCCAAATTGCCCCACTCTCAGCTCATCATCGCTTCTTTTGCCCAACTTTGCGTTGAAGTCCCCTCTTGGATATTCTGAGTATTAGATATACAACCCTGCTCGACACACTTTCGATGGTGATAACGTTGTTAGCGAGGGACTTATGAACGAGAAAACCGACACCACCTTGGGACCGCTGGTCACCTTCCCGGTAGTAGAGCAGGTTGCCGGATTTCAGAGTTATCGTGTCCTCCCCCTCTCTACGGACTTCAGACAACCCCACAATATCCCAACGCAACCTACTCAACTCTTCTTCCAGCTCAGCAATCCTCTCGTCAGTCCTCATTGTGCGCACGTTGTGTGTTACCAAGGCCAGTCGTCGTTTGCGGGAGTGGTAGCCGGGCGTCTGCCAGTGATTCTTAGCACCCCCTTCTCCGCCGTTACCGGGGCCGCTACCGTAGCCCCGGGCTAGCGGAGCTGCTGGGGACTGGGGGCCTGGTCTATTTGTTTCTGCCATATATTGGGGGTATTTGCCCATAATCGCCGCGCTGGGCAAGCGTGGTGGCGATCGCAGAAAACGTAGCTTCGCGACAGAGATGCTGCTCCCCATCCCTGCCCTGTGCCATTTTAGCTACGTTTTTATTTGAATAGTTATACCGCCATTAGTCGGTTCCGCTGTACCTCAGTCGGCTCTTACGACACCTGGTACTAGAGGGGGGTGCTATTCTACTCTGCCGACACCCCACGGCGGAACGGCTAAACTAAATACAGTAGCGTAACTTGACCTAAAGTAATGTCGTGATTAAATCGAATGCAGTAACGTAACGAAACCGTATAAAGTATCGTGGCCAAACCGAATACAATGGGGTTGTTACGCTGCATACAACAGGGTGGTTACACTGAACACAGTGGCGAGGCCACACCAAAAACAGTAGCGTGGACAAATCAAGTAGGTACTTTGGCAAGTGATGTGGTATTTGGCCCACTCGTAAGGTATGGTCTGGCGTGATGAAACTGAATACTCTTACATTCATTCGTTCTAAGTTAAAAGACTTACCAGTCATAGCGAGCGTGTAGTAAGCATTGGGCTCAGCCTCCCAGTTGACGGAAGGAATATCCTTCACCTGCGTCGGAGTCAGCTCATTTCCTTCGTTCACCACCACTCCGCTGGGGTACTTCACCTGTAAACCGACATTATAATTTGTCTCATTTTAGCTTTGAATAAGCGTTGAATTCTGTTATTCTTAAACTTTTTAGAGCTAGAGCTTGCGACGGCCAGATCGGCCTTATTTTATAAAAAGCTAAAAATATATCTGTGCATATCCTCAACACACTTTAGAACTACGCAACATTTTAGCGAACTTTTAACTTTCTTAAAATAAGGAAGGTAAAAGGTAACAAGGAAGGAAGGCTGGTCTCGCAGGCTCTTAGGCTATTTCGCAATTTTAGTTTATCTGTCATTCTTATGATACGGATCTAATTCATCATAGAATAGAATAGAATAGAAAACGCTTTATTGTTCACACAATTTACAATTTAACAATAAAAGAATACAATATAATTAAAATAGTGCGACAACCGGCGGCCTTATCGCTTAAAGCGATTTCTTCCAGGCAACCTAATTAAGAGAGGAAAGGATTATAGAGGAAGGTAAGGGACGGGGTGTACAATAATGGCGAATTAATTAAAACAAAAATGAATACACTTGAATAAACAGTCATAAATATACATAAGATATACATACATACATATACATACATATCAATATACATACACAAGAATTTAATATTACAACAATAATAATAATAATGCATACAAAAACATACTAATACTTAAATAAATAAAAATACTAAACACACATTAATAAATATAATAAAAAATAAATATTATAAATCAACTAAAAATGACTTTCTAACATGGAGGCAACTGCGACAAATAAAATTCCATGACTTGCTCCTTAAAGACAGCAAGAGAAGGAGCACGTCGAATAGGAACAGGTAGCGCGTTCCATAACTGAACAGCTTGGAAAGCAAAGGACCTGCCGTAAAATAATTCGGAGCGGGCAGAAGGAGTCATGAGGGTAAGGTTTTCTTTGGACCGGAGGGGAAGGGAGTGGGCGGACTGCCAGAAGGTAAACCGTTCTTTTAGGTAACGTGGAGTAGAAGGATTAAACAAGATATTGTGAAGAAGGAAAAGGACATGAGCATTCCGGCGAAGTCGAATAGGAAGCCATTTGAGCTTTGCGCGAAATTGAGATACATGATCATACTTGCGTAGACCAAATATAAATCTAATGCAATAATTTTGAAGGCGCTCAAGCTTCTCAAGCTGGATCTCGGTGAGGTCAATAAAGCATGCGTCTGCATAGTCTAAGATGGGAAGAAGAAGAGACTGAGCGAGCGTAACTTTAGTGGCAGTGGGTAGAAAATTTCGAAGACGCCTAAGGGAACCGCCAGAAGCAAAGATTTTGCTACTGATTGTTTTAATATGAGTATCCCAACTCAAGGTCCGATCAAACATCACTCCTAAATTCATAACAGAATTACTGAAAGGAATTGTGACACCTCCAAAAACTACGCTAGGAACTGTTGTCCAATCAATTTTGCAAATCATACGTGAACTACCTATGACGATGATCTGTGATTTAGTAGGATTCACGTCCAAGCCATATGATGAGCTCCATTCAGTGATTCGACGGAGGTCATTGTTAATGCAAGTAATTGCCAAATTCAGGTTTTTAACTGAGGCTTGCGAGTAAATTTGCAGATCGTCTGCGTAGAGGTGATAGGAAGAAGTGAGGTATTGGGATATAGAATTTATAAAAATTGCAAAAAGTAACGGAGACAATACGCCGCCCTGTGGCACCCCTGCATTTGTACTGCACCAAGAAGAGAAAATATCTTCGAGGCGAACACGCTGCCGGCGGCCACATAAGTAACTGCGAAACCAATCGATTACCAATGGAGATATGTTAAGAGAGCTTAGTATTGCCAACAAGATGTCGAAGTTGACGGCATTGAAAGCATTACTGAAGTCTAGCAGAGCTAGAACAGTAAGCAGGCCGCCATCCATACCCAAGCGGATATCGTCGGTAATCTTAATAAGAGCAGATACAGTGCTATGCCCAGGACGGAATCCGGATTGAAAAGGATTAAGGAGGTCATGACTAGACAGGAAATTGTTTAATTGTGTGTGAACAAGACGCTCCAGGACTTTGGAAAGGAAAGGAAGTATTGAAATGGGTCGGTACTCAGAAAATGATTTTGGATTGGGCTTCTTCGGCAATGGCAGGATTTGTGCATCTTTCCAGATTGCAGGGAATACTCCAGTTTGGGTTGAGTTATTAAAAATGGAGCAAAGGACGGGAAGGATGACGTCAAGGATGGGCAATAGCATGTTCCGACTTATATTGTCACCGCCCACCGCATTAGAGGAGATCGACAACATGCTCTTCCTAACATCACATTCGGTAAAACGATTAAAAATAAAAGTTGAACAATTGGGAGGTGGAGTGGCAGAAAGAAAATCGATTGTTTTATTTTTATCCGCATCCGACATAGCAGGCACAGAAGAAAAATGTTTATTTAAGGCATTAATATCAATATTGTTAGAAACCGCATTTTGACGTGACTTGCCGACTCCCATAGATTTAAGATATTTCCAGACCTTAGCTGGATTCTCATCGCTAACAGATTCATGGACATGGCGACGAAAAGCATCCCTACACACTCTATTGCAGCGATTACGCACCTGAACATATTTGGCATGGTTATCATCGGTGGGACGCATATTAAATTTAGATTTAGCAACAGATTTTTGATGCATCAGGGATTTGATGTCATCCGTAAGCCAAGGAGCAGGGAGATGTTTTAATTTGATCGCACGAATAGGAGCATGCACATCATATAAATCCGTTATAAATGTATTGAAAATAGTTATTTGATCATCTACTGACTCAGCATCAAAAACGGGGGACCAATCAATTTTTCTCGCGTCTTCAAGAAGAACCTCTCTGTCTATACCGCTAAAGTTACGCTGAAGAATGATTTTAGGTTTTAGTTTAGGAGGACGAATTTTATATGATAAGAAAACTAAATCATGGTATGAAAAATCATTAGCAGAGTATTGACCATGCTTGGCAACATTGTGAGGAGAAGATACGATCATTAAGTCGAGAAGAGAAGGTGTACAGTTTGGAAAATGGTGAGTAGAATTAAGAGAAAGAATTTGCAGGTTGCATGATTTAATAATAGATTCAAGTGAGAGAGAACGATGATCATTTTTGAGAAGACATGTGTTAAAGTCACCCATGATGACAGAATGATTATAAGATGGAATAAGATTATGTAACATGGATTCAAAAGAGTGGAAATAGTTGATATTTTTAGAGGGGCAATAGTAAACCCCGAGGAGAAGTTTGGTATGAGAAAGAAGTACTTCGATAAAAAGATGCTCGCCGGCATTTTCCGGAGGTGGTTGTGGCGACTGGTTTATGACAGAGTAAGGAATATTAGCTTTTAAGTAGATAGCCACGCCACCACCACTGCGGGAGCTGCGGTCATTTCTTATGAGTACGAAACCGGGAAGCGAATAGGATGCAGTCGGATGACATGGGCGAAGCCAAGTTTCGGAAACTAAGATAGCGTGTAGATTTTTGTGATCCAGAGACGCCAGCATTTCGGGATAACTAGACGGAATGCTCTGTGCGTTAATGTGAACAACATTAAAATTTTTGGATACATCGGAAAAGCTAGATTCCAAGAAATCAGACAGTGGAAGCAAGCTATTAAAACTGTCATCAGAGCTGGCCGTCGGATCAGCTGAAGAAGCAGATAAATATTCATTATCGCTGTTGCAGTCATGTTCACTAAAAATATTAATCATACTAATAACAAAAATATATATATATTAATATACTAAATATAACTATAAAATAATAATAGATTTAAAACTATGTAATTAACTTAGAAAAACAATATAATAATATACCTGTCGGTTGTGTAGAATAAGGATAGACGAAGGAAGAGTAGGAACACAGTATCCTTAAATGACCTGATGATAAATAAAAAGAGATCTTTATCTAGGACTTGAATACCTACTTCGTGTAGCAAAATAAACTCACAAATAATACAATACTAATACTAGCAGAAGCTACACGGTTAAAACAATTACATATTACCAGGTACAGTAACAAAAACTATTATACGCAGATAAACAAAACTAAAAGTTTGGCTGTAAAATAATAAAGCCATATGATGCCAAAAGAAAAAAAAAAAAAGTTAAATGACACATACTTAAATGTCAAAGTTAAAATCTTACGTCAAAAAAATTGAAAGCAGAGTTGCTAGTAATGAGTAAGTAAAATGTACAATAAAGTTCCTTTTCAAAAAAGTAGAATAAAGTACTTTTTCAAAAAACAATA
The DNA here is from genome assembly GCA_949316475.1 of Hypomecis punctinalis. NCBI lineage: Eukaryota > Metazoa > Arthropoda > Insecta > Lepidoptera > Geometridae > Hypomecis > Hypomecis punctinalis. Next base: position 27,596,618 of record OX438795.1, read on the forward strand.
TAAACTCAGAGTGAGAGCAAAAAAACAAATACTGAGCAAAAAACTAGTCCATAAAAAACAACAGACATAGGGTAAGGTCGCCTTAGTCGTACCAGTTCAAGGAAAATAGCTATAATTTCTATTGTAATATAAATAAAAGAAAAATCTTTGCATATATAAATTCTTCATTTATTAACGAATCAACAAAGACTAATAGACATATAAAAATCTTTTAATAAAATGTTTTTTTATAGGTTTTACAAAAACCTTCCTTCGGTACGACTTAGGCAACCGGTTGCCTTAATCGTACCACCCATGGCCTAAGTCGTACTTAGAGTAAACATATATCTTTCCAACTAGAATTCTAAGGATAATTAAAAAACTGCGTAGACTTATATGCTACGAGATCAATTTCAGTCTTACTTATAATAATAATAATAATAACAAAAATAATAATAATAAAACAACTTAAATAATAATAATAATAAAACGTTAGTTTCATTTCGTAATAATGAGTACCTTTAGGAAATAAAACTATCATTTTTTTAAATGCATATATTATCACAAATGTAATTTTTAGTTTTAGTTTCGAGATCTGCACATAAATCATGTACCCATCCTTTGCATTTAATACATTGGGTCATATTTTCTTTGCGATCTTCGTTGCATAGTTTGCACAACCAATTTTCTTTAGCGTCTAGTTTCTTATCTTTGTTGGATTTCCTGTCTATCTTTCATGCTTCATTGAATTCCAATTTACCATCGCGATGTTGCTGCAGAGCCTCATCCATGTCATCTTGCTTCCAAGAGTTATAAATTTTCTTTGCCATATTGATCACCTAAAAGAAAAAATTGAATTTAGCAAAAAATATCTCTGCAACACCTAAGTCGTACCGGTACGAATTAGGAAGTTCATGCAGGTACGAGTTAGGCAACGGGGTGTACAAAGTTAAAAACCAAAATTAATAACATAACCTAGAAACCGTTTACCGTTTAACCTAGCTCATATCAACCAGAAAACACTATAAAAACAGACATGAATCAAAAAAATATTCGTTTCAACACAATCTTTTGTGAAATTGCTTATGAATGACGTAAAAATATTAGTGAAAACTGAGCAAAAAACTTACTTTTTCATTATTTTTTGATCGCGAATTCCGGCAAGCCGCCGCGTGTTGCTGTTTACCCGTGGTACTGAGTAGAACCATATTGCACCGCTAGATGTCACCTTTTCATGACGGGTGCGCAGATATCGACGTGGTACGACTTAAGCGCTGGTACGACTAAAGGTACTTTACCCTATACTTTTCCTAAAATAATTTATGTTTAGTAAAAGTATCGAGAGTGAATAATGTCATCGTTACTTTGGCTAAACAGCATCTGGCAACACTATTATGTTTATTTTTAATTATACAGGGTACTTACGTAAAGCTGATAAAAAACATGAGAGAAGCAAAAAGTTGTAGAATAAATGAAAAATGCTGGTTAATTGACTATTTAAGACTACCCTACAACAAGTAATTTGTACTGCGATAAGACCTAACTATACCTAGGTATTAAACTGTGAAGTGTTGACGACGACTTGCCTAGTTGGGCTAACTACTGCATCGAGGCGGCTTTGCGAGCAGCTCTCAGGGCCCTCATCTCCGTGTCGACTTCATTCAGGCTCTTTAGCTTCGCCGGGGCCGGCACTTCGATCGCCTCCAACTTAACAAGGCTACTGATGCGGCGCCTCTACTGCTTCGGCTGGACTTTACGAGAAGCTCTCGGTACCGGAACCTTTTTGACCGCCTCGGGCTTCTTAATATTCAGAGGAGCAGGGGCTTCAATCGTGTTCAGTTCTGCAAGACTGCTGGCCCGATGCCTTTTACCGTCGGGTCCCAGAACGAAAATGAACCCGTCCCGTGTCCAACACTTGGCCACACCAAAACGTTCGCGGGCTGCCATGAAAGTGTCGTGCCTGCCTTTTGTAAGAAACTCCGACAGTGTAATTCCGGACCCTTTAAGAGACTTCTTGGTGGACCACAGCTTTTGACGAAGAGGCATGTCCTGAAATTTTACTAGTATTGGCCTAGGTCGATCAGCGGCCGGCAAACGACCCATACGTTGGCATCGATTGATGTGAGATGCGGTGAACTCAGCCACTTGTAATTTCTGAGATACTATGTTTACTACTGTGGCTGCAATGTCCTCATCCTTCACTTCTGGTACTCCGTGAAATAGAAGGATCTTCCGCCGGGATCTCATCTCCATGCTGTCAACTTCCTGTGCAACTAGAGTTATCTGATCTTGCAGCGACTTCATAGATTGCAAAATGAAGGAGCGGAAGGATGTAAAATCATCAGCCAATGGAGTATTTAGATGAGGAGTAGGCGATTTCTGTAATTGTGCCTGAAATGCGTCCATCTGCTGCAGAACCAATGCTTGTAATTGTTCCTGTGACTTCTTAATAGCTTCCATCTTTAGTTATAGTGAAAAGTGCTTGATCACAGATTACAAGATTACTGGAAAGAATGTGTTTCTGTGATTTTGTAAGAAATAACACTCCCAAACAGGTATTTTAATCAGTACATTAAATTAAACATATAAAAATATATTTTGTTGATTATTTAAATTTTTTAAATTAATTTATTTGAGAGCACAGTTAGATTGATCATCATCATCATCGTCAGCCTGTGTCGACGCACTGCTGGGTATAGGCCTCCTCTATTATGTGCCATTGTTCCCTATCTTGGGCCAATCTCATCCACGCCTGACCAGCGATGGGTCTGATGTCGTCGACCCATCGGGCTGGTAGTCTTCCTATAGAACGCTTATCTGCTATCTACGAGTCTAATTGCGCACTGAAAATATGAAACGAGGGGTTGAATCTGCCCGTGACTACGACCGATGCATCTCGGTCGAAACGTCGGGATAATAACGTCGGGCGGGTCCCGCCCGTAATATAATAATAATATTTAACTTCAGTTTTAAGACGAGCCTACGCTTATAAGATTCATCTAGAGTCATTGATATAATCTAATCTAGTGTAATTAATTTGGATATTTCTATAGCGTTATTAGATAGATAAACTCTTTATTGATTCACATTCACACACAAATAAAACAGAAAATAGATGCTAAAACATGTGAAGCAACCGGCGGCCTTATCACTGAAAGTGATTTCTTCCAGGCAACCTTAGGATGGAGAGAGATAGGTACAAAAGAAAATACGATATTCAGAACTTACTTGACTTAAAACATAACGTTTTAAGTCGAAAGGAGGTAATTCGGATCAACATTATGAAGTTTTACTATGGTGCCAACTCGGAATTCAAGAAAAATCAACCTAAAATTTTGTCGTCAAATCAACGATTCTTTATGGCGATCTCTGGTAATACTCTGCATTTTTCAAGAAATACCTTTTATAAATACAATACTAATGTTGAAACATTTAGAAATGTAACTGTTGTATTGCACACATAGATTAAAACCTATCACAAAGCAAATAAACACCAATTAAGCCATAAAAGTGCCCATTAAGATATAGAGTGCCTATAGTTGTGGACACCAATTTCACGCTGTTATCGCGTTCCATACTATTATCTGAGTGGTAATACCACAGAGGTAATAACAGAACTAGTAATAAATCCCCTCTGATATAATATGTGTCATTATGTTCGGAGCGGCCCATAAAGGTATAAATAACAAGGTACTAACTACATATACCTACTTATAGAGAGGTACGCCATTACTATTACGACGAGCTATATAGAATTCTTTATCACAAATCATCCATCACGAAAATTTTGATATGCCCATGGTGGAAAAGGAATAGATGAAATAGATTTTCATGGATTTCAATACGAAACAGGGCTGGGAAGGATCCGGACCTCCTGGCGGGTTCCCTGAAACCACGCGTCGCCGCGTCGGTTCAAAAAGCGACGGGACAACTATTTTTTTTTCATTACGCTTGCCGGTACGTGGTCTCCACTCGAGAACTTTTCTTAATGTGAACTGACTAATCGAAATTTTGACTAGTTAACAGTACTAGTACTAGACTAGTACAACATAAAAAAGCGTGATTTTAAGAGCTGTCAAAATAGTTTACCGATACCTGAAGAAAAATGTGGTCTAGTAGGACATCATTTTGCATACAGTCAATGAAGAATGATTAAATTAAATTCATCCAATAGATCAGGAAGCTTCTAGCACGACCTGTTCTGGTCTTCATTGACGTGAAATATTTGTACGTCGCCTCTGTAGATGTATATTCAATGGTAGTAACTGAACGCATCACAAAGCGAGAAAAATGCACACCTATACCTGGTAATTGAATCGAATAATTACATATTTATTATCGACACGAAAATGTAAAGCAATTTCGGGTGATAATGACATAATTACGACGAAAATCCTATACTATTATTTGGTTAGTTATAATAAAGTACAAGGTTGTTCGCTCTATGGAAAATCCTGAATTTTAGCTTTTTGACATGGATAGGACGTCAACAGCTGGACATAGGCCTCGCCTATATTTCCAACCATCCCGAGGTCTTAATCAGGTTGTTGGTCTACCTTGTCCGAAGTCTTGAAGGTTATATAAATCGTTTACTTCATAAATCATAATTCGTTTATTTGGACATAAAATAACAATGTTCTTAGTAATAATTGACCCAAAGCACAGCCCGGACACTCCGCGATTCTTCATACAAAATCTGCTGTCTTACGCACACAACAGTACATTTTACTCACAGACACTACACATACGCACGAACGCTACACGGGTGTTTGTGTGTAGAACGCCTATGGTTGTCAACGACCCATGTCGACCGTATGAATTGTAATTCTGACTTACCAAGAAGTTTTGTGAGTACTGATACGATGTACTAGCCGCTGCAGGTTTCACATACAATCGTACATACACTTATTTCGATGAAATCACTCATTTACCTACGTAGAACATAACCAAAACACGGCACTGTTACGAAATTCCCTTAATTTTCTCGCATATTGTTGAAGAATCCAGTAATATGAACACGCACACACACGATTATGTATATTTGTAAAATCCTCCCATAATTTAAACAAAAGATATACCTAGTAATTAACGATTAAGTAAATCACGCGCTAAACGCACCGACCGATGGCCAACTGAGGGAAGTCCCTAATTTCATAAGGTACCTGCGGCAAATAAGGCCCGGAGGGTAATAAAGCCCACATTTGAAAACTCGCGCTAAAATATTTCAATTCCGGTTCGAACTTGACTCACAGATGCACAAGACCGTTAGGTTCGAATTTGGTGATAAAGAAATGTAAGTATTTTGATTTAATTGTTATTAAGCTATAAAGTAACGTAATTTTATTAAACATTAGACATCAAATTAGTTATTTTCTATGCTATTAATCAAAAATAAGTGTTTAATTTCGTTCTAAATTGATGATTTTATAAAGCATGTTATGCGTCTAATAAGGCCCACTACAGTAGGTCATGGGCCTTATTAACCGACCTTTGTTATACAACTTGATTTTTGTTTCTACTCACAGATCGAATAAAATGCCTCCACGTCGAGCTCCGTGGACTCAAGATAACTTGCGTTCTGCTATGGTAGCCGTACAACGAGGGCAGTTGACGCAGCGTAGTGCAGCAGAGCGATATAATATACCTAGACGTACGCTAAAGAACCACTTGAAAAGTGGAAATACAATGCGATGTTTAGGACGCCGTTCAATTATGACTGAAGCTCAAGAATGTGATCTTGTCAACAGAATCATAAGATTTGCAAATATAGGGATGCCACTTACTCCAAAGCTTATTTGCAGACAAACATTCATCTTTTGTGAAAAATATGAGCTAAAATATAACTTCAACGCAGACATTGGCCTTGCTGGCAAAGACTGGCTAAAGATGTTTTTGAAACGGCATCCAGAAATTTCAAAGAGAAAGGCACAGTTCATGAATCCAGCTAGGGCTGAAGAAAATATCGAAGACAGCGATGATTTTGGTTCTGATGACAACGTACCTTTGGCGAACCTCAAAGACAATAAATTTAGGTCTCCTTTTCAAGAACTACTGCCAACGCCAAACTACGCTGTGACAAAGAATAAACCTAGGAGAAAAGCTATCAATTATAAAGGCCAACGAGTCACCAAAGATCTGTTTAAGGAACAAGAAACATTGAAAGAAAATAAGTTGACAAAGAAAAGAAAACCCAAAGAATCAGGGAAGAAGACTGAAAATGAAAAAAAGAAACGATCTAAAGGGGATAAAAGAAAAAGAAGACAGTGTGTTAAATGCAGAATATGGTACCACGAAGAATGCCTAGGGCTAACCAAAAATGATAAGATTTTTTTTACTGTCAAAACTGTGATGAATAAGTATAGTTCCCAAAGGAGTACCTATTTTTTCCTAAATATTTGTGTGTATAATGGTAAATTCTTAGTGGTTGAAGTACGATAACTTCTAAACTAATTTAATTCCGAATTTAGAATATGTTATTACTAGTCTTAGTATAAGAAATTTTGTGATAACTTAATAAGTGGCCTTATTACCCCCTGGGGGATAAAAAGGCCCATTGTTATTATCTCTTATGATTATGTGAAGAAAACATTTTTATTTGTTCTATTAGCTGAAAAGTGCCATAAACGTTATGTTTCGTTGATTATTTCATAAGAAAATAAAAAAATATTTTTGGGCCTTAATTTACTATGGTAGTTTAATAAGGCCCACGTTAAGTGTTTTTAATAATTGTTATGTTTCTTTCCATACTGATTTTTGTATTACTATTAACCTTTTATTTTAATCGCAAATAAATAAACATTCATATGAACTAGACTTCTTTAATTTTTTTACAATAATTTCTGAGTTATTTGGTTTTAAAATTAGGTGGGCCTTATTTGCCGCAGGTACCTTATTTCATACACCTACGCTAGTGAGGCCCCTCACTGGTTAAATAGCGGTTGCGGGATCGTTGCTGGTTTTCATAACTGTTTCTGGCAATGTTTCCGAATAATTGCAAAAAAATATTTTTAACCCTTGACGCAAAAAAGGAGGTTCTAAAAGTTTATCACAATATTCTTAGTAGCTTAACATGTATCAAAGAAGATATAATAATACTACGTACAGTACATGTCTTGTGCCAGTGTGATGAGAATCTAGAATTTTAAACGGTATTTTTTCGGTGTCTCTGTCGACTTTTTAGAATATAATATCAGAATTTTAGGCATATTTGCAGAGGTCGTTTTTTTCAATAAATATTGATATTTTGGGAAAAATCTTAGTAAAAAGATTTTTTGAGAATGTCTAGAAGATTTTTTTGTAAAAGGTACAATTAGCTTGATGACAAAAAAATATAATTAGTCCGTTAGATACATAATTATTAAATAATATTTGACACGATTTTTTTCACGATGATGATACAAATTAGCACTTATCTACTAGGTATGTATGTGTTAACGCGAAACAAAACATTGCATATCGATACCGATATTCTGTAACAGTTGCGTTACGATGATAACTAGTATTTTCACGCCCATGGCAACTCTATCTGTGATCAGCACGACGAGCGAACGAGAGATTATGCGCGCGAGTAGCGGCGCTACGTACGTTATGTTGGTAGCATTACGAATTCTCTATCAGCATTGAATTAGTTCCCAATTTTGGCCGCGCGCAGAATTATCTTGGCGTACTTTACGACCGATCCGCCATACTTTCATGCGGAAGTGAGCTAGATGCGAAATAAATTTACAAAAATGAATATCATTCTAGTGCTTATAAAGTATAATGAATTCATAATAATTTGACAGCACTGTAATTAAAAGTAAGCGATTTATTTTATTTGAAACAAATTATCAAGAGAAAGGAACTAAATTTGAATGACATAATGTTTATAACAATATTATCTACCTAGTAAAAGTAAATAAGGTACCTTATTTTATCTTTAGGGAAATAATGAAATGATATCTTGTCGCGAATTGTTGTAGAACAGCCATAAACAGCACACGTCTTCCCCATTGTAAGTCTGTATTTTTTGTAGTCGAAATCACCGGCCTGTGCAACCCGCGCGCAAAGTGAATTTTACGAGTCCTGACGCGGGGTGGAAGTGAGGAAGACTCAAACGGGTGGGGGGTAACGAGTGGCCGTTCTATACGTAGTATTATTATATCTTCTTTGCCCAAAGGCTCCTAAACTAGTTAAAAACTGTATTTTAGGAGCCGATGGCTTCTCCTTAAAGTACATACAATACATTTGTTAATATTATGCCATTATATGCCATTATATTGATCTATTAGATCAAACTGAATTTACTTCATGTAACATTTTTTAGAATTTCAACTTATTTAGTATAACGAATATTTTAAACAACCTATTCAACATGCATATAGTATGTATGTGTATGTGGGTGTGTGTGTGTGTGTGTGCGCGTGCGCGCGTGTGTGTGTGCGGGGGTGTGAGTGTGTGTGCGCGCGCGTGCGCGTGTGTGTGTGCGTGTGTGTGGGGGTGTGTGCGCGCGTGTGTGTGTGTGCGTGCGTGTGTGTGTGTGTGGGTGGGTGGGTGTGCGCGTCTGTGTCTCATATATTGTGCAATTATATATTTATGTAAATCACCTATCAGGTTTAATCACTAAGTAAAATTTAGCACGCAATTTTGGTCTAAAAATATTAAACTTTCCGACATAGATTCTGTCTCATTATAGTCAAATTCTTTCAGCCATTGCTGTATTACGATTTTGAGCTCTCTAGGTATCAGTAATTTTATCTAATCTGCCAATTTTATTTAGTTTATGGTACAACCTTGTAGCGACAACCCTAAATTGTTTTTGAGCGTAGTATAACATTTACGTATCAATTTTGTTCCAAAACAGTTTCAATTTTGTTTTCAAAATACTGCAGATTGATTTAATTTTAACTAAGAATATCCATTTAATTTTCTGCTTTTGACAATATTTAAGTTCTGCAAATCAGAATTGTTTTGAAAATATTTCACGACTCGCCTAAATTAGTTCTTGCGTAACGTTGATTAAACATAACAGAATATTCGTGCAGTAATAACTGATAAATAAAAAAAAAAATATCAACATCCCCACCGGAACACACTGGATAGTATGATGATGACTTTCTCGAAGTTTTATTGCGATACGGCATTAAAATTTGCTACCTGCTAGATTAGAATACGACCACGAAAAGAGTTTTGTCAACGTGTGAAGAAGTGACAAATATATATATACTTCACCATAACTCTGTATAGTTCTGACGCGTCGAAAGAATTATTTCGTGGTGCGTATATACTAGCCCGACAGGCCCATAGCTCGTATTTCTGATAAATCCAAAATGTTTCACAATAAAATCTCTTTGTCTCATAAAAAAGGAATAGAGCAACAAATTCATTTTTCGTCTCATGAAATGCCGTCTTACGACATTCGCCGATTATTTGGCCACTGAGGGCTAAGTAGGAGATTTTTGCTCGAGCTCGATCGCGTTAACGTTTGATGTAATTTCTATGGAAATGGCACATCGCCATCTTGTGTCACGTACAGAGGGCTAAGTGCGAGATTTTCGCTCGAGCTCGATCGCGTTAACGTTTGATGTGATTCGTATGGAAATGGCACAGCACCATCTTGTTTCACATACAGAAAACTGAATAGCTAAGTGTGGGTATTTTTTACGGCAATGTAACGAGCGCCAAACCGATCGAACACGAGCGCCGCAACGTCTGTGATTGGTTAATTTAAGCGTGTGTGTCAATGTGCTCGCGTGTGTGCACGGCGCGCTCGGTCAACGCGACGTAAAAGTAATTCGATTTGATTTGCATAACTCCCACTTGACACTGTGAAACCTTTACCTGGGTATTTATATTCGACGCGAATGTTAGCGTCACTTACGTGGTCAATGTTATTGCATTTATTTCAATCAAGTTTAACGATTTTTAAAGTTTAACGATAAACTAACTTAACTGTGCCATCAATGGCTACAGCTTCTTTTTTACAACAATAATTCTAATATTAAGCATAACCCAAAATGCGCCACGAAAGTGTCGATGAGAAGTGTGACAAGGAGAAATACCCAGCTAAACAATAGCACGTCCATTATTTGTTGTGTCAATACGATTTTAGCATCACTAATATCATGAGTTACGCAAGGAACCGGCTTTCTTGTTACATAACGTTTCCGATAAGAAATCTCGGCCAGCTAGATTGGGTTTTGACAAGAGATTTGTAGATTATTTTTATTTTATCAATCTCTAAATACATATTCAAAACATAATATCGACGTAACCGACATTTTGGGACTCCGAGATCCGTAAGACTGGATATTTTCAAAATAATATTATATATAAGTATTCAATATATAGTATATGCCTTTCATCGGAAAAACAAAAAAAAAAGCCGGACAAATGCGAGTCGGGCTCGTACAAATCTAGAAAATTTCACAAAATTGGGAAGTTGTTAAAATTTCTATACTCAACGACAAAAAAAATTTTTTTCTTTTTTTTTTCACTTTTTTCGTCATACATTAAAAATTACACAATGTTAAAATAATTAAAAATCTTATTTAGCATGTGCTAATGAAGCTCTTTCATATGATACCTTATATGATACGATTTATTCACTTTGAATTTTCAACCCATAATCTTTAGGGCTAAGTACCAGCCACGCGCGGCACATTAGGTCATGCTTGTTAAATCTAGTTGTCAGTCAGACTGATTGAGATACTCAAATGAATTCTTCCCGTCATCAGGTAATTTGACAGTTCCTGTGGCGTTTTATCACGTTAAGGGTTAATCCAGTTAAATGCAGGTTGTACTAAGAGCATTAGCGTCTAATTGCAACAGATCTGGGGCCCTCAAAAAATGACTTCCCTTTCTGCCTAAATTTTAGGACTACAGTTCTCAAAACACTAATAGCACATAAAGAAGCCCGTAAACCGGCAAACGGCGAGTAGGCTGTACACCGCCGAAAGAGACAAATAACTAGAATTCGACGGCAGTATCGCGCTGGACACAAGGAGCTTTCAAACGCTTTTTACCGAACGGTACCTATTGGAAATCTATAGGGGAGACAAATGTCCTCAATAATCGTATTACGATGATGATAATTCAAGTTAGTGGTGTACTAAAATCGTACGTCATCTAGCCTGTATCAATGATTCAGATTTTCGAGTTTCCGCCCGTATTTTTAAAACAGCTAATGAAGGATCCGTAGTCCCCTCAAAAAAAGCAGTAGAAGTTTTTAAATATTCTTTGTTGTTTATATGTACAGGTGTCTATTGTTTACCTCGTCCCTGTATTGAAGGTCTAGGTGCGAGGCGGATTCATCGAGATTAAGCTATTATGTGTCAGCAAAAACATTCACAAAAAGTTGAGTAGATTTGGATGAGGACTATTGTTTCTGCTTGTACATAAACTGTGTATTTTTAAGTTAAATCTAGTTTACCTAGGCATAAAGTGAACGTGTTTTTTGTACCAAATATTGAAACGTTAGTGAGGTTTTGGAAACCAATAATCACGAATGCCTTCGTGGTTTATCGTAGTTGCGTAGTTTTCTAGGAAAAATAGAATTGAACTATTGTTATTTTTTTTTAACTAAAGTCTGAACTGGAATGGATATCACTACCGGCAAGCGCAGCATAGGCCATCAACTTACAAGATAGCTCGCGTTGGATGCAGACATAGCGAGAAAAACAGTTGTTTCACATAAAAGTTCATCAGATCTCAAAATGTACGAAACAATTTTTTTTTCGTTTTAGTTTTGGCTCCTTAGTAAAAGTTAGTCATAATGATGATTACAATGATATCCTAGAATATATCCGTCGTCTAGGAAGATTACAATGAGGCGGTTATAGTAGATAGATAGATGTAAAATATCGACCATCACCCATCTGATAAAAAGACATATTTTTATTTATCAAATATTGTTTAAATACACATCTATGATAGCTTGTCTATCAAAAAGTAACCATGGCTATTTATAAATAAAATATTGGATACAAAATGTGTCTCGCCTGGTTGTCCGATGAGTGAAGGTCGAACTTCACCGACTCTTAGACCAATAGTGTTATAACTAGTACTTACATGGACGAGAGCTGAAGGCGGCTTGGCCACCACGTCAGGCACCACCTCGAGCTTTTCGAAGGACTTCGCTACGTTCGCCATCCCTCTCGCAAACACCCTAAAATTGACCATAGTGCCGTCTGCTATTAACAAAACAATCGCAAATCTTAATAGTCGTCCCATTTTTCAAGACGCTCACAAAAACAATGAACAGATCAAGACGTGCGTTCGCCGCGAAGGTTGGAATAAGACTGGGGAAAAGTTGGTCAAGAAGCAGTTATAAGTGGTCGCATGGTGGTAACCAGTTTCAATAAAGCCTATTCAACACGATCCAATTTGATAGACAATTTACTTGATTCGGATTAAAAAGTTGCTTCATTGTAGTGTGGATATGTTATGGACGTTGCACAAACAGTTGGACATTGTTCACTGGTTAACAATAGTTTTGCTGTCTCTAATGAAAGTGGTAATAGCGGAAAGACAATTTGTCCCTTTGCCATGCTAGGGGTGCTGGAGAAGTGGCGTATAAGAGAGGCCTATTCTCAGCAGTGGACGATCACGTGGATCACTTTGAATAATTGCCAACGAAATCGTATCGTGTGAAGTAGGCTTTATTAAATTGTATACAGTTATAAAGCGAGGTGTTATGACTGGATGAATTGTTTGTTATTGGAAAATGTTAGTTCTGGAAAACTCCTATTGTGTAGGTCGGTAATTGGTGCCATAGTGTCGGAAGTAGGGACGGATTGATATCATAATAATCATTATATTGCTTGATGATATTAAGGGGTTTCTAAGCGCCTAATTCCATCTCGCTTGCATAAGTTCACATTAATAACGATAATAAAATCACATGCAAATTTCCATCAAAAACAATAATTGTAGCATTTGTTTATTACAAAAACACTTGTTTTGCAGTAATATTAATTTGACGGAATAGATCGAAAAAAATGAAAATAAGTATTTTACGATATCTTCTGATAAATCAAAATATACCTATCAAAACCAATTTTAACCGACTTCCAAAAAAAAGCAGGTTCTATGTTCGTCTGTACGTTTTTTTTTTGGGTATGTACATCTATATTTTCGCCAATTGTAAACCGATTCGAAAAATTCTTCTTTAATTTCAAAGGGTATACTTTTAAGGTGGTTCCATTCAACTTTTGCAGAAATCGGCTGAGCCGTTTTTAAAAAAATCAACAATAATGTTACAATTGTACAGAACAATCAGAGCAAACTATTTGAATATTGTACACGATGGAAGTCAGTTTTGAAATTTTTTTCGAAAAATAATTATCTTTAATAGATTACCTACACAATCATGTTAAAATAGTACCTATTCATAAATTCTACATAGAGTTTTTGTACTCATACTTATAAATGAGCGAATGAGACAGCTGTAGTCGGTTGAAATGGCGTTAACAACAATGGCCTTGCCTGGGATGATCTGTTTCCTTTATTTGCAACTTTATATATTTATGTATAATTGAGTGTAAATTCGTCATATTTTATTAATTTCAAATACAATCACGAAAGCGAAAAAGCAAGTTATGTGATCATTTATATTTGTTGTGGCGAAATACAGTGTGTGGCTTTGTATAAATACAAATTTATAATTATGAGTATAGTATAAATACTACACTCATAATTATAAAAACTATACAGTAAAATTAGACAAAAAACACCTAGTAAATACAAAAAGTTCATTGACTAAATGTATGGAACAGCTGTTTTTGTGATTTCAGGGTTGGTCACAAAAAAATACATAGTAAAAGAATGGTTCATGATGATGAGTACACAAAATCTAGGGCAATAAGATTGTATTTTAAACAAATCTGACATTTATAGATACATACTATAAAAATATAAGCCGTGGTGGTCAAGAGGTAGTGACACCCGCCTTACAATCGTGAGGTCGTGAGTTCGAATCCCCGGACCTGTACCAATGAGTTCTTTGGAATTTATTTACGGAATTTCACACCACAGGCTTTTCGGTGAAGGAAAACCTCGTGAGGCAACCTGCATACTTCCATAGAAGAAATTCGATGGCGTATGTGAATCCACTAACCCGCACTGCGCCCGCGTGGTGGATATGGCCCAATCACCCTTCGTGGGTAGGCCTACGTCCTGCAGTGGACTACTAAAAAGGCTGATACAGTACTATAAAAATTAAAAATTCATTTTGATGCAATAAGAATAGGTTATAAGAGGATGTTATCTCAGCAAGAACTAAAGAACAGATTGGACCTTTAAATAAAGAGTGAGACAATTGTCTTGATAAATCAATACTAATCTATACAAAAAAATATATTTTTTTCAATTGTAGCTGCCACAGGTCACAGCATATAAGTTTAGTGCTAAGTGAAGTGTGGCTGCGAATGGACTTAGTATAGCCATCACCATGCGTAACCATCTTCTCTACATTACCCTCAGCACTAAACTTATGTACCGCTACATGTATTATTTATTTAATTTTTCTGAATTTGCATGATTTTTAATTTATTTCAACTTTAATTAAGTTATTTTTTTGCAATATTGATTTCCAACTAAATTTACAATGATTATATATATAATCATACAGGTTAATCCTAGTTTGGGTGCCATGATCACCCTACCTGAAAGTACAGCTACATTTACATTTAAATGTTTTTAAGTGTTAAGCAGAAGTTTGTTAAAAGTAAATAAATTATTCAATATGTTTGTCCTGGAACTAAAACTACAAAATACAAAACATTAAATACAAAAAGAATAAATAAAGAATATCATGGACAATGTGTAGTTAAAGTAATAAAAATCTAAATATCAATTATGGCTGATTATTTTGTACAAGTTTTATATTAGGTAATCTGATATAAAACTTGTATACAATACTTTTTAATTGATGTTGTTTGAATTTCATACACTGACTTAAATGTTGGGCGAAATGAGTTTGTACTGTTGAGAATAAATAAACATTTTCTGGCAACCTGTTCTTTAGGCTCAGAGATATATAGATAGATAGAGATGTGCAGTGTTACAGTTGGTTTCTGATGGTGCAAGCCTTGATAGAGTATTGATACAAACTTGGGTAGAGTTGATAAGACTGCAGAACTGCAGGCATAAATGTCAGTTTCACAAAATCATAAAATAGTTACCTCTTGCAGTAGCCAGCAGTAACTTTTTCAAACTAATATTTGGCTGCAATTATGCAGTGTTCATAACGAGCGCTGTACACGAAATGGCGATGAATTTAAAGAAAAATCTAGAAATACCGGTTAAACAACAAGATATGGAGATAAGACTCCCTACTAAAAAGTAATCTCTTCAGCTGGTATTAATGAGAGTATTCATAATAATTCTGTAGAACACAAATGTAAATATTTATTTATTTATTGTCATGTCATGTCATTGTGGGTAAACTTAAAGAAAGATTACATAATAATATAGGATTACAATTTACATTTTTTGGACTTCAGATAGGTTAGTTGAGTGTAAGTGTCGGCAAATATTTGAGTGTACATTATGCACTGACTTCATAAAGTAAAAGATTGAAATTGATAGCATGATATGGTTTAAAAAATATACATAGCGCGTGTGAATTACCTTTTTGTCAGAAAATATAGATGAAAATGATATAAAACCAACAAAATAGACGCGAAGTCACTGACTCGACGATCGACGATCGACTTCGACGTTGTTATTAATTAATAATGACAATGACATTGACATAAGTGACATATTCGAATGTTTTATCGGACATTGACAATAAGGTAAAAGGTGATATTGACGGCTATCTGTGCTTGACTGATTTTTTTATATTTCTCCGCTTCATGATTTTTGTGTATTTGGATTTTTTTTCTCAAAATAAGCGAAGCTTTACCCTCAGCCAGCAACTACGGTCTAGTTGCGGCTTGCGGCTGCAGCTGCAGCCGAATTCTACCCGTTTTACCAACAACAATGCCCAATAATCACTACAAATTCCAAAAACAAAAGATCAAAAGGGTGTCACGGCGCAAAGGTCAAAAAGCTAGAAATAATACGTGTTTTTATTTTGTTTTTGATTAGTCATTATTGGGCTCACAGAACATCAGAACTTCTCTCTCTTCTGTGATTGTATACTTCCTCAATAGTATACTTCCTCTATGGACTGAGCCGTGCCTGCACGAAGGTGTATCTTGGTGCGTGCCTGCACCTGCACTCTCTACGAGGCGACACGAGCACCGCCTCTGTAGCTTACTTCACATCGCCGAGTTGTATACTTGTATACGATGTGAAGTCTGCGGTGCTCGTGTCGCCTCGTGGAGAGTGTGGCTGCACCATAACTGTTTGGTGAAAGTTCTTTTTAGGGTTCCGTACCTCAAAAGGAAAAAACGGAACCCTTATAGGATCACTTTGTTGTCCGTCTGTCCGTCTGTGTGTATGTCAAGACTCATTATCTCAAGAACGCGTAAAGATATCGAGTTGAAATTTAAACTGTATACGTATATCAATGAACTCTTGCTGTTGTGTAAAAGAAAAACTTCTCAGTTGTCGTTTAAAAAAGTTAGAGTCGTTTATGTCGTAAAACACCGCATATTTCGACACTCACAAAAATCAAAACCTACAGGGTACTTCCCGTTGACATAGAAATATGAAATTTGGCGTGAAGCATTGTCTTAGAGTACACATATAGGAATTAATCTGAAAACTGTACATTTTTATTTACATCACAAAAAAATAGGGCCTTAAAATAAGGAAGTTTCCCGTTTTCTAGTTTTACTTTAATTAAATTACACCAAGTCTGAAATAAATTACGGTGTTTTTATTTTTCAATTATCTTCAAAAATGACGGAGTTATGAATTTTTAAACATGACCGCACGAAATCAAAAAACCTCGCGACGGATTTACGCGTGTGACGTCATCCGGCTCCAGAGCCGCGCCGTGGGTTAGGCGGGAGTAAGGAAAAAAGGAAATAAAGTGCTTCATTCTATATCGGGTATTTTTCTAAGCCAAGAATACGTTCTAGAATATCATTGTACTTATTTTTATGTTATGATCAACATTTACTTTGGGACTAACCCCCCAATATAACGAATAAAAAATCAGCATTCCCATAATTTTGTCGTGAGTAAATGAACTTTATATCTAAATGGAACAAGACTTGGTGTATGTGTCTAGTGTACTGCGGTTTTAACATAGTCTGTAACTATTAACTAGTAGCTCTCCAAACAGTAGACCTCGCAAGTATACATTTTCTTGTAATACGTTCTCAAAAATGTACAACTTTCACAGGTAAATATATTCTTAATCATAAAAATAGTAAGGTTCTTTACTAAGATATTATTATATATTATAGCCAAATTTTACTATGGGACTAAGTAAGTAAGTTTGTATAGGCCGGGTAGCTAGCCCTGGTGTCAGAGTTTGGGACTGATCCCCTATACAGGGTTATACAGCTAGAACTGGTGAAGCGTAATATATTTTGTTCTAATAAAATACTTTAGATAATTTTTTTCAGGGCTTTTATTTTCTAGTTCCAATAAGTTGTCAAGTGCGTGTCGAGACATGCGTATGTAGGCTTCCATAGACGTGACGATGATTATGATGATGATAAAAACCAATTTTTAAGACGGTTGATTACTAAGGAAACGTAATTTAGTATGAATTCTTGGTTGCCTGGAAGAAATCGCTTAAAGCGATAAGGCCACCAGTTAGAAACCTATAAATTGTATTGTTTTGTCCCCGCAATTTGTGTTTTTTTTTAATGTAATGTGGTTGTCTAATAAAGTGTTACTGTTTGTTTGTTTGTATGAAATTTACTTGTGAGGTCGATGACCTCTAATGTTTAAAAATTCAATTTTCCTTTATAGCTCAAAAATTTATGATTCCACAGTGCTCAAAATAATTTTCAGGGAAAGTTTTTAATATGGTCTATAAACGGCGTCCGTCCGTTACACGGACATAACGAAGTTTTAAAGGTTCCTCGTTTTACTACGAAACCCTAAAAATGCAGTCATTTTTAGGGTTTCGTAGTAAAACGAGGAAAAAAAAATCTAACCCTAAAAATGCAGTCATTTTTAGGGTTTCGTAGTAAAACGAGGAACCTGACAGCTGTCATATTCTAGAATCCATACTAGGATGACATGTCAGGTCTCAAAGTGACAGCTATTAAACTTAAATGCGGTTTATTTCTATAACTAACGATTTTAGACCATTGCTGTCTTCACAAAAGTGATATAACTCAACAAGATCTATATTTCGGATGTCAGTTCTTCAAAGTAATTTATCTCCGTAACTGTCGTTTTTAGACCGTTACTTTAGGCACAAAATTGATAGAGCTCAACGAGATCTACATTTCGGATGACATCTGTCATGCTACTCTAGTATGAATTCTATAATAATATGCCATATAATGGCAGCTGTCACTTTGACATCTGTCATTTTCGGAATTAAAAAATAAGTCCTGAAAAAACCCATTACCTACAAGTACTTTATAAGAACAAATATTAGGCTGAGACGTTTTGGATAAACAGTCATCCCCTGTACAGGGGATTAGTCCCATAGTAAAAGTTGGTCATAATATACTATGATATTTTAAGACAGAATATTGTAATTATGAATATAATTGCCTGTGCAAGTTGTGCATTTTTGAAAACTGATTACCAGAAAATTTTCACCAAAATTTGTATACTTGTGAGATCTACTATTTGGAAAACTACTAGTCAATATATACAGATGTGATAACCGCAGTACACTAGGTACACACGCCAAGTCTTGTTCCATTTAGAAATAATGTTCATTTACTCACGACAAGATTTATAGGAATGCTGACTTTTTATTCGTAATATTGGGGGGTTAGTCCCATAGTAAATGTTGATCATAACATAAAAATAAGTACAATGATATCCTAGAACGTATTCGTGGCTTAGAAAAATACCCGATATAGAATGAAGCACTTTATTTCCTTTTTTCCTTACTCCCGCCTAACCCACGGCGCGGCTCTGGAGCCGGATGACGTCACACGCGTAAATCCGTCACGAGGTTTTTTGATTTCGTGCGGTCATGTTTAGACATCCATAACTCCGTCATTTATTAAGATATTCGAGTATTTTTTTCACTGTATCTAATATATTTCTAACGTCTTTAAATGTACATAATTATTTTTAGTTTTTATGATAAAGGAAACTTCCTTATTCACAAAATATGGGCTCAAAATTCAAAGCGAGTAAATCGTATCATGTAAGGTGTCATATAAAAGAACTTCATTAGCACATGCTAAAACAGTTTTAATTATTTTAACAATGTATTTGTACGGAATCCTCGATGTGCGAGTCCGACTCGCACTTGTCCGGTTTTTTTTCCACTAAAGAAACTTAGTTTCCATGGTTTCCATGGCACGGTGCTGAAATACAGAGTAGTTTGTGGACTTTGTGGTCCTGTATAAAAAAAAAAACAAGAAATTCCGTAGAGTCCCTATATTGTACGACACGTATTTGATGACACCAAATTGTACGGGCAGGAAAGCACGGCCCGTATTTCATGTCCCATGCCACCAATTATCAGGATGTACAATACGTGTCGTACAATACTGGCCGGACATTATCACCTCGTGCCAATAATGTACAGCCCGTATTTTGCAACACAATAATGTACAGCATGATAAAACGTGTCCCCAAGAAAAGGACAAAAAATATCATGCTGTACATTATTGTGTTGCAAAATACGGGCTGTACATTATTGGCACGAAGAATATTTGCTCCTATTGGTTGGTTTGTCTGTGACTTCTGTCAGTTCCACAGAGATATACTAAGCGCCACACAAGTCGGCGGATGTGAAGTTAGCCGCAGATGACACTTTGCCGTGATTCGCTACTATTACGCATGTGTGCACAATGCCGACGCCGCGTGGCGTAGTGTTGAGCACGGGCGAAGGGAGCACGCGGGGGGCATGAGGTTGGCGGGCGGGTGTGCCCTGACGTCTCGTTTCTCTGGCTCCCGTGTATACCTTTAAAGTATCCTTAACTTGTAATAGGGACAGGTTGTTTCTGGCGCTTCGCCGGCCGCTGCCGCGGCACGCTCGCTTCGCTCGCTCGGCTCACGCATTGTTGTCACTGTTCAAACCTAACCTAACCAACAGAGTCAAATTACCTTAGAGAACTCATACCTTGCCATAAAATAACCAAGGTCCTGGGACACAAAATATCAGGCCGTACAATATAGGGCTGTGCAATACTGTGCCGTACATTATCGACACAGTCAGATAATGTACGGCCTGTTATTTACAGCCCAATATTGCACAGCCTGATATTCCATGGCCAGTGATACAAATTATCATGCCGTACAATATCAGGCTGTATATTATCATGTCGTGAATTACTGGGTAGTACATTATTGGCTCCCATTCCGTAATCCATGATGTTTATACGGATTTTCGGATTTAATAACTAATTAATACAATTCATTTCATTCACATCATTGAGTAATGATAGTTTGTCAATAGTTAAGTTAATCTTTAAAACTAACTACGTAACTTTACATTAATTACAATAACTGTGTGAATCTTGAGTACACGCATTGCAGTGCTGGCTGCGCAACAATTTGTATTGTTATTAGATTATCAGCAAACAATTACCATACCATGGCTATCAGATAGGCATGCTTAACGACATTCGCCTTACCAAACGCTTAGTAGTGATAGCTGTAGTTCTTGGCATTATTTACGTATTGAAAGAGTACGTGTTTGTCTCACTATGACGACACAGCATCGCGTTGCATATTTCTACAACGCCGACGTCGGGAATTTCCACTATGGGCCTGGGCATCCGATGAAGCCCCATAGGCTAGCGGTCACGCACAGTCTGGTGCTAAACTATGGACTACACAAGAAGATGCAGATTTACAAGCCCTATAGGGCTAGTGCACATGATATGTGCAGGTTTCACAGTGAAGATTACATCGAGTTCCTGCAGAATGTTACCCCACAGAATATTCAGAGTGAGTCATCGTTTTTATTTAGAAACTGCTTACATTTGAGATCAATAGGTATGTGTTGCTCTGGACTAGGGTTGGAGCGAGAGTTTAATAAGGTATGGTTTAAAGCACACAGAGACAAAACTCACACGCTGACCCAGAATAGCTATCACTCAATGGTTTGCCTGAGTCAAATTTTGTTCATTATGAACTAGCTTCTGCCTGCTCCAGTAGCTTAGATCGTGAATCAG
This sequence comes from Hypomecis punctinalis, assembly GCA_949316475.1. Classification (NCBI taxonomy): domain Eukaryota; kingdom Metazoa; phylum Arthropoda; class Insecta; order Lepidoptera; family Geometridae; genus Hypomecis; species Hypomecis punctinalis. The sequence goes on from OX438795.1 coordinate 27,617,803, forward strand.
GTCCGGCCAGGGGAAATGCACAAAATTCTCCATGCATGGGACATCAGTGTCGGACTTATTGCCCCCACTTTGAATTAGCTTTTGCCTGCGGCTTCCCTATGCTATCCCCTATTTTTCCAGTTTAAAAAGCAGCCTTTATCTGTTTCAACCTTTGAAATATAACTATGACAAAAATCAACTCAATTGAAATGAGTGGTTGTGCTATGTTTTTGTTGGAAATTAATTATTTCTAAAAGCTAGTTTAATATTGTTACATTTCAATGAAATGGATACATATAGGTCGAATCAAACTTAGTGGCATCTATGAAGTTAGCTAGTTACCCTATAAGTAAATATATATAGGTCGGGTGGCTAGCCCTGGTGTCAGAGTTTTTAGTCCGCCTGAAGGCCTCTGACATGGCTAAATGGTTGAAACATCCGGGACCCGCTCACTCCCGCTGACTGTGCAATAATTTGCCTTGTGGTCACAGTAATGTTAATATTTATTAATATTAATTAATTAACATTACTTAATTATTACATACACATATGATTGTCGTAAATCGTATGACGTATGTCGATCATAATAACTGTATTTTTACTTTATTCCCCTCAAAAAGTAGCTAAGTGATTTCTTAATTTTTATTAGGAGCTTGTTATCTGTTTTTTTTTGTTTGAATGCAATGGCACCTTTTCAAGACAAATTTTCGGTAAGCGACTTTACAACAAGCACTAGCTTACATACGTCATACGCGTGGCATAATTATTATTATGCCACGCGGCGTCGGCATTGTGCACTAATAGGTAATAATGTAGGGCAATATCTGGTTTTGTTTTCCAGGCTACTCCAAAGACCTACTTCACTACAATGTAGGCGATGACTGCCCAGTATTCGAAGGCTTATTTGACTTCTGCTCAATGTATACAGGAGCTTCACTGGAAGGGGCAATGAAGCTCAATAATAACGCCTGTGATATTGCCATCAACTGGTCTGGAGGGTTACATCATGCTAAGAAGTTTGAACCTTCTGGTGAGCCTTAAATAAGTTAAACTTTAAAGTTATTATTTTGATGTTTTGATAATTATGTTTTGATTGATATACTGTACTGTATCAGCCTTTTAATAGACCACTGCAGGACGTAGGCCTGCCCATGAAGGGTGATTGGGTCATATCCAGCATGCTAGCCCAGTGCGGGTTGGTAGATTCATATAGAGTCATACACCATTGCATTTCTTCTATGGACATATGCTGGCTGCCTCACAACATTTGTTTTACCTTTACCAAGAAGCATAGGCTTCTTCAATAGTGATTGATGTAGAAAACACTAAATAATCACGACTGAAATATATTTGTTTAAAAATCCCCAATAGACTTTTTTTAATAACATTCAATAAAGTCATTCATTTTATGACTCTACAAAAAGTATTAGACAGGTTGTTAGTCCTCCAAAATATTGTACAAATTTTGTATAAGCCAGCCCTTTTGCAAGTTTTAAGGCTCCTTTAAGTACTTTACTACTATGTACAATGGTTCACTACTAAATTCAAACTGGTTACTGGTGACAATGAAACATTCTTACTCAGTTTGTGGGCGGTAGCATTCAGGTTATACTAATTAATCTATGGCGATAGGTACTGCATTGACATTGCAAATGAGGGTTTTGTTAATTTTTTTTTCTTTCCTTTATCTACCCAAGCCCACCCAGCTCCATAAAATAACATGAGCGTGGTTCTGAGCCATAACTGCTCCAGTAGTTTAAATGGTGTTTGAGATGGAAGTGTAGTTGATTGAATCAGGCGTTACTTTGCGGAAATTCATCTTCAAATCTATGTTTTGAATAAATATTTAGTGTTATTTCCGCTATCTTGTTGTAGGCAAATAAGTTTAAGGGCATTGTTGGCATTGGCATAAGTTTAAGGACGTGTTGACTCTTCGAGCGAGCGAGCGAGCTCCTGAAGATGCCTCGTTGAGAGGCGAAACACGTGTCGAACAGATTGTAGTGCAGTGAGAATAAGGGTGTTATTTATTAGTGAAGTGTTTTAAATATTTTGTCATATTATTTTTAAAAGATTTTTATAATATTTATTTGTTGTTAACGGATTATTAATAAAGTATTTTAAAAAATATATAATAGAGTGTACTGAAAATAAGTGATATTTATTATTATTTTATCTATTTTGTAAAATTAAGTTTTTGAACGTATAATTATTGTAACATTAGTAATTGTTTGTAATATTTTACTGCCCTTAAACTTATTTGCCTACAACAAGATAGCGGAACTAACACTAAATATTTATTCAAAACATAGATTTGATGGAAGTGTATATTATCCACATAGATAAACATTATTTTCTCACCAATTGTATAAATTACAGGTTTCTGCTACGTAAATGACATAGTCATTGCTATCCTGGAACTACTCAAGTACCACCCTAGAGTGCTGTACATTGACATCGACGTGCACCATGGCGACGGAGTCCAAGAAGCCTTCTACCTCACCGATAGAGTGATGACAGTCTCCTTCCATAAGTACGGGAATTATTTCTTTCCTGGAACGGGAGATATGTATGAGATTGGGGCCGAGAGTGGGAGGTACTATTCAGTCAATGTGCCATTGAAGGAAGGTATTGATGACCAGAGTTATGTGCAGGTGAGTCTTTAAACCTAGTCTTTTTTTCCTACCAGAATCACAATTGTAAGGACACTTCCACAAAATGTATGGAGGTTGGTATAATAATAATAAAAAAAATCTAACCACAACATGCATTTTCTGAGTCTATTACATTAGTTAAAATAAAAAAGAGACCTTCAATTTTTTTATAGTTCGTTTTGAATTTCTTAGGACAAATAGAAATATAAGACAGAATAAGTAGATTATTTCTGGCAACTCTGATTAAGCAACCTTGAAGTAGCTAAAATATGAGCATTTTTATCAATAAGACCCAATTAATATTTTTTTGAAATATTGCTAACAGGATGCAATTCTGAAATTTTAGCAAAATGTGACAAATAAGTATGTATGAATCAGGTAATAATGCAAGCAAAAGAACGATAGATGCACATTCATATCGCTGAAACAGATAAATTATAGGCTGTATTGGCATTTTTTATACAATCTATTTTTATAATTTAAAAAAATGGAAGGATATAAAAATATAAATGAAATATTTTTGAGAAGCCCATGAAGCAAGCTTTTAAATGATGCATATAATATATTGACATCATTCGATTTTTCTCTGAATAATTTACCATTTGTTGGACATCTCTTTTGTTTTTACTGTGTAAAAATAAACAAATATTTTAAGTACATCAGGGAGTTCACTTTATGCTCTGCATGTTGTACATATTAGCTAGTGCTTGTTGTAAAGTCGCTTATCGAAAATTTGTCTTCTCGAAATGGTGCCATTGCATTCAAACAAAAAAAAAAACAGATCACAATCTTCTAATAAAACTTAAAAAATCACTTAGCTACTTTTTGAATAAAGTAAAAGTACAGTTATCACGCACTTAAGCACTCCACTTCACATGGTTCCAGGTGTTCAAGCCCACGATCCAAAATGTGATGGAGTTCTACCGACCTACGGCGATAGTCCTGCAGTGCGGCGCAGACTCGCTCGCGGGCGATAGGCTCGGCTGCTTCTCGCTGTCCACGCGCGGCCACGGGGAGTGTGTCAAGTTTGTCAAGAATCTGAACGTCCCTACTCTTGTCGTGGGAGGAGGGGGGTAAGTCAATATTGATAGAGTTGCATCAGCCAAATGTGATAGTCTCGGCTGCTTCTTGCCCTCCACGCGCTGCCACGGCGAGTGTGTCAAGTTTATCAAGAACTTGAACGTCCCTAATCTTGTGGTTAGAGGAGCGGGGCTAGTCAAACGTAATAGGCTTTTTACAAATATGAAATAAAAAAAAATCTTTACAATGTACGATTTTCTGGTGGCTTCGTTATTGGATCTCACTATTCACTATTGAGCATAGGCCACTAAAGAGAGCTTTACGTGTTATCAAATTCAAGAAAGTGAATAAATCTTTTATCTTGATGAACCATACTCTACAAAGGAAACAAAGAAAACTGTTTTATGAAGCGCAGTAAGCGCGAAAATATTGAGCCGTTCTAACAATATCGGATAGTAAATTTCAGACCACGAGACGGCATGTCTAATGTTTACTGAGTATAAAAGTCATAATTATAATTAGTCTGCTAGTTAGATTATAAAAAAAATATTGGACACGTATTTTTTCTTTTGTAAGATAAACCTTGCCATTTCGAGAGTGGGGCTTCTGACGTCACTAGCCGGTATCGGTACTGGTACATTTGTAATAGGTTAGTGACGTCGCGCGAAACTTTAATCTCTATCTTTAATTATATCTTCATATTTTTTTTGTTAAATTGACAAAGGAAGAATACGTGCGTAATATTTTTTGATATTCTATTTGACGGACTAATTATATTTTTTTTAGTAAATAAGCCTATTGCTTAGGGCTATGAAATAATATGTAGCTCAAGCTCTTAGCATCGTAACTCTCAAAGGAATTGGCCGATTCTGATGCAGTTATCAACGTACAACCCGGTCACAATATCTGTGCACCTGACCTCGTGACGTCATAAACTTATACTTAACATAAATATTAAAAAACAAAACAACAACAAAGCGAAAATATCAAAATTATCGGGACGTGTATCGGCAACGTAGATGCTAAACGTACTGTCGCGCCGGGGAGTGCGCGGAGAGGTGACAGGGGAAGCGGGAGAGGCGCCGCATTCCAGCGAGGTGCACAGATATTCTGACCGGGTTGTATATGTATGATGATAACTGATGTGACTTTGCTCATTGCGTATATTATTATGTTTTCTTATTTACATCTTCAGGTACACATTGCGCAACGTGGCGCGATGCTGGACGTACGAGACTTCCTTACTAGTGGATGAGAATATTTCTAACGAACTGCCGTATACGGAGTATCTCGAGTTTTTTGCGCCGGATTTCCAACTGCATCCAGATATAAACAGGTAATTCTTTTTTGGCCCTTTATTGAACTGAGTCTCACTTTTGAACACAGGCCTCTTCTCATCATTCACAAATTACATACACGAAAAGGATTTACTTCGGAGAGTAGGCCCAGGAATTACACAATGTCATCCCACCTGCCCCTTACTTCTATCGTACGACAAGAAAGACTCGACCAAAACCCATTTATGGTGGACATTTAGCACGTCAAACCAAGCATTTCGAATCCACATTCTTCTTACAAACGGCCAGAATTTGAAACGCTTTACTTTAGTCTGTCTTTTTACTAAAGTGCAACATATGGATGTCTTCAAATCCCGAGTAAATAGGTATCTTCTAGATAGAAGTGCTACACCCTAGACCCAACAACATTAGGTAGAATAATCAAACGCAAACCTATGTTAAATAAAAAAAATAACAAAAAGACAAATGGGCCTGCTTTTCAACACAAGGTTAGAAATCTTGCAGTTTCCAAGTTAGACCACTCCAAAATCATATTATTCATTTATTTTTCGCTACACATGACCGAAATGACCTCAGCGTAAGCATTGCCACTCAACATGGTAATACTTCCAGCTATATGGGCATGCTGCCAACTGGTAGTAGGCCTGAGCGTTAGGGTTATCTCTAGACCTATAGAAAAATTAATTGTTTTTTGTGTAGTAGTAGCTAAGTAGATTTGTTATATATGATTGCCCGTTACAAAAAAACTATTAGTTGGCCTAATAAGACTTTTTGGAGGCTGTGAATTTAACTGCTATTTTAAAATTTTGCTGTGCAAAACCCATTTGTGATAGATTAGAAGCTCACGTAATATCTGCGCGAATATTGGGTTTTGCGCAGCTTGTAGCAAACTTTACAGCCGCCAAGAAGTTTGATTCGGCCCATATGTCCATTTCAAAGATGTAATAAAGCCAATATTTTTTTTAAATTCCAGTTCAAACAACGCAAACAGCAAGCAGTACTTGGAAGCGATAACGAAGCACGTGTACGATAACCTGAAGATGTGCCAGCATTCACCCGCCGTCCAAATGTCGCATGTACCAGGTAATTCTGGCAACTACTTGGTTTTACTTCTAATTCTAATTCGATGTGGGAGCTATTTCAGTCCTGGAAACTGACTCCGAAACTATGGAAACAGGCTCCGCGCTGGGAGCTGCGCTAGAGTGAAGGGCTGGACCTCAGAAGAATGACAAGTAATAGAAGTATTGCTAAATCATACTCGAATAGAAACTACGTTACAGCTGTCTTTTTCATATCTGGTTATACAGCATACGCGAGAGTGAGTGGAACAAAAAAACGCAACGTCTGTTGCATACGTCAAAATCACCAGTTGGAATGTCAAAATAGTTAATTAATTTGGTTTCACTTGGTCTTTTGTCTTTTTCGGTTTTAACCCTCTAGTTCCAGTAAGAAGGTTCAAATCTCTGATCATTTTACCTTCCTACTTTTTATCTTTTTGAATTTGAACATCCGAGATAGCTCAATGCTAGTTTGTGAAACCCTTCAAAATTACTTAAGTTCGGGTGTATGTGCATCTTTTTCTAAAAATATTCATTCTAATTTCATATTTAAAATGGGACAAAGTTAAAATTTAGTACGGTTTCCATTACTTTAGTTCTTATTCTAAGGACTGGACAACACCTCCCTTATAGATCTCCAATAAGACTGGTTTGAAACCGGCTTGCACCAGGCTATATGTTCATCTTGTGGTCTCTTCTCGAGATTTTTTCGACCTAGTCACCGCGTAATAACAGTTTAGTTTGGTCTCAGAATGCCGAAGCTGTACATATTCTGTCCTCATTTCAGGCGACTTCTTCCCCGACGAGTACAGAATAAAGGACGAGCCGGACCCCGACATCAGGCTGCCGTCAGAGGAGGCCGACAAGATGGTGGAGGCCAAGAACGAGTTCTACGACGACGAAAAGGACAACGACAAAGAACTCATCATCCCCGAGCCCAAGGAGCAGAGCGTCTTTATACTGAGCTAACATGAGCTCAGCGACTTTAGCATTGTGTTGGAACGGTTATGATACGGACAGTGAAGTGTTGTGGAGGATGCTTTAGACGTTTAGGCTGTTTTGGTACAACATGGTGGAACAATGTTGCTCCATCTCAATTTTGAGGTGGCCGTATGTCAACCTCAAAACCTGTGTTCTAGAGTAAATTTGATAAAATAGGCCATATTGTTAAAATACAGGTAATTTTGTATGAAAATACGGCTTCGAAAGGGTAGCCGTTGGCCGTATTTTGGGTTCCTGGAGGCCTTGAAAGCTGAATAATACGCAAATTGTGTTGGAGCCGTTATGATACAGATAGTGAAGTGTTGTGGTTAGATGCTTAACATTTAAGCTATTGTAATTTATTCATCTATGTTTTTAACAGCAATGGCTAGGAATGTATACGCAACTATCTACCCGAGTCAACCCAGCCCCTTAAAATATCGGCTGTGGAAAACCTAGCAAGGGTATTGGTCTCCTATGATAAACAGCGTATGTATCTTACGACGTCATTTGAAATCTGAACTTTCTTACTGGAGTCGGGAGGTCGCGTCGCGGGGCACATACGCTGTTTATTCACTGCTCCGGTGGCTTGGTGTCTGACATGGTTCCATTGAACTAATTCTGCTGCCGTCCTTCAATATCTAAAACTCAATATAGAAATTACCCATACATTTGTACTAAAATGGTCAACGTTATAGCAATGTTAATTCTTATTTGTAACTATAAGGCTGTTAGTATTTATTGTAAAAAAACGCAATTATGGAATCGCTTTTAGAGAGTTATGAAAAGATCTCAAAAGGTTGGACCTTGTGATTCTGATGATGAGTGTCCAATATTTTTTCATCATACCTCAAATTGTGGCATTAGTAAGTAATGTCGATAATCGTAATGTATACCACGTTTTTTAAACCTTTTGAAGGCCAAAGCCTCGCAATTACGTCTCAACGTTGATACGAAAAAAAGTTGGTTGTCTGTAACTTTATAAGAAAACATTGTTAAATCAACAACTGATGGCCAATCGTGCCGCTCTCTATGGCTTGTTCCGCGCTCTCGCTTGCATGCACGCACACTTTGCGTGCAGCCGGCGTTCATCGATTTATAAGACGTTATCGTTTTTTTTCGATATGGAAGCGACAAGTCCTGCACTGACGTTCCGCATGTATTTCCCCCCCCAGCGCCTACCTGAGTCAGTCCAGCTTTTAAATATTTTGCGCGCTGTTGCGGAGATGCTTTGGGCCGCTAGAATAACTGATCCAGCCAGTGGCTTAGATAAAACGTTCTTAGTTAAAAACGGTATAGTGCGTGCCACCAAAGATGAGACTTGACGAGCGTCAGTGGTGGGGGATCTTGCGCTGGTACAGTCATGTAAAAACAAACTAACTATCCAGAATTTGTATATATATACAAATGCACGTTGGTTTGTAATATATATGTATATATATATTACAAACCAAAGTGGTTTCTCAAGTCTCCCCTGGTGTCCCCTGTTGCTTGTCTCTCTGATTTATGATGATCTAACCCACGGAGCTTTCGTTTTGGTTGGCAATCTGGCCCCTATGTAACACCCCCAGGATGTAAGACTGCTCGGGGTAAACTATACCAGAGCAGTAACCTTCGGGCTTTGGGCTGGTTCCCCTGCCTGCCTCTGATTTATGATAATCCAATCTGTAGAATATACATTTTGGCTGGCAAATGCCGCCACAATGTGCCATCCATATCATCAATACAATACTTAAAGTTTCGCATCATCTTACTGTACATTTCCAGTTTGCCTTTGCCAAATATCTCTATTATTTTTGATCCCAAAAATGATAAGTAGTACTGGTCTTTTTTCTCATTTTCTTTTTTATTTGGGTATTGGATGACAGAGCTCTGAACTCCTAATTTAGACATGTCCTTATACTCCGGACCAAAAAGATGTAGTCCTTTTCTAAATCCGATTTCATGCACTCCGGTGTAATTTGGTCAAGTTTGGTATCAAAAACCAGCAAAATTTTCTTTTTTCGGTTTGTTTCTGTGTTTTCCATTGAACAACTTCTTTGCGGAGATATTATAATTTTATATAATACTATAGACTATTATAATATGTCCATTGGTTGTAGGATGTGCATTGAGCTTGGAAATAGTGCAACAACTTCGATTCCATTTCCTAAGCCAAATTGTGGATAGATGGAGTCATGTGTGCGGTCTATAGGCTCTATGGCCGTCCATAAGAAACAAAATTTACTTTAACAAGCTTTGGAATATTTTGTTGTATGAGCCAGGGATTGGAAACAGTAGTGATATATTCGTAAAGGCCCCGGTCTTTCGGTACACTTTAGGCAATATTTGCTGTGATGCGCTCGTATGCGTACACTATCATGAGTGGTGTAAGTTTAACTGCTGTATTTGTGGACACTAAGACAGTTAAGTTTTCATTATCGTCACCACTTGCAGTGTAAATATGCTTCTCTCCTTTTTTAGGGTGTAGGTACTCCTCCTGGTTTTGGTAATAAAAAAGCACTTTCGTCTGTATTAAATATTCTATTTGGATCATTCAGGGCTTGCTGTAAATCCAGTTGGTTTAAGTATTCCTCTATTTCTGTGAACCACCTTACCTGCTCCTACGTGACATTGTCTCTAGCAAGTTGCAAGTCTTAGCAAATTAAATTTTCTGAGGTTCTTTCGGGATGTCTCTTTAAAAAATCAGCATACCATACATATTTAAATGAATATTAATTAATGTTTTATTATGAATGTTAAAATATGCAAAATTGACTCGCACGTGGCGTAATTGAGCTGGGTAGCTGCCTTGGGTAGGCGCTGACCGGGGACGGAAAATACGGGAGATGTCAGTAGGTACTTATCGCTTCTATTTTATTTTAGGCCGAGGTGACACGTAGAAAAACTTGGTGAAAAAAAAACGAAGAAATTATTCTTCGTGAGAAATCGGTTAGTATGATGTCTGTAAAGTGATGTACGCAAACGCTGGTACGCGCTCGACCACGGTCAATAGTTTGTTATACAATTCTGCAAATATTTGTAGCGATTGGAAGCAGTGTTTGTGGCATAAAACAACCATCGGCCAACGTGTTATCGTTTGGGCTTTGGTCGAACGTTCGTGAGCGGTAACATAAGAATCTAACTGCGTCTGTAAACATAAGAAGGTCGTATTCGCAAATTAATATGTCAATGGAGCAGCTTGTGCTTAACTGCATAATTCGACCTACACCTACTACGCTAGCATCTGTGTAGAGTAGGATATAATAACGTCGAAATAGCTTTCTAAAGTTCCGATTCACCGATTCCTAGATATTGTGGCCAATTTAGTCTGATTAGTGGTATCATTATGACCTGGGTGGTATAGGCCGAATCAAACTTCTTGGCGTATGTGAAGTTAGCTACAAGCGGCGCAAATCTTTTTTCTTGTGCCGCTAACATTTATGTTGTTACTTCGCAACCACTTATCTCGTGTTCACAATCGCCACGAAGTTGAATTAGTCCTATAGACTTCGCGCTACTTAAGTCCGACGATATAATTTAGGAACTAAGTACCCACTACGGAAACTAAGAACTATGGCTAAGTGATTGAGACGCCAAGTATGTCGGAATTCAGTGGTGGTGCAGTCTACTGTAGAAATTGTCATTAAAAATATAATGGTGTATTTTTTATTTATATGATGATAATATAATAGGTCTTGTAAATACGATATTTTTTTAAATAATGAGTAATAATTATAATATAGGTTCCTACAGTAATAAATCTTCCGAGCAGTTTTTTATTATTTTATTTACCTACCGAGATACAGAAGTAACAATTATTTTTCGCCAAAAAGGTGTAACAGACTTCAACCGTGTACAGAGTTGGAAAAGTTCGTTCGACGTAGTAATTTTCACATTTGATTGATTTTTCGAAAACGGCTCAGCCGATTGCGATAAAAAATGGGACTTCTATATGATTTACTAAACAAAAAAAAGAATTGTTTAAATCGGTCCTTAATTGGCGGTAATCGCGTAATATACATACAAAAAAAACCGATTAATTCTTCGAAACCTTCTTTTTTGAAGTCTGTTAATGTTACAACAATTAGTACAGTTTGGAACAGAGCTTAATAAAACAAAACATTTAAAATCAAATTATTTATTTATTGCTGGATTACATGAAAATTTATTGCTATGAGTAAAGAGTATTGCTATGACATACATGCCTGATTTTTTTAGAAATAGAATAAGCAAAACAAGCAATTTTGTTCAAAATCAAAAAAAATAATAATCATTTAAAATTATTAGTCAAAATACCTATATTTAAAACTCCCAAAATCCTTGTTCACTTATCCTCTTTCTAAGTCAGACTGTCAATTGTAAAGGCCTTATCTAATAACTACCTATTCTCAAATCTAAATTGTAATCGGCAATATACTTTTGAAAGTCAGACATGTTCACACCAAAATCCATTGTGAAGGTCACCAAGTGCTCACACACCTTTATTATTTCCATTGCCACTTCCTTGGATACTTCTAAAGTACAGTCAAACCACAAATAACAAATGTCCTTGAAACAACCCTTTCTTAACAACCTTACCAGAGATTCGTCAATATTCTTCTTGCTTTGATATTTCAGCACTAAATTCTGCAAATCAGAACAATCCATGAAGAAACTCAGCAAACTGTCGATACAAAAGTTTCCATTGCCTAGAGTTAACATTTTAAGTTTAGTAAATAATGGTTCTTCTTTCCTGAAAAATCTAGGTATGCTTAAAGAAGGGGATTGCGTACCAATACAGAGGGTGTTGAGATTTGGACATAAAGACCCAATGCACAAAATGGCATCAAATGTTAAAGAAAGTTCAATCTCCCAAAGAGAGAAATGAGTCAAATATTGTCCTTTAATGACAAGCATTTCATGAACAGCATGAGTAAAAGTAAAAAATGACAGATCCAGCCGCATTAAGTTACATTCACTTACAGTAATTTCATTCATAATGGCATCTTTATCATTTTCCGACAAATGTGTAACAGACAACTCTTTCAAGTTGGGGCAGATTGTCAGTAGCTTCCTAATTCCAACACCAGAAGCAAAGTGACAGTTGATTTTCTGAAGACTCAATGGACCATGTTCTGTTTTGCTGCTTATTAGAGTTGTGCCGATATCACATGTGTCGATTTTCAGTTCCTGTAAATCAGGTAGCTTTGAAATTAGCCTTATTATTCCAGCTTGTGATACACATCTGCCTATTTTGTGGACACGCTCATTTCTCGGAGGATCCATAGTGAGTACCCTCAAATTTTGTAACTTGGCTACAGATAGGAGTCCTTCATCGGAGACATTTCTAATGAGAACAGAAGCATTAAAGAGGGATTTGCAGATGTCCACTCTAGAGACAATGTTGACATCTTCTAGTAGAGGACAATTGGCGCCTATGACTTCGAGAATTTCATCTGAGCAGATGAATTTGAGGTCAAGAACCTTTAAATGGTTGAAGGTTGAGAGCATGTCGAGCCAGAAGTTAAGAGGGATGCTGTTATCAACGTCACATTTGCGGAAGACTGTCATGTTGGGATGACTTAGGACTAGGAGTTGAACGCGTGGGTCTCCGCGGTACTGTAGACTGGTTCGATTCGAACATAGGACATCAAATAACCTGTAACAAAAGATTTTCTTGTCACCTAAAAACTTAAATGAAATAGCATAGTCATTAGTTGCATATTGTAGAGTCGTGTGTTTTATGCAATTTAGGCTCAAAATAAGGAAGAGAGAATAAATTTGACTAGGTACGTACTCAGAGGTACGTATCACAAGCTAAACAAAACAAACACTTACCTTGCTGGTAGCGTAGACATCATAAGCCGTTTCAACGCTACAGCCTCCCTCTCACATTCTGCGTATTTATTTTCTGGATACACTTTTTCAATGAAATAACAAGCAGAGTTTATCAAAGAAATACTTTTTCGAACGCTTAGATTGAACAAACTACAAGGCTGTTTTTTAGGCGACATGACGATTATTTTAAACTACACATGGATAGAATTATTATAGATCTGAAAATAGTAGGTAACGAGATTGCTTTTCAACTGCAATAAATTAATAATTAGATTAAATTGTGATTGCAATAATAATAATATGACCTTTATTTTTCAACGCATTGATCGAATTGACAATCTAAGGTCATGTCTAATTGACATTTAGTGTCAGGGTTACCAGCTCGATATGTCAGACAAGAATTTTGTATACTATCATAATTCCATGATTTAGATCCCTTTTTTTCCTAATTACCGTACCCTTAATTAATTATTTTATAACAATATTTCTTCGTAAATATTCCGTTAATTTGATAGCACTGCCGATTATGCAAGCTCGGGTAAAAACTTCCTTATCGGAGAATGGCTGTTAATTCAAAGCAATAAAATATGATAAAGGATACGGTAATTAGAAAAAACGGGCTAAAACGAAGAATGACCGAATTAGTTGCAAAAATAGTGTTATTTTTTAATTTTCCAAAAATTGCCTCGTAAAACTCGCAAATACTGAGCGTGGGAAGTCTAGCCCAAGGATTTTGTATACTATTTGGATTGCGTACAGACGAAATTTGGCTCAAAGTTAGCTTAGGAAAATTGAACATTACTACGTCGCAACAAAACATATATTCCTTTGAAATGGCATAAGAGAGACGCTGTGCCCAGTGAGACTTACCAGAGTGATGAGGGTGTCCCGCCCGCACTATTGCCATTTCGAAACGACACTTATATATGGTAGAATTATTACCTGAAAAGCCGCGACTGTCTTAACCATTTCTCAATTTTTATGACAATGTAGTTTGATAAGATTTTAGTTAAAATTGCGAATAGATGCTAATAAAACCGAGTTAGATATTTATTTTGTATGAATATACGGAATATACCTACGTCTGGTTATTTTTTATTTTGACTAGAGTATCACCGTCGATTGCAAATGGCGTGCTATGGTGTATACAAAAAGTCTGGTAGGATGGTAGGCTGTATCCAAGAAAGTTACATACGTAACTTCCTTGGATAGAACTCAACCAGTTCTACATTTCAGATGACTGCTGTCAAATTTAAAAGTGATAAATCTCCGTAACTATTGATTTTTTACTGTTTTTGACTATTAACTGCGAGAAATTCTAATGCATGACGTTGATCTAAGCAAAAACCATCGCCTGACAAAAGACCCTCCGTTGAATCCGCGCTTTTTGAGCTCTAGAGTAGTGAGCTCGAATTTTTCCAATGTTTTGTTAGTGAAAGTTATATTTGAAGTTGAAGTGACACCAGATGTGAGCTAATCACACCACTGAACATAGAAATAGCGCGAGCGAAGCGACCGCGAAAGTTTTTGTTGTATTTTTCAACAAAGAGTCGATTTTAAGTAAAGATAAAGCAGTGGGCCGGCAGATCGACAAAGGCCCAGTCAGGGTCATGACTCCCATGACCTTTTGTTTTTTTTAGAAATCGGATTTTTACTCATATTTTTTTTATTTTCTTGAAATTTCCGATATTTTAGATAAACTACCTTTTGAAAAGTAATAACAACCACTGATAATGTTATTCGGTTATACTTATTGAAAAAATAATTATGGTGTTTTCGCATAGTTTAGTGGCATTACTATACTATACTACGTGCTACACATACTATAAAATAATGGTGCAAATAGTAGGTACAATTATACTACATATTATTATATTACGAGTATCTTCTTTGCTACAAAGAAGATACTCGTAATATAATAATCTTACTCGTTACTCGTAATATAATAAAATATAATAATTTTGCTCTGTTCGCACCTGACTGTTTAGCTCTCGCCCCCGCGCCGCACCTTCGTCCCAGCAATTTTAGAAGTAGGACGTCCGATACCTTCTCACTGGCGGTCTACGCGACGAATATTGCAGTCGTATCTTTCCAACTTCAATCAGAGATCATATACTACTGACAAGGTTGTTTGTAGGCGTTGCAAGTTTAAGTTAGTCCTATCCGTTAAGATTAGACCCTTATTACCTGCCACGAACGATTATTGTTCCATTTGCACTTATCATCGTCATCATTATCAGCCGTAGGACGTCCAATGCTGGACATAGATCTCCCCCATGGATTATCAATAAATCCAGTTGGAAGCTTGCATCCAGTGCTTTCCTGCGATCGAGTGCAATCTTTATTATATCGTCAGTCCACCTAGTCATTGGACGTTTTACGCTGTGCTTGCTGGTGCGTGGTCTCCATTCTAAAACTTTTAATCTTGAAAAGACTAAAATCAACAAGGGTGTAAGGAAAAACAATATAGCTGGCATGAGTAGGTATATAATTGTGTAATAGGTATGTGGCAGCATTGTACCAAGAAGTTTGTCTCGCACGGTACTGCCACCTCCTTGCGGTAACTTAAGGTCAAGGAAGTTTCATATTAGAACTGGAATGATTACGTGCATCCCAAAAACGTTCCGAAGAGTAAAGCACCAACATTGGAATATATCTCTTTCTACTAGTGTATCCATAAAGTAATTTCATTTAATAGGACAATCTACAAAACACGAAGTATATACCGTCGAAAGGTCAATAAAAGAATAAGGGAAATCATTTGTATTTCAGGTGGGATAAATCTGAAATTCAAATATTATTATAAACAGGGTTATCTGCTTACCCTGTATTAAGTAAAAATGATTGGTTGATTAAGACCATTATTACGAACGTTTACTATGAGACCAACCCGAAATTCGAGAAAAAAAGCAGCTGTTTCATGCAAAACTGAGACTCTGAATCGACAAAATGTATGTAACAGCAGATTTTTTTCCTCAAATTATAGTCTAGTCTCAAAATATATTTATTTATTTATTTCTTTATTTGCACAATATATAGTCTTATAGTAAACCTCCTTTCGGCTGAGTATATGAGTTCTTTATAATATTATCTCTACACCATCATCTTAATGCCTTCAGCGCCTCCCACCCGCTAGTAGACATCTTTGCCGACGAATGGACAACAATAATTGCTAAAAATATTATTTCATATTGCGAAGAAGTCAAATTGTGATCTCAAATATTCCTCAAATTAAACGGTAGGTATAGTTAGCGTAAAAAAATAATAACATGTTGTTGTTCTTATAACTTTTAATTCATGTTTGTATTTATTCTGTCCTATTTTATGTATTTTTTTTAATTCGTAGTCTTTAAGGATAAAAAATATAAAGCCTAGTATTAAGTGCTGTAAGTATTTTTTTCTATAAATAAACAAATTGAAAATCTCGACTCGCTTTTGACCAGTTTTGCTCATACTTACAAATCTTGTTAGAATATACTAAACCATCTTGCCAAATATTATAAAAATTAGCTGATAAATAGCGCGACAGTAAATTATATCTACCCGTAGTTACCGAGCTGTACTAGTTACTAAGTACAACATAGTTTATTATTTTGCTATTATATAAGAAAAGTGCATAGTTCATAGAAGTAGGTTCTTAATTGATTACAATGACTTACTAACGTACGTAGTATTAGATTATATTTAAGTAGTTATTACTTCTCTCTACAACCTAACATCACATTCCCGAAATGTTTTGTTGTTATTGTCACCCTACACAAGAAATTTGTAAATAAACCAAGAAACTAACCTAAAACATGAAATTCCACAACCAGCATAAGCTTCACTATTACAGCTTTAACGCAACAATTTTGCACTATTTTCCAACTTATAAAAATATTAAGCAGCAAGCAGAATAACGACTTTTGCATAAATTATCAGCCATATTGTTTTATGAAGTGCAATATGTGTGGCCGTGCGTAGTTGGTAAATTACTACTAATTCTACTAATATGAAAAAACTGTTTTTGTATTGCAAAAACAATTACGTACCAATATTAAAATCAGAACATTTTCGAACTTATTACGTTAATTAGAATACATTTTATGCTAATCTATTTATCAACTTGTACGATTAAATGCGATTTAATGATTACCAGACATATGAGATAATCTACCATCCAATAGTTTTATTAATACTGGTAAGTTTCGAGAAAGGGACAACGCCCAACAGTTGTTGCTGTCCTGCTCGGAATGTTTTTCCCATATGATAAGTAAGAAACAAATATGAACCTTTTGTCTATAGAAAGAAAGTACATTTTTCTTTTTAAAATTTTGCTTCGTAAGCGTTCCAGTTCTCGTATGAAACTTCCTTGCTTAAGGTTGACTGGCCAAAATGTTAAAAAGGCCAATCTAGCTTATAGATTGTCATGACAACAGAGTTGTCAACAAGATAAATAAAGATAGGGTCAGATGGTCTAATAAGATCTACGAAATCATATTTTGGCTATTTTATTACCTATTTATAATTTTCTAAATGTAAATACGGGACATTAAATTACCTCTACGCTCCGAGACTGCATTTTATTTCTGTGACGTGAGTGAGGACGTCCGTGATCCGGACGACGCTCACTTTATTGGTGACCCCGGAAAAAAACGACGCGCAGACCTTCGTGTTCCCTTCAACATTCATTGAGGCTCCCACGGGCACGCATACCGAGTACTGGGCTACGCAGCTACGCCTCAAGATGACAGTGTTCTCGACTCTACGGCTGTAAAGTTTGTACAACGCACCTGCCACAGTCATCCCGAAGCAACAAGGTTTTTATTTCCGAACATGGCGCGGCCGCACATCCACGTCTTCTTATACTTTGATTTCTAAAACTTTGTATTAATAATGTTCTATTAACGCTGTTTCCTATTTTATGTTAAGCTTTAAATTGCACGTACATTTTCGTCTTAATATTTTATGTGATAACTTGTACCCTTTTTAAACATAAGCAAATAATACCTAGTTGTAATTTTCTAAGCGATTCTACGTATGTCCCAGCTATTAACATTGTGATCAGTTTTTTTTGTTTTCTCTTCGGATTTTTTATGACATACCTTACATTCCTACCTTGGTCTAAGTTGAGCACAATGGCAGCTTCGGAGGAGCAGATACATATTTTAGAAGAGAAAATTAAGGCGTTACAAACCAGTGAACGAAAAGTTATGGCTGTTTCAGTCAAACTCCCGCCTTTTTGGGCTGACAAACCATCGGTGTGGTTTGGACAAGTTGAGGCTCAATTCGAATTAGCTGGAATCACACAAGATAGAACAAAATATAATCATGTTATTGCAACATTGGACTCAAAAACCGCAGGAGAAGTAGAAGACATCATTGAAAATCCACCAAAAAGCGACTGTTACCAATACCTTAAGGCTGAGTTAATAAAGCGCCTATCCATTTCTAGAGAAGATAGAGTACGTCGGATTTTAGGTGACGAAGATATCAGTGACCGAAAGCCGTCGCAATTTCTTCGCCACCTCCGCAGTCTAGCAGGTACAGTTATCAAAAATGATGATATAATTAGGCAGTTGTGGATGCGTCGCTTACCAAACAACGCACAAACTATATTGACGACTCAGGAAGATTCACCGTTGGAAAAAGCAGCCGACATAGCAGATCGGATAATGGAAGTAGCAACGCCGACATCTGTCCATGTAGTTTAAGATCCTTCTTCGCAAGTTACAGAGCTGACCCTCCGTGTCGAAGAACTCACGAAAACAGTCGAGACTCTTGTCACTGAGTCTAGATCACGGTCAAAATCGCGAAGTGGAAACAACAGATCTCGTTCATGCTCTAATTCTTCCTCCGACATATGTTGGTATCACCAACGCTTCGGTAGCAAACCCTACAGATGCACTACGCCCTGCAAGTGGAAAAGTCAGGAAAACAACAAGAGCAATCAGTAGATGCGGCAACTGATTGCAATAAAAATCTTAACCGCCGTCTATTCGTAACAGACAAAGGTTCGGCACGACGATTTTTGATAGATACCGGCAGTGACCTTTGTTGTTTCCCACAAAAGTTAGCGAAGTGTCGTAAAACATCTGGATACGAATTGTCCGCGGCAAATGGAAGCACAATTCATACATACGGCACAATATCACTGCATCTTGACTTTGGCCTTCGCAGAGATTTTCAATGGAATTTTACCATCGCTGATGTTGATAACCCAATAATAGGATCAGATTTTTTAAGTTTTTATAACTTACTTCCTGATCTTCGTCATAAGCGTTTAATCGATGGAAATATAAATCTTACTGCACCTGCAACGGTGGCTCAAGTTGGCCAGGTGAGTATGAAATCTGTGTCCTTCGAAAACAGTTCACCTTTCTCCAGGCTTCTTCTAGATTTTCCCGATTTGACTCGACCACCAGGATCCCCACGTAAAATCAAACATACTACGGTACATCACATCATTACTAGTGAAGGCCCGCCAGTTTCTTGCCGCCCAAGGCGTTTGGCTCCTCAAAAGCTGATTGCGGCTAAGAAGGAGTTCAAAGATATGGGAAGCCCAAGCACTGTCTGATGGTCTGGCCGTACCGGCCAGACCATCAGACAGTGCTTGGGCTTCTCCCTTACATATGGCTAAGAAAGGCGAAACTGGGTGGCGTCCATGCGGGGATTTTCGGGCTTTAAACGCAAGGACCGTGCCGGATCGGTACCCTGTGCGGCACATTGCGGATTTATCTCACAATATCGCGGGATCTTCTATCTTTAGCACTATCGACTTAGTTAAAGCATACCAACAGCTTCCGATCAGTGAACCGGACATCTGCAAAACGGCTATCACAACACCCTTTGGCTTATTTGAGTTCCCCTTTATGACTTTTGGCTTACGAAACGCTGGACAAACTTTGCAGCGTTTCATCGATGAAGTCGTTAGAGGGTTTGAATTTTGCTACCCCTACGTTGATGATGTGCTGGTGTTTTCACGCTCCGCAGAAGAACATCTGGAACACCTGCGTATGTTATTCCAGCGGCTAAATGAATACGGAGTGGTGATAAATTCATCAAAATGTGTTTTTGGTGCTGAAGAGGTAAAATTTTTAGGCTATCATATCAACAAATCTGGCACGAGCCCTCCACCGGAAAGAATTGAAGCCCTCCAGAGTTACCCCTTGCCAAAAACGGTACAAGGTCTCCGAAGGTTCTTAGGAATGATAATTTTTTATCGGAAGTTCCGTTCAAACGCAGCAGAGCTACAAGCTCCATTAATCAATGTTCTGGCCGATTCAAAGCTCAAAGGTGCCAAACCGGTGCCTTGGACTCCAGAACTAGAACTATGTTTCCAAAAATGCAAAGAGAGTCTCAGTAACGCAACCCAACTTGCCCATCCTATCTGCAATGCTACACTGGGCTTGTTCACAGATGCTTCTATGGTACAAGTTGGAGCATGTCTGCAACAAAAAAGAGACGATCACTGGGAACCCCTTGCATTTTTCAGCAAGAAATTGACAACCAAACAGACACAATGGCCTGCTTATTATCGCGAGCTGCTTGCGGTATATGAAAGCGTTCAACATTTTCGCCATATACTGGAACCACAACATGTCACAATATACACAGATCACAAACCACTAATCTATGCCTTTACTCAACGCCGTGAAAAATGACCTCCGATCCAACTAAACCAACTTTCTTTCATATCTCAATTTACCACTGATGTAGTACACATCAAAGGTCAAGAAAATATAGTTGCTGATGCTATGTCCAGAATTGAGGCCATCACACTCGAGGAAAGCTACTCCGCGCTGGCCGAAGAACAAAAGTCTGATTTAGAACTACAAAATTCCATGACAAGCTCGTCTTTAGTTTTAGAAAAAGTTCCGGTCCCAGGAACTGAGTTGTCAATCTACTGTGACATGTCAACTGGTATAGCACGACCTTATTTAACCCCGTCGTTTCGTCGTGGTTTCTTTAACAAGCTTCACAATCTCAGCCATTCAGGTGCGCAAGCTTCAGCACGTTTAGTAGCTGATCGCTTTGGTTGGTCCGGAGTTAATAAAGATTGTTGTAAATGGGCTAGAGAATGCGTACCATGCCAACGAAGTAAAATATCACGTCACACCTGGACACCCTTA
Organism: Hypomecis punctinalis; assembly: GCA_949316475.1. Classification (NCBI taxonomy): domain Eukaryota; kingdom Metazoa; phylum Arthropoda; class Insecta; order Lepidoptera; family Geometridae; genus Hypomecis; species Hypomecis punctinalis. The sequence goes on from OX438795.1 coordinate 27,638,700, forward strand.
GGAAGTTTCCCGATCCTTACACATGGTTTCCGTAATGTCCATATTGATATTATCGGACCCATGCCTACGAGTAAAGGGTACCAATACTGTCTCACAGCCGTGGACAGATTTACCCGATGGCCAGAGGCATGGCCGATGACGGGCATAACGGCTGAAGAAGTGGCCGAAACCTTCACAAACGGATGGATAGCTCGCTTCGGCGTTCCTTCGGTTGTAACAACTGATCAGGGCCGCCAATTTGAGTCGGCGCTCTTTAACTCCTTGTTAAAACATTGTTCGGCTCAACGAACGCTTACTACGAGCTACCACCCTTGTGCCAATGGAATGGTAGAAAGACTCCATCGGCAATTAAAAGCGGCACTAATGTGCCATGGCGGTACATGGTATTCCGCTCTTCCTATAGTGCTCCTTGGTTTGCGATCAGCGCTTAAAGAAGACCTCCGAGCATCCTCTGCGGAACTGGTGTATGGTGAAACTCTTCGGTTACCCGGAGACTTCATAGCCCCTTCTACTGTTAAACAAATCGGTGATACTTCAGATTTTGCTTCAGAGTTCAGTAAACACATGACCAGCATTAATCCAGTACCAGCATCTCGACATACACAACGACGATCTTTTGTATCCAAAGATATAACTACAACAACACATGTTTTTTTGCGGGATGACTCTGTCAGACCGTCATTAAAACCACCGTACACCGGCCCACACCTCGTTATCAATAGACACGACAAAACAATCACTATCAGAGTTTGAAACAAAGATGTCCGGGTGAGCTTAGATCGTGTAAAACCAGCATTCATCGCGGACACGGCCGAATCAACGCCAGATTTCAAATCTACGCTTGCTTCTCCGAAAGCCCAAGTGCCAACTATTCCTAAGGCTCCTCAGTCACTCCCTGATGTCCCAGATCCTCTGAAATATGTCGCGCGATCAGGACGTCAGGTGCGTTTTAAAATACCTGTAGATGTGTAAAATCACACGCTTCATTGTTAAATAAGCTGCATTCTACTTACTACATAATTAAGTTACATTTTCTATCATTGATTTGTGATGGGTGTATTAGTAAGTTTTCTTTAATTCTCCTCTAATGTGATTATTTCCTTGTTTCATGAGGAATATTTTTTTTTCTTTTTATGAACCTTAATATGGATTCATCTTACTCCGTGGGGGGGTGATGTGGCAGCATTGTACCAAGAAGTTTGTCTCGCACGGTTCTGCCACCTCCTTGCGGTAACTTAAGGTTGACTGGCCAAAATATTAAAAAGGCCAATCTAGCTTTGAGGTTGCCATGACAACAGAGCTGTCAACAAGATAACAACGGGTCAGATGGTCTAATAAGATCTACGAAATCATATTTTGGCTATTTTATTACCTATTTACAATGATGTTTGTGTATTATACTTCAATGCCTATTTATAATTTTCGAAATGTAAATACGGGACATTAAATGACCTCTACGCTCCGAGACTGCATTTTATTTCTGTGACCGACGTCCTTGATCCGGACGACGCTCACTTTAGGTACATAAAATATATATGTACCTACCTATATACGGACATTTCAATGTTGCTGCTGATCTCTCGTTCTCTCAATCTCGCTTTCAAAAGACGACTAACATGCTCTTACATTGTACTGTATTGTACAGTGTACTGTACTGTTCCAGCCTTTTTAATTGTCCACTGCAAGACGTAGGCCTACCCACGAAGGGTGATTGGGCCATGTTCACCACGCTGGCCTAGTGCAGGTTGGTAGACTCACATACGCCATGGAATTTTTTCCGACGATGTTTTCCTTCACTGAAAAGCCAGTGGTGTGAAATTCCGTAGGTACATAAATTCTAAGGAATTTATTGGTGCGGGACCGGGTTTGAACTCACGATTTTAAGGCGGGTGCCACCACGGCTTCACATTGCATTATTCGACCAAAAAATTAAATAAGTAGGTATACAGCCAAAGAAATATATTATGCTGCTTGTAGTGCTTGTAGGTAACTTCGCACTCGCTGACATGTATGATTCGCTTTACCACAAAAGATTAACACTCTTTAAACACTGCTTAACCAAATGTATTGTCTAAAGCGTGCGTAAAACTTCAGTGGTAAACTTCAGTTTTGTGGTACCTAAGACGGCTAGTCTCCACTGCTTTGATGAGAAATATACCTAGTCATGTACTGGAAGTAGTTCAGAAATTATATTTTGAAATGAATATACAATTTTCCACTGCCAATTATTTATTTTTCTCTTGTTATAAGTTGGTAGATACAGCACTGAAATCAACTTAAAAAAACATGAACTTTCGAATTTATTAACATGCAGTGTTCCATGTTCATAGTAATTTAAAATAACTTAGTTATACATTTATCACGCGTTAAATTTGGTACAATAAATTGGAAAAATCAAATTGATTTTACTTCAGTAGGTTACTACTGATAATTTCTATATTTCTACATCCGTTATAGTTTTTTTTGTAGACCTAGGTATGTACATTAAAGATTTTATAGTCTAAAATCTATTGTAACTATTCTGAATATATCTAAACGAACTATGCTATTAAAATCTAAATAGACTATTAAATATTTATAAATAAGTACCTATATGATTTGGCACATCATTTTAGTGACCATTTATATAACTTTAACATTAAGTATAACTATTATTTTCATTGACAACTAACTAAATAGGTAGGTGGATAGTTGTATATTATTTATCAATCATAATTATAATTTTAAATAGATAAATAACAAAATCAACAATATTGACTTAACAATACGTACCAACAAAAATCTTTTATATTGTGCAAAAATATATGATGTATATTTTTAAAAGCAGGTACGTACATAATATAAAATTTTAATAATTGAAATAGACTTAGCAATATTTCATAAAATAAAATCACATTTAATATCATCAAGGAACTACACGAACGTCATTTAATAACACTGGCACATATTAATATTTTTAATATTTGTGCTAGAAGTAGGTATGAATATAATAATAATTATACACAAACAATGCTAAACAAATCTACAATTTGAGAGAAGTTTGACTTCTAAAGTATGTCTTACTAACTACATAAGTACCATAGAATAGAAACTACAAAGATATTTTAGGAGAGAAAATATGTAAGTAATTGCTAAGAGATAGAAGAAAGATTTGGCTGCCACTATGCGACAAAATGTCCCGTTTGAAACATTGAGGAAAACTTCGAATGATGAAGGCATTTGAGCACAAAATAATTTTAATATGCTAATTTTTGTCATTCTTTGACACTTGTCTCGTTCTCTCCCCTGCCGAATGAAAATGAAAAAGAACAAGTTATATGAATCGTGAGGACATATCGAAAACAAATTACATGCTTCCATTGCTTCCAAACTGGACTAGACATTTTGGCGCAAAGTGAGTTGACCTAAAATTTTCTAACGTTCATTCACTCATTCAGTCACACACATAAGATTAGGGTATAACTAAAATGATGAAATAGTCTTCATAGATTAAAATAATAATCATTAATTGACCACCATCTTCACTTTGGTCAACCATTCCGTTCTCTCGTCCGTTGCTTACATCTCTAATCTCTCTTGTAGTGCCTACATTTACCTGCTCAGTTCTATCCTCATCTCTATTTTCATTCGAATCTAGTGTCTCATCTCTATCTAAAACCCTACTTTCATACATACTTAATAGTTCTGTGCTAAATTCATCTCTACTTCCTGAATCTACTGTTTTAGTACTATTTAATGCGGTTATTTGGTCATTTTTTTGTTGATCTGAATTATTTTCATTGTCCCCTAAATCGATAAAATTTGGGATGTCATTAGAACATTTTTCTACAACTTTTTGATCTCTATGCAAACTTTCCATATACGTTTCACACCTTTTATTTCCAATGTGCCATTTCTTATTTATATCTCTGCATACTTTCTTCGTATAGCTGTGCGGTATACAAACACATTTTTGATGCAAGCATTCTGTCCTATCGAATCTTTGGAAAGATCCACTCGAGTTAGAACTGAATCGTTCATTCCTAAACGATCCACTCGAGTCAAAAGCGACTCGTTCATTCATTGAAGAACTCGAGTCAGAAATGAATCGTTCGTGCATTGAAGATTGACTGGACTCCGTGACGAATTCCTTCATTCTTTTGGATTTTTCCAAAGACTCGCGAAACGAGAGAGATCAGAGTCTCTTGTGAGAGTCGGTGCTGGAACTCTTGAGGGAGCTGAATCGTCGCGCGTGCGCTGACGCGGAGGTGGCGCGGTCCAAGCTGGCCGCGCGGAGAATCAGCCCTCGAGATTGTCGGAGCGATGATTCTGGCCTCGGCTGTAACAAGAGAGAAAAGTGGAACTATGAGTACCTAGATAATAATTATATTATCATTGTCGTCATTATCATTATCATCATTATTACCATCGTTGTTATCATTATCGTTATCATCATTATTAGCCCTTGTAAACTCACTGCCGGGCATAGGCCTCCCTTTGTTTATGATATTTACTTCTATCTTATTATATATTACCATATATATACTTCTATTTACTTATATTTCTATCTACGACATTAAACGAGCAGTAGACTGCAAATGGTTGGAATTGGCAAGGGACAGAGGACAATATAATTGCGTTATCTATAAACATATCAACCTGAAGTTTTAATTCTGTCGGAAACATGGCTATGTGATGACAATGTGGATATTTTTGTAATAAATTGGTATATACATGCTAACTGCTACATTAGACGCAGACGAATTCATGGTGGAGTATCAATAATTACACAGATTACGAGTAAGTTAGAAGTTAAAAAACGATTTGATATTGATAGCTTGTCAGTAGAATATCATTGTGAGCTTGCAGCAGTCGAGATAAAAAAAACTGTAATAGGCTTATACAGAACTAATAAAAGAGATTTTACAATTTTTAAGAACACTATGTCCAAATTATTTGAATTATTGTCAGATTTACCATATAAAGCCGTGGTGGTCAAGAGGTAGTGACACCCGCCTTACAATCGTGAGGTCGTGGGTTCGAATCCCCGGTCCCGTACCAATGAGTTCTTTGGAATTTATGTACGGAATTTTACACCACAGGCTTTTCGGTGAAGGAAAACATCGTGAGGCAACCTGCATACGTCCGTAGAAGAAATTCGATGGCGTATGTGAATCCACCAACCCGCACTGGGCCCGCATGGTAGATATGGCCCAATCACCCTTCGTGGGTAGGCCTACGTCCTGCAGTGGACTACTAAAAAGGCTGGTACAGTACAGTACAGTTGCATATAGTGATTAGAATATTGATTTTCATGCAGATTCTAGTCATAAATTGTCAATAATTGATGTCATGAACCTAAATAATTTTAGAAATTTTGTAGATTTTCCAACTCGTATAGAAGATAGTACCAAAACATCTATACACATCGTAGTGTCAAATGTAAATAATAAAGTAATAGTGATCACATCAATAGCTACTGCTATATCTGATCACGATGCTCAGCTAATTACACTACATGATAGTTACGGTAATGCATCAACGGTGAAGTATGTTACCAAAAAAAGAATATTTAGCCAGGAACGCAAAACGAATTTCGGAAATGTTCTTCTATCCTACGTTTGGGATACAGTCTTTAATAATTATGACGAGACTAGTTTTCAAACCTTTATGTCAAAGTTTACCTGGAACATGGATGTATTATTTCCCAAATTAGAAATAAAACGTAAAATAAAAAAGTAAGCTCCCTGGATTAATGATGAGTTGGTAAAAATTAAACTGGATATACATGACCTCTATATACTTCAAAGGGAATTTCGCGAAGGAATTGAAGCAAATCTAATTATACAGAAGATACAAGCAAGAGACAAACTTTTAAATAAGAAAAAAAAATGTTAATACTCGTATCATGCAGTCTAAAAATCCAAAGAAGGAAATATAGCAGATAATCAAAGAAGACACAAATCAGAGTAAATTAGAGTGGATGTGGAATTTAAAACAAGCAAATTTCTAATGACAGTATGCCGAACGAATAAAGACCTTTGACATGGCTAAACGATTACAATAAGTTGAAAATTGTGTAGAAATGTCTAAACAAATGGGTCTAAGCAAATGACTGAAAGTACTTACAGGTTCGCCCACAGAGCCGACTCGACGCTGCCTCGGCTCCCGCGGCAGGCCCTCAGTGAAGGATGTCTCGAGGGACTTCTGCGAGGGATCGCTCACAGACTGGGACAGCAGGTGGGTCGTGGACGACGAATTCGAGTCTTCGATGTTGGAGAACTCGTCCGGGCTATCCTCCCTCTGTAATTCATATTATATCAGTTACATGACACATGTGACATGTTATGTGTACCTGTGTAATGAATTATTTTTTACCACAATGCTTTTATTCTTGTTTTCTTGTTGTCTTATTCATTACGCACTATCATTTATCAACCAATTCATACTGCAACACGATAACCAGAGGCAGGATTCACAATTTTAGTATGGTAGGGCTCTTATCTAAGGGATCTTATTTATCAAGCCCAATATCTCTTGATATGGAAATAAGTCAGGGATGAATCACCCTAACCATCTGCATGAGACGAATAAGTAAATTTTCTACATATCTGATGGTCCTGCTATTTGGAAGCTGCAGCTACTGAAGTTTTGAATTATTATTTTACACTGTACTTTTCGACAATTTCAGTATTACCTCTTCAAGTTCTTTGAGCGTGGAAGGATAGTGAAGTCTTCTGGCTTCTTCCCTTTCTCTCTTTTCCAGTTCATCAGCCAACATCATCACCTCCCAGTCACCGCCTCCACCTGGTTTGAAAAATATTGAAATGGAACATTGGAGCTAGACTACATGGCAATATTGAGAAAAAAATCGGCTGATCAACCATAAAAATATACTAAGAAGTCGAGGCAAAATAAACGAGAAATTGAAAATACCTTCTGGCTTGAGCATTAGACCAGTTCTATGGTATCATATTAATTACTAGATTATAGATATCATTGGAGACACGAGATTGTACTTTAGTTCTACTGGACACCCGGATGTGGTTCAAAATTAAGTAGCGCGATTTTACCATTCACCCGTATCATGACATACCTACCTATGACCCATAAGACAAATTATATTCACCTCTGATAGGTGAGGAGGAGCTCCCGTGGCTGGAACTACTGGGTCTGCCCCGACGGCTGCTATTCTCGATAAATTCCTCAAACATAGGCGTTCTGGGGATAGACTCCGAGTCGCTGCTTGAAGATGTTGACGCTCTGTAGATAGACCAGTGTCAGATTAAAACTTTTATCAGATAGACTACTGGGTTACGAGCTCTCTAAAATAGTTAGTCTAAAATAATCTTGACCGATTTGAATCAATAAAGCAATAACGGTTTGGTCCATCGTCCATGGACTGACTGGTAAAATACAATGTAAGGAAAATTGTATGGTTACCTATGAGACTTTTAGAGTTTCTCAGTAAACATTCAGTAATGGGAAACACAGCTTGATACTGGTTAACCATATTGTGAGGTTGTAAGTTGCCCCCCAGTTGTGTTCCTGACTAAAACCATAAGCGCAAAGTACCTAAGTAAGTCGTTGTGAAATAGTGGATCTTACGTGTCGCTCCAGCTGTAATCACTCCCCATGTCGAGCACAACTTCGTTGCAACTTGAAGTGGGCTTGTGTTGCGCTCCTCGGTTGTACCCGAAGAAGGAACCAAGACTGAACTTGCGGTGTTGGCGCGGGCGAGCTGGCTCTGTCAAAGATGACCGCAATCAAAAAGTCAAGAAGCAATCGGAGAAGATGTTTGTGATGAAAAAACAAGTGTAAACCATTCTTTGTGTCAAAAGCTTGTAGACATTTTATAAAGGGTCGATTGCAAATTTAAAAACGAGGTACCAATTTAAATAGCAAATATTACGAAAACAAGTTTTACTGAATGTTTGATTGAATTTTGATTTGAACTCTGTTTAGTTTCTTACCAAGCTTACTTCTCTCATTCCGTCCGGTATGGTGCATTCCAGTGTCCACAGAGAGAGTCTTCTTGATTTTTGACTTTGTGGTATCTAGATGTGAGCCAAAGAAGTGGAATGGATGCATCCCTCGCCTGCTGGTGCGAAGGCTGGATTGCTCCGGGCTGAGTAGTGAACGATCTTCAGACGTCGTGTGAGGGGAGAGGGGCCTGATAAAAATAATTCAATAAATTAGGTGGACTTTACTTGGGTAAACTTCATCATCGTGAATCTATACACTATTTGTTATTTACACAATATCACAATTTTATTTATTTATGATTACCACATTTACTTTAGAAATAATTTTCTCCTACCTTGTCAAGTCTTGCATTTCCATGCTTTCTTGATCACTTTGGTCCTCCCACGACTTTCTCTTTTGCCTCAACTTTGCTGCTCGCTTTCTCGAATATGTCCCAGCCTTTCCATCTAAGTTCAAATCTAATCTTTTCGACTTGCTCACAGTCCAATCTTCTTTACTGGACGACGTTTTGTCTGTTCTACTCGATAATGAGTCTGCCAAGGTTTGCAATTCTGAATAAGATAACTTTCCTAGTTCTATCCCTCCAGTGAGCTCTGATAGTTTTTCATCGGTCAAATCATCGGATAAATGTGGCTCTTTCGTAACTGTTGTTATTGTGTCTTCTGCAGTCGATTTCTCTTTGTCTTCTTCATCAGCGCTAGTCACAGGAGGTGATGTAGCAAACACTGTGTCTAGGGAATCTCCTCGCTGTGGAATTAAAATTTGATAACTTTTCATAATATTGTGAGTAAATTATTTTCAAAGGAAAATTTAAAAGTAAAATAATGCTGGCTACAGAAACACGCGCACAAACCTCTATAGATACAATTTGTTGTGTAGGATTCTATTTACTTACCATAAATCCTTCTTCAATACAAGAAGCATCATCACTACCCGAGCTGCCATTTTTCGATATTTGTTTCACGACAACCTCTTGTGGTAGAAATACTTCTTGATCGTCATCAACTGGTGTATCGGTAAGACTCATTCCAGGAAGCCCTAGTCTTTCTAATTCTTGTATTCGCTTCTGAAGTTGACTAATAATTTCATCACGTTTTCGAACTTCATTTTCTAGGCTGTTGAACCTGGAAAAAATACTTTTACAATCATTATAATTAAAGTTACAGAAAAATACTTTGCTCTTTTTTACGTTGTTGTTTACAATGGTAGTGAACAGAAGATGAACTATACTCACCTTTCTTGAAATTTTCCTTGAACGTCATGGAGATGACCCTGTATGACTTGTTTGATTCCAAGCAATACTTCACCAAAATATTCTTGTTCTTCCAGAGATCCTGTAAAAGAGTATCGATCTGATTGTACTTTATAAATACTACACTGCCATTATTATTTTCTAAATGATATTATTCAAACCGACGGAATTGTTTACCTCTTAACAGTTTCCGTTGATTTGCCACAGCCGATATAAGTGTAAGCTTGGGTTTCTCAGAAGGCACTTTTATTTCTTCAGGCCTTAATGTTTTTAATTCATACATGGGGTCTATATTTGGCTGCAAATCATACTCAGATTTAATACTAAATCCTTGGCTTTGCATTTGTATGGCATCATCTACGGGTCTAGCTATTTGATCGGAAGGACATTCTATCTGAGTAACTGCAGCTTCTACTGCAGGAGTAACAGGATTAGAGATGAGGGGTATTGACTCAACTCTTGATACCTCAGGCATTGGGAAAGTGTCAGATTTTGAATCTGCAGGAGCGCTTGACGGAGGTGAAGGTAGCGTATGTCGTTGAAAAGTTACACTTTTAGAAAATTTTGAATGTCTTGCAGCATATCCTTCTAACGTTGGCGCACGAATTAACCTCTTCAATTCATTGCTTCTCTCAGGACTATCGGATGGAGTTACATCTTCAGATAATTTCTTTAGGATAGATTTCAGCGTCCGCCTTTCAAGCGTTTCATTTGATTCATGACTCCCATCAGAGTCTGTTGTTGATTTCCTTTTGAATTTTCTCTTATCCATAGTACTTCCTTCTGAGTGACTTCTGGTTAATGTATCGCCTAACAAATCTTCCGATGAACTTGTACAGTCTAAGCTTGAACTGCGAAATTTTACGACTCTTTCGAGCTCTGCAAGTTTTTGCCTTTCGTTTAAAATTTTTAATTTTTTCACGAATGGTAAGCCGCCATATTCAGGTGAAAGATCATCTATTGATCTATATTTTTTAACTCTCGGTAACAGCGTCATTGATGATGATTTTCTATTATCGATGGTTTGCACAATATTCTTCTTTGGAGATAATGTTAGTAAATCTAAAGATTTCTCGTGGACGGGTTCCAAAGGGCCTGTTAAGCAAATCTTAGGATTATCTTGCTTACTACTATCGCTAGTTCCTTCAACATTATTATTGTCTATTTTAACAAGCTCCGCCGTAGTTACTATTGGTACACATATATTTACAGGTGTTGCGGGCTTAGTCTCCTCTTTATTAACATTCTCAGTATCTTTTGTCTCGTCTACGCTAGATTTACTATGGCTTTTCGATTCACCTAGAATTGAAGCTTTTTTGAGTTTAGTCCAAGGCTTTTTACTTTTTGCATCTTCCTTACTTTCAACAGTTGCAGAGGGTTGTACAGGCGTTATTTCTATTGGTATTGGGTTTTTTTCGATTGGTGATGGTTTACTTTTCTCTTGGGTTGATGTATCAGCTTCTTTAGGGCTTTGGAGCAGTTTTAATTTATCCCTAAAAGTCGATCCGACAGCTTTCGCAGGAGATTTTATTTTGCTGACTACAGAATGTGGGATAGAAATCAAATTGCTTTCTGTTTTCGGTGTGGGTTCTACTACCGCCGCTGGTTTATCATTAACATCTTTATGTAGCGGTTGACAAACAGCTGTTCCATCACTTTGCACTTGCAGGATCTTATCTTTAAAGCTAACTTTGGGTCGTGAAGCGCCATCACTAGACCCGGAAGAATTTTTTCTTGATGTTTTGGCTGTTGGACTTTGCAGTTTTCCAGGCGAACTTGATTCAGAACCTTTTCTGATGGGACTAAGAGTCTTAATAGTTGGACTAAGTGGGCTTTTTATTGAGCTGGGGCTTATGGTATCGGAGCTTGATGCTTGATTGCTGATAGTTGGGGTTAACTGGTTCTTTTCTCGTTCTTCTTTGGCTTTGAGGAGAAGTAGCCTTTGTAGTAGTGGAAGTCCTGCTCCGACCACTTCTGGTTCCCCATCGGGAGCCGAACTGGTAGAAGGTGACGGCTGAGGACCCATTGAAACTACTGAAGAAGTAGAGAGTCGTTGCTTTGCAACTTTTTCTTCCCGATCCTACAAAAAATTTAGGACAGTTTTAGGAACGTATTTCATTGTACATGCTAATTAATAGAGCTTATAAAATTTTGCTATTCAATACCTGTTTTTCTTTGAGCAGTTTCAATCGTGATAGCAAGGGTAGGCCTGCTCCGATTGGTGATATGCATTTTTCTCCATCTTTGCTACCTGATGTTGTCTCCCCATTATTATCCTGAAATACAAGCAAAGCTAAAATAATTATATTATATGATTACAGAGCTAAAATAAATAAAGTGTAAGAAGTACGATACTAGCCACCGCGCCGTGTCAAAGATACGGGCCTAGGCATAGAGGAATTAATCACTACGTTATAGCCTAGGGCAATATAAGAATTTCTGAAGTATAGGCCGCATCAAACCTTTTCCTTGTCTATAGATTCATTCTCAGAATCAAGTACATAGAGGAATTAATCACTACGTTATAATCAAGTATTTGACAACCGTCTGCGTAATCCACATTTGGGCTCACAGCTAATTTTAGGCTTGCGTATACTAAAAGTATTTTTTTTAAAGTTTTTATTCTTATTTCTTATGTTAATCTTAGGTTCATCTAAAGCAAACTACGCCACTTTTCCAGATTGCCAGGTGTCCTGGGCCCAGTGGTAAACACAAAATCAAGTCTTGGTTATGCAGCTGAGAGTCATCTCTCCAGCAGAGGCTTGCAATTCTAGAGACTCTCCAGATCTCCGTCCGGCCCGGTTCCGGCTGTAAATATAAAATCACGTCCTGGTTGTGTGGTCGAGATTCGTCGCTCTCTACTCTCGGCATTCTGCGAAGCACCTTCTTTCCGGTCGCTTTCCGCTCCGCATCAGCCAACCCCTGTAATTTCAAGGATTCTCCGGATCGTTGTCCAGCCTGAGGTCTGTAGAGTCCTTGAAGCTGCAGCTCCGACCTCCAAACCTTCGACTAGCCCGAGACCGGCTGTAAATACAATACTCACGTCCTGGTTGTGCGGCTAAGAGTCATCGCTCTATACTCTCGGCACTCTCCGAAGCACCTTCCCGTCGGAAGCATCTTGTCTCTCCGCACCAGCTAACGCCTGCAGCTCCTAGGACTGTAAACCTTTACTATTTTATAAACCTTCGTCCAGCCTTGGACCGACTGTAACCCTAAAACTCACATCCTGGTTGTGGGGCTGAGAGTCATCACTCTCTACTCTCGGCATCCTTCGCAGCACCTTCCCGTCAGAGGTCGCCTGCCGCTCGGCACCAGCTAACGCCTGCAGCTCTAAGGACTCTCCGGACCTCCGTCCGGCTCGGGATCGACTGCGGATTGCATTCCGAATACCCTGGAAAATAGCAATATTCCAGTTATTTGTTTTAATCTTCGGATCAGTAACTTTATGTGATTTTATTTAAATTCATTCTACGAAAGTCATAATTAAGTAAGTGCGATTAGGCCATGTCAGAGTTTAAAGAGTTTTCTTCTGACATGGCTAAAAGTTTAAAGCAACCGGAACCTACAATTTAACGTGTCATCCGAGCTGCTGTAGCACTCAAGTGTAAACGGCACCCGCGGTCATCATCCATCCGAAGACTCACCGTACTTAACTTTGGTAATCGCTGACAAACACTTAGTCAAACTACGCCATGAGCGCTATTATTATATATTAGCTATTGCTATATTATATATCATATCACAAAAATGATTTATTTATGACCATAAGAGGCTTAGTCACAGATCAGATAACAGTTACTCCGAAAACTAGGTGCAATTAAATAAATGAATTTACATTTAGTCACATATAGTCTTTCGTTACCTTAGCTTCGCTGCGTATTTTGTGCACTATCCTTTTGGGACCGCTGTCATCTCCCGCCACCTTGTCAGGACTTATTTCTCCTGAAAGAAATAAACGAAAGACCCATCAATACAATTGATTTAATAAAAATCAAAGTAGGTTCACCATCATCATGATCATCTATCAGCCATAGGACGTCTACTGCTGGCTTTCTCTATACAATTTCATTCAAAAGAGATGGAAACGGCATGTGTCTAGCGCGACCCCGTGGCATCTGTCCACTTTGAGGGTGAAAGTTCTACGCAATGCTTGCTGGCACGTAATACCTACTTGAGAATTTTCCGATCTCTTCAGTCCTGCGTGATATACCTATACCGTACCCAACGGCATTTTAACATGCTAATCCGTTTGTTGGGTAAATTTTTAGCGTACGACAAAATGAGGGTAATTCGGCTTACTTTTAGCATATTTCTTAGACATGTTCTTAGCTTCTTGCAGCCGCTTCCGGCCCAGGGTTTGGAGGATGTCCTGCGCTTCAGGGTAGTCCTTCATCGCGGCGAGGACGTCCTCCCGGGATAAGGAGAATAACTCCGAGTAGCCCACTGAGCGGACGTCCGCTGTTCGCCTATAACATAAATTGTTCACTGTGAGACAATCGCGTTGCTTTAATATTATCAAGCATTTTTGAAAGTAATTTTATTACAAGTTACAGTTTGATATATTCTCCGTCATACGCTGCGTTTGCTGGTACGTGGTTTCCACTCGAGAACTTTTCGACCCCATCGGTCATCAGTCCTCCGTGCTATGTGCCCTGCCAAATGCAATTTCAACTTGCCAATCCGCTGGGCTAAGTCGGTAACTTGAGTTCTTCTACAGATTGCTGATTACGTGACGGTAGAGACGGTAAAAATGAATTCAGTTAATAAACTTGTCACTCTAGAAACATGGGATAAATAATAAGCACAGCAAATAAAAAGGGGAGGAAATAAAGAATAATAGATCTGTTGTTTGTTATGCATCAGTCCCTGCCAAAAAACCTTAGCTAATTATGGATTTAACAATGAAAAAAATCAAATATTTCACAAAATGTAAACAGCTTACTTGTTAAGACCATCCAGGTTCAGAATGCCGATTTCCCCGAAAAAATCACCCGCTTTCATCGTGGTCAGCACGCGGCCTGTCTCGGATATCACCTCTAGGATCCCGTCCGCTATTATGAACATCTCTCGAGCCACCTCACCTAAACATAACATATTATAGTTATTAGGTACCAGGACCACCATAGATATTTAGAGACAGGACTTCTCTTTTCCCGGCATACAAGACTCTTAGAGACTTTGGGTCCGTGGGGGCCGGGAGCTCATCTCGTTTTCAAAAGTCTTTCTGAGCGTCTGGTGGACGCGACGCGTGACCAAAATGCTGGTTGTTGAGAATAAAACTGTCCCTGCGCGCGAGTTACTCGGCTCGGTGCAGGTACGTTAGTGTGTGACTTGGACGCCGTCGCGCATGACGTCTGCGGAACGATTTAAGGATTAGCGGCCTAATTCCTAGTGCATTGTTATATTAAGTGGGGCGCGGATCGCCTAATTGTGTTGACTATTGATTTGAAGTGCGAGTGATTGGCGGCGGATGCAATAGAATCCTGGAGACACCTCATCACCGTGAGTTCGTTCCATTTAGTTTTTGGTCGACCAAGGGGGTAGGATTCGGGACGAGTTTAGGTTATTTCCAGGGTGGAATGAACTCGTCGGCTTGCGCCGTAGTATTCGCGAATTGATGGTAATTGAATTCCTATTGTTTTAATTATTATATGGGCCCAGCACGATTTGGTGGATTGGTTGGAGTCCAGTCTACCTGTATTTTTTGCGGAAACATTTGGTACCAGGCGTGGTTCTCAACACTGGTGTTTATTTGGCTCAACGTATAAGCATTGCCATTCAGAGTGGCAATGCTGCCAGCATGCTGGGCACGCTGCCAACTGGCAGTGGGCTTGAGCACTTGGATTATCTTTAGACCTTCAAGGGTCTGTGGATGATCCAAGGGTTGGCTATAGCCGTCCGGTACCTGATTTTGATGAAGGTGTGAGTGTAGGGGTATCATTGGAGTCCACCTGAAGCTCTTCCAGCAATTTTTTTTGCCGGAGGCGTAGTTTAAATTAATTATGATTAAATTAAAATTTAATAAAAACATGTGAAATGGAACGCAATGTTGAGAAAATGGTACAATATTATGCATTAAGTTGTCAAACTGAGTGAAACGAAACGTATCACAAGCAAAAAAAGCCGGTATTTTGTCTTACTGACAGATGGACTGTTATCCATTTATTCCGTTTCTCTCGTAGTTTCGTGAATGTATGCTTTCTTGTTTTTCGATTTTTGTTACGACTTTGGAAGTGCCAGAAGCGAACCGCCTTGATAGATTAGGTGTGAAACAAAACATAGGTTAGGTTAGGTTAGAACATGACAAACAACGCACGAGCCGAGCGAGCGAAGCGAGCGTGCCGCGGCAGCGGCCGGCGAAGTGCCAGAAGTGAACCGCCTTGATAGATTAGGTGTGAAACAAAAAATAGGTTAGGTTAGGTTAGAACATGACAAACAACGCACTAGCCGAGCGAGCGAAGCGAGCGTGCCGCGGCAGTGGCCGGCGAAGTGCCAGAAGTGAACCGCCTTGATAGATTAGGTGTGAAACACAAAATAGGTTAGGTTAGGTTAGAACATGACAAACAACGCACGAGCCGAGCGAGCGAAGCGAGCGTGCCGCGGCAGCGGCCGGCGAAGTGCCAGAAGTGAACCGCCTTGATAGATTACGTGTGAAACAAAAAATAGGTTAAAAATACTGATGTAGCCGAAAGTGAGGTTAAGTACTAAAAAAAATATTACTCAAAAACGAAGGGCCTCCGGCGGGGGGGGATTGCAGGGGGGGCTTCCCCTCTCCCCCCACCCCCTCCCCCAACCCTCCTCCCCCCTCCCTGCGGGTACCGGACGGCTATAGTTTAACCTGATCCAATTGCTTTCTATGTAGTAGTAGTGTAGTATTGACTTTTTAAAAAAAATAAAGAAAATATAGCTTATATATTAGACTCTTAAATATGCAGCTATGTCTCGTACACGTACTACGGGACTGATCGTGCATTAAAAATACGAGAAAAATAAATGCATCAAAATCCCGATGTTTTGATTTTGACCGAGTTGCAACGATCGTCGTCACGGATAGACCCATACCGTGAAATGCATGTTTACGAAACATACTTTGCAGAAAACAATGTTGTGTAATGTGTAAGCAAATACCTAAGTACCTAAATGATTTGTTGTGTGCTAATGTAGTAGTGTAATTTTATTGACGTTACGCAAAGTTGTGATATTAAGTAGTTACAGTTTATTGCGAAATTACCTAAGTCTCTATTAGATCGAGACGACCATGTTCAATCTCACAATACGTGATGTATGTGGGTAGGAGCTTCGTGTGATTCAAAGAGCGGGAACCATACACCATAAATGCACTTAATACTTAGTTTCAGGCCAGGAAAGTAAGAGTAGATACTCAAGTACAATATCAGTTGCCAAAAAATTATAAGCAAGCGCAAAATAACAAATTAACTATCAATTACATCAGCCTATTTACGAGTACATAATATACCGACGCGTGTAAGGCTGAATCAGTAGGCATGTTGTATTAGATTAACATGTGGGATGCGGTATTAATACCGAAATCCCATTCACTGAGCACGCCCTTTCGCCGAATCGGTAAGGCATAAGTTTCTATTCCATTAGCTTTCATCACTCGTACCGTGTATGGATGAAAGAAAGAAGTGAATTCGCTACAAGGTCGAAAATCTGAAGCCAAAATACTTCGTGAAATGGCTTTGACCGTGTCCACTGTAAATGTGAACACAAAACGCTTCGGAAAATGGCAATGACCAAAAAGCATCGAAAATACTGCAGTAATATAATCAGCGCATAAAAGAAGGACAGAGAAAGAACCCTAAAATTTTTTGAAGTTACGATCATGACTAAAGATATGACTTATGTGACATTTGAACAATTGTTCAAACCTCACATTGGAGTCTTTCCAATGTGGCGGATATTCTAAAAATTGAGATTAGAACTCTACCTTGAAGTTCATTTTTTCATACTACATGTTTGCTTGATTTTTGAGAAAAGTTTAAGTTCACAGTAGTCATATTTGAAGTCTTCGTCTTTGGTATTTTATTCGCTGTGGGTGGTAGGTATTGACGCTATTATACGAAAATTTTTGGCTTCAGTTCATATTTTATGTCCGATCCCCTATTTTTCCGACATCCATGACTTGTACAGATTCGTTCGCAAAAGTCATCCAATCAAAACGAAACCTGTGTTTGTTAACATCAAACGATGTGGTGAAATATGTTTTTATATTTTGACTATGTTTAAAATTGGAAGAAGCCAAAGGCAAGCTTATTGAATCTTTCAGCAATAACAGCACTTTACTAAGTGCACAAGTGATTGAATTGAAAAATGAAATTGGCTGTGTCCTTGCTTTAAAATACTTGGTTTAATATTGCAATCCAGAGAGGCTCCCCAAGAGTATTTGATAAAATTATTAATAAAAAATACATATACAAAGGGCACGCCAACTATAGTATCCGTGAAATTAAAAGCTATTAAAACATAATATCTTGACAATAATTCACATAATAAGAAAAGCTTATCTTAAAGTGATAATTATTTTTTGCAAAAAATAGGTTGACCGACTTTAACCCTGTACAGAATTCGCGAATATATCGCGCGGACCGATGTAACATTTTTCACATTATTGATGATTTATCAAAAATGGCTTAGTCGATTTTGATAAATTTTAGATGGAACCAATTTCTCAATATTCAAAATTATCTCAATACTCAATAATCAAAATTCTCAATATTTTTTTCAATAAAAAAATATTGTAATTTGTCTACTATGTAAAAAGTTATGCGTGGTTAATGGTTATACATAAAAAAATAAACGCGTCGAATTGAGTACCTCCTCCGTTTCGTCGGTCAAAAATAAGACTTATTTGTTACACATACAGTAAATACTTTTTAAACTCGTTTACGTTGGAAAGGCTTTAAAAATAATAATTGTCAGAAATACACGAAAATTGATTTGTTCATATTTGTTTGTACTTATTTACCCCTCTTAATTGGGTAGGCATAATATCGCTCTTGAAATGATTTTACAACATTGCAATTAATAAAACGGTATTGAATAACAAAAAAACTGTAGGTATATAAAGACATATAGTTTATTTCGTGCAGGAGTAATAAGGACATATATTTTATTTGTTAAACTAAGCCACCGGTTCTTAGGTGTAGAAATACCGTAAAGAAATATGCATACATACGGAGAAGAAATACGACAGACTGTGCAAACTCCAATGAGTGAACTCATCTACCCGTAACTGAGCTAATTGTTCGTAAAGACTCAAGACGTAAAACTATTGCGTGCTGATTAATTCTAAACTTAAATTTTAAAGTTTATAATGTGTAATTTTGAACCTTTTTTGGTTGAGTAGTCAGCAAACGGAATATTGCGAGTATGAAACTAGTATGATGATAATACCTAATCTCCGAAATGAATGAATATAAAGCTGCATAAGTGCATACATCCGGAAAATGGCAGATATGAAAACTCATACCTTTCCGACAGATAGAATCCCCCGGAGTGAAGATATAAGCTTTCATTTTGAGCACGAGGTCGTGGAGGAACTCTGGCTGGCACTCTTGGAATATAGTCACCTGGAATTATAAAAATGACTTTAGCAGTAAAAATAAATGTTTTCCCTTTTTCTAACTGAAATCATTGATATTATAATTATTTCTCCTTACGTATATACAAATCCAAGCTACGTTACGAGTGCTACGAATTTTAACGTTTGTAGGCTATGAATGCTACGACTTGTAGCGTTCGCAGTGAGATCTAGGCTACGAATGCTGCGACTTGTAGTGTTCGCAGTGAGATCTAGGCTACGAATGCTACGACTTGTAGTGTTCGCAGTGAGATCTAGGCTACGAATGCTACGACTTGTAGTGTTCGCAGTGAAATCTAGGCTACAAATGCTACGACTTGTAGCGTTCGCAGTGAGATCTAGGCTACGAATGCTACGACTTGTAGCGTTCGCAGTGAGATCTAGGCTACAAATGCTACGACTTGTAGTGTTCGCAGTGAGATCTAGGCTACGAATGCTACGACTTGTAGCGTTCGCAGTGAGATCTAGGCTACGAATGCTACGACTTGTAGCGTTCGCAGTGAGATCTAGGTTACGAATGCTACGACTTGTAGAGTTCGCAGTGAGATCTAGGCTACGAATGCTACGACTTGTAGCGTTCGCAGTGAGATCTAGGCTACGAATGCTACGACTTGTAGCGTTCGCCGTGAGATCTAAGCTACGAATGCTACGACTTGTAGCGTTTGCAGTGAGATCTAGGCTACGAATGCTACGACTTGTAGCGTTCGCAGTGAGATCTGGGCTACGAATGCTACGACTTGTAGTGTTCGCAGTGAGATCTAGGCTAGGAATACTACTTGTAGCGTTTGCAGAAATCTACCGATGCTACTCGACTTGAACTGTTCGTAGTATGAGCTACGCTACGAATGCAACTACTTGTAGCGTACGCAATACGAGCTGCGCAACGTGTGCTACGAATTGTAGCATTCGCAGGAAGAGTTCGGCTACTAGTCCTACGACTTCTAGCATACGCACGCAGTAAAAGCTACACTACCAACGGCTACAACGGCTACGACTAGTACTGCTTGCAGTAAGAGCTAGGCTACGAATGCTACGAATGTGTAGCGTTTGTAGAAGCGTAGCGATGGGATGACCACAGTATGGTACTTATTGGTAATGAGTGGCATCTTCTGCAATACGCTCAAGTCGGTAGAGCCAGTTGAATCTTTAACTGGTCGGAGTTAGAGGCAGAGAGCGGTATTGAAGTGACCGTGGAGTGATAAAAAATCGGGAAATAAGGAGCCAATGTACAGTATTTATAAGTCTTCTGACCTTTTTTAAAACGCTCAAGTTGACGTGTAGAGCGAGTTCAGTCTTCAGTTTGTCGGGCAGGAGTCCGAGTGCGGTGTTGATGTCGCCTCCACCCTGGATCCGCCCCCGGGACCACGAGTAGTCATACCAGCGGAGCACGCGTCGCTTCATACCACCTGGCACCTGGTATATTTATTTATTTACAGGCCAACAGCACAAAAAATTAAATTAAACTTAATTATACCGATAAGTATAAATAACTAATAACAGGCTTATTCCCAAAATAAGATCCAGTTCAACCACTAAGTAGGTACATACTTAAAGTTTACAAATGTGTATGTATATATTATAAATAACACTAAACAACTTAATAAATCGGCTATGAGAATTAATATTTATATAAAAAAAGTGCAAAAAAGAAGAAAGCATAAGAAAAAAAAAATAGATGATAATATGTGTAGTGGATAGATGACATAAATTAAATTTTATGGATTTTTTTCAGGTAATGCGGTCCATGAAACACGCGGCGGGTCGCTATCGGGTGATCGAAAGATCTAATATACAGGGTTATTCCTAATCAATTAGTATCCTTTTAGGGGCTTATTATGTACATGAAAACTAACAACTTTTGTACTGCGACTTTTGTCAAAACTAAAAAAAAAATCGTTGTTCCATAGAAAAATATCGTTCACCCGCGAGAAAATGTATGGAACAGCTGATTTATTTTCGAGTTTTGAGAAAAGTCGCACAACAAAAGTTGTTAGTTTTGATGTACAGAATAAGCCCCTAAAAGGATGCTAATTGATTAGAAATAACCCTGTATAGGTAATCAATAAGACAGATACAAAAACTTCTGAAGGCGCTATTCGTATTAAAGAACTGATAAAGCTGCTATAACTGCGAGAAGAATGCGCATATTTTGTCGGTTCAGAAAAAAACAGGGTTCAGCGTTTAAAATACTAGGATAAACAGTACACCGTGAATAAAAAAAACACTTGTAGACTTTTAAAATTGCTAACCACAAAAAAATAATCAAGTCTTGACTATTTAGGAGCATTATTTTCATTGAAAAATCTTTGAAGTTATTATTATGGTATCGATGTATCAAAACACCTTTTATTCAAGTCCTAGAAATGAGAACTATTCCACAAATAGGCACTAAGTAATAAGCTAATATCAATCGCAAAAACTCTACATAAAATGGTTTCTCTTTATTAAAATGCCCTTTGAAGATCTACAGGCATTTTCCTGCCTTTTATGTGAGGTGGAAATTGGTTGAAGATATACTCGTCCCCTTTCTCTTTTGTTAAACGTTTTGGCCTTCTCCTGGCGTAGGCAGGAAACGTGATTGAAGAATTTTGTACTAAGTATTTAATGATAAATTGTTGTTTGGCGGGAGAATCGATTTATGATGAAAAATACTTTTCGCTTAAAATTATTAATAGACATTTGAATGAGTAATTAGTCTAGCTAGGTAAACAAGTAATAGCTTATAGTTCAGGGATTACGTGAAAGACTGTACCTACTGTGCCTTTATACACATTAACACGTATATCCATTATTAGGTATATTAGCAAAATGGTGTGGGTTTGTCAGCACACAGTCACACAGTATGTCCTGCTAAATGTGTCTGGTATCTGTGCTTAGAAAAATACTGACGCTATGTTTATAGAGATTTTTTGTTCAATGTTAATAATATCGGGAACTTAATCATATATCATTTTTACCGTTGTCATATCAGCAATCAAAATTAAAATCAGTAATATGGAAAATAAGAATTTATATATATAATTAATTTTTGAACAAAGGGTAAAAACGGGACCCTGTTAATGAGACTCCGCTGTCCGTCTGTCCGTCCGTCTGTTTGTCACCAGGCTGTATCTCATGAACGGTGATAGCTAGAACGTTTAAATTTTCACAGATGACGCATTGCTATTGCCGCTATAACAGCAAATACTAAAGTTAGAAAAAAATAAATAGTTAAGGGGGGCTACCATACGACAAACCTGAATTTTTAGCCGTTTTTCGCTCGATATTAATAACGGTGGCAAGTAGATGCAATATTCACAGAATACTAAGTCAAAAGTTTATTACTTTTACCACTTTAAAAATATATAGTTAAATTAAAATAAAATAAATATTCAAGGGTAAAAAACATACAAGAAACGTGATTGTTACGTGCTCTATATTAATAACAGCAATAGAAAGATGCTTGAAATATTCACATAATATTAGTTTGTATATTTCCTTCATAAATAAATAATTAATTAAATTAAAATAACATATATTATGGGGGGTTTCCATATGGTACGGAACCCTATGAGCACGAGTCCGACTCGCGCTTGGCCGATTATTCCTTTTTCGTTTAAAATACTAAACTGCCTATCCTCCTGTAACTCACCTTATGATGCCTCATGTAGGTCTTCGCTCCATCCAGCAGGCGTTCAAATTCCAGTCTGTTCGCGTTCCGATTAGTAATCACATTGCCAACCTGGCCCACGATGGTGGCGAATATGAACACGCCGATCAGGTAGCTTACTATTGTAAACACGTATCTATGGACAGAACAATAGTGTTTAATATTGAACTTTTATTTTTAATATGTCGTGTTATTGTCATAATCATAGTGAAACACGTATTCTATCCGAGTATTGTACACCAATTTGTTGATGAATTCGTTATAAAATCATTACGTTTTTGCAAATAATTATATCTGCCCGCTTGAGCTCTAAACAACTATGTTCTTAATTAAATACTAATTTGACTTTTCTTTTATTTTATTTGCAGTTGAATGAGTGTGGCAAAAGTCAAAGTAGGTAACATTACTAATTGTTGTGGCAAGTACCTGCTCACGCTACATAGCTGTAAATATAGTCTTTATTACACAATCAGCAAGAAAATAAAAGTAAGTGATACTAAAGATGAAACAATAAATGAACATAAAAAAATGTGGTGCAAAGTTTTCGAACAGTTGCAATATAAAAAAACATCCAAAACTACATTCTAGAAGCGGCTGTCATAAAATGGCGGTTTCAATAAATGAAGGCTGTTCGAAAACTTTATAGAAACCTCTTTTGATTACATCGACAACGATGAGTGACAAAATAAAAGTAATAAATAAAAAGAGCGTTTTCATGGTAAAAGAGACTATATCACATTTAATGTTACCCAAAGTTTGTCGCTGGTTAACGAACAACCTCCAAATTTCTGCCGCCGCCATTTTTGTATTTTTTTACATTGTCACACTGGATGTTTTCGTCTTACGAAACGTTTGAGACAGTGTTTATGTGTTATTAATGAAGTAAACAACATTTTGTGCGAGTTAGTGAAGGAATTCAAGTAGAAAATACTATCTTTGTGGGAATGGAGTCAGTACAAGCTACATGAATGTACTTATTTGAGATTAAACATCTTCATGAGTCAAATTCATACTTTTTGCTCTTTGTCAATCAATTTGAATTACTTACGATTCACGAAAACTGATTTTGAGTTCGGTAATAAGCAAAATAAGTAGTACTTATAAAATATACTAAAACAAAAACAGGTCAAAAATCACTCTAGGTAGGTACATAAACAAAGTGCAATGTGCATACTTAATTCAAAAATTGGAATGAAGAATGTCAATATACAGGATGTTCAGTAAAGAGTAGGTAATACTTCACTGGCGGGCGGGGAGGTCAGTACTAACCAAATACACAAAATTTGTGTTCAGTAAAATTGCCATGGTTTTCGATATATTAAATGCGAGATATAAAAGTGACCTCCCTCGCCCGCCAGTGAAGTATTATCCACTTTTTACTGAACACCCTGTATAAAAAATTTTACCTACTTGAGTTAAAAAAAAAAATTAAATATACAAGGAAAATATTAACTCTAACTATTTGAAAAGATATATCTACATATTTTATAATCGCAAAATCAGTTTATGTAAACTTATTCATTTCATTGACAAAAGAGCAAAAAATGTTGCATTGTTTTTTACGTTTGGTCTTTTAACTATTTTCACAAAATATCCATAGATTATTAAAACAATTAGTATTTTCAGGGACAAAATTAAACACTGCCCCAAAATCGTTACCATCGAATAAATTTAATTCGTTCAATAAAAAAGTACGTTCGAAACTTCGCATGGAATGCCTACAGTGTTTTTTCTTAATTACGTTGGCTTGCGATTGGTCAGATCGTAGATGTCAATATTTAAGTATTTGATAGAAAATTATGTAATGTTTTTACTGTAACAACTTGGTCCGGTCCCATCTGGTTTTTACCAGAATTTTCCGGTAATGGTTATGTAAATTGATACGAGCGTTATTTAAGGGAGGTGGTTACACAAAAATGAGGTAAAAAAAGGTGTTGGAGTTCTTAATTTTCATTAATTAACATAAAGGTTTACTACAAGCTCAGTACCTATTATAATCAGGCCGAAGTTTAAAGCGAATACATAAAAATATCTTTACCTACTGTACCTTAGTGTAGATTTAATATAGACTATATAGAGTAATACTTAAGTCAGTGTTTTTTTTAATTATGCGAACGACACATTTTTTTATTCAGTAACTATAACACATGATGTATGCTAGACAAATAACGAAATCACACAAGTTTTGAAAGACAATAATTATTTTTTGCAAAAAATAGCATGACCGACTTCACCCGTGTACAGAATTCGCGAATATTTCGCACAGATCGATGTAGCATTGATTGTTGATTTATCAAAAATAGCTCAGTTAATTTCGATAAAATTTAAATAGGATCAATATCAAAGTATAGTCTTTCTAATAATAAAAGAATTATTGAAATCGAACCACTATGAAAAATGTTTTGCGTGGTACACATAAAAATATATAGGTACGCGTCGAATTGAGTAGGTACCTCCTCCGGTGGTTCGTCGGTCAAAACTGATAATAATTTTGAAAATCTAAACCTTTGTTTGTTTATAAAATTGTGTATAATGAACATAATGATAGGCGAGTGTTACACTCGAATGTCATTCGTGAGTCGAAGGTTCAAATCTCGGTTCAATTTCAATGAGTTCTTTGAAACTTATGTATGGATTTTGGATTTTCGGTGAAGGAAAACATTGTGAGGCAACTTGAATACGTTTAGAGAAGAAATTGGATGGCGTTCACCATTCCACATTGGGGCCAGCGTGGTGGATATGGCCCAATCATCATTTGTTTGGCGGTGAGGCCTGTTCAATGTAGACTTTTACAGTCGCATATCACATAAATAAACTATCTACCAACTATAGGAAAATCTATGCTCCACAGCAATGAAAAAACTTGAAATAAAACAAAGTTCACAACGTAGATATGTTTATAGCCGATAATATTTGTCATCTAAAATACCGTAGAGCTTACTCTACCATAATACTATCTCAATCATGAAACCAGATTTCTTTTATATACAAATTGAAAAATAGACCTACATTCATTCAAATCCAATGCAAATTATTTCCGATAAAAATAAATATACTCCGCTATGGTTTGCTACCAAAATTACTAAGCAACTGATGGCCGATATTTTGTAAAGCCAAAATTAATGGAAAGGCATTATTTCGTGTCCTATTCGAGAAGGGATACTTGAAAGGAAAACATTATGAAGTCGAGTCTTTGATGGATTTTCCTCGTGGTTTTGTCAGAGATCATAATAGGCTGGATGAAGCCAGATTTAACAAAACAAAATCCAATCTCATTTTAAGTACCTATTTACATAATACATTTGGTGGAAACCTTTTGCTTAGTTAAATTAAAATGAAGTGAAATAGGTATAACATTACTTTGTAATAGTACCTTTGACAAAAGTGCAAATAGGTACAGTGTATTAGGTACAATTACAAAAAAGTAACTACAGGGTAGATGTAGTTTCTTAGGTAAGCTATCTAAATAAGTCATACCTACATACATTTTATGAGCGGTTTTGATGTTTACTGATTTTCCAATTTCATTTTAATTTTTATGTTATTATATTAAATTGAAATGTAAATTAAATTGATTGTGTATTAAATTGAAATGTAAATGTGTAAATTAACATGTTTTGTGACTACTAAAAATATTGTATGTCCATTTTAGGCGAAACTGTTGGTACTGTAAACTATTTTTAAGACTTTTATATGTATTTGTAACACAGTTTAACAATAAACATATCTGAATCTGAATTAATCCAATGTACATTGGATATGTATTATGTATAAGCATACTGTAATTTCGCTACTTTTCCATTGATCAACTAGTTGTGCAGGAGGACAGAGGAAGATTTAGTGAGATTTTTTTTAAATAAAAAGCTATGACGTACATAGTTAGCATTATCACCTGCACAGTGCTTGGTACCACATGTCCAGTAGACATCACATACAAGACCGGGTAACATAATATTGGGACTCGTGCCAAAACCACTTTGTTGAAAAGAAACTTACTTAAATTGATATTTAATAGACCATTAAATAAATGTGAGACCTAAATAAAAACATTGGGGTTCTACGGAACAATTATGATCTTTGTATGGAGACTCAACTATGTGAGAATACATCAGTAACCAGTCTACTGACCAGTCAGCTGGAGAACATCATCATTGACAAACTAAAAAATCTAATTAAAACACAGAGCTATTACAAAAAGAGAGATAGCGCTGTTGTCGCTTGAGGCAATTCTCAACCGCAAAAATGTATAGACAATCCCTATCACTAGTTGTCGACTGTCAAATATGTATTGGAATTTGACAAGAATTTGACACTATCGAGACAAAAACACGGCAACTAGCCACTGAACCAAGATATTCTTCATGTCTCTTCACTAACTCATGCCATATTACATCAATGCATTTCTTTCTTTCATTTTAAGATCGAACCGTTTGCAAACATGCCAATATAGCAAACGAAAACACGTTAAAGATTGTCTATGGAACAAATTAAACCGCAAAGGGGAGGAACAAGGTCGGAGCGAAACGACCTGCCTTTAATTAAAACCTGTGACGTATGAGCCGGAACATACCTTGCGGCTGGAGGACCAAATACGTAGCTCAATTCTGGCAACACTCAGAGAATTCAAGAAAACATTTAGCTAGAGCATCTATTCACATTTTCCTTAGCAGCGATTTAGCAACGAATTTTGACAGTTTCTGCATGGTCATAGTGTCAAAAATACACTACAAAGTGTAAAAAAAGCATAAAGCCGAAATTGGAAGGATAAAAGAAGGAAACTTAAAATGGCAAAGAAACATACACAAAAATACCTAGGGGCTGGTAGCGAGAGCAATAGCAATATTCTAGGATGTAGCTGTCCACGTAAAATAATAAGAATTTTAACAAAAATAACTCTGTAAATTATATCGCCAGATAAATCTATCATTTTAAAGTTAATAAGGACAGTAATGGTTAATTCATTTACAAAACTACTTTTCCTAGGAGTATAGGAATCTATACCCTAAAACTGTTTCAAAATATAAATATATACCAGGACACGCAATTAAACAGGGTCAACATTGGATACAATTGGCAGACCAAACAATTTTCAACGACCATGACTTTAGGAACAAATTTTGAGTTGGTTCGCGCCAAATTACCTATTAAACTCAATATAATAGCTATTTCCCTTGCCATCAAAGGAATATTTCATAGAGTAGGAAAATTCAAAGAGATTTCTAAGCCGCTGAGTTAAAATTATTGATCTATAGAAGGTATCTGTCTTTATGGATAAAATACAGCACAAATACTATTAGGAATTATTACTAAAGATTGCAGGATTATAGAAGTTGCTTATGGTTCGGTCTAAAGAACTTTATTTCACAAAAGAAGTTTCAATTTAACTTATATGAGAAATTAATATTTATGGTTGGTTCTACCGAAAACCTATAGAGAATGTCTATGTTCATCAATGGACACCTTATGGCTGAAAACAGTCACCAGCTGTTATAAATTTTAACAATACACCTTGCTTCATATTTTTTATGGGACTTTATTGTTTTTAAAGTCGACGTTAGAAACAACATTAACTTTCAAACAAACTCAAACAATAATAATTAGGTACGTACGAAACAATACATTGTAACGGAGTAAAATATTCTTCAATCTAAATTAGAAAAGTAACAACAACACCTCCGTGCAATATTGAAACTGCTCCTATAAAATACGATATAACTCATAACAAATCCAATTCATTTATCCACCTTGATACCCAAAACACCTATCTATCTCTTCAGTCAGACGTCGAACTTTGAAAGGGAAAAAGTTAAAACTCTCATATTTTTCTGACCTTAACGTTTGACCCCCGCTCTCGGAGTTTTATGGGACCTATAAGGGGATTCTTTACGGAGACAGGAGGTTGGTTCCAATGTTATTTATCGCTCGAAAGTTCATTGACGCAGATATTGAGATCTTAAGGGTTGATAAGGAAGAAAATAAAGCTATTACACAGAGTGAAATGAAATGTAAGCAGATAAAATTCAAAGGCAACATCTTTGTTATAGGGTTCCTTTGGATTTTGGTTTCAGTTAACATTGATTAGATGTAATAAAACATTCCGAATTATGATAAAATTCCTAGTAGGTATAGTAGTTCGATAACCTAGAAACAAAAACGAATATTAAAGTAAAAATCTTGTTATGTTGAGATTATGTCTTTCGCATAATTCTATTGTTTTCTACAAGTGAAGTAAGGAAGGGAGGCAATGCTTTATCGATCTTAGCAATAAACTTTTTTTGAGATACTGGCCTGTGTTTTCATTTTTTGGTAGTTTAATGGTTTTTACTAGCAGCACAAAAAAAATCTG
Source organism: Hypomecis punctinalis (assembly GCA_949316475.1). Classification (NCBI taxonomy): domain Eukaryota; kingdom Metazoa; phylum Arthropoda; class Insecta; order Lepidoptera; family Geometridae; genus Hypomecis; species Hypomecis punctinalis. The sequence goes on from OX438795.1 coordinate 27,667,516, forward strand.
AATCCAATATATCTCCTTCATATTGATATAGTTATAAACCGTAAATCAAATTTCGAGTTAATACGCAGCACTTTACATACACTTTATTCAACAGTTCCTGTTAAATTAAGCTGTTTCGGTCCCAAATATTACCGAGATATTTTATTCAAATCAAATCACCATCTGTAACCTTTTTGCGATCTCTGACGTTTTATCAAAATCTGGATAAGAAAATGAGACGTGGATGCTGAATAGGTAATTTCCCATTACGTAATGGATGCACGATTACTTAATATTAATGTATTTCAACTTTGAAGATCAATCAGAGCACCAGATGTCCGGATATATTATGTAGGTTGATGCCACTTACGGAAATTTATTTAAAATAAATTTGGGTCCGTATCGAGTGAAAAGTGACCACGAGTCGGTAAGTGAAGCTTAAGATGCCTTTTGAGGTAAAATGAAAAATAAATTATTGAAAGTCGCAGAAATACGATAAATTGCCATTTAAGACGATTCAGTTTTTGTACAAAATTGAAAGAGACGTAAAATAGATAAACATTAGTCACGTTGTTATTCTAATTTATCCAGCAGTTGTTAACATTTTTGTTGTTTTGTTTTGTTGATCATCTGTGTTTTTTTCTAAGTTCAGGATTAACCGAAATAGAGAATCAATCACTTCATCTAATCACTATAACTTAGCTGGGCGTAGAACTGCAATCAATTATGGTTATCAATTTACTAGAATATAAAAATTAATCTTATATCTTTCTTAGTAATAAATTCTAACCTCTACTAAAATCGAACTTGGTGGGTATAGTAATATTCTATATTATATAAAAATGAATTCCGATTTCCGAAGGCATCATGCGTCAACGGCTGGAATGATTTTGCTTATTTTTTTGCTGTGTTAGTTAAGTAAATGTTCTTACGAAAGAAAAAATTTAAGAAAATTGTGAGGAAAATAATATAAGAAACATCAATTTAAGTTTCCCATACAAATGTTTCTACATGTAAAAGTTGCCGTAAGTATCTGGTCGTTGGTGACACTAGACGCCATCGAAATTAGTGTGACTGATGAAAGTAATTTGAAGTTCACCGGGTCAGCTAGTGAAATATAAAAAACAAATCCTATTTTTCGGTAGAATAATCGCTGGAACGATCCGTCCGTCAAAACAGCGACGTCCGTGAAAAAGGTTTGGCAATATTGATAGAAATGAAAGCTCTCGAGATAAAACCAAGAGTAGAATCGGTAGGAAAACATATAACACCGTTTACGATACGAAATATCAAATAGCAACGACTTACGAAAATAGACAGACAGACAGACAAAACTCTTTATTGTGTGCACAGATAAAAATAATCATTATAAAAGATACAAAGTATACATCTTGAATTAGTGCTACAAATGGCGGCCTTATCGCTGACAGCGATCTCTACCAGTCAACCACTGAGCGGAAAGAGATCACAAACATTAGTACAAATGGGAGGTATCATAGAGGTATCATAGAGAATAGATAAATGAAATGAAAAAAAAACATTATTAAACCAGAAGTGAAGTGATCCCAGGATTCTTTTTTTGACAATAATTAACAACCGTATGCAAATTGCCATTAGTCAACTAAATACGCAATATCAAAAATAAACTAAAAACTCAGTAACTGCTCAGATTTTATTCGGATTTCAATAAAACCACAAGAGAAGCATCAGCATTAAAATAAAAAAAAACAGTTGTCAAAATCGGTCGTCTTAGAAAAAAGTTATGATTCATGTTTTAAAAAATCCCATCGATAAAATACACCCATTTTACGCTATGGTTGACAGAGCTTAGCATATTAGCAGCACAAAGTATGCAAGTTCTCCATACTTGTAAGCGCAGCATAGGCCAACTGCACATGGCTAAGTGAATATAACCACGGGATTGCGCTAGAAGTAAGACGCTTCTAACTGGTCTTTTTGGATGCCTATGTTCAAAAATAAATGAACACTAAGTGCTTAGAAAAACTGGTGACAACTGATAGTTATTAAGTAGGTATGGCTAATAGCAAAAAACTTTTAGCTTAATTTTCTCTCCTGAAACAATGGATCACGAATTACTTCACGACGTAACAACTTCCCAGCATCGAAGTTGTATCATTACAACGTTGTGAACCATTGAACACGTTAAGGGCCAACGTTTAGTTCAGCGCGAGATATTTAGATCGTCAACAACTATATAGACTATTTACTTAGTTTTGCTCGTAAATGAGAGGTGTCGCTATGCAAAGCGTTGTAGTTTAAAAAGTGTATCGTATCGTAGGTATATCCATTATAGAGAACAATTTTTACTGCTGGACCATTTGCCTAATACCAGTTGTTCTAAACAAAGTTTATTGACTCTCGACAACATGTATCAATGGAACAGCTGACTTCTTTTTCGTTGATGTCGGTCTCATAGAAAACATTGTTAAGAATGATGAGTAAAATTATGTGTACCTCACATAAAGGTCCTGTATTACAATAAAGCAGCTTGTATAACTTTTATTTTAATTTAATTAAACGGTTTTGTCGCTTATCGACCACATCGCCCTGTAGGAAAAATAAATAAAGGATTAAACCAACTGAAACTAAACTTATCCTTTTAAACCTATATATCTACGATTTTATACATAATTTTTGCACTTTCAGAATCTGGAGAAGAAGACAACAAAATGGAGTTGTAAAAGCCAACTTCTTTTATATTTTGACTAAAACATAGTCTTCTAAATGCCTCGTTCCGCACACATTCCAACAATATGTATTAAATAATTAACCCTCAGATTTTTTATCTCAGCTACACTTGTCCATCACCTGATTTTCATCTTAGTTTTTAATTCATGCACTTCTGTACACAGATTGACTATTCAATGCTCAGTTGTCATTGTTGTCAATAGCAAGCAACAAACATAATTGTTCGCGCGCTAACCTGAAAGTTGGCCTTTATGCAAACATAGCGTCGTCTACAACTATGTCTGAGCTCACTACCATTGAGGAAGATAAACAAAAAACTGGAAGAAAATCGATAGAGCCAAACTGAAATAGAAGTTCGGTTAGAGGAAAACTTCGTAGTGGTATCTCGGGATATTTTTACGATAGATAAACGCATAGAGATATAGAGATAGGCCGTTTCTTTACCCGACGCGCGAGACACTAGAGGTGCTATGTGATACCGTGCTATATACCAACCGACTTGTGGCAGATTTCATTTGTTTTGTCCACAGCTGTAAAATAGTTTGTATCATCCGCTGCACGTGCTGTCGGCAGTTGCAGTTGGCAATGTGGTTCCTAATGACACCTTTACACCTAGCAAATACCGCAAAATGCATATTTACCAAACATACGTTGTGGAATTTGTTATGTATTGTTTTGTGAGCGCATATGAATAAGGTAATTTGTATTGTACCTACTAAGTAATTATTATGTAACTATTGGAGAGACTCGTAGTCGTGATTATACAGTGAGTTTCGTGCGAAATTATTTCCCTGCTCAATCGAGACTACTTGCCCCAACTCGCTATTTTTACGATGGATAAAAGACACGATAGGAGGATATGTTTACAGTTAGCAGCGTAGAAAGCTTCGTTGCTTTTTGACAAACTTAACTCGTGTAAAATAAGGTTTTGTAACGATGTACCTACTAAAATAAGAATGTTTTTCTGTATATCATATATATGTGCATTGTTATGTTTCTGGGTTGTATTGTAAGATCAGTGTAGGCATATACAGACAGACAGACAGACATACAAAACTCTTTATTTATAGCCACAAAGCAAATTTTTTATTTATTTATTTGACAATTTACAATGATACGGTTGGTAATAATATAGCCTTAAAACCTAACTTAAGTTTATCTACTATATCAAACCCTAAACAATCTAAATCAAACTCTATGTACACATTTAAGACTAAACATGATTATAAACTGGCGGCCTTATCACCCATGGCGATTTCTTCCAGGCAACCTCGCACGAATATAAACTGACGAGAACAAGAAATAGTGGCCTAAACTAGAGACATTATTATTTTATTGCCATAAACTCTAATAGATCTCATAGATCTTATAGAATACAGATAAGATATATTGACTCTATCATATCCTTTTAATATAAAAGAAGTTAGCATAGACCGGGTGGCTAGCCCTGGTGTCACAGTTTTTAAGCCGGTTGAAGGCATCTGAAATGACTAAACGGTTCAAGAACTAAATAAAGGCAAAAGCCTCTAATAATGAGTAACGACAAACGGGTAAACAGCCGGAACCTACAATTTAACGTGTTATCAGTATCATGGGAGCGCTACGCGCTGTCACCCATCCGAAGACTGAGATTGCTTAACTACGACGATCGCTGACAAACACCTACTCAAACTATGCTATGAGCCTTTAATATTAAAAAAATCTTTAAACATCTTTATCTTCAAACCAAAAAGCCTTCTCGGCTTGTTAGGTCTTGCCCCATCTAGCCGTAATCTAGGCGAGAACCACCATTTCTAATTAAACAACAACTACTAACAGCTTTTTAACTTAAAACAACAAGCACAACACTTGATTCGTCTAAGGAAAGTTTTTTCATTATACTTAACGGTTTTTCCTCGACGACGATGTCGCTATAACTTTACAAAGTCTACTGAAATGAAAAACAAAAGATGTGTTAAGCCCTCGGACAAGCTAATCTAGTGGTAGTGGTAGTAGAACGCTTAATATTGAGGTTGTGAGTTCAAATCTCGGTCCCGTACTTACTAATGTATTTCAGTACGGATTTTCGTACCACTACCTTTTTAGGGAAGGAAAACATCGAGGAAAAGGGTAGATATACGTCCGGAAAAGAAATTTGATGGTGTATCTACCTATGTAAATTCACAAACTTGCAAACACGCCATTGTGCTGGATATGGCCACCCTTGAAGGTTAAGCCTATTGTCAACAGTGCGCTATTATAGGCCAATATGGTAATGTGTTAAATCTGTTGGGTCATTCTCAGCCAATTGATATTATTTTGATCGATATTTTTTCGAATAAAAGCGATATCATTATGAAAAATGACAATGATGTCAACTAGAGAATACAAGTCATACTAACGGGAAACTTTTTTGATAATGACATTTTCTCTCATGAAAATCAGAATAAAGTCCATTTTGCTTACTAAAAGAGTATTATACTACACAGACTACGTAAAAATAGGGCGGTGTAATGATATATAGAGAGTTAAAATACAAATAATTATAATTAGTTTTCGCGAAAGTGGCATGGCCGACTTCAACCGTGTACAGAATTCGCAAATAGTTCGCACGGATCGATCTAGCATTTGACACATTATTGTTGATTCATCAAAAATGGCTCAGCCGATTTCAATAAAAAATTAAATGGGACCAATTTCGAAGTATAATATACTCTTTCCAATAAAAAAATATTATCAAACTCGGACGATTATGTAAAAAGTTATGCGTGGTTATAGGTACAAACTTTTTTACAAGGCTCTATATATTACGTAGCCTACCGATTGAGGCCTAATAAAGTCCAATCTGTGTCTTTATCAAGAGAAGAGGTAAATGTCAAGTGTATTTTCTAATAAAGACTCCACATTGCAAGATAAGTTTTCATTTTATCACAAAACTCGCGGTCTAAAATAGGATTTTTCCGATATTATTTTCTGTTACACAACTAAATCGCATAGCGTCTCTCTCAATCCTTTGTAAATCGACAAAAACTCAAGAATGTTATGCGATTTGCGAATTGACAACCGCATGGTAAAATCGAGTAGTGCATAAGCAAACCCATATTCGATATTCTTTTTGAATATGTTAAAAACGTTTTATGTATAGAAAAATATCTATGAATTTGGATGCGTCATGTTCAAGAGTAAATAACATAGCCAAAAACTGAGATAGTCTAAAAAGTATATATTATTATATTATATGTCACACTCACCATTAATTACCAGACATAAGTGTAAGGACTCATTTTATGGAGTTGAAGCAACCTTAAGGTAAAAATTCACAAGCAAACGGCACGTAACAGCAACAGACTACAGTGTCGTCGGGCGACATGCAATATAAACGTAGTGTCGTGACAACATTGTAGTCTGATGCTATGCGCAGTCGGCTACGGAAGTTTTGAGATAAATTAAAATTTTAAATTGTCACACTTTTTTTTTCTTCATTATTGAAGTGAAAATTCTAATGCGACTTCTAACACGGTTGGGTTAAACGTTTAACGCTACCGTGGAGGGGGTATGAAAGCACTGTTGCGTCGCAGTTTCACTTCTTCTGCGCGGAGGGACTCCACGCTCTGTATTTTTCTATCTTTATTTAATACTTTTCGTATAACACCAAAATCGAACGTAAGTAACAACGTCGAAACATCTCCAAAGCGATCAAGACTAAGCTACACTATAGTCGCTAAATTGTTACAGTAAGGACAAAAGTAATAAAAAAGTTGTAAAATAGCACTCCTCCACTGGTAATAAAGTTCAAATCTGACCAATCGCATTTCAAATTCGATAGTTACCCTCGGTTCGATCTGAACTGCAAGAGGCGGGACTTGAGCCCGCGGCGCGGCAGAAATTTGGGGCCCCCGTGTGTTGTGCTACATACAACCACAACGTTAGATAATCTCTTATAATTACTTATATCTAATGGCTTCACATTATTTTTAAAGCTGTGGATACATCGTAAAATTAGTAGGTAGCCATAAAAGCCGCTCCATAGTACTAGTAAAGCATATTTCAACTTATGTATATTGCCCTCATAGCCCAAGAGCGGAGTCTAAGCCTATAACTGTATTTAAAAAAAAATAGTCTAGCAGGTATGACCTGCTAGGTATTCGATCGAATCTAGAACTTTTGAGATGTCGCTCTTGGGCTTTTGACGGCAGTCTGCACAATCACTGAAATTAATCTCCACCTTTATTTGTTTTAAACACTTGAACCAGTTGAAATATTTGATTTTTTACCTCGGTGTTTTTCTCTTAGGTACTAGATATATCGAATAAACTTGCATGATATTGGTTTTGTAGAGAGTCTCTACCTGAGTCTACGTTTGACTTAGGTAAGACTTTTTGACTCCAAATCCTCGAGTTTCTGATTGTATAAATAATCGAATCGAAACGATATGTGTAAGCGTACCCGGGTGTAAGGAAAAAGTGGGGCCCGTAGCATTTTGCCAATCTACATATCTAATCCGGCACGGGCTTAGATTGTACTCATACCTACTCGTAAAAGCTTGAGGTGGGTTTCCTGTTAAACTTGCTAAGTAGGACTTCCTAAGACTTAGAATGGCACCTCTAATGAATGTTCAATTATTTTTCTGTTTAGTCCTTCTTTTTTTCAATATTTAACACGATTTTTTTTATTAATATAGAATCCTGAAATGTGTTTTTTAAGTAATAATGTGCGTACAAAATGTTGTTTTGTTTGTTTAACTTGGATTGATGACTGCACTGTAAACAGCAAATTGAGGTAATTACTGCGGGCGGTAATTAATTGATTCAATTAATTAATTGATTATTAATTGGTTATATGCTTAGTTTAATGTGTTTAGTGAGACTTTATTTGTACACAAAAATACATTACGAGTTACGAGAGAGTTGGTTTTTTGAGTGGTTTCTGTGTCCGAGTAGTAATAATTACAAAATACAATGTACAATGATATTTTTAAACTTACACTTGTACAGCAAATATTCTATGAACATTTTGTAATTTCAAGTTCACTTTTTCTTTTTTAACAAACGCTTAGAAACGATTTCAAAATATTGATAATTAGCTATTAAACGATTGTAACAGAGATAGACTCTGATATATAAAAAATATATTTAACTTTAACCCAAACATACTACCACAAAATACTAATAACCATAGATAGGTACTACAACTGTCGGTGTTTGGAATATCGTATTTATCGTAGTAATACTCGTAGATTCAATGATATTAATTTAGGTAGATTCAGTAATGCTGTGTCCCCTTTAATAGTATTTTCTATTTAATTTTATGTTAAACAAAATGATTTGAAATTTCTAAAACTTTTTTTATACCAAAAATCCTCACCTTTGTTCGGAATTTTGTAGTGCTGTTAAAGATTCAAGTGGTGTTCAAGTTTGTGTCACGTTGAAAGGTCGACTCGAAAACGCTCTCACGCCGAAATCATGCGTGAATATTTTATTGAAAAGTACTCATACTTGCCTGACTGAAACTATATGAGAGACGGAATAGAATCCGTTTCAATTTATATACCTATGTCGTAGTGGAAACTTAAGTTTAGTTAGTTTATAAGTTACTTTACTGTAATTTAAGATTTTTATTTACTGATGCATATAATAGAATAGAAACGCTTTATTGTACACAATCAAGAATGGAACAAAAAAGGAGCAGCAGTCAGGAAAAAGCATAGCAGGATTTGTTTAAGCTTTAAAATTTCCCACCATCTGTGTTTTGCTTTTGTCTACGTTCAACGATCATCTACATTAATGTCAAGCTTATGACTATTCCTTACATAGGTACGGACTATTGAAAAATTGATATGGATAAATTTTAAGTTTGTATTGATTTTTTTTAGTTATTGGTAATGAGTTGACTAAGAACACAAGCCACTCTTTCTGGGTTTGTTATCAAGCGCTACAATAGTGAGGCAAAAATTATAAAAATGAAACATTAAATAAATATTATAAAATAAATAAAAATAAAAATTATAAAAATAAAACCTTCTGACTTTTAGTAAATTAATATAATTTCTGAAAGACAGCGGCTACTGTAGAATAATCAAGAAAAGTCTAATCAAGAAAACCTCAATAATTTTGACCTCCGTCCCTGGTAGACCTGGTACTCATGATTATTGGAGAATTCATAAAAATCTCATGAAAAAGATGATATTTTAATTTGATAGCTTCAATTACTTTTTGAGGAAATATTTATTCTAAAATTATGATTGTTTAAAGTGAACTGAATAAAAGCAGTGATACGGTATCATTTTCCGCGCTTGATTACTTTTTCCGTTTCATTTTGGGACTGCATGATTTATGCATTTAATATTGTGAAGGAGTAAAAAATTTCGCAGAAAGATAATGTGTAATATACTAACATACAAATACATACATTTTTAAACATTTTCTTTAAATAACACATAAAAGTGACCACGTAATATGTGCTAGCACACTTAGTTTGGTTTAAAGCTCACCTTAAAGCTGTCGTGAAACGTAATAATAGAGTTACGAGGAAATATAAATTCTGGCACTACATTGCTACTTTAAAAAAATTACCTAATGTATTTTTTAAGCACTTTCTAAGCTTTTAATGAAAAAATTGCACGCAGAAGTACACGATAAATCTCTTTTACAACACGTTTTTATTAGTTTTACCTGTATGTTTGCTTGCTTGTTTGCTTCTTGCTTGTAACCAACCCTTATGAGCTCGATTTTGACCTACTTTGAGCGATCAGGTTTTCTTTAAACTTTGCACACCTATCAAAGACCGATGACAAAGCATTTATAAAAAAAAATGATGAATCTTAAGCGTGTTTTGTAGTTTTTTTTTAAACTACATTTATGTATATTATTTAAGCTTGGTCTAAATATTGTAGTCATTTACCGATGATACTTTAAGCGTATTCCAAAGTTTTATGATACGATTTTCAAAGTAGTTAAGTCCAGGTGCAAAAGAAAGTCACGGCCAAACTAAGTAGTTATACCGTAGTAAAGTTGTTGCAGTTTTTTCTGGTGAGAAACATAACGAAAAATACATTATACCACATCATACCTACCACTTTTTACAGATATGCACTTAGGTGATTCAGAACAAAATAAAAAAAATGACTTTAAATTAGAACAAAAAGATTTGAAATAAACATGTTTGACCGTGATTTTTTAGTTTCCTTATAAAACATTTTTGTGTAATCTATCGAGTCAAATCAAATTGCTGTTTTCAGTATTTAAATGAACACAACAACGGAATAAACGAATACTAAACTAAGCTAACACGTAATAGAGTCGGCCGGTTTCAATTTCTAAAGCTAAATAAAGTTAAAGCTGGCAGACTAACGAGCTCATGCCAAATTGTATTATCTGAACCTACGACCTAATGAACAAATCCGAAAAAAATTGTAACTTTTTTACAAGTTTTTGGTATAGTGAAGAAAATAGGCTAATCTGTTGTTACATGCACATAGCGAGAAAGCCTAGGCCCAAAGATACGGGTGCTTTGTTGTACCCAGTGTGGGGAATGGTGTCTTCATAGAAGCTGTATAATTTGTATATTGTGACAATTAATAATTTTGAATTTGAATTGAATTTTGAATCAACCATGAGTTATCAAAACTCTAAAAGAACTTTGTACAATATACAGGGTTACAGGGTAAGTCGACCTATTCCCGTTAAGGGTGTGTAGTTTACTTTGTTTCTGACTAATTTGACTATGAAATACAAATACACTATCCTAAATTCAAAAAAAACAGATATTTGAAATTGGTATTTATAAAATTCCCAATTTTCGGCTATCAGCTCAGATATTTTGAAACGTGTAAGTCGTATTATTATTTTTATTTGATTTTTACATGTAAATAATGTTTTGTGACCTCACTACCCAATATTGTCCGTAAAATTAACCTTTTATAAAAAGTATTTGAATTCAAATATCTCGAAAATTGTGAGATTTAGGATATGGTGTTTCATAGTCGAAGCCGTGGTGGTCAAGAGGTAGTGACACCCGCCTTACAATCGTGAGGTCGTGGGTTCGAATCCCCGGTCCCGTACCAATGAGTTCTTTGGAATTTATGTACGGAATTTTACACCACAGGCTTTTCGGTGAAGGAAAACATCGTGAGGCAACCTGCATACGTCCGTAGAAGAAATTCGATGGCGTATGTGAATCCACCAACCCGCACTGGGCCCGCGTGGTGGATATGGCCCAATCACCCTTCGTGGGTAGGCCTACGTCCTGCAGTGGACTACTAAAAAGGCTGGTACAGTACAGTACAGTTTCATAGTCAAATCAGTCAGAAACGTAGTAAACTACACACGCTTAACGGGAATAGGTCGACTTATTCTGTAACCCTGTATACATCTCACGACAGAACAAAATCATCAGTTGGCACCATTAAGAAGTTATACAACACGAAATTAAAATCTATTTCAATGAACCATAACCGTTCAAACTGAATCGTTCTAAAAATAAATCGTAAGTCGAACATAAATAACTAATAATGTAATGTCGTATGATCGTTTTCAAAGACCGGTATTCGAGTTGAATCGAGTTCAACATCGACTCGTTCTTAGTGAATAATTAATCGAATAATGAATCAAGGACTTCGATACTCGATGCAGTAGATTGTAATGGTATTAGATCACACTTTTATGTATCGTTGATTTATTATATTCTACGTCTTGTTGTTTTGAAATCTGTTAGATATATATAAATAATCTAAAATAATGTTTTTTTTTATATCTGTTAATAATATATCTGTTCATGATTTGCTTGAACAGGACAATCATCGAGTTGACCAATTAAATAATTAAATGCTGAGTTATACGGATCCATCTCAAGAAATAATTAAAGCTGCCAAACTGGAATCTTGCACGGTTATAATGAAAATTTTATGAATTTTCCAATAATTACAAGTACTGGGGTGAAAATTAGTATGGATATCGTGGAAATTATATTTATGAATGTCTTTACGGTTAAATTTTCTTGATTAAGACTAAAAGCAAAGACTAAAAGTTATTACAAAATGAGTATTACTAGTACGAAAGAGTTTGTAAGTAAATTAAGCTGTGCGAATTAAATGTAATAAACTATTCTAAATCATTTATTTCGGGCCACAAAAAAATTAGCAAAAACTAAAACAATAATTGTAACTAATTTTAATAATTTTGCCTTATATTATTTTTACACTCTTACAGCCTTACCACATAAGATTTAAACACGCCTTAAACACTGTTTAACGGGACAATTTGTACTGCTAAACATTGTCTAAAGTGTGCGGAAAACTTTTGTGGTAAGACCGTTAAGTTCTAATTCTGTATATTTTCTTGGCATTGGGAGATTTGTGCGGAACATTGTAAGTAGTAGGTACGTAAATAAATAAACAAATAATAACATAACTTATATTTGTAATAGATATTTCAATTTATGCATGTTTCAAGCGTTCTGCAATCACAAAAAAACTCTTTCAAGATGCGGAATCATATCTTTTCTCAATACTCAAAAACCACTCAAAATCACTCTTATTTTATATATGTTTAGTTTTATTTCAAGCAACATTATTTCACCAATGGAGTTCCCTTGTCTTCTTAAGAAGTCGGACGACGCGTCGTAAAAGACAACGTGCTTCTAACTTGGGAGAATAATACGAAAAGAATGTAAACAAAAAGTTTCATGTTGCTTTTATCATTGGGGGAGTGTTATTGTTACAGTGCAGTCACCTTTTCTTGAGTAAATATTACGGCAAAAATAAGTCCTGGACGAGACTTTTTTAATTTTTGATGTGGTTGAAGTAGTTTTTGCAGCAATAGTTCATTTGAAATCGATATCATGTTTTTAAAAATGTTTGAAATCATCAACTTGGTGTGTTTTGTAACCATGTCTTAGAATTATGCGATAAAATCATATAAACTATTACAAAAATAAACGTAATTTTCAATTATACCTACCTTATCTAAATTTAAATATAGAATTGTTATGAGTGCTTTATATTATATCAGACTCGCACGGGACCCACTTTTCGTTCCTTAAATGTTTTAAAACAGAAATCACCCCATAAGTTGTATCAAGCATTAGGGGTCGTACACACTACAACGATGCGCAATAGCCACATGGATTGATGACGCACGGATGGTCATATAAACTACAACTTTGATCGTATAATTTGGAATGAGTTATTTTGTAGAAAGTTGTGTTAAAATGTGAGATGTTCAGCTCCGTAATTATTACAGTTCAAATTAAAAATGTAACCCATAAAATATAAAATTGGGCTACAATATGTTTTATAAAATGACAAATTTAGTAAACACAATTACCGCAATGGAAAAAGAATATCTATAAGCAAAACGTCTAAGTATCAAATATCGCAAAATGAAAAATTCAATCTGGGATTTTATTAAACTGTTATCATACTTTCAGTGTTTTAAACAGGCTGGTCGAGCCATGCACGGCTAGCATAAGCACCACGACATGCTTATTGACGTGAAAACATGTGACAGGTGTATGACAAAATTATTTCGTGGTACGAATGCTAGCCGTGACAGACAAACAACGTAGTCGCCAATGACTAAGGGGCTATGAGTGTCTTCGCCACAAAGCGCTGTCTAACCACAAAAAGTCACGACCTAGTTGAAAACGTTCGACAATCGATATTTTTTTTGTGTTTAATACAGATGAATATGCTTTGGGATTGCATGTGCTTCATTTATATTCAGATAAGTTGTTGTGTTCCACCATCAATATGAAATATAAGAAAAACAATGCCAAAGTGTTTTGTCCGAGCAATGTCAATCAGTTAGTCCGTGGCGATCATCGCAGCGTGTATTCACACATTCAAATAAACACCTTTTAAGCTTCCTTTCCCACGCTAGTCGCCCAATGAATTCTATAACACCGGGTTTCAATAAAAATCATTCCATTTTATTATCAATGAAATCTCGTTTATTCCTGCGTATAAAATCTTGAAGAGCTATCAAAATGTTTATATTTCGCGACGCTGTATTTTACTCGTTTTCGTTTATTTTCTTGTACTCGTATAATAAATGTGTCAAGTTATAAATAGTTTTTGATAAATTTTCATTCTGGTGTACAACTTGCTAGACTAACCCAATCTCACGAACTAAATTTTATTTTGTTACCATGTACTGTCCCACTCCTGGGCAAAGGTCTCCCCCATTTTCTTCAATAAGTCTCGATCCATCGCAATTTCTTAATTTAAAATTATTGAGGTGTATTAAATTATCTTCTAAATTAAAAAAAAAATCAATTTGACATGTAAGACATCTATTATATATATTATGGTGCAATCATTTCTATGTACGTGATTTTTTATCATCAATTTTATGTACACAAGCGATATGCAAATTGCGAATCAATTCAAATTTTGAAATTTAATTTATAAGATTTCGTTTTTTTTTTCTAAATTAGTTTAGACAAGTCTAGTTTTCTTTATTATATAATTTTTATGTTAATATGGAGAAGCCCTGGCTCCTGAGACACGGTCTTAGACTAGTTCAGGAGCCTATGGATCATGTATCGCTGTAACACATTTATTATGACAAAATAAATGATTTGTTGTTGTTGTTGAATATGGCGTATAAAACCGGCTTAACAAGGGCTTAATACACAGAATTGTACATCAGAATGAAAGACAATATCCGGTTGCACAATCGCCTGCTATCTGATGATAAACTTCTCGTCGAGATAAAACTTCTGTAATTTGATACTTGGCGCTTAAAATTATCAGACTTTATCAAACGGCATTCTTTATCATCATTCGTCTTTCTCTCTTAAAATTTTAATTGATGTCTCGCTTTGCCATTCTATGAAATAGACGGATGGAATTCAGCGTAAAAAGTTGAGTTGCTGGGTAAATTTCATTACTAGATACTAAATTTATAACATTAGTAGATTTTATTTCTTTTTATCTTTTTCGAGAAAGTTTGATATTAGAGCGAAAAAGATGCAGTGTACTGCTACAATACTGTCATATAAATTAATGATAGGGGTGTTTAGTTTATTTTATCATAATTTTTCAATTTTACTCCTGCTATTTTAAAGATTGGCGCAAATGTTTCAAGTTGATTTTATGCATCGTTTTTATTAAATTATTGCATTTTCTCTAAACCGCAAAAAATCGCTCATAAAGAAATGTTCACACCAAGATCCTTTTCTGAATAAATGCCCTATTTATAAAAACATCTCCATTTAATACAGATAATGCTCTGAAGCATGTGAAGCGGCTTAATTTCGTAAAATAAACGTTTTTAATTTCACAATAATTACTGAACATCTATTAACGGATATCAATACAACAAGGTTGAAAATGATCAAGTGTTAAGTGGCACTACATAATATATAATAACATTACGTATATTAATGTTGCTTATCACAATGTTTCTCATAACAACGGTACATGACTATAAAGTTTGTATAGCTACTCACTCAGCGTTGGTTTCTGGAGTAGGCAGATCCCCAATGGTGGTGAGGGTGAGAGTAGACCAGTACAGCGAGCCGAGGTACTTCCTCGTGAGGGTGGCGTAGTCACCAGGCCGATGGGGGTACACCCAGTCACCCTGGAAAATTATGTATAAGATTTACTATTGATTCATTCAAAACTAAAGATAAATTTTCTTGTTGGTAGAGCGACTACAGACTAGACGTTTCTGATCCGATACTTTGCAACCAGCTTCTAACCGTTATTTGATGTTATAGAAGAGGTCTATGTCTATTTGATATTTATAGAAGACGTCATTCCTCAAACGAACTGCCAGAATGTGGAACGCTTTGCCCGCTTTGCTCTGTCTTCCCGCTAAAGTACAATGTAGGTGTTTTCAAATCCCGAGTAAATAGGTATCTTCTAGGTAAGCGTCCTTAGACCGCATATCTGCTTAACATCAGGCAGTGTGTAGTCAAACACAAACCTATAAGAAATAAAAACAAATGTCCAGGTGATACTGATGCGGTTTAGAAGATGATACTATGATTGGAAAAGGTTTTTATCTATACCTACAAAAATGTGTCGCTGGGAGCTGATGAAATGTCGAATTAAGTTCTCTCCTGTATACGAGTGATTTACACTATTCACATTGCATTAAAGCTATACTAAGTAACTACACCCTACGTTTCTAAAGAAAGTAATAAAACTAAGCAAGGCATCGTTTCGATAGGTTACAGAGAAATAAACCTGCTACAAGCCATCAAGCTGCGCTCATTAAATTTTAGCACTAATTACACTGGATATAGAGCACTGTGTCAGCTTTAATTACGAATTGTTTCGTGTCGTTCAAGACCTGGGGCTTTGTCATTACCTAAGGACTTGTACATTAAGAATAAGGGCTCTTAGGGCATAATTACGTATCAAGTTGCAAAGATACACGTTTCTGAAAGGAATTTGTATATTCGTATCTCGGTCTTCGGTTTTAGTAAAGCTTTGTTTTTATCTTTTAGGTAAGCGTACTACACCTTAGACTGCATATCTGCTTAACATCAGGCAGAATGTAGTCAACCGCAAAATAATAACAAATAAAAAGAAATCGACCAAAAACAAGGTGTTATAAATTCGATGTATGTGTTTGTTTGTCTGTGTGCGTCTATACTTATCTCTAGCTTGTAACATAAATAAATAATAAATAAATATTTTGCGACGTCTTACACACGGCCTAAAAACTAAGTAAAGCTTGTGATATGGCTGCCAGAGACTGATATACTACATATACTTATTTTTAAATACATGCTTATATAGATAGTAACTAAATAACACCCAGACACAGAGCGTTTCTGGGTGTTATTTATGTACTTATGTTCATCACATAAATATTTGCCCTGGGTGGGGATCGAACCCACGCCTCTTTGATCCAGAAGTTAGGGTCACTAACCATTGAGCCGCAGAGGCAGTCATCATATAACGTTTAGCAATCCGTAGACTGTAAGTGTGGCATTTTTATATAAATTGAACGTAATTGATTCTCTTAAACTAATGGACAAGTATGAATGAACAATTTAATATATTTTTTTATTTTTTCCCATTTTCACCTGTGTTAAGTTTTGTTTCAATAGATAGATAGATAGATAAACACTTTATTGTTAACACTAAAATACAATTCAGAAAACAAAAATACACAGAGAGGAAAAAAAAGACAATAGAAGACTTACAAGTACTCAATCAGATTTGTTTTTGTGTCTATGCCTAGGTCGATCTATGCATATTTTACCAACTACACTGAGAGAAAAACTAACAAAAATATAGTAATCTTTACTAAAATTTTACTAAATCCGAGGACAACAAATGACCTGTAATAAATACAAATCGATTTTTGTAAATACAATTTGTAGGTATTACAATATCAGTTCTGTTATATGTAGTAAGGCCCCAGTAGTTTCAATAGATTAGCTTTGTAATATCTAGTAAAGTCCATAGTACTCTTTACTAAAATGTTACTAATCCCGAGGACAACAAATGCCCTGTTAAAAATACAAATCGATATTTAGTAGGTATTACTAATACCTGTTTTGTTATATCTAGCAAACTCCTTAGTACTCTTTACTAAGATTTTACTAATCCCGAGGACAACAAATGCCCTGTAAAAAATACAAATTGATATTAAATAGGAATTATTAATACCTGTCTTGTTACATGTAGTAAGGCCCCAGTAGATCCAATAGATTAGTTATGTAATATCTAGTAAAGTCCTAGTTTTTTCGAAATTTATATCTGTATCATCTAGTAAACACCTAGTAATTTTGATGAATTCGTTTTGTAATATCTAGTAAGCCTTAGTACTTTCGAAAGTTTGGTTCTGTATTATCTGCTAATCACCTAGTAATTTTGATAGATCAGTTTTGTAATATCTAGTAAGCCTTAGTACTTTCAAAAGTTTAGTTCAGTATTATCTAGTAAAAGTCTAGTAGTTTCAATAGCTTAATTTTGTATTATCTAGTTGATTTTTGTAATTTCTAGTATAATTTCTGTGTTATCAATTTAGTAAATCCTATCAATGTAAAAGTTATAAAACACTTCAAATCGAAATATTAAAAACTGTATACCTGCTTATAACAATGACCTATAAGTATACAGTTTTTAATATTTCAATTTGAAGTGTTTTATAACTTTTTTATGGATAGGGTTTATTAAGTAGATATCACAGAACTAAACTAGACATTACAAAAACCAACTAAATAATACAAAATTAAGCTATTGAAACTACTTGAGTTACATATCTTACAAAACGAATCTAAGGTTATAAACTAATACTAAATGTAAATTACAAGGTGAATAATAATTGTAGACATAAAAATAAAGATTCAAGTGAAGTCATGTTTATTAAATATTATACATGTATAAATATAACACACGAAACAGCCACATTTACAATAAAACATAATTTACATTGCCGGCGAGTATAATGTATTCACGGAGAAACCCAGTTACTCCGTATATTCTGGGTAAAATTGTCAATTTTCACTTACACTGGTTAAATCTGTACTTATGACACTTAATTAAACACAGTTAGTTGGTACGCACTGAACTTCATCCTCCATGTTTACTCTACTGCACGCAACGACGAAATGGCTGCTGGAAAGACGGGATCGTATTCACTGAGACCCCAGTTACTCAGTATGACTGTATAGCTGTTATAACACTGACTCCTGGGTAAGATTGTCAATTGTCACTCAGAGTGTTTAAATCTGTTGGTAAAACACAGTTTGTTGGTACTGAA
This sequence comes from Hypomecis punctinalis, assembly GCA_949316475.1. Classification (NCBI taxonomy): domain Eukaryota; kingdom Metazoa; phylum Arthropoda; class Insecta; order Lepidoptera; family Geometridae; genus Hypomecis; species Hypomecis punctinalis. The sequence continues at coordinate 27,685,908 of OX438795.1, forward strand.
CTTCACTCTCCTTTACATGTTTACTCTACTGCAAGCAACGACAAAATGGCTGCTGGAAAGGCGGGATCGTATTCATAAAGCAAAACACACCGGACACTTTACTGGAAATAACAAAACATTTCGTTGAAATTACTTAGCTTATTGCTGGATTTACAAAATAGACCAAAAACTAAATGTTTTTGTTTCATTAACTAAAGTATTGTAGTAAAATTACAATAGTATCTTGAAATTAATAAAGCCTCATGCTTGAAATTATTCTTCCTTTCAATACAAATGACAATCGTGTTTTAAAAATGATTAAACCCACGCTTGTAATTACAAAACAAGGTAATAAATTTTTTTTCATCTTTCAAACCAGTGGTATATCAGATACCAATACTTGTCTATACCAGTACCTATCTAGGTACCAACGCGGTGGATTTTTTTTGTAAGTACATAGTACTAATCGCCTAAGAGCATGTCAAACCCTACGAAGTACTCGTATGATACAATTTTTATTGGATTTTGTTAAATGCACCTTTTTATGTTAGTAATAAGGAATCATACTATAGGTAACGTTTGATGAAATATGTTAGCATGCACTACAAATGACCTATAACTAGTTGTTATTAATAAAGAGTAAGAGTAAGTAAGTAAGTAAGAGTAAGATACTTAGTGTACTGAACTACTGAAACCAAAGTCAAAGCCGTCAAATAAGAATATTTCAACGACGTTGGCGGGAACCGAAAACGCGGCATCAGAAAAAATCTTAATGCCAATTAATGCAATTAGAATTAATGCATAAGTATTAATTTGAGATTTTTCGAGTATTAAAGTGTAAACTTATCTTGTATATTATTCCAGTAACTTCAGTGCCCTTACCATGACTTTTGATAGTAAACGTAAACTTTTTTCCGTTTTTGTTTAATAGCTTCATATATTTAACCATTCCTTATTAAATTTTAAAGCCAAAAATTTGCTTTTTATTTGTAAGCGTTTAGAATCCAGCAGCTATGCTTATTCTTCATTTTTTTACTCTTGACTCAAGACCATAGCGTAAAATCATTTTATTATAATTTGTTCTGGGAAAAATATTGTTACTTACTACTACTTATGATCTAATATTTACTATTGTTATAGGCGATAAGTTTACGTTTTACGGCAAATTTTGTCAATTTTATTGTTTTGTCAATTGTTTGTTTTTGAAAAGCAGTAATGCTTTGTTTGAGAATTTTGTCATCTTGTAATTTCAATTGAGATTATTATCGTAAGAGCGCTTATAATGTTTGTTTCTGAAAAAACAGTACGTCATATTTTGATTCCTGTAGGCCACGCGGGCGAAGCCGCTAAAAGCTCATAATAATTAAAGCGTGTTCCTTGGAATTACAAAAAGGGATAAATTAATTATATTTGTTGTACCAAATAAAGTTCTTGCTAAATTTTACAAACGTGTGTTGAAATAAAAAAGCATGTTGCTTGGAATTACAATAATGGAAACACTAAATATTATTCTTGTACCAGTTAAAGCTATTTCTAATAATTACAAACTAGTGTTGAAATTAATGAAGCGTGTTGCTTGTTATTGCAAAAAGGGAAATATTAGATATTTTTGTTGTACCAATTAAAGTTATTTATAATATTTAGAAACAGGTGTTGAAATTAATAAAGCATGTTGCTGGGAATTACAAAAAGGGTAAAACAAAATATTTTTGTTGTACCAATTAAAGTTCTTTCTAAAAATCACAAACGTGTATTGAAATTAATAAAGCATGCTCTTTGGAATTACAAAAAGGGGAAAACTAAATATTATTGTTGTACCAATTAAAATTATTTCTAATAATTACAAACGAGTGTTGAAATTAATAAAGCGTGTTACTTGGTATTACAAAAAGGGAAAAACTAAGTATTTTTGTTGTACCAATTAAAGTTATTTCTAATATTTACAAACGCGTATTGAAATTAAAAAAGCATGTTACTTGGAATTACAAAAAGGGTAAAACAAAATATTTTTATTGTACCAATTATAGTTCTTTCTAACAATTACTAATGCGTGTTGAAATTAATAAAACGAGATGCTTGGAATTACAAAAGGTAAAAACTAAATCTTTTCTTGTACCAATATTTTTATATTTTCTAAAAATTACAAACCCGTGTTGAAATAAATAAAGCGTGTTGATTAGAATTACAAAAAGGTAAAACTAAATTTTTTTGTTGTATCAACTGTAGTTAATTCTTAAAATTACAAACGTTTTTTAAAATTGATTAAAAGTATTACTTAGAATTACAAAATAGATAAACTGTTAGAAACACAACTACCTTTTCTTGAAAATAGTAATCGAATTTGCGGAATTTACAAAACTCTAACAATATTTACTATAAATTTGTAATAAATATTAAACTTTTGCAATATCTGCATTTACTAAAATCGTATTTTAGGAATTACAATTACAAAAACAAAACTGTTAGTAAAAAATAATAAAAATTGCAAATACAGCAAAACTTTGGTAAATTATACTAAAATTTAGTGTTTTCGCCAAATACAAAGGACTTTTGTAATATTTAGTGGCGATTTTTTTCTCAGTGTAACACTATCCGCATTTGCCCAGCGTGGACTACGGCCTAACCCTTGTCGTATTATTTTTAGTTGCCCCATGAGAAATGTGCCTTGTCGTTGTCTTAAACTGCCTCTAGATTAGGAACTTTAGTTCCTATCTAACCACGCTGACAGGCGTCATAAAGTTTAATTATACTCGCTTGGCCTAATTTGATGGCATCTAGAGTGTCCATAGCTATACGTACATTTTAGATGACAAGGACTTACGTATAGAATACGTTATTTATCCATTATCTTTTCATTAATATTATATACTACGGGACTAATCGCGCACTAAAATTACGAGATAAATAAATGCCCCTGGGCACGGTCGATGCAACTCGGCTGAAACGTCGGGATGATGAGGTATTTATTAATCTCATAATTTTAGTGCGCGATTAGTCCCGTAGTATATAATAATAATGTGTTCAAATCGCGAAAGTTTAAAAACAAAATGATCTCAGACAGTGCTGCGGTGCTCAAGGCACTACAACGATATGAACACTCCTCAGGGCTAACCTTACAGTGTCATGATCTATTGGAAGAAGTGAGTAAGAAAAATAAAGTCACTCTCCAATGAGCTAGCCAGGAGAGGTGCAGGTAGGTGCCCTGTAGGGCCTGGACCGATGATCCCTTTGCCCTCCAGCCAAGTCAGATCTTGGATACGCCAACACACAGCTAGACAACACAAGGAATACTGGGCAAGTACTAAGGGTTGTAAGCAGTCTAAGGAAGCTTTCCCGGAATTAAATCCGAGATACTCCCGACGCCTGCTTAACCTTAAACGAGACAAACTCCGACTCATAGCCGGAGTAGTCACGGGACATTGCTCTCTAAACAAGCACCTGTTTAAAATTGCTGTTACAGACAGCCCTCTGTGCAGAGGTTGCATGGAGGTAGAAGGAACAACCGCGCATATGCTGCTTGAATGCAGCAGTGTGGCAGAACAACGCGAGAAATTCCTCGGGGCACCGAGGACACTCCAGGAAGCCTGCGCCGGCGTTAGCGAGCTGCTGGACTTCCTGGAGGACACCGGGTGGCTGAACTAGCTGCAGCCGGGCGACCTACATAAAACGGGCCCATGGAGGGCTCAATTGTGGAAAAGGCCCGCAACAACAAAAAACAAGTAAAGTATTTATTTTAGCTCGGTTTTCCACAAGAGCGTGCTTTTTTTTCTTAAACTAGGTATAATTTATTTACTATGGAAACTAAAGTAGTTTTCTCACAATTTACATGAAATAATAGCATTTAATTGTGTAAAATTTCTGTTCTAACAATTTTTGTCATACCACTGCTGATGTTTTGTAAAGCGATTTTTTGTAATAAATTGAAATAAATTACGCTGACTTGCGACCTAATTCTAATCAGATTAGGAAATTCTGAAATGGATCTGTTTTTTCAAACCGTATTCAAACCTAACTGGAACATTTATGGCCAGCTTTGATCAGCTTTTGCCAATCAAAAATAAGTACTTATAAGGTTCACAACCGTTTTAGTTCAGTTTCGTCACTGGTAGCTGAATTAGAAGCCTGGCTAACAAGCTGGTAGAACAGCTTAGGTAATTGGTTTCGCGGGTAACCGATCTAATCAAGGTTGAGCCAAACTATTGTAAGTTTATAGTTTGGAGCCAGGAGCGAGTGTTTACAAGGAGCCCGTGGTTTCCGGCTTAACTCTCTGTAATTAGTAATCTGAACTCCATTCAATGTTAAACACGTTGGCTAACTTTGAAATTGTACACACAAGGAATTAAATACATCATCATCCATAACCGTGATTGGTTACAGTTGAATTTAGGCCTCTCTTCATCGAGAGGGGTAGCGTAAGTCCAAATAAGTGCACCTTGAGCCAACCTTCGCCATATTGGGCTCCCAATTTTCAAAATATCATCGTCCCATCGATCTGGTGCATAATTATGATATAAGTTGTTCATAATGATGGTTTTAATAATCTCCTTTCGGCTTAGTACAAGGCAGTGCCCTGTATAGACGTCAGTCAACGTGTATACTTGTTCGCTTGTTCACGGCAATTTGTTTCACGGACATCGTATCGTTTTTTTAACTGGATTCGCGGTGGTGCATGGTTTATATTGCACGTGTAAAATGTAGGCATTTTTTATTAATGGTCCGTTATCTGGTGAAAAAAAGGCCGTGAACAAGCGTTCCTTATGTGGCGTTTCTTTTATTTGTTCGGAGTGTCAAGAGTGTGGGATAAAGACGGGATTTAACAGTAAGAGCTCGCTCGGACCCAGTGCTCTCAGACGCACCAATCATCCATCGGACGAAAAATGTAGGCATTTTTTATTAATGGTCCGTTATCTGGTGAAAAAAAGGCCGTGAACAAGCGTTCCTTATGTGGCGTTTCTTTTATTTGTTCGGAGTGTCAAGAGTGTGGGATAAAGACGGGATTTAACAGTAAGAGCTCGCTCGGACCCAGTGCTCTCAGACGCACCAATCATCCATCGGACGAAAAATGTAGGCATTTTTTATTAATGGTCCGTTATCTGGTGAAAAAAAGGCCGTGAACAAGCGTTCCTTATGTGGCGTTTCTTTTATTTGTTCGGAGTGTCAAGAGTGTGGGATAAAGACGGGATTTAACAGTAAGAGCTCGCTCGGACCCAGTGCTCTCAGATGGCTATTCGGACGCTATTTTTATTGGGTAAACAAATAATTGGCACCCGAGTGCGCTCGGATGTATTTACACAATACGAGTAGCGTGCGAGTAGACATCTGAGTGCATTCGGTCCGCGCTAACACGTACTGTGAAAACTCGGCTTTGATGTGCTTGATGTCTGGAATCCATCAGCTTGGGCCAGTACGCCAGATTAAGAATAAGGATATAGAAAATGGTGTGCTTTTATGTAGTGATGTGCTATAGCCGTTGAGCAAGTATCTATAGAGTCACATTTGTGCAAAAAAAGTGTCCGAGCCAAAACCTTGATCAAACTACGTAGTGGGCAGGCTTTTTAGTTAAGTTTAACACAACGCTGCGCGATGCCAAAGTGGTCAGTTACAAGCACTAATTAGGTGACATAACGTCGAGATTCGAAAAAATTGGATCATTGAGAATTATTTAATGTATATATCTAAGTAGGTATGTATGACGGCGATCGTACATTTTTTACTACTTTCACGTGGCTCTGTAGATATTTGCTTGAAGGCTTGATCCATACCTGGAATCCCTCAGCTTCAGACAGCAGGAAGTAGAAGCAGCCGAACCAGTGCGCCAGGATGAGCAGGATATGGATGAGGTTGATGACGCGCCAGAAGTTCGGGTACACTGTCCGGGACTCCACGATGTAGTAGTAGTTCACTGCTCTGTACACCTGTGGAAATTATGGACAAAATTAAATATCATACTAAGTTCTCTTGTCTTAGTCTGATACAACTAAAATATATTTTTAGCCAAAAAAAGAGCTGTTCAACGTGGCGGTCCGATGTTTTGTCAATATTTGGGAGAAACGTATGAACTAAATTAGTCAAATTCTTCTCGAGATAAAATACTGAAGTTTCATTCTAAAATGGGGTAAATGTAGTTAGTTATTTTTCGGCTGAATCGGCTTATATCAAAATTCGTTGTTTAAAAATTCGGTATCAAACATTTCTTAGCAATCTTGCCAAAGAATTGATTGACACAGCGCAGGTCATCAGGTTCACTGCACTATTTGTAGCACGACCTAAGATGGTCATGGTAACTGAATCATCGGGTCACAAAAATCTGGAGGAGGAAAAAAGGAGACATAACTAAGCTGCGTAAAATGCCTTTGTTGAATTTTTGTCAGTTCGGTATGCGTAAAGAGCGAATCCGAGACCAAGACATGGAAAATGTATGCAGTGGCGGATTTACCAGTAGGTAGTCTGAGTAGGCCGGAGTCTAGAGCGGCCGGTTTTAGGAGGCTGCAAAATTTCTGACCATTTATTTTATTATTGACAAAAAATTATAGATTAATTTGTATATCTACATATTATATGCGAACATTCAACAGTCTATTATGACCCAAAGATTCAGTTTAAGTGTATTTATCAATAGTTATATTTTTATCGCCAAATCCCACCAGGAGGGGTTCAAACATGTCAACCTTTGATTCACGGCTCCCCAAAGTCCGTCGTTTTTTCGCCAACAGCCAATAGAATCGGTTTCAGGCTGGCGTGTCGAATTACGGTTAAAAAGCCCGACCGCTCCTCGGAGACTCGCGAGATATCCGGAACTATCGGACACTCGACAGCTGATACATTGCTCCGACGCGCCCGACGCCACTTTAAAACATTTTTCTTTCATTTGCTTATGTTGGGTTACATTTTATTTTTATTTAATTCAATTATAAAAATACAACAATCAAAAACTTACAGTCTAAAACCAAAACGTTTTTGATCTCAAAAATAACTTATATTCAAACACTTTATTACAAACTTTAGGCAAGTAAGGAATTCAATTTTGAATTTCTATGATTTTACACAAAATCTCAACCTTTAAATGAAAACCCTGATCCCTGATAAATGAAGTCCTTGAAATTCGACCAGTGCCTAGGTACTTTCGTCGTCATCATTTAGCGGGGTTTTATTTCGCACATAATTATGTGCTTAAAACTATAACAACATGTAGGTAAACCAGTAGTACTAGACTATTATTTTATTACTCACTAAACACAACGAATCCCTTATTCATATGCGCTCACACAACATTACATTCTGGAATGTATGTGTCGTAAGCATGCATTGTCCAGAGCATCTTCTTTTTGCTAAAATTATAAGTGTAAACATAAGTGCTTTTTTAAAAATATCATGACTTATATCTAACCCGAAAGTTCTCACGTAAACTTCACCAAACTCAACCTTTGAAGCACGGTTCCAAAGTCTGCCTTTTTTTACTAGCAGCCTTTTTTACGAGATATCCGGAACTATCTGGAACATTCGACAGTTGATACATGACTACGACGCGCCCGACGCCAGTTTGGAACATTTTCCTTTGGCCTTATATTTCAATCGCTTATTCAACAGATCGTTTAACAGAAGCTTGAAGCGCAGTTTGAAGATTTTATTTTCTCTACAGGATCTTTTTTTCAACCCAGAACCTGAGCCCAGAACATTGCAATGTTGAAAATAATTTTTGACAGTCGGTAAAAAATATACCTAAGTCAAACATTTACATTTTACTGTTTTAGTTAATGACTGACAGTGGGACGCAACTGAATAAAAAATAAGCTTGCGTAGGTAGGTAGGTAGTACCTACATAATTACTATATAATTATAGTGTAGTTATCAGTAACCATGTTTTCGTAAATTTCGAAATTTTACCGCAAATAAAATGATTAAAAGGCTGTATTCGAGTTTGAGAGACATAATACAAGTTAATTTGTTTTTGTAAAAAAATATCATTGTTCATTGATCATTCTTTTTTATTTCAACAATCAAAACCTTCCGAGTAAATTACACCTGCCCAATGTTTGATGGCATTTGAAAATTAAATGCTACGGTAGAATGGATTTCAAAATCTTTTATATATACCTTTTACCTTTGTTTTCAATCCACTTATAAGGGATCATGCATGCTCTGATTGAAATAAGCATCCTTTGAGTGTAATTAATTAGATTCTACTTGGGGTTCGAATAAAATCTGCGTAACCGGTCTAAGGACCCTTTACATGGGTGAAATCGACCTAACACAATTTATAGATTTAATATTTCCTTGTTCTTGTGAATGTTTTACCACAAAACCATATCTGCTCTAACTAAAAGCTCAAGCTAATCTAACGATAATTTCGAGTGTGATGTGATATGTTTAGCTAAATGATTTGAAAATTATTTATGTTTACTGCAAACAGATATAGGTACAATCGACGTCGTTTTAAAAATGTTTATAGAACTGTACTTCTATGCTTATAATCATTTTGTGCAAAAAATAGCATGACCGACTTCACCCGTGTACAGAATCATTACATAGTATGAAACAAAGTCGCTTTCCGCTGTCTGTCCCCATGTATGGTATTTATATCTTTAAATTGGTTATTATATCTTTAAAACTGCGCAACGGATTTTGATGCAGTTTATTTTATAGATAGAGTAATTCAAGAGAAATGTTTATATGTATAATACACCTGTGCGAAGCCGGGGCGCATCGCTAGAACGCAAATATTATGCACAGATCGATGTAGCATTTTTCACATTCGATTTCGATAAAACTCAAATGGGACCAATTTCGTAGTATATTCTTTCCAATAAAAAAATAATTATTGAAATCGGACTACTATAAAAAAGTTATGCGTGTTGTATACATCCTCCGGTGGTTCGTCAGTCAAAAAAAACACAATACATGTAATTTTGCTTCAGAATAAAAAAAAATAGGACACTCGCAACATTTTGTTCTAACGGAAAAATGTCCTCCCTAAATGGTGGCGCTTTGGTCGCGACTGTCGTGCTGTCTGATAGAAGAAAGGAGCGGACTTACTCGTATTTAAATGATAATTCCTAAAATCTGTTCATTAGGGATAAATCACTCAATTTAATTCAGTCCTTATTATCCTAGAAGTGCTGTCTAAGTACCTATTTGTATTATTGGAAAATACCGCATAGAAAAATAATCTCTAAAGAATATAAAGCGCAAATCACACAATAGACATGACAGGTCTAAATATTTCGTCAACAAAGCCTATAATAGTCTGACAAAGCCGTAGTACCTATACTTCTAGCACATCTAAGAGAAGTGTTGTCCAAGTATTTGTATTATTTGAAAACTGCGCACAGAAAAATAATCTCTATCAAAAGAAAAACCATACGCAGACAACACGGACTCTAAAGAATATAAAGCGCACTTCACACAAAAGACATAATAGGTCTGAATATTCCGTCAACAAAGCCTATAATAGCCTGACAAAGCCGTATAATGTTTTCCAAATCCCGCAGAGACCCGTGTTTGCCGCAACGTTTGACACCGTCCCTGTTCGAGATAATCTTTGAGAAAGTGCCAGGTGTCCTTTTATGAGCGTCGCGATTTTCATTCAGTGTGTAGGTACCTGCTGATTTTTCTTAGAATCCAAGAATTCTTCATTCATATCAGCCGAAGGATATCCATCAGTGCATAGTCAGTCCTAGGACTCCTAGGTTCCATACCTCAAAAGGAAAAAAGTAACCCATGTAGGACATTGTAGGATTACTTTGATGTCCGTCTATCCGTCCGTCCGAGTGTCAAGATCTCTTATCTCGGGAACACGTCATGGAGGTATCGAGTTGGAACTAAAACAGTATAGTGGAGTAGTGGAATAGTGGACAGGCCTCCCTTATAGATTTCCAATAAGACTTGTTGGAAGTGGCTTGCATCCTGCGCGTTCCTGCGATCTTAATTAGGTTTTTTATATTCAACTAATCCGGCGAACTTAGTTTCACGCAATATCTTTATAAATTATGCCTATGTGTAATCTGATGTATAAGCATTATTATTGCAAAGTTTCATCTCAATATCTGTCCAGCAGTTTTTGCGTGAAAGAGTAACAAACATCTATACATACCCACAAACTTTCGCGTTTATAATATTAGTAGGATATAGATTTGCGTTTGACTACATACTGCAGGTATGTCGTCTAGGGTGTTAGCACGCTTACCTTTAAGTTGCCTATTAACTCGAGTTATAAAAACACCTATTTAGTGGAAAGATGACTGTGTCCTTAAAACATTTTATATTCTGACTGTTCGTACGTTCGTAGGCCTTCTGTCCACCTAGTCGGACTAATATACACCAGTTAAAAAGATAAAATGTTGTTTTTAAACTTTTGCGATTTGAACACATTATTATTTTATACTACGGGACTAATCGCGCACTAAAATTAGTAGATAAATAAATACCTCCTTATCCCGACGTTTCGGCCGACGTGGTCACGGGTAGACTGGAATGTGCAACAGCTGGTACCGCCAATTCAATGGTGAACTTGAAAAATTGTCATTACGACACACAACACTGACGGTATCTAACAATGTTCTTCTACCTACACTACGCGATTTGCATTTGTTAACAACAGGTTGAAATTATTATGTTTTTTGATTTCCACCGCTTCACGAACTATTCTTGAAAAATAGTGTCGATCCGTGGAGAGGACTTTTGGGTCGTGGAGCTCGATCCAATGACCAGTACCTCCATCAAGCAAATGCTCAGCTATAGCAGACTTTTCTATCTGGCGGTTTTTGATTTTAGTGCGCGATTAGTCCCGTAGTATAAAATAATAAAAAGATAAAAATCGGTCAAGCCCTCCCCACGAGTACCACAACAAACACTTTGTCACGATTTTTTTATAGTACAAGATAGAAGGTATAACTGAACATGTACTCATAATTTAATATTACTTATTTTTTAAAGATCATACGCTCATATATCAATTTTTGAAGCTGTCAAATTTACCTTTAGCCCACGCAATGCCTAGAGTTAAACAGATTCTCGCAGTATTATAATTAATTAGTTAAATTACTTAGTCTCACCATTCAAGGATTACAGTACAGTACTTGTACTTAAGTAACATTAACCCCAAGTTGTCACCAGCCTACGCTTATAGAAACTTGAAGATCTCTGGGCTATGTTAAGTGAGTAGGTATTAAGTACCTAAGTACCTATTGAAGGAGCTACTTTATTTAATTCAGAGTACCTATCGACTAACTTTCCATCTAGAAAATGGATAAACGATCCAACGATACTTAGTAGAAAGAATGCGCTTAGGATTTATACCAGTACATCTCAATTTTAGTTGCCATTTTATCGGATGGCCAGTTATAATCACGACCAGAACGCTACCCGTACACAGGTAATATTCCCAAAGCGGTTAGGTTTCACTGTATATAACCACGTCTACGGGAAATTACTCTTGTCTTATTTAGTCCATCTCGACTATAGTTTCGAGCGTATCAGGCGGCCTTTGTCAAGCTATCGAGAATAAGCGCGTGGACTCATTTCGAAACTGCGGAACTGCGGGCCGTAGTGCTCTCTGTTGTTAAGTTCCATATTTTCTAATATCAATAACAAGGTTGTTATACCAAAAAAAATATTTTTGAACGAGTTTGACATGATCCGTACATGTCAATAAATTATTACACAAATATATTTTTTTAAATATCTACAAGCTTTTGAGATTCTGGATATCATGTCGCAGCAGAGTGCTAGCCAAGACAAGTAAAACGAGCCCAAACACGACGGGTCTCCATCATCAGATCATCTCCATGGTACCATATATTTTATTATTGTATTGTCACATGCATGCTCAACTAAATTGGAATCCTGGGGGTTGGTCAGTAACTTGCAAGATTCCACCCGAACTTACATACATCCATTGCAAGTTAAATAAAAGCTTGTAAACACATAACAGCTCGAAGAAATTTCAATGTACCAGGCAAGCAGAAAACAGAGGTTATACTAAATGAATCCCGCCTACTGTGAATGGCGCTTAATGGCCAAAATAAATCAAATTATCACTTTCTGCTGTTTGTGGATTCGGAAACTTGGAGATAATTGAATAACCCGCGGTAAGCACAGATTGCTTCGAAGTAATTTATTAGCTAGGCCTTTGAATATTATTTCGACGAATTGACGTGTTTTCTATGATTTATGTAGCGTTACGAGTACCGTAGCAGTCTTTAGTAGGTAGTCTTTTATTGAACGTAGGTCTGCCCATAGAAAAGGTGGGCCATATCCAACATGCTGGCTCAGGAACAAATTGATGGTTTCACATCGAAACACGGTACGAAGATACTCACAGACATACTGGAACCAGCTGGGATAGGATGCGCACCACGTAATATTTCCTTCGACGAATCAGAACGAGCCAGAGTTGGGGCGAAGTATCTGTTACTTTTTAACACGTCGAAAAGAGTTCTTTTCGTGGCTTTTCGTGGTCACATGCTTGGCCTACAGAGGTAGTAGAAGTAGTACAAAATAAGACCCGCTTATTGGCGAAACTAAAGTAAATGATTAACTTCTGGTTTCTGCCGTTTACGAAATCGGAAACTTGGAGATAATCGAATAAGCCAAAGTAAGCACAGATTTTTTCGAAGTAATTTATTAGCTTGGTCGTAAGTAATATTTCGACGGGTTGACATGTATTGTATACAGGGATATATTTCTGCTCAATGATACAGGGTTATTTCTAATCAATCAGCATTCTTTTAGGGGCTTATTTTGTTCATCCAAACTAACAACTTTTGTTCTGCGACTTTCGTCAAAAGTCAAAAATAAAATTGGTGTTCCATAGAAAAATACACTGTTCACCCGCGACCAAATGTATGGAACAGCTGATTTTTTTCTGAGTTATGACAAAAGTAGCAGAACAAAAGTTGTTAGTTTTGATGTGTTATTATATTTGGCTTATTCCACAAATCCCTTACATGATCCCCTGCGCAGGGGATAAGTGGAATTTTTGTCCATAAATCTACGATTATGTTAGTGTTACTATGATACATAAGCAAGCTCACAATAAATTTAGCTTTTTCCAGTATTTTGAAATCCAAAGAGAAAGTTGGATGTCCTGGGACTGATATGATAATGATGACGTATGACGACATTTCTTACTATTGAATTGATTTAACCACTAAGATTTTAAGAGGCAAGTGTGCAGGCGAGAGTGTGCAACTCGCATGTCATTTTTAGTAAAAAAAAATATAGACTGCTTTTTTGTACTTACCTGAATAAAATAAGAATGTTATAACATGTTTATTCCTAGACCACATTCCCAAGAGATGTTATATTTTCTTCACAATACATTTCTAGAATTTTCTCAACACAAATGAACGTACCTTAAGAAACCTAGGGAATCGTATAATAGGGTTGGTGCCAATCTTCAGCTGGATGATGTCTAGGGGTGTCAACGAAGCGATGTCTAGAAGGAACGGCCTTGAAGTTAGGTAATGTTTCGCCAGCTTTCTTGAATCATATACCTAAAAGAAGAAAAAATAAGAATTAATCATGCAGGTTGAGATCAACTAGTCTCTGCATCTTGTATGATCAAAATGCTTTAGGTTGATCTTCAAAATGAAAATGACGAAAGCGGTGTTAGAGATACCTCATTTAGGACGTTTCATAAGCAGTTTGCCGGCCCAATAGGCTTGCCCTGTACTATGCTGAAAGGGGGTGACTAAAACAGCTGTTCTATACAAAATCGCAACTCGAAAACGCCTAGATGTATGAAACTGTTTTTTTTTCGGATTCCGAGTTAACCCCATTGTAAAAGTTGATCAAATTTTTTTGGATTAGTAGAGAGTAAGCAGATAACCCTGTAGAGTAATCTTATAGTAGTCCGGCTCGAGAACAACTGTTGAACAATGTGTAGGCAAAACTTGTAACTGTCTGGTACATAAAAATTTCGTTTGCACGATGCAGGTCTGGGCACTAGTTTCATTCTTAGTAAAATATATGGTTCTAAATGTAAAGTTAATTGCCTAATTCAGCAATGTTTCTTATCATCTCATTCTCTATTAATGAAAATCTCAAGGATCGTAAAATAGAGATAATAATACATACTCTCACAGCGTGAAGAATCTAAAGCAAAAGAGTAAGACGAGGCGACTTACCATCAGTCCCTGCTCCAAATACCCTGTTCTAAGCTGCACCACGAGGTCCAGAGCAAACACCACGTCGCTGATTCCGTCACACGTCAGCCAGAAGTAATGACACATTATCTACAGACAAAATAAAAGGAAAGCTTTAAAACGGGGTAAAATTTAAAAAAGAGTTGTCGTTCAACCTTTCGGCTATAGGATATTCGATGCTAGAAATATAGGCCTTCCTCATAGATCTCAAATTAGATCGGTTGGAAGTGACTTGCATTACGCACGATTCTATTGTCTTGAAATAAGTTGAACTATCCACTTTGTTGATCGATGTTCAACGTTGCGCTTGCCGGTAAGTGGTGGTTGTTACTCGAGGACCTTTCAATTCCATCGGTCATTAGTCCTCCACGCTACGCACCGTGCCTACTGCTATCGCAACTTGCCAACCCGCTGGGATATGTCAGTAACTTTGATTCTACTGCGAAACTTCTTACCAGGGGTAAGAACTCGCACAGAGACTTCTAGCGATGCCTTCTCCACAGCTCTCTTGCAACTTGTCAATCAGCTGGGCTGTGTCAGTAGTTTTGATTCTTCTACAAATCTCCTTATTACTGATATGCTTTCGCTGAGAGACTTCAAGCAAAGCCTTCTCCAAAGCCCAACGAGTAAACGAGTAACGAGATCTAAAATGATAATCGAGTCATCTCGCAAAAAATAAGGAAGGAAGTTCGAAGAGATTGCTAAGAAGCCATTAACGTCACAACATGGCGCACATTTGTCAGCCTTTTTTTAAGAAACGCACCCTACACGAGAAGCCTTTTCAAGTATCAAGTACCACAATAAGTCAATGTCATCAGCGTATAAACGATTGCTCCTTCCAGCAAAAATGTACGAGCTGACAAAGACAACATCTCTAGGGACTTGCTCAGAGCTGCTTTGAGACATCTCAGTATTTCCACAAAACACCGAGTGAACAGAAGTGAAGCTTCATACAATTCACTTACTACGCGGCAATGGCAGCTAGTTACTATTGCGTGCCCGTTGCCGTGGAGACTATGGGCACTTGGGCGTTGAGGCCAAAATGTTAACCTCCGCAACAGGGCGTAAAATTCGGGGAAAAAGAAGGTGACTACTGTTCTACCTCGTTTATGGTGCAATCTATGTCCTTCGCTATCCAACGCGGCAATGCGGCAAGCGTTATGGGCACCTTTGCAGCAGGAACGATGAGAGGCGGGTTATTTGATTTATTTATATTTAGCAAACATTAGGTACTCTTTAAGTCTTGTATATATGTAAGTATATGTAAATAAACATACTCAGTGATTCACTTGCACGCAACGCACACAAGCTTGTACACGGGCACAATCTTGGAACTTGATTATTGGTTCTCAAAATACGAACACAGAAACGTGCTGAAGTAGTTATTAAACTTCATACATTTTACCTAGAATAATTTAAACCGGCTGCCTAAAAACTCTGACACCAGGGCCACGGCCTATACGAACTTACTTACTCGTAGTTGGAATAATGCAAATGACGTTAATTTTGGCTTTTTCCAGGATTCCGATTTTGGTGATGCGATGATAAAAACTTACCTACATTAAAAAATTATGCATAAATGTATCTGTTTCGAAATGGGCATTGGAACGCTGCATAATTGTACCTTGCTGCTGTAAAACAGTTCGAGCGTAAATATTCGGAGATTTCGTGTCCGTGAACGATATTGATGTGTGCGTCAAGCGCGTCGTAAGAAACTTTTGCTTCTGCTTATCGATGTTTTGTAACATTGCCCCCGGGATGTTCCACGATGTGTAAAATAAGGGATACTTTTTGCAAAGTAATGCAGGGACATAAAACTTTCCACGGCTTGTGCTTTGTGGCAGTTTCTATTCATAAGCCACGAGATATGTACATTGTATCTACTTTACAATTCTGAAGTCAGATGATGGAAATAAAAGTGTCAGACATGAGTGCATTTTGTAAATTGGAAATGTAGCTGGATTTAAAAAAAAATATATACACTGCATGGAATAAGAATATGGAATATTAATTTTAAAATATTTCAGAAGTATTTTTCATTGCGCTGGTGTTTATACCTTCAGGGCGCTCGTATATTTATTTATTTATTTACAGAAAATGTAGCTTACAGCATTTCAACTAGGCGTTACATTTTTTATCCTAAAAACTACGAATTAAAATATTACATACAAATAGAACAGAATATATTTAAACATGAAATAAAATTAATAGAAGCAACAACGTATTACTTATTATTATTTTTTACGCTAACTATAAATAAATTTGATATTACAATTTGACTTGTTCACAATACGAAAGAATATTTTTAGCAATGGTTGTCCATTTGTCGGCAAAGATGTCAACTAGAGGATGGGAGGCGCTGAGGGCGTTAAGATGGTGGTGTGCTCGACAGATGGGGGACTGCTGGCGCGCGACAGTGCGCGCGGGTGTCGGTGAGAATAGAGGTAGACGCACACCAAGCACTGCGTGAGTTCCATTCCTAAATTTGGCTCGCTGTTCGGGCACATTTAGGCGAGTGGCTTCGCAGAGTAAGTCAGGACAGTCCAGCTTTGCATGAAATATTCTGTGGACCGTTTGTAAGTTGTCGTATAGTCTTCTTGTTTCTAAGGAGTTGAAACCTAATGTCCCCTGTAGGTAGCTAGTTGGATACATGTACGGGTAATAAACGTATTTTTTCTTAAATAAGAAACGGAGGAAGCGTTTTTGAACTTTTTCTAACATGTTTGCGTATGTCTTTTTATAAGGGCTCCAAACAATAGAACTAGCTTCTAGTTTGGATCTAATGAGAGCGTTGTACAGGAGTACGACGGCTTTATCATTTTTGAACTCCTTACAATTTCTTGTAACAAATCCCAGTCGTTTGAAGCAGTTTATGGTGAGATTGTAAATATGATCGTGGAAGGTAAGTTTCGAGTCAAATATAACGCCGAGGTCTTTTACGGATAGGGTTCTAGTCAAATGTTTTTTGTTAATACTATATTGTAGTCCGATGGTGTGCGCAGATCTGGTAAAGCTCATAAACTGACATTTGTCTATATTTAGGTACAGTTTGTTTGTTTCACACCATTGCTCTATTGCATATAAATATTTTTGCACTGCACTGATATCGTCCAGAGATTTAATAACAGCCACTAATTTAACATCATCTGCATATATGAGACATTTACAGTATTTAATACATTTGTCAAAATCATTAATAATTGCTGAGAATAGCATTGGACCTAAGGATGACCCTTGACTGACGCCTGACGTCGTTGGATAGGAAAAAGAATCATAACACCCAAGTCGAACGAATTGACTACGACCAGAGATACTGTCTGATATGAAGTCTGAAAGTTTGGGTGAGAAACCTATTTCTTCTAGCTTCTCCATAAGAACATTATGATCTACGGTATCGAATGCCTTCTTGAAATCGAGGTAAATTACATCTACTTGAATACCTTGGTCCATATGCTTCGAGACGTAATCGACTAAAGTCAGTAGATTCGTGTTCACGGAGCGTTTTTTCCTAAACGCGTGTTGCGAGTCGCTTAAGAATGGTTCTAGTTGTTTGTATATTCGTGTGTGTAGAATACTTTCAAAAAGCTTTGCAAAATTGCATAATATTGCTATAGGTCTATAGTTATTAGCTTGGCATTTGTCTCCGGATTTAAATATGGGCACGACTCTGGATTGCTTCCATCTTGTGGGGTATGTTCCTTTGTTTAGAGCTAAATTGAAGATGTATGTTAAAGGTTCTGCTAACTCGGCTTTAAAAGCCTTAAGGATGTATGGTGGGACATTATCTGGACCTAGGGAGTTTTTCGGCTTCATTTTGTTGATATGAGATTCGACTTCAGCGCAAGTCAGTTGATGGATATTAATTAAATTACTATTGCAGCTAGACTCGATGCGATTCGGTTTTGAAATTGGAATTTTATCTATGAATACGCTACTAAAATGACTGGCATAGGCATTAGCTGCGGCCTCGCCGGCGTACGTGCGGCCTTCGTGGTTAATAGAAGGGTTGAAGCCACCTTTTGTTCGTAAATTCGATATAAATTTCCAGAAGGCGCTTGGGTTGCGGGAGAGATCATCTTGAACGCGGTTCATATAATTTTTGTAGCTAACTGATACTCTAATTTTGACATCAGCCCGAATGGCCTTAAAGAAACTGTATACATGGGGGTCGTTATTTGATTTCCAGATCTTATGTAATGTGTTTTTTAGTCTAAGGTCACTGATTATATCCCTATCGTACCATGTGGGATATCTTTTGGAAGGCTTTTTATTTCTGACTTTTTTAGGGACGCATGCATCAAAACTATAATACAATAGGTCATAGAGTGTGTCAACCGCCTTATTAACGTCAGATTGATCTGCTTTTTTAAAGTTCCAGTCTGTTGAGGGGTCGATATTACTAGCTTCTAATAATACTTCAGACTCGCAATATTTTAACAGTATGGAAATTTCTAGAGGCGGGTGATATTTATCGGTAATTTTCACGAGCCCTTCATCTGCCGGGCACACGCTTACCTGTCTTATTTTCTCACTTATAAATACTACATCAAGTTTACTGCCTAATTCATTGTACATATTGTTACGCTCAGATATATCACAGAATTTAGTAAAGAAACCTACATAATTATTTACATTGGTAGTAGCACTTTTTAAGTTGAGATCGCCGAATATAAAAATAGGAACGTTATGTAATACTTTGGATACATTTTCTTCCGCTTTACAGAACCAAGACAAGTAATCCACATCTTCCGCACTAGGTTTAATGTAATGTATATGATCTCACACGAGACTCAGACCTTGAACAAGAACGATATTGATCATCCCTTTCAAACATTGAATCTACTTAACAAAAACCTTTTTAGTATATCGCTATCTATTTGTATCTAGCAACACCTACATATTACAACTTGTTCATTACGTTTGAATAAATTAAATAAGGAATCAAACGGCTGCCTCAATCCAAAATACTCAGAATAATGATTAACAAGCCAACATAATGCCGGGGCCATACATTGGACAACGACTTGATTCCAAGTTTGCCTACAAATTAAATAACCAATTATATTGTTCGGCTTGCGTCCCACACCAGTCCAAGATCGATCTACACATTGGAGTGTTGGAACCAAGACGACAAATTGTAGCCAACATAGCCAATGTGCGGCCCCGGCATAATATTAAACACCAACCACATTCAAATATCAATCGCGAGTCCCACAGGTCCGAAGGCAATCAAGTATTCACCGACTTATGGTTATAGCGATCATAAACAAGCCAGAATTAATTGGATATAGGATTATATGCCCCAAATAATGTTCGGCCTCTTTACGAAGACATTCTATGTAAATGTACACTTATACAGTGCGTCTGGTGATCACTGTCGTAATTTTTATACAACATCTACGATATATTTTATCAAATTAGTCACGGTTTGACAGACCTTCAGGCAACTTGAAAACTTAATTTTAAAGAAATACGAGTCTATATTAAACTGGTGAGATAAAATCAGGCCATCAGGCGGTTAAAAATGTTCTACCATTTTTCAACTTAACTCGGTTTCTCTATACGAACTCAAAACACTCGGTCATTACGAATTTACTGTCTTTTAATTTTATTGAAAAAATCTCTCACATTTCTGTAGGTCAAGGATAGGACCAGAATTGACCAGATATACCAAAAGATACGTAGGCACCTACAGTAAATTGAAGTGATGTGCGAATAGTATGAGCGACTAAACAAATAACAGAAAAAGAAACTACAAATCGTCAAACCCCGACCAAAAAATAGGCCCGAATCCAAATTCCATCCCATTCCCAAGGTCAGTCACGCGAATTAACTCTAAAATACCACAGCTAAATAAACTTATCCAATCTAAGTAGCCAGGGTTGTCCACAAAAACATTTAACCACTTTGGTGGAGGGACAAGTTCGCAACCCTTTTCAGTCCTGACAGATAGTGCCGGAAGTGCCCTGAAGGACTCGCAAATTCAATGTATGACCAAATGTCTGAATCATTTAACCTTGCTTTTATTGAAATAGGTTTCTATTGTGGCCCAAATTTCTTGAGACCATCTTCTTAAATCTTACAATGAGTAAGTATCAGCATTTGCTAACAACTCTATTTATTAGTTTTACAACTGTATAAAATCATTATGGAGTTAAAGAGCTTGTATTTTTTATGGACTGCAAATCTAGGCCCCTGTTCCTACCTCATATAAAGTATCCATCCTGTCTACACGAAAAATTGGATTAACAACAAATGTTTACAGTTTTCATAATGGAAAAATGACTAACCTTTAAAGAAGTTCAATGACGTTCGTTAAGTTCGTTAAGAGACAGTTTTCAAAGCAGTTGATGGCTGGTAACTGATATCAAACAATTAATTTAGAAGTGTAAAAGATTACCGCACACGTCCCGGGGGCAACTTGTAGCAGCATTCACTCATAGATAATGAACGATATCGCGTTTAAACCTAGAGTAGACAAAATTGACTGGAAACTGTGGAGTACCTAGATAAAAACAGTTTTCCAAACAAGGATTTTTTCCTTTTTTAATAAAACAGCTATACAACTACCGTTTTTTTGGCAACAGTCATTATAAGTAAGAAGATACTGGTCATATAATACCTACAGGTTATTAACCTAATATAAGAGCTAAAAGACCAAGAACATTGTACTTTTATGAGTATTTATCATTGTATTTTTTCAGTACCGGAAACAATCAATATAGAAGTGCAAACGCACACGTCCCAGCCTCCTGAAGGGTAGTTGTCAGCTCGTCCACATTCACTCAGACCCTCGACTGCGAGGGTTTCAAGGACAATGCAATATTTAGGACCTTTTTTGAGTAAATTGTACTTGTATTTTTAGAAGCGCCTGCCGTTTGGGCAAGCTTTCTTTTTGGGTTGGGCTTACTTTTTTAATTTCGCGAATAAATCGTTGCTTAAATCTTCGTAAATTGAATTTGGTTGGTTTTTTGGAGACGTTGTTACCTAAGACGAAGGACGCAAAATTAAAATATTCTATTCCCTCTGTTCTAACTGTTATCAAAAATAACAGATTCTCATTTTTTAGTACATTTATATGGATTCCGCCAATTACGGGCCGAGTAGGTAAGTGTTACGATGATATTTAAATGATCAAGCTGAACAATTTAGACTACACGCAAAGCAGTTGACTCATTTATGAGACAATGCAAATTTAATATAAATCTAATTCAAATGAGCCCGTTATCAGTTAGTAAATTACCCAATATGGATGTACTTTTATTACTTAGTCTGGTGGACGCGACGCGTAACCAGAATGCTGGTGTTTATTTGGCGTATAAGCATTTCCATTCAGCGTGGCAATGCTGCCAGCATGCTGGGCACGCTGCTAACTGGCAGTGGGCTTGAGCATTTGGATTATCTTTAGACTTTCAAGGGTCGTGGGTGATCCAATTGCTTTCTGTGTAGTAGTTTAGGTAGTTTTAGCATGTAAAGTAATACTACTATATCGTTAGTATCTTATTGTATTTAATAAAGGCACTTTAGCCCGTAAAAAAATACTTAGTCATACACGTCTTATTAAATTATTATAAAAAATGAACATTAGCTCTACTGATGTAGCAAGATGTTTTGTCTGTTTGGTAAGTCCACACCAAAAGTATAATGTTTTCTAGAGTGGGCAAAAAAAGTTTTTTACAAAACCGTATGATAATAAGCTCCAAGTTTTTGAGGAAATATTAGATCTGTTACTATTATGGGTGAAATATGTAAACATCTTAATGAAAATTATTTTACAAAGATCTTATTTTCTTGTTGCGATCCAATCGTTTGAAACCGGAAGACGTGATGTAATTAATTACGACGAAAAAATCAAAATTAAATCATCTGCGTTAGTTTAGTTTTTTAAGCGTGATCATCGTGGTCACATATGCGAAATATTAAATGCGATATCATTGGCGACTAATAAATAATAATAACTCCTGAACGAACCACCTTGCATTTTCTCTACGCATTACGTCCCTGAACTATGAATTAACGATTAAGTAAAATCGAATAAAATTGTTCAGAACGCAATATTATACAATTATGGTTAGCCATAATATAACAATTAAGGACCAGATACAAAAGACTCACAGTAAATGCACAATGTACAATAAATTACTTTCCACTGCCCTTCAGCAGTAAAATAGTACTTTCTTGCAACATTATCCTGCAATCTATTCTAGACTATAACGCCAAGTACGTTGGTTGAATATCGTCTGAACTGAAGTTGATTGAGCAGCTTGCAATGAATAATTTATGTGCAGCCCTGGACGGAATGACAAACGGAAGAGATTCGGAGAGTGGTAATGAGGTTCGTAATTATCGTCTGTAAAGGAAAACCGCAGTAACTGGTATTATTCTCATTATCGGAGTAAATTACGACTACATGAAAGATCAAATGAATCTCCTAAGAATCTGAGTGGTTAAAAATAACCCATTTATAAACTAAGCTGTGAAATGCTAGCTGATAAAATGTATCTTTTTAGGTGTTCTCAAATAGTTACGATCTACTCGTAGCTGCCTAGAGGTCGCAAATGAATTGGTTTCTTCTAGGCAACCGTGTTCCTTCGAAAGCCCGGAACATTCCGCAACATTCAGAAATATAAAAGAGCTCTACTCATTTAAAGGTATCTTCTTGCCACGGAAAAGAGGTCATTAGACTACAATGATAAACTGTTTTTACTGTTCTTATTCGTTCAGGACACAAAACCTTGGACAAAATGTATGAAACAACGTTTTATTTTGTAGAAGATTTCAGTGTTAATTTTCTAATTTTATTTTGTGTCTCTCACAAAAGTGACTGTTCCTTTACCTATCGGTAAAAGCATCATCATCCACAGCCTTCTTTATCCCACTGCTGGGTATAGGCCTCTCTCTTATAGTGACATTTATGCCTCGGTCCTTTGCCAATCGTGTCCAGGTAAAAGCATAAGTATTTAAAGTAAATGGGTAGTAAGTAGTGAACAAATACCAAAAGTTGTTTATTAAAGAAACAGTCATTTTCATTTTTGTTTACTTAGGTAACGTTGTTTATTAAAGGAAGAGACATTTTGTATGAGAAACAAAATAAAATGTGATAAATGAGCCTTAGTTCAAAATATCCACCTCAAATCCATCAAAATCAATAATAAGCAAAAAGCTTGTCCGTTGCCTTATAACAAAACGCAGAAATTTCCATTCTAAATCAGAGTCGATAGTTGACCTAAAATGGTCGCGAAACTGATACACAAGAGCCTTTCAACTGTTCAGTTCGTGTGATTTTGGGATCCGAATAGCCTTTGATCGTTGGGTGGCTACAATTGGACGCGGAAGGCCTGAAAATTGACGCACAGAGGCAAGGGGAACATAGTGTACATTTTATTACTGAGGATTAAAGTTGGATATGGATATCTAGGTCTCTGTACTTAGATACTAGAATATTCTTAGCGAAATCGCACGCGCTTAGTAAAACCAGTAACGATGTTCATTTTGTTGCTCGGATATAATTGTAGACAACTAGCTTCCCCGTGGTTTCCCACAGGATTCCGAAATAAATATTAACCTATGACACTCTCTGACTTCTAAAATATATCAGTGTAAAAAATCAAGTTGATACGTCTCTCCGTTAGTGAAAGAGTAACAATCAAACCAACAAACATACTTTTCTTTACAGTAAAAAGGAAGTAAACTGACTTAATTCTTTCTTTACAGTTGGATATATAAGGATTAATTTACACTAACAAACCTTTCAGAAGAAATTTCCTATAAGTTTTTGGAAACCTTATTAAAGCCATCGGGTAGTTCAGAAGTACTAAGAAAATGCACTGACACATACAAACAAATAGAAGTTTATTCTATTCTATTTAAAATAGATAATAAATTTACAAGGCATCCATTGTTTATTACGGTCTGTAGAAGTATCTGACTGATTACGAAACTCAATTACGAATGCGGAGCGCATAACGAGTGCTGCTCAGCCGAAACAAAGTACGGGGATAGAATAGATGTTGTATCATGTTCCTATTCTTAATGAAAATATTTACATCACAAAAGCTTGAAATAGTTAAGCCAGAAAATTTTGTATTGTATTCGATAGCTACAAATAAAATAAATAAGAAAAAGTACCTAAGTAAGCTCGTATAGGCCGGGTGGCTAGCCCTGATGTCGGAGATTCTAAGCCGCCTGAAAGACTCTGACATAGCTAAATGGTTAATACAACCAGGACCTAAATTTAACGTGCTATCCCAGCCACGGTAGCGCTCAATTGTAAATTCCCCTAACGGTCACCCATCCGAAAACCGCCACAATGAAAGCGCTACAATTACACATTACCCGATATCGCCATTATCATTATCATGTGACACAAAAGCACACACATGAAAAGTGGGCAGGATCCTGTTGCAGTCAAAGTTTTGCAGTAAATATCAGAAAACACTGAGGATTTTCCAAGAAATCGATAGAGCTGATGAAGATTAGCAGCTTGCGGACGAGCATGGTGCTCAGAGTGAAGAAGCTGATAATCCTACTAATATTATAAACGCGAAAGTTTGTCAGTTTGTGAGGATGGATGGATAGATGTTTGTTACTCTTTCGCGCAAAAAATACTAAACTGATTGAGATGAAACTTTGCAATAATATAGCTTATATATCAGAATAACACATAGGCTATGAATTATAATGATATTGCGTCAAAAATCAAAATATCATGCGGGCGAAGCCACGGGTAAAAACTAGTAATAGATAATCTTTCTCTAGGTGTAGTATTTTATCAATGTGATTTGGCAATAAGTCAATTTTGGGTAGCTATGGGACTCAAACGGACTCTGCGGACACTCCGCAGGTTAAAAGCATGCAAATTACAGTAGAGCATAACTAAAAGAAATCAATTTTATACAAAAAGCAAATTAGTTCCGCGACGCTCTACCTCATGATAGACGTACTTATAAAGCACACAGATGGTGCAAAGATAATAGCCCGGAGATATCAATTTTATCGGAGTGACATCCACTAGCCCTGACTAACAAGAGCCCCCAAAGGTTATAAAACACGCAGATGATGATAAGTTACAGCCAGTAGACATAGTTTTTATTTGAAATAACAGCGTTTTGAGGTCAACCGTTAAAACATATTAAGAATAAAACAACCCACTCGTAGTTCAGGAAAGCTCTGCCGCACGATGAGCGCCCAAAAGTTATATATCACTCAGATGTCAGTAGAAGAGTTCTCATATGGGTAAACGATAATGTTAAGTAGAAAAATATAGGTATTGAAGAGAAAACAACCCACCTGCAATTCTGGGAAGCTCTGGCGCACGATGAGCGTCCACAGGTTATAAAGCACGCAGATGGTGATGAGCCACAGCCAGTAGAAGTAGAAGTTCTCGTCTGGATTGACGACGGTGCGCGGTGCTCGGACACGTTTCCGTCGCGTGCGGTTGGCGCTGCGCTGTTCGCCCGTCGCGCCTTCTGACCCCGTGTCTTCTACCTACCGAATGATACATCGATTAACGCTTTGGTAACCTTTTAGACCCAACTGCATTTCGTCTAGCTGTCAGCTTACGCTTGGGTGCAAGGTGTTGTGAAGCCCATCGCTGTCAGTGTGGTACTGCAGTTGACCAGCTCGGTCACCACGGTCTCTCTTGCTCAAGAAGCGCTGGTCGGATTGGACGCCACGCCAGCCTTAACGATGTCATACGCAGGGCTTTTGTCACCGCCAATATCGCAGCCGTACTCGAACCGAGTGGGTTGGCGCGTGGTGATGGCAAAAGGCCTGACGGCATGACGCTGGTCCCATGGAAGTGTGGACGGCCCTTAGTATGGGACGCAACTTGCGTCGATACTTTGGCACCGTCACATCTTCCTGAGACTCAGAGTAGGGCTGGAGCGGCGGCCAATTCGGCTGAGCAGCACAAGCGGCGCAAATATGCTAACCTCGGCAGTGGTTACATATTTGAGCCATTTGGAGTTGAGACTTTGGGTCCGTGGGGGCCGGGAGCTCATCTCGTTTTCAAAAGTCTTTCTGAGCGTCTGGTGGACGCGACGCGTGACCAAAATGCTGGTGTTTATTTGGCTCAACGTATAAGCATTGCCATTCAGCGTGGCAATGCTGCCAGCATGCTGGGCACGCTGCCAACTGGCAGTGGGCTTGAGCACTTGGATTATCTTTAGACCTTCAAGGGTCTGTGGATGATCCAATTGCTTTCTATGTAGTAGTAATGTAGTATTGTCATTAAAAAAAAAAAAAAAAAAAAAAAAAAAAATTAACGCTTTATTGCACACCGAGAAATAAAAAATAATAAACAAAGACACAAAAAGGTGTAACAACAGGCGACCTTTTCTCTGCTAGACAACCTTAGGACGGAAAGGATAATGAATGATTCCGATTCTTTATCATATTTATCAGCAGTGGCGTTTTCTGAATATAGGCCTTCTTCATGGATTTCCAATGTAATGGAAATATATTGTTTTTAAACTTATGCGATTTTAACACATTATTATTATATACTACGGCATTAATCGCGCACTAAGATAAGTTTACCCGTGACCACGATCGATGCAACTCGGTCGAAATGTCGGGATGATGAGGCATTTATTTATCTCGTAATTTTAGTGCGCGATTAGTCCCGTAATATATAATAATAATTTATTACATATTAGATAATACTTGACAAAGTGTCATTACTCTATTCAGACTCCTATTAGTTATATAGTATTAGTATTCGTACATATACATATCGTACCTATTAGTTCTATACAGGATCTACTAATTTTACCGTTTGACAAAATAGAAGACTATTCAACCGGTATCCACATACCTTTCACACTAATGTTACTGCTCGTACATTGCGAAAATACTCTACGCCAGACTCTACACAACGCAGCACTCACTACACTCAGCTTTTAAAAGATGTTTGTGCCTGACGTTGTGACACATGGCAATACTAGTGAATATACGGCAAAAGTTTACAAAACGTCGAAAGGTAAATATTCGACTCATATATTTTAACCGAACTAACAAACACGTACTTAGAAACAATTACCTATAATAATATATCTTCACAACATTCATGGAGAGAAAAGACAAAGTGACGTATAGCTTCACTAAAAGCCCGATTACAGAGGCGCCATCGTAATTAAAATAGCTAAATAGCATAGTTCTGTTTCTTTTTTACTTTAGGCATGTGATAGAGAGAACGCTTTTTACGTTGCTATTAAATTTACGCTGGCGCCTCTATAATCGGGCTTTAAGTGTTACTAAATATTCACCGAAGAAAAGTATTGGTCGGCATGGTCAGTTTTTAGATGGGTGACAGGGTGTCATTTACAATTAATGAGCTATACCCTTTGATTATATATCTGTCTAGACTACCTTAGTTCGAAGAAACGTAATTAAGACTCTGCAGTTATATAGATAGCCAATAAGAACTTATTAATTTAAGTTTAATGTGAAAACTATATTCGTCATTGGCAATAGAATGGACATAGGTCATTCTTATAAATTTCTAAAAAAAAAGCTGGGCTGTTATCTACCTCTAAATATTATCTGATTTCAGTGATTTTTTTTATGTAATCAGCACTTCAATCGCTAGATTATACGTCTTAGATTATAAAGTTTTTTCAATGACCTTAAAGTTATAAGCCTCTAAAAAGTAATATTTTTACGCAAAAACTTGGCTGAAAAGTACCTATACCTACATAAACCAAAAACTTTTCTGAAAAAAAGAGGACGTACCTACGAGGGTGCAATATTTCTTATTCTACTGATACACCAAAAACGTAACACTTTGTTACAATTTGAGGAATGAAAAAAATTTTCTCCCGAAAGAAAATTTTATCAAAAGTGTAACAAAAATTTTCTCGATGTTCTACAGAAAACGCGAAAACACTGATCGATTCACGATCCTTTAGAGTCGGATTAGAATCGGATAACACAAGAAAAGGTTTTTAATTTTGGTAAAAATAACAAAATTTCAGTTGTATCAAAAACTCTTGTATCTATTGCTATTTTTCACCTTGTAAGGTAACTAAAATAAAATTCTCACTACCCACTCCCAGACGCTTGTTAAACTCAACCAACGAAGCGTTTCTAACTTGCACTCCGTAGACGTCATTAAAATTTATAGTTATTCTTTTGTTTTTCTAATCCAATCAAAATATACGAGTATTCGAGAAGGACAGTTGGTGAAAGTTCGAGCGTTGTTAATGAAAAGTTTATGGAGAATGAACCATTTTCCTGGTGTCGCCTGTTCTATACCTACGCAGAATATTTTGCTAGCTTTGCTTATCGTGAGGCGACTTGTTAACTATAGATTTTGTTACAGAAGTAACTGAAGTGATGATTGTCTTGCAAAATTACATAACGTTTGTCAATAGACTCCTCCTCCTCGCGTCGTATTCCTCATGTCTGAGGGTCGTGACCTCCACCTCCCATAAGCTTCTCTTTCACGATGTTTCTCCATCGTCCTCTGTCTTCAGTAACACGCAGCGCCTCATAGACTGACGAATCGAGGGTGGTACGAATTTGATCGGACTACGACCTCGTGATCGCTAGCCGTCGATTTTCCCTGTGACCATCAGTTTCTCGAGGTTATCGTTTTGTTTTCTTGCAATGTGATCGAAGTAGTCAAAGACACGTTTAAGACAGATGGTTGAGAGTCTAGTCATGACCTTGAGCTGTTTTAGTATCGATACGTTAGTCCGATGAGCCGTCCATGGTATCCTGAGCATCTTCCTCCAACACCTAAAGGCATCTCTGCGTCCACGATCTGCTGGTTTCAGAGACCAAGTCTCAGCAGCATAAAGAAAGACGGAGAAAACCAGAGTGCGGACTAATCTAATATTCGTTTTTAGTTATATCCCTCTGTTTTTCCACACCTAATCGAGCTGCGACATGGCCCCCTTTGCCATTCTGATAAGTTTTCGCACGTCACCTTCACAGGAGCCATTATTACTGATACTGAAGCCGAGATAAACAAAATTGTCAACTACATCCAAGTTTGATACCCCACTGATGTTTAATAATTTAGCTCTATTTATATGTCAATAGACAGATGCGAAGAAATTGAACAATGTTATGAGCACAGAACAGCAGAACTAGATCTCTCTACTATGTTTATGAGCAAACGTTATGTGTGGCTACCTTACTACGAGACAAAATTTAAAACACTTATGGAATAGGTAAAATGCTGTTTTGAGTTATAAAAACAGCTATTATTTTATCATCTAACTACTGTAAAAAATAACTTAATGTCACTCAAGATTATACGTCACGACGCAGCTGTCAGATCCCAGATTTAATAAAAGTTATGTGGCAAAAGTTTCAGAGTCGTGCTGTCCCTCCCTCGTCATTACATGTCTAGCCACGATAACTTAAGCTAAAATGGCAAAAATATCGGAAATATTTACACACACTCACAGTTTCCTGCGTGGAGCATGTCTGCCGAGTTGAAAACCTCTTCAAAAACGAGTCTTCCCTTTTCAATGGAGGCTTCTTCTGTATCGCCGAACTCAGCTGCACGGTGGTCCTTAGCTTCATCCATCTTTGATTCGACTTTGTTCTGCCAGCATACAAAAACATCAGTAAAACGCCACTCAAACAAAATCAGCCATGCTCAAAACTTCAAGAAAGTTCTCTTTAAAAATTCAAAGTTTCTGTATCAAATTCAAGTTCTATTAGTAAGAATTGCAGAGATAGTCGAAATCTATTATCAGTGCATTGCACAAAGTGTACAGAAACATGAAAATATCGTGCAAAATCAAACTATCCACATGCAGCATGGCATACTAGAAAGGTAGAGTAAACGAGTCGTTTCTATTGGTTGTCTAAATCTAAACTATTCTATGGACTCATTCAAATTACTGATGACGGAAAGATTCCCGCTTTAGCACCTCACAATATAATAATAGAACGATTCGAAGAAGTTTATAGAACTCGGAACAATTTGTACGCTGACATAGTATTGCAGCTTGATGCTAAACACGTATAAAACTTTCTGCACAATACAGATAGTATCAGTTACGCTCCAATAGTCCAGTCAACGTACAAACTGCCAAACTTACGCTGTAATCGTTCCGTGACGACTAATCTAAACGAGCCCTAATGTAGGAAGTTCTCTATCTAAAAGTGATGCAGTAACACTGACCGAGATCCCAAGTGATAGGAAAGTCCAAGGTGATCTAACACAATATCGAAAACACACAAAATCGAGTGATTGTAAATACCATTCGTAGTCCTAACACAGACGAAGGGGAAAACAAACAATGATATAAAATGGACATCGATGCGGTGTTCCGTCCGCTTTCGAACCTCTTTATTTTCCTGAGAGCCTGGTAGTATGCCATGACTGCTTGGACGTGTCTCCATTTATGGCCTCGTTTGTCTGAGTCAGAATCGCCTCGCCTCTCGTCCAGCACGGACTTGCGAGAGGATGACGAACTCGATGCAATGATCGGTCGCCTATAAAGGGATGCTCTGTTACATAGGAGGTAGTGTTGTGACTGAAGAAGCCCCTAACTCGAGAATTGCAATGCTGCAGTGAGATGGAAATAGGTTTTACTCCTTACAAAAAATGCGACAAAAAGTTTGTAAGGTACAGCAATTTACGCAAAGCCAATTGAAAAGTCGATGTATTCAGATTGTGTAGCTTCGTATAACTCCTTCATAACTTTCTAAGAAGCATGTACATACGGATGCATCTAAGTACAAAAGTGTAAACAGGTTACCTAGATTTCTATAAATATAAGTACTAATAGTAATTAGGTGTTATAAAATCTACTTTCAGATAAAATCCTTAAGAAGCTCATACCAAAATTAGACAAAATAGCTTCGCGACTCAATCTCACTGCAACGTCGCAACCTCCTTCGCCTTAATATTACGAGACTTCACAAGAGCACATGCATTTCAGCCTTCTTCTAATCTTCGGACAGTACATGTGTTCCACATCTTGCATTACAGTGACTATTTGTCCAGCTGTGCAGGGTCGTGATCTAACCTACTCTATGGCTTGTACGGTTCTCGTGAGGCTTTGGAGTACCGATTACGTATGCTCGGTGTCTATTGATATGGTTATCAAGTGACAGATTAATGCTGTCTTATGAGTTCGGTATTCAACATTTTGGGAATATGACGAGTTCATATACCAACTTATTTTTAAAGCTCTAAAAACGCTGGATATACCTACTATTGAGAGTCTAATGCAAAAACGTTTTACGCTTGGTAAGTTAATCCACTTGCTTCTTTACATTCATAATATACCTCGGTTTATCTACAGTCTGTTGTATAAAATAGAGACAGATTAAGGTACTTAGATACACACAAAATCATATATTCTTGGCTTATTATTCGTGTTCATTTGTTAGTATTTTTTTATCTAGCAGAGTTAACTTTGATTGATTTATATTTATAGTTATTTTTACTTTAGTATTTTAAGACACAATAAAAACATCTAACCTTGACCCGTTGAAACATAAACAAAATGATTATATGTGATATATGATTGAAGACCCAATTAGCATATAACAAAACCAGGCAATAAGCGTGAACCAATAGCAACTCAAACAATCGCTTACGTCACTTGATAACCACCAATGGACATGCACCGCGGTCGGTCTACGGTCGTGCTACAGGGCCGCAGCTAAGCGAGTCGAAGCGACTGAACTATACTTCACGACTTACATGTCGTCTGCCCGCACAACGGGAGAGAATGGTGACAACTTGTTCAACAATCTAGAGATGAGAAAATCAGTTTTTATACTAATATTTGTATAATCATCACCACCTCGGCCACTGTAGGTTAGTTTCCACAGCTGGGCTTCAGACCTATAGCTTAAAAAAATTGAACTTTTTAGAGTTCTGTATTAAAAAAAGTTTAAAGTAATTATTTCCTACAATTTATAGTAACACAATCATATGAATGAAAACTAGTATTATGAAGAACTTGTAGTACTTAAATATTTATAATAGGAATGGGTGCCGCCTAATAACAATTATTATAATGATAGAAACTAAAAGAATATGAATCAGTCTTATCAATAACATCGCAAAATAAAAAGTCTATGCGTATAGAGGATTTTCGATGTAGCAACGCACCTATTCCAAACAGAATGGCTTCCGAATGTAATTATACTTATAAGAATAAATTATATGTAAACTGATAGCTATAGCTTAGAAAAGTTTAATTGTATCTGTTTTTATAATATTCCTATTGTAGTGATATCGGAGAAGCGGTAAATGTAAATGAAATGTAAAAAAAAGTATTATCATGAAAATTTAATAAATCATCAAAGAATGACAAGAAATGAGTTATCTATTTATTATTTATGTATTGCAAAGATGCAGAATCGAATATAATATTATTAGTATTTATCTGTCAAGAATTCTTTTCCTTTTTTATCCAAGGGTCCAGTTTGTTCTTAAATGTGTTTATAGTCCTTTTTGTGAGTTAGAATCTATTTGTCGAAGGATTTATCGTATATGTCACTTGATAACCAACAATAGACATCGCGGTGGGTCTATCCGATCGTGCTACAGGGTCGCAGCTAAGCGAGTCCAAAGCGACTGAATGCTATACTTCCACGACTTACATGTCGTCTGGCTGCGGGACGGGGGAGAATGGCGACTTCTTCGCCAATCTAAAGCCGATAAATCAAAAAATGTTTGTAATATTCCGTTTAAAATCAATTAATGTACCTATGTATTTAGTTATACACCATTTTATGAAATGTGTAGTAATAATACTGAGATCACGCACTGAGTTTTTCACTATGATTAAATAACCTAATTAACATTAAATTCAAATTCAATATTACTTTATTTCAGGCAAATAGGTAGAACAATAATTCGCTAGTATTTTAACAATGGTTGTATTTTAAACCATTAAAGGGACTGTGGAACATCCCGTTGCTTTTCTATGCAGTAATAGTTTTAGCTTAAGTACGTATTTGCTGTATTTTGTTGTAGTTTGTAACTTTGATTCACGACAGCCGGTAGTGGCGAAAAAATCAACTGTTCCAGTTATTTTATCAAAGCTCATTGAAAGGTCAATTTTGTATGGAAGAGCTGATTTGTTTCGTAAATTCATTAAGTACGTATTTATTGTATTTTGTTGTAGTTTGTAACTTTGATTCACGACAGGCGGTAATGGCGAAAAAATCAACTGTTCCAGTCATTTTATCAAAGCTCATTGAAAGGTCAATTTTGTATGGAAGAGCTGATTTGTTTTGTAAATTCATTGTCCTAAATGACTAACCTTTAACTCATCTTATAGGAACTTACTTAACTTATAACATCTGTTGTTTGCTCGGGTTAAAAAAAAAACGAGAACAGCGGCGTTTACTTTGCCCTCGCAATGTGAAATTCCAAATTAGGTACACTTCATCAAAAATTAAAATGTCATCAAATACACTCGCGCAGCCATACCTATTGGATGAAGCAAAATTTCACTTTAATTTTTTGAACAAAACGATTTAAGAGCTTAAAAAAGTTTGAAAACAATATAAAAGGTCGAGAAACACAGAGTTTTTCTAAACGATTTTCAATTCGTTAGGAATTTCGGAGTTTTAATGACTCAATTAAAAGGAATTGATCGGTAAATCTAAGCTGTCAAAACTTGCACCGGGTGTTTTTCTAGACGACATCGACAGCGACGTGATGGACATAATATTGTAGGATATCGTTGTAGTTTTTAATTGTTAAACTTTTACTATGCACCCTGAATTCGCGTCGCGATATTAAGAAATTAGAAATTATTAGGTTCTTCATCGTCATCTATACTACTTATACTAATTTTTATAATTCATTTTTTTTCATAAATTTGTTATTTTTGTAAATATAGTATAGTAATTGTGTATAGTTTGTGGAATGTTAAATAAGTTTTGTGCCGATATCTTGTATTCACTTATAATAATTTAAGCTAATAATTATTTTTCACAGATATCAGATGTTTCATACAATTTGTTGTAGTTTAATGAATTTGCATGAATGATGAAGTAAAGGAAGCACGTTAATTTCGTAGATGATAGTTATTAACCTTCTGAACTGCGCAACAGACGGCATCGCGGTTTTTACTATCTTTGAGAATATTTATTCTTGAAGGTTTGTTGCTATAAATTCATTTGTATAGCCAAAGCCAGAACGTACAGCTAGTATCTTTATATATCTTATATGTTCAGCAGTGAACTATCAGATGGCTGTTGGTGTGCTGTAGTACAGATACAAAACAGAATCACACAAAAAAGCATTGTGTGATTTTAAATCTGTTAGTGGTGGTCGGAGTTTGGCAATCAACCATCAAATCTCGAATAGAAAATAAAAAACTATTGTTTGTTCATTATATTTGCATTCATAAAGTTTTAGCTATTCCGGGACAATTATTTTTCATGAATATAATATTTTTATTTTGTTGAAACCGCGTCGCTCTATAGCGTTCTAATAAAAAAAATCAGCTGTCCTTTACTAAAAGGGGAATTCTTGAGTTATAAATGATATAATGGACTAAATGTCTAAAAAAATAAAATTAGTGCGTCAGCTCCGATTGTTTTAAAATGACCATATAGGTGTATTTAGCCTTAGAGTCAAACTATATTTTTAAGTTGCTACTAGTATTAGACTGTGTTGTACTTAGTAGTTAAAAAAAATTATGCTGATAATAAAGAATTTTTAAAACAAACAACTTAGCAGTCAAAAAAAATTATGCTGATAATAAAGAATTTTTGAAAACAAACAACTTAGTAGTTAAAAAAATTATGGTGATAATAAAGAATTTTTAAAACAAACAGTCCGTCAGCTAGATTGTCAAAAAAATTTTTTTCTTGTCAACTTAAACAAAAATTGATGAAGATATAGCCCATAAAGTTCCGCGTAACGTCAAGATTAGACTACTAAAGTCACAGACTAAAGTATAGACTTTTGACCAATGAAAAAAGAATCAAATGGAATTGCTTTAACTACGAAAAAAACTTGCATACCTACACAACACAACATGGCGGATTAGTATTGTTACTACCACACTACACCTATCGATTTCGCCAGTTTTCACAGTAAGTACAATCGACACAATATGGCGGATCAGGCACGCGCGTCAAGTCACGAAAAATGTAGACACTATAGCGAAACTGTGCTGTATTGTTGGTCTATTCTTATTACGTACATTTGAAAGAGACGCCTATATGATTATTATTTCGGTTTTTAAACTATTACATGTCAAAGTATCTGAATGTCATTACACCATTTCCATTTGATTCTTTTTTCATTGCTTTTGACAGAGAAGTGACATGACAAGCTCCCACTCCCGAACTTTGAGAAGGTTATCTTTGTCTTTGATTATTTGATAGACAAAAGAAAAAATACATGTCCGATATTTTTTGATAATCTGACTAACGGACTAAATAATTATTATATTGTTTTATTTTTATCCGGTTATCATGCCTATTAACACGACTTTATTCTATACATGTTGTTATGTTTATTGTATACATATTTAGATCCTTATAAATACTAAAATGGCAATTTTCAAGTTCACAAGAATAAAAATAACGTATCGATTCAAGCCCTGAGCTTGAACATATAAATAAGTTAGAAGGTCGCTCCAACTTGAAATGCTGGAGAGCCTAGAATCTTTTGAGGTAAAAATAAAGTTGACTATGGCCTACTTACACAAGAAACCGTGATAATTTAATCATCACTGAACCTATTCGTACGAGTAGATAGTCTAGTTTGCATTATGGCTGACTGACACTCCCTACACTATGCGGCACAATACTACGCTCATCGTTATGTCGCCTAAAAACGCTGGAAACATTATCCTGCAATCACGAACACAGTAAAGCTGGAAACATACTATCGGACGCGGCTTACGGACGCGACTGACAGCCGCGACTGATAGATACATATCGGACATAAATTGTGGACGTCGCCTTGGGCTGACCTTGAGCGTTCGGACGTCCGAGAGCAATCTGGCGCGCCGAATGTTTTAAGACGTGCACACTGCTAAGTCGCGGCTGTCAGTCGCGTCCGTCAGCCACGTCCGATAGTATGTTTCCGGCTTTATGCTAGCACACTACTGTTTTACAGTTCAATAATTGACAAGGTTACTTCCCCAGGCGGACTGCAAAATACCTCTACTCCTACAAGTTTAAAGCAATATTAAATAAAAATATTTCGGGTTTAAGGTGGGTGTCCACTGTAACGTACTATCCCTTGCTAGAAATATGTAAGCAAAAAATATTCTTTGTATTGAAATGTATGAGAGTATGCTCACTGGGCCATTCCATCACCGACCAGCACAGTCGCGTGCAATGAACGAAGCGTTTCAACATCGGAAATATATTCTCGACAGCTATACTTGACGTTCGTTGATGGTGCGTTGTAATGGGCATAACATAGCGTAACGTGTTTCGTGCCTGATACGTTCTTATAACGGTCATGGTATGGTACGTTATGGTACGTTATAGTGAGCAGCAACCTCAAAGCTATAAAAAAATTCAGGATTAAAATGATGGAATAATGTTGTCTCATAGGACTTATCGCATTAAGTATTCAATATCTTTCCTTGTTGAAATTGCTAAAGTTTAGGGCACTTAAATAATTGATATCTTAACTTCGACACTTAATCAAAAACCAGGTTTAAAAAACAAATAAAATGCTTTACGGGAATGTTGTTGTAGAAAAGTACTGGGTATTAAATATCTGTTTTTGTCTTTTTAGGCTTGGCCCGTAGTAAAAGTTGTTCATAATGATGACTAAAACAATCTCCTCTTAACTTATGTATGAAAACACACGAAGACTGCTGAAGCTTTTGTTTATGAATAATTTCATATCCTCAGAGCTTTTTAAAAGAATCTCACACAGTGCTGCGGCCTGCGGTTGCGACTGCGGTCTAGTCATTAACCAATAACAAGTTTTCATGGGGCCGTTTCGCAGCTATTATTAGTTGAATACTAATCCGCAGCAGTATGTGGGTCCTATAACCAGTAAAGTAAAGTTTCAGTTAAGTCAATACGCAAATTGAACCTATAAATAAACTTACTTGAATAATAAAGTTACATAAAAAAATGATTGATAACTTAACTTAGACACTCAATCAAGAGGTAAACTGTATGAAAAATTGTTTCTCTTTCAATAAATATCGTAAAACTTGGAGTAAAGTACTGGAATCCTTTAATTAAAATTATATAAAACTCGATTGAGGGAGCTTCTGAAATGGATCACGTGGCCCGTAATCCTTTCTGAAATGAGAGTTTACGGGATTTCAAAGAAATTATATAATAATAATAATAATAAAAGCCTTTATTCGCTGACCAAACAAATTACAGTTTTAAACTTAAATCTAATGTACCTAATTAAAATTATTTATTCAGCAACCAGTTGGTCAGGTTGTCCTTCGACATAGGCCTGTCAATTCAAAGAAATTACGGAACATTTATTAATATGTTTCGTAACGCAATCTCCTAGAACAGAGGGAAGGACGTATAGGGTGTGGTGTGAAACATTTATAACCTTTTATCTACTATAATAAGTTCCATTCACCATCAGGCCAAATGGATGACGTCCACACGGCTTTCATCCATTGGATGACATCCATTTTCTAACTCATTGACGGGCGGTTCGTGGAAGACATCCGCGTTGCCACTCTCTTACCAGCCTCGAAAATATTATGTCACGAATATATTATAATTAGCCTACTGCGTGTAAAAAATTGATAGGTAGTGCTTCAGAAAATTACATTTTATTACTGCTTGGGACTACGCGGGCTATTATGTTGTCACACAAAATACCTATCCGTGCGACATTTCATCTCTATTAGGAACCGGGATGTGGGTCTTAAGATTTTATTACAGATAAGGAGTACACAGATACTGGAATCACAAAAAAATTGGTTGCCTGTAAAGTCGGTATACGGGCGAAAGTTTTACGTGACAACGACTTTGAGTGGTAAAATAATTTTAATGTGAATATTCATTCGTATAGTAGGAAGAAGGATGAAAATGTCTGTCTCTCTCGCTCTTAGGCGGGCTAACCATGACGCGTGCCTCTCACTCGCTCTCATTGTGAGCGCATAACGTGAGCGGAGCGTAACGCAGTTTCTTGAAGTGTCACCCGGCAAACCAATTTATAAGACGTTGTCACGTCAAAAAACCTAAAGCTGCTCCATGCATGGACTTCATTGACTTATGACAATGAACGACAATGACTTCACGAGGGTGAAGCTGCGGGTCCATCTTGTTTTCATTATAATCATAATATTTAGGCCTGAGACGTCAACTGCTGCACATAGGTCTCCAGTGTGGATTTGATTCAAGACCAGTTGGAAGCAGCTTGCATCCAGAACTATCGTGTGGTCTCAATGAGGTTATCCGTCCATTTTATGGATGAACATCTAGTGTAAAATATTTTAAATACTCCTTTTGTTCACTTGGGTGAGATAAAATCTAAATTCACGTCTAAACAAAAGTACCTAGGTATAATCAAAACGTTAGGTCGTATTGTCCCACACTCGAGCTCGTCTCTCCTGAGTCGTTTGTTGATAAAATACCAATCGCTATAATTCACCGAATCAAAGGTCACAGTTGTTCTCTGTTTCACAGAGTTAGGTATACCACAAAATACGGAGAGTACAGAAGATTATGTTCTAACAATGCGCGCTTGAGTTACGCACACAAACATTGTTTATCGACATGATCTTGGAGAACGCTTCGAACAATTCGTGGGCAGATATACCATGAATGTAATGCTGGGTCCTTACATCGCTATTCGGTGTTCGTTTTTTGGACTTTGTTAACACAGATAGCATAAACGAATAATATATATAAGTATAAGTATGTAAGAGAGAAAGACATCCGATGTATCGATTGTAAATTTTTTAATGATTGGTTAATATTTCTACCGACCACATAGATGTAAAAGACAATATTTTCGAAAGTAAAAGAAATACTTGGCAACATACGTTGCGTTATGATAGAGAAACAGTAATAACTATGTGCGTGTTATGCACGATGTATAATAATATGTGCGCGCTGCTCCTTCCAGTGCGGATTGTATGAACCTTGACTTCTGCGTTGTTCAGTGTTTTGTGGTTATACTGTTTTATGGATACCTTTCTCAAACCATTTGGTCGATTGCATGAACGAATAAATCTCGAGACATGACATGTACGCTATCTCTCGCCAGCAAGCATTTCTACATTTTGTATTTGAGTTTCAGTAAAACTTTGATAGAGTTGTTTTATGACTCTCTAGTAAAATATAAAAGTAACGAGTACCTATATTCATAATAGGTAGGCCTACCCACGAAGGGTGATTGGGCCATATCCACCAAGCTGGCCCAGTGCGGGTTGGTGGATTCACATACGCCATGGAATTTCTTCTACGGACGTGTGCCTCACGATGTTTTCCTTCACCGAAAAGCCAGTGGTGCGGGTCTGGTTTATATAATAGTAAATTATTTAACTATGCTTTTTCTGAAATTACAATACATCGAATACCGATACTTCTGCAGCATTGTTAAATATTCGTTTTGGTTGAAGATAAAACAATAATATTATTCCATAATATTTTTTTTGTTATGAATTTGGAATCTCCCTGCATATTAATTTAAAAAACTCTCACTCTCAATTCTCTAGGGTTCTATAAAAATATTTTTTCATTGCGAAAACTTTGAAAGCAATTTTCAATAGTAGGTATTTAATCTTAAGGTGCGGCTATTTGATGGCAATCTTAGGCTAGGCTAGGTTTCACTACATAGTATAAAACAAAGTCGCTTATATCTTTAAAACTACGCAATTGTTGCGGTTTTTTTATAGAGCAATTAAAGGGGAAGGTTTATATGTACAAGTATAATACACCTGTACGAAGCCGGGGCGAGTCGCTAGTTCAATGATATTTTGAAGAGCCATATCCCTTAGGCTATTGTTCAAAGGGCGTTAGGTATCGAAGATTGGGTCAACATTGACCTACGGTAAATTGAAACACACCCTGCACACCTACGTGAAACATTTCGTACCTTCACATACGCAGTACCTACCCACATACGCTGTACTCATATTTACACAACTCGATATCATTATTTTTAGCAAAAAATGTCATGACTGACTTCAACTGTGTACAGGATTTGCGAATATTTCGCACGGATCGATGAAACATTTTCACATTATTGTTGATTTATCAAAAATGGCTCAGGCAATTACGCTACAATTTAAATGGGACTAACTTCGAAGTATATTTTCGAATATATCTTCCAACAAAAATAATTATCGAAATCGGTTCACATCCAGTATGAAATAAGTTATGCGTTAAAAAAAATTACACATAAAAAATATAAATACGCGTCGAATGGAATACCTCCTCCGTTTCGTCGGTCAAAAAGTTAAATGTTTGCTTAAAAACCTATTTATATAATAGGCCCAATTATAAAGACGACATCGTAAATTTAATAGCAACGTAAAAATATTCTCTCTATCGAATGTTTAAAGTGAAAAAGAAACAGAAATATTTTAAATAGCTAATGGCGTGATCGAACAATTGCGCCTTCATAATTGGGCCTATTAAAGGCGTAAAAATCTCCTAAAGCGTTGTTAAGGAATTTCTCCGAATCGGTTTGACCGAATTTTTAAGCAACTTCAAAAGAGGAGGAAATCTTTTCGTCTGTATATTTTATGTATGTTACGCGATTACTCTGCCCATTATAAAACGATTTGATGTTTTTTTGCATTTAGTACGTATGTACTTCAGAGAGAGAAGACCACGGAGAGCGTTTCTAGATCAGATCAAAGAGAAGGTAGAGGTCATGTCGTACAGGGAGGTGAAGACACTGGCGGAAGACCGCAAGATGTGGAAGTTGCTCCACCGACAAGAGCTGCAGTGCTCTTAAATCCGAATGAATGAATGAATGTACTTCAGAGATCATCTATCTCATCTGGGCTGTAAATATCAAAAATCATGTATAATCATGTAGCACCCGTGTTATTTCTAATTAAAAATTAACAAAATATGACTCACCAAATACGAACTTATCTATATGATTATTTTTGGCTAAAAAGTTTTTTCTACAACACCAGAAACATATTTTTTTTTCATTAAGTTTGTGCAATAAATATTACTAAAAAAAAGAAAAAATAAATATTCCCAGAGCGACAGGTACAGTTTATTGAAGTCGATCAATATGTTTCACAAGAATTAAAAAATATATATACAAAAAATATATACATAAATATATTTTATTTTCCAACCAAGCAAAAGAATTAATTCGATTATATTTCTACTAAAAATATAGCGCATAAGTGAATAAAAACGCATCTCAATTATTATTATATCGAATTTTAATACCTGTCTCGCAAGAACCTTTTCAATATTAATTTGTCGGCTGTTTTCCTGCAATAAAACCTCCCGCAAACACGATCTCGTTATATAAAGTGGTATCTGGTGCTCTATAATTGAATCGTTAGAACGGCTGAACGTATGCGTAAATGGCGACGAAAACGAGTAAGAGCAGGAGCGAGAGATGAAAATCTATGTTCGTGTGAACGGGAGAGCATAGCATGCGATACTCTGCGAACGATAGAAATGATACTAACGTTACATAAAGTGGTATCTGGTCGAGGATATAATCGAGTTAGTTACTATTCGTCACGATGTGGGGTAAGTATCGATTATTTAAGTAGACGTCGAGATTGACCGGTCTGTGGGGTGAGGATTTTAGTACATCAATCGACATTGTTTCTAGGCGTTTTCTACTTATTTGGATGAATTAGCAAGGGTTGATATGTTTTCTATTTTGTTCTCAAATAGAAGAAAGAGATAAAGAAATATGGAAAAGTCACGTAACTTTGTCAATTTTTACACTATCTTAGCGCTACAGAATCTTGTGCTGAATTTAAAATACGCACGCGGCTTAACTATACATTTATCGACTTTCAAGTACGAGTAAGTGAATTTTTTAAATTATTTTGAACTAGAAAAATACAATAAGTAATTACAAAAATACTGTACATATAGGGAATAACTGATTTACTAGTTTCCTCAATGTCTATTACTTTATCAATATTTTTCAATCATTCTCAAGTTGAAATGGCAGTGGGCAGATCACATAGCGCGGAAGACTGATAGATATCCGATGGGGTCAATAAATAATCTAGGGCTCTTTGGTGGAGCACCGGTGCGATCCTTTTGGAGATCCTGGAGCTCCCAAGAAGGCACATAAGCTGGCCACCGAGGGGGTTTTAGTGGATACAATCCCACATAACCCGACCGCACCCCAAAGCGGTCGGGCATCTTTGGAAGACTTCCCCCACGTAAAAAAGGCTCTTTGGTGGATATTACGTACTGGCAAGTGCAGCTATAACGTTCACGCATAAGGTGGACAAATGACATCATTAAGACCAAAAAATCGCGTTGTATGATTCGCTGTTATGGGAGGCATATGCTTATCAGTGAAAGTGGTAAAATGAACGAACGGAAAAATTATCAGGTCTTATTGCTGACATAATGACGATGACGATGAAAACAACTTACAACACAATTTGTAAAAGAACATCGTTATTTAACTTGACCATTTCATTTTCAAGAACTAAATAGGTTCCGTCCCGCTAAAATATGTAAATATTCCTCGGTTTTACTAAGTTTTACTTTATAAGAGGAATTCCCCGAGCCACAGAAGATTCGTCTTAAAAAGTAGAAAGTTCTCGTAAAATGTTAAGTAGTTTCTGACTTTCCTATGATTTCGTAACTTTCTTTTCCTTCCGCATAAAACCACAATGTGTCAGTTACGAGTTACAAAGCAAAGTAGGTATCTGCAAAAGACAGGCGCGGATCCAGCGCTCAAATAAGGTTACAAGGG
Organism: Hypomecis punctinalis; assembly: GCA_949316475.1. Lineage (NCBI taxonomy): Eukaryota > Metazoa > Arthropoda > Insecta > Lepidoptera > Geometridae > Hypomecis > Hypomecis punctinalis. The sequence goes on from OX438795.1 coordinate 27,728,862, forward strand.
CACAGTCAAATTCAGCCAAGTGTGAGCAGACCGAACATAACAAGAAAGTGTTGAGTGCGATGATGATAGGGTCTTAAATTCAACACAGACCTAGAGTAGTGACTGCGGTAGGGTTCCCTTGAATTCGCGCTAAAATTAAAGATTAACACGATAAGAAATTATTTTGATGAATTTGGGTTATGGGCAAAATATAGATCCGGGTCTGGTAGGGCACTTGCAGAATTATTATGTCCGCGAGTTCTATGACCAGTGTCTGCGTTACAAATAAATCTTCAGCCAACATAAAATCGATTGCGAAAACTATCGAATACCGCCATGAATAATTCAATCGAGGTGTTATTGTGAGTCTCGCTGCATTTATTGATCAATGCAAGTCTGTAATTGACAGTCTGATGGCTTCAAAATCGAAGTAATTTAGATAACTTTGGATGGTCTCAGACGAACTATTTACTATAGAGAGTGATATTTTGAGAAGGAACATTACATATTCTGAGTTTTTGTACCTATTTTAATTATAGTAGGCGATTTTTTCTTGTATTAAAAATATTTCATTAAATTTTTTTGAAAGCAAACCTATGTTAACCTATGTAAGCGTGCTACACCCTAGACCGCACATCTGCTTAACATCAGGCAGTGTGTAGTCAAACGCGAACCTATCAGAAAAAAAAAAAAAATGTTATTAAAATTGTAATTATATTATCTTTCATAAAATACCAATTTTGTCTGGTTATCAGATCGTGTCGTACTTATATTCAGATATTTGTACAAACTTGCTTGTCAGGCACCACGGACAAAAATAAGAAAGCAAATCTACCAAGGCATATTCTCTACATTAAAAACTATCAGTTGAAATAAAAAATACAATCAACAAAGTGAAGGTGAAAAAACCGTTGACAGATAAAAATAATCGAATTAAATATAGTCAGGAACACTTTTCGATAGGCAAGCTATCATAAGCGTGTTTGTATGTAAATAACATTTCATAAAAATATTGTCTCATCTGGTTATCAGATGCTAGTGATGGTCGCTGTTGTACGCCTCTCCCCCTGATACACGTTGTTAAATTAAGCTACTAGAGCTTACTTTCTGGTAGAGAAAGTATAATTATGGAGTTAATCTTGTTTTTGCGAATAGAAACATGTTTTTGAATTGTCAAAAATCCAACTTAATATCTAACAGCCTTTTTTCGCAGTTGATGATGAATACGTACATATAGAAAATGTGTCTTAAATAATGATGATTACAATTATATTCTAGAATATAATTATGCTCTCGCGACTAACATCACGGAAAATAAGCATATCAACTTTGATTTCATACTTTTTTATTTTACATTACTGCACCACTGACTCTAGGGTCCGTTACCCTTTGAATTAAATAAAGTATTCGTATTTTGAAGTATCAAACTTCAAGCAAACGTTGTTGAGTTTTGGCTTACAAACGATTTGCAAAGCTCAAATGGCCGGTTGGGCTCGCGTGGACCATTATTTCTCGTCACGGATACCTTTTCCAATGACAAATCTGTTCTTTGATAGCATCCGCGGCGTATTCTGCGTATCTGACGTGGCGTTAGGCTGAACTTGCTATATCGACTTGGATTTTTTTTCTGTTCTTTTCATATTGATGACTTGCTAGGACTTTTAATTTGCGTCCCGTGTTTACTTACTGTACCGGCCTTCTAGGCTTTATAAGCCTTATGGTGCAGAATCAGCATACGTCCGTAGGAGAAATTCGAATGCAAATATGCATCTGAAAAGCCGTGGTGGTCAAGAGGCAGTGACACCCGTCTTACAATCGTGAGGTCGTGGGTTCGAATCCCCGGTCTCGTACCAATGAGTTCTTTCGAATTTATGTACGGAATTTCACACCACAGGCTTTTCGGTGAAGAAAAACATCGTGAGGCAACCTGCATACGTCCGTAGAAGAAATTAGATGGCGTATGTGAATCCACCAACCTGCACTGGGCCCGCGTGGTGGATATGGCCCAATAACCCTTCGTGGGTAGGCCTACGTCCTGCAGTAGACTACTAAAAAGGCTGGTACAGTACAGTATAGTACAGTATATATACTTATTAAATAAACAGTTGCATCTAGCAACCCGCACTGGGCCAGCGTGGTGGATAAGACCCAAACACCCTTCGTGGGTATGGCTGTTCAGTAGTGGACGTAGGCCAATATAGGCAGAATCAAACTTCTTGGCGGTTGTAAAGTTAGATACAAACTGCGCGAAACCCAATCTTTGCGCATCTGTTAAGTGAGTTTCAGTCAGGATTGGGTTTTTCGTAGCTTGTAGCTAACATCACAGCTGTCAAAAAGTTTGATTCGGCCTATACAGTAGGTACAGTACGAACCTTTAAACAAGAGATGTCATTGACGTATTTTATTCCTCCGGGACTAGAGCTTAAATTATTAGAATATTAGATACATTTAAATGCCCTTGTAGAAATGCCAAACAATTTACCTTAGTTATTTGCCATAAGACTAAAAATCTGTTTTCATTTCTCGGTGGACCTGCTGAAAGTTAGCGGGAAAATCAAAGTTTTGTGTATTCAGCTTAAAGGTCAAGACTCTTATTAAATAAACGGAAAAGTTTTAGGGTCCGTGATTGTATACGAGTATGATTAAGTAGGAATAATATAAATGTGTGTGATTATTACCAATTGTGGTTCAGTAGGTAAGTAAAAAGTAAGTAAGTTCGTATAGGTCGGGTGGCTAGCCCTGGTGTCAGAGTTTTTAAGCCGCTGGACCCTGACATGGCATAACGTTATCCGAGACCCAAATCCACAAATAACGTGGCTCAGTTGTTGTATTTTTTGATAGCACAAAAACGAAAATATCAACAGGCGAAGCCGCGGTGAAAAGCTGTATACTGTACTGTATCAGCCTTTTTAATAGTGCACTGCAGGACGTAGGCCTACCCACGAAGGGTGTTTGGGCCATATCCACCACGCTGGCCCAGTGCGGGTTGGTGGATTCACATACGCCATCGAATTTCTTCTACTGACATATGCAGGTTGCCTCACGATGTTTTCCTTCACCGAAAAGCCAGCGGTGTTAAATTCTGTACATAAATTCCAAAGAACTCATTGGTACGGGACCGGGCTTTGAACCCACGACCTCTGTAAGGCGGGTGTCACTACCACTAGACCACCGCAGCTTTACCACGGTGAAAAGCTAGTTGGTATAAAAAACCCATTAACTATTTTCACAGGGGGATAGATTGACCAACAATTGGCAGAAACAGATGGCATTGATAATGATAATAACTCACGAGATTAAATTAAACCAGATAACTTATACTTTGAAAACTATTGAAAATGAACGTGAGTGAATTTAAAATCACATTAAATAGTTTCACTGAGGCATTAAAATGCTAATTAAAGTGGCGATTAGTTTCAGTTAAGCAAAGTAAATGATTAAGAAGTTCAATGAAACGATGTCGGGATTCCCAATTTATTGCTAAGTGGATTTTGAGAAAATTAAGTATTGAGTTTAAAAGTCATTAATTGCATGCTGTTGTGATTTGCAACTTCAAGTTAATTATAGGGTCGAATTTCACAGACAGCCTAGCTATTTCGATTATTTAATGCTAATATGTAGCGCTTGTAGCGTAGTTTGACTACCTGTTTGTCAGCGATCACCGAAATTAAGCAACGTTCCGCACGGTCAGTATTTGGATGGGTGATCACGGGCGCATTTTCCAACTTAGCGCTACCTTGTCTCGGATGACACGTTAAATTGTAGGTCCCGGTTTTTTAACCGCTAAGCCATTTCAGAGGCCTTCAGGCGGACTAAAAACTCTGCCACCAGGGCTAGCCAGCCGACCTATACGAACTTACTTAGTGCTAAATTTACACTAAGATTTGTATTTTTATCTCAATATTTAGACATTTTGGCACACATCATCATAGATAGAAAAAAAAAAACGATTGTTAAAATCTCATGCCAAGCTATCCCGCTCGCAATAACATGGATTTTTAAATGTCGCTCCTGCTTTTAAACGCTCTCGTGACTATTAACGCATAGATACGTCCTAGCGAGCTATAGGTTCGAAATGTAGCCCCAGGCAGGATGATATAAAAATAATGAGAACCTATCTAGAGAAAAAATACATACGTCATGTTCACGGGTGAATTGAAAGAAGGTAGATCCGTTTCATTTGCTCTTAGCTGTTTCTAGTCTCCTAGTTACAAACTTTTTACTGCCCACCCTAGTTTCCATATAACTGTGCCAAAATTCAGAAACCTATTAAAAGCATAGATTTAGGTTACAATTCTCTAAGTACTTGTCTTCACATTAACGATCGAAATAACTTAAAATACTTACCTATGTCTTTGTTTTGGAAACTCAATTAAACTTAAATAAACGGAAACTTAAAATAACTGTTCTATTATATCGTTTAATATTTCACCTTATCGAACTTACTATAATTTTAAATCCAGTTCAAAATGGAGTAACGCTTTAGGATACGATACGAAGTACTTACAATAACTACTGGAATGGTAAAAATTTACGGGAAAGCCTCAGCAGTCTTCAAGATACAGAGCTTTTGACTCGCGTAGGATATGGTTAATAAAGTATTTGACGAATTACGTATTTGGCAAATTAAGCTTTTGACGCGTCTAGAATATATGGCTAAATAAGTATTTGACGACAGTCTGCGTAATCCTTCAGTGTACTAAGCAGGGCTGGTACATATCACTGTATCAGTTTTAGCATCAATTATACTATTTTTTGAGCGTTTCGCAAACAGTTTCTGCCACGGCTCGATAATTTTCGTAGTGCCTCTACATGACCCACTTTAAGTTTTCTTCTATTAATATTATTTTACCCCACGGTTTAAAATTAGTAGTTAGTTACAATATTTAATGATATTAGAAGTACATTTTGCATTACAAGATTTGAAGGCATTGTGCAACGTCAACCGTCAGCAGCGTCGACCGCATCAATTACGAAGGATCGATCGTATTATTTATAACAAGGCTAGAATGCTGCAACCCTGATATTAATCGTATATTGTGATATTGCGGTATTGTTTTTCTAAATTATTTAGTTTTTAAAAGTAAAGTAAGTAGTGTAAGTAAAGTTCCAGTTTGTAAATGACGACCTAATTATCTCGATATATTGTTGTGTCATCAATCATCATCATATCAAATAAACCAAATTATCCTTACACAATCCGCTTTTTCTTCAATTTTCGTATACATATACAGTATAAACTGACAGGGTCGCAACTTCTACTGAAGCACTTCAGAGCGACTTTAGTACCTACATCAAGATAAATAACTCTTACCATGACACACCCACGAATCCGCGAATAAAAACCAGCTGTTCCATAGAAAAAGTCTTGACTATCGACAAAATGTATAAATCATTTGTTTTTTTTTCGCAATTTTGAGGTCGGTCCCGTAGTTTGCCCGTTTAGATGTCCTAAAGTTACACTTGACAGGTTATGCGTAAGTTACTAGCCCTGTCATATCCCAAATCCAATCCCAGGTTACAACTAATGGCAAACGCTACTGTAGAAGCTTAAAGCAAGGAAGTGACATCTCACCTCTGGCCCGGGCTCTTGCTCTCACTACTGGCATTGTTACTGGAGTCATCATCCTCTTCTCTCGACGTGGCTGCCGACAGCACCCGGGAGGAGCCAGCGTTGACCTCGCTGCCATCGTTGTCTTCGCCTTCCGACGTCCGACTTGTGCCTTCTTCTGCCTGAGAAAGGAATAGAAATATTAATTATGTAGAAGTAAAGTAAAAGTAGAAGGAAAGAGAGGGAGGGGAAGACCAGGGAGGGCCTTTTTTAGATCAGATCAAAGAGAAGGTAGATGTCATGTCGTTCAGGGAGGTAAAGACACTGGATGAGGCCTGCGAATCATGGAAAATACTCCACCGACGAGGGCTGCGCTCTTAAATTCTGAATTATGTAGAGACATTTGGACCGGGGGTATAAGATGTTCAAGGATTCGTCAGGGAGGTTAACAAAGGGCACATGACCAAAATGCTGGCCTATATTTTGGACAGAAAGTCAACCTCGCAATTCAGGGAGACTATGCGGCCAGCGTTGTGGACACGCTGCTAGAGACTCTATTTTTTTAGTTAGTTTGGTTTTGAATATTTTCGTTTAGATAGCTTATTTTAGTTTGGAAACGTTATTTTAAATTATGTTTCAGATTATTAATCATTCTAATTTCAGATTTAACAACACTATACTATTGTCCAGTTGAATATAGCCCTTAAAACTTATTGTGCTTAAATCACAGCAGCGTGGAAATACATAGATTAGATAAAAAATTTCAAAACAAAGATTTGAAGATGAACTTCCGCAAAGTAACGCATGATTCAATCTATTCTAGGTACTTTAAATTATGTACTTACACAGATGGAAAGAGAAAGATAATACGTATTTGTTACTACTACTAGACCGCCATGGCTCAGTGGAAGTAACTGAGTGTAAATACCGGATCAGATTAAATGTACCAAGTTCCAGCATCCTACGAACTAAGTACAAATTTGCCAAGCAGTATACACCCGAGTTGGAAACTTTCCGCGTAAAGTTTATTAGTTCAGAAGTTCAAGATTCAGTACCCGACGAAGTCATCAGATAAGTTTTACGGCAATACCGGGCAAGACAGGATGGGATCTAAAATATCGTGTGTACTTCATGCAAAGGGACATGCACATTGTACATGCAGTGCGGTATTCTACGACTTCTTAAATTATCATCTATACAGGTTTATTTCTAATCAATTAGCATCCTTCTAGGGGCTTATTCTGTACATCAAAATTAACAACTTTTGTTCTACGACTTTCTTCAAAACTCAAAAAAAAATTAGCTGTTCCATCCATTTTGTCGCGGGTGAACCAAATTTTTCTATGGAACAACAAATTTTTTTTTTGAGTTTTGACGAATGTCGTAGAACAAAAGTTGTTAGTTTTGATGTACAGAATAAGCCCCTAGAAGGATGCTAATTGATTAGAAATAACCCTGTATATTTACTTATATCTGTTGTTTATAGTTTTGCAAGGAGTTGTAAGTCTTATTTGTGTAAGTATCTACATGAGTTGTAGCTCTTTTAGATTTTTTATACTTACTTATTCAAGAAGAAAAAAATACGATAAATATAAAGATTTACAAAGTCTAAAATGGCTTTAATTATGGACTGTTTCCACGCATCGATATATTTTAAATATTATGTAACTGGGTCAAAAAGTACTTATTGTATTTCATTAACTAATATTTATTATAATGAAAATCATGTCAATGTGGTTGCTGTAAGCACTTAATGCACAGACAGCTTTACAAGATTCATTCACAAATTTATCAAATTAACTGTTTTTCCATCAATTTTTTATTGCAAGTTGTCTTCGCCTGTAATTATAGTGAAGTTTGCTCTGTTTTAATACTGTTTTAAGCAATTTTTGCCAGAATGTTGATGTGACAAATTTTTGGCGCAAGAAAATTACTTTAATTTTATTAATATTTCACCAGATTACTTAATTTATGTAACGGCTACATAATTTTTTAGGACATATTAATATGTTTGTATCTAACCTTAGCTATATTTTGTATTAGTTTATACCCGCAGGCCTATTTGGTATCCACATCCACGAAACTCATTGAGCTAATGCGGTTTAGATGTAATGCCTCGACATACCTATGGGTTAGGTTTACTTGGGTACCTATGGCTCATTGAACAACCTTCATTATGGAAATTAACATCATTTTCGCACATTTGCATAGTACTTTCGCTAGTGCGCATACCTACTCAAATATTGAAAAAGATCGCCAAATGCGGTCGATACTATAGAAGAATCACATTAGAATTTGTTTTTAGGAATCACATTGGAATATGTTTTTAGTTTATTTTATTTTAGTTACTTACATTCGATTATGTCGTACGGATTATTACTCTGGGGACATGCTGCTGATGTAAATAGCATTTTTGTTCTTCAGAAACGTGCTGTCAGGGCAATCTACGGGCTTCGCTATAAAGAGTCGCTCAGAGAGGTCTTTACAAAAGTCAAAATCTTGACATTGCACAGCTTGTATATTTTCTTGACTATCATGTACGCTCGTAAAAATGTTCACAAGTTCAAAAAACATTGCGACGTTCATAATTATATGACAAGGAACAGATCTAAACTTGTTCTGCCTTAGACTAGATTAACTAAAACTGCAAAATCTTTTGTGAAAAATAGCATTATCTTCTATAACTTACTGCCTGATAAAGTAACAAATATAAACGACACAATGTTTAAAAATGTTATAAAAAATTACTAATGGAAAAAGTGTACCAAAGTATCAAGGATTATATTTCTGACAGGGATTCTATGCACGAATTGACTTGTGATTTACTTTTATTTATACTTTATTATTATAATGATTTTCCGATTTATTGCATATTTATTGTTTTGTTATTGAATTATTTAAAATGTTATATTTTATGTAATTTCTTTGACATTTTTTTTGTAAATATTGAATTTCATAAGTGTACACTGCTGCACATATATTTAAGAAATAAATGAATTGCATTGAATTACGTAGCACATGTTATGTATTCTAATTAGTATGTATAAACGTTCACTCTGATTCCCTATTGATATAACATAAAGGAAGTTGCCAAGTATTTTTCTTAAGTCCTCAAAAAATATTAGTTGGCATTATGATAACGTTAAAATTAAATAATAACTGAGCTAAGTTATAATGTTAGAAACAAATATATTTCAAGCGAAATTATTAAAAACAAAACTTTACTTGGGGCGCGTATAGTGCTGGTTTTTATGGATAATTTCCCGCCGTGTACAATGGAATTTTCAAAATGTAAGTCAAGTTATGGCAGTATTTTAAACAGAAAAAAAGATTGAAGAGTTACATGATCAAGAATATTTTTATCGGCTTTGAAACAACAGAAAATTGCATCAAAATCTGTACAATACTTAGTTTGTAAGCTATACTGCCACAAACATCACCTAGTCAAACGCTATTCGCGCTACGTTATAATACGTATTGCATTAAAAAGTGCTTCTAACAATAACACAGAATGTAACCAGAAAAGCGTCAGAGTATTACTGGAGCGCATTTTATTAGATTTCGTCCGAATGAAGCAAATAATTGAATCAGTTTTCAAGTACCTTTCAATTTGCTTTGAATCAAAATTGAATCAACGTTTCCGCTTTAATTTGGTCGGGAGTACCATGCCCTTATTTTTGGCAACGATTTTAGCAAAATGTGGCAATTCAAGTTTACGTTATTTATACATAGGTATGTGAAATTCCTGTATATACCTATACATATATATGTGACATACCTATACATACTTACAAATATTTAATGGCAATAAATCGGATGTATTAGATTTCACTTCTACTTTTTTTGCAATGTTTGATTGGTGTGTCGTTCGACAAATTTATTAAAAATCTAAATTCCTTATTTATAATTGTAATTTTATGATTTTTTTATGGTTGTAATGACTGAAATAAATGGATTAATAATAATAATTTAATGGTTTACGTGTTTATTCAGAAATGATGTACCAAGCCAAAAGGAGATGATTCAGACTGTCATTATGAATACATTTTACTATGGTCCCAAACCAGAATTCAAGAAAACAGATCAGCCGTCCCATACAAAATTGCATCTGGGTTACGACAAAATGTTCGAAATGGCTGATAAAAAAAAACGGTTCCGTAGTAAAGGCTATTATTCTTAATGGTGCTCTGAATCTTTTCGGCTTGGTAAATCTAAAAACCATGATAAAATAACTAATATTAAAATCGGACTATTCACATACGCCGCAGCAATATACATCAAACATAAAACACATGTATTGTGCTGTATTTGGGTTGTAGACTAAAACATTCTAAGTTAATTACTTATGTACTTTACGTCTAGAATTTGCAGAGTAAAACAGAGAAATAAATATTCAGACCAGCGAGTATTATTCCCGTAGTTAACAACAGAGTTTAGTGCTCTACGTTTCAATTACAATTTCAAATTGCAGTTCAGTTCAGCTGCTAATTTTGATGGTGACGGGCGAGTTCTGACTGCCATTGTACTAGTTAGTGGGATTAGTGAAGTTTTTATACCTACCTACTAGCGTTCATGAGTTATTATACTTTTGGTATGTTAAATTCTAGCGTCGAATTGCAAATCCTTACTAATGCTAGTAGTTCTTCGAACAGTAGATCTCGCGACACTTCTCTTTATCTGAATCTTCATAACCCTATCCCATCTTGACCGATTTGATTCATACTTGAATGTCATGTTAGGATTTAAATACTTAACAGTCTTGTTAAACATACCCAAGTTAGTTAGTTCCGTACACTAAGGGTAAAACACCACCTTATTATTAAGACTCCGCTGTCCGTCCGTCTGTCCGTCTGTCCGTCTGTCCAGGCTGTATCTCATGAACCGTGATAGCTAGATAGCTGAAATTTTCACAGCTGATGTATTTCTGTTGTCGCTGTAACAAAAATTACTAAAAACAGAATAATATAAATGTTTAATAGGGGCTCCTATACAACAAACATGAATTTTTAGCTATTTTTCGCTCTTTATTAATAACGATAACAGGTAGACGCTTGAAATATTCTCAGAATATTTAAGTAATATATTCACATCAAACATAAATAATAACATTAAAATAAATTATATATAGGGGGGCTCCCATATGGTGACGCTGATTATTGTAGGAAATATCCCATCTGTCAAAAATCGCCGACGACAAAAAAATCTGTTAGAATGTACCTATGTACCAAGTTCTGTCGCGATCCGTTGAAAAATGCGACCTTTAGACAAATACCAACATCTGGACAGACGAAAGCAAAATCACTGTATCTAAAACGGAGATCTTCGCTTACGCTCGATTAATTATGTTACGAAAGTGTGTTTATTAATTTGTTTTTAATTCTTTCACACAACAACAGGGTAACGGATCGATTTGATTTTTGGCCTGGTAATAGTTCAATAACTGGACAGTAGCATTATGCTTAGTATCCAGGAAATAACAAACAAAATTATTAATATCTTGTGAAGAAATAAAAATCTGTAAAGTAAAATGTAGAGCAGCTGGTATTTAAATATCGCTACTGCAATAAAATTTGTCACCATTTAGCCTAGTTGAATGAAATCGTAAATTCACTAGGTAAACTCCACCTTAAAACTGCCTCCCGTTTTAGGATAATACTTGCCTAATAATTACCATTTGATTTCTAGTATCTATGTGTACAGAGCTTGTAAACAAAACCGTCGCCATTTTGGAAAAAATAGTCAAGAACATAACACCTTCAGGATTAAAATTCCGTGCGGATGTAAGGTATATGTTACTTATCTTAAATAGATAAGTTTTACGAGCACGGAATTTGAATCCAAAAGATGTTTTTTCTAGTATATGCCTTTATGGTCTGGGAACACGTGGTCAAACTCAATTGAAATTGGTGTAACTGCTTGTTCCTAGATATCGAATTAAACGAATCCTTTTATCCCATTGGACCTAATAAATAAGTGGACCTCAGCCTCTTTAACGTGGTTACACCATTAAATCCAATAAATAAGGCTACGTATTCCTTTTCCAATTAGTTCTTGTGGTTGCTTTGACCATTTCGATCACTTTGACGTCTTTTAGATACTGTGGTTTTATTTTCCGACAAAATAGATGGTTTTGTAAAATTTGACGTGTGTCATAAGCGTAAGACATCCACTGCTGGACATAGGTCTCTCCTATTTCCAGAAGACCTGTTGAAAACGCCTTGTATCTAGCGCATGTCAGCTGTCTTAAGTAAGTCGTCTGTCATCTAGTCGGTGGATATCCTACGCTGCGCTTGCCAGTACGTTGTCTCCATTATTTAGTTAACTTACGGATCTCCTCGTTTATGACGTGTGTGTACGTCAAGGAGCATCAGTGTACGTTTATATGTGTCCCTGTGTAAATACGTTTGTTTTATTTTTGTAAATGAGTAATAATTGAAAATGTGTATGTCAAGATTTCATGCGGTTTTTTTGTAAAGTAACAATCGAATTGGTTCTTAGTAACAATGAAAACTAGTTATAAAACTATAATTGTGTTCATGTTACAAAATATCTACTTTGAAAATTTTTGACGTCGCAGTCCGATGTCAAAAGAAATTATAAATAATCGGCCAAGTTCCAGTTGGACTTGCGCACGAAGGGTTCCGTATCGTATGGAAGTTTTTGAAAGGAATATACAACTTAATCTACTGTATATTTTAAGCATTTTCTTGTTGCCGTTATTAATATCAAGCAAAAAAAATAACGTTTCTCGTATGGCTATATTTTAAAGTGAAAATTAAACTAAATAATCTGTGACTATTTCAAGCATCTCCCTGTCACCGTTATTAAAATCGAGCGAAAAACGGCTAAAAATGCAGGTTTATTGCATGGGAGCCCCCTGAAATATTTTTTTCTGTTTTCATGTTGTTATAGCGGCAACAGAAATACGTCATCTGTGAAAATTTCAACGTTCAAGCTATCATGGACAGCGGAGTCTTAGTAATAGGGTTCCGTTTTTACCCTTTGGGTACGGAACCCTAAAAACGATTACTGGCTCTTCGACATAACGTAAAGTAATATGCCTAATTAGTTTTTATTTTAGTGAATTTTGTTTAGTAAACATTTTTTATAACAAAAACAACTCTTATATACCTAGCATTGGAAAAATATTTTAGTAAAGCGAATTTCTTAGAAACAAATTTGACGTTGGGCACGTAACGCGCACGTTTTCATACATAGTCACCCTACTTCTTTTTCTAAAAAATAGCTCAAAGTCTGCACGTAACAATATTGATTTTAAAATATGAACAAATAGTTTTAACATCACGAACAAATAATTTTAACGTTATTTCTATTTTCTATACATTGACGATTCCGTTTCTCTGAAACTAGTTCTGTGGGCATTTACAAGGTTTCAGAAAATTAAATTATCACCAACTTTTTAGGCACCCCAACTTTGTTCGACCACTTTAGAGCGGCATACTTCGGACTTTATTTAAATTAGTTTTCGGAATGCCGAAGTTTTGGGTGTAAATGGAATGTTAATGATTAATACTAAATTGTTTGAATACGATTTATACTGGATAATGGAAGTACTGGTGTGGAAGCAAATGTGTGTTTGGTATTAACAAAAATAATGTCTTAACATAATAATTTTTTTAAGTGCCACTGCCGACGAGCGAGTCGCCGCAACCATAAACGCCTCGATCGATGTTTTAACATTGTTATGAATGCACCATCTGCGAATAAATTAGGACAAATTCCACACAATATTCCTCAACCGAAAACAAATAATTATATGATATGTTTCAAAATTTGGTTCTGAAAAGGACCGTTCTTAGTTGACTCTGATAAGAGCCGTTGGTTTTGGCTCTGGCAAGAGCCGTCGACCAGTAAAAGTCTCCGTGGCCTCTTACTGGTCCAACAGCAAATAACAAAATATAAATTTTATGATCGAATCGCTGAATCGAAAAGAAGAAGAATTTTTAAAATACCAATCTATTTCGTGGTTACCAACATACATGCTTGGTGCTTGTTGCTTGGCTTAAATTCAGAAAGAAAGCAGGAATTACTTGCTCGCTAACTGGTGACATGTTGGGTACAACTTGTATCACCACCCACTTTGACCATACTTTTGTTGGGTAATTTTTTGATGCAGTTCCATTTTATTTGTTCGTATAGTCTACCGCACACAGTAGACGCCAGTGGCTGCTTGTTCTTTATCTGGCTGATTGATAAACAGAGAGTATGTTGGAGTAGTGAGCTAGTTAGAATGTGCTCTGTTTTCATCTTTCTTTGTCAATGTTGATTTATACTTGATACAATTAATACTTTATACAATTCTGATGTACGGTATTGCTGTATAACGGTATAACCACAAATAACACTTTAAAACTGCGGTTTTATTTTGTACGTAAATCAGGGGCTTAAAAAACAAAAGATTATGTAACTCTGAAGTAATTCAGCGTTTATTGATAAGGCGACTAGTGTCGGCGTTTGTGACTGCAATGAAACACTCGTTTGCGATCAATCTTAGGCGTTATCTTTAGTTATCAATTAAACTATTTGTAAATGTAGAGTAACTTACCTGAATACGTATGAGTGGTATCGTTTCTTCTTTGAACATAATATTCATGTATTAGTGTAATATTGTTCACTTTTAAACTAAATTTACACTCCGTATATTTACAGGAATTTACATAACTTCAGCTGTAATAAAAAGTATAAACCATAAAATTTGTATAAAATATGTAAACGAAAATAATAATCATAAAGAAGTAACTACAATTTAACAATGATTTTTGTTTCAATATGTGAAAACACTATTCACAAATTTCGTAAATAGCTACACTGTCTACAGAGTGCTAGATTTAAAAAATATAGGAATAATAAATATTGAGAGATACGTATTAATACATTTTATCGCAGCTGATTAAAATATTTCAAGCGTATAAAATATTCTAAATAGAAATAGAAATTTAAGCTACTAGATTTCTAAATAGGATATTTTTAAATAGAGCTAAATAGCTTTTCTTAGGTATTAAGTACAAGTACGCATTGTATATACCTACGCCTTTAATAATAAAATTAATCTTAAAATTAAGGACAACTAGCCAAGCATAATTACATTACTAATGAAAATACTAGGTGCATTCAATAGCTAGTATGTAAAGCTTATTTTATCTCAAATGCAATCAGTGTCTTTTAGTAGATATGAGACTAGTATGAGACTAAGACTGAAAGCGTTAAAAAATCGTTCCAAACAAAATGTTCATATAGACTTTTGATAATAATTTATCGAACAATTTTCTTTCGAGATTTGGAATTACTTCGTGGTTACTTCCAAAGTAAAATATGTTCATAATGATGAAATAATGTATAGCTCTAAAGGTCCCTGCACTTTGAAGAGCAATGCTTACTCTATAGAATAATTTTATGCAATTATTCATGGTTATAATTTTTTACGAAGATGGTTGCGCGTCACATTTGCTAAATATAAATAACCCATATATGACCAAGATCACTAAAACGAGCCATACCAAAATAAAATCTTAGTAATAATAATAATATCGCAGGGGCGACTTTGTGGCGAGTCGTCGGTGAGTGGCGACACCGCGAACCCTGATTCCCTGGGGCTAAATGAGACCCCTGACTCCTCTCTTGCCTTAACCGGCCGGTTTGGAGTGGAAACCGCAAGAGCTAAGAACCTAAGCTCCAGGGTGGAAGTGTTAAAGGGCATAACGCCGCGAGTAGCGTCTAGTGAAAGCGCAGCACACCTCTCGACACCCTAAGCCGTCCACACCAATGTTGCCCCTCCGGTGCCAACTTACGGTAGCCTTTATGGGGGGCCCATTTAGTGGACGGCAAGTCACCACCCGCTACGAAATTTTGAAATGGGGCATATTTAGCGGGTGCCGTACCTCATTCCATAGTCCAATTTTACAGAACATTTAATATTTCACCTCAATAGCCCAGTTTCAATATTTCAAGTCTTTTTATATGCCATAGTTTGTCTACAACGCTATCCTTTTTATACGTACTGCTGTTTTTTTTATATTTCAATTGTAAAAAGGGCCTCTCAATGTTGGCTTAGGCTCCATTGATGCCTATTAAAGGACCAGGCCAAGCCTGTGAATTCGACTGAATAATAATAATAATAATCTTTATTCAAGTGCACTCTTAAGTTACATTGGTTTCTACTTTGGCATTCTTAACACTGTCTTCTCGTATCACGTTGTATTACGATAAATGGTTAGAAAAAACCGAAAACATTTCAATGCTTAAGATTCAATGTTAAATTAGGCAGTACATAATTCACAAAGTGCCTCTTTTACCCTACTGCCAAAGAAGGATTGTTTTACAAGGTAGATCTAGATACTGTCAAGTAAATAAAAAGAAAAATCAGTAAATAAGACTAATTACCTAACATACATAAAACCTATGTATACCAAAAGGATGGCAAACAAACCAGTTTTCACTATTTGTCATAGTAATATATATCTTTCATTTATAGATTTTAAGTAGTATTTTTTTACCCCTGGGTAATTTTCGACCCGTTGGGCATATATGGGATAATTAGAGCTCTGAAACCAAGCTACGAAACAAAATAAAAAAAAAACTGTTTCATCAAAATCTCCTTTTTACGGAGAGGTTACTGTTATGGAAACGAATACTAATCCAGAAAAACCTACAGTTATTAACCAACTTAGATATAGCTCGAGGTTGAAGTATAATAATAAATATTTTCCATAATATTATTTTATTACGTTTAGTGAAATTTGATGTTAACTGTTATTATTTTAGTTTAATACATGCTTTGTTGTGAGTAAAACAATTACTTAGAAACCAAAATTGTTTTTCGAGTTCGGCTTGCGGTTATAATTCTGGGAAGGTTTATTTTTATGTTTAGGTAATTTTATTAACAAATTTTTGATTGAAAGAATGGAACAAAAGATTGTCTTAGAAGTCTTAAACTACCAAAAAATATGAATGCCGTATTTGTTGACAACATGCGACATGTTTCAGAAACCGTTTTGTTTGTGTCTACCACGAAAAACATTGTGCTCGTAGATATAGCTTAATATGTTTAAATAGGGTGCTTTTTAGCCAGAATAATAATAATGATTTTCCGCTAAAAAAAGGTACAGAACAGACTTCAATCATTGAAATCTGCGTACAAAATTCGAATGATTTGCTCAAATCGGTGTATGCCATTTTTTGTTTCTTTGTTGATTTGTCAAGAACCACTAAGCTGATTTTAATGACATTTAAATGGGAATATTTCTAAAGTATGATCTACCAAACAAAAAAGTGTCATTAAAATCAGTTCATAATTGGCGGAGTAATCGCGTAACGTAAAATATAAAAAAACGGTTTTAAAGATTAACCGCCTTACCACAAAAGATTTATTCATGCCTTAAACACTGTTTAACCGCGCAAGTTGTACTGTTAAACATTGTCTAATGCGTGCGTAAAACTTTTGTGGTAAGACGGCTAAAGCTGTAGTTAAAAGCTAGTGATACAAGACATGAATTGGCGCCAACTGTCCGTACAAAACTACTCGTTTCATTTGGCACCTCTACATTGTATTATATAGTTTTGGGAGATAAATTCAGAATTCCTATTAATGTATAATGGCCAAAAGTTGCAGATGGCGGCTTAAAGTTATGCGACCACTTTTCAGTCAAATTTCGGAGCTGAATTCGTAACTTTGTTGTTGCAATTTCGTACCACTTCTGATATATTTTCGCAATTTAATAGCTTGTACATTTTAAATGTTGGTGATTTAAACTCATTTTGGACAGATGAAATGATTTTATACAGCGAACAATGCAATTTGAGCGTTTAGCGAAAAAGTGAACTAAGTAATGAATTAGTACCGTAAGAAGCGGCGGCCTTATCGCTAAAAGCGATCTCATCCAGGAAATCAATTTTATGGGAAAAAACCGGACAAGTGCGAGTCAGGCTCGCACACCGAGGGTTCCGTACAAATTCATTGTTAAAATAATTAAAAACCTGTTTTAGCATGTGCTAATGAAGTTCTTTTATATTATGCCTCACATGATACGATTTACTCACTTTGAATTTTGAACCCATATTTTGTGAATTTTGGTTTTGATTTTTGTGAGTGTCAAAATATGCGGTTTTTTACGACATAAACGGCTCTATTTTTTTTAAACAATAACTGAGT
Source organism: Hypomecis punctinalis (assembly GCA_949316475.1). Lineage (NCBI taxonomy): Eukaryota > Metazoa > Arthropoda > Insecta > Lepidoptera > Geometridae > Hypomecis > Hypomecis punctinalis. The sequence continues at coordinate 27,746,561 of OX438795.1, forward strand.
AGTTTTTCTTTTACACGACTGCAAGAAACCATAGAGGTAATTGGTAGGTATCAATTGACGATTATAACAACGGTAAACTTGATTTTTAGCATTTTAATTTTGCGTGCGGTGTGTTCTTTTTTGGCAAAAATATGAATTTATTTTTGATTTTGGTAAAGTGACTTCTAAATTGGTTCATTATCACCCGCAGCGTTCTCTATCCCACTGCTGGGTATAGGCCTCTATCTTATAGTGCCGAGACAATTGTCTCGGTCCTGTGCTAATCGTGTCCAGGTTCGACTCGGGATTTTTACTTTTTCTGTTTATACTGATTTAATGATTGATGATAATATTTAAAGAATATTTATTTATACAGAATTTTTATTTTCACTACATGAAATGGCAAAGTTACATATATTGGCTAAGCTGTAGAGTTTGTGAAGTATGGACTTGTAGAGTTAAGGCGTGTAAAGTTAGAAGCTTGGCTCTACATAAGATCTGACAACTTTTTGAAAGTGCGAACTGTGGTCTTGGCTATATTTGACATGAAAATGTTTTTGTTGGATTATATTGAGTCCTGCGTCGTTTTGCCCCGCAAGCTGTTGGTTTACATGCTCTATCGCAACTGTTTATTTTATCGATGCCATGACGCGATGTCGAGTGGCCGTCGACGTGGCATTTTTTACTATTATTTTTTTTCACTTTTCATTATTTTTCAAAGCTTCAACTCTGGCCTATGTAATGATACTTTTGTCCAATCCAATTTGATCCAATGAGAGTTACTAAATTTTAACGTCCATCCATCCCATCCATCTATCCATCCATCAGCCATAGGACGACAATTGCTGGACATAGGTCTCCCATATGGATCTCCAATAAGACCGGTTGAAAGCGGCTTGCATCCAGCGCGATTTTACGGTCTTAATGTCATCCGTCCACCTGATGGGTGGACGTGAAGTGGTCTCTACTTGAGCACTTTTCGATCTCATCGGTCATCTATCCTCCGCACTATGTGCCCAGCTCACTGCCATTTCAACTTGCAAATCCGTCGTGCTCTGTCGGTAACTTTGATCCGTCTACGAATCTCCTCAAAAATGTTCATTTTTGATTCTCTGCGACATCGAATCAAAAATAAATATTTTTTAACTTACTCCTAAAACGAAGAAGTTTGTATCGAGACTGTATTTTGAAGATGATTGCATATTTATGTATATTGTTAAGATAAATACCACCGCATTTATCAAAACCTTACAAAATTGCGCGACAATAGCTGCCTTTACTTTGTGTATTGTTATGTAAAGTAGATTTTCAATCGAGTTTTTAAAAGACCCTTAATAACGTTACCATAAAAAAAAAAATCTCGATCAGCCAATAGTGATGCCATCCTGTAGAGCAGTAGGCAAACAAACAGCAGTAAAGAACAATAAAGAACCAACAGCAGTTCCGACCGCTCAAGTGCTGACGCCGCGAGAGCGGTCGCGCGACCTACTTTAGGAGAGCATTATCTTGGCTAACGAATGTTCTGATACTTATAAAGTTTTAACTCGTTTCCAAAATAGGAAAAGCTTTTAATCAACGCTTGACCTAACTTGCCTAATGATAAGCGGTGTTATAGTCGAAGATGAAGCACGCAGACTTAGAAGTTTCACTTTGAAAAGCTTCTATCTCCCAGGAAACATAAAAACCGGCAGTTTGTTCTTTGTTCTATTAGGGAATAGAATATCTATAACCGACTTCAAAAAAGGAGGTTCTCAATTCGTTTGTTTTTTTGTATGTTATTCGATTACTTTTATTTATTTTTTTGTTTGATAGGTTAGATTGAGATTCATTCTTCAGAGATAGTCTCATTTAAATTTTATCTAAATCGGCTATTGTTTTTAAAAAACTAACAATAAAATAAAAATGACTACATCGATTATAGGTACATAACGATGTACGATACGAATCGTCGTGCGAACTATTCGAATTACATTATGTACACGATCGCAGTTGGTTATGCAATTTTTGACGAAAAATTATTATGCAAAAAGAGTTACCAGAAGTTTGTTTTAAAATGTCAATATCTTAGTATTAACAGTGATGTCACAGAGTAGATAGTTGATTGAATCAGGCGTTACTTTGCGGAAATTCATCTTCAAATCTATGTTTTGAATTAATATTTAGTGTATTTCCGCTATCTTGTTGTAGGCAAATAAGTTTAAGGGCATTAAGTGCATTTATGAAAAAAAAAAAAAAAATTACAACCAATTACTAATATTACAATAATTATACATTTAAAAACTTAATTTTACAAAATAGATAAAATAATAATAAATATCACTTATTTTCACTACACTCTATATTATATATGTATATATTTAAAAATAGTACAATAATAATCCGTTAACAACAAATAAATACTATAAAAATCTTTTAAAAATAATATGACAAAATATTGAAAACACTTCACTAATAAATAACACCCTTATTCTCACTGCACTACACTCTGTTCGACACGTGTTTCGCCTCTCAACGAGGCATCTTCAGGACGTGTTGACTCTTCGAGGTCGCTCGCAAGAAACACGCGAGCGACCTCGAAGAGTCTATAATTATTGTAATATTAGTAATTGGCTGTAACTTTTTTTTTTTCATAAATGCACTTAATGCCCTTAACTTATTTGCCTACAACAAGATAGCGGAAATACACTAAATATTAATTCAAAACATAGATTCACAGAGTAGAGTAGTAAACAAACACCAATAAAGAGTGAACTGGAGTGCTGACGCCGTGAGAGGGATCACGTGACCTACTTTCAGAGGGCATTCTCTTGGTTAACGAGCGTCATAGATACTTACCATATTTTTTATTTACAACCAAAAAGCGTTGAGAAGGGAGCAGGGTTTCGATTCGATTGTATTCATTTTCTTTGTGTATGTCCTGAGTACTTTAAGAGCACTTGTTCACGTCCGTTTTCCGGTTCGTCAACACACGTTCATTATAAATACACCACCGTGATCCGGTGAAAAAAACGGTTCGTTGTCCGGTGAAACAAGTTGCCGTGAAGGAGCTCTAAGTCTAGGATGATTTCGCTACAAAGAAGGTATTTCTTCACTTCTGTAAATTTTAGTCCTATTTTGCACTTCTGTAAATTCAATTGTCTTTGCAAACTGCAGTAATTTACAGAAGTGCATGTGATCAATTATGGTACTAACCCCGAAATCGCAAAAAACAGGTGCTAATCAAAAATTAATAAGACAGCTTATTTTTGATTTAATCTTTCGCAATGTCGGCGTTGGTCTATTAGGAAATGTTTTTCGTAATGACGAGTAGATACACCTCAATACTCTTACTCAATCATCATTATTCCAACACATGAACATATATACCTACCTAATATTATTTATACGCAATTATTTAGATAACATGTTCTGTATAGTTATAGATATTAGTACATATGCCTCTATGACTGCCTCTGTGGCAGTGGCCAGTGGTTAGTAACCCTGACTCATGGGCCAAAGAGGCGTGGTTTCGATTCCCATGCAGAGCAAGGATTTATGTGATGAACAATAGGTGTTAGATTTGTGCCTGGATGCTATTATCTATATAAGCATGTATTAAAAAAATGTATATGTAGTATATCAGTTTCTGCTAGATAAATGCTAGTCACAACCTTTGCTTAGTTTGGGGTCAGAGACCTTGTGTAAGACGGCGACCACCTAAAACTTATATATGATGACTAAGGCTACGTGTGTGTTTGATAACCTCTATAGGTTTCCATAAGACCTATTTGAAGTGGTTTACATTCAGCCCGTTCTGCTACCTCAATCAGCTAAAACATAATATACCAAAAGTAAATACGAAGTTCAAGCTTGAATTTTGGAATTTTCCCACAACATTCGAGAAGTTGTCAGCCTGCATTGATATCCGGTATCAAAGGTTCCAATTCGCCCCGAGCTTGTTTGTTTTTCCCTTTTACTGGTGCTCCTTTATATGGGACATATTTCTTTTGAGTTCCGTCACTTTATGTGCAAAAGGGTTGGAATATGGAGCTGAAAAAATAACCTCTACAAATCTTATTTGTCACCTACATTTTTCTTAAGGAATTCAAGATTTGGGTAGAAAAATTGTAGTACTTTGTCTGACCTGGATTACGAGACGAACAATACCTGCACTGAACCCTATGTTATTCGTAAAGATAAATGTACGAAATACGTTTAAGAAAGAAAAAAACCTTACCTATACCTTGACAGCTGGGTGTGGACGTTATCAATCCTAACATTGCAACATCAGCTATCTCATTTAAAATGTTCAATATCAAAGAAAACGCAATAAACGTTGTTTTTTTGCAACTTCAGAATTGTATAACCTGTAAAAGTTAACCATAACAATAAGTCGGTTAATATAGCAAGGATATAATAAAGCACCAGCTTGTATTTGAGACACGAGACATATCTTCACTGGCTCTCTAGTAGGTGCTTGTATCATAAGACCGATAACACTTCATAATATTAATTACTGTAGACGCCGTTCTAAATCAAAATCAACACTACGTACGATCATACTCTTAAAGTTTGAAAAAGCTCGCTGAGATGTCTGAGTAGTTAACTAAGTTATCTCAATAAGTCAAGGACACGACGAATCTGTAGGCAGACGATAATTTGGAGTCAATTTCTTGGAGCCGATGTATAGAATATCAAAGGCAGCCTAAACTACGAGAACAATGATATCTGTCATGTACTTAAAGACTTAAGACGTCCTATGACTGAATGATTATGATGATCTCTAGACTAAGCTAATATGTGTACCTATCAGGTGGCCTAATAGGTATACATTTATCTGCTTAACACCAGGTAGTATGTTATCAAACGCAAAGCTATACGAAATAAAAAAAACCTATTTACACTAAGTTTTCTGGCTTATATTTTCCGTTTAGCTGAAATGACATTGCAACTTCTTTCTGCTAATTAGCTGGTTTATATGGGTAAAGTTTTTCGTTTCCGATCTCCTCAATTTTGATTTGCCCTCGTAAATAAACCTTAAAGAAGAATACGATTGCACGACCGGCTTAAATTTAACCCACAATTTACTTGCCTTAATCTCTGACGAGACAATCTCCTCACGAAATCAGGGGAGAATATTCTTGGGTATTCGAGATTAATTGCGTCACTGAATTCAAAATAAAGCTAACAAGATTATTTTCCATACATGACAACCAATATAGGGTAATTTTTTATCGATTTTCGTTCACGACTGTTATTTTTGGTTCTACGACTAAAAGTGGCTTGAACAAAATTGTAGAAAAAATAATTTGCAACAAAAATGATTTTGTAAACATTTTGTGAGACCTAGATACCTTTAATATGCCAGAAAAACCATGAAAAGGGTACAGAAGCGGTTCTGTACCCTTTTACGAAATGCAGAAAGTAAGAAAGTAGGACAATGGTTGCAACACCCAGAAACTTAGATCTAAAGTTACACTATAGCCCCATTTAAAAATAAAATTACTAGCCTCTTAGTTAATAAGTACCTACCTACCTAAAAATAAAATTATTAGCCTCTTATTTCATAAACCTCTTACTTCATAAGTACCTACCTACCTAAAAATAAAATTATTAGCCTCTTACTTCATAAGTACCTACCTACCTAAAAATAAAATTATTAGCCTCTTACTTCATAAGTACCTACCTACCTAAAAATAAAATGACTAGCCTCTTACTTCATAAGTACCTACCTACCTAAAAATAAAATTATTAGCCTATTACTTCATAAGTACCTACCTACCTAAAAATAACATTATTAGCCTCTTACTTCATAAGTACCTACCTACTTAAAAATAAAATTATTAGCCTCTTACTTCATAAGTACCTACCTACCTAAAAATAACATTATTAGCCTCTTACTTCATAAGTACCTACCTACCTAAAAATAACATTATTAGCCTCTTACTTCATAAGTACCTACCTACTTAAAAATAAAATTATTAGCCTCTTACTTCATAAGCACCTACCTACCTAAAAATAAAATTATTAGCCTCTTACTTCATAAGTACCTACCTACCTAAAAATAAAATGACTAGCCTCTTACTTCATAAGTACCTACCTACCTAAAAATAAAATTATTAGCCTCTTACTTCATAAGTACCTACCTACCTAAAAATAAAATTATTAGCCTCTTACTTCATAAGTACCTACCTACCTAAAAATAAAATTGCGATCTGGGGCAAATGCATGCAAGCCCAAAAATGTAACATTTCAATGGACTAAATGAATAGTTTAAAATTTAAACAACTTTGATTTACTACTTCTTTCACTGTACTATACCAGCCTTTTTAATTGTCCACTACAGGACGTAGGCCTACCCACGAAAGGTGATTGGTCCATGTCTACCACGCGGGCCCAGTGCGAGTTACTGGATTAACATACTCCATCGAATTTTCATCTACGGACGTTTGCTGGTTGCCTCAAGATATTTTCCTGCACCGAAAAGCCATTAGTACGGGACCAGGATTTGAGCCCAAGACCTCACGATTGTAAGGCCGGTGTCATTACCACTAGACCGCCAGATGTCTTTCACTAAATCGATTAAATTCGATTGAAAACCGCGAGATAATCTCGAAAGTTCAAGAATTCGATCCTTGTTTGTTTGTTGTCGGAGACGCCGACGTGAGGTCCCTAACTTGAGGGCTGTCAAAAGCTGAGATGTAATTAATTTTGCATTAATCCGTAACTTGAGATATTATTTAGCCATCGCCTTCTGGCAAATGGCTTTGGCAATTACTGTTTACCAAGTTATCTTTATGTAGTATGCCAACTCCGTTATACGTCTATATTATCCGATGAGTTTTTTAAAACAACATACGTTATTATTACAATGTACTACCGGACTAATCGTACACTAAAATTACGTGATAAATAAATACCTCATCACCCCGACGTTTCGACCGAGTTGCATCGACCGTGGTCGTGATAATTCTGGATACTGTTAAGACCAATTTTTAATATGGGATCAACCATATAGATATAGCTATTAGAATTAGATAGGCCTTGCAGACAGTACTGATGACATATATTTATTCATACATCGCAAAATGCACATTGACGCACATTGTCGAATGCAGTGTTGTGTAAGCGTATGTCTTGGTAATTATTTTGTTGTGTTCGATAACTAGAGAGCGATTCCGAGAGAAAAAAACGAAATGGCTTTTTCGAACATTGCAATATAGGTTTATGTTGTTTGGATATGAAAAATGAAAATATTTTTAAGGTAAATAAATATAGGACAAATTTACTCACCGAGATGTACAAAACTGTTAAGTCCTTTTCACGGACAAAATTAAGTAACTACATTCGTTTGGATTTATCGAGTCAGAACATCTCACTAAAGGAAACTTTAAAACATTGCGTGTTCAAAAGATCCGTCAAAAAGTTGTATAATGACAATTGTTACGGAATCGATTGTTTGGTAGCGGCCGTGGCCGTTATACGAACCCGCTAACGGCCGTTTAACGACCTATAAATAATAGCGCCGTTGTAAATGATGGGATCGGGAAATTTCCGAAGATATTGTGGTTTCTCCGGAAGTCATGGTGAGTTGGTGGTAGTAACGCTTGCCTTACAATCGTGAAGTAGTGAGTTTAAATCCGGTCCCGTAGCAATAAGTACTTTGGAATTTGTGTGGGTATGGACTTACACACTACTAGCGTTTTGGTGAGGGAAATAATTGTGACGCAATTTGTAAAAACTGAATAAATGCATTCGTACTTAAACGTAGAACATATTCGATGGTGTACGTGAATCCACAACCTTGAACTGGACCAGCGTATTGTGATGGTTTTGACCCAATCGCTTCTCGAGGGTATGCCTATGTTCAGCAGTGTCAATTTTGGTCGTTGTGCATACCCATAACCCGTGTTAAGTACGGCCGTTTAATGACCAAGCTTCGCTTCACAAGATTAAAAAATTGCGTTTTCTCGGAAATACCGACTGTACCGATAATTTTAGGAAGAAGCTGTCCATAAGTACCAAATTCCATCAAAATCGTTCTAGCCGTATCCGATATCTAAATTTTGGACAAACAAACAAACAGATATACAAAAATTGCATGTTAAGCGGTATAAAACAGGTTCAAAAACAATTGTTCCCCGTAAATGTAGGTAAACGTAAAAAAATACACAAAAACATGCGGCATGAAAATTTCTAATAAATCTCAAACTTACATTTTCATCAAATCTCAAAAACTATCATCACTCTACCATTCTCTGCTATTTCTATTCATAGTCTGTCTCAATATAGGTACTCGTACGATTGAGTTACTACGCGTAGAAAAAAAACCGCAAATAGTGCACAGAAAGAGCCCAGTTCATAGTTCGGGCATTCCTGTAACGCCCTTTGTACGAGGAATCTGGGATATTTGATTCGTAGATGGCATTCAGTTTATTACCTTGATTCTATAAATAGAAATTTATGAGACAGCGCGTAGATTCTACGTAGTGTACTGTAGGTAGGATCTACACTTCACTGTAGATGAGTATTTGTCGTTGTCATGCTTCTCACATTTATTGTATTCACTCAAATTGTCTGGACTTGATTTCAAGATTTTGTATAAAACATATTGCGTATAAACTCTATAAACATGTAGTTTTCTTTTTTTTATTCTAATTCGTGATTTTGATGCTGGTTTCCGTGGTTTATAATCTTGAACGTTATGACCTCTTTTTTTCTCAGCAATTGTTACACATATTTTATGTTGTAGATATTTGCTCGTAACACACAATAATTTAAGCAAAATTAAACTATATTATTCCAATACAAAGGAAGCAAAGGTATTCACTGTCCCAAAACTACCGGTTTATTAGCTGGCCATTGTTACCTTTAGATAAAATTTTACGGGACCCTTGCGACAGTTGGGGCCAAAGGGTTTTGAGTTGAAACTGATTTCTGTTTACAGATCAATACGAAAACTTTTATGGTAGCAATTACTATTTGAAAACTAGTAGCCCAGGTGTGTGAAAGTACTTAGGAGTTAATATATGATTTATGGTAGGCATTGAAGTATCCAAAGAGATAAAGAAGAAGCCAATGACAACGTTTTTGGAGGGGGCAGCTGCCTACTTTTGCTTACTTTAGAAAAATAAGATGGGTTAACGTTAAATTTTTCTACAAGTAAATGGGCAAAGACGTTCATAGGGTCGGCATCGCCAATTCAGGGACTTTTAGAGATGTAGGTATATGCTTATAATTAGAAATAGATTTGAGAATTAAAAGTGAGACTTCGAAAAAAAACCGGACAAGTGTTAGTCTGGCTCGCACATCGAAGGTTCCGTACAAACACATTGTTAAAATAATTAAAAACCTGTTTTAGCATGTGCTAATGAAGTTCTTTTATATGACACCTTACATGATACAATTTACTCACTTTGAATTTTGAGCCCATATTTTGTGAATTTTGAGGCCCTATTTTTTTGTGATGTAAATAAAAATGTACAGTTTTCAGATTTATTCCTATATGTGTACTCTAAGACAATGCTTCTCGCAAAATTTCATAGTTCTATGTTAACGGGAAGTACCCTGTAGGTTTTGATTTTTGTGAGTGTCGAAATATGCGGTTTTTTACGACATAAACGACTCTAACTTTTTTAAACGACAACTAAGAAGTTTGTCTTTTCCACAACAGCAAGAGTTTATTGATATACGTATACAGTTTAAATTTCAACTCAATATCTTTACGCGTTCTCGAGATAAAGAGTCTTGACATACACACAGACGGACAGATAGACAGACGGACAACAAAGTGATCCTATAAGGGTTCCGTTTTTTCCTTTTGAGGTACGGAACCCTAAAAATTGGCTGTTCCGTACATAACGTTAATTAACTCTCGGTTACTGTATGGAGCAGCTGATTTTTTTCCGTTATCTCGTAGTTAGTCCCGTAGTAAAAAATACTCTTAATTATGAGCATAACCTTCTCTGAAAGTCCATACAAATTGTAAAGTAACACCTTGTATAGGCCGAATCAAACTAATAGGCTCCTCTAAGATTAGCTTCAAGCTGCGCAAAGCCCGATCTCAGGCTGCTGTTATGTGAGCTTCAGTCAAGATTGTGTTTAAAAACTTTCTTTTTGTGATAAACATTTCAAAAATTGACGCGTTCGCAGGATTTGAACCTGCGTCCTCTGGGACTCCGGCCTAGATGCTTTGTCCAATTAAGCTAAAACGCTCTCTGCGAAGGCGCCGAACCCAACTACAACATTGTTGGAGATTGTGTTTTGTGCAGCTTGTAGCTAACTTTAAATCTGTTTAAAAGTTTGATTCGGTCTATAATAATAAGAATGACTGCTTTTATTCGTGAAGGATTGGCACGATGTTGCGAGGGATCGCGACTCATAGAAGCAAACGGGGGAGACATCTGCCCAGCAGCGGGACACTATAAGTAAAATAATAATACTTAAGAGTAATTTTTTTTAAAGTTAATAATTATTCATCATTCGTTCTTGTTTGTTTATTTTACTCTGCTTTTTATTTAAATAGCTTTTTATACCAAAAGGTTAAAGTTAAAAGGTCTGCAGCAACTTTACAGCACCTGCCATAGAAATTTAAATTAATGGAGCTTCACATGATTAGTTTTAAAACGTGTTACGGTAACAGGGTGTTATGATACGAGCGGAAGCCTTATGAAGGTAAAATATTAGCGCGTTAGTAATATCTACGCTTTTTGTGCATAGCTAAACTATAAACATATTTTCTATCAGACTGAACAGACAGGCGCTTGGAGATACTTTATAACCGACTTCAAAACTGGAAGTTCTCAATTTGACTGTATGTTTTTTTTTGTTCCGCGATTACTTCGCTAATTATGAACAGATTTTGATGATTATATATATTTTTGTGTTTGGTAGATCATACTCCAGAGATGGTTACATTTAAATTTTATTGACTAAAGTTGAGCGGTTGTTGAAAAATCAACAATAATCTGAAAATTTTGTAGGATTGAAGTCGGTTGCGCCATTTTTTCGAAAAATAAAATTGAGGTTACTTAAGTATTTCATTAGGACTCTAGACGTATTCTTAGTTATCATTGAAATTATCATTATGGCCAATTTTTACTAACAAAGCACGATACAACTATGGAGCCAATTCTAAAATAGTGAAAAGTATCAGCTGTCCAGACAACATGTTCATCGACTTACGATAAAGTAAACAAGTAAGTAAAACAAGATTATTTTTTGCAATAAATAGCATGACTGACTACACCCGTGTACAGAATTCGCGAATATTTCGCACGGATCGATGTAGCATTTTCACATTATTGATTTATCAAAAATAACTCAGCCGATTTCGATAAAATTTAAATGAAACCAATTTTAAAGTACACTATTTCCAATAAAAAAAAATATTGAAATCAGAGCACTATGAATAAAGTTATGCGTGGTTATACATAAAAAAATATATATACGCGTCGAATTGAGTACCTCCTCCGGTTCGTCGGTCAATAAAATATAAAGGCTCAGAGCAAATAAAAAAATCAAGAGAGAATGTTGTGAACAGACAAGTGACGCCGACCAAAACTACGCCTCGCCGTGTAAACACAATTACACACACATCAACGTATAAGGAAACTACGCCTTGGCATGTCAGTCTAACTACGGCGGCGTGGCAGTGACGCACTCACACATGTATAAAAAACCGGCTTCACTTGACTGTTCAAGGACGTCCCCTCTTGATGTTTTTATTTGCTCTGAGTATAAAGGACAGTTTTCATATTCCCGAGTTTACGCTTGGGAAATTCTAGAGATATTTTTTTTACTTAGTTTTACTAAATGAATACTCAATTGAGTTTCAATAAAATAACAGCCTAGAAATACGAACATCGATACGTGAATATAAATCTAATACTTATATATATAGCTCGGTAAGGGTTATGTTTACTAAGCTATCATAGGAATATTTATATGATAATAACAACATTCTTCTAATATATCTAAGTAGTAATAGGCCTCTATTACATGCATTGCTTTCAAAGCATTCTTGTGATTTGCTCGTCGCGATCACGTAGCCTGAGGTGAGACGTGACGTTCAGATCACATTGAAGGTTATCCGAGAACTGAATCAAAATAGCCTTGTCTGATTGATATTGATTATCTAGAATTTACTAGAATTCTTGCAAATTCGACAGTAATTTTGTTGAGCTTTCATATTTTTTAAGGTGGTATTATAAGATGTGGATTTTTGGTAACAACTTAAAAGTTACGAGTAAAATAGTTTAGTGCGTATAATTTGATCATTTTAGTATTCTTGAGAAATGTTTTCTGAAATAATTTTTAAGCGTTTGCTTTAAGATTATCTCAGAAAAAAATCTTGAATCTATAGCTTGTACATAATTATTCTAGTAGCTATTATCCGCGGCTTAGGCACAGACTTAAGAATGTATAGATATACCTAATTAATTAATTGAATCTAATAAGTCGTATGTGACGGTTTTGTGTTATTTCCTTTTCCAATCGCCATGTTTGCCATCCAACCAATTAGCATCTGGTAAATAATTCTTTTTATCAGTGCAATATGTCGATTAAAATTAGAATCCTTCAGATCGTCTTCCTTGTCAGAATATTAGCTACTAGAATGTCCCATTAAACCCTCCGGTATGCCCATGACCATCCATCAAAAGTCATTCACCCAGCGCATAAAAGGCCATATTAGTTCCCAGATACCGAGCCGTATTAGGGATGCGATTACGTCACGTCCCTTGGCCATTGGCGCCCTAAAAAGGACGTGCGCCGTGTGACACCAGATCATAACCTCTATTCTGGCTCTTTTTAGCCGCTGTCCCAAAACGAGGTCCGTTGTAACCCTAGCATGTCAAAGGGATTCAAATATTTTTCATCACATCTATTCGAAAAGGACTACTTGGTTCGCCTTTAAATGCGCCCAAAGGAGGTGTTTTCTATAAGGAACTTTATAAGTGCGACGGAATGATCTTTGCCGCACTCTCTTTGAATTTGAACGTATTTGTAATGTTAGTGTTCAGCGCCAAGAAAATGAATGAAAAGAATGTAAATATATATTACCATTTGTTTTATTATTATATGGATACCATTTAATTTCAATTCAGTTGTTACTCTACGTTTTATTAAATAATAATATTATAGTAAAACATGAGGCGCCTTTTGTTTTCTCATAGAGGTGATGAAAAGTAGAGTGTACCACTTGGGCACGAAATATATTTTTGGCTCGGGTACTTTGGATCCCTTGCTACGTTCAGGATTCTACTCTAGAATCCCTTACTTCGCTCTGGATTCAAAAAAGCGCCCTCGCCGTAAAATATTATTTTGCTCCCATATGATACAATCTACTATATCCAATTTCACTGTTAGTTATAAATAAATATATCTCTAACGTATTTACATCAAAATTACTGAAATATAATTATAACAAAAACTACATAATAAATGTTGTACAAGGTTGTTGTACAAGGTTGTTGTACAGTTATTGTTAATCCATACCTACTTTGTTTCATCTTCGAGGAGATAAAATGACAGAAAGCACACAGCCAGAAAAAATGCCAGGTCGATGCCCACAACCAAGGATGTTGCATAATATACATCCATGCACAGATCTATTACGACCTGAGAAATAATATGATGTCGATCGAGAAAATCTGATGAAGATGCATTGATGTAATATGGCATGAGGTGGATTTAGAAGAAGACATGAAAAATATCTCGATTAAGTGACTGTTGCCGTGTTTTTCTCCACATATAGAGATAGTGTCAAACTCCAATTCATATTTGACAGTTTTGACAGCAGTGCAAGATTTTCCATACATTTTTGTGGTTGAAAATTGCCTCGAGCGACAACGGCGCTATCTTCTGATTTGTATTAGCTCTGTGGTGGAAAGACAATAATTATGTCAATTTGATATGATACGTGCTGAAATACATGACTGCCCATTGAAGTTAAACATCATTGTGACTGTCACATTTATCAACAATATTATATAAACGTTATCTTATCTTATCTTATATTAGCAGCAACTCCAATATTGGGCAATGCATTTGTTCTCCACGGAGAGGAACATTGTGGTCAACAGTGTGCAACACCGCGAGCCACAGTCGGCAACTCCTGTGGAAACAGACTCTCATAATATGATGCGTCGTTATCTATGATATACCTATACATGTAAAAACACTTATATCATCCGAAAAAAATCTTCTCTGTACATCTATATTTACTAATGTAGACCTTGTCATACAACTGCTTGATTGATTTTAGCAATCAGGTTGTATACACATACATACTTTTGTTTTCCCGTAAAGTATCATAACATCTGGAAATATCTGGCTGTATATAGCTACTTAATTGCTAAAATCGATTACTTATGTGTGTTACTATACAAGAAAATGTTTCGTTATTGTTGATTCGCGTTTGAAAAAATATTTCTAGATGTTATGCTACTTTACAGGAAAACAAACCTTTCACATCGATTGCATGTACAGGATGTTTTTCTACAAGATGGAGACACCAATTCTAGATGTCTGCCGTCTAAAGAAACACTCACATTAGTCCCCGAAATTCTAACAATTTGATAAAATTAACAGTGACGGAGTGATGTCGAGCGTAACAGAATAAGGCAGGGATGCGACCTTGTGACCCAAATTGGGGTCGCGCTGTGAATACACCATGTGTCATCGATGGTATCTGTGTAAATTGGGAAGCTGGCCGCTGTTTGGAAATTCGCCCTTTGTGCCTCCAAATTTCTCGTTTATTATAGAAAACTTCGAAGGCGAATTGTGTGGTTCCCAGCGGTTTGGCCAGTTACGAACTTTTAAAAAAAATTGACTACCGATTGTTTGTTTTTTAACAGCATCATCATTATCATTGGCAGCTAGTTCAAGTTGTATATGCGTCCTCCTTCTTGTTTATCTTTTTTCATTTTACAGTTGTATAATATTTTTTTTATTCTATTTGTCTATCGTTCCCTGTGGTTGTCTATATAGCTAAATTTCCTTTTGGTTGCGCTTGCGTTCCGCAGTGGACTATTAAAAAGCTGAACAGAGTCAGTATTCAGGAGAAATCTGCATTTACCCAACTTTAGACACTATTTCTTAAAAAGCCCTAAACATTGACTAAATGCCATTTCTAGGTTCCGAAGTGATAGTCTAGTAAGTAGTTATAGTTAAATACGGGACCAAAAACGACGAGAGTTCTTAGAACAGTTATCCTCCCAGCTATTTGCGAGTAAAACAAAAGCGACGAGTTCTTACAATAGCTACCTTACCCAGCTACTTAAAAACATCCTGTGTAGAAATATAACCGTGGGTTTTATTGAGATTGTCTATTTGAGCTTGTTTTTTTGGGATAGTGTTTATTTAGGTTGCGCACCACTTTAATCAGACGTGTTCGCTCAAGGGTTTATCCGCAAAAAATCTTCTCTGTGCACTTATTTGCTTATGTAGATCTTATTACACTACTGTTCAAAAACGAATATTATTTAAAGGTAGATAGAAATTAGATACATACTACATACGTTCATAGAAAAAATTCTCCGGCGTATGTGAATCCACCAACTCGCACTGAGCCAGGCTGGTGGATGGATATAGCCCAATCACCCTTCGTGAGTAGACCTGTTCAGTGGTGGACCATCAAAAAGGCCGGTAAAGATAAATTAAATAAACTTTTTCAACGATTTCTTGATCACTGATTCCCACCAGAAGTACTCATATACAACTGAGCGCTAACGTGGCTCGAATGACACGTTAAATTGTAAGTCCTGGTTGTTTTAATCGATTAGCAAAGGCGCCTTAAAAATTCTGACGCCAGGGCTAGACACCCGGCCTATACGGACTTACCAGAAGTTACGAAATACAAAGAAAATAAATGATTAAAAGTAGAAAAATAACTGGCGACCGCTAGTATCGCTAAAAGTTATATTTCTGGCATACAGTCTCCAAGTCCATGGTTCGTGGTTAGTTTTGAAAATTAATCACTTTTAGTTACCTTCAAAATAACGCTAATTATCCATGTAGGTAAGTGGGAAGTACATGTGTATGTCTGCAATTATCCTCGTCACCTTCAAAGATACTGCATAGCTCTTTATTCACCTATTTATTTAATTCACTAATTTGCAGAGCGTCCCCGAGCGCGTATATTGTGAATTAAATAAATAGGTGAATAAGGAGCTATGCAGTCTCTTTGAAGGTGATGAGGATAATTATCATCAATCTTCTCTTAACAGGTAAACTCGATTGATTCTTAATTATACGGGGTATAGTATGCATTTGTATGGGGCCAACCCCGGAATTGCAAAAAAATCTGCTATTGTGTACCTACAAAAAATTTCATCGATTTTGTGTTGACCACCATATGTGTATTCTAAAATATGTCTGTCATAAATAGTAATACTTTGATAGAGTTCCATTTCACAGTCTAAACGGTGAAACTGGTTTTGCTCGCTGAGATGATGATGAATATTTGTACCTACAATATACCACTAGATTCCATCAGATATTATACGAAACTAACCAAAACACTTACAAACACAAACTTGAAGATACAACGACTTGTTTACCCTCAGAGGGAAACGCTCTCGAGGGTTACAGACACAGAATAGGGAGTAGTCATAGAGCCCGGAAAATGGAAGGAATTGACAATGGCTTTGACTTTCACGCGTAGCTTTGCGTACACTACCTGTGTAGTTTTTAACCGCTTACAAAATGGGGATACGGAAATTTATGTTATTCTCTATTTTTTTAAATAAGACTAGTTACTTTATTAACTACTACAAAATACAATAAAACGGCATACCTACTTAAAACGATAAAGTGCAAATTGATCCCCACTGAACGTATAAAGGTTCTTAATCCAAATTCTTAAATCAATGTTAAGATAATATTAATCTGTTCTGTCTCCAGCCTAGTCGAGTTTGAGGCACGTTTATTTTTTTTTATCGCCTATTAGTTTGCGTTTGACCACTAACTCGCCTGATGGTACCACAATTAAGTATAGCTTAAAATAACTTTGTTTTTTCCGAAACTAGTTGTATTTTAAATCCATTTTGATAAATAACAACAACCACTGAACAACTTAGGTAATTGCCCTGTTATTAGGAACCGAATTGTACTCAATTTACATACAATTATTCATGAAAACAATACGTACCTAATAATAAAATACAATCAGACAAGCTAAACACAATTACTCTATTCATTTACTCTGCTTCAGCGAGAATGTTTCGTCGCTTTTTAGGTTACCTAAACTCCGTCTGACGCAGTACAGAACCAACATGGGAAAAATATGAAAAAAATCTTTACTAATTATTATATTAGTGAAGAATTTTAGCACAAGAGAGTAGACAAAGGTTAAAAGCATAACAAGAATGTAATACATTAAATATATGTATGGCGTATTGCAAAAATGTGTGGGTGAGTGATTTTTCTTCCATACATTTAAAGAAGCCGTGGTGGTCTTGTGGTAGTGACACCCGCCTTACAATCGTGAGGTAGTGGGTTCAAATCCCGGTCCCGTACCAATGAGTTCTTTGGAATTTATGTACGGAATTTAACACCACTGGCTTTTCGGTGAAGGAAAACATCGTGAGGCAACCTGCATATGTCAGTAGAAGAAATTCGATGGTGGATGTGAATCCACCAACCCGCACTGGGCCAGCGTGGTGGATATGGCCCAAACACCCTTCGTGAGTAGGCCTACGTCCTGCAGTTGACTATTAAAAAGGCTGATACAGTATAGTACATTTAAAGAAGGTCGGTACTATCCACAGAGCCATTACAACTAGAGGAATAATGTTGACGATTGAAAAATTCTGAAGGAGATACATTGATGTACCTAATATGGCATGAATTAGAAAGATACATGAAAAATATCTCGATTATGTGGCTGTTGTCGTGTTTTTCTCCCGATAGTGTCAAATTCCAAGTCATATTTGACAGTTTTATATGCTCTGGGCGAGATTTTCCGTTACATTTTTGTGGTTGAGAATTGCCTCAAGCGACAACAGAGCTTTCTCTCTGGTTGTATTAGCTGTGTGATACTACCAAATCAAAAATAAAAATCGTACATATTTTATATTTTCAAGTGCAGTTTTTGACACGATTTGAGAACTAGCCAGTCGCGGGCCCGTCTCATAAAGTACTTAGGCAATCGTAGTATATACTGCTTCAAAAACATGGTTTTCGCAAATTATACGTCAGGTGTATAAAAGTCATATCATTGACAGGTTTGCGCCAGGAACAGTCACACTGTTGATCTTAGTGTAGCTATCATTTACTTATAATCTCTGATCTAATCTAATACTAAGGCCACAGGTTGCAAATTTAAAAAAATTGTACTCCGTATTTGTATGCCTCTTTCTACGTAAGGGCAGCCTAGCTTATTATATCTCTATGATATTATATAGATCATCCATATGATTAGCTCAGCTATTAAATATTTTTTCTATTCGATCCTCGCATCCGTAAAATTCATGTTCACTAAAACCTATTCTTTCCCCTGTCATCCTGGTATCTCAATTCATACCCCTTTCATTCCTGTCTTCTTTCACCCATTGTATCCATACAATTTAGTCACTGAAAAGAACCTTTTGGAAAATGACAGTGCTATTGATGATTAGGGTAAAAGGAATAGGAAAATAGAGTTGATTTTTGAATGGTCCGGATGGATTCTGACATTCAAATGAGATCCATATTATGTCTTCTGGTGCAAAGTTTCTATTGAAATATTATACGCTCTGTTATTTGAAATAACAAACGAAACTTGACTTCAAAGTTTTATTCTTTTTGTGCTGTCACAGACGAGCGAGTTGCTGTAACCATAATCGTCGTCACCATTTTAGATAAATTATTCTAGATTCACCAAATATGGTAGTCATCAAAACTTGCTTCTTCTTCTAGGGTTAATTCCAGACTCCATCAAAGCGGAGCTGAGCGACTATTACGTTGTACACCGTAAGCCTATCTTTGCTTAAGGAAGAACAAAATAAAAACTTCACTCCGCATAAAATGGTGTTGTTTCTCACTGAGAAAAACATGACATTTACTGATGCAGTGAACTCACGGACTGTATCGCCCTGCCCGCCTCCGCTTCGTTCTGTTTTGGTGAAGTTTGGTCCTAGGCGTTTGTGACTGTAGCCGCTCGTTTTCGACGGCAGTTTATGTTTTTATCCTGATATTTACATGAAACCCACACAATATTAGGATCCATTTGGCCCCGGGGCT
Organism: Hypomecis punctinalis; assembly: GCA_949316475.1. Taxonomy (NCBI): domain Eukaryota; kingdom Metazoa; phylum Arthropoda; class Insecta; order Lepidoptera; family Geometridae; genus Hypomecis; species Hypomecis punctinalis. The sequence goes on from OX438795.1 coordinate 27,765,743, forward strand.
TGTAATATGAACCAAGCTTCAAAGTTCAGCGATGTTCGATTAGTAAGATGATATTGTTGAATATTTTGTTGTTCTATAGCAGAAAGACTCGGACTGAAAAAATAATTGGGGTGTCTCTTTGTCGAGTTATTTGATGTCAAATAACTAATGGAAGCTAAAGCATCGATATCATTTTTGATACAGTTTTATTATAGGAAACTAAGTACCTACATTGGAAAGCAATGTTGATATGTGATATTTGTAAATAACATATTTAGCCTTAGGGAAACTCTAAAAACCCTCTCGAAAAACTTTCTTAAAAAATTAATCAATTTTAACTACAAAAATTGTATGATAACTACAAACGTAGAAAATATGATGTTCCATACAAGAAAAGTGATTTTGTGATCATGGTTGATGACTACAATGATATTCTAAAATAAGTCCATCATCTAGAAAAACACTTTGTAGATTTTGTTGTTACACAATAATTTTTTTTTTATAAAAAATGTCGTAACCGATTTCAACCATGTACAGGATTTGAATAGTTCGCGCGAATCAAAATTTCGTCAATGTAGTAATTTTCACATTTCTAATTTTACCAAAATGACTGAACTGATTTCGATAAAATTTAAATGGGATCACCTCAAAAATATGACTACCAAAAAAAAAAACAAGAAACATTAAATTCGGTTCATATTTAGCAGAGTGATCGCGTAACATACATATAAAAAAATATAGTCCAATAGAGAAGTTCCTTTTTTGAAGTCGGCTAAAAACATAGACCCGCTCTGTATAAATATATAATAAATATGCTCTTACATTTTTAGTATTGCAAGTACAAATACCACATAAGACATAGGACTATTCTCCACTATAGTACACTTACAAGATACCTGTTTACTTTCGATTTGAAGGCACTTATTTCTACGTGAACTTTACAGGAAATACTCCGGTAGAGATCCACCTACTCGTTCTTCCTATTTTTATGTGAAATTGAAGCAACACGTAGCGAAAATTACACAAGACATCGAAGTAGGTTATTTTAGTTTAAGTTAGTGTTTTTTTTAGGGTTCCGTACCTCAAACGGAAAGAAACGGAACCCTTATTTTCAAAACAAGTCAAAAAACGGAACACTTTGTTGTCCGTCTGTCCGCCTGTCCACCTGTGTGTATGTCAAGACTCTTTATCTCGGGAACGCGTAAAGATATCGAGTTGAAATTTAAACTGTATATGTATATCTATCGTTTCTTGCTATTGTGTAAAAGAAAAACTTCTCAGTTATCGTTTAAAAAAGTTAGAGCCGTTTATGTCGTAAAAAACCGCATATTTTGATACTCACAAAAATCAAAACCTACAGGGTACTTCCCGTTGACATAGAACTATGAAATTCGGCAGCGAGCATTATCTCAGAGTACCCATATAGGAATAAATCTGAAAACTGTATATTTTTATTTAAATCACAAAAAAGAGTCTCAAAATTCACAAAATATGAGTTCAAAATTCAAAGTAAGTTAATCGTATCATGTAAGGTATCATATAAAAGAATTTCACTAGCACATGCTAAAACAGATTTTTAATTATTTTAAAAATGTGTAATTTTCGACGTATGACGAGAAAAGTGAAAAAAAAAAATTGTTTTTGTCGATGGTTATAGTATAGAGATTTTAACAACTTACTTCCCAATTTTGTGAAATTTTCTGGATTTGTACGGAACCCTCGATGTGCGAGCCTGACTCGCACTTGTCCGTTTTTTTTTTAATTTAAGTTTAATTTTAGTTTTTTTTTTAGCACAGAACAGAAACAAGAAGTGGGACAGTACAGGTTAAATAAAAAAAAAGTTTGATTTTAATAGCTTTAGGCTAAGGTGAGAGACCTTTACCCAGCAGTGAGACAACTGATCTTTCTTCTCAAATTCTGGGTTCGCTCCATAGTAAAAGGTTTTGATAATAATCGTCTTCATCAACCTTTTTCGTTACTTAGGTTGCTACTGTCACTGCGCAGGGGCCTGCTTTGTCAACTTCGCACGCCTGGGAACGTATAAGGAACTTGGACAGATTGTACGAAAAATCTCTGATATCTATGGAAGTTGCGAATGTTCCAGACAAGTACCGTATAGGATCAAGGCGTGCGAAGTTGACAAATCAGGCCCCTGCTTTTCACATTGCAAGTACAGCGTACAACAGACGCGCTGAACACGTTGGTTTTAGTTTTTATACGTACCTTGTTATCTACTTGTACATGTACATACATATGTATGTATACTAAAGTTTACAATATACAAATCAAGTTTCATTACCATTATTTATTAATCAAACCAACCCCATTCCCAATTTAACCATAGTATTTTAATTACAAGCAACTCGATACTTCAATTAGACTTCAATTAGCATCCAGAATTGTTTCCTCTCGATTGGTTCAATTTATTTCGTCTATAACTATCGAAACGGTAAATGAAAGGGAAAATTAGAACCCGTTTTGTGTATCGTGAAGTGTTTTGTTAGATGGAAATTTCCACTTCTTAATTGGTGAGAAACTATTGCTAATTTTAAGTGATTGATATCGGTAAACAAGGTATAGAGTTCATAACTCAATTAATTTGGTTCGCCATATTTAACCACGCTATTAGCGCTTGTAAGTCCACTAAACTTATAGGAACAGCCAGAATATGGAACGCGTTATACTAAGCGTCACACAAGTCAGCGGATGGGAAGTTATAACTTCCTACTCAGAACGCTGTGCGAAAGCCGAAATATAGGAATGCGTGGAAGCCAGAGAGACGAGACTCCGGAGCACGCCAGCCCGCCAACCTCATGCCTCCCGCGCGCTCCCTACGCCCGTGCTCAACACTACGCCACGCGGCGTCGGCATTGTGCACACATGCGCAATAATTAGCGGATCACGGCGAAGTGTCATCTGCGGCTAACTTCTCATCCGCCGACTTGTGTGGCGCTTAGTATACCTAAGTCTGTCTTTCCACTAAATTACAACATAGATCTCTTCAAATCTCGAGTAAATAGGTACCTTTTAGGTAAGCATGTTACATCCTAGACCGCAGATATATCTGCTTAACATCAAGCAGTATGGTGGTCAAACACAAACCTATTAAAAAAGAAAATTGAAACTCCACATGAGTGAAACCGCGTGTGTCGTAGCAAAACGAATAACGGTAACGCGAATAATTTTTGAGTAATCCCACCCAAAAAACCATAAATCAAAATATCTCGAAAAAGATCGAGATAACAACTTTAGTATTCTTTCAAATAACTCTAATCTGAACTTGGAGGTATTTTCTTCGGGCCCAAATAAATAAATAAAACTTTTAAGATAACAGTTCTGTACAGATTTACCGGTTGGACGGACTTTGATGTTGATAGAAACTATTCAATAGATTGGAATAGGTAAGTTAGCTGAAACTTTTGGGCTGGACGGAGGTGAAATAGGGTGAAATTTTAACAGTTTCCGAACTACGTTATACATATTATACATAATACATTTAGACTAGTAATTTAACTGGTGTGAAATAATTAGTAAAACTGTTAAAAAGTAACTCATTTTTATCATGTGTTGACCTTAATTGATCAAAGGCTTAACCATAAATTTACAATTGAACTCCATAATATTTTCATTGCATTGGACGTAGTTTAGCAGAAAGGTTACTTTTGAGTTAAGACCATTTAAAGATTCAGATTGCATAACATTTTTTTAAATCTGTGAGATGAAAAAAACTGTTGTTGTCTATGTACTACTTCTTATTTATAAATCTTTTTATTTTATTTTATATACCTATATAAAAGACCTTCATAGAGATACCTTCATAGGCCACTTCTGAAGCTTGTTTTGTGCGTTAAATTTTTCCATCAGTATGTTTGGATTCTTTAAAATAAAATCGTTTAAAATATTGAATGCATCGAATGTCTGTACATATCGGTTCGCTTAGAAAAAATAGTTCTAGTAAAAAGTTATGAAGTCATAAAAATCACAATTAATTAAAAAAGCCACACAGTCTACCGTGGTGCAGTGTGCTCGTGATGCGACTGATCGGCACAGATGGAGGAACATTGCGAGACGTGCAGCAGCCCTGGGAAGAGATGATAACGGCGAGGAGCCTCCGTGAACCATCCACGCAACCACGACCACTCTGAAGAGTGCACGATTAAGAAGAAAAATCGCAATTACTAAAATCATCATGATGAATGATCGAACGATAATATTACCTTGTCTGAAAATTGATTGTGTAGAAAAACATTGTAAACAAAGTTATTTTGTTTAATCATATTTATTATCAAAGTTATATGTTTCACCAAAGTGACAAAGTGAAATTACCGGTCCCAAATTTATGTTTAGTAATACTATAAATCCGAAAGAGTATTCAGTTTAGTTAGCTTGCTTGTTATGCTTTCACGCAGCAACAGAACAACGAATTGACTTGATTTTCTGAACACATTTATTTCTTAGATTTATATATTTTATTTATTTGATTTATATATTGGAAACTGTTTGATGTTATTTTTTATTTAGGAAAAATGTAAGAATTTTTGAGAAGCCGCGGGTAAAGCTTACAAACAATTATTTTTTGCAAAAAATAGCACGACCGACTTCAGCCGTGTACAGAATTCGCGAATATTTCACACGGATCGATGTAGCATTTTTCAAATTATTGTTGATTAATCAAAAATGGCTCTGCCGATTTCGGTGTAATTTAAATTAAACCAATTTCGAAGTATGCTCTTTTCAATAAAAAAGAATTATCAAAATCGGACAACTACATAAAAAGTTATGCGTTTGGTTATACCTTAAAAATATGCGCGTCGAATTGAATACCTCCTCCGTTTCGTCGGTCAAAAATAAAATTAATTGAAAACCTTAACCTTTTTCAAAGTTGAGCGGAAGTAAAAGAATCATAGCGTGTTAAGCAAAGTTAAATTTGTTTTTCCCACCAGCACTTAAAGCGGGACAAAGTGACCGAGTGACATTACGCCATCGATTCGCATTTCGACGCTACGACCCGCTGGGGACTCGTGCTCCTGATTTCTCTTTATTTTTATCTTCTGCACTATAGTTATAGGTGGCGATCTTTCTTGCAGGAGGTTTCTAACTGAGTAGAATATGATATCTTTGTAAAAGTAACGGGAGCTAAGAGGAACAATTCCTAATAATAAAATTATTCTGTGTTTGAGTTCAGTGCAGCTGGAATTCGTAGGTAATTGCTACCTGTCATATCTGTCAAATGAATTATAAAACCACATGTTTGGTTTAAAGGTCTTGATAACTATCGTTTTTTTATCGCGTCTGATCTTTGTAAATTTATACAGATGACACCATCATGTCGCCTATCTCAATAACTAGTGTGAGCTGTAAGCGCAGTAAGATGATGCTGTTAACGAAAGTGTCTAGTACGACTGATAATGGGTATAGCGAAAAAAATAGCACCGCTCCTTAACCTCAGCAGATACAAAAGAACAGACAAGATTACTATGAAACAATAGATAACAAAGTGTCTCATTAACCCAATACTACGCTTTTTTAATTCTTGTACTGCGATATTATCGTTAATTAAGTAGACATTTATCGCTCTGTGTTGCGTGACGGAATGCTGAGTTTCCAATTCAAGTGCTTCATAAAATATGGCAAAAGAAATCATACAACATTAGGTGAACAAAGGTTTGAAAATTGATTCAGGGTTTCATCCGGTTTCATCCGAGTGACCGCCAGATGGCGCGCAGTGAACATTGGCTCGCGCGTATTTAAATTCCTATAAATACAGTTATGATTAAATTAAATTGACAGTGCTAAAAATCAGTGACTTATGCAGCTATACGCAAGTGATATCGTTATCTAAACAACAAAATTAGTAAATCAAGTGAAAACTAGACTTCTATTGTGAATGCAAATCGTGATTAAATAGTGCCTGTCTGAACTATAAAAAATACTAAACAACACCAGCCACAGTGGTAAAAGTGCTTCAATGAACACATTTGATCACGTTAATAATAAAATATTATTTAAATCTAAGTGAGTGAAATGACCTTCACCTTCATAATGAGTATAAATTCTGCAAGTCATTTAGTAAAGGAAGGAATTAGAAAGGCACTACTAATTTCGACACCAGCTGCGTAGCCTTGGTGGCCGAGGGGCTTCAACTGTCGACTGAGAGAACGATACCGATATCAAATCCTCCGACTTGCACTTGTTTTTTTTTCTACGGAATTTAAATTTTTGACATTTTGAGCATTTTATTATTTATTTTTTGACATGGAGAATGAAATTTATTGATATAATATATAATTGGACATAATATACATTTACGTTAAACATCTTACAACATTAAATTGGTCACAATGGACTCTGTTGACAATATTACCAGGCGCAAAAAAACGATGAGACGCGGCGCACAATCCCTGATTACACAACGGTCCTTATCTGTCGAGTCCATTGATTCCATTGAATCAAATATTAGCACCAAAAGCATGATGGACTTATCAACTCATTGCAAAAGCGAAGAGATTCTACGACTTGAAAAAGATATCGAAACACTGCAGCAACAGCTATTAAGTGCACATGCGGAAATAGACACATTGCTCTTAGAAAACTCGTCCTTAAAACAGGACGTTGATGAATTTAGGCGGAGAAATAAACAGCTAAAAAGTATGTATATTACAAGTATGAGTATTAAGAAAGGAGAATGTATAGGAAGTTCCAGAACATCACGTAAATCAAGCAAAGCAAATAAATCCAATATTTCAGCTCGAAGATTGAACTTGGACACAGATTTTTGCACACCAAAATCTCACGTCACTAGAAGCTCTGCGGTAGCTAAGATTTCTTCGGTTGATCCATCCAACATTGAGCCGAAGCCTTCAAATGAGTCACCTAAAATTGTCGGCAATCCTATAAATATTATTCCAGAGTCGGATAAAAAGGAAGAAATGCTACAAATTCCGGAATTTGACAAACTTCACATTCAGAGCGATTCCATTAGTATGGTTACTCAACAGAACGGAACTACAACCACGGACAGCAAATTACCGAAACCAAAGAATAACCTCAACTTCGCCTCAAGATGTAGAGCAAAAACTTCAGAACGAGGGAGAATAATTCTGTTGGCTGACAATCAAGGGAATGGAATCTTGGATTTGATCATTCGGAACAGCAACAAACTTATTATTAAAAATTACGATATATCGGGATTTAGGAAACCACATGCGACAACTGTTGATGTTCTATGTAATTGTACTGCTTTATCGAAAACTCTAAATAAGGATGACAATATTGTTATAATGACCGGCTGTAACGACTCTAATCTTGATGCACTACTTGCTGAGCTTAAAACTGCTCTGAATCTATTGAAATTCTGCAATGTATTTGTTGTAAACACTTTATTTAATGAATTCATGAAAGAAAAAAAGCTTAACCATGAAATACAGCTCCTCACCAGCGGCTTCAACAACTGTGTTTTTGTTGAGACTACCGCCAATAAATCTAATATAGCACAAAGTATAATACAACATATAAATACTGTTCAATACAAGCACACTTTTCTAACATTTGATAAAAATCCAATAAACCAACAGGCAACTAAGCCCATTTCAACCAACTCATTTCAGCATCTTCGTGACAGCTTCACCTGCCAGACTTCGACTTTAGCCAAAACTAAAAAAGGTACAATTCCCTATTACTTTCAGAAGTCAGAGGAAGTGCCTCGCAGCTCTACTGAGCGGTCAAAGAAGAAGCCAATTAATTTATTTCGATCCTAACAGTAAAACTACATTTACGTTATTTCATCAAAACATTGCTGGTGTGTTAGGGAAGTTACAAGAGCTGCAAGTGGCTTTGAACGAACTTGAGGAACAAAACGTACTACCTTCCATTATTTGTCTCAGTGAACATTTTATTAAAAAAGGGGATGAGAAATATCTTAGGCTAAATAATTTTTCCTTGTAATCTATGTATGCTCGTTCCTATCAAAGACGCGGAGGTACATGTATACTATGTAGAAATACCATAGAATGTGTAGAGTTGGACATACACGATTTGGCGGCTGACAAATATTTTGAAGTATGCGGGATAGAGTTAAGATCGTTGAAACTGTATGTTTTGTGTATTTATAGAATTCCCAAAGCTGATGTAAAAATATTTTTTGCCAAATTGCAGACCATTCTACAAAGATTAAATAATAAACAATATAAAATTATAGTATGCGGTGATCTTAATATTGATACGATGCAGAGTACCAACGAGAGCACACAACTCTCGCAAATTTTATCCAATTACGGTCTTCGTTTTCACATTTTAGATCCCACTCGCCAAAATACCTGTATAGATCATATTGTCAGCAATATTCCAAATGTCAGTGGCAAAACATACAACCTGTGTCTTTCCGATCACAATACGGCTCAAGTAGCAGTCTTTAATAATGTACTAGCAGAAAAGAGACCTGATTACTACTTTAAGCTTGTAAATGACTTATGTAACGATAACATGGCCAAGTACCTTAATGCGCTAAGTAGCTTATCTTTCTCCGAAGTTTTTGAAATCACAACTGTAAACGAAGCTTTTAATACTTTTCACGATGTAATAACGTTATTTTATAAACTCTGTTTCCCCGTTATAAAAGTTAAAACCGTTTCAAAATCTGGAAAAGCAAGGCATTTATCCAAGGGTTTGAAAATTAGTTGTAAAACTAAACGCACACTTAGATGTAAGCACTACAAAACCAAAACAATCGAATCAAAAAAGAAATTCAGGTCATACTCCAATTTACTGAAAAAATGTATTTACAAATGCCAACTGCTGGCTAATCAAAAACACATTGCGAATTCTAGGAATACTTGTAAAGCCACGTGGAATATTGTCAATGCAGAGTTAGGAAAAGATAAACCAAGGGAATATATCGACAAGATTTGTGATGGTGCGGTAACTATTTCATCAGGGCACGATATCGCTAATAGTTTCAATAATTATTTTATAAACATTACTTCAAATAGTGCAGATAAAACTGATCAATCAAAATCATCTGATTCCTCAAAATATTTACCGTATTCTAACGTAAACTCGAATTGTAATAGCATTTATCTAGAGCCAACTTCATCCGACGAAATTTATAAAATTATAGCTTCACTGAAAAATACAAATTCGACTGGATACGACAACATCTCCACTAAAATTTTGAAACTAGTGGGTCGCTTTATTGTAGATCCATTAAGTTACATAATTAATTTATCATTGGAGCAAGGCTGTTTTCCTGATAGGCTTAAAATTTCTATAATAAAACCACTGCACAAGAAAGGCTCCAAATTAGACAAAGATAACTATCGGCCTATTGCTTTAGTTCCGGTTCTATCCAAAATTTTTGAAAAAGTGTTTTATAAAAGATTAACTTCTTTTCAAGATAAATTTGATATACTTTCCAAAGAACAATTTGGCTTTAGGAAAAATAAATCGACAACTTTGGCAGCGTATAATTTACTGCAGACAATCTTGGATGGCCTTAATGGGAAAAACAATGTTCCTACTTGTGGTCTATTCTTAGATTTAAGTAAAGCATTTGACTGTGTCAATCACGACATTCTCTTGGGTAAGATGAGTTTATATGGTGTCAGGGGAACTGCAGAAGCGTGGCTTCGCTCCTTTCTATCCAATAGGCCGCAAATAACTCGTATTACAAAACTAGATACACAGTCAAATTGCTTACATGACTACGACTCTGAGGAAAATACTAGTAAATGTGGAGTTCCTCAAGGCAGCATTTTAGGTCCAGTTTGCTTTCTATACCATATAAATGACCTACCAGCCTCAATTAAGCATAGTAGTACTCTTTTTGCAGATGACACAACAATAGTTATAAAAGGTCAAAATATCAATAGTATAGAAAATGATATCAATAAATGTTTGGCTGATGTTGTGGAGTGGCTTAATACTAATAAATTAAAAATCAACATGTCGAAAACAAAAGTTATACAATTTAAAACTTTTCAAAAGAAAGCACCACCTTTGAATATTGTCAATGGAAATTATAGTATTGAACAGGTTTATAGCACTAAATTTCTAGGTATAACTATTGATGCACATTTAACTTGGAAAGAACACGTAAATTTACTAGAGAATCGTCTGAACAGCTTTGTGTTTGCCTTAAAAGTATTAAGACAATGTACGTCTCAAAAAACTGTGCTGCAAGTGTACCATGCTCATGTTTGCTCCATTATTCGCTACGGGATCATTGTTTGGGGAAATTCGTGCGATGTTAACAGGGTATTCATAGGCCAAAAAAAATGTATCCGCGCAATGTACGGTATGAAGTGGGACGATTCCTGCAAACCAGTGTTCAAAGATAAGAACTTGCTAACAGTTCCTTGTCTGTACATTTATGAAATGGCCAAATTTGTACAGAGCAATCCAATTTTATTTGAGCCATATGACAATATAAATAAGAGAACTGCTCCTCGAGTGCGTCTAAAACTACCACAGCCTAGACTCGAGATGTTTAGGAAAAATTGTATTCACATGGCTGCTCTAATCTTTAATTCTCTTCCTAGTGAGTTGGTTGAACTCCCATACGGTAGATTTTGTTTCCAGTTGAAGAAGTGGTTGGTGGCAGAGTGCTTTTATAAAGTGGACGATTTCCTTAGCAAAAGTTCATGTCGATTACATACATACAATAGAGCTTGTAATAATTAATGTACCTTGTAGAATAATATATATATAATAATTACTTATTAGAACTTCTCGGCGATGATTTCGAATGTTTAAATTATTTAGTTTTGTTGGATTTCAATTTTAAATTACGATTTATTTTTTTTGTACGCCTCATTATGGTTGGTAGTGGACGGATATGTATATTTGTATAATTTTAAGATCTTTTTTACCTACTATCATGCAAATAAATACTTTTGACTTTTGACTTTTGACATCACAATAATTTCAATTTGTAACCCTAAGAACGCGGAAATTGAAACACATTTCGAGTTTGTGAAATGAATGTGGAAAATTCAGTATAGCCCAGTTGCAGGTATTTTTAACCTTCCATTAAACAATGAAAAGAGTTAAAAATAAACCTTAGATATGTTCAATAACAATGCTATTTGGGAATATTGGGCTTTTAGCAAAAGTTGTAGACAATGATTATTACACATACATCGGCACCTCAATATAAATAAACGTGTCGTACATCGGGTGACTTTTATTTTATGCAATACAAGGGAAGGTACAGGGTAGCAGCACGTAAGTTTAGCGCTGAGCGAAGTGTGAAGGGGATGGCTGCCCTTGGGCTTAGTATAGCGGACACCATGCATAGCCATCCCCTCCACACTACCCTCAGCGCTAAACGTACGTGCCGCTACCTGTACTTGCCTAATGTTTCGAGACACGATTGGCCTATCAGGTCAGGGCCATCCTGAGATTACTCAACTTTATCAGCTCATCTCCGCGGCATGATTTTTTTTGTGAATCAGTCCGAGCTTGGCAATCATCAACACACCTGATGGTAAGTGATGTTGAAGTGGAAGATGAAGACGTAAACTTAGATTAGTTTCAGATTATAACTCTTCGGAAAAAAGAAACCGGCAGTCTATTCCATTCCCTGGTCAAATGGATCAGAAACGTTCGGTTATATCGCTTCATACGTATCGAAGGAAAATCAACACGCAAGTGTGGTGAGGCGTTTTTTTACTTGGCCTGCAATAAAAAAGAGGATATTTGGCTTTTCTGAGACGTAATGATATAAATCTCCTATTGTCTTGAATGACACACGTAACGATTACACTAAAGGTTAACCATTAAACAATTAGCAAAGGTTTTTCTTATTATCAGCTATTTTACCCACGTCGTTCCAAGTTTGAGACTATTTAGGTAATTCGCGAAAAAAATGGCCGTAATTTTCGTGGAAGCAAGATACGTTAGGCGTTGTTCATCTTCCAAAGCCCTTCAAGGTGGTTAATTTGGGGAACTTCTGAGTTATTTCCTCTTTAAGCAGTTCTCGTTTTAGGAAATTTATAGGTACACTTTTCTGGGAACACGGTTTTAATAAGTTTCGGGAATATGAGTGGGAATTTAGATTATTTTTACTAATACTTCGAAATAGGAAATGAAAATAATACGTTAATGCGTCAAAAATATATTTAGAAAGAAAGAAAGAAAATTTTATTTACTAAAAACTTACAATGAAATACAATCAAGTTACAATATCGTTAATTAACATAATTATGTGTGTAAGCTGAGCGAGTGATTTCAAGGTAAGATATACATATAACGTGGTGCAGTGAGCCCCAAACTAAGCACGAGGCTTGTATCTTGGGGCTCGAGTGCGATGTAGCGGTAGGAATGTATACCTTGTGTGTTTCAAATTCGGTGAAAGGAAATTCGAGGGTAACCAAAATTGACTATTAGTGTCATTGCAATTTAATGATCATCGGTGCGCGCGCGTGTGTATGTGTGTGTGTGTGTATATATATATATAAATAAATGTGTAGCAATGCAATACATCCAGGGATACAGACACTAGCATAGTTAAGTGCATGTTAAGCTACATATATAGAAACCATATAGATACTCTACTCACTGTATATGCTATGAATAAGTTCTTCTGTTCTATTGTAGGACAATTTTAGAAGCCAGCCTTTTATTTTTGTTTTGAACGCAAGTCTGCCAAGACTATTATAGTTTATGCGGGCTTTTTTGCACACGTTATTGTACACGCATGGAAGGCAATAAGCGGGACTGCGTTTAACCATTAGAGAGTAAGCTCTTGGAAGCGGCAGTCTATACGTTCTTCTTTTTACAAGTATGTCATAGCTGGGGTGGGTCTTAAAGCTTTTATGAGTTTTCAAAGCAGCGAAATAAATAAAGATGCATTTATAAATGCGTTTATAAGTGACAAAGAAAAAAAACCTAAATAGAATGAAAAGTTTTCATATTAGTAATCAATATGCTAAATAACAATATAGGGACAACAATTCTAATTATGTTCAATAACCACCTGGTTTAATTTTGTTTGTGTGGTTAAATTTTGGTCAAAATAATAAATAAATTAGTCACAACTAATTTATCCCTTAATATTATATTTTATTCCTCATAAATAAATTAGTAACAACTAAATTAAATCAATTAATAAATAAATTAAATTGTGGTCAGAATAATTTAAAATTAGTTGTTACTAATTTATTTATTATTTTGACCAAAATTTAACCACATGAACAAAATTAAACCACCTGCGGAGGTTTAATTTTGTTTATGTGCAAAATTGAAAACATGTTTGCAAAACTTCTATAGTACAGTGAGCGAATTTGATTTGTTTTTGTTTGTATCTACCGAAAGAAACATTTGTGCTCAACAATCTGTAATGCAAATGGCAACCCCAGTGGAACCCCGCACGAACTATATCTACACTATACAGGTAAGGTTTAAACATATAAATACCTCCTCTGGTTTTAAATACTTACATCCTTTATTTTTTTAAATACCCAAAAGTACTCTATAATGCACAGATCACATTCTGTAAACGATTTTTAAATAAAATGATAAACCTTTTACTTGAAAGGAATACCAATTTTGTAGCCTTTCATTATTCAGCAGGCCCTCTGCGAGGACGTATGATATCACTATAAGAGCATTTTTATTGGCGTTCAGAGCTTTACACACACCTTGTTATTGTTATTGGAGTTATAGCGGGATTTTCCTCCAAGAATTGCTTTTGATTGTGATTCTTATGGGGATTATGGTGGAACGAGTGAGGTCAAGCGGAAGAAGACCTCTGATTTATATTGTTATTGGTTTTACACTTACGCTCTTTGCTTCTGAATAAACACTGGTCTTGTAGCCTGCTGGAGGATTATTTATTAAACGAGCAAACGAAGCAGAACGTCTTAATTTTGACTTGGCAATTTTGATTTCATGTCCGGATGTTAATTCTTCCTACATGTTTCATTTTTCAACAAATCTTGACGAAACTTAGATATTTCCCTGAAAAAGAGGGAAAATTTGCTATAAGGCTATTTATCAACGGATTCTAATATTATTCTGCAGATTGCTTAATAGGTATCTGAGTCCTAATAAGATTTGCGAGTATGGACGAAATCGGTCAAGAACGAGTTGTGTTATAGGCTTACGAATATTCAGGTAAACAAATGGGAGGTCTACTGTTCCGAGAACTACTAGCTACTGCACAAAGTAACAGAAGAGGAGTTATTTACTGCTATAAAACGCTTGAAGCCTCGTTCTGCTAGAAGACTCGATGAAGACCTTGTGAAGGATTGAATAAAATAGTTAAAAAAATAATCATCATCGTCATCACCTGCCCTTATTCCACCAGGTGGGGTGGGCATAGTACGTTTCCTTTCGCCACTTTACTCTATCATACGTCATCTCCTCATCAACTCCTAGTAATAGAAAAAAAAATGCTCTAAATTATAAAAAGTTAATTGACTCTAGACAAGATTATTATTTCATCGACCGTGGTCAACGGGTAGTCTACCCGTGACCACGGTCGATGCAACTCGGCCGAAACGTCGGGATGAGGAGGTATTTATTTATCTCGTAATTTAAGTGCGCGATTAGTCCCGTAGTATAAAATAATAATGTGTTCAAATCGCGAAAGTTTAAAAACAACATCTAGACAAGATGTACGGAGAAATCTTATTTCTTATCGCCATTTCTCAGTTGTAAAAATTGTTCATAATAATATATACCTACACTTTATACACCTCTGAAACCTCTTTGTAATACAACAAATTGTATAAATGAGTTACGTTTTGTTAGTTGTATTTGTTTCGAATATTTGATGTCTACTAATTTAAGATCTAGTTTATAACATTTGCTTACCTACTCCGTAATCGTAGAGTTACGCTAGAAAATGTGTAAAAAGGACATGTCCACAAAATGTATGGAGGCTGGTATAATAATAATCAAAAATTCTAACCACAACACTCGTTACATTTCGAGAAAGTTCATATTTTTCTGAGTCTATTACAACAGTTAAAAACAAAAAAGAACCCTCCGATTTTTTAAAAATTAATTTTGGATTTATTAGAAAAAATAAATATATTTCACTCAATAGGTAGTTTATTTCTAGCAGCCCTGATTAAATAACCTCCAAATTGTTAAATAAAAGCGTTTTTACCAATTAGACACAGTTTTTAAGTGTTTTTTGTCACATTTTACCTACTAACTGGTCACACTGGTAGGTTATAATTTTTAATTTTAGCAAATTAAGCGATGAATGTGGAAGAATCAGCTACGGATGCAAGTAAAATAACGATAGAAGCACTTTATTATTGCTAAACTAGAAAAAAAAAATAATCTGTAGTGTTATTTTTATAAAATTTATTTTTCGCATTTAAAAAAAAATGGAGGGCTGAAAAAATCTAAATTAAATATTTTTGGGAAGCCCATATAACAAGCTTTCAAATGATGTATATATCATCTTGGTTCGATTTTTCTCTGAATAATATACCACTTGTAGACGTCACCTTTAAACTTCTTGTAATTCAAATTTAGAATTTCCATTTTACTATCGAATACGTAGAGAACATGATAATGTTTTTTGACACTTTTTAAGCTACAGGTTTCCTCTACTCTGTATATAAGTACACCATCAATTTGTCATCCATAGATGGCCAGCACCAAATTGGGGCTTTCAAGTTTAATCTGTGAGGTAAGCTGTTGTAAAAAAATCTTTCCACGGTTCACCGTGTGGTCTCAGGAGGTGGACGGTAGGTAAGAACTGTCTGTAGACATTCCTCTCGTGTACTAGTTTGTTTGCACTGAAAGTTACGATGTTATGATGTTTATTTTAAGTGCTTTCCACACTAGATTTTTATCTCAAAGAGTTATCTTTGTGATAAGCATTTCAAAAATCTGAAGCGAACGCAGGATTTGAACCATGCCCCTTCGGATCACTAGCCCGACGCTCTAACCAGTGAGCTAGCTCGCCTCCTACGCAAGCTTCAAATTTCTGAAGTGCTTACATTTCCCAACTTATAGCGTTGGTGGCGCCACCTGTGATACCCGTATTAGACAGGTTATCACTCAACTAGAAGTTATTTATTTATTTATTTATTTCATGTAATCAACAGCGTTACTTAATATCTAGATACAGCTACAGTAATTAAAAATAAGGCCAAAACCGATTACAGTTATTTAGTATATTTAACAAAGTATACGAGTAATTTCACGACTAATACGACATAGCAGTACGCAGGTATTTTACACGGTGTGTGTGTCCGTGTGTGTGTGTGTGTGTGTGTGTGTGTGTGTGTGTGTCCGTGTGTGTGTGTATGTGTATGTGTGTATGTATGACTGAAAACGTTTGTGAGTCTATCTTCAATTGAATCGTCTCTGCGATACACAAGTCCTCGTGAGAGTCAGGGTTCGCAGAGACGATGTCGCCAGGAGTGTGTAGGATATAAAATAGTTAAGCTGGTGTTTGTTTGATTGAGGGAAGCGAAGAGCGTTTGTTGCAGACTACCCACCGACCCCATGCGCATGTTTTATTTCAATTTTTAGGGCATTTTTGGTCAAATGAAAAATATCTAATTTTGAATAGTGTACGTTGTAGGTTTGGGCAGCACGACATAAGACTGAGTTTCGAGCGTAATTCGTATTTGCAAAGGGGACATGAAACAGGGGCGGGTTGAACCTTGTGCGACGGATAGGTACCCTTATCAATATGTTTGCTAAAAGCTCACTGCAATCTATTTTTCCAGAGAATATGTCATGCAAGAGTACAATGTCATATTGCTCACGCCTCTGCTCCAGTGTACTCATTTTATAATATTTACAAGATTCGACATAAGAGTCGAAATTCTTGTATTCTTTAAAACATAGGAACTTTAAGAACTGTTTTTGAATTGACTCCAGTTTCTGTATGTGCACTTTGTAACAAGGTGACCAGATACTGCACGCGTATTCTAAGATACTTCTAACGTAAGCGAAATATAGCACCTTGATGCAGTCGATGCTTTTGAAGGTGCTACATACTCGCTTAATGAAACCTAGCTGCTTGTAGGCTTTATTCACTACAGTGTCGATGTGCTCAATCATAGTCATTCTTGAGTCTAATATAATACCTAAGTCTCGAACTGAGTTAACTTTTGTAATCGGATTATTTTTAATGTGATAGGTGTAATTGATAGGCTTTACTTTTCTGGTGAATGATATTTGTAAGCATTTAGCTGCATTGACAGAGATTCTATTTCTTGAGTAATATATAGCTAGATTGTTTAAGTCACTTTGGATCTTCCTACAATCGTCTAACGTATTAATTTTAAGAAAAACTTTTTTATCATCAGCGAACATAAGATATTTGGAGTTTACGAGAATGTTTTGTAAGTCGAAAAGATACGCTATATATAGCAAAGGGCCTAGAATTGAGCCTTGGGGGACTCCGGAGCTGATTGTAACGAAGTCACTTCGGGCACTGCCGATTACAACCGCTTGTCTTCGTTTGGTAGTGTATGAGGTAAGCCATCTGTGAAGATCTCCACGTATACCGAGCTTATAAAGCTTATGTAATAGGATAACGTGATCTACTTTGTCGAAGGCTTTTTCAAAATCGGTATATATTACATCGACTTGGGACCCGTCGTCCATACCATGGTAGACGTAGTTTGTAAAAGTAGCCAGGTTGGTGACAGTGGAGCGTTTATTCATGAAACCGTGTTGTTCTATAGGAATAGCTTTAAATATTATTGAGCTGATAGTTATATAGATAGCCTTTTCGAATATTTTGCTAAACGTATTTAGAATTGATATAGGACGATAGTTTTCAACACGAGTTCGAGAGCCACTCTTGTGTATTGGTACAATTCTAGCTTCCTTCCATATCGCAGGGAACTCGCCAAAGACGTTTATTGACAGTTTAAATATAGCACATAATGGTTTCGACATAGTTTTAGCACATTTCTTTATGAAAACAGGAGGGATGCCATCTGTGCCTGGACCTTTTTTATCGTCTAATGTTTTTAGTAAATTTAATATTGTACTTTCTGGTATAGTACACGTGTGAACTGTATCCTGTGGCTCCGGATAGGCGAGCAAGTGGTCATCGTATGACGGAGCAGGTTTCTGGAATACACTTTCGAAGAAGTTGTTGAAACCCTGGCATATATCAGACTCACTATTTAGTGTTTTATCGCCCCACGACAAAGCATTCGGGTAGCCCGAAATTCCTGCTCGCAAGGATTTTAGATAGGACCATAAATGTTTTGGATCCTTTTTAAGGCACTGTTGCATGAGTTCTTTGTACGATTCAAAACATTCTTTTTGTATCTTTTTTTGCCTAGCCCGTAGCAGGGAAAATTCGTCAT
The DNA here is from genome assembly GCA_949316475.1 of Hypomecis punctinalis. Lineage (NCBI taxonomy): Eukaryota > Metazoa > Arthropoda > Insecta > Lepidoptera > Geometridae > Hypomecis > Hypomecis punctinalis. The sequence goes on from OX438795.1 coordinate 27,784,021, forward strand.
AATCTCTAGGGTTGCCGCGTGCTTTCCATCGCGAGTGCGCCTTAGTTTTGTCTCTGATTATATGTATGAGCGATCGCGAGTACCATATTGGATAATTACTTGACTTAGATATTAGTTTTTTTGGAACATGAATATCTATTATTCTACGTAGCTGAGAATAAAATTGATGGATAACCATGTCCATCGAGTCTCCATTCAAAGTAGTATCCCAGTCTATATTAGCTAGATCATTATTGATATTCTCATAGTCTGCTTTGTAATAGCATAGTTTAGTTATAGTTGAGGGTTTCAAACATGGCACCATTAAATCGGAGGCATCTAGTTCTAAGCTGGGATGAAATTTGTCTTCTTTTTTAACTAAAGAGAAAAGAGAGCGTGTTACTTCTATTTGTGTGTCGCTAAATATTAAATCTAAGATATTATTACTCGCATTCTTGTGTAAGTTATATTGTGTTAACCCGTACAGACTACATGTGTTGACAAAACTTGTTGCCGCCTCTTGTAATTCAATGGAACCACGCTTCGCATACTTCGGCCCAGACGCAACCCAGGACACGCCCGCACCTGAGAGGTTAAAGTCCCCCGTTATTATAAAGTGATCGTTAGGGCATAATAGATATATTTTATTTAGAAGGTTAGTAAAAGCGATAAGTCGAGACGCATGACCATCATTGCCTACTATATAGGTCGTGCATATATGTAGATTCTTATTGTCGCCGGCGCCGAGAGAGCGCGCCGGCACACTCACCCAGACGCACTCGAGGCCATCGCACGTCCACTCCGGCCTTTCTTGCGCGTGCAGCGAGCGCCGTATGCATATGACAGCTCCGCCACCGGTTGTTTTGGTAGAAGTGTCGCTATTGCGGTCGCAGCGAAATACATCGTAGCGATCGTCACACAACTCACCATTATAAACGCTGTTGGGTAACCAAGATTCGGTTATTAGAATGACGTCATAATTATGTGTCAGGATACTTTGTCTCAGTTCAAGTGTTTTAGTGCGAAGCCCGCGTACATTTTGATAATAAAGATTTAACTTGCTAGAGAGCATTATGGCGATTTAAAAGAGTACGGAAATGTAGATAGAAGTTTAAATAATTGCTATTATTAATAGTATAGGTGATGTAATTATATATTACGGTAAATATGATACACGTACCACAATTATACAATTTGATAGATATGATCGGTAGTTCAATGGTATAAATATCATAAAGATATAAGTATAGGACTGTTTTTGCTTTGATTGTGGTATTAGTTATCATAAATAGTTCACTTTTGGAAAAAATATTTTTAATTGTGAAGTGCGGTAGGTAAACTGCAACAGTAATTTTACATTTGCTGGTTTTCGTGAATGATGTGTGTTTGTTTGAGAGTGTAAGTGTGAATGATACAAAGTGTGTACTGCGTATTTGAAAAACGTTTTTTGGTTTACAAAAGCTAAGAACTTTCAAACTTCTATAATATGTTAAAATTGAAAGGTACAAAATTAATAAATCAGCTAAATATATGTGCTTGTTTTCAGTATGCAAAATACCTTCGAATATAATAATATTATAGACGAGCTGCATATTTAACAATAATAATTGTGTCATACATAACTTATGGTATTTAGCTCGCATGTTTATATATAAGATTGCTATTTGAAAGCTGGAAAGGTATACACTGAGGATAAACAATGCATAATATGTAATATATTTAGACGCTGGACATCTTAAATTATATGAATTATACCGTATACGACCATTTTGGAAAATTAGACAATTTTTTGCAGATCTTTTAATGACCCTATGGATATGACAGGCGATTTTTCGTTTTTTCTTAAAAAAATATTACAGTTTCTGACCCATACAAATTTGTAGGATTTATCCGTAGCGCGCGACTTAGTTGAGCTTAATAGTTGTTTATTTTGTGGAGTGAGATGTTCGTTAACGAAAAATTTCCTGTCCGCACCGCCCAAACCAAGGTTGCGCGTGGAGACGCCTTTAGATTTACGGAGACCGGAAATAACTTTATCTTTGAGTAGTCTCGTTTGGAGTTTCGCGACGATAGGCCTCGGTCGGCCTTCCACTTTCCGCATCGGTTGAACTCGGTGTGCCGACTCGACATCCGAAGGCTGCAGCTGGATCCCCGCGTGCGCTGCAATCTTGATGACCAACTCGACGGCAGACTCGTTCGGTGTCTCTGGTAAGCCTACTATTTCTATATTGGACATGCGTGCTGCCTGCTGCTGTTTGTTAATCAAGGATTGGAGGTCTAATATTTTGTCACTGTCAGCATCAGATTTTTTCTTAAGCGCGTCGAATTCTTTTCTTAATGTGTCGTGCTCCTCTGCCAGCTTCGTATGCGAACGCTCCAGACGATCAAACTTAACTGAGACAGTCTTCAATTCTTTTCTGAATTCCGTAGTTAGCGAGTCCTTCAGCTCATTTAATTTAGCGTCCAGTATGAGTGAGATCTCCGCCACTAAAACACTATGGGATTCAAGGACGTCTGTGGATGGGGAACCAATGGCTGGGCGCTTGGAGGCGCGGGGAGTTGAGCCAGCAGTTGATGATAAGGAGCCCGCCGAGGTGGTCGCGGTCGCGGGCGTCGATGATGTATCCTTTTGCGGTTTCCCTCGGCAAGTCGCACAAATCCAGTTCAAATACTTGGTTAGATCAGTGGACGCGAGTTTAACACATACGTGATGGTGGATAGTTTTACAAGTCGCACAGCATATCTGATCTGCTTTCGACACTTCTTTCGTACAAGTCCCGCAGATAGGCCTCATTGTTGTTGTTTTTCGTGTTTTATGGTTATTAAGAGATTTAGCGCAATCATACAGTGAAATAACAACCTGTGTTATTAGCTGACGGTGTCAGTGCGAGTGAGACCAACAATCGGAATATTCTTCGGTGCGATAAGGACAGCGCGGTAGCGGGCGAGCCGTCCGGTCGCTACCCTCTAGTAAGTAAATAAACAGTACTCAGCTGTTCTCCGCAATAACAAATCTTGTTATTATCTCCAAGAACACTAATTAATACACAAGTTTATCATCGTACCTTGTACACAAATGTCTGTTGGTGAAGTAGAAATAACTTTTTAGCACTATTTTACACTTTTTACCGAAAATTAGAATATACTATGTGGAAGGTCGTAAAATCACGTGTACTCGCTTACGCGGAGTAGAAAAATATCATAAAATATCATCAATAATATGTTATTAGAACTTCTAAAGATTGACGAGAGATGACGCACTGCTAAATCAATGTTATGATGTTTATTTTAAGTGCTTTCCACACTAGATTTTTATCTCAAAGAGTTATCTTTGTGATAAGCATTTCAAAAATCTGAAGTGTTATCAATCTCAGTGGTTAGAGCGTCGGGCTAGTGATCCGAAGGGGCATGGTTCAAATCCTGCGTTCGCTTCAGATTTTTGAAATGCTTATCACAAAGATAACTCTTTGAGAAAGTTACGATTCTATTTTTTATTCTAATGCGACGATGTAAAAAGTAGAATTTTATCTCGCTAAGTTTTCCGTATGGTAGAATTTAAAAAAACAGTAGTCTTAACTGAACACAAAACCTTTGAAGTGATAATTTTAAATTTCGATTGAGACCGAAATGGACATGCCTTTTGTTATTTAAAAAAGAGAAATAAATAAAATAAAACCTTTTTCGACAAATCTGCCCATTACTTAGTCTGTTTTCTTTTGTAACACGAAAATCATTATTAGGGTGAGTTTTAGAAGGAATGTGAAAAATCTGTTCTGAAATGATCTCAAATAAGACTTTTATGACTTACTTAAACATTCGGCATTTTAAATTCACTTATCGTTAGATTTTTTTTTAATTTCAGTACTATCTAAATTCCCAGAAAAATTCATACTTTTATTTAATAAGTGTTGAATTTAACACAAGCAATGTAATATGATATGTACGGTGCCTTTTCATGTAGTTTCTAAAATTATTGGAATTTGTAGTAACATTTAACGTAATTTTTAAAATTACTTGATCCTGTAACTTGAAAATACATAAAAATCGCAAATGTTCAAAAATGCTTTGCAAATAATCTTCACTAGGTATGTACATAATAAAGCAAAGACGCTTTGTGTTGGTTACGCCAGATTATGTTAAATTAATATTTTGTTCGATGTTTGTGGTGTACCTCCTTTTTTCTTTCTCCTACCCTCAAAACAGCACGAAAGCTTGTCTGGACGGCGAAGTTATAAATAGACTTCGCGAGTGGCGCGAGGGTCAGTTATTCATTGACAATATAGGCCAGTAAAAATTGACGTTTTTTTGGTCAAATTTGCACAAAGGAGATATTGCAATAATATATAGAAATTGGGCCACCACAGGGTACAGTATATCATAAATTGCTTCGTTTCTTCCACAAAAAGATTTTCCCGTTATTTTTTACAATAACAGTGTCCATTAAAAGTACTTTTTTGTATTCGGATTAAAAATAACATTGACAGTGTTTGAAAATATGGCGGCCATACTCTTCTTCTTTTATATTTCGGTGTCACATGGTTTATGCATTTGCTAGTGTTAAGTATAAGTAATGAACCTTCTTTGGTATTATATCAAAATAGTTACAGTCTAAGTCACGTCATAATCCAAAAAGTCGCCGTCAAGTTAGTTCTCAGTAATATCACTGATAGAAACATGTTTCACAAAATAATAAAATGCAGCGACATGATTTTTCCAGAACGCCCCTTCTTTCCAAGGAAGTTTCAAAAATAAATATTCAAGCCTGAAACATTGAAGTAGAAGTATACATAAACTTCATTGGACCTGAAAAAAATACGCCAAAATGAAACAAAAGAAAAAAATAAAGTCGTCATCGAAGTATAAAGTACCTATAAACGTGTCAATGTGATTAACATTAACGTTTGAAAAGTTAAAGTTAAAAGAAAACCAGTAACAAAACTCTTTAGTGCATTTTTTACATGTAGGCTATTAATTCTATGTAGGTTATATCAAAAAGGTTACATGTGACCAAAATGGCAGTGATTCAATGACTGAACAAAAATTAGATTGGAAAATGTGAAAGTACTCATAAATTAAGCATTTAATGCGGTTGTTTTACTCTGCGCATTTATTTATCATAGTTTATCGGATTTTTTGGGCTACTGTACCTAGTCTGATCCCATTTTGCAATATCTCCTTTCTAATCCAGTTTTTTTATAAGGCTTAAAATCACACAGGAATAAATGCTGACATTTCCAAGTGGAGCTTCAAGCGCCATCTTGAAAAGACGTGTTTGGCCGATATCTCTGAAACTATGCACTTTAGGGCTAGTAAAATTTCGCATCTTTTATTTCCAGTAAACTTTTTTGTAAAACTTACCGTTTACGAGAGTTCTTTAAGAATGGATTGATGTGTATTATTGATTAATCTAATATTTCAAGAATCATCGGCCGCGATAGAAAAAAACGGTTCATTAAATGGGCCATAAACTGTTATACTCATATCTCAAAGGTCCCAACCGAATAATACATCGCTTGTTGTGTATCCACAAAACAGATTTCAACGAGGTTTTCAATATATTTTAGTAATTATATTTTCCCGGAAGCTAAATATGGAGTTATGATTCATTCGTAGCCGTGCAAAACCGGGATGGGCTGCTAGTCTAATGATAAAAGGAAAAAACCATGAGCGATGAAAAAATCGATAGTCAATTATGAATCCATGATAAGTACAAATGCCAATGTTATTCTGCGAATACCGAGACCTTCCCTTGGCAAATAAATACTTATTTGTTGCTATTTCCTGGCATTTTATGGCCGTTAACAACAACAGTTCATATGGTGTAATACAAAAATGATTAAGGGAAAAATAAACAATATTTTTGACGTCCCATATTTCACGCTCGCGCCCGACGCCCTACGCTTTGTTACAACAAAACAGTGGGCGATTCAGTAAAAGAAATATCAAATATTATGAAAAAATAGGTGGTGAGTAAATGCAAGATCAGTTTTTTTTTCTATATGGTTGCCAGAGACTGATTCTACACATACATATTTTTAAATACATAGTTATATAGATAATACCTAAATAACACCCAGACACAAAGCAACCACCTTTGTTAATCATATAAATACTTGCCTTGGGTGGGAATGGAACCCACGCCTCTTTGATCCCGTAATTAGGGTCACTAACCACTGAGCCACCGAGGCACTTTTTATACGACAATTTAGTAGTGTAATTTTGAATAAATTGAAATATTACTGTTGTTAGCTGCAGAACTCTGACGTGGCAGATCGATTAAACAACCGGCCCCCTTACCGCCTAAGTAATAGCAATCGTAATAACAATCGTTTATGACTTCATTTTAGTCATTTGGCACCGCCTATGTGACGTTAGCAATCAATTGCTTTGTGCGGATTGCGAAAGCAATCGTTGAATGAACAACTTTAATGACTAACGTCACATAGGCGGTGCCAAATGACTAAAATGAAGTCATAAACGATTGCTATTGCTAAGGCGGTAGGGGGGCGGGACCCGCAATTAAATGTATCGTCCAAGCGACGGTAGCGCTCATTTGTAAATTCCACCCGCGGTCATCCATCCGAAGACTGACCGTACCGAACGTTGCTTAACTTCGGTGATAGCGTAGTTAGTTTAGTTTAACTACGCTATGAGCTCTACAAGTTTACTATGATTCCAATAAGATTTTTTTCACTGAATCACCCCTGAGTGTGTTTTCACATAAACAAGTTAGTTCCTCACTTATTGCCGTGTTTGCGAGTCCGTAGAGCGCGCACCCAATTAACTATTACTTATGATTTCTTCTTAGAAATATTGTACTTTATTGGGTTGTTACATATTTTCCTTGCCTGTTTATTTGGCCGAAGAACTGTTGCCGTCGATTTTGTGTAATACATTATTATTACGTGTTAATATCATTGTTGAAAACAAAAATGGTATCTCAGAATGTTAGGGTACAATGTTAGAGTGTTTAAGTAATGATTAATATGTGATAACTTGATATAAATTGAAATATTGCTTGAAAAGTATATACTATAGAATGAACTATTTAAAGTTGTAGAGTATGTAGAGATAGTACTATGACTGTAGACTTAAAAAATATTCAAATGATATATATCAAGTATTGAGTAGTGATTAACAGGTATTAGAAGAAAGTAAAGAGAAAACATTTTTTATAACAAAAGGCGAAATAAGGCCACCAATTAAACATGTAATATATAAGTAACATAGAAATAAAGAAAACATTTTTGCATACTGATGTAACGTCTTAAAGTGGTATTAAACAAAGAGGTGTCTATTGAGCCATTGTTATTTATTAATACCCAAAATCAATCATCCTGCATCAATATCTTAACCAAAAGTTACTCAAAGCAATCGATGTCGAAAGAAACAAAGAGATGAATTGATACTCCACCGATGCAAAGTAGATATAGTACGCGCGAATAAATATTGACCATCGATATGGGAAAGAGAAAAATTGACTTAAGAACAACGTAAATTTTTAGAAACTACCATTGGATAAACAAACGAGTAAAGTCACCAGCGACAAGTAACATGTGCCGTTTCTTTATCCTCACTCCTGTGCCAAGAGGAGTAGGTGCTTTTCTTATTCTTGACAAGCATTTTTGTATTGAATGAATTGAATTAGGTGTTTGCTCTGTATATGGATGCTATCATCTACATACATATATATTTAAAACTATATTTAAGTGTACGAAATCAGTCTTTGGCAGCCGTATTAGCTTAGCCTCAATCGGGGTCAGAGACCGCGAGATGTCCCTTCATTAAATATTTATTTATTTAATAGTGCTTCGTGTAAAGATAACCCAATACAAAGCAGCGTAAAGCCGATTATTTTCTTTCCCGATGTCCATTATTTATTCAGCATCACTGTATCTATAATGACGTAGCAACAATGCAAGAACTTTACAACTGAAAATTCCAATTTAGCTGAGAAAATGGAAATCCAACGTCAACATTATCAATCTTCGGAGAATACTGATTTATGGATTTCATAAGCGGCCAGCTTTTTGATGTCTTATAGAAATGAAAGCAGTGAGATAGTTTGGATTCGGTTATTTGATAGAAGAAAAAGTGAATTTGGACAAAAGCTAGGCTCCACTTAATGCGATATGATTTTTTTGTGCTTTTGTCCTAAGAAGGCCGCGTATTTAGTATGTAAGAGTATTTATGAAAAAACTGATATCTCATAGATCTCGTCTACCCTCTCTCATATGATTGTCTCATATGATATCTCAAAGGTAACTAGCTACCCGCCCCTGTTTTGCCCGGCTAAGAATGAATTATAACTAATAAGTAAAACTTTCGGAAGAGATATTCTAAAACATAGTAAATAGTACATTGTAATCTAAAAATTAATAAATAAATAAATGTATCTTTATTGTACACCAAAAATTACAGTAACATGTTGTACAAGGGCGGCCTTATCGCCTTTGGCGTTTTCTACCAGGCAATTTTTGGATGGACTGGACACGAAAAATAGAAATACGGTCGGTGGTACATAAAATTGTGTTTAAAAGATTTACTCAAAAATGTAGCTACTTTACTGTCTTTTAGATAACGTTGTGGTAACAGGTACTTACACAGGTTTATGCGCGAGAGTATGCACAGTGGGCTACAGTTAACAACTCCTGTGGAACCGCGTCTTTTAAGATTTTCTTAACTTAATCAGATAATGCCCACTGCATAAAACAAAATTTAAGTTGCGGTAACTTTTCCGTGAAACTCTCGAGTCCGCTTGCATGCTGGTTTTCGGGAATCATTTCCACTCTCCCTTTTGTTTTGGTTCGAAAACACGGAGAAAACTGGAAATATTAAATTACCGAACTCAATGTTGCAGAAAAACTGAAGTGGAGGGGACAAGTGCTTCCCATTCCATTGTGTTTTATGACAAAACGCTAGCCAGTAAAAAATAAAATAAGGAATCAAAAGATGATATTTTTAAACCATTAATTTTATTTTTTGACGAAATCGTAACTTCAACCGATTTCATAGTGAAGTCAACAAAATACACATGCCAAAAATGACTGATCTATTTCTTCTGGTTTAAGATCATTGTTTAAGATTCTAGTTCATAGACCAAACCTAAAAAAATAGAATTTTGAGTTAGCTACAAAAAATACAGATGACAACTACTACGAGTGCGCCTCTTTTCTGTTTTTTGGTTATTTTTTTGTAGCAACTGGGTTGAGTACCTTCCCTCAGCCTCTTTTGTCGGATAAAGTAACCTATTGTCATCAATTTTTAGCCACGAGTAAAAAATAAAAGAAGTGGTCTTGGCGTGGGCGTGTCCTTGCTTTTGGAGGTGACAATTGTGTTTATTTCTTAGAATTCTTTCATCATTCTGTATAGGTCTTTTATTTTAGTGTTTAAAAATCAAGATGACTTGATAAAAGGTTTAGTAAAGTTTATTAAAGTATAGCCTTATTTCTCAAGTAGGTTTAGATGTACAAGTTTTTTCTGAGTTGGTTAGGTAGGTATTTATAATCCTAGTATTTTTATGACTGGGTAGAGGGCAATTACAATACTTCTCAACTTGATTATTTACGTATGTGCTGTTTCTTATTTTATTTCATAGGACTTCGACCCATAAACTATCTATATTAATATATATCATGGTTATCTAGAACTGGTGTTTTAAGCCGAAAAATTAGCTGCAAAATTACGTTTGCACTTTGTATAAATTATTTACTCAAATATTCTTTTTTTTTTAAATAACAGATAACCCTGTATATAAATATTTAATTATATATTAATTGCCTTTTTTTTAAATAAAATAGGTCACATAACAATTTATAATAATCCATTTTACCGCCAATTCAATTTGTGCACTTAAACTTGTTCCCATAACGTAATACATCAAAACGCTGAAGGATAGGCAGGATAGGGTGTAAAAGCCCGAACCCCTTTCCAATATATTTTCTTATTTCCTGAGCCAGCCGGGATGTAAATGTGGAATTGATATCGAAAACGAATCAGTTACCTATATTTTTACGGTAGGTAAACGTCTTTTAGTGTCATTGGGAAAATGATAAATAAATTATTGGAATATAGGTAATATGATATTAGTGATAACTAGAGACCGGATTATATGCATTTGCATATTTAAGCCATTCTCAGCGGTAATATCATATTTAATTTTACCTAAGATATAGTTATGATGCATGTTATCGGTACGTTTACAAAATTCTTCCGAGCGCAAAGAACTCATCCTGCGTTCGGAAATGCGATTAAAGTGATAATAGCGCGAATCCGACCAAAATGTTTATGTTGAATATAATCCGGTCTCTAGTAATAACTTTGTTTTCATCCAAGTTTCGTGAAAAAACCAAAGTTATCAATAATATATTCCAGCCAATTTGCAAGTATAAAGAGCAGTCAGCAGGACACATAATTCGTAGAACGGATGGCCGATGAGGCCGTAAAGTTTTCGAATGGAAACCACGTGCTGCCAGCATAACGTAGCGTCCACCAATAAGGTAAGAGGGAAGATCTAATAAATACCGTATGGGCACGTTGGACGTAAGCCGCTTTCAACTGGTCTTAATGGAAATACATTGGGAAGGCCTATGTCCAGCAAAGAATGTTCTACGGCCTACAGTCGTATAAGTCCAAGTTTCCATGTCATCATGCTCTATGCTCTGTAACATTGTCCTCTACAATAAAATAATTTAAATTGTAGATTCAATAAAACCATTAATTTTCTGTTTCATGTAATACTAGTTTTTGACTATCTTTTCAATAAACTTTTGAAATCATCGATACTAAGATTATCTATAGCTCTGATAGCCATAATAATTTGATCGTTTATTCACACTAGTTCAGTTGTTCAGTAAAGTTGACTGAACTAGTGAGATTTCTTTTATCGTTTGTTCATTTGACGTTTGGTATTGTACTTAAGACTCACTGGTCCTGTTTTTTTATTAAAATATTTTTTTTCCAATTCATGTTTTGTTTATGGTCTTATTAGGCTAAGAAAATAGTATACAGTATTCGATGATAGTGTGTTAATTAATGTTCCTTCCAAACCCTTCGATAAAGTTTTACTGTCACTAACTACTATATACCCCCAATTGCTACATCTACCACCTTATACTAAACAGGTCATTACCTCAAAGATTCACTCATGTATTCCACACGTTGCTCGCTTATTCAGTATCACGGAAATCCGCCACGTAATCACTAAGCAATGTAACTGTGTCACGGGATTATATCCGACATCTATGTCATTTGAACTGTTCAGTGCGGTGGCCGTAATCCCATTTGCGCCGGTCTTAAGGTTTCAAGAACGTTGTACGGTACATTGTCATTTGTGTATTTGGGTGGATATTATAGTTTGCCTGTCTTACTATATGGGATTTGAAGCCTTATGACAGTGACAAGTTACTTTGTTGCACTTTTATTATGCACTTAGGTGGTGCTCATAGCGTATATTTTCAGCAATAATAGTAGCATAAAAGCAGCTAGTAGTGCGAGGGTTAGGGTAGGTTCCTTGGGCCATACCTCGAGTGGATTCTCGCATTGCCGTGGCGGGGGCTTGGAAGCCAGGTACGGTCCCAATCTGGTAAAGCTAAGAGGAACCCGTGGTGGGGATGCTTTTCGGATCTTGACGCGACAAGCCCGTGTGGAGGCTGGCCAAGTAGGTCGGCTTGCCGAGTTTGGTGGACTGCGGTGTCACGCTGGTCGCAATGCCGCAGCCGAGCCCATCGAGGCGGAGGCGGCGACGGGATGGACGGGCGGTGTGGAAATCGCTGCCTGTCCTACCTGCCAGCGGTGCCGCCACAGTATTTGTGGAAGCGGTGCACTTTAATTGACCCGTTGCATCGGGACCAGGGCTGTCGGATACGGGTGCTGTCCTACGCCCAGTGCTGGTTGGTCCCAGGTGGTGGATGACGATGAATCTGGTGTTCGGTACATCGTCATTCTGGCTGGGAGCACAGGCTCCGTGGTGGAGCCCGAGTTGGGCTAGCGCTATCGGGTGCCGCGGAGGAGTGCGGAAGCGTGCCCTTAGCTCCGACACCAGGCGCAGTCGTGGATCACCCAGGGCTTTTGGTGTGTATACCGGTCCGGGGACTCCCACATAACCATCTGCCTGCCCTCGAGGTGTGGTGGTATACGATCGCAAATATTCAGCTTTTAAGCTGAAATGTTAGTACTCATTAATATTTAATTATTAACACTAACTTTGACACTTGTTAAAATAGTTAATACTTACTAGTTATAGTATATGGCAACGTTAGGTTTATTTACTAGGAAACTATTAGTATAACTTAGTGAAAGTAAATATATTTAAATTAAATTTACTAAATTGAAATGTGTACTGTAAATTACCTGCAGAAAAAGTCAAAAATTAGCGAAAATCACCCATGTTACTCACGGTAATTTTTCCGTAAGTTCAGATACATTAACTTAGACAGGCCAAGTTTTCCTCATCTATCATTCCCTAACCGTACTTTCTGTTTTGAAGTTCCACCGTTTACAAACTTGGATTGATTTTTCAACAGCTCTCTCGTTTAAAAACGAAAACTTTTTAAAGAGCTGTAGATTCTATAGAGTGCTGGAAAACGGAAAACCGTATTTTGGATGCGATGCTTGAAATCAGCTGCTTATACATTTTGTCGATTCTGAGTTGTTAAATGATTGATGAAATTTTGCTCCTCACTCAATTTCATGAAAAAAGAAATGTACTTATTCAGTAATACAATGATTAGCTAATAATAATTACTTTTCTAGTAATATTGTATTGTAATTTTAGATAACATAGTAATAAGGAAGAGTCTAGGTCCCACGACACGGGTCACCCTAGTGTGGGAACTAGTGCACAACTTGTATTTGTTAACTTTACTTTTTTGGAACAATAAACGTTTTATTTATTATTTATTTATTATTTCAATAAATACTAATAAAAATGATCCATTATATATCCGTGTTCGCTTTTGGCATCAAAAGTAATTTGTCTCTACTTAAATTATTTCCGCCTCATCGAGTATCTAGTCATATTCTATATGACATTCGATATAAATATCTATCGCCATCTGGCAGGGACGGATCTCAACTGTCACGGGCATAATTGCATCTATCCGTTACGTTTACCAAAAATGCTGTGGGAAATCTGTGGATATAGCTGGTAGAGGGGTGAAACGTGGATTTTGATGTATCTTCACTATTTGTTCAAATATATTCTGAGGCTTAAAATAACGTATAAAAATATCAAGCGCCTTTAATTTTTTTTTAATTAGCGATTATTAGTTTGACTTACACTTTTAAATAGACTCCCAGGGACCTAACAGGTGTCGCGGAGGAGTGCAAAAGCGTGACAGTAGTCCCGACACATAGGCGAAAAAATCCCCGGTTTTTAGTGGATACACCGTCGACTTGAGTCGGCGAGGCCTTCCACAGAGCCACAGGTCTCCCTAGGCTGGTGGTATAAATGAAGAGTTTTGCTGGACCAAAAAAAGGGACCTAACGGGTAATATTAAAAGTTCCCAAACAAATTAAGTTTCGAACTGACCTAGCATGTTCAACTTAAAAACAGAATCAGTTTAAAACAATATAACTCTAATTCAAAGAGATACTATTTTCATTTCCAAAAATGCCCACGCGTACTATTTGTATTATTTCTAAATAAGTTCACAAAAATATATCTCGAATAAATAGTGAACTGACCTTTGAATATTTTGGAGCTCAGCGTCCTATAGTAGACATATAATATGCCATCAATATGGATATACCTTTAAAATGAAAACAACGTAAAGTTGATTTTGACAACTGGAATTTAAAGAAGACAAAATGGTTTCATCTCTTTACCATGCTATAAAAGAGAAGGAAATTTTCACAATACCAGACACGTTTTCCTTTTCATCAATCAGATGTTTATAGTATTTGGACACTGCTCAAATAGTCATGGGATAATATGAAACATTTCAGCAATATGATAGTACAGTAAGAGCCAATAAATAATGTTCATTGGTCTATGGGATAAGATAATAGAATAGTTGAGCATTGTTTTCTACCTATTTATTTACAAAAAGTTATCCCACCGCGGAAACGTCAGTGTGACTTATGTTGAGTTCAAATGTCACTCATGTCAAGTTATGACTCATGTGACTTTAATTGCATGCACAGAGGTAGTACAACAAGAAAGATAGCGCTGTTGTCGCTTAAGGCAATTCTCAACCGCAAAAATGTATGGATTCACATTCTAGAAAATCACTATTACCTACTAGTTGTCAACTGTCAAATATATGTATTGTAATTTGACACTATCGGGACATAGTTATTTTTTGCAAAAAATAGCATGACCGACTTCACCCGTGTACAGAATCATTACATAATATAAAACAAAGTCGCTTTCCGCTGTCTGTCCCCATGTATGCTTATATCTTTAAAACTACGCAACTGATTTTGATGCAGTTATTTTTAATAGGAAATTCAAGAGAAATGTTTATATGTATAATACACCTGTGCGAAGCCGAGGCCTATATAGAAAGCTATCGCTAGAAAGCAAATATTATGTACGAATCGATGTAGTATTTTTCACATTATTGCTGATTTATTAAAAATGGCTAAATTTTGAAGTATACTCTTTTCTATAATTTTTTTTTATTGAAATCAGACTACTATAAAAAATTTATGCGTGGTTATACATAATAAAAAAAAATACATATACTCGTCGAATCCTCCGGTGGTTTGTCGGTCAAAAAACACGACAAATAGCCACTGAATCGAAATATTTTTCATGTCTCTTTCTTACTCATGCCATATTAAATCAAGGCATCTCTTTCTTTCATTTCTCGATCGACCACATTATCCCTCTGGTAACTCTGTGATTACATGATAAGGGAAATCATGCTTTCAAATTAGTAAATAAACAAATAATTGAGAAAGTTTTACTCTCTTTTATTATTAACTCATACTGAATGTCGATGGTCATTAGGTATCTGTAATGTACTCTTTTGTTCTTTTGCACTTTTAGCCTAATCGATTCCGCGAAGAGCAATATAAGCGAAAGAAAACAATCATTTTTAGATCTCTCGATCATAATCCAAGAAGGTCGGTTTGGGAATCCCGTGATATGATTGGATGATTCAAGAACGAGCCCATTCAATACTTTTTAGAGCGATGAACAATGAGAATACGTTTTTCGTACTTTTGTAAAAATAAATCGACTTATCTAACCTTGAACTTTAATGTAATTTGGTGTTTTGGGAAGTTTTTACCCGACTACAGTAAACCTGCAAAGGAGAGTTAATTAAACAAATAATTTTATTTTCCAATGCACGATAAAACGGAATAAATTCTAAGCATATTCACTTTAATTAACGTCATAATATGTAACACGTAGTGGTAAATAAAGATTATATAGATATGTTTAGTGGGCTATGACGCTTGTAGGTAGGTAAATATTTATTTTTGCGGGTGTTGCAGCACCGTAACGATTAAATTTATGTTTCAAATTTGACGAATGAGGTGTCAAATCGATTCATTACAATGATTGACACAGCATAATTTCTCAGAAAAATTAGAAGGGAAAAATACATCAGAATAATGAGAGTGAGCAAAAATGGCCTAACGTAGAAAAAATGTAGGACTTTATCACAACAAGATGTCGCCGAAAATGCATAGAAACTGCTATGTAATCAACGATATAAAACAAGTGACACTTGAACTACTGATAAATACTAATATAAACTGATTAATTTACTGATAGTACCTATGTATGTTTATGTATGTAAGTAAGTTTATTTTTACTTTAAGTATTATTAGAACTATTGCTATAGAAGTATGGCTATTATTATGTAGTTGTTTTTTTTTGGTATTTGTAGTAACTGTACCTTTCATTTATTTTTAATTGTTTTTGTTACGTTTACACTACCGTCTTGTCGTCCTTACTTCCAAAAGAGGTTGTCTGGAAGAAATATCTTTTAGCGATAAGACCGCCTTTTGTGCCTTTTCTGTCTTCGTTTCTTCTGTTATATTTTTCTGTGTTGGTGTCAATAGAGTGTTGTTGTATTGTATTGTATTAAATGTCATATTGGTGTCTCAGCAATATGGAGGAGAAATTTCAAAGACGTCCATCATAGCGGAGGTTATATTTTTGCAACCTTGTGGCAATAGCCATAATGCTATTTCATTTTAAGACCCGGTCCACTTTATAGTAAGTACGTTCATATGGCATACTTTTTCGTCTCTTTCAACTCCCAACTCGCGTGTATTAAGACGCTCTGCTACCCCTCGGGACTCAAACCACACCCTCGTTGGTAATTGATCACTTTCTTCCCTCGGTGAACAATCTACTAATTCATGCTGAAGTCTCTAGGCACGCGACTGTTTCCGGAATAGCTTATTCTTTTGAGATTTATTTTACACTTTAGTTAAAGACTTTTTTTTTATAAAATATGCATATATCTAATCACTGACTTTTACCCACGACTTCGCCCACTTTATCTAATTTTTCTGAGATATAAATATAAAACCCATGAAAAAAATCAATCGAGTTCATTTTTGCATTTTGTCGTTGCTCATGTGTGAAAGAGTAACAAACAAACTTACTTTTTGATTTAAAATGTTAGAAAATACTAAACATATTAAGATATAATAATGTAAAATGCTATTTATTCATTAAAATGGCACCTTACAACGTAAAAATGTACAATAGTTATAAGCGTCGAAGATACAGATTAAAACATCTAAATAACTTTTGCTGTAAGTATTAATAACGATTACATTAGGTTTAATGAACATTCAAACTTGTTTTGTATAATTTACAGACATCAAGCAGAGTAAATTTATCTGAGGTTAAATGAAATAAATCTTAATGAGAAACAATTAACATTTTGTTTTATTGTCTACAAAAACTTCGCTCCGTTCGCGGTTACAAACAAAGTTACTTTGTACGCAATAAAACCAAAGTTGTTTAATTCAATTATTTTGACTTTCACAAATGCCTTTGAATTTAGAGTTACAAGCTCGCCTTAAATAACTAATGCCTAGATTGTGCGCATCAAAAGTACAACGCAAACAGCAAGCAATAAAATAAATAACCTTGGACTCCTAAAAATCGACGTTTGTTTTACGTAAGTTTAACTTAACTTCTATTTATAACTATTAAAAGTATTCATCAAACAAACAGTCAAATCAGTTCAAAATTAGTCGAATCAGTTCAAAATTAGTCGAATCAGTTCAAAATTAGTCGAATCAGTTCAAAATTAGTCGAATCAGTTCAAAATTAGTCGAATCAGTTCAAAATTAGTCGAATCAGTTCAAATAACTATTAAAAGGAACTAACTTAAAATAAAAACTTATAATTGAAACAATTACAATTAAAGCTTATAATAAAGTGAAAATAAAACTAAAGTAAAAAACCTGCGGCAGAGGCTAAAGTGGCCAGAGTACTGGCGACGTTGCCTCGCTGGATTGCAATACTAGTTTTTTGGTCAAAGTAGATGGCAACATTCTGGTCACGAGTCACCTCTACCAGACGCCTAGCCAGTTCCTTATACAAAAGGTAAGTATAATGTATCACTGGATCTACCGTGGATCTATCGACTGGATCTATAGAGAGTGATCCAATAATGCGTTTATTTCTTTGTATTTAATTTAGTGTTTGTACAGTTATTATCTGACAGTTTATGGTACAATTCCGTTGCTGACTGCAAACAGTAACGTCTGAATATATTTTCGCTGCGACGTTAATAGTATATCTATTAAATATAATTATTTTTGGCAAAAAATAGCACAACCGACTTCAACTTTGCAATCTACGTACAAAACTCGATTAGTTAGCTAGAATCGATTTATGCCATTTTTAAAATTTGTCAATCTTTCAAAAACTAAGTAAGAAATATTGATATAAAATATGGAACTAATTTCGTAATTATACCTTTTCATAAAAAAAAAACTATCAAAGTTGGACCACTCTATAAAAAGCTATGCGTACCTTGAGTACGCGTCTTGAGTACCTCCTCTTATTGGTCTGTTAAAAATCCGTAGCTGACGACGCGTAGTCTGCTGCAGCGCCAGGATACGTGTCGCCTGACGATACTGCAGTCTATATGGCTGCTGCTTGCAAACTGCTACGGAATTGTACCTTTTAAGATATTTGAATTTGTCCGATGAACGCTAAAGTAGTGCTACCACTTTTGAACTTTCTTCCTCCAAGTTTTACAAATTCTTTTATAATTTTCTAATCTCCAACTCCCTAACTGCTATAATTAGCATAATCCCTGATTACCATAATTATACCGTATTTATGGGCAGGATGTTTATATCTCGTTATAAATGGAAAATGTCATTCCCGTAACGTAGGCCCTACGCCACGTTGTGGTCTACGCCGTAGACCTTCGTAGCCAATAACTACTTCCTTCTATATGCTGCGGAAAAGTTAGTACCTATAGCTATAAATTAAATAATATGTTCACAATAACATATCATGCCGTGTCCCTAATAGGAATTTGTCAGGAAAAATATATTCTTTGTTATGAAAAGTATATGAGACTATGTCCACTAGACCGTTCCGTCACTGATCAGCACCGTCGCATGCCATGCACGGAACGTTTCGGCAACGGCTAAATATTATAGACAGTTTTTGTTGACGTACGTTGATGATTCGTTATAGTAGCGCATACATCAATATGAAATAAAAAAAAATCCAAGTCAATGAGAGCATAGGAGAACGTATCAGGTTGATTTCCGTGCCTGATACGGTCCGGACATGGTCATGGTATGGAAGTTTATAATGGACAGACCTTACCCTTGGTGCTAAAGACTCCCGAGGTTGGTGTTGTGATTGTATAGAGTATACATAATATATAAATAGAAATGCTATATTAGACATTAGTTAAAGAGGACATAAAATCTGGTGTCTGTAGCGTAGATATGTAAATCAAAAACTGATACATACCCGTGGTCACCCATCCTAAGACAGACCGTTCCAAACGTTGCTTGACTTCGGTGATCTCTACGAAACATCTAACTATGCCATGAGAACAACATCAATTATTATATTATAATAATTATGTTTTATGGATGTTTTGACTTTTTGCGACAGTTCATTTTATAATTGCTGTCTTGTTCGAAGTAGCCGTGAAAACATTTAACGACCCAAAAGTTTACGAGTTACGCAAGAAAACAATTTGGCTTTACGATTTGACGCTTGTCTTGTTGCTTAAAATAAAATCGTAACATTGTTTACAAAACATAAGGAAACTAAGGTACAAGAAACAATATGAACCATAGATTAAAAGCTTGAAGTTCAAGTATAATTAAAATTTTATTTGTTATTTATTCCTTATTATGAGGATTTTATAATCCAAACGTTATTTATCTTTCTACATAAATGGTAATAAAATCACAACATGAGTTTCCAAAACCATATTATACGTAGCATTTGTTTATCACGTAAGTCACACACGTTCTGTAGTAGTTTTTGTTTATAGTTTCTTTGACAGAATAGTTCTAAAATAACGAATAAATAAAAGTATTTTTGTCCTTTCTGTCAAATCAAATGATATCAAAACCAATTTCTCCGTAAACTTTATACTTATATTCGTGTTATGATTAATGAATTATTTATAAAGTTTTTAAAAATTAAATGCCTATGTACGCAAATGTGTGAAACAGTTGTATCGGGTTGAAAGTTTGATGAAAATTTGCTGTATTTCCCACATTAAGTACGCTTTATTAGTTACATTTTCTATCGCGAACAAAACAAGAGAATAAATTTTTACAAGACGGATAATATAAATCGTAAGAATGGTATAGTCGCGGAAGCGTCTAAAGTTACACTCGTAATATAAATAGAACTAAAAAGTAGAACTATTATTTATTTAAGTAACCCAACAAGCTACGTAGAGGGCTATGCTCGGGGTTTCTCTGCGAGATCAAATCAGAAATAAAGGGATTCGTAAAAGAACTAGACGACATAACCCAGCAGATTGGCAAGTTGAAATAAAAGTGCGGAAAGCACATAGCACAGAGGACTGATGACTGATGGGGTCGAAAACATCTCGAGTGGAGACCACGTACCGGTAAGCGCAGGAAGTCCACCTACCAGGTGGACCGATGACCTCAATATAAAACCGCAGGATGGCACTGGAAGCAAGCCGCTTTCAACCAGTGTTATTGAAAATCTGTAAAAGAGGCTGATCTATAAGATATTTTGTAGAAAATAAAAAACTTATACAAGGGCTATTTTTGATCTTCTAGTTGATATAATTTATTCGATGTTTCGAACCTTACTACTTAGTTATACATTGCAATGTTAACTTAGTTTCATAATTTTAAAATTTGAAATACATGGTGAGAATGAAAACAGGTAAAACATTAATATTATAATAATTATAAATTACGTTCCATAATTGGATATCTTAGAATACGTAGGTGACATTAACATTATATTAAATTTGAATGAAATTGTGACGTTTAAAAACTTTCTAATTATTATTAGGTAGGTGCTAATTGTTTTCTTCTTCTGTGATTTAACTTTCACATTTGTCAGTTAATTTATTTCAATTTAATTTCAGTAAATGACTGTTATTAATTTTACAGGTAGTTAGGTAAGTGTTTTGATGTAAACTTTTGGGATGCATTATTATATTAGGTTGCTACACACACCTTAGTCAAAACTCAAAAGAGTATCTCTGTAAACTACATTTTCAGTTATTCTAGTTTTGCTCTATATGTGCGATAAAATATGTAAGGTTGTCAAGCGACAATGTAAGATATTCTTACACGATATTATTAAACTATAACTAATACAAACTACCTATTGTAGGTTAGTATATAATAAGGTTATGCAACAAATAAATTAGGGATACTAACGTGAAACAACAACAAAAGCCAAGCATGTTCTACTTTTCAAAACATGTAAAAACCTGTAAACATGCCACTATTTAACATTTTCATTTCATCTTTGGTGCATCATACATTCATTTCGAATCTTACCACAGACGGCAAACGCACTACATTATTTTTTTTAGTTGCCATCTAACTGGCAGCATTTAAAAATTAAACATTCCTTTTTCAAACACTCTCACATTTTTAAACCACCACGCGCGAAAGTGGAACTTTTTTGTTGCAGCACTGACACTTTTGACGTTTGTTTACTTTTTCTTTTCGTGTGGCAAAGTGAATTTATTTTATTTAGCCGGCGAGGCCGGAGGGTGCGAAGGTTGCGCCGCGTGTCGCGACCAAAGTTAGACTGAGTTGTGACTACCCCATGCCGTACAGACGGGAGCCAAAGCGATTTGTCTCTTAGGTTTAATTACCTATTTTACTGTCTAGAGTTTTCAAGAGTTACAATGTCGAGTGGTTCATGTTGCTTGACATAAAAGTTGAAGCATAACAGCAAGGTTAAATGGGATAAGTAAACTACTTAACCCACTTTCTGGGAATGTAGAATGATATTGTTCTTGTTCATTTGTCACAATAGTCGTGTATTTTTAGGCGTGCAAATTTTTTATTACGTAGATGCTTTTTAATTAAGCCTCGTTGTTTTTTAGTTATCTGAACGTTATTAATATGTAACTTTTTGGAATATACCACTTATGAATTTTTGTTTGATTTTAGGTGTTTTATTTTTTATGCTTTGTTTTCTGACCCTATAAATGCTTATATATCTTTAAAACTATAGGCATCGGATTTAGATGCGGTTTTTTTAATAGGTTGAGTGATTCAAGAGGAAGGTTTATATGTATTATTTAACAAGACTTTAAAGACTATTAAGACCCTTTAATACACCTGTGCGAAGCCGGGGCAGGTCGCTAGTTTCTTTATAAATTTTTATTTTCTATTTGGCAGTACCCAATACCTTCTTTGAGAATTAACAGCTGAAGATTTACGGCAAAGCTCGCCTGTTAACGAAAGATTAATCGGAAACCGATTATTAGAACGTTCTTAGAACATTGGGTGAGAATTTAAATGTTAATGTAAGCATATTTATTTTACAATTGAAATGTGTTTAATTGACGGATTTATATTTGAATTATTATCAACATTTTTAATTATTAATTTCGACATTTTAACAATTTAACTATAACAATGTATGAATAAATGATTTCATTTATTCATAAATAGATAAATAATTATGTTACGTCATGGTCCGCTATTTATGTAAGTGCCTATATATACAGGGTGGAGAATTAACGCTGATATTAATTTGACTCACAAGTAGTTCTAGTAACCAGTAGGTAATCATCATAAAAGCAATAATAAGAAAAAATCGATAAATTGAAAAAACAACAGTTTCCAACAAACTAAATAATAAATAAAGGAAGTAATTAGGCATCATGCTTTACATGAAATTCATTCATGCCATTTTGACATTAATCTAATTAATATATTTTACACTATGTTCACTAATATCAAAATAGCTAGAAGCGCTTTTTAGCTGCAGGTTGCTCCAAAATTTTGTTTTAGAAAATTATGCATCAACAAAAACAACAGAACACCAACAACAAAACACCAACAGAAACAAACAACAACAGAAGGCCAAATATAGGATTTCATTTAGTGTCCGCATCGGATCTCCACTCTGTATATTACGTACGCTTGTGCCTAATAATATAAATTGTGCCTAATATTCCTTGTGTTACATTATTGTATCGATATTTATTGTTACGATATTTTTACATCTCTGATTTCATTGTAATGCTGATCGCCATTAGATAATTGGAGGCAATAAACACTTGAGTTCTCATATGGGAGCGTAGAATATTTTATCAGGCTAGTATTAGAAATTTAGAAGTTTCTGTATAAAAAAAATATTGGGCTCTGATTCTCTATGGGCATAACATGACGTGATTATTTATTTTTTTATTTTTGCAAGGTTTAAAATATGATCCAGTAATTTTTGACCTTTAAAGCAGAAAAAGAATGGCTAATTGTTGGAGTTGATCGTTAGAGCAACATGTTTTTTTAACTGAATGAATTATTGGCTGAGTATATATTTAACCTAATTCGAAATAAAGAAAAAAATTGTTTATAATTAATAAAAGACGTTGAAAAATGTACTAGCCGTGGAGATCTATTAGTATCTAGTAACACTCGCCTGGAAATCATGAGACCGTTGTAGGTTCAAGCCCGGTCCCGTACAAATGAGTTCTTTGGAATGTATGTCTACATTTACATACTACTTATTAACTTTTAGATAAAAGAAATCATCGCGAGGCAAACCGCATACGTTTGTAAAAAAATTGTCCTACAAAAAATCCACCAACTCGTACGTGATAACCCAGTCGGTCTTTTTGGGCAGCCTATGTTCAACAGTAGACTATGAAAAGATTTTTTCTGGGTTAACAATTTCAAATAAATTAACTAAAAAAAATCACACAAAATCAAATCTCTTTTTTTGACCTGGTGTAAAAACGAAGATTTAAATAGCAGTTTTAATTTAATGTAACTTAGGCATGAATTTCCAAGCTATTTAATTTTTCAGGACGAGAGAAAATTCAAAACTGTACCCAATCTTTTTCAGCTAACACGGTTTATGCATTTAACCGGTGTACTTAAATTATAATTAAACTTCCTAAGTGATATTTAATGCCGAGGAAAAGTTTTTATTGTTCTTTTTAATATTCGACTATGGTTTGGCCAAAGGGATAAGCGTGGCAGCCTATGAATAGTTCGCGCCATCGCATAAATTGATCACGCGATCTGCGCATCTATAATACTATGCCCACCACAGACGTTATATGGCTGAAATGATGAGGACGACTAAGTAAATAGGCATGATGACTGGGTAATAAAATCAATATTATAATTATTCTAATTATTCTGTGAGTTATATTATCAAAAAATGTTGGACACTTATTTTTTCTTTTGTCGATCCTTTTTTTTTTACGAGGGGGAAATTTTCCAAAGATGCCCGACCGCTTTGGGGTGCAGTCGGGTTATGTGGGATTGTACCCACTAAAACCCCCTCGGTGGCCAGCCTATGTGCTTTCTTGGGAGCTCCGGGATCTCCAAAAGGAACGCACCGGTGTGCTCCCGGCACTTCGTGTGTCTACTCGCCTGGTAGTAGACCAGGCTTGTACGGTCCTGTACGACAGCGTTGCCACACACGCTGCCGTCCTTCTCGGGCCCGCTTGAGTGGATGGCCAGAGCCCCAACTCAGACCACCCACGAGCCCAGGGGTCCCCTTTTAGTAGGCTCTTACTACAGGCAGGGGATACCAATATTCTAGAGCCCCGGCATCAGGGCAATGCCTTTGTCGATCCTACTAATATATTAAACGCGAAAATTTGTGAGTATGTATGGATGTTTGTTACTCTTTCACGCGAAACCTATTGATCGGATTGAGATAAACTTTGCAATAATAATGCTTATACATCAGAATAACCTATATGCTATAATTTATTAAGATACTAGCTTTGTCCGCGGCTTCGGCCGCGCGGTATTTTGCGTTTTGTGCTATCTCACACTAATCTTTTATTTTTTCGGGATAAAAAGTAGCCTATGTCACTTTCCGGCCCTTGAACTATATCTATGCCAAAAATCAAGTCAATCTGTTGCTTCGTTGCTGCGTGAAAGAGGAAAAAACCAACAAACTTTTCGGATTTACAATATTAATAAGATTGCGTGAAGTTCGCCGGGTCAGCTAGTCAAACAGTAAATGACAAAGATAAACCTTGTCAAAGTTTGGGGCTCATGACGTCGCGTCACCAGTGCGACGTAGTCAGTACATTTGTAGCGCACTCGTAATATTACGCGGAACTTTAACAGGCTATATTGTTGTCAATTTTTGTTTAATTGACTAGTAAAAAAATACGTATCCAATATTTTTTGAAAATCCATCTGACCGACTAAGTATTTTGTTTAGTCATTTCACCTATTTATATTTACTTTCAGTTGCCGGTGTATATTCTAGTTGCTATTTATTTTATTACAAGCTGCTCGACATGGTTTCGCTCGGCTACTAATGAATTTATTATTTACTAGCGGACCCGGCGAACTTCGTACCGCGAAAGTTAATGAATGTAGGTAGCTAACCTTACGGAGATACCTACATTAAGATATTTTAAGTTTAATGGCTGTCATCCAAAATGTAGATCTCATTGAGCTATCTCACCTTTGTGAAGATAGTATTGATCAAAAGTTGACATTTGCGGAGATAAACCACTTCTAAGTTCTCTGTCATCTGTCATCCAAAATGTAGATCTGGTTCAGCTATCTCACTTTCGTGAAGACATCATTGATCAAAAGTTGATAGTTACCGAGATAAACTACTTTTAAGTTCGACAGCTGTCATACAAAATGTAGATCTGATTGAGCTATCTCACTTTCGTGAAGACATCATTGATCAAAAGTTGACAGTTACGGAGATAAACTACATTTAAATTCGACTGTTGTCATACAAAATGTGGATCTGGTTTAGCTATCTCACATTTGTAAAGACAGTAATGGTCTAAAATCGGTAGTTACGAAGTAAGTAATAGTTAGTGCGCCACAAAATATTAGCCCCAATTCAATGTGAAACGGTACACAAATATTGTAGCAAACAATCATATCAAACCCAAGAAACAGTCAATCTCAACTAATTTGTTTCGTTATGGTTATCATCCGCAGCTTTCTTTGTCCCACTGCTAGGTATAGGCCTCTCTCTTGCAGTGCTTCGGCTCTTTGCCGGTCCTGACCAGGCTCGACCGACGGTATTGCCGATATCATCAACCCACTTTGCTGCCGCGCATATTTATGGTATATGGTAACAAAAATAGTAAGTGCGCCACAAAATATTAGCCCTAATTCAATGTGCAACGGTACACAAATATTGTAGCTACTAATATTTTCAAACCCAAAAAACAGTCGATCTCAACTAATTTGTTCCATCATTGTTGTCATCCGCAGCTTTTTTTGTCCCATTGCTGGGTATAGGCCTCTCTCAGTGCCATCTACCTCCGCTCTTTGCCGGTCGTGACCAGGCTCGATCGGCGGTATTAACGATATCGTCGAGGTAGTCGACCCACATTGCTGTCGCGCAGCACAAAGCTGAGCGCTCTCACCTATTCAAGTACCCTAGTTGACCAGCTCGGTCACCGCTCAAGAAGCGCTGGTCGAATCGGTTGCCACGCCAGCCTGGACGATGTCGTACGCAGGGTATTTAGAACCGCCAATATCGCAGCCGTACTCGAACCGGGCTTGCGCGTTGTGGCAAAAGGCCTGACGGTATGACGCTGGTCCTATGGAAGTGTGGACGGCCCTTAATATGGGACGCGACGTGCGTCGATAGTTTGGCGCCGTCATATCTTTCTGAGACTCAGAGTAGGGCTGGAGCGGTGGCCGATTCGACAGAGCAGCACAACCGGCGCAAAATGCTAACCTCGGCAGTTATTACATATTTGAACCGTTTGAAATTGAGATATTGTGTCCGTAGGGGCCGGGAGCTCATCTTGTTTTCAAAAGTGTATCTGAGCCTCTGGTGGACGCGACGTGTGACCAAAATGCTGGTGTTTGTTTAGCTCAACGTATAAGTTTTGCCTTTCAGCGTGGCAATGCTGCCAGCATGCTGGGCACGCTGCTAACTGGCAGTAGGCTTGAGCATTTAGATTATCTTTAGACCTTCAAGGGTCTGTGGATGATCCAATTGCTTGTTATGTAGTAGTAGTTTATGAAGTTTTATCTTGTAGGTATTTAATGGTAGTTAATAATGACACATGCCCTATAAAAAATCAAGTACCCTTGCACCTTGTTGTCACTGTTCATACTTAACCTAACCGACCGACATCAAAATACTCGTACTCGTATAAATTTAGAGTGTACAACCCGCCCGTGGGTTCCCGCCTTGTCGTGACGGGGGACTTAGTAGCCGAAGCTTATGGGCGGCGCGGGAATCGGAGGTAGAGCCGCTTCTCTAGATTTTTTCTCACACAGCTTAGAAGGTGGTGCTCTAAGTCTCCCGTTTGTTTGCGTCTTTACCCCCTAGGCAGTTATGAAAGTTTACACTCGAGGTTGGGCCGCTTCTCTGGGCTTTTTAACTAAAGCAGCTGAGAGGCTGGCCGGTAAGTTGCGTGCTTTATGAGGAGTGCCGCAACTGAAGCGGGCTGCACTGTTATTACTGTTCAATCCTAACCAAATCAACAGAAATGTATGTTCGTGTCAAGGTCACAGTTCACAGTCAAGGTCGATGACCTTTACTCATGCCATACTACTCATGGTAAAAATCAAGTCGATCCGTTTTCTTCGTATATTATAATGGATTCTGTACCATAAAGGTAGAATAAAGACATGTTAAACCTCTAATGGTAGTAGATTTAAAAATATTTTTAATTTCAGACAAAATGACAGCCCATTTTTAAACGTCATTGTAATATGTAGCATGGTAAAGGGAAAAACTATTTTATCTAATTTTAATGTCAGTTATCATTGTCGATCCATAGTTTAATTTCTCTTCGAGTGACGTAATAAAGTCTTTTTGCCGATGATACACATGTAGGTCTTCGAGACAAAAATATTGACAGCCTTCAAGAAAAAATAGATAACGCTAAAGACTTATTAAAAGAATGGTTTGATTGTAATGGTATTATTCTGAACTCTAATAAAAGTATAGTCTTGCAATATCAATCGAAGTTAGGTATTTTTGGAAACTCTCTCAGAAAAGAAAATGTATTCTTAGGCTACACTATTGATAATATAATTAGTCACTCGGCGCATATCGACAAAATATGTAAAAAAATAGCTAGTGGGAACTATGCTCTTTTTAAACTCAAACCTTCGCTAGATAAGGATTCTCTTAAATCTGTTTATTATGCGTACATACATTCGATTATACGATATGCTATTACAGTTTGGGGCAATGCTACAAATATTGTTAAAGTATTAAGATGTCAAAAAAGATCAATTAGAATAATTAATGGTTTGAAAAAACGCGAATCCGCAAAAAAACATTTCAAAAGTAATCAGATAATGACAGTGATATCTCTTTACATTTACAATTGCTTACTGGAAATACACGAGTTGGATTTACCTACAAACCAAAATAGGCATCAATACAACCTACGAAATAAGGAAAAGCTTGATAAGCCTTACACTAGGCTAGTTACATTAGAAAAACAAGGACTTAGCAATAAAATTCTATGTATAATAAATTACCAAATTATGTAACCAAGTTAGATTTTGAGCGATTTAAAAATACAATAAAAAAATTCTTTGAAGTTAATCCATTTTACAAATTAAGTGAATTTATGTCAATGCCATTTTCAGAATCCTCATTTTCATGTACCAGATTATAATTATGTTAGTAAGTAAGACATCAATAAATGTAAAACATGACTTGCCTGTAACGTTTGATGTTATTTTATGGCCAATAAATATTTCTTATTCTTATTCTTATTCTTAAGGGAAAAAAATGTCCCTTTGCTATGCTAAGCGTGACATTTATAAAATTCAGCAGTCAATGTATGTCACCTGTCATCTAATTACGTTTCGTCAATCAATTTTCGGCCTAATTATGAAGGCGCCATCGTAAATTTAATAGCAACGTATAAAGTGTTCTCTCTATCGAATGCCTAAAGTGAAGAAGAAACAGAAATAGTCTAATTAGCTATTATAATTACGATCGTGCCTTCATAGTTGGGCCTATTAGCGTCGTTGTGATAGGTGACTGTAAGGATAGTTTTTGTCCTATCCTACAGGAATTTCACTATGCAATTTTCGGGATAAAAAGTATCCTATGTCCTTCTCCTGGCTCTAATTTACCTCCCTGCCAATTTTCAGCTAAATCGGTTCAGCCGTTCTTGAGTTATAAGTGGAGTAACTAACACGACTTTCTTTTATATATATAGATTGCTACATATAAAATTTTCCGCCGAAATATTCTAAAAAATCGTGAAAACCGCATTGAAATCTATTGTGTGGTTAAGAAGATATAAGGGATTTCACAAAAAAGACAGACAAATATACAGAAATAGTGACTTTGCTTTATATGTAGCGATAGAGGTATTATATTTTAATTTTGATTAAGGTTCGGCATTTGTATTTTATTGCCATAGTTATTTCAGGATCTGTTAATATACGTTTAAGGACCGTGAATCGGCCACTGTTTTCGCGTTTTCTGTAGAACATCGAGAAAATTTTCGGTATAAAAATATATAAATATATAAAAATATGACTTTTAAGAGGCTTATAACTTTAAGTTCATTTAAAACTATAAAAATAAGATCTTTTTAAGTAATCCGATATTAAGTGCATAAAAAAGAAATCACATTTAGAGGTAGGTATCTAAATATATATTATGTATGTAGGTTTAGAGAAATCACGGATAACATTTAGAGGTAATAACAGTTTACTGTTTTTGTATGGCCACATTGGCACCTCACGATTGCCTTAAACTTATGAAATATGTATTATGTGCATGTCCTATATAATTATTATTGGATTTTATATTTTAAAATTTTATTCCTCTCTCATGTGATAATAAAATAGTGTGTCGACGTTTCGATTTTACGATAAAAACTTATCTTTACGAGGTGCTTACGAGCACACGTTTTCGTATGTTTAGTAAAATTTTCAGTGTCTGTAAAAACTTTGAGAGCAGTAGTAAAATAAATATCTTTGGAAAATAGTAAGTACTCTAATAAAAATAGTAGCTTCGAACTAGCAGTAAAATTGTATGAATATGGATACTTTTTATTGGTTATGCTAAAATAATGTTGAGGAGTAAATGGTAAATGAAATTGAAATGTTGAATTAAAAATTTTACGTGAATTTAAGAATTTATGGTTCAAAATACTCTGGGTCTACATACTTCTTGACAATTAATGTCAAGACGTATGTAGACCCAGACCCATATCTAGAGTTTTATAAAAGTCTCTACATTCATACACATTTAATACCTATTTTATTTCACTAAAAACTTTAAAGACTTCACTTCTAAAAAAATGTCTCACGCTCCTAGCTATTTATTAAAATATATTAAGTAAAACTAAAGAGGAATTTAGTTATCATCATCATCATGATTTCAGTCGCAAAACGTCCACTGCTGGGGTGAGCCTTCCTCACTTTTCTCCTCCATTAGTCGCTGGATTTTCAACATCATATTTAAAACACAGCATTCTATTACGTCCCATTGCGTTACATCCTTCCATCTTGCCTTAGGTTTGCCTCTGGTTCTTCAACATAAGCCTCGCCTACATATTATATCCGACTTCCTCCGTGTACATAATTCGAATAGTTTGCACGAATCGATGTGGCATCCATGTACATTACTCTTGATTTATCAAAAGAGTTTATGTACCCTTTCAAACAAAAAAAATATTTGTTTTTATCGATAACTACTGGCGAAAATATCGATGAACATACCCAAAATATACATACAGACGAACATAGAACCTCTTTCTTTTATGAAGTCCGTCAAAAAAGACCGGTAATTTTATATACTTGACGCACGTATGCTACATGTACATAATATGTGCCTACACATGTCTCGATTTGCCCAAAAACAAGTGTAAACAAGTGTGTCTAATGTCCTGGCTCTCGCCACACGACATAATTAGTTGCAGGCTGTCTACAGCTCACATATTCTTCCCAGCGGGACTTCTCGGGCCCATTTCTCCATGTTGGCCTTTACAAGTGTGTTATCACAAGTTTTTTTACAGATGTATTTATATATGCGTATAAATAAGGATATCCTTAAGTTATGTGGGTCATTTCAAACATAAATGTATCATATATATTTATTTACATAACTTAATAACCATTGAATATTTATTCTATATACTAATTTATACAAATTCAAAAAATTAAAAACCTACCTATACCTGTATAAAATAAATAAAAAGCGGCTAAAAATCGAATAAAAGGTCCTGCCCCCCGACCGCCTAAGCAATAGCAATCGTAATAGCAATCGTTTATGACTTCATTTTAGTCATTTGGCACCACCTATTTGACGTTAGCCATCAATTGCTTTGCGCGGATTGCGAAAGCAATCGTTGAATGAACAACTTTGATGGCTAACGTCACATAGGCGGTGCCAAATGACTAAAATGAAGTCATAAACGATTGCTATTACGATTGCTATTGCTTAGGCGGTCGGGGGGCAGGTAGGGTACCAAGAAGGCTGACTGCATTCTCGCGCTGAACGGCTAGAGATATTGAACATAAATTGAATTCATTTTTTTTGTTATTCGCCTTAATAATGTAAACTTTAAGCTAGCAATATATTAGTGGCAGTAGCATAGTATATAAATAAGGTATAAAAATAATACAAATATGTAGAATATAGAAATGTTCTAGAAATTCAAAGAAAAAAAATGAATAAGTAGGCCGGGTGTCAAAAATTGATACGAGGGAATACGACCTACATATTTTTGCAATTTAAAAGCAAGCGCTACTTTAAATTTTAATTAAGTTTTAACCCAATGTATTTTTTAGTAATCATCGTCATAAGTAAGTAAGTAAGTTCGTACAGGCCGGGTGCTAGCCCTGGTGTCAGAGTTTTTAAGCCGCCTGAAGGTCTCTGACATGGCTAAACGGTTAAAACAAGTTGTAAGTAGCGTTCAGATGTAAATACCACCCGCGGTCGTCTGGGTACTGTAACCCTATTTATTAATTATTTATTTAACATTTGGCCAAAATAAACGTGATCGTCTAGTTTCACTTAGTATTATTCCGAACAGTAGACCTCGGTAAACATGCCAGTAAACCACATTTTTGCGCAACATCGCGCATCGGGCCGAAATACCTATGATCAAATGCGACACAAAAATATTTGGAATTAAAAAATTCTAATATCAGTCAGTATTGTTTCCGTAGAACAGAGTTCCGCAAGACATATCGAGGAATGAAGCTTTTTGCGTTTAGGAATAATAGCTCACTCTACTTGTACTAAGATGTTTATTATGGAGAACTTCCAAATTGGCAAATATTCTAGGTATTAAAAAAACTGTTAAAAATATATAGATAACTAAAAAATGCGTTGGAAGAGTAATTGCAAATCTTATTACGAAACGTAATCACATTTCTGCTTAAAATCCGGCTTAATGCGATCAAATGTGAAAATTTGAATCCGAATTACCTAATAATAGGTATTTGGAATGAAAAATACTGTAACTGTTGTAGGTATTACCTACTATACGTACCTGTATATTTGTGAAAATATTGTGTAGTTGTGAAAATACAAGTCAGTATTGTTTCCGTAGAATAGAGTCCCACAAGACACATCGTTAGTAGCCAGCTGCGAGGAATGAAGCCCTGTTTGTTTACGAATAATAGTTCACTCGCTCACTCTGTTTCAACCGAGACGCTTGTATTGGACAGGCGTCTTCGTACTATGTACCAAAACTGTAGGATATTGTTTGTAATGGGTGCTCATTCTTTTTAGGTTTTAAGTATGCTTCTAGAACGTAACAATCTTTTTTAGGGTTCCGTACCTCAAACGTAAAAAACGGAACCCTTATAGGATCACTTTGCTGTCCGTCTGTCCGTCGGTGTGTTTGTCAAGACTCTTTATCTCGGGAACGCGTAAAGATATCGAGTTGAAATTAATTAAACTGTATTCGTATATCCATGGTCTCTTGTAGTTGTGTAAAAGAAAACTTCTCAGTTATCGTTTAAAAAAGTTAGAGCCGTTTATGTCGTAAAAAACCGCATATTTCGAATCAAAACCTACAGGGTACTTCCCGTTGACATAAAACTATGAAATTTGGCGAGAAACATTGTCTCATAGCACACATTTAAGAATAAATCTGAAAATTATACATTTTTATTTAAATCACAAAAAAATGGGGCCACTAAATTAACAAAATATGAGTTCAAAATTCAAATTGTATCATGTAAGGTATCATATAAAATAACTTCATTAGCACATGCTAAAACAGGTTTTTAATTACTTTAATAATGTGTAATTGTCGATGTATGACGAGAAAAGTGAAAAAAAAAAATTTTTTGTCGATGGTTATAATATTGAGATTTTAACAACTTACTTCCCAATTTTGCGAAATTTTCTGGATTTGTACGGAACCCTCGACGTGCGAGCCTGACTCGCACTTGTCTGGTTTTTGTTTTAAAACTCAGCGAATTGGCAAGTTGAAATGACACTGGGCTGGGTATGTATGCATGGACATGATCGAAGGATCCGAAAAGTTCTCGAATGGAGACCACGCTTTAAAAAAATAATCTTAATAATAATTAGAAATATTGCTTATAAATATCAACCTTTAAAGACTAAACTTTCGTAAAGGCTGAATGGCTAGGCTGGTCCTGGCGTCAGAATTTATAGTTTTTATTTACCACTGAACAGAATAATACTCTCTTTATATTATTAAAATTTCTCTCAATGGTTGCGATATCTAAAACTCGGATGAATAAATTAACGGACATGTGATAGCTTTTCCTAATATATGTCATACGATAAATTGCACTACCGCGACAACAGTAGTGTAAATAAGAAACAGCTCCACGTTACGAGGAAGTAAATCAGCAGCAAATTGCCGCCCGCGCTGCGTAAAACTTGTACGTGACTTCATTAGTTTTTCTGGCGTTTTATGTCCTAAGTATTATTCGTCGAAGTAAACCATAAGTATGAAGTATGAAGTATATGTTTCGAAAGTATTGTTGTAAAAGGTATAAGCAAGAAATATTTGAACTAAAAAACATTTTACTGTTTTTTCACTTCAGAATGATGGATCATTATGTAGTTGTTTTGTATACTTGGATACAAGTGTTTGGATAGTAGTAGTGAAGTTTCAGATTTTTCTTTAGGCATAGTAAGTTGGAAGGAACTTCCTAAGCGTCTTTCAGTTCCTTAGGAAAAAATCCAATGATGTAAAAACGTACGAAATTTTGGTTTGTACAAACAAAATGGCGGGGCATTTCAAAATTCTTACTTTATTTGTCACTGCCTAATAAGATTATTATCTTCTTTGTTTTTCATTTTAATTAATACTTTAAAGGTGGTCTAAAGGACTAAAACCAGCCATGCTATTAACTTATACTTTTCCGTACTACTATTTAACCTCAGATGATTAGACATATTCATATTTCTATGATAAGTATGCTTTAGAATTCTCGCCACTACGCCGTCTGACGGATTGGGACCATGTTAACGATTTATCCTTTATTTTTATTATATTTTTATTTAATGCCTCGGTGGATTTCTTTTTTGACTGCCTCGATGGCTCAGTGGTTAGTGACACTAACTACCACTAACAACCACCTAGGGAAAATATTTATGTGATGAACATAGGTGTTTGCTCTGTGTCTGGGTGTTATTTAGTTACTATCTATATAAGAATGTATTTAAAAATAAGTATATGTAGTATATCAGTCTCTGGCATCCATATCACAAGTTTTGCTTAGTTTGGGGTCAGAGGCCGTGTGTCAAATGTCCCAAAATATTTATTTATCCAATAATCGATTCTTTTGACTGCAGAGAAAGTCAGCTAGTGTACATAAATTATACTTATATAAACTTTGAATGTATTTGGCGCGGAGTCTACAGTTACACCAATTGACATCTGTTAATGACATAAGTACAAGTCTATTAAATAGCCTTATTTGGCCTACGTAGGCCACAACAAGATTAATGGCCTATCAACCACTCTAACCTTTTCAAAAACTATGTTCGGTCAGAAACGTTGTTATGTTGTCTTTAACAATTAAGCAAACGATGCTCCCTAAAGATGGCGTATACGATCTAATGGCACTTATGCCCTTCGCAAATGTCATACTCCGTTACTAGAGAGTGATCGAGCTTCACTAGGAGCAAATATTTAAATACAATCGGAATTCGCATTTTTTACAGAAATACCGCTATTATTTACAATGAAGTAAAAAAAGAACTCTCTACCTACATGGTACACCGAATTTAATTACTACATAATGTGGAATTCGGATATGGCTGAAACGTGTTATAAATTTAGATAAGAGAGATTCCCTTGTGAATCCGTTGTACATCTACCGTACCATCTAGGTATACATAGGTAGATGGAGTTTCTACAAAAATACGAATTTTAAATTTTTATACATTTACCTACAATATATCATAAGCGAATGATGGCGTACTTTGATGTCACTAAACTTGACCGTATTGGTCAGAACCATAAGACAAAACAGTGTTGTGTTTAGCTCACATTTGAAGAAAAAAGATGAAAATGACAGCTCTAGCCTAAATTATATTCAGATAATTCACATACCCTATTTTAATTATACAATTGCGTTATGAGGCAATCAAAGAACAAGATGCTTACCCAAGATGGCGTAAACGTTCTAATGGCAGTTACACCCTTCGCAAATGTCACTGCTTTGTTCTCATCATGGAGAAATAGGGGAAATTACGGCAACTAGTTTTATTGCCTGTGATTTCGTTGGCTTGTTATCGAATATTTGTATAATTTTATCATTTTGATAAGTAGGTAAAATAAATAGTGATCTCTTTAAGAAACATTATTTTTGTGATATTTGCGTAACGTCTAGAATATTTTTAACCGGCTTCAAAAAGGAGTTTAATTCTTCTGTATGTTTTTTTTTGTAAGTATATTATACGATTACTCCACCAATTATGAACAGCCGTGGTGGTCTAGTGGTGTGACACCCGCCTTACAATCGTGAGATCGTGGGTTCAAATCCCGATCCCGTACCAATGCTTCTTCGGAATTTATGTACTGAATTTAACACCACTGGCTCTTTGGTAAAGGAAAACATCGTGAGGCAACCTGCATACGTCCGTAGAAGAAATTCGATGGCGTATGTGAATCCACCAACCTGCACTGGGCCAGCGAGGTGGATATGGCCCAATCATCCTTCGTGGGTAAGCCTGCGTCTTACAGTGGACTATTAAAAGGCTGATAAAGTACAGTACAAAAGAAGAAGAAGAAGACAGTATGAATCGATTTTGATAGATTTTTTGATAGGTTTAGTAGACCATATTTTTGAAGTGGTTCTATTTAAATTTTATCAAATTCTAGTCGTTTTTGTAATATCAAAAATAATGCAAAAATTACTACATTGGTTGATCCGTGCGATCTATACCATTCGAATTCTGTACACGGTTATTAATTACTTTAGTTATTTTTCTACACAATCGACTTCGACGACAACTTTGAAAATCATCTATTAAAATCGGTTCATAATTGGTGGAGTAATCGTATAATATACATAGTCGAATACTTTTGTGCCTTTTCTTTAGTCGAAAAAACGAAGAGAAAAAAAGGCACAAAAGGTGGTCTTATAGACTTATAGGCATACAGGCTTATAGGAAATATAGGCTTATGAAGATTCAGTTAAACAAATACATAGTCAACTGTTCGGAAAATTACTAGTTTTATTTGTTTTAGAGTCACATCGACCGTATTATTTTAAAAAACTTCATAGGCTTTATATGTGATGTTGTTTTACTCAACATTGATAACAATTTTTAATATGGGACCAACAAAAGCAAAATTAAAAAAGTTTATTGACTCTCAACAAAATGTACCTAGTTAGAACTGCCGATATTTAGTTGCGATTCCATTTCGTGCCGTAGTGAAAGTTATTCATAACGATGAACATATTATACACTTCAGAAAGTCCCTGCACTATGCCAAACAATACTTTGTACAAGTTGATATATTGTCGTAATTTTATATTTACAAAAAACTTAAAGCCGGTCGAAAAAGGTTGTAGTCAATGAAAAATGCTGATAAAATGGCTTGTCTAATGCAGCTTAAGTAGTAAATAAATCTCGTATTTTATAGCAGGCTTAGAATATTTTTTCAGTAACTATAAAAAATGTCGGGCTAGCCACTGAAACGTAGGGTCAAAGTCTTTAACTTTATCTCTACTAGACAGTGTCTAAAAGTTAAGTAATTGATTTATTTTCCACGAAAGTTTTATTTAGGTAAAGCTCTCAAATAGATAGATTGTAGAAAATTTGTTAAATCAGACTTGCATTTTGATTTTACTCGTTTAGTTTAATCGAGTATAATGATAGTTTAATTCTGTTTCTGGTGCAAACGTGCTCACTTAAGGAAAAAATGTATTAAAAATGTTAAGCCAAATACCTCTATAGTTATATTTTCTAAAAATATTTGTACACATGTAAAAGTAGAATATTTGAGACACTATTGTTCTTTTAACATCTACATTGTAAGACAATATTCTAACAAAAAAACGAATTTTTTATATAATTTTGAACGATAGCTATCGCCATCCAGCGCTTGTACTTTGGGCTCTTTTGCATCGAGTATGATCGTATATGGGCCATGTGTATTATTTTTAAGTTTGACTGCGCTGTATGACTTTTAATGTAAATGACATCATAATAAAATTAATTTTATCTTAATGACTAGACGTATCGTACATAAATACACCCCAAGCAAGTCACTCGCTCCTATCTCGAATAAGAATAATAATAAATAGATGCGTTCGGTGATTCGGTGCTTCGCGTATTTTAATTTTATATAAAGGCAACACTTCCACTGGAATGCTTCTACATTTACGAGAAAGACTCTTCCGTCTCGGCAAGCTCTCGTAAAGCGAGCTCTAGCCTCCGCGACCTTTGCCGCGCCGAAAATAAACTTAACCCAATTCGTACTACTTATAAATAATTGCTTAATGGAGAGCACAATGACATTCTAGAATATTGACATATTTTAGAACAAAAAAAAACATACGTCCACATCTTTCTACGAGTTAGACACTCACGCTACAGCTTGGTCTCGTAAAGCGAGGCCTAGCCTTCGCGACCTTTGCCGCGCCGAAAATAAATCTAACCCAATTCCGGCTGTCACGACAAAGCCCCGTATCTGTGTATTGAGAGATCAGGTACGCTTCAATAGGCATCTCTATTAATTCTTTTTTCAGCTCTGAAACTGCAAACGAACATCAGATTCATTGATCTGGATTCTAAAATTCATCTCCTGGGGGCTAATCCTACTAAAATCAGACGAATCTGAACTGAACTGAACAAATAGATAACATGTGAGTTAGCACGTGTTTAAGTAACGTCAAACTACTACAACAACCCGTTTATAGTCTGTGAGGCAACCTTACATTGGTTACACTTATCTGGAAGTCGTCTGGAAAAGTTACTATAAAAAAACTCTATAAAATTTAACTTGATCTCTGCGACAGTTACATATTGACATATTTAGAGTTGAGATAGTGGTGGAAAAATCGATTTTCAAGCAATGTTGTAATGAAATCGAATGAGTAGTTGAAGGTGAGAAATTGGATTTTATTTACTTACTATTATTTAAGATCCAGTATGTACACATGTAAATAATGTTATGATATCAATTAAATACTCATAATAATATAATGATAATATTTATCGACGTTTTTTATTATTATCGATGCTAATGTAACATATAATTGGGTTTAATTTAATTACACATGTAAAAAATGTTATGATATTCAAATATACAATAAAATTAATGATAAATTAAGTTTTATTTAAAATATCGTCAGTATAAACAATCGATATTTTAATTCAAACTCTATCTATAACTCTGTGGTCACGATCATTCGTCGCCCATCACTAATCGGCATGCCCATAAAGTATGACATTGACAGGTACTGTCTGTACTATTAAGAAATTCAGGACTTCATAGGCGTGTTTTTTGTGACAGCTGTCGCAGAGATCAAGTTAAATTTTAGAGTAATCTGTCAGTAAATCGTCTGAAAAAGTAATAATACTTTTGTGAAAAGTAGGTTTTAAGTTAGATATCTCTGAAATCGTGCTATTTATTTTTCCTACATTGTTTCAGACAAAACAAAGTTTGAAAGCTCGAAAACGAAGCAATAGCCTGGTTTAAGAGCCGACGGGACCGGAATAACGAAGTTGTCTACTGGCATCCAGTAACCTGATTCTTATCCACTCGAGATTAACCCTATCATTCATACAGAAAGTTCTGTAACCGTCGATAAAATGTATGTTATAAATAAAATTATTCCTGACTGTGTAGGTATATAATTATGCTATATATATATAGTGAGCTCACAGCTTAAGACTAAGTTTGCCTGAAAGTGTACCTTTTCAGGGGAATTTGGAGCGGGTGGGAATAGAGATGTGTAAAATTACCAATACCAATGCATTTGCGTCGTTTTTTATATATTGTGAGACACACTTTTTTTCAGTGTGTCTCACGATATTTATATATATGATTGCACTATATTTATTTTTCTAGATTTTTTGAATAAAATAAAAATCTTTAAAATCAAATATTACATCACTCGCCTACACAAGCCAAATGAGTGCAAGCATGGTGCAAGCGGAACAGCAACACAGAACATCTAATGACTCAGTCTGTAAGCCAATCTATAGAAATATTGTCAGAGAAAAAGAAACGCGTGAAATATCGACCAAGAGAGAATACAACTCTTGTTTGGAACCAGCCTGATGTTTTGTTGGACTCTCGGTTCAGTACATTTAATTCCCTTTTTGTTCGCGAGAAATTAATTAAATATGAAGAATAATATAATTGAAGATTGCTACTTAGCCTATTTCATTGTCATTTTGACAAAGATGTAATTTATAAGTAGATAAGATCTTAATATATATAAATCTCGTGTCACAATGTTTGTCCTCAATGGACTCCTAAACCACTTAACCG
The DNA here is from genome assembly GCA_949316475.1 of Hypomecis punctinalis. Classification (NCBI taxonomy): domain Eukaryota; kingdom Metazoa; phylum Arthropoda; class Insecta; order Lepidoptera; family Geometridae; genus Hypomecis; species Hypomecis punctinalis. The sequence goes on from OX438795.1 coordinate 27,823,542, forward strand.
ATTATAATAAAATTCGCACACCATGTGCAGTTCGATCCAACTTGAGAGATAGGATAGTTTAAATCTCAAATTATAGTCGCAATTTTAATTTATTGCTAAATTATTCTTTAGCCACCGCAACGCGTGGCCGGGTCAGCTAGTATATTATATAAATGTTTACAGTAACGCGGGCGTACTAAAATATAAAAGTGTTATAATATTTTTTTGGAACTGCGGCTACTTAGGTAATTGTTTACATATTTTTAGTGATAAGATAGATAAAATAATATTTACTGTCAATAAGTAAGTCTGTTCTTATTACATAATTAAATAGAACAACGATTACTATAACCTACTCGTCAATTAATATCTGAATTTAGAGTAAATAATTTCATGTCTAATAATATAATGCAATTATATACCTACGAGTACCTAATTAATAAATAAGTGTAAGTGTTATTACTTTATACTACGGGACTAATCGCGCACTAAAATTACGAGATAAATAAATACCTCCTCATCCCGACGTTTCGGCCGAGTTGCATCGACCGTGGTCACGGGTAGACTAGTGCGCGATTAGTCCCGTAGTATAAAATAATAATGTGTTCAAATCGCGAAAGTTTAAAAACAAAATAAGTGTAAGTGTTCTGTAAAACAAAATATGGATAGGTAGATGTAAGTAGAAAGATAAATAAACCGTAAAAATACCAACATATAGATAAAATACTCTTCCAACAATGTGAAGTCTAAGTCCAGTAGTAGACATAGTCTGCACATGGTTGTTATGACAATAATAATGAGACACACTATTTCTGAATAACGTAACTTGCTAATTGTTCCATATCTGTGATGTTAACAACCGTTATTGCTGAATAACGTACCTAATAAGCTGTTTATTTTTTATCTGAGTTCATTATTTATTTTCTATTCTTATTTAATGTCTGTTTTCGTTGACATTGGTTAGTTTACATAATGATAATGTTATTTTTTTTAAATTGGAAATTAATTGAATTAATCAATTGATTCGAATGACCTGTGGATGAGACTGACAAATTATTTTAAGTTGTAGCAATGTAAATTCTTCTATTGCTTTGTTTTGCGAAATCTTGAAACGTACTTATGGCCTATTATTTATTACCAAGTACCTACCTATTTGTGTTTAGATTTAAATTATTGTATTTCAAATATTGTTATTTGACGATTCCGAGTGCAATTGTAATGTCTACGGAATAAAGGAACTTTGACTTTGACACACAAAAATGTGAAACAAACGAAGGTTATTTTGGTATGCTCCATCCACGATAGCATCGCTTATGGGAAGCAAGTTCCCTTCTAGAAAAAGGTATCTCAAACTTTTTTAAATTGATAAGTCCATTATTGCCAATCTGAGTGTTTAAATTAACGAATTATTTAAAACTCTGTATAGTAGTATATACCTATCTAATATTTTATTACTTCATAGAAAGTTGGTACTACACTTTATTCGCTTGAGAAACCTGTATGAATGAATACACGTTAGAAAACGGTTCACGATACGTAGAAGGTTTCATTTTTGAACTAACTTTACTAAACCTCCACACAACCCATACCCTTCACAAATACAGCCTTACATATGAGTTCAAGAGCTTTCCGCTAGGTGGCGCAAATCTCAATTTACAACCTCCAATATAACAAGCACTAAAACTTTCGAGTTCCCGAACTAAACTGCAAATAGATATCAATTAAAATAATATTCTGCTATTCCGAAGCAGTCTTCTTGCGCAATGAATTTGTTTGCTGGCTGAGAGCCAAATTGGACTTTAGAAGCCTCCTACCTAGTCCGGAATCGGCATTTTATTTCAACCGTGATATCGCAGCGATTGCCAAAGTGAGTTACTTCGATATCTACCTACCTAGTCAGGGTTTTATCTCACCAGGACATAATCATATAGCGCTATATTGGTGTACCTTTAGGCCGAATCAAATTTTTTGGCGGCTGTGAACTCCTTGCAATTACGTGAGCTTTAATCAGGATTGGGTTTTGTGCAGCTTATATAGGCCGACCGCTTATCTTACGTATAGCTTGCGCGGAAGAAGGGGGCGGGGGAAGATGTTACCGGGTGGGTGAGAGAGGTACGCGGAGATGAGACTGTCGAGCAGAGTCGGCCAATAGCCAATTTCAAAGTCCCCTAGGAGTTTGATTCGGCCTATACTGTATTTTTTAATAGTCCACTGCTTAACATATACCTACCCAGGAAAGGAGATTAGGCTGTATCTGCCACGCTGACCTAGTGCGGAACGGTGGATTCTGATTTGTATTCGAATTTCTTCTACGGACGTAGGTATCTATGTAAATTGCGTCGCGATATTTTCTTTATCAAAAAAGCCAGTGGTGGAAAAATTCGTACTAAAGTTCCAAAGATTGGTACACATCAAGCTGCACTGTGGTAGCGTGGTGGATAAAGCTCAATCTCTCTATGTAAGTAGACCTTTGTTCAACATTGGACAGTTAAAAAGGCTTACAGTATCCGGTCGCTTCCCTAAACTAAATTAAACTAGCATTTCTTAGAGTAATAATTATACGTCTAATAAAAAATCTTAAATATAGGTAAAATTTAGATATTAAATAATTTTATCAAATATTATCAAAATCAGTTGTTAAGTAGAGCTACAGCATTTTTTTGGTAAAATAGGTACCCCTTAACCAACAATCGCCAACGATGAAAAAATCCCTAAATTAAATAAAATCCGTGTACTAAGTTTCGTCAAGATTCATCCGGACAGACGAAAGCAAAATTGACGACTCAAAACTTCGTTCCTTCGGTCAATAAATGCATATAAAAAGATAGTGTCGCACCCAGTGGTGGCCTAGTGAGATAAGGCCAGTTTGATAAACTGCAACGTGCTCGTATTTTGGCGAGAGAATGTGTCTTTCGTGTTTGGGATTTCGATTTATTGCTGGAGGCATGAGGCATGATCTGTCATATCGCTCGCTGGCACGTAGGTGTACCCGAAGGCACTGACTACCGGTGTTATTTTTGTCGCTTTCCCAGCTTTGATTGGAACGTTTTTAATATTCAATTTTATGTGATTTGTTACATTGATAGTGTCTTTTTTTAATAGAGCCAGTGTATTTACTAAGTACAACACAATACAATACTACCTACTTAGTATTTACGTAAGCTAAAACTAGATACATCATACACAACAATTGTATCATCCACAGACCCTTGATCCAAATGCTCAAACTCACTACCAGTTGGCAACGTACCCAGCATGCTGGCAGCATTGCCACGCTGAATGGCAATGCTTATACGTTAAGCAAATTATACACCGGCATGTTGGCCACGCGTCGCGGTCACCAACCGCTCAGAGATGTTTATGAAAACAAAAATGTGTTTTTGGTGTCTTTATATATAGAACCTGTACTTGAACTTTCATCGCTAAAATTGGTATCTCTTGCCATGTGAAGATCTTTCAAGCAGGTAACCTAAAAAAAAAAAACTAAATATTTGCCGTGACCAATTACAGCTTGGAATGTGTCGACATTATCATCTTTGAAAATTATGTATACCTTTCAATTTTATCTTTATTTTGGTATTAATTTTCAATTTATATTTTTTTTTATTAACCTATACTGTCCCACTCCTGGGCAAAGGCCTCCCCCATTTCTTTCCATGAGTCTCGATCCATCGCAGCTTCTTGCCAACCCCTCTCGAATGAGTCAAGATCGCCACACCAGCGCTTCTTGGGTCTTCCCTGGCTGCGACGTCCGTCAGACACTCACTTCGTGACGATCTTGGCCCATCGATCAATTTACATTATGATATTTAATTTAAATATATGTAGGGTAGACGGCCGTGACCACCTTAGTACCATTTGTGGCCACTCTGCATTTTAAGGATTAAAACGACAATTCTATGTTAAATTATTATTTTAAAATAAATTTTGAAACATTTAGATTCACACAAACAATATTAATGTTTATAATTATCATTTTTTCAATAATTTTGACACCTAATGGCCACAACCGGTACACCCACTATACTGTGTCAGAAATACTTAAAAGATAGATAAAAATTTTTATATCTAACAAGGAGAAAAGCTTAAAAACTATAAATTTTCATGATGTTGCTAACTCTAACATTTTACTTACAAATCCTTACCACTCACAGAAGCCTAAAACTTAAGCACAGCAAATATCGCAATATTATCTACGATATTATTCAAAACTCCACCCATTACAGTTCCTTGCCAAGTACGCAAGTACTTAAAATAAGTGCCTAAATTAGGCAATACTGCTAACAAAGTAAATGTTTAACCATTGTAATGTTGAAATATTAGACCGTTTATGTAATGTCTGGATTTAACGCTTTGACCTGTTTGTCGAGTGCTCGTTAGGGCCTGTTTTCTGTTTACTAGACGTTTTGTAAGTGCCACCGCAATCTGTTAAGGAAATTATCTAGACGTAGCTAAGAAAGCGGATGAATTATTATATTTATGTCTAGGTCACATTTTCGTTTAATTTTGCCCCATTGTATTAATGTACATAATAATGCTACATCATGTCATTATTACTGTTTTTTTAATTGAATTAATAATAGACGTCAAAAGTGCCCATATTTATTAATTCAATCTTAAGAAGATTATGCCTATAGGAAAATAGCGCTCGTAGCGTAGTTTGACTAGGTGATTGTCAGCGATCACCGAAATTAAGCAACGTTCCGCACGGTCAGTATTTGGATGGGTGACCGCGGGTGGCATTTTCCAACTGAGCGCTACCGTGGCTCGGATGACACGTTAAATTGTAGGTCCCGGTTGTTTTAACCGTTTAGCCATGTCAGAGGCCTTCAGGCGGCCTAAAAACTCTGACACCAGTGCTAGCCACCCGGCCTATACGAACTTACTTACTTATAGGAAAATATGATGACTTTGGAAAGAAAACAAGATGATTTTTAAACTGGAAATGCTCATAAAATACACACTCTGCGAAAATATTATTATGTGCAGAATATTTGAAGAAAATGAATTCGAAAGTAATTCGTGTCATTGATTTTTTTATCTTCTTACTTCTCTTCGTACAAACAATTTTATTCTGACATCTTTGGTTTATATACAACCTCATTTCTAACTAACAGTTACCTTAGTGCACATTTTTTTAATCATAGTTATTTTTTATACTTTTATAATATTGTGCGTAAACGTATTTACGAAAAGTAAAAACAGTGAAAGAAATAGCCTCGCCAAAACCTGACTTAAAATATTATTTTCATTGTCTAATAGCCAAATGTTTTAAGTAAAAATACGCTCATGGTGTGTTGCAGCGCAATTTGTTCAAAGTCTAGACTGAAGACAAACCGTCTCGACTGGGTCTCGACAGCTGGGATTAGAGCTTAGCTCTCAGATACGTACCTAGGGATAGAAATCGTGGTATTTGGCAGACTTGGAGCCCAATATATTTTGAAACGTTAGAATTATATCTAGTCTTCGTAGAGGATCGCACGCTATGCCTTTCCACTTGCATAAGCACGAATTTCTAATGCTCGCTCCCGCTCCCAGTTGGCCTGACCAAATACCATATACCATCTACGCATAAGTTTAGCTGTTCTAATGATTTAATTATAGAGTCGTAGGTTTAGAAAAGAGTCAGCTATTATTAGTATTTCAATAATGAAGAAATAAATTATGTCGCACTTTTGCACAAAATCGTACTCGTATTTTCAATTTACATACCGTAAACGTCTTGTCATCAATCCTCTACTAGTGGACACAGGCTTCTCTAATACAAGTAGATCTCCAATAAGACCAGTTGGAAGCAGATTATACCGAACGCAATCCTGTCGTTTCAATTAAGTCATCTAGCTAGGTACTTTGTCGGTGGAATGTTTTTTTTTGGCAGAATTTGGGCTACACATCACGTGGGCTACACTCTGAATGATTATAAAAATGAGTCTCAAAGTTCAAAGTAGTAAATACCTCGTATACAGAAATCAATGACCACACGGTAAAAAAAGCGTCGGAATTCAAATACGCGGAAAAATATTAGTGAAACTAAATTTTGCCAACATTTCCTTGCTACACTACGTCGGTTTTTCTCTACGACCCTTACAACTATCTATGCCAACTATTATCCATTTTGTGCTCGTTTTAAACCCATTTTGCGATCATTTAATATTATCACACGGATATAAAAGCCAGCGCGATGCTTAGAAAAGGTCTCATAATGTTTACTTCAACGAAACGTTTTAGATTTTTGCGCAAACAATTGCTTGTTTTAACTTTTACTTACTTTTAGATTTCGACTAATGTTTTCAACTGACTTTAAATGTAAAACAATAAAAAGGTCAGCGTTACTCCTAATGGAAACACGTTATCGTTGCTCAAAGACAACTGCAATGTCGAAAGCGTTAGATACCTACCACTTATAAAGTAAGTAAGTAAGTTCATATAAGCCGGATGGCCAGCTCTGGTGTTAAGAGTTTTCAAGCTGCTTGAAGGCCTTTGATATAACGAAATAGTCCAAACTTCCTGGACCTACAATTTAACGTCTTTAGAGCCACGCGGCGCTCAGTCGGTGGCACCCGCAGTCACTATCAGTATAAAACAGAAAAAGTCGATGGCGGTCACCCATCCGAAAACTGACGGTGCCGAACGTTGCTTAACTTCCTTGATCTATGAAGAACACTTAAACTACACTATGAGTACCCTACGAGGCTTAGGCCTACTTTTTAAGGAGAGTATACAGTTCAAACTTTGTATGTATCTATTTGATAAGTGATTTCTTATGTGTTGAGAGTAATGGATTGTTTAATATGATGTTACGCGAAGCCGCGAGTTATGGAAAAATCTTGAGAAATAAAATCCTCGATAGATCAAAACGTGTTGTTTTTACAAGATCTGTGAAATGAAGTAAAAAATGGTTCCCTTGCTGCGCAGAAAGACTCGATGGCTCAATTTTCATGTTGCTCACAATCACAGAGTTACCAGAGAGATAATCTGGTCGATCAAGAAATGAAAGATGGATATGTATTGATTTATTATGGCATGAGTTAGAAAGAGAGATGAAAAATATCACGATTCAGTGGCTAGTTGCCGGGTTTTTGTCCCGATAGTGTCAAATTCTTATCAAATTTTAATACATATATTTGACAGTTGACAACTAATGATAGTGATTGTCCTTATATTTTTGCGGAAAAATGCGTAACGTCTTCGTCGAAAGTTTTCGACCAGTGTGTGTTGCCAGTGATGACTTATGGCACAGAAACGTAGTCTGTCACTATGGATCTTATTAGTAAGCTCCAAGTAGCCCAACGAGCCATGGGCTATGCTCGGAATTTCTCTGCGAGATCGAATCAGAAATGAGGGGATCCGTAGAAGAACCAAAGTTAACGACATAGCCTAGCGGATTGGTAGGTTGAAGTGGCAATAGGCAGGGCACATAGCGCGGAGGACTGATAACGGATGGGGTCGAAAAGTTTTCGAGTGGAGACTACGTACCGGCAAGCGCAGCGTAGGACGTCCACCCATAAGGTGGACAGATGACCTCATTAAGACCGCAGAATCACGCTGGATGCAAGTCGCTACCAATCGGTTTTATTGGAGATATTTAGGAGAGACCTATGTCCAGCAGTGGACGTCCTATGGCTGAAACGACGACGACGACAAACGATACATTTTTTCGGTTGAGAATTGCTTCAAGCGACAACAGCGCTATCTCTCTTGTTGTAATAGCTCTGTGCTCACAACAGTGCATAGCAAGGGCCAATTTTCCCTAAGGGAAACTTTTGACGTATGAGCGTTATGTCTACAAAACAAATAGCTGTCATTATGCAAGACTGACGGCATGTTGACGCCTCGTTTGCGGAGTTTGTGAACTTTGTTACGATGATTTATGAGTATTTCACCAAGTTGCAGTCTCCTTAAAATGGTCTATTCGATATCTCACTTCCCGTGTTTTTCATTAAAAGATAAGCAAAATGTTATTGTGATTTTTGAACAGTAGTTGTGGTGTTACAATAGAGACACTTATTTTTAGTTTTCTATGCGCTTTCGGCCGCGTACGCAACCAATGTTCGCAACTTGTTGTGTACGAGGAACTTTTCTTCTTTGTAGGAAACTAATTGCCATAAAAGAATTTTTTTTCCGTGTACTCAACCAACTAATTTTTTTGCATTACACTACGTGGCAGAGCTGACGCCATTTTAGAACTGAATTTGGCTTCAAGTCGTGTTGTCTTGTAATTTGGTATGATAGTTTTCTAGTATAGTGGTACCATCATATAGCGGCCGTAATATGACGGACATTACAAGTTTTCACTTTATGGGTTAGTTACCGCTCTTTAGGAAACTGCGCTACTTTGTTTGCATAGATAATTTTCTTATAACGTCACTCACCGCTGTGTTACGGGTCCTATATGACAGATTCTTATATCCTAGGAAAACATAGTTTTATGAAAATTTTGACATACATAACAAGGGCCAATATTAGGTCAGGGAAAATGTTGACGTATGAGCGTTGTTTGTACAAAACAAATATGTCATTGCACAGAAATAACGGTTCTTTCTTACCTTGCTTGTTAATTTTGTTACCATGATTTGTTTTCTTTTATCTAAAATTGCTTTTTTGAAGTTTTTTTTAGCAGCATAGCGACAATTAATGTCATAAAGATAGATTTTAGCGACCTTGCGGCATTTGTTCCTTGCAATTCATTGTTTTTTTATTTGAGTTGACGTCATTTTAGGTCAACATTTGTTTTAGATCATTTAAGTTTGTGATTGAGGATTAGACTGATGTGTTTGTGTAAATGTTATACAAGTTTTTACATCCGTGGAAAGGGCCAATCTATGCTAAGGAAAATTTTTGACGTATGAGTGTTGTTTTTACGAAACAAATAGCTGTCATCGTGCAGAAGTGACAGCTTATTCGAGTTCGTGAACTTTGTGACGGCACAAAAACGATAACTTTTATTGTGAGAATGTATCACGTGTTATGCGTAATGTTTATTCGTAGGTGTAATGAGAGTTTTTTTATTGCCTTGGCCTTGCTGTTACTTTTTACTTGCTATCCTAAAACAAGATTTTTCGACTCATAAAGGGAGGAAAATTAAAATTTGCTTTTGAAATAATTGTAACTATAGATATCTTGACATGGGACATGTCGTCTCAATACGTACCTACGCCAACATAATTGTGCGATTTATCACACACAGGGTACAACAAACTATGTATTTTGTATGCTTGGTTGCCTAGAAGAAATCGCTTAAAGCGATAAGGCCGCCAGTTAGAAACCTATAAATTGTACTGTTTTGTCCCTGTAATTTGTTTTTTATGTAATGTGATTGTCTAATAAAGTGTTATTGTTTATTGTTTGTTTGTTGTATTCATTTGGGCTCAGTGGCTTCACGTGCATGATTGCATTATTTGCTTCATATGAATTTTGTGATCGAGTAGAGAAAAGGACTCTTTTTAAATAGATTTGAAAAATATGCCTTGTCTAAAATCAAACTCAGTCAAAAATCTTATATAATGTAATAATGAAAGTGTCGAAGTTGTTTTTTGTGTTACGCTATATTTCCGTTGATTGTGAACAGTTATCTACCAAGCCTTTGTAAAGTAGTATCATTTCATATCCCATTAGATTCACTTCAGCAGTTTTTGAATCCAGACCCTGCTAAAATGAACATCAAGTGAAAAGTAGTAGAATATTTTACTCGACGTAGCATTATTGCTACGCTTCGTAGCACTCCCGCTACGATGCGTAGCAATATGCTACACATGCTATGATTATCAAAATTGCTTTGAATTTCTCTTTGTTTTTCTTTTATATTATTTTTATAACCTTTTATACTCACTATCTAATACTTATGATGATAATAAGCATACCAAAAGCGTAAGCGTAAAGTTTAACATCAGGCGATCGTATTACTTGTTTTATCAGTAAGTAGGTTCATATAGGCCGGGTATAGCTTTGGTGTCAGTGTTATTAAGCTGCCTTGAGGCTTCTGACTTGGTTAAACGGTTAAATCAACCGGACTTACAATTCAATGTACAACTCATACCACGGCAGCGCTCAGTTGTAAATGCTACCCGCGATGACCCATTCAAAGTTAAACAAACGTTGCCTAATTTTGGTTATTGCTAAGAAACACAAAGTCACATTTCGTTATAAATGCTGCAATCATTTAAACAACTCATTTAATAAACCACCAAAACACATAGTCATTGACACAAAAAGTGTTTATATTACGTTACATTTCTACGCCAGAGTGAAAACATGACTAAAACATCACTTTATTGCTAATAAAGCATAATATTCCCGTTTAATCATAGAAATACAAACAACGTAATAAAATCTCATGAATGTTTCATACGATAATGAACTTCACGCCCTCAGAATATGATTGCAAATTGCCTGCGATGGAGCTGTTTAGTTTATCATACACTTTACTCGTGAATATTATCCTTGATGGCGTAATTTCGTATTTCTTTTAGCGTTTTGTTGAAGGAAAGGAACGGTTTTTGTAATAAAATAGGAACAAACAAGCCGGAAGGCTTATACTAACAAATATGAACAACTAGCTACTTGCTCTCCATGGTTTTACTTGTGTTAAGAGTGGACGTGCACTTGTCCGCACCGCAGGAGTCGTACATGCTGCAGGCATTAGTCAACTGCCTAGTTTTACATTTACCTCCCCCCCAAGACATTTTAGAATAAATCCGTTGTGGAGAGATACACCCTATAGAACACTAGCCGTCTTGAGGTGGGTATACCTATAATTCCAAGCTCCGCTGCATCCAGCAGCAACACAGCTGCAGTGATGCCGCAGCACTACTAGTCTCCATAATAATATAATCTCTATAAGTGTATATGAGATCTCATTCCAAGCTAAGCAGCATTGTTGCGGAAGCAATATGAGGAAAAGTAGTGCTGCGGCAGCACTGTTACGGTGTTGCTGCTGCCTGCAGTGGAGTTCTTAAGTTAGGTTTGAAGTCAATATTATTACCGAACTTTATCATTGTAAATTGTCAAATAAATTTAAAAAAAAATCGGGAATCTACTACTCGAAGTCGCTCATGCAACTCCATACGCCATCGATGAAAAATATCGTAACTGAAAAAACGGAACAGTAAAAAGGATGGCGTGTATGAACGAGCTGTTATTTATAAACGTAAAGTTACTTTGGAGTAGTCAATCCGTCTTACATCGCTGGATGTTTCTCTAAACGACATATTTATTTACCAAGTGAACGAAGTAAAGATATTTGATTTTCCAAACAAAAATAAAAGAGGGGAAATTTGCTGTAGCGCTATTTTTCAACCGATTTTGATAATATTTAGCAAGATTGTTTGGTATCTAAATACTTATAAGATTGAGTGACCGAAATCGAGTCGAGATAATATGTTTATGAAGATTCAGTTAAATACTCGTAGATGCCTGCCCAGAGAGTTAATAGTGCTAAGATATTATCATTGTACTCATTATGAACAACTTTTAGCTACGTTGTGTACACGGGTGGGCAAAAGTAGGCAATTTCCCAGAATGGCAGTAGAGATATACAATGTGTTTGTCTACCTGTGTAGGAGCCTTAAGCGGTGACTTATGTATATGGCAAATTTTGAATAACTTTTACTGTGGGAGCAACTCTGAAAACGTAAAAAAAACAGCTATTCCATACTTTTTGTCGAAAGTCTATAAAAATTGTATGGAACAGCAGCTTTTTTACGTTTTCAGAGTTTATCTCATAGTAAAAGTTGATCAAAATTTGCCATAGATGTCGCCGCTTAAGGCTCCGACACCGATAGACAAACACACTGTATACCTAATAATTGAATTGCTCTCTAGCAAAATTAAATTTCTCTCTTAATGTTTTCCTTCTGCATTCACGTTTAACTGCCCATTGTAAAAGCCCAGTTAATTAATTCATAATAAATGTAACAGCTATGTCGTTCGCTGATGAAAATGGCCGTGTTATTGTCGTCTATAAAGCAAACGATGTTATGAAACCGTTCCGGGTTCTTATTTTACTGTATTTTTACCCGACTGCCAAAGAAAGGTATTGTTTTTTTTGTCCACGTTTTCTCATGAGTTGATTAATTAGGGCTAGATGCTAATTGAATCATTCTTACGGCTGAATGTATTGAAAATGTATGTTTCAGTGAATGAGAAAGTATGGCTAACACTAACAAGTTACAATTAAATTTAATCAAAAACGGCTGAATCGGTATTGAAAAATCAAAAATAATTGTTGGTTTGTCAAAAGTGATTCAGCCGATTTCGATAAAATTTAAATGGGATGGGATACATGGATTCGTGCAAACTATTTGAATTCTGTACGTTGAAGCCGGTTATGCTATTTTTGACTACAAATAATATAATTATTTACTTAGTTAATAATTATATTACTACTAACTAATATATTTTAATAATTATTACCCTATAGAATAGAATATAACAATATAATATAATTTATTGTCATAGTCATTTATACATTATTACTTAATAAAATTAAAAAATATGTCGGTCTGAGAGTGATCGTCTCAATCACCCGACATCGTTATTTGTGGGTCATTCATTGGTACAGCTCGCCGGCGGTCTCCAGTTGTCCATCTCACCAAAATAAACACTCTGTACTATTGCAACGGGTAGTTTTATTGACCTAGTATCACTTGATAATCAATTTAACAAGAATTATCGAGGAAGAAAACAGATTTCAAAGTCAATGGATTTGCACGGGTGCAATCCGCCTCGCGCTCGGATTGGCATGACGTTTCAACGTCATCTGTCAAAGTCATTTCCTTCCGACACAAGCATGCAGTGTTGCCACGTGCGACCCCATTCGGGTGATACCCACTTTAAAATTATCACTATTGCTTTCCACTAAAACCAGCTATGCTGTCTCACTCCGTCAAATATATAAATGGTTCCATCCTGGACTCGTCATAACAATTATATTAGTTTTATTTACTCTTATCTACCCTCACAAAAAGATAAATGTAGCTTGGATTACTAAGAGAACGACAACAGCAATAAACATAAAGAAAATATAAGTTACAACTTCCATAATTGCCTCATTAGACAATAGATTTGATCATAATATATTGTTAACTTTTAAGAATTGTCTAACATTCATATTAAATATGTAAGTACATAAATTCACTTATTAAAAATAATATCAAAATTACTCAGCTGTTCAGGGGCATCGTTAAATTATAATCACAATAAAATAATAGTAATGAAATTCAGTCCGTCAAATACGGGCATGCATTTACTATAGTTAATTTTAATATAGGTAACTATAACTAACTAACATACAATAATAATTATTAATTCAGTTGATACTGTATCTTGAATAGTTCATTAGATAGCAAAACTAACAATACAGATTTTTAGGCACACAACACATTTAAAATAATAGTAATGAAATTCAGTCCATCAAATACGGGCATGCATTAACTATAATTAATTTTAATATAACTAACTAACATACAATAATAATTATTAATTCAGTTGATATAATAATAATAATAAAAGCCTTTATTTAACAATCTTAAAAAAACTTATAAATACTTAACTAATTTACTTAATATTAAAATTAAACGTAATATATATCAGTTCTACAGTTTTAGACACCGGGTTTATGATTGTCTTGCTTTTCAGCATAGGCCTCCCCTAGCGCTTGCCATAATTTGCGATCTTGCGTCTTCCTCCTCCAAGTTATGCCAGCTATATTTTTGAAGTCGTCGTCCTATCTGCGACGTTGTCTTCCTTTTCGTCTTTTGTGTTGTCTTGGGCACCATTCTGTCACGATCTTGGTCCATTTGTTATTTGTGTTTCTCATCATATGCCCAGCCCATCTCCATTTTAATTTCTTAATACAATAAGTCACGTCTCTAAGTTTGGTTTGGTTTCTTATTGTTTCAAGTTTTATCTTGTCTTTTAACTTTAGACTGAGCATACTTCGCTCCATACTGTGTTGACAAGTTTCTAGTTTGTGTATATTTTGTTTAGTTAGACTCCACGTTTGGCAGCCATATGTCATAACGGGGAGAATACAAGAATCGAATATCTTTTTCTTAGATTTAAGTGGCACTTGAGAGTTTTTCACAATTTCTTTAAGTGACCAGTATCTTTTCCATGATAGACTTACTCTGTTTTCGATTTCTTTTGTTGTCAAATCTTTTGGTGATATTATTTGGCCAAGATATATGTATTCATCCACGTATTCTATTATGGCACCATTCACTACGATTGGGATCTTATCGAAGTTGGTCATCACTTTCGTTTTTGCAGTATTCATGGTCAGTCCGACCTTATTACTTTCCTGAACAAGTTGTTCAAGCATTTCTTGTAGACTTCTTGGATCCTTTGAAATTAGTATTAGGTCATCTGCAAACCTTAAGTGGTTTAATTGTGTTCCGTTAACATTTAACCCGTAGTTATTCCACTCTAGATTTCTGAATATATATTCTAGTACAGCTGAGAATATTTTTGGTGACATCGGATCACCTTGCCTTACACCTCTTTTTATAGGGAAATATTCCCCTGCTCTCTCTGTTCTTACTTTGGCTTTCATATGTCTGTATATATTTTGGATCAAGCACACATATTTTTTATCTACTCCTTGCGATGTCAGCGTTTCCCATATTATCGAGTGTTTCAGGGAATCAAAAGCTTTATTATAATCCACGAATGCAAGGTAGTACTTAATACCATATTCATGACTTATCTGTATGAGTTGCTTTATGGTATGAATATGGTCAATCGTGGAGAAATCACTTCGGAAACCCGCCTGTTCTTTGGGTTGATTTTCGTCAAGAATCTTTGTTATGCGGTTTAATAATATTTTAGAAAATACTTTATATAAATTCGACATCAAGCTAATGGGTCGGTAGTTGGCTATATTGTCTTTTCTTCCCTTTTTATGAAGTAATATTAGTTCAGTTGATACTGTATCTTGAATAGTTCATTAGATAGCAAAACTAACAATACAGATTTTTAGGCACACAAAACATTTAAACCTGTCCACCCCAACAAAAGCCCCTTTTTCACAGCAGAAAATACCGAAATTTAAAACCAATTTGTAAGCTGTAATTTTTGCTATAGAAACATGGGGTTAAGCGAAGTTCTGTATACTCAAAAATCCTTTGTAACGAAAGTACTCGTGTTATACAATGGTATTAAGGAACACGACAGGGGCTCAATTCAGTTAACCAATGATGCTAGTGAGCTGCTGTTTTGTAAACCTTTCTCATTTTTAATAGCTCAAAACTGTCATAAAACTGCCTAGCTACTATTGATGACTTAAAATTGTTGGAAAATATGTATAACGATCGACGTCAAAGTCTGATGATACATTGAACTAGTTATCTTTGCCATTAAGTGGTACGGTACTCGCAATCCAAGTGTAATAATGTTGATACACATTTACTTTTTACTTACTTACTTATTGGTTCTTCAATGACAGCTTAAGGTCGCGCCATTTAAGATCGCGCCATTCGGCGTATCTCCAAATGACTTAAGTCAAATGGGTGGACACCAAACACGGTGCCCATTCATGATCACTCCAATTCTCTTTCATTTACGTGTTTGACCTGGTCGATAGACGTTGTCATGAGCTCTAATTCCGAAGAAGAACTTTTACTTTGTGCAGCTACTGTTTGTCAGCATATAATTAGTCGAAATCCGAAAAAAAAACAATGGTGCAAAGAATGGCTAAAAAAAGGGATAACTTTGTTACACATGTTAATTTAATAAATGAACTGTCCACACTAGGGTCCTCACCCTTACTTGAAACTAACCCCATCCTGTGGATGGCTGAAACAGTATGTGGGTACTATTGAAACACTATAAATAGGTATTTCAAAAACCACGTATCATTTATTATCAAGTTTTAAAGTTAATCGCGGCGCGATGGATTTTGGCGCGGCTGGAAATCCAGAGTATTACGCCACAGCAGTAGATTCCCACATTCACGATCAAATTTGGCTGTATATCGCGCTGTTTGGCGCGATGGAGTGATCGTGAATTCCCACCTATACTCCAACTAATTTTGAAACACGTACAATAACGTACAATAAGTCCATAAGTATACAATGTGTTTGTTTACCGGTGTCGGAGCCTTAAGCGGTGACATCTATGACAAATTTTGAACAACTTTTACCATGGGACCAACTCTGAAAACGAAAAAAAAAACTGCTGTTCCATACGATACGATTTACATCATCAAATATATAGCTGGGTTATTACCGACTTCCAAAAAGGAGGAGGTACTATGTTCGTCTGTATGGATTTTTTTGGGTATGTTCATCGGTATTTTCGCCAATTGCGAAACGGTTTTAAAAATATATTTTGGTACAAAAGAGTATAATTCCGAGATCGTCCTATTTAAATTTTATCGAAATCAGCTAAATTGTTTTTGATGACTCAACAAAAATGTACATGGATGTCATATCGATTCGTGCAAATTATTCGAATTCTGTACACGGTGAAAGTCGGTGTTGCGATTTTTTGCGTAAAATTAAGCTTTTGAATGGCCAAAAACAAAAGAAGTTCATAAGTAAGGATCTCTGTGCCGTCAAAAGTTAACTGAATTGGGCCCCAGAAGCAGTTAAAGCAGCTTTGCTTGCCGAACTTGAAGTCAATATTTGACTTCGAGCAATGTTTAATACTTCCAGAATTTCGGAATTGCTTTGATGAATTGTGCAATATTTACATATTTAAATTCCTACTTGTGTATTACTTGGATCTGTGCTATAACGTGTCAAAGGTAAAGCTAGTTTTTACCAACTTTCACATTCAAACATTGACTCCGAAAGTCTTGAATAGATGTTTTATGAATAGAAAACAGAGATTTTTTTAAAAATCTGTTTAAAAACTCTCTATCTGTCTGGCTGTCCCAAAATAAATTTAATTGAAGAAAAATTTGAACATGATAAAAACGAACTTGTGATGTATTTCGTATTTTTTATGCATTTTCAATTCAGAGTACAGTACAATCTCAGAGTCCAGATATCTGTGTAATACTTACAATATCATAGGTATTTAAACAATATTTATTACTTTTGAAAAATGGCTGTCTGAAAGCATTTTCATAGATTAAGGCTGTGTCCCCAGTAAGCAAACTGTCAGCGGCCGACTGAGTGAGCCGCAAATTTGCAGCGAACTGAAATTTGAGTTAGCTGCAGACTCAAATCAATTTTCGTGCGTCGCAAGCAAACTGTTAAGAGTTAGCCGCTTATTTAGCCGACCGACTTAATTATCACTTTACTTTTGTTGTACGAAGGGAGTGGTTGTGTTGGTCACGATGGATATTTTTGAAGTAATTGGTATCTTAGAAGCGCTGAAAGAGGATAAAAGGAAGCACTGGGTTCACCCATTATACAAGAAAAGGTTGAGCATTGGACAATTTCACACTCTTTATCCAGAACTAAGGAAACATCCAGAAAAATTTTACGACTATTTCAATATGACTTCTCATACATTTGATGAATTGTTGAAATCTATAACCCAGTACATAGCTAAAAATAATATCACAAGAGATACATTATGTCCCGAAGAACGGCTTACTATAACTTTGAGGTAAGTAAATAATTAACGCTTTAGGATTTTAAAAAAATATGTTATTTTTATTGTAATACAAAGTCACTTTCGCATTTATAGTTTTTAATTTAACAATCACTTTTCAAAGTTACTGTATTATTAAATTGAATTAGGAACATATATGGTAACATTAAGTTGGTAACCTGTCATTCCTCATCTTCAGTGTGGTTTGAATCGCCTCGCAATATTGCTTCTATGTCTTCTATTTCCGCTGAAGAACCTGTAGAGCTATGTGATGGACTGTTTCGAGGGTAGTTTTGCACATTTGGTGTACTGCTGCTTCCACTCGCATAGCCATACTGATGTGGGTACTGGTAGGCATTCGTCCATCCAGTTTGCATCATACCACCGTCATAATTATTATGTACACTATATTTTATATTTTTAATAATTTTCATCACTTCGAACCGAAATTCAAAATTCTGTGTTGGGGACATTGTCTTCATTTCCGGTAAAATATTTAGTAGAAAGTTCATATCTGGATCGTTTTCTCTTTTTTTTTCCATCGAGTTAATTAGGGCTTCTTGAAACACAGTCATCTTTTTTGGTCTACTGACATTAACTACCGAGTCAGTAGAATCATTTTGATCTAAAATAGCGCTACTGTCGCTAGACGTCTCGGCGCTAATATTGCCAGATGTCTGGTTGCTAGCTCTAGAAACATTTAAAAACTGTAACATGTCCAAGTATGGTGTCTTGCGTTTTTTTGTTGCGCCACTTCCGCTTTTGACTGAGGAATCCTTATTTTTTTCTCTGGTGTGATAGTCGCGCAAACCCTTCCATTTTTTTTGTAGGTCTTTTACTGAAACAGAAATAATCGGTAGTTCAATATTCTTTCCAGATTCTTGTCAAGTGGACTAAGTTACAGAAAAATTGCACAAGAGTTTCTTGTTGGAAAATCGACGGTATCGAAAATAATAAGTGAAACTGCATGCATTATATGGGATATTTTACAGCCACAGGAAATGCCGGAACCTTCTGAAGAATTGTGGCTAGAAATAGCAAAACGATATTATAAAAAAACCAACTATCCTAATTGTATAGGATCTATCGATGGCAAGCATATCCGTATTAGAAAACCACCAAAAAGTGGGTCTAACTATTTTAATTATAAGAAGTTCTTCTCAATTGTTCTGTTAGCCGTAGCAGATGCAAACTGTTCTTTTATAGCTATTGATGTAGGTGCTTGCGGACGAAATGCTGACAGTAATATATTTAAAGAAAGTGGTTTTGGCAAAAAATTGGCGTGTGGGTCTCTGAAGATTCCTAACTCAACTAAATTGCCTAATTCAAATGGATTGCCCCAACCTTTCGTGTTTCTTGGAGATGAGGCATTTGGATTACAAAAGCATATCTTGAGGCCTTTTCCTAATAAAAGTTTAAATAAGGAAGAGCGAATTTACAATTATCGTCATAGTCGAGCTAGGAGATGCGTGGAATGTGCATTCGGCATCCTAACAAGCAAATGGAGAGTTCTGCATACACCGATCGCTACTAATGTGAATACAACCATCGCTATCGTAAAAGCCGTTTGTATTTTACATAATTTTGTCATAGCAAGAGAACAAGCACAATATGCACATATTTCGCGACGTACCTCAACAACTCTTACAAGTTCAAGGAGCCAAATTATTACTGTATCAAATTCTGGAAAAACAACAAGAGAAAACTTTAAAAACTATTTTCTTAACGAAGGAAAGCTATCCTGGCAAGAGAAATATTTGTAAGTTGTAGCTACAGGAAGAAATAGTGTAACGGAGTGTGTAAAGCCGTAAATACTATGTAAATTATGATACTTTGTTTTATGTAGTGAGTGATACAAGTATATTGTTGAATAAATAATAAATTCATTAGAATGGAACTTACTTCTTTTTTGTTTAGTGTTTTCTTCTAAGTTTTGCCAATCATCGTATATAATTTCAGCGACTTCATTCCAATTGCTCTGCTTTAATACTCTGTTGCTGTATTCTTCACTCGACATGTTCCATATGCCTGGTCTATTCTGTATTTCACTAATGAACCTTTCCGTATCAAAGGACATCTTGGATTTTCAGTGATGTGTGTGTGCGTTGAGATTAGTTAGGTGCGATGCAAAAAAACACGTCCTAACACGATGATAGCTTTTTTCCAACTATCCGAATAATCAGTTTGAGTCACTACGCCCGGCGAACAACCAATCGCCGCCGCCGACTGGAACCGGTTTTGGTGGGAGTCGGCCGCTCACTAAGATAGTCGGCGCGCGTAACGCTGCAAACTGCGTACAGTGAGCGCAAAACTAGCAAACTGTGAACACTCCATTTGAAATATATGGAAGGGCGTACTAAACCGATACGCCGCTAACTCAGTCGGCCGCTGACAGTTTGCTTACTGGGGACACAATGTATAAAGTATACCGACGCTCGACGAAGACGAAGATCTGTTGTTGTAGTTACAACAACAGATCTTTTTTTAAGTGTTATTGAGACATACCTGAGAGGGCATTTATGGCGCTTATATTGCCTCTCGTAAGTTGTGACAGGTGACACTCCTATAAAACTTGACCTCGATTTTAGGTGCAATAAAACTAAGAATTTATAGCGGGATGGAAGAAAATGCTGGCGTTATAGGTTTCCAAGCCTGCGCGTATGGAAAACCTACTTTAGTCGGTCACGGAACTGAAATATGGGAGACTTACAAAAAACTATCAATTCTTAGGGTGAGGAGATATGTAGAGTTTAAACCAAAGTTATTAATAAAGTTTAGCGGAATAATTAGCTGAAATAGCAATGGGCAAGGCACAGAGTTACGTACGTTAAATTAATGAAAAATAAAAAAAAAATTATAAAACAGTTGTCTTTCCAATTTGTTTCAGTCTTTTTACCATTCTACTTCAATCAACTTTATTATCCTAAACTAAAGAGATTTCCCGGTATTTTAGGGGAGTCTCGTAATTAACCGTCATGTTTGACGGATAAAGGCGTTTGATTATTTTAATTTCACGCTCCTTGCGCCACGACGCCGGAAACAAGTTATTACAGTAAGGCCTTAACTCCACTGGCGCGGAGATATGCGGAGACTGGTAGAGCTTAGTAGTCACAAATCTCACGGTATGGAATATTTGGTCACGATTTAGCAAGAACCTAATTTTGCTAGAAACTATGCTAAAAATCATGACTAAGCCTAACGCCAACAATCTTTACCGATTTCGGCGAACCGTGCTGTCGGTAAAAAAAAAGGTGGACGCTGAAAATGTTCTCTGTGTACCGAAACGGCGAACAGTGACTTAAGTAATCTATGAACAATTATATCGTTCAAGGGTAATAATTCTATATAATGTATTCTGGAGCTCCCTAATCGAGCGTAACATTTATTTTGTTCTTCGCTAAGTGAATTTGGTATATCTGCAATAGAGTTACGATCCAAAACGCTCAGCCCAACTCCGCACATCTACTCATCTCCGTTTCAGTGGAGTCTGAGCCTAAATACTCGTAGCTAGATACAGAGATGAGTGGGATTATGTAACACGAGCTTATGAAAAGTACGACCTTCAAAACCTACCCTTTTATATGAAGTAAGTATACTTTTTTATGAGACATGAGGATGAGACAAGCAAGCAATGGGATGTGAATAGAATACGTATGCGACTAAGTCTAAGAAAGGCCTGTGCGTAGCAATCATAGGATGATAACCGACGGAACGGAGGAGGTTTTCAAGTCGACCGGTATATTTTTTTTTAAATTATGGTAACTTTTTTTTAGAGTAAGCCGATTTTGATTATTCTTAATTTATTGGAAAATGAAACTCCGAAATTAGTTCCATTAATTCGTAAATTTTATCGAAATTGATTTTTTAAATTATTTATTTATTTGACAATTTACAATGTTAAAGTTCGGTAATAATGTTGCCTTAAAACCTAACTTAAGTTTATCTACACAATCTAAATTTCTCTAAAGTATATTACAATAATTACACAACTATTTAGGTACCTACATGATTATAACATTTTGTTAAGTGTTTAGTAAAAAAAAATGCAACAATAATAAATAACCAATTGAATAGTTGGTTGGTTTTGGAAAATAACAATAATCTAAAATGGCATACATCGATTCGGCCGAACTATTTGAATTTCGAAAGTAAATTGCAATGTTTAAATTCGCTTGTGCTAATATTGGCGAAAAAAAAATAGCTCAAGCCTAAGTTTGTATAATAAACGAACTTTGATGGGTTTCGTGTGGCTTTATACATTTTTTGTGCAACTCTCATGGCGGAAAATAGAAGGAACTACCACAAATGTATCGGCCTAGATGAAAAATAGTTTTCTTTTAATATACAAATTCATACTAACGATCAGGAAGGACGATCGTTTGACAACTATAGCTATTTAAGCGGACTTTTTTTGCCGCACTTGCTGCCTATTTTTGTGTCTATAGTATTTATATTTGCACTATTAGTTCACTGATGATTATTCAGAACAAAGACAGCAATAAACAAAGTGTTTACAGCGATTTACTTACAAATCTATTCAAATCAACACCATTTCAAAGACAATTACGACGCCGTACCTCAATTACGTAAATGTGTCTATTCACAAATTGGTAACTAACCAAATCAAACAGTTTCCAAGCAAATTCTGGCTTGGCTTTGACTTGTTCATAGCTTGGTACTGTCTAGAATCTGGGCTTGGAATCCCTAGTTGTTATGCGTGGTCACACTTTGGTAGGCTAGATCTAATAAAGTGAAGTTTGCGGTCCGGTTAGTAACGGATTTGCTACGGATTCTATGCCATTAAACTCTATTATATCTATAAAAGAACTTTGCTAGATACAATTGTTTAAAGTAGAGCAGTTTTTTATAGATTTATTTAATGATTGTGTTAATTATTAAATAATTATTTATTATTATTTAATGTTTAATAGATTGGGTTGTTATATTATTGAAAGCAAAGGTGGGACTGTGCGAAGCCGGGCAAATAAGTGTTTGCAGTTTCTCTTTGTTTTGAGAAAATCCTCCAGTGTTTGGGGTTTTGCACGAGCAACCAACGAACCAATTGCTACTAGTTTACAATGGGTATCTCAAGTTTTATTATATATATTAAAGTAGGAATGACACGTACTTTTTGAGCACCAGTAGTACCTAAGGGTTTATAATGTAAAATTAAATAAATCTTAAAATGAAATAAAAAACACATTAATATTTTACTGGAGACATAGTTTTAATAGACACAATATAGCTTGGTGCTGTCTAGAATTTGGGTTCGGAATCTCTACTTGTTATGCGTGGTCACACTTTAGTAGGCTAGAACTAATATTGTGAAGTTTGCGGTTTGGTTTGGAACGGATTTACTTTGGATTCTGAGCCGTTGAACTTACAGTGTGTATCAGTAGTGATAGTTGAGTCTGAGGTCGTATTGTGTGTGTGTGTTCTGACGTACGGCTTTGCTTTTCCACCTGCTATGCTCGCGCCAGTTACTCGCGCCACGAAAACAAGCGGGAAGAAAAACTAAGCCGAACGTCAGAACGCGTGTGTACACAATACGGCTGCTGATAATATTAACTGTAAGATAACACAACCGCTTGAATAGTTATTCTAGAGCAGTGATTTAAGCAAAGTTTTTGCATAGGTTAGAACAATTCTCAAATGAGAACTGTCAAAAATGGCGTTGGTCGCCCACCGACAAATTGGTCAAATGATCTGGTCAAACTCCAATATATTCATATTCCAGTATTATGAAATATCTATATTCGGCAGTAGAGCTAGCGTTTTACAGCTAATTAACACCATGAAAATAAGGTTAACATTGCCAAGGATCAGCATAAGTACACCTAAACAAAAAAAACTATGACGTATTTGAATTCACCTAAGTACCCTCAACTGGTGCGAAGTGGTATATAATGGCCTCATTGCACTTCCAGTTTTGATATCTACAGAAGACTACAGTAGGGCTCAGACCAAACAAAAAAATCAAGACGATGTTTTTTATACATGTGTGAGTGCGTCAGTGTTGCGCTGCCATAGTTTGACTGACGAGCCAAGGTATAGTTTCTTTGTACGTGTACATGTGTGTTTTGTGTCTGTACATGGCGAGGAATAGTTTTGCCGGCCTCACTTGTATGTTCACAACATTTTGTCTTGTTTTTTTATTAGGTCTGAACGGTAGGGATTATAATGTATTCAAATTGCGAGAGTATAAAAGTTACCTTTTTATAAACTTATTAAAAGTTACGCTGCATTGGGTGTATTCAAATCTTATCAAGTTACACGGATAAGTTGGACGGTTTGGATCCGTATTAAAAGTTTGGAAGTGCAGCGTTTTCATAAGCTCGAACCATTAGTTTCCTGTAAATAACTGCTTGGATAGACCTGACAGCTTGATACATCATTCAACAAGATAAATAGATATGAAAATATATTGAGTAAAACATTCAATAAGTAGATAAATAAATAATAATGAATAGAAATCGGGATTTTTAAATTCGCATTCTTGCTACATGTTAGGGGGAAGTCCCGTAACGCCGGACGGCACCTACCGCCGGACACCCGTATTATCTAAGCAAGTATAAACTTGTTCGATTCAAAATACAAGTGAAAGGGGTGCGGAGGGCACATAGGTACATGATCACGCGCCGCAGCTCGCCTGTGATGCACAAGGCCATGGCAAGAGCTGGTGTTTGCTGTTTTTGGCGGTGAATCACGGCGTCCGGTAAAAATCGATGTAAGTTATTCTGGCATATTTATGCATTTACATTTTAGTGGTATTTAAAAATTAAAATAGTACTTTATTGTTATCCATAAGCTAGTGGTAAATAATTAGTTTTTTTAAACATTTTTAGTAGGCACCACCTAATTGACAAAATAGTCTGTCTCCTAGCACCGGACACTTAGTCATCCCTTAGCACCGGACAGTAAACATATTGATATTTATTGTGAGAATTTACTGTATTTATTCTAATTACTTAATTTTGTTATCGAGTATAGAAGAATAAAGATAATTGAAATGCAAGAGAAAAAAAAAGAAAGGATCCTAGGAGCCACAGAACTCACAAACTGCTATTGATGATGTTTTTGTCCCAAAAACTGAGTATAAGGCAAGCTGCAACGTGATGCAATACTCCTATAAGCACTGTGCGTGGCAAAATGTAGGGGGTTAAATAGAGGAAAAGAAGTGACAATGAAACCAAAGTTTAGTTGGTTCACTAGCACCTTCTCAGCAGAGTATGAATTAGTTTTAGTGGACCAAGTCAAATATTTATCGAACAGATGTATTCCGCTCATGAAAAATGAGTTTTAGAAGTTAACCTACGACTTTGCTGAAGTAATAAAGCATGTGCAGACATTCCAGAGTATAGAGGTGGCTACATATGTGATGGATGTAGTCTATTTTGAAATATCCGATGCTAGGACTATGACACAAATATTTGTCCGGTACTAGGTGCCAATTTTCTAAACTACATTTTTCGTTACTAAAGTTTGATTGATGGTATTAATATTTTTTTAAGCTGAGGTTGTGGTTTTTTATTTAATTTGATTTATAACTTTGTTATCTACTGTAAATCATAAATAAATTAAATATTCCTAAAAACATTTTTTGGTATATTTATAAAAAACCTTAGGTGTGCGTCACTAGGGGACTTCCCCCTACCATTGTTTGTGTGCAGGACAATGTTCAACACAACAGTGGACTAATAAGGCCGGTAGAGAATGGACAATGGACTACATCGTAAAGCGTACATAAATTTTGGAACAAAGTTGGTTGAATCAGACGTTACTTTGCGGAAGTTCATCTTTGTTTTGAATAAATATTTGGTGTATTTCCGCTCTGTCCTGTAGCATTTTACGCAAAGCTAATGTATGTAGATCGCCGCGTCGACAATTACTTCAATAACAGTTGGCAACCTCGGCGACACGTTCTCACGGCGTCAGCACAACGTGCCAGCGCCGTATTGCAACTCCGACCGGACGACCGACAGCGGACTCCGGCAGGTCTAAAACGGCCGCTTTGGCCAATTCATAATATGATCATCTGGTGATTCATTTACTGAATCGTAAAATGGTCACATACTGACAATTCACCATATGAACTGCGTATGATTCATTTCTCGCAATTCATCCTTTTGACAGTCTTCTATGGAAATTCGTAAAATGGTCCACTGTAGCAGAATTGCTTTTGTATCAATTAGCAGAATTGTTAGAAGTTGCTCGAGGGCAACATCTTGCAATTCATTTCTCACATTTTTGATAAAAATAAATGCATTATGGCTGATTTAGGTCTTTACGAGATTTTTTAGGAACATGGACGTGTTTTAGGAAACGTAAATTATCGCCGGCAAAATGCGAGTCTACGTAATGTCGAGCTGGCACTCGAAATGCCAGACTCTGAATTTCTAGGCATAAACAGATTAAATAAAAAAAATTGCCGCGACCTTAAGCTCGAAACATACTATCGGACGCGGCTTACGGACGCGACTGACAGCCGCGACCTAGACTATGAAAGTATACTGAACCGTGCACACTATCGGACATAAGTCGCGGACGTCACCTTCGGACGACCTTGAGCGTTCGGACGTCCGAGAGCGATCTGGCACACCTGATGTTTTAAGACTGTGCACATTGCTAAGTCGCGTCCGATAGTATGTGTCTTACGGACGCGACTGACAGCCGCGATCTAGACTATGAAAGTACACTGAGCCGTGCACACTATCGGACATAAGTCGCGGACGTCACCTTTGGACGACTTTTAGCGTTCGGACGTCCGAGAGCGATCTGGCACACCGGATGTTTTAAGACTGTGCACATTGCTAAGTCGCGGCTGTCTGTCGCGTCCGATAGTATGTGTCTTACGGACGCGACTGACAGCCGCGATCTAGACTATGAAAGTATACTGAACCGTGCACACTATCGGACATAAGTCGCGGACGTCACCTTCGAACGACCTTGAGCGTTCGGACGTCCGAGAGCGATCTGCACACCGGATGTTTTAAGACTGTGCACATTGCTACGTCGCGGCTGTCAGTCGCGTCCGTAAGCCGCGTCCGATGGTATGTTTCCGGCTTTATTCAGGAGGTGGAGCCCTATTTATTTGCCCACTAGTCGACATGGAATAAGCGTCGTCTGCAAGGTAAGGGAAATAACGAAGTTTCATATCAACCTGCCTTAATCTATATCTTTGAGTATCTTCGGTACATTTTCATGAAGCTTTAGGAAAAATATTTTTTATCTACATAACTTGCTAAAAATATTTTATTGGGTTCTAACACTAGTATAGGTACATATAAACTTTTTCTAATACTACATAACAAAATATATATAATACAAATTTATGGCTATATAATAGCTTTTATTTTTAGGTATGTGATGTGGACATGAATATCTTAAGTATTGATTGATTGTCCTGTGGAGCGAATCATTATTCTTTTGTCTGGAACCTGCATCCTTTACAGAGCCATCTCCATTCATTCACCAAACTGAAAATGAAACAGTGTGGTTTTTAGGTTTATACATTAGAGTCAAAATATTAAGTAATTTTGGTTACATTTGATGTGATTATGAGTTGTGTATGTAAATCTACTATTACAGGTGATTCCGGATATCCATTAAGAAATTAATACTTAATGACACCTATAGTGGATGCCCAGCCCAACTCTTAACCGAGATACTACACAGACTTGCATTGTCAGGTTCGGAACACAATAGAACGATGTATTGGTGTGCTCAAGTCTCGTTGGATATGTCTCTTGGTGGATAGAAAATTGCGCTATCATCCCACAACTGCAGGATTTATAACAAATGCTTGTGTGGTGCTACACCACTATGGTAGTGTTACGAGATGGGTTCTTGGATAGTCAGTTAAAACGCCGATTATTCACTTTGCACTTTATTGCACACAATCACTTCACAAAAATCACAAAAACACACGACAAAACTGGTTCGCACAAACACTTTACACTGGCACTGATATTCACACAAGCTAGTCACTTTACAATCACTGGTATCGCACACTAACCCGAGTAGTTATCGCTTCGACGGTAAACGAACAACAACTGATCCCCAAAGGTCGGCCGGCGTATTTATATTCGTTATTTCCTACAGTCTCGAACCTACGAGATATTTCGCAACATTACTCGATCTCAATAAACGCCATTGTGTTAACAAGTAAACAACTTGAAAGTTCGAGAATCCCTATTGTTTTTCAAATACGTAAACACCAAACAAATAAACTCGAGTCATAAAGCCATAAAACCGAATACAAAAGGCACCAATAAAAACACAATAAAGCTTCACAGAACAATAGGGCTTCCCGGAACCGGATTACGTAAACACCGCACTCCGTACCTACAACGGGCGTCTACTGCGTTACACTACCCCCTCCTAAGACATGCTCGTCCCGAGCATCGTTGCACCCGTAATATCGCGCCAATCGATCCACATGAACTATCTTGGGAGCACCTCGATGTCCCTTCTGTATGCGGAACGTCACGTGGTTGATCTTGGTCACCACACGGTATGGTCCATCCCATTTGGCTTGTAGCTTTGGAGATTTCCCTTTTTTGCGTATAGGGTTGTGTAGCCATACTAGCGAGCCTTCCTCGAACCCAGGGTTGTTAGTCCTTCTGTCGTATCTAGTCTTCATTCTTTCTGATGTTTGCTGGCCATACTCTCTAATGTGCTCATAGATGTCGTTCATCTTGTTCCGGAGGTCACTGGCGTACTCAGTTATGGGTTGTGGAGAATCCGGTGGGACACCAGTTATTAAGTCGGCGGGTAGCCGTAATTCACGTCCAAAATTGGCAAAAGCAGGAGTGACATTGGTGCTCTCATGAACAGCACTTCGGTATGACAGCAAAAATGGCTGGATATGCTTGTCCCAATCCCGTTGTTTGCTTTCGACTACTTTTGCCAGGTATCTCTCCAGAGTTTGGTTGAATCGCTCCACCATTCCATCTGATTGTGGGTGGTATGACGTTGTCCTTGTTTTGTGTGCACCCATTAGCCGACACGTCTCTTGAAACAGTTGAGATTCAAAATTTCTTCCTTGGTCACTATGGATTTCCAATGGTACTCCAAAACGACAGAATACTTCATGGACCAATTTGTCTGCTATCGTCGATGCCTCTTGGTTTGGAATTGCGAAGACTTCCGGCCACTTGGTGAAGTAATCCATGACGACAAGGAAGTACTTGTTGCCACTTTCGCTCACAGGAAATGGTCCGGCCACATCCAGTGCGATTCGCTCCCATGGTGCTCCAACATTATACAGCTTTAGTGCTCCTCTGCTGCGGGTATGCGGACCTTTCACTGATGCACAGCTCGTGCATTTCCGTACCCAGTCTTCTACATCATCTCTGCAGTTGATCCAGTAAAACCTTTCTCGAATCTTCAACAGTGTCCGTTTCACACCCAGATGTCCTCCCGAAAACCCTTCGTGGTACAGCTTCAAAACTTCGGGAACTTTTGCTCTGGGTACAACCATTTGGAGATGGCACTGGTTTCCTCGAGCATTTTCCCATTTTCGGCACAGCACTCCCTCTTGAAGCACCAGGCTATCCCATTGCGCCCAATAGCTCTTTGTCGTAACACTCAGTGAAGCAATAGCACTCCAGTCAGGCTTACGGGCATCTGATTCCATCCATTCAAGAATCGGCTTGATGTCGACGTCTTCTTTTTGTTCAGCCTGAAGGGTTTCTTTCCATTCGTCGCCGATGTCAGCTTTGAGCATTCTGACAGGTACTGGATCTTTCGACTCTTGTCTTGAGCAATGCTTGCAGTCCTCTGAGCATGGCCTTCTTGACAGTGCATCTGCGTTGCCATGAGATTTTCCACTGCGATGTTCCGTGGTAAAGTCAAACTCTTGTAGTTGCTCAATCCATCTTGCCACTTGGCCTTCGGGATCTTTAAACTGCAGTAGCCACTTTAGAGCAGCGTGGTCGGTCCTCAGATGGAATTTTCGCCCGAGCAGGTATTTGCTAAAGTGACGCAATGTCTTCACCACTGCAAGTAGCTCCTTTCTTGTCACACAGTAGTTCCTTTCTGGCTTGGACAGGGATTTGCTGAAATACGCAATCACCACTTCTTGGTCTCCTTTTCTTTGCGACAATACTCCTCCAATGCCGGTGTTGCTGGCGTCAGTGTCCACGATGAACTCGTGCTCGGTGTCCGGAAAGCCAAGAATAGGCGTATTACAAAGTCGCTCCTTTAGTCCTCGAAAAGATGCGTCGCAATTTTCATCCCAGAGGAAGGGCCGTTTTTCCTCAGTCAGTCTATGCAACGGCTTAGC
This sequence comes from Hypomecis punctinalis, assembly GCA_949316475.1. NCBI lineage: Eukaryota > Metazoa > Arthropoda > Insecta > Lepidoptera > Geometridae > Hypomecis > Hypomecis punctinalis. The sequence continues at coordinate 27,853,348 of OX438795.1, forward strand.
GATGTCAGCAAAGTTCTTCACGAATCGCCTGTAATAGGAGCATAATCCCAAGAATGCTCTGACTTCCGTCTTGTCTTTTGGTACAGGCCAATCCTTCACAGCACTGACTTTACCTGGATCCGTCTGTACACCAGCTTCGGAAATCACATGTCCCAAGAAATTCACTTGCCTCTTGAAGAAGGAACATTTCTTCGGACTCAGTTTAAGATTGGCAGCACGTATTTTTGTTAGGACTCGTTCCAGGTTTTGCAGGTGGTCTTCGAAGGTTTTTCCTACAATTATGATGTCGTCTAAGTAGACAAGGCATGCGTCACCAATTAGTCCCGCAAGAACTAACTCCATTAACCTTTCGAACGTAGCGGGGGCATTGCACAACCCAAACGGCATCACTTTAAATTGCCACAGGCCTTTTCCCGTAGAAAATGCGGTCTTCTCCTTATCTTTAGGGTCTATTTCCACTTGCCAGTACCCGCTCTTCAAGTCCAACGTAGTGAACCACTTCATGCCCGTCAGTGTATCCAACGTGTCATCAATCCTCGGCAAAGGGTAGCTGTCCTTCTTCGTTACGTCGTTGAGTCGTCGATAATCAACACAAAACCGCATACTGCCGTCCTTCTTTTTCACTAGAACCACTGGAGAACACCACGGGCTGGATGACGGTTCTATCACACCGTTGCGTGCCATGTCTTCGATCATTGACTCAACTTCTTTTTCTCGAGCCACTGGTATCCTTCTTGGCCGCTGTCGTATCGGTGGCACGTTTCCTGTATTTATCGTGTGCTTCACTAAGCCAGTCTTCCCGTTGACAGCATCATCGAGGGCAAATATGTCGGTAAAGCGCTGTAGCATCTTCTTCGCCATCAGAAGTTCTTTTTCGGAGAGATCTTTACGGGAATCTTCTAATAGTGTTGACACGTTGTAACTCCCAGCACAGTTGTATTTCTCCTTTGGTTGTTCTTGGCATCTGCGCATCCAGTCTACTTCTTCGCACGTACCAATCGGAGTTCCTCCTTTGATGAGTTGTTCCTCGTTACTTGTGTTGAGCACACGCACCACAGCAGTATTAGTAGTCCTCACCAAAGTTCGGGCCACTAACCATGGTTGATCACCTTCCGATTGTTCTATTAGCACACATCGTTGTTGATGTCCCAACTTCGGCGGTAATCTAACTGCCACAATGGTTTCCGATCTAGGTGGAAGGACTGTTCTCTGCAGACAATGAACCTTTCCTGATATTGCGCCTTCCATGAAGATTTCTTCTCTTCCACACTTCAAGATTCCTTGGTTGACGTCAATCTCACAATGATGTTCTCGCATGAAGTCAAGACCCAGAATGCAATCGTCAACTACATCAGCCACAATGACTTTGTGTTGGAAAGTTTTCTCACCCAACTTTAACTCCACCAGCTTCTCTCCTCGGACGTATATGTGCTGGCCGGTCGCTGTCAGAAGTTCAACTGTTTTGCAGCTTTCGAAGTTCGGAAGAAAGCGCTTAGCCAATCGGGAACTGATGACAGTGCGAGAAGCTCCAGTATCCAACGTCAGCTTGCAAGAAGTTCCGTTAATGGCACCATTGATGATCAGGCTGTTTCCATCGTGAGCTTGTGAGATCAAAATCCTTGGGGCCTGTTTTAGACCGGCCAGCACCCGCCCCTTGGTCCTGGCGCTTACTCGTTTCCCTGCTGTTGTGTGGTCTCACCGTGCCGTTCCTCCCGTTCCTCTAATGGACGATCTTCCCTCGTTCGACGTGGCTTTGGGCAATTCCGCCATAAATGGCCTCTTTCGTCGCAGTTGTAGCATCTAGGGCCAAACCTTGTACGAAGTGATGCGTCCTTTACCTCCCTTATATGTTGGATATCCTTCGCTGGATTTCGTACAGCCTCGACTTCTAAGGCTTGAGCCAACGCTTCCTTTAGTGTTTTATGATGCCCGAGTTTGACTGCAGTTCTTACTTCGAAGTCAGCTATCCCGTTAGCGAACGCTTCCACTAGATGTTCGTCGTTGGGTAATGGCGCGGACTGATAAGCCTTCCGGAATAGTTTCTCCACCTCGACAGCCCACTGTTGAAGATTTTCATTACGACGTTGCACCCTGTTCTTCAACTGCGCTCGGTACACCGTTCCAGGTGCTCATCACCATAGCGACTCTCCAGCGTTTCCATTAATTTATCGTAGGTCACTTCCTTACCCAAGGCATCCAGAATACTCAGGGCTTCGTCACGAAGGCTCATGATGAGGGCGTTCTTGGCTTGGTCCTTGTTCCATCCATTGGTTTGAACGGCGGCGTCAAATTGAATTTTGTAGGCTGACCATGATGATGTCCCGTCGAAAGGCGTCACTTTGATCTTCTGTGAGGCTTGCGAGAAGGCAGATGCGGCAGTTTCGCCTCCAGACTTGATAACGTTCAAGGTCCTCCTGACATCAGCAATTTGTGTTTCCGCCTCGAAGATGCGAGATTCATGCTCCTTCATTTTTTCATTGTGCTCTTTTATGCTGGCGTCGTGCTGATCGACCGTGTCCTTGACCTCTTTTATCTCTTTGCCCAAAGTAATCTGCAAGCTTGAAAGCAGATCTTCTTTTTGTCGGGCCTGTTCTTCTCTGTTGCGGTCCAATTTTTCTTCAAGCTGGCGAGCCTGTTCTCTGTTACGGTCCAATTTTTCTTCTAGCTGGCGAGTCTGTCTTTCGTTGTTGCGGGCCTGTTCTTCCATTAGACGAGCCTGGTCTTCTTTGTTGCGATCGAACATTGACTGCATCATGGACATTATTGCAGCCATATCAAATGCCACAGGGATGGCTGGTGCTACAGCAGGTGTCGCAGGTGCCACAGTAGGTGCTGCAGAAAGTGCCGCAGCAGGCGCTCCCGGGTTCCTGGAGTCGTCTTTGGTTGCCTCGGACTCGCTGGCTTCCATTAACAGCGAATTGTGTCCGAAGCGCCTTTGGTCAATCTCTTCCTGGCGGCGCTCCTGCTCTTCTTGTCGGCGCGCTTCCTCCTGTCGGCGCTGACTCCTTGTGCGCGGCGTTTCTTCGTCGTATGGTGTTACCGGCATTTTCAATTATCCACCCTTCTGACACCAAATGTTACGAGATGGGTTCTTGGATAGTCAGTTAAAACGCCGATTATTCACTTTGCACTTTATTGCACACAATCACTTCACAAAAATCACAAAAACACACGACAAAACTGGTTCGCACAAACACTTTACACTGGCACTGATATTCACACAAGCTAGTCACTTTACAATCACTGGTATCGCACACTAACCCGAGTAGTTATCGCTTCGACGGTAAACGAACAACAACTGATCCCCAAAGGTCGGCCGGCGTATTTATATTCGTTATTTCCTACAGTCTCGAACCTACGAGATATTTCGCAACATTACTCGATCTCAATAAACGCCATTGTGTTAACAAGTAAACAACTTGAAAGTTCGAGAATCCCTATTGTTTTTCAAATACGTAAACACCAAACAAATAAACTCGAGTCATAAAGCCATAAAACCGAATACAAAAGGCACCAATAAAAACACAATAAAGCTTCACAGAACAATAGGGCTTCCCGGAACCGGATTACGTAAACACCGCACTCCGTACCTACAACGGGCGTCTACTGCGTTACAGTAGTAAATATTTGAATTAAATCTACTAGTAAGACATAATGTTTAATTTTGGAACAATAAATGGTTATAATAGGCAAAACTGGGCTGCAAGTTTATAACAGTATCTAGTTGTGTCATTTAACAGTATTTATATCATCTACTATCAAACTAGTAGTACTTACTGTCATATCTTGTTTGCCGCTGTCTTCGAGGTAGAGGTGGAGCTGTACCACTTGCAGGCGATAAAGCCGGGGGTGAAACTGCTGCTAGGGGAGGGGCCGGGGCGGGGGCTGGCAATACTGGTGCTGGATGTGGAGTTAGAGATGGACCCATGATAACATTTTCTAGTTCAAGCCTGAAACATGTGTTAAATTGAAATTATTAAAAATACCTAACAACAGCTTTTCTAACTAAAAACTCTCTTGATGAATACAGAATTACAAACAAATAAAACCTAATCTTAATTGGTGCATTCATTTAGGAGCTATGTTGCCACAGGCATACACATACACCAATACACAAATACACAGCAAGTCAAACCTATAACACCCTACTCAGGTCCTAGAATAGCCAGGAAATGTGAGTCCTTGGTCTGACAGACTGCTTTCACAAGGACTTCCATGCCGCTGGCATCAGCAATAATGTCTTTTAATTCTCTTTTATAGTAGAAAAATCAAAGTTTAAGCTAAAATTGTTATTTTACACCTATAATTATACAAAGAGACTACTAACACATACCGGCTCTGTCATAGGTTTATTTTCAGTAAGTCATACAACAGAACCAAACTTAATGACAATTACATATTATAACAAAAATGTACTTACAATAGACTACTTTTTGAGAGGTTTGATAACCCCAGATCCAGCAGAGTTGAGGACACCAGCTACCTCCTGCCAGAGACGGGCTGACTCTTTCTGTCCCTGGGAGTTGTTATTATAACCCCGAGCGAGATTGGGGTTTTGCTCGAGGTAGTCCAGCAACAGATTCCACTTCTCAGAAACTCTTAGCGAACGTCTTTCCATTCCTACAAAAAAAATCACCTTTTAATTCCAAAATTCATACAAATGAAATATCTCACGACAAAAAAGATGTTACTAGATAATAATACTTACTTTTATTTAACTCCAACGTCCGAACCTTAACACTTATTTGTAAGGAATGGTCCATGAAGTCATGATTGAAGCGTTCCATTCAAACATCCCTTTAATTCGTAGAATTAAACAAATTAGGTCGAACTTGTGGTCCTCGTAAAAAATCCACTTCACATAGCCAAGGGACCCGTTCAAGTAGACGTTTTTAGTCAAGTGGTGATCGGCAACAATATATCACCTACGTTATAAGCGGTTAGTGATTGTTTTAATGTTTAGAAACAGAGTTCTCATTTTAAAAGAAACAAAGAGCTTATTTTCGATTGTCTTAGATTAAATTTAAGGTTATTTCTTTGTTTTTTTTGTTGTTAAGACGGCTATTTCATTGCCAGGGTAAAAATGTAATTAGTTTATTAATTTAAGTAATTGTTTTATGATACGTAGATTGAAATATCTTTTACATTTTCTATCTTAACATTACGGGAATATTATTAGCAGACATTTTATTCTAAAATATATAACACAAACAATAAAAATAATGAATTATTTCTTTACCGGAACTTACCGGTTATTTTTTTTTCGTCTGGCAATGTTATCGCTCAAAATGAATCTGCTGGTGAATTGAATTGTAGATGAATCCTCAGATTAATTGTCCATTTTAAGCAAAATAGCAGAACTGCTTATGATCTGCTAGGAATTCATAATATGAATCGCTATTCGATGAATTGCTCAAAGCGACCGTTTTAGACCCGCGGGAATCGACACATTACTTTATAACCCCACATCGAGAGGAGTTACTTTTAACTTAGAATAATTAATTTGTAACCATTATTTTAATTAAAGTATTTTAAAATAAAACATTTTCTTTGAGTTCTTCATCTGTCGTCTGCAAAAGTAGTAGGTAAATAAGTTTAATTTTACCAGGCAAAAAAAAACGTTCAGGAATTCTTGCAGTGCAGTGAGAATAAGGGTGCTATTTATCAATTAAGGCCCTTCGCATACGGCGTCGTAGCGTAGGCGTATCGTAGTACGCGCGTAGGTCGAGAGCAATACGAGCGCGTACATGTTCAAACAAGTCCACATACGGAGCCGTGCCTCCTACGATACGACTTCGCTACGCCTCGTGTGCAGACTTGTTTAAACACGTTTACGCTCGTATTGCTCTTGTCCTGCGCGCGTACTACGGTACGCCTACGCTGCGACGCCGTGTGCGAAGGGGGTGTTTTTACTATTTTCGTATACCTATTTTTTTTTAATTTTGTTATATTTTTTTGTTCTTAGATGAATAGAGTGCAGTGAAAATAAGAGTGAAATTTATTGACTAGTTAATTTAACATTTTTGTATGTTTTGATCAATTTTTTTCTTATTACATAACAGTTTTGTTTAAAATTATTATTAGTAATTTATTGAATAAGGCCCTTAATCATATTTGCCTACTACACAACAGAGCGGAAATACACTAAATATTTATACAAAACAAAGATTTGCTGTGTGACTACCTTGCGGAATTGTCCCTCTAGGTATAAGACAGTGAACAGTGTAATGCTGAACGAATACGTCTTCATGTCTCATTTTCAGCAACATTTAAAAATGTATGATGCGTTATTACGAGTTTAAATTTTTATTTGTTTGGCATTTTTATTTGCGCTTCTCTTCATTTTTAAGGTTCCGTACCTCAAATAGAAAAAAAACGGAACCCTTATAGAATCACTTTGTTGTCCGTCTGTCCGTCTGTGTGTATGTCAAGACTCTTTATCTCGGGAACGCGTAAAGATATCGAGTTGAAATTTAAACGGTATACGTATATTTATGGTCTCTTGCAGTCGTGTAAAAGAAAAACTTTTCAATCAAGTTAGAGCCGTTTATGTCGTAAAAAACCGCATATTTCGACACTCACAAAAATCAAAACCTACAAGGTACTTCGCGTTGACATAGAACTATAAAATTTGGCGAGAAGCATTGTCTCTGAGTACAAATATAGGAATAAATCTGAAAACTGTACATTTTTATTTGAATCACAAAAAATAGGGCCTCAAAATTCACAAAATATGGGTTCAAAATTCAAAGTGAGTAAATCGTATCATGTAAGGTATCATATAAAAGAACTTCATTAGCACATGCTAAAACAGGTTTTTAATTTCTTTAACAATGTGATGATGAACCCTCGATGTGTGAGCCTGACTCGCACTTGTCTGGTTTTTTAAACAATATTCAATAAAAATTCAACACGATTTATGACGACAATAAATAAAACTTTAGGAGTATTTACAAAATTATTTTTTTAATAACTCCGCTAAAATATTACCTACTTTTGTAGCCCATAGACATATAATAATGAGTTCCAAACTCCACTAAAGCGACGCGATGCGGAGATGTGAAAAACTGGAATAAACTAAATCAGATCATAATTTTACTGTATAAATGCAATATTTGCTTAGGTGTTCACTAAACAAATATTTTTTTTAACAGACTTCAAAAAAGGAAGTTTTCAATTCGACGGTATGTTTTCTTTTGTATATAGATTATAGGTATATTACGCTATTACTCCGCCAAATATTAACCTATTTAGAATTTTTTTTGGTAGATTATACTTCAAAGGTCTACTTAATCAGATGAGTCATTTTTGAAATATCTAGAATAAGGTGAAAATTACTACATCGACACATTGATCCGTGGGAACTATTCGAATTCTGTACACGGTTGAAGTCGGTTGTGATATAGGTTGTGATATCTCAGCAAATCTCCGCTCTAACCCACTTTTGTAGAGTTGGGGACTAAGAGTCGTGCCCTCTAACGATCCCTCAAAAAGTCAAAATATTTTCATTAGACCCTAACGACGTAATTATGCATATCGAGCCGCCGAGATGGCAATTTCGTCTGAAATTTCAATACCAATGCATAAATAATAATTCATCTCTGAGAAACGATCCTTTCTGAATTTAATTTTGTTATAAAAATAAGGAGAGATAGGGTCTAGATAAGGTAAAATGGTTTTTAAAATACTTGAGTTATAATATATGAACTAGCTAGAAATTTGCTCAATAACTAAAAGGTTTGATAGCTAATTATTACTTATTTATAGGCAAAAACTCGACCTTCATGTGACTTCAAGTTACATGATAAATTAAAAAATAATACCTGTAATTACGGCTTATAAATAATTTCTAGCTTTCTTTTTGAAGAACATAGTGGAAAGAAAATAATCAAAATGTGATCTTATTAAGACGACAGAACTGCGCTGGATGCAAGTCACGTCCGACCGGTCTTATTAGAATTTATATCTATGTTGTTTTTAAACTTTCGCGATTTGAAAACATTATTATTATTATATAATCTACTAATCGCGCACTAAAATCACGAGATAAATAAATACCTCCTCATCCCGACGTTTCGGCCGACTTGCATCGACCGTGGCCACGGGTAGGTCAGTCTACCCGTGGTGAGTATGGTGTGAAAATAAAGTGATTTTGTATTGTATTGTACACAAACGTTTTCATAATTCATCGAAAATTTCGTTCCGTAATATCAATGAAATATCAAATATCATCTCGGATTTGTATCACGAAATTACGAAAATTACCAAACACAAATTGCACACTTGCAAAATTGCAAATTGTACCTAACAAATTACCGTAAAAATATCTATAAGTACCTACCTATTTAATGATATTATTAGGTGTGTTACGTGGTGTTATAGTGTACCTAGGATAGAATAATATAAAATATCAATATTATTTCAGTTGTCTTAATAAAATAGTAAAAATATCTTAGGTAATTGTTGTTACGATATTGTTGTTCACTTGTCCATTCTGAACGACTGAACAAATTGTAAAACATAAACTCGAGATGTTTTCACAATTCATCGAGAATCACGTTCTGGGTCGAGATATCGCTTTCATCAGAAAATGCAATACCGTCCGTTTCAATAGCAAACTGAGGAAAAAACAATAAGGCTGTGTTAAGGATTTATATACATGGGCATCTGCTGGTTTTGTGGGGGATGAGTAAAGAGAATTGGCGTTTTTATACCAAATTCATAAGTAGGTAAGCAAGTTTTCATAGATTGAGTCGGATCGCTAGCCTATTGATACAGCTACCTATTAAGTGCCTGAAGAATTCTGATACAATTAGAACAACTGAGCTTTACAATTTAACATGTAGTTTGACGTTAACATGATTTTACCGTGGAAGCGCTCCGTTTTAACTGCAACCCACCTATCCGAAAATTGACTTCACTTTGGTAATTTTCAAGAGACGTATCTTTGATTTCTATGAGACAATGACAATGTCCTCAAGCGAGAGCTTTGCTAGTTTTTTTTTTAATTACGTGCAACTGTAAACCATCTTTGAGTATTGAAAATAAAGAGCTACTGGGTGTTATAACACCGATTACGCACTAGCGATTCTAATAACAAACCTAGTTATAAATTACATTATCATCGAAGTTGGTAACAAGGATACGCCGCAATGGGAGTTGGCTTTTTGGTCCGACTGAACTTCGGGACTTTGAAACTTGGCAGTAGTTTTGACTTAGCTCTCAAGACAGATATTATAAAATGATCTTATGAAATTTAGATCATAGCTGATGTTAACTAGCTTCCGCCCAGTATTGTAGAGCAGGTGTTTCTTAAAATGACGGTAGTTTTAAGATATCATTGTAACCAACTCTTAATTTGATTTCCAGCCCTGATTTCGCGAAAAAAGCTAGCTATTTCATATTTATAATAACATCATCGGTTGACGTATAAATAGAGCTGCTAGCTTATTCGCTCGATTTCCATGTTATTATGTTAAAAAACTGCTGATATCGACATGGTTAAAATAAATGTAAATGTAGTATAGTCGTTTAAAAAAACGATTTTTATATTTGCAATGCAATCTTCCATCCATAGACAAAAGTGTATCAGTCGTTGACGGAAAAATTGACTTATACGTAAACTAATTTTCTTACACTTCTTATACCTACCTACCTTTCTTGGAAGTTTCTTATGTAATAAGAAACGCACACATAAAATACAAAGTAAAACAGAATCAGCTTAAATTACTTAACATTACCTTATAAAGATGTACACAAATTATTTATGTACGTAGCAAACAAAATAATTGTATTGATCCTATCTATAGTATTATTTATGGTGTACTTTCTATTTACATAGATTAAAGGTATACATAAATTCAAATCGCTGGACACGATTAGCCTCAAGTAGAACGTGTAAAATATTATTTCCACCCCATACTAAGTACTTTTCGGAAAAAAGCACAGATATTTGTAAATTAAAAAAATGCAACACCTATGTCGATACCTGTACTTTATAATCGTGTCAATTTTACATTTTGGACTTTTTACTAGTAGGTCGTTTTGTCACTCAAGACATTGCCACCATAAAGACGTTTTAATTTCCCGACGTTCTGCAAATTACGTCATTTTCCTTGATAGGCCTTCTGATACGGAGCGAGCACAGGACCGTGGTAGATGACACAGTGAGAGAGAGGCCTATACCCAGCAGTGAGATAAAGAAGGCTGTGGAGGAATGAAATGTGTGACGAAGATATAGAGCAAAGAAGTAGAAAAGTGCTTCCCTTGCGCCGCCACGGTTCGGAAGTCTATTTTACGACTTCGGGTCACACAAGTGAACTATTTTACGAGAGCCGTCTCAGCTGCCGGAAGAATATGAAAACTTTACGGATTATAAAGCGGAGTTACATCAAAATGGCGGAACACAAGCATTGAATATGCTAACCTTGGAGTCGGTAGTGGTTACATATTTGATCTGTTTGGAGTTGAGACATTGGGTCCGTGGGGGCCGGGAGCTCATCTTGTTTTCAAAAGTCTTTCTAAGTGTCTGGTAGATGCGACGTGTGACCAAAATGCTGGTCGTTATTTGGCTCAAAGTATAAGCATTGCCATTCAGCGTGGCAATGCTGACAGCATGCTGGGCACGCTGCCGACTGGCAGTGGGCTTGAGTATTTGGATTATGTTTAGACCGTAAGGGTCTGTGGATGATCCGATTGCATTTTATGTAGTAGTAGTTTTGAATTGAAGCACAATTACCAAATTGCTTTTATCTTCTATGACGTCATCCTTACACGAGAGTAACGGCAACGTTATCAACATAAACTGGTTACTTGTCAACATTTATTTAACAAAAAAAAACAGATAGGTTACCTAATTGGCGCCAAACTCGACCAACTTGATGGAAAGTGATGTTTCGTTGAAGAAAGCCGAGCATGTTTATTTTTTTTCTAATTGAAAAAGCATGTAAAATTAGGTGCATATTTAAAGCGACATTAATTTCTTTAAAGACCATTTTGGGAATACCAACGACAAAATAAAATAAAAATTAACGTAGTTCAATATAATAATGTATCAATAAAAACCGTCAATTAATTCGCCCAAATATCCAAGAACAGTTAGTGCCACAAAGCAAATATTACAAGTGGTTACAACGCATCAAACGTAGTAGGTATATGAGGTTGTCTAAACATACGAGCGTAACTCAAACGGCTGAGTCATAAAATATAGAGAGTTCAGAGGTTAAACGGCAGATAAAGCGTGTTTGAGTGAGCATACATATATATTACTCACAGGCACGTAACCTCGGTAGATGCTGAAAAAGTTCGCAGTAGAGTGTCGTGCGCTGCAAACAGAAGGGTTAGTTTGAGTTTAAACGGAAACTAGAAAAGTTCCCGTGTGGCTCTATACGTCTTTGTACAGCGCAGCGCCACTGGCGGAAATGACAAAAAACTATCAAAAATGTGTAGAACCACACGAAAACTATAATAGTTTTCGTTTACTATGCAAACTATACTAAAGCCTCCTAGGAGGTTTGAACTTGTTACATTGTTTCCTTAATTGTACTCTGGTGCTAACTATTAGACGATTTTAAATATTCTGGATTCCATCTTTTTGCTCGAATAAAGATAATTTTTTTCACAGAAAAAAAGAACCGGACAAGTGCAAGTCAGGCTCGCACACCGAGGGTTCCGTACAAATCCAGAAAATCTCACAAAATTGGGAGGTTGTTAAAATCTATACTATAATTATCAAACTTTTTTTATTACACATCGTCAAAATATGTATAACTTGTTTTAGCATGTGCTAATGAAGCTATTTTATATGATACCTTACATAATACGATTTACTCACTTTGAATTTTCAACCCATATTTTGTGAATGTAGGCCCTATTTTCATTTTTGGTTAAAACAAATTTATAGTTTTCAGATTTATTCTTGTATGTGTACTCTGAGACGATGCTTCTCGCCAAATTAGTTCATAGTTCTATGTCAACAGGAAGTACCCTGTAGGTTTTGATTTTTGTGAGTGTCTAAATATGCGGTTTTTTACGACATAAACGGCTCTAACTTTTTACACAATAACTGAAGAGTTTTTCTTCTACACAACTGCAAGAAACCATAGATATACGTATATAGTTGAAATTTCAACTCGAAATCTTTACGCGTTCCCATGATAAAAAGTCTTGACATACGGACAGACGGACAGAAAGACAACAAAGTGATTCTATAAGGGTTCCGTTGTTTCCTTTTGAGTTACGGAACCCCAAAAACACAATTGTACAAAGAATAGATTAGCTTGCAGGGTAAAAATTACAGATTAGGAAAACAGTGAAGGATTACTTGAGTTAGCTTAATGATCACATACGTGTGTATTCTAGGCTCATGGCTTGTGGCTTGAGACTTGAGTGCGGACTTGATTGGAAAAAAAATCTGTTTGCTGTAAACGTGCAAGAAGATTACATACAAACCAAAACGCATACGGATAACAGAAAAAATAACGAAAAGGAAAGAAATAAACAAATGAACCAATCAAAAGATGTTTAATCTAGAATTTTAACAATTTATTCCGCTATTTAGGAACTAAAGAATATAAATTAATAACTATATTTTATTTTAGATAAGTTATTCTGCTAGTACAATTATATATAGAGTACATATTATATGATCTTTACTTCTGTATACTCTATATTTTGCGACAAAGTGCTAGCGTGTTGCTGCGGTGGATGAAGGGAACTAAACCGGAAGTGATAAATTAATTTGAATTTAAACCGGAAATCTGCGGTAGCTTTGAAACTTCCAAGGTTAACACGATGGGGCATGATCCTAAACAAACAATTAATTGTATGTAATGTTGAACTTGCTACGTTGATGTGAGTGAAAATGGTTGCAAAGGCCAAGTATAGATGTACATAAAGTTCTAGGATGTAAAGGTACGCAAAGCTGAGTTTTAATGCAGTTCTTTTCTTTCTTTTATTTCAACAGTAAATTTTCATTTCAATATACAGTATGACTGTTTGTAATATAACAAAGAAACTCCCTATAACGCAGAAATTATGGTTTAATTTGATAGATTTATTGTTTAACTTTCTTACGCTGTCAGTTTGTTATAAAACGTTTGCGCTAAACTACGATTATGTACGTACTATACGTAATTCAAGAGTTTTTGTTTTGCGATAAAAGATAGTTGGTGAAACATAGCAGCTAAAATTGGTATTTACGTACTCGTACGAGTATTTAACGTCTTTTGTACAAAAATATATTGTGTACGAAAAATTTGACGCTGTGTAACTGACCAGCATTTCGGTTAGTAACTGTAACGTATAAAAAAAACTTACTATGTAAATAATTATAAATATAGTTTAAAAAAAAGTAAAAAACACGCTAAAAAGTTATCAATTTTTTTTTATAAATGAATTGTCATCGGTCTTTGATAGGTGTGCAAAGATTAAAGAAAATTTGATCGCTCAAAGTAGATCAAAATCGAGCTTAAAGTGGTTGGTTATAAGCAAGCAAACAAGCAAGCAAACATACAGGTGAAACTAATAAAAGCGTGTTAAAATATTTTGTCGCAATAAAGTATTAAATAAAAATAAATAAAATAACAATGCTTTTTTTATTTATCAACATCTAAGTTATTTATTTTATATTGAAATTACTGTTCCACAGATTCTAGGGTCTGTGCCCTTTGTTAAGTTGTTTACATTTGATTGAATACGCCTGTACAATAGAGATGGGTTAGTTTAAACCTTAGCTCGAGTTAGTAGTATCTATGTTATTTTAAAACAAACATTAATTTAATACACATGAAACTATACTAAAACTAAAAAAAACCTTGTATATGTTAGTGTTACAAGTTTTCTTAATAAATAATGTAGCAATATTACTGTTATATCATAGTATGCATATAATATGTACAAGTTTTATTATAACTTCCATCAGCAAGATATCATCGATACAATAATAGTATCGACCTAGTTAAGTACAGATAAATCCCGCCTTTGATATTGAAATAAAAGTAATCTTTGCAAGAGAGTTTACCTGAATAGATTTTGCTAATGTATAAGTAATGGATTTATCAAAGAGATGGGTAAGCTTTGATCGAAGGATTTTTCTTATATATAGTTAGTTGTACATTATGAAACAATTTCAAAGAAGTAACAAAACAAAAGATAAAATACTATAATTCCTTTTATGCAACATGTTTTTTTAAATAACAGACTACGTAGAATAAAAATGAAAAATTAACCGAATAATAGGGGAAACGATTTTTTTTTTCAAGGGAATGCTTTTAAAAGTTTATATGCTTGCCCTGTACTAAACCGAAAAAGGGATTATTAAAACCATCATCATAAACAACTAAATGCTTGCTAACCAAACGATCAGAAAGATTTTTGAAAACAAGATGAGCTGCCAGCCCCCACGACGTAAGTACTAATAGTTAAATTCTTCAACCGTAGATAAATTTTTCAGGTCTTCTTTTTTCTCAGCAGAGTTGAAGCTTCCGTGGTCTTCAGTTGAATCAGCCCAGTTCCTCAGGTCATGTAGGCGAGAGAGTACAAGGTGGGATGCACATATTCCTTCGCCTGCGTGGCCTCAGGAGCAGAGCACAGCGCCCATCTTCTTCGGTTGTGGACCAAGTTTCCTCACAATTAAGTAGCTACTTTTGATACTAATACATTTTGGTTCTAGGCCATAGGCCCAATTATGAAGGCATCGTAAATTTAATAACAACATAAAAGTGTTCTCTCTATCGTATGCCTAAAGTAAAAAAGAAATAGAAATAGTCTAATTAGCTATTGTGCTAATTATGTTGTGCTGTTTACGATAGTGCCTTCATAACTGCCTTGGTGGCTCAGTGGTTAGTAACCCTAACTTCTGGGTCAAAGAGGCGTGGGTTCGATCCCCACCCAGGGCAAATATTTATGTGATGAACATAAGTGTTAGCATTGTGTCTGGGTGTTATTTAGTTACTATCTATATAAGTATGTATTTAAAAATAAGTATATGTGTATCAGTCTCTGGCAGCCATATCACAAGCTTTGCTTAGTTTGGGGTCAGAGGCCGTGTATAAGTTGTCCCAAAAATATTTATTATTTATTTATTTATTAACTGTTATGTCAATCAATTAGCATCTTTTAGGGGCTTATTCTGTACATCAAAACTAACAACTTTTAACAACAAAATTTTTGAGTTTTGACAAAAGTTGCAGAACAAAAGTTGTTAGTTTTGATGAACAGAATAAGCTCCTAAAAGGATGCTGATTGATTAGGAATAACCCTGTATATTTATAGCATTAGAATAATTTATTAAAATATTAAGCTTAATACGTTTGGACGTATTTATTGTAAGTAAATTGTCTGCAAACCATTTAGAAATAATATCGAGATCTCGTTGTGCTTGACTCATGACATGTTCGATATTATTTCCAAAATAGAAAAGACTTGTATCATCGGCATATAACCTCCCAATTTCCCAATCAAAACAAGATCGTTTAACCGATTTATATAAAAAATAAACATCAAAGGTCCGGCAATGGAGCTTTGAGGTACGCCAAAAGTTATATGTTGGGGTGAACTCTGTGTCTTACCTATTTTCACTATTTGTGTCCTATTAGTTAGATATGGTTGATACATGTTGTGTGCTGTTTCAATGACCCCAGTATTAAATAGTTAATTTAGTTGTAGGGTGTGACTGACTGTATCAAACGCTTTTTAGGTCGATAAATATATCAAGAGCTATCTTTTTGTTATCAATATTAGTCATTATGTTGGTTACTATATCTATGGTTGCCGTTAATGCATTTAATTTGGGTCGAAAACCATATTGTCTGTTAGGAAATTAATAGTATCAAGATAAGAAAAGAGAAGATTGTGTAAAAGATTCTCAAAATTTTTAGATAATACGGGGAGAACAGAAATAGGTCGATAATTCCCGGGATCAGTTTTAGTGCCGGATTTGTATATGGTGTAACTTTTGCAATTTTTAGGGAATCAGGAAAAACACCGTGCTCGAAACATCTATTAATACAGTCAGTCAGGTCATTTACAATGTATTTTTTAATTCTTTCAGTTGATATGCCATCAATTCTATTACTGTTTGGGTCCAAACTGCCAATTATCGCAAGTACCTCTTCGGGAGTGGTTGGTTCAATCTTTGGCAGTTTAAACTCAAGCAACTGTGGTTCGATCCGAAGCCTATTGGTACTATCCGTTGGAACAATTCTATTTGCTAAAATATATCCAACGGCAGCGAAGAATTCATTAAAACATTCACATATTTCTTTAGCATTTGCATGGAAAGTTTTTCAGGAGCACTACTTGTATGTACTTTATTCTGAGACAGTTTCGGTGTGTGGTCCGCAAATCATGTGTAGAGGCCCTTCCAAATTGACCTACCATACTTTGACCTCATTGACATGAGGCTAAAGTATGGTAGGACAATTCTCTATCGCCTGCAAAGATAAATCAATCGCCTGTATTATACCAGTTTCTTGCTTATTGCTATTGCCTAGTACCCAATTGTCACTTCTTCTTACTAATCCACTGGATTATGGCGAATCTTACTGTCGTCTCTATAATATAAGAGCGTAAGCTCCACTACTGGCACGGTTCCAAGTCGTACATTCCGCACAAGCCTTTATACAAGCGATTATACAATCCGTCTGTGAATATAAACTATTATATGCTCAGGCTCCACTAAAGCCGAAAGGAACGGAGATGTGCAAAACCGGACAGGGGGATCTAATCCCTAAGTCTATTGTATAATTGCCATATTTTATTACATAAAAACAAAACACCATTCTGTTCATGTTTTATTTTTCGCTAAGAAAAAATAACATTTATGCAATGGTCTGACAAACTACGAGGATATGCCCAGATTGGCCACCGACTCCCAATTATAATCTACCAACAGTCACTGAGCTAGAGCGTAAGATACGAACCGATCACCCTTCGCGGATTCGTTTTTATTTAGCAGTCGATTATTAAAAAGGCACATCTCGGCTCTTTGGCGTTGTCTGAGCCTAGGTCATATTTGTGGCATCCAAGCACTAAGGTTTCGAAACGGAAAGCTCAGGACTTAGGACGTCCCACCCACAAAACAGATGAAATGGATGGATTAACGGCCTTACAGTGGTGCTACAGGTATTTCATGTGCGTATGAAATGAGTGCAGTTCTGTGTACAAAACACAGAACGTGAATTTCTGTACCATTTTATCTATTTTATGCTTGGATGAAACACTCTTAGCTTGCACTCTTATAGTGACAAATACATTTCATAGCGATATCAGATCGAAAATTCTATAAAAATCTTAAAGAAATACTGATCAAAAAATGTTACTACAGTATAGAAGATTACTTGAAAGACAAAAATGTTTCTGACTCGCAGAAGTAAGCAGATGATGAGTGTTTTATAGTTATAAGTTTCATAAGTTCCTTTTTGTTTTATAGCTTCTGTAAGTGTAAAACTTAATTGTATAATAATTATACTTGCGACGCCCTTACAGGGTTGAATATGTAACTGGTGCTAAGTGAGCAAATTTTTACATATTTATAAATTTAATGCAAGGTTTGAAATAAATAAATAAATAAATAATTTTATGTATATTTTTGTTCTTCATTTTATTAGTCGATCATAAAAAAAAAACACCATAGGATAACACTAAAGACTTCACGAGCACCTCCTTTATAGATAACCAGCATAAAAACCAGAATAGTCAACAATACCCATTAACATATACCGTTAAAAAACACAAACCGGTAAAACCTCCCTGTACCGGTAATTCCGCGCACCGGGTATCACCGGTCCATAACCCCGAGTTATATTTTACACGCGACGTTTATACTCGTCGCTTCTCAGAGATGATCAACTCCACGCTTGCGCGGTTTTTATAACATCAACAGCATACAAGCAGTATGAGAACTTTAGGTTTTACTCCAAAATTTTAGTATGCTGTTGTTTTTCTCTATAGTACTAGTTTATGATGTAGGTAAATGAAGACATAAAAACAGCAAAAACATTTTCCTAAACTTGTTTTATATCAATAAAGCTACAATAATTATGAAAAACATATTATTTATGACATACTTCAAAATGGTTCAAAGTTATAAGAATTTTTAAGGTAACAATCTGACGAATATTTTTTTTTAACTTTCAAAAGACAATCTTTTTTTGTTATAAACCGGTAAAACATCCCTGTATTCCCTGTACCGGTAATTCTGCGCACCGGAAATCACCGGTCTATAACCCCGAGTTATATTTTACACGCAACGTTTATACTCGTCGCTTCTCAGAGATGATCAACACCACGCTTGCACGGTTTTTATGACATCAACTACTTATAATCAGTAGGAGAGTTACATCTTCAGACCATTTTTAATTGGTTTTATTTTCTTTCTTTATTGCTATTTTAGGTTTGTAAAAACTTATAATTCTAAAACAAAATCATAAAAAACCTATTTCCGAACCATTTAGTTGTCATTCTATACTACTTAATATACTAGAACAAAATAAAAAACCTACTTAAATATATACAAAAACAGAAGCAAAAATCGAAAAAAGATTGTGTCCTTGGGGAAAGGTGCCAAGAAAGCTGGCTGCATTTCCGCGCTAAACTGCTAGAGAATGAACTTGTTAGAATATTGCTCTAAAATTATATTTTATTAAATCGGTAATAGAACTAAACATAACATTTTAAACCAAATCTACGGGTTGGTACCACATTTTTGCACTCTCAGAATCTGGACCAGATAAAATTGAATTGTAAAAGCCTTCTTAAGTTTTTTTTAATGCTTAAACATCACAAAACATGTCTATGACGTAATGTCGTACAATACAGTGCTTTCGGCTTAGTTCCTTCGGCAGTGAAGTGGTGCGGGGTTCACTATGCTGTCCTAGTACGTTAGATTTGTATACTTACCACAGTGTGTAATAGGGCCTATTCTGTGACTTACCAATACCCTTCTTCATCCCCCACTACTGCTAGAACGTAAGGAACCAGTTACACACTTTACTTAAACAAAGATCGATCTGTATGAACTATGGTTACTGTTTATACTATTACCGTAAGTAATAACGTTACCTACAAAACGCACGAGTGATTTTAACTCATGTGCGATAATGTTTAACAAGTTTTACTCGTGCTCTATTTTTTTCACAAATTGAGTACTTATATAAACAATAAAGGGTGAAAATTTGGCGGGAACTATGAAGGTTTCATAGTTTTGAGGTCTGAGGATTAGAATTGATGATACCACAAGACTTGATGATCTCTTACCGACAAGTGAATTGGAAGTTAATCGCGTACTAATTTGCGACAAGAGAAATTTACTGGAATGTGGTTGTGTTGGCAAGTTAAAATAATAATGTGTCCGATGGTCGAAACGTTCTTGAGTATCGGCGCGTAGCGCAAGTGCAGTGTAGAATGTCGAAACACAAGGTGCACAAATGACACCATTTAAGACATCAGGACAGGGCTAAATGCAAGTCACTTTAAACCGATCTTATTGAAGATCCATAGGACAGGTCTAGGTCCAGCAGTGGAAGCCCTATGGCTAATGGGTCCACCTTCTTTTGGGCTTCAGACCGATGAAAAAGTATGTAAAACCATAGGCCGTACAGTGAAGTTCAAGCAAATATAATAAATGTCGATTCATTTTGATAATCTCTACAAAACATGGATCTACACTGATTTCAGTTACCTACTACCAGACTTCATTTGTTTTGATTACGCTCTTTACATATTTTCAAATAACTGAATATTTGTTTTGACTTTTGCGTTGAACTTAATCATCGTCTAAGCTCGCTTTAGCCCTTATTCCCTCGCGATTTAACTTGAACTTTATTAACGGCCCCGTGCACATTACAGTTAACCCTTTAATCCGAGCTGCTCGTCTGAAATCACGCTTACGGAAAAATAAATGTGACTACGACAACCTTGGATTTGTCACAGAGTAAGAACAAAGGACGGATAGCGATATCCATTTCACTTTACAGCTGCAGTACTTTGTTGTAATTTTTTGAAGCAAATGGATTAATTGTGGTGCAAAACTGGTGTTGTGGTAAAAATAGATATAACGTAGAAGACTCGGCATTGGCCATTTATAAGAATTTCATTTTATTAAATTAAAAATCCACTGAATATTTTGAAAATAATTAAAATTATTACTTAATTATACTAAAGTATACAGTTTTTTGCGTAGTATATCAACCTTAGCTTAAACTTTAATTACGGATCCGTGCATTTTGCAGTTAACCCTTTAACCCACTGTCGCTCGTCTGAAATTACGCTTACGAAAAACATAACATATCCAACAACAAACTCGGGTTTGTCGTAGAGAAAAACAGAGAAGTTATTTTTATATACGGTTCAATTTTCTTTTCCATATTAAACAATAGGTACTTGCTTGGATTGCTACAGTCTTCACTAATATTACCTATAAATCCGAAAGTACGTTTGTTGGTTTGTTTGTTACTCTTTCATGCAGTAACAGAGGCAGGAATTGATATTCATGGATATAATAAGTTTCACAGTGTATCATATATTACTTTTATCACGACATAATAGAAGGTTCATGTTAGATAGCTCAATAACTAAAGAATCACGCGGGCGAAGCCGCGGTCAATACCTAATAGGCTAAATAGTTAGATATTAAAAAAAAAATTAACAAGTTGATCCTGCGTTATGAAAAAGCTGTATTGCAGGCCCAAAATAGAGTAATAAAATGTATCTAAGTTTAGTAAATTAACTGTAATGTAAATGAGTGTGTGCGTGAGAATAAAATTCGTTTCTTATCCACTGTTTACATGTGTAAAAACTGTGATACATACGCCCTCTTTAATCTAATTCTGTGGAAGCGGTGCTTAACACTGATTATAGAGGACTGAAAAAGGGAAAGAAGGTAGAGGATAACGGGGCAAATTTGTCTAGATCATTACGTACGGAGAACTGTGATTGATTGGTAGATTAGGCGTAATGTACTAATTTACCTCCTGGTGATTGATTGAAATCTGCTGTTTGGAGTAGGTAAAAGAGATCTTCAGCGCTTTAATTTCTATCACTTTACTGCTATTCGTGTTTGATGTTGTGTTCTAGGATGAAATTATTTTGTCTTATAGTTTTTATTTTAATGTTATAGTGAACCTAGTAAAACACGACGTTTATCTAAATAATGTTGTAATATAAGTCATTTGTTAAAATTTTTAGATGATTTTAGTAAAATTAATATTTTACATAAAAAGTCAATGAAGTTCATGATAAAAAAAAATTTTAGAAGAACAATACAGGGTTATTTCTAATCAATTAGCATCCTTCTAGGGGCTTATTCTGTACATCACAACTAACAACTTTTGTCCTATGACATTTGTCAAAACTCGAAAAAAAAATCAGCTGTTCCTTACATTTTGTCGCTTGTGAACTATATATTTCTATGGAACAACAAAAAAATTTTTCGAGTTTTGACGAAAGTCGTAGAACAAAAGTTGTTAGTTTTGATGTACAGAATAAGCCCCTAGAAGGATGCTAATTGATTAGAAATAACCCTGTATATGTTACGTTAACATTACATAAGTACCTAAAGTAAAAACAGTGGTAATGTCATACACAATTTATTTTTACATATTTTTAAAATAAAAATATTTGTAAGTACTTAATTTTGGGTTTTAACCACCCCAGACAATTTTCATTTACAAAAATGGTTTTGATATACCACGTTGAATAGCTATTTCTATTTTAAAATCACCTAAACCAAGTCCACAAATTAACCAACGAAAATCCTCACCATAAACATAATTCCAAGTCCTTCAAATCACAGCTCTTTTTTCAAATCCCTCAGCAAGAAATAGCCTACAAAACGAGTCTTAATGAACTTCAAAGCCCCGACACGGGAAGCGAGTTATTACAAGTATAACAGAATTCACAAGAACCAATCACGGAGCAATCTAGCCGTTCGGAATTTAATTTAAATTCATCCAATTAAAGAGTGGAGCGTTGGCGGGATGTGACAAATTGCAGTGAGCGGATGTGCCCCATCCTCCCCTCGCAGGTTATTGTGCGCTGGGAGATGCAGCATGTGTCGCGATTACGAGACAAATTAAAATGTACGCGTCGTCTTAACACGAAACATTGTATAGATACTATACAATATACATTATAAGACTACTTAGGATTTTTTCCGCGGTTTGTTGTTGTGCAGTAATTTAGTAACTGAGCGCTACCGTGGCTCAGATGACACGTTAAATTGTAGATCCCGGTTGTTTTACAGCTTAGCCATGCCAGGGGCCTACAGGTGGCTTAATTAAAAACTCTGACGTAAGATCCCGTTCACATCACCGATACTTAGGGGTTTTGGAATGACAGAGGAAGCCTATGTCCAGCAGTGGACGTCTTACGGCTGGTAGATGGATGTAATGACAAAAGGGAAGCATTAAATTAAATATAAATGCATGAAAGCTATTTTCTTATTGCTATTCTGTCTTGTAGAAGCGTCACAAACATTTTTTTTACAGATTTCACCACGCTCTGTTTTGGACTCCACTATTGAAAAAACGCAAAATGTGAAAAGCTCTATGCAGCCACGCCTTCTTAAATCTATCTTTAAAGACTTTTTCCACAAAATAAATAAGAAAACAGGTATAAATGCGGTTTAAGTCTGTCTCAAGTTTTCTTGTTAGCCCAGCTAAGTAATGAAAAGGAGTAAATTTACACTGTAAATGCAGTCGAGTTGAACGAAACTGTCTCTTGTGGTTATCCTGAACTTTCGAAAAAGATTTGTTCAATTCTCGGCTGGTTAATATCCTCTTTTATACTTAAATATGGCTAATTTTGAATTAAAAAGACGTCTTTGTTTCATCATAATTTTAATGACGTTAGTCAGATTTACAGTTTTATACGTTAAGAGGATTCTGAATCGACCAGAGTTTTCGTGTTTTCTGTAGAACATTAAGAAAATTCGCGACACATTTTTAGTATCTCATACAACAAACCTGAATTTTTAAACGTTTTTCGTTCGATATTAATAATGGTAACAGGTAGATGCTTGAAATATTCACAGAATGTTTTGTTGCATATACAATTCAATAATAAATAATTAAAT
Organism: Hypomecis punctinalis; assembly: GCA_949316475.1. Taxonomy (NCBI): domain Eukaryota; kingdom Metazoa; phylum Arthropoda; class Insecta; order Lepidoptera; family Geometridae; genus Hypomecis; species Hypomecis punctinalis. The sequence continues at coordinate 27,876,422 of OX438795.1, forward strand.
TTAAATAAAATAAATATTTAAAGGAGATTCCCATACAGTACGGAACCCTGAGTGCGTGAGTCCTACTCGTACTTGGCCAATTATTAGTAAAAGTATTGCCTAAAAATATGACTTTTTAGAGGATTATAACTTTAAGGTCATTAAAAACTGTAAAAACTAAGACGTATAAACCTAGCGATTGAACAACACACGAAAAAAACACTCAAATTGGATAATATTTAAAGGTAGATACCTAACAGCTTATTAGCTTATTACGGACAATTTAGCGCCTCACAATTACCCTAAGTTAAAACTCCAATTCATTGGATCCAGTGGCGCTCGCCCAGAAACAATAGAATGGAAATAATTTTGACTGATTGATGTTTATGCAATAAAGTTGCTATCCAAAGGAATTAATTGTAATCTGAATCAGAGCGTTCGGCACAGCAGACGTGTAATACTATACCTACCTCTCCTATGTACAGTGAACGCAAAAAATAACAATTAATACATTAAATTATCACATTTGTAGGGACCACATAATAACGATTTTCGCTGTACGTAAGATATTGTAAATTTCTCTTTTTATGCTGACCTCTATATGCAGGTATGAGATAGCCTATAATGGCCACAATGTTGAATAAAATTTATATATTATCCGAACGAATCTATAAATATCTCTGTGTGTGTCTCTCTGTGTCTCCTAGGCTCATCAATAGTGATCGATACCTTACGGTACAAAACTGCAATACTGACTAATTGTAATCCGAATCAGAGCGTACAGCAGACGCCTAATATACCTAGCCAGCGTACCGTGGACGCGCTTGGTGCTATTCACATTATCGTCAAAGATTTATTTAGTTTAGAGTATCCTCTTTTTCAATTAAATAGATATGGATGGAAATTCCAGCAATATGGGGAATTCTCCATAAATCATCAAACCTGGAAATAAGTCATACTTAATCTGACTGATTACGTAATAAAATTATTTATTTTATTATAAATAATTTCTGTGATTACAGTAGGTATACACCAAAACTCACAGAGAGCCATATTACAATACCTACATAAAAAACACGAATAAATACCTAAACTATTTTACATACAGCGATCACCCACGAAGGTGATGACCGACATCTATTTGTCAGCAAATACATCAACATTTGGTATTTGAGCAAGCAAGCATGAATAATTGTAATACGAATCAGAGCGTACGGCGTACGACCAGCAGACGTTTAATATACCTAGCTAGCGTACCGTGGACGCAATCGGCGCCATTCACATTTCCGTCCAAGATTCACTTCCGGGAAATGTACGGACAGATAACACATGCAGAACGCAGTACCATAACTCCTCTGTTTATTTTATCCTCAGTTTTTAAATCTTTTTTATGTTTTCAAGCTAAAGATGAATGAACATAATAATAACTGTATTTTTAGGGTTCCGTACCCAAAGGGTAAAAATGGGACCCTATTAGCTACTAAGACTCCGTTGTCCATCCGTCTGTCTGTCTGTCACCAGGCTGTATCTCATGAATCGTGATAGCTAGAAAGAGGAAATTTTCATAGATTATGTATTTCGGTTACCGTTATATCAACAAATACTAAAAATAGAATAGGGGGGGCTCTCATAATACAGACCTATTTTTTGACTGCCATACCGGTATTTGGTACGGCACCCTTCGTACGCAAGTCCAACTCGCACTTGTCTAGTTATATTATAATATTATTGTTTTATATTAAGACTATCACCGACACATTCATCAACGGCGCATAGATTTTTGTGATTATTAAAAATAATATTGCCTAAAATTATAATACCATTTTGATAAAAAATTTATCAATAGAGCTTCGAAATGAAAATGAAAATCATTAATCAGAAAATTCAATTACGGTTTATTATCTGTTTAAATGCAAACAAATAAAAAAATAATTACAAAAAGCTATAGCAACAATAAGAAAAGAAGGTTTACCATACACAATTTAAGAGCTCCATGTCATCAATTTACCAGGTTGGAATAGCTTACTTATCTCATCAATTTTACCTCATCACAAATGATTTTTAAAACAGTCAACTTTTCCTACTGTTTTGAATTATACTATGTACACAGTCGAGTTTGCTGAGGAATAGTGCCTGCCACTAGATTAGCTGCTCCACTGCAATAACAAATTGGTATTTACTAGTAAATAAATGCGAAGTAGAAAACATAGAACTCTAAAAATAATTTATATTTTTTTCATATTAGCTATATATATTGATTTCTGCGACAGCTGTCAGAAAAATCACGCCTATGAAGTACTGAATTTCTTAATAGTACAGACAGTACCTGTCAATGTCATACTTTATGGGCATGTCGATTAGTGATAGGCGACGAATGCTTTGACCATAGAGTTTTAGATAGAGTTTAATTTATTTTATTAATTTATTTACTGTATATTTTAATATCATAACATTACTTACATGTGTATACATATATAGACGGCCTCGGTGGCTCAGTGGTTAGTGACCCTAACTTCTGGATCAAAGAGGCGTGGGTTCGATCCCCACCCAGGGCAAATATTTATGTGATGAACATAAGTATTTGCTCAGTGTCTGGGTGTTATTTAGTTACTATCCATATAAGTATGTATTTAAAAATAAGTATATGTAGTATATCAGTCTCTGGCAGCCATATCACAAGCTTTGCTTGAACATAAGTATTTGCTCTGTGTCTGGGTGTTATTTAGTTACTATCCATATACCTAAGTATGTATTTAAAAATAAGTATATGTAGTATATCAATGTCCCAAAAATATTTATTTATTATTTTATACACTTGATCTCAAACAATAGTGAGTAAATTGAATCCAAATTCTGACCTACTCATGTAACATTTGGCTCAAAGGCCGTGTTAGGTACCAGGCCATAAACTAAAAAAAGGCACGCCGCCATCTTGTTTGATACGAACCTCCATTCTCCTCAGCACGACTGCTGACGCCTTGTATACGACACGTGTTTTCCATCATACTTTGTTTTTGTTACTATTATATTGTGGATATGGCTCAATCGCCTTTCATAGGCAGGCCTATTTTCAACAGTTATCATGAAATGTGAAGTATGAAAAGATTGTACAGCCTTACAGTCTACTACAGACTTAAATTCAACTATTAAAACCTCATATCCCAGAGCTTCAATTTCCACAACACATTATCCCCAAAAACAGTGAGTTTCAGTGTTGCCTGTAACAAATTCCCCCACTCGGTCGGGTAATCGCTTAATTACGGGGGAGCCGTTACCTACAAGCACCTATTGTGAATTGCCAGCACTTATTTATCACAACAACGCTTTGAGAATTAATTTGCGCGAACATTTTTAGAGGTTTTTTCCTGAAAAATTACCGTTGAAAATTTAGCGGGTAGAATATACAGGTGTTTTTGGTGAAAACAGCTGGTTTGAAGTGAAATTTATATGGTTGTTTCGGATAGGTGGGAGGATTGTTTTACCTTATTAATCGAGAGAAAAGGCTTCATGTTATCTACTGAAATATTAAACTAGGGTTACTCATTCAGGTAATGATATTTTTTATTTAGGGTTTTGTAATCATTTTAAGCCTTTGATCAGACCAGGCAAGTAATAGGTAACAATTTTAGTCAATTCCAGATGGTTTATGGTGTAGCTTGAGTATACTAGTACCTTTGGGAATATCCAAGTGATGCAGCAATCGCAACGGTCAGTTTTCAAATTTCGCGGGTGACTTTTACACTTACAGAGCTCTACTTTAGCTCAGATAACTTGTTAGACTTGTTAAAGTGTAAGTCTCCGTTGTATTAACAGTTACACACTTTTTAGGCTTTTAAAACTTTGATAGAGCCTTATAGTACAAACTACTGACCATAGGTTAAACCGAGACGGGTCTCTTATGTTGCATAAAATAATGTAGGCATGAAATAAAAAAATAAGGTGCGAGTCCCTCGGTAGAACAAAGAGTAGCCAGCGGCAAACAGCGTCAAACAAACAAAATAGGATTTTTCACGACCGTAATTCACGACATTGCTTCTACCAATATCGTTACCAAAATTCATTCGGTGTTGAGAGCCAATAAAGTTGGAAACAAATGGCCGATTTCCAATTCGGTCGGTTTGGCCGATCTTCCGTTGGGAGCGGTGTGACCACGCGCCTTGATTACTCGACCAAGCGGGAAAATTGAACTTTGTGTTTTCAATGGGCGAAATATTTACTTGTCAATTGGAACTTTAAATTTAAAATAATTACAATGCATAAAGTTTTGAAATCTTTAAGCATGCAAACAAAACGCATGCACGGTGATAATGTAATTGTTTATTATTAGTTTATTTAATACACAACTAAATCTTGACTCATGAATTAGATACCGTAATACCCGTACTACAGAAAGTTTGCTGACACACACACGCTGAAAATTTACAAACGCAAATTAATTTGAGTGTTACGATAATGTTTCGCTAAACGGGCCCACTTTTGGCGAAACGGGAATCCTACTAATATTATAAACGCGAAAGTTTGTGAGGATGGATGGATGGATGGATGTATGGATGTTTGTTACTCTTTCACGCAAAAACTACTGAACGGATTAAGACGAAACTTTGCAATAATATAGCTAATATATCAGAATAACACATAGGCTATAAATTATAATGATATTGCGTCAATAATCTAAATATCATGCGGGCGAAGCCGCGGGTAAAAACTAGTCTTAAATATGTGAAAAATAGAAAATTTTACTTGTCACATATTGTACGTTACTTTGTATTTACTTTTTATACTTTTTTTATTCTGATTAATAGAAAATTTCACGTGAGAAAGTCACATAACTTACTCCACAAGCTATATACCTTAGTCAATATATGACTAAGGTATATAGTTTGTGGAGTAAGGATTTGTTAAGTTAAGGCGTGTAGAGTTAGAAGCTTGGCTCTACATAAGATCTCACAACTTTTTGAAAGTGGGAACTGTGATCTTGGCTAAATTTCACATGAAAATGTTTTGACGTGACAACGTCTTATAAATTGGTTTGCCGGGTGACACTTCAAGAAACTGCGTTACGCTCCGCTCACGTTATGCGCTCACAATGAGAGCGAGTGAGAGGCACGCGTCATGGTTAGCCCGCCTAAGAGCGAGAGAGACAGACATTTTCAAGTCGTTGTCACGTAAAACTTTCGCCCGTATACCGACTTTACAGGCAACCAATTTTTTTTGTTAGATAGGATTTACATACTCCTAAAAATTCGCGGTGCTCACTTTTCTGCTGACTTCCAGTGTCATAAGACTGAATTGCACTCATGGCAAAGTTTGTCTAGATGTTTCTTAGCGATCATGAAAGTTAAATTACCTTCAGCACGGTCAGTATTAAAAAAAGCCGTGGTGGTCTAGAAGTAGTGACACCCGCCTTACAATCGTGAGGTCGTGGGTTCTCAAATCCCCGGTCCCGTACCAATGAGTTCTTTGGAATTTATGTACGGAATTTCACACCACTGGCTTTTCGATGAAGGAAAACATCGTGAGGCAACCTGCATACGCCAGTAGAAGAAATTCGATGGCGTATGTGAATCCACCAACCCTCACTGGGCCAGCGTGGTGGATATGGCCTAATCACTCTTCGTGGGTAGTCCTACATCCTGCAGTGGACTGTTAAAAAGGCTTATACAGTACAGTTCAGTACGGTCAGTATTCAGATGGGTGACCGCGAGTGGCATTTTAAGCTGCCGTAGCTCGGATGACATCATAAATAGTGGGTCCCGGACGTCCCGGTTATTTAAAGCGTTTAGCTAAGTATGTCAGAGACCTGAAGCCGGCTTAAAAACTGTAACATCAGGACAAGTTATCCGGCCTATACGGACTAACTTGAGGCTAAAGTAATTTTAGCATTGTATCAGATCAATTGGACAATCTCTTCATTAATCAAAGCAGCTCTAATCCTATTTCACCAACCAGCTCCAGCCAGTGACCAAATTGAGAAGCTCGCCATCGACTCGAGAGTTTATTATCCCTAATAAATATCGACTTGAATAGTTTCCATGGGATTGGAATGAAAATTAATGATTGCGGAAAGATAGAAGGTCTATTGTTAGTGATTTATTATTATATTGTTTCTTATAATAATACAATGAAGTGAACTAAACAAATGAGTTTATGAACTTGGCTTGGCTCTTTGCTACGAATATCGATTAATAAAGTTGTTTAAAAGTATAAAATTTTAATTAACGAAAAGCATATAGTTGTAAATAATAGTTTAAAATTCAGCTGCTGAAATCGTTACGCCCATCATGTATACCTATGCACGTTAAAAATATTTTTTTAAATAATTTTATGAATAGGAGTTTATTGCTTATCGTAATGCAATTATTTTTAACTAGCTTTTACCCGCGGCTTCGCCCGCGATATAATTTAATTTATGTTTAACTTGTCAAAAAAATATAGCAAAAAAAATAGTAAGTGCGCCACAAAATATTAGCCCTCATTCAATGTGAAACGGTACACAAATATAGTAGAAAATAATCATATCAAACCCAAAAAACAGCCAAACTCAACTAATTTGTTTCGTCATCGTTATCATCTGCAGCTTTCTTTGGCCCACTGTTGGGTATAGGCCTCTCTCTTGCAGTGCCATCTGCTTCGGCCCTTTGTCGGTCGTGACCAGGCTCGACCGGCGGTATTAATGATATCGTCGAGATAGTCGACCCACCTTGCTGCCGCGCCGCACATAGCTGAGCGCTCTCACCTATTCAAGTACTCTAGTTGACCAGCTCGGTCACCACCGTCTTTCTTGCTCAAGAAGCGCTGGTAATTAGTTGCCACGCCATTGTGAACGATGCCATATGCAGGGCTTTTGCCACCGCCAATATCGCAGCCGTACTCAAACCGAATGGGTTTGCGCGTAGTGATGGCAAAAGACCTGACGGTATGAAGCTAGGCCTATGAGACAACATCTATACTCAACACGCTCAACATTGGCTCCGCTAAGAAAACTATTTAAAAATAGTAGTTTTTGAGCCACGCGCGTTTAAGTGACAGTGATCAGTGAACAGGTGTGTGACTCGTCAGGCGACGTGTGGGCAAGGCAAAAACACTTCGGGATACGAAACGGGAAGACTTCATCATCTGTACTACCAATAACCTGGTATTCAGCAATTATACGGTCAGTGGTATCAGTCGGACTCTCCCCCCCCTCATAGTGTTGACGACAACTACCTGTTAACACCAAGGTCTTGGGAATTAAGGAATAAAAACAAAAAGAGTTTGAACCTTCATCGACACTTACAATACACGCGTGACCCACTTTGCGAACATCGGCGTACTCTTACCTAGTCAGCGACGAACGCGCAGTCAGCAGAAAGGTTCGCTCGACAACTGCATTCCGAGGTTCACTGGGTCACCTACTTTGGTTCTCTACCTGCACAGTGGCCATCAAACTTTGGCGAATCCAACAAAGAAACTCTAAACCAACTACCAATCGGGAAGCTCAAAACTACTGTCGTCGGATTTTTCACATCAGCCCGCATCCGGTTCACTTCACTTTCACTCAAGTTAACGCAGAGCCGTTCAACAGGCTCTGGCGCGTCCAGGCAGCACAAGAGGACCTCGCAGACCACCAGCGAATTAGGATTAGTATTTAGTTAGAATAGTTTAAGTGGTTATTAGTTAACTAAATTATTGTTTGGTTGAATTTTTTCTATTATTATTAGTGTTTACACTTTATTTTATTATCATTATTATTATTATTTTTTTTTTTAAATTTTTAAAGTTAAAAAATAATAAACAATGTCTAACCTTAGGCAGACCGGGCCCTCTGCCTCTTCCGCGCCTCTGTCTTGTAAATCGGTAGCAAGATCTCTACACAAAAAACTGTTAAAAAAGATGACAACAAAAACCAGCAAATCGGAAGTGACAAAGTCGTTGCAGTCAAACGAAATTACTGCTATAAAGGCGTCTGGCAGTGAAAAGGTCCCTGTGGCTACGTCAGAGACGATTCTTAATGATGAACCCGCCAGCTCCCAGTCTTTGCAGTTTTCACAGCCCGATAGTGAGGGATCGGTGCTGGAGTCGACGTCAGTCCCGGAAACAACCTCAGCGCAAGTTGCGGCGGTCGATAAGATAAAGGATTGGGAACAATGCGGTATATCGCCTCCAAAAGTGCTCGCAATCGACGAGGAGGAGTCAGATAGCGTGTCTACCATGTCTAGCGTGACCCCTTATGCCACCAGAAAAAGTCGATCTAGCATGCTATTTGCTAGCAGCACTAAGCGGACGGGGGTTGAAATGGATTTGGCCACTAAAGTAGCTAATGATATGCTTCAGAAGGGAAAGGACGTGTTGGAGTCATCAGCCAACTTAAAACGCGAAATAAAACAAGACGCAATAGAATGTATGCAGACTCTATACGAGATCACCCTTTCCTTATCTGACTCGCGCCAGCGTCATATCACCAGCCTCGAGCGCGAAAAAACACGACATGCCTCTGAATTGTTGTCTGTAGAGAGAGCGCACCGCAAAGAAATAGTGAAAATCACCGAAGCCCTAGGCAAAGAAGTGGGTCTTGCCAGGAGCGAAATATCGGCAGTACTAACTGAAACGAAGGCTGTACGAGATTGGCAAGGCTACGAAACAAGAGAACCACACCGGAAAATTCAGGAGATGTCGGGTGCTGTGGAGGATCTCAGCAAACTGATAAAAGGTAAAGTGAGTTCTCCCGCCAGTTCAGCGATGGATCTGGAGCCTCTGAGAAGGGACTGCTCTGGCTTAAAAACCGGAGTCGATTCTCTTCAAAGACAACTAGACGAGCTCAGAAGAGATCTGCAGGCTGAGCAAGCGAGATCTGCTGAAATGCTCCAGATAAACACCGAGATACTAGCACACCTCCGATCTACTCCTACGCCACCCCAAAACACAGATATTATCCATTCGATTCACGACAAGGTCAAAAAACTTGAAAGAAGAGAAATTGTACTCCCCCCCCCCCCAATCACTCGGTCCTATCTCTATAAATATAGAGGAGCATGTTCAACCAATCACCGAACGCCTCGAAGCTGTTTCGTCTGAACTTCGAACGATGAGACAGGAGAGGCTAAATTTACCTACATCAGCTCCTAATATAGAAACCGAACTTGCTCATGCACAAGATAGTAAAGCCGCTAGAGTAACGTATGCAAAAGCAGTTGCAAAACCACCTCAGCTAAAAGCAAATCACACCTTAATTGTATCAAACTCGAATCCATCTGTGCCTACAACTTCTGACAAGTTGATAGACAGAATACGGGTAGCATTAGACACTAAACAGACAGGAGCAAAGGTCGACCGAGTTCGCAAAGCCAAGAATAGAAAAATAGTTCTGAGCTGCGAGAAGAAGGAAGACCTTAATCTTGTCAAGTCCCGTGTTCTACAAGACAAAGCCCTTAAAGTGGAGGTTGCCAAGGCAGGGAACCCACTTGTTATTATAAGAGACGTACTGTCTTATCACAAGGATTCGGAAATTGTGGAAAACTTGATAGCACAAAATAAAGATATGCTACAGGATATCGACCTAAAAGAAAGCACAATCAGAGTACGATACAGAAGAAAAGCTCGCAACCCCCATGAATGCCACCCGGTACTAGAGGTCTCTCCGCGCATTCACAAACAGCTGGTAGAGGCAGGAAAAGTCTACATCGGTCTTCAAAAGAGACCTGTTTTAGACCAGTCACCTTTGGTGCAGTGCACCAAGTGCCTCAATTTTGGCCACACAAAAGCTGTCTGTCGAGAACGCGATGAATTATATAGCTACTGTGGGAGACCTCATTCGTGGGAACAATGTAAACTAAGAAAGGAAGGTTTTCCACCCAGGTGTAAAAACTGCTCAACTGCACACCCAAATAGCCCTGACACAGCTCTAGAACATAACGCATTCAGCATTGAGTGCCCGGAAAAGACTAAATGGGATGGTATAGCACGGTCTAGAATCTCTTACTGCTAAGGGCACCCCAGAAAAACAAAGCTCGGCCCCACGCTGGGATAACGGAACAGGGTTGCATTTCATCCAAGCAAACCTGCATCGCTCCAAAAACGCAACAACGGAATTACTGAAAGCAGCAATGGATAGGGGAGTTTCAGTGGCACTAGTTCAGGAACCTTATGTAGGAAACAAAGGCATTATGAAACAATTCCCAGGAACACGTGTTATCCAATGTAGTCTGAACAGAGAAAAGCCAGTCAAGGCGGCTATCATTGTCTTCGGTGACAAACTTGAGGTTATCCAGGACCCCCAGATTGTTACTGAAACTGAAGCAGCTGCTTTGCTAGTCAATAACGGCTTAAAACTTGGAGTGATATCCGTCTACCTGGAAGGAGACCAAGCTATTGACCCTTACCTGGATAGGATCAAGAGGTTCAGTGAAAAACTAGCGACTAAGGATCTTATAGTTGCGGGAGATATGAACGCTTGGAGTCCCTGGTGGGGAAGTGCACTTGAGAATGAGAGGGGAAGAGCTCTGCACTCTTTTTTCAATGAAATGAGTCTGCATGTGCTTAACATGGGTGATACACCTACTTTTGAAACCGTCAGAGGCAACACACGCTGTACAAGCATAGTGGATGTCACCACTTGTGGTGAGTCACTTCTGGAAAAAATTGTAGGCTGGCAGGTGAATAGAAATCTTACAACTTCAGACCATAATGCCATTACCTTCACATTGCGCTTAACGCGGGGTCTTAAACATTTGAGACCTGTTACCACGCGAAAATATAATACCAGGAAGGCGAAATGGTCAGATTTCATATCGCGCCTGCGAGGTTTCCTTGAGGAGAGGAAATTGTCACCAAGAGTAGTACGAGAATCCGCAAACTCAGAGGATCTTGAAAATTTAATCACAAGCTATACACATTGTATCCACGAAGCCTGCGAGCTCTCCATCCCAAAAATAGGCTTACGAAAAGGGAATCCAGTCCCCCCTTGGTACACAAAAGAGCTTGATGAACTTAAAAAAGAGGTCCTCCGAAGAAAGAGAAGAATAAAAAATGCAGCTGCCGATCGAATTCAAGCAGTCATCGATGAATATCAAATGGCCAGGATAGATTACAAAGAAAAGTCTGAAATAGCTCAAATTGTAGACTGGAAGGAGTTTTGCACAAATCAAAACAAAGAAAGTATGTGGGATAAGGTGTACAGAGTGATAAGAAAAACCTCAGAAAAGCAAGACGACGTGCTATTGAGGGATTTGGAAGGAAACACTTTGTCACCACAAGATTCTGCAGAGCTTTTAGCCAAAACGTTCTACCCTGACGACTCTGAAAGCACAGACCAACCGTGCCACAAAAATATGCGAGAAAAGACCAAAGATATACCTGCGGGCTTGTCACCAGACGATCCACCTTTTACGTCGGCAGAACTTGAGCTAGTGTTGCTAACACTGAAACCACAAAAAGCCCCAGGGCCAGACGGGCTGACCGCTGACATCTGTGAATCAGCCATTCATTGCAATATGGAGTTGTTTCTGGCGATAGCTAATAAATGCCTATCGCTACGATATTTCCCGAAGCAATGGAAATTGGCCCATGTGGTTGTCTTACGAAAGCCAGGCAAGTCAGATTATACTGACCCTAAATCCTACCGCCCTATAGGTCTGTTGTCCGTGATCGGGAAGATCGTTGAAAAGCTTTTGATCGGTCGACTTCAATGGCATCTTCTCCCCACACTGAGTTCGAGACAGTATGGTTTCATGCCGCAGCGAGGAACGGAGGACGCTCTCTATAATTTGGTAGAGCACATCAAAAAGGGAGTATCGGATAAGAACTTAGTACTCCTCATCTCCCTAGATATAGAGGGCGCCTTTGACAACGCGTGGTGGCCTGCTTTAAAATATCAACTAACAGAAAAAAAGAGCCCATTAAACCTGTACGAGATGGCATGCTCCTACCTCGGTGACCGAGAAATTGAAGTCAACTACGCTCGAGCGACGTACAGGAAGGGGACCACCAAAGGATGTGTTCAAGGATCAATTGGTGGTCCAACTTTCTGGAATGTTATCTTGGATTCATTGTTGCGTCTATTGGAAGCCAAGGGGGTACATTGTCAAGCCTTTGCCGACGACGTCGTTCTCGTATTCACGGGCCAGTCAAGCACAAAATTGGAGCAAGAAGCAAACAAGGCATTAAACACAGTAGTAGAGTGGGGCAAATGTAACAAACTGAGATTCGCAGCCCACAAAACAAACGCGATGCTAATGACTAGGAAGCTGAAATACGATGCACCGAATCTGGTTATGTCTGGCGTCCGGCTTAATCTTGTGAATGAGATCAAACTGCTCGGCCTCTTGCTTGATCGAAGGCTCAACTTCAAGGCACACGTAACCGCTCAATGTAAAAAGGCAGCGGATATTTATAAACAACTTGCACGTGCAGCGAAGGTGTCTTGGGGGCTCAATAGCGAGATCACGAGAACAATATACGTCGCTGTGGTGGAACCAATCATTTTGTACGCTTCAAGCATATGGGCTCAAGCAACAGATCTGGAAGAGGTCAAAACTCAACTTAACTCTTTACAAAGAGGCTTCGCCCAAAAAATATGCAAATCATATCGTACTGTTTCCCTCACGTCGGCTCTGGCTCTGTCCGGTTTACTCCCTTTGGACTTAAGAATACACGAAGCTGCAAATCTGTACAAAGCTAAGAAAAATATTTTTGTGGATTATCTCGCACCAGACACGGAGCTTGAACGAAACCTGAACTTTCTGGACCAACCTCATCCGTCCACACAGACATCCTTAGATTTCGATCTCCTAGAAACCATCTCTAACCCGATAAGTGGTCCCCAGATTTATACAGATGGCAGTAAAATTAAAGGCCATGTTGGCGCTGCCTTTACCTGGTGGGAGAATGGCCAAGAGGTCAGGTATGCTACTTTTACACTGCACGCCGACTGCACAGTATTCCAATCAGAACTTTATGCACTATACCAAGCAACTCAAGCAGTGATGTCGAGTGTAGACCCCTCGGTTAGCATTCTGAGTGATTCGAGGTCTTCACTCGAATTATTGCGGAATCCCAAAACGAGTCATCCATTGGTTAAATGTATAAAGGAAAACATTGGAAGGATCAGTGCAGAGGGAAGATCTGTTCGTTTGTTCTGGCTGAAGGCACACGCGGGAACTGTCGGTAATGAAAGAGCGGATGAGCTCGCGAAATCGGCAGCTCTCACGGGCACGTCCTGGGATTACGAGGGGATCCCCTTGTCCTATGTCAAAAAGAAAATCCGTGAGGAGTCAGTCAGGAAGTGGCAAGACCGGTATGAGACTTCAAGCACTGGTAGAGTGACATATAAGTTCCTCCCGGATATCGCGAAAGCATACCGGATGTCACGTACCACAAAACTGACGCCTTTTCAGGTGCAAGCGCTGACGGGACACGGAGGAATAGAGGAGTATTTGTACAGATTTAAGCTTAAAGAAAGTCCAGGTTGTGAGTGTGACTCAGATATCTCAGAGACAGTATGGCACATAATCATGGATTGCCCACGCTTCATTGCGGCTCGAAATGACCTTGAAATATGCATTGATAGAAAGCTCTTAGCCTCAGATCTCCACAACATCTTAGAAGATCCAGAAAGCAGATCGCACTTTCTATCATTTGTAGATAGGTCGTTTCGAATAGCAGCCAAAAGAAACTCAACTCTTCTTAGACCCTCGTCTTCTCTCGGTCTGATGGCGCCCTCCGCCTCTGCTTCATCCTCCCGCACATGGCCTTCTTTCGCCTCACACATAGCTACACCGGTCACCACCAGTGCGCAGAACTTAAGACGCCTTCCGGAAACCACCAGAAAAGACGTAGCAGTAAACTTATTACTCGCTTCTGCGAACAGAGGAAAGCCAGGAATTCGCATCCGTGGGGTAGTCCTTTTCATGGATAACAATAAAGAGAGGTTTGGAATAAGCTTTTGCCTCACCCGGAACAAAAAACGTGTCCAGCTGTCGCCCGGACTGGCTTGTTTGCTCAATGGCAGTACTTCTAAAACCACTATGAAGCAGAAGACATACAATGCGATGCCAACACTGGAAGTTGCGGGCTGTCAATGTCGACTGGTGCGATCGAAGAATAAAACGATTGCACTGTTTGACTGGACGACTGAGACTCCTTATGCGCGGGCTGGTTTGCTGCTCAAAAAATTAGGTGAAAACGCAGACAGTAGTTGTCGTGTGATAAGCGTCGACGCCATGGTCATAGCACACTGGACGGGAGAAGTCGCGGATCGATTAAGTTGCCTGGAGGCCTCTAAACATCATGAGGTCATTATATACGAAGACAGGGGAGAAAACCTAAGTTTTTTGAAGTCTTCGTCAGAAAACCCTGCAACCGACAGCTGGGGACATCCCGTTCCATGTTCGTCCATTCAGAGCGGTTCTGAAAGGATACAAGAAAGAACAGCGGCAGAAAGGGCCGCGAAACGGCAAAGTGACGGCAGACGCAGTGAGAGTGGAGGGCACGTTTCAGCTTTTTTAACAGCATTTAGCGCCGCAGCACAGAGCTTGTTCCCACAAACAACGAAAATAAAATGGCCCAGCACCCAATCAAACAACACAGCAACAACACCACGAACAAGGCAAGTGGTTCAAACGAGAGCCGACATGGGACAAGTTAGTCCGCCCCTCTATATCCAAGCCTCGACAGCAACAGATCACGCCAGAAACGCCTTCATAGAATTCTTAGCTATAACGAGAGCGACTAGAGAAGTCAATTTCAGAAACTGCGAAAACATCATGCAGTCTTTCAGGCTAGGAAATGAGAGTCTTTTGATGGCGAGACTGGAAGAAGCAGAAGCAGCCATATACAATAACGACACTTCCCAGGTCATCAAGGGAACGATGAGAGGTCAATATATGGCTGCTTATAATGCAATAGAAGGCTTCGTGGCCCTGGATGAGGATGAGACGAATCGGACTGGCAAACTGAGGTACATGACACCACCAGAAGACTCTATTGTGGTTGCCGCCAAGTGTACCAAAATAATGCTGGACGACAGAATTATTGACATGGCAAAAGCCATTGAGGGCAGTTCTGGAGTCGAGGCACAGTGGGGCAATTGGACGGTACCCAAGATCCAGTGGGTCAATGGAGTGCCCGGTTGCGGTAAAACAACTTGGGTGGTACGACACTTCGATGTGGATAAGGACGTTATCATCACCACAACAACTGAAGCAGCCAAAGATCTAAGAGAGAAGCTGGCGCAGCGTATAGGTAATCTAGTAAGAACTAAAGTGCGCACCATGGCTTCGACTCTCGTAAATGGTTTCCGAAATTTCGAGAGCTGCTACCGCTTAATGGTGGATGAAGCTCTCATGAACCATTTTGGAGCCATAGTGATGGCTTTGAGGCTGTCTGGTGCCAGTGAACTTGTCCTCATCGGAGACGTCAATCAACTACCTTATATCGACAGAGAAAACCTCTTCGAGATGAGGTATAATCGCCCTAACCTGGTCGCCAACATTAGCCAGGAGTTGTTATGTACGCGCCGGAACCCCATGGATGTGGCGTTTGCACTGAGGGAGATATACGCGGGTATATATTCTTCGTCTATCCAACTCAGATCTCTAGAGCAGAAAAAATACACGGGTGCACAAATACCCTACAACCTCTCTAACACCCTTTATTTGGTCCACACTCAAGAAGAAAAGGAGACCCTCATCAGCCAAGGGTATGGAGTGGGGTCGGGGTCGCGCATCCTTACCATCCATGAAGCTCAAGGTCTGACATACGACTCTGTCATCGCCATTAAAATCAAGGCCAAGATTAGATTGCACGAAAGCGTTTCGCACGCGGTCGTCGCAGTTTCACGCCATACCAGGTCCTTCACATACTTTGCCGACAACGAGGAAGACGCCATCAGCCGCTTCGTGCGGCGTGCGACGACTGCGTCACCTAAGGTCATCGTAGACTATAATTTAAAGATGGCCATTAGAGAGCGAGACGCGGCGGTGGTGGAGGCCCTGAGTAGTATAAGTAGTTCTTTTTAAAAATCGTAATTTTAGAAATTTAACTAGGTTTAGATTTATTTTAGTGTAGAGTCCTCTAGTAAAGCCTTAGTTTTAGAAATATTGTTCAAATCAATGAAAAAAAGTAATGTATAATCTTAAAGAGCACAGGCCCCGGTGTCTGTGGAGTGTAATAATTCAATAAAAAAAAAATAAAAAAAAAAAAAATCTAGGCCTATGGAAGTGTAGACGGCCCTTAGTATGGAACGCGACTTGCGTCGATACTTTGGCGCCGTTACATCTTTCTGAGACTTAGAGTAGGGCTGGAGTGGTGGCCGATTCAGCGGAGCAGCACATACGGCGCAAATATGCTAACCTCGGCAGTGGTTACATATTTGAGCCGTTTGAAATTGAGACATTGTGCGCGTGTTGGCCGGGAGCTCATCTTGTTTTCAAAAGTCTTTCTGAGCGTCTGGTGTACCCGCGTGACCAAAATTCTGGTGTTTATTTGGCTCAACGTATAAGCAGCATTGCTGCTGATTGGAATGTTGCCAGCATGCTGCTAACTGGCAGTGGCCTCGAGCATTTATAATATCTTTAGACCTTCCAGGGTCTGTGGATGACCCAATTGCTTGATATGTAGTAGTTTATGAAGTTTTATTTAGTGGTAGTTAATAAAGGCACTTTCTTTATAAAAAAAATCAAGTACTTTGCACCTCAAAGAGTTATTTTTGTGATAAACAATTCAAAATTATTCACGGATGCAGGACTCGAACCTTGCGTCTTCGGAACACTAGCCCGACGCTCTGCCCAACTGAGCTAATCCGTAATACTGCATACGCGTCGAATTTTGAAGTGTTTATCATTTAACCAACTTATAGCGTTGGCGGCGCCACCTGTGATACCCGTATTAGACAGGTTATCACTCAATTTAAGTTATAAGAACTTCTGTATATTGACGAGAGATGGCGCACTGCTAAATCAATTAAATTATTTTTAATTTTATAGTGCATCCCACACTAGGTTTATCTCACAGGTTATCACTCAATTGAAGTTATAACATATATATACAGAAGTTCTTATAACTTCAATTGAGTGATAACCTGTCTAATACGGGTATCACAGGTGGCGCCGCCAACGCTATAAGTTGGTTAAATGATAAACACTTCAAAATTCGACGCGTATGCAGTATTACGGATTAGCTCAGTTGGGCAGAGCGTCGGGCTAGTGTTCCGAAGACGCAAGGTTCGAGTCCTGCATCCGTGAATAATTTTGAATTGTTTATCACAAAAATAACTCTTTGAGATAAACCTAGTGTGGGATGCACTATAAAATTAAAAATAATTTAATTGATTTAGCAGTGCGCCATCTCTCGTCAATATACAGAAGTTCTTATAACTTCAATTGAGTGATAACCTGTCTAATACGGGTATCACAGGTGGCGCCGCCAACGCTATAAGTTGGTTAAATGATAAACACTTCAAAATTCGACGCGTATGCAGTATTACGGATTAGCTCAGTTGGGCAGAGCGTCGGGCTAGTGTTCCGAAGACGCAAGGTTCGAGTCCTGCATCCGTGAATAATTTTGAATTGTTTATCACAAAAATAACTCTTTGAGATAAACCTAGTGTGGGATGCACTATAAAATTAAAAATTACTTTGCACCTTGTTGTTACTGTTCAAACCTAACCCGACATCAAAATACCTTATACTTATAAATGCTTCTGTTGATTATGATAAGGTTAGAGTGTACCCGCCCATGGGTTCCCGTCTTGTCGTGGCGGGGGAACTTAGTAGCCGAGGCTTATGGGCGGCGCGGGAATCCCAGGCAGAGCCGCTTCTCTGGGTTTTTTTCTGAGACAGCTGAGAAGGCGGCGCTCGAGGTCTCCCGATGCTTTTTGGTCTTTTTCCCCTAGGCAGTTTAGAAGTTTGCACTCGAGGTTGGGCCGCTTTTCTGGGGTTGTTAACTATAGCAGCTGAGAAGCTGGCCGGCAAGTTGCGTGCCTTATGAGGAGTGCCGCAGCTGAGCCGGGCTGCACTTTTATCACTGTTCAATCTTAACCAAACCAAAAGAAATTTATGTTCGTGTCAAGGTCACAATTCAGAATCAAGGTTAATAACCTTAGTTTCAAGATACTCATACTCATGCCATACTACTTCTAAAAATCAAGTCGATCCGTTTCTTAGTATATTAGCATGGATTCTGTACCATAAAGGTAGAATAAAGAAATATGTTTAACCTCTAATGGTGGTATATTTAAAACTATTTTTAATGTCAGACGAAATGACGGCCCAGTATTAAACGTCATTGTAATATGTAGCATGGAAAAGGGAAAACTATTTTGTTTAATTTTAATGTCAGTTGTCATTGTTGATCAATACTTTATTTCCTCTTCGAGGAGCTATAATGGTGGAAAGACGATTTGTCTTTTTTTATGCTAAGCGAGACGTTTATAAAAGTCTGCAGCATGGATTTATCATATAAACAGGATTGAGTACTGGCAAAGAAAAACGTGCCGACAAGGATACCACATCAGATGATTGTGTCTCTTTTCCAAGTAGGATGACCAAAACATCTCGATCATCTTGGGATATAATTTTTCTTTGGAATGTTACTGCACGCAGGAATCGCAGTTATCTTACCCCTAACTCGTCGTCCTGCGTCATCGTCGTCGCTTTAGCAATAAGACGCCTACTGCTGGGCATAGGCCTTCCTTGAAGATCTCTATAAAACCAATCCCCATAAAAACAATGGTCTAGAATTAATATATACGGAGATAATTCAGTTTCAAGTTTGACAGCTGTTATCGGAAATGTAGATCTTGAAGAGTTCTTTCACCTTTGTTAAGACAGCAATGGTCTAGAATTGATAATGACGGAGATAAACCACTTTTAAGTTTGACAGCTGTCATCGGAAATGTAGATCTCGATGAGTTCCTTCACTTTTGTGACAACAGTAATGGTCTGGAATCCATATTTACGGTGTTGAACAACGTTTAAATTTCATAGGTGCAATCTTGACACATATCACGCAACCCGTGTCAGTAGGTACTTAACCACGAAAAATTTTTTCACAAAAACTTTTTCACGGAAAACGTTGTCACAAATAGACCTTATCACGAAAAATCTTAATCACGAAAACTTGTCCACGAATAGACTTCCGTAGTTAACAGAATTTTAAGACTTCCGTAGTAAACAAGGCATCCATTTTGAAATAAAAAATAGCGGCCTCACTTTTTTGAAAAAGTCGTCATGGGTGTAGTTTTCGAGGTTCTTGGGGGTGTATATTTCAAAATTGGCATCCATTTTGAAGTAATGTTCGCCATCTTCAATTCCAAAATGAATGCCAATTTTGAAATATAACCCCCGAATTCTCAAAAAATAACACTTATGACGACTTTTTCAAAAAAGCAACATCTGCTATCTCTAATTCCAAAATAGATGTCATTTTTGAAATCTACACCCCCAAAAACCTCGAAAA
Organism: Hypomecis punctinalis; assembly: GCA_949316475.1. Classification (NCBI taxonomy): domain Eukaryota; kingdom Metazoa; phylum Arthropoda; class Insecta; order Lepidoptera; family Geometridae; genus Hypomecis; species Hypomecis punctinalis. Next base: position 27,895,832 of record OX438795.1, read on the forward strand.
CTACACCCATGACGATTTTTAAAAAAAAAAACGTCCACCATCTTTAATTCCAAAACGGACGCTAGATTTGAAATCTACACCCCCAAAAACCTATTAAACGACACCCATGACGACTTTTTCAAAATAATGACGTCCGCCATCTTTAATTTCAAAATGGATGCCATTTTTGAAATCTACACCCCCAAAAACCTATTAAACGACACCCATGACGACTTTTTCAAAATAGTGACGTCCGCCATCTTTAATTTCAAAATGGATGCCATTTTTGAAATCTACACCCCCAAAAACCTATTAAACGACACCCATGACGTCTTTTTCAAAATAGTGACGTCCGCCATCTTTAATTTCAAAATGGATGCCATTTTTGAAATCTACACCCCCAAAAACCTCAAAAGCGACACCCATCGCGACTTTTAGCAAAAAGTGACGTCTGTCGTTTTTAATTCCAAAATGGATGCCAATTTTGAAATCTACACCCCAAAAAACCTCGAAAACTACACCCATGATTTTTTCAAAAAAGTGACGTCTGCCGTTTTTAATTCCAATATGGATGCCAATTTTGAAATCTTCAACCCAAAAAAATTAAAAATGACAACCACGTGTAAAATGACAACCACCAATTGTACACCTAGCATGTTTAAGAAATATGTCCAGCATAGTCACCCTACTACACTTCTTTGTATACACCATAGTACGCCATTTGTAATCGACGGTGATACTCTAGTCAAAAATAAAAAAAATTACCGTTAATCGTAAAGACGTAGGTATATTCATACAAAATAAATATCCAACTCTGTTTATTGGCATCTATTCGCAATTTTAACTAAAATCTTGACAAACTTCATTGTTAAAAAAACTAAGAAATGGTCAAGACAGTCGCGGCTTTACAGGTAATAATTCTACCATATATAAATGTCGTTCCGAAATGGCAATAGTGCGAGCGGGACAACTTCATCACTTTGGGAAGTCTCACTCGGCACAGTGTCTCTCTTATGCCATTTCAAAGGAATATATGTTTTGTTGCAACGTCTTAAGGTTGAATTTTCCTAAACTAACTTTGAGCCAAATTTCGTCTGTGCGCAGTCCAGATAGTATACAAAGTCCTTGGTCTGCAGTCAATGTATGTCACCTGTCATCTAATTACGTTTTGTCAATCCATATTAGGCTCAATCAACCTAATTATGAACGCGCCATCGTAAATTTAATAGCAACGTAAAAAGTGTTCTCTCTATCGAATGCCCAAAGTAAAAAAGAAACAGAAATAGTCTAATTAACTGTTGTAATTAAGATGGTGCCTTCAAAATTGGGCCTTTTGGCGTCGTTGTGGTAGGTGACAGTTTCGCTGACGATAGATTTTGTCCTATCCTACGGGAATTAAGCAATTTTCGGGATAAAATGTAGCCTATGTCCTATCTCAGGCTCTAAACTATCTGTGTACCAAATTTCATTAAGATCGGTTCTGTAGTCGTGAAAGCGCGACAGACAGACAGACAGACAGAGTTACTTTCGCATTTATAATATTAAGTAAGGATAATATATTATCAGTATGATGATATCCAAGGACTTCTCATCGATTGATTTGACAGATATTCGATCGGCAGTTGTCTATTTTAACATTTTTGCAGCGCACGCTAGAGTAGCTCGCAGAAGGCAGATTTTTCCTACTTACTCAACATTTATCGTTATATTTCGGACAATTCACAAAAAATCTTTATAAATTGTAGCCTATGTGTTATTCTGATGTATAAGCTATATTATTGCAAAGTTTCATCTCAATCCGTTCAGTAGTTTTTGCGTGAAAGAGTAACAAACATCCATACATCCATCCATCCATCCATCCATCCATCCATCCATCCATCCATCCATCCATCCATCCATCCATCCATCCATCCATCCTCACAAACTCTCGCGTTTATAATATTAGTAGGATGAGCTTTCACTGGCTCTCTGTAGCATCATGCTATGTGACGTTAGCCATCAAAGTTGTTCATTCAACGATTGCTTTCGCAATCCGCGCAAAGTAATTGATGGCTAACGTCACATAGGCGGTGCCAAATGACTAAAATGAAGTCATAAACGATTGCTATTACGATTGCTATTGCTTAGGCGGTAGGGGGGCCGGTAGTTTATATCTGGTAACTCTGATTAAATATCATTCAAATAGTTAAAATAAAACCTTTTTTATCAATTGAACACCAATTATTAATTATTATTTTCTCTAACTGGAAGAATCGGGTAAAAATGAAAGTAAAATACAAGCATTATTATATATACAAACATTATTAAATACAAAACTTTACACAAACGTTGTTATTGCTAAAACAGATAAATATTTTAGCTGTATTACTATTTTTCATACAATTTATTTTTTCTATTTAAAAAAATGGAGGTATGAAAAATTATAAATTAAATATTTTCGAAAAGTCCATGAAATAAGCTTTTAAACGATGTATTATATAATATTGGTTAGATTTTTATCTGAATAATTTGCCCCTTGTTGACGCCTCTTTTACACACTCATTTAAAAATAACTGCCCTACCACAAAATATTTAAACACGCTTTCGGTGTTAAAGCGTGCTTAAAACTTTTGGGGTAAGACGGTAAGTTTTTATTTTATAGCATTTATCATCCACAATCATAATTATTATTACAAAATCTAAAATTTTCTACACTTACTTAAATATCTAATAAAACATGCATCCCTCTGGCTAGCATTTCCATAAGTTTTGCAAACTATTTTCTCATTTTGGAATCGTGTAAGGTAAGCCATATTTCACTGAGGGAGATGTGCTGACTCGGCTTGCAACGATAAAGTCCCAAGGTGCTGTTGACAGCGGAAAGGGGCACTTTCCTTTATAAGGACGGCAGTTTTGGGGAATTTTGGGGAAAATAAATTTATTACTCTAAATTACGGAGGCTTTTTATGGCTGTCCGGTGTATCATGCAAGATTCGTGGGCAGCTTATTTTAAAGCGAAAAGTTTGATTCCACCTCTTAGTTTTGTAGGGTTAGGTTTTTTTACTCCAATGACTGCCTCAGTGGCCCAGTGGTTAGTGACCTTGACTCCTGGGCTAAAGAAGCGTGGATTCGATTCCGTTTTTCCTGTGGCCTACGAGGCCAAATAATTATGTAGTAAACATAGGTGTTTGATCTGTATCTGGATAATATTATTATCTATAAAAGTAGGTATGTAGTACAAAAATATGTGTATGAAGTATATTAATTACTCTCTAACAGCCATATCACAAGTTTTGCTTAGTAAGATTAATAAGAAGTGCTTAGAAAATGCCACGTGTAACACTTTGAAGTAAAAAGTCTGCCTAAGCGTTACGTGACGCGGAACTTTAACCTTTATCATTTTTTATTTCATTGAGAAAAGAAAAAATATACTGGACTAATACATTTTGATATTCTAACTAACGGACTAATTACATTATTTTAGTCGTCTAGCCTATTCGCTAATCGCCTACACAAAGGCCACACCCTGCCACGGCCACGGAGAGTTGCTACAGTTCTCATGTATAGTGCAAGTACCATTTGTGAGCGTACATTACATGCCACTAAATACGATAAAACGCATCAACTACTTAATTAAGTATCGTTTTAACCTGAATCAGTAAAATTAAAAATTTCATCATCACTAACAGCTGCAAGATGACCATTTACGAACCTTCCCAATAGCACCAATCGATGGTTGTCTGCAGGCAGCATATTCTGCGATTTTAATCTGTCTACCTTGCAAATATACTTCCTACGCTAGCCAGTACATTGTCTCTATCCCAGAACTTAAACAGAAACAAGGCAACATTTGCTATCAATCCGCGAATCGCCCACATAAAGACCACACGGCTACTGAGAGTCGCTACAGCTCTCATGCATTGTGCAAGTGCCCTTTGTGAGCGTACAGTGCACGCCACTAAATACGATAAAACGCATTAACCTCATAATATTGCTTTCACTGGGGAGAATGGCTCGTTGTAATCAGAATAAAGTTTTACAAGCGTTCTTTGGTAAACTAAAATTATAACCCAACTAGTGTCGAAGATACAGGGTTATTTACAACTGGTGAACTAAGCCAAAAAGAAGTAATTAAGACCATTATTATGAACAACGTTTACTATGGAGCCAACCCGGATTTCGAGCAGTGTTACGAACGTAATTTTGCCCCTGCTAAGTACCAAATTCACAAAACTAGTTAGAACTAATGAACTATGAATGGCACTTGGTCGTATAATCGAGGCTCCATCACAATCTTATTATTTGTCACTATCCACCGTGATTTCAACTTGAAACACTTAGTTTTAGTTACAATTAGAATGCTTAACCTAGCTAATATTATAAAAAGCCCGATTACAGAGGCGCCAGCGTAAATTAATTAGCAACGTAAATAGCGTCTCTCTATCGAATGCATATAGTGAAACAGAAACAGAACTATGCTATTTAGCTAATATAGTTATGATGGCGCCTCTGTAATCTGGCTTTAAATATTTCTAAAAGTGTGTTTGTTGCTTTGGTTTTTACTCTTTCACGCGTCTACAGAGCTACGGATCGACTTGATTTAAAGCTAGTACCTACTTTATAAAAATCTAAACTTGACTATAATATTGTCCTGAACTGTTCAGAACATTCAGCTCTTCAAAGACCGATCTGAAGTGCTAATCAATGGAAATAGATCTTAGTTACCACCTACCGTTTTCCAATAATCCCAAACTCTACACCAAACCGGACTCTATTCCATTGTATATAGGGAATAGTTTTCCTTGCTCTATTCAGTGTAGGATTAATTAACTAAGTATCGGTGTCAAAGCCTTTGCGATTCGACCATGTAAGAAATATATATAAGAAGTGCCATCAGGATAAAACTTTTAAGGTATAATTTACTACAAAATGGCGTCAAAATCATATACGATTAGAAACTGTTATGTAGTTAGGTATATTACTGATGTTATGTAGGTAATACCTACTACGAACAGTGAGAAGGGTCTGTCGTCCATCTAAAGTATAATGTGAGTGTCTTCAAATCCGTAAGTAAGCGTGCTACACCTTAGACCGCATATCTGCTTAACATCAGGCAGTATTTAGTCAACAGTATGTTATCTTCCCTATTGTTCAAAATGCCCTAGCGCTAAACCATTTGCAAACTTATACGAGAAATAAAAACTATACCTTATCTAAGACATGGTTGAATTTAAAGACGCGATTACTGCCAAATAGCGTGAAAAAACAGAGGAACGACACAAACGGCATTTGAACTAGGCACTGATCAATGTCATGTCGGTCCTATCATAATATGGCGGACAAAATATAAAATAACTTCTAAACGACAAAACCGGCGTTTGAACTAGGTACCTATGATCAAATGTCATGATGGGTTTTTCCATAATATGGCGGACTAAATATAAAATAACTTAAAGACGCTTATTATTGCAAGACAAATTACTAAACAACGCATCTGCTTTTATTTTATCCATGGACTCGACGAAGGTTGGAAAGGTAGGGTGATCTTTTCTTTAGTTATGGATGTGCTATCGTAGGTATTAATTCGAAATGAAATGTATTTTGATTCAGCTGGAAGTTCAATGTGACAACAATGCTAAGATAGATGAGAGCCGTAAAAAATGTAATATAGATTTCGTTCGTATTATAGAGCTCGTTCACGGCCGTTTTTTACACCGGACAACCGGACAACGGACCGTCAATAAACAAATGCTTACATTTTTCGCCGCATGGATATCCGATGCAACAACCCACGTTCATTCAAATGCAAATCCGCGAAAAAAACGATCCATTGTCCGGTGGAAAAAAATGCCATGAACAAACGCTCTTACTGTCCTCATAGAAGAATAGGGTGGACGGAAGTCGGCGGTAGACAATTATGCTCAACCTTAGTAGTAAGGACCCTGTTGGTGACCTAGCAGGGAACATAACATACATAATAATCTGTCGCAGGTGAATGTCATATACAATGGGATGTCTATGTTCAGCAGCGGGTTATCAAGAGCTTATAATGATGATGCTCTATCTATCGAGCGCGATGATTGATGAGACTGGAAAGTTCTAGAATGAAGACCACTTAATAACCACCAAAGAATTATGAAAGTGATTTTCAAGCCTTCCTCGAACTGTAGATGTAGGTACTACGGCTGATAATTATGATGATAATGCATCCAAATCGATTTTAAAGTGGGTCGGACCCGATGTGGGTCCAGCTAATTGACGGGATCATGTTCCTGTTACAACAACGGGGTCAAAACGACCGTCCTCAAACACAAGTGGCCCTTGACCCGTCCTGTTGCAAGGTTACCCGACTTACACAATATAAAAGGATATTTTTGAGTGTTCAAATGTACGTATGAATGCAATAGAGAATGTTTTGGATCCTCCTGCTTTCTAAGCAGCTGGAATTACTGATGTTTACGATTGGAACTACATGCTTTCGTCTTTCAACGTTGCAGACGATGCTACACGAATTAAAAATGAATTTACGATTTCCTCACGGTGGTTTACCGGGCCATCATTTCTCTTTTTACCAGCACAAAATCTAGACAATGCGTATTTGTATGTGTTGTTTTAATCGCGTATAAACCAATTGCTTCTTTACGTTCTTAGATTTTGTATAAAACGTATCATACGCTATTTATTACTTTTTTAAAGGGTTTTCATACATACTATTAGAGTAGGAAACACCTACTGCCAAGCGCAGCGTAGAACGTCCACCTACAAGGTGGACAGATGACTACATTAATACCGTACAATCGCGCTAGATGCAAACCGCTTTTAACTAGTCTTATTGGCGATCTATGGAGGAAGCCTATGTCTAACAGTGGACACCCTATGAAAAGAAAAAAAAAGCCACTACGTAACTGGATAATCGGACATGAAACTTTTTTCATTGAGATCACATTGAAAAACTTTTCCCTTCTTAAATCGTTCTTTCACGAAACACGTACCCACCTTTGTAATACGAAGCTCGACTTCCAAACAATATAAATCGAAAACTAATCGTACGTCTGATCTTACGCAACGTGGAAGAAAATTCAATAAAGTGTTAGGTATGTAGATAGTAGTCATTCTTTGTACCAGGGTTACGAATACTTGATATTTTAACAACGAAAATGTTATTGCATGAAGGCACTCCATTGACGATAAGAAACGTATGCTTGTCATTACAGAGTCATATGTTTGAAAATTACATAATATGAATACTGTACAACTATATCATACGTACCAACCTTTTAAATAGTCTACTGCTGAACTTAGGCTCATCCACGAAGGGCGATTGGGCCGTATCTATCATGCTGGCCCAGTGTGGGTTGGTGGATTAACATACATCATCGAATTTCTTCTTCGGACGTACGCAAGTACGTGACTCACGGTGGTTTTTTTTTTTCAAAAAGCCAGTAGTGTAAAATTCCGTACAAAAAATCCAAAGAGCTCACGGGACCAGAATTTGAAGCCACGACCTCACAATTGTAAGGTGGGTGTAACAGCCACTAGAACACGATGGATTCAATTGCCGTTATGAGCTTTGTATATATACAGTTAAATGTGCGTATGTAATTTAATTTAATTGCCTGGTTATGTGTTTTGAGTATGGATCAAAATTTCGGCAAAAAAAGCGTCGAAAAACATACAAGCAAATGCTTGAATTGCCATCTCCAAAGATATAATATACTATATCATATCCCCGTGCAATTGTCTGGATAAAGCCTAGTTCAAAAACTTGCCAGGATATGACAAAAGTGTAACAACTTCAGAAGATCCGAACGTAACGTGGCGCGTCGACAAATAAAAAGTAAAGTTTCAAGATATTGAAACGTGAAACTATCCGTTTTGTCTTTATTTTTTGTGAAGTACTAGTAAGGTACAAGGAACTGCTTTGGAAAGTATTCCTATACCTATATATATATCCTATAGGAGCTTTTACAAGTATGAACTTGTTAAAGGTATAAACTGATTTTGAAGCTGAAATCTTTAGCTGCTAAATTGTTGAACCCTCAATGCTGGTTTAGAAGACGTCCATCGCGGTATTGGTATGCTACACAGTTAAATAGAGAACGGTGAGTGATATTCTCGACTAAATATGCTTTTTGGAACAAAGCTACCCACTGCATCTGCCGATAGCATACACACTAGTAGTGCAACTGTGGCCGACTTCATACCGTTGGGCAACAGCTGTAGGTACTAGTATCAGCCGCTGCACGTGCTATTGGCAGTTGCAAAAACCATGATGACTAAAAAATAGAATTAGTGTGTCAGATAGATTAAAAAAATATTAGAGTATTTTTTCTTCTGCCAATTAAACAAAAATTGACGAAGATATAAGCCCGTTAAAGTTCTGCTTGACGTCACGAGTGCACTACGAATGTAGTAATGTGTACTATGTACTACGTCGCACTAGTGAGGTCACAAACCCCCACTCCCAAATTTTGACAAGGCTTATCTTTGTCATTTATTGTTTAATTTACAAAAGAAAAAATACGTGTTCGATATTTTTTAATAATCTAACTAACAGACTAATTTATTATAATAATGATTTTTTAATCCAGTTATCATGCCTATTGGCAGCTCGGTTCAAAATGACACCTTAAGACGGACTTCGTTTATATCTGAAAAACTCTTCAAGCTGAGAGTGCTACTTGCAGTGTAGGCGAGGCCTTAGAAACTGCCCTGCTACCTAACTAGCAAGCCAATAAGTCTACAATTGAAGTTAAGTTCTAATAGTTCAGGTTCAGTCCTTGTAAAGCTTATGTTAGACTAACCTGTTGTGGTGTGAAGTTGGTTGGCGGATTGCACGAAGGTGGCGCTGCGGTGCTCCCATAGTGTTGCTGGTATGACGTCAGGATCTTCTTGTGAGCCGACGCGTGCGCACGAAAGGCGCTCACGCTTAATTTCATTATTCAATTATGGTCCTTTTTGCTCAAACTTTACAGTTGGTTTTCGTTTGTTGGCTTAATTTTGGCGAGAAAATTAGTATTATGTTGCAAATTATTTTGTCTTTAGTTAACTTCAGGATAGAGGTTAGTTTTAAATATCACTATTCTGTTTATAGTTACAATAATTAATTTACTTCATTTTTTTCGTAGATTTACCTATTTTTTTAGTTTATTAAGGTAGTTAATTATACTTTTTACATATTTACAGTTCTGGTCCGATTTTAACTAGTCTAATTTTTACATTATTAAAAATATAGATAATATTTTTTTATTTATTAAAATTAATCGTCATATTTACGGTTTAGTTATTAGAGGTAGTTTTTCGAAGGTCTTAGACGATATTTTTAGTAACTAGTACTTGTATTTACTAAATTAAGTAGAGAAATATTTTTTCAAAGAAATCGGAATCCACTACTGATGCATTCAAGGTTTTGTGTTATTTGTAGCAGCAATTTAAATTTATGCGTAGGTAGAGCCAGTCTTCAAATGTTGCGCGTTGTTTTATCTGAAACAAGTAATAAAGCCTTACTTCCTTATCCATTCCTTACCAATACATTATTTATTATAAATACGAAAGTGTGTTTGTTGGTTTGTTACTTTTTCACTCAGCAACAGATCGACGGGTCAACTCGATTTTTGCCATGAGTATATGTAAAAGGTCGGAAAATGACATAGGCTACTTTTTATAGCAGAAAATTAAAAGATTCCGATACAAAAAAATCCTGTTAAAATATACTCGTATAACACGCAATCAAAACCTCGGACAAATATTAGTAAGTATACCAATAATTTTTGACATAAACGTTACAAGCCTCTAAATCAATCTGGTTAACAAAAGTTATGGAATCAATTTCAAAGTTTTTGTAATGAAAAAACATAACAGTAAGTTTGTATATGACGTAAGTAATTTTAAAAGGTGACGCATGACACTGAACGCCAATTTTTGAATGATGGTGACGAAATTAAAAAAAAGTGATCATTCTAAGTTTTGTGCACAGATATCTGTAAATTAGTTATGTGCATGCAATTAATGAAGATATGTTTGCTATGAATTTTGACATACGGTTCTGATTAGTTTTCTAAAGGTCTAAGACTATTCGGAGAATTACTTGTAAATTGGTATAGTTAGCAAAAAATAAATTTGTTACTGTTCCGCCATAGAGATGGAATGACGATATTGTTGAAATCGAGGATCGAAAATCTTTTTTATCGCGATGAAGATCGTGCTTGACCATTAACTCACTTAACGGTAAGCGACTTTGTGACCGGTGTGAAGTTGGCAGCCAACTCTAGCAGCCAATATAATCCGACCAAATAAAGTGAACCTAATTTTTAAGCTAACGGCCAACGTCATAAACGATACAAAGCTTTCGAAAACCAAAGTCAATATGATTCAAAAAGCTTAAATATAGTCTAGGCTACGTAATATATATGAAATAAATAATAACACATAGCTGAAATATGAGAAAAATGACCCAGTGCAACTTCGCACGGCGCGGTGCATTTCGACCCCAAAGCCCCTAGTAATGTCAAATAAACGTAATAATTCTGAATAAAAGATACACAAACTACCGGAATATTGCAATAACAAAGCGGCTAAAATGTTTCTTGGTGCTGTTTTGGCTCCACAAACTTTACTCAATTTTTCGGAATTTTGAAAAAGGTTACAAAAATACATAACAATGTTTTTCCACAAAAAAAAATAGGTAGTGCATCAACATTTACTGCACTATAAAATCAAATTAGTTTTTAGGCACTCAAAAAAAGCATTTGGTGAAAATCCTTTAACGAATCAACTAAAGTTCGTAATTTTTGAGTTCAGAAATTGGCTGCTGATGAATAACGGGCCTAGTTGTCTAATATAAGCATATGGTGCATATTATTTCAAAAGAATAATGTCTTCACTATCTAAATCTGTCGCTATTAAAGCGCCTTACATGCAACTTTTTCCTGAAACTATTGCTGAAAAATGAGAAAAAAGACTCAGTACAAATTCTCACAGCATGGAGCATTTTGACCCCAAAGCCCCTAGTTAAGTCAAATAAACGTACTAATTCTGATTTAACGATACACAAACTGCTAGAAAATTGCAATAACAAAGCGGCTAAAATGTTTCTTGATGCTGTTTTGGCTCCACAAACTTTACTCAATTTTTCGGAATTTTGAAAAAGGTTACAAAAATACATAACAATGTTTTTCCACAATAAAAAAATAGGTAGTGCATCAACATTTACTGCACTATAAAATCAAATTAGTTTTTAGGCACTCAAAAAAGCATTTGGTGAAAATCCTTTAACGAATCAACTAAAGTTCGTAATTTTTGAGTTCAGAAATTGGCTGCTGATGAATAACGGGCCTAGTTGTCTAATATTATTTCAAAAGAATGATGCCTTCACTATCTAAATCTGTCGCTATTAAAGCGCCTTACATGCAACTTTTTCCTGAAACTATTGCTGAAAAATGAGAAAAAGGACTCAGTACAAATTCTCACGCCGTGGTGCATTTCGACCCCAAAGCCCCTAGTTAAGTCAAATAAACGTACTAATTCTGATTTAACGATACACAAACTGCTAGAAAATTGCAATAACAAAGCGGCTAAAATGTTTCTTGATGCTGTTTTGGCTCCACAAACTTTACTCAATTTTTCGGAATTTTGAAAAAGGTTACAAAAATACATAACAATGTTTTTGCACAATAAAAAAATAGATAGAGCATCAACATTTACTGCATTATCAAATCACATTAGTTTTTAAGCACTCAAATAAAGCATTTGGTGAAAATCCTTTAACGAATCAACTAAAGTTCGTAATTTTTGAGTTCAGAAATTGGCTGCTGATGAATAACGGGCCTAGTTGTCTAATATAAGCATATGGTGCATATTATTTCAAAAGAATGATGCTTTCACTATCTAAATCGGTTGCTATTAAAGCGCCTTATATGCAACTTTTTCCTGAAACTATTGCTGAAAAATGAGAAAAAGGACTCAGTACAAATTCTCACGCCGTGGTGCATTTCGACCCCAAAGCCCCTAGGTAAGTCAAATAAACGTACTAATTCTGATTAAAAGATACACAAACTGCTAGAAAATTGCAATAACAAAGCGGCTAAAATGTTTCTTGATAATGTTTTGGCTCCACAAACTTTACTCAATTTTTCGGAATTTTGAAAAAAGTTACAAAAATACATAACAATGTTTTTCCACAATAAAAAAATAGGTAGAGCATCAAAATTTACTGCACTATAAAACCACAATAGTTTCAAGGCACTGAAAAAAAGCATTTGGCGAAAATCCTCGAACAAATAAACTAAAGTTCGTGATTTTGAGTTCAGAAATTGGCTGCTGATGAATAACAGGCCTAGTTGTCTAATATAAGCATATGGTGCATATTATTTTTAAAGAAGATGCCTGCACTATCTAAATCTGTCAATACTAAAGCGCTTTATATGCAACTTTTTCCTGAAACTATTGCTGAAAAATGAGAAAAAGGACTCTGTACAAATTCTCACAGCGTGGTGCATTTCGACCCCAAAGCCCCTAGTAAAGTCAAATAAACGTATCAATTCTGAATTAAAGATACGCAAACTACTAGAAAATTGCAATAACAAAGCGGCTTAAATGTTTCTTGGTGCTGTTTTGGCTCCACAAACTTTACTCAATTTTTCGGAATTTTGAAAAAAGTTACAAAAATACATAACAATGTTTTTCCACAACAAAAAAATAGGTAGAGCTTCAACATTTACTGCACTATAAAATCACAATAGTTTCAAGGCACTGAAAAAAAGCATTTCGCGAAAATCCTTTAACGAATCAACTAAAGTCCGTAATTTTTGAGTTCAGAAATTGGCTGCTGATGAATAACGGGCCTAGTTGTCAAATATAATCATATGGTGCATATTATTTTTAAAGAATGATGCCTGCACTATCTAAATCTGTCAATACTAAAGCGCCTTATATGCAACTTTTTCCTGAAACTATTGCTGAAAAATGAGAAAAAAGACTCAGTACAAATTCTCACGGCGTGGTGCATTTCGACCCCAAAGCCCCTAGTAATGTCAAATAAACGTACTAATTCTGATTAAAAGATACACAAACTACTAGAAAATTGCAATAACAAAGCGGCTAAAATGTTTCTTGATGCTGTTTTGGCTCCACAAACTTTACTCAATTTTTCGGAATTTTGAAAAAGGTTACAAAAATACATAACAATGTTTTTGCACAATAAAAAAATAGATAGAGCATCAACATTTACTGCATTATCAAATCACATTAGTTTTTAAGCACTCAAATAAAGCATTTGGTGAAAATCCTTTAACGAATCAACTAAAGTTCGTAATTTTTGAGTTCAAAAATTGGCTGCTAATGAATAACGGACCTAGTTGTCTAATATAAGCATATGTTGCATATTATTTCAAAAGAATGATGCCTGCACTATCTAAATCTGTCAATACTAAAGCGCCTTATATGCAACTTTTTCCTGAAACTATTGCTGAAAAATGAGAAAAAAGACTCAGTACAAATTCTCACGGCGTGGTGCATTTCGACCCCAAAGCCCCTAGTTAAGTCAAATAAACGTACTAATTCTGATTAAAAGATACACAAACTACTAGAAAATTGCAATAACAAAGCGGCTAAAATGTTTCTTGGTGCTGTTTTGGCTCCACAAACTTTACTCAATTTTTCAGAATTTCGAAAAAGGTTACAAAAATACATAACAACCCAAGTAGCACACTAGTGAATTTTGCAACTTATATTATAGCTCTAAGTTGCAAATTAGTTGTATTACAGTGTTTGATAAAACCTTTAGCTTCAAACACAACTCTTATTTGTATATGAGTACTTCTTGTCGCTTGTAGTTTCATAGGAAAGATTTTTGTTTCTGCTTTGTTTCCTACGGTAGCATAAAACCGATTTTGTTACCTAAAGTAACATACAGGTTTTAATTTCCACTTATACAGAAGTATTGGTTGTATATAAGGTCTCTAAATCACATATATGCAACTCCTAAATCTAAGCGCTATCGTACTCTTATTTGGCACTTTTAGTTCCAAATAAGTAATACAATAGAGGAATATATCTCTTGTAGTAGCAAAAGGTATCATTTTGCAGCTCTTTTGAAACTTGTTATATTTGCAGCTTTAAGGGCTAATGTACTCTGCCACGCCACTTCAACGCGTAACTAAGTTTCTATAGGGGTTCTGGAATACCAAAAGCAGCAATTTCAACTTATTTGAAACCACTAAAGATCTAACAGTTACAAAATTAGGTATTATATTATTATTATAACTATTGCTACTATAATAACGCATATGTGTATATATATATATATTGTTTAAGCTGTTGTCTTACGCTCACTTAGGCATAGGCCTATCAAAGTACTAAAACATCAGGACCTTTATAAAAATGAATTCCATAACATGGAAAAAAGTAAAACTTTTTTATCAATTTTGGGACCCCTAATCCACAGGCACTGGGAGATCTACAAAAGAAAAAATAATTACTATTGGTAATAAGATCCCCTGCTTTGCCACTCGCAAGATATAAATAAGTGATTTTTATATCTTGTAGGTGCAAATAGAGCATATATTAGTGATATTAAGAACTATAAGATTTCTTTACGTCGCCATGTTTAGAAAATGGAGACCTTGAAAATGTTTTGTTTTGAACATGATTTTTATCACACTGATGCGTAAACACAGAGTTTTGATAGTTATGATTGATGTACTTTAACATCATACTTAACCTAAAACTATTATATCAGGTTTTTAACAGTTTTACTTTTCAATAGTATTATTTCGTTTATTAATTTAGCACAGTATTTTTAATAATTCTTGATCAAATCGAAGGCCCGTTGAAATTTACAAAGAAAACAATGTATAGTTTTACAGTAACAAAACAATCGCAATGACTTTTGTGATATTTCAATGCAGGGAAGCAAATACAATATTATGTATTAAGTTTTAATATGGCCGCGCCAATCTCAATCGAAATATCGTCCGTAACACAAAATACAATTTTACTATCTAACTATCGCGGACTGTCGCTACTCTGAATAACTTTGACGTCTCATTTATCACTCAATGACCGAGCGCGTTGAATGAACGAACGCACTATTGTTCAATGAATCGTTCACTGCACACATTTTACACTCATAGTTCTAATTGCCACTCATGGTGATCTTGAGAACTGCTATAGATTCCATTTGGAACTAAAAATAAGCTGCAATTTTTCGCCACTTGGTTCTATAATGGTTGCATAAGGGTTCTCTCCACCTATATAGAACTTCATAATGGTTGTAAATTTCACCCAAGTCTGCAAGTAGATATAATATACGAGCTATTTGCCACTATTTGTGCTACTTGGGAATGTTTTTACCACAATAAAAAAATAGATAGAGCATCAAAATTTACTGCACTGTAAAATCACAATAGTTTCAAGGCACTGAAAAAAAGCATTTGGCGAAAATTCTTTAACGAATCAACTAAAGTCCGTAATTTTTGAGTTCAGAAATTGGCTGCTGATGAATAACGGGCCTAGTTGTCTAATATAAGCATATGGTGCATATTATTTCAAAAGAATGATGCCTGCACTATCTTTATCTGTCAATACTAAAGCGCCTTATATGCAACTTTTTCCTGAAACTATTGCTGAAAAATGACAAAAAGGACTCTATACAAATTCTCACGGCTTGGTGCATTTCGACTCCAAAGCCCCTAGTAAAGTCAAATAAACGTATTAATGCTGAATTAAAGATACGCAAGCTACTAGAAAATTGCAATAACAAAGCGGCTTAAATGTTTCTTGGTGCTGTTTAGGCTCCGCAAACTTTACTCAATTTTTCGGAATTTTGAAAAAGGTTACAAAAATACGTAACAATGTTTTTCCATAATAAAAAATAGGTAGTGCATCAACATTTACTGCACTATAAAATCACAATAGTTTCAAGGCACTGAAAAAAAGCATTTGGCGAAAATCCTTGAACAAATCAAGTAAAGTTCTTTATTAAGTTTAATTTTTAAGTGCAGAATTAAATTATAAATCATAAACCTACATACAATAAATACAAGATGTAAATACTTAAAATTCATAAAAATAAAATAAACTTATTACTTAATAATAAACTTATACATATAATTTATAATTTACATAAATTTTACAACAACAGTTTCAAATTTAATAAAGCGACAGTTTTTGTAGATAATGGATTTAACCTGATCCTTAAATAAGTTCAGTGATGGAGGTTTTCTTGGTTTTCTTTGAGGTTATAAGTTGATAGGTAAAATATCAATGGAAAGTTTTATTTTCTTCTTTAAACTCTATTATTAACTCTTATATATATTAAATATAAAAAAAAATAATATCTTAAACTTAATATAAAAAACCAGACATGTGCGAGTCAGGCTCGCATATCGAGGGTTCCATACAAATCCAGAACATTTCTCAAAATTGCGAAGTAATTTGTTAAAATCTCTATACTATAACCATCGACAAAAAAGTGTTATTTTTTTTTTTCACTTTTCTCTTCATACATCGAAAATTACACGTCGTTAAAATAATTAAAAACCTTTTTAGCATGTGCTAGTAGTGCAGTCAGCAGTCTGTCAGTCAGTCATTCAGGACAAAGCAATTTATATGTATAGATTTAGAATCTACACTAAGTTATCATGAATTGCCAGAGCGCGTTTATGTCTTTTTCTTCTTCGTAGCGCTTCTACGAGTGTAGACTTTTTGCTACGAACGGGTACACGGGAAATCGGCATGTTTAAGTGGTTATTTATTTATTCAGAATTATAATAATGTGAAATGAATATAGTTTTGGGGGCATACTAGCGTCCCTGCCAAGCCAAGCCAAGCAAGCGAAGCGCGTAGGTACTACCTATGAAAATTTGTATCAATTTTTCATAGTTCTAAAAATTTATTTTTTGTTATTTTGTCATTATAATGAGATGTTTAAGTTAATCATTCTCCCGTTCCTAAAATTAATAAAATCGTCCCCTCCCTTTGTATTAAGGGACGGAATGAATAGTAGGTAAAATGCTTAATGTAGTTGTTTTTTATGAGGGGTTATTCTTCATTATAATTTAATAAATTATTTGAAATATTACTTTAGTAATTAATTGTCATGTTGTTTTTATAACGAACAAAATATAATGAGTGTTTAGGGAGAGAGCTCTTCTTATAGTATATTTAATAATATACAATAAGAAGAGAAATCTTTCCAAAAATTTTCATGCAAAATTTTGCCCACTTGAAAAAAAAAGTCACCCGCTCATTACATGTATAGGAGCTATCCTATAAAAACACAATTTTGGAAATGTTAAGTACTACTTAAAACATGAAATCTGTACTAAAACTTTCATGATTTAAATTTTCATACAATTTAAATAGTAAATCGAATAATTATGATGTTTTGTGTTATGGTTAACCACGGAACCCTAAAAACATTAAAAAAAAAAACAAAATAATGCTTTGATAAATAAGCTGTAGGCGATTCCAATCAGTTAGAGTTAAAATACCTGTTATAATTTTTAAACGTTATTACGTTTCTATGGGGCTCTCCGAAGGGTAAGGGTCCAGACTCACCTAAGCAAATGTATGTAATTGTCAAGAATTTTCATAAATATATTGAATTAATGGTGATGCTGTTCGAATACGCTGGTTTTGTCTGTATTTACTACAATTTGCTTATATTTGTTGCATGTTTTTTTTTATTTAGATAAGTATTAATTTTAGTGATTGCGTTTTGCTTTAATTTGGTGCCCAAATTTTAAAATAAGTCGATGTTTTAGTTATATTTCCTAAACTTACTAATATTAAATGAATAAGTGGTACTTGAATAAGTTTGTTCATATTTATATGTTGATTAAACAATATGTTTTGACAATTCCAAGATAATTTTAGTCGGTAATTATCAATAAATGTATCAAAAATCAACGTATTTACCTTAAGTAAATTACACTTTACAAGTATTATTTATTATAATATATGACTGCAGTTATTGTATTCTCTAAATCTTTTGACATCTAAAAATGTGTGCTGCCGTAAATTTACCGACTAGGGTTAAAATTAAAAAGAAAAACTCAATCATTCAATGCAAAGAGCTACTGAAAAAATTGATAGCTTCTGAAAAAATACCTTCAGAAGCACCAAGCTGGCGAAATATCGAAGAATATAAATTTATAACTCAGCATTTGAACGTCAAAATGTGTGTAAAAACCGGAAAAAGATATACAATTATTGGTTTAATATCAATAATGATGATCCGGAAAACCCAATATTCACAATTGTAAATCAAGACCAAAAAGTCACAAATAGCTTTGAAATTGTACCAGAATGCGAAGAATATTCAGGAGATCAAGTAATACAAAATGAGACTGAAGAAATGGTGGACTTGCCACAATGCATATTTAGTGATAATCGTATTTTGAGCCCTGACGCAATTATGCATGACAAAAATCAGAAAAGCTACCAAAATGTGACACCCGAGAAGCCCGAGGTTTCAAAACAAATTTTGAATATTTCTAGTGCTGAAAATTCGACTATTGTATTACCTTTAGGCACTCAAAACGAAAAAAATTTAGAGTTAATGCAGGGTGCTAATTACCTTGAAGGTAGTTTCGAGTTAGAAAATAAATTAAAAAGAGAAATTTTCCGACACAAAAAACTCAATGGATACACTTATCCGTATGTTTTAAGGAAAAAAATCAATGCAGAGGTAAACAATACGTGCCTTATTGTTTTTAAATATGTCAAATATAATACTGTCAATATTTCGATTACAGCCCAATGCAAACACATGAACTGTAAAAAGTTCAAAATAATAATTAAAGACAATACTGTATCTGTGTTCAGCAATAGCAAAAATTACAGTCATTCTGAATTGTTAACACTGCCTGTATCAAAAGTAGAGAGAGATATAGTTAAACAAAAATTATTGATTCAAAAACCGAAACTATATAAGAATTCACACCTTTTAAAAATTGACAATATTAAATTAGGACAAACAAAAAATTTAGAAGGTGTCAAGTCTGATGCCACTGTACGAAAAATAAGATCCGAAGTTTTATGTCAAAACGATCGATCCAAGAACGACGTACGTGATATATTAGAATATTTTGCTGATCATAGAGAATTTATTCAGGAGATCAGTTTTCCTTTCTGTATTAAATTATACAGTTTAGAGCAAATTGAGATTCTGAAACAAACCGGTAAAATTTTGCTCCATTTTGATGCCACAGGGAGTGTCGTAAGAGCGTTAAACGACAGAATTTTGGAAACAAAAAGAATTTTATACTATACAGGTGTTATAGCCATACCTACAACCGGTCGAATTCTTCCAGTTTTTGGAATGCTTTCTGAAAAGCATGATAATAACACCATTGCAAAGCTATTGAATGATTTTCGCAATTTCTGTGAAATCCACGGGCACTGGCCGGCTTTTAACGGTGTTGTCACAGATTTAGCTTTAGCATCTATACATGCTATATGCAAATCATTCAACCGCTGTGACCTTTCACAATATTTAAACGAATGCTACACAAACCTGACGAGCTTAAACGATATAGAATCAAAGAGTCTGACACCGATATATTTATGTTGCGCACATTTTATTAAAATGATGACAAATGACGTCGACAAAAAATGTTCGACCAAAAAAAAACGAGTTGAAAGATATGTTAGCTCAATTTACTTTATGTCAAAACATGACAGATTTCGACAATTTTGTCAAAAATTTGTTCATTTTGACAAATTCGAAAACTTTAGATGATCAAGCTGCCATTGCGCTAGATAATTTGACTTCTACCAAACTAAACTCAGAATTTGATTCGACTCCTTTAAAGGAAGATCCAATCACAGTCGGAGAAGTCAAATATGAAGCTCAGTATCAAAACAGTCCGTTTTATGAACGCGCGCAAAAGATATGTGACTCTATTGCCATTTTAGAGTCAGCCGTCAACACAAATGAGTTCTATTGCCCCGAAATGTGGAATATTATACTAAAAAAATATTTATGGATTGTGCTTTTGTGGTCCAATTTGACGAAAAAAGATAGATACAGTAACGCATTGATAGAAAATCATTTTGGACAACTAAAAACCATTACCCTAAACGGACAAAAAAATTTGAAATGCACACATTTCGTCCGAAAAGTAAGATCTGAAATATTATCTGTGTGCAAAGAATCCATAAATAAAATTAAAAAAAGCAGGCTGACTAAACAAATATCTAAAGAAATATCTGAAGAAGAACAATGGAAGAAAAGACCAAAAAAAATACATAGTCATTTTGATTCTCGATACCTAAAAAAACAAATAATCAATTACGACAAAAATGCCAACGAGAATTTAACACAATGCGCGTACTGTGGCTATGGCTCCTCACAAATTGACATCGTCACCGACTGGGTACAATGTGATGCCTGCGATAAGTGGATACATAGTGCATGTTTAGAGCATGCAGATAATGATTTTACATTAGATGGGGTTTTCGAATGCCGTTTATGTAAAATTGTTATTTCGAAGGAGCAACCGATGTCTGAAAACTCTGACAAAGTGCCACAAACAGGACTTAACTTATTACCCAACGGTCTGGTTGATGATGTCAATTATTATAAAAAGTATTCTACAGAAAGGGGCTATGTGGTTAGCAAAACCGACATTTCCTATACCATCAAGGAACTCTTAATTGACGATTATGTTACCCTTGATGAGAAGCAATATTTGTCAAGTTTTGTGATAGACCACTGTTTACATCTATTGAACACAGAGAAAAAATTTCAAGTAATAAATGTAGAGTTAGCCAGCTTGATTTTTGGCAGTCGTCTACTTACAGACTACTCAATGATACATTTAGAGACAAGCAAACAAATTGTGTTTCCGATTTGCCTCAACTCTCATTATACAATGGCAGTGGTTTGCTTTGAAAAAGAAACCCTGCAAATTATTGACCCTTTGGGCAACGCAGCCTTCAGAAAACAGAACTATTATAACAAAATAATGCATTTATTACGAAAAAAAAACATGACAAACGTTATTACGAAAATCATAATCCCGAGCCATACATGCCAAAATGACAATTACAACTGTGGTGTGGTGATTGTTCGTTTATTTGAAGCCATGGTTCGAGGCGAAGACTTAAACGTAGAGACAAATTTTGACGAATATCGCCTCACATTGAAAAAAATGCTGCTCAGAAAAAGTGTAGATATGACAGACAAATGTTTGTCGTGTGGGATTTGCGTTCTCGAAGCTGCTCCCTTTAAATGCCGTAAATGTCTAAGATTAATGCATCAAGCTTGCATTTTAACCCCCGGCCAGATAAAACACAAAAAACGAACACAGTTATCATTAAAAAAACAAATTTGTTATTTGTGCAAGCATTATAAAGTAAACAAATAAGTATTGTAGTAGTTTCAAATTACATTAGACATTAGACGTATTTAAAATATGTAATACGCATAGGTATATAACTAAAGGTAAAAAAATATTTTGTTTGCATTGGACTGTAATTGAAATGTTGCCAGTATTTTATTTGTTATATTTAAAAACTATATAAGGCACTTATTGTTCACATCTGAATTGTTTTTTTTTCCTTAAAACATACGGATATGTGTATCTTTTAAGTCTAATATGCCGGATTTTTTTTTGCGTCGGAACCCAAACTACAATGACATTTATTATCTTTATCACTAAATATGCATTATGGCAAGTCAGCCATATTTCCAGTCTATTGTTTTATTATCCTCTGAATATTCTTCGCATTTTGATAAAATAATCTTTAGACGTTATCGCAAATTACTGATTAATATTTTTGAAAAATATTGATTTAATAAGTGATGTTGTCAATATTTTGTGTGAAAGATAACCGCCAATTACGCCTTTTGATCATATTTTTTTTGTGTGTGCTGTTTTATAAAAACCTGTCATAAAACACAAAAATAAACCTGTAAAACAAATAAAAAATCTTTTGATGTTATTGCATATGATTGTAAATAATTTTATAAAATATTGCATCAATAAATCATGTTGTAAGTATTTTGTGTGATGTATAATGTTTTATTTTTATTTTTACTATTGTTTATTTACCTGTCATTGAAAATTATAATATGAAACTGTTACCGTATAAGTAAGTGACGATAATGAGGGAGACATAACTTTACATTTAAATACATAAACAAACTTTCGATGTAATTGCAAATTACTACAAATAATCATGCAAAATATTGATTCAATTTTTGATGCCATAAACATTTTGTGTGTGTATTGAAAGTTATTATAAATATCTGTCATAAAACGTTATTTGAAATTGTTGATAAAAAAACGTGATGGTATAATGGCAAATACAAAATTAAATCTGTAAAACATTTTTAAAAAATCTTTTGATTGTAAATAATTTTGTAAAATATTGAATCAATATTTCATGTAACGAATATGTTGTGTGATGTATAAAGTTTTATAATGACCTAACATTTGTTGTTTTTAAACTTTTGCGATTTGAACACATTATCATTATATACTACGGGACTAATCGCGCACTAAAATTACGAGATAAATTAAAACCTCCTCATCCCGACTTGCATCCCGACTTGCCTGTTTCGGCCGAGTTGCATCGACCGTGGTCACGGGTAGTCTACCCGTTTTATTTATCTCTTAATTTTAGTGCGCGATTAGTCCCGTAGTATATAATAATAATTACCTAACATTGAAAGTTATTATATGAAACTGATACCGTATAAATTAGTGACGATAATGAGTGAAATAAAACTATACATTTGTGAAATGCATAAATGCATAAATAACCTTTCGATGTTGTTGCAAATTACTATAAATAATCATGTAAAATTATTAATTCAATAAGTGATGTTGTATATATTTTGTGTGAAAGATAATATTTTATAAATAACTATCATAAAACGTTATTTGAAATTGATGATCAAAAATGTGATTGCAATTAATTGTATAAAATAAAAAAATAAATCTGTGAATTATATAAAAATGAAAATTTTGATCATATATTTTTTTGTGTGCTGTTTTATAAAAACCTGTCATAAAATATAAAAATAAACCTGTAAAATATATAAAAAATCTTTCGATGTTATTGCATATGATTGTAAATAACTTTGTAAAATATTGCATCAATAAATCATGTTATGAGTATTTTGTTTGATTTATAATGTTTTATAATATCCTGTCATTAAAAGTTATAATATGACGATAATGAGTGAAACATAACTATACATTTCAGAAATGCATAAACAAACTTTCGATGTAATTGAAAATTGTTGTTAATTGCAATTATTTAAAAATAATCATGTAAAATTTGATTCAATTTTTGATGCTATAAACATTTTGTGTGTGTTGTTTTATAAATACCTGTCATAAAACGTTATTAGAAATTGTTGATTAAAAAATATGATGGTAATGGCAACATCCAAATAATAAATCTATAAAACATGTAAAAAACTCTTGATTGTAAATAATTTTGTAAAATATTCACTCATCTCGTATCAATGGCAAGACATTTTTTTGTAAAATAATTAATCAATGTTTGATGTTATAAATATTTTTTGTAGAGTATATTTTAAAAATACATGTCATAAAACGTTATTTGAAATTGATTGATAAAAAATTGATGGTAATTGAGTAAAATACAAAAATAAATCTGTAAAAGATTAAAAAAAAAACTTTTGATCATATACATTTTTTGTATGTGTTGTTTTATAAATACTTGTCATAAAATACAAAAATTAATCTGTGAAACATTTAAAAAATCTTTTGATGTTATTGCATATGATTGTACTTAATTTTGTAAATATATGTACGAGTATTTTGTGTGATGTATAATGTTTTATAATAAACTGTCATACAAAGTTATATGAAACTGTTACCTTATAAATAAGTGATGACGATAATGAGTGATATATAACTATACATTTGAGAAATGCATAAACAAACTTTCTATGTAAATGCAAATTACTATAAATAGTCATGTAAAATATTGATTAAATTTTTGATGTTATAAATATTAAGTGTGTGTGTGTGTGTGTGTGTGTTGTTTTATAAATGACTGTCATAAAACGTCATGCAAAATTGTCGATAAAAATGTGATCACAATGAGTGACATACAAAAATAAATCTGTAAAACATATAAAACAACTTTTGATTATAAATAATTTTGTAAAATATTCATTCATTTCGTGTCAATAGCTAAACATTTTTTTTTTTGTAAAATATTGAATCAACGTTTGATGTTATATATGTTTTTGTGGAGGATATTTTATAAATACATGTCATAAAACCTTATTTGAAATCGATGTTAAATTTTTTTATGGTGATTGAGTAAAATACAAAAATAAATCTGTAAAAGATTAAAAAAAAACTTTTGATCACAAATACATTTTTTGTATGTGTTGTTTTAAAAATACCTGTCATAAAATACAAAAATAAATCTGTAAAACATAATAAAAAACTTTTGATGTTATTGCATATAATCTTAATAATTTTATAAAATATTGCATTATAAAAATCAAGTTACGTGTATTTTGTGCGATGTATAATGTTTTATAATAAACTGTCCTTGAAAGTTATTTAAAACTGTTACCGTATAAATAAGTGATGACGATAATGAGTGACATATAACTATACATTTGAGAAGTGCATGAACAAACTTTCGATGTAATTGCAAATTACTATAAATAATCATGTAAAATATTGATGTTATAAATATTTTGTGTGTGTTGTTGTATAACATAAACCTGTCATAAAACTTAATTCAAAATTTGTGATAAAAATATGATGGCAATGTGTGACATACAAAAACAAATCTATTTTGTCATTGTGGAAATAAAATTGTTAAGAATTTAAATAAAAAAACGAAATTTCGAAAAATTGTGTTGAGTTCGTGGAGGCAAAACAGCATCAAGAAACATTCAAGCTGCATTGTTATTACTATTTTCTGATAGGGTCTGTATCTAGAAATCAAAATTTCTAACTGTATTTGACTTTACAAAGGGCTTTGGGGTCGAAATGCACCACGCCATGAAAACTTGAACTGAGTCCTTTTTCTCATGTTGATGCTCTATCTATTTTTTTATTGTGCAAAAACATTGTTATGTATTTTTGTAACCTGTTTCAAAATTCCGAAAAATTGAGTAAAATTTGTGGAGCCAAAACAGCATCAAGAAACATTTTAGCCGCTTTGTTATTGCAATTTTTTAGCAGTTTGTGTATCGTTAAATCAGAATTAGTACGTTTATTTGACTTAACTAGGGGCTTTGGGGTCGAAATGCACCACGCCGTGAGAATTTGTACTGAGTCTTTTTTCTCATTTTTCAGCAATAGTTTCAGGAAAAAGTTGCATATAAGGCGCTTTAGTATTGACAGATTTAGATAGTGCAGGCATCATTCTTTAAAAATAATATGCACCATATGATTATATTTGACAACTAGGCCCGTTATTCATCAGCAGCCAATTTCTGAACTCAAAAATTACGGACTTTAGTTGATTCGTTAAAGGATTTTCGCGAAATGCTTTTTTTCAGTGCCTTGAAACTATTGTGATTTTATAGTGCAGTAAATGTTGATGCTCTACCTATTTTTTAATCTGGAAAAACATTGTTATGTATTTTTGTAACCTTTTTCAAAATTCCGAAAAATTGAGTAAAGTTTGTGGAGCCAAAACAGCATCAAGAAACATTTAAGCCGCTTTATTGTTGCAATTTTCTAGCAGTTTGTGTATCGCTAAATCAGAATTAGTACGTTTATTTGACTTAACTAGGGGCTTTGGGGTCGAAATGCACCACGCCGTGAGAATTTGTACAGAGTCCTTTTTCTCATTTTTCAGCAATAGTTTCAGGAAAAAGTTGCACATAAGGCGCTTTAGTATTGACAGATTTAGATAGTGCAGGCATCATTCTTTAAAAATAATATGCACCATATGATTATATTTGACAACTAGGCCCGTTATTCATCAGCAGCCAATTTCTGAACTCAAAAATTACGGACTTTAGTTGATTCGTTAAAGGATTTTCGCGAAATGCTTTTTTTCAGTGCCTTGAAACTATTGTGATTTTATAGTGCAGTAAATGTTGATGCTGTACCTATGTTTTTATTGTGGAAAAACATTGTTTTGTATTTTTGTAACTTTTTTCAAAATTCCAAAAAATTGAGTAAAGTTTGTGGAGCCAAAACAGCATCAAGAAACATTTAAGCCGCTTTATTGTTGCAATTTTCTAGCAGTTTGTGTATCGCTAAATCAGAATTAGTACGTTTATTTGACTTAACTAGGGGCTTTGGGGTCGAAATGCACCACGCCGTGAGAATTTGTACAGAGTCCTTTTTCTCATTTTTCAGCAATAGTTTCAGGAAAAAGTTGCACATAAGGCGCTTTAGTATTGACAGATTTAGATAGTGCAGGCATCATTCTTTAAAAATAATATGCACCATATGATTATATTTGACAACTAGGCCCGTTATTCATCAGCAGCCAATTTCTGAACTCAAAAATTACGGACTTTAGTTGATTCGTTAAAGGATTTTCGCGAAATGCTTTTTTTCAGTGCCTTGAAACTATTGTGATTTTATAGTGCAGTAAATGTTGATGCTGTACCTATGTTTTTATTGTGGAAAAACATTGTTTTGTATTTTTGTAACTTTTTTCAAAATTCCAAAAAATTGAGTAAAGTTTGTGGAGCCAAAACAGCATCAAGAAACATTTAAGCCGCTTTATTGTTGCAATTTTCTAGCAGTTTGTGTATCGTTAAATCAGAATTAGTACGTTTATTTGGCTTAACTAGGGGCTTTGGGGTCGAAATGCACCACGGCGTGAGAATTTGTACTGAGTCCTTTTTCTCATTTTTCAGCAATAGTTTCAGGAAAAAGTTGCATATAAGGCGCTTTAATAGCGACAGATTTAGATAGTGAAGGCATCATTCTTTTGAAATAATATGCACCATATGCTTATATTAGACAACTAGGCCCGTTATTCATCAGCAGCCAATTTCTGAACTCAAAAATTACGGACTTTAGTTGATTCGTTAAAGGATTTTCACCAAATGCTTTTTTTGAGTGCCTAATAACTAATGTCATTTGATAATGCAGTAAATGTTGATGCTCTATCTATTTTTTTATTGTGCAAAAACATTGTTATGTATTTTTCTAACTTTTTCAAAATTCCGAAAAATTGAGTAAAGTTTGTGGAGCCAAAACAGCATCAAGAAACATTTTAGCCGCTTTGTTATTGCAATTTTCTAGTAGTTTGTGTATCTTTTAATCAGAATTAGTACGTTTATTTGACATTACTAGGGGCTTTGGGGTCGAAATGCACCACGCCGTGAGAATTTGTACTGAGTCTTTTTTCTCATTTTTCAGCAATAGTTTCAGGAAAAAGTTGCATATAAGGCGCTTTAGTATTGACAGATTTAGATAGTGCAGGCATCATTCTTTAAAAATAATATGCACCATATGATTATATTTGACAACTAGGCCCGTTATTCATCAGCAGCCAATTTCTGAACTCAAAAATTACGGACTTTAGTTGATTCGTTAAAGGATTTTCGCGAAATGCTTTTTTTCAGTGCCTTGAAACTATTGTGATTTTATAGTGCAGTAAATGTTGAAGCTCTACCTATTTTTTTGTTGTGGAAAAACATTGTTATGTATTTTTGTAACTTTTTTCAAAATTCCGAAAAATTGAGTAAAGTTTGTGGAGCCAAAACAGCACCAAGAAACATTTAAGCCGCTTTGTTATTGCAATTTTCTAGTAGTTTGCGTATCTTTAATTCAGAATTGATACGTTTATTTGACTTTACTAGGGGCTTTGGGGTCGAAATGCACCACGCTGTGAGAATTTGTACAGAGTCCTTTTTCTCATTTTTCAGCAATAGTTTCAGGAAAAAGTTGCATATAAGGCGCTTTAGTATTGACAGATTTAGATAGTGCAGGCATCATTCTTTAAAAATAATATGCACCATATGCTTATATTAGACAACTAGGCCCGTTATTCATCAGCAGCCAATTTCTGAACTCAAAAATTACGAACTTTAGTTGATTCGTTAAAGGATTTTCACCAAATGCTTATTTTGAGTGCCTTAAAACTAATGTGATTTGATAGTGCAGTAAATGTTGATGCTCTATCTATTTTTTTACTGTGGAAAAACATTGTTATGTATTTTTGTAACCTTTTTCAAAATACCGAAAACTTGAGTAAAGTTTGTGGAGCCAAAACAGCACCAAGAAACATTTTAGCCGCTTTGTTATTGCAATATTCCGGTAGTTTGTGTATCTTTTAATCAGAATTAGTACGTTTATTTGACTTTACTAGGGGCTTTGGGGTCGAAATGCACCGCGCCGTGCGAAGTTGCACTGGGTCATTTTTCTCATATTTCAGCTATGTGTTAGGATTTATTTCATATATATTACGTAGCCTAGACTATATTTGAGCTTTTTGAATCAAATTGACTTTGGTTTTCGAAAGCATTGTATCGTTTATGACGTTGGCCGTTAGCTTCAAAATTAGGTTCACTTTATTTGGTCGGATTATATTGGCTGCCAGAGTTGGCTGCCAACTTCACACCGGTGACTTTGTGGTTAAAGATGAAGCGCGCGGACTTAGAAGATACCTAATACAGGACCGAAGCAGATAGTACATTATGATACTTAGAGGATAATGAAAGATTTGGATGATGATAATGAAGTAATAAATCGCCTTAAATTGAGGATGGTACTGAAATTCCTGCATAAACATTAACTCGTCGACACAACCTGAAAACCAAGTAACGAAGCGTAAAATATAACACCGAAAAGGGGTTCTTAAGTTTAATTACAGAAATAAATTAATTTAGAGCTCAATTAAGGACTTAAGACTAATTTTCAGGGCTCGAGTCAGTGTAAACTCTCCTCTTGGAAATTTTAGCGCAAATTTAAACTTATCTGGCTTAATCCCCTTTCACTTCAAATACGCGATAAGATTACGAAAACGTTAGTTTTAGTGAACTTTTGAATACTTAGTCTAAATACTTGATTTACTTTAAATAAGTACATAAGTAGAAGTTAATAATATCAATTGGGGTTGAACATTCCGAATAAAACTGTCTGCACCTTCACGCAACTTTCAGGAGAAGAACGCGTCACCGTCACGGCGTCAAACTTTATTATTTCGTATACGATTTCGCAACTCCCGCGCAGTGCGATACAATTTTTTAACTGACTTCCGAAATGGTTCTATATTTGTCTGTATTAACTTTTTTTGTGTATTTTCATAGATAATTTTGCCAATTATGATACGAATGGAAAAATATTATTGAGTTCGAAAAGCTATACTTCCGAAATAGTCCCATTTAAATTTTATAGATATCGGGTGAGCCGTTTTTGAAAAATCAACAATAATGAAAACAATTCGAGCGAAATATTTGAATTTTGTACACGATGGAAGGCGGCTATGCCATTTTTGCGAAAAATGAGTCATATTAAATGTTGTAGACTTTGACGTTTCTGGTGCAATTTGAGTTCTTCACCACTTATGAGTGCATGTTCATCATATCATACGCAAAGCCGTACATATCGCATTGGAGACAGTTGGAAATGATCCAAATGTGTGAGTTCCAAAATCCATTCAAACAGAACATTAAAAAAAATGTTAGCATACCCATAAAGCTAATATAATCAGTGCCCACCCGAGAAACTACTTTTCACACCTCATAATAATTGAACGGCAATACTTTTCTTTTCAGGGGTGTGCAAAAGTTACAACAATGTTTGTTTGTCAGTTCGTGATTAAATTAGTGACCATATAAATTCGAAATTTCCGCAGCTACTTTAAATACTTCGAATTCATGAAGCTATCACTGGACCTATGAAGTTACTAAAAAATTCAAGATAAACAAAGTATTTTTTAAAATTATCGTTAAGTCATCTATCGACGCGGCCCCATCACTGCTCAGCCAACGTCTAAACGTCGTAAATGATCGAATGAAGTGGAACAAGAGGGGAGGCTGTGCATAGAGTATGTAGATTAAAATTTATTTTAATGACGAGTATAAATAATAACTATACTTACTACTTGTTTGTGCTAAACTACGATTTCACAATGCTTAAGTACACTATTGTAACTTATATTCTATGGTAAAAGTTATGAAAAATATTTACAGGAAAACTTTAATAGTTTTTTGAATTTTGAGAAACATCCGCGCTTTTTTTTAATTACTTCAGGAGATAGTTCCACTTTATATTTTCTACATAGGGGGCACGTGGCTATGCGTGATGACGCCCGGTGTGATCCCTGATTGAGTGGTACCCACACTGAGAAAAAAACTAACAAAAAAATAGTAATTTTTACTAAAATTTTACTAAATCCGAGGACAACAAATGACCTGTAATAAATACAAATCGATTTTTGTTAATGCAATTAGTAGGTATTACAATATCAGTTATGTTATATATAGTAAGGTCCCAGTAGTTTCAATAGATTATCTTTGTAATATCTAGTAAAGTCCATAGTACTCTTTACTAAAATGTTACTAATCCCGAAGACAACAAATGCCCTGTTAAAAATACAAATCGATATTTAGTAGGTATTAGTAATACCATAATAATAATATAATGTTTTGTTATAGCTAGCAAAGTCAAAGTAAAATCTTAGTAAAGAATACTAAAGATTTTACTAATTCCGAGGACAACAAATGCCCTGTAAAAAATACAAATTGATATTTAGTAGGAATTATTAATACCTGTTTTATTACATGTAGTAAGGCCCCAGTAGATCCAATAGATTAGTTTTGTAATATCTAGTAAAGTCCTAGTAATTTCGAAATTATAGTTTTGTATTATCTATAAACCCCTAGTAATTTTAATAGAATAGTTTTGTAATATCTAGTCAAGTCTTAGTACTTTCAAAAGTTTAGTTCTGTATCATCTAGTAAACACCTAGTAATTTTGATAGATTAGTTTTGTAATATCTAGTAAGCCTTAGTACATTCAAAAGTTTAGTTCTGTATCATCTAGTAAACACCTAGTAATTTTGATAGATTAGTTTTCTAATATCTAGTAAGCCTTAGTACTTTCGAAAGTTTAGTTCAGTATTATCTAGTAAAAGTCTAGTAGTTTCAATAGCTTAATTTTGTATTATCTAGTTGATTTTTGTAATGTCTAGTTTAGTTCTGTGTTATCAATTTAGTAAACCCTATCCTAGAAAAAGTTATAAAACACTTCAAATTGAAATATTAAAAACTGTATACCTATTTATAACAATTACCTACAAGTATACAGTTTTAAATATTTCAATTTGAAGTGTTTTATAACTTTTTTATGGAAAGGGTTTATTAAGTAGATATCACAGAACTAAACTAGACATTACAAAAACCAACTAGATAATACAAAATTAAGCTATTGAAACTACTTGAGTTACATATCTTACAAAACGAATCTAAAGTTACAAACTAAAAAATCTAAATGTAAGTTACAAGGTGAATAATAATTGCAAACAAATAAAAAATTCAAGTGAAGTCATATTATATATTTATTAAGTATTACACATTTATAATATAACACACGAAACAGCCACATGTACAATAAAACATAATTTACATTGCCGGCGAGTATAATGTCTTCACGGAGAAACCCAGTTACTCCGTAGATTCTGGGTAAAATTGTCAATTTTCACTT
This sequence comes from Hypomecis punctinalis, assembly GCA_949316475.1. Lineage (NCBI taxonomy): Eukaryota > Metazoa > Arthropoda > Insecta > Lepidoptera > Geometridae > Hypomecis > Hypomecis punctinalis. The sequence continues at coordinate 27,927,424 of OX438795.1, forward strand.
ACACTGGTTAATCTGTACTTATGACACTACACTATTAAACACAGTTAGTTGGTACGCACTGAGCTTCATTCTCCATGTTTACTCTACTGCACGCAACGACGAAATGGCTGCTGGAAAGGCGGGATCGTATTCACTGAGACCGCAATTACTCAGTAAGATGACTGTATAGCTGTTATAACAATGACTCCTGGGTAAAATTGTCAATTGTCACTCACAGTGTTTAAATCTGTTGGTAAAACACAGTTTGTTGGTACTGAACTTCACTCTCCATGTTTACTCTACTGCAAGCAACTACGAAATGGCTGCTGAAAAGGCGGGATCGTATTCATAAAGCAAAACACACCGGACACTTTACTGGCAATAACAAAACATTTCGTTGAAATTACTAAGCTTATTGCTGGATTTACAAAATAGACCAAAAACTAAATGTTTCTGTTGCATTAACTAAAGTATTGTAGTAAAATTACAATAGTGTCTTGCAATTAGTAAAGCCTCATGTTTGAAATTATTCTTCCTTTCAATACAAATGACAATCGTGTTTTGAAAATGATTAAACCCACGCTTGTAATTACAAAACAAGGTAAATCAATTTTTTTTCATCTTCCAAACCAGTGGTATATCAGATACCAATACTTGTCTATACCAGTACCTATCTAGGTACCAACGCGGTGGATTTTTTTGTAAGTACATAGTACTAATCGCCTAAGCATGTCAAACCCTACGAAATACTCGTATGATACTTAGTGTACTGAATTACTGAAACCAAAGTCAAAAAAGAAAGCCAAAGCCGTCAAATAAGAATATTTCAACGACGTTGGCGGGAACAGAAAACGCGGCATCAGAAAAAATATTAATGCCAATTAGAATTAATGCATAAGTATTAATTTGAGATTTTTCGAGTATTAAAGTGTAAACTTATTTCGTATATTATTCCAGTAACTTTAGTGCCCTTACCATGATTGATTTGATAGTAAACGTAAACTTTTTTCCGTTTCCGTTTAATAGCTTCATATATTTAACCATACCTTATTAAATTTTAAAGCCAAAAATTAGCTTTTCATTTGTAAGCGTTTAGAATCCAGCAGCTATGCTTATTCTTCATTTTTTTTACTCTTTACTCAAGACTTGCCATAGCGTAAAATAATTTTATTATATTTTGTTCTGGGAAAAATATTTTTACTTACTACTACTTATGATCTAATATTTGCTATTGTTATAGGCGATAAGTTTACGTTTTACGGCTAATTTTGTCAATTTTATAACTTTGTTGTTGAAAAGCAATAATGCTTTGTTTGGGAATTTTGTTATCTTGTAATTTCAATTGAGATTATTATCGCAAGAGCGCTTATAATGTTTGTTTCTGAAAAAACAGTACGTCATATTTTGATTCCTGTAAGCCACGCGACCGAAGCCGCTAAAAGCTCATAATAATTAAAGCGCGTTCCTTGGAATTACAAAAAGGGATAAATTAATTATATTTGTTGTACCAAATAAAGTTCTTGCTAAATTTTACAAACGTGTGTTGAAGTTAAATAAGCGTGTTATTTGGAATTGCAAAACGGGAAAAACTAAATAATTATGTTGTATCAATATTCTTTACTCAACTTTACTCAATCAAAGTTCTTTATAAATTTCACAAACGTGTGTAAAAAATTAATAAAGCATGTTCTTTGGAATTACAAAAAAGGGAAAACTAAATATTATTGTTGTACCAATTAAAGTTATTTCTAATATTTACAAACGCGTGTTGAAATTAATAAGGCATGTTGCTTGGAATTACAAAAACGGAAATACTAAATATTTTTGTTTTACCAATTAAAGTTCTTTCTAAACATCACAAACGTGTGTTGAAATTAATTAAGTATGTTGTTAGGAATTACAAAAAGGGAAACACTAAATATTATTGTTGTACCAGTTAAAGCTATTTCTAATAATTACAAACTAGTGTTGAAATTAATAAAGCGTGTGGCTTGTTATTACAAAAAGGGAAATATTAGATATTTTTGTTGTACCAATTAAAGTTATTTCTAATATTTACAAACGGGTGTTGAAATTAATAAAGCATGTTGCTTGGAATCACAAAAAGGGTAAAACAAAATATTTTTGATGTACCAATTAAAGTTATTTCTAATATTTACAAACGGGTGTTGTAATTAATAAAGCATGTTGCTTGGAATCACAAAAAGGGTAAAACAAAATATTTTTGATGTACCAATTAAAGTTCTTTCTAAAAATCACAAACGTGTATTGAAATTAATAAAGCATGCTCTTTGGAATTACAAAAAGGGGAAAAACTAAATATTATTGTTGTACCAATTAAAGTTATTTCTAATAATTACAAACGAGTGTTGAAATTAATAAAGCGTGTTACTTGGAATTACAAAAAGGAAAAAACTAAATATTTTTGTTGTACCAATTACAGTTATTTCTAATATTTACAAACGCGTGTTGAAATTGAAAAAGCATGTTACTTGGAATTACAAAAAGGGTAAAACAAAATATTTTTATTGTACCAATTAAAGTTCTTTCTAACAATTACTAATGCGTGTTGAAATTAATAAAACGAGACGCTTGGAATCACAAAAGGTAAAAACTAAATCTTTTCTTGTACCAATAATTTTATATTTTCTAAAAATTACAAACCCGTGTTGAAATAAATAAAGCGTGTTGCTTGGAATTACAAAAAGGTAAAACTAAATATTTTTATTGTATCAACTATAGTTCATTCTTAATATTACAAACGTTTTTTAAAATTGATTAAAAGTATTACTTAGAATTACAAAATAGGTAAACTGTTAGAAACACAACTACCTTTTCTTGAAAATAGTAATCGAATTTGCGGAATTTACAAAACTCTAACAATATTTACTATAAATTTGTAATAAATATTAAACTTTTGCAATATCTGCATTTACTAAAATCGTATTTTAGGAATTACAATTACAAAAACAAAACTGTTAGTAAAAAATAATAAAAATTGCAAATACAGCAAAACTTTGCTAAATTATACTAAAATTTAGTGTTTTCGCCAAATACAAAGCACTTTTGTAATATTTAGTGGCGATTTTTTTCTCAGTGCAATAGCAGATAAGCATTCTATAGACAGGCCACCAGACCTATGGGACGACGACATCAGACCCATTGCTGACCAGGCTTGGATGAGATTAGCCCAAAATAGGACACAATGGCACTTAAGGGAGGAGGCCTATATACAGGGTTATTTCTAATCAATTAGCATCCTCTTAGAGGCTTATTCTGTACATCAAAACTAACAACTTTTGTTTTGCTATTTTTGTCAAAACTAAAAAAAAAATGTTTTTCCATAGAAAAATATCGTTTACCTGTGACAAAATGTATGGAACAGCTGATTTTTTTTTGAGTTTTGACGAAAGTTGTAGAACAAAAGATGTTAATTTTGATGTACAGAATAAGCCCCTAAAATGATGCTAATAGATTAAAAATAACCCTGTATACCCAGCAGCGAGTTGATATAAGCTGAACATAATGATGAAATAAGATTATTTTTTGCAAAAATTAACAAGACCGAATTCACCCGTGTACAGAATTCGCGAATATTTCGCACGGATCGATGTACCATTTCTCACATTATTATTGATTTATCAAAAATGGCTCAGCCGATTTCGATAAAATTTAAATGGGACCAATTTTGAGTAAGTATCTTATTAAACATTAGTAAGTAGCTCTATTTTCGCCTTATTAGGGTTAAAGGACGAACAGCTGTAATTTTAGCATTTTAGAATTCCTGGTCTGAGTAATGGAGTCTGGTAAACTATTACGAATTACTCAAGCTTGAAACATATAATATGCACATATTATTTTTATCGATACACAATTTATTTTATCGATAGTCCCCTCCCTACGGTTGGCGCCAAGTTGTCGAGAGCGACCGAGTGACGTGGCCCGAGCCTGCGAGCGTTATTGATCTTACTAATGTCCCCGTATAATACACGGCCCAAACCGAACTTGTTTTTCAGGAAAAACTTTCAAAGTTTGATTGATAATTTGGAAGACGAATGCAAAGAAAGATGAATTTTATTTGCGAGTTTTGTTTAAGAAGGGTAGATGATTACAATAGTCGTGGTCGTCGTGGACTATCTTAGATAGTAGGTACCTATTGTTAACCAATTTTGCATCAACATTAACTAAATACCTTTTTTAACGGGCAAAAGTGCCTTTATTAACTACAATATGATACAATACTATTTTATATGCTAAAACTACCTACACTACTACTACATAGAAAGCAATTGGATCATCTACAGACCATTGAAGGTCTAAAGATAATCCAAGTGCTCAAGCCCACTGCCAGTTGGTAGCGTGCCCAGCATGCTGGCAGCATTGCCACGCTGAATGGGAATGCTTATACGTTTAGCCAAATAAACACCACCATTTTGGTCACGCGTCGCGTCCACCAGACGCTCAGAAAGACTTTTGAAAACAAGATGAGCTCCCGGCCCCCACGGACCCAAAGTATCAACTCCAAATGGCTCAAACATGTAACCACTACCGAGGTTAGCATATTTGCGCCGCTTGTGCTGCTCCGCCGAATTGGCCGCCGCTTCAGCCCTACTCTGAGTCTCAGAAAGATGTGACGGTGCCAAAGTATCGACGCAAGTTGCGTCCCATACTAAGGGCTACACTTCCATGGGACCAGCGTCATGCCGTCGGGCCTTTTGCCATCACCACGTGCCAACCCACTCGGTTCGAGTACGGCTGCGATATTGGCGGTGACAAAAGCCCTGCGTATGACATCGCTAAGGCAGGCGTGGCGGCCAATCCGAACAACGCTTCTAGAGCAAGAGAGACCGTGGTGACCGAGCTAAGGTACTGTAAATACAAAGTCAGATATCAAACTTGAATCTCAGACAAAAAACTTCCAGAGTTGGGAAGAAGAATTTTATTTGTGAGTTTTCTTGAAGGATAATTTCATTTACTTTTGTGATGGATTATTTTAAATTTTCATTACTTTTTTGTACCAATTATAGTAAATATTGAATTATATGAAACAACCTCATCAAAATATACCATGTATGAAGTACAACGACTTGAGTATCAGTTTTTCTACCTACAGTAAAAAGTTAACGAGTCATCCGCGCCTCGGTAGCGCTCAGTTGTAAATGCCGCTTAACCGATTTCGAGGTTGATCTCTTAGTTAAAGTTGGCCATTATCATGACTACTATAATATCAATACACACAAATAAATAAAATTGGAGTGTCTGTTTGTAATATTGAAATAACCGCTTTTTACTACATGCAGAATATATATATGGTACATACACCAAAATAACATTTTTTACAATTTTTGTCTCTCTGTCTATTTGTTCCGACTAATCTCTGAAATGGCTGGACCGATTTTGCCGGGACTTATATTGGCAGGTAGCTGATGTAACTTAGGCTACGTTAATCGACTGTTATGCGGAACGAAATTCGCCGGGTCAGGTAGTTAGAATAGGTATATAATTAGAAACATAATATTAAATAGTACCTATATTCGAAGTGTAAGGCAACCAACCGTACAATTCATACAGGCGTAAAATTGTATTATTGTCGATATTCCAAAAAGCTATAAACACGTAATTCATTTACCAGCCCCTGTTTTACTTCCTTTATCCAATTTTATGGCTTCGGACGGATCGGGCTATCATCATACAGTCATACGCATCGCAAGTTTGAACCAACTTCGATTTTTACATGCAAAAGCTGTTCTATTATTAATCGACTTCAAACAAGGAGATTTCCATTTCGATTTTTGCTTTTTTTGTATTTTATTTTGTATGTATGTTACTCTTTTAATCCACCAGCTATGAAATTATTTTAATTATTCTTTTATTATTTGGTAGATCATACTTTGGAAGTTAATAAAATTTAAATGGAACCATCCATTTAAACTTTATTGAAATCAGATTAAGCGGTTTTTGAAAATTCAATAATTACTTACAGTGTATTGTTGTTTTTGAAATATCAACAATACTCAATAACTGATTGGGACACATTGATTCGAGCGAATTATTCATATTTTATACAATTGAAGTGGGTTGTGCCATTATTGGCGAAAAATAGTTTTCACGATCGAGTTGACAAGGTCTTAGCTTAATTAAAAATATCTACACAAGGAAAAGTCTTATCGGTGCAGATATTTCCAGCTTTTTAGGGTTCCGTACCTCAAAAGGAAAAAACGGATCACTTTGTTCTTCGTCTGTCCGTATGTCAAGACTCATTATCTCGGGAACGCGTGCAGATACCGAGTTGAAATTTAAACTGTATACGTATATCTATAGTTTCTTGTAGATGTGTAAAAGAAAAACTTCTCAGTTATCGTATAAAAAAGTTAGAGCCGTTTATGTCGTAAAAAACCGCATATTTCGACTCTCACAAAAATCAAAACCTACAGGGTACGTCCTGTTCCTGTTACTAAATACATTGTCATATTGTTAAGAAACGATAACAATAAAGAATGATTTTTAAAAGTACTGCGGTTATACAATACTTCTTGCTTGACAATCTTATTAACAGAAACTTTACGTCCTCATTACATTTTTCATGTATATTTTTTTCATCTCAAACTTAGAATCTCGATTCAACATTTAATTTCGTTCGCGTCGGCTATATTTCGCGTTGAGATAAGTCAGCCAGTTTCTCATAAAACCCTCAAATGAAAACTCAACCCTTATAGAAACGATCGCATTTTCAGTTCAGAAAAAAACTGCTTTGAAATGCCAACTTTCAATTGATGTTCAACACTTTGTTTGTTTAGGATTCGCTTAAACTTTTATTGATTTATTTTGATAGTAAACTTATTAGTAAAAGATAATAAACCATTACTTACCTAATGTAAGTAGGTATTCTGCGAGATCATTATAACCCCACAATTAGATTTTTAGATAATAAAAATGTGTCCACTGCTTCGAGCAAATATCTACAGATCCACAGTCTCTAAGTTAAAGTAGTAAAAAAATGTCCGAGCGCCGTCATATATACCGATTTATTTGATTATATTTATAAATCGATTAATTTACATTAAATAATTCACATTCACACCTAATTACACCGAATTAGTACTTATAAAGCAGTGGTGGCTTAGAGGTAGTGACACCCGCCTTACAATCGTGAGGTCGTGGGTTCAAACCCGGTCCCGTACCAATGAGTTCTTTGGAATTTATGTACGGAATTTCACACCACTGGCTTTTCGGTGAAGGAAAACATCGTGAGGCAACCTGCATATGTCCGTAGAAGAAATTCGATGGCGTATGTGAATCCACCAACCCGCACCGGGCCAGCATGGTAGATATGGCCCAATCACCCTTCGTGGGTAGGCCTACGTCCTGCAGTGGACTATTCAAAGACTGATACAGCACAGTACAGTGCTTTGGGACCGGACTTTGGGATCGCGCGGCGTTATAGTCGACTTGCAACCCCTTACGACTAACTAAAAAGTCAGCCCACTACGTAGCTTGGGCAGGGTTTTGGCTCGGACACTTTTTTGCACGATTGTGACTATATATATGTGTATATTCTCGAAAGTCCACTGACAAAAACGACCTCAAATGTAACTTTTTAATGGCCAAATCCTACGTTTTCATATAAGTACATAGTGATTTAAGATAATTGTAAAATTCGTATTTAAATAAATGTTGTCATATTTCATTGTTTACATTATGTATTATAATTAGTAGTAGCGTCAACGGTGTAATGTACTTAGACTACAGTGTCTAATAGATAAAAAAGGTCAAAAGTAAAAAATAAGACCAACATTCCATCTATTTAAAATGTCGAAAGCGTTGTGACGCGTATTCCTATTACGTATCTCATTTTGCCGGCAGATCTCATTGAAATTCTGGCGACCGCGTGTGTACCGCCGCCTTGGCACATTCTTTGTGCTAGTAAATGCATATTTTTATGTTAAATGTGGTTAACATTGAATCTAGTAAGGAATTTATATGATAACAAGCTTTTCTCGATTTAATAACATTGAATAACATTGTGTGCACCCAGATTTAACAACGGAGTTCAGTGCCGAATTAACCCCTAGCCCCTAGGCAGTGCTAGGTATTCTCGGGGCCCTATTATAGAACCTTTACAGCCGGATGGCGGGATGTTTCGATTACTTTTGAGTTCTTGGGACCCCTAGTAGATGCAGGGCCCCTAGGCAAATTGCCTAATCTACCTTAGGGATAATCCGACACTGGCGGAGTTCAACCTTTATTATTCGATTTAAAAATAAAATTTTGGTATTTTAGCTGCGATAGATAAACTCATTGTTATGAACTAAGTAGGTACACTTGCTATGAAATCAACACTGAAATCGCAATACTTACAAAAAAAATAATCAATACAAAAGGTTCAGACAGTGATTTATCATTTTATTATTGTTTTAATTTCATCATTGCGGCACTGTTTGATCTGTTACTACTTATACAGACAGGTTATCTTTTAACACATTATCCAACCACGCACTCACTGTACCTTTGACCCTGACGATAGTAATCATTCTTTCAAATCATCTCAAATTATAAACAAAATATAAATGTAAATAAATAAATAAATAAATATTGGGGGACATCTCACACACTGTATCTGACCCCAAACTAAGCAAAGCTTGTGATATGGCTGCCAGAGACTGATATACTACATATACATATTTTAAATACATACTTATATAGATAGTACCTAAATAACACCCAGACACAGAGCAAACATCTATGTTCATCACAAAAATGCTTGCCCTGGCGGGAATCGAACCCACGCCTCTTTGTTCCAGAAGTCAGGGTCACTAACCACTGAGCCACCAAGGCAGTCAAAGACATTAGACATGTTAAATCTAGAATTTCCCAGAAACTCCTTGTTATGTTAGGTTTACAAGTTACTAGACAAGTGTCAGCGAGGGCTAGACCTCGTCGAGGAGGCTAGATTGAACCCGGGTTAGATAGTATCGAGACAGCTCTATGATTGCCTGTCAGATGTAGTCGTCAGTGAGTTTCTACTTGTAGGCAGCGAGATTATACAATACATAATATAGATCATTGCTTGAAGGTTATAGGGAGCGGTAGCCTAGTGACAGCATGCTCGCTTTACAATCGTGAGTTAATCGTTTCAAATCCTGGGGCCTTATTGTATAGGCACTTTGACGTTCGGCTTCTCTATTCCTCCCGCTCGCTCTCGTGGCGTGAGTAAGTGACTTGAGCAGGAGAAAAAGCGAAGCAGAACGTCAGAGCGCTTTCACAAAAAGGTCTCTGGTGCGATACTAATCGTTTTATGCACAATTTATCTATGATTTTTTACGATTTTTCGTGAAAAAAGAAATATATATAAATATTATATGGAAGTCTGTAAGATGAAAACTCAATCAGCCAGTCAGCGTAGTAGATTTGGCCCTATTGCTCTTCGTAGGTAGGCCTATGTTCAGCCATAGACGATTATAATACCGTTACACTACATTACAAGTGAATAAAATATAAGTCACCTAACTTGCATACGTCTGTTGGCGCATATAAGTCCATCAACCCGCACTAGACAAGCGTGTTGGACATGCTCCAATTGACTTTAGAGGATAAGTCAATAAATAGTACAGCAGCGTTACCTACTATTAAAATCATATACATTGTTTGTACAGTAGTTAGGTATAGTACACACGACAGAAAAATCAGAAAAGAATTCTCAAAGCGAAATGCAATAACATGAAAAATAAAATCCTCATTACTAACTTCGTGGAAATCACGACCCATTTCAAAGCGCTTCTTCGTTCCTTCGGCTCCAGCACTCGTAAATAAAGCCTAGACACAGAAATTACAATTTTCCAGCCAATTTACTTCAACATCGAATAGAGATAAATAACGTTGCAGCGGAATCGAATCGTTTCCCGAGAACGGAATGCCAGTGTTGGCGTATTTCTCCCGTTTCTCAGAAATGATCTCATTTAGACCCATGTTCCACTAAAACGAACCCGTTCAAAATTGAAAGTTAAGTTTGTGTCAAAGCTGCCTAGTTTCTGACTTTCAAGTATATGCAAGTCAAGCGGCTTAAGTTAAGCTCGTACGTGAGACGTTTCAGGGAAATTAATATTGCAGTGTAACTGGGAAACTTATTTAATAAGGTATTAAGGTGATGTTACCTATAACTTTACCTATCAAGTTAAATGTCTACGCCCTGCTGGAAGTAAGTAAAATATACAGAATTTATCCTAAACTTTTCTGCTACTACTGCCGTTTTTTTTATTTCAAAATTATAAAAGGGACCTCCCTTTAGGGACCTCCCTTTTATAATTTTGAAATAAAAAAACGGCAGTAGGTATAAAATAATAGCGTGAAATGGAATATAAAAAGACTTGAAATATTGAAATTAGGCTATTTTAATGAAATTTTAAATGTAAATTTGGACTATGGAATGAGGTTCCGCACCCGCTAGAATTATATGCCCCATTTTAAAATTTCGTAGCGGGGGGTGACACTAGATGGGCCCCCATAAAGGCTATCTTTATTATTATTATTTAGTTTGTATGTTCCATTATATTTTTATTTTTCAAACCAAATCTCGGAAAAATACACGTTAACTACTATTTACAAATTAAACCACATTTTTTTCCACAGCTAACGCAACAAATTCGTAGTGTGCGTTAAGCTGTGAATACTTTTGATATTTGTTCCTCTGTGCCTTCTCAGCCGCGGTTCCAGTACAGCGAGCGGAATCACCAAGGTATGACGGTGCCAGGGTATCCACACACGTGGCGTCCCACACTAAGGCTAACCCGAGACTCCATGGTATTAGTGTGGCTCCATCAGGACGCTTACCGTCATCCCTTGACGTTTGTATGTTCTGTTTTTTTGCAATTTAACGTTTTTTTTTTCAAAATGATTTTATGAATACTGATTACTGGTTACTAGTATATACTACATGTGGATCAAATTAATGTCGGCATCAGGTCTCGACTATCTCTACTCTGTATATCAAGGAAGCTTATATACCTACGCTTCGTATTCGTAGCTTCGTACGTGAGAAGTCAAGGAAATTAATATTGCAGTGACTGGAATACTTATTCAATAACTCTAATAAGATAGAGTTTGTGCAAAAAGAGAAGCGTCGTAAGCACGTAGGTGAGGTCGCTCGTGTGCCATTTTACTAACTTTGCTACGATGACAACACTGCTCTATCATTGCTAGTACAACTAAAAGTGTTTTGATACTTGGTAGACACCTATTCGGTTTTCATCGCGTCGTACTCTTCGCGTAGAACTCGCGTCTACCAAGTATAGTCGGTACCTTGGCTGCTGATTAAAATATTATTGTTAGTTCACCGTAACGCCATGACGGTTCTCTTTTTGCACATACTCTACTTACTCACAATATTATCTACTTAAATAACAACTTTGCCTTTAAGCAAAATCGCTCATCTCGTTTTCAAAAGTCTTTCTGAGCGTCTGGTGGACGCGACGCATGACCAAAATGCTGGTGTTTATTTGGCTCAACGTATAAGCATTGCCATTCAGCGTGGCAATGCTGCCAGCATGCTGGGCACGCTGCCAACTGGCAGTGGGCTTCAGCACTTGGATTATCTTTAGACCTTCAAGGGTCTGTGGATGATCCAATTGGTTCCTATGTAGTAGTAGTAGTGTAGTATTGTCATTATAAAGCAAAATTATAACTTCATGGAAGTAGGTAGATAGATATAATAAAAACAAAAAGTAGTAGGAATACTATCTTGCTAAGCAGTTTTAAAAACTGATATTACTTATCGCTTACGTTTTAACTATCTGTATTTATTTATGTATGTAAGTAGGTTTATTTTTATTGTATGTATTATAAGAAGTATTTGTTTATGCCTACTATTATTTAGTGTATTTTATTGTTTTTGGATATTTATAGCTTTACATTATTCATTTATGTTTACACCACCGTCCATGTCAATTACATGTTTCCACACAGTAGAGGTTGTCTGGAAGAAATCGCTTTTAGCGATAAGACCGCCTTTTGTACCATTCTTCTGTCGTTATTTCTTCTTCTGTTATGTTTTACTACTTGTGGTATCAATAAAGTGTTTTTGTATTGTATTGTAATGTAAAGTTTTCATTTGTTGGGTAAGTTAAGTTTGAGAATTATGCCTCAATACTTAATGGAATATTTATTAGTTTTTTTTTTATTTTAGCAATGTTTTGCCAATCTTATTAAATCTACTGGAATATTTTGCAAAATGGAAAACACTCTAAGTAGGTACCACGAGTAGGTACTATGTTTTTTCAGAACCTTTAAAACAACTGCATATTTTGGAGAAAGTTTAAGAATAATAACAACAGCTCTTGAAATCTTCCAGCAACATTATATTTAATGGCAGTCATACAGTTTTGTAAAAAAATATAAATATAATACAAAATAAACACGATCACGTCAATTTGTATTAAAATTTGGTAAAATAGCAGAGGGTAACCACCATGCAGTAAAATTTATTATAACAAATAATTTACACAATACACGAATAGTAATTAGGCACATAATTATCATTACAATGGAAATACGACGTAAACGAGTATAATTTCGCAAATAAAGGAAATGAGTCCAGCGTGGTTTTCGACCTAGTGTTGGGATATATCGGAAAATTTTTTTTTTTTTTTTTTTTTTTTTTTTTTTTTTTTTTTTTTTTTTTTTTTTGTTTTTTTTAATACTACATTACTACTACATAGAAAGCAATTGGATCATCCACAGACCCTTGAAGGTCTAAAGATAATCCAAGTGCTCAAGCCCACTGCCAGTTGGCAGCGTGCCCAGCATGCTGGCAGCATTGCCACGCTGAATGGCAATGCTTATACGTTGAGCCAAATAAACACCAGCATTTTGGTCACGCGTCGCGTCCACCAGACGCTCAGAAAGACTTTTGAAAACGAGATGAGCTCCCGGCCCCCACGGACCCAAAGTCTCAACTCCAAATGGCTCAAATATGTAACCACTGCCGAGGTTAGCATATTTGCGCCGCTTGTGCTGCTCAGCCGAATTGGCCGCCGCTCCAGCCCTACTCTGAGTCTCAGGAAGATGTGACGGTGCCAAAGTATCGACGCAAGTTGCGTCCCATACTAAGGGCCGTCCACACTTCCATGGGACCAGCGTCATGCCGTCAGGCCTTTTGCCATCACCACGCGCCAACCCACTCGGTTCGAGTACGGCTGCGATATTGGCGGTGACAAAAGCCCTGCGTATGACATCGTTAAGGCTGGCGTGGCGTCCAATCCGACCAGCGCTTCTTGAGCAAGAGAGACCGTGGTGACCGAGCTGGTCAACTGCAGTACCACACTGACAGCGATGGGCTTCACAACACCTTGCACCCAAGCGTAAGCTGACAGCTAGACGAAATGCAGTTGGGTCTAAAAGGTTACCAGTATTGAAAGAGGGCAATGCTTGCAACCAAAGACCGGACTCCCATACAGAGACTGCAAGGATACGAGCGCGATCCGCGACGCTAGGACACGTGTCTAGAAGAGATTTCCGTGCTAGTTCGCAGATCGGCCGATCCCACAGTCTCTGCGACGATAAAGTCTTTGGAAGCTCGGTATTTGGGCAAGCGACCCTCCAAGCATTCGTTGCCTCATTCAAATGAGCTACATCTACGCCAGAATGGCCTAAAGAAGGTGCGAGGATTTTTTCAATCAAGTTCTGAGTACTATGAATGGAGGACAAGAAAGCTGGTAAAGCAACACTTGAAATTTGGCGGACCCCTAACCCTCCAAGCCTAACAGGCAAGGAGGCTTGTAGCCACGCCCTTTCACTCATGTCAATATTCAAAACCGATACTAGGGACTGCTTTACAACATCGTCTAAGCTCAAAAGGAGCTCATTGTGTTTCCACAATGGACTACATCGTAAAGCGTACATAAATTTTGGAACAAACAGACAACATCTTATAATGGTAAAAGCCATGTGGGCGTTAATTTTGAGTAGCCTATCAGAGGCACTCAAAAATTTTTGAATTTTTTCTTGAACGAAAGGCGGAAAAGACTCATCTAATATCGGCGAACCTAGAAGGCGAAGAGAACACTTGTCTACCGATTTGATGTTAGGTGCCAAATCATTAAATTTGTTAAGTATCAAATCTTTATCCGGACATGAGTCGCAAACGAAAAGTTCGCATTTCGAAAAATTTAGCTCCAAACCAATTTGACGAAACTCGTCAATAAGAATTTCCAAATCACGTAGGACTGTGCTCGCATCGCCACCCAAAGTCCCGTCATCCAGATACCAAACGTTGAGTTTAGATTGGAGACGTTGAACAATTGGATGAATGGCCAGGCTGAAAATGGCTGGTCCGAGAGGGTCACCTTGTTGACAGCCAACGGAAGATAGCAAAACATCATTTTTGTAAATTAATTTAGTGGGTTTGCCGTAGCATTGCCAAAGAAAATTGAAAAGATCGGGAATTTTGTCTTTGACCTGTGCCAACAAGGCGTCTCGATTAACCGAATTGAAAGCATTTTTGACATCCACCTTAAGCAACACCTCTCCACAATTTTGACCGAGAAAAGTACGAAGCGAATGAACAGCAGCCTCACATCCACCCCGCGAACCAAAGCCAAGCTGTATTGGTTGAAAAAGGCTACTCAAAAGAGCAACCTTTTTTCCACAACCGGCTTTGGCTGCGAGACGACGATATGTGGTGCCAACAGCAATAGGTCTGATGCCACCATCTTTTTTGACAAGTGCGCATAGGTTAGCGCCATACAAGACTTCGATAACGTCATCATTGACCTGCCCAGATAACATGAGATTTGCCAAACCCGTTAATTCTCTCAAGAGAGACTCAGCCACCTCACCAGAGCTAAAAGATAGAAGATCTTTTAGATGTTGAGGCGAGAGACCATCTAGGCCTCCGGTTGAGCCGCTCCGAAAAGAAGAAACGGCCGCTGCAATCTCCTGAGCTGACACTTCAATGACAACGTCATCAGGGTGTGGTGGCTCAGGCAGGTGGAGACATGCTGCCGGCGGATGCTTGTCACGGAGTGACTGGACCGTATCGGGTGTGTGGGGGGCAATAGTGTCGCTGGAGAACAGGACTCGTGCGGCGCCTTTGATATCGCCATCACTAATTTTGCTCTCTACTATTTTAATGGTAACCGAATCGTCTGTTTTTTTAGAATTTAGTTTATTCTGCCTTGTTGGCGGAATAATGCTTTCAAAATCTAAAGAGTTCTCTTCCAATGCGCTGTACTTTACGCAATTTTCCTTTACCCTAGTGGTAAGGGATTTTTTGTTTGTTGGGTCCGAATGTACGTAAAGCACAACGTAGGGAAAAGTCAAGAGGTGTTCCCAGGCGACTAAAGAATTTTTAGAAATAACATTCCGAATAGCAGCAGATAAACACTGCGCAACCGAAAAACGTGCACCACGCGGGATGCGTTTTAAAACAGGAAGAGAACTTTTGAGTGAGCTAAGAACCTCCCAAAGCGGTTTGGAAGGAGCAGCAGCGCTCACGGGACTGCTGCTGGCTCCATCAGAGCCTGCAATAGGGGCCGAAAGTGTAATTTGGCTATTTTTATGGCACCGCGTACGGTGAATTTTGAGGCCTTTCTGTCCTTTAAAAAATCGCACTTGGGAACACTCTATGCACTGAATCATGTCCCCCTGCGACACATTAACGTATTGGGAAACTGCATTTGGCCCGGCCGGGGCGCAAAATGCCATGAATAACAAGAATTATACTACAAATATAAATAAAAATAAACTTAGGTTCTATAAGTGGAGACGTCAGGACGTCAGACCGTGACGTGGGCGGTCTGCGCAGACTCGGATGGCGTTGACATGGAAACAAGAAAACAACAAAAAAAAAAAAAAGTAAAAAAAAATAAGAGGAAAAAATAAGTCCTTGTCCAAGATTAATGCAGTGTTGATTCATTGTTGTTAGATATTAGTTTTGTTTACATGACGTTATCATATATAATTAAGAGTTTTTTTTCAATGAAACAAATCATATCAAATCCATATCCTTACTAATTATGAGAAATTGTGTTAGTTGATTTTTTCTTACTCTTGTTGCGATGCGTGTCATAGTTGACTTGAATGTCTGCAATAATACATTTGAAAGTTTGAAGAGTGTCATAGAGTTACTTCGCGGGAAAAACCTAATAATAATAATTATTATATTATATACTTTTTTCGCGGCTTTGCCTTTTTCCGCAATATATAATTATTACCTACAATTATAGGTAATATTGCAGATTATAATTGTTATTATTACATTTATGCTAAAATATAAGTGGGATATTTTAAGTGCGGCTGAGTTTACCACCAGCATTGTTCCTGTAATTCGGTATAATATCGGTAAGATTAATTGTTAATTCTAATTTAATGAACGATCCAAACCAAAAGCATCAATATCTATCTCATAGCATCTAATATACCTGTCAACAAAATAGCATTTCTTATTAATTTTTAGTCACGTCAAGACAAAACAAGACCGGGACCGATGATAGCCCATCCCTAATAATAACGAGATTAAAACACAATGGAGTGGCTTTAACTCTTACTCGGGTAAAAATTGAGAGTCGCTCTCGAATAAAGTGATTTCGAGAGAAACTTTTTAATTTGCATTGAAATTCGAGCGAAGTAATTTGTCACATTCGTTTTTGTGCACATATTGTCGTACTTTCAGGTGGTGAAACTGTGAAGCTGGGTTTATTTTTTATTTCATCACTGAAAAACTTTTTATTTCAAGTGTGCATTTTTAATGAACTGTAGAAAAACCACAAGTGTATTATGCTTATACCATACTGCACAGACCTTTCTATAGTCAACTGCTGCACATAGTTCAACCCACGCAGAGGAACTTGGCTTCGCGTTGGCTCAGTGCGGATTGGTAGATATACGCTTATGAGTGTAATGTTTTATAGATGTTTATATAAACGTAGACTAAAAATAAGTAGTTTAACTACTTAATCGATTTTTATCAACCTGGTCATATTATAATATATGTAGTGCAGTTAATATTGGCTACATTTACTACAAGATATTTATGACGGAAATTACGAGTAGGTAAGTGTAGAGCATAGTGCATGTTTTGCTTTGTTATAATGTACCGCGGAGAATATTAGAGTAAAACAAAAACATATTATAGGAATTCATAATATTATTTCATTATGTAAGGTAGGTCAGGCATATAAGGCCCGGTTGCAAACTAGGCCCAGTTTGTAGAAATAACAGTTGCATAAAAATCTATTCGCTTAAAACTCACGCATACATAGAAGTCGCACATACAGCGAGCTGGCAACATCGCGCTCTTCCGCGCGGCCCGCCATTTCGTCAGTACCGTCCATACAGCCACAGAGAGAGGTCGCGGCTGCCGTACGTAATATTTTTCGAGAGTAAAGAGGTTCAGTTTTCATCGAGTTTTTTGTTTTAATCCGAGTTTTTCCCATTTCAATGTGAACTATTCTTGTATTGTCCCACGGAGAGACGTAAGGACACATTCTAATTGCTATTTTTTTACTAAATATATGACACTGATTGTAAAGCTTGCTCTACGGCTAAAAAGGCCCGGCCCTTGCGCAGGTAATAAGGCCCGGGCCTTATTACCTTTAGATGAACCTCAATTTAATTTAAGTACGAGTATTACGACTGATTTGAAATCTAAAGAGTACCTTAATATTATTTATTGCTTTTTTATTAACTGTTCTTAATTTAAAGTTGTAAAATTTACCTTATAAGAACTTTATATTCGTTGAATCTTCAGTATTTGAAAAGTCTTTAGTGTAATAAGGCCCACAGAAGTTTTGTTAGCTATCAAAGTGTTAGCGATTTTGTTGTTGTTTTTTGAATAACTTTAATTTAGTAAGATTATACTTATCTAATGTTCAAATTTGTGTTTAGCAACATATTCAAAAGGAACGTAGGACATTTTTAATACCTATAGTTTAATAAGGCCCAAGGTCTTTTATTTCTAATAATTAAGAAAATACTCATGTTTTAAAAGGACCAAATGTTGTTTAAAGTTTACTATTATCGTTTAATATCGTTTAAACTTGTTAATTTTCTTAGAATGTTAATTTCTATTTAGGGCCTTTTTATACTCATAGTGTTCAATAAGGCCCGAAGTGATGGTTTTAAAAAACACTTCATATTTCAAAAATAACGTTATAATTTTATGTTTTTTTATTTCATGACGGAACTTAAATACATTTATAATTAATATGGAGAGTCTTTTGTTTATTACCTCATCAATGGTTAAAAATATTTTAATTTTAATAAAGGTGGGCCTTATATGCCTGACCTACCTTACCCATCAGCCATAGGAAGTTTTCTCCTGGATATCTCCTATGGAATTCGAATTTGACATAATAATCAGATACCTAATAAAATATGTGCGAACAGATATCATAAATACTTTATTATTTTTAAGCATTGACCAGTTCTAGGTACTATCGCAACCTATTATTGTCGTCGTGTTACACTTTTATTTGCGATCGATGTTAGCCAGAATTTGCCAAAAATTAAAACCACTTCAGTCCAAAACTATGTCGTGTTAGTTTTCTCAAAACAATATAACGGCGGCGCCATGTTTTCCGATAGCCTTTATAAAGTTTTCCAATTAATGTTTGTTGTTCACCTCCCTGATAACCGGGAAATAAAAATGGAAGTATGGCTATGCATACTAACTAGCCTCTCTTCTTTTATCTCCATGGCAACTCGATACAGTATTTTTTCCTTTGATTTTGGCGTCGAATGTGATACGGTCTATACATTTGTTAAGAATAATTTTCTCCAAAAAACGACGATAATAGTAATGATATAATTACTGAAGCTATATAAGCGGATAGTTTTAATTGAAAATACAGAGTAAAAATAGTTCTTGATTTATATATTGCAGTTTCTTTCTTGACTCGACACCTACTTACGTAGCTACGTATCTGAGAGACCGTGCCGGCGGCGTAAGAATTGTTTATGGCCTACTCATAGCGTGTTTATTGCCATATTTTTTATGTTTATGGCTTTTGTTTATTCGCGCTTTGGAGGCGATTTATGTTGATGCAAAGTTACGTAATGTTTTAATGGTTTGAATCAAGTACAGAGATTAAAAAAAACTTTAATGTTATTTTCAATGACGAATATTATGGTGGATACAACTTATCTGATAGGATCAAATTTTAGAAAATACAATATTTACTGTAGATTTTGGAATATGAGTGTTTTTAACGAACAATTCCGTAGTTGCATGTACGCTAAAGCAGCACACTACAGTGTCATACGACGACTCACATACAAGTACAACCGCAGACTACGTGTTACTGGCTACGAAATGTGAATTAAGAAATTAAAGGAACCAGCACGAGTAGCACGATAAAGGAATAAAACAGCTTTATCCACTTTTAACGTCAGTTGTCATTGTCAATTCATGCTTATTTCCTTTTTGAGGTGATATGATAGTGGAGAGACAATTTGTCCCTTCGCCATGCTACGCCCTGCAGTAAAACTATACAACACTGTACGTGTACTCTGCTTCTGTAGCGCGTAGTCAGCTATATCAAATTGTACCTTTTAGGATCATCCGAAAATCACGTAAATTAAACTCTGGAAACATGCGTCAAAATGCGCCATAATCTAACAAGTAACCTTCAGAATGCGGACTAAACTTATCAATCTTATCAAACTCTGTGTGAGCTATTCCCATCTGAATACCTATATATAACTTATACCTTTATCGAAAATTCTAGGTCAAATAAGAGTAAACCCAGACCCTAAGATGTTATTAGCATCCTTTATAACCTCATTACATTACTGACTTGAGATTATTCTATTTCATAAATAAAAGATTCTCCTAATTTTCCAACAAACGGATCTTCTGCCTACATAATACCGATCCTATTCCCTAACCTACCATACATTATTCATAAGGCTAATGACCTGCGCAGATATCACGGAACGAAATAAATGTACGTAAGGTTCATTCATTCATTCATTCACTGTCATTATCTGTGGTACTCGGTCTTTGGTATTTTTGGGCATAATTTATGCTTGCGCGTGCCAAATATGGAGCGCTTGTGTTTGCCAAATATTTATGTTGGTAGCTATTTATATTCACTGATGACCGATGGAGTCGTAATGTTCTCGATTGGAGGCTATGTACCAGCAAGACATAGCATATGACATCCAAGGTGGCTAGATGATCTGAGTAAGAAGGATGGCGCTGGATGCAAGCCACCAACCGGTTTCATTACTAAGAGTTCTTTAGAACTTTTATGCTAATTTTCACACCACTGCCTTTTTGGTGAAAGAAAACATCGTGAGCCAACTTGCGTAGAAGAAATTCGATGGCGAGAATTTACCAACCCAATAAGTAAGGATATGGCCCAATCATCTTTTGTAGGTAGGCCTGTTTATTAGTCTAATGTTACAAAGGCTATGTAAATTGTACAACTCTACATCTAGATTGCAGTTGACTGACCACGGGACTACTGGCCCCGAATAGGAAGCACGGGATATTAGGTGGAGGGCCCCATTTCGAGGGGATATGAGTAAATATGACGTCATAAATCTCCGCTACCGAGGAGACTGCTATTTTTGATGGCTCGACTTTATTTTATGATGCTTTTAAAATAAAACGGCTGCTAGGAGTATGTGAATTTTGGGAGAGTACAACGTAATTTTACTATGACGCTTTTAAAGTAACGTAGCTACTTTGATGAAGTAAGTACAAATGTGTTATAGTTTAAAATTAAAAAAAAAATACTTTGTTTGAGCTAAGATATGGAGCAGGACAGGATGTTAGTAATATATAAAATATCATGTCTTACTCCTATTCATTTTGATAATTTTTTTTGCGGCTCTGTAATATTTTTATATTAGTATTTTAGTTTTGTTAAAATATAAAAAAGTTTTTTTTTAAATTCTTGACATTAATGCAATTTTACCCAGCGCTTCAGAGCAAATAAAAAAACCAAGAGGGAACGTCGTTGTACAGCCAAGTGAAGCCGGTTTTTTATACATGTGCGAGTGCGTCGGTGTTGCGCCGCCATAATTCGACTGACAAGCCAAGGCGTAGTTTCGTTGTACGTGGATGTGTGTGTAATTGTCTGTACACGGCGAGGCGTAGTTTTGGTTGGCTTCACTTGTTTGTTCACAACATTCTCTCTTGGTTTTTTATTTGCTCTGAGCCCAGCGCTTACCAGTGCGCGGTTTTCATTCGAGAACACTTTCACCTTCCATCTATAAATTCCACGTGTCTGTTACGCAAACTGTTTTTCAGCCAGGCTCAACTAACTTTGCTTCACCGTCGTTATTTGCAATTAATAGAATAAAACATTCCAAACGAGAACAAAACAAGTTTTACAGGCTCTGCCTTTCCATAAAAGGTAGAAAGAACAAATCCTGATTGCCCCAAAATCGTGCCTCGAAAAGACAAAATCTAAGCGCCCTCTACTTTGCCACCCGAACGCTGTAACAGGGCGTAAAAGCCGGTAAAGCTTTTCGCTTTTACTATCGCCAAAATGCACGTGAAATCCCCTGCATTCTAAACAGAACATTGCGTTGACACCCCTTTCACGTTCCGTCCATTTTATTTGAGAGGATTGGTGCAAATCAAATAGCTCGGGACATGATCTGCTTTCCAATCGAAAGTAAACCGTTTGCTCTTGTGATAGAGTCTACGCCACCTGTCTGATTACTAGGCTTTTTATAAGATTGGATAGTACAATGTTACAGTCGATGTTTGAATCGATTGTTGGGAAAGATTGGAAAGGTCTAGGCATTGTCTGTTAAGGATTAGGCTAAGATCTTTAAGGTTTTTGAATTCGCTTGCGTGGATTTGTTTTAGATTATGTATTGTGTTTTGATGGGAGATAATGTGATTAGCGCTTATTTTATGGCAAATAATTTTGAGAGCTAATAATTATTTAATCCATACTTACCGAAAACGCGATGGATCTATAACATGAAACAAGCTGTAGGCAGCAATTGGATGCAATAGGCTACAGTGAATGGCGTCAAAAATTAGCCTACGTATAGCAGTGTACAATGAAATTGAAGCCCTTGATTTTGGTTTATAAGTATTCAAACTTTGCCTTTTGACTGCATCGATGGCTCAGTGGTTAGTGACCCTAACTTCTGGATCAAAGAGGCGTGGGTTCGATCCCCACCCAGGGCAAATATTTATGTGATGACGTAAGTGTTTGCTCTGTGTCTGGGTGTTAGTTAGTTACTATCTATATAAGTATGTATTCAAAAATAAGTATGTGTAGTATATCAGTCTCTGGCAGCCATAGCACAAGCTTTGCTTAGTTTGGGTCAGAGGCGATGTGTAAGATGTCCCAAAATATTTATTTATTATTTGGGTATTTAATTTTCATACGCTGCCAGCAAGCAAACAAGCGCCCAACTTGCGACTTAGCCGCCGTCGTGGGTCTAAGTTCAGCAGAGGACTAAAAGTAGATGATTTTCGTCTGAAATAAAGATAGAAAGGTAGAAGTAATAAGCCGTATGGCTTATTACTTATGGCTGACTTATTACAATTGCTTTTTTGTAGGGTTTAGCCATACCTAGCTAATGACAACGAAATGAAAACAACAATCCACCGAGCTTGCATCCACTTGTGAAGAACAAAAATGAATATTTTGAGTGCATTATTCGGAATGCAGGTTGACCTAGTCCGGGCTGTTGGCTGGCAGCCAGCGCAGCTCGCGATTTAATAACTGACTGCTGTACAATACATACTACAAGCTACTTTTTGCAGTTGGGCAAACGAGGAAACTTTTTTATTGATAATTTCTTGAAGCTTTCCTTTTTTTTATTTGCCTTTGTCTCGAATGCCTTACCTCCATCATTGTTTTCAGACAATTACAATCTGGACATGGATACAAACCCATACAAATTAAAAAAATTAGGGCAAGAGTAAATTAAATAGGTATCTTCTATGTCTACATACTCAATCATCTGCTTCAAAATCTCTTTATCCATCAGGTGAGTTGACCAAATGCAGGTGGCCAAATGTTGCCCTGTTAATAAATTACTAAAACACTATATTTAAATCTCTAAATCAACAATTCAGCCATAGCCTGCGCACCCCTTCTTTGACGTCATTTTAGAATCCATTTCATTAAATGGTTGCTGGAAGAAGAGATCGCTTTTAGCAATTGATCTGCCAATTATAAGACTATTAATTCGTTTTAATGTTGGTGTAGGTATACAATATAGATACACACACACACACACACACACACATACACGCACGTACGGACGTTCATACAACTTTTAGGTTTAAAGAATATATTTATCATGCAAGACATTTCTGTCGTTTACGTGCTTAGTTTGGGGTTCACTGCACCACTATATACATACCTTACCATGAATTCACTCTGCTTAATCTCATAACTATGGTATTGAACATCTTTGTATCTTGTGTACTTCATTGTAAATTTAAATAAACTTTCTTTCTTTCTTTCAGGCATATTATCTAAGTATGGGCATAAAGGGCACTTAGGGCGAATAGAAATTTAAAATCGCATTGTGACGTCTAACTACTAACCTACTGGACTATGTAGAGCTGCGTTATCATCGTTGTACCTTGTAAATAAATATTGCCAACGTGAGGAACGCAGCTTTTACTGGTCCTGCCTTTCCATAAAAGGTAAAAAGAACAATTCACTTGGCGACGTACGCTCATTGCGGAATATAAGCTGTAATAAGACCATTGGAAAGCCACTAGTATTTAGAGGCCGGACACAAACAAAGAAAGACTCAAACGGAAGGCTAAGAAACTGCGATAGTGGCGCCATATATAATTTGGTACAGTTGTAAAGGGAATAACAGATCAACAGACTGTACCGGGTACAGTGAGGGTAGTAGGAAATGTCGCCATGATGACATCTGACGTCACATATCACTGTCGGGAATTTCAAACTGTTATGTGGTAGCCACAGATATATGTGGTAGTAGCACTATCAGTAGGTACCTAAAACTATGCATCCGCTATTGCAGAATTGTTATTTTAAATGTGCTATCTAATAAGATATTTATATTAGGTAATTTAAACAATTACTACATAGTATAAAAAAACGTTGCTTCCCAATGTCTGTATGTCCCTATACAGGGTTAATTCTAATCAACTAGCGTTATCTTAGGGGCTTATTCTGAACATCAAAACACAAAAAGTTTTTAACAAAAGTTGCAGAACAAAGGTTGTTTTTTTATGTACAGAATAAGCCACTAAAAATGCTGATTGATCAGAAATAACCCTGTTTATGCTAATATCTTTAAAATCACGCAACGGATTTCGATGTAGATAAAGTGATTCAAGAGGAAGATTTATATGTATAATACGAGTACATGCACCCGTGCGGAGCTGGGTCGGGTCGCTAGTTATTAATATTATGAAAACAATAACTAGACTATCTATATTTTTTCATGATAAAATTGTCTTTCATGCTTAAAAACTGGTGCTTACCAGTGGACTCTATTTTTTTCTTAAAAAATATAACATATTTTCATTATTTTTTGCATACTACTTCTAATATGAGCACTTAGTATGTGTAAGCCTACGTCTTGTAATAGTCAATTTCAGAATGCAGAAGAAAAACTGCTGAATTGCATAAGAAAAAATAATATTTTTGGAATGTTAATATACAAAGCAAAAGTAAACAAACACAATCCTGAGCTTCTCTAGCCGTACCATTTCATTGTATTTTTACAAGGTTCTCTAAAAACAACCGCGAAACATCTTGCAGAAAAATATCATTTGGCTCCTATTACACGGAGCAGTGTTTTTACATCCAAATCTCCCGCTTTATGGGGAAAACCTCCAACTCTCGGGAAAGGGTCGCCACTGACGATATATCCAAATGGAAGACGGGATAGGAATGGGAAAGGAATTCAATGTTCCCAATTTAGCAACTCAGTAGAAAAGTCTTATCTATGTCTAAAAAGTTTTGACGATGAAAATAGTTTAGCAACTCTGATTAACTTGAAAACTGAAACGTGTAGATTTGTACGTACACTGTATTTTCTTCGTTTGTTACCTATTATATTTTCAAACAATGATTGTGTTAAATATACAGCCTCAATTTCACTACATTGGTACCATTGATGGGCATATCAGAAGTGAATGTAGAAATCTATAGGCGAACTAAAGTTACCGGCATACCCAACGGGGCTATGTAACATTCTTTAACGGGGGCTAAATGGGGCTTTAAAGTTCTTGAATAGAGACTACTTACTTACCGGCAAGCGTATGAAAGTAACGTATAACATCCACCAACTATAGGCGACGACCTGATTAAAAAGAAGATCGGATGACCGCAGGAGCACGCTGGATGTAAAATCAATAGGAGAGGCCTATGTCCAGTAGTAGACTCTCCACGGCCGATATAACAAAGATGATGATGAATGGACATTCTATTCGGAAACACCATCAGTGGGGGTCTTAAGAGGTGTGAAAAGGTTGCTAAATCGCGAGCGCCGCTTCCCCAAGATCATTTTAGGAAAATCTCTGACGATACTCGCTTTTGCATTATTCGTGAGATTTTCATGGCCCTTAGAGCTTTTCCCTTACTGAGGAAATTTTTCTCACTTTGTTTTCGCGTGATAAGTTACCGATATTAAAGCAATTAACACAATAGGGCCAATTATGAAGGCGCCATCGTAAATTAAAACGCAACGCAAAAAGCAACGTAAAAGTGTCCTCTCTATCGAATGCCTATAGTGAAAAAGAAACAGAAATATTCTAATTATTATTACGATGGCGCCTTCATAATTGGGCCTAACGAATCTTTAAAATACAAGGTATGGCTAATAGTAAAAAGTAAGTTTGTATTAACCTGGCCGTAATGTAATTATTTAAAAACCTGAAAAAATAATATTTTCAGGATCCCTCCAGGTAATACAATCTTATTTAGTTTACAAATATAGTTAGGTATAAATAGTATGTAAGTATTATTATGTATCGTGTAATTAGGTCCCAGTCGGTCACAAAACTTTTGAGTGTTAATTTTTTCTGTAGTAGCGAACTTCTAGTTAAACGCCATGGAGCAATGTCAGTAATTTTATACTTAAAAAGTTCAAAGCTTTCATAAAACACCGCCCCCATCGTGGCTAGTTAAGGACCCGTCTACATAATTTGCTCTCAGTGGGTGTAATCAAGGTGGAATGAATTGGGGGTTCTTTGCCCTGTCGTTAGCGCTAAAATAGGTCTTCCTTTCGATGAAAAGATTGCGTTTATTATCTACACGTCACAAAATAATTGTGGTAGTGTTTGTCCCAACTCTGATTATATTTATTGGTGCGTAAACGATAGCCTAGCAAGAACTTAAACAGATACACATAGGCAACCAAAAGAAATTGCTGAACCTGTATAGAGCATGCGTGATAGACCGGATCTAAAAATAAGCTTCACAATATTAGCTTGTAATTATTTTAAAACGTTATTGATGACTATGCATGTATTTTATCGTCAGCGCTCTCTCACATCTCACTGCTGGGCAAAGTCCTCGATCATTTTCTATTTTTTTTTGTTTTCTGAAGTGAAAACTTCTTTAGCAGCGTTATGCACTTTTTAGGATGGGTTAAAAATGTTAAACTCGCTTCAGGACACGTGATCTAATCGAAAATTCGTAAGGCTGTGGCAGAGTAGACCGCGCGACTTCTTTCTACCGTGCGGCGAAAATGTACGCCTGCTCCTACTGTTTTGTTTAAGCGGCGCAGGGCGCTTGCGCGAGTGTGCATGTGTTATTTATATTGTATTTTACTACATAAATGATAGTACTTTATGTGTTCAAGTTTTCACTTCTGCCGCCACCACCGAAAAACTTTTGTTTTGTTTTTATCAAACCGTTGTTTTTTTTAAAGAAATTAATACCTTCCGTTTTATTATTTTAAAATGCATGTATACTGAAATCTCTTCGTGCCCCGGCCCAAATCCTAGCTACGTCCACGATTTCCCTGTCGCTGACGTGGCGTAGTCGGCTAGTCGGCACTAAGCTTTGACATTGTTGTGCGCCATTTTTCGTGATAGCTATAATCCGTAGTTCGCAGTGTCGGGGATTTTTGTGGCTTAAAACGTACGCCGCTGACAACAAAAAATATTAAATTACCTGGTCCCCTTAGTCTCTTAATTATGATGAAGTATGTGACAGAGTTACAAAATTAAATTATCCTAAACAAGATAACCGTGCCCATTTTTATGTGTATGGCATTTTTAGTATGATCTACCTTTATTCAAAATCTCACCATGATTTGCTCAGTACTTAGCATCAAAGTAGAGTAAAAATATTCGCTAAACGTCTTGCAAACATTTGTGATTATAGTTAACCCCTACTAACATTATAAGTCTGATAACTAAGTTGTTTGGTTTATTGGTTTGTTTGTAACTCTTTCACGCTGCAAAAGAGGGAGGAATCGCCATGGCCACATAGGGTCATTTGTATAACTATATAGAACATGTATAACTATACAGAATTTACTTAATTTCTTTCGCGGATATAGTTTAACCGTCGGAGTGTGTCATAGAGTATTTGTATCCTGGAAAAATAAAAGGTTTCAATGAGATAAGCCGTGGGCGAAAATACTTAGTTTAATAATATGATGACTAAAATACTAAAACTTAGATCAAACAGAGTGAAACAGCTCGTAGCTACCAAAACACCTATTAAAGAAAAAATAATAAACCTACGAAAAAATCGTATTGCGTTGGCTCTGACGTCGCTGAGTATGCTTGATATATTATGACTGGGCCAGAGAGGGCATCCAAAATGATTGATGAGTGAAAAAATCTGCGAGCTTGGCCTGTTTTGTTAAGAGTTGAGAAGCGTCGTTTAAGTGCCAATGTTATGTGATCCTGGCTGATTATTATTATTGTGAGATGCGTAACGAGTGTCAAAACGCATATAAAAGTGTCTATTTGATTCAACGCTGCGAGTAGTATTTACTAGAAATTTCTCCAAATTTGTGTATAAAGACATGTGACACGGTAGTGTACACTTGAAATATTACATCCAACCCTCGCCACAGGGCCCCCGCTGGCCCGGACGTCCCTCAGTGCCCGAATGTCACGTGATTGATGGCTCACTCGGGAATTTTACAGTGTCCGTAATTCGGGCCGCCGGGGCACGATGAGTGTGATTTTGAATAAATTACTGACAGCTTACCTAAATACGTGGAGTGGAAGAAAATTTGGTAAAATGTTGGGTGATTTTGAAATGATGGACGCAATTTTTTTGTCGAAAACGGTGATTATTTCGAAGTTCAAGCGGCTAGAAAAATAGACACTATTTAGCTGTCTACATAGTTAAACATCGTCGGATTTGGTCTAGATTAGATCCCTACATAGAGTAAATACATAACCTAATAAAATCGGCCAAGTGCGAGTCGGACTCGCTCACGAAGGGTTACGTACCGTATATAATATATATTAATATATTGAATTTAAATTAAATTATTTATTTTGAAGGGAACATGAAACTTAACATTCTAGAAATAATTATGAAAATATTACTGCATTTTTCTGTTGCCGTTATTAATATAGAGCAAAAAAACATCACGTTTCTTTTATGGGATCACGTGAAATCACGTTTCCTTAAATTTTTATTTTTATTTAATTATTTATTTTTAAAGAGAATATTTAGCAAAACTCAATAAGCATCTACCTGTCATAATTAATCAATATTGATTATATATCAAAAATAAATGATTATAAAAATATTACTTTTTAAAAATACAAGTTTTTGAGATTATGGATACCATGTAGCAGCAGTGTGCTAGTCAAGACAAGTAAAACGATCCCAAACATGACGGGTCTTTCTTGTTTAGCACAGAAGTTCCTATATGGCCACTTTCTGACTCCATTGTCAGATCAGCCGTCATGGGCCGATATTATTGCATTATCATGCGATTATCATGCATGATATACGGTTAACCGGTTTCAAGGAAGCTGGTCAAATTTAACTTGCAAGATTCCACCCGAACTTACATAGGTACATACATTCATTGCAAGTTAAATAAAAGCCTGTAATAAAGAATAACAGAAGTATTTTGCGTCTGATCGATACCATAAGCCTTGTCAAATGACATGTGCGTTCCACTTACCAAGTCACACTTGATATCTCATTTGAATCAAAAAGTTATCAGAGGTGGATGAAATCGGGTTAGGAGTTAGATTAGAGCGATGCGTCCCGCGCCGAGAGCGGAAAAGTTAAATTGTGTGGCGTAGCAAATATCAAGTTTAAATAATCTGGTCACACTAGTTTGTAAGGATAGTTAGTAGGATAAAATAAACAGCTGCATGCTGCTATGAGACATTAATGACATTTAATCTGGGTTAAATTGGGTTTTCAGAAATGGTAATTAGGATGAAGCTAGAAAGTACATGTTTACTCCTCTATGTCCATCCTAAATTGCAGTGCCCGCATCCACACTTGCTACTATGTATCTGTTTGTATTTGCTTATATTTTGTGTAATACATTATTAAATTCGAATATATGATTAGACCATACTATAGAATATATGGGCCGTGGGGTGCCGGCAGAGTAGAATAGCACCCCCCTATAGTACCAGGTGTCGTAAGAGCCGACTGAGTTACAGCGGAACCGACTAATGGCGGTATAACCATTCGACTAAAACGTAGCTAAAATGGCACAGGGCAGGGATGGGGAGCAGCATCCCTGCCGCGAAGCTACGTTTCTGCGATCGCCACCACGCCTGCCCAGCGCGGCGATTATGGGCAAATACCCCCAAAAAATGGAAAAAAACGAATAGACCAGGCCCCCAGTCCCCAGCAGCTCCGCTAGCCCGGGGCTACGGTAGCGGCCCCGGTAACGGCGGAGAAGGGGGTGCTAAGAATCCCTGGCAGACGCCCGGCTACCACTCCCGCAAACGACGACTGGCCCTGGTAACACACAACGTGCGCACAATGAGGACTGACGAGAGGATTGCTGAGCTGGAAGAAGAGTTGAGTAGGTTGCGTTGGGATATTGTGGGGTTGTCTGAAGTCCGTAGAGAGGGGGAGGACACGGTAACTCTGAAATCCGGCAACCTGCTCTACTACCGAGAAGATGACCAGCGGTCCCAAGGTGGTGTCGGTTTTCTCGTGCACAAGTCCCTCGCTAACAACGTTATCACCATCGAAAGTGTGTCGAGCAGGGTTGTATATCTAATACTCAGAATATCCAAAAGGTATTCGCTGAAGGTCATTCAGGTATACGCACCGACCTCGTCATACCCAGATGACGAAGTGGAAACTATGTATGAAGACGTAAGTCAGGCCATACATATGTCTAAGACCCACTTTACTGTTGTTATGGGGGACTTCAACGCAAAGTTGGGCAAAAGAAGCGATGATGAGCTGAGAGTGGGGCAATTTGGACATGGACAACGAAACCCCAGGGGCCAGAGGCTGGCTGACTTTCTGGAGAGAGAGGAACTCTTCATGATGAACTCTTTCTTCCAGAAGCCGCCTCACAGGAAGTGGACCTGGATGAGCCCCGATGGTTCCACCAAAAATGAGATAGACTTCATCATGACCACTTAGAAACGGATATTTAATGATGTCTCCGTGATCCACAGAGTGAAAACCGGAAGTGATCACAGAATCGTAAGAGGCACATTGGATATTAACGTTAAACTCGAAAGGTCACGCCTGATGAAGTCTACGCTCCGGCCTACTCGTGCCCATATCCAGAACCCCGAGAGCTTTCAGCTCGAGCTCTCAAATCGCTTTGCTTGCCTGGAGAACTTTGCGTCGGTGGACGAGATTAACAACGGGCTCGTAGAAACTGTCCAGACGGTGGGTGCTAAATTCTTTAGACCCCGTCGTACAAATAGACCTCAAAATTTTTCCGATCAAACTCTAAATCTTATGGCCGAACGACGCTTACAGAGACTGCAGTCTTCCGATGATGCAAAGTCATATAGGCAGCTCAATAGACAAATTTCAAAATCCGTGCGGCACGACATTCGTCTCTTTAATACTAAACATATTAAGGAGCAGAACAAAGGCTCCAAAGTGTTCGCGAGGACTTTGTCTATTGGGCAAAGCCAGTTGACAAAGCTGAAGAGAGGCGATGGCAGTGTAGCGTCGACCAAGGCAGAGGTATTAGAGGAGATTTAAAGGTTCTATGGACAGCTATACGCTTCGGTCGCTAAGCCTGTTAGCAGCGCGGCCAAAGATCCAAGAGCCAAGCTGACCCGACACTTCACCGAAGATATCCCGGACAACAGCCTGTACGAGATTAGAATGGCCCTAAATCAGCTTAAGAACAACAAGGCGCCGGGTGACGACGGTATCACATCAGATCTGCTGAGAGCGGGTGGAACACCGGTACTAAAAGTCCTCCAAAAGCTTTTCAACACCGTCGTCCTCGAGGGCATCACGCCAGAAGCATGGAACAGAAGCGTGGTGGTGTTGTTTTTCAAGAAAGGTGACAGCACCTTATTGAAGAACTACAGACCCATCTCACTTCTGAGCCATGTTTATAAGCTGTTTTCAAGGGTCATTACGAACCGTCTCGAGCACAGATTTGATGACTTTCAGCCTTGCAAACAAGCCGGTTTCCGAAAAGGCTTTAGCACCATGGACCACATTCATACGCTGCGGCAGGTTATACAGAAGACCGAAGAGTATAATCTGCCACTTTGCTTAGCGTTTGTGGACTATGAAAAAGCCTTTAATTCGGTCGAGACATGGGCTGTGCTTGAGTCTCTCCAACGATGCCGTATTGACTATCGGTACATCGAAGTGTTGAAGTGCTTGTATAATAACGCCACTATGTTAGTCCGAGTACAGGAAGAGAGCTCCAAGGCAATCCCTTTAAAAAGAGGCGTAAGACAGGGAGACGTAATTTCTCCGAAACTGTTTACAACTACTTTGGAGAACGCCTTCAAGCTCCTGGAATGGAAAGAATTCGGCATCAATATCAATGGCGAATACCTCACTCACCTTCGTTTTGCCGACGATATAGTAGTCATGGCAAAATCGATGGAAGAGCTCAGCACGATGCTCGAAGGCCTCAATCGGGTTTCTCAACAGGTGTGTCTTAAGATGAACATGGACAAGACGAAAGTCATGTCTAATTCGCATGTTTTACCCACCCCGATTTCTGTTGGAAACTCGGTTCTTGAAGTCGTTGACTCGTACGTCTACCTAGGTCAAGTAGTCCAGTTAGGTAGGTCCGACTTCAACAAAGAGGCCAATCGCCAAATCCAACTCGGCTGGGCAGCGTTCGAAAAATTGCGTAGTGTCTTCTCGTCCGACATACCTCAGTGCCTCAAGTCGAAAGTTTTCGACCAGTGTGTGTTGCCAGTGATGACTTATGGCACAGAAACGTGGTCTCTCACTATGGGCCTTATTAGTAAGCTCCAAGTAGCCCAACGAGCTATGGAGAGGGCTATGCTTGGAGTCTCTCTGCGTGATCGAATCAGAAATGAGGAGATCCGTAGAAGAACCAAAGTTACCGACATAGCCCAACGGATTAGTAAGTTGAAATGGCAATGGGCAGGGCACATAGCGCGGAGGACTGATGACCGGTAGAGTCGAAAAGTTCTCGAGTGGAGACCACGTACCGGCAAGCGCAGCGTAGGACGTCCACCCACAAGGTGGACAGATGACCTCATTAAGGCCGCAGAATCGCGCTGGATGCAAGCCGCTATCAACCGGTCTTATTGGAGATCCATGGCGGAGGCCTATGTCCAGCAGTGGACGTCTTTTGGCTGATGGATGGATGGATGGATAGAATATATAGTATGGTCTAATCATAATATATTCGTATTCAGATGAAAATAATTTCCTCATATAAAATGAGGACTTTTCATCTGGATACTGCACTGCAAGATCTTCGAGCAAATATCTGCAGACCCACAGTCTCCAAGTGAAAGTAGTAAAAAAATGTGCGAGCGCCGTCATACATACCAAATTAGATGTTTGCATTAAATAACTCACAATGACCCGTTTTCTCGAATGTCGAAGTTATGTCACCTAATTAGTGCTTATGTCCATGCCCTTGGCATCGCGCGGCGTTGTAGTCACGATTGCAAAAAGCCTGCCCAGTGTACAAATCCATCTGTACATAGCTGTCCACATGTAGCTACTTATATGTATTTCTCATGTAACAAACTACGTCTCAGTACAGTAGGTACATTTAATTGTTAAAATTTAATATTTTGAGCAACTCAACTAGAGTTATAGAAAATAGCTCCACAGGTAGGTAATAGATGTGAGATATGATAAATTTTACCTTTATTGATATACTACCACAATGAGAAGAAAATTCACACGCTTTGGTAATAATGGGACGGGCCCTGGACGTCGGATGAACAGGAGGCGAGTCATAGAGAACGAGAAACGGTGGAACCTTCCTTTCCTACGCCGAATCCAGGCTGGAATAGATTAAATTAGGAATAAGTTTCTTAATTTTAGTATCTTAAGAAAATCGGGAAGAGATATTAGGATGTCAGGAAGCTTATGTAAGTTTTGAAGGCAACTTACACTGCACAATATGTATGGTATTTTAAAGTCTAACTAGTTTGCTGGCTGAGAACTACTAGCGCTTATTAGCAAGAAATCAGCATTTGGAGGATTGAGTTATATACAGTGCAAGTCCAATAATCTTTATTGAGAAGAATTGTAAAGAGTAGTAATTTACTAACCGTGTTATTTTGTTCTATAGGTAACAATATCTAATATAATTTTAGCCAATTTTAAGGAGTTTTGCCGCTGTCGCCAGGTTAGAAGCTGTCCTGCAAGCTCTGGGATCTTTTAAATGGAGCTGAAGACTTTTCGGAGGCTGGGAGAATGTCAAAGACTGGAAAGAGTATCCTGAAACGAACATCGAATAATTAGATTGAAATGCTTAGGTTACATGCGCAAAGAATCGTAGTCCAATTGAAATATTTTGCTTACCATTCAACTTTAAGTACTGCATATTCGTTTAGCAGTAATCTCGTATTAATATTTATGGGTATTTTGAGCTATTTTATCCGATTATTTTACTAGGATTTAATATTTACACTTCAGAATAACATCATCGCAAAGCCGGGCCAAAAATCACAATTGACAGCGCGTGATTTTAAAAAAAGAAGCAGTTGTGGTGAAATATTATTGTACGGTAATATTTGTTCAAGGAGAAAAGCGTTAAAACAATGGCATAAGATTGATATGTGTTGTCATCGGATTAGACTACTATTATTCTAGCTACATTGTGTAAAGAAAATAGTTTAAATCGTATTTGTAGAAATAACAGGGAATCTGTAAAAGTAACGGAATATTTAATTTAATTTTATGGGTGGCAACATTGTAATAAACTACCAGTGACGTCACTGACATATTGCAAATATGCTCCATAATGCAAGAATTTCAAATTTTTTCTTTATTAGCGTTAAGATCTAAATTGAGGGTATGGTGGTTTTCAACGTTAGTTGCCTTATGCTTTCTTTTGCGGGTATTGCATTTTATTGCGTTGTTGGGCTTTTGTTCCGAATGAGTGTTTTTAGCTTTAATGGCATTATGTGCTCTGTGGTGATAATTTGCAATATTTGCCTTTTTAGCAGGAACAGTGTTATTGCATATTGTTGTGTTAGTACACCGATTGCAGTTAAAGCAATCGTATAAAAACTAGTTTAGTATAAAAGGGCGCGGGGGACCAGCTCCGGGGTAGTTAACGTCGGGATTTCGAGGAGGCCGTACCTCTGATGGATATAATACACAGTTTAATTCGGAGACCATTTCTCTGATGGATTATCGGGAGTTTTATTTCGCGTTGCCAAATCTTTGTTGGAATTATCGGAAAAGTGAAAAATAGTGACATCGGCTTTGTGATAGTGTAATTCAGTGCGGATCGTTTTATATAAGTGAAATTGTAATGAAATGTAGTGCAAATTGAAGGAGAAACTTGCGGATTGATTTTATTCGATTTGCATAAACGTTTGGTAAGCCAGATTGGCACAGCTAAGTGCAACCTGAAGACGGTTCGATGCAGCGCTGGATTTCAAAGCTAAGGAACGGACATATATCCAGTTTGCCGCTGAACTACTTTGGAAGGGAAAGCTAGCCAACTACGAGGACGAGAGCCATAGGATGGAACATTATCATTTGGTGAGGCAATTCCGATTTATTTGTGGGAGATTGATTTGTAAAAGTATACGACTTTTAAACATTTACAAAATATCTACATTATTTATTTTGAGTCTGGCGTGTACCCTTAGTTGGACCTTAAAAATACTTTATTTATTTCAAAGAATCTTTTGATTGGATACCCTCAATCTCTTACGCACAATATTACTTTTTATTTGTATTGTTGATATGTTATTTGTGTGCTTGCTTGTTCTTACTGTGCCCATTTGCAGGGTTGGACTTTCTTATATGAAATATATTGTGTTTTTCTATACCTAAACGGATTATATTAAGCGCCTTATTTTTATATTGCGGTGTCTAATATTCATTTGATTACTGCGCTGCGATTATAGCGTATACCAAAGTTCAACGGAACCTTGAAGATTAATGATTGTACCTACATTTATTTATCATAATGATATTTGTTTATAAATACACGCATTTGAAATATTTGTTTTAATATTCGAAAAGTCATACGTATTTTTAGCGTACTCAAAGCGTTTAGTGTACTCAAATTCATAGTACCAATATTTGGAGATTTACTAAAGTGTATTAATCTTTAACGGGGATTGTCCCATGTTTACGATCATATTTGTGTAACATGTTTTATATGAATGATATTAATGTTCAGAACTAACAACTATACATTGTTATAGTGCATTTTCTAAATATT
This sequence comes from Hypomecis punctinalis, assembly GCA_949316475.1. Taxonomy (NCBI): domain Eukaryota; kingdom Metazoa; phylum Arthropoda; class Insecta; order Lepidoptera; family Geometridae; genus Hypomecis; species Hypomecis punctinalis. The sequence continues at coordinate 27,963,166 of OX438795.1, forward strand.
GTAATATTTAGAGTACTTAAGTTAGTAGTACAGACATAATTACATCATGTAAGGAATCTGAAGGTTCTATCAAAGGACAGTTGATACTTTGGAAATTCACAGGGGTTTTTAGAATTGACTTTGCTATTATACAGATATTTCATAATTTAATTTTAGCTATTTTACTCACAAGAGTTGAGTGGCGTCAGAGCTGGGGGTTTTAGCTGTAAATGCCTCTAAAACAGACCATCGATCTGAGGATGAGTAACCTCTCGGCCGAATGGCGGGTGAACCATTCTTTAACAAGCAGAGAACTATAAATATGATCACACTTTGATTGTCCTTGATGAGCATTCCGATTCTTAGAGTGGGAGACTCTAAATTGTTCTATTGTTTATATTTAACTAAGTTTTGGATATTCATTGAAGTAATTACTTTAATTTTAAGACGGTTATACCAGAGACGTAGGTTCTCTTAGCTAGCTGTAAAAGTATAGGTAGGATAATAGCCTAGGTAGGTAGGTAACTTCCATAAGGTCTAGGGGATTCTCTTGGTCCATTCTTTGGGACTTAGGGAAACCCCACAGTGAACTTTTAGATCGGACCCCTCATATATCACCATATGAGGTTAATTTTGTGGGAATGGAGGAACCTGGGTTCCTCCATTAGGGGCTTCGGACACCGTAACCGAAGATTGGGACAATTTGCAAAAAAGACAGTCTTGCCCCTTTTTGTGAAGACATATGACAGACAGACAGCATTGACAAAAGTAGTATAGCCCTTCTGGCTGTTCTCATAACAACAATACGGAGGACTCCTGCCCAAGTCAGGTCAGACGAGGGAGACTATTTGGCGCGGTGGAGGGGCGCCTTACCTATGCCGTGATATCTGTTGTTATGCTATTATAATATGATATTTTTCCATTTAAAGTTATAATTTCCAAGGATTCTATCAAATTTTATTAATCCCGAGGAAAGTGATTCATAACTGTCTCTTGTACCATTTGAAGCAAAGTTTATTCATCATCTTAATATTTGTACTCTATCCTTTAAGAATTAGTAATTTGTTCTCTTGATAACTCTAAGAAAATTGCGTGTAAGAAGAAAGTTAAAAACGGAAAATCTTGACTCTTTAGGTTTACGGTCCCCAAGTAGTCAATATGAGTATGAGTTTTATTAAAATTTTAGGTTGTTTAAATGTCGGTTAGGTAGTTTCCAAAATCACCATAATCTGGGTTTTGCGGATCACAACGTTGGGGTCACACTAGACAATCATTGGCCATATTTAGTTCACAGTTAGTTCATATTTAGTTTATTAGTTCAAAATTAGTTAGTTCATAATTTAAATTTAAGTAAGATTAACTTTAGTCAGCGTGGTAGGTAGGTTGTGGTTATACGGTAACATTATTTAAATATTAAAAATATTATTTTTGGGGTATACATGCATAGAGACAAATATATCTATGGGGATATTACTTTATATATGGGGGGGATTTTTACACCAGTACGTAGCTTAGGCTCGGACACTGTTTTTGCACGGTTGTGACTTGTGAGATATTAGCTTGAAGCACAAGATATACCAATTTAGAAAACTACACGAATAATTTCCCCAAATTGTCCATATTCGGCTTTATTTATTCGGACTATACTACGTTAAATAATAATAATAACGGAACTGTACTTTTTAGCAGTAACCACTTGTAAAGGTATTGCTCTAAACTTTTTTGCTTGTAAAGCCTTTACTTACTCGTATAAGTAATACTGTTCAGTCTTATTTTAAAAATAATGTGTATCTCAAAAGCACAGACCCTGGAGTCTGCGGAATATAATAATTTAATAAAAGTTTATTTTTTGCTGTAAATTTGCTTGGAATTCGTCGGAACTGACCAAATGAATCTTTGATTTTTTCTTGAACTCAGGGTCGATCCCATAATAAAGCATGGTTACCTATAACGATGGTCTAAATAAAACATTCATATCTTCATTTTTCTGTTTAGTAGATATACCTTTTTACTGACCCTGTATATGTTTAGTACAGTTATATTCCTCGGAAAATCCCTGAACTCTCAAAGCGAAAGCCTGTAGGTATAGTATAGGTTTGCCGGGCGAAACCTCAACATACATCCATCATTTGGCGGCTTTTACAGCCTGGAGTCACGATGCGTGCAGCGGCAGCGGTGTTGCAGCAAAATACACATTAAAACTACACGTTTTGTACAAATACATTTTCATGAAACCCAAAACCAATAATCACTGCAATTAAGAGTACTGTACTACAAATAAATACTTCATCAAAAGTAATATCACATAATTTTAAATGGTGCTTTTCTCTCTTCTGATTTTGTTGCGCCCCGACGGGTAGGTTACACAGTAGGTGATGTATCAGCCTTTATAATAGTCCACTGCAGGATGTAATCCTACCCACGAAGGGTGATTGGGCCATATCCACCACGCTGGCCCAGTGCGGGTTGGTGGATTCGCATACGCCATCTTATTTCTTCTACGGACGTATGCAGGTTGCCTCACGATGTTTTCCTTCACCGAAAGGCCAGTGGTGTGAAATTCCGTACGTAAATTACTAATAACTCATTGGTACGGGACCGGGATTTGAACCCACGACCTCACGATTGCAAGGCGAGTGTTACTACCTCTAGGCCACCACGGCTTATACCAGTAGGTACCTGCCCATAACATATTATTTATCGCCATGTAGTATAATTTTATGCTATCAGAATAAAATTAAATTAATTACTTTATCTACAGTACTAAAATCATAAACTCATGAATAATTTATTTTGCATATATCTGTACAAACAGAAATATTATTGAAAATCGGCCAAATGCGAGTCGGACTCATGCATGAAGGGTTCCGTTACCGCATGGAAGACCCTTTGACCCCATTTCAAGCATCTACCTGTTGCTTTAATATCGAGCAAAAAACGGCACAATCACGTTTTGTTCTATGGGACCACCCCTTGAATATCTATGTTATTATGTTTTTGTATATTTGTATTTATTGTTGTAGCGGCAAAAGAAATACGTCAGCTGTGAACATTTCAACTGTCTAGCTATTACGGTTAATGAGAAGCAGCCAAGTGACAGACAGACAGAGAGACAGACGGACAGCGGAATCTTAGTACTAGGGTCCCTTTTTTACCCTTTTGGATACGGAACCCTAAAAAGCATTGTAATACAAGTTCCTGGCGATGTAACTTTTATTTGATTAATTTTAAACATTTTTTTTTAATTTTGGTGAGGCAGCACTTCTAAGTTCTCAAGTCCTAGAGATAGGTGTGTGTGAGGGAGAATGAGATATGTTTTTCTATCCGCAGCATGAAGTGTTTAAATCAAATTTACAAATAGAGATACCAAAGAAGGATGCGCGAGCCCATACATACCAGGACCTGTTATATACGAACAGACTAATTTTTCCTCACTTATTTTCTAAGAATGACATGTTCACCAATGTGATTTATGACGCTTCTAAAACTGTTCAAATATGTACAATTTGGCTAAAATTGAATATAAAATAAGAAAAAACGAAAACAATTTTCAAGCTATAAGTACCTATTTATAGACATGTATACACACTTAAGTTATGGATTGCCAGGTTTGTTATGTTCAGAGTGCTAAAATGGTGCTCGATTTTAAAAACTTGATGTCATGTATTTTTAGTCAATATTGTCTCAATGATATTTATATTGATTTTTAAAACCGTGCATGTCATCTTGTCTGTAATATAAATATACGCGTCGAATTGAGTACCTACCTCCTCCGATTCGTCGGTCCAAAAGTAGGTTTCTATTCTGTTCAGACGCCAAGCTTCACTTCAATTTTTTGTTGTTCGGATAAATAACAAAAAATCGACTCAAAGATTTACATCACTAAGTCCATATTCGAATAAAAGATGTAGACACGATCATATTCAAATATCGGTTAACAATTTCAGCTAAAAACCAAACTTTGGAGCATTTTCTAACTTTCCCGGCCGACCCCAGCAACCTCCGCCATAAAGTTGTTTTTATGAAAACAATCTACGTAATACTAAGTTGCAAATAGTGAGCACTCCATCGTGGAAGGAGCTCGTGAATAATACATACACTCGTTGCGATGAGGGCTCGGAGCCAAACAAAATAACTGTGATGTAGTGTCCTGGAAGTGGCTGACTTTTACAGCTTATGACCAAAATCAAATTGGCAACTTTGTACTGAGATTACTTACCTTTACTGAAGTGTTATTAGGTAATTTACATGTGTAAATTGCGTGACAATGCAATATTATGATGACATGGTGCTGATCTGATGATGGAGCTGGAAGGTGGCCAAAGAAATTTTGCAATGAAACGACACAAGATCATCGAGTGTCTGTCAATGGTAACCAGGGTCTGAGGATGGAGCTAGAAGGTGTCCTAGAAAATGTGTAACGTAACGACGCAAACAATTTCTGCTCGTTTGATTCGTCTTCGCGAGTACTTGTGTAGTTGAGCTTGTTATAAAAAAAGGGTTTTATTAATTATTCTTGTTATCATCTAAGTTAAAGCCACGCACGCACTAGGCGAATGCGATCGCGGTCTGAGTTTCGGTGCCGCTACTCAGAAAAATAATATACCAAACCGCAGTTTTCAAAAGCACCACAATCATTACACATACACACCACGATATCATTTTACCGACGTATAGAAAGGACAATGTTACGGTGAAGTATATATCTGTTGTTTTTAAACTTTCGGGATTTGAACACATAATTATTATATACTACGTATTAAATATTATTATTTCCTAATTTGAGTGCGCGATTAGTCCCGTAGTATATAATAATTAAGTATACATCTGTCACTTGTTCCCATGTCTACAAAAATTATGTCGTAGTGAGTGTACTAGGCTAGCTGGTATTACGTTAGCCGTGCGGTAATAGTGCACAAGAAAACCGCGATGTAATATTTTTTCTGTCGGAATCGGCGTCCGCATAATGCGTACACGGTCTAAGAAAATCACTTCCATTTCTTTAACATCACCGCAAAAATAAAGTGCAAATACCAGCCTCTGACAGTACAAAATGTAGGCGCAAAAAATAGCGCCCGCTCGAGCTTCCACTTCTCACTTGCCTTGCTTTAAATAAAAAGCCATTATATTTTATCTCTTTCAACGTTTCACTTTAAATCTTCTTTGTATAAATTGTTTCTTTGCTTCGCCACATGCGTTTTATTACGGTGAAAAATGGGAGCGCGGATTTTTCTGTCACTTATGTTACGTACTTTGCGTAAGCCGTTTCTTAAGTAATTGCATATGGTAATGTAATATTGTGTGGCAATATCAAGCGGTAGTATTAAATAAGCGTTTTTTTTTAAATTAGATATTGCAAATGCAGTTTTGTTAGGGTATTTTTTATACAATCATTTTACAATCCAATCCACAAAACTTTATTTTTTTTACTAATAACTAATAGGTACTTATAAAATTTATAAAGACTTGTATTCCAGGAAAAATAGCTTTGATGAAACAAATTTAGAAAGTTGTGAGAGTGTACCAACAATCTTAACAGAGGAAATTACCAAGGCAATAGATACACAAAAAACGGACAAAGCCCCAGGACCTGATAATATAAGCAATGAGTTATTAATGGACTGTAAAAACGCTGTGGCTCCTGTACTAAAATACATCTTTGACGATGTTCTAAAAACAGAAATAATACCAAACCAGTGGACCAATTCTACAATAACATTATGGCACAAGAAAGGGGATAAGAGCGAAATAAACAATTACAGACCTATCAGCCTCATGTCCAATATATATAAAATATTCGCCAAGGTTATTCTTCGTCGAATAACTAAGACTCTCGACGAGAATCAACCTAAGGAACAAGCTGGATTTAGATCAGGGTATTCAACATTGGATCATATTCATGTTGTTAGACAAATTTTCGAAAAACACAAGGAATTTAACGTACCATTATACTGTTGCTTCATAGATTACAACAAGGCATTCGACTCAATAGAACATGAAAGCATTTGGAAAAGTTTGAAAAATCAAGGAGTTGAAATTAAGTACGTCAGAATCCTAAAAAATATTTACACAAATAGCACTGCCAAGATAAAGCTAGAGAAACTAGGGAAAGAAATAAATATTAACAGAGGTGTCCGCCAAGGTGATCCGCTGTCGCCTAAATTATTCAATGCCGTTTTAGAAGAAATATTTCGTAAATTAAAATGGGATCAATATGGGCTAAACATTAATGGCGAACAACTAACGCACTTAAGGTTCGCGGACGACATAATAATATTTGCTAAAACAAAAATGGAGCTCCAAAATATGCTTACAGACCTGGAAAGAGAAAGCCGTGTCGTTGGTCTCACAATGAATACTTCCAAGACCAAAGCCATGACAAACCAGTTTGAAGACCCTATTATGCTGAATGGTGAGCCCATCGAATTTGTGAAAGAGTACACATATCTAGGCCAATTAATCTTAACAACAGATCTAATGTCAAAAGAAATAGATATAAGGATTGGCAACGCATGGAAAAGTTTCTGGAGACTCAAAGAAATTATGAAAAACAAAGAAACCAATATGTTCATAAAAAAGAAACTATACAACACGTGTGTGCTGCCAGTTCTTACTTATGGCTGCCAAACTTGGGCTCTCACAAAAACGCAAAACGCTAAAATAAAGACCTGTCAAACAGCAATGGAGAGAAGCATGTTGAATATCAGGAAAAGCGATAGAATAAGAAATAAAATTATCCGTAAACGCACAAAGGTGGACGATGTAACATTTAAAATACGGAAATTAAAGTGGAAATGGACAGGCCATATAATAAGAGGTATTGAAAAATGGAACAAACGAATTGTATTTTGGCATCCAAAAAACGCAAAAAGAAAACGTGGTAGACAGGTCAGAAGATGGGAAGACGAGATAAAAGCAACAGCAGGAAAAACATGGACCAGAGCAGCGCTAAACAGAGTAGAATGGAAAGGAATGGAGGAGGCCTTTGCCAAAGTTGGGCAAACAGACATAGTTGCCGATGAGGAGTCATCGGAGGAGAGTGATAGTAATTAAATATTTTTTTCCAAATATTGTAAAAATTGTCTGAATAAAGGCTTATAAATATATTATAATAGGTACTTAGTACTTACCTATACCTACTGGCAAATGCATAAGACATTTGTTGCCTTGATCTTGAAAAAAAAAGAAAACGGGAAAAGGTACATAAAATTATAGGCCGAATCATACAAGTCGGCGGATGTGAAGTTGGCTACAAGCTGCGCAATAACCAATCATGACTGAAGCTCACATAAAGCTGCGCGTTGATTGGGTTTCGCTCAGTTTGTAACTAACTTCACACCCGCCAACTTGCATGATTAGGCCTATACCTATAGTCACGGAAGTAGCTATGTATCAATATTTATTCAAGACCCGATGCAATCTATTAATATGCAAGATGACACGCTGTGCAGGTAACCAGTCAGGCGATTCATCAATATGCAAAGTTACAAGCTGTAATCTGTAATATCTTTACAATATACCTACAGCTTGTTTATCTAGGCAAGACATGTCTAATTAGATGTCTAATTCGAATCCCTAATGTCTATCCATTGGATAGACTTTACACATTGAACTATATCCATATATAGACATTAGACATGTCTTGCCTAATGGATAGTATTCATTATTCATATGTTTTCATTACTCATGAGATTATTAGAAGTTTATGTGTTTATCTAACGGTGTCGGAGCCTTAAGCGGTGACATCTATGACAAATTTTGAACAACTTTTACTATGGGATCAACACTGAAAACGTAAAATACGTTCGTTTGGACCTAAATAAATAGATACTTTGGCCTATTATGAAGGTGCCATCCTAAATTTAATTGTAGGATATAGTTGATTGGTTCATAAATGTGGAAGTTATAAGGCTTTGTAACAGTTTGGAGGTAAGTTTTTCAATGTGTTGTTTCCAGTTTAAGCGTGAATCTCATTTTTAAGTCAAGCTAGCGTATATTTATTGTTTAGTGGTATATAGTGCAATTTTAGACGAAAAGATAGTATGGGGGTCCATAAATTACGTGAAATGATTTAGGGGGGGAGGGGGTCGAGTCAAATCTCATATAATCTCACGTTAGGGAGAGGGAGGGTCTCGACAAATATCACGCAATTTTTGTTCTGATTGAAACAAATAAAAAATTATACTATTTTGATCCATTCAATCCAAATTGTATGTAGTACATGCTCAAGATTTAATCTTAAGCGTAATCGTAATACGATTACGATCATTCACTAATTCGTATCGAGCTAATGTTACTGTGCGCAAGCGCCAACGGCTTAGAGTGGCAAGATCAGAACGAAGTTGAAGGAGCAGATGATTTTACTGAGACCGCGCATAATTCTCCCTGGACTGAATTCTTTTCTTTTTATCACAGTAGTCACGATTTAAGTATTCTATTGTTCAATTTTTGTAACATTTATAACTCTCAGCAATATTGATTACTAGTCTTAACTAGTCGTAAATTAAAGCACGAAGCAAATTGTTTTTTTTTTTCTTTCTACAATAACAACCCAACGCGTTTACGTAAGAAACCCACATTCTGAAGAATCTCACGTGAGATTGGGGGATGGGGGAGGCCCCATCCCCCAATCTCATTATGAGGGGGTTGAACAAAATCTCACGACATCTCACCAACGGGGAAGGGAGGGTCAGAAAATTAAAAAAAAAAACACCTCACTATAGATATTAAAAAAATCAATGAAATGTCTTCATGGATTTCTCGCAGGCGATAGGGCGAAATAGATTTTTGTTGACGTTTCGGATAAGGTCAGAGATATTTTGGAGATATTAAATTACTTGTCCCAGGTGTCACCTTCTGAAAAGATAGTATCGTTTCAGAAGATGACATACTATGTCATCATAATGTTGCGGTCCGATATTTTTGACCGACGAACTGAAGGAGGAACCTAATGCGACGCAGATACTTTTTTTATTTTATTTTTTAATGTACGAGTATAACCTCACGCATAACTTTTTTCATAGTAGTCCGATTTCAATATTTTTTTATTAGAAGAGTAGGCATACTTCGAAATTGGTCCAATTAAATTTTATCGAAATTGGCTGAGCCATTTTTGATAAATCAACAATAATGCGAAAAATGCTACATCGATCCGTGCGAAATATTCTCAAATTCTGTATACGGGTGGTCAGTCATGCTATTTTTTGCATAAAATAATCTTTTGTAGTATCATTTGTAGTAATAATCTTTTGTAGGATATAGGTAGCATATTGGTTCATAAATGTGGAAGTTATAAGGCTTTGTAACATTAGGATGGTCCCAACAAACGAAGTTTGAACGAAGTTGTTTGAAGTTATAAGGTTACTACGGAACCCTTATAACTTCGTTGTATCCGTCCGTCCGTCCTAATGTTACATAGCTTTATAATTTCCACATTTATAATCCAAAAACTGCATGAAATTTGATTTTATAATAGTTTAAGTATAGATCTCAATTATAAATATGTACTTAAAATTTTCACAATAGGGATGTTTACTATCCAAATTATTATTATAATTCAGTAAGATTATTCAAAAATATTGGACACGTATTTTTTCTTTTGTCAATCAAACAATTAGTGACTAAGATAAACCTTGTCAAAGTTTGAGAGTGGGGGCTCATGACGGCACTAGCCGGTACATTTCATAGCGGTTAGTGACGTCACGCGGAACTTTAACAGGCTATATCTTCATCAATTTGTGTTAAATTGACAAAAGAAAAAATACGTGTCTAATATTTTTTAACAATCTATTGACGGACTAATTATATTTTTTTTTAGTAAACATCCGTATTGTTATTTAAGGGGTAGCTCCCATACATGTAAAGTGGGGATGACAATTTTATTTTCCACTGAACCCTCTCATGTGAGGTATCGTTGAATAGGGTTTCTAAATTTTGTCACTAGTTCTATAGGTACTGAGATATCGGTCGCCAAAGTTGAAAAAGAGTGCCCAAATATATTTCTAAAGTATACAAGATAGAATTTTCAAACTTTCTGAGTTTATAGACCATATCAAAAATTATCTGAGACTGTCCCGTTTTTCGATTATCTGTCCCGGTGTCCCGAAAAAACCTCCGGGACGCAAAACTGTCCCGTATCTAGAAACCACGAAAAAAAATTGCAGATTATTGGTCCACAAAACGTTAAAAAAAAATATACATATGAGTGCTCCTGGAAACAAAACTTCCTCTGTTTTGGAAGTCAGATGATAGAAAACATCTGATCGAAATGATGCTTCGATTTAATCAACGTTGGAATTTTTTCAATACTTATACATATATTACATATCATCTTATCCTCAGTGCCTCAAGTCGAAAGTTTTCGACCAGTGTGTGTTGCCAGTGATGACTTATGGCACAGAAACGTGGTCTCTTACTATGGGCCTTATTAGTAAGCTCCAAGTAGCCCAACGAGCTATGGAGAGGGCTATGCTCGGAGTCTCTCTGCGTGATCGAATCAGAAATGAGGAGATCCGTAGAAGAACCAAAGTTACCGACATAGCCCAACGGATTAGCAAGTTGAAATGGCAATGGGCAGGGCACATAGCGCGGAGGACTGATGACCGGTGGAGTCGAAAAGTTCTCGAGTGGAGACCACGTACCGGCAAGCGCAGCGTAGGACGTCCACCCAGAAGGTGGACAGATGACCTCATTAAGGCCGCAGGATAGCGCTGGATGCAAGCCGCTATCAACCGGTCTTATTGGAGATCCATAGGGAAGGCCTATGTCCAGCAGTGGACGTCTTTTGGCTGATGGATGGATGGATGGATGATACATATATTAACTTATAATTTGTCGTAAATAACATACCGACCCGCATTGGACTAGCGTGGTGGACTATTTAAAATCGGTCAAGTGCGAATCGGACTCACGCAAGAAGGTTTCCGTACTGCGCGGGAACTCTCTTAATTTATTTTTTAAGTGAATAAGTATACAACTAAATTATCTGCTGTCAATGCTGTCATTTTAAGTTTTCTTATAAACGCAACAGAAATACATCATCTATGAAAATTTCAACTTTCTGCTACATATTACGGTTCTTGTGAAGCAGCCTGGTGACAGATAGACAGAGCGACGGACAACTGAGTCTTAGTAGGTAATAGGAGCCCGGTTTCCCTTCGGGTACGGATCCCTAAACAGGCCGGCACAGTACAGTACAAATCGATGTCCCGTTTTGAGTCATAAAATAAATGGTCACGTTAGTTATCCGAAGTTTATAGCTAACATTACAGCCGCCAATAAGTTTGATTTGGCCTGTACTAAACCAGGTACCTACTAGAGACGTATTCAAAACGAAAAAAAAACAGGATTAGGTGCATGTAGCCGATGTCTTACAGGGTGGATACATAGACTGCTAACTGTTAAACCGTTCTTGTTGATAGGTTTTCAACCGGTTACAGCTGTTTCAGAACAGGAGGCTGATTCTTTATTGACAAAACGTAACGTATTTTTTTTATTTCAGTGAATTTCATTTCTTAAAATGTTTTAAATAGAATGCATTAGGCGTTACTTTGCGGAAGTTCATCTTCAAATTCTTATTTTATTACTGTACCTACTCAATTCATTTTATTTTAGATGAATAAGGATGCTATTTATTGACTGAGTATTTTTTCACTGATTTAATAACATTTTTTTAAATTATTATATTTGTAATTTTAACAGATTAAGTAATTAAATATTTTTTCAGGTTTAATACATTTTTAAAAAGATCACTAAGCACTATGGCTGTTACAGGTTTAATTATATTTTTATTATTTTTAAATGATTAAATCTAATTTTTTTATTTAAGGTTCATTTATTTTTTAAAACATACAAAAGCCTAACCTAATCAAACATTTTTCCCCCTAAATAACCTAACCATAGCAGAACCATGATACAGTTAGATGATTAATTACTAATTTTGTTTGTAATTTAATTTGGTTTGTTGACTTATAACTTATTTGCCACAGAGCGGAAATACACTAAATATTTGTCCAAAACAAGGATTAGAATTAATTTTGTAGTTTGAAAAACGAATATTATTTACTAAAATTTCATATACAAAACTTAGAACTAGCTACGTTACGCGCGTTTTCATACAGAATCACTCCTGTATGGTTTGTATGGCGACCAACAGATGGCGCTAGCGGTCAAGTTAGCCCGCGGTATCGTTTTATTCGTGAGTTAGACAACCCAAGCTAGTGAAGTTCTCTGAGTTTATCCGTTGCTTGCGCAATGAAAGAGTAACAAACTAATAAGATTTTTGATATAGCCGTCTCATTTAAAAGTGAGTCAGCTTATTAATATAAACACAATATCGACGAAGAAGTTAAATAATACCGTACGCAAGTACGGTATTATTTAACACTTTCACTGTCCCAGTATAAAGTTATGATCTGTATTCATACGTCCATGCACCTACAATCTCACTCTAGCTTGAAAAAACTGGCAACATTTAACGGAGGCTACTTTAAAATTTTTGGTAGCCTTGTTACTTAACCATACGTCCATGAGACTTTTGTGTTCTTGTTCATACGTCCAGTCATATAATAATCATCAATTTTACCTCTAAATTGTGACTCCAAGTAGAGTCGTGGACGTACGACTCGGGTACAAGTGTGACTCCTTTTGGAGTCATTGGACAGAGAACGTGTTAACTTATATATATTATTAACTTATATATATCATATTATATAGCATCATTTAGATTTCCTATAATAATTCCATAATAAAAAATATACATCATAGGACGCTTTTGGAACCTCTTGAAAAAATACTAGGTATGTCGCTTTCATTATAATATTTTCAACATAAAAGAATATTAAACATAATAAATTTTTTCGACATTTCCTTCCACAGTTACAACTTGGAATTATCTATTATTTGGTGATTTAGTGGATTGCAAGTCACCACCCGTCACAAGATATAGAAGTAGAAGCTTCTGTAGCTAACTTCACATAGCCGCCTTGTATACTTGTATACGATGTGAAGTTAGCTACAGCTGCGGTGCTCGTGTCGCCTCGCGGAGTTGTGGATGCACCATATGAAATGACCGGGCTTATTTAGCCCGAGACCTGTATTGGAATAAAGGAGTAATGATAATATCATTATATTATAATTATAACGTCATCGACAGTCGTCCAGTAGATTTTGCCGAACGGTGCCGAAACGCTCTGTGCATCGCTGATGATTACGGAACGATCTAATGGGCATAGTCTCTAAAAATTTTTATCCGACACGTTTCTATTACGGTCATGGTACGAGTACGGTAAGAGTACGTTACACTTTGAAAATAGAACAATCTAAGAAGCCGGACTATAATAACAGCCCTTTTATGATTGTAAAACTGTAAGTTAGGGAGGCTTCTTCATGACGGTTCATTTACGATCCTTTTGCAATAAAAGATGATATTTATATTTTATGGTGGATATATACGAAAAAATCGGTCTTGTCTTGACAGTGTTCATTATTTTTTTAATCATATTTACAATTTATTTAAAAAATGACTTTCAGTTGTAGTAAAATTATCTAGCGGTAAATTCAAGATTTAAGAGAACATTTATTTGCTTATTTATTAGCTAAACATAGTTTTTTATCTTTGACTTTTTATAGCCAGATATTATACCTTCAGGGTCATCTGCTTACCCTGTACTAAGTCGAAAGGAGGCGATTTAAACCATCCGAACAACTTTTACTAAGTATATTTTACATAACCTGCTACTCGGAATCGACAAAATGTATGAAGAAACTGATTTTTTTTCTCGAATTCCGGGTTGGCCCATAGTAATAGTTGTTCGATACGATGGTCTAAATCACCTACTTTCTTCGAGAATCTGTATGCGACTCTGTATGTTGTTTACACTAGCATGTTTCTCACAAATAAAGTATGTATCCATACATTTTTTCTATACATGAAGAAAAGTACCGCACGTACGCTAGTCTCTCGCAGCAATAAAACCAGATAAGTATAAAATCTACGATCGGTTACGAGTATCTCTACTATCGTAACTTCCTAACTACATTGTTAACGTCTTTAAATGTTCCATACATTTGTAGCAGAATCATACAGCGTGTTCTAAAGAGGCCATCATAGATCTCTACAGATGGTGCATGTTGTTTTAATCTATGAGAGAATTAATTTCTCACAAAACTCTGCTTAAAATGACAACTGCGCGGTATCTATTCATCAGCCATAACACAACCACTGCTGGTAATAAGCCTCTCTTACGAACCAGTTGGAAGCAGATGAGGCCATCTGTCCACCTCGTGGGTGGCCGTAACGCCCATAATATTACGCAATTGTTACTTACAGAACTCAACAAAATTGAATAACTTTTTCTGATAGACTCAATAACAAAGTGTTTTGTAACATTTCAGTATAGCAAATTTTAAGACTAAACATAGTTACTTACGCCTCTAGTGTTTAGCCTATATAGTGTTTGTTAGTGAATGTTAGACGGGTCCACGAGCTAGTGTCTATATAGGTTCTCGATACTCGACAAAGGCTGTCTAATACGGTAGAAACAATAGTCACACTTATGTATGTATACTTACTATGTAACTTAAAACACTGCCTAAATGATTTCACTTATATTTTTATAGGAATATTTATGAAAACCACATTTGTTTATATTATAAAATATCTTTTGTAAACATGTATTTTGCAGTGTATGAGTTTGTTAAACATTTAAAAAGGGCTCGCGCGCCGAAGTAAAGCAACTCTCTCTAGATCTCTATGTATTCCGTCCTCTAGAGAGGCAATAATAGAAAGATGCCGAGATTTCTCGGGCTCTTGTTGCAATCGTAAAGTGAATCCTTCCTTTATTGTTTCTTTGTAAATTGATTCTAAAGAATTGTAGTAATTGAGTATTGATTTTATTGCATGAATTCAAGCATAACTCTATTTTGACACAAAAATCAACAAAGACTAAGTTATTTTTTTACCAAGATTTTAATTTAAGGAGATTTTCATATTCTAATACTTAGACCCCAATATTTGAGCACAGTTGCTTACACTTGCACAGATTTTGGTGTTTCGAATTTTTGTTTTATCACCTTAGTATAACAGTTTGAAATACAAAGCGCTGACAGGCAGATTTACCGGTACCGGTTATTTCTAATCAATTAGCATCTTTTTAGGGGCTTAATCTGTACATCAAAACTAACAACAATGGTTCTGCTTTTTTGTCAAAACTATATTTTTCTATGGAACATTTTTTTTGAGTTTTGACAAAAGTAGCAGAACAATAGTTGTTAGTTTTGATGTATAAGATAAGTCCGTAGGAGGATGATAATTGTTGTTTTTAAACTTTCGCGATTTGAACACATCATTATTATATACTACGGGACTAATCGCGCACTAAAATTACGAGATAAATAAATATCTCCTCATCCCGACGTTTCGGCCGAGTTACATCGACCCTGGTCACGGGTAAACTGACGGGTAGGGTCAGTCTACCCGTGATTATATATTTATTTATTTATATTTATTTATCTCGTAATTTTAGTGCGCGATTAGTCCCGTAGTATATAATAATTAAAGGATGATAATTGATTAGATATAACCCTGTAGTCTATTTCTGAGTTTTTTGCTACGTAACTTACTAACCTGTTATGTTAAGTTTCACAAGACCAATCGATGTTAAAATAGGAAAAAAATAGATATAGCTTTCTGATTTTGTCAACTTTGACATATTTTTAAATTTACCCATATTATACGTAACTTACATAACATAGGTCAAAGTATATAAATAAATAAATATTAGGGAACATCTTATCAAACACACGGTCTCTGACCCCAAACTAAGCCAAGTTTGTGATATTATGTGGCTGCCAGAGAATGATATACATTTACATATACTATTTTGAAATGCATACATGAATAGATAATGACATCCCGACACACGGCAAACAACTACGTTCACTACATAAATGCTTGCCCTGGGTGGGAATCGAACCCACACCTCTTGGGCCCAAGAGTCAGAACCACTGGGCCACCGACGCAGTCAAATATACATAAATGATATTTTGTTGGATTAAAAACCAAACTTATTATACAACAAAACAACTCTTTAGTCCAGTCCAGTCATGATAAGTTATCAACTTAGCAACGCTGTTACAGCGTAGCAAATATTTTTGCAATAGACATTTTTGAACTGTCAAAAACGATTGTCATATTGTATGTAGTCAAGGAAAACGACAATAGCGGCTCAGCAGCCTTGAGCTGGTTCGGACGAAGACAGTCGGATTGGGATGTCACTTCTAAGCTCTGTCGTGCCATGAATCTCAACAGATAAAGATAAAACTCCTCGAAAGAATTATGTCGGCTATACAAATACGTACTCATTGTTTGCGTGGGCGTAGCTAGGCTTTGTTTTTTTGGGGGCAATCATTTGAAAATGTAAAGTTGATATGAGATTTCCGCAAGTGTTGAAGCTAAATTTGAAAATCGAAAGTACTTCTTGTGATAAATAATAATCTACAAAAAAAGTTAAATCCAACAAAAACATGTTTATATAAAATGTAGCCAAGACAAGATCACAATTTGCACTATCAAAAAGTTGTAAGATTTTATGTAGAGCCAAGCTTCTAACTCTACACGCCTTAACTCTACAAACTCTACACCTTAGTCAAATGAATAGATTTTGTCAGGTCAATATCTGTACCAGCATTTTAATAGTCCACTACAGGACGTAGGCCTACCCACGAAGAGTGATTGGGCCATATCCACCACGCTGGCCCAGTGTGGGTTTGTGGACATAATAACAAGTCAATATAATAGATCTTTTTTATATGTATATTGTGGAGGCCTTGTACCGTTGTCAAATTTTGGATTAGCAGTCTTTTTGCCCTCGTTCCGTTATCTCCGATTTCACTATTTACGTCGACAGGGGCAAATACCGTACTAGTACCCCACCTTAGTCCGTCTCCAATCCCACATAAGACTATTTGTCGTACGTAAGTGGGTGCGTTGTTTGATATATAGTCGGGATGTTGTTTTAGGGGATGGTTTCTGTAATCTTTTTATGTTTATAGTGGGTTGGTACACTGGCTTATGCGCTAAGCTACTATTTTGTTCACTTTTTGAGGTTATTTGCTCCCCTGTATGATCAATTAATATTTTTGTTTGTACACTTCTGAATACTGTTTTAATGTAATGTATGAAATAGAAATAGATTGTCTACTCTAATTCACTTTTAATTTTTATTTTTTGTTCGTGCGAAAGAAGTGCGAAAGATCTTCGTTCTAACACGGTATTTTGCTTTTAGTGTTTTGCGAAACGACAATTTATCCTACTAATTATTATTAATATTATAAACGTTTTTTTTTTTTTTTTTTAATGACAATACTACACTACTACTACATAGAAAGCAATTGGATCATCCACAGACCCTTGAAGGTCTAAAGATAATCCAAGTGCTCAAGCCCACTTCCAGTTGGCAGCGTGCCCAGCATGCTGGCAGCATTGCCACGCTGAATGGCATTCAGCTTATACGTTGAGCCAAATAAACACCAGCATTTTGGTCACGCGTCGCGTCCACCAGACGCTCAGAAAGACTTTTGAAAACGAGATGAGCTCCCGGCCCCCACGGACCCAAAGTCTCAACTCCAAATGGCTCAAATATGTAACCACTACCGAGGTTAGCATATTGGCGCCGCTTGTGCTGCTCAGCTGAATTGGCCGCCGCTCCAGCCCTACTCTATGTGTCGCGAGATTTAGTTATCAGTTCAGAAAACAGTTCTTATAAACGTTAAAGTTTGTACGTATGATAATTTTCAGAAAGTTACTTTCAAATGTGGTGCGAATTGCTGTCGCGCTATTTATCAACCGATTCCGGATTATATTTGGCAAGATTATTAAGTATTTAAATTCTAACAAGGTTTGCGAGTACCGAGAACCAAATCGGTCAAGAGCGAGTTTACTCGAAGATATTTTTAGTTAAAGAGATGTGTCGCGAGATTTAGTCATCAGTTCAGAAAACAGTTCTTATATTTATTGCTAAATGTGTGTTTAAATTTATCAAAGTTTTAGGTTTAAAGAATTTTTATTTATCATTCAAGACATATCCGTCGCTTACATGATAAAAATAACTTAATTAACATTTTAAAATATCGTCGTCACACTCAGTACATAAATATAAACATAAACAATCAAACATTCGTGATAAAGCAATAAATATTACAAAACTAAAACAAAGTTTCTTTTTCAATTCTAAAGATAATAACAACAATTTAACACAAAAATTGCAATGTCAATTGTCAATAAATTATCCGATTCTCGATAATTCTAAGTAAAAAATAAATTCAAAACGCTATAAAACAAAAGCAAATATTTTACCAAACACTTTCACCTAAAAGCTTCCCTTTCATGTCGGCGACACCGATCGCTTGAATCTCGCTCAAATTTCTACCGGAATTAGTAACCCGATACACTCCGTCAAACCTTACAGGTGCCATTTAAATGCTAATTTTTTTCCCAACTCCGGAATAATTAGTGACAGTTACGGAGATTTCCGTGTTCATAATTGCATGCTGAGATGAGGTGACGCTAACGCTCATGCGTTACGGATACTCATAACTGGTCAGTGTGACCCAGTTTTTGAAATTTACTGAATTATTTATTAAGAAATTAAAATTGTAAATTAAAAAAAAAGTAAAAAGGTCTAAAAGTAATGTTTAAAACAGTCATAGTGCTTGTCACTCAAAGAAGCTATTTAATCACCTGTTGCAATAAAATGTCTAAATTCAACGAATACAATAGTTTTCAAGTAAAAAAAACAGTGAAATTTGCACTAAGCTGTTTAGCGGCTGAGTAATTACGATATCGTAAAATCTATATTTTAATTTTTTATTTCAAGCCAAATAAAATCCGAATCCAATATTTTCTCGTAGCCCGTGCTTCACTTTGATTTGCAATCAAGCGTCGAAAACCCGTAATCAACCTAACAACACAACAGATTTCACTCAACATTATTGAACTTGTTCCGTTCATTCATTCCCAAAATATCTGTCAAATCACGAGCTTCCGCCTCCTCTTCCCACCCTCAATCCAAACGTCAATGTCATAAAACCTCGTGCGTCCCATTTCAAGCTTGTCGAAACCTACCCACTGTCATTACTGGGCACTTCAGAAATATCAGGTAAAATCCCGTAGATTAATGCGGGACAACGGTGCGGGATTTAAAGGGATCCCGGACTGATTGCCCGTTCGCGGGACCGCAATCTCTGATTAGGTGAGAGGATCTCGAGACCAAGGATCGGAAGTCGCATTAAATATGGGCACAATGAGGGCTATTCATAATACCTGGGGCAACGAATAAACTTGCCCAAAGGTATCTGATTCAAGAAGTCGTTTCTTGGGACTCGGGTTGATTTGTTTGGACCCTGCTTTTTGGTTATAGATGCGTTTGTTTCCTAATGTGATTGACGGTGGTCCAAGTGTGAATTACACGGGGCTTTGCGTGTCGAACTGAAAGGAGTCTTATTCAGGAGTAATTAGATAGATACAAACAAATTCTATGCCGAGTACTTAATTAAACCAAATCAAATCCGTCAGGAGATTTTTTTTTAAAACAAAAAAAGTAAAAAGTTAAAAAAGGAAGAAAGAAGTTTAAAGTTTTTTTTTGTTTTAAAAAAAACTTTCTTCTGAACTAAAAATGGTTAAACAGCCATTATTTAAGAAAACTACAACCTAGCTATAGGTAAGCTAATGAGTAATACAAATCTCACTTACGTTTTTACCTAGGTAACTATGATAACCAGGAATGTGTCGTTAATTATACGTATGCACTACAGTGACTGCCTCGGTGTCTGAGTGGTTAGTGATCGTGACTTCTGGATCAAAGAGGCATGAGTTCGATCCTCGCCCAGGGCAAACATTTATGTGATGAACATAGGTGTTTGCTCTGTGTCTGGGTACTATGTATTTAAAATATGTATATGTAGTGTATCAGTCTCTGTCAGCCATATCATAAGCTTTGCTTAGTTTGGGGTCAGAGACCGTGTGTAAGATATCCCCTAATAAATTATTTATTTACTTAAAAAATTATAAATTGCACATTTAGTTATAATAGATTGAATTGCATTGGTTCTTTTGAGTAAGTCTCACTCACTATACCTTGTAAAATATAGCTTGATACGCGAGACATTGACATTGATATACGCGTAATGACTCACGCACATCAAGTACTATTTTTTATAGTCAAAATGTTCCGTACACAATGCTGTATTTCATGGTCGAGATGCAGAAGCATGAAGTACAATATTGTGAACCGAACATTTTGACAACAAAAAATATGGCACTTGATGTGCGTGAGTCGTTACGCGTATGTCTATGTCAGTGTCTCGCGTATCAAGCTATATTTTACAAGGTATAGGTCTGCTTGGTCTGGAAAAATGAATGAAAATTTCGCAAATTATATATAGGAGTCGCTTAACTTACTCGATTAATCAAACTAAACAGATATAAGCGCCATTAGAGTCATGCTACAACATACTTCCCGCTGAACAAAAACTAAGAAGTAAGTTTATTTCCTTTGAACCTTTCTTCGGTATCCTAAAACCGTAAGATCATTCTCTATTCGAAGAAAGATCGGAGATTATCGAAGTTCAAAGCAATCACGGCGGTAACTGGATAGTTGCGAGAAATACAGTATCTGTAAATAAAGGCATTGTCGACTGGGAATCTGGGGATGATTGTGTTACTGGTTTTATTGAATCAGGCTAGACTAGGAGATGGTGGTTAGTAAAGATTGATGTAGCGTAAATATCTAATCTAGTAGGTAGATCCAAAAAAACGAAAACCGAAAAGTGTCAACAAGATACATAGATACCTACACTAAAAAAATAAAAACAAATAGTGGTTAGTCTAAGCACAGTATCAACTGATTTTTACATTAGTTTTTAGTTTGTGCACTTCTGTACATAGACTGACCATTATATTGTTTTTTTTTTATGTATGTACCGCGTTAACACTCCACATGCATGGTAGAAAAACGATATTTCGTAAAAATCTGCACTCAATCTGCACTTAAACTCCAAAAAAAAAAACTTAAGAACACAATAAAACAAAAATTTCGCGCGCTGACCTTTATTACAATTTTTTTTTTTACTTCAAAACAATCACGATGGAAGCTAGACAGTACCGAGATATACAGTATATGTAAATAAAAAATTGTCGGCTTGGGAATCTGGGAATGATTGTGTTACTGCTTTTATCGAACCTTTTTTGGAGATGGTGCTTGCTAAAGTTTTACGTAACGTAAAGCCCTGGTTTCCTATAGCGTCATATGGCGATCGTAATCTCTATCTCTCTCTCTCTCTCTCTAAGGAAACCACGCCATTTTGTTTGCATAGACATTATAGATTATTAATAAAGTATGCTAGCTATAGACAACGTTCTAGAGACGTCGTGCATCGCTGTATTACGGCCGTTATTTGGCGGACACCGCTATCTTAGAAAAACAAAGCCTAAATCGTTTCCTTACCACCTAAAACGCGGTCAGTATAATAATATCACAAGTAAAAAGTCTCGCCAATTTTCCATCTCTCAATGAAAAAAAAAGTATTATTTAATACATTTTTTTACTTCTAAGCAATCACGGTGGAAGCTATATTGTTGCGAGAAATTCAGTATCTATATCCATTCTCAGAAATAATGTAAAATGCAATGAGTCCAGGAGCTACATTTTGAAACGATATAATAATTATTTGCTATACAAGAGTGTAAAGATGCTTTTTAACCGCGTGCTCAATTTTGATGACAGACAAAGGAAGGATTCTAACAGTAGAATTAAAAATTAGAATCCTGAGCGTCAGCGAAGGTATCAAAAGAGCACGAGGTAAAAATCTTTGCACTAACTAACTTTTCATCCCGCCGCAGCGAAGAAATGCCTAAATGCGAAGAAAAAAAAACATTTACCTTCATAAGATACTTTTAGCATTATTAACAGTTTTAATCAATTCTGTTGGCGCCAAATAGACTTCTTCTTCGCTAGAATCACTCATTTTAGGTTTTCCACTTCTTTTCAAGTTTTTTATTTTTAAACCTAATGTTTTAACAACATACGTAAAAAGAAAATGGCGCAAGCAAAGGAAATTAAAAAAATACACAAAGAAGGTTCGAGTATGAGTTTTTAACTGATTACAAAAGGTTGTATGATAAATTCGGCACCATGGAGGTAGAACTAAATAGGTTTAATGATGTTTTGAATTCAGAAACATACTATAAACGGTGTTCTAAATTCAATTTTACTTTAACCTCTAGCGGATAAAACGGCTTTTGCACTTAAAATAATATCGAAGAGCTAAAAATATACTCCTTCCGAGATGGGGGGGATAAAAATGACTTCTAGAGTGGCTTATTATGCTATTTCGTTAGCGCTAACTTCAATTTGAAATACTCGCTCTTGCTCATGCGCGTTGACCATGCCTTGAAAACCTAAGTTAGTGCAAGTGCGTTCATAAATTGAGCCCAAAGTTCCACAACAAAGGACGGGGTATACCGAAGTTGTTTATTTAGGAATTCCTCACTTCAAATAAACCGCAACTGATGAAGGCTTTCAAAAACATCGTCCCAAAGGCTTTTCATGTATACCTATATAGTATGTATACCTATATAGTTAGAGAGAAAATTAATTGTCAGTGTGGTGAGAGCATGAGTATGTTTATTACCTCGACACCTTACAGGAAAAGAAGAATTTTCGTTGTCTTTTATAGTCTAACTGGATAATACAAGGTATAAATTACGTCAAAGTCATCCTTTCCCTATCAGGCTTTAATTATTGATCCTTGTTGAACATAGGCGTAAAAAACACTGACATACATAAAACGTAAGAGGCTTTCGATAGGTACTACCGCCGCGATTCTATAAGAATATCGATGTCCTACAAAGATTACATCAGAGCACCCGCATCAAAGGGCTGGATGTCCCCATCGCCCCATTAGCTTGTGGAGCCATAGTAAAAACGAAACAGTAATATTTATTTTTCCTTCTTAAAGTTAAAATATGTCATGTTTTCTTTAGTTAATGACTTAGTTTAGAAAATTACTTTTATAGTCTGGCTATCTAAGTTTGATCGCGGCGACCCCGAGTGCTTATTTGGTTTTATGCTTTTCCATTGAATTAATTTAGTAAAAGAATAGTCTATGCCACTCAGTAGCTGAGTTCAGTTCGTAGGCCGCAGCAGTACCTACCTTAACACGTTAGTCATATGGATCGTCCACAGGAAGACGTCTGTAAAATCATTACCACGTTACACGTTACGGCTATGTTAGAAGTGTACAGTGACAACGTTGTTGCACGGTACAGTACAGGAGCATTATAGAATAATCAGCAAAATAGTTATACCTACTGTTAAATGGATGAACTGTCGCACAATATCGACAAGTAGAGTGGAAAATCGACATCCAGCAAACAATTAGCGATACTTCGATGTAATGACTCTGCGGCGACGGACGCGGACGGTTACACGTAAATTGACAGTCTCTATTTATTTACGTGTCGCAGGAAATGCATTACATGTGACTTTTCGGATCGGAAAATAGATGCAGTCTATACAGACTGCATCTATTTTCTACATCATGACTAAAGTTGCACGGACTATTTCACATCGATTCACTCACTGCTAACGTCACTCGTTAGCTAAGTTCAGTTTGTAGGACGCCGCAGTTAACAAACTTACATGTCTTAAACGGACCGTTGACCTGGAAAGACGTCTTTAATACTTCATAACTACTTTACAGTGAGACGTGCTATGTTATAAGCGTATAATTTTAACGTTTCTGCTTGCACTATACAGTAGTAGAGTAACCAGCGAAATGGTTCTAATCTATACCAATATTATAAAGAGGAAAGATTTGTTTGTTTGTTTGTTTGTTTGTTTGTTTGTAATGAATAGGCTCCGAAACTACTGGACCGATTTCAAAAATTCTTTCACCTTTGGAAAGCTACATTATCCCCGAGTAACATAGGCTATATTATATTTAAAAAAAAAAGGGATCCTTACTAAAATTCCAATAATGTAACATAAGGTGTAAAAAAAAGACCTGAAAAATTCCTTACGTCGCGTGCGCTGAGAAAACTATTGATGATGGAATAAAATAATGTACTACGACTTTATAGAACACACCATAATTTACAAAAAATGTCGCGACAGCATATATCTAACTATTATAGTTAAGCAGTAATAACTGTTCTTTTATTCTTAAAAATTAATTGAAATACCGTCGCAGGAAAAGGATCTTAATTTGTATCTTGGTATTAATCTTTATCAAAATAAATTATTTCATATTCAAGAATGTTTCAATAGCTTTATGCAATTTTTTAAATTATTTAATTCAGACATTTTATTACAAAGATATTACGAGTTCAAAAATGTAAGTATTATAAAAGTTTCGTTTCGCCGCTCACTCCGCTTGGCAATTCATGTACTTTGTACAATGTACATAATACAAAATTCACTTCGAGCAAATATCTATAGAGTCACAATCGTGAAAAAAGTGTCCGAGCCAAAATCCTGCCCAAGCTATGTAGTGGGCAGGCTTTTTAGTTAGTCGTAAGGCGATTCCAAGCCGACTACAACGCCGCGCGATGCCAAAGTGCTCGGTTACAGGCACTTATTAGGTGACATAACGTCGAGATTCGAGGAAACGGGTCATTGAGAATTGAGAAGGGTGCTTGGGCCATATCCACCACCAGTGCCAGGGCCCAGTGTGGGTTGGTGCAGATTGCCACACAATATTTTCCTTCGCCGAAAAGCCAATGATTTGAAACTCCGTACATAAGTTCCAAAGAAACTCATTGATACAGGATCGGGATTTGAACCCACCACCTCACGATTGTAGGACAGGCGTTACTACCACTAGACCACCAAAGTTATATATCTCCGCCATTAGTGTGTCGATTTATGTTTTTTTGGTAGTAAATAGGTATGCAGTGGCGTAGCGTTCCTTGGAGGAGCCCAGAATCAAACATAGTTGGGGAGCCCAAATCACTCATTTCTCACAAAAGAAACAAATATCCTTGCATTAAATCTATACCAATATTATAAAGAGGAAAGATTTGTTTGTTTGTTTGTTTGTTTGTTTGTTTGTAATGAATAGGCTCCGAAACTACTGGACCGATTTCAAAAATTCTTTCACCTTTGGAAAGCTACATTATCCCCGAGTAACATAGGCTATATTATATTTAAAAAAAAAAGGGATCCTTACTAAAATTCCAATAATGTAACATAAGGTGTAAAAAAAAGACCTGAAAAATTCCTTACGTCGCGTGCGCTGAGAAAACTATTGATGATGGAATAAAATAATGTACTACGACTTTATAGAACACACCATAATTTACAAAAAATGTCGCGACAGCATATATCTAACTATTATAGTTAAGCAGTAATAACTGTTCTTTTATTCTTAAAAATTAATTGAAATACCGTCGCAGGAAAAGGATCTTAATTTGTATCTTGGTATTAATCTTTATCAAAATAAATTATTTCATATTCAAGAATGTTTCAATAGCTTTATGCAATTTTTTAAATTATTTAATTCAGACATTTTATTACAAAGATATTACGAGTTCAAAAATGTAAGTATTATAAAAGTTTCGTTTCGCCGCTCACTCCGCTTGGCAATTCATGTACTTTGTACAATGTACATAATACAAAATTCACTTCGAGCAAATATCTATAGAGTCACAATCGTGAAAAAAGTGTCCGAGCCAAAATCCTGCCCAAGCTATGTAGTGGGCAGGCTTTTTAGTTAGTCGTAAGGCGATTCCAAGCCGACTACAACGCCGCGCGATGCCAAAGTGCTCGGTTACAGGCACTTATTAGGTGACATAACGTCGAGATTCGAGGAAACGGGTCATTGAGAATTGAGAAGGGTGCTTGGGCCATATCCACCACCAGTGCCAGGGCCCAGTGTGGGTTGGTGCAGATTGCCACACAATATTTTCCTTCGCCGAAAAGCCAATGATTTGAAACTCCGTACATAAGTTCCAAAGAAACTCATTGATACAGGATCGGGATTTGAACCCACCACCTCACGATTGTAGGACAGGCGTTACTACCACTAGACCACCAAAGTTATATATCTCCGCCATTAGTGTGTCGATTTATGTTTTTTTGGTAGTAAATAGGTATGCAGTGGCGTAGCGTTCCTTGGAGGAGCCCAGAATCAAACATAGTTGGGGAGCCCAAATCACTCATTTCTCACAAAAGAAACAAATATCCTTGCATTAAATTGAAATAAATATATACCGCCTTACCGCAAAAGATTTAAACACTGTTTAGACGTACAATTTGTACTGTTAAACGTTGTCTAAAGCCTGCGTAAAACTTTAGTGGTAAGACGGTTATTTATAAGTTGTCACTTCCTCCTAGAAATTGAGCTAGCCAAACAATTCAAATGAAATATACACTTTTCTTGCCTTTTTTTTCAGGAAATTGATAATTGATAATGAATAGAATATAATTACCTATATCAGCTACGTAAGTCTAGCTGAAGACGATTTCAATTGTTATAAAATTTCTGCCTCTTAGGACAACTTTTGGAAGAATGCTTAACCCGGGAAAAAAAGAGATGATTTTTTTTTCGGGAAGCACGAGATTAAGTGACATAGTGGATAACATTTTACTAGGTTTTGCTTACACACGTTAAGGCCCCTGTATCCCGGGAGACCCGTATTATTGACACGGCTGATACTGCGGTAGCTACGCCCCTGCACATAGTATGTGAAACGAATTGTCGACCTTAAAGTTCTCGAATGTAGACAATGTATTGGCAAGTGTAGCGAAGGTCTTCACGTGAATCTAAGATCTGGTCGTGACGTCCGGAACACGTTGGATGCCAGCGCTTCGATTCCTTCCATCACAGCTCTTTGGGTTAGCAAGTTGAAGAGGCCTTAGGTAGGGCACACAATTCGTAGAAGTAGAACTGATGTCCAATGTTTTTCAAGATTCTCGAGTGAAGACAAGATCAAGAAACTAACTTACATGGGTAGAATGTATAGACTGTGGGTCTGTAACATTTTAACGTCGCTTTCATTCTCATCATTGTCATTTTCTGAAATCAGGGCTATATATTATGTACAGCCACCCAACACATACGAACTCACTTTTATTTAGATATGCCAATACCTACTATCTCTTTTTCATAAACTTCGAACAGTTTAAGACTACGGAAACTCTCGCGATTTGGGTAGGTTTTAACTCATCATAATGGTTCATCCGGTATGTCTAGCATGTGTGTGGCGCATACCTACATTACGTGGTAAGTATATGTATAGCCAATCATACCCGGGCAAAGCCGGGACGGGCAGCTAGTGTTTAATAAATGAATTGTTGTTCAAGATCGACAAGTCAAGTGGAAAATTGACATCCAGCACACAATTAGCGATTGTTCGATGTAATGTATCTGTGGCGGCGATTAATCGTGAATCGACGGTCTCTATTTGTTTACTTGTCAGGAAATGCATTACATGTGACTCTAAGGATCGGAAAGTAGATGCGGTCTAGCCAGTCTATACAGTCGACATTATCAGTCTATACAGTCGACATTATCGTCATTAGGTAGCTGAGTTAAGTTCGTAGGCCACGGCAGTAAGTACCCTGTCTTATACGGAGTCACAGTTTCTAAGTGAAAGTAGCAAAAAAATTTCCGAGAGCCGTCATACATACCGACTCAGATATTTACATCAAATAATTCACAATGACCCGTTTTCTCGAATCTCGACGTTATGTCACCTAATTAGTGCTTGTAACCGAGCACTTTGGCATCGTTCGGCGATGTAGTCGACTTGCAATCGCCTTACGACTAACTAAAAAGCCTGCCCACTACATAGCTTGGGCAGAGTTTTGGCTCGGACACTTTTTTGCACTATTGTGACTATAGATATTTGCTCGAAGCTAATACTTTATTACCACGTCACAGTGAAACGTTCTACGAGTAGTTATAAGTGTAGAGTGACAACGTCGCTGAATGCACGGTACATACAGGAGTATTCTAGAGAAAGCAGCTAAATGGTTGTACTGTGACATAGATTAACTGTCGCACAATATCGACAAGTCAAGTGGAAAATCGACATCCAGCAAACAATTAGCGATTGTTCGATGTAATGTCTCTGCGGCGACGATTAGACGTGAATCGACGGTCTCTATTTGTTTACGTGTCAGGAAATTAAGCGAAATAGCTCGGGAGGGGGCAGATGGGAAAATTAATTTGGATTATCGCTGGGTTTGACGTTCTGTGATTGTGTTACCGAGGTTTGGGTGGTATTGGGCGTCTGAGTGGGTTTTACTTGGTATTAAAGCAATCTTTGATCAAAACGATTTCGTAAATGTTATGACGCAATAAGAATAAGAGCGTAATAGTAGAACGTAGTGATGAATGTTCACATCAGTTTCAAAAAATCTTAAGACAGAAATCCTATCCATTTCTAAAAAAAACACGATTTCCAATGCCTTTGCCCTATCGCAGACCTTTCTTGAAACGAGCTATAAATCTTACTATGGAAATTAACGTGGTTTTCACACATTTTATACTATATATAACGGGAATGAACTCAACGTCTCATCAACTCACGTGTGGGGATAGTCGTAACGACTATCCCCACACGTGAGTTCATTCCCGTTATATATAGTATAAAATGAGCTATAAATCATTTGGATTTCATCAGGTTTCGAACTGAAAATCGTCAAATTGAACCATTTGGTTGAGAGCTATCATACCTCACAAAAACATAATATTATTATAAGTAGAGACACACACATCCACACGCCAACCTACTTAACACCCCTTTAATCATTGGATAAAAGACAATCTCTACATCTGTGATGGCGGTAGTCTTTTTCCATGCTAGCCTGTTCAATTGTTCATGGTTTAGTCTGTTATATTTAAATCTCTCTTCTACTTTTTGAATTTTTTTTTGTCTTATGCATTGAACTATCGGTCAATAACATTAAAGTTCGAAAAAAAATCTTGAGAATTTAAAACGTAACCATAGCGTTGAAAAGCGTTGGAATATAATATCTCAGAGCTTCACTCCAAAGTCGAAAACCTTACAAAAAACTCAACACGGTAATATAAAGCTGAATACACACAGTGCAGACACTTCTCTTGTCCTCGAGAACACAGTTCATTAGGGATAAGGTGACGAGTCGTGAGTCGCGCCCTTACGTCTAGTGCCATCGTAGACTCGCCCTTACAATCGACCAACTTACTTCTACACTTGAAAGAGGGAAGCACTAGCGTGTTTTTTAAAGAGAAACAAATGTAAGATTGTGCGGTTGGATTTTCCAGCTGCACGGATATGTTGGTAAGTCTACACAGCACGTTGGCTTTGACGGCTACTCGTGGTTGAAAAATAAGCTTAGTCATCGTGTTTTTCTGCAAGTTGGAAGGGTACTATAAAGTAGGTACGGTTGGGTTGTAAAGAAAGTTCAAATTTGGAAAGCTAAAAACAAAAATGGAATCAAATTCAAAATATAGGAAGAAAATTATTCAACTTATTTCAAAATAGGAGGTTCAATTTGATTGTATATATTTTTTGTACAATTAGACTGGTGCAAAAGCCATTGAAAATGGTAAAAAGTGAAAATAAAAGTTTTAGGATGAAACCCTTTGGAAAAGGAAGTGGAATTTCAAAAAATATCTATTCTGGTCTATATGTACCTATACCATCGATTTACAACTTTAGGTTTACATCAATGGTATGTACTCGATTATTCCGTCAATAATGAAAGTATTTTTATTTCTTTCATAGACCATACTTAAAAACCGAACGCGTTTAAATTTTATTTGAAATCGGTTGAATGGTTTTTGAAAATCAACAATACTACATCGATTCAAACGAACTATTCCAATTTTGTACGTTTATTGCCACGATTGAAGTTGTTTGTGCCATTTTGACGAAAACTACTTACATTTATTGTCATCACGGCTTTTTTAAAAGTTTATTTAAAATACTATGACACTACATTCGTCCAAGGCCACCCTACTTCGATCACCAATAGTCTATTGGTGATCGAAGCCACCCTAAAAGGAAGCTCCCTAAAAACGGGTCGTTCACGAAAATTCGGCAAATCGGGTCACCAGTTCATAAATCCAATGAATGTCATTGCATACGAAAGCTTGGGCGGGGGGTTTTGCCAGAATGACACCAATTTATTGCCATTTCTTATGTATTTTTATGTAACGGTGGAGTGGAGGACAATACTGGGTAAGCAAGTAAGATAAATCTCATAATTCTTCTTTTCTATTTTGGCGTCGCATGGTTGCGTGCATTTGCTCAATGTTAGGTTATTGTTTTTAATTTTAGCATGCAATTCATCACTGTTACAAAACAATATAATTTAAATATCGCAATATCTCAAAATAAAACTGGACAAGCGCGAGTCAGGGTCGCATAAAAATCCTGAAAATTTTACAAAATTGGAAAATAAGTTGTTGAAATCTCTATTATAATAATTCATCTCGCTAATAACCGAAAATAGTATTTTTTTACTTTTCTCGTCATACATCGAAAATATTGTAAATTAAAAACTTGTTTTAGCATGTGCTAATGAAGCTCTTTCATAAAATACCCCACCCCACATTTTACGATTTACACACTTTAATTTTGGACCCACATTTTTTTATAAGTAGGCGCATTTTTTGTGGTTTATTCAAAAATGTACAGTTTTCTGATTTATTTCTATACCTATGTGTAGGTACTCTAAGACAATGCTTCTTGCCAAATTTCATTGTTCTGGGTCAACAGAAAACACCCTCTAGGTTATCTGTAAGAGTCAAAATATGCGGTTTTTACGACATAAACGGCTTTAATATTTTTTACAATAACTGAGAAGTTTGATTTTTTTAACAACTTTAAGAGACTAGATATATAAGTACGTATATATGTTAGTTATTTAATGTTATTATTATAATGTTATAATTTCAGCTCGATATCTTTACGCGTTCCCGAGATAAAAGGTCTTGACATACACACAGACGGACAGACGGACAACAAAGTGATCCTATAAGGGTTCCGTTTTTTCCGTTTGAGGTACGGAACCCTAAAAAAATACCCGTCGAATTGTGTACCTCCTCCGTTTCGTCGGTCAAAAAACATAAGAACGGCGTTTCACATTCCTATTTCTGTTACGAGGTGAATTGTGTGATTCTCATATCGATATCCTGGGAGATTTTTCCCGGAAATTGAACGCCGTTTAGTACTGGTGCCTTCGTAAACGAACCGACAAGGATTTATGTCCTTACCATTGAAATAAAATAATGACGTTGTGGACAATAGACCACACAGATGTAGGGCCATGGATGTATATCTGTATATCAATTGTCGTCGAAAAATAAGCTATTTTTCATGTTGATACATCGGGTACAAGCCGATTAATGTAAAAACAGAAAAAAACTACTAGAATCCAAACTGTTAAAATTGTCAAACATTCTTTCAAATTTGACGTTTCTATGGGAAAACTCTGGCGACAGCCAATGAATAGAGATATTATCTTTCATGTTTCTTTCGAACTCGAAAACTGTTTTTCTTTTTCTATGCTTCTCTTTCAGATTATCTAGATCGACTATATTACTCCTCTGGAATCTCCGTGAATGTAAGTGAAGAGACAGTGACATTTGAAGGGTAGTTCAAACATCGGTTATGTCAAGTTATGTCGTTAATTGAATCCACAGAGCTAATACAACCAGAGAGATAGCGCTGTTATCGCATGAGGCAATTTTCAACCAATTAAAATGTATGAAAAATCTTGCCCAGAGCAAGGCAAATATGAATTGGAATTTGACACTATCGGAAGAAAAACACGGCAACAACAAACAGGCAAAACATTCAGTGGCGAATCGAGATATTTTTCATTTCTCTTTCTAACTCATGCCATTTTAAATAAATGCGTCTCCTTCAGTTTTCTCGATCGACATTATCCTTCTGGTTGTAATACTTAGCTCTGTGATTGAATCGTAGTTTCGAAGCGTTGTAGGTAAAACCAACGCCATTTTACAAAGAATCTTGGTTTCATATCTTTTCAACAAAATTTTAGAGAGTTGAATAATTTGACATTTAAAAAATACTTCAAATTTGTTGATTAAATTATAGTTTCTATGTGTTGAGGGTAGCCGACGCCATTTAAGAAGATTCAAATTTGCAACCTTATAGCGGATTGACTACCTCTTACATCCTTGTAAGACACGGTTATATCTACTGTTCTGTCGCAAATATATCAGATCGTGACTACGAGACACAGAGGCACAAGACAGTGCGAGTAGGATCGAGTATGGAAAATTTAAACGAGTGTGAGCGGAACAGCTATTTCGATTCAGATCAAAGTTCCGTGATAAGCCCGCTGGTCAGCTGAAGTGGATTTTAAACTTGATCTATGAGCAAATAACTGAACAATATTGGATTTTTGTTGATGTATTACTTTCATTGTTCATTGTTTGTTCGTTGTTACGAGTTTGAGCGATATTAAAAAGCTTTTGCTTTGTTCAAATATGTGTGGTTACGTCCGATTGTAGGAACAGTAAAACTTTTTCTATCTTTGAATTTAGAATTATTCTTATTTTGAATACCCGAGATTTTTTATTTTATTAATATTATTGTTCATAGACTCCAGGGTATGTGCCTTTTGTTAAGTAAGTTTACATTTTATTAAATACGACTGTACAATAGAGAACCTTACCCAGTTACTAACCCAGTATAAATCTTAGCCTAAGTTAGTAGTTTCGGTGTATAAATATAGATTTAAATTTGGCTCCGGAATAATTGGCCTATACAGGGCTAAACGGAACTGGTGTACTTAGCCGAAAAGAAGTGATTCAGACCATCATTATGAATAACTTTTTCTGTGGGCTCAATCTGGATTTTAAGAAAAAAAAACAGCTGTTTCATACATGTTGTCGATTTAGAGTTGCAGATTACTTTGCAGCTTATTTTTTTTCTCCAAGTCTTTCATTGTGATGATCTAAAACATTTATTTCCTTTCAACTTAGTACACTTGTTATAGATAACCCTGTATAGTAAAAAGTTTGGATAGTTATTAGTGATCGTTTCAAATAAATTTTGTGTTGTGCATGAATAGAATGATGTGATACTGTTATCTACGAATGCTTTTTGTGAGAAGTGTTGTTATCGTCATCGTTTTAACTATATAACGTCCAATGTTGGACATAGGCTTCCTCTATTGATTTCCAATAAGACCAGTTGGAAGCAACTTACATCTATCCATCCTATGACTTTAATTAATTTACTTTTCCACCAAGAAACTGTAATTTTTTTTACATCTCTCATGTCCGGCCTACTTAAGGTTCTTATTACCTCCGAATGGGGCTTATAGGTGACTAATTAGCGCTCTAGGGTAATAATGTAGCTAGAAAAGCCCTAGGACGGTAAGTAATCTACTATTATTCTCGTAATTCCGTTTTTTTTCTACTTACCTCACAATCGAGATGTAAAGCAGAATAGGTAGCTCGGGTGTAAGAGGGATTTATGGCGTCTACTGTCCCGTATGTTTTCTTTTAAGATGTAAGATGTACAAGTCGTGGATATCTGGAAGATTGTAAAAGCTATTGAGAATCTTAATGGTTTCGATCAGGCCACCGCGCAGTCTGCGTTCCTAGAGGGTCGTAAGAAGAACTTTTACCCTATTTTTATAGATTTTGGGGCGCAGAGCATAATTATGGTATCTCGGTAGAATTTCTCTGTCCACTTTCAAGCAAATCTATAAAATTATTTCCAAAGTAGAGACTCCATACCTGGAACCATATTCCATCAGTGGCCATTTATAAGTTTTATAAATCTTGATATAAATATCCATAGTAACTGTCTGGAAATGAAAATTCCTATATTATCTTTATTGCAAAATATTACACATTAATTTCAATTCATATTATTCAAGGCGCTATTAAATACAAAAACGACGAATACCTACATTGTCACGACGACAGCTTATTTTCCACACCTATTCAAGCAATCCAGGCAAATAATATCGATATAGAATATTATATTTCATTGGTGTTGCTATGTAAACGGTATCCAAAAGGAGCCTGTTTCCGAGAAACCTTCACTCCTAAATGAGCGCATTGTCATGTAGTACGTGACAAGCGCCGGGCAAATTGACACGTTATCACCGGTTCAAGGTTGATTTTTCAGTATGACTTAGTATGATTGAAACAATGCATAATGATAAAATTGTCTTAAGTGTTTCGTCATAATTTAATTTTTTTACTGACTTTTAGATTAGCTGTTTGTTTTACATATGTAATAGGTATTTCAGCGATAATATCTCCAACAAACGT
Source organism: Hypomecis punctinalis (assembly GCA_949316475.1). NCBI lineage: Eukaryota > Metazoa > Arthropoda > Insecta > Lepidoptera > Geometridae > Hypomecis > Hypomecis punctinalis. The sequence goes on from OX438795.1 coordinate 27,997,456, forward strand.
TATTAGAGTTCTACGTAACTTAATGATCCTCCAGTTACGATGTGACACCTAGTAGTAGTCATAACTACGCTATACAGGGTTATTTCTAATCAATTAGCATCCTTCTAGGGGCTTATTCTGTACATCAAAATTAACAACTTTTGTTCTACGACTTTCGTCAAAAAAAAATAAAAAAATGTTGTTCCATAGAAAAATATCGTTCATCCTCGACAAAATGTATGGAGCAGCTGATTTTTTTTTTGAGTTTTGACGAAAGTCGTAGTACAATAGTTGTTAGTTTTGATGTATAGAATACGCCCCTAGAAGGATGCTAATTGATTAGAAATAACCCTGTATAAGGTACTAGCGACCCGCCCCGGCTTTGCAAAGGTGTATTATACATATAAACCTTTCTCTTGAATCATTTTATGTATTAAAAAACCGTATTAAAATTCGTTGCGTAGCTTTAAAGATATAAGCATACATGGGGACAGACAACGGGAAGCGACTTTGTTTTATACTATGAAGTGATAGTGATGATAGTGATGTAGTGATGACCATGATACAAGCACTATAACTACGTTGCAAGCCTTATACCTAACTACAGAGGCTTCTATTATATTCTATTCACATCTATGCTGTTCACAATACAGGTGGCTAATACATGTAGCATCATTACTTTGCTTTAGACGCTACAACAATGCTACAGCTACGTCGCCAGTTGCAACGTCACGGCTGCGCTACAGTCAACGACTACATAAAATATGTTAAACGATACATAGCTAATAGTTGTTGCTACAGATGCTACAACCACAGTACGCATACTACATCGTTTTTGTGTCATTATTATCTAATTTACAAGTGCTACAATCTACACTCACCACAATGACGTTGCTGCTGGTTGTTGCGTTACAACCACACTAAAAGCGCTACGACATCGCTATTCTCTACATCCTTCGTCACGATTAGAGTCATAGCTGTGCTACAGATGCTACGAACCATACTACGCATGCTAAAGCTACGATGTAGCTAGTTTTAACATGTTCCCTTGTAACATCGGTGATGCATTTTGAGATTCTTATCGTACGTGTATGTCAAATGCGTGGACCATTAGGTATTAGTGTGTTATTAGTATTAATGTAAGAGCATCGAACTAGATTTGTTTCTTATTAATCGGACGAATTCTATTCTATCATATTCTAAACTTACAGAAGGAACGTGTTAACGTTATTACACTATAAGCTATGCAACGCTGCATGACATAAATTTATTTCTATAATAGCTATTCTGAACGTGCTACTGCGACGTTACTACTCCGCTGAAAGCTCCGTAGCCACGATCAACATCATTAGTGCTGTTGGATAACTTTCAGTCGCATTAAAGCCACTAGTGCTACAACTAACCCGTCACTGTCGTAGCCAACTAACTAAGATACAAGAATACTTCTCAACAACAGAAAATATCAAAGAAATTTAAAAGAAATTCTAGAAAACGGTGATTTTTAGGGTTCCGTACCTCAATAGGAAAAAACGGAACCCTAATAGGATCACTTTATTGTCCGTCTGTATGTATGTCAAGACTCTTTATCTCCAGAACGCGTAAAGATATCGAGTTGAAATTTAAACTGTATAGTATACGTATACTTATATAAGGTCTCTTGCAGTTGTGTAAAAAAAATACTCTCAAAACTTTTTCTTTAACACAACTGTAAAAAGTTAGAGCCGTTTATATCGTAAAAACAGCATATTTCGATACTCACAAAAATCAAAACTTACAGGGTACTTTCCGTTGACATAGAACTATGAAATTTGGCGAGAAGCATTGTCTCAGAGTAAACATATAGAAATAAATCTGAAAACTGTACATTTTTATTTAAATCACAAAAAGGCCTAGATACAAGTAAATCGAGTACGTAAGGTAGTATGTATAATATGGGTTCAAAATTCAAAGTGCGTAAATCGTATCATGTGAGGACTCATATAAAAGAGCTACATTAGCACATGATCAAACAGGTTTTCGATAATTTTTTTTAATGTATGATGAGAAAAATGAAAAAAAAAACTTTTTTGTCGATGATTATGAGATTTTAACAAGTTACTTCCCAATTTTGTAAAATTTTCTTGATTTGTACGGAAACCTCGGTGTGCGAGCCTGAATCGCACTTGTCCGAGTTTTCTTTAAAACAAAGGTGACGAGAAAATCTGGTTCTTTGACTTCTTGCAATTTCCCAGAGCAGTTTATGTGCCAGTCTTACATTGTAGGAAAATTAGTTCTCTATCTACTATTATTTATAATTCATTTATAAATTAGATTTAGTAGATTTATTAAAGATATGATGACTTATTACATACAATTTTTTGTTTTGAAAAAGTACCTACTGATTTATCGTTATTAGCAGAGTGCACTACTTGAAATCGACATTCGCTTGTGCGAATAACGCTAGCACATATATCCTAGTACAGGCCAAAAGCCTCCCTAATTTACATTTTTTTTCCTACTTTGTAAAAGTACCAATAGCCAATTCGGACAGTAGAGGAAATACAAAACGTGTTTTAGTTTTGAACGATTTTTGGAGCAGATGCCAACCAAATAAACTAGTTCTAAACATCACAACAAATAATACTTCTATGAGTGTGTAATTACACACATAGTGTAAGTATATCAGTCTCGGGCAGCCGTATCACAATCTTTGTTTTTTGTTTAGTCTGGGGTTAGAAACGGCGAGTCAAATGTCCCAAGTATAGGTATATAGGTAATTATTATTAGTTATTTCTATGAGTAAATGAGATTAATAGCAATATTATATTACTTATTTTTTTACTTACCATTGAAGTCAAGTAGTAATAATTTACAAACAAACAAATACTTCAGACAAATACTTCATAATTATTCGAAAGCAAGTTGCACTAACTTGGAACAATATTTGACTTGCCTCACACGTACCTAAATATAAACTTCACGAAACATAAATAAAAACCAACTATTTTTCAATTTACTGTCAAGTTTCTTTACTAGAAAATGTGTGCTGAGTTTTTCGATATAACTAATCATCATCATCCACAGCCCAATATCGCCCACTGATAAGCATAGGGTTTTCTTCTTGTACACCACTACTCCCGCTCCTGCGCCAATCATGTCCAGGATGGACCCGCGATTTCCAAACTTATTTTACATGTAACTTATCTGTACCAGCCTTTTTAACAGTCCACTGCAGGACGTAGGCCTACCCACGAAGGGTGATTGGGCCATATCCACCACGCTGGCCCAGTGCGGGTTGGTGGATTCACATACGCCATTGAATTTCTTCTACAGACGTATGCAGGTTGCCTCACGATGTTTTCCTTCACCGAAAAGCCAATGATGTGAAATTTTGTACATAATTTCCAAAGAAACTCATTAGTACGGGATCGGGATTTGAACCCACGACCTCACGATTGCAAGTCGGGTGTTACTACCACTAGACCACCACGGCTTCATGTAACTTATGCTAGGGCTAAAATTTTAATTTTATCTAACAGCTCTCAACACATTTTTGCGATCTAATTAAATGCAATTAATCATGACTATTCGCCGACGCAGCTTGATTAATGAAGGGATTCAACCGGAATATAGCACATTTCAAATTGAATTCTGTTCATAAAGAAAATCTTACAAAGTGGGCTCAGACTTTGTACAGTAGCCTAAAAAAGCTTTTAAATATGCTAAACAAATTCACAGAACAAAAATACCGTTTTTAATGCTTAATTACAGTATAATTTTGTATTTTCTTATTTGATTTTTGTTAAATCACGCCGCCATATTTTACAAGCAATGCCAAAATATATTAAGCTCCGAAAATATCACATTCCTTTAAACTGTTCTGTTTATTACAGATAATAATAAATTACAGATAATAATATAAAATGATTTCCAAAACAAATAAAGGAAAGGAGTTGGTAAACTTTTTATATGGGAGGCGGTCCTTTACGTCATAAATAAATAAAAAAACAAACAATATCAAGAAATCATTAACTGCACTGTCATTAGTTGCGTTTGCAATAATTTAAGTTACAATATCGATACATCGATGTTTGACGATACAGCACTAAGGGCACTAACGTGAACAGTGATTTCAAACACAGACTAGATTCTACGTAGTCTACGTATCAGACAGGCATCTTCAAACAACCAATAGCGGGCTGGTATTTTAGAGTTTGAATTTATTTATTTTTTAAAACAAGGCGACCAGCCCTCTATTGGTTGTTCAATATTGACAATGTCATTTCCTTTTGCTGTTTTATAATGTCACTGTCAATTTTTTTTTCCAATTTAGGCTTAATGCAGTTATTTGGCGGAGCACATAGTTCATTTTTCTAATTTTTTTAGAACCCATTTAAAAATTAAATGGCGATGAAAAAAAATCTAAAAAATATGTAATTGAAAAGATAATTATATAAGCTTTCTATTGGTATATATTTCGTTTCTGCAAGATTTCAAAAACTGCATCTTTTCCATGTCCTTTAAAAATACTGTACCTGTACATAGCCTAAGCTCAACACATTTTTGCACTATCTTTTGTATCTCTTAAATTGATGCTTGATTTTCAATCTACTTCTAACAATGACAAAGAATACCCTTCGTTCTCAGTATGGATTTATGTGTAGTCCGTGAAATGTCAAAAATCTTGTGAAATACGCCCGATTTTGTGAGGTATTTAAGTTTAGGCTTTCAAATTAAATGATCTAAAGAATTTTTCACATAAAAACGATAACAAAATATCTGGTTATATTATGAAAAGGAAAGAAGGGAATATTATTTTTCAATTTTAAGGATTCTTCGCGATAAACATTCGAAATTTATTTTTTGATCTCTATCGTTTGTTCAATGTTTCGAATTTCTAATATAGGTAAGCAGTATTTTTTTTCTGCAAAATGTTTTACATTCTAGGAAATAAGATTTTAGGAATTTAAAGATAAGCTATCGTTAAATTCCTAAAATCTTATTTTTTTTATTTTTTTTTTGGGAAAAGAGAAGAGTATAATAAGAAGTAGAGAATGTAAGAAAGATATAATAAGAACGTAGGTATTAACATTTCCTTACGATGTTTTCCTTCACCAAAAATCCAGTGGTGAGAAAAATCTGTGTATAAATTCCAAAGAACTCACGGACGGTAGTACGGTACCGCGATTCAAACTCACAACCTCACGATTATAAGACGTTTGTCACTACGACTACATCACTACAGTTTAGTCTCTATAGTAACAATAATGTATCTATTAATGACTGTGCTTTGTCACTACGTAATGAAACAATCTATCCACTTTAATAATAAAGGTAATAAAAATAGACTCTCGGCCTAGTATGCTTTCCATACGAACTTTATACATCCATCCGTCAGTCATAGGATGTCCACCGATGGATATAGGCCTTCCCCATAGATATCCAATAAGACCGGTTGGAAGGAGCTTGCATCTAACGCGATCTTGCGGTCTTGGTGAGATCATCTGTCCACATCGAGAGAAGACGTCCTACGCAGCGAACTTCATACGTCACTCACAAATCAAACCAACGGTAATCACATCAAATGCACTAATAATAATTCACCATATAAGTAATATTAACACGTCCACTGGCGAACTTGCTGAATGTCAGTTGAGTTAGTATGATTACAAGTAAACAGTGACTACAGTAGTTTCATTGGCTCTATACTCGTATATTTTACTCGTAGTTCTCCGGACACATGTATCGCGACACATGTATCTCTTTTACTGAATCTAGATAAGCCTATATCTTGATTTCTTCTTGACCGATTTGTTTCATAATGTTTGATTTGTTTGAGCGAAATACCTTCCTATCAAAAATCGCCGATTACAAAAAAAACCCTATGAATATACATAACCTGTGTACAAAGTTTCGTCGAGATTCGTTGAAAACTATCATCTGGACAGACAAAAGCAAAAATGCCGCGTTAAAACGAAGATCTTACATTCTGATCAGAGATCTCTAGATTAACTAAAGTGGCGGAAATGAGGAAAAACTCACAGAAATATTTGTAGCCACACGAAAACGACAATAGTTTACGTTTACTGTATAATCTCGTGGTAAGCTCTCTAAAGTATATCTACAAATTATACCAATACCAACTGCTAACCGTATTAAGAGCACACACGCTATTCACCACCTAACTAATAATGTTAACACGTCCACTGACGAATTTGCTGAATGACAGTGGAGCCAGTGGAGTCACAAAGTGACCGTGAGAGAAACGCTAGCTTCCACTCTAGTGCTAATAATGGAACACGTCCGCGAGTAGTGTGGTGACCATTATTTTCAAAATTCTCTCATAGTAGATATTTACCAGAGATATTTTACACAGGCGTTTATACTCCCAAAAAACGCCCTGACAGGAAAACACTTAATAATAATAAATAAATAATAAACGTTTATTTCAGGCTCACAACCCATGTGAAAAGATATACAAAATATGAAAGAATAAACATTACAATAATACAAAATTATCGCAGTCCAAAAATTAATTAAAATATCGTTTAAAGTTAAACCTAGGTTTAACGTCATGCTACTTCCGATTCCCGCTCTGGTGGACAGAGATCCAATGTCTTAAGTGCATGCCGCTCGCATACCATTAAAAGCTTCCGTAACCCGTTGATTGAGGGGTTGAGTAGCACCGAAAGTTCTCTATACGATTTTGTACAGAACCACTGGCAAAAACAAAGAATAACTAAAAAAAAAATGAAGGAACACCAGAACGATAGTAGTTTTTGTACTATATACAGTCTCATACTGTGAGACTGCATACAAATACCAGACTGCTAACCATATTAAGAGCACACGTTCTAATTTACCACCTAATTAGTAATATTAACACGTCCACTGACGAATTTGCTGAATGCCAATGGAGGCAGTCACATAGTGACCGTGAGTGAAACGTTAGCCTCCACTCTAGTGCTAATAATGGCACACGTCCGCGGGTAGTGAGGTGACCATTATTTTCAAAATTGTTTCATACAACATTAATTATTTAACCCCCAAGAATGCCCATAATTTTTTATGTTCTATTAACATTTGTATTTTTGTGTCTGTATCCATATGTGGTTATCCAGAAAGGGTGAACTTAGCTATAAGATGGTGATTCAGACCATCTGTATCGCCATCATTCAATCTATCAAACGTAATCGACTGTTATGTACTGGATTCGATTATTTGCAAGTGCGATTAAAAACCGCGCCAACAAGTCCTCCCTAATCATCGACTATTATCGATGCATTTATGAGGGTATGCATCTCATCTCGAACACCGCCATTCGAGTTTAAAAAATCTAAGAGAAACCTACAATATAAGTGATCCCTGCCAATTTTCAATAAAGTAAATGGTGTAACAGCAAGTAAAATCTGAGCCCCTGGGGATCTCCCACTGAAGTAGTTCTTCAAGGTTCATCAGGAAGAAAGAAAAGAACAGGTGAGTGACTTGTTGTATATTGCAGTAGTCGGCCCAGTGCATCGATTTAAAATTACGTTTGGGAGGTTTATCCTTTTGAAATCCCATCCCCTGAAGCATAACGCTTCACCATCATTATTAATAACTTTTACTATGGAGTCAGCCCGGAATTCGAGAAAAAAAAGTAGCTCTTTTGTACATTTTGTCGATTCAGATGGAACATAACAGTCGAACAGTTGATTTATTTTGTCTAATTCCGGGTGGAACCATAGTAAAAGTTGTTCATAACGATGGTCTTAGTCACTCCCTTTCGGCTTGGTACGCGGAAAGCAGATATACCTATAGGTATAGTGAGATTGTGTTTAGCACAAAACGACTGTTTTTTTAGGGTTCCGTACTTCAAAAGGAAAAAACGGAACCCTTATAAGATCACTTGGTTGTCCGTCTATCCGTATGTCAAGACCTTTTATCTCAGGAACGCGTAAAGTTAACGGGTTGAAATTTAAAACAAATGCGTATATCCAGAGTTTCTTACAGTTGTGAAAAAATCAAACTTCTCATTTGCTTTAGAAAAAAGTTAGAGCCGTTTATGTCGTAAAAAACCGCATATTTTGACACTTACAAGGGAATCTAAATCTACAGGCTACTTCCAGTTGACCTAGAACTATGAAATTTCACAAGAAGCATCGTCTTAGAGTATGCATATAGAAATAAATCTGAAAACTGTACATTTTTACTTAAATCGCAATGAAATAAGGCCTAAATTAAAAAAATATAGGCCTAAAATTCAAAGTGAGTAAATCGTACCATGTGTGAGTAAAACGTACCACATGAAAGGACTTTATTAGCACATGCTAAAACAGGTTAACAATGAGTAATTTTAGAAGTATGACGAGAAAAGTAAAAAACAAAAACTTTTTGACCGACGAATCGGAGGAGATATGTACTCAATTCGACCCGTATATTTTTTATGTAATATATGTATGCGTGGTAAACGCATAACTTTTTACAGAGAAATCCGATTCCGATTGGAAAGAGTATACTTTGCAATTGATCCAATTTAAATTTTATCGAAATCGATTTATTGCTATGTCGATTCGTACGAAATATTCGCGAATTCTGTACACGGTTGAAGTCGGTCATGCCATTTTATGCGAAAAATATTTACTCGATGATTATTTATTTGTCCTATAGAGATTCCAACATTACAATTTTGTGAAATTCCCAGAATTTGTACAGAACCCGCGGTGCCTGACTCGAACTTATCCGGTTTTTTTTTTACTTTGATATCACCGAGACCGTTGCTGTTGTCGTCTTCTAGGTATCTAGTTATTATTGCTTCCTCAAGTTTAAAAATTAATTTTATGAAATAATGTTTACTTCTATCTATATATTGTATGTTTTACTAACGTTATATGTGGCAATTTTATACCTTGACTGAAAAAATCAAGATAAAAAATAAGAAGTACCTAGGTGCTGAGGAAACGTATGTTGAATTAATTGACATTTAGATTAAAGAAACACTTTTTTATGAATTTACGTAGTAGTTAGTAATAGTATATTATTCAATATCTGTTCTGTAATCTACCTTACACTTGAAACAGCAGAATCCTGTATCTACATAAGAATTTAATAGCATTCATGTGGTCACGAGCAGAGTGCGCAATCGATGACCGCAAATGATAGGCGACTGGTACCCTTAACGGTAATAGGGTTACCACATAGACGTTTCAAATTTCCCATTACTGTGATTCGATTTCCGTAATCGAATAATGCAAGTGAACAGGAAACTCGCTAAAAAAAGTGTCTCATTTAATTGTCAGTGATTTTATAAATAATTTGACCGCAGAAATTGGCAATCAGGTTTATGCTGCATGCAAGCTGTAACCGGTTTAGTTTTATTTCCTCTTGAACATCAAATCATGAATGTTGAACTCCAAAACAAGAGAACGCCATTGGTTATGCATGTCTTCTTCCAGTTTGCGTGGGACATACTGTTCAATCTGTACGGCGTCATTCTAGCGGTATCTAGGCTAGCTGGTGGGTCAGCAACCGCTAATTCCTTCAAGATCTTATAGCAAATATTTAGATATACAAGATATCTAAGATCTTTGCTTTTTCGGCCCTAAATTCCTTCACAATTTTCAGCAACTAGTTATAAAACTGGATAGAAACTAACATGAGACTTGTCCGTTTCTCTGCTAATTGTCAAAACGTGATAGATTTTTTCGTAGCGCCCCAATCGAAGAATAACAACCTTCAAACAAAAAAATCTATTCGTTCCAGCTCACTTTCGTCATCAATTTGGAAAAAAAATTCACGCGAGCATTTTAATAGGAAAATGCTGTATATATGGTTTATGTTATTGTTAATCAATTAGAATCCTATAGGGGCTTATTCTGTATATCAAAACTAACGACTTTTGTTCTACAACTCTTGTCAACAAGCATTTTTTTAGAATTAATAAAAATCGTAGAACAAAAGTTGTTTGTTTTGATGTACAGAATAAGCCCCTAAAAGGATGCTAATTGATTACCAATAACTCTGTATAGCTCTTCCCACATGTAGGATGGGTGAATGAGACATATTTGTCCTAGTAGAAAAAATGCCAAGTCGATGGTCCTGGCCCAGTGCGGGTTGGTGCGGCTTGCAAATGACATGACAAATGCGGTACTGTCGAGTCACCGACGTACTCGTAGCAACATGTATCAATATTTGACTCAAATGCGCCGCACGGAACTGTCGCTAACCACAGATGTCAGAGAACTAGCCGCTTAGTTCTATTATAGGGTTACCACGCGATGCAATTTTACAATAACTTTCAGTAAATTTATACAGTAATTTAATAATATCTTCAAAAGGTTGACGCATAAAATATAATAAGTTAAAAATACCCAAACAATTTCTGGAAATGTGTTATAAGTCATTTATTGGTAAAATGTCAATTTACACTTCAAATAACGGTATCTACATCTGTCAGACGAATGTATCATCAAAAGGATTTGTTCCGTTACCGGTATTAAAATAAATAAAAATTCTAACCAGATCAATGATTGCTGTTTTATAAAGAGCATTCAAAATGTAATTATTATCTGATAAAAACATATTTTTAAAGCCCTGCAATATTTAGAAAATCTATAATATATATTTGGGGTATGTAACGTGAAACGGAACGGATATCTCGTAAAGAAACACGCTAATCTGAAAAAACTCAAAGCCAATTTAAAAAAAAAGTATAATAGAAATGTCAATGTCAAAGGAAATTGAATATTAATTTGATTTTCGATCAGTGTTGCCACCTTAGCCCTTTTGGAGCTAGATCTAGCACTGTTTACTGTAGGTGAACCCCTTGTATTTGTATTTGTTTATTCATTAGTGTAATGATTTAGCCCGGAAAGGGCTATCTAGCGCTTATTTGCCCTATTTATTTTCATAGAAAATATTATTTTGAATTTCCAAATAAAAAAAATGCAGGGCTATATATTATTTTTTATTAGTCCATGGAGCTTTCAAATTTAAGTACATTCCTAGAAAAATTAAATGATCTTGGTTAGAATTTTAATACCGAGTTCCTTGTAAATCAGGTACAACTCCTTTGAATTGTAAGCTTGAGTGTCAAAGCATCAAAACTATTATTACAAGAATTAATGTAATGTTTGAAGTCGGTTTACGGACGATAATTTTACGTGATAACGTCATTAGGAAAAATTGTTGAATCAACAACTGAAACAAACCGAACGATCAGGCCAATCGTGCCTGTTTATCGCTTGTTTCGAGTTCAGGCGGAACGTTAGTTAAAAAACCGGACAAGTGCGAGTCAAGCTCGCACATCGAGGGTTCCGTACAAGTTCAGAAAATTTCACAAAATTGGGAAGTGATACGATTTACTTACTTTGAATTTTGAGGCCCTATTTTTTTCTGATTTAAATAAAAATGTACAGTTTTCAGATTTATTCCTATATGTGTACTCTGAGACAATACTTCTCGCTAAATTTCATAGTTCTATGTCAACGGGAAGTACCCTGTAGGTTTTGTTTTTTGTGAGTATATAATATGCGATTTTTTACGACGTAAACGGCTCTAACTTTTTAAACGATAACTGAGAAGTTTTTCTTTTACACAACTGCAAGATACCATAGATATACGTACACAGTTTAAATTTCAACTCGATATCTTTACGCGTTCCCGAGATAAAGAGTCTTAACATACACACAGACGGACAGACGGACAATAAAGTGATCCTATAAGGGTTCCGTTTTTTCGTTTGAGATACGGAACCCTAAAAATAGATACTTCGTAAAAATAAAATGAAATCAAAAAAGTGTTCAGATTCTCAAATAAACATGGTGATATTTTATGAGTATCCATTATATGAGCATTGTAATAATTGTGTGAAAGAATTGAAGAAAAATCGCGTGAAAAAATCCACAGACTACGCATCATACTGTCACCCTGTAGCTCTTTGACCCAGCTGAAATCAAGGGACAATTACTGCACTCGGCAGTCTGAAATCGTGATAGCAAAATGGCTTCGCATTTCATAGCAGGATTTTCCCTACCAGTTTATTAGTCGTGGTCATGAGGAATTTACATATCAAAGCTGGCAGCAGAGGTAGTGAGTAAGTAAGTTTGTACAAGCCAAATGGGTAGCCCTGGTGTCAGAGCTTTTAAGGTGACTGAAGGTGTTTAGGGCTATGCTCGGAGTAGAGGGCTATGCTGAATCTCTCTGCGAGATCGAATCAGAAATGGGGATAACCTTAGAAGAGCCAAGGTTACAAACATAGTCCAGCGAGTTAGCAAGTTAAAATTTCAGCAGGCAGGCCACATAGCACGGAGATCCGATGATCAGTGGGGTCGAAAAGTTCATTTTTTTTTATTTCGAATAGGTTCGCGTTTGACTACACACTGCCTGATGTTGAGCAGATGTGCGGGTGTGATGTGATCTAGGGTGTAGCACGCTTACCTAGAAGATACCTATTTACTCGGGATTTAAAGACACCCACGTTCTCTAGTGGAAACCGCGTATCGGCAAGCACAGGGTAGAACATCCACCCACAAGGTGCACGGACCTCATCAAGACTGCAGGATCACGCTGGAAGCAAACAGCTTCCAACCGGTTTCATTGAAGATCTCTACGGGAGGCTTATGTCCAGCAGTTGACGTACTATGGCTGAAACGATGCGCGATCTTAATGTAGGTAAATTCGAATACCCTTATTATTTAAACTTACATAAAACTATCAATAAGCTCAAGGTAGCCAAACACGCTATGGAGAGGGCTATGCTTGGAGTCTCGCTGCGAGATCGAATCAGGAATGAGGAGATTCGCAGACGAACCAAAGTTACTGCTATACCCGAGCGGATTAGTAATTTTAAATGGCAATAGGCAGGACACATAGCTCGGAAAACTGATGGCCGATGGGGCAGTAAAGTTCTCGAATGGAGACCACGCATCGGCAAGCGCTGCGGAGGACCAGGTAGACCGACGATATTATTAAGACCACAGTAACGCGCTAGATACAGGACGCTTCCAACCGGGTTAATAGGAAATCCATAGGGGAGGCCTATGTCAAGCAGTGGACGTCCTGCAGCTGATAATGATGATGATGATGAAACATAATAAGCCGGTCTCTTTACCAATCAAAGTTGAATGAGGTTGAGGTGGCCTAAAGTCCTGACAATTCCCGGGCCATTCCAGCAGGCAGTTTATAATAAAGACAGTTTAATTAAGATAAGAGGAAACAACGGCCTAATTGGCGCTAGCAAGCCACCTCGGGTCCTTTTACAGGTTCACAAAGAACAGATGTTCATCTCAATAAAAATAATCCGGTGTTCCCTCGTGGTCATACTTGTTTGTCATATGAGTATGACCACGAGGATAAACATGTCCTCGTGGTCATACTCTCGTTTCTGCTTTCTGTTAGAAATCCCAGCCAACTAAGGGCGTTTCGTCGTAGTAATACTAGTTTGTTGACCACAAGGATATGGAGTAGGTACGAGTACATGTCCTCGTGGTCATACTGTAATAGTACGAAATCCGACTGCAGAATCTGTTTAGTGCATGGGAATACGACGGAATACCCCCGTCCCCGTGCGCCCCCGTCGCGTCGTCGCCTGCTCTATGCGAAGGGGGCGCGCGTATTCCCTAATTAAAAAATACTAATTACTCCAAAAGTTCCGAAACCAGTCAGGCTCCCAGTGGCCTGGCCACAGTCACATACGTGAGTGTAAACAGTCTTTTTAATTTTTATCTCAATATTCTTAATTCTTAAAAGTTAAAAACAAAACAACGAAAACCTGTACTAACCGCCCTATATTTTACGTACAAATTCAAAGATTAACCAATCCATTGAGAACCTTTTTGTAAAAATGCAAAATTTTACTCGATATTTCAGTAGTAAGTGAGTTACCTTTCTAGTTCCTTAGTAGTCTGATTCTTTCTAATCTGTTAGGTATATGACATAATAATCTCGCGCAGAATTAAAATTTAAATGTTATTTTAGTTGGCAACATTTTAATTAAAAGTGTTCACAATGCATTGTCCAAAATGTAATTAAATAATTAGTAACTTCCTGTTTTTTGTATTTTAATCGTCACTGCAAAGGAATTAAAGGCGCGGTCACACCGGAAAATAAATATTTACTCGATGATAAGACGTGTTTTGTGGAAATTCGACGAATTCGAGGTACAGTTTTTTTATCTTCAGTGAGAGAAACATTTGTATTTAACAGTATATAACCCACTGTTTCAGTAACACAAACACAAAATGTATGGACATTCAATGAAGAGAAACGAACACAAATTGGATGGACTTAGGCGTTTTTTTTAAAACTCAAACAAAAATAACAATCATCAAAGAACCGTTCAAAAAGTTTAAACGTCGCGAAATTGCTGAAACATTTCTGAAGCTAATAATTTCGTTCAAACTTTCCTAAAATGATAACTAGGACCGGTCGCGAAGGCGATCCGTCAAAGAACCTAAAAAACTAAATTCCAGTTCATGCTCCTATTACCGGAATCACCCCATTTCTTATAAAGTTGCGGACTTCGCTTTTGGAAGTTTTCACCCTCATTTTTCTGAGCTATTAAGGCCCGGAAGCCTCATTAAGGCCATCTGTCAAAATATGTTGGAAAAGAAATGGCGTAGAGCAGTGTGGACAGACACACTAGCTGGACTATAAATAAACTCCTGAGATATATCCTATCTATAGGGATTACCTATTGACAATCACTATGGATACTACCAGCTTATAATATTAAGAAGATATCATAATACAATAAAAAAAATTCTAATCTTTCTGCCAAATCTCGGAATAGTCTACCGTGTGTAGCTCTAGACGACGAAGATATTCTAGTAGGATTCAATAGTTCTTATCATTTCTGGGTTGGTCTCATGGTTGGTGCAGTTTTAAATAATCTATGGGGCCCTGAAATCGCGAAAATCTGGGCGAAGTATGCTGTTCAATATATTTTGTTCTAGGTCAACGAACGCATCTTGCAAGGAACCACCGATCGTTTACTCAATTTTACTTCATTAAGTTATACTTTTTGTTTACAACAATTTCATTGTAATCAATTTTATTTTTTGCTTTTCGGGCTTAGTTACATGATAAAAGTTATGATCATTTAATGATGAGTACAATGACATCCTAGAATATCGGTCATCTAGAAAAACACCTGTATGATTATCGTTTAAGCAAAGGTTTATGAACATCAAGAAAAAATTAAAACACAACAAAGAGATGACTACACTGACAACTATATATTCAAACATAATTTGAAGCTGGCTGTCACACTAGGTAAGCCCTGAAAATAAAAAAAAACGTAAAATCTTGTAGTAAAAACAGTCGTCTCATTGAAAAAATTGCATTGGTTTTTGACAAAATGTGGAAAAGCAGTTTTATGTTCATTCAGGGTGTTTATAATTAAAACTGTTCATTATTATGAATAACTTAAGCTATATCCACAGAGTTAATCATACGGAACCACAACTTGTGCATATTAATATGCATGTATGTTTTATGTTCATTCAGGGTGTTTATAATTAAAACTGTTCATTATTATGAATAACTTAAGCTATATACACAGAGTTAATCATACGGAGCCACAACTTGTGCATATTAATATGCACAACAAAAAAAAATCAGTTTAAATCAATTAAATGATTATCTCGTTAGGTAGGCATATGTTCGGAAAGAGCACAGTAACTGAACTGTAAGAATTATTATATCTATATGTGTTATTTTTGCACTTGCAGCAATGGATCGACTTTATTTTGTGCTTAAATATAGTTTAAAGCTCGAAGTGCTGAAAGCTCATCGGTTAGAGCATTTGCAAAAAGATAACCGTTGTGGCGTTACGGTGAACTAACATTATGATTTTAATCAGCTAAGGTATTAACTATACTTGATAGACGCGAGTACTGATGAAAACCGAATTGGTGTCAACCAAGTATCAAACACTTTTTGTTGTACTAGCAATGACAGAGCGGTGTTGTCAACGTAACAAAATTAGTAAAATTCTACTAACCTAGGGCGTATTCGCGAGTAAAAAAAGGAATGTTTCACTAAGTATCGATGTATCGTGTACGCATAGTGGTAGAGTTAATAGCTCTTACTGTTAATAAGTACAAACTGGCATCAGCTTACAAGTCTGCGAGTTTTATATTTGTGCCGTTTTTATAAGTCTGCCGATCAGTTCAACGGCAGGCATTAATCATCGGAGGCTGTCGGTTGAACGATTTGCTCGTTTGTTGGGAGATTTCCAGACGGGCATCATATTTCTTAAAATTCGTAAATTAGGTGCCCATCAGTTATGGCTTTGGCGAGGCTTTTTATTTATTACTAGCTTTTTCCCGCGGCTTCGCCATCGCGCTATTTTGTCTAAATACATGAACTCAAAAACCAAACTTTTAGTGACTACAGCAAAATACAATAAAACTACATACTTAAGCTACGTCAAAAGCAACTGGATCATCCACAGACCTTTGAAAAAGTAAAAAAAAGAACATAACTTTAGAGCAATTGCGATCCACGTATTGTACAATATTAGAATGATTCGGTCTAATCGATGTATACCTACCATATTTAGATTATACTAATGATTCTTCAGAAACCATTCAATCGATTTCGATAAGATTTAAATGGGAACAGTTCTAAATTATGGAAAGACATTAAAGTATGATCTACCTAAAAAATAACCGGACAAGTACGAGTCAGGCTCACACATCGAGGGTTCCGTACAAACACGTTGTTAAAATAATTATAAATGTGTTTTAGTTTTAGCATGTGCAAATGAAGTTATTTTAAATGGTATTTCACTCACTTTGAATTTGTTCGAGTCAGGAAGTGTATTTATATATTTGCAATAAAACCATATCTCAGGAACGCATAGACACCTCGTACATCGACGGAGAAAGTTAATACCGCGGGCTAACTTGACGCCAGCGCCATCTAGTTTAGATATGAATAAATACTGAGATTTAAACTGTTGCTTTAAGAATTGATTTTATAACTTATTTGATTTGATTGCTATTACCATAGACTAAAAAGTACCTCAAGAAGACCGGCATTCGCAGTACAATTGAGCGTACGTCGCTAATTAGTTACATTCTAGACCACTAGATATCACTATGTGTATCGAATGGAAGCAATTCCAAAATTATTGACGTCACAAAAAGGGTGTTTAATAATTATTTTGGTGCTGGTTGGTTAACCCTTACATCTCAGCTACCTAAGCCTCATTACAGTACAGTGTCAAATTGTACTAGATGGCGTTATGATAAATAACTAAAGACACATCATCATGTTTCATGAAAATCTTTTTTACACAAACCCAAGACTGCGATAAAGATCGACATGAGAAACTGAAGAATATATTTGACTGATAGCGGTTTTGGGCGGGCGTCTAGATGGAAAACCTTTCTGAATTACGAAGGTCCAAACGTAAATTATGAAAGTCTATCTCGCGGCCGCACAGCGTCGCGAAATCCCGCCCGGCACTTCTGACTCTTGCCGGACCACATGACTCATCTTCACAAATTTTACCGCCTGGTAGTGCCACTCGTGCCGAACAGCATAATATGTGTGTAGAGTAGCAACCCATAGGTTGGGATTCGTTGCCTGGTTTAAGGGTAAATTATTTAAACCAACAAAAATCGGCGGTACATTATTATTTTATTTAAAAAAATATGTAATCCGAACAGTAGCGTAAATTTCATCAAACCTACACGTACGCACTCAGCGAGCTACTCTAATAAGAAAGTTCACGACCGATATCTTTGGAAGGACCATTGAAATAGATCCCGTAGCAGGTGCCACGGCCCGTCGGTCACAGGAGAGCAGTTGATACCACAGGGAATTGGGATAGGCACTACAGAAGGTCCCAGTGATGTCTCGAAGAGATGGTCCCAGTGATGTCTCGAAGAGATGGTCCGTCCATCACAGGAGAGCCGCCGGAACCCACCCTGTAGCAGTAGATACCACAGGAACTGTAAAGGTCACTGCAGGAGACCCCAGTGATAGCAGAAGCGTTTGAGAGCTGGTCGGTCGACAAGAGGAAGCATGTTGATTTGCACGCGATGCTCAGTTAAGGCCATCTCATTTTTACAAGCACTTCCAATGTCCTGTTTATAAGAAACCATTTAAAATTTAATCTTCATAGCTTTTGCACATTGAAGTATCTTTTGCAGTTGCATATAGGGTGAAATCCGAGAAAATTTTGATGTTTTGCCAAGTTGTCAGAAATGTCAGAATTTGAATTATGAAACTAATGGAAATGCCTTAATTACGAAAAAACCTACCAACCACGCATACCATTGAGGAAGGAATCAGAATGGAGTTGCCCTAACGACGAGAAAAACCTGCATACCCACCGCACATAATACGGCGGATTAGTGTTGTTACTACCACACTACACTTATCGATTTCCCCGTACTTATCGATAAAACTATCGACACAAATTAATTTTAGCCGAATCAAACATAATGGCAAACTTTTATTTAAAAAACCGGACAAGTGCGAGTCAGACTCGCACATCGAGGGTTCCGTACAAACACATTGTCAAAGTAATTAAAAACCTGTTTTAGCATGTGTTAATGAAGTTCTTTTATATGACACCTTTCATGATACGATTTACTCACTTTGAATTTTAAGCCCATATTTTGTGAATTTTGAGGCCCTATTTTTTGTGATGTAAATAAAATGTGCAGTTTTCAGATTTAATCCTATATGTGTATTCTGAGACAATGCTTTTCGCCAAATTTCATAGTTCTATGTCAACGGGAAGTACCCGGTAGGTTTTGATTTTTGTGAGTGTCGATATATGCTGTTTTTTACGATATAAACGACTCTAACTTTTTTAAACGACAACTGAGAAGTTTTTCTTTTACACAACAGCAAGAGTTCATTAATATACGTATACAGTTTAAATTTCAACTCGATATCTTTACGCGTTCTCTAGATAAGGAGTCTTGACAGACACACAGACGGACAGACGGACAACAAAGTGATCCTATAAGGGTTCCGTTTTTTCCTTTTGAGGTACAGAACCCTAAAAATTACAGATGTCAAGGTTGCAGCTGTCATATTCAAGAATCCACACTAGAATGGTAGGACGAGTTTTTTTGGCGGGAACGCGGAAAAGACATGTCGCCTCATTGTATTATTTTGTTAAAGTTGTGTTTTTATCAGTGATAATTAGTGAAAAATTGTGGTATTTCATTGATTATGAGCAGAATTACGTGCATGAGTGTGGGCAAGTGATATAATGTGACGTATCATGTTGTTCCGTGTTGTTACCAAAACTCCATAGACACCTCTAGAAAAGTCTCCACTGCTGTACTGAGGTATGACTTAGAATTAAAGTGATAAGACTTAATAAGAACTACATATCGGATGACAGCTGTCAAGCTTAAATGTGGAATATCTCCATAACTATCTATTATAGACCATTGCTTTCTTCACTAAACTGATATGAGATCTACATTTCGGATGACAGCTGTCAAACTTAAAAGTGAATTATCTCCGTCACTGTCGATGCTAGACCATTGCTGTCTTCACAAAAGTGATAAAGCTCAAAGAGAGATATGATCTCTTTCAGATGACAGCTATCAATATTACGGAAATAATCAACTTTTAAGTTTGAGCTGTCACATCAAATGTAGATCTTTTTAAGCTCTATCACTTTTGTAAACACAGCAATGGTCTAGGGTCAATAGTTACACAGATTTTTCACTTTAAAGCTGTCATCTGAAATGTAGGTCTCGTTGAGTTCTATCACTTGTGTCACGTCAGCAATAGTCTAGCTTTACTAGTTACGGAGATATTCCACTTTTAAGTTTGACAGCTGTCATCCGTAATGTAGGTCTTGTTGAGCTCTATCACTTGTATCAAGACAGCAATAGTCTAGCTTTAATAGTTATGGAGATATTCCACTTTTAAGTTTGACAGCTGTCATCCGAAATGTAGGTCTCGTTGAGCTCTATCACTTTTGTGAAGACAGCAATAGTCTAGCTTTAATAGTTACGAAGGTATTCCACTTTTTAGTTTGACAGCTGTCATCCGAAATTTAGATCTCGTTGAGTTCTATCACTTTTGTGAAAACAGCAATAGTCGAACTTCGATGGTTACGGAGACAATCCACTTTTAAGTTTGACAGGTGTCATTTAAAATATAGATCTATTTGCGCTCTGTCATTTTTGTGAAGTCAGCAGTAGTCTAACTTCGATAGTTACGGAGATAATTCACTTTTAAGCTTTGACAGCAGTCATTAGAACAATCTAATAGATCTCATTGAGTGTTATTACTGCTATTAAGACAGTAATGGTCTAGCTTCGATAGTTACGGAGATAATAATACTTCTAAGTTTGACAGCTGTTACTTTCACACCTGTCATGCCATTTTACTTGTATTAATTCTGGAATGACAGTTGTCAAATTTGACATGAAAAGTGAAATGAAATAAAAATTCAAAATTTCAGATAATCAATAACACAAATAAAAACTAACCAAAATATCGATAGTTTTTTTTGATATAATAAGAACATCGCTATTGTTTTTCGACTTAATATGGCGGACCAAGCACGCGCGACACGTCACGAAAAATATAGACACTATAGCGAAACTGTGCTGTATAATGTTGGTCTATTCTTATTACGTACATTTGAAAGAGACGCCTATATGATTATTATTTCGGTTTTTAAACTATTACATGTCAAAGTATCTAAATGTCATTACACCATCTCCTTCTGATTCCTTCCTCAATGACGCATACCCACCGAACATAAGGTGGAGGATTAGTGTTGTTACTACCTCATTATACTTTTAATTTCACCGTACCTATCGACAAAACTATCGACACAAATTAATATAGACAAAATCAAACTAAATGGCAAACTTTTAGTTTCAAAGATGACAGATGTCAAAGTGACAGCTGTCATATTCTAATTTCATTTCATTTATTTCTCAACATAGATACAATTATATGTATACTTGTGAATGTCAAAAAATCATAATAAGGTTACAGTAGAAATAAAGAATTAATAAACATTACATTACATTCGAATTGAGACAAAAATAAAACAAAAATGATAATAATCTAGAATTCATACTTATGCCTTGTAAAATATAGCTTGATACGCGAGACATTAACATACGCGTAATGACCCACGCACATCAAGTACCATATTTTTTGTAGTCAAAATGTTCGTTTCACATTGTTGCACTCCATGTTTGTGCATCTCAACCGGCAGCAGTCTAACTTCAATAGTTACGGAGATATCTAATTTTATGTTTGACAGCTGTTATTTGAAATATAGACCTCATTGCGCTCTATCACTTTTGTGGAGTCAGTAGTAGTCTAACTTCAACAGTTACGGAGATAATTCAATTTTAAGTTTGACAGCTGTCATACGATTTGTAGATCTTATTGAGCTCTATCACTTTTGTGGAGACAGCAATAGTCCAACTTCGATAGTTACGGAGATAATCCACTTTTAAGTTTGACAGCTGTTACTTTCACACCTGTCGTGATTTTGTAGTATGGATTCTATAAAATGACAGCTATCCCTTTGACACCTGTCATGCCATTCAAGCATTAATTCTAGAATGACAGTTTTACATGATAAATGAAATGAAAATTCAAAACTTTAGAAAAATAATTTTCCAATAACACGAATAACAACTAACCAAAATATCGATATTTATTTTTATATAACAAGAACATCACTATTGTCGCCCGATATAATATGGTGGACCAGGCACGCGCGTGACGTCACGAATTTTTTTTCCAAAATATCGAAACTGTCGTGTATAATGCTGGCCTATTTTTAATATATACATTTGACAGAGAAGCCTATATGTTTATTATTTCGGTTTTTAAACTATTTCATGTCAAAGTAATGTCATTGCACCAAGAATTTTGTATACTATCTGGATTGCGCACAGACAAAATTTGGCTCAAAGTTAGCTTAGGAAAATTCAACCTTAATAAGTTGCAACAAAACATACATTCCTTTGAAATGGCATAAGAGAGACGCTGTGCCGAGTGATACTTCCCAAAGTGATGAGGGTGTCCCGCTCGCACTATTGCCATTTCGAAACGACACTTATTTATGGTAGAATTATTATACCTGTAAAGCCGCGACTGTTTTAACCATTTCTTAGTTTTTATAATAATGTAGTTTGATAAGATTTTAATTAAAATTGCGAATAGATGCTAATAAAACATAGTTTGATATTTATTTTGTAGGAATATACCTACGTCTTTATGATTAATGGTGGTGTTTTTTTATTTTTGACTAGAGTATCACCGTCGATTGCAAATGGCGTACTATGATGTGTACAAAGAAGTGTAGTAGGGTGACTATGCTGGACATATTTCTTAAACATGCTGGGTGTACAATAGGTGTATAGTCGTGGGTGTGGTTTTTCATTTTTTTTGGGTTGTAGATTTCAAAAATGGCATCGATTTTGAAATTAAAAATAGCGGATGTCACTTTTTTGAAAAAATCGTCATGGGTGTTATTTTCGAGGTTTTTGGGGGTGTAGATTTCAAAAATGGCATTCATTTCGAACTTAAGGATGGCGGATGTCACTTTTTGCAAAAAGTCATCATAGATATCGTTTAATAGGTTTTTGGGGGTGTAAATTTCAAAACTAGCATCCATTTTGGAATTAAAGATGGTGCATGTAACTTTTTTGAAAAAGTCGTTATGAGTGTCGTTTTTGAGAATTTGGGGATGTATATTTCAAAATTGTCATTCATTTTGGTATTAAAGATGGGGAACATTACTTCAAAGTGGATGCCACTTTTGAAATCTACACCCCCAAAAACCTAGAAAACGACACTTTTTGATATACTGACGTCTGCCATCTTTAATTTCAAAATATATGCCATTTTTGAAATCTACAATCCAAAAAAATGAAAAACAACACCCATGTCGGCCTTTTAAAAAAAGTGGCGTCCGCCATCTTTAATTTCAAAAAAGATGCCAATTTTGTAATATACACCCCCAAAAACCTCGAAAACTACACCCATGACTACTTTTTTCAAAAAAGTGAGTCCGCCATTTATATTTTAAAATGGATGCCTTGTTTACTACGGAAGCTTAAAAATGATTGTGACTTTTCGTAATAAAGTCTATTAAGATTTTTCATGACAAAGTCTTTTCGTGATAAGGTCTTTTCGTGAAAAAGTCGTTCGTGAAAATGTTTTCGTGAAAAAGTTTTTGTGGTTAAGTACTGACACGGGTTGCGTGATATGTGTCAAGATTACATCTATGAAACTTAAACGTTGTTTAACACCGTAAAGATAGATTCCAGACCATTACTGTCATCACAAAAGTGAAGGAAGTCATCAAGATCTACATTTCCGATGACAGCTGTCAAACTTAAAAGTGATTTATCTCCGTCATTATCAATTCTAGACCATTGCTGTCTTAACAAAAATGAAATAACTCTTCAAGATCTACCTTTCCGATAACAGCTGTCAAACTAGAAACTGAATTATATCCGTATATATATATTTAATTCTAGACCATTGTTTTTACGGGGATTGGTTTTATAGAGATCTTCAAGGAAGGCCTATGCCCAGCAGTAGGCGTCCTATTGCTAAAACGACGACGATGACGAAGGATGTCGAGTTAGGGGTAAGATAACTGCGATTCCTACGTACAGTAACATTCCAAAGAAATATTATATCCCCAGATGATCGAGATGTTTTGGTCATCCTACTTGGAAAAGATACACAATCATCTGATGTGGTATCCTTGTCGGCACGTTTTTCTTTGCCAGTACTCAATCCTGTTTATATGATAAATCCATGCATTGCACCATTTCCAAGGGAAGACTGCCGTCTGATTTCTAAAAAGCGGCTAAGTGATTTTACCAAATTTTGAGATATGGACAATAAGGTGGGAAATGATATTTCTACAAATTGACAAGACATATCGCTATTTTTCTTGACCATTATTTTTCTTTTATTATTTGGTTTTTGTATGAGTATAGAAGGTTTCTAGGAATTAGTCTTGCTTATAAATTGCATTTTTTGTATTTTAGTTAAGTTATCCCAATCAAATCTGTTTACATTTGCTCCACTAAAAAACGGTTGGCTGAAATGCAACCGTTTTATAGAGTTGTAACACATTGTAACTGTGTGATGATTTGGATGGAAGCTAGAGCTATAAAAAAATGCCAAACTAAATAACAGTTACGTCACTTAGCCGCCTTTTTATGATGTTGAGTGATTTTAACGGCTTATTTAAATACATATTAAATTAAGATTTGTCATTATGTCTTAACTTTTAACACAGTTTTGGAGAAAGGATTTTCGATAACTGTTTTCTAGTGTAGTAAATATTAATCCCGATCATATTATTATAATATCACATTAGCGGCAATGTGTACTTTTTTTTCTTCTTACTAGCAGCATCTTGCCTTTCAGCAAAATGTCGATCATGATGAATCTTGGCATGTGTGTCATCCATCTATCCATCAGCCATATGACGTCCACTGCTGTACATATGCCTCTTCTATGGATTTCCAATAAGACCAATCTGAAGCTGTTTGCATCCATGTTCTGTGCCATAAGTCAACACTGACTACATGCACTGGTTGAGAACTTTAGACTGATGTCTTAAATGTACTTTATGGCACTGAGGTGTGTCAGACGAGAAGACGTTACGCAATTTTCCGGACGCTGCTCAGCCGAGTTGGATTTGGCGATTTACCTCTTTCTTAAATTTGGACCTATCTAACTGGACTACTTATGTATCTTAAATAGACGAGTCAAGAACTTCAAGATCCAAGTTCTTAACTAAAATTTGGATGGGTGCAACATGGAAATTATCAATTACACTATTTGACCTTCATATTGTCTATGTTTACTTTAATACCCATATGTTTAGAAAACCGATTGAGGCCTTCGAGCGTCGTGTTGAGTTCTTCCATCGATTTTGCTATGACTACAATATCGTCGGCAAACTGAAGAAGAGTGATGTATTCAGCAATAATATTGATGCCAAATCATTTCCATTCTAGAAGCTTGAAGGCGTTTTCCAATGTGGCAGTAAAAAGTTTCGGTGATATTACTTCTTTTTAAAGGCATCGTCTTGGAGCTCTCTTCGTGTACTTGGGCTGACATACGATAGATAGATCGATATTTAATAAGGCATTACTGAAGAGACTCAAGCACAGCCCAAGTCTCGACCGAATCAATGTCTTTCTCATAGTCCACAAACGCTAAGCAAAGAGGCCAGTTATACACTTCGGTCTTCTGTATAACTTACCGCAGGGTATGAATGTAGTCTACGGTGCTATAGCCTTTTTTGAAACCCGGCTTGTTCAGAAGCTTGAAAGTCATCGAACCTGCACTCGTGATGGTTTGAAATGACCCTTGAAAACAACTTATAAACATGGGTTAGTAAAATGGGTTTGTAATTCTTCAATTAAGCGTTATCACATTTTTTTTGAAGAACAGCACCACCAAACCACTGTTCCATGCTTCTAGCGCTCTTATGCCCTCAAGGACGACGGTGTTGAAAAGCTTCTGAAAGATTTTAGTGTCAGTGTTCCATCCGCTTTCAGAAGCTCTTATGTGGCCCCGTCTTCGCCCGGTGCCTAGTTGTTCATAAGCTGATTCAGGGTCATTCTAATCTCACACAAGCCGATGTCCGGGATGTCTTCGGTGAAGTGTCGGGCCAACTTCGCTCTTAGATTTTTGGCCGCGCTACTAACAGGCTTAGCGACTGAAGCGTAAAGCTGTCCATAAAAGCTTTTGATCTCCTCTAATATCTCAATCAACGCTGTAGTGCCATCTTCTTAACCATGTATCAACCTAGGGTATAATCAACCATTATTTCGTATTTTAAACATAATTCTGTTCAGCCGTTCCAGCTTGAAAAAAAAAACGATCATACTTACGACACAAACTTTCGCATTTAGGGTGATAATGAGACATTTAAATGTATTTATACATGACATTTTTAGAAGTCTGGACTAACAAATACTTTTCAGCATTCTGTACTAATGGCAGAAAAATCTGCGGCCAAGCGCGGTTGTGGCACAGTTGCCACAAGTTGTTGTGTAGAGTTGAGTGCGTCATTAGTCCGCGCAATGCAACGTTTTTGCGAAATTCACGCAAGTAAGCATACACAATGAATTACAGGCGTCGGTATTATTATTGGTGTGATGTTGTGGCTAACAATATTATGAAATCATTATGCCTTAGTAAAATATAGGCAATATACTTTATTGAATAAAATACATTACTCCGATCCCGCGTCCATTTTAGCGGGAACTTCCACACACGCTCGTTTTCCTCTTGCAGCGTCCTGGCGAGGAATTACGGGTGCGCAATCGGGCCGTGCAGCTGCGTGGGAGTCTTCTCACTTAAACGCCTTTTAGCCGGTAAAAACAATGTTAGATAACGGTTAAGTGACATTTCTTAACCGTTATCTAACATTGTTTTTACCGGCCTGCTTTAGGAGCCAATCGCAGCTGAAGAACAGTCACCGTTTTTTAGAATTGTAAATTATAAATGTTCATAATGGTTTATCAACGATTATTCGGTTACGTAGAGTAAGCTGTTTTGCAAGCAGAATGGTAAAAAAACACTGTTAAGTGGGGTAACGGTTAAATAGTAACGCAAAGATACTTAGACGTTTTCTAAAAGTGCAATCCAGAATAAATTTAAAGCTTCAAACCACATGTATGCGCACTTAATAGTATTTTATTGTTGTAAAATGGGAAAACTGTGTTTAAGAATGGTAAAACACCAAAAAGTACGTAGTTAACTGTGCACGTGGTGTCCGTAACTCAGAAACTAATAAAAAGAAAAAATAAAACCCAGACTAGAAAATCGAGGATAAAATTCTGATTTTAGTAGTGTATAAAACTCAAAATCGCAAAAATGTCACTTAGCGGTCTTTAAGAAATCGGACGCAGAATAAAGAGGTACTATTTATTGCTTATCTGACTGATAAGAATGAGTAGATATTTAAGTGGGATAAATATCTAAAATTCCATAAAATTATATGAAACTGTATTGTAATGAATTACATAAAATTGTATTTTCATCGAAATTAAAGGAAAGCGGGTTAAATATAAATTAAATTTGACCCAAAAAACAGGCAAGTGAACAATATTAGACTGCTTGAGGTGTGAAGCTCCGGAATTATTAAATATAAGTTGCAAGTAGCATTTAGAGTACATTATTAATCAGATAATTTTGGTAGAATCCACTTTTATTGTAACCTATAGTAAAACAAACAACAACGTCCAAAATTATGGATTTAAAAAAATAAATAACGAATGTACTATTGTTGTCTTCTTGTTTCACTGTATCACCCTGCCTTTATCACTTTACTTCACCGTAATAACTTACAGTTTCCGCCAATACATCCATCAGCCATAGGACGTTGAATGCTTGGCATAGGCCTCCCTTAAGGATCTCCAATGAGACAGGTTGGAAGCGGCTTGTAACTAGCGCGATCCTTCCGTCTTAATGATCCTCGATGGTCATCCGTCCACCTTGTGAGGGAACGTCCTACACTGCACTTGCTGGTGCGTTGTTTCCACCAGAGAACTTTTCGATTTCATTGGTCATCAGGTCTCAGTGCTTTGTGCCGTGCCCACTGCCATTTCAACTTGCTAATCCGTTAACCTGCCAATCCAAGCCAAGTATAAAGTAAAATATTTATGTTCAGCGCCATCTAACGAAATAAGGACGCGAGAATTCGAATCTTCTTTCATTCGACCGCAACGCCATCTCTCAATACATTGGGATAACGTGGTAACATTTTAAATTTGCTATAAATAAAATAAAATAGATTTAAGACTAACTTTACAGATCTAAAAAATGCTTTAGGACTTGAGGACACAAATTGCATCATAGTAATCTATTTTAATCGGTGCTCTGTATCAAAATACGTATTCATCGGCTACTTAGTAGCGCCATCTACAAACAATACGTATTTTCGAGCTTTTTGCGACGTACGCTCAATTGTTCTGCGTCCGCCAATCTACTTGTATTTTTAATAATCTTTGCTATTACGTTTGATGTTTTATATTTATACAATTATACATTTTTACATATAAATTTATATTTGAACTTATTTTCAGTTTAGACAGAATTTTGAATTAATTTTTTGTGAATTTTGAGGCCCTATTTTTTTGTGATGTAAACAAAAATGTACAGTACAGTACAGCCAAATTTCATAGTTCTATGTCAACGGGAAGTACCCTGTAGGTTTTGATTTTTGTGAGTGTCGAAATATGCGTTTTTTACGACATAAACGACTCTAACTTTTTTAAACGACAACTGAGAAGTTTTTGTTTTACACAACAGCAAGAGTTCATCGATATACGTATACAGTTTAAATTTTAATTCGATATCTTTACGCGTTCTCGAGATAAAGAGTCTTGACATACACACGGACGGACAGACGGACAGACGGACAACAAAGTAATCCTATAAAGGTTCCGTTTTTTCCTTTTGAGGTACGGAACCCTAAAAAAACAAACAGTCGTGTTGAGAACCTCCTTTTTGAAGTCATTTGATTAAATAGAATGTTCCCCCGCCAAAAAGTAGCACAAGTTAAAACCCAGGGCACATATTAAATTAAGTATTGACATTCAACATTGAAATCAGTTTATTTTCCAAATTGGTTCGCTGAAAATTAAATTGTTCGTGCCTGAAACAGACAAGGGTGAGCTACATTCAATATCAAAGCTTTCCCTTCCCTTCAATTTAAATTTAAAAGTTTTGCGATTGTAATTGGCTTTATGTTTTCCAAACAATAACAAGGTTACGGTGCGCGTATAACATGGGATATATTTAAAAATATTGGCTGTGTAGCATTGCTAGCACGTTGAAATGGCTGTATTATTATTGTGTTGCTAGCAAGTTCAAATGGCAGTACGCAGGGCACATATTTTGGAGATCGGATGGCCCATGGAGCCGTAAAGTTCTCGATTCATCAAGCGCTTCTTAGGATGTACACCGGCTAGATGGACCGATGTTATGACGATAATCGCAGGAGTGCACTGGATGTAAGCCGCTTCTAAAGGGACAGTTATGTTCAACAGTGGACTGTTGAGAAACCGGTACAGTATAGTATACAGCCAATACACACGCCAGTACACATATCATTACATTCATACCCAAAACATTACTTTTCTTCTGGGGTAGTTGGATAAAAATAATTATATTTTTGATATTGTTTCAAAAACGTTTAAACCTAACCTGTGAGATAATATTGTAAAGGAGTTGGTAAACTTTTTATATGGGAGGCGGTCCTTGAAAACCGGCAGCGATGCGAGCTATATTAATGTTTAGTGCCATATTTAAGAATATTATTTCACGCAAAAACATATTTTTGTGTATCGCCGTTTTATTATAATATCTCTTTTTTATTTCACTAAGTAGAAAATATTTAGACTGAACTGGTAATACTAAGAGGAGGTCTACGTAGTCTACGTATCAGATAGGAATCTTCCAACAACCAATAGCGGCCTGGTATTTTAGAGTTTGACATTTATTTATTTTTTAAAACATGGCGACCAGCCCTCTATTGGTTGTTCAATATTGACAACGTCATTTCCTTTTGCTGTTTCTTAATGTCACTGTCAGGTTTTTTTTTCAATTTAGGCTTAATGCAGTTATTTGGTGTAGCACATAGTTCATTTTTCTAATGTTTTTAGAACCCATTTGAAAATTAAAAGGCGATGAAAAAAATTCTAAAAAATATGTGTTTTAAAAGATAATCTCTATTGGTATAACTTTTGTTTCTGCAAGATTTCAAAACCCGCATCTTTTCCATATCCTTTTAATTAAGTAAAACACAGGTGTTACACGCGCTATATTTTAGTAGAAAACTGCTACTATAGTTTCAATCGCATTTGGCGATCTTTCTCAAGGTTGGAGTACTAGCGCGGGCTCGTCTCGCATAGCACTATACCTAGTAGCAGTTTTCGTTAAAATATAGCGTAACACCTGTGCTTTACTTAATTAAAATGTGCGAAAACCAAGCTAGTTTCCATAGTGAAATATTGTAAAACCCCAAAATAAAGATTAAAATATTCTAATATTTTAAGCTTTTGTACACCAGCATACTTCCTTGTATTATCTATTTATTTTCTCTTCTTTTCCTTATCCAATGCATAAAATATGTCTCACTATCTCTACGGCAATATTTCAGAGGGAAATTCAGATAACATGCATCCGGAAAGTTTTGTCACAACTTTAAATCTAAGTTAGAAGCCAAGTTTTCCATTTATGTGTACCTATTTGTATATGATTTTATCAACTTTGTATAGAATATCCGTCACATTGTAATGTTAAATTTATATTTAATGCAGAAATCGTACCACGCCAAAACTGAAAATCAGAAGAAGAATGTTGATGGCGACTTTTGTGGTGGAAGAACGAAAGAGAAAAGTCCTAAAGTTGAAAATTTGAAAGAAAAAAAAGACGTCCAAAACTTATAGAAACTGCTACATAATCAAAGATATATTGTGACGTTTAAACAGTAGTTTGAATGCCACATGTCGTCTCCGATGATATGGTGGACTAACTTAAAGGTGGAGCTTATTTTTTTATGACAAATTACTTAACAGCTGGATGACCAATACATTGCAATGAGTGAACGAGTATAAGAGTATAGGGAAGGCAAGAAGGCTTTTGAACGAATGAATGATGAACGAGTGAATGAAAAATTGACGTGGCAAGCCTTTTGAATGATAGATTGATCGCTGCGTCTGCGGTTAGGAATGACGGGTTGTGGATAGGGAGAGATTACGGGATTTTGGTTTGGGTATGTGAATAACGTTTATTGTATTCAAAGGAGAGATAAGTAAGTTCGGATATATCGGTTGGCTAGCCCTGGTGTCAGAGTTTTTAAGCCGCCTAGAGGCCTCTGACATGGCTAAACGGTTAAGACAACCAAATTAATAAATGCCACTCGCGGTCACCCATCCGAAGACTACGCTTTGAGCGCTACAAAAAAGAGATAAAAAAGTGTAGATTTAATTTCTATAAATTTGTTTAGGATGGTTGGCTAGCCCTGGTGTTAGAGTTTTGAAGCCGCCTGATTTGAAGGCCTCGGAATTTCTAGTTTTTCGGTACTGGCAAGATCTCTAAGTGTATATATTGTATAGGTAAATAGAAAACCATGACTACGTGTACTGCCGCAGAAAAAACAGTACGTAATGCATCGACTTGGCATTTTTTCTTTCCTAAAACTTACTGTCTGAGATTACACAGTATTATAAGATCTGAACTGCAAAAAAATAAGTAGGTACAATATACAGGGTTATTTCTAATCAATTAGCATCCTTTTAGGGGCTTATTCTGTACATCAAAACTAACAACTTTTGTTCTGGAACTTTTGTTAAAAATAAAAAAAAATAAGCTGTTCCATACATTTTGTCTCGGGTGAACAATATTTTTCTATGGAAAAACAATTTTTTTTTTGAGTTTTGACAAAAGTCGCAGAATTGATTAGAAATAACCCTGTATATATTTGACCGATGAACCGATGGAGGAGATATACAATTCGACGCGTATATTTTTTATGTATAACCACGCATAACTTTTTTCTTAGTAGTCCGATTTCAATAACTTTTTTTTTATTGGAAAGAGTATACTTCAAAATTGATTTTATTTAAATTTTATCGAAATCGGCTGAGCAATGTTTGATAAATCAACAATATTGTGAAAAATTTTACATGGATCCGTGCGAAATATTCGCGAATTCTATACACGGGTGAAGTCGGTCATGCTATTTTATGCAAAAAATAATTATATTTATGTGCTTAGCTTGAGTAAGTTGACGTTGTTCTAATCTCATCATTGTCATCAGTCTGTATCTACCCACTACAATTTTCCCTTGTGGGTTTTGATAGAGTATGAGCTTTACTGTTTTTCTATAAGATACATCTTGTAAGTAAATGGTGACAAACTGACACCAGGAAAGCTAATTCAACTTTTATCTGCTCAGGTATAAATCGGGCTCGCAAATCTCCATTGATGTTCAATTAAGATACCTTCAGCTGTTCCTAGGATAAAGAGAAGGGATATCCTACTTAATAAAGTTATAGGAAACGTGACTGTATTTAATAGCTTATAGAATATCATATTGAATAAACTTTGTCTAGGGAAATACCATCTGTATAAGACCTGCGAGATCGAATAAAAAATGAGGAATTCCGTATAAGAACCTAAGTAGACGCCATAGTTCTGCAGATTGGCAAGTTTAAATGGCAGTGAGCAAGGCGCAATGCATGGAGGACTGATGACTGATGGAAACGAAAAGTTTTCGAGTAGAGACAACGTACCGGAAAGTGCAACGTAGGACGTCCACCTACGAGTTAGACTGACGACATAAGACCCCAGGATCGCGCTGGACACAAATCACTGCCGACCGGTCTTTTTGGAGACTTTAGCTTGCTAATATATTTTGTGTACACACATTAAAAACGTATTAAAATTGGTTTCACTAGGTCAGCGCACGAAATTCAATTTATTTTTGGGGTTTTCACCATTTACAGATAAACTACTCATATTAAGTTCACGAAAACTCATTTAGCGGCTATGAATAGGTAGCGTAACGAACACCTAGTCAAACTATGCTATGAGCGCTACTAGTTATTTTTAGTTGTTTTTGGGTGATTGTACTACGGAAACCCTAACATACCTACGTGTAAATAAGTGCACTGAAAGCCTCTTTCAGAAGTCAGTTAAAACTTTACCAATGTTTTTCTACAGCAGCTGGGTTAAATCTGTTCTAAGCCAACCGCGCCAGTACATTAGCGAGTTGTTGCCCGACCCTTTTAGGGGTACATCATACGAGAGGACGAGGTCAAGTTTCAGCCTACGTTTTTGCAGCGGATTGTTAGATTATTTGGACATGAAAATGTACAGCTGTGCCAACTACACTAGGAATAAGATTTGGGGCTAAGTGGAAAGATAATATAAGAAATACCTAATTTATAAATTAATACGGCCAACTCTTATTTGTAATTTTGCTCAAGACAATTTTGATTTATTAGGTAGGTAATTAACTTTTAATTTTATAAGTGCATTATTGCACACCCGAAATGGGCAGGCTGTTTGAACTTTCGTATTTTTGTTTTTACGTTTACACCGTCCTTGTCGTCGTTACGTTTCCTCGCATCCAAGAGAGGTTATCTGGAAGAAATCGCTTTTAGCGATAAGACCGCCTTTTGTGCCTTTTCTGTCTTTGTTTCTTTTGTTATGTTTTCTTGTTGGTGTCAATAAAGTGTTATTGTATTGTATTGTATTTCTTATAACATCTAATTGTATGTACACAGCAACGTAGTAAAGATTATTTCTAAATAAATAAAATAGAGGAACTGCCAACTTTTTTTTCTTATAAAATCCCCTTTTGGGTCGGAAGATAAAAAGTAGGACTTTATAAATATACCTATATAATATCAAATAGCACAGAAAAATAGCGGATGCAAGACGCTATCAGCCGATTCTTTTATAAATAAAAGAAAGAACTTTGAACTTTTGTGTGAACTTCTTCGCGAAATCAAAGTAAAATGTATCGTCCCTACTCAAACCTTTTAAATACCTAATCCAAAGAATCCAAACTATATTTGAGTTGTCCAATTTGACCAGTGTTGTTGTTGTAATTGTAACCCTGGATGATGGAAGTACCTGAAACAGAAGAGACAATGTTTTAAACATTTTACAATAAGCAATTAAGTATACAATGGAACATTATAACAGAATAAAAAAAACTTTTAAACTTCAATTTGCTAACTTACGCAGTTACGTAAATACGAACAACTTTCCTCGAAAAATATCAAAAATTTCAATATCAAACAAACACGTTCCCGAGTTTTAATCGGCTTTGTAAAGTATCACAAGGCAGAGCGAGGGATTGAATTCATTCAAATTGTCACAAAATAAGTAGCAAAAATATTATTCTGTAAGTAAATAGGTCGCTCTCGGATCAGTTGTTTAATTGAATGATGATATTTTGTTGTATCTTAGAACCTAATCAGTTATTCTTATTTAAAGAAGGCGCTTTAAAATTGGGCCTATTATATGTAATAAGACGAATCAAACTTTTACGGTTGTGAACACGAGGCGAATGGTTGCGCCGTAGCAAGATATTCATATCGTAGCAGTGCAAGAGAGAAGATGTCCGCAGCTCGTAGCTAATTTTACAGCCGCCTAGAAGTTTGATTCGGCCCATCCCGATAAATTAATTCGAGTGAAATAATGATGTAATCCGAATCCAACTCGGTTGGGCAGCGTTTGGAAAATTGCGTAACGTCTTCTCGTCCGACATACCTCAGTGCCTCTAGTCGAAAGTTTTCGACCAGTGTGTGTTGCCAGTGATGACTTATGGCACAGAAACGTGGTCTCTCACTATGGGCCTTATTAGTATGCTCCAAGTAGCCCAACGAGCCATGGAGAAGGAGTTTATGTTTATTAGTTTATTTATTTAGAGAGTTTCGGCACCGGCAAAATATTCTCGACAACTATTGTTGGCATACGTGAATGGTACGTTGTAGTGGGTATAGTAAAGCGTATCGTGTTTTTTTCGTCTCTGATAGGTACGTTCCTAGCACTAGATTCAGAGTCGTGATTTTATATGGAACATTTGATTCTTTTTTATTGAATTCCATGTTGGCCTCATATAAAAATAAACATAATAGTCTGAAACATCCCCTTATGGCTTAGTATGGGTAGGTACTCTAAGCGAATAACCATATAGAAAATATTTAATTTACTTTGGCCAAAAAATAAGTATTGCTATTCAGCGAGGCAACGCCGCCAACATTCTGGCCACGTTACCCTCTACAGCAGATCTTTTAGATTAGTTTTTTTTATTTTAGTATGAGTTTTAGTGTAAGTTTTTTAGTATGAGTTTTTAATTTAAGTAGGTTTAATTTTAATAGTTATTTGAAATGTTTATTATTTTTCGCAAAAAATTGCAACACCGACTTCCACCGCGTGCAGAATTCTAATAATTTGCACGAATCGATGTGATGTGTACATTTTTGTTGATTCATTAAAAATGACTCAGCCGATTTCCATAAAATTTAAGTGGTACCACCTCGAAAGTATACTTTTTCAAACAAAAAAAGATTTTTCTTAAATCGGTTCACAATTGGCTAAAATATCGATGAACATACATAAAAAAAAAATACAGACGAACATAGTACCTCCTCCTTTTTGGAAATCGGTAAAAAATCGCGCGCGCCTCTAAGTTACATCAACCAACGAATAGGTATAGAAAAGTTCCCCAGAAGTACTACCTAATTGAGTATCACGTATTTTCCGTATCTTTCGAGTTACTTGTCGGAAAACAGCTACAGAAGCTGTTGATAAAAGTGCCTACTTAGTTTAACTGTGTTGTGGCAACTTAATTAGGGTAGGCCGAGCTTAGAAGTTGCTCGTGTAACCTAAAATAGATTTAAATCTTTTGTTATTAGATACGTTTATGTCACCATCATCATCCACAACCTTTTTTTTAATCTAAAGCGATAATGGGCATTAATTATCACACCTGTTTAATGCAAGATTTTCAGGAAGCAAATTCTGCTGCAGTTGCTGACCTTACTAGATATGATTTACGAGTGAGATCAACCTTAAACTGATGACACGAACAGAAGAAGAAGCGTTAATTGCCCATTGAGTATAAGGATTTATATGACAGTGGACTATTAAGGGCTATGACATTACAGTACTGAACTTATCTTTAGTTTTTTATCCCAAGACGCAGAGTATATCACAAAAAAAGTCAAAATACAAGTTGTAAACATTGACATGAGCATTGAGCATAGTATCCACTTGACGAAGTAAATCCCATGACTAATCTTTACAAAGCCGTTTCCGGGAAAAATAGGACCCGCGATGCGATTTTTCAAAAATCTGCTTCAAACCGTAATGTCAGAGTTTCTTTTTGTAGTAACGCCAGTATTTAATATTCGGAATGAACAGTAGATGGTTTCAGAGTGCTCAAACAGTTCATTCCCTTTTTCGTGTGGTCGGCCATTTTATAATCGGGCCAGTTGCCCCGGTCCGATTCCAGCGGCATTATATGCAGCGATTTTGTGCTAAAATATGTCGTTAATTTTAACTAAATCGTTTAGTGTTATATATTAAAACGTTGCTAAAAACGTTTTCTATCGACTGGTGTATGAGATTTACAGTGTTAGTTGTGTTGTGATCGAAATATTGTGTTCTAAAGTCGGGGATGGCCGATCCGGCCATTGGCGGCTCCGTGTGGCTATTTACCATTTTTTTAAAGTATTAAGGTAAGACTTGAATCATAGACTTATAAAAAACACTTTTGCCAATAAATTAGGCTATGCCACGGTATTTTTATAAGAACGTAGCTTGTCTATTGTTCCTTTATTGTTGTGTGAACGTAGCTTGTCTATTGTTCCTTATGATAGACGTTTTTAGCGGGACAGATAATACGCAACCGCGCGCGAAAAATTTCACGTGGGACCGTGACGTTTGATGCATAAATGGGTTTGAGACGGTGACATCCAAGTGGAAGTAAAAGCACAGATCTTGTTAAATAGGACACAAATGCGTAGGGTAGATCAAACGGCACCTAATTTCGTATGAAACTCTGCAAACATCGCAACTATTACACACAACAAATGTACATACCTATGCGCTCTCACATCTTTTTTACAATGTTTGTTTCGTAAACATACATTTTTCTATTCAAAGTGTACGTGCAGATTCCGACATACTTACTTTTACTGCGACATACTTACTTTTAATTATTTACTTATTTTACTGCGGGGCCGACTGAGAAATCTTCAAGAAAAATCTGTTATTCCATAAATAAAAAGTATCTTAATAATAGATTCTGAACAAAATGTACATAATTATATACCTAGCAGCCGATTTTATTTGCGCTTGATCCCATAGTAAAAGTTGTTCACAATGTTGATAATTATTTATTCCTTTAAAACTGAATAAACCTGTGTATTTCTACTCGACGCGATTGTCAGCGTCACTTGCGTGACCGATGACATATTTCAAACTAGTCTAACGATTTTTTAAATGTATATGTTGCAGGCAATTTGTATGATTCCGCCGTTTATATACGGGGCGTCGTCAGTTTAAAAACGCTCGCAGTTATGTAAAATGCCGAAGGCAAAATGTATTTTGCCGTGGCATTATATATTATGCCTAAACATTTGATTGACAATTGACAACATTTCAAATTTTTAACATAGTTATATTTATTTATTATCTGAAAGAATATTGCAAACTAACATATACGTATTTTTTATTTTTCCAATACGACTTATATTTTCCGTAAAATTAAATTTTGAAAAGTAGCATATTCTAAAAGGACGTAACTGC
The DNA here is from genome assembly GCA_949316475.1 of Hypomecis punctinalis. Classification (NCBI taxonomy): domain Eukaryota; kingdom Metazoa; phylum Arthropoda; class Insecta; order Lepidoptera; family Geometridae; genus Hypomecis; species Hypomecis punctinalis. The sequence goes on from OX438795.1 coordinate 28,034,734, forward strand.
AAAATTTAGGACTCATAAACAATTTTACTGAAGCCACATTACAAAAAAAAGGTGCTAGCGTTGCTGTCACTATCAATGCCAATCAATCTGTCACAATTCACAACAAATAGGCCTGGAGGTCAGCGCAAAAAGTCTACTATGTACCGCGGTATACTATGGGAAGAAAAATATAAAAAAAGTTTAACAACTGCCAATCACTTGAAATATGTAACAGGGTCTGCCATACAGGCTTTAAATTAGCACCACTTAAAAGAAGAAGAATAAGTAGTACTAGTTCCAAGATACTTTTAAAATCCAAACGGATTCTTTCACCAAATGCTAGGGAACCCAGCTGACTTACTCCAGGGTATTGATTGTTCCACCATTTTGATAACTTAGTACCAATAATTCAGGATTTGGAAAGTATGTATTTGCATTTTTTGCGTTTACCTCTCGGGCTAAAGCAAAATAAGTAATTTGAAAATGACAGTGACATTTTATTTTTAAATTACATTTTATGTGTCAACACTGTCAGTGTTAACTGTCATTTTATATTGCTAGTATTTTTTTTATCATTGGCAACTGCACTTTCAGTATAAATCCCGAAACGGCTTGGGTGAGAGTTTTTATCTAATATCTTAGCAGTTACTGCACTAAAAATTTTGGAAAAATAAACATAATGATCAGCGTCCCGATATCTCGAAATGGTTTTGGAATTTCATAGCCTTGTGAAATATGAAAACTTGTCAATTGAAACGCCGTATACATAATGCCGCGGCTAATTAAAGTATTTAGTTCTGTTTCTTTCCACGCGCGTCGCTGTTGATCAAAACAAACAAAATGGCGTCAAGTAGTGGTTTTATGACCCAAGAAAATATTGAAAATACTACGTGTACAAAAGGCTTTTCACAAAATACTTGTGATTTTAAAGACATTTAATATAGTGAATTAAAAAAAAGTTACGATTCTTAAACGAAAGCAATAAACACGCCGTGGACAACTTACAAGGTTTTTCGGTACTTAAAAAATGCTAAGGTGTCCATAGAATCTGGTGTTCCGAGGACTCCTGAAATATACAGGAGTCTTCCGATTGTTACATATCGACCATCATTAAAAATGGTCAGAGGATATAAATGGAGGCTATCCTAAACAATTGAAGTCAAAATACCTTAGATTTAAATTATGTTGGTTAGTTAATGTTAGAGTATACTATACATAGATAACGGAAGATCCTAAACTCGTAATAAGGACATATTGATTAAAGTGCTTAAATTATGTTGGTTAGTTAATGTTAGAGTATACTATATATAGATAACGGAAGATCCTAAACTCGTAATAAGGACATATTGTTTCTGGCGCTTCGCCGGCCGCTGCCGCGGCACGCTCGCTTCGCTCGCTCGGCTCGCGCGTTGTTTTCACTGTTCAAACCTAACCTAACCTACAAACCTTTGTTTTATGTGTGTGTGAATGTGAATCAATAAAGAGTTTATCTATCTATCTATCTATCTAACCTTTTATAAGTTTGGCCTAAGGTCACTAAGTTTGGTTCACTTATTCTGGCGTAAAAGTCAAGAGGTCAAGTCTTGGAGTCAAGTTTAGTATTTCCCCACCTTATACTCCCACATCTCATCGCATTCCGAAGGTCGGTTAGGCTCAGTGCCTCCTTTCGTACACTCCAACCATTTAACAAATTATATATCGATATTATATTATACACGATCTGATTGAATTGATTTGTCTGAAGTGTGTTTTGTATGGTCACCCTAAAACTACAATCGACGTTGAAATTATTACAATTGATCGAGATGTCATTTTGCCTTCGGCATTTTACGTAACTGCGAGCGTTTTTAAACTGACGACGCCGTATGTAAACGGCGGAATCATACAAATTTCCTGCGACATATACACGATCTAAATTGTGATATCAAGCGCTACAGTTTTTCTTACAAAAGTTATTCTTATAAGCAAAACATAAAATGAGCTAGCCACGCTTAGTTCGGCGTTGTAGTGACGCTGACATTCATGGGCGCCGCCAGAATTATTTTCAGGGGGTGCATCTGCATTTCAGTGACCGTAATCTTAGAAGGGGTGCAGGCTTCACCAAATGTGTCTCGCTTTCCATTTTTTTTTCTATGTAGTTTCTTTCGAGTATAAATAAATACCCACCTACCTAAATGTCTCGTACGACGGTAAAAGAAAAAACGTCTCTCTACTAGTGAAAGCAATAGTGTAAAGACACAACTACTCCTACACAAGAATCGCACTTTCTTTCGCGTATAAATAAATACCCACCGACCTAAATGTCTCGTACGACGGTAAAAGAAAAAACGTCTCTCTACTAGTGAAAGCAATAGTGTAAAGACACAACTACTCCTACACAAGAATCGCATCGAACGACGCTTACAAGTTATTTACTTTGAACAAAGTGAAGATCCGAGATCCGATTACAAAGAGAAACATTATTTGTTTTCCACAATTGGAATTGTTTCCAAGTTCATTTCTTCGATCGCATATTGTTATCTGAATGGATTTTTGCCAGGAAATTGCAATATAAATTGCTACAGTTTTGTGTGATTTAGAGCTTGAAGTCGGAACATTTCATACAGGGTTATCTGCCTGCTCTGTACTAAGTTGAGAAGGGCTGATTAAGAACATCATTATGAAAAACTTTTACTATGGGGTCAACCCGAAATACAAGAAAAAAACATCAGCTTTTCTGTACAAAATTGCAGCTTGGAATTCCACACAGAATTACAACTCGAAATTCTGTATGGAATCAACAAAATGTATGAAACACTTGATTTTTTTCTCGAATTCCCGGTTAGCCCTAAATAGAAAATGTTCATTAAACACCTTCTTTAGGCTTAGTACACCAGTTCTGGATAGCTCTGTATTAATTACAATTTGAAAGTTTGTTTTTGATAAATCAACAATGCATTTGTTGATTTGAGTTAACTATACTTATCTATGTAGGTAAATTTGATGTTTGTCCGCCATATTGCGGAATCGCCAAAATGACAATTGAACAATACCTAGTCCAAAAGTCACTTAATTTATCAGTTATGGCGTTATACAGTTTAAATTTTATTGATTGAAGTTTCGATGCTTTTCTATACTGTTTGCAAAAATTATAATAAATACGATCATTGTCAGGATACTCTTGCGGCTGGCTCGCACTCGCTGTCGTAATGAGGAAACTTTATTGCAGATAACCGCATGAAGGTCGTCCGTACGTGCCTCAACGAACATCAGAGATGCGTTGCACCAGCGAGGCAGCTGTATCAGCATCCTGAAGATCTCGTTGCACTGGACAAGCAGAAATCATATTTTAAAATATTCAACCTTAGGGCACTTCCTGTCTCTTTTTTTCATCCATGCGTGACTAACATACTGGTAACATTACCTACTATGTTTATACGCTCAACGGAATTGCTTATTCTAATAATAATTGTATATTAGACATCAACAACTATCATTTATCGATTTATAATTCAAACACCTTTTCTATTCAAACGAAACTTAACATTTTCCTCATTTCATAAACATTTAAAGCACAATTGTGCTGAAATATTGCTACATTACGCACCGCTTAACCGTACACGCCCCCAGTTGTTTACAAATGATTACAGCGTTATAAATAACCCCTAACAATTTCCATCACCGATAAAGTTTGCCGTTTAGTAAATTTGATAAACTCGTTGATAAACTTGTCGGCGGGGCTTCAGGACAAATATTATTAGATATCGTAACTTTGACGGCGATCACAACTTACGAAGAATTCCTTTATGAGATCGTGGCGCTGACACGCTGATATTGAATATCAAATACGTTTTTGAGAAAAATCATAGTCTTCAATTCTTCATCATCATTATCAGACAAAGATATTATCAGAACGAAGTAGAATGTCTACCACTGGACATATTGCTTCCTAATAGACTTGGAGCGTTGTTGAAAATGTATAGAGAACCTCGAACTCGCGTCCATTATACTTTCAATTAGATTTTTAAAAACAAAAATAATGAGCTCCTGGTTTCCTTTAAAATGTCGATATCTACTCATGAATGAATTTAAATGGTATCTGAGAAGTACCGACAAATAAATATGCCACGTATAAACAATCATTTATTTTGATATCATCGTGAAATATCAAATTCAGATATTTTACACCTTGTTATTATCAAAAGAATTTAACAAAGGAGGTTCTAGGTTTTTTTTTTATTTTGAGCCGTTTTATCAGCTGTGGGACATCCACTCCTGACTCCCAATAAAACCTATCGGAAGCGGCTTGCATCCAGAGCACTTTCCTGCGATCTAAACCAGGTCGTCTGTCCACCTAAACGGTGGACGTCCTACGCTGTGCTTGCCGGTATGTGGTCTCCATCTGACACGTACATCACATAAGTCATTTACTCATACTTAGGTCACTTTAACTTGTTAATCCGTAGGACTATGTCGGGACCTTTAGTTCGCCTAATTTTGGCATTTAAAATTTTAAAACCTTAATAATAATATGCTTGTGTACAAATTAGTCAACAATTTCAGAAACTGTAGTAGCTGTAAATGTAGAACTAACCTGAAACTATCCCCAAGTAGGGAAGTTCAGGTAACAGCCGTATTTTAAACAAGATGTCGGAATTTCGCCCTCAGATTAAGTACTGTACTAATGTTGATCTTTTACAAGTTGTTTCCAAGTTAAAGGTCAGAGTTAGGTTGTAAATATATTGGACAAAGGGCTGCATAGTTTATTAATGACTATTACCTACGTTTAACCAGAGATGATACTTGACAAACAACCTGATCTAAAATTAATTATAAGTAAAAATACCTATGAATATCTGCTTTTCATCTCTAGTGGCTCGTAATTGTACTTAGTGAAAAGTGGAAAAAATATTTTCACACAACAAACTGTACAATAAACTACACAGCGGTCACCGACAAAAAAGGTTGACGTTATACTGACTAAGATCTCAGTAATGCGTTGGATACTAGTGATTTCCATCTAGTCTCTTTACATATCCATAGAGCAAGCTGATGTGTCCTTAATGTTCTCAAATGCAGACCACGTCGTCGATATAATTAAGACCGCAAGAACCGCTGGCTTCAAGTTGCTTCCAACCGGTTTTATTGGAAATTCATAGAGTACGCCTATGTTTAGCAGTGAACGTCCTACAGCCGAAGAATGAATAGAGGTATTATCAACTCTGCTTTCTCTATGAACTGACGCATTTAACTAAAAACCTTGAGATAAAAAAAACAATTCTTAGGCGTTCTATGCAAACCACACCTAAGTTTAAGAAAGTCGATCGAACATTTTATGTCTGAAATGTTAGTAAAAGAGTCGAAACTAAAATATCACGCAGAAAGCAACATATTTGACGCGAGATGTACTTGTTGTATTTGACCACATTACTGCTATGAGATAACAATTCCGTTTTAGGCGTTCGGAACAAACCGTACAATCATCAGTACAGCGTTGGATAGGATCAGATAGAACTGTCCGTCGATAAAAGCCAATGACAACTTGACCCATCTGCGCGAAACTAGCACTTAAGCACCAGATCTTACGTCGAAAGTTTAACGAAGATCGATGGTTCATTGACGTACCGCTCGTCACACGATCCTGGAGCCTGCAGTAGAAAAATTTACAGAGAAACATTTTTTGTAGAATTTTTGTTAGTTTTTTTTTACAGACAACAGAGAAAAAAATGGGAAAAGCTCAATATGCTGTGAAAAGATAGACGATATTTGCCTAATCTAAATCATGATCTTTTGAAGATAATTGAATCATCATCAAGTGATCAATAGTCAAATAGAGAACTTGGTCAAACAATAAGATAATTTATGTATTAAAAAATAAACTTCTAAATATATCTTGTGAAAGACTTGCACAGCAATGTCATTGTTTTTTATGGAAAGTTTTTTTCGTTGAAGCGCTAAGATCTGTAACACCTGTGAAACCCTATGTGATCTACACATACTGATCCATAGGTCATCCAATGCCAGATAATAAGCTATATAATTCCTAAGATCGTAATCAGATTGCATCCAAAGTAATGTACTCAACAAAAGTACAAGAAGTATGTATCTCTGTTTGGGATTCCCAATAGGAACAATCGTTTAAATCTAGCACAATGCCACGTAGTATTATTATATCTTCTTTGACAATGCTGAGTTGAATTAGTCAATAATCGTCTCTCTGTAAGCATGTTCTGCTCCGTAGAGGAAGTGTCAAGTGACTGTGCGGACATCATTTATACGCAAGACGGGGACACGGTCAGGATGAATGGGCAGCATTAGCATTTGTCGGCTTACCAAGGGATCCTGCTCTGTCTCTAACATGCTTCTGAATCTGCAGAAATTCAGCGGGCAGTTTTATTGCAGTAGATCTCAACCATAGAGAAATAGTAAAAATAAAATAGCAAAAACGTTAATTATTCAAAAAAATAACACAAAGATACACTAGAACCTAAACTAAGATGAACTCAGTCGTCCATGTGAGTGGAAGTCTCACGCTGCATTTACCAGTAACTGATCTCTCGAAAACCTGTGCTTAATATGTGCCCTGTGCACTGCAATTTCAATTAGCAAAAAGGCTATTTGATTATGGAAACTAGCTTGATTTTGACTATTTTTAGTTAGAATATAATTTAAATTATTCTCACGCATATAGTTTTTTATAGCAGACAGCGAGTATACTAAGTATAGTGTCGACCGCATCATTTTCAAGTTGGAGTACCACCGAACCACCAAGACATTGTAGTAAACCACGAGTGAGTAACACCTGTGTTATATTCTAATTAAAAAATAGGTTCAGTACCTAAGTGCTATTAATATATATTCTCATTCTTAATAATTTATGAGTTCCTAGTCATTTAATCCGAAGTTGCGCGTTCAAAGCCAAGTTTCCAAGTTGTCTGGAGCACCTCGCGGGAGCATCTGCCTACTTGCGGCCAATAAATCAAAACTTCGAGCCGGTTCCGATCTGTGACAGCTGGCACATAGATTGTTACTCGCTGCTGTCTTAAATTGGTGCCTATAGTGCCTAAATCTTAAATTAGTAGGTACGGTATGCTTAACCAGGTCAAAATTTGGATGGGTGACCGCGGATGACATTTTCCAACTGAGCGCTACTAAATTGCAGGTCCTGCCCCCCGAACACCTAAGCAATGGCAATCGTAATAGCAATCGTTTATGACTTCATTTTAGTCATTTCGCACCGCCTATGTGACGTTAGCCATCAATTGCTTTGCGCGGATTGCGAAAGCAATCGTTGAATGAACAACTTTGATGGCTAACGTCACATAGGCGGTGCCAAATGACTAAAATGAAGTCATAAACGATTGCTTAACGATTACTATTGCTTAGGCGGTCGGGGGGCTGGCCTGCATTGTCTTAATACTTCCTTAAAATTATAATAGCCTGCCGTTAGCCTGCCTTGTTGTATTACTTGCAATGATAGCCCACGGTCTGGCCCGCGTTGTTTTCGTAATTGCTTAAAATAATAATAAGCCACTGTTTGGCCCGCGGGCCCTAGGCGGTCGGGGGGCCGGTTGTTTTAGCCGTTTAGCCATGTCAGAGGCCTTCAGGCGGCCTAAAAAATCTAACACTAGGGCTAGCCACCCGGCTAACTTACTTACCAATTTTATGAAGTGAACAAGAAGCAATTCCATTAATGTATCGGTATTTATGAAAGAATAAGAAGAAGAAAATAAGTATGTAATATGTGTTTGTTTATTATATTTCGATTGCAATTTCACCTATTTTTACCTCACCCGACACTTATGTTCACAACATATTATAAAACAAATTTGCCTTTTTGTATGTTTGTCTGCGTGTAGATCTTCTAAACCACACAACAGATCGCAATGTGGTTCTCATTATCTTTTAGAATATTTCATCCAAAAGGTTTATATTTATAGCTATATTTTATTCGTAACCAGGTGACGCCGGAAGGGATAGCTAGTTGATAATAAATATTTTCAAATTCGATTTTAAAACGATTAACTTCTTTCACGTGTTCGATGGTGCATGCGCAATTTTTAGCATGATATCACAATCATAAATATTATGAATTTTTACCGGCTTCGCCTGCATAAAATTAAAGAAAGACACTCTCCAACAACGGGTATTTTTATATAAATAGTTCTAATGAAACACAAAATTTAATCTTTTCATAGTTGATCGGCTGTTCGACTTTGGTTTGACTTTTCATTCCCAATAATTTTAGATGAAAATGCAAAATAAAAAGCTCAACAATGTGTACCCCTAATAAGCTCAAAAGTGAGTTCGGTCTACAAAAGAGATGTCACTGAGCGTAAAACCACGGCACGAAAGTACGACAAACTCGACGGTTACATAGCAACACGGGACTCAGTATATGAGTTACCATATAAAAGACATTTTTAGTACTGTACTGTACCTACTGTACCAGCCTTTTTAATAGTCCACTGCAGGACGTAGGCCTAACCACGAAGGGTGATTGGGCCATATCCACCACGCTGGCCCAGTGCGGGTTGGTGGATTCACATACGCCATCGAATTTCTTCTACGGACGTATGCAGGTTGCCTCACGATGTTTTCCTTCACCGAAAAGCCCTTGGTGTGAAATTCCGTACATAAATTCCAAGGAATTCATTGGTACGGGACCGGGATTTGAACCCACGACCTCACGATTGTAAGGTGGGTGTCATTACCACTAGACCGCCACGGCTTCAAGTATTTTTAGTACTTGGCAAGAATCGCAGTTAATTATGTTATTTGAACATAAGATCTTATTTAGTAGGTATAAGTTGCTGTCTCTACAAACTGTCTGTCTCGGCTTCACCTGGCTAAGAATGAGCTATTATAATTTTCCAGAAGAAATATCCTAAAAACTACCGGAAACCGCATTGCAATCTCTTACTATCCAAACTAATATTTTGTTACTCTTTCATGAGGGCCCTGGATCCACTTGATTTTGGCATCAATATGTCATAGACTACTTTTCATCCCAGAAAAAAAAATGATTCCGATAGGATAGAGCAAAAATCAAAATGTTACACTTGTGAAGCCGCGTGTAAAAAAGCTAGATAATATTATGATATTTCTGAAATAGTTTCACGGCCAGCTTAGCGTCTTGTTTATTACTCGTAAAAGTAGTGTCTAGGTATAAGCGTGACCCGCACCACCATCTCTTTCACACATTACCAGTGTTTTCTACGTGAATCTATTAAGAGCCAAGCTTTCCATTAGGAGCATGGTTACCCTATCCACCTACACAATATTCCTCACGAGTTGAGGACTCCCGACTCAGTTTGCGACCACACGTCGAGCGAGCGCGAGGATCTACGGCGTAGAAGCTCTGCCAAAGCTTTTACCTCGATTTCGTTTCGAGAAACATATTCCGGGGAAACGCTAACAAATGGAAACAAAGTAGGAGTTTGTAAATGTAGCTTCCGTTGAGATGTAGTCAGTTTTTTTACCTTTGCTATGTATGCTTACCAAGTCTTGATGTCTAGAGTTTTACAAACTACACTTTGTAGCCATCACTTACAGCAGTATGCATTATACTATGCATAGCAACAACCAAAAAGTTAGATTCGGCCTATACATTTGCTAGACCCCAAGACCCTTGAATTTAAAAAAAATCAATATTTCATACATTTCATTTTCGTTTTATCACTTTTACGGAGGTACATAAAAGGCGTAACAGTAGCCCTCTTCAGTTTGCAACTTCTCCTTAGCATACATAAAAGAAAAAGACTATTGATCCAAGATACCAACTAGTAAATTAATCAGCCGCCATTTTTCCCAACATTCTAGCAACAGACAATCAAAGCAGGTACCGGGACCCGCGTCAGCTCTGTCACATCTTCGATATTACCCGACTCCCTCGGGAGTACTCGTTTCTACCGTCAGAGCTAATATTTGGGCAACACTATCAAAGTATAGCACCACTTTTCCCTAAATATCACCAAACGTGCAAACTAAAATCTCTAAGCCATTCTTTCGGGATATACTACGGTGGCGCCGCGATGCAGCTGGATAGGTATATTGGTAATTTGGTAACACTATTTATGTTTGGCGTGAGAGGCGTATTCCAATTATCAAGTAGGAAATAAACTAGTGCTGCCGTTTGCAATTTGATACGATGGAATGTAAACAGTCGAACTGCTTAGCGTTTGATGTAGTTGTCAAAATAGTATGATAAGTTTGTTGTGTAATTTTAGTTATTTTTTGCACAGAATAGAGAAATAAATCTGTTGTTATGTGTTTTTTCGTGTATCCTATTGTCCTGTTATATTACAAGATGAAGTCAAAAAGACGTGCAGGTAAAATTGTGTATAAATAGTAGACAGTTTCGTTGGCGTAAGACAAGCAACGTTCGGCACTGTAAGTCTTCAGATGGGTTGACCGTAAGTGGCAATTCTAACCAAGAGCTACCCGTGGCCCCTGTTGTTTTTTAGGGTTCTTTACCTCAAACGGGAAAAACGGAACCCTTATAGGATCACTTTGTTGTCCGTCTGTCCGTCTGTGTGTATGTCAAGACTCTTTATCTCGGGAACGCGTGAAGACATCGAGTTGAAATTTAAACTGTATACGTATATCTATAGTTGCTTGTTGTAAAAAAAAGAAAAACTTCTCAGTTATCGTTTAAAAAAGTTAGAGCCGTTTATGTCGTAAAAAACCGCATATTTCGACATTCACAAAAATCAAGACCTGGTGTACTTCCCGTTGACATAGAACTATGAAATTTAACGAGAAACATTGTCTCAGAGTACACATATAGGAATAAATCTGAAAACTGTACGTTTTTATTTAAATCACAAAAAAATAGGGCCTCAAAATTCACAAAATATGAGTTCAAAATTCAAAGTGACTAAATCGTATCATGTAAGGTATCATATAAAAGAACTTCATTAGCACATGCTAAAACAGGTTTTTAATTATTTTAACAATGTGTAATTTTCTATGTATGATGAATGACGAGAAAAGTGTAAAAAAAATCTTTTTTGTGGATATTTTATAACTTACTTCCCAATTTGTGAAATTTTCTGGATTTGTACGGAACCCTCGACGTGCGAGCCTGACTCGCACTTGTCCGGTTTTTTTTATGTTCATCAGGTCTTCCTGTGTCAATAATATAAATTAGTCCCTGTCGCTGTTGTTTAATTGTTTAGATATGTCAAAGACCTTCAGACGGCTAAAAAACTCTGACACCAGGGCTAGCCACCTGGTCTAACGAACTTGCTTACATTAATTTCCTTAACAAAGAAGCAGTAACTAAAGTAACAAAATTATACAGAGAACATAATTTATATTACGAATGTTAAGTAGTAGCTATTTGAATTTCAATGGAATATCCTAGATTATTCCAAGTCCAAAGCGCTCTAGTAGCGTATAATCCGCAGCCTTTCGCAGAAATGGAACATTTCTACACAACGGATAGTAATTAACTGCTATATAATGCCAGCTAGGAATCGGAAGCCTCATATCAGTCGAAAGCAATGGAATATTTCTATATTTCAAAATCTATTACGGTTCGGTATTTGAAATTATTTTGTACTGTCATTATTGAGGTCATAATACAGGACCGTTGCTTTGAAAAGTGCAGGGACTTTTAGGAGTTACGAGTATACTACAGGATACCAACTAATCATTATGAATAAACTTTACAATCATCAAAAAAGATCCATGCTGATTATGACTTACATTATTTTAGTTTAACTTTAAAGAGAAATAAATATAAGACAAGGGAGAAATTATCAAGTTCACGTGCTTGCCTAAACTTAAAGCTTGCAAAGAAAGCTTGTAAAGAAGAAAAGTTTAAATAGTATACGCTGGGTGGCTAGCATTTACTCCTCGTGAGATATTCTTGATTGTCGTGGACTTAGTAACTGTAAAGGTGTAGCACGGTGAATCTAATTGGGATCAGATGTGAATCCGCTTCTCCAGCTTTTTCCTCCATACCCCTGCATCCAATAGATTGGGTGTGTCTATGGGGTGCACCGCAACTGAGGCAAACTACGAGTACGTCATATGAAAGTGCGACAAACTCGACGGTTTCATAGTAACACAGGTGACTGGCCGTAAAGTTCCTAATGGAGACCAAGGATCAGCAAGCGCAGCGTAGGACGTCTCTTATGGACATCCTACGTCTGATGGATTGATGGGTGGACAGGTGACTCAGTATACGAGTTACAAGATAATATGCGTTTTTCAGTACTCGGCAAGAATCGTAGTAAAATATGTTATTTCACCAAAAGATCTTATAACGTATAAGTTTACAAGCTACCCGTCTCAACTTTTCCTAGTTAAGAATGAGTTGTCTTATAGCTTTAGAGAAGAAACTTCGTTGACTCTGCAACTAAGGAAGACTCTGCAACTGAAGGTTGCAGGCCGAGGCGGGAGAAAACTGGTTATCATTGACTTTCACCAACGTGTCGATACCCACTCCCCTATAACCACCCATGCCTGCCCCTAAGGAGGAGTGGTATCCTTAGGAATTTCCTTAGCCGCAAATATATAGGCCTGGTGAACTATCATTACCCATCCGGCTTAAATAAGCTTATCTTAACTTGTTACCAGTCCATGCAAGAAACTCTAAACTTACCTACCTACTAGCGCAAACAGTTTAGTTTCTCACCTCGTGCGGAAAGCGTGAAAAGCTTGTATTTACTTAGCCAACGTTTACGAGGTTACGTTTACGAGTTGTTAGTTCAACGCTGAACAATTTATTACGTTGTTACACTAAATAGCTGTATGGGTTCCGGTGATAGCGGGAATATTTTGTTTATTCTAGCACTGTTTTGATAAATAGTACATTGTTCACCGAGAGGAGAAAGTGACCAATTACCGTGGAGGGTGTCGTTTGAAGCCCGAGCCGTAGGCGAGGGCTTTAAAACACCCGAGATCGGGAATCGCACTTTCTCTCGAGTGATACATAGTGCTTTATACTACACCTTTATACTACACTCATCATCACTATCACTACTATACTATACACTTATCATTTTGATAGTTTTATTTTACTTTTCTACGAAAACTGAATCCTCAAACAACACACAAATTGAAAATGGCGCCAATGGCGTCTGCAATTTTCACATGTTCTTTTTTCAAATTTTTTGACACCATCCAACACACAGCTAGTGGCCAGTGTCATTTTGCGAACTTGGAGATAAAAACTCACTGTAAAAACTTTTTGGCTTTTGATATTTAGGTTACCAGCGCATAGTCTTACCCAAAATTAAAAAAGAAAAACCACGTAAGAAATGGATTTTCATACACTTTTCTCTCCCGCTCAGATGCGTTTTCTCGCCGCATATTTGTTCGATATGCAATGACGTACTTTCTACCGTAAATTTGATAAAGTATTAAGGTACTTTCCGAGCAGGTGTAGTATAATAGTATTTTGTATTGCTTGGTATAGCAAATATGTTGCCTATTGGTAACCGTAACAACATTTAATATGCCCGTCTTCCACTGTGAGATCGACTCCGTTTCAATCGCAACATCAAAATTCATACAAATCAACTCTTTTTCAGTGAAAGCACTTACAGTGGAAATAGGTAGATGAATTCTTTATTGTTCACAGAAAGAAAAAAAATGTAGGTCTCAGTTGTTTCAATATTTTAGCCATATCAAAAGCCTTCAGGCGGGTTAAAAACTATGACACCAGGAATAATCGCCTGGCCTATGCAATGAAGAATAGTAAATTGTGTGAAACATAACGAACTAACATCACCTATCCTTCTGCCGGGCTAGTATGCGCGCCACGAATTATTTCGTTCGTAGTGTCAGAACGAGACAGCCTTATGGCAAAGTCTATATCTGTCACTTTTTCACACGTCGAAATGAGTTCTTTTCGTGGCTATTCGTGGTCGCATGCTTGACTAGCTGGTCTCTAATTGGAAATGGCATGGCTATAAATACATTGTTATATTTCTACAACAGTCTCAGTTCTGCATAAAAAATACAGAACCATCACCATGACATCAAAGAGGACGCTATAAAAGATAAGCTGTTTTCAAATCACCCATTACGATCATAAAATCACTTGCCGCATTTCCGAATGAAAATACCCAGGTCTAAAATGGAACCGGCTATTGCCAATAAGTTCAAATATTACGAAACTTTCAACACCTGGGCTGGGTGCCACGGCTATCACTACAGGTTTTACCCATAGATACTTACAGATAGATACGCTATTATACCCACGTAGCCGCAGCTGAGTTTCAGGGGGCCACTCTCTGAAGCATTCTTTATACGAGTTATCTTATAGAGGAACTTTGTTTGTGTTATTATTATCTTACAAATTTGTTATTTGTTAATTGTTTTTTATTGGGTATATGCATCGACTTGGCATTTTTTTTTTCCTGGTATACCCATATAGCCATGACCTCAACCGATCCAAGTCAGTTAAATATCGGGAAATGAGGTATTTATTATCTCGTATTTTAGTGCGCTATTATTCCCGTAGTATAAGAATAATGTGCGTATCGCGAAAGAATAAGAATAGCATGAAAGTCAGTTGCTGGCAGGGGGCTATTAATATACGCCGAGCGTTCTGAATCTACTAATTTTAAGTTATTTTCTAACGATCACTGTACTAAACTGGACTCTCCAAGAAGAAGCTTTGAACAGTAAGTGGACATAGTTATGCAACCTAGAGCCAACCCACGCCTCGAGCGAAATTGAGTTAAGTATGCAGGTAGACACTCAACCGTCCTGTGCACCGTCTCAGAAAAGATTCTGTTAAGAATACCAACTTACTACATAAATACAGAGAACAGCCGCAGGTACCAACCAAGATAAGGTCATCATTACTACATGTTATTTTTTTATTCTCAAAATCACCAATCCATTTTTTTCTATATTTTATACTCACTTTTGAAACAAAAACCTCAATATCTCAAAGTAACTTTTTGTGGTTTGGTTCTAGACTCTAGTTTGCTCAGCCACGTCCAATTGTTTTTGCTCTCACAACGTGAAAAATCTCATTCACACCGTATCTAATAGGGATTCTATCTATGGTATCACCTTTTTAAACATTCAACGGCGTTTCTCGCAATCATATCGTGGAGTGTGCCTCAAGTTTGATATTAAAAATTCAATATAAAAGTTGGATTGAGTTCAGTCGCTTGGTGTCAGGTGGCGTCCGTGTTTCGTGTTGGGAAATGAGGATTGACGGGATTGAAATCTAAAGTTCATACGGGATTCGTTTGATCTGCAAGTTGGGCTTTAACTCGGTTTTAATAAAAGCTAATTTTGAGTCTAATTTGTCCAATGACTCATAGGACTGTAAGGTTTTCAAATGAGGGGTGGAAACCAATATTATTAATCTGAAAGTTAAGTGTATTTGTGGGTTTATTTGTTTCTTTTTAAAGCTGCAACGGAGCAACGGGTCGACTTTATTCTTGGTCTGCACGTTGGGTTTCAACTCGGTTTTAGAAAAAAACTAATTTTGGATTTTATTAGTCTGATGGTTTGTAAGGATACAATCATACAATGATACAATGAATTTATTTATACACGAAACAAGGTGAAAAAGAGGTATTATACAATGTAACAAGTACTTTACATAGCTTCTATCTCTAGAGGTTTATAAATAGGATATCAAATGAGGGTTGTTTAATTTATGAATAATAACCGTAAAAGGACAATAATTGCTAATATGTACTATAAGACCTTGCAGGATTCAAGGTCGAAACATAACTAGTAACTACTTAAATCTACATTTTTTAATTTTTAGTAATTACGATTACACTCAATCAACTTACTCGTATCATCAACTAAGCCTTAGTGGCTTAGTTGATGATGCATGGGTATGCCTATCATTGCGTTGCCTACAATGGAAGACCAAAGCTAGTAAATTCATGACCAGCATTTCACTGATGTTGGGCGGGTTGGTGACTAATAAAATAAATTCGGTTAATGGTCAGCAATCAATTATAGTTGTAGTCTTCATTTTGATTCTTTTTTCTGGTTGTCTTTGGTTTTGGTATATTATTGAAATAAATAAGTGGTGGAAATAGCCAAAATTAACAAACAATATTCTTCGAATTTTTATTATTATCGCTTATATCGAAATAACGTCACATAGCTCGAAAACTTAGGTTGAGAATTAAATTTTCTCGGAATTTATTGATTTAGGTTTATAAAAAGTTCTTAAAATTCATAAGCCCATTACGAGGGCGATATAATTCTACTCAAAATCACATATTGTGTGACAATATCTTATTTCATTACACAGATTTATACTGCAGAGATGGTCAAAAAGGACTAAAGCAGAATAAACTGACGTCATTTTTATCTTGGATACCCCAAGGGATTAAAGATAGAGAAACATTTTTATGCGTTTTCCTTGCGATATAAAATTTTAACGGAGGAGGTTTACAAGTCGACGCGTATTTTTTTTTCACGCATTACTTTTTACAGTGTGGTCCAATTTTGATAATTCTTTATTTTGTTTGGTAGATCATACTTCAAAATTGGTTCCAATTAAATTATATTGAAATCGGCTGGGCCATTTTTAATAAATCAGCAATAATGTTAGAAGTACTAACAGAAATTACTATTAATTACTACATAGATCCGTGCGAATTATTCGAAAAATGTACACGGATGAAGTCGGTTAAGCCATTTTTGAGAAAATTAATTATTTAAATGTTAAATTACTAAAAAAATTAGTACCTTACCATATTGTTAATATAACAAACTAGCGGACCCGGCGAACTTCGTACCGCGAAAGTTAATGAATGTAGGTAGCTAACCTAACGGAGATACCTACATTAGGATAGGTATTTTAAATTTAATGGCTGTCATCCAAAATGTAGATCTCATTGAGCTATCTCATTTTTGTGAAGATAGCATTGATCAAAAGTTGACATTTGCGGAGATAAACCACTTTTAAGTTCGATAGCTGTCATCCAAAATGTAGATCTGGTTCAGCTACCTATCTCACTTTCGTGAAGATAGCATTGATAAAAAGTTGACAGTTACGGATAAACTACTTTTGATTTCGACAGCTGTCATACAAAATGTAGATTTGATTGAGCTAACTCACTTTTGTAAAGACAGTAATGGTCTAAAATCGGCAGATACGTAGATAAACCACTTTGAAGTTCAATAGCTCTCATCCAAAATGTAGATCAGCCACCCTACCGCCTAAGCAATAGCAATCGTAATAGCAATCGTTTATGACTTCATTTTAAGCATATAGCACCGCCTATGTGACGTTAGCCATCAATTGCTTTGTGCGGATTGCTAAAGCAATCGTTGAATGAACAACTTTGATGGCTAATGCCACATAGGCGGTGCCAAATGACTAAAATGAAGTCATAAACGATTGCTATTACGATTGCTATTGCTTAGGCGGTAGGGGGGCTGGTATAGCTATCTCACTTTCTTAAAGATAGCATTGATCAAAAGTTGACAGTTACGGAGATAACCTACGTTTAAGTTAGACAGCTGTCATACAAAATGTAGATCTGGTTCAGCTATCTCACTTTTGTAAAGACAGTAATGGTCTAAAATCGGTAGATACGAAGTAAGTAATAGTAAGTGCGCCACAAAATATTAGCCCCAATTTAATGTGAAACGGTACACAAATATTGTAGCAAACAATAATTTCAAACCCAAGAAACAGTCAATCTCAACTAATGTGTTTCGTTATGGGTATCATCCGCAGCTTTCTTTGTCCCACTGCTGGGTATAGGCCTCTCTCTTTCTGTGACATTTACCTCGGCTCTTTGCCGGTCGTGACCAGGCTCGACCGGTAGTATTGATAATATCGTCGATATAGTCGATCCACCTTGCTGCCGCGCCGCACATAGCTGAGCGCTCTCACCTATTCAAGTACCCTAGTTGACCAGCTCGGTCACCACCGTCTTTCTTGCTCAAGAAGCGCTGGTTGCCACGCCAGTGTGAACGATGTCATACGCAGGACTTTTGCGACGGCCAATATAGCAGTCGTACTCGAACCGAATGGGTCTGCGCTTGGTGATGGCAAAAGGCCTGACGGTATGAAGCTGGTCCCATGGAAGTGTAGACGGCCCTTAGTATGAGACGCGACTTGCGTCGATACTTTGATGCCGTCACATCTTTCTGAGACTCAGAGAGGGGTTGGAGCGTTGGCCGATTCGGAGCAGCACAAACGGCGCAAATATGCTAACCTCGGCAGTGGTTACATATTTGAGCCGTTTGAAATTGAGACATTGTGCCCGTGGTGGCCGGTCTTGTTTTCAAAAGTCTTTCTGAGCGTCTTGTGTACCCGACGTGTGACCAAAATGCTGGTGTTTATTTGGCTAACGTATAAGCATTGCCAATCAGCGTGGCAATGCTGCCAGCATGCTGGGCACGCTGCTAACTGGCAGTGGGCTTGAGTATTTGGATTAGCTTTAGACCTTCAAGGGTCTGTGGATGATCCAATTGCTTGTTATGTAGTAGTAGTTTATGAAGTTTTACATTATAAGTCTTGTATTTAGTGGTAATTAATAAAGGCACTTGCTCTATAAAAAAAAAGTCAAGTACCCTTGCACCTTGCCACTGTCCAAACCTAACCTGACATCATAATACCTTATACTTATAAATACTGCTGTTGATTAAGATAAGGTTAGAGTGTACGGGTTTCCGCCTTGTCGTGGCGGGGGGACTTAGTAGCCGAAGCTTATGGGCGGCGCGGGAATCGGAGGTAGAGCCGCTTCTCTGGGTTTCTTTTCACACAGCTTAGAAGGCGGTGCTCTAGGTTTCCTGTTTTTTTGCGCCTTTACCCCCTAGGCAGTTTAGAAGTTTGCACTCGAGGTTGGGCCGCTTCTCTGGGCTTTTTAACTAAAGCAGCTGAGAGGCTGGCCGGTAAGTTGCGTGACTTATGAGGAGTGCCGCAACTGAGGCGGGCTGCACTGTTATTACTGTTCAATCCTTACCAAACCAACAAAAATGTATGTTCGTGTCAAGGTCACAGTTTACAGTCCAGGTTGATAAGTTTACTCATGCCATACTACTCATGGTAAAAATCAAGTCGATCCGTTTTCTTCGTATATTATAATGGATTCTGTACCATAAAGGTAGAATAAAGATACATGTTAAACCTCTAATGGTGGTAGATTTAAAAATATTTTTAATTTCAGTCAAAATGACGGCCCGTTATTAAACGTCATTGTAATATGTAGCATGGCAAAGGGAAAAACGATTTTATCTAATTTTAATGTCAGTTATCATTGTCGATCCATAGTTTAATTCCTCTTTGAGCTGACGTAATAAAGGAAAGAAAATTCGTCCCTTTGCTATGCTAAGCGTGACATTTATAAAATTCAGCAGTCAATGTATGTCACCTGTCATCTAATTACGTTTCGTCAATCAATTTTCGGCCTAATTATGAAGGTGCCATCGTAAATTTAATAGCAACGTAAAAATTTTTCTCTCTATCGAATGCCTAAAATGCAAAAGAAACAGAAATAGTCTAATTAGCTATTATAATTACGATCGTGCCTTCATAATTGGGCCTATTAGCGTCGTTGTGATAGGTTTTTGTCCTATCCTACAGGAATTTCACTATGCAATTTTCGGGATAAAAAGTCCTATGTCCTTCTCCTGGTTCTAAGCTACCTCTCCACCAATTTACAGCCGAGTCGGTTCAGCCATTCTTGAGTTATAAGTGGAGTAACTAACACGACTTTCTTTTATATATATAGATTTAGATTTATGCAGACAAAGCCAAAAAGCACAAATGTAAAATGAAGTGCCGTCTTTTTATCTCCGAAAACCCATGGGAGTATGGAGATAAAAATGATGCGCTATGTATGTTTTATGCGATATTTTGAATATATCAGGAAGCTGTTAAATATTATAGCAAAACTTCGTCATAGTATAATGGCGATAATCGTTATCTTTGTTTATTTTTATGTGTATACATGTTTTCGTACTTTTTTTCTGTGACGATGAATTTTATAAGAAAAACTTTTATTATGTCACTTCAACTTGTCTCACGGCTTATAGTACAGCAGCTTACATACAAATTATGAAAGCTTTTTTCGAGAGTATCTGCGTATTTTAGTTACTGCTAACTAAATTCTTTTCAAAAGAGAGTTGGGGACTACGGCCAAAATACCATACTGTACGCATACTACATAATATTCATATTAAAATTTATTTTATTTCTAAAAAAAAAAATTACACGTCAATGTTGATTTTCCACAATAAAGATAGGTGCATACAATATTCTGTTTTATACATTGATAACAAATACGAGTATAATATATATTTACATTACTTAGGTCCATCATTCTGTAGCGCTGTAAAATTAGAATGTCAGAGAATTATATTATTAAATCAATTTGACATGTCAATTGTAATAAATAAATACATTAATACAACAAATTAATTATAAAAACAAAAAAAAATAAAAACTTAATAAATGATTCATGTTAATAAAAATTAAACCATAACAACAAATCTATCAGTCATTTTATACATATAAACATGTCAATATCATAAAATGCTTCCTCAATAAGCCAGCGTTTCAGGCGTGCTTTGAAAGAGTTTATGCTAGGTGCGTCAGTGACCCCCCCGAGTGGGTTCTCGCCTTGTCGTGGCGGGGGGGCTTAGTAGCCAGGTCTCGCCAGCCTGGTGAAGCTAAGAGGAACCCGTGGTGGGGCCGCCTCTCCGGGTCTTGGGCCTCGACAAGCCCGTGCGGAGGCTGGCCAAAGTAGGTTGCGTGCCTTATGGGGGGCACCGCAACTGAGTGGGGCTGCAGTGTCGTATGGGAGGCACTGCGGCTGAGGATTGGAGGCCGCGGCGGGAGAGGACTGCTGGTGTGTCGTTGCCACTTTCCCTGCCTTCCGCGGCCTCGACGGGGTCGCCACCGTTTTGATGGCGGACGCGGTGGGGCTGCAGGGGAAGAGGAGTGTCGGTATGTCGTCGGCCGCTCTCCCTATCCTCTGCAGCCGTAGTGGCAGGCGCGGGGCCACTTAAATTGACCCGTCGCATCGGGACCAGGGCTGTCGGACACGGGTACTGTCTGACGCCCAGTGCTGGTTGGTCCCAGGCGGGGGATGACGATGTATCTGATGTTCGGCACATCGTCATTCTGGAGGGAGCTTACGCTCTGAGGTTGGGCCCGGTTTGGGCCAGCGCTGTCGGGTGCCGCGGAGGAGTGCGCAAGCGTGCCCGTATTTCGTTATTCTTTTTGTCCTTGTGCTAAAACGGTATTATTTTTTGACCGATGAACCACCGGAATATGTATACAATTCGACGCGTATATATTTTTTTTATGTATAACCATGCATAACTTTTTTCGTAGTAGTCTGATTTTAATAAATTTTTTTTATATTGGAAAGAATATTTTTCGAAATTGGTCTCATTTAAACTTTATCGAAATTGGCTCAGCCATTCACTCGCTCGCTCTCGAGACGACAAGTCGTAAAATATAGTGTGCCCGAACTACCAACTTTTAGAAATAATTTACCCTCTATACCTACAAAATAATTATATTTTCGGTAATAAATTTTTAATAGTAAAAATGACTGCGTGTGATGTGTGCAGCAAAGGTCTCAATAAAAGGGCGCCTGGATTAGAGTGCAGAAGTTGCGGGAAGACGGTACACGCTAGCCAAACCTGTTCTGGACTAAGCGCTAAGCAGATCGCTGCCCTGAAAAACTCGGACTCCCTAGAGTGGACCTGTGCGGAATGCAAACGAGATTCGCCTATGAGGAAATCCTCCTTTATTATTCCTGAAGAGGAAGAAGATGATGAGGAAGTAGGGCAAGTCGCAAGTGGTAATTCTACGAGCGGCATTCAAGGATGCATAGACACGGATAAGTTTCTGCAAAACATCGTTATGGAGATGAAAAAAGTCATGAAAAAAGAGTTACAGCCCCTAGAGTCATCCTTACGCGTCTGCTGTAACAAAATTGACGACCTCACTAAAACAGTCGAGGCTCAGAAAAAAGAAATAAAGAGCCTCACTGGTAAATTTAACCATCTTCAAAATGAGCAAGTTCACATGCAGCTTGAATTGTCAGCAACGATTGGACAACGTAATAGAAGTATTTGGCCTGCCTAAATTGCAAAACGAAAACCTCGGAGATATCACCCGCAAGATTTCAGATATATTGAAAATGAGTAGCTCTGAGATTGTTTATGTTAAGCGAAAGGAGAATCGTAATGGACGAGACGGTAACGTTTTAATAAGGCTGCAGCAACGTTTTCAAGCTGTTAATTGGATACTCGCTGCGAAGAAGATTGAAGTCTTGGTCGGGGACCTAGTTAACGGAGCCTCTCCTACGGTGGCCAATTCGAAACTGTTATTGAGAAGAGCCCTCACTAAAGAAAATAAGTCATTATTATGGATAGCCCAGCAAAAACTCAAGCCAAATTATAAACATGTTTGGTTTCAAGACGGAAAGATCTTGGTGCGCAAGGATGATCAAGATAAGCCATTGGTAGCGAGAAATGAAGAGGACATAGACAACCTGGCTACCCAGATGGATAAGCAAACTGCGTCTCGGTAATAGATGTCTTTAGAATCAGGCAGCCAAGATATATCCCCTGATCACCAAGAGTTGCTTGACTGTTCTGATATTAACAGCTATAATGAGTGTATCCCTACTTTGTTTCTACATCAATTCAGGTTTAACGTAGTTCATACAAATGTCAGATCTATAACAAAAAACTTTTGCTACATAAATCATCTTATTAATTTTTCTAAAGTTGAAATTGATGTTTTGATACTTACTGAGGTTAATATAACTGAAAAAAATGTTTTCATGTTCAACTTAAATGGCTATACATTGCACCACCAATTGCGTAAGAATCGAAAAGGTGGAGGTATAATTATATATGTTAAAAATACCCACGGATTTAAAAAAATTAACCACACTTTTAGTCACTGCGAATCCATTATAGGTAAAGTTAACACACCTCACAATTACACTGCAATTGTTTGTGCAATTTATAGACCACCAAGCGAAAGTAAACATCTATTTGTAAACGAGGTTAAACAGCTGCTCATGAATAATATAATATTGCAAAATTGCGATATTTATTTATCAGGAGACATTAACATTGATCTTAAATCAAAACACGGCATTAAGGATTATTATATTGGTTGTATGTCCGAGTGTGGCCTCTCAAGTGCAATATCAGACTATACGAGAATTGAGAATCTAGGCACAACAACAACACGTAGCTGCATCGATCATATTTTCGTAAGAACGCGCTCATTAGATGTTTACTCGGCCGCGCTCGGTACTGTATTGGCCGATCACCGCATGATAATAATTTCTACAATAGGGAATCGTAGTACGCCAATACAGGATGATACAAAAAACATCCAATTATTTGACAACCTTAAAATGAAATCGTTGCTTAACGAAATAGATTGGAGTGATATTAGTGATACAGAGTGTCCTTTAAAAATATACTCAAGTATTAAAAATAAGTTTGAAGATTGTTATAATAAGTGCAGTTACAAAAAGAAAATTAAAATGCAAAGCAAAAGAAATAAAAATCCTTGGATAAACAAAAAAACAAATAATATGTGTAGAAAGAAGGATATATTGTATATGCAATGGAAAAATGATCATACTAATAATACATTAAGACTTGAGTATAATAAGCTAAGAAATAAAACAAATAAATACATACAAAAATGTAGAAACAGATATTACCTTAATCTTATAAACAAAAATAAAACAAATATTCGTAAACTCTGGCAAATATTAAACACCATATCAGGAAAGAGTATAAATTCTGTTGATGATACTATTTTTAAAGCTTTTAAAAGTAACCAAATAGACACAAAATCTATAGCCGACAACTTTGCAAAAAAATTTAGTGAAAATGTAAAGAAAATTATGCCTAAATGCGACAAAAAACTTTTGAACGAAGCTGAATATCGCTTTCCACTGAATAAATCTATGCGGTTTAAGAAAGCATCCGGTGAAGGTATACTAAAAATTATTAAAAGTTTAGACACTGACAAATCACCTGGTCTCGATGGTATTAGATGTGTAGATATAAAATCAATTTGCCATAAAATGCTGTGGGTTATCGTTAAATTAATCAACTGCAGCTTTGCGAGCGGGAAGTATCCGCAAGATCTGAAAACTGGAGTTGTCCGCCCTATCTATAAAAGCGGCAGTCACAAAAATTATGACAACTACCGACCAATTACGATATTACCAATAATTGATAAAATAATAGAAAAATTTGTAAGTCATCAATTACAGGATTTTTATGCTGCTAACGACGTTATTTCTAGTGTTCAGTATGGATTTCAACGTAACAAATCCACAGCTCAACTTTTATCAAAGTTTACAGACGAGGTAAATCAGCGTTTAAATGATAAAAATCACGTGATTTTGTTATTTATTGATTTTAGTAAGGCGTTTGACACCTTGAGGCATGATATTCTTCTGAAAAAGTTAGACGATACTGGTATTCGAGGCTTTATCTTAGACTGGTGTGAAGACTACGCGAGCAACCGGGATTATCGGGTGAAGGTAGGTGAGGAGTATAGTGATGCCATTAAAGTCACCGAAGGCACAGCACAGGGCTCCGTGCTAGGGCCCTTGCACTATCTTGCCTACGTCAACGATATGGAAAATGTTGTCAAGCACTGCTCTGTATACCAGTATGCGGACGATACTTGTTTAGTTGCCTCCAGCAATAATCTGGGTACGGCTGTACAGCATATGCAGGAAGACTTCACACAAGTGGCAAAATGGTCGCATGACGCTGGACTAGTTTTAAATGCGGCCAAAACAAAAATCATTCATGCCCACTCTTGTCATTTAAAAACATTCGAAACGTTTCAAATCATTGCACACAACCACGATTGCCTGCATAAGTCGCTCGAAGTCGATACTCATGGCTGCAGCTGTGAGGCAATAGAGCAAGTTTCTCATCATAAATACCTAGGACTGACAGTGGATAATAGATTCAACTGGAGTAATCACATTGATTTAGTATGTGATAAACTAAGGGCAATTTTAGCTAAGTTCTGTATAATAAAATCTAAGGTACCGTATGAAATCTTAAGAACTATGTATGTGGCAATGGTAGAATCCATTATATCCTATGGTATCACAAGTTATGGAAGAACCTTTAAAACATACATGGATAAAATAACTAATTTACAAGTAAGAATACTTAAAAATATCGTCCCTAAACATATTAGAATGCAGTATAAGGAAAACACTATCGATATTTTTGATTTTTGCAAGGTATTGCCTGTACAATTAAAAATGCAGATGTCGTTACTAGTAGAACAATTTAATAATACTGAAATTCAAATACCTATTGCACATAATAAGAGCACTAGAAAAGTCACGAATATGATGTTAGAAATACCACGAGTTCGTAATTATTATGGTAGAAGAACAATATCATTTATGATTCCCAGTTATCTAAATAGCATACCCTTAAGTATTAAACAAACTTTAAACAACAAAAATTGTAAACGTATATACAAGAAATATTTTTTCGAAAAAAATCAAGGCATAAGCCACAGTTTTCATTAAAAGTTTAATTTATTGGAATTATTATTCAACTAGTTAACGAGTAAAACGAAAAATAATAATAATAATTTAAAAAAAAAAAGAAATACTTAGAAAAATGAAGCACCTTGTATAGGACGCTGTTTGCGCAACTTTGACGGAACGAGTTTCGGCCGGCTACGACCGTTCCGCACTTCACTTTGCTAGGCAAACTACCTTATTATTTGCGATTGAGCAGCTGTTTGCTTCGAGTTTGTGGTATTTAGGTACTTAACTACCTACTGATTCTACGGAAGGTTTTTTGTTCTAATTAAGCGTAGGTACTTGTTGTTTTGTTTTTTTTTTTAGTTGACTCAGTTTAATATTTTATTACTAATGTAATTAAGGAGTACCGAGTGGTGAATTTAATAAGGCACCTAGACAAACCGAAAGGTTTTTTGGTGTTTTTTACATGTACACTTATATTGTTAATGTGTGAGTTGCAAATAAATAAAAAAAAAAAAAAAAAAAAAAAAAAATTTTTGATAAATCAACTATAATGTGAAAAATGTTACATCGATCCGTGCATAATATTTGCGTTCTAGCGATGCGCCCCGCCTCGCACAGGTGTATTATACATATAAACATTTTTCTTGAATTGCGCTATCTATTAAAACAAACTGCATCAAAATCCGTTGCGTAGTTTTAAAGATATAAGCATACATGGGGACAGACAGCGGAAAGCGACTTTGTTTTATTCTATATGTAATGAATCTGTACACGGGAGAAGTCGGTCATGCTATTTTTTGCAAAAAATAATTATTGTACACCACTTACGCTAGTTGTTCAAATATACGTACTTAATGTATGTACATATTAATGCGTCCTCAGCTCTCAGCAACGCAGAATTGAGTAAAATACAGTAAAACTTCAATGAGATTTTACACAACCAAAGTTATAATGGTCTCTTCCTTTGAACAAATGACCGCAATGTATTTAAATGAAGCTGGATAAAGTTGATTTACGTCTGAATGGGAGCGTTCCGAAGAATGATGTCGGCTCATTAAGCATTGCCGCAAACCGCTTATCGTAATTAAGCTGTTTTGAAACGCTTTATTTAGCTCCGTTTATCTGTTACCGGGTTGATTAAAATCTTTCCGATATTTTATTGTTGCTTCTTTGTATTGTTTGATTTGTACATTGGACACCGAGATCTATTGACAAGAGCTAAAAAGGATTCTTATCCTCTTTGTTTACTTTCCAAAGCATAATTATATATCTGCATCACTATTTCACAATTTTGAAACAAGCGTATGGATAGAAAATGGACTAAACAGTCCCAGTAAAAGTGTCTAGTCCTTTCAGTAAAGTGACTTTGGATTTGTGAAATTGGTATGAGAGTAGGTATGTGGTAAAATTGAATGTTATTGTATTTTATATGCTAGGCAAGTTCGTATAGGCCTGGTGGCTAGCCCTGGTGTCAAAGTTTCAAAGTGTTCTCTTAGCTGAAGATTTAAATTGTGTCTGAGCTGTATTTCCATAAAATTGTCTGAAGTTAGTTTTAAATTAAGCCTTAAATTAGCCAGTTTCAATGTTACTACAAGTTTCGGACCTAAGCAGATTTTCCGTTCAACATTCCATATTTTCTATATTTGGCATCTATATGTGTGAAAAAAGGTTAAAATACGCAAACGAGGAGTTTCTGAGCCGAGGGAATCGGTTGACACGCAGCCAATATGAGATGGCGCCCGCTTTATTGTGAGCGTCATATTGAAATCGCGATTGAAAATGTTTTCACTTGGAAAAATAAGTCGAAAGTAGATAAACACGATGGTTGGAGAAGATAAAAATACATATTTGATGATTGTGTGTCGTATCATCGTATGTTGAAGAATAGATTGATAAAAGTCAGGACACAGCGGCGAAGTAGTAGACCACTTGACACACACACACACACACAAACACACTTTCACGTAAACAGATTAGTTGCTTGCGATGTTAGATTGTATTGTTAGTAATGAATATTATTAAACTAGTTTATAATATTGATTGGTATAAATTTACTGTAAACATTTATATAAGAAGCCATTGGCTCCATCATACAGTGTATACTAGTTCGGAGCCAATGGATTCAAAACAATAATTGTAAAAAATATTTCTGGAACAATAAATTATTCTTATTCTATTCTTATACTTGAGAAAATTATGGTGGTTCAAGAGATGAAGGAATAAACTGACATATTATTTATTCACCTAAATACTAGGTACATGCCTATGTAAAATATTTTACCAAAATATTTCATTAGAAAAGAAAAAATAACCCTTTGTTGCTCATATAACGAATAAATAGAAACTGATTGGAAGGTGTAATACCGCCGAGGGAATCGGTCGACACAGAGTCAATATGAGTGGCGACCATGAACTTATATAGAAGGTCCTGTTTTTTGAAATGAAATGGCATTATTACTATCATGATAAGGTTCAAAATTTTGGTTTATCCGCCATATACCTGCGACCGAAATTGACATTTGATCAGTATATCAAGTGTAATTTGTATCAAGATTACATATCTTATTATTGTATGCATATAATTTTAGATTATGCATTACAACTTTTTTACTTTATGTCACTTCTACTGTCTTTCATTATTCAGAAGTGGCGACCGCTTTATTGTGCGCACCGTATTAAAATCTCGACTAAAAATGTTTTCGCTTGGAAAAAATGTGATGTACTATGAAAACAGAATAATTGGGAAGAAATAAAAGACGTGTTGAATAATTTGTACTTGATAATGACATTTGGCAGTGAAAAATGTAAATGTAAAAATAAATAAATAATTAGTCAATTTAGGAATTGCAATTTTTTTCTACATTCTCATTAAGTTTGAACATTTGATCGGACTGGAAGGTCGCGTTGGCCGCATATCGCTTACCACCACCGATCATACCATTACGGACATTAAAAATTGGCGGTTACACCATCCCTTGGAGCCGATCAGTAAAATACCTAGGTACTATTCTTGATAAAAAACTGAACTGGTCGGAAAACACGTCCAACCTGTGCATTAAAGGTACTAAGGCTCTAAATGCATTAAACCCTGTTTTAAATAGACGCTCGTGTCTCAGCAGCCACACTAAATTACGGATATACCGCACCCTGGTTCGACCCTGTATCACTTACGCTTGTCCTGTTTGGAGCAGCACCTGCCGAACTAATATGAATAAACTTCAGGTTATCCAAAACAAAGCTTTGAAATATGCCTTTAAAACTCCATTCCTAACAAATCTAACCAAATTACACCGCAAAATAGGTCTTCCTAAAATTGACGCCTACGTTTACAACCTGTCAGAAAAATTTTACTTGTTCAGTAACCCATTCAATAAAAATCCCCTAATTAAAAATCTATGCAAAACACGAAATACTAACCTTACATTTATCGACAAATATAATCGGTACAAGTTACCTACCACATCACTTATTCCTAGAGCGCTAAGAATAGACCGTGTCGTACGCGCGTGTGTGCTCTGCCAGCGGGCGCCGCCGGCGCGCGCGCCACTCTCGCCCGTATTACCTGTCGGTATCGGGTGGGTGTGGCGCGCGCGGCACGCAGCGGCCCGCGGGCGCCACTCTCGACCGTATTACCTGTCGGTGTCGGGCGGGTGTGGAGTGCGCGGTGCGCGGCTGACCGCGCGTGCTCGTGTGTGTGACAAGTCCATGACAGAGTTCTTGTTGTTTGTTGTGAACTGCCAAGTGTTCTTTTGAAATGTATTACCGCGCCTACCTCCTTTGGTTAATTATTTACTAACTATCGAGTCAACATTAAAAATGTATTGTTTTACTAAAGCGTACATAAACTAATTTTCTTCCCTTCCGTGTTACGTCAGGAACAACAATATATTCACATTTTAACAGCCCGACTGGCTCGTTGGGTTCTATTCACAAAAAACAACAGTCTGTGAGTCAATGATGCACATTTAATGTTTTTAACCGACCAATATCGCGTGATTACAGGAGAATAGGTACAAAAAACTATAAAACGCGGCGCGTAAACATTAGTCCCGGAAGCGCGCGGGGAGGCGTGTGTTGCGCTGGCGGCGAGCGACGCCGATCATCCCGCGCTCCCCGCCACTGCAAGACGCGCCCCGCAGAGGGCGCGGACGCTGCGCCGCTCCGTTCCCTTTAGAAATATTTGGGACTAGACATGTGCTGCCCTCAGGCGAGTGGTTGAGGCTGCGCGCTACACACTCCCCCTCTAAGTTGGTATCGCGTCCCGAGTCCAACTTAGGATAGTTCCGATAGCGCGTTCTTCCCTTACGCTTTCTCGGCATTATCGGAGGAGACTCTGACGGCGACGTATAAAGGGTCAGATCTTTGGAATGATATTTTCCTAAAATGTTATCTGATAAGTCCGCAACGACGAAGGTCGTAGGGCTAGCTACTTCGTGTATACGGTACGGGCCATCCCGCCGTGGCATAAATTTTCGCGTTATACCCTTAGATGCATTGCTTAGGTCGTGCGTTTTAACTAACACTAGGTCACCTACCACATAACTACGGTCTAAGCTGTTTCTCTTTTCATCAGCTACCTCTTTACGTACATCTTGCGACTTTTCTACCCGATCCCTAATATCAGAAAGAGCCGATATAAACGATCTCAAATATGGCGTCACCTGCGGAACATAGTTGTCCTTGTCCAATACAGATCGCACGTCGTGCCGAACATCAAATGGGGTCCGCAACTCCCGAGCAAAAGTCAAAAATGCAGGTGTCTTACCTGTGGTCTGGCAGACGGCGCTGTTCATGGCAAACCTGACATGAGCTAAGTGCTTAGGCCAATCCGAATGAGTTGTTTTTACCAGCATTGACAGCTGAACCTTTAGGTCTCTGTTTTTTCGCTCAGCGGGATTTGCTTCTGGGTGGTACAGGGGAATGAGCTCCTGTTTCACTCCCATGACATGCATGCACTGCTGCATTACAGCGGAAACAAACTGCGTCCCGTTATCGGAAATAATGCGTCTTGGGAGACCGTAACGCATGAAGTATTCTTCTAATAACACGCGTGAGCATGTTTCGGCGGTGGCGTCTATTAATGCAAACATTTCTACCCACCTAGTAGCTACGTCTTCAACTAGAAGGACCCACCGCTCCCCCTGTCCTCCTTCTGGTAACGGCCCAAACAGGTCAATTGCGAGCACCTCCCCTCGTTGTTGAAGAACTGGGGTTCTCAGCAATCCCACGGGCTTTTGGTTACTCGGTTTATATCTAAGACAATCAGGACATTTCTTTAAGTAATCTGTTACGTACTTACGCATACCGGGAAAATAATACTTCTCCTTGATTCTGTGTAGCGTTCTCTCGATTCCTTGATGGCCGGCGGTGGGAGAGTCATGAAACTCTTGAAGGATTTCCTCTCTCATAGACGCCGGCACCACCAGCTGAGCCTCTTCTGGGTCAGAGTCAGGGTCATATCGGTAAAGAAGTCCTTGAGATAAGACGTACCCTCGTTCTAACCATCGGCTGTTGGCGAAATCGTCTGGGTCCTCTAGATCTAAGATTATCTTCTCCACGTCCGGATCGGATAGCTGTACTGCCCGAAGGTCGGCTGGTTTGCGGGACGGCAGGTCAACGACCACGGAACATACACCACACTGCTCCGTTTCTTCTGGGGCACATGGCGGTCGGCTTAAGGTATCAGCCAGCACGTTCACCTTACCCGGAGTGTATTGATATGTAATGTTAAAGGATTGAAGTTTCAACGCCCACCGGACCAACCTACCTGAGGGTGACTTGACCGTGAGGAGCCACTTGAGCGGCTGATGGTCGCTCTTGACTATCACCTCATGTCCATCAACGTAACCTCTAAAACGTTCTAGAGCCCAGACTACGGCCAGCGCTTCACGGTCGGTGGTGCTGTAATTTCTCTCTGCCGCTGTTAGCAAACGACTTGCGTATTCTATTGGGTGTTCGTCAACGCCCTCACCTTGCAGGAGGACCGCCCCCAGAGCATAACTGCTTGCGTCGGTTCGCACGATGAACGGCTCTGAGTAGTCGGCCTGAACTAGAATAGGGGCGGACGTAAGGCATTGTTTTAACTTACCGAAGGCATTTTCTTGTTCTGGCCCCCAGGTCCATGGTTCGTTTTTCCTCGTAAGCCGCGTTAGAGGTTCGGCAATGGCTGAAAAGTTTGGGACAAACTTTCTGAACCATGAGCACGTCTGGAGAAATGACCTCAGGTGTTTAAGGTTTAGGGGTGGCTTCATCTCTACAATTGCTCTCACCTTTTCGTAGTCTGGGGAGACGCCGTCCTGTGTAATGACGTGTCCCAAGTATTTTACCTCTTGTCGGCCAAACACGCATTTCTCCCGGTTCGCTCGTAAGTTGAAGTGCCGCAGGCCTTCGAAGACCGCGTGCAACGCAGTTATATGGCCTGAATACGTCTCTGTAATGAGTAACAAATCATCTTGGTACGCCAGAAGCGTGACGTTATCTCCGTCTATCTGACTCAATGAGCGGTTGACAAACGATCGAAGTTTGTCGATCAATCTTTGAAACGTCGATGGTGCGTTCTTGAGTCCGAATGGCATACGAGTAAAACGATACGTACCGAATGGAGTCTGAAACGCTGTTTTGTCCTTGTCGCACTCCCGCACGGCCACTTGCCAGAACCCACTTCGTAAGTCAAGTGTACTCATCACACAGTGACGTTTGGTCGACTGTATAAGCTCGTCAATGAGAGGCATAGGGTAAACGTCGGATTTTGTGATAGCATTGAGCTTACGATAGTCAACACAAAATCTTACCTTACCATCTGTCTTGGGCACGAGCACTGCGGGGGATGTCCAAGCAGACTCGCACTCCTCGATTATCCCTTCTTCAAGCATCTTCTCTAACTCGGTTTTCATAATCTCCTTCTTAGCCGGAGTGAGCCTATAAGGTGGTACTGATATGGGAACATGATTACCAGTGTCAATATGATGTTCAGCAAAAGGTGTAGGGGCTCCCCCTGCAGCAAAAATATCATCATTTTGCTGTAACACATCTGACAGCTGCTGCCTTTCCGCAGGATTCAGCATGCCTCCTTCATCGTCACGTAGGAAATCAGCCGCCGACAAACCTGTACAGTACCTAGGGCTTTCATACTCCATCGGGAATACAATCTGGCTTCCGGAAAAATGCCAGCTGGATGCAGCGAAATCGAGAACAATGCCGGCTGCAACAAGGAAATCCATTCCTAAAAGGGTATCATTTTCGTGAGCATCAGGAAACACAGTTAGCTGTAAAGTTACTGACCTTTCCGGAGTCAGACGTACTTCAACGGTGGTGAGCAATACTTGGCGAGTGCGCGTAGAGCCGTCCGCGAGCCTCACTTGACGCGTAGCTTCGTCGCACGGGTGATTGTGTCTCTGTAGTAACTGATAAAGTAAGGCCCCAGCCACACTACTTTTAGCGCCAGAGTCTATAAGCGCTAAACCTCGAAAACCCAAAATTTCTATGCTCAAAATAGGCCTCGGCCTTAACCCACAATGTTGTTCCTGTAAACCCTCGGACGAATGGACTTGTTTATTTTCATTAACCACGGAAAAATATTCATTATTTTTATTTTGGCCTATGTCCTGATTTTTCCTGGTCACCCTACCTACACAACTCGATTCTGTCTCTGTTTCTATATTTTCTGAAATGAATTCGCTAACAAAACTGGATTTTTTCCCTATGTCCTCATTTTTCATGGTCACCCCAGGTTTCATGGTCACCCTACTTTGTGTAATATGACGAACTAAGTTATTCTGCGAAACCACACGACCCAAACAATGCGTTTCAGGATTAGTTTCAGACGCTTCGGAAACGTCAGACCTCTCTACAGTACCTAGCTCAGACCTAGACTTCGCGAAAGACCTAAGTCGGGTCTCCTCGTCAATACCGAAAAATTGTAAAGGAAGACTCGCGGTAAAATCGGCCAGTGTGTAGGACTCTGTCATCGGTTTATCGTCGTAAAATAACATCGGTATAGCGGCTTTAAATTGCGCCGGCAAGTACACGTTTTCATTCGAAACAATTTCGTTGTTGTTTTCTTTAGTTTTGGACTTAGGGTGCGTTATCAACCTTAGAGGGGTGGTAATAGGCGGTAATTTAGACTTGCTATGTAACTCAGCACTCATTCGGGGCTCTACCTTACCGGTAGGCAAGCGAGGTTGGAACCGGGGAACGGATCGGAGCAGCGCCGGTCGGACCTGAGCGGGGTCAACGCACTCTAACGCGAAATAGCCCGCGTTGCACTTTTTACATTGGGAGCGCGTTACCCCTTTCTCCCCACATCCGTAGCATGACGGCACTATATTTTGTGAATTATTGTTATTATTATTACTAATACTAATGTCATTGTTCTCTGTTTTCTTCACTGACAACTTTAAGCAATTTTCACGGACATGTCCGTAGACTTTACAAAATACACAGTAGCGGCCTCGAGAGGCCGCCGACGGGTTGCCCGTTGGTCTCACGCTGTTGCTAGGGGCGCCAGCACTGCCGCTCAACGTAGTTGAACCACGCGCTTCGCGTGGCGTCGTTGAGCTGCCATTGCGGTGAAGTATCGGAGATGTGCCTGATGCCGGCGACTTGACTGGCACTTTACCGGCCGAGGTGGTCCAAGTTCGCAGAGGCGCTCGATGACTGCCCTCGTCCATGGCGTCTTCAATGTCTCGCGCTTTCTGCAGCAGACTGTCAAAGCTGTCTGTCTCGTCACGGCGGAGCTTCTCTCGTACTTGGCGGTTCAGCAGTCCGTAGACCATGTCCAGCTGGACCTTGGTACTGAGGTCGCCGGGCGGCAGGCGCGCGAGCATAGCGCGGACTCTTGCGACGAACCTCTCCGTTCTCTCCCCCTGCTCTTGACGCATTTGAAACATCTCGACGTATATACGATGCGGCGGACGCCGATCACCAAAAGCGCCTCGCAGCGCCGTCACGGCGTCGGCCCACGAACTGATGCTGGTCTTGACACCGAGCCACCACTCTGCTGCTTGGCCCGTCAGCAACATTGACAGCCCCCTCACCGCGTTTCCATCCGAGATACCGGTGCACTCCCGATAGGCCTCCACAGCGTCTAGGAATGCGTCAAGGTTTTCATTCCCGTCGAAGCGCGCCGTGCAGCGCACGAAGTTCCCTTGCGGGGCGGCAGGCACAGGAGTTGAACTCGATCGCGGCGGGGACTGTGACGCGCGACGCGACTCCCGCTCGAGGACGCGGTCCAGTAATCGCTCCATGGCGGCAGTTTGATTCTCTTGTAGCGCCGTCATTATTGCCGCCATGTCGCTGAAGTTGGGCAGGGACGCCGGTGGCGCGGTCGCAGAGTCTTCATTTGCGTCTTCAAATATTGTTTGTCGTCGCCGTGTTCGCGGCATATTGATCGATAATAGTCAAAGATAAGTCACAGTCTATTTATTTTGTGTTTCACTACACGCACTTTAGGTCTTGTAGGTACGCGTAGGCCCCACGTTGGGCGCCAGTTTTAACAGCCCGACTGGCTCGTTGGGTTCTATTCACAAAAAACAACAGTCTGTGAGTCAATGATGCACATTTAATGTTTTTAACCGACCAATATCGCGTGATTACAGGAGAATAGGTACAAAAAACTATAAAACGCGGCGCGTAAACATTAGTCCCGGAAGCGCGCGGGGAGGCGTGTGTTGCGCTGGCGGCGAGCGACGCCGATCATCCCGCGCTCCCCGCCACTGCAAGACGCGCCCCGCAGAGGGCGCGGACGCTGCGCCGCTCCGTTCCCTTTAGAAATATTTGGGACTAGACATGTGCTGCCCTCAGGCGAGTGGTTGAGGCTGCGCGCTACAACATGTTTACCTATTACGTAATAAATTCTTACATTATAAATGTTTATATGAGCCTGCAAGCTCGAAGAATATGTATCTGGTATAATCACTTCTATTGTACTACCAGGATTAATGTACACTGGTATTGTACTTATGTTTTGTTAAAAAAAAAAAATATGGTAAATAAAGAATTTTTTAAAACTGAAAACTGAAACCACCGATCATACAAGAAAAGCGATCAGAAATAAAAACTTCTAAAAGTGGCCAAAAAGTAACTAATTTTGACAGATCAGCTATACGATTGTGGCGATGCGTTAATCTATCTTTTTATTGAAGTAACAATGAACGGATTATACAGGTTTATTGGTAATAAATTAGCATTATTTTAAGAACATATTCTCTACATCAAAACAAAAAACTTTTGGTTCTACAACTTTTCCCATAAGACAACAATCATCCCATTTTAAAAAAAAAAGTGGTATCAGCATATGTACAAATAATTGTTTTTACACTATCAAACTAATATTTGAACGAGCGTAAGTGAGGTCTCAGAGTCTACTGGGACGAGCCGGCACTTGGGTGTATGTATATTTGTTCGACGATAACTCAAGTACCGCTCAACCGATCTCCATGAAATTTAGCATAAACGTAGTTTAAATTTATAGAATTTTAAGTTCGCATATGAGCATCTTCTGTTCAGTGGTTGCAAAGATACGAGGGCCATGGCAAAAAGAGGCAAAACGGCGCCACTTTCGGCGGGAGTTTCAACATTTGTTTAAAATAAATCGCTAACTATCGTACAAATATTGTTTGAAAAAAAGTTTCAAATTCCAGTAGGTATTTATGATATAAAATAGGAACAGCGCGAGGTCCAAGTCTGGGGCAGACTACTAGTTACACTTGTTTGGATATTAACACATTGTCTCCTCTGAGGTCCAAGTCTCGCGAGTGGCGGCTTACGCGCTTTCTGAACCAGCCTTTTTAATAGTCCACTGCAGGACGTAGGCCTACCCACGAAGGGTGATTGGGCCATATCCACCACGCTGGCCCAGTGCGGGTTGGTGGATTCACATACGCCATCGAATTTCTTCTACGGACGTACGCAGGTTGCCTCACGATGTTTTCCTTCACCGAAAAGCCAGTGATGTGAAATTCCGTACATAAATTCTAAAGAACTCATTGGTACGGGACCGGGGATTCGAACCCACGACCTCACGATTGTAAGGCGGGTGTCACTACCTCTTGACCACCACGGCTTTTACATAGAATTAATAATGTTAAGACCGGTCAATTTTTTTTTTAATTTTACATGTACCTACCTAAGTATATAAATACAAATTTTTAGAAGTTGTAAAACAAAATATTATTATGTTTGTTTTGATGTACAGATGCCTTAAAAGGATGGTAATTTATTACCAGTAGCCCTGTATATTTTGGTACAGTACAAGGTCATTTCATACACTTTTGCGATGTCTCTTTTATTTCAGACACTCGAAATGATTTCAGGAAGTACAGACTTCCCGTACAACTTTATTGCCCTCCATAACACTTGTACAAGTCGTATAAGGCTAATTCCCAATAATACGTCGTCGTAATGACGGTTATTGTATCCCGATGTTGGCACGAGCTCAAGACCGTGGTATCAAAAAGATCGATGGGTTCCGTCGAGACGGTAGACTTCGACTTCTGAACTTTACAGCTATGAACTAGATCGTGGATCTTAATTTATGAATATTTTATGTTGGGTCACACCATTCCGGTCTTCTTCTTTAAATTATTTTGATTCTGCATTAATTATTTTGACCAAGATCGATATTAACTACGCTAGATTAAATTGGATTATGTGAGTTAGTTATTTGGGCTTACGATACAGATTTATTGAAGCTAAAAGTTGTAGAGGATGTTGTTCGCCTAAGCAATTCCACCTGGTTCTTCTTCTCCTTCTTAATCTTAGGAGATCCACACTGCTCCCGAAAACGGTTAAAAAGACGCATGTAATATTTTTTCACGATATTGAGTTATATGTACCGGCAGATTCACCATTTTTCCTCAGGCTGGTAATATATGTACCTAACTCATTTACAAAAAAAATGTTACATGTGTATTTTTAACTATCGGGGCAGTGTGACGATTGAACATAGTTTTCTCCTATTGATTTCTAAGGCCGGTTGGAAGCGGCTTGCATCTTGCGCGATCCTGCGGACTTTCTGGCAAGGTACCTACTTACATTCGCTCTTTATCTGAAAATCCCACTCCATCATTGACTTGCTTCGAGCAAATATCTATAGAGTCACAATCGTGCAAAAAAAGTGTCCGAGCCAAAACTCTGCCCAAACTACGTAATGGGCAGATTTTTAAGTTAGTCGTAAGGCGATTGCAAGCCGACTACAATGCCGCGCGATGCCAAAGTGCTCGGTTACAAGAACCAATTAGGTGACATTACGTCGAAATTCGAGAAAACGGGTAATTCTGAATTATTTAATGTAAATATCTAAGTCAGTATGTATGGCGGCACTCGAACATTTTTTTAGTTCTTTCACTTAGGGATAGTGGCTCTGTAGATATTTGCTCGAAGTCGACTTGTCATTTTTTTCTTTGATGCACTCTATCAATTGCGAACCGATTTTGATGATTCTTTTTGCGTTTGGTAGATCATACTTCAAAAGTTATTTTTTCATTGAATCCCATTTAAATTTTATTGAAATTGGCTAAGTCACTTTTGAAAATTGATAATAATGTAAAAAATACTATATCGATGATACTTACGTTTGATTCGTGCGAACTATTCGATTTCGAATGACTTCAACGAACACGGATGAAGTCGGTTGTGCCATTTTTGGTGAAAAGTAATTATCAAAGCAACAAACTGTAGTATATATCACATACAGGTAGACATACATCACATAGAGTGTGTTGCTAGTGTAGTAATAAAATACACATGAAATCTACCTAGCCCGAGTCAGCTTAGCCTCCCGACCGGCTAACAGTAAGTAATCTAATTTTCAAGTCAGGCGGGGTTTATTGCCCTCGGAGCCTTCAACTGGCGCAGATCATGACTTATTTTGTTACCTATAAATTATATCCCTTTTCCAAGAGTCGACATCGAAAGACTGACTCTGGCAAATCGAAGCGAAGACAGGTGAACTAGGTAAAGCTTTGTAGTAGGTGTGCCCATTGTAAAAATATTTGTTAAGCGAAGTACAACAAGATTATTTTTTGCAAAAATTAGCATGATTGACTTCACCCGTGTACAGAATTCACGAATATTTCGCACGGATCGATGTAGCATTTTTCACATTATTGTTGATTTATCAAAAATGGCTCAGCCGATTTCGATAAAATTGAAATGGGACCAATTTCGAAGTATATCTCTTTCCAATAAAA
The DNA here is from genome assembly GCA_949316475.1 of Hypomecis punctinalis. Classification (NCBI taxonomy): domain Eukaryota; kingdom Metazoa; phylum Arthropoda; class Insecta; order Lepidoptera; family Geometridae; genus Hypomecis; species Hypomecis punctinalis. The sequence goes on from OX438795.1 coordinate 28,073,366, forward strand.
AAATAATTATTGAAATCGGACTACTATGAAAAAAGTGCGAGTGCAAATGCGTGGTTATACATAAAAAAAAATATATATATATACGCGTCGAATTGTATACCTCCTCCGGTGGTTCGTCGGTCAAAAAGAGGAGTGAAGAGATCCGTAACAATAAATATAGATTAGGGGACATCTTACACTCTGTCTCTAACCCCAAAACTAAGCAAAGCTTGTAATATAGGTGCTAGATACTGATATACTACTTAATTAAACCAATTTTTATATACATACTCAAATAGATAATACCTAAATGATACCCAGACACAGAGCAAACACCTATGTTAATCACATAAATGCTTGCCCTGGGTGGGAATCGAACCCACGCCTCTTTGACCCAGGATTCAGGGTCACTAACCACTGAGCCACAGAGGCAGTCGAACCAAAGTTACAGTCCAGCGGGTTGGGAAGTTCAAATAGCGGTGGGCAAGGCACATGACATGGAAGTGTGATGATGATGGCGTCGAAAAGTTCCGGAGTGGAGACGACGTCCCGGGAAGCGCAGCGTAGAACGTTCACCCACAAGGTGAACGGATGACCTCATTAAGACCGCAGGATCGCGGTGTTTGCAAGCCGCCAAATAAGACCGCTTATTGGAGATCAGTGTAGATCCAGCAGTGGACGCACTATGGCTAATGGATGGATGGAAGTGCAACTCCGCTCCACTTACAAGAGTGTTTTATTTTTCGCTATTAATTTTAGTCTACATTTTCCGACGGCTGGACATTTGCATTTATTTCCTCATTCCAGACTTCTCAATCTACTGCGTTCTTGGCCGAGTATTTTTCGTGTGAATTTAACTCATCACGCCACCTTTCCCGGGGACGGCCCAGGATTTGCCCAGAAACAATGATCGTAAATCCATTTCAAAAATAGTTGGCTCATCAAGGAAAAACTCACAGCTCTGTTCTGCTCATGATTTATGTTTTTTACTACCGTGAACGCTGCCGTGGATGACACGTTAAATAGTAGGTCCAGGTTGTCACTCTGATACCAGGACTAGCCACCCGACCTATACAAACTTCCTTTTATTTTTACTAAGAAATTATGCAGTAGACTTGCGTACCACAACACTGCCCATCTCCGCACGTCTCCGCTTCATTTTGGTGAAGTCTATGAATAATCTCGATTTCGACTGGCTCAGTATATCAGGGGATTTCTGACAAAATCAAGTGTTTATTTGTGGTAAAAGTCACCAGAAATAGGAGTTATGATTCTCTGTGACGTCAATTATAGTTTTATCAGTTATACGTGCTCGATGGTTGAATACTAGATATGTTAAAGTGTAAGTACGAGTACGTAGGTATATTCGGATGGCTAGCCCTGGTGTCAGAGTTTTTAAGCCACTTGAAGGCTTCTGACATGGTTATACGACGAAGATCACAATTTAACATATCATCCAATCCCCGGCAGGGGCAGTTCGAGTTGTAGACGTGCGGTCCATGGGTCGCAAAGTGACTACGTCACAACTAGATAGGTTTGTACCGACAAGTGCAATGTAGATAGATAATTATTTATTAGCCGGTTTTTTTTTTTAATTCATTTATTATTTATCCAGGGTTTTTTAAGACATGACACCCTTATACACTTAACAATGGTTTTTAAATTAACAGTTGATTGCGTTCTGCAAGAGCTGCACGGTATGCGTCGTACAGCCCTCTGGCGTCCTTTGAATCCGGTGAAGATAACACGCTATTACAGCCTCCCACTTGCCAGATAACATGATTACTATCAAAGAGTTGACGACGCAGTCCTTGGTTCCAGGCACATTCCATTAAAACATGATACACATCTTCAATCGAGCCACAGCGATCACACGAGGGTGACTCCACTTTTCCCATAATATACGCAAACATGTTTAATGGGACGTGCCCAGAACGAAGCCGTGCAGCTGTAACAATCTCGTTTCGTCCCATGTTGGCCCTTAGAAACCATGGAGATTAGCCGGTTATGCTTTTTTTGGCGAAAAATAATTATACGACATGCAGAAATATATAATTCCCAGTGTAATATCGATATCAATCTGTACAATACATCACCGACATAGAAACATCTCTCGCAATGAAATGAAATATCGTCAGCGCCGCGATCGCAAAAAGCTGACCGAATAATGTGCCCCATTTATCATAATCTATGACCCTTTCATTACCAGGCTCGGCTATTCTTCGCGATTTCTTCAATCTTTTCGGCGCATGACGGATCTATCGCGATGAGTACGCCCATTCCATTATGGAAACTAACATAGGGTAAGTCCCGGATAGATGCCGCACTGGGATAGACGCCGCGTTTTCAAAAACTCCAATAAGCGTAATTACCTATCACTTCTAATGCATGTCATAACCTTGCTCTGACCCCGCCCCCCACCGGTCAGTCGCTTGGCAGCGTGTGCGACGACCGTGTGCAACTCTGTGTGACACGAAAAAAAATTACGCGCGGAAATATCCTTCATTATTATAAAGACGTGTTTTGGAAAGATGAGTATTTTTTTTTGTAATCAATGTTTTGTTTTAATTTTTAATAAATGATAAAGTTAAACTATTATACTGGCTTTCAATGTGTATTTTATAAAAAAAAACTTTGTTTATTTTTAAGTATTTTTAAAAGGCATCTATCCTTCACTAATCGGATAGATGCCTCATTTTTAGTTGGGATAGATGCCTTTAGAGGCGCATAACCTTCCACCAAAGCATCTATCCTTGACTTGTAAATAGTAAATACTCACATGAGAATCAATTTGTTGCGGTGTTTATATGCCCAGAAAATACATACAAAAACTAGGCGCCATAATGTGCGTGCCAGAAAATAGAATGAAAATGATTTGGAAGCTGCTTTAGCAGATATTCATTAAGATTTTTTTAAGAATCTCCTGAGAGTAAATATAAATTATTAATAAAAAATATTAAGCAATTTAACTTTGGTACCTACTCGTTATAATAAAAATATGTTTTACTGTCGCTATCTCATTCATTTTGATATATTTATAGATCATATATAAAAGGCGTCTATCCTTTGGTTTTATAACATAATTGGTTTTCCAACAAACAACGTAAAGGATATGTTTCCGCCAAAAAATACCGGTAGACTGGACTCCAACCAATCTACTAAATCGTGCTGGGCCCATATAATAATTAAAACAATAGGAATTCGATTACCATCAATTCGCGAATGCTGCGGCGCAAGCCGACGAGTTCATTCCACCCTGGAATTAACCTAAACTCGTCCCGAATCCTACCCCCTTGGTCGACCAAAACTAAATGGAACGAACTCACAGCTGATGAGGTGTCTTCAGGATTCTATTGCATCCGCCGCCAATCACTTGCACTTCAAATCAACAGTCAACACAAATTAGGCGATCCGCGCCCCACTTAATATAATTGGCACACTAAGAATTAGGCCGCTAATCCTAGAATCGTTCCGCAGACGTCATCCGCGACGGCGTCCAAGTCACACACTGCCGTACTTGCACCGAGCTGAGTAACTCGCGCGCAGGGACGGTTTTATTCTCAACAACCACCCGTCCCGGCTGGAGAAGCCAGCCGCTAGTCTTAATCCACCGGGAGCCGGGAGAGCGTCGCTATAGCCCGCTGTAAAGTCGAGCCTCTGACCAGCACTTCGGCGACGCGAGGAGTCCCATCAGGACCCATAATTAACTTTATAATGCGCCCCCTGCGCCAAAACAATGAAGGCAAATTCGCTTCCTTCAACAAAACCAAATCCCCTTCCCGTGGAGGATCCGTCCGATCTGTCCATTTAACCCGTTGTTGTAGAATGTGTAAATACTCTAAAGACCATCGACGCCATAGGTCTTGACCCATTTGTTGTAACATCTGAAACCGCGACAACCGTGTCGTATTGACATCCGTCCACGGATACTCTGGCAAAGCCGCGAGTGGCTGCCCAATCAAGAAATGACCTGGGGTGAGGACCTCTAGGTCGTTTGGGTCGGAAGACAATGGACAGAGCGGACGTGAGTTCAGAACAGCTTCCACCTTACAAAACACAGTGGCAAGCTCTTCGAACGTGAGAGCCGTCTCTCCTAATATTCTCCGTAGGTGCGTCTTGGCTGACTTTACCGCGGCCTCAAATATACCTCCCCAGTGGGGACAATTTGGCGGACTCGTTAGCCAAGTTATTCCCCTCTGGGCAAGAGCCTGACTTATACTATTTCCATTAGCTTGTAGGAATTTACCAACTTCCTTTAAATAATTGTCTGCACCCTTATAGTTTGTACCATTGTCAGACCGGATCAGTGACGGGAGACCTCTTCGCGACACGAAACGGTCTAGAGAAGCAATAAATGCCTCAGTAGTTAACGAGGATACCGCCTCGAAATGAACCGATTTTGTCGATAAACAGACATATACGCATAGATAAGCGCGAGTAACCTTAGCGTTTCGTAATGTAGACGATTTCACATAATATGGCCCGGCAAAGTCGGTAGAAACCCCATCAAACGGCCTCGCTTGATTGACCCTATCCGAGGGTAGATCACCCATCTGTGGCTGCATCGTAGCTGCCTTGACCCTATAACAAGGTATACAACGAAATATAACACCCCGGACAACCCTCCGGGCCGATAAAATCCAAAATTCTCGTTGTAAAATTGCAAGCAACGCAGTGCACCCTGCATGCGCGTTGCGAATGTGTCTGTCTCGCACGATAAGTTCTACCAAAGCTCCCTGCTTCGGAAGTAGTAACGGATGCCTACTCCCATATGGAATGTTAGCCCTTCGAAGGCGGCCTCCGACCCGCAAAAAACCATCAGAATCAATGAAAGGGTTAAGCCGAGCCACGGCTCCCTTCAACTTCGCGCGTCCTAAGCGTAAGATTGATAATTCCGCCTTAAAGCAGTCCGACTGAATAATCTTGATCCAATATAACAACGAGCTTCGCCGCTCCTCCGGCGTCGTAGTGGGTGAAAGCTGCTTCCGAGTCGGGTGGCGGCAGTTGTGGATGAAGCGTTTTATCCAACTGGTCACACCCAGTAACTTCTCCAAACTGCTGTATCTCCCCACCAACCAATCCTTATCCAATTTTGGTTCAGTTGCCACTGCATTCACGCGCAACTCCGGCAGCACCGATAGTAACCTCTCCTTCCTTGGAGCAGGCCAAGAGGACTCTGGTTCCAATAACCAGTCCGGTCCCCACCAAAGTGGGTGCTGCACCAGCTCCACAGCTGTACAGCCCCGAGACGCACAGTCAGCCGGATTGATTTCGCCCGGAACGTGTCTCCAATCAATATGAACTTCGGCATTCTGAATTTGGGAAACCCGGTTTCCCACAAAAACATCCAGCGTGTGCGGTGCAGCTCCAAGCCACGCCAGGGCCACTTGGCTGTCCGACCATCCGTATATCTTCTCAATATTTACAGTGGACGCTAACTCCTTGCCAATGTGGCATAACAAACGCATCAAAAGGTGAGCCCCGCTCAGCTCCAATTTAGGTATTGTCAACCTGGTCCGAATAGGAGCAACCTTGCTCTTGGCCATCAGTAATACGACGGAGACCCGGCCCTCGGCGTCAACCGCTCGTACATAAACTGACGCCGCATAACCTCGTTCTGAGGCGTCACAAAAGCCATGCAGACTGGCTTGGTATTTTCCCGGTGGCAGTATTCGTCGAGGAAGGGCAATCCGATTGACCTCCTCAATGGTATCAAGCAATTCAAGCCATGTGTTCAATGGGGCTCCATTGAGTGGCTCATCCCACGAGACACCCAATGTCCAAAGTTCTTGTAAAAGACATTTGGCTGAGAAGATCACGGGACTAACCCAGCCGTTTGGATCAAAGGTCCGTGCGATGGTGGATAGAACAGTCCGCTTTGTCCACACTTGATGTCGTTCCAGATCCACTTGGAACGTAAAGGTATCAGCTACTGGCTGATATTTCATACCCAACACAGCTATCATATTTGGGTCCTCTCCGTCCGCGAAGAGGCCCGGATTCTGCTGATGTTCTTCTGGGATACCTTCCAGTACCCTAGGATCATTCGACAACCATTTACGCAGTTCATAACCAGCTGTCGCCAGTATGGCAACCAACTCGTCGCGTAGAGTGATAGCTTCCTCCCAAGTCTGCGCACCCGTACAGATATCATCCACAAATAAATCGCGACGCAAAACTGCAGCAGCCCGAGGGAAACGCACTCGCTCACACTCCGCTAACTCACGGAGCACGCGAGTCGAAATCCAGGGACTCGACCTCAACCCATACGTGTTGGTGTTGAGCTCATATACGACCACTGGGTCGTTGGGATTTTCACGCCAGAGAATAAGCTGAAAGCGTCTATCTTCTGGGTGAATGACAGTCTGACGGAACATCATCCGGATGTCCGCCCCGAAAACTAACTGATGTCTCCGAAAGTTCAGAATGACATCGACAACGTCACGATTCAATTTGGGACCCGCGTGCAAACAATGATTGAGAGCTACTCCCGTTGAGGTAACAGCAGAACCATCAAATACGGTCCTTAATTTACCCGTAGACGCCTTCAGCACCGCATGATGAGGCAAGAAGTAGTGCTCAGTCGAGCTCCAATCGACTTGAGCAGGCGACATGTGACCTAGTGCTTCATATTCACGCATGAAGTCGATGTATTTTTCCCGGAGAACTGGGTCTCGTTGCATACGTCGCTCCATGGACAGCAGTCTTTTCTCGGCCAACGCTCTAGAAGACCCCAACGAGGGCGGCGAGGTAATAAAGGGTAGCCTAGTCATGAACCTTCCTGACTGAAGCCTAACCGTGTTGTCCTTAAAGAACGCTTCGCACTCGTCGTGATTCGGGTCTACCCGTGACGCCTCAGGGGGTTCTTCCACCTCCCAGAACTTCCGCATAATTCTGGCAAGGGCTGAACTAGCGATAGTGACCGATGACTCGCCCTGAGTTTGGTCCTCAAACACCGGACCCATGACCGCATGTCCAAAAATAGTAGAAATTGCTACCAAGGAAGAAGTCCCTAATGTCTTCTGTCTTCCCGTTAATACCCATCCCAATACATCTGCTCCGATTAGCAGATCTACAGGGCCTGGTTGATGAAAGAGTGGGTCGGCCAAGTCCAACCCCTCTGTCAGCGATACCCTTCCCGTAGGGATATCCACTGATGGATGCCAACCCACCACGGTATCCAGTACCATGGCGGCAACAGAAATCCTCAGCGCTGGAGTGTGCACCGAAGAAAAGGAGACGTATGTATGGCCCCTCACACCCAATACTTCCGAATCACCCACACCCAGTAGGGGTTTCGATGCGCGTTCTAGCTCTAAACGCAATTTACGTGCCACACGCGTTGTTATTAGACACCCCTGTGCCCCCGTGTCAAGAAGGGCTCGTATCCGTACGCTGTCCCCCCTTGTACCCCAAACGCGGACCTCCGCGGTAGGTAACAGCACAGTTTGTGGGCCTATTGCCTCAGAGGAACCAGCTAGCTATTGACTAGCTGGCGGAGAACAATTTGGATAGGCCTGATATTCCGTGGGACGTACGGGACGCACGCACAGCGCCCTCGCTGGCACCACGTACCCGGCAGCCCTGCCGGACCGATAGTACGGTGGGTGATACTCCAACCGTGGGTACTCATGCATGGGCGGCGAGTACCGCTCATGTTGCGAGGTCATAACCTCCTGGCCTCGTGATGGAGGATGGCCGACCGCTATTGGCGCCGTTGCCGAGGCCCCCTTCCCCTTATCACAATTTGCCGACCCCTCCGCCCTGGAGTGGGTGGCCATGCTCGCCCGAGCGTAATAAGGACCGGATGCGGCCGCCGCATGTCCGGTTACCTGAGGGCTCTGCCCTCCAATGCGCTCACTAGAGGACGACCCCCCCCAGCCCCTGTGTTGCACTTGACCTTGTGCCCGGGCACCTCCTCCGTCCCTCGGAGAAGAGCTTCGGGGGGGAGCGCACCCGCCCGTGACAGACGCCTTCTGGTTGTCCTGGTGGCCTGCGTCACCCTTGTTCATGCATAGCATGGGGTGGTGCGCGCCTCCGCACCACGTGCACGGTTTTGCCTCGGAGCAGTCCCTGTGAAAATGTGCCCCAGCGCACGAAAAGCATAGGTTACTGCTCTTAACGTACCGGCGCCTCTCCGGTACCGTCAAGGTTTTAAAGGAGCGGCACTGCAACAGCCCATGTCCTTCTTGGCCGCAATGCCGACAAGCCCTTCGAGCCTCGCCGGCAACCAATGTAGCAACCCTGTTGCTGCACTTCCAATTCGGTGTTGCGCGGACGTCCTTCCCCCGCGCCCTTCCTCCTCCTCCCGAAGGCCCCCCTGGGATGCGCCCCTGCGCACTTGAGGTAGCTTCCGGGGCCGAGGTTTCGGCGATCCTGGCCTCCCATTCGAGGAACTTCACCAGATCCGTGAACTTGGGGAGGGCGTCGACACCCTGAGCATCTGGACCCGCACCGTGCTCTCGCTCGAACCTCGAACGCAGCTCGGCTGGGAGTTTGCCTAAAACTAGGTGGACGAGCAAGTATCCACTCGCCGACTCGTCCACTGGTAACCCCAGAGTGCGCAGCGAGTTACACGCAACTGTTAGAGGCGTGAGCAACTTATGCCGAAGGTCCGCCCTGGACCCTATCTTCGGCAGATTCAGTATCTGGCTCGCATGGACGTCCGCCAGTAGTCGGACGTTTTGATAGCGGGAGTTCAACAGCTCCCAGGCGGTATTATACTGATCATCTTCGACCCGAAGATGCCGGATGAGCGACTGTGCCTCGCCCTCAAGTGTCGACAACAGATACGCCATTTTCTGTGCCGACGTCAGGTCCCTTCGCGAGTCGACCAGCGACATAAACATATTTTTAAAGGACACCCAGTGTCCCACGTCCCCATTAAAATGGGGTAATTCCAAAGTTGGCAGCCGGCCCGTGACGCCATGTCCCGGCTCTGTCTTTGTTCCACCAGCGACTGGCGGGCCACCCACCTGCGCCGCCTTCATGGCCTCCACGGCCTCCATAATCTCATCACATGTTTCAGAGATTTGATTGAGATCTGCCTCATAACTGGCAAATATCTCTGGCGAAGGATCAGTGGCCATTAATGTCATGAAAGCGTCTTCAGCGCTCTCAAGTCTGCCACGCGCGGCTTCCGCGCGTAGACGTAGTGCAGACTTCCGATCCGGTCGACCGATAAGCCCTTTAGCTCCAAGGAACCATCTTAACTCCTTGGCTAAAATGTCCTTCGCCGCATGCCGTGCCATATTCGAAGTAAGTGAAACGAAAAGGAACGTAAATTAAACAATAAAAACAACTGTGATCCGTAAATAAAAGACCAAAAAATGACACAGTTAAACTTGGTGACACCCCGAGTGACAACAGCCCAAACTATAGGTAACAATCGCAAACAATAGTATCACAATAGTAGGTACACAATTATAACCTACAGTGAAATTATAATTTAATTTTAATATAAATGGTACGGAACCCCGTGGTATATTAAGCTGAACCCTAAATTTTATTAAAACTTAAGTATAGTTTTAAATGCGACCGCGCACTAAAATGAAACTAATAAAGATAACGGCAAGCGTACACAACCTACTCTAATGTAAACAAACCGAATCAATTCCTAGTTAATTACCATTGACTAATAAAATATTGAAGCAATTTAAAAGCCAAGCCTACGCTTCTTATGGATAATTTCTAAAGTAAACAATAAGTACCACGCAATCGTGCGACTTAAAATTACAAAACAAACAATTATCAATTGCGAAAATACGAAACAATAACAAATAGCAATAATGCAACACAATTATCCATATGCAACCCTACTAAGATTGCTAATAGTAATTTATTTACGACAAACTAATGAGTTGAGTTTTACAAATGTACCTACCTTTTACTTTTAATACGACCGCGTATTTATTACGATAAGGTGCTATACAATGCAAAACTATTCCACAATCGTAGTAAACCTTCACAGTAAAATGAAGTCAGTTTACGATTTACCCACAATTTAACCAAAAAACAACCAAATAAAATGACCGCATTTTACATCTAACTTACAAATAATACAATATTAAATGCAATTTTCAATTCCGTGGCACGAAAATCACTTCGTGAGAACCACGCTTCTGCTAACAGAATGTTTCCGCCAAAAAATACCGGTAGACTGGACTCCAACCAATCTACTAAATCGTGCTGGGCCCATATAATAATTAAAACAATAGGAATTCGATTACCATCAATTCGCGAATGCTGCGGCGCAAGCCGACGAGTTCATTCCACCCTGGAATTAACCTAAACTCGTCCCGAATCCTACCCCCTTGGTCGACCAAAACTAAATGGAACGAACTCACAGCTGATGAGGTGTCTTCAGGATTCTATTGCATCCGCCGCCAATCACTTGCACTTCAAATCAACAGTCAACACAAATTAGGCGATCCGCGCCCCACTTAATATAATTGGCACACTAAGAATTAGGCCGCTAATCCTAGAATCGTTCCGCAGACGTCATCCGCGACGGCGTCCAAGTCACACACTGCCGTACTTGCACCGAGCTGAGTAACTCGCGCGCAGGGACGGTTTTATTCTCAACAGGATAGATGCCCCAACACAAACGTTTAAATATACTTAAATTATAATAAAAAAGTAATGTAAAGGCGTTGAGAATGAAAGTTTTGAGCTATGCTTTTGCTTAACATGAGTATTGACAACGAATATTAGGTGGAATGTATTTTTTCGTTGGAGCATCTATCCTTGACCTTGATCTATAGTAAATGCTCCTTTCAAAATTTATCTATGTACTTTAGGTGTATCATAAATTCAAAATAGATCATATTTACGCATAAATAACTTTAATTATAAATGTATTTCTCAATGTGGCATCTATCCTTCGGTATAATTTATCAGGTGGGGCGACTATCCGGGGTGGGGCATGTATCCGTGAAATTTTAGAGGTCGACAAAAATTGTTTTAGTTCCTATTATTCATGGTTTTGACTGCTGACCTTGTATACTAGACTGTAGTCTAAAGACCATACTTTGCGACCGCATAACCAGTTTTTAAATATTGTGATTAGTTATGAAGCTGTGAGACTTTTTCAAAAAGTGCGGCATCTATCCGGGACTTACCCTACTTTCAGTATTTTAACATTAACTAACAAGAACTAACATATGTTGTTTTTAAACTTTCGCGATTTGAACACACGTGTATACTCTGTCTACCCGTGACCACGGTCGATGCAACTCGGCCGAAACGTCGGGATGATGAGGTATTTATTTATCTCGTCATTTCAGTGCGCGATTAGTCCCGTAGTATGTAATAATAAAGAACTAACATACTTTCAGTATTTTAACTTTAACTAACAAGATAACTTTTTTTAACTAATAAGATCATTACGACTGCCTCGGTGGCTCAGTGGTTAATGACCCTAACTTATGGGTCAAAGAGGCGTGGGTACGATTCCCACCCAGGCCAAATATTTATGTGATGAACATAGGTGTTTGCTCTGTGTCTGGGTATTATTTAGTTACTGTATATATAAGTATGTATTTAAAAATAAGTATATGTCTCAGTAAAAAAAAATACGTATCCAATTCTTTTTAAACTCTGACGTTAAAACGATAATAAGTTAGACGTGTCTGTGTGAGTGTGTGTGTTGTAGAGAAACTAACCTTTTTGTTAGCTTCTCTACATTCAAACTCTTTTAACGATAACACTGCCAACTAACAATTCTAATTATGAAATTTGTTAAATTGCTTTTGACAGGATCAGCGATCCTTGTTTTAAAATTCGGGCAGTCTGGTGAGGGAAGTCATCAAGTAGACACGAAAGATGGTGCATGTCTTGTGGTATTTTTATGAAAGTATATGTGGTGTTAGTTCATGTTAACGTGTGATCTTTGAACGTGGTGACGGGTCCTGCAGTGAAGACAGCATGAGCGTCTGGTAATTTTTCTTCGCGAGGCTTCGGACTCTTTGACCTTGTTACAGGAGGACCTCATCTTTTGGGGCCACGGACCTTGCCTCTTACCTTGGAGTACCGAGCTAGCGCTACAGGCGCCTCCACCTCAAGCGCCAGAACAACACCACGGGCGTCTTCACGCTAGTGCCCAGCTAGCGCACAGGCGCCTCCACCTCAAGCGCCACAACATCACGGGCGTATACACGCTAACGCACAGCTGGCGCTACAGGCGCTTCTATCTCCAGCGCCCTGCTGGCGCTACGTCTATCGGCGGGTCCAGCTTGTCTACGCTCCAACCTCGGCCGGCCTCCAGTGTGTTTTCTTTGTGTGCTACCCCTCCCCTGTTAGGCTAACATTCCATGGACTCTTTTCAAAATTCTCTCTCTATTCGCTTCAAGAAAAACATATAGACTATAAGTGCAGTGTTATTTATATGGTGTAATGAATAAATGTGTAAACAGTATGGTTAGTTTTCTATAATAATCTCCTTTCTTCGAACCGTTAGGAATCATAACCACTAGGCAGGACTCTTGGGGTAGGTTCTCTGAAGTCTCGTAACTTGTGGTGTTGCAACCGGCTCCCCCGCTTGCAACATTACCGGTACTTACTCTGATACTCTTTACCTGTGGTGCTGCAACCGGCTCCCTCGCTTGCCGCATTACAGGTTTCTCTCTCTAATCCTCTCTTTACCTGTGGTGCTGCAAACGGCTCCCCCGTTTGTAACGCTACAGTATATCCTGATACTCTTAACCTGTGGTGCTGCAATCGGCTCCCCCGCTTGCCACAATACAGGTTTCTCTCTAATCCTCTCTTAACTTGTGGTGCTGCAAACGGCTACCCCGTGTGCAACATTACAGTTTGGCGCCCAACCTTTTAACTTATCCACCCCTGACTCCTTATATTTTCTTATTTTACTGTTACTTGTTTTCTTTTTTTTCTAAATTTTAAATCGATACTTCCACAAGTATCCACCCATCGCTTACACCTTAGGTATTTTTGGATTCTCTTTTGGTTATCATACTCCAATTCTCCATACATTACTCTATACTTGACTTTACAGTACACAGCCTACATAAATACCACACCCCTACATACAATCACTTACTACCTGGTTACCTCTGTAACCTACACCCATTCTTCGCTTGGCGGTGTTAAAACCTAACGGTCACCTTCAAGTTGGGGTTTGGGAGACTAAACGGCGAGCTGGAGGAGAGTATCCTTTCAGTGTACGTCACATACAGTTTGTAAGTAACCTAACTTACAGCTGAACACTCATTATACTTTTGTAGTACATAGTAGTACATACTTCGCGTTCCTAGGAAATCAAGTTTCTTCGGCCTTCGGCTTTTTCGGCCTTATTACTCTCCAAATCGATACTCCCTTCTCAATGACTTAAACCTTTTTTAATGGTTTACTCCATCTTTTTACTTTTTATTTACAATCGTTTGATACCTACTTGACATTGTCACTTTGATATTTTTCTTTATTATTTTTACTTCGGACTATTTTTTTTTTATATTTTGTCTCGGTATTACTATACATTCTAAATTTATGTAAATTGTCACTTATTGGGATTTCTAAATGTATTTTGCCTATACAGTGTTATTGGTTTCCTACTGGTTCGATGGTAAGGTCAACCTGTGTCTTGTATATACCATTTTTGTATTTTGTACTCTCTGTTTTTATAATACAAACTTTGTGTGAATACCCCACAAGGAACTATAACCTATTCGGCTTATTTTTGTAAGACCATGTCTATTGTACATACTAATTTTCTTATTTACTTGTGCACAAGCTCAGTGTGCTTTTATTCTCACATATTTCAAATTGCACACGTTGCAATTGAGATATGAATCTTTGAATAGAAAAGTTGTTTTTCTCTTCATATCTTTGAAACTACTAAAGCCTTAATTATTAACTTGTAATATGGTATATTTTTTTATCTTTATCGGGTTTTCGAAAAGGTGCGGGTTACGACACCTAAATCTAAAAAAATAAGCCTACGTTACGACCGTACGAACAATTCCTTGTGGAGTATGGTCATCATTGAATGTGAACCATAGCCCCAACTTGTGGTAGTGCGTGCGTGTTTGCAGATCGAGTGAGCGTGTTGTGATTGAGTGTGCGTGTTAGGAAGTGTGGAAGATGTGTGTGATTCTGTCTGAATGGTCAAGGTACTTGTTCTCAACCTGCAAAATTTTCAATGAGTGAAAATTTTTCTGGGGTTTTGGGGGAAATGTAGAGAAACTAACCTTTTTGTTAGCTTCTCTACATTCAAACTCTTTTAACGATAACACTGCCAACTAACAATTCTAATTATGAAATTTGTTAAATTGCTTTTGACAGGATCAGCGATCCTTGTTTTAAAATTCGGGCAGTCTGGTGAGGGAAGTCATCAAGTAGACACGAAAGATGGTGCATGTCTTGTGGTATTTTTATGAAAGTATATGTGGTGTTAGTTCATGTTAACGTGTGATCTTTGAACGTGGTGACGGGTCCTGCAGTGAAGACAGCATGAGCGTCTGGTAATTTTTCTTCGCGAGGCTTCGGTCTCTTTGACCTTGTTACAGGAGGACCTCATCTTTTGGGGCCACGGACCTTGCCTCTTACCTTGGAGTACCGAGCTAGCGCTACAGGCGCCTCCACCTCAAGCGCCAGAACAACACCACGGGCGTCTTCACGCTAGTGCCCAGCTAGCGCACAGGCGCCTCCACCTCAAGCGCCACAACATCACGGGCGTATACACGCTAACGCACAGCTGGCGCTACAGGCGCTTCTATCTCCAGCGCCCTGCTGGCGCTACGTCTATCGGCGGGTCCAGCTTGTCTACGCTCCAACCTCGGCCGGCCTCCAGTGTGTTTTCTTTGTGTGCTACCCCTCCCCTGTTAGGCTAACATTCCATGGACTCTTTTCAAAATTCTCTCTCTATTCGCTTCAAGAAAAACATATAGACTATAAGTGCAGTGTTATTTATATGGTGTAATGAATAAATGTGTAAACAGTATGGTTAGTTTTCTATAATAATCTCCTTTCTTCGAACCGTTAGGAATCATAACCACTAGGCAGGACTCTTGGGGTAGGTTCTCTGAAGTCTCGTAACTTGTGGTGTTGCAACCGGCTCCCCCGCTTGCAACATTACCGGTACTTACTCTGATACTCTTTACCTGTGGTGCTGCAACCGGCTCCCCCGCTTGCCGCATTACAGGTTTCTCTCTCTAATCCTCTCTTTACCTGTGGTGCTGCAAACGGCTCCCCCGTTTGTAACGCTACAGTATATCCTGATACTCTTAACCTGTGGTGCTGCAATCGGCTCCCCCGCTTGCCACAATACAGGTTTCTCTCTAATCCTCTCTTAACTTGTGGTGCTGCAAACGGCTACCCCGTGTGCAACATTACAGTGTGTGTGTGTGTGTGTGTGTAAGTGTGTGTGAGTGTGTATGTCTGTAGTATAGTAGCAAAATACTTTCATAAGCTATTCCTCAAATTCCTAATCTACTAAAGTACTTACAAATAACTGATGTCAACTGCCATGCTAGGTGCTTATAAATATTCATTTACCCATTTGCTTATGGCCTAACTGATCTCATCTAATCGAAATTATAGGGATCTAACGTCACCTGCATTGTAATTTTTATTCAAAATTGAGCAATTTCCAATGTTTTCGCCCATTTAAGAATCGAAAAATGAATACAAGTAGGTCGTTACTGTAGTCAAAAACCACAAGTGAGAGTCAGGCTCGCACACCGAGGGTTCCGTACAAATCCAGAAAATTACACAAAATTGGGAAGTACGTTGTTAAAATCTCTATACTATATCATCGACAATTTTTTTTCACTTTTCTCGTCGTACATTAAAAATTACACATAGTTAAAATAATTAAAAATCTGTTTTAGCATGTGCTAATGAAGCTCTTTTATATGATACCTTACATGATACGATTGACTCACTTTGAATTTTGAACCCATATTTTGTGAATTTTGAGGCCCTATTTTTTGTGATTTAAACAAAAATGTTCAATTTTCAGATTTATTCCTATATCGAGACTAACTCTGAAACAATGCTTTTCGCCAAATTTCATAGTTCTATGTCAACGGGCAACGGGAAGTACCCTGTAGGTTTTGATTTTGTGATCGAAATATGTGGTTTTTACGACATAAACGGCTATAACTTTTTTATACGGTAACTGAGAAGTTTTTCTTGTACACAACTGCAAGATATCATTGATATATGTACGTATACAGTTTAAATTTCAACTCAATATCTTTACGCGTTCTCAAGATAAAGAGTCTTGACATACACACAGACGGACAGACGGACAACAAAGTGATCTTATAAGGGTTCTGTTTTTTTCTTTTGAGGTATGAAACCCTAAAAATGGCACAACTGACCATAATTTCTACCTAGTTGCAGTAGTTAGAATGCGATAGCTTTCTATAGAATTGTGTGAGTATTTCTTGGCGCCTTGCCTCAGGACGGTGCTTCATATACATTTATCATACACATCGATTTATTTATGGGTGTATAGGTATGTGATTGCAAATCTGATAGTTTTTGTATTTTTTTAACAATGAAGTGACGAAAAGAACATTGTGTTTGCCTGATATCAAGGGTAATGAATGAAATGGAAATAATTTATTAATAAGCCGAGATACTACCCTTCTGAAATTAATAGTCAGTGTTGAGCATCAGACAATATCTCGTCATAAATGACTATACTACAATAGATAATTTAAAAAAAACCGGACAAGTGCGAGTCAGGCTCGCACATCGAAGGTTCCGTAAAACCGGAAAATTTCACAAAATTGGGAAGTAAGTTGTTAAAATTTCTATACCATAACCATCGACAAAAAAGTTTTTTTTTCCACTTTTCTCGTCATACGTCGAAAATTACACATTGTTAAAATAATTGAAAACCTATTTTAGCATGTGCTAATGTAGTTCTTTTATATGACACCTTCAAAATTCAAAGTGTAAAGTAAATCGTCATGATACGATTGAGCCCATATTTAGTGAATTTTGAGGCCCTATTTTTTGTGATTTAAATAAAAATGTAGAGTTTTCAGATTTATTCCTATATGTGTTCTCTAAGACAATGATTCTCGCCAAATTTCATAGTTCTATTTCAACGGAAAGTACCCTGTAGGTTTTGATTTTTGTGAGTGTGAGAGTGCGAAATATGCTGAGTGTCAAAATATGCGGTTTTTTACGACATAAACGGCTAACTAACTAACTAACTTTTTTAAACGATAAGTGAGAAGTTTTTCTTTTAGACAACTGCAAGATACAATATTGATATACGTATAAAGTAAAGAGTCTTGACATACACACAGACAGACAACAAAGTAATCCTATAAGGGTTCCGTTTTTTTTCCATTTGAGGTACGGAACCCTAAAAATTACACAAAATGCCCAATACAGGCCAGATAGACACTCAAAATTTAAAAATAAGCCAAGTAGGCCCACTCCAATAGGATCACTCGAGTCTAATCTAAATCTGAACTAAGCCTTATCTGTTTTTCTGCCGTGGAAAATTTCCGAACACCACACGCTTTCACGTCATCAACCGTAACCGTCATCAGCCGGGCTAGGATGCACACGAAGTAATATTTCTTTCGACGTGTCAGAACGAGGCAGCGTTATGGCAAAGTATCTGTCACTTTTTCATACGTCGAAAAGAGTTCTTCTCGTGGCTTTTCGTAGTCGCAAGCTGGACTACCAGAACGAATGTTTATAGCTATCGTGATGCAAAATAAGTATTATAAGGTTCACAAACGTTGTAATTCAGTTTCGTTTCTGGTATCTGAATCAAGGCCGTGCTCAGAACCAGAGGCAGTATTGCGTTCATTATTAGTTCATAGTAGAAGTAAAAGGATTAATATGAAAGATTTACTATTTTGCAACAATTAAAGTACTTACCTAATACAAATCCCTCAAAGCACGATCTCATCCCACATTCAAAACTTATTTCAGAACTAAGCAAAATATACATTTAAAATGCAACTAGCGTCATCCACCCAATATTCAACCTTGTCGTCTGCGATTACGCTTTATATTCCAACTCAGCATTGCATCTAATAACTTTATTTGTTCAATGAAACAAACCACAGATTGTATTTTTTACTGGAACTCCACTAAATAGCAATCTTTGGCTTCTCTTTTTAAATTTGATTCGTGATCTGCATACTAGTTACACCGAGATAGCATTGTGCAGCGTTGCGGCATGCTGCAATAATGGATCTTATTTAAAATCATTTAAAAGAAGAAATAAATGTACTCTTATACTTCTATAACGCCTTACTTACGCCTTTGTATGTGTGAGTCTTACAAAGGTGTAAGTATGAAAGCATGTGTTCGACTGCCACGTAAAATTATAACATGCGTCATGCAACGTAAACGTTAAATATGCGTAACATGTTTGGTATTGGACATGGAGAAAACTATGGTTGGAGTCTCTCTGCGAAATCAAATTAGAAGTGAGGAAACCAGCAGACAAATTAAAGTTACTGACATGATACCCGGCTAAGAAATTTAAAATGGTAGTGGGCTGGACACATACTTAGTCCGTAAAGTGGGTGGCCGATGGGTCACGAAGTTCGAATCCAGAAATGACGTAATGAACTAAATGACGTCTAACCGACGATCTGATAAGGCCGCTGACACACACTGAATATAAACCTTTTTTTGGAAATCCATAAAGGTGGCTTATGTTCAGCAGTCTTACGAATAAATATAAATATAATGAACAACTTCAAAATTCCATATCCACTACTCGTTGGTTCAGCGAAGGTTCAGTTGGTGAAAAACTCCTTGGATCAGCGTGTTTTTATCGAGCAATACTGACCGAAGAAAAGTATTTGAACACAGAAATTCTTCCGAATAAGAAAATTCATCGAATATTTACGAATTGGTCTGGTTTTGCCCTGACCGGTCCCAGGTGTCGACGGGTCCTAATACGGTCACCCTCTGGGATCGATCTCCTCAGCAATCACGTTTCGTAGACCTCTACGCTCGTGCTACGATGTGCTACGACAAATTCTAGTCTCGTAGCAGTGTAATTGATTTTCTAGGTTTCGTAACAAAGATCACAACGTAAGCAGACTCGTGCACAGAACGAATATTAAGTAAATGTAGTGTTAAAATTACTGGAAAAATTATGTTATTATCGTGAGAGTGTTCAAGAAGTTTAATGTTTTTAACTAGGCAGTTAGTATAAATAACCCTGTATAATTAGATACAATTTACGCTACAACGCTAATAAGTAAGATAAGATATTTATTTCCAATAAAATTTAAAATTAGAGTACAGAGCAGAGTTTCAAATTTAAAAGTTTCAAAATTTATACATAACAAAAACTAGTTACATTATACTAATAATTGCCGCTACAAATCAATTATGTAATTCAATTGACATACTCGTGTTCTGTGAATTATCAGTGGGCCCCAAACTAGGCTAAGCCTGTATCTTGGTGGCCCTTGGTTTAGACGGGTACTGATTCAAAGTTTCGCGCGACTTCGCAGTAATAATTAATTACCTATCTAATAATAACACATATACAACTGGACTGGTCTCACATGATGTTGGATTTGATTCACGGCCTCACGATTGTAAAAGCGAAGTAGAAAACACACCAGTTTCTTTATACAGGGATAACTGCTAAATCGAACAAAGGTAGTTTAGACCATAATTATTATAAACAACTTTCACTATGGGGCACCTCGGATTGCGAGAAAAAATCGGCTATTGAATACAAAATGACAACTCGGAATCGGAAAAATGAATAAAACAGATGTTTTTTTTCTTGAATTCCGGAATGATCTTAAAAGTTAGTAATAGTAATGATCTGAATCCTCGCTTTTCGGCTTAGTGTATCAGTTCTGTAGAAGACTTATTTTCATTCATAAACTTTTATTATTCCACAGACGGCAAAGCGTAGGCTTAACTTCTAACAGAGGAGCACGCCACGTTAAACTTTCGACGTGAATCAAAATGATGTAATGTAAATTAGAACCAAATTATCATTCTGTTTATTTAGGAGCCAGCATTAGCATACAAACACGAAAATATAATGATATGCTTATGTGAGAGTGTTATTGTAAGCCATGACGGGGAGATTAATTATATGGGGTCAGTTTAGTTTGATTATAGCTTTTAGCTATGGAGTTTTCAACGGTAAATGTTCTACAGATGAATTCAAATCAAATCAAATGTTTTTTTATTCAGATCTCATAATCCATGGTGTTAATAAAAAACATATACACTATGTTAGTACTTAAATTCTATTGTAGTAACCTTGGAATTAACGTATTTAAAATATAATTATATGTATAGAGACATTGAGAGGCATCCTATGTGGTTAATAATGATGACAATGGTTGCTGCACTTGGGACGAGAAATTTCGTTCACGGATGAACCAACCCAACGACCCGGATCGTGTAAGCTACGCAAAGGGACGGGTCACTACTTACCACACTATATAAATAAGAACGAGAAGAAAATTTGAAGACATGACCACCGTAAATTGGCATCGAAAAAGCATAGAAACTGCGATATAATCAACGATATAATTTGACGTTGGTAACATTTGAACTCTTGTTCCTGAATTTTATCTAGTAGTTCTCCGAACAGTAGATCTCGCGACACATCTCTATATCTGAATCTTCATAAGCCTACGAGTATATCTCGACTTGCTTTTTACCGATTTTGTTCATACTCCCAAATCTTTTTAAGATTTAGGTACAAAACTAGCGAGTATGAAACAAATTGCCAAATATTACCGAAAACCACAGATAAATAGCGCAACAGCAATTTTCCACCCCTTTTGAGGGAAATACCCCCAATCAAAAACTGCCGACGATAAAAAAATATATTAATGTGTTGAACCTGTGTACCAAGTTTCGTCGAGATACGTTAAGAAATGTGACCTATAGACAAAAACAAACATACAGACGAAAGCAAAATCGCCGTGCTTAAACGAAGATCTCTCTCGCTTCGTTCGCTTAATCATTTATGTTAAAATATGTCATACATTTACTACTCTATTGACTTTGTAGTCAAATACGAAACAAATAAAAGTAGAAGACCATGCTAGCCTTCAAATTACGGGTTCTGAATTTTTTACAAACTAAATTAAAATCTAATATCATCGTACCTTACATTTTTTTACACACACTTTTTTTTATTTGAGGTTTTCACTAAAGTTTAAAAATTGGCGCAAATAAAATTGAGTAACTTTCGTTTCAAATATGAAAATGTAAATTAACTTGCACAAAAAAGATTTTGCGGTGATAGAATTTCGTATCATTCTGCTGAAAAACCGTAAAAATTCCATTTCCTGAATTCGAACGGAAGAGCTTTCAGAAATATTAATTTGGCTATTTTAAGATACAGTATTTGGAGCAGCCACTGCTTTGTGAATGCCAATAAAATACAATGCTTATAATTGTAAAAAAGTACCTATGATTTTGTTGCAGGAATAAAAAAATTAACTGAACCAAACAAACAAGCTAAAAAACCTAATATAAGAAATATTAGAACTATACTGTACTATATCAGCCTTTTTAACAGTCCACTGCTAAACGTAGGCCTACCAACGAAAGGTGATTGGGATTGGGAATAGAGCTATATGTGGAATCATCATACTAATATTATACACCTGAAAAGTTTTTTTTTTTTAAGTTTGTTGGTTTGTTCCTATTTCACGCAGGAACGGAGAAACGGATCGACTTGATTTTTGGCTTTGATATAGTCCAAAAGCCGGAAAGTGACATAGGCAACTTTTTATCCCGAAAAATGATTTCTGTGGGATAGCACAAAAGTAAAAAAACCACGCGGGTGGAGCCACGGGCTAAAGCTATGGTTTCTCAGAAAGTTCTTTATATTCTACAAAATAAGTAAGGTCTATCAACCCTTGATATTAAACATACACTTATCTAGAAATCAAGAAAAAAGTCGTATAAAGTCTTATATTAAAAAGTATTTTGACATGTATCAATATCATAACCATAAAATCACGCAAGCGCTGGCCAAGACTCCATTAAAACGAAGCAGAGCACAGCTGAATGAACCATTGTAGTCCGTGAGTCCACTGCGTAAATACAATTGATAAGTGATAAACTACATTTGATAAGTGAAAACAAAACTCAGTCGTGTGTTGAATAGATTTTGTTTTCGCTAAGCAAATATGGCCTTATACAAAAAGGACGGACTACGCACGCTGATTTGCTTTAATCCGTACAGCACTGCTTAGTACTAATATTTAACTTATGATTTTATATGTAACAATCGTCGTATAGTAAAACTGTCATTATTAAAACTGCAGGAATTTACTGGATACTTGCCGCTTCCACCAGACTATTTGAAAGTCCACAGGGAAGGCCTATGTACAGTTAAGGACATCCTATGGCTACGGTTAATGTTGGATTGATGGAAAACTATCTTCGCATTTCTATACAAACAAAAATTATTTAGTATCAATCATTTAAAGAAGTAGAACAATTTCATAAAGTCCAAAGACCGTTTAAATAATTTACACACCTTTGCCAGCTTTCGATAAATAAAAGTTGGAGGCTACTAAAGTTACTATCTACAGAGTAATTTAATTGTAAAGGTTTGCAACTTCAAAGTAAAGTTAATAATTTGGAGGATGTAAATTAAAAGGACAGCAGTACCAAGTTTTAATCTTGTCTGAAAACTTTTGATCAGCATAAATTATTTATCTTTGACTGCTGTCAGCATGACTATTGATTAAGAGAACTACGTGCTTTAATCAAGACATTTGTATGATAGCTATGTATCTATCCAATTGATACCTATAGCTGTGGAGATATTTTACTACTCAAAATATTTTATTCCAAAAACTCATTTCACAGCACTGTAATCTAATCTAATGCAAAGTAAATCCATACAGTCCAGCTAGCGAGTGGCTACCCCTAGTGTTTTAAATTTGAAAGTATATGAAAGCCCCGACAAAACTTTAATACCACCGTGACAAAAACCTTAACATGTCATTCGAGCCACAGTAATGGTAAGTCGTCGCTCCCGCGGCCGCGATCACTGAAAGAAAACTAGTGGTACAAGCCGCAGTGCTTCACTTTGATATTTGCTAAAGAACTTAGTCAAGTTACATAACTAGAGCTATTATCACAATAATTTTAACTAATAATAAACTACTACGCTATGAGCGCAACAATTTTTACTGACTTTGCTGACCACTAATGTCTAACCAAGTAAAACCACGGCTATCAATTTCAATAGTTATCTATCTACACCTAAAACATTAAGCAGTTTAGATCGAGTTATTTTAAACTAACAAACTGAACCTGTAAGCAAATAAGTGAAGCGTTCCTTCGCAAACCACGTATTTTGTACAAATATACGAGTATTTATAAATAAGGCCCAGACTTCTCTAAAGCGAAGTGAAGTTATTTTGTGCGCTATCGGGCAGAACTAACTACGCAAGTCCACTACAATAATGCAAACGCAAATATTTGGCCTGGGTGGGGATCGAACCCATTAAATTATGATTATGTAAAACTAGTACTTCTCATAACGTCCAATTAGAGTTCCATCTAGATATTATTTTTAGCTATCCTTATATTGACTTCGATAAATGAAGTCTAGTCAAAAAATATTATTGTTTATAATTCTTTACATTAGGTAGGAGTTGCTTTGCTAAAGGAACTTTTAGCGCAGTATATTTATAATCTGTTATAAAAAAATGAATCGCTATTTCTTTGGTCACGGCATCACGCGTGAATGGCTGGACCGATTCCGCTAATTATTTTTTTGTTGTGTTAGTTTATTGTCAGATGTAGGTTTTTATGTAAAAAAATAATAAAAAATGTCGAATTAATTTTCCTATACAAAATGTTCCTACCATTGGCGGCGCTAAACGCCATCGAAATTTGAATCGTAATTTCGATGGCGATTAGTGAGATGAAGGTGATATGGAGTTCACCGGGTCAGCCAGTAATAATTATGTATTTAATAATATTATAACGAACAACTTTTCCTTTAACCACCTGCGAAATGTCGAAAAAAAATCGCTGTTTTTATGTACAAAAAGCCAATAGACTCTTGACAAAATATTTAAACAGCAGTTGAATTTTGTTTCCATGGTTTTAAGGTTGGTCCCAGATTTGGTGATGATGATGAGTGACACCTCTAAGATGACCTTGTACAATACATGGCATACAATGCATTAACTCCGTGCATTTCCGCTTCGCTTGAGTGAAGTCTGGGCCTAATTCACATGTATACTTTAGCAAGGTTCTTCAAATAAATAACGTTCCTAAGCTTCCAAGGGCTCGGGGCAAATTTAATATTTTTATTTCCTTCAGCCGTGCGTGTCCTTTGATCGTTCTCGAATGTTTGCCGCCGCCTGGTGCCACATGTTTGAACAGGGAATTCATTCTGTCGTAAAGTTTTGGGTGTAAAATACACTAGGTACCTATATAAATTAATTATCATTAATGCGCATAACATAATTTGACTAGTTTCTTACGTTCATCGAAGTTAAGCTACGTTTGGCACGATCAGTCTTCGGATGGGTGAAAGTGGATGGCTTTTACAACTGAGTGGCCGTGGCTCGGATGACACGGGAAACTGTGAGTCCTGGTCCTTTTAACCATTTAGCTGTGTCAGAACCCATCAGGTGGCTTAAAAACTTTGACACCAGGGCTAGCCACCTGGCACGAACATACTTCACAAGTGTTAAGGGACACTGTATTCATCACTCAGAAAAACTTTTACTGTGGGTTCAACGCTATAATCGAAAATAAAATAAAGTTAACTATACATTTTTAGGGTACAATGAAATAGGGTAAAATGAAATAAACTAGATGTTTTTGTGATATCAGGGTTGGCCCTATATGGTGAAATTTGTTTCTAACTGATAAACTTGCAACCAACAGCTGACAACCAGTTAGCCAGTCCGACGGTACATCAATCAATACCTAATATAACACAGATTCAAGGCAGACGACATAGTAAAAGAGCGACCTATACCCAGCAGTGGGATAAAAAGGGCTGTGAATGATGATGATGATAAACATGAGTCTTGAGGGGAAAGGCAAACATAATCGTCTGCTCTGAGTGGCAGATGTAAGCGCCAAAGCCATTGAAAGTGTGAAGAAAAACTTTTTTTCTTTAGGGTTTTTCAAACACCATTCACTCTTGGAAGCAAAGATTTCGGCGAAAAAACTTTACAGCATACCTACTACTAAGACCAAAGATCAATAATAATATGCCTCCATTTTCTATAATCTGAGAAAATACGAAAATGAGAATACACACTTACAAAGCGACCATGAATTAATAAATGCCGGGCTCCCTGAGGCCTTCACCGTAATATTCAATGAACTATTCTGTGATAGGTATGTTTATACTGGAATATTATAGAAGTACGTAGAAAGACAAACATGTTGTAGCTTGTAAAGTTGTTTTCTGATCGAAGCGCAGCGAATATCTTCGTTTTAACATGGCGATTTTGCTTTCATGGACCAAACCTCTTTCGTCTGGCCAGCCCCCCTACCGCCTAAAGCAATAGCAATCGTAATAGCAATCGTTTATGACTTCATATTAGTCATTTGGCACCGCCTATATGACGTTAGCCATCAAAGTTGTTCATTCAACGATTGCTTTCGCAATCCGCGCAAAGCAATTGATGGCTAACGTCACATAGGCGGTGCCAAATGACTAAAATGTAGTCATAAACGATTGCTATTGCTTAGGTGGTAGGGGGGATGATGTTGGTTTTCGTCTACAGGTCGCATTTTTAACAGGTGTGCACAGGTTTTGTATAATATGCAATAGATTTTCGTATTTCCATTAAAAAAGTGGAAAAATTGCTGTCGCACTATTTATCAGACAATTTCGATAATATTTGGTGAGACTCTTTAAAAACTAAATTCTAACAAGATTTGCAAAAATGAAACAAATCGGTCAAGAGCGAGTCGAGATATAGGCTTATGAAGATTCAGATAAATAGATGTGTCGTGATATCTACTGTTTGGAGAACTACTAGTTTATAATAAGCATGCGACTTAATGTCGGCCAACAATCATCGCAACATATCAGAATGAGAATCAGAATTTTTTTATTTGCACCAACAAGTAACTTAGAGTATTAACATAACATAAATAACTTATTATATATACTTAAGTCTACTTGAGGACCCTGTTCCCTGTGTTGCAAAAACAAAGTAATCCTTAAAGGCTAAATTTAAATCTATATTATAGTATCTATGTTATAATAAACAGTATAACCTATATATAATTATTATAATAATTATATGTTATGTAGTGATATTAAAACGGTTGTCATAAAGGTATTCCTGTTTATATTTGTTAGTTTTGTTTTGAAAGTAGTTATATTCGGTTCATCTCATATTGATTGCGGTAGTTTATTGAATACTTTTATTATAGTGTATTCTGGTCCCCTTTTAACGATTTCCATTAAAGGTTCAGGGGCCACCATACGACTGTTTCGAAGTGTAGCCGGATAAGGTTGCATCTACTAAAACCCCCTCGGTGGCCAGCCTTTGTGCGCTCTTGCATAACACATAGCTCTCAACACTTTGCTTTAGACGTCTTGAGCTGAAACTAAGTCGACTTGACGGACTGTGGCATTTGCCGCCGCCATCTCTAGGCACGTTAAATTGTGGATCCTGGTTGTTTTAACCGCTTAGCCATTTCAAAGGCCTTCAGGCGGCTTAAAAGCTCTAACACTAGGGCTGGACATCCAAGCATACGAGTCTGGTTTTGATCAACTGGGAAAAATACCCAAACGCCAGAACTTTTAATACAACAGGTGATTTTTATTTATTTGAGAATATCAAGAATATCTGCAGGGTAAGAAAATAAACATCAATTCCTATTTTATCTACCATAGCTTCTGTGGTTCCCAACGTCTGAATTTCATTTACCAGTGTATGTGAAATTATACGGTAGGTATATGAATACCAAAAGGTCAACAATGTGTATTATTGTATACCATGTAGGTACTAGTCTCATGATAGCCTTTTCTACGTGATCGATGTGTCTGTAGCGACCTCGCAATATTATGGAGGAAAAGAGGATTTTGTGTCATTTCATTTTATTTATCTAACGTCCTAGAGGCTTCGGCATTTTATTGGAATGAATCGCTAAGCTCATTGCCTATATTACTTATTGATTTTGTTTAATGCCTCTTAGAAGAACCTGTTTACTGGATGTCGAGTTTTGTAAGTAGGTCTTATTTTTTGTTTTTCAACTGAAATTGATACAAGAAATAAGTATCAGTTTTAGTTGAAGTTTGTCTATACTTATACAGGGTTATTACTAACCAATTAGCATCATTTTAGGGGCTTATTCTGTACATCAAAACTAACAACTTTTGTTCTACGACTTTTATCAAAACTCAAAAAATTGTTGTTCCATAGAGAAATGTCGTTCACCCGCGACAAAATGTATGGCTATATAACAGCTGATTTTTTTTTCGGGTTTTGACAAAAATCCCAAAACAAAAGTTGTTAGTTTTGATAATAATAAATAATAATAAATATTTTGGGACATCGTACACACGGTCGCTGACCCCAAACTAAGCAAAGCTTGTGATATGGCTGCCAAAGACTGATATACTACATATACTTATTTTTAAATACATACTTATATAGATAGTAACTAAATAACACCCAGACACAGAGCAAACACTTATGTTCATCACATAAATATTTGCCCTGGGTGGGGATCGAACCCACGCCTCTCTGATCCAGAAGTTATGGTCATTAACCACTGAGCCACCGAGGCAGTCACATGTGATGATGTACAGAATAAGCCCCTAAAATGATGCTAATTGATTAGAAATAGCCCTGTATAATGATACCTTTCACTCAGAATGATCTTACAAGTTGCGTTAAATCTATAATCTGTCCTACCTACTACTAAACAGGTGAACTGATTATTTTGAAATTGTAACGTGATATTTGTCAGAGATATCGATAATTTTCAATGAAAATACTTTTACTGTCACAGCCCTCTGGCTTCTTATCGGCTAAAAGAAGATGGTTACAAATGATACAACAGCGCAAAAACGTGGTGCGATACTTTATAACACGTTAATGCGCTGTGCATCGCAGTCTGAAATGACTTTAACGGGTCCTCAGGTCAATCGTCAAAGGTTGACTGAGCAAGCATTTGATGGCAATAGGTTTGTGTCACTCTAAAAAAGCAGCGCGCAAAAATCCGCGAGATGATGCCTAAACCAAATCGACGCTCGAAACACTTTAGCTGTGAATTAACCAAGGTATCGTTCTATTAGCCTATCTATCCTGTATAATTTCACGCCATTCTTCGCACAAATACAGAGCAATAAAACCGGGGCCGCATTTGCAAGAAAAATCCTGACCTTCTTTTCAAACCCAATTCTATCGAAACCAAAATTAGGTCACCATTGACCTGGTTCTTTCAACAGTCATTATCGCAGACAAGTTCAAGGACGGACTCCAATCAGCATCCAGGGCAAGTGGAGGGATTTAATGAACACGTCGGGTGAAAGTGACCTTATTGACAAGTGAGGTGGATTGTTAAGAAAATAGTGGTATGAATTTTGGTTGTATACAGGGTTCGTTCGTTTCAGCCATAGGACGTTTACTAACTACATAGGCCTTCCCTAAAGACCGGTTCGTAGCGGCTTGCATCCAGCGCGATCCTGCGGTTTTAATGAGGACATCCGTCTACCTTGTGGGTGGACGTCCTAAGCTGCGCTGTCCGTTATCAAATCTCAAAAAAATTATATGCTTAACAGCTATTTTTTTTAGTTTGTAAAAAGTCCCAGAACAAAAGTTTTTAATTTTGATGTACAGGAAAAGCCCCTAAAAGAATGATAATTGATTAACAGTAACTCCGTATAAATAAATAAATATACATAGTTCTGCCTGGAGATAATTGAATATTTCACAATAGGTGGGTTGGTACGAGTAACTTTATAATACCAAAATTTCAAGCACAATATGTGAAATATTAAGCTGTTAATATCTCTTTTTCATACACATACTTAGTTACAAAAAACACATCTCTTCCACACGATTACGTTGAAGATGTTGTGACGACAAAGCTGGTTACGTCTTGAATAGAAAATAAAATTTGTGGACTAGTAGAATGGAGGCGCATTTTAAACCGATCTCATCTTCTAGTATTGCACGTACGAGTACAAGCCAAGGAAGTTACATACGAGATATGTAACTTCCTTGGTACAAGCTCACTGCTGTGAACTAAGACACCACAAAGTACTCATGCACGAAGCGAGTTAGAGGTATCAGGTATTTAACTTTCTATTACGTACAAGTAATATGTTTAGCATGTATTACCGTTCGCTACCTCTTTCGATCTGATTTTTATCTCATCTGTGACTGTCTGATATATTAAGCCTTTATAACATTATATAACAGATAACACACGTGTTGGCGACACCGGTGTGGAATTAGATAAATAGATAAACGCTGTAATGTTCACACAATTAACAATATTACAAAAGACCAGTACAATATTTTAAATTAGTGCAACAATCGGCGGCTGGACAATACTCGTATTTTTCTAGGCAATTAGTTTTCTGTTTCTCCTGTAAAGTTAGTCGACATACAAATAGAAGAATTTCCGGAGGTTACGGACGATTTCATTGATTCATATTGTTATACTTTTGATGGTTTCATCATAATTCTAAACGCTACGATATTGACTGTGCTAAATAATCATTATGTGAGAGCCAGCAATAAGTAACGGTCGGCAGTAATGAACAGTAATGGGTAGAAAAACTGCGAAAAATGGCCACCAAGAGAACCTCGTTAGCTGCAGCAATCAAGCTGCTTAAGATGCTGCTTTCCTGGTAGCTGTCTCCTTCGTATATAACCGTTTTACATTTAGCATAAAAAATATACGTATCATTCATCACAAAAAAAAACGTTTTGTAGAAGTTTGATTGAAGCGTTTGAAAATCAAGTATTAAGACATAAATACACTTATTTTAATGCTAATTTAAATTTTAACGTTGGTTAATAGTTAGCTTTTTACGTCTTACAGGCATTGCAATGTTTGGTCAGTCTCGACATAGCCTGGATTCTATCTTTGCGGGAGAGGCCACCGTTATCGTACGGCAGACCATTAGTGGGTACACGCCGCAAATCTAGCCATTTGCGTTCTGCGGCTCTTTGGCAAAGCTGTCGTAGATACCTAGAGACAATATGTACATGTGTTGTAGGTATTAAATTTAAGTAAAAAAAAATTATAGTGTTTCCTCACTCAAAGAGTTAAGTGTAATGACTAATATTAATGTTTATTACATTGCATAAAAAAAACCGGAAAAAAATATTCAAGTTCTATGAAGAGATTATTTATAAAATTAAATACCTATTCCTATTGCCTACTGTATTTATGCGTCGATTTAGTGTTTTTTTTTTACTATAAATCAACTGTCCCGTGTTATAAATAATAATGTGGAATAGCTGATTTATTTAATGTGTTTTACATATTCCATGATAATGTTTTGTAAATTTCCTTTGCAAATGAGAAATATGTCCAACATGCAAAACATATTTTGTAGAAATGACATTGTCTTTCAGACCGGGACACTTGGCGAACAAACTTACTGTATAACCTCCTTACCAAACTCTAGGAATTAAGATCGTAAGAATCGGATGTGTCTGGTTAATTTAAGAACAACTCTACAATAGAAACAGCGAAACAGCGACAAGAACCACAGAAACTACTTTAAACTAACCACTTAAATCTCTGAGAGGAACGATGTCCACTTTACAAACTATGTAAAGTGGGGAGTTAAGTTACACTTTCCAAAGAGCTTCTGTTGCTTTTTACAAGTTATTCGATTGAGTTGACTATTTTACTCGAGGACGGTTCGTATTTTTAACCGATTTCAATAAAAGAGAATCTCAATTCGACTGAACGTTTTTAATTTTATCAGAATTGGCAGAGTCGTTTTTAATATCAACAATAATGTAAAAATGAAATCGATGTTACATCGATTTGTGCGAACTATTCCAGTTCTGTACACGGTTGAAGTCGGTTCTGCCAGTTTCGGCGAAAAATAATTATTTATATTTAAAATACAACTTAGCTTCTTTTATTAAAAAAAAAAATTGCAATACCTCTCTTTTATTTATAATCACTTAAAAGGCGAATAAGTTAGAAAATACTGATATCTCTTCCTTAAAAACAGATATTTTGGTGATCAATTTAAAAATCTGTTCTGGGTCTAATTGTCAGTTTTCTTTGTCATTAAATCTAGGGTCATCTTACTACTTTTTGTAAAGAGAGCTAGGCACTACGGTTCTATTTTTAAAACATTCTAACATTCAATGTAGACCCAGAGCACCCGCGACGGCAGTCTGTTCTTGTCTTAGTGTATGTTCCAAGGCGCCCACAACGATAAGGAATTCAGATGGGAAGCGACGAGCGTGGAGCGTTATTTATTTATTTACTTAACGACGACATAGCTCCTAAAGCCCAATCCACACATATCATTGAAGCCATAGTTCCGAAACACCACAGAACAGTACCAGAACAGTTTCGGCATAGTTCAAAATATTATTTCATACATTTTCTATGAACAGATTCCTACTTCTCAGTGTCAGTTACGACACAGTACTCTCCAAGTTAGTGCCGACACGGGTCGATACGTTCATAAAGAAATTATGAAAGACTACTTTGCACTGTGACGGTACTGTACCGGAACTGTAGTTTCAATGACATATTTGAATAGGCCTTAAAATGGTTAAATCAACTAGAGCCCAAAATTCAACAGATTCGATAAAAAAAAAATCCGAAAAGCGTCCGATTAATTGCACCTCGTTGTTGAATAAGCCAATACGGTTGCCGCAGATGCGGTTTTATTTTGGCACGGAAATTCATAAAAAAATCAGTCATGAAAAAATCATCAGTGGTGTAGACATTAACGCTTTCTGTAAAAATATATTGCATTCAGACATGGGTTCATTTTTTAAATCTCGTTGTCGTTTCAGGCATGGGATGTCCACTGCTGATCGTGGGTGTATCTCCCCAACAGATCACCAATAAGACAGGTTGGAAGCGGCTCCAGCGATAACCTGCGATCTCACTGAAGTCATCACAATTGTATGTCTAAACGTAACATATTTGTGCATATAGTTTTACATTATATTTGTATTTCTTTACGAACAACTTACTTTTCTGAATCGGCCTTTGTAATAGTCCACTGCTAAACATAGGGCTACCTATGAAAGTTGATTAGCTGCTCCACCAAGTTACCCAACGCGGATTAATGTATTCATATACGACATCGACATTCACATAAGACCAGAGTTACTAATACTAGACTATCACTGCTTGTATGACTTTTACAAACTTTTTTTAAAAGAAATGAGGCTACGTGCGGCCTCCAACTCGCCTAATGAAAAGCAATGCTACTACCGAGGATGTAATATGTAGACCTGGGCAGAATATCCTATTCACCCATTCCTTAAGGAACTACTTTTTATTATAACTCAATAACTGTTCCTATAATAATACTTACCATGAGCATAGTAGGTAATTATTAAAACTTGTTCTTTTCACGTGAAGACTGCAAAAGAGTACCTAAGTACTCATCACGACCACAATCTTGCACCTTTAGCCTGTTGCTTTAACATAAAACAGTATTATCCGCTCAGTTTCTAAGAAAATGCAACAAAGAACTCAAAAGATTTTCCAAGCTCTAAAGTACACAATTTAATTGAACAAGGGAGAGTAATTAATTCTAACGCCTTATCTTTGGCGGAGTGTGTCGGCGCTGGATTACACTGCACGCCCTGACCAGCTTAGGGCGGTTTTAATCATTATCTTTTTAAATACTCTTATTTAAAGTAAGTTATTTAAGTTATCTGCTGCATTTTCCTAGAATCTAGGGAAACGCAACAGAAATGGTTTAAAATATTCCCAACGTTCGATGAAATTGTGTACTTTAGATCTTGGAAAATTACCGTTATATCCTGATTTTAGGGATTACGCGATTTCCCTAGTTAGAACTAGATATTACTGAATAATTTTGGGACAACGCGTTTTCCCTAGTTATAACCCAGAACGAATCAGTTAAAATCTAAATTATCCGTGTCGGATTTGTGTTTTGAGCATCGAATTGGCATTTTTTCTATTCCATATTGATGGTTTTGAGACTCCGAGTGAGCTCGCGTCACAAACTCTGCAGTCGACCCTGAGTCTCCTTTGAGCTTCTGGCTCCCGCTTTTTATAAAAATAACACTTTTGAGTCGTAGCCACAAAACTACAAGCGGACGGGGTGCCCCGATTCGGTTCTGTGACTGTTTTCAAACCCAAATGTGTTATCTGTATTAACTGACACGTTTCGGGTTGTCCCAAAAGCATTCGGCGATATCTAGTTCTAACTAAAGAGAAAGGAACGGGAGAACTAAAATCGGGTTATAACGGTGACATATACAGTTTAATTGAACAAGGGATATAATGGCGGGGTAATTAATTCTAACACCTTATCTTGCGCGCAGTGTGTCGGCGCTCTGGATTACGCTGCATTCCCTGAGCGGCTTGGAGCGGCTTTAGTCATTACTTTTTTCAACAACGAGTATTTTTTTTCAAAGAGGTATTTAACATCTTCACTGCGTATCAGGCCTATATCGGCCCGCTGTGGTACTTCACGCTGGTGCGGACGAAGAAAACTATGTCTCTCGTTGGTGTGGAACGATTATCTCAGGTGTTTGTAAAAGTTCGACGGATACAAATATATATTTCAGCTTGTGGTTAAAATTGTATGTATTCACCATCAAAACATCATGGCAGGCCTTTTTAGGCCCGAAACGCACCTACGGTGAACTAAGTTAACTCAGTGCGGTATGGAGCCTATCGCGGCCCGCCGTCCCAGCAGGCCGCCGGCGACCCGATGCTGCACCGTTCGCGCGCGTTGCTATTTAGTGATGTGCTGTCGATCTGATGAAACGTATCGTTTATCGAATCGTAAACTACAATAGCCAGCTTACCATCAGTTAGACAAAAATTAGCTTAGGTATACATGGTAATCCAAAGAGTTGGTCCTAAGAAGGAGAAATTATGACCATTATGAACAACTTTTCCTAGTTGTTCATAATGATCATAATTTCTCCTTTTTGGCTGTACAGGGTAAGCAGATAGATAACCCTGTATAGACTTCCTCAATAAATGTTTTTCAGTCCTTCCTGAGATAAGAGTGTTTAAAAGAAACAAACTTCTCAGCCTTATTTATTAATTTAATATGAGTTGACCGAGCAAACAAAGTGAAAAGAGTCTCATTTTTACTTGACGATTTTGCTTTTGTCTGTCCCGGTGACGATTGATTCTCATCTACAGGTCGTATATTTCAATGAAACTTGACAAAACTTGGTAGCAGAGGTTTTTTACATTATATCAATGAATTTTTTTCGTCATTGCGATTGTCAAAGTTTGGGTGGGGATTTTGCAATATTTTTCAAGGATCAAGATCATTCTAACAGTACAAAAAAATCATGTATATGTATTATTTTCGCAAAGTTATAGGTTTGCAAACTACCTTAGTGCCGGCGGGCCGGGGAAGACCCGTCACGCACTGGCGGAAATATCGTTGGGGGCGCGTGTCGACCCGCCGCCGCACCAGATGAAAGTTTATGATTTTATGTGACGCAGTGAGGGTGTTAGAATGTACCTATTATTGATCGAGCTATTTTTAAGCATCATTATTTCGGGTTGAAATAAAAATTCATCATCTGTCCGGATGTTAGTTTGTTAGATGGTATGATGTTTATCGCTTACAGGTAGGTACATGTCACGTTTTTCATCGTGTCGAAATAAAAAATAGCCCATGATACTTCCTAACTTCCAAACTATGTATATATGTGCAAGTAGATATCCGTTGATCTACCTATCCGTTGCCGCGTGAAACAGTACAAAAAAAACCAACAAACAGACTTTCAGATAATATGTAAGGAGCAGAAAATCATCGGGCTTATCCATGTTTCCCACTATAAAGATAAAAACATAAAACCATTAAAAAGTTCCGCCTCTAAATCGTAAACAAAGCCCAGATAAGAAAAGTTGACGTGTGTAAGTTGTGCCAAGTTTTGTGCCCGCACTCGACCTGCGGGGTCTCTTTGTTTCCCGTGGGACGTAATTGCATCCTCCGTTTGTTAAGCCAAGCTGCCTTGAGCGCTTCTCACCATGCACTTGAGGTTGTTGTTACGGGAAATAAGCTTTGGTTTCGAAAGATTTTTTCAGTCTAAATTTTACTCAAGCTCGATCTCCCCTCTCTTGCCTTTTACAAGGTTTATGAAACCTTTGCGGCTGTCCTGCAAGTGTCGTAGCATATTTTAAGAATTAATAGAGTATTAGACCTGTCATGATTTTTAATCGTTGCACCAAATTTAGATCTGGTTTTTAAATATAATATTATATATGTCGAATGATATTTTCTATCTTTCTTCTGTCGAATGATAGGGAAGACGAGATAAAAGCAACAGCAGGAAAAACATGGACCAGAGCAGCGCTAAACAGAGTAGAATGGAAAGGAATGGAGGAGGCCTTTGCCAAAGTTGGGCAAACAGACATAGTTGCCGATGAGGAGTCATCGGAGGAGAGTGATAGTAATTAAATATTTTTTTCCAAATATTGTAAAAATTGTCTGAATAAAGGCTTATATTATTATTATTATTATATGTCGAATGATATTTTCTAGTACTTGTAAGGGTAACATTTCTCTGGTTTATGATTGGCCGATTTAACAACCAGCCGCATTTTATCCAATAAGAACTTCCGGCGTAGTTTTAAAACAGCCAATCAGGAAACGAGAAAAGAAACTGAAGAGATGTAAAAATATTAATCTTTCGGAGAGATCATTCTCGATTTGCGCCTCGTGGCGAAATCACATATTCTTTGTCAACACGAACTGTGATAATTATTTTAAGAAACTAATGTATCATATTTTATAGTGACCAAATACACATGAAAATGGACTTATTAGTTTGATTCACCACAGACCGATTGAAACTACACAGTATTCAATCCCCTATAGAAAAAATGAGCGTCTCTTTGATAAGAGTTTTTTGCCTGTGGGACATAACTGCATCCTCCGTTTGTTCTATGTTGGCTTGGACGCATCTCTCACCTTGCACTAGAGTTTTATGTAACTACATATGAGAAAAGCTCTTGAAAGGTTTTTACTAATCTGGGGTATGAGTTTAATTTTGACGATCGATTTTGGCGTCAAATATTGTAGACTTCGCTGAAAACTTTCTTGGTATCACAAAAGTAGCGCTTGGACATAAAACATTTCTACAGAAGTACAGATGCCTCGCTAATGTGCTGAAGTACAGTTGGCTGTCTGGACCCGACTGCCGCCAACCAGCATTAACCACACCATCTGACTTGGTGGTTGGCATGAACCAAATCGTAATGTAA
This sequence comes from Hypomecis punctinalis, assembly GCA_949316475.1. Classification (NCBI taxonomy): domain Eukaryota; kingdom Metazoa; phylum Arthropoda; class Insecta; order Lepidoptera; family Geometridae; genus Hypomecis; species Hypomecis punctinalis. The sequence continues at coordinate 28,109,732 of OX438795.1, forward strand.
ACTTTGGCTTTGTCTATCAACTGTATTCATTGGTTACTCGCTTTATGTACTTCAGTAGCTAGCTGATTAGTTCAACTGACCGTGTGTGCCATACTATAATTGCAATGATTCTTAGCTATATTTCAAGCAATTTTTTTCACTAATTGTCGTAAAATGGTACTTAACACATTTTTGCTGAAATAACCACTACACGAGCCAACTATTTTCTACCTACACCTACAGCCTCCTATTTCTGTGTGTGAGGAAAATTGTAACGGTGCGAACACAAAAAGTACGAACGCAAGTCACGTCCGGTACTGAAGACACAAAAGCCTGATAGCTATTTATGTTACAGTTATTTTTTGCATCTTAAGCAGAGGCCTTAATAGTGGCGTAGTATATAGTCAAATTCATTTATTTCAGCCATGTATGGCCCATAATATTAGCAACAATAAAATAAAAATTACACATCACAAGTCATACAATCTATATCTAAATAACAGAATTAAATTTATCAATGTCAAAAATAAATAAAAATAATTAAATTCATAAAGCCATAGTCGTTCAATGTCAGTAAAAGTCAACAGTAAAATACATAAAATTCAAGACCTGTGTAATCCTATCTGTCAAGCCATTTATATATTATGTACATTCTCTTCGCTTCGGATCATCAAACATAATCGAAATAATATGTAAGAAATCATCGAAAAACCGTACGCCATGTAAGTAGACCTACAATTTTGTAGATACCTATCAAAATTAATCAATAATTTAATTTAATTTAAATTTTCTTTTTGACATTTTTCCGAGCCAAATCCCGCCAACCTTTTCGGGATTTGGCTACAAAACGCGATAAATGGAAGGAAGTGGGAGATACCTTTGCCCAGAAGTGGGACAGCGTAGGTTGAGAGAAAAAAAATATTTTATAAGATAGAAAACGCGCAGAACAGTAGACTGAGTAGAGCTGAATAGGTCATAGGTGCGTAAAGAGTTGGTCACTTGCTGAAGCCAAAATTATCAAACTGTGAGCGTATATATATTATACTACAAAACTGCTTCTAAAAATAAACTGCCTGCCTCTTGACATCCTCTTGATGAACTTGACTGCCTCTTTTTCCGGAAATAAAATTCTTACTTTCTTAAACAAGCTCTTACGTTTTTGAAAATTTATTCATTCTCATCATCACATCACCAAACGCACTTAATATGCCTTACAGTAAAATAAGTCAAAAGCAGTTCCAATTAACACTAAATAATTAATGCTGAAACCAAAGTTCCCGTCGCTTAGTCCCTGGGTAATTGATGAGCATACAGGAGAGATTTGCCATTGTGTGTCTACCCGGTGCGGTATACACAATTATGTTTCTAATACGTCTTGACCCAAGATAAAGTTTTGCTTGCACTTGTGGCGATTAGCGACTTCAATATTTACTTCTTATTTATTTTTTAACATTTTTTCTTCGGCAGAGATATAACTATATAATATAAAATGTAATTGTATAATAGGCAGAATTTTAAAGGCGCCATCGTAATTTTAATAGCAATTTAGAATATTCCTGTTTCTTTTTCACTATATGCATTTGATAGAGAGAACACTATTTTACGTTTCTATTAATTTCATAATGGCGCCTATAAAATTGGGTCTAATGTAAGTGTAAGAAATAATACATAACATAATTAATTTACGGAATGTTTCACGATTGTTATCATGTCGCAAAAAATGCTCTACGGTAAAAAAGGTGGAAATCAATGGGGTTCTATTAACACTAGGTATATTATTGATTCTGAAAACTAAGTTCCCGTCTTAATCCCTGGATAATTGATGACCACACAGGTGAAAATTGACTCTTGAAGAAGCCGCGGGCGAAAACTTGTGATATTATAAATGTAGAATTAAAACACAAGATTCAAAAACAAACACGTCGAGACACAATTCATTACATTACAGAGAAGGCATTAAAATGTTGGGAAAAAGAGTTATCTTTTCACAAAAAAAATTATACCGTGTATATACTTACAGTACGCGCAGTTTTCTTTCGTGTTTTTCGTAACCAGTTATACATATTCATCGCTATATTTCATACATACCTACTATACAAAGTCCGAATAGTTTACCTATTTTACAATGGCTCGAGGACATCTACTGTACTAACTATACGCGCCTATATACTTATTATATCGTACATAACTACACAGATTTTTCTGAAACTAATTACTTTTATTGTAAAAATTAACCTTCAAACCCAAATACGCGTCCTGAAATTGACCAACAAAATATATCCAAACAAACATTTCCAATCCCAATCGCATCTAGAATTCAATTTCTAGCCAATCCTCCCTGAATAGCCATTAATTTCTCGGGAATCGCTTCTCTCTCCGACAACGCCCACAACATTGGGGTGAGGAAAGTAATAAACGAACACTTTAACCCTTAATTAATTATAGTCACCGCAGTAACTTTTAGACTTAAACCTTTTACCCGTAATTGCTCTGTTGCCGACGCTGAGCCGCCCTGATAAATGTGTAATGTTGTATTAAGACACTTGAGCCGTGATGCTACGGGCGTTTCTGAGACCATTTTAGAGGTCGATTCGATGTTTCGTGATTTCAGATTTTAGCTATGCCAATTTGTGCTAATCCATACTGGCATAATTCAGCGGATTAGCAAATATCTATCTATCATAGTTGAAAAAATAGATTATCCAGAACTGGCGGTAATTCAAACCATCATAACGGCAGAGTAAGTTGTTCAATGTTCATGATGATGGTCTTAATCATTATACCTTTCGGCATAGTACACTGTAAACTCATGAATAATGAACTGAAAATTTCACTTTCACTGACCTTACACTGCTGTAAACAAACCTTTAACTGAAGAGAAACAGATAATGATTATGTTAAATTTAAAAAAAACTACACTTTGAAAAATATACCAACTACGAGTATTAGTAGGCTTGCAACACAGAACTTTCAGTAGCTTTAAATTGAAAACCATTGAAAGTACTTTCACCTCATCGTAAACTCGAGTCATAAAATATTGTTCCATGTTTACACTGACATAATATATTGTTTCCATGAGATATTATATCGGTGGCTTAATAGTGTTATATTTTACATTTGCTGAATTTGGTATATTTGCATTTTGAGAAAATAAAAATAAATAAATGCAGAGGACAAAAATCACATGATTTTTCTTTATCCTACCCTGAGTCTACCTGAAACACCACAACAACAACTGCCATCACGCACACCGCTGACCAAATTTAATAGCAATGCTATATTCGACCTTCAGAAGTTTGATAAATTCTGATGATGAAACCAATGTACGAGTATTACACTTTTGATGTATTTTATAATTTGATCTACATGCCAACGTGTCCCAGTGCTCTATGTGTGTGTGCCTATGGAAATAAATGTGTAGCATTATAACGCAATACGTTTGTGAAAAAATATTATTAGCAACTCACTGAAGGTCTTTCAGCAGCTTTACATTGAAACCCATTGAAAGTACTTTCACCTCATCGTAAACCCGAGCCATAAAACATCGCTCCATGTTTACTCCCACCTATTGTTTCCGTGAAATATTATATCGGTTTAATATCATGCGGGGCTGTCGGTAAACAATGGTTTACATTTGTTACATTTGGTAAGTTTATATTTTGTAACTTTTTTAATCAACGTCATACTAGTCTTAGGACAACCAATATAAATCGTAAGACTCTTTTATTATTCAACCACATCACCAAAACACAAATTACAGCGACAAAAACATTACAAAATGGTTATAATAAGCGGTAACCTCATCACATCAAGGTATTTCTTTCAGGTACCAACCAAACTCTTAATTATATTTAATAGACAAGTCGAAGAGTTTTCATCTGGAGTTTTTTTTTTATAATTAAGATTTCTGTGGTTGCACGTTTGAGCCTTTTGGGGTTGAAACGTTAGGACCGTGGGGACCGCGAACAATACAAATGTACAAAGAAAAAACCTATCATTACTACTGGTAGACGTAACACGTGACCAAAACGCTGGCCTCTACTTTGTCTGGAGGATCACCATCCAACGTGGCAATGGGGCCAGCATATTGGGAACTGTGCCCGCTGGCAGTGGGTTTTTAGATTAGGGCTTTCATCATCATCTATATAAATATTCATTTTTAGCCATAAGTCAGAGTTGTCATTCAGCCCCAGGGAATCGATTGCACGCACCAATAGCTCGCCACTACGCCGCTTCAGTGATAACATTAATTTGCTATAATTTTACTGCATTTATTTTTTTATTATCGCATCTGTTTAACTGAATCTTCATGAGCTTATATCTCGTCTCGCTCTGGACCAATTTGAATCGTATTCTTTTTAGAAAATAGAAATTAAACTATCTTGCCAAATTTAATTGAAAACAGCTGCTAAATAGCGCGAGAACAAATTTTTCCTCTTTTGAGACAAAAACTGACAGCCAAAATTGCGACTGCAAAAAATATAATTCATAGGACCAGTAGGTTGTAGTTAGGTACCAAGTTTCGACAATATCCGTTGAAAAATGCGACCTTTAGAATCAGCTCATTCGAATCAACATCCGGGCCGACGAAAGCATAATCGTCAAGGAAAAACTGAGACTCACTCGCACTTCGTTCGCGCGGTCAAAAATCTACGATGTGCTGCTGAACGAAGTGTTAAATAAGGCTCCCCACAAACCAACCCCAAATAAGCTGCAATTATCGCACGTAACACACCCACAAGCACCCCAGTATTGTCTCGCACACAATCAGCCCACCGCGCGAACAGAACGGGACAATTTAGATGATGACTGTAATAAAGAAGATGAAAATGTGTGGCTGAAACATATCTGGCAGCTTTCAGATCCCGTCTCAACCTATGCTCGTTAATCTAAGACCAAGACAGTAGGATTTCTCGACATTTTTTAAACATACCTGGTGGTTTGTGTTCTTTTTAAGCGTTAGTAAAAAAATATGTACAAAAGTTTTATGTAGGGTAGATGCACCGGTTGTGGCCACTGTCCCGGTTTTGGTCATTTGAAAATGATTGCATAAATAGATTATAAATAAAGTGAACATCATAAAAATGATAGGTATTGTGTAAATATCAATGTTAGATTTTTTTAATATTATTATTTTTATATTAAAATTGCCCACACAATCATTAGAATTCAAAATTGCTACATTTTTAGCCATTTTGAATTTTAATAATTGTGATTGACCCTAAGGTGGATGCATCTTCCTTGCCCGTTTGTTTGCTTAGCTCTTTTATTTAAAAAAAAAGGTCAGGTTTCTCTTGTTGTCAACTATTGCCAATATATAAGATTTTTAATCTGTATCTGCATTTATCCTGAATATCACTAGAATCTAACATTGTACTCTATTGATTTGCGGTTCAACGACCCGCAAAGAATATAGTCTCTCTGCAAAAACTCTACCACAGCAAGATGGGAAGCCCTTTAAAGTAAGGAAATTATTTTGATAAGCTAAGCACTACTTTTTAAGAAATTCCGAGTCAGCTCTTTGGATAATAATATTTTGCAACTAAATAATTATGCAGCATGTTGGTAAACATTTTATTCCTAATAAGTGTTGCACTTTTTTATTTTTTTACTGTTACACATCTTACTGTTCCCCGTATAGACTGTGCCCAGTACAGAGACAGAAATAGCAAGTGTTTTGTCGGTATGCAAGACACCGCAAGTAAGCATTGTTCCTCGCACAATTAACCCTTACGCCAACAATAGGCGCTAGAGACAATACCCACGAGACAATAGCTTAGGAAAGAGTGTAACATTTCAGAATGGGAGTATTGATGGTTGTGTTCCTGCGGAGGGAAATTTGATAGAGGTCCTCAATTTGATGTGATTTGATATAATATGTCAGTCAAGAGAGTTCTTAACTGATGGCCTAATTATAATTATTTATTTAGGCACTTATTCCATCGTTTCGGAATGTAATGTACACTGAGGAACTTCAGTCATTTCCAAGCGCTTTGTCTAAGCGCTACCGTGACTCAGATGACATTTTAGATTGACTTGTGGGTCTTAGTTGTATCGTTTATCTATGACTTACTCGTAGATAGCTAGCCACCTATATGAGAGCCGGCCTATAAAAACTCCCTTATAACCTTTAAATTTTGACTAATTCAAAAACATCATCGTAATATGTTTTTGAATTTTTGGTGATTAATCGATACATACAACTTTAAAAACCAACATTCTGTTTTTAAAATTTGTTAGAAACAATCTCTGAACACAGCTAGAAAAAAGTTTGTTTAGCATGGCTTAGTTAATTTATTGTAATTAATCAATTGTACGTACTCTTCTTCATATAGAAGTTTTCATGTATACGAAACACCTACATTTAGAGCGCAAAGAGCAGACGTATGTAATTATCACCTACCCTCATCATTGCAGGTATTATTGCTCGCTATATTGTATCTGTCTTTGTTCAAAGTTTAACCCAGTTGTTACGGATATCCTTTTTTTCGGACGATCGTTCTGATTTTTTGTATTCGGTCTAATTATAGGCTTACTATATGAGGAAAAATAAATAAAAAATTGTAGGTGTTATGGAAAAGCTGGAAAATGGTGTTTGATATACGGAACGCTAGTAATATGTACTGCTATAAAGGAGATGTACCGTAAACATTAAAATATATATTTTAGCTGTTTAGGTAGGTAATAAAATACAAATTACTCTATAAATAAAAAAAAATGAATGTTTATTTTTTTTAGGAACACCAATTACTTAGGTAGGTATGTATTAAAGTACCTGAAAATAATTCACTCAGCTTGTGTGTGATAGGTTTCCAAGCAAACTTTTCGGTGTAACGAGGCATAACATTTTACAAAAAAATATATCATTTTTATTGCACACAGCACATTGCAACTGTTCCGTTCTATACTTGATTAGCAATGGGATATCCGGGAAAAGTACCATTTCTTTCCACGCCACGAATGGAAGTACGACATAAGCCAATGTTTTGGTCAGATCTATTTACGCCTCTCATGTAGGTAAGACTAGTAAAAACTAGAAAACTTTCCCAACAGCAAAATAGATACATCCAAATTGATCAACCTCGGAGTATGACAACCTCGGATTCCGAAGAAGCATCGCTACATCTTCATTAGAATCTTATGGTACTGGTACAGCTTGAAAGCCAGGTAGGCCAGAAGGACATCAAAAAATTTTCAAGGAACTTCACGCTATGATGGTCACATAAAATGAAGTACAGAACGGAACAGTTGCGATGTTATGTGTGCCATAAAAATGCTGTTTTTTTTGTGTAAAATGTAAAGTCTCTTTACACCCCAAAGTTTGTTTCAAAACCTATCACACACATGCTGAGTAAATTATTTTGAGGTACTTACTACATACCTACTTACGTAAAGTGGTGTTCCTAAAAAAATTAAATAAATATTTTATTTATTTAAAGAGTAATTTGTATTTTGTTACCTGTTTAAACTTCTAAAATATATTGTTTTGAATATTTACGGTACAACTGCTATATAGCAGTACATATTACTATCGTTTGATATACGGAACATCAACTTTATACACTGAGAAAAAAATCGCCACCAAATATTACAAAAGTCCTTTGTATTTGGCGAAAACACTAAATTTTAGTATAATTTACCAAAGTTTTGCTGTATTTGCAATTTTTATTATTTTTTACTAACAGTTTTGTTTTTGTAATTGTAATTCCTAAAATACGATTTTAGTAAATGCAGATATTGCAAAAGTTTAATATTTATTACAAATTTATAGTAAATATTGTTAGAGTTTTGTAAATTCCGCAAATTCGATTACTATTTTCAAGAAAAGGTAGTTGTGTTTCTAACAGTTTATCTATTTTGTAATTCTAAGTAATACTTTTAATCAATTTTAATAAACGTTTGTAATTATAAGAATTAACTATAGTTGATACAACAAAAATATTTAGTTTTACCTTTTTGTAATTCTAATCAACACGCTTTAGTTATTTCAACACGGGTTTGTAATTTTTAGAAAATATAAAATATTGGTACGAGAAAAGATTTAGTTTTTACCTTTTGTAATTCCAAGCATCTCGTTTTATTAATTTCAACACGCATTAGTAATTGTTAGAAAGAACTATAATTGGTACAATAAAAATATTTTGTTTTACCCTTTTTGTAATTCCAAGTAACATGCTTTTTTAATTTCAACACGCGTTTGTAAATATTAGAAATAACTTTAATTGGTACAACAAAAATATTTAGTTTTCCCCTTTTTGTAATTCCCAGCAACATGCTTTATTAATTTCAACACCCGTTTGTAAATATTAGAAATAACTTTAATTGGTACAACAAAAATATTTTGTTTTACCCTTTTTGTAATTCCCAGCAACATGCTTTATTAATTTCAACACCCGTTTGTGATTTTTAGAAAGAACTTTAATTGGTACAACAAAAATATTTTGTTTTACCCTTTTTGTAATTCCCAGCAACATGCTTTATTAATTTCAACACCCGTTTGTAAATATTAAAAATAACTTTAATTGGTACAACAAAAATATCGAATATTTCCCTTTTTGCAATAACAAGCAACACGCTTTATTAATTTCAACACTAGTTTGTAATTATTAGAAATAGCTTTAACTGGTACAAGAATAATATTATTTAGTGTTTCCGTTATTGTAATTCCAAGCAACATGCTTTATTTATTTCAACACACGTTTGTAAAATTTAGCAAGAACTTTATTTGGTACAACAAATATAATTAATTTATCCCTTTTTGTAATTCCAAGGAACACGCTTTAATTATTATGAGCTTTTAGCGGCTTCGCCCGCGTGGCCTACAGGAATCAAAATATGACGTACTGTTTTTCAGAAACAAACATTATAAGCGCTCTTACGATAATAATCTCAATTGAAATTACAAGATGACAAAATTCCCAAACAAAGCATTATTGCTTTTCAAAAACAAACAATTGACAAAATAATAAAATTGTCAAAATTAGCCGTAAAACGTAAACTTATCGCCTATAACAATAGCAAATATTAGATCATAAGTAGTAGTAAGTAACAATATTTTTTCCAGAACAAATTATAATAAAATGATTTTACGCTATGGTCTTGAGTCAAGAGTAAAAAAATGAAGAATAAGCATAGCTGCTGGATTCTAAACACTTACAAGTAAAAAGCAAATTTTTGGCTTAAAAATTTAATAAGATATGGTTAAATATATGAAGCTATTCAACAAAAACGGAAAAAAGTTTACGTTTACTACCAAAAGTCATGGTAAGGGCACTGAAGTTACTGGAATAATATACGAGATAAGTTTACACTTTAATACTCGAAAAATCTCAAATTAATACTTATGCATTAATTCTAATTGCATTAATTGGCATTAAGATTTTTTCTGTTCCCGCCAACGTCGTTGAAATATTCTTATTTGACAGCTTTGACTTTGGTTTCAGTAGTTCAGTACACTAAGTATCTTACTCTTACTTACTTACTTACTCTTACTCTTTATTAATAACAACTAGTTATAGGTCATTTGTAGTGCATGCTAACATATTTCATCAAACGTTACCTATAGTATGATTCCTTATTACTAACATAAAAAGGTGCATTTAACAAAATCCAATAAAAATTGTATCATACGAGTACTTCGTAGGGTTTGACATACTCTTAGGCGATTAGTACTATGTACTTACAAAAAAAATCCACCTAGATAGGTACTGGTATAGACAAGTATTGGTATCTGATATACCACTGGTTTGAAAGATGAAAAAAAATTGATTTACCTTGTTTTGTAATTACAAGCGCGGGTTTAATAATTTTCAAAACACGATTGTCATTTGTATTGAAAGGAAGAATAATTTCAAGCATGAGGCTTTATTAATTTCAAGATACTATTGTAATTTTACTACAATACTTTAGTTAATGCAACAAAAACATTTAGTTTTTGGTCTATTTTGTAAATCCAGCAATAAGCTAAGTAATTTCGACGAAATGTTTTGTTATTTCCAGTAAAGTGTCCGGTGTGTTTTGCTTTATGAATACGATCCCGCCTTTCCAGCAGCCATTTCGTCGTTGCTTGCAGTAGAGTAAACATATAAAGGAGAGTGAAGTTCAGTACCAACAAACTGTGTTTTACCAACAGATTTAAACACTCTGAGTGACAATTGACAATCTTACCCAGGAGTCAGTGTTATAACAGCTATACAATCATACTGAGTAACTGGGGTCTCAGTGAATACGATCCCGTCTTTCCAGCAGCCATTTCGTCGTTGCGTGCAGTAGAGTAAACATGGAGGATGAAGTTCAGTGCGTACCAACTAACTGTGTTTAATTAAGTGTCATAAGTACAGATTTAACCAGTGTAAGTGAAAATTGACAATTTTACCCAGAATATACGGAGTAACTGGGTTTCTCCGTGAATACATTATACTCGCCGGCAATGTAAATTATGTGTTATTGTAAATGTGCCTGTTTCGTGTGTTATATTATACATGTATAATATTTAATAAACATGACTTCACTTGAATCTTTATTTTTATGTCTACAATTATTATTCACCTTGTAACTTACATTTAGTATTAGTTTATAACCTTAGATTCGTTTTGTAAGATATATAACTCAAGTAGTTTCAATAGCTTAATTTTGTATTATTTAGTTGGTTTTTGTAATGTCTAGTTTAGTTCTGTGATATCTACTTAATAAACCCTATCCATAAAAAAGTTATAAAACACTTCAAATTGAAATATTAAAAACTGTATACTTATAGGTCATTGTTATAAGCAGGTATACAGTTTTTAACATTTCGATTTGAAGTGTTTTATAACTTTTACATTGATAGGGTTTACTAAATTGATAACACAGAAATTATACTAGAAATTACAAAAATCAACTAGATAATACCAAATTAAGCTATTGAAACTACTAGACTTTTACTAGATAATACTGAACTAAACTTTTGAAAGTACTAAGGCTTACTAGATATTACAAAACTGATCTATCAAAATTACTAGGTGATTAGCAGATAATACAGAACCAAACTTTCGAAAGTACTAAAGCTTACTAGATATTACAAAACGAATTCATCAAAATTACTAGGTGTTTACTAGATGATACAGATATAAATTTCGAAAAAACTAGGACTTTACTAGATATTACATAACTAATCTATTGGATCTACTGGAGCCTTACTACATGTAACAAGACAGGTATTAATAATTCCTATTAAATATCAATTTGTATTTTTTACAGGGCATTTGTTGTCCTCGGGATTAGTAAAATCTTAGTAAAGAGTACTAAGGAGTTTGCTAGATATAACAAAACAGGTATTAGTAATACCTACTAAATATCGATTTGTATTTTTAACAGGGCATTTGTTGTCCTCGGGATTAGTAACATTTTAGTAAAGAGTACTATGGACTTTACTAGATATTACAAAGCTAATCTATTGAAACTACTGGGGCCTTACTATATATAACAGAACTGATATTGTAATACCTATGAATTGCATTTACAAAAATCGATTTGTATTTATTACAGGTCATTTGTTGTCCTCGGATTTAGTAAAATTTTAGTAAAGATTACTATATTTTTGTTAGTTTTTCTCTCAGTGTAGACAAATAAGTGACATAAATTGTTAGAGAATCAATAAACATATAAACTTATATTAAAGATAATACTATAAATATTAATTTATTTACAAGAATTACCCAATATAAATACAATTAATATTATGTAATTACCTCGAAACACTCATGACAAATAAACACAATTTTTCAACACTTATAAATTTTACACGTGCAACTCAAACTAGAACAAACCACGTCTATTCGACAAAGGGATCATCCAGCTATCACAAACAATAAACAAAGAAATTTGAAACTATCCACGTTTTGTTTAATATTTTTTATTGTTCATTGATCCGTATATCAAACGCTAGTAACAAGTGGGTTAAACACAGCAATGATAATAATTGCGCAGTGTAATTGTTTGGTTTCCGAATAGCATACTTAATATGTTTCATGAAATACTTGCTCTACGAATTGTACGCTGGAAATTGAAAATTTGAAAATGGAATGCTATTGTGTAACATACTTACAGTTACTGACAGATTTAATAATTCAGAATTATTGGAAATGTAATAGTTTTATACGAAGACCTTTAGATATTAGAATAAATTTAGAAGCTTTATTGGAATCAACAAAATATAGATAGGGATAATGAATCAATTAAAAAATGTATTTCAGATCATTCATTTATAACTTGTGAGTCATAGAAGGTAAACAGAAGTTAATTTTTATGTACCAGATAATTTATGTTAGTAAGTAAGACATCAAATGTAAATCATGTCTTGCCTGTAAGGTAAATGTTATTTTATGGCCCGTAAATATTACTTTTTCTTACTCTTCAGGATTGAAATATAGTTACTACTTTAAAAATTCTAAGTAAAATAAATAAAATTATAATAAAAAATCAAATTCTACAAACAAGACATCAAAATTTGTAACTTACTGTACTTGTATTTTAGTAAGGATATATTCATGTATCATAAAGCTTTTCGTTCTGTAAATAGAAACTTGTGACCAAAATTATTAGAAACTAAGGACCGTCGTGTTAAATGTCATAAAAATTATTCGTTCGTTTCTTAAAATTACTAATTTTGAGAACATTTCGCTTTAGTTAACACCCATGACACCGGTTAGATCTCATCTCGAGTAACAAAGCGTTCATTTTAGCTGAGACCGAATTGTCATCAAAAACGCCGCCTCTTGTTCTTGAAATATCTTTTTTAAATCCTATTTTTTATCCAAATCACTTGGCCGACTTCAATTCAGGCACTAAAGGGCCCTCAGCCCGCAATTAACGTGTCAGGAAGGCGAGAAAGAAAGAGATATAAGAGCTTTACTGTATTGTTAAGGACTAAATCACATTGGAGATTCAAATGGGTGTTGAGCAAAGCTATCAAAGATTGTGCGAGTGATTTTTTATTTTATTTCTGAGAATATCAAAATAACAATATGAGACGTTATGAGCTTTTATTGGTTTATCAGTAAGTTAAGTGACTAAAATTTAGATTTTGAAGAAATTTTAGTTTTTTTTGGGTCAGAATCACAAACATCACATCACATGCATCGGTAAGTTATTCTCTCAGAAACAATCTGGGAGTAGGAAATTATAAATAGCAATAATAATAACATTACACATACACATTTTTCTTTACCAGTAGACTAGAAAAAAAATCGCAACACAGTAGCAGTTCATCAATGTGTCGTAACTCAAAAACATCTAATCGCAATTTGACCGCAATTTGTCAGTGTGCTACCGGCCTAAAGAGGGAGGCACAATATCGCTTGAGGCGAGAAAATTAGGGCTGCCGCGGAGGCACACTCAGAAACACACTGAGTAAGGGAAACAATAAATAAAATGACAGCCTGCTTTCTTAACAAGCTGAAAAATCTGTAATATGATTGCAACGTAAAGGGTTCGCAGTTCGGCAGTGTGCTATCGGCCCAAAGAGGGAGGCACAATATCGCCTGAGGCGAACAAATTAGGGCTGCCGCGGAGGCACACTCAGAAACAGTCTGGGCGTGGGAAATGACAAATAAAATACCTATCCATTTCCATTGGGCTGTCATTACCAAATTTGCTATTGTCGCGTGCCAACGCCAAGCAGATTTTCCGAGAAACTATTAAATTAGGTTAAAGCAATTTCAAGTCAACGAAACCTTGGAGGAATACTAATCGGTTTAAGGATAAAAGCTTTTATTTTTTAGGAAAAATGGCGCTATTCTCCTACTTAGCGAATCATCTTATTAAGGTTTTTACATAAAAGGTAATGACGAAAACAGGCAAAGAAATAATCCGGCGATCTTGGAAAAAAACGCAATTGATATTGTTCGATATTATTTTTTCCTCACAAAATTTTGCCACTTATTACTATCTCACACTTTTCTATGTAATAGGTGTTATATTTTTGAAATAAAATGGGATACAACTTAATTTAACACATATTTCGTTGTAAATATCGGTTTTAATAAACAATGGAAAATTATATTCATCAGGTTACTTAAGTAACATTTCATAAACGTATAACTATATATTACAAAAAAAAACACATGAACTAAAAAAATGAGTATGTATAGATGACGATGAAAAAATAATTAAATTGAATTTATTTAATAAACTAAGTAAATTCTAAATCAAAATATTTTGGTCGTATCCCAAATACATTGTCAATAAAATTGGCCGTGGTAAATCGATATTTATCGTGTTGGTTTTGTTAATATGTCTGTCCTTATGTATGCTTACATCTTTATAACTACGCAACGAATTTTGATGCATTTTTTTTAATAGATAAAGTAATTCAAGAGGAAAGTTAAATAATATAATAAGTAACAAGCATAATATACCTGTGCAATCCCGGGGGGTCACTATAATAGTTAATCAATAATTATAAAATCAACACCTTTATCGATAAAGTTGTCAACGATAATATAAGTATTATTTAAAATGAAGGGCTATAGCTCACCTATTACTTTTATTGAAATACTGTTATATAAGGTTTTTAGTTTACGTAATAAAATCAATCTTAGAGATATTTATACAATAAAAGCAGCTAGCAGGTTTCAAAATAATTAAATTTAAATTACTACTTTGTAATCTGCTTAACTACCAGTAACTTATAATCATCTTGGTGAAACAAAAACCCCGAAACGTTTTTCGTGTGACTGCAGACTGCAGTGGCAATTACCGCGCAGCCCTAATGAGGTCATTATACTGATTGGAACTGTTCACGAGGAGCCTTTCAACGCGCGCGACACTTGGCGCAAACAATCTCACTTGCAACTCATTTACGCTTACATATGAACGCTTTACTGACTGACGGTGCCAGAAACTGACTGAACACGACCGCGTGGCATATACTGCTGAGCACTTTGACTTGGATGACAATTTAAATAGCAAGCCTTAGTCGTGTTTTAACAGTTTAGCTGTCAGAAATCTCACATTCCACACTTTACGCGCTAAGACGCAACTATTAGTCGTAGACGATTATGCGGAAAATCCTGAGACCAAAGAAAATTGCTCTCCGATCCTTCCGACGAACTTCAAGACCCCGTGAACCAGCTTTATTTTGGCGGAATCTGAAGTACATCTTCTTGGCATCTCGCCAGCATTCCGTACAGGCTTTGATAGCAATTTGTACACTGCACCGCAGCATTGTTTCGGTGCTCTACAACTGCTGTAGGTACAGCTTTTATGTGTCGAACACGGCTTTTTTTCATTGTTGATTTATAGCTAATTGCCCTTACACAATAACTCATCTAATAATTGAGTTTTAATTGGAAACTTACTTTAATCTTTAATTGGAAACGAAAACGAGTTTCTCTCGAATTTCCTTGTTTATTTAGACGATTTTTTCGAATAAACTTTTTAAAGACTACATGAAACTGTTCATTTTGCTGATTGCACTGTCAGATTTTGATCAATTTTGGAGTTGGCAAAAGTCGTATGAGTTTGCATAGTAAACGAAAACTATTATCGTTTTCGACAGGGGCGCTCTGTACAAAAATGTATGGAGACGCATGAAATAGTTTTCGACTCAACCAGCATGTTAAGCAATCTGAATCTTTAAATGGCCATAGCTCAGAAGTAACATTTTATGAGTAGAGTTTTTTGTGCTGAACTACGTCCAAATAAAAATAATACCAGTATGTAACCATAGAAACATCTGCTATCGAGCCACCCGAGCGCCTAATTGGAACAAAAATAGATTTCAAAAAGCTTAAAACGAATACAAAAGCTGATGTGAGATTGAATCCTGGAAAATATCTCTTTGAGGATTAAATTTCCTCTATTTTTTCCATAAAAATATCATGAAAATATTAAATTAAAAGGAAAATGAAATACTGATATTAGGAAAGTGTTCTTCAGCTTATTGGAAAAATGTTTTAGCTTATAGGTAAAATTTTAGGAATGAAATTACGATAAGTACTATCACAGGTTCAGATTATGGAAAAGTTTGAATCGTCGCTAGGTATTACATTATACCTACTTTCATATTCTCTAAAACTTTTCGTATACTCTGTTGTTTATGGGTTCTATTGTGATTTTATACTCTACTGTTTGCAAATTGCAAACATACTGTGCACGAAAATTTATTTTTGGCAACTAAATGCAACTACTTTTGTTTCAAGTGCAATCCTCTGTACATAATAATATGTATTAGTGAAAATATATCTACATAATAGCTAATACTTCATGATAAATATATGTAATTATAAATTAAGGACATCTTACATACGGTCTCTGACCGCAAAACTTTTAATAAGTATGACTGCTACAGACTGATATACCTACAGAAAACATTAAGATATAGGAATTGAGCTATTATATCGCTGAATTAATTTCTTAATTCCTATATATTTCGCCTATTTCGGGACATTTTAAGTAAACATATTTTAATTCTAAAAAACCGGAGAAGTGCGAGACAGGCTCGTACATCAAGGGTTCCGTACAAATCCGGAAAATTTCACAAAATTGGGAAGTAAGTTGTTAAAATCTCTATACTATAAGCATCGACAAAAAAGTTTTTTTTTCACTTTACTCGTCATACATCGAAAATTACACATTGTTAAAATAATTTAAAACCTATTTTAGCTTGTGCTAATTAAGTTATTTATATGATACCTTACATGATACGATTTACTTACTTTGTATTTTGAACCCATATTTTGTGAATTTTGAGGCCCTATTTTTTGTGATTTAAATAAAAATGTACAGTTTTCAGATTTATTCCTATATGTTTACTCTGAGACAATGCTTTTCGCCAAATTTCATAGTTATATGTCAACGGGAAGTACCCTGTAGGTTTTAATTTTTGTGAGTGTCGAAATATGCGTTTTTTACTACATAAACGGCTCTAACTTTTTAAACGATAACTGAGAAATTTTTCTTTACACAACTGCAAGAGACCATATTTATATACTCACGTATACAGTTTAAATTTCAACTCGATCTTACGCGTTCCCGAGATAAAGAGTCTTAACATACACACAGACTGACAGACGGACAACAAAGTGAACTATTAGGGTTCAGTTTTTTCCGTTTATGGAACCCTAAAAATGTAACCATGCTTGTAAAAGTAATATTTTTAGAAAACAATAATATACTTTAGGTATTACCGACTATGGCACAGTATTTTTGGCCAAAAACCTTCCCCTTCACTTGTTCGTAATCTCGGTAAATCCCGCGGCTCACCCCGAGGTGAATAAATTTTTGCCAGGACACTCTCACTCAAAGGATCACTTACATTCACTTAGCCAAGGCTGCACATAAGGGGCTAGTTACACAGCCAGCGTTTTAGAAATGATAAAATTTTTGACAATACGTCAATTTCATGATGCGAGCAATATACTTATAATGTGTTAAATAGGTAGGTACCTATTATTATAGGTATATGTAAAAAGTCATTATCTCTGTCAATAATTTGGTACTGTATCATTTATTTCTTTGTGTTATTACATACTACATTTTGCCCGCGGCTTCGCCCGCGTTATAATATGATTTTGGCTTATGTTTAACCGATGCCTACCAATTTTAGTAAAATATTATCGCAAAAAATATGCTAACAAAAATAGTAAGTGCGCCACAAAATATTAGCCACAATTCAATGTAAAACGATACTCAAATATTGAAGCAAATAATAATTTCAAACCTAATAAATAGTAAATCTCAACCAATTTGTTTCATCGTCATTTTCATCCGCAACATTCTTTATCCCACTGCTGAGTATAGGCCTCTTGCAGTGACATCTGCCTCGACCCTTTGCCGGTCGTGAGATCGTGACCAGGTTCGACCGGCGGTATTGACGATATCGTCGACCCACCGTGCTGCCGCGCCGCACGTAGCTGCGCCCCCCTACTTATTCAAGTACCCTTGTACATTGTTGTCATTGTTCAAACCTAACCTTACTGATCGACATCAAAATACCTTAGAGAAATGCTTATATTGGGTAACTTAAAGTTGGTGTATATAGCCCCAGTTTTTGTCCTATCCTACGGGTACCATGAATTTTTCCGGGATAAAAAGTAGTCTATGTCACATTTCGTCTTTAAAATATGTCCATGTCAAAAATCAAGTCAACCCATTGCTCCGTGCTGAGAAACATTTATTGTCCTATCCTACGGGAACCATAAATCTTTCCGAGATAGTAAGTAATCTATGTCATTTTTTGTCTTTAAAAGTATGTACCATGAATTTTTCCGGGATAAAAAGTAGTCTATGTCACATTTCGTCTTTAAAATATGTCCATGTCAAAAATCAAGTCAACCCATTGCTCCGTGCTGAGAAACATTTATTGTCCTATCCTACGGGAACCATAAATCTTTCCGAGATAGTAAGTAATCTATGTCATTTTTTGTCTTTAAAAGTATGTCCATGCCAAAAATCAAGTCAATCCAATGGTCTGTTGCTGAAAAACCGTTTTTCTTCTATCCCACAAGAACCACGATATTTTCAGGATAAAAAGTAGCCCATGTTTCTAAAACTATGTCTATCACTCTTCGTTTCTAAAACTATGTCTATGCCAAAAATCAAGTCAATCCGTTGCTCCGTTGCTGAGAACAGTTTTGTCCTATCCTACAGGAACCTTGAATTTTTCTGGGATAAAAAGTAGCTCATGTCACTTTTTGTCATTCAAACTATGTCCATAGTAAAAATCAAGTCAATCCGTTACTCCGTATGTGAGAAACAGATTTTCTCCTATCCTGCGGGAACCACGAAATTTTAGGGTTAAAAAGTAGCCTATGTCCTTTCTCAGGCTCTAGACTATCTGTGTACTAAATTTCATTGAAATCGGTTTAATAGTTTTGGCGTGAAAGCGCGACAGATAGACAGACAGTTATTTTCGAATTTATGATATTATAGTAAGGATAAGGATTATTTTCCTTGCTGGAGAGCTCCGATAAACACGTCCGATCGCTGCTAATGATAAAGTGCTCTATGGAGAATATAGGCACGCGCCGCCCGCGCTGCCCGGGCCGGTACTGATGCACCGCTATGTCCCTGCATTTTAAATCTGTAATATATTCGGAAATATTCATTTAAATTACATGCTGTAAAAAGCTATATCGATCTATATTGAATGGACAATGTATTTAACGTACTTAATTGGATAAGTATTAATGCTGTATTGCCTAAAACAAATTCCTAAATAAGCCATTTTTTCCCGTAAAATGTAAATGACAAAAAATGGTTATTGTGGGTTATCCTTAAGAGATATACCATTACGGACTTTTTTGTTGACCTTTTTAAGGTGTACAATACCGAGGTACATTTTTTTGATTTATCTTGTGAGGTTCAATCAGCGTTTGCAATGTAAGCGCAAAATATGTGTTTATTTACGACATCACATTAGAAACCTGTAAATTTATCAGTGTTTCTCTACAATATTATGCATGTATTATACATATAAACCTCCCTCTTCAATCACTCTATCTATTAAAAAAAGAGCTCTAAAATCCGTTGCGTTTTGAAGATGTGTGAGTTTTGAAGATTTAAGCATACATAGGAACGGACTTATTGATTTTATACTATGTAGTGATAGTGATGTATGTCAATCTATGTATTGTATATTTATGTAGTAGTATTATGTGTTAGGTATTGTTTGTAGTATTAGTGTTTAGGTCTATAGTGTAATTTTTAGTATTTATTGTACTCCCCGTCAAATATTTTTAGCACATTCCTTT
Organism: Hypomecis punctinalis; assembly: GCA_949316475.1. NCBI lineage: Eukaryota > Metazoa > Arthropoda > Insecta > Lepidoptera > Geometridae > Hypomecis > Hypomecis punctinalis. The sequence goes on from OX438795.1 coordinate 28,129,444, forward strand.
CCGTTCATGGGTTGCCTGGAAGAGATCGCTTCCAGCGATAAGGCCGCCTAGTGTTGCACTATCTTTAGAATTTCACTAATGTATTTATTGTAAGTTTTATTTAGTAATAAAGAGTTATTTGTCATATGTATGTATAAAAATAAACCATTACGACAGGGACGAGTTGATTTGTATTAACATAAAGTACTTACTGCACCGATCCCTAATGAATATAATGAAACACATATAGCAAGGACACGTGCATTGTGATCGAAATATTTTTTATTCATAAAAATGTGTAATTGGCTTCAAAGTTCAAATTTTGAAACCCAAAACAAATAAAGACAAATCAAATAGAAATCACAAAAAAATTGAGAAATTATGAAAATAAAATCATGCCCAATATTTTTAGATTTTTACACAAGGTATCGCATTGCATCGTGTGTCCAGCCTTTGTCAAAAAAGTTTTGCTATTTTTAAGAGAGAGGCTTATAATATTGGAGTATGCCGTTCCAATGAATAAACAAATACAAATATAAAAATCTTTTTATTTAATAGTACGTTATATAATGATAAAACCGGTGAATAAAATCAAAAAATTGCAAATGGATGTTATGAAACTTTGAAACCCGCGTTAGTTTTATCGGTATTTTTTATCGATTAACTTTCTAATATTATAATTGGCAAGAGTTCCACTCAGTAAGTTCCAATTTATTTATCTAAATTCTCATCGTACCTACAGTGATAAAATCTCTTCTTTATTAGACTGAATTACAAACATTGTTGCTCAGTCTAGACTCTTTCCGTCCAAGAATAAGTTCTAATTACCTCTATAAATAGTTTAAGTAATTTGCCTCCAGGATCAAAGGAAAAACCCGCCTCAGCCGTACCTGAAAAGAATTTCATTTTCAGTTAATACAAGAAAGATAAATAAGACTAATTCTCTAAGTCAATTAGAATAAGGGGGTAATTTTACTTATTAGTGGCTCTGTTTATTTTTTTTTTGTCAAGGATTGTTTTAAGCTTGCTTGGGCGTTCATTATTTTTATCGTGATGTTTTTGTAAACAACTTTTAATGAGGTATTATGTTGATCCAATTTACATAGTGTTGACGAGGATTATACTACTGAATTATGAAATAAAACTCTCTGCATATTCCATCCAGCCACAGGACGTTTACTGCTGGCACACCTACAGCAACGGAAGTGGAGTGCAAGGGGTGCACTGACACCCCACAGCAGGTAAGAAAGTACATAAAAAACATCATCTTAAGTATGTATCCGATGAATAGTTACGTGATTTGGTGAAGCCGGATTCGCGCTGTGAAAACCATCCTGTGGATTGCGAATTAGGAGTAGATACCAGAAGCTCCCAATGCACTCTGATGCTGCCTTCTCTTCTAATAAAACCGATTGGAGGTGGCTTACATCCAGCGCGATCCTGTGATCTTAATTAGGCCGTCGTCAACCGTAGGTCATCTTGTGTAGGTATATTATCTTATGTTGCGCTTGCCGATTCGCGGTCTCCAGTCTAAAACTTTTCAACTCCGTTTCGAGTTGAAATGACAGGAGGCAGGGCACCTAGCATGGAGGTCTGATGACCGATGTGGTCGAAAATTTCTCTGTATATGTCAAAAATGAAATGTATATAACGGGACAGTTGCTTTGAGTTTATTTTTTAAATAGTGCCACTTAGTATAATTTCGAAGAAATGGTAGTGGCAACATTCCTAAGGTTACGCTTGTGGTTTATTCCCAGTGTGTTTCCCAGCTGTCACATTGCCACCTGTAATGCAACTCTATTATGAATTCCAGAATGACAGCTGTCACTTCGCTTTCTGTCATATTTGACTTGAACTACGACCTGATAAAAAACATTTTAGTTTGACAGCAGTCACTTTGACACCTGTCATGCAACTCTAGCGTGACAGGTCATATTTTGTTTCTTTTGCTATTTTAGTTTACCGGTAGTAACAAAGGTAATTTATTTTTACTGTTCTAACAACTTTCAACTGCAGTAGTAACAACGGTAATTCATTTACCGTTCTTACTACTGGTAGTAAGACTGGGAATAAACCACGCTAGTGACGAACGTTGCTGATTGGTTCCAAGGAGGTTTCAAGTGCATCGCATGATTGGCCGATGGGCGGGAAACTGCGATAATGACTTGTCATATTTCACTTGTCAGTTGTAAATAGAGCTGGTTCGATGGAGGTTGTGTGCGAACTGTGATTATAACGGTTTGAGTGATGATTCTTGATAAAATGGTAGCAGCGTGGGTTACGCTGCGGAACGCCATGTCCTTCGCTTAAAGTTTTCTCTATAATTGTAATCATAAGATAGCCCGCTAAACCTACGCCACGCTGAAGCGTTGTTGGGTCAGTGATATAAAATATTACCACATTGAAGCACCATAACTGATGCGGATCCTTTTATGGATTCGACATACTCGTATATTTAAGTTATGAGCGTATTAGTCCGCTAGATTTTAGAAAACATCGCCTGGAAACCTCTTTGTCATCTCGAAGATAAGTATGTACTGTACCTACTGTACTGTACCAACCTATTTATTAGTCCACTGCAGGACATAGGCCACAAAAGAAGATTTGGCAATATCCACAACTCTGGCCCAGTGTGGGTTGGTGGATAAGTATGTGAAGTCTACTAATTAAGTATTTGACCAGCGTGGCAAATGCTTTTTGTAATGAGAAAAGTATGCGTATGTGTTAGAGCTCATGGAGTAGATAGGTATACTATTTGTTCCTAACCGACCACTGAAGTGAAACAACAATCCATGCGGCGAATGGTATTAACCAATAGAGACCTTTGGCTTGTTTGTGGCACGTGACACGTTGAAATATAAGTTCCGGTTGTTAACTAAAATCCCTGACCCCGGAGCTGGGTATCCAGCCTGTACTAGCTTGATGAAAAAAGAGCTGTGCTCAGAAATTGAACTTAAGTTACATATCCTCTAAAACAGCAAATCCTTTATACCCTAAAACGTAATGCCTCAAAAATCTCATCTCATTCTATTTCCAGGACTTATTTCTTGGAATGCTGTCTTCAAGACATCTCTTTTCAATGGTGATTTGAAAGGCGTTGTTCATCTAGAAAAGTGACAGTAAACTGAACAAATTCGTCCATTTCGTGCCTCCTGTTTTGTATGATCGGGGGTTATGCGCGGGTGAACTTTAACGCTAGGCTTTTACGTTTATATAGGTTCTAAGGTATGTAGGTTCTAAGTTGATGAAAGTTTATTTTTGTGTTGGCTTTATTTTTATTTACTAATGCAATGTACAAGTGATGTGCTTCAGGTACAAAGTGCATGGGCATATATTTCATACTCATGATTATTGACTGCCTCGGTGGGTGGGTTAGTGAACCTAATTTCTGGATCGAAGAGGCGTGGGTTCGATCCCCACCCAGGGCAAGCATTTATGCGATGAGCATTGGTGGTTGCTCTGCGTATGGATGTTATTTAGGTACTATCTATATAAGTAAATATGTATGTATTTAAAAATATATATAATGATGTAGTGTATCAGTCTCTGGCAGCCATATCATAAGCTTTGCTTAGTTTGGGGTCAGAAACAGTGTGTAAGATATCCCCTAATATTTATTTATTATATAACAATTGTTCCATACAAAAAGTTAATTGACTTTCGGCAAAATATATGCCAAGAATGGTATTTTTTGTGATTATACAAGCTTATCCATAACTGGTGTACTAAACCGTAAGGACCTCCTTTGGTCTAAATCACCTGATTTAGACCATTATTATGATCAACTTTCACTATGGAGCAATCAACATTTTGTAGAAATCGAGTTGCAATTTTGTATAGAACGACTATTTTTTTTTTCTGAAATTCGAGATTGGCCCTGTAGTAAAAATTGTTCACAATTATGGTTTTAATCACCCCTGTTTAACTTAGTACAGGGCAACTAGATAATCTGTCACTGTTAAAAGCTGTCTGTCTGCATAATCCCGGTAGGTAAGTATCTACCTAAAAATCCCAGTATTGTACTATGTAACGCGTCGTATCTTTTGTTTTAGTTCACACTGTTTTGGTATTAATTTTTTCCAGAGCATGCTCGCATTTTCTCTGGAATACCTACAGTAAAGTTTTAATATTCGCACACTACTGCTTAGCGGTTGAATTACTGGTAAAGGTTTGGCACTTCTGGTAAAGAGCCCCACACTACGATAATATTAATTATTAATATTATCACAAGACGAAGCGATTAAGTAATGTTCTATTGACAAATTGATTAATTTGTGGGTTTTATTTTATATTTAGTGAATAAGTGCGATGAATTACCTTACTTACTTAAGATAATGTTATGATGTTTAGAATTCACTCGCCAGATAAAATATAATTATTAAAAAAAAATATAACATAAAATAATGATAAGTAATATGTAAGAAAACAGACAAACAGCTATCGAGTTTTAATATCGATGGGTTTTGGTTAAAGTTTTTAAGAATATGCACAACAGTGAAATAAAGTATACTGTAGGTATATTTAATGTATTTTATATTATACTAGCTGCCCGCCCCGGCTTTTCCCGGGTACGATTGGCTAAAGAAGACAGATTTTATAAGCATTGTGCCTATATACTTACCACGTAATGTAGGTATACGTCACACACATGCTAGACATACAGGACGATATGAACCATTATGATGAGTTATAACCTACACAAATCGCGGGAGTTCCCATAGTCTTAAACTGCTCGACTATTTACGTAAAAGAAATTTATTATTGGCCTATCTAAATAAAAGTGAGTTCGTATGTGTCGGGTGGCTGTACATAATGTATAGCCCTGATTTCAGAAAATGACAATGAAGAGAATGAAAGAGACGGTTATCCACAGTTTATCCACAGAGATCCACAGTTTATCTTCATTCTACTTATGTAAGTTAGTTTCTTGATCTTGTCTTCACTTGAGAACTTTGTAAAACATTGGACCATCAGTTTTACTTCTACAAATTGTGCCTTACCCCAGGGCTCTTCAACCCAAAGAGCTGTGATGGAAGGAATCGAAGCGCTGGCATGCAACGTGTTCCGGTGGTCTCAACCAGATCTTAGATTCGCGTGAAGACCTTCGCTACACTTGCCAATACATTGTGTACATCCGAGAACTTTAAGGTCCCATCGACGATTCATTTCACAAACTATGTGTCAGGACACATACCTATAGGGGCGTAGCTACCGCAGTATCAGCCGCATCAATGAAACGGGCATTCCGGGCTACAGGGGCCTTAACGCGTGTAAGCAAAACTTAGTAAAAGTTAATGTCACTCAATCTCGTTCTTCCCGAAAAAAAAATCATCTCATTTTTTTCCCGGGTTAAGCTTTCGCCCAAAAGTTGTCTATAGAGGCAGAAATTTTAGAACAACTGAAATAGTCTTCAGCTATACTTGCATAGCTGTGATAAAGGTAATTATATTCTATTGAATCAATTTGCGAAAAAAGGCAAGAAAAGTGTAAATTTAAATTGAATTGTTTGTCAAGCTCAATTTCTAGAAGGAACTGACAACTTACTAATAACCGTCTTACCACAAAAGTTTTACGCACGCTTTAGAGTTAGATAATGTTTGACAGTACAAATTGTACGGTTCAACAGTGTTTAAAGCGTATTTAAATCTTTTGTGATAAGGCGGTATATATTTATTTCAATTTAATGCAAGTATTTTTGTTTCTTTTGTGAGAAATGAGTGATTTGGGCACCCCAACTATTTCTGTTCAGGGCTCCTCCAAGGCACGCTACGCCACTGCATACCTATATTCACTACCAATAAAACATAAATCGACACACTATTGGCGGAGATATATAGCCGTGGTGGTCTAGTGGTACTAACACTTCTCCTACAATCGTGAGGTGGTGGGTTCAAATCCCGATCCCGTATCAATGAGTTTCTTTGGAACTTATGTACGAAATTTCAAATCATTGGCTTTTCGGCGAAGGAAAATATTGTGAGGCAACCTGCACCAACCCGCACTGGGCCAGCGTGGTGGATATGGCCCAATCACCCTTCGTAGGTAGAACTGTATGACGCAGGATTTGAACCTGCCCCTTCGGATCACTAGCCCGACGCTCTAACCAACTGAGCCAGCCCGCCTCCTACGCAAGCGTCAAATCTTTGAAAGTGCTTATATTTCACCAACTTATAGCAGGGCAGGAGCAGGTTCAAATCCTGCGTTCGCTTCAGATTTTTGAAATGCTTATCACAAAGATAACTCTTTGAGGTAAAATCTAGTGTGGAAAGCACTCAAAATAAAATCATAATATTGATTTAGCAGTGCGTCATCTCTCGTCAATCTTTAGAAGTTCTAATAACTTCTAGTTGAGTGATAACCTGTCTAATACGGGTATCACAGGTGGCGCCACCAACGCTATAAGTTGGTGAAATATAAGCACTTTCAAAGATTTGACGCTTGCGTAGGAGGCGGGCTGGCTCAGTTGGTTAGAGCGTCGGGCTAGTGATCCGAAGGGGCAGGTTCAAATCCTGCGTTCGCTTCAGATTTTTGAAATGCTTATCACAAAGATAACTCTTTGAGATAAAATCTAGTGTGGAAAGCACTCAAAATAAAATCATAATAATGAAATAACTTTATTCGACATTACAAATACAAGAGGCACAAAAAAACAATAATGATATAAAAATAAGGAATGAGAAATGTCGAAAAGGGCTCACCTCAGCATTATGCTGAATGCAGATAGGAACCGAACACTCAGCGCTGGTTTTCAGGTTAGCCCTTTTTGAGAGTAGGTAACAAAAAAAACATAAAATAAGAAATAAGTGAAAAGTTATTTGACAAACAGTGCAAAGCTAGGAGAAAGGAAAATCGAACAAAATAACGTTAAGGTTAAGGTTCACTCACAAACACAATATAAACAACAGTGATAATTATGATAATTTGAATTTGTAAAAAAGCAAGTACATATTATTATATTAAATATACCTTTATCAGCACAGGATTTATTAGCATTACAAATTATTTCAATTTCAATTTCAATCATTTATTTGCAACATATGTAGATACATTACATGCAGTTTACAGGTAACATATTTTAAACAGTCATTTACATATGACCCTATAAGGGTGTGGCAAATTTTCACCATTAGTCATCTCTAAAAGTTACAATTACAATTTATTTTAAAATTGGTACATACATCCCAATTGTTAATAATTTAATAATGTCAATATTTATTTAAAGTCATTTATCATTATACCATGTTTTTTCATTTAAAAATTCATTAATAGTGTAATATGCTTTTTCAATCAAAAATTTCTTTAATCTAAATTTAAATGTCATATCACATTCTGGCTCTTTTATATTCTTAGGTAGTTTATTATAGATATCTATTCTTTTAACAAAAATACTTTTACTAAATAGAGCTTTCCTAACTTTAGGCACTCGTAGCGTATTTTTGTGCCGTTTCGACTTCAAAGTCTCAAAGTTATCCAAATTATTCCGTACAAGCAGAGCCGCCTCATGGATGTTATTATAAGCATTGGTAAAATAATTGATCCATGGGTATATATATCATTACAATCTTCATTTCAGCCATATGTAGTCCATTGCTAGCAGTGCTGGCGCAGCTGAGGCTTCTCTTTTTAACCGACTTCCAAAAATGAGAACGTTCTATGTTCATCTGTATGAATTTTTTTATGTATGTTCTTCGTTATTTTCGCCATGTTCATTTTAAATCAAGAAAATCTCTTTTAGTTCGAAAGGGTATATTCGAAAGAGTATATACCCTAGAGATAGTCCCATTTAAATTTTAACGAAATCGGCTGAGCCGTTATTGAAGAACCGACAATAATGTAAAAATTGTGTACATCGATTCAAGCAAACTATTCGAATTTTGTACACGATGGAAGACGCTTTTGCCATTTTTTGCAAAAAATAATTAAATAATAAATAAAAATAAATAAAATAAAATAGTTTTTATTTCTGTAACCAATAGTTTCTTAAATTAATGTAGATTGGAGCCTTCTATTAGGTATAAAAATACCTGTGTCAGAAGACCCCGCTCTTCGATATCCATACTATGGTAACAACTTGGTTATCTTTAACAATTTTTGTAAAATGCATTTTAAAATTTACAACTTACTCTAAACTTACAAAATTTTCAAAAATATTTCACATTTCAATATTTGTGTGTGTGTGTGTGTGTGTATGTGTGAGTGCGTGTGTGTGTATGTGTGAGTGCGTGTGTGTGTGCATGCGTGTATATGAGTGTGTGTGCATGCGTGTGTGTGTTATGTCCTAATACTCAACATGTCCAAAATACACATATTTTTAAGTTGATTTATTTATTATTTCTTGATTTGTAACAGTATATGTAATTATCCATAAAGAGCATGGACGCTACGATCCATAAAATGTTATTAATTCATTTGAAATCCATAAAATATTATGATAAACGCATTTTACACAAGTTTTATTCTGTACATGTAATCGTGAACTGTTGTATATTTTGATAAAGAATAATTCTTCTTTTTTTTAAGTGCCCTGACACCTCTGCACGTAAGTGAAAAAATCTCACAAAACATAATATTAAATACACGCCAAAACACACTACGTCCTTTAAAATATGTTACCACAAGGTACCATAGAGATCTAGAGCTTACTCTTCAACAGGCTCGCGTGACTCTTATATGTAGCAAATACTCATACTCCGCAAGAAACAAACATAAAATAACAAACATTGAAGAACGTACATTGCATAATGCAGCACATAGGTAGAAGTATGTGATTTGCTGTGCTCTGTAAGTAATTATTGGGTAATTTTTGGCATTACACATAGATGCAATTTTATGCCTCTGTTTTGTGCGAAATTATGTCGAGTCTAGACCGAGACAGCATATCCTATATCGCGAGATCTGTGGTATAAAGATATTGTACCTATAATGGCATAATTATCTGTTGTTTATATACCATTATCAAATTGCGGTCATTATAATTATAGACACGTAGTGATACATTAGTTCTTATAAATAAGACTGCAAGGAACTATCGTGTGTCTGTCAGACTTTGGCATTCTGTGGCTCCGGTCTTGTTACACACGACTCTAGAGATAAAATTCATCACATCTAAATATTTACTTACACCTACCTAATAGAAGACCGCAATGAAGATCGCTGTGAGTATCCATTTGTTTACATTATGCAGATGTATTTGCGCATTTAAGTCTGGCTTTTATAGTGGGAGAACTCTAGCCTTTCAACAGTGGGGCGAGAAGTCAAACCTGATCCCGTACCAATGAGTTCTTTTTGTGTACGGATTTACACTCGAATGGCATTTCGATGTTCGATAACATCGTGAAGCAACTCTCATACGACCACGTAAAAGAAATCTGATAGCGTACGTGAATCTACCGACCTGTGCTAGGCCAGTGTGGAAGATATAGCCCAATCGTAATTCTTGGGTAGGCCTGTGATCTGCAGAGGTGTTATCTGCATCTTTGCATACCGAAAGGCCGAAATGGCGTTCGTTTTATAGGTACTTTTTACCATCCTAATGTGTACCCATTTGAGCAAATAAATATTTATAAATTAGGATTATTTAAAGATCAGCTCATTACAGGTACAGTATCTGTGTAGACCACAGGCATGATAATGTTCATATACCACGAGGTGAAACGTAGTATTTGTATTCACTATATGAGGCTTATTGAGTCTTACTGCATGGGCTAACACTGAGAGGTTTTCAATTTTGGTGTATTTAGAGTGTGTGTTAAGCTACGTACATTATCGCTTAGTTTAAACAAATGCTTTTATTTTTAGTCGTTTTTAAAAAAGGAGGAGGTTTGTTCGTCTGTATGTATTTTTTTTTATGTATGTTCATTGATATTTCGCCAATTGTGCTCCGATTTTAATAAATCTTTTTTATTTCGAAAGGTGGCTTAATTTCAATTTTATCAAAATCAGCTGTGCCGTTTTTGATAAATCAACAATAATGTATATGGAGTCGCAACGATTCGTGCAAGTTATTCGAATTTTGTACAGGATGGAAGGTCATGGTTCCATTTTTTGAGAAAAATAATTATTCATTTACCCGCATAAGCTTAAAGTTTTTAAAAATGCCTCAGCTTAGATGTTTTGATACAGTTTCAACGAAATGCTGAAAATTGCAAGATCACTTTTTAAAAATCTTATTCCTATCGATTTGTCTCAAAATAAATGATTCACCTTATTATTCCAGATCTTTCTAGTACTATTGGCGGTCTCCTACGTTTTATCAGCGCCTAGTGATATGAAGGAGGACACAATAGAGCAGACGCACAGCAAAGCGGTTTCTACCAGTTCACTGTCACCCTCCACGCCGTCTGAATCTTCAATGATGACACCATCTGAAGAAACCCTGACTCCCAAGAATATCAGGCGCAAACATGTACGCACTAAACTCACTAGGTGCTACCGTAAAAAAAGCAAAGATCTTTAGGCTAAGCAAATATAAATTCATATATATACGAAAGCATGATTCCTCCTATATACAAAATATCGTGTTCTTAGAAATATCACTTTGTGTTAAACTAATATTAGTTTAATCAATGGGCTCAGTAACTAATTCATTTAAAATAATGATATTTTTATTTAAGAAAACCAGTTTTCTTCACTGAAGTTATATTATCTTAGACGGAATAAATAGCGTTTACTAGATTTAAGAAAACTGTTTACTTTTAAAATAAAATATTATTACTTAATTTAAGAGAAAGAGTACGTTCATATAAAAATACAAAGTCATTTATACAAAAACAATAAAGTATTGGTTCAACACATTAAGTTTTTCATAAAGAAGAATAAAGATTTTGTACCTAATTTTTATGTTTATTAATCTAAAATTCTTATCGTTTTCATTTAATACATAGCAATTCTTCAATTAAATCTACCTTGAATTTCAGCAAAAATCTCTTATACTTACTTGATTGAAAATACTAGGTACTATCTTTAGTGAAAGAATAAAATCATTTTGTTCTGATTGATGGTATTTTAAACCAAAATAATAATGATTATGATTTAATTCATTAGTAATTTCGATTAACACTATTATTGTTCGATTCAAGGGTTTGGCTAATTTAAATGGGAACAAACACCTACTAATTGTCTATAGGGAAGAATTTCGATTGCTTGGATGAAAACCATCAATTTTGATTTTTATTTCAATACAAGAAAATAATATATCAGTTGGAGTGGATAAACCATCGGGGCAAAAGTTTCGTTTCTTCATTATTGACGAAATATAGTAAATAATAATATTCCATAGTGTAGTATATATAATAGTATACCTAGCATACTGATATTATGAGAAATATGAGCCTGACCTCTGGCACCACACAATGAGCACTTCATTTCACATTCACCATTTACTCCTAGTAGAGAATTAACCTGATAAACATTTTGTATATGGTGTATGTGAGATGACCTATATGAACAGCTCATTGTGTGGTGCAAGAGAGGCCTATATTTCTCATAATATATGTATGCGAGGTATACTATTCTATGTACTATACTAAGGTGTTTACAATATTTTTAAGTAGCGTTCAGCAACACTGAACTAACGGAACTTTTTTCCTGATTCTTTTATACCCTCCGAAAAGGTACATGTAATTATTTTATTCAATATACCTATACAGCTTAATAATAACAATTTGAAATGGCACACTTATACATAATATTTAAATCAATCATTAAATGCGACATAGATCTGCTGAATGTAATGGAGCATATTAGTAACAATTTTGGGCTATTTATCAACAGGTTGAAAACCAAAATTATGGTAGTTGATATAGCTAAATTATTGAACATCAGTGGGGCATCAAACTTGGACGTAGTTGACAATTTTGTTTATCTCGGCTCCAGTATCAGTAATAATCGCTCCTGTGAAGGTGACGTGCGAAGACGTATCGGAATGGCGAAGGGGGCCATGTCGCAGCTCGATAAGGTGTGGAAAAACAGAGGGATAAAACTAAAAACGAAGATTAGATTAGTCCGCACTCTGGTTTCCTCCATCTTTCTTTATGCTGCTGAGACTTGGGCTCTGAAAGCAGCGGATCATGGACGCATAGATGCCTTTGAGATGTGGTATTGGAGGAAGATGATCAGGATACCATAGACGGCTCATCGGACTAACGTATCGATACTAAAACAGCTCAAGGTCACGACTCTCAACCATCTGTCTTAAACGTGTCCTTGACTACTTCGGCCACATTGCAAGAAAACAAGACGATAACCTCGAGAAACTGATGGTCACAGGAAAGTCGACGGCAAAAGATCACGAGGTCGTAGTCCGATGCGTTGGTCCGATCAAATCTATGAGGCGCTGCGTGTTGCTGAGGACAGAGGGCAATGGAGAAACATAGTGAACGAGAAGCTTATGGGAGGTGGAGGTGACGACCCTCAGGCATGAGGAATACGACGCGAGGAGGATGATAACAATTATTTAAAATAGTATTTAACTGAAATTTAAATAAGGCCTATTGTAGTAAAAATAAAATTTAGATAGGTAACATAAGTAAATTGACATAATTTGTCGTTATTATAGGAGAAGACGCTGGTTCCCGTAGCAACAGCCCCTGGCTAGTTCGGGAATCAGAGTCTTCAATAATTTTTATTTTTATTTTTTTTTATTTACTTATTTAAAGGGCGTTGTCGCTTAGCGACCACATCGCCCTGTACAAGATACATAAATTAAAACTAAACTTATATTTTTAAACCTATACCGACCGTGGTCACGGGTAGACTGAGTGAGTCTACCCGTGACCACGGTCGATGCAACTCGGCCGAAACGTCGCGATGATGAGGTATTTATTCATCTCGTAATTTTAGTGCGCGATTAGTCCCGTAGAATATAATAATAAAATATTTATTAATATTTGTGAAGCCAAAAAAATAATGTGGGTCGCCATGTTTTAAAAAATAAATAAATGTCAAACTCTTAAACGCCAGCCCGCTATTTGGTGTACTCTGAGACAATGCTTCTCGCCAAATTTCATAGTTCTAGGTCAACGGGAAGTAGGTCCATGTACGTTTTGATTTTTGTGAGTATCGAAATATGCGGTTTTTTACGACATAAACGGCTTTAAGTTTTTTAAACGATAACTGAGAAGGTTTTCTTATACACAACTGCAAGAGATCATGGATATACGTATACAGTTTAAAGGTGACGTCCACATGTGGTATATTATTCAGAGAAAAATTAAACCAAGATGATATATACATAATTTGAAAGCTTGTTATATGGGCTTCCCAAAAATATTAAATTTAGATTTTTTCACTCCTCCAATTTTTTTTAAATGCGAAAAATAAATTGTATGAAAAATAACAATACAGCTTATTATTTTTTCTACTTTAGCAATAATAAAGTGCTTCTATCGTTATTTTACTTGCATTCGTAGCTGATTCTTCCACATTCATCTCTTAATTTGCTAAAATTAAAAATTATAACCTACCAGTGTGACCAGTTAGTAGCTAACAAAAAACCGGACTAGTGCGAGTCAGGCTCGCACATCGAGGGTTCCGTACAAACACGTTGTTAAAATAATTATAAACTTGTTTAGCATAGCAAATGAAGTTCATTATAATGATACTTCACTCACTTTGAATTTGTCCGAGTCAGGAAATGGATTTACATGTTTGCAATAAAACAACTTCTTTGGAACGCATAGACACCTCGTACATCGACGGAGAAAGTTAATACCGCGGGCTAACTTGACGCCAACGCCATCTAGTTTAGATATGAGTAAATACTGAGATTTAAACTGTTACTTTAAGAATTGATTATAACTTATTTGATTTGATTGCTATTAAATTTGATGTTTTATATTTATACAATTATACATTTACACATAAATTTATATTTGAACTTATTTTCAGTTTAGACAGAATTTTGAACCAATTTTTTGTGAATTTTGAGGCCCTATTTTTTGTGATGTAAATAAAAATGTTCAGTTTTTAGATTTATTCCTATATGTCTACTCTGAGACAATGCTCCTCGCCAAATTTCATAGTTCTATGTCAACGGGAAGTACCCTGTAGGTTTTGATTTTTGTGAGTGCAAAATATGCAGTTTTTTACGACATAAACGGCTCTATTTTTTTGTACGGTAACTGAGAAGCTTTTCTTTTACACAACTGCAAGAATTCATAGGTTTACGTATATAGTTTAAATTTCAACTCGATATCTTTACGCGTTCCCGAGATAAAGAGTATTGACATACACACAGACGGACAGACGGACAACAAAGTGATCCTATAAGGGTTCCGTTTTTTTTCGTTTGAGGTACGGAACCCTAAAAATCAATTAAAAAGTGTGCCTAATTGGTAAAAATGCTTTTATTTAACAATTCGGAGGTTACTTAATCAGGGCTACTAGAGATAAACTACCTATTGAGCGAAATATATTTATTTTTTCTAATAAATTCAAAATAAATTTTAAAAAAATCGGAGGGTTGTTTTTTGTTTTTAATTGATGTAATAGACTCAGAAAAATATGCACTTTCTCGAAATATAACAAGTGTTGTGGTTAGATTTTTTGATTATTATTATACCAGCCTCCATACATTTTGTGGACATGTCCTTTCAACTTGATATCTTTATGCGTTCCCGAAATAAAGAGTCTTGACATACACACAAACGGACAGACGGACAACAAAGTGATCCTATAAGGGTTTCGTTTTTTCCTTTTGAGGTACGGAACCCTAAAAATGAAATAGGAACGTAAAACATCATAAGTATGTACTGTAGCAACTGTACTGTACCAACCTATTTATTAGTCCACTGCAGGACATAGGCCTACCCACAAAAGGTGATTTGGCAATATCGACAACTCTGGCCCAGTGCGGGTTGGTGGATAAGTACGAGAAATCTACTAATTAAGTATTTGACCAGCGTGGTTTAAGATTATGGCATATGCCTTTTGTAATGAGAAAAGTATGCGTATGTGTTAGAGCTCATAGAGTAGATAGGTAGACTATTTGTTCCTTACCGACCACTGAAGTGAAACAACAATCCATGCGGCGAATGGTATTAACCAATAGAGACCTTTGGCTTGTTTGTGGCACGTGACACGTTGAAATTTAAGTTCCGGTTGTTAACTAAAAACCGTGACCCCGGAGCTGGGTACCCAGCTTGTACTAGCTTGATGAAAAAAGAGCTGTGCTCAGAAATGGAACTTAAGTTACATATCCTCTAAAACAGCAAATCCTTTATACCCTAAAACGTAATGCCTAAGTATACGCAGCCTGTCACGAATAACAAAGAAAATCTCATCTCATTCTATTTCCAGGACTTATTTCTTAGAATGCTGTCTTCAAGACGTCTCTTTTCAATGGTGATTTGAAAGGCGTTGTTCATCTAGAAAAGTGACAGTAAACTGAACATATTCGCCATTTCGTGCCTCCTGTTTTGTATGATCGGGGGTTATGCGCGAGTGAACTTTAACGCTAGGCTTTTACGTTTACTCGTATGTAGGTTCTAAGTTGATGAAAGTTTCTTTTTGTGTTGGCTTGCAATGTACAAGTAATGTGCTTCAGGTACAAAGTGCATGGGTATATACTTCATCTATACTCATGATTATTGACTGCCTCTGTGGGTCAGTGGTTTTATATAAGTAAATATAAATATGTATTTAAAAATATGTATATTAATTATCAGTCTCTGGCAGCCATATCATAAGCTTTGCTTAGTTTGGGATCAGAAACCGTGTGTAAGATATCCTCTAATATTTATTTATTATATGACAATTGTTCCATACAAAAAATTAATTGACTTTCGGCAAAATACCAAGGCCAAGGCCAAGAATGGTATTTTTTGTGATTATACAAGCTTATCCATAACTAGTGTACTAAACCGTAAGGAGGTGATTTAGACCAATATTATGAACAACTTTCACTATGGAGCAATCAACATTTTGTAGAAATCGAGTTGCAATTTTGTATAGAACGACTATTTTTTTTTTCTGAAATTCGAGATTGGCCCTGTAGTAAAAATTGTTCACAATTATGGTCTTAATCACCCCTGTTTAACTTAGTACAGGGCAACTAGATAATCTGTCACTGTTAAAAGCTGTCTGTCTGCATAATCCCGGTAGGTATCTACCTAAAAATCCCAGTATTGTACTATATAACGCGTCGTATCTTTTGTTTTAGTTCACATTGTTTTGGTATTAATTTTTTCCAGAGCATGCTCGCATTTCCTCTGGAATACCTACAGTAAAGTTTTAATACTCGCACACTGCTGCTTAGCGGTTGAATAACTGGTAAAGGTTTGACACTTCTAGTAAAGAACCCCACACTACGATAATATTAATTATTAATATTATCACAAGACGAAGCAATTAAGTAATGTTCTATTGACAAATTGATTAATTTGTGGGTTTTATTTTATATTTAGTGAATAAGTGCGATGATTCCTTATTTACTTAAGATAATGTTATGATGTTTAGAATTCACTTGCCAGATAAAATATAATTATTAAAAAAGTGTAACATAAAATAATGATAAGTAATATGTAAGAAAACAGACAAACAGCTATCGAATTTTAATATCTATGGGTTTTGGTTAAAGTTTTTAAGAATATGCACAAGAGTGAAATAAAGTATATTGTAGGTATATTTAATGTATTTTATTCTTAATAATATACGAGTATATAAATCTCGTGTCACAATGTTTGTCCTCAATGGACTCCTAAACCACTTAACCGATTATAATAAAATTCGCACACCATGTGCAGTTCGATCCAACTTGAGAGATAGGATAGTTTAAATATCAAATTATAGTCGCAATTTTAATTTATTTAGCCACAGCAACGCGTGGACGGGTCAGCTAGTATTATATAAAATCATTTATTAGTGTACTTGAACCAATTAATAATATTTAATGTAATTTTCTATGTTGATACTTTGAAGGGAATGAAGTTACCTACGACACAAGTATTAATTAGTGTAGGTGCTGCAGAACATGTTCATGTAATTTAATTTATTGGAAATAAATATTATTGATTATTATTGATTGACAGGACCTATTTGAACAAAACTATTTTGTAGCAATCGAAAAACAATTCATCGAAAGTTTCCTAGACATTTATACATAACTTGATTTGATTGTTATATCAAAAAATACTTTTTTACTACACTAAAACAAGAAATACTTGTAAACTTTTAGATTTATTATTGTTATGGTTTTTTTTTCTATAATTTTCATTAGTTTATTTTTTTTTTCACATGCCAAACTTCTAAATCACTATTTCTAAAGCAGGCTGTGTTTGCACATAGCAGGTTGGACGGCCCAACAAGTTTTATTGTTTAAATTACTTTGTAACTTGACTGTATCAACCAGTTTGCCAACCATGTAGTTATAAAAAATCAATACCTGTTCCAGAGATAATAAGGCAAAAAATAATTCGGGTGTGATGTTAGCTACAAGCTGCAATAACCCAATCCTGGCTGAAGCACCGCAACAACTGCGCGAATATTGTCTGATCCGCAGCTTGTAGCTAACGTGTCGCCACAACCGCCGAGTTGCATGATTCGTATATAGGTTTTAGGTACTAAGTTTTAAAAAGATTCATCAAATAAAAAATGTAAGCTACAGAGGAAAAACAAATATAGTCTAAATTTTATCAATTTCTGGGTGAATAATGTCATGCTGATAAATTTTGATATTCCTTGTTTTTCCCTGTAGTCTTCAAATATTTTACCGTCAAAGAGACAGTCCTTCAACAACTTGTTCCAGTAAATCGATCCTCCAATAAACTAAATACCCAGAAGAGTGTAACAATGGCGGGGATTGCGAAAAGTCCCCGAGAGGTAGCCGAGGCCATTGTGGCCCGCCATTGTGCGGACAATGGCTGATAGAATAGTTGGATCTATTGCCCGCTATCTGGACGTAATTAGAACATAATGCTCGTTTTATTCGGCATTCGTAATTGTACAACTCAATTTGTTCTATTGAAGGAAGAAATAGGGAAACAAAATGTAATGATAACTTTTCTTTGTTAAAAGTAGGTATGCCCGGGAGGTGAGAGCAAATAAATGCAAGCATTTTCCAAACGCTTTTTCGGTATTACTTTACCATGGCCGTGTATATCTCGGAGTCAGTCAATAGGTTCCTTAGCGTTTGGCGCGAAGACGTGTTTGAATTGGTAAAAACTATGAACTATACATAGGTATCTCATCTCATACACAGAATGTATTAGCTCTACATATAATCATATTGTCAATCACTTTGTTTTATTTGGGATATAAATATCATCACAATCTTCATATCAGCCATATGTTGGCCATTGCTGCATACAGACCTCCCTTTCCCTTATAGTGCATGGACTGTGTACGATCTTCCCATTTTAAGTTTATAAAATACTAGCTGTCCAATGTCCATCCTGGCTTCGGCTCGGTATGGACAGATTTTAAAAGTATAATAAACGAATGCGAATACAAATTGAGATATAAATTATCCTATCTCTCAAGTTGTATCAAACTGCACAAAGTGTGCAAAACTTGGTTAAAATCGGTTTTACTTAACCAATCTAGGAATCCATCGCGGATAAACAACCTGACGCGTAAATTATATACAGGGTTATTTCTAATCAATTAGCATCCTTTTAGGGGCTTAATCTGTACATCAAAACTAACAACTTTTATTCAACGACTTTTGTCAGTCATGTAGGTATATTAAGATCTTAATTAGAGTATTTAACATAGGTTTTATTCTGTTCGCGCAAATGTTATGTAGTTGAATTGAATATTTTATTAATATTTTTGGCTTTCCGGATAGTTGTGATGTTGGACAGAAAGTTTTGTGAGAAATTAAGTCCTTCCTAAATTGCGACGATGTAGATCCTACGAGTATGTCACAAGATCTGTGGTACCAATTTGTTATTGTACCATAATGACATATCTATTGTTTATACACCGTTATCAAATTGTGGTCATTATAATTATCGACACGTAGTGATGCATTGGTTCTTATAAATAAGACTACAATTAACTCTCGTCGCATAGTCTTAGTCAGACACGTTACTGTCATTCTGTGGCTCCGGGCTTCTTACACACGACTCTAGAGTAAATAAAATTCACCACATCTAGTCTTTACTCAGACCTACCAAATAGAAGACCGCAATGAAGATCGCTGTGAGTAGCCATTTGTTTAAATTATGCAGAGGTATTTGCGCATTTAAGTCTGTGGTGGCCTTTATAGTGGGAGAACTCTCGCCTTTCAATAGTGGGGCGAGAAGTCAAAGCTGTAACTGTACGTATTTACACTCGACTTCCTTTTTAATTTTGGAACACATCGTGAAGCAACTCTCGTACTACTGCGTAAAATAAAATCGGATAGCGTCTAGGTGAATCTACCGACCTGTGCTAGGCCAGTGTGCATGATATGGCCCAATCGCGATTCTTGGGTAGACCTATGATCTACAGAGGTATTCTCTGCATCTTTGCATACCGAAAGGTCGAAATGGCGTTCGTTTTGTAGTTACTTTTTACCATCCTAATGTTTTGTACCCCTTTGCACAAATAAATATTTATGAATTAGGATTATTATAAGGTCAGTTACACTACAGGTACAGTGTCTGTGTAGACCACTGGCATTTAGTATTTGTATTCACTATACGAGGCTTATTGAGTCTTACTGCATGGGCTTATACTGAGAGGTTTTCAATTCTGTTGTATTTAGAGTGTGTATATTTTCGCTAATTCTCAACAAATGCTTTTATTTTCAATTTACCCGCATAAGCTTGAAGCTTTTAAAAATGCCTTGGTAGTTTCGATAGAGTTTCAACGAATTGCTGAAAATTGCAAGATTACCTTGTAAAAATCTTATTCCTATGGATTTGTCTCAAAATAAATGATTCACCTTATTATTCCAGATCTTGCTAGTACTATTGGCGGTCACCTACGCTTTATCAGCGCCTAGTGCTATGAAAGAAGACACAACAGAGCAGACACGCAGCGAAGCGGTTTCTACCAGTTCACTGCCACCCACCACGCCGTCTGAATTTCCAATGATAACACCATCTGAAGTAACCATGACTACCGAAAAGACCAAGTTCAAAATTATAAGCAGTAGATGGTATATCCCCGAACCAGTGGCTGTACCATGTGATGGGGAATTCTCAGAAACGCATGAATGCTGGTGGCGTCCAGCTCCAGTTTTTTTGGGCGATTATTGAATTAAAATCCAATTCTTACTAATATTATTATAGACCTGAAACTGAATTTCTTGACTTAATTGTATGTTTTTCTCTGTTAATGCGTGATTATTTCACGCAGCAACAGATCAACGGATCGACTTTTATTAGCATATATATCTATATATATAAAAATGAAACCCGTTTTCCGTTGTCACGACATAACATGAAAACGGCTTGACCGATTTGGCTTATTTTTTTTTGTAGTTTTCTAATACTCTGTACAAGGTTCTTACGGAAAGCGAAACGAAGTTCGCCGGGTCCGCTAGTTATATATAGTTGAAAAGTCGCAGAATGTTATAAGCTACAATATTTTTTATCCAGTAAAAAGTCAGGTTCCTATGGGAAGCCGCGGGTCAAACTAGTATGAAATTAAATGTTTAAGCTAACCATTTTACTACATTGACATGTTGTTAATATTAATTATTTTAATCTGACTTTCACTTAGGTACTACACGTCGTCAACATACTTTGAATAAACAAAAAAATATAAAGGTTGGTATATTTAATGCGACCAAATCCGATATCGCAAAAAAAACGGCTACTCCATACACCATTTTGTACCAATTGTAAACTAACCCACATACGCAGTAAATAAATGACTATGCCTACAAAAAGTTCGTCGAACCCCAACAAAATGTATAGACGGCAGTATTTTTCTTAGTACTTTGGGAAATAGCTCCATAGAAAAAGTGGTAATAATACAGTAATAGAGAAGAGCACAACTACATTTTCTAGAGTTTGATAATGAATTCGCAGTCACTCTATCTACACGTACATATTAAAACTATAGAACTAGAAAAACTATTAAATTAGGTTAAAGCAATTTCGAGTCAACGAAACCTTGGAAGAATACTAATCGGTTTAAGGATAAAAGCTTTTATTTTTAAGAAGTAAAGGCGCTATTCTCCTGCTTAGCGAATCACCTTATTAAGATTTTTTACATAAAAGATGATGACAAAAACCGGCAAAGAATAATCCGGCTATCTTGGAAAAAATCATAATGGATATTGTTCGATATCATTTTTATCCATGCAAATTTTGCCACTTATTACTATCCGATACTTAGAGGAAACATTCCTCGTAAGCAACCAGTTGCGAACATTGGTTGCGTACGCGGCCGAAAGCGTTCTAAGTAGGTGCTTTATTTATAAAATAAAATGGAATGCACTTAATATACTTATTTTGTTGTAAATTTGGGTTTCGAAAAACTAAATGAGTACGAAATGAAAATATTCTGGTCGCACCCGAATACTTTGTCACTAAAATTGGTCGTGGTAAATCGATATTTATCGTGTTGGTTTTGTTATTGTTAATCAATAATATAAAATCAACACTTTTTATCGATAAAGTTGTCAACAACAATATACTTATATTTACAACGAAAGGCTATAGCTTAACTATTACTTTGCTTGAAATGCCTACTGTTATTTAATGTTTTTGGTAAGTAATAATACGAGTAAAATGAATCCTAGAGATATTTAAAAAATTTAAGCAGCTAGTTTCAAAGTCATTAGTTTAAAAATACTACTTAGTAATAAGCTTATAACCACCAGTAACTAGTAGTAGTAGAATCATCTTGTTGAAACGAAAACCCCGAAACTCACCTCGTCACTTTTTCGTGTGACTGCAGACTGCAGTGACAATTACCGCGCAGCCCTAATGAGGTCATTATACTAATTGGAACTGTTCACGAGGAGCTTTTCAGCGCGCGCGACACTTGGCGCAAACAATCTCACTTGCAACTCATTTACTGAACGCTTTACTGACTGACGGTGCCAGAAACTGACTGAGCATGACCGCGTGGCATTTACTGCTTAGCACTTCGACTTGGATGACACTTTAAATAGTAAGCCCCAGTAGAGTTTTAATAGTTTAGCTGTTAGATACCTCACATTCTACACTTTTCGCGCTAAGATTCAACTTCTAGTCGTGGACGATTATGCAGAAAATCCTGGAACCAAGGAAAATTGGTCTTCGATCCTTCCGACGAACTTCAAGATTACCAGCTTTCCTGGCATCTCGCCAGCATTCCGTACAGGCTTTGATAGCAATTTTTACACTGCACCGTAGTATTGTTTCGCTGCTGTAGGTACAGCTTTTATGTGTCAAACACGGCTTTGTTTCTCTGCTGATTTATAGCCAATTGCCCATCAAACTCAATAAATAGATGGACACAATGTCCCATCTAATTATTGAGTTTTAAGTTTTGTTTCATTTTTAATTGGAAACGAAAACGAGTTTCTCGAATATTGACTTGTTTACCTATTTAAACGATTTTTTTCGGATAGACAGTTTTGAAGACTATATGAAGCTGCTCTTTTTGCTGACTGTACCGTCAGATATTGATCAATTTCGAAGGCTTAACTTGACAAAAGTCGTATGAGTTTGCATAGTAAACGAAAACTATTATCGTTTTCGACAGGAGTGCTCTGTACAAAAATGTATGAAATAGTTTTCGACACAACAATCAAGGAATCTGAATCTTTAAATGGCCATAGCTCAGAAGTAACATTTTGTGAGTTGAGTTCTTTCTGATGAACTACGTATTTTTACATAAAAAATAATACCAGTATGTATAGAAACATCAGCTATCGAGCCACCCGAGCGCCTAATTGGAACAAAAATAGATTTCAAAAAGCTTAAGCCACTTTATAATCATATTTTTTGTCGTATATGGTTAAAAAGTGTTTATTTTTCATATTGTGGTTGTAAATAAAGAGTTTTGACTGTCTGTCTGTCTTAAAACGAATACAAATGCTGATATGAGTTTGAATCCTCAGAGCAAATAAAAAAATCAAGAGAGAATGTTGTGAACAAACAAGTGAAGCCAACCAAAACTACGCCTCGTCGTGTACAGACAATTACACACACATCCAGGTAACTATGAAACTACGCCTTGGCTTGTCAGTCAAACTATGGCGGCGCAACAGCAACGCACTCACACATGTACAAAAAACCGGATTCACTTGACTGTTCAACGACGTTCTCTCTGGATTTTGACGCTGAGAATTGAATACTGGAAAATATCTCTTTGATGATTAAATTTCCTCTATTTTTTCCATAAAAATATAATGAAAATATTAAATTAGAAAGAAAATGACATACTGATTTTAGCAAAGTGTTCTTCAACTTACTAGAAAAAAGTTTTAGCTTGTAGGTAACATTTTAGGAATACAATTACGGTAAGTACTATCCCAGATCCTAGATATATAACTTGTCATGAACTTTCATATTCTCTAAAACTTTTCTTATATTATTATAAATAGGATCTACTGTGATGATTTAAGTTACCACAAAGTGCAGTGATTTTTCAATGTATAATGGCTTTGTAGAAATTCAGGATGTTGCTACATTTCGACTAAAATTTTCAATATTTCTTAATGAATTCACCAAAAATACTTCCCCTACGCTTGTTCGTAATCTCGGTAAATCCCGCGGCTCACCCCGAGGTGAATAAATTCTCACCAGGACACTCTCACTCAAAGGATCACTTACATTCACTTAGCCAAGGCAGCATATAAGGGGCCGGTCATACTGCCTGCGTTATGAAAGTAAAATATAATTTTTGACAAAATATCAATTTCATGATGCGGTCGTTGTGTTAAATATTATTAAGGGTGCAAAGTGATCGAATAAATATGTATCTACCTGAAACTTTAAAGGATAAACCAATGAATTCGAGAAACATACTGCACCGATCCCAAATGAATGTAATGATCGCAAGCACATAATGAATGAAGATGCATTGTGATCAAAGTACTGTTTATTAATAAAAATATGTAAATGAGTAATTCTTCAACGTTCAAACTTTGAAAGCTAAAACGAAGACAGACAAATCAAATTGGAACTACAAATAAATCAAGATTTATTAAATAAATTGAAAGTTTTTATAAAAAAATAATCATGTCTCATATCTGCAATATTTGTAGATTTTTACACAAGGCGTAGCGTGCAAACAGTTACGTGCATGCGTAGCTCAAGCAAAGCACCGCTGCTATAACGTTGCATCGTGTGTCCAAACCTTTATCAAAAATCGGAAAAATACAGATCTTAAAGATTCGTTCTTTATAACAAAGAGGGGTTTATATGAAATCATTTTATTTAATATTACGTAAAATTGTACAGAAGGATAAAACCGATGAGCAAACTAAGAAATAGCTATCAGACGTCTAAAACTTTTCATCACTCATCAGTTTCATTTTTTTTTTCAATATGTACTTTCTAATTTAATAATCGCTAAGAGTTTAAAGTTCGTTCCATTTTCTATATCTAAATTCTTTCCGTCGTTAGGTACATACATATGTTCCAATATATTTATCTAAATTCTCTGTCGTACTAACAGTGATAAATTTCCTTCTTTATTAGACAAACATTGTTGTTCAGTCAACTCTTTCCGTCCAAGAATAACTTCTAATTACCTACCTTCATAAATAGTTTAAGTAATTTGCCTCCAGGATCAAAGGAAAAGCCCGCCTCGGCCGTACCTTAAAAAAGAATAATTTCATTTTCAGTTAATACAAGAAAAATAAATAAAGACTAATTCTCTTAGTCTATTAGAACAAGAAGGTAAATTTATTTAGTAGTGGCTCTACTTATTTTGTTTTTCTAGAATTGTTTTAGGCTTGCTTGGGCGTTCATTATTATTAATTTGATCAACATTTTTGTAGACATCGTGAACAATGGTCATAATGAGACTTTATGTTGGTCTCATTTATTTAATCATGACGAGTATTATTTAGTCTCGCAACTGTATGAAATAAAACAATCTACATTACATCCATCCAACGAATCTTGCTCACTTAATGAGGCCGTCCGTTCACCAAAGATTTCTTCTTTGCTTTAGGTCCCCTTGTGTACGAGTATGATCATCCTATGTTGCGCTTGCCGGAACGTGGTGTTCACTCCAAAACTTTTCGATCCCATTTCGAGTTAAAACAAAAGTGGGCAGGGCACATAGCACAGATCACTGATGACCGATGGGGACGAAACTTTCTCTGAATATTTCCAAAGACAAATGCATTTTAAAGCTATGGCCGTATGATTTGCCGCTAGTTTAAAGAAAATATCATCTTGAAAATTCTTTATGATCTCGAAAACATTTCTGTACACGGATGAAGTCGGTCATGCTATTCTTTGCAAAAAATTATGATTATATACTGTACTGTACTGTATCAGCCTTTTTTTTAATAGTCCACTGCAGGACGTAGGCCTAGGTAGAATGCGAGCATGCTCTGATTTTTTTCAGAGCATGCTCGCATTTCCTCTGGAATACCAACAGTAAAGTCCTAATATTATTATTATAAACCTGTTTATCAGCAATGGAGCTACGAATTGACTTGATTTTTGGCATGGACATATTTTGAAAGACGAAATATAATTATGACATAGACTATTTCTTATCTCGAAAAATGTCATGGTTCCCGTAAGATTGGAGAAAAACTGTTTCTCAGCCACGGAGCAACAAATTGATTTGAATTATCTTTCCTCTCTTGGCCCTCTCCTCTTTTTGATAATGTTGAATGACCTGGAACAATGCCTGACTAACTGTCAATACTTACTATAAGCAGATGATCTAAACATTTACTATAAAATAAAATCTATCGAAAACTTTTGCTCACTTCAAAAAGATTTAACAGCTATTTGTCAATGGAGCCTAGACAACGAATTGGCATTAAATATCAGCAAATGTAACATAATAAGCTAAACTCGGTCCACCCGCCCTATTGCTTTCCAATACACTATTGGTAACGAACCAATATGTAGAACCCAATCAATAAAAGATCTTGGTGTCTTATTTGATCCCAAGCTCAATTTTCACGAGCATATTGAAAAGTTAGTTGCAGAATGATTTAAGAGGCTTGGATTCCTAACACGAAACTGTCGCGAGTTCACGAACCCTAACGCTATAAAGCTGCTTTATACCGCGCTTGTCAGGTCAAAGATCGAGAGCAGCTCAGTGGTCTGGAGTCCGCACGAAAAAAAGTATGTTCTATTGCTGGAAAAAGTTCAAAGACGTTTCTTACGTTCTTTATACAAAAATGTTCACAGCTATTACCCATTTTTATATCCCTCAAAGTTTCTCCTCGGAGCGTTAGGCTTTAACTCCTTAGAAACGCGTTGTACTCGCGATCTACTATTAACCTTATATAAACTGTCCCGAACTAACTGTCCGAAGCAATTCGCCTTACTGTGCCTGAAAATCGAGCCCGATTCCGCAGTGGGCGCCTGCTTTTTTTTTTCCCTCGTGCCGGCCCGCACCGTCGCGCGCGAGCAGGCTCCCGTGTGCCGCGCGCAACGCCACCTCAACACTGTCCTGTCCACACAAACTCACATCGACATTTGTGCCGCCAAACACTCAATATTTACACAAAATTTACAAATGTATTGTGAATTTTTTTCTATTTTACTGTAAATTGTAGCCTTAGATTATTTACTTGTCTAGATAGAGTGTGGCGCTGCAACGGTAATAAAAATAGGTGGCCAGGCTGGACATGCACGTAGGAGTGTTCACGCACACTGAGAATTGCCTTACACTGTAATTACTAGCGCGCTGAGTCCCATGTTTGTGTGCGTAATGTTGCCAGCTTTTAAAGAATTTCCACAAAGTTGACAAAATATGCTGTGATGTGGAATAATTTGAATAACCGGCCAAGTGCGAGACAGACTCGCGCATGAAGGGTTCCGTAAACTTACGTACCGAAAAGCGCTTTATCCGCGCTTTGATTGGTCATAAATAGATTTATACTGGTTATAGGGTATAAAATAAAACATATTTTGTTACAATTTTTTTATTTACATATTTTTTTACAAATGATTTATTTTTATGTAACAGTTACATATTTATACAATACTGACGACACAAATATTATGACACTACGGTATTTATAACCAACAAAATTGGGAAACCTGATAAACTGCTCCTTTTTTGTCGGTAAAGTTGGGTGAAACTCGATAAAAAAAATCACACACCTTGCATGGCATCGATTCTTTTTTTAATCTACGGCAACCTTGGTTGTTAGCTAAATACAAATTCTTGGAACGAAAATGATACGAACAGATGACAATAGATGCAACCGGTTGCCAGAGATCTTCGCCATGGCTTTTTCTTATAATATTTAGCCACTTACTCCTTAAAATAGGATCTGTGGGTATTCTGCAAAAAAATATAATATAAAGTTACTACTTAATATTACGCATGTCTCAGCTGAATCTTTATATATGGGACCACCCTTGAAACATGAAACAAAAATTAAAATCGGTTCATAAATAGCTTATACTGACTAACCTATACCTTAAATATCCTTAAAAAAAACTTATAAATACTAGTTGTTTGAAATGTACTCACCAGTGATTTCAGGTGTTTTCATGCGTCTCTTGTAGTTTCGACACAGATTTATAGCACGCCATATTTTCGCCGCAAAACAGAGAATAATAAGACGTGTTATCCGCGCGGTGTCTGTGGCGTCACTGATGAGTTAGCGTATAACAGTTATATGCTATTTATTTGGGCGCTTTTGGTGCGTTACTATATATCTAGACAAGTAAATAATCAAAGATAAATAAATAAAACACACTACGTCCTTTAAAATATGTTTACGAACCATAGAGATCTAGAAAAAGGCTTACTATTCAACAGGCTCGCGTGACTCTTATATGTAGCTAATACTCATACTCCGCAAGAAACAAACATATATATAAGATAAGAATACTTACTAAATGTATAAAATTAAAATTAGACTAAAATTGTAACTTGATCATTTGTAACGTTAAGATATAAGTTTGTAGTAAAAATTTAAATAATAATTATATAAAGACCCTGAAATATGTATACACAAGGGGAATAGGTGGCACTTATAAGAAAAAAAAACATAAATATGCAGAGCATAGAAGTGTGTTATTTGCCGTGCTCTATATAAGTAAGTAATAATTTGGTCATTTTTGGCATTGCACACAGTTCCAATTGCACAAAGTTTCGTGCGAAATTTAGTCGAGTATAGATCGAGACGACATATCCTATGTCGCGAGATCTGTGGTATAAAGTTATTGGACTTATAATCAGTGACGGATTAAGCCAGCGCGGGGCCAGTAGCAAATTCGGTCAAGAGGCCCCTGGTTTACTTTAGATTCTCAAAGGGAAGTTTAAGTTTAGGGCAAAACTGGGGGCACGGTAGTGGGGCCAACAGGGCCGGACCGTGAATTTAAGGGGCCCTGGACTGTATTAGCCCAGGGGGGCTACTTAGGGGCCCACCTAATTATTCTAATTATATGATAGTAAGAAAGAAATAGACAAAGTCTAAGTGGGAAACATCGGAGCACGACCGAGATCGAATGAATGTAATGGCTGCCGAACATTTCAAATGTCAGTCAAGGGCGAATCCTGCTGCTGATTCAAGGAGTCGTCGAGTTGTAAATACAGAAATTTCGCGATCCTACCGAACATTCCTCTACATTTTGTCAATAATTATTGTTTGATCAGAGATTTTAAAGACAGTAAAAAATGAACAATTCTGAGAAAGCGCGAGCGTAGCGAATAGCGAGTTATTATTTCTGAAATTTAAAAAGAAGCACGAGGAAACAAGACTTTTTCACCAATATTATGCGCGAGCGCAGCGGGTGCGAAGAATTATTTTAGTTGTTTTAATAATTTTAAAATAATGCAGATGAAAAAGTAGACCAACCTTTTGCCATATACGAGCGAAACGAGCACGAAACATTTTCGTCTCTTTTCAGTCATTTTAAATTAGATATGCGCAAAGCAGAGCACTGCTATGCAAATATGTGCGAGCGCACCGATCTCGACAATTTGTTACTTTTTCAGTGATATCAATAGAAGTATGTGAAAAGCGCAGCGCTAATCGCTAGTGCAGCGAGCGCAAACTATCAGTTGATTTTTTCAGTAACTTCAAAACTGATAATAGAGCAAAGGAGAGCACTCTACTGCTATAAATGCGTGTGTATACAGAGCGCAAAAATTTGACAGTTTTAACAATGATTTCAAAAGAAGTATGAGCAGAGCAATTCTGTAGTGTTATAAAGCGCAAGTGCAACGAGTAGGAAATATATTCGGTTTGTTTTTTCAGTAACTTCAATGAGAAAGAGCAAAGGAGAACACTCTACTGTTATATAGCGTGTATGTACAGAGCGCAAAAACTTGTCAGTTTTTACAGTAATTTCGAAAGGTATGATCAAAACAGCAAATATTCTTCGATATTTTTTAGTAACTTTTAAATAGATATGAGAATAAAAGAGCATTGTACTGCTATTAGCAACCGCAACGAACGCCAACATTTTTAAATGCATGATGAAGTTGATCAGTCATAAAACTATCGCCAGGCAAAAGACCGATATGATCCTATGACCCGCCGTTAGAAACGCGCCTTTTGAACGCTAACGTAGTGAGTTAAAATATTTTTTTTCGATATTTTGTCAGAACAAGTTAGATTTAAAAGTGAAATCAGGTGTGAGCAAAGAAAAGTACTGAACATTTAACAAGAAAACAACTGAGCGATGCGAGCGCCAAAATTTTTCAGCAAAGAGCCGTTGTTAAGTGAAGTGAGCAGAAAACTTACCCTCGAGGAGGCACCCTCCGTGGATCCACGCCTGCTGTCAGACTTGAATTAAATGGATTCGATAAATTGCAGGGTTGACAGGGTTGCAAACCTTACGATCTGTTTAATTTAGTAAAATTATCATTTTTTTTTTCGCAATGTTGTCTATTTTTCAGTTTGACTTGACTTACTATACTTAATAATATAATAGGCCCAATTATGAAGGCGCCATCGTAAAAAGTGTTCTTTCTATCGCATGCCTAAAGTGAAAATAAATAATCTAATTGGCTGTTATAATTACGATGGCGCCTTCATAATTAGGCCTTATATTTTAGTTATAATTATACTAATAATAAAAAATTATTATGACATACTTGGGGGGGGGGGGGGACTGAAACCACGGGGGCTGAGATGAAGCATATCATGAAGCATATGGTGAAACCGACCACGGTGGCCAAGACGAGCCAAGCAAAGCAAAGCGCAAGGACAAAGTTTGATTTGCATGGCTATTATCATTTTTTTTTGTTTATATCAAAAAACCCATTTTTGTCACTGACTGACTCATGGATGTTCATCAAAACTTTTATAGTACTTCCTGAAGTTAAAGAAAGCTGAAATTTGGTATGTAGACTAGTATTGGTACACAAACAACAAAAAAATGTAAAACTGATACAGATTGAGCCAACCCTTAAAACTCTACAAGCTTTTACTTTACAAATTTTACGCCTTAGTATAAAATATATGTGCCTTGGCTGTTTTGCTAACTTCACGTAGGCGTAAGGTAAAGATTTATTCACTGCTCATTATTTCGCTGTTATACAAATAGTTCTTGTAGTAACGAAACAACCAAGTCACGTATTATATTGACTAAGGTGTAGAGTTTGCGGAGTAAGGGCTTGCAGAGTTAGGCTGTTTAGAGTTAGAAGCTTGGCTCTACGCCGTCACCGGAGCGCGGGGCCCCCTAAGGCGCAGGGCCTTTAAGATTTGCTACTCTTGCTACGTGGCTAATCCGGCACTGCTTTACAGTGGCATATCTGTTGTTTATATACCATTATCATATTGCGGTCATTATAATTATCGACTCGTCGCATTGGTTCTTATAAATAAGACTACAATAAACTATCGTGTCTTTGTCAGACTTTAGAATTCTGTGGCTCCGGGCTTCTCACACACGACTTGAAGTAAATCAAATTCATCACTTCAAGTCTTTACTCAGACCTACCAAATAGAAGACCGCAATGAAGATCGCTGTGAGTACCCATTTGTTTACATTATACAGAGATATTTTCGCATTCAAGTCTCTGGTGGCCTTTATAGTGGGAGAACTCTCGCCTTTCAATAGTGGGGTGAGAAATCAAACTCGATCCCGTACCAATGAGTTGTTTTTGTGTACGGATTTACACTCGAATGGCTTTTTCATGTAGGAAAACATAGTAAAGCAACGACTGTAAAAGAAATCGGTTAGCATACGTGAATCTACCGAGCTGTGCTAGTCCAGTGTGGATATTGCCGAATCGCAATACTTGAGTAGGCCTATAAATATACACATATATAATCAGCAAAGGTGTTCTCATCTTTGCATACCCATAAGTCGAGTGGCGTTCGTTTTGTACTTTTAACCGTCCTAATGTTTTTGTAACGCCAAATAAATATTTATGACTTATGATTATTACAAGATCATACACTACAGGTACAATAAGTCCGATTATACGGGTTACCTGGAAGAAATCGCTATGAGCGATAAGGTCGCCCTTGTACTCTGTAAATTTACTTAGTCCTAAGAATGTCTGTATTTGTTTTTGTTTGATGTACAATAAAGTATATATTATTATTATTATCCATTTATTTGTTTTACAACTCACGAGTTGCCTCGGATCTTTGAAGGGCATTGATGGGGCCGAAACCAACACCAAGAGGCCCTTTTACAATTATTAAGTAAAAAATACAGTTTTTGGGTGATAGGAAGACGGAAACTATTGTAAAGGCGGGGAATAGGTACTTCTTAGGCTATTTTAATGAATTATTACATGATTATAAGCTGGTCTATGGAATGAGGTGCGGCACCCGCCAAGTGATGCCTCATTTCAAAATATTTAGTCGGGTGGTGACCTGCCATCCACTAAATGGGCCCCCCATAAAGGCTACCGTAATTTGGCGCCGGAGGGGCAACATTGGTGTGGACGGCTTAGGGTGTCGAGAGGTGTGCTGCGCTTTCACTAGACGCTACTCGCGGCGTTATGCTCTTTAACACTTCTTTGTTATTATTATTATAGAGGCGCCAGCGTAAATTTAATAGCAACGTAAAAAGTGTTCTCTCTATCGAATGCCTAAAGTGAAAAAGAAACAGATCTATGCTATTTAGCTATTATAATTACGGCGCCTCTGTAATCGGGCTTAATATCTATGTATGTAGAACACAGGCATAACAATATTCATAAACCACGAGGTAAAACGTAGTAGGTATCTGTATTCACTATACGCTGCTTATTGAGTCTTACTGCATGGGCTAGACATAAAGGTTTTCAATTCTGGTGTATTTCAGTGTGTATATTTTAAGCTACATTATCGTTAATTTTTAACGAATGCTTTTATTTTTACCGACTTCCAAAAAGGATATGTTTCTCTGTATGTATTTTATTCATTTTTTGGTTAGTTCATCGATATTTCCGCCAATTGTGCACCGATATTAAAAATCTTTTTTTTATTTCAAAAGGAAATACTTCTTAGGTGGTCCCATTTTAATTT
Source organism: Hypomecis punctinalis (assembly GCA_949316475.1). Classification (NCBI taxonomy): domain Eukaryota; kingdom Metazoa; phylum Arthropoda; class Insecta; order Lepidoptera; family Geometridae; genus Hypomecis; species Hypomecis punctinalis. The sequence goes on from OX438795.1 coordinate 28,161,920, forward strand.
TATCGAAATTGGCTATGTCGTTTTTGATAAATCAACAATAATGTACATGGATGTTGCATCGATTCGTGCAAACTATTTGAATTCTATACACGGTAGAAGGCAGTGTTACCATTTTTTGCGAAAAATACAAATAAGTTTGAAGTTTTAAAAAATGTCTCGGATTAGAAGTTTTAAAACAGTTTCAACGAAATGCTGAAAATTGTAGGATTGCCTCGTAAAAATCTTTCAGTTTTCCTTCCTTTCTTTCCTTGAGACAAATCGTCTCAAAATAAATGATTCGCCTTATTATTCCAGATGTTGCTAGTACTATTGGCGGTCACCTACGCTTTATCAGCGCCTAGTGCTGTGAAGGAAGACACAACAGAGCAGACACACAGCGAAGCGGTTTCTACCAGTTCACTGCCACCCACCACACCGTCTGAGTCTCCAATGATAACACCATCTAAAGAAACAAAATTCAAAATTATGCGTTGTTTTAGACCGACGCCCCGGTTGATGACACTTCATGAAATCATTTTCGTAAATTCGACAAAAACACAAAAAAATAGTGACTGACTTGATATTTTAAAGTTGCTTATGATATAAACTGTGTCTGTACAAAGTTGTTACAAGTTTTTTATTTACATAACTTATGAACCATTTAGTTGTCATTCAAATAACTATTATAATTAAATCTACTTAAATTAAAAACTCATACTAAGAAAACTTACACTAAAACTTATACTAAAATAAAAATAAAACTAATCTAAAAGATCTGCGGCAGAGGGTAACGTGGCCAGAATGCTGGCGGCGTTGCCTCGCTAAATATCAATACAAATTTTTTGGCCAAAGTAGATGCCAGCATTTTGGTCACGTGTCACCTCTACCAGATGCCTAGCCAGGTCCTTATACAATATGAGAGCGTCCGGCCCCCACGGACCTAAAGTCTCAACCCAAACGGCACAAAAGGTTTGAGGTTTTCAGCTTTAGCTGCAGCAGCGCCAGCCTTCTCTGTTGTGCCAGAAAGATGAGACGACGCCAGTGTGTCAACACATGTCGCGTCCCACAGTAAAGGTCGTCCCATCTTCCACGGCACCAATGCCATTCCGTCGGTTCTCTTACCGTCGTCCCGCGAGAGTCCAGAGATATGAATGTCATCCTAGTATGGATTCTAGAATTTGACAGCTGTCACTTTGTTCAGTAATTTTTAGGGTTTCGTAGTAAAATGAGAAACCCTTAAAACTTCGTTATGTCCGTGTAAGGGACGGATACCGTTTATAGACCGTATTAAAAACTTTCCCTGAAAATTATTTTGGGAATCATACATTTTTGAGCTATAAAGGAAAATTAAAATTTTTAAACATCAGAGGTCATCGACCTCACAAGTATATTTCATACAAACAATAACACTTTATTAGACAACCACGTGACATAAAAAAAAACAAATTACACGGACAAAACAATACAGTTTATAGGTTTCTAACTGGTGGCCTTATCGCTTTAAGCGATTTCTTCCAGGTAACCAAGAATTCATACTAATTTACGTTTTCCTAGTAATCAACTATCTAGAAAATTGGTTTTTATCATCATCACGTCTACGGAAGCCTATCATACGCATGTCTCGAGACGCACTTGACAACTTATTGGAACTAGAAAATAAAAGCCTTGAAAAAAATTATCTAAAGTATTTTATTAGAACAAAATATATTACGCTTCACCAGTTCTAGCTAGCTAACGCTGTATGGTATATCAGTTCAGGTCAGCGGAATAGCCAAAACCCGTGAAAGCTTCTTTGTTTTGTGCATCTTTGTTGCACTGGTTGTGGCCACAAAAAATTATCCAAATCTTATAAATATTATTTTAGAACATTATTTAGTAGATTTGAATCAAAGTCGCAACAAAATACTTGCATACAATCAAAATGATTACAAATTAGTTACAAAGAAGCCCTTAAAGATTTCCTTAAGAGTTTAGTTAGTTATAGCTCATTATGACACTTGTCCTTATAGACTAGACACGGTTCTTGCGGAAGTCCGCGTGAACCGTTAAATCAATTTCATTTTATAACGCCCATTCAGTCCATGTCTATTATTTGATTCCTTTTCCTCAAAGAAACAATTAAAAATCCTTAATTTGTCTATAGTGGATACTTGTCCTTATAGACTAGACACGGTTCTTGCGGAAGTCCGCGTGAACCGTTAAATCAATTTCATTTTATAACGCCCATTCAGTCCATGTCTATTATTTGATTCCTTTTTCTCAAAGAAACAATTAAAAATCCTTAATTTGTCTATAATGAGAATTTTTAATAGCTGAACGTATATCTTCGTATTTTTTCAACTTCTATTATGTCTTCGTTTCTGTTTGATTCTATTGTCGAGTATGCTTGTATTATGGACCATTTTTCGTTTTCGTCTAAGGGTAGCGGTATGTTCAACGTTGTTATCCTTCCGAATATCCTGCCTTTAATTTCTTCGATTTAGTGGGCAAGTTTCTTTTTAATCAGAAAGACACCATGCAGTCCCTTTGTATTATAGTATATACTAGCTTAAAACCCGCGGCTTCACCCGCGTTGTCTTAGTACTTAGGTACTTACTTAAAATGAAAATAGCCCGCGGTTTGATCTACGTTGTCTTTGTACATGCTTATAAAAATATCTAATAGTCCGCGATTTGGCCCGAGTTGTGTTAATACTTGCTTAAAATTACTTGCAAGGATAATGCTCACGGTTTGGTCAAAATTGTAACAGTATTTGCCTATAATGATAATAGGTCACGGTTTGGCCCGCGTATTGTTAGTACTTGCTTAAGATGGTTATTTATAGCACGCAGCATGGACTGCGATGTCTTAGTACTTGCTTAAAAATATAAAAGCTTGCTGTTTGGCCTGCATTGTCGTATTACTTACAATGATAATAGCCCATGGTCTGGCCCGTATTGTCTTAGTACTTGCTCAAAATGATAATAGCCCGCGGTTTAGCTCGCGTTGTGTTAATAATAAGGTACTTACAATGATAATAACTCACAGTTTGGCTCACGTTGTTTTTATACTTACTTGATTAAAATAACAGCTTGCGGTTCAACCCGCGTTATCTTAGCATTTGCTTACAATAATATCTAATAGTTCGCGGTCTGGCCCGTGTTGTCTTAATAAATCCTTAAAATTATAATAGCATGCCGTTAGCCTGCGTTTTTGTATTACTTGTAATGATAATAGCCCACGGTCTGGGCCGCGTTATTTTCGTAACTGCTTAAAATGTAAAAACCCACAGTTAGGCCCGCGTTTTCTTGGCACTTACTTAAAATAATAGTAGCTCGTGGTTAAGCCCGCATTAGGCTCGATTATGAAGGCACCATCGTAATTATAATAGCTAATTATCATAATTATATCTGTTTCTTTTTCACTTTAAGCATTCGACAGAGAGAACTCTTTTTATGTTGTTATTATATTTACCATGGCGTCTTCATAACTGAGCCTATTATCGTATTACTTGCAAAATAATGGCTACGATTTGGCCTGAATTGTCTCAGTATTTGGTTATTTCATTTACTTGTAGGTATCTAAAGCTTATTACGGAGTACGTGAATTTTTGGATGATAAATTGCTGAATTTCTGAAATTAACTCAATAGTAAATAAATATATAAAATAAATATTGGGGGACATCTCACACACGGTCTCTGATCCCAAACTAAGCAAAGTTTGTGATTTGGCTGGCAGAGACTGATATAATACATATAATACATGTACCTGTAGGTTGACTGGCAGATAATGCTGTTTAGCGTTAAGTCCTCCTTTTGTACAAATGGTGTGCAAGAAAGTGTTAAATAAATAAATAAAAATACTTTAATAACACCCAGACACAGAGCAAACACATATGAACATCACAAAAATATTTGCCCTGGAAATCGAACCCACGCCTCTTTGACCCAGGAGTCAGGGTCACAAACCACTGAGCCACCGAGGGAGCCAATAATAATAATTGTATGAGTAACTATATAAGAAATTTCACTTTACATTGCTGGAAAACATTGAGGCAACCTGTACGTAACATCTGCTTAACATCAGGCAGTGTGTAAACGTGAGGCAAACGCGAACCTATCTGAAATAAAAAAAAAAAAAAAAACGTACGTTGAAAAAATCAATGTTGTATGTGAATTCAGCAACCCGTGCTCGGCCGGCGCGATGGATATGGCCCAATTACCCTTCGCGGATAGGCCTATTTTCAGTCATCCATCAGCCGAAGGACGTCCACTGTTGGACATAGGGCTCCCCTATGGATCTCCAATAAGACCGGTTGGAAGCGGCTTGCATCCAGCGCGATCCTGCGGTCTTAATGAGGTCATCCGTGCATCTTGTGGGTGGATGTCCTACGCTGCGCTTGCCGGTTCTTATATCTCATAGTCTCCACTCGAGAACTTTTCGACCCCAACGGTCATCAGCCCTCCGCGCTATGTGCCCTGCCCATTGCCATTTCAACTTGCCAATCCGTTGGGCTATGTTGGTAACTTTGGTTCTTCGACGGATATCCTCATTAATGATTCTTTCTCGCAGAGAGACTCCGAGCATAGCCCTCTCCATAGCTCGTTGGGCTACTTGGAGCTTACTAATAAGGCCCATAGTGAGAGACCACGTTTCTGTGCCATAAGTCATCACTGGCAACACACACTGGTCGAAAACTTTCGACTTGAGGCACTGAGGTATGTCGGACGAGAAGACACTACGCACTTTTCCGAACGCTGCCCAACCGAGTTGCATTCGGCGATTGGCCTCTTTGTTGAAGTCGGACCTACCTAACTGGACGACTTGTCCTAGGTAGACAGACGTACGAGTCAACGACTTCAAGAACCGAGTTTCCAACAGAAATCGGGGTGGGTAAAACATGGGAATTACACATGACTTTCGTCTTGTCCATGTTCATCTTAAGACCCACCTGTTTCTATTATCCGTAGTGCTATCCGTAGTACCTATTTTCAGTAGTGCACTATTAATTAAGGCCGGTTATTATATATTAGAAATTTAATTTTCCTGGCAAATGAAAAAATGGCACACAAGTCGTAATTCTAGTCAGGCATGTTCTAGGATGCTATTATACTCATAATTTGATTAACTTTTACAATGGTACCAACCCCAAAAGCACGTGAATAAAATCAGCTGTTCAACACAAAAAGTTCATCGACCCTCGACAAAATGTATGGGAAATGTAGGTAATTTTCGCTTGTCTGGTTTGATCCCATAGTAAAATACCTATATTGATCCATATGTGCGCTAAGTTTAAGACTATTGACTCACAAAATAAAAAAAATCGTAATCTTTTGGGGACCCATTTTGCCCCATTTAAAGATAAACTATCATTATCATAATCCTATTCTAGATACTACATTATTTAAAAAAGCGCATTGAAGCTTTGAGACGTATCTGATCCCTAAGGATTTTTTAAGGAAAATTCAGAAAACCAGGTACAGCCATATTTTTTATTTAGTCTCAAAAGCATCTATACAAAGTTTCATGTCAATCGGTACAGGGAATAAAAAGTTACATGCAAACAAAAAGGGCCCGTTTTACCCCGTAAGTTAGAGTTGGGTACGTTTTTCATCCTTAGTGCTTCATTATGTCGTACGATGTACGTATATTCCAAATTTCAAGCTCATATCTTCAGCGGTTTGGGCTATAGCCTAAACTTATTAATTTTGCGTATCCCTAAGGAACCTTATAGATTTTCCTAGATTTTATTAGTTCTAATATTAAAACATGCTGTGTGCTTCCTTCATACCAATTTTCAACCATAACCGTTCAGCTGGTTCGATGTAATTGACGCTTTTTTCACCAACTTTGGGACCTTATTTGACCCTTTAGATGAGGAAAATTCGGAAAAACAGGAAAAAACGTAACTTTTATTTTGTTTGAAAAGCATGTATACAAAGTTTCAAGTCAATTGGTACAGGGAATAAAAAGTTACATACAAACGAAAAGGGCCCGTTTTACCCCCTTAGAAGTCGAAAGTTCAAAATTTTCGTCCTTAGTGCTCCATTACGTCGTTCAATGTACCTATATTCCAAATTTCAAGCTCATATCTTAAGCGGTTTGGGCTGTAGGCTGTCTGTCAGTCAGTCACTCAGGGAAGCCTTTTATATAATAGATTTCCCGTGATCTTCAATTCCTTTTCCGTATCTCCTAATTTAGCTGATTCTTAGTATATCCCACTTTATATCTGCTAAAGCTAATTCAAGTTCAATTAGTTTTTTAGGAGTTCGTAATGATCTTAAGTTTAAGTTCTCAAGGATGGTTTGTGGTTTGTATTTGTAATATGGTACTTTTTCATTCAATAATTTGTATTTATATGCTAGGGATTGGTGTACTATTGCAGCTATTTGATGATGTCTATGTTTATATGCAGTTTGGGCTATTGATTTACATGCACCTGTGATGTGTTGGATTGTTTCTGAAGCTAAGTGGCTAGTTAATATTTATATTAAGAAGCTTAGTACTAATTGTCTACATTTATCATTATAATTTGGGCGGCGTATAATATGTCTATTATTATAACATAAATTATGAGTTGAGTTTTTTCTGCTGAACTACGTCCAAATAAAAATAATAACAGTATGTAACCATAGAAACATCAGCTATCGAGCCACCCGAGCGCCTAATTGGAACAAAAATAGATTTCAAAAAGCTTACAGCGAAATAAAACCTGATGTGAGATTGAATCCTAGAAAATATCTCTTTGAGGATTAAATTTCCTCTAGTTTTTCCATAAAAATATCATGAAAATATTAAATTAGGTACTTACAAGGAAAATTAAATACTGATTTTATCAGTTTTCTTCAGCTCACTGGAAAAAAGTTTTAGCTTGTAGGTAACATTTTAGGAATACAATTACGATAAATACTATCCCAGGTTCAGATTTTGGAAAAGTTTGAATTGTCGCTAGACATTAAAACTTGCCATGAACTTTCATATTCTCTAAAACTTTTCTTATATCGTTATAAATGAGTTCAACTAGATGATTTACTTTACCAAAAAGTGCACTGTTTTTTCATATTGTGAATGTGTGAAAGTTCGGCAAGTATAGTTTTCTAGTTTTTCATACTGTATCAATGTATGAATGTATAATGGATTTGTAGAAAAACAGAATGTTGCTACTCGTCGAATTTTTAGTCGACGAGTACACTTCAATATTTCTTATTGAATTTAGAAATGATTAAAATATAGAAAATAAAACATTACGTCAGGACATCTTATGGAGACATTCTTAAATTCTAAAATCCTCACCACTCTTGTAGAAATAAGATTTAAAAAAGCCATAATGTACTTTATTACCGGCTGTGGTACATTATTTTTGGCCAAAATTCATTCCACTTTTTTAAAGAGATAAATTAATATAAAATCTTTTTATTTAATAGTACGTAAATTACAGAAGGATATAACCGATGAGCAAACTAAAAAATTGTGAACGGATGTCTTAAACTTTGAAACCGTCATCAGTTTCATTGATGTTGTATTCAATATGTACTTTCAAATTTGATAATACGTTCCATATTTTATATCTAAATTCTTTTCGTCGTCCTTAAGTACAGTGAGTATGTTTCAATTTATTGATCTAAATTATCTGTCGTACTTACTGTGATAAAATTAGTAATGAAATTTCTTTTTTATTAGACAAACATCGTTGCTCAGTGTAGAGTCTTTCCGTTCAAGAATAACTTCTAATTACCTCCATAAATAGTTTAAGTAATTTGCCTCCAGGATCAAAGGAAAAACCCGCCTCGACCGTACCTGAAAAGAATAATTTCATTTTCAGCTAATACAAAAAAAAAATAAAGACTAATTATCTTATAACAAGAAGGTAAATTTATTTATTAGTGGCTCTACTTGTTTTGTTTTTCTAGAATTGTTTTAAGCTTGCTTGGTAGTTCATTATTTTTAATTTGATCAACATTTTTGTAAACAATGATCGTAATAATGCTTTATGTTGGTCTCATTTATTTAGTCTTGACGAGTATTATTTAGCCTTGCAACTACATGAAATAAAACAATCTACATTCCATCCATCCATAAGACGTCTACTACTAAACATAGGCCCTTCTAAAATCCAGTTGAAGGTGGCTTACATCCAACGAATCTTGTTATTATAGATTATTTAATAATTATGCTATTGCTACACTATCTTAATGAGGCTGTCCGTGCACCAAAAATATCTTATTTGCCTTAGGTTACCTTGTGTATGGACGTCCTATGTTGCGCTTGCCGGTAGGGTCATGTGTTGTACCTTGGGACGGTTGTACCTAGGGACATTCGATATATTTCGAAAACTAGCGACAGTAAAAAAGTTAAATAATAAAATAATATTCTTTGCGTAGTATATTTATAACTTAGCAAGACTAGTGAGTCTCGTGACCATTCCGGCTTCTAGTAAATTTTGAGAACAGTTTAAAGTTTTTTGGAGTCAAAACTAATTTTTTTTATTGATAAAACTAAAACACTTATATTTTAGTCTGCTATTTTCTTTCTACAATACCATAAATACCAAAGCAGATTCCTAACATGCAAATTAAGATTATTTAGTTTGTTTTAACATGGCTGCTTTTGTACCTCGGAACATAATTTTGTTTGTACCTTGGGACGCATAAATCTATGAACATTTCTTAGTAACCACATGTATTAGTTATTAATAATGCCACGGAACAAAACTAACATAAAAAAAGATTTAATAAACTCGGGACGTTGTAAATAAAATGTAAAAAAAATTAAGAGAGGAAAAATAAGAAGTGTAGCAAAGAATCAATCAACTTTACATAGTTATGTAAACCCTATCCAGAGTGGTTCTGAGACTGACTTAAATTTCATTCATACCACATTATGAAGTGAAAAAAGTAATTTTCAACAATGAAAAAAGCTTTTGCTAGAAAATATGGTTAAAATGAATTGTGTCCCACGGTACAGACATGTAACGTACCATCGGACAAAAACCTCAATTTTTATTTGCCCTTTAATAAAAAATAATCTAGCATTGATATAGCACCTAAAAAATTATTCAATCGTTAGCTATGAAATGCCCTACGAACTATAGTAACTTTCATTTAAAAATCTTCATGCTCAGAGATATGTGAACTCAAAGTTAAAGAAATTTAAAATGTCCCTAGGTAAATCACATGACCCTACGCGGTGTCCACCCCAATACTTTTCGACCCCATTTCGAGTTAAAATAACAGTGGGCACATAGTACAGATTACTGGTGACTGATGGGGACAAAACTCTTTCTGAATATTGCTAAAGACAAATTCATATTTAAGCTATGGCCGAATAATTTGCCACTAGTTTTAAGAAAACATCGTCTGGAAACTTCTTCATGATCTCGAAAACATGTAAAGCCAGCTAATTAAGTGTTTCACCAGCGAGGTGAACTATGGACTAATATGTTTACATTAAGAAGAGTGTGCGTACATGTAAAAGTTTATAGAGTAGCTAGACTAGGTTTTACTTACCGATCACTGAAATGAAACAACAATCTATGTGACAAATAGTATTAACAACACCGAGCTACCTTGGTTTGCTTGTGGCAAGTGACACGTTAAAATATAGGTTCCGGTTATTAACTAAAACCCTTGACGCCAGAGCTAGGCACTCACCGAGTGCTGAGAATATAACTGTGCTCAGAAATGGAACATAACTTAGATATCTTCTAAAAAGCAAATCTTTCATATCCTAAAACGTAATGCCTAAGTACGCAGCCTGCCGCGAATAACAAAGAAAATCCCATCTCATTCCATTTCCATGTCTTATTTCTTAGAATGCTGTCTTCAAGACGTATCTTTTCAATGGTGATTTGAAAGGCGTTGTTCATCTAGAAAAGTGACAGTAAACTGAACATATTCGTCCATTTCGTGCCTCCTGTTTTGTATGATCGGAGCTAAGCGCGGGTGAACTTGAACGCTAGGCTTTTACTTTTATGTAGGTTGTAAGTTGATGAAAGTTTATTTTTGTGTTAGTTTTATTTTTATTTATCTATTGCAATGTATAAGGTTCTGTGCTTCAGATACAAAAGGTTTTTAGAAAAAAAAATGTTTTTAAGTGTATATTCGTCACCTATACTCATGACTTTTTTTTTATTTCCATTTACAATTTTAATTTCTTAATAAAAAGGTGCCGCAAAACTATAGCAAGTTTGTCGCGGCACTCTTGTTCCCACACACGCTGACCAATATTTTATAATTAATATGTGCTAAAACAGTATTTTGACAATATTATGCATCCGTTATAGTATTGTTTGTATAAACATAAATGGGCAGTAGTACCCATGTTTGTATAGACAAACAACAAACATGTATCAATTCATCGCGTAAAGTCAACCAAGTGAAGTTGCGCACGAGTCACCTATAGCAGGTAAGTACTCGAGCTCCTCGAGCGACATTCTCAACCAGAACAAGGTTCTGGCCGACTCGACGCGGCGACGCAAAACATTCATATACAGCAGGATACAAAAATGAAAAGATTTTACACTATCTCTTAAAAGTAATGCTGTTTTAATTTTTGTAATTTACATATATCTACATAATAACTACATAGTACATAGTACAATAACCATAAGGTTATTGTAATTATCGTTATATGAAATCAATGGTCTACGAGGTAAATCAGTTATTATTATATTGCTTAACTTTTCGTTTGTAATTAGTGGTCGTCATCTCATCTATCATATTTTTTGGTATCTCATTCATAAGAGTCGGAACCAGAAAAGCCACTGTTCTCTTTCCATACAGGTTATGAAACCTTGGAATTCGAAGCTTGTTTTGGGTGACTTTTCTGGTTGTGATACCATGCGTTATGGGAACTTGAATATCCTTATTTTTATATTGCTCTATTAATATAGACATATGAACCCTGGTATGAGCTGGCAATATATGACAAAAAACAAATATATCAAGCAAGTTTTCTTTATGCCTCTTTCTAATGCTAAAAGGGACTATGACTTTGAGGATCCTAGTCTGAAGGTTACTTATTTAGTCAATATATGATTTATATGTACGCCCATAGCTCGTGATCCCGTAGGAAATTATTGATTCCGCCATCGTGACGTACATATTCAGTAATATTTGGAACGGTACCTTTGGTTTTAATGTATAGAGCTTTGCTAGGATAGCTCTTAACTTGTCACATACTGAGTCTACATGGTGTCTCCAGTTTAATCGGTTGTCCACTATCAGGCCCGGATAAGTGTGATTGGACACTTGTTCTACTGAGTCACAGGTACAGTTGATACTAGTGGTATTACAAAGAACGTGTTTATGGAGACAATCATGGCTATGAGCGACAATTCTGAAATTCTCAGTATACTTCGCGTGACTTGAGTGGACATACACTATCTTTGTTTTGCCAGCGTTTAATACCAGCCCTGCATCGTGCGACCATTTAGCAACCCGCGTAAAGTCTTCTTGTAGGTGTTTAACGGCTAAGCTAAGGTTCTTGTCGTCCGAGCATTAAGCATGTGTCATCGGCATATTGATAGACAGAACTGTGATTGACCACAAACTCTATGTCGTTCACATAAGCTAAATAGTGTACGGGCCCCAGAACAAAGCCTTGTGCGGTTCCTTCTGTGACGTCTTTGTCATCGCTATACTCTTCTGCTATCCTAACGCGATATTTTCGATTTGTTTGAAAATCTTCACCCCACTTCAGGATTGGCCCTCGAATTTTTTCAGTAGCGTGTCATGTCTAAGCGTATCAAATCCTTTGCTAAAATCAATAAAAAGAAGGATAACATGTTGTTTACTGTCTAAGCACTGGTTGACTTCGTCTGTAAATTTGGATAATAACAAAGTAGTAGACTTATTTCTCTGAAATCCATATTGTGCATTAGACAGCACATCATGTTTGACGTAAAAGTCCTGTATCTGTTGACAAACAAACTTCTCAACTACCTCATCAATTACGGGTAATATAGTTATAGGCCTATAATTGCTATAATCTTTATGTTCACCTTTTTTATATATTGGTCTAACTATGCCCGTTTTAAGTTCCTGGGGATATTTCCCACTAACTACACTATTGTTGATTAGTTTAACCAGCACTGGCAGTATTTGTTCACACAAAGCTTTTACATCAATACACCTAATGTTATCTATTCCCGGAGCTTTTCTTGTATTCAAGCTATTTACAATTTTATGCACGCTTTGACAGTTCGCTTTTTTTAATAATATTGATTTGTTTTGTGGATACCAATATTCTGACTCGTCTAACAAGAGTTTGCTACACTTAGGCATTACCTTTTTAACGCTTTCTCTGAATTCTCTAGAAAAATTATCAGCTATAGATTTTACATCTTTTTTATTTTTGTTGAAAGCTCGCAAAATAGTCTCATCTACCGACGATTTATTTTGGCCTGAGAGAGTATTCAGTATTTGCCACAGCTTACGTTGGTCACTTTTATGTTCGTTTATTAGATTTAGGTAATATGTATTTCTATGTTTTTCTATTAATTTATGTGTTTTATTTTATTTATAATTTATTGACTGCCTCGGTGGCTCAGTGGTTAGTAAAACTAACGTCTGGATCAAAGAAGCATGGGTTCGATCCCCACCCAGGGCGAGCATTTATATGATGAACATTGGTGTTTTCTCTGTGTCTGGGCGTAATTTAGGTACTATCTAGATAAGAAATTAAATATGGCTTCACAAGCTTTGCTTAGTTTGGGGTCAGAGACAGTTTGTAAGATGTCCCCTAATATTAATTTATTATTTAATAATTGTTCCATACAAAAAGATAATAATTGACATTTGTATGAGGCCAACCCAAAATTTGAAAAAAAAAAAAACAACTGTATCAAACATTTTGTGGATATCGAGTAGCCATTTCTGACCGACGAACCGGAGGAGGTACTCAATTCAACGCGTAGGTATTTTTTTTTTGTATAACCACGCGTTCAAACTACTTTTTTCATAGTAGTTCAATTTCAATATTCTTTTTTCATTAAGTAAGTAAGTTCGTATAGGCCGGGTGGCTAGCCCTGGTGTCAGAGTTTTTAGGCCGCCTGAAGGCCTCTGACATGGCTAAACGGTTAAAACAACCGGGACCTACAATTTAACGTGTCATCCGAGCCACGGTAGCGCTCAGTAGCGCTTTTTTCATTGGAAAGCGTCTTGGTATTGGCATTTAAATTTTATCGAAGTCGGCTGAGCCTTTTTTGATTAATCAACAATATTGTGAAAAATGCTACATCGATCCGTGCGAAATATTCGCGGATTCTGTACACGGGTGAAAACGGTCATGCAATTTTTTGCAAAAAATAATCTTGTGTATGGATCAGCTGTTTTTTTTTTGTCGAATTCCTGAATGGCCCTTTAGTAAAAATTGTTCACAATAATTATGGTCTAAATCACCCCTGTTTGGCTTGGTATAACCAGACCAACCAGATAATCATGTTAAAAGCTGACTGTCTGCATAATCGTGGTACCTACCACTTTTTACAGGGATTTTTAGGTAGATACCTAGGTAGGTATCTACCAAATTCTATATTTATTACTTTCGATCTTTTGTTTTAATTCATATTGTTTTGATATTGTGTATTTTTTTTTTCAGAGAATGCAGTAAAGTTCTAATACCCGCACATTACTAGCGGTTGAATAACTAGTAAAGGTTTGACACTTCTGGTAAAGAACCCCACACTACGAAAATATACGTTCGATCGTTTCAGCCATAAGACGTCCACTGCTGGACATAGGCCTCCCCTAAAGATTTATAATTAGACCGGTTCGTAGCGGCTTGCATCCAGCGGGATCCTGAGGTCATCCGTCCACCTTGTGGGTGGTCGTCCTACGCCGCGCTTGCCGGTACGTGGTCTCCACTCGAGAACTTTTCAACCCCATCGGTCATCAGTCCTAAACGCTATGTGCCCTGCCCATTGCCACTTCAACCTACCACCTATCCGCTGGGCCATATCGGTAACTTTGGTTCTTCTGCGGATCTCCTCATTTCTGATTCGATCTCGAGAAACTCTGAGCAAAGCCTCATTTGGCTACTTGGGCATGGCTCGTTGGGCGACTTGGAGTTTACTAATAATGCCCATTAGTGAGAGACCACGTTTCTGTGCCATAAGTCATCACTGATATTAATTAACGATTATTTATGGATTTTATTTTAAAATTTAGTGAATAAGTGCGATAACTACTTACGTAATTAAGATAATGTTATTATCGTTAGAGTTCCCTCGGCAGATAAAATATAATTATAAGTAAACTAAAACATAAAATATTGATAAACAAAATGTAAAAAAAAAAAACCAGACAAATAGATATCGAATTTTCCTAGTATATATTACAGACATTTATACATAACTAGATTTGATTCATATATTAAAAAAAAGAGGACAAGTGTGAGTCAGGCTCGCACATCGAGGGTTCCGTACAAACACGTTGTTAAAATAATTAAAAACCTATTTTAGCATGTGCTAACGAAGTTCTTATATAAGATACCTTACATGATGCAATTTACTCACTTTGAATTTTGAACCCATATTTTGTAAATTTTGAGGCCCTATATTTTTTTGAGATTTAAATAAAAATGTACAGTTTTCAGATTTATTCCTATATGTGTACTCTGAGACAATGCTTCTCGCCAAATTTTATACTTCTATGTCAACGAGAAGTACCCTATAGGTTTTGATTTTTGTGAGTGTCGAAATATGCGGTTTTTTACTACATAAACGGCTCTAACTTTTTAATACGATAACTGAGAAGTTTTTCTTTTACACAACTACAAGAGACCATAAATATACGTATACACTTTAAATTTCAACTCGATATCTTTACGCGTTCCCGAGATAAAGAGTCTTGACATACACACAGTCGGACAGACGGACAGATGGACAACAAAGTGATCCCATAAGGGTTCCGTTTTTTCCGTTTGAGGTACGGAACCCTAAAAACACTCTTTTGCTAAACTTAAATAAGAAATACTTGTAAACTTTTACATTTATTATTGTTATTGTATTTTGTATTATTATCATTAGTAGTTATTTTTTTCTTCTCTTACCAAACTTCTAACTCACTATTTGTAAAGCTACTCGTAGCTGTGTTTGCACCTAGAAAGTTGGACGGCCCAACAAGTTATGTAGTTTAAATTACTTTGTAAATTGACTGTATCAACCAGTTTGCCAACCATGTAGTAAAAAATATCAATACTTATACCAGAAATAATAAACCAAAAATAATTCGTCTGTGATGCTACAAGCTGCAATAACCCAATCCTGGCTGAAGCTCTTCAACTGCGCGAATATTGTTTGATCCGCAGCTTGTCGCTAACGTGGCGCCGCAACCGCCGAGTTGCATGATTCGTATTTACTATAACCTTTAAAAAGATTCATCAAATAATTAATGTAAACTACAGAAGAAAAAAAAGTAATGTCCAAATTTTATTGATATAAGAAATCGAAAAAAAATGATATTTCTTGTTTTTCCCTGTAGTCTTCAAATATTTTACCGTCAAAGAGACAGTCCTTCAACAACTTGTTCCAGTAAATCGATCCTCCAATAAACTAAATACCCAGAAGAGTGTAACAATGGCGGGGATTGCGAAAAGTCCCCGAGAGGTAGCCGAGGCCATTGTGGCCTGCCATTGTGCGGACAATAGCTGATAGAATAGTTGGATCTATCGCCCGCTATCTGGGCGTAATTAGGACGCTCGTTTTATTCGGTATTCCTAATTGTACTACTCAATTAGTTGTTTGAAGAAATAGGGAAACAAAATGTAATTATGTTTTTCCCTTGTTATAAGGTGAAGGCCCGGAAGGTGAGAGCAAAAAAAAAATGACTGGACTGAATCTTATTTTGTACTGCGCTCAGTATCAACTAATTTTAAAAGGGAAGTAATTATTTGGGCTGTTCCCTAAATATTTGGAAAGTTATTAGAATCAGGCGAATTACTTAACGGGAAATCTCTTTTAGTTCGAAAGGGTATACCCTAGAGATAGTCCCATTTAAATTTTAATGAAATCGGCTGAGTCGTTATTTAAAAACCGACAATAATGTAAAAATTGTATACATCGATTCAAGCAAACTATTCGAATTTTGTACACGATGGAAGACGCTATTGCCATTTTTTGCGAAAAATGATTATTCATAAAGAGCATGGACGCTTACGATCCATAAAATGTTGTTCATCAAATCATTTGAAATCCATGCATGATAAACGCATTTTACACAAGTTTTATTCTATGCATGTAATCGTGAACTGTTGTATTTTGATGAAGAATAATTCCTTTTTTTAAGTGCTACGATGACACCTTTGTACGTAAGTGAAAAAAACTCACAAAACATAATATCATATACAGACCAAAACACACTACGTCCTTTAAAATATGTTTACCACAAAGTACCATAGAGATCTAGAGCTTACTCTTCAACAGGCTCGTGTAACTCTTATATGTAGTAAATAATCATACTCCGCAAGAAACAAACATAAAATAACAAATATTGAAGAATGTACATTGCATAATGCAGCGCATAGAAGTATGTCATTTGCTTTGTAAGTAATAATTGGGTAATTTTTGGCATTACACATATATGCAATTGTATACCTCAATTTCGTTCGAAATTATGTCGATTCTAGACCGAGACAGCATATCCTTCAATTTCGTTCGAAATTATGTCGATTCTAGACCGAGACAGCATATCCTATATAGCGAGATCTCTGGTATAAAGTTATTGTACTTATCCCATTATAGGCATAGTTATCTGTTGTTTATATACCGTTATCAAATTGCGGTCATTTAAATTACTTATCGTCTCGTTGTGATGCATTCGTTCTTATAAATAGGACTGCAATTAACTATCGTGTCTTTGTCAGACTTTGGCATTCTGTGGCTCCGGGCTTCTCACACACGACTCTAGAGTAAATTAAATATACCACTTCAAGTCTTTACTCAGACCTACCAAATAGAAGACCGCAATGAAGATCGCAGTGAGTATCCATTTGTTTACATTATGCAGAGGTATTTGCGCATTTAAGTCTGTGGTGGCCTTTATAGTGGGAGAACTCTCGTCTTTCAATAGTAGGGCGAGAAGTCAAACCTGATCCCGTACCAACGAGTTCTTTTTGTGTACGGATTTACACTCGAATGGCTTTTCGATGTTCGATAACATCGTGAAGCAACTCTCATACGACCACGTAAAAGAAATCGGATAGCGTACCTGTGCTAGGCCAGTGTGGAGGATATGGCCAAATCGTGATTATTGGTTAAGCCTATGATCTGCAGAGGTGTTCTCTGCATCTTTGCATAGCAAAAGGTCGAAATGGCGTTCGTTTTGTAGGTACTTTTTACCATCCTAATGTTTAGTACCCATTTGTGCAAGTAAATATTTATGAATTAGGATTAATAAACACTACAGGTACAGTGTCTGTGTAGACCACAGGCATGATAATGTTCATATACCACGAGGTGAAACGTAGAATTTGTATTCACTACATGAGGCCTATTGAGTTTTATTGCATAGGCTTATACTGAGAGGTTTTCAAGTTTTTTCAGCTACATTATCCTTTAGTTTAAACAAATGCTTTTATTTTAGTCGTTTTTCTAAAAGGAGGAGCTCTGTTAGTCTGTATGTATTTTTTTTGTGTATGTCCATTGATATTTTCGCCAATTGTGCTCCGATTTTAATAAATCATTTTTATTTCGAAAGGTGGCTTAATTTTAATTTTATCAAAATCGGCTATGCCATTTTTGATAAATCAACAATAATGTAAATGGAGTCGCATCGATTCGTGCAAGTTATTCGAATTTTGTACTCGGTGGAAGGCCATGGTTCTATTTTTTGTGAAAAATAATTATTCATTAACCCGCATAACCTAAAAGTTTTTAAAAATGCCTCGACTTAGATGTTTTGATAAAGTTTCAACCAGAAAATTGCAAGATCACCTTGTAAAAATCTTATTCCTACCTATTGATTTGTCTCGAAATAAATGATTCATATTATTATTCCAGATCTTGCTAGTACTATTGGCGGTCACCTACGTTTTATCAGCGCCTGGTGCTGTGAAGGAGGACACAACAGAGCAGACACACAGCAAAGCGGTTTCTACCAGTTCACGGCCACCCACCACGCCGTCTGAGTCTCCAATGATGACACCATCTGAAGAAACCCTGACTACTAAGAAGACCAGGCCCAAGCCTGTACGCAGTAGGTGGCATTACCCCGAACCAGTTGCTGTTCCATGTGATAAAGGATATCCCGAAACAACTAAATGTTGGTGGCATCCAGCTCCTGTGTATTTGGGCGATTATTGAATTGAAATTCAATTGTTACTAATATTATAGGCCTGAAACTGAATTAATGGTATGTTTTTTCTTTTATGGCTCTTCTCTCTTATGCTGCGTGAAAGAATTACGCAGTGACAGATTAACAGATTGACTTTTTTAGCATAGATATAGTTCAAATGTCGCAGAATGTTATAGGCTACAATACTTTTTATCCAGTAAAAAATCAGGTTCAATAAGAAGCCGCGGATAAAACTAGTATGAAATTAAATGATTAGCCAACCATTTGACTAGATTTGACATGTTGTTAATATTAATTATGTTAATCTGATATCACTTAGGTACTACACGTCATCAACATTACTTTGAATGAATAAAAAATATAAAAGTTGGTATATTTAATGCGACCAAATCCGATATCGCAAAAAAAACAGCTACTTTATACAAAAAGTTCGTTGAACCCCAACAAAACGTTTAGAATGGCAGTATTTTTCTTAGCTATTTGGGAGATAGCTCCTTAGAAAAAGTGGTCATAATACAATAATAGCGAAGGGCACAACTACATCCTCTGGAGTTTGATAATGAATTCGCAGTCACTCTATATACACGTAGGTACATATTTTTTCATCACAGCTATTCGAAAAGGACTACTTGGTTCGCCTTTAAGTGCGCCCAAAGGTGTTTTCTCACTTTATTTATGAGCTGATTTACATGCATGAGTGTAGGCAAGTGATATAATGTGACGTATCATGTAGTTCCGTATTGTTACCAAAACTCCATAGACGTCTCTAGTAAAGTCTCCACTGCTTTATTGAGGTATGACTTGGACTACGTTTGGACTTAACTGCGACTTTATTGGACTACGACGTGACTACGACAGTGACTATATTGATAAAATATCAAAAATTATTAAAACTTAATACTTGACACTGGCAAATGCACAACAATGCGACGCCAAACAAAAGAAGAAGAATGTAAATACATATAAGTTTTCATTTGCTTGTTATTAGATACCATTTAATTTCAATTTAGTTGGTACTCTACGTTTTATTATTAAATAATAATATTACAATAAAATATGAGCTCGGGCGACGTACTTTGAATCCCTCGCTATGTTCAGGATTCTAAAGATTCCCTCGCTACGCTCGGGAGTCTACTCTAGAATCCCTCGCTTCGCTCTGGATTCAAAAAAGCGCCCTCGCCGTAAAAATATTATTTTGCTCCCATACGATGCAATCTACTATTAATTCCTTGCACTTTACAAAGTAACACTTTCCCTAAAACTTCTCAAAACAACAGTGAACTGTTTACAGTGGCAATATACTTTACTATCAAATATCTACTAATGTGTGTTGTTTTCAGTAGAAGCTATATTATGCTAAGTACACAAACGCATTTAGCATATAGCTTCTACATGCTTCTGTATAGCTAATACTAAAATAATAGGTACACGAAAAATTCTTTCAAAAATTCGATTTTTACTTAATTACTAATATTATGAATCCGAAAATGTGTTTGTTGATTTATTGGTTTGTTCCTCTTTCACACAGCAACGGAGCAATTGACGACGACTGACTTGATTTTTGGCATGGACATAGTTTGAACATGGAAAAAAAACAAAAACAGCCTACGCTTTGATCACTGCAAAATAGCGTTGCAAATGCATCGGCATCGATTTTATTTGTTATAAACAAGAGAAATTTTCTATGGAAAAGCTTAAAAATCAAAAAGTGAGACGTGCGAAGCCGCGGGTAAAAGCTAGTTCAAAATAATACACGAAAAAAAAAAACGCCATGTTAAAAAAGCCAAGAAACATACAAATAATTATGTTATCTACTTACTCGACTAAGAACGATAAAAATTCGAACTGTTTCAGAAATACAATTCTACGTCTACTTGGATATTTTATCGACATCCTAATTTTACTTATACCCAAGTAATTTGCACAAAATAAACAAACAAGTAAGTAAAATAAATGTTTGTTCTAAAATAACACTGTTTTCATTCATCTGGCGGTAGGAAAACTCCGTAACTTTCTCGAACTAAAATATTCAAGAGCGGAGATAAACATAGTAGGTACGGTTGGAATCATTGTTGATCACATGTAAATTCTATTTCATATGATTTTGTGAACTTCTGAACTCTTTTATCGTATTCGATTGATCCTTATCTTTAGAAAAGGATTTTGACGTTGTGTATTCGTCGGTTAGGTTACCACCATTAATAGCACCATCAAAATAGAATGTAAGGAAGTCGATGGTTAGCACGCATTTAAGCGTGAATACTGTAACAGAACCGCTTAGATCGTAGTTTGATTAGGTGGACACCAAAATTAACCGAGCGACTGCAGATGGCTGTTACAAGGTTTTTTACAGGGTTATGCGTTGACTTGTCTCAGATAACACGTTAAATTGTGGGTCCAGGTTGTTTTAACCTTTTAGTCATGTCAGAGGCCTTCAGGCGGCTTAGAGACCTACACATGAGTAAGCCACGCGGCCTATACGTACTTACTTTTTTTAGTAAACTAGCTTTTCACAGTTCACAGTTCACAGCTGAGCAAAACCAATAAAATATAATTTATGATGAAATAATTAAGGTAATTTTATACGCCAATTTTACCCCGACACAAATAAAGATAAAATATTACAATATGTGAATTACTTAAAAGCAATACGAAGCATTTGTTTATCATAAAGTTTTTCTGTTTCTCTATTTTTTTCCGACGAAACGGAGAATGTAATTAAGTCGACGCGTATAAATATATTGTTCTATATATGAAAGCGTATAATTTACAGAGTAGTTCGTTTTTGATAAATAATATTTTTTTATTGCAAACTGGAAAAAGTATATAGGTACATTTTCGTAAAATTTATATGGAACCAACTTCGAGGTAAATTTTACTAAATTTTAGTTATTGAAAAATCAACAATAATCTAAAAGATTTATTTTGAAGATTGCAATTGATGAAGAGTGAATGGTTGTGGTATCTTTTTGCGGAAAATAATTAGTATTTCAGCTTTGTGCGTAAGGAATGTACACCACATACCTGTCCTATTGTATAGATAGTATTCAATGAAACCGAGAAACACACGTAGGTACGTACAGCATTTATAATAAGCACGTAGCTTCATTATACCGGCCTATTTCCCCCCACGCCCGCGTTCCTAGGAATTCCATACTTATCCAATATTTATGAGGAAATGGTAATTTTCATAGCATTGGTTATGATCGTGTGATGTAGGCGGAATGGACGAGAAATACAAAGAAAATGTTTTATTATGGAAACTTAAGTGATGTTCACACGGGTATTTTATTTTCGCTTTTGGGTTTCTGATAGGTGAGATAAATTCAAGCGGTAGGTACTTAGTGCTCGTTGTGGCCGGGTCGTAAGTAACGTTATCATCATCGTTTCGGCCATAGGATGCCCAATGTTTCTCCTACAAATTTTCAATAGCACAGGCTAGAACAGTGCAGTCTGCAATGTTTTTATCCATCTATCAGCCGTAGAATATCCCAAAATCTACTGTCTGACATAAGCATTCCCTATGGATTTAAATCGACTTGGCTTTTTTTTATTTATTTAAATACTGATTGAGAGAGGCTTGCATCCAGCGTGCTCCTGATCCTGATCTTCCTATTGTTGATCCACTGAAACGGTGGACTATTGAATATCCTATGCTGTATTTGCCGGTTTGTGGTCTTTATTCGAGAACTTTACTGCCCTAGCATGCCCTAATGCTATGCCCTAAATCCCCGGTCCCGTACCAATGAGTTCTTCGGAATTTATGTACGGAATTTCACACCATTGGCTCTTCGGTGAAGGAAAACATCGTGAGGCAACCTGCATACGTCCGTAGAAGGAATTCGATGGGGTATGTGAATCCACCAACCCGCACTGGGCCAGCGTGGTGGATATGGCCTAATCACCCTTCGTGGGTAGGCCTACGTCCTGCAGTGGACTATTAAAAAAAAGGCTGGTACAGTACAGTGCATCGACATGGCATTTTTTTCTGAGTACGTCGCTGTCTGGAGAAACCCGCTATCGAACTCCAAAGTTGGTTTAGAGTTTTAATGAAAGCCGTCAAAGTCGAAGAGTAATATTAAACCGTCTACAATGTATAATTTAACACCAGTATAATAAGGAGAGAAAAATTATAATTAAATTTGTTTCGACTTGCGTACATGT
This sequence comes from Hypomecis punctinalis, assembly GCA_949316475.1. NCBI lineage: Eukaryota > Metazoa > Arthropoda > Insecta > Lepidoptera > Geometridae > Hypomecis > Hypomecis punctinalis. The sequence continues at coordinate 28,184,336 of OX438795.1, forward strand.
CATTTGACACTTGTGATTAAAACCTGGAATTAATTACGTATACAGAGTTACTGGTAATTAATTTTATCATCCTTTAAGAGCATATTCCGTACACCAAAACAAACATATTTTGTTGTATAACTTCTAAAACTTCGGTATAAATTAATTTCTTCCATAGAAAATTTCAAAAAATATTTTGACCGGTCTAAATAATTAACTATATGTAAACGCGCGTGCACTTTTAGAGGCGTGCGCATGAGTATGAAGAAATTGTGGATCAGACGTATGTAATATTACGTACGGATTGATGTAGCATTAGTATTTTGTTAGATAATTTTGAATCCCTCATCCGCGCTGACCAACCTAGGCCGCCGTAGCGGTGCTACGCTTCTACGCGCTGTTAACTACGTGCATGGCTACACGTTGATGAATGAAGCGGATGCGATAGAGTTTTAAAGTTAGAAAGAACCACAAAAACTGGTTGATTTGTTGACTTTGAGATAAGTTATAGGACAAAAGTGGTTTTGATGTACAGAATATGCCCTTAAAATTATGCTAATTGATTACCAATAGCCCTATATATTTTTCTTTTATCATTCATAAGATATAATAAATCATAGTTATTTATGTTTCAAGAATATGTAACTCGTAAAAAATTAATACCGTCAAAACACTGGAGTTTTTTTTTTCTAACCAGATTAATTCATTAAAATCATTGTACATTGAATCAGTTTCATCGAATAAATCAATTGGTTGATTTTTCTTTATTGAATGAAAATCGAAAGATAAACTAGTTGGAGAATAAAATTCAGAACATATAAAACCAATAAATTTTAAAGTTCAAGAAAAGTTTCAAACAAGTTTGAGAAAGCAAGTTAAGCATGAACTTACTTAAGTTGCTCGTAACTTAATCTAAGTTGATGGGTTATATTTTTGTCAGATTTTTCAATAAAAATTCAAATTCTCAACTAAGTAAGTAATGTATTATAAATTGAATAGCAGACATAAATAATTTTTAAAACAAAGGAATATTGTTTATGTTTTGATTTTACGATTTCTAAACTCTGAAAATAAGATGTAATAAGTATACACGGTTATTTCTAATTAATTAGCATCCTTTTAGGGGCTTATTCTGTACATCAAAACTAACAACTTTTGTTCTACAACTTTTGTCAAAACTCAAAAAAAATGAGCCGTTGGGCCTGTTGGTTTGGTTTGGTTTTACAAAAAAACATTTGGTCGCGGGTGAACGATATTTATTCTATGGAACACCAACTTTTTTTTTTAGTTTTGACAAAAGTTGTTAGTTTTGATGTACAGAATAAGTCCCTAAAGAATGCTAATTGATTAGAAATAACCATGTATATTGTAAAACTAGTAAAAAGTAGAATTTAGATTTTTTTGAAATATATAATGTTTATTTACAAAACCTAAAAACCATAGAAATCTTAACTACCTTATACCTCAGTATATAAATATATCCTACCTATATACAAAAAAAGGCTAAAAATCGAAACAAATACTGTGACCGTGTGGTAGGGTGCCAAGAACGCACCAGATTTTTTTATCTTTGGCGATTTTTGACCAGGCCTTTTTTCCCTCAAAATAGGGGGAAAGCTGTAACGCTATTTATTAACCGATTTCGATAATATATGGCAAGGTGGTTTAGTATCTAAATCCTTGCAAGATTTGCGAGGATGAATCAATTCGGTTAAGCGTGTTAAAGTTAAAACAGATGCGTGGTCTAATGTTCGGAGAGTTACTAGAGTTTATGCAAAAAGGGAACCATTGTGGCGTTACAGTGAACTAACAAGAAGATTTTGATCAGCAGCCAAGGTACCGACTACTTGGTAGACGCGAGTCTAATGATAAAACTGAATTGGTGGCTACCAAGTATCAAACACTTTTAGTTGTACTAGCAATGACAGAGCAGTGTAATGTTGTCAACGTAACAAAATAGTGACATGAATATTTAAAAAAAACCCTTTTTTTAAAACAAGCTTTTACTGAACAAGTACTCGCCAAGACAAACAAAACTACAAACAAGATTGACACACGAGCCGAAACTTGATGGGTTTGCGTCGTTTTGTTACAAAGTTCCTAGGACCATCTTCCAGCCCCCCTACCGTCTAAGCAATAACAATCGTTTACGACTTCATTTTAGTCATTTGGCACCGCCTATGTGACCTTAGCCAGCAATTGCTTTGCGCGGATTGCGAAAGCAATCGTTGAATGAACAACTTTGATGGCTAACGTCACTTAGGCGGTGCCAAATGACTAAAATTAAGTCATAAACGATTGCTATTATGATTGCTATTGCTTTAGGCGGTAGGGGGGCAGGTCCATCATCAGACTCTGGTTACTATTGAAAAACAAACTACTTGTCAAGACGATTCAAATGAGCCTAAATATGATGAGGTTTCATTGCAAAGTTTCTTTGGCCATCTTCCAGCTTCATCATCAGATCATCACCATGTCATCGTAATATTGCATCGTCACGCAATTTACACATTTATGCAAAATATCAGCTCAATCGGAAACCGGGAGGTGGATCAAATTTAACTTGCAACATTTGATTATAGACAGACAACGGGACAGGGTTAAACTAAATAAAAGCTTGTAAAATGGCACACGGGCGACCTCACCTACGACGCTTGTCTTTTTCAAACTCTAGGAGGTAATATTTGTTAGACTAGGATCGCAGTGCGTAATTAGTGTACCACAATTGACCGTGGCTCTGTATCGACTTCTATCTACAGTATCTACAGGGAATGCACAGCTCTTCGATTGCTCCACGGATTTTCCCATTTTCCACGTCCCGCGAGATTGCCTCCGACCGACTGCGCGGAAACAGATTATTTGCTATTGATTGAATCGACGGCTAAGTTCTCTGTTGACGTAAACAGTGAGCGTTTACACAGCTCTTCGCAGCTCTGTTGCCCTGGTACTTCCTGAGCAAATATTGGGTCGGAATTATCGGATAAGATTATATCTGTGAAGATTACTATATAGATTTACAATTTAATATATGCGTACTTGTACATCTCGCTTCAAATGTCACTACCTAATAAATAAATAACGCTTCTCATTCGTTCCTCCCCCTAGGGAGGCTAGAGTCCTAACTCTAGCCACCTTATTAATAAAGGTAAAGACACTCCTGAGTACACGATCTATGTGTCTTATAGAAGTAAATTAAAACTATCAAAGCAAGGAAAAGACAAAACATGGAAAAAAAGCCACGTCGATGACTCCGAAGCAACTCTGCATTAATTATTAAAGTGAAAGTTTTTTTTGTCAGGGACGCCACGGAATACTCAATAAGATACTCATAAGGAGAACTGGTTAAACCCAGAACAGATTTTTAAATTGCCCATTTAAACACATGTCTGAAACCGAATTTTAGATTTTCCAACTACGCCTAGAACAAACAATCCTCAAGGCTAGATATAGCAATTTATGTTTGAATTTGCAGAGTTAAAACAAAACATAGTTTAGAAACCATAATAAGAAAACAGCTGTTTATTACGTGTCCATTATCTACCTAAATTAATCAACAAAGTTAATACTTTAATACTTCAAAACACCGCTTAATCGTCTTTCCCGATAAACTTCGATCCAGTTTCTTACCAGTTCTAATCTTGTATCTTTAATTAAAACAGAGCTATCGTCGTGCCGGATGAGTAATGGGCTGCGACGGTCAGAACTTCTCTAATTTATCGAGAGGACGTGACGCTGGGAAGTAAGCATTCTTATTCGAGCGTGTATACTCGCGCTTACAGTTATTGGGAGAGGTGATGCGAATTATTGAAGACTTAAGGTAGTTTTTTAGATAAGTTTTGGTTTCGTAGTATATAAACGCTATTGCAGGAGATATATAATTGCAGGATAGCTTGACAGCTAGCTTGTGACATAAGAGTATGTCTATTTAAGCTTAATGATGCAACGCGTTAAATAACATAACCACAACTTTGTAGTCTGTAGTAGCGCCGACTCTACGACATCTTTGTGACATAATTAACAGTGTGTCAAGTCTACTTAAGCTTTATGATCCAATGCGTTACACTCAATCCGCAAATCTTCTTAAATTTTTATAAAATTAGTATAAACATAGTAGTGTCATTTTTGGGTACTTTGAATTTTAATGATTGTGTCAACTTTGATGTTAAAATAATATTTTTAAAGAAATTTGAAGAATTTTTTAAACTTTGATATTCACACAAACAATATTTATGGTGTTACATTGTTTATAACCTTTTTATGTAATAATTTTGACATCAAATGGCCCAAACCGAGGCAGTGGCTACAACTGGTATATATCTACTATGCGCAATCGCGATCACAGATCTATTTAACTATTTTCTCGATCCACAGGTGGGATTCCCATTCATTTTGCAGCGCTCTTAGCGCCCAGTGGTTACACAGCACAAAAAACTGGTCATTTCAAGTATTTTCGAGTTAAATTCAAGTGTAATCTGATACTTGATTCACCGACGTGATGATCAAAACGCTGAAGGAGAAAGTGCACCACGCATGGTTTTTTAAGTGTGTAATACAAATTGATTTAACTGCTCGCGCTGACTTGCGGTAGTGACGTCACCGCTGCGCGCTGGTCCCAACATAACATCAGTGCTGGTTGTTTATAACCAGCAATATACTGAGTTGGGATCAGTTTCGTGGCAAAGCATTGGGTATGAATTGTTCTATTTTTTTTTGTTGTTTTTCGTGTTTTGTTTCTGTGTACCTAATTGTTTTGTCCCGAATAAAATTTTCTGTATTTCTGTATTTTCTGTATTTCTGGTATGAATATATAATTAATTTGCCCTCTATAGACCTTCTAGTGGTCAATGATACAATTGCTTTTTGAACGGTGGTAGCTAAGTAGACTTATTGAATTTTGCTGTAGTTTATAACCGCATTAGACCTGTTATGTGTATGTACGAGTAGGTACAAAATCCTAATTACATAAGTTGCTACAAAACAGGTACAAGTTCTCCGTACCTTCATTACTGTTTTAAACTGAATTGTGATCTTAAGGCAGTTATACCTACATTACAACGCGTATGGGTAAAGGCCTAATATGAGTATTTGGGTTAGTAATAAGGGTATATGGGGCATGAAACGCGGATATATGAGAGGGTCTTCCAGCTAATTGTTCTTGGGTTTATAATGTTCTTGGGTAGATTAAGAAAGCCATGGTCTCCTGGTATTGGATAAGGTTCATTTGGCTAAAATAATATGAGATAATTTTAGTCTTAATCAAATGTTATTATAGTACAACTAATAAATGAATGAAACATGTTCTTTAACAATAAAAGAAGCTGTGGTGGCCTAGTGGAAAAACCTCGCATTACAAGCGTAAGGCCTGAGTTCAAACTCGGTTCTACACCCTTATTGTGTGCCTACCGCCTTCTGACGTTCAGTTTCGCTTTTCTTCCTGCTCTTTCTCGTAGCGTTGTTAGTAACTGGCGCGAACAGGAGAACAAATATACATTACTCCCCATTATTGTGTATATGTATACGTTATACACAATAATGGGGAGTACCAATAACTTCTTTGAAATGTATCCACGGATTTACACACTATTGGATTTTCGGTGAAGGAAAACACTGTAAAGAAACCAGCATATTTAGGTAGAGGAAATTGGATAGCGTATGTGAATCCACTGGGTATAAATAATAGGCCTTTTGACTTTTGATTAGGCCAGTGTGAATGACATCGCTCAATAATTGCCCTTCGTGTGTAGGCCTATGTTTAGCTGTGAAGTATTAAAAAGGCCAAAATAGTACATACCTACGTAAAATAAATCAGCAATAAGTTTAGATAACAAGTTTTACATATAAGTAGTTTATTGAATCAAGCTTCAACTAAACTGTCGTGATGACGATGACGCCTATAGATACCAAAATGATACCAATAGACTTCTAAGAATAGACTAAAGTCCAACTGTCACAACAGTGAAAGGAATACGGAAGGAATGAGAAACTTTTCCCGCCTCCATAATGAAATAAAAACAAACTTTATTGCTTCCCCGTGTACATAAATAAATAACAAATAAAGGAAAGTTCAATAGCCTGCCTATTTCGAACGTACAATAATTGGTATATTAAGCTGCTATTGCTAAGTAGCTATAGCTTCTTTCGTTCTTACTCTGAGCTTAAAGTGTCCCTCAGACAGCTGCGACCTAGTTTTTGACTAATCGCAAAGGCTCTAATGGTTAAATCGTTCAATCAAGTAAAAAATAGATTTTTACTATTTTTAATAACGTGTTCAATTTCAGATCACACTGGAATTTTCTTATTATATTGAACATTTTCTTAAATATTAAACAATAAACATCCAGACCTAACCATCTGTTCGAAATCAAATCGCATAATTATCAAACCAAACTCCAGACTTGTCAAGAGGCGCGCCAAAGCTGAATCACAAATGAGTGAACAGGTAACTCGATTACCTTCTGTTCATTCCGTGTTCATTCAGCGTTCATTCTCTGATCCGTCAACATTCGGTCATATTCCGTGCAAAAATTGGAACCGAGTCTACCTGACCTGAATCTATAAAGCGTTAAGTTTATAAGCATAGTATAAGTCATGCAGTAGATAAACTTTGCATTGTAGTTCAAAAATTGGATTGCGGCCAGAGCCTTTTATAAGGCACAAACAGATTGGTACAAAAAAACTACATACCGAAGTGTTTTTACGTTTTTAGCCAAAATTGTAGTTCAATACTCAGTGGTGCCGAAATATATTTACTAGCGTACCGGAGTGATCAATGGAACGGTATATCGTAGTTATTTGTATGGTAGATATCATGTTCTAAATGTAGAATTCAGATATCGTAGAAAGTCGAAATCGTAGATTCATATATCATAAAGCTTGAGTAGAGATGGACAAGTCGCTTTAGGTAAATATTCGTTTAAGTAGCCTCAGGCCGAGTAGCCTCTAATTACGTGAGGCGGACTGAGGCAACTTTTCTTCCTCTTTTTAGTCCAGGCGAGGCAAGCCTCAGGTTGAGGATCATCGCGTCTCTAGTTGCACTGCCTCCAAGGCAGCCGCTCAGCCCGAAGCGGTCTCTTGTGAATTTACCTTAACTATAGAGAAGTAAAAGTAATAATTTTTATGCAAAAAATAGCATGACCGACTTCACCCGTATACAGAATGCACGGATCGATGTGGCATTTTTTACATTATTGTTGATTTATCAAAAATGGCTCAGCCGATTTCGATAAAATTTAAATGCACTGACCTCCATATGTACAAGTACGCGTACTTGTACATATGGAGGTCAGTGTTTAAATGGGACCAATTTTGGACTATTTTTTACAATAAAAAAAGAATTATTGAAATCGGACTACTATGAAAAAAGTTATGCGTTTTGAACGACGAACCGGAGGATGTACTCAATTTGACGCGTATTTATATATTTTTTATGTATTTTTATATCATAAAAAATATATACACATATATACGCGTCGAATTGAGTACATCCTCCGGTTCGTCGATCAAAAATCATTACGTTAATTTTATTATGGCTTATCTACGGATTTGATCCGTGATTTTCTGTCCAGATAAGCTTCTAAAACCACAAGTATAACAACAAATGATAATAAAATGTACCTACCTATATAATAGCTGCGAAAGTTTAAAGAAGTGCGTCGTCATTGTTTAAACTCGGTATATTGTGAAACAAACCTATTTAATTGTATCACAGATCTCTTGACACACGTCAAATTCGCAACACGGAATTTATATTTCATCGTTTTTCAGATGTTTTCCCGCACCTCGTAAATTTTTAGTTTAAACGGTTTCTTCTCTCGTAACTTCGTTCTTGAGGTCCCTGGGGTTATTTTTACCTTTCCAATGTCGTTTTTTGTCCAATTTAAGAAAAGGAAATATTATTTCGAAGGAGCTAAAGATTTTCCGATTTAATGGTTTCTATACTTCGGGAAAATATTTGTTATTATGTTTCCGAACATAATGCAAAACTTTTCATTTAGACCGCAGGATCGCGTTAGATGCAAACCAGTTCTAACCAGTCTTATTGGAGAAAAATAAGGTAGGCGTATGCCCAGCAGTGGAAGTCCTATGGCTGAAGAAACTAACAGAACATTGTTAGAAATTGGATATCGTACCTAGTCCTAAGTCCGACTAGAAAATCGTAAGTACATAGATCGAAATATCGTCTAACTTTTCTTTTTTAATCCAAACAACTAAATATTCGTTATGAGAAAATTCTAGACTTTCCATCATAAAGTTTCACCTCAACTTCGTGGACTGGAAAGTCTGGAACACATGTGACAGTCTAACAATCCTATTTGTACCGGATGTTATGTTAATCCGGGGTTGCGGACAATTTCCACAAAAATACACTTCTTTTGGCGCATTTTTACAGTAGTGGTAGAAAACAAAATTTCGAGAACGAGAAGAGATGCGTAGTTTATGATTTACTCATATGCTTTCCCGGCCGATGGAGCCGTAAAGTTCTCGAATGGAGACCACGGACTCGCAAGCGCAGCGTAGGACGTCCAGCGACTAGGTGGCCTGACGATGTAATAAAGATCGAAGGAACGCGCTGGATGCTGGCTGCTTCCAACCGGCCTTATTGGAAATCTGTGGGGTATGTCCAGCAGTGAACATCCTACGGCTGATGGATAGATGTATGGATCATATGCTTTCTGATATAGACTGAATTAAACTTATTGGTGACTGTGAAGTTAGCTACAAGATGCGCAAAACCCAATCCTCGCGCAGCTGTTTTGTGAGTTTCAATCAGGGTTGGGTTTGGCGCAGCTTTTAGCTAACTTCGCACAAGTTTGATTTGGCATATAAGTACAATATGTGTGTGATATAAATACCTAGGAACCTGGCTCACTGAGGACTGGGACAGTGATGTGGAGATCAAATGTCGGATTGAAATTGCATGTAGTGCCTTTGGAAAAATGAAAAAGGTACTCAGTAATCGTAGCCTTAAAATCCCTCTCCGAATTCGACTTCTTCAATGTTACATTTGGCGATGCTTCTGTACGGATGCGAGGCCTGGACTGTAAAGGAAAATCTCAGGAAACGTATAGAAGCGTTAGAGATATAGGCGAATGCTGTCCATGTCTTGGACTCAGAAAGTCACGAACAAGGAAGTATTGCGACGGGTTGGCCAAAAACCTAAACTTTTGCAAACCATCAAACAGCGCAAAGTTGCGTATCTGGGACATGTACTTCGACAGGATAGATACGAGTTGCTGCAACTCATAATGATGGGAAAAGTTGCGGAGAGGAATAAATCCGGCCGCAGAAGAAAGTCCTGGTTACAGAACATACGAGAATGGACGGGGATAAGGAGTGCCGCCGAACTCTTTCACCTTGCCAAGGACAAAAAGAAATATGCCGAGCTGACTGCCAACCTTCACTAGATGGAGAGGCACTCAAAGAAGAAGAAGAGTACAAACAGTGGGTTTGCACATCGTCCCAAAAAAATCCGATCAGAATCTGTGAAAGTTTTATTAGAACTGTTTGTACGATAGTTTAGGCACTACATATAAGATTTCCGTCATCCGATAGACGGTGATTTATAACGGATACGGTTGATATTCAGATCGGATTTATTAGGACTACGAAACCACTGCTAAGTAAAGAATACAATCCCGGTATTGTTTATAAGTATATTTCATTGGGAAAAGTTTATAAGTATATTTCAGCCAAAATGTATACGTAAAAGGATAATTTGGTCATTATTAAAACGGCATAAGCTAAGTCGCTTAATCGTAGCGACTGAAGTGCTGACTCCAGGAAAAAAAAATCTCAAACCGGATAACATTTATAGATAGATAACAGTTAATTGTTTTTGTATGGCCAAGTTCGCGGTTCCCACAAGCCTTAATAAGATTTATTACACATCATCAAAAATAAACCTTAGATATCCCGCACAATACACGTACTATATACACAGGAGTTTGTAGATAATAATTAGAATCAGCATAATAAGTAACTATTGTCTATATGTCTATTCCTTCAACCAGTGTAGAACCTCAGCGAGCGTTTTCAGCTGCTGCTTATGGTGGCCATAAACTACCAAGCAGTCTTGGAACTGGAAGTTCAACGTTAGATGTTCTGATATTTTAGCAATTGAATTTTCGAAATTCTAAATTTATTTTTGTAATGTCTTCTAGATTGCTTGCAAAATTACTTTCTTTTGTTATGTCTATTTTATTTGTGTCATTTTGTAACGTTTAAAAAAACGTTTTTCAAGAAATTAAGAAGAAAGTTCTGATCCCGGGATAGCCCTGGAACCCGGATTACGTGTCAAAAATCCCGTAGTCCCGGGATTGAAAAATATGCTCGGGATTGTATTCTCTAATGCTAAGGTACAATTCTGTAGCCGATTGCACGCTAGAGTAGCAGACTACAGTGTAGCAGAATTATACAAATCCAAAGCCATAAAACTTTCTCAAATATCGCACTATTCTCAATTGTTCCCATCTCTTGTAAGAGAAACTTCACAACCCATTGCTTCCCGCTAACGTATCGAGGAAGGAAGCAACTGACAAACAGAACTTCTGTTTATGCGAGTTTCATGCTGTTGATTTTTCCACTGATATTATTATTTATTTACTTGTATTGTAGGTATGTAGCTTTTTTATTTGTTATTTTATTCGTTTGTGGGCAGCATACAGCATGGAGGATTGAAGACCGATGGGATGGGTAAAATTCTCGAATGGAGACCACGTACCGACAAGTTGGGCCGATGATCTAATCAGGACACCAGGATCACACTGGATGCAAGCCGCTTCTGAGCAGTCTTGTTGAAAATCTATATGAGATGCCTATGTCTGAAACGACGACGTCGACAGAGCTTGTGACAACAATGATATTCTAGAATATATATTTAGAGAAAAACCTATTTATATATATAGCAAACATTCAGTTAAGTGAAGCAGTCCAAAGCCTCCCTCTATATGTATAATTGAATCATTAGAATAGTTAAATGTATGTGTAAATAAGTAAGAGCAGGAGCGAGCATTGAAAACTTATGCTTGTGCGAACGGGAGAGCTTAGCATGCGATCCTTTGCGAACGTTCGTATTTATTCTAACGTTTTAAAAATTGGACTCTAGATATACGTAGCATGGTACCTAAGTGTCAAGTAGAACTACGAAAATCAGCTAAAAGACACATAAAATATATTCCGATATTTACACGCCCCAATTCCCCGCAAACGGAAGCGGTACTTCCCCTCATCTTAAGCAGCTAGATATAGAGTTCTTCTAATAAAGATGCCAGCAGCCGCGTGGACGCTAGTTCCTCGAGCGGAATCCAGGAATTCCTGCGAGCGGATGGAAAAATACGCTCTCGACGATTACTCACCGGCACCGGCCATTCGGCTTGTAAATAAAATGTTTCGGGAAAAATGTGTCCTGTGTGTGTGCTTCCAGAGTGTGAACGATACTTTTTAACACAGAATATTTACTGTGTTGAGTAAGTAGTAGGTATATAACACCAGGTGACAACAAATAACACACAGCAAGTGTGCTCCTTGAAGTCAGAAGCTGACTGGCTTATTTATTAACACAAACACAGATTTTTCAACCTAAAATAAATAAATATTAGTGGGTCACCTTACACACGGTCTCTGACACCAAACTAAGCAAAGCTTGTCATATGGCTGCCAGGGACTGACTGATATACTACAAACACATATTTTTTTAAATACAAACTTATAAAATCTTGGCACTTATAAAAAAGTCGTTGTGAAATCAATTTACATGCTCAGCAGAGTTTTGTTTACATTATAATGATAAAAAATAAAGAGTGTATTTCTCACATCAACAAGCATTGCTTCTTGAAATTGAAAAACTATCTTATAAGCTTTTCTTAGTTTAGAGTCAGAAACCGTGTGTAAAATATCCCTAATAATTATTATATGCTACTGTGTATATTACCGTGGTCACGGGTAGAGTCTACCCGTGACCATGGTCGATGCAACTCTGCCGAAACGTCGGGATGAGGAGGTATTTATTTATCTCGTAATTTTAGTGTCCGATTGATGCAAATCGCGAAAGTTTAAAAACAATATCCCTAATATATTTAATTAAGGCAATTGTGAAGTGCCAACTTGGCCATACAAAAACAATAAGCTGTTGTCTACCTCTAAATATTATCCTATATGACTGACTTTTTTTAATGTAATCAGCACTTCAATCGCTAGGATATTACGTTACGTCTTAGCTTTTACAGCTTTTAAATGACCTTGAAGTTATAAGCCTCTAAAGTCATATTTTTACGCAATACTGGCTGAAAAATATATAGAAACTAAAAACTTCTCTGAAAAAATAAGAAATACGAGCTTGCAATATTTCCTACTCAAGCGATTGATACCAAAAACATAACATTTTGTAAATTTCGTAAATTTTATCAACAAGTGCCGCGATTTTTCTTAGTATTCTACAGAAAACGCAAAAACACTGGTCGATTCAGAATCCTCTCGCTGAAAAAGTTAAATTTGAAATCATCAAGACATTTTCTCTAATGTATTATGATGAAAAACGTTAAAATACGGTCCAATAAATACTCGTATGTAGGAATAATTCAAATGGCTAAGATTAGTGGCAGACGGCAGCATACCTAGCATTCTAGATAAATAATAATTCATTCATAATTCTATTTTTCACTAATTCAATACATTTTGTAACTTGTTGTTATAATAAAATACATTATTTATTTTATAACTCATTTTATTTAAAGTATAACACGGGGTGTTTCCCACGCGTTATTTTTAAAGCAGACATCAAGGCCAGTCTACTAAAGTTTCTTAAAACTGTAGAAGCTGTAGTAAGCGCGGAAACCGCGCCAATTTTTATAATCATTCCATAAATATTGACTACAAATCTAGCCAACGAAGATATTCTAGAATCTAGAAATTTTATTTTTATAGCCAATATGAAAAATCTGAACCAAGATTTAAACGCAAAAATATGATAACTAAAACATCTCAGCCTAGGAGATATCTTCCGGCAAATATCTAACGCAAAAAGACTTCGTTCTCAGCTGAAACGTACCTCCTACATAAGCCCTGAGACATGGCCTCTTAATTAAATCCCTTCCATGTCGTTTACATGGTAAGATACGGCTTGCCAAACTTAGCCCAGTCACTAGTCGGTTGCCTTTTAGGGTTCTTTGCCTCAGAAGGAAAAAAGAAGTCGACTAACTTACTACGAGTGGCACCACACGGCCGCTTGCAGAACTAACGCCTCCCTTCGGCCAATCACAAGCCGAGGTAAGTATTGCACAAACAATATATATTTTAGAATACCACTCTCTTGCTAGTACCGATATAACAACCTTTTATTCATGTTTTTTTTAATGGCAAGTGCCTTTATTAACTACAAAAATAAAACACTACTTACACAGGTTTATATACTACTGCTAAAAAGAAATTATAAAGCTAATTTGAAAGCATAAGCATTCAAAGTGAGATCATCACATAGTCATTATCATCTAAGGAACCCTGTTACAGTCGTGTCTCAACACGCTCTTGACATATTTTTTTTGGACTTGAATAACAAAAGACTATCTTCAACCTCTGCGAGTTCTGAGCGGCTATTGTAATATTTTTATAACATTGTAGTTTGTCTCTGAGGATAATTTACTTATACGATACGAGGAAATTCAATATTTTTTCATAAAAAAGTTTTCTGGAACGTTGAAGTGTGCAAACTGTAGAGCGTCTTTCATATAAAAAAAACTGATAGTTCGTAATAAAGCACCTTTTCTCAAGGATAATAACCATAATAACAAATATTTCCAACGTAACGACAGGAATAACTTATAAATGAGTGATAGTACTGAGTAATTACTTTCTTCGTGAAGCTAGTAATTTGCGTCAGACTGGTGATTATGTAATTGTCGCCTTCGTACGGGTTCTGAATAATCGCGTTACTGGCCAGTGCCTATTCGTACCAATTAGTTTAGCCTTTTGTCGATACTTAGCGACAATGTTGGAAAAACTTTACATTCATTTTACATGTTTTCATCAAAGATCATCATGTAGGATTCCTTATTCGCACAAAATAACGCTCTCTCACCACTAAATGCCATATATATATTTTTTTTCAAAGAGGTTTGCGTTTGACTACACACTGCCTGATGTTAAGCAGAGATGCGGTCTAGGATGTAGCACGCTTACCTAGAAGATACCTATTTACTCGAGATTTGAAGATGAGAAACGCGTGGGATGTCCACCATAAGAGGGTGGCGCTTTGGTCGCGTCTGTCTAGCCGAACGATAGAAGAAAGGGGCAGGTGGGACCAGATTGTGCAACTCAATCGCCTTTCAATGGACTCCAAAGCCTCCTACTGGTATTTGGCAGAGCCATCCCAAAGGTGAGAGCAGTATTACATGCAAGACCTGACTTGCGCTTTATAAAGACTAAACAGTTGCTCAGGTGTGAAATACCGTCTCACCTTAGAGAGACCACCAAGTTATGTAAATGTATGGGAAATCTGGCCTAAAGTTGTCAAAACTGTCATAAGTGTATGAAGACATAATTATTGTGCTCCTCAGTGAAAAATCTGGCAACAGTCAACGCATCAAGATACCTTTTATGTCTCTTTCTAACTCATTCCATTTTATATCAATGCATCAAACTCACATTATACTCTCACCGACCACATTACTTAGTCATTTAGCGCGGTTTACTATGTAAATAAAAGGTGAGTAATCGCCAAGAGCGGATTTTTCTATCCACTCGCAGGAATACCTGGATTTCGCTCGAGGAACTAGCGTCAGATAGGCAAATAATATTTATATCCACCCCGCTAGCCTAGTTACAGTTTGGTGGATTCACACGCACCATCGAATTTCTTTTCAGAGCGTATTTATGCTGGTTTATTCACAATATCGTTTTAACGAAAAAGCCACTGATATGAAAACACCAACAATATAGCTCAAATACAATCTAAGGTGATAAAAACCGGATAAGTGCGAGTCAGGCTCGCACACCAAGGGTTGCGTACAAATCCAGAAAATTTCACAAAATTGGGAAGTAAGTTGTTAAAATCTCTATACTATAACCATCGACAAAAAAGTTTTTTTTTTTTCACTTTTCTCGTCATACATCGAAAATTACACATTATTAAAATAATTAAAAACCTGTTTTAGCATGTGCTAATAAAGTTCTTTTATATGATACGAGTACCTTACATGATACGATTTACTCACTTTGAATTCTGAACCCGTTTTATGTAAATTTTGAGGCCTTATTTTTTGTGATTTAAATAAAAATGTACAGTTTTCAGATTTATTCCTATATGTGTACTCTAAGACAATGCTTCTTGCCAAATTTTATAGTTCTATGTCAACGGCAATTACCCTGTAAGTATTTTTTGTGAGTGTCGAAATATGCTGTTTTTTACGACATAAACGGCTCTAACTTTTTTAAACGACAACTGAGAAGTTTTTCTTTTACACGACTGCAAGATACTGTAGATAAACGTATACAGTATACATTTCAACTCGATATCTTTGCGCGTTCCTGAGATAAAGAGTCTTGACATACACACAGACGGACAGACGGACAACAAAGTGATCCTATAAGGGTTCCGTTTTTCCGTTTGAGGTACGGAACCCTAAAATGGCGCGAATACCAATGAAAATCATTTTAGAATGTACGGCACGCCTTATGATTTCTATTTATTCGGTGCTTATCGGGGTGAGAGCTCTCTTTCTGCATGAAAGCTTCCTAATAAAAGAGTAGGTACTTATATAATAATAGAGTAAAAATATGTCACGTCAGACTTGCTCAAATGACGCTCGGTGACTCGTGCTTGATGACAAAATTTCGTATTAAGTTTGATAAATATAGCGGCTTGGGCATTGAAGTCTCGTTATCACATGTATAGTTTTAATACTATGAGATGAATTCAAGATCAATAGTCGAACCCAATTTGCCTGGGCTGCGTCTGGAAAACCTTGTTACTTATTTTTGTCTGACATATACAGGGTACGCTTTTTGTAAAAAACCAGCTGTTCCATGCATATGGTCGCGGGTGAACGATATTTTTCTATGGAAAACCAAATTTTTTTTTGAGTTTTGACAAAAGTAGCAGAACAAAAGTTGTTAGTTTTGATGTACAGAATAAGCCCCTAATAGGATGCCAATTGATTAGAAATAACCCTGTATAGGTACGAAATACATATATATCGAAATTGTGTGTTACTAATGATGACTTCTGGCACAAAAACATAGTCTTATGAATAAACTCAAAGTACACCAACGCGCTAAGGAGAGGACTATGGTCGGAGTCTCTGTGCGAGATCTAACCAGGAATAAGGAGATCTGGAGTCGAACCAAGGTTACCAAAGTAGCCCAGCTTATTAGAAAGTTGGAATGGCAATGGACAGGCACATAGTTCAAAGAAACTATAAAATTACCCTTATTAATACCCCTGATCAACAAGGGTAAAAAATGGCGCCAATTTTGTTTTTAATTTCAAATATTACTACGAAACTCGGAGCCATTCTATTTCGGTAAATAAACCTGAAACTTTTCTAATTAGCATGTTTACGGAAAAAAAACAAACATTATCGTATTTCATTTCCTCAAAAGCATTGATTTATAAATGTATTTTATCTCGATGCTTACGAAGATGGTCCATTCTTTATTTGAAATATTTGTTTGTTACGTTCTTTGCAATCGGCTTGATAGATAAATAATAAGTAAGTACTTTATTGTTCACGCCAATAATACTTATCATATCATACACAAATGAAAGTCTTAAAACTACTAGGACTAAGACGACTAGGAACCTCAATCACTAAGAAGAGGCACTAAGAAAAGGCAATAGCACTAAGAAGTGGACTAACTCCCACAAACTCAGGGAATCCTACTGTGGGAGTTAGCGCCCGACGTAGACATCATGTTTTTTATAATTACTATATTTTTTATTATAATTATTTTATTTAATAGACACTTAAGTCTTAATGACAATACTACACTACTACTACATAGAAAGCAATTGGATCATCCACAGACCCTTGAAGGTCTAAAGATAATCCAAGTGCTCAAGCCCACTGCCAGTTGGCAGCGTGCCCAGCATGCTGGCAGCATTGCCACGCTGAATGGCAATGCTTATACGTTGAGCCAAATAAACACCAGCATATTGGTCACGCGTCGCGTCCACCAGACGCTCAGAAAGACTTTTGAAAACGAGATGAGCTCCCGGCCCCCACGGACCCAAAGATAAAATTGCATGCATATCATTTCCATTACCTACTTAATTGAATTAATACTTACTGTAATAATCTTAATCTTAATTACTATGTGTTGTACGTTCTTTGGTTTGAAATAAATACATTATTTATTTAATCATCATTTTTTCAAGTTAAATACAAAAAATTGAAATCAATTATCAGTGACCAAATATAGATCCATAACACAAAACATTTTAGGAAATAAAATTTTGTATATATATTAAGAACTCATCTACAACGTATTTTTCCGCACACGAAGCCCTAACTCGACTCGATTAGCTCAGGTCAAGATTTATTCAACGGAAATACCTATATTTCTTATTACATCGTTGATGGATAAATCCGTATACATAGCGCGTTGCAACAGTAGGTGACGTATCACTGGGACACTAGTTTCAATGTAGGTATTTCTAGGTGGACGACGTCTGGCGATCATACTACTGCTACGTATTGGCTACGGATTGTTTTTTTTTTATTTCAAATAGGTTCAGGTTTAACTACACACTGCCTGATGTTAAGCAGA
The DNA here is from genome assembly GCA_949316475.1 of Hypomecis punctinalis. Lineage (NCBI taxonomy): Eukaryota > Metazoa > Arthropoda > Insecta > Lepidoptera > Geometridae > Hypomecis > Hypomecis punctinalis. Next base: position 28,202,075 of record OX438795.1, read on the forward strand.
TGTGCGGTCTAGGGTGTAGCACGCTTACCTAGAAGATACCTATTTACTCGGGATTTGAAGACACCCTCGTTGTACTTTAACGGGAAGACAGACCCAGGCAAAGCGTTCCACATTCCGGCTGTTCGTATGAGGAATAAGGATTCGAAACGCTTCGCACTCTCCGAAGTGTATCTGGTAACAGGCTGACAAAGACTCTACCTCTAGCAGTAGTCAATAAAATGCTGATAATACTGATGGTACACACAATGTAGGCAACAACAAAGTAAGCAAAGCACCATGCCCTTTTTTATGGGCAAGCAATAAATACCATTGACCAAAATAATTATCTAGGAATCAGTGAGAGCTCTCCAAACAAAATAAACTGATCCCAGCTTTTCTATAAAGTGAATCGTAAAACGTGACATGTGCCCCGCTGTTTACGGGTGTTTTATGGTCCCATCAACCTCATTGCTTGTCCCATTGTGCCACAGGAGAAAATTAAGATGGACCTCGTCTAAGAACTGTTGTTGCCTAGCAAATCTGCCGAGAATACTTTCCTTTGTCTACAATGTAATAGCAATTAGGTATTTTATTTACATGTCTTACGAAACATTGAGTTGTCATTCTATACTACCTACGTAAATACTACACAAAATAAAAAACCTATCTAAATATAGGTATACAAAAAGCAAAAATAATTAAGACAAAAACCAAGGGTAAAAATAAAAAGACTGTGTCCTTGTGGGCTTTAATTAAAGTCTTACTAAAGAAACCTTTTCGCTTCTCTACCGATTTGGTGTACGAAAATTTCAATGTGCTAAGGGTTCGCCAGCTTTTTGTTTATAACGCTGTCCTGAAAACACACTACAACCTGAAATCCCGCACCGACTACAACGCATTAACATCAAAAAGAACAAACCGATCTTTTATATTTCCCCTCCCACGCGTCCGTTCCCTGATGGCTAAACGCAGTCCAGCTTATTCTCTGCTTTGCACATATAACAGCGCTCGCTCTGCGTTAGCCGGATACAATGACTTGTCAAAGTATGATTTTAAGAAAAAGTTAAAGGGTTGGCTCCTAAGTCTATCCTACGACCAGACTGAGAGTTTGATAAGTTGCCTGTATGGAGAATGACTGCAATAGTCAAGAGCCAAAACACTTCATATCATTCATTTATACATACATACATTTTTCACAACACAAGAGATTTCCCGAAATTCCTATTTTCCACTATTTCCTTTTATTAATAACAAACTTATTATTATTTTGGTAAGTAACAAAGTTTTAGTCTTCGCAAATTTGATCTAGAATTCTAATCTGTAATCTATAATCTGTAACAATTTCTGGCATCCTGGTAACGTCGCATATGAGCCCCAAGATACAAGCCTGTGCTTAGTTTGGGGCTCGCCGTCTAGCTTTTTATTGAAATTATTGCTGATCTGTACTTGATTATTTGTAATCGTAGAAACTCTAGCCTTTTGCATTGTATTAGTTTTAAACTTTTTTGATGTATTACTTTTGTTGTGTATTTCTTTTGGTAAATAAACTTATTATTATTATTCCTCTTTATTCAATTGAAATCACAGGCTTAGCCTGGTCCTTTATTAGGCATCAATGGAGACTAAGCCAACATTGAGAGGCCCCTTTTACAATTTTATTAAGAAATATAAAAACAGTGGTAGGTATAAAAAAGATAGCGTGAAATGGAAACTATGGCATATAAAATGACTTGAAATATTGTAACTGGGCTATTTTGGTGAAATTTTAAATGTTTTGTAAAATTAGACTACGGAATGAGGTACGGCACCCGCTAAATATGCCCCATTTCAAAATTTCGTAGCGGGTGGTGACTTGCCGTCCACTAAATGGGCCCCCCATAAAGGCTACCGTAAGTTGGCACCGGAGGGCAACATTGGTGTGGACGGCTTAGGGTGTCGAGAGGTGTGCTGCGCTTTCACTAGACGCTACTCGCGGCGTTATGCCCTTTAACACTTCCACCCTGGAGCTTAGGTTCTTAGCTCTTGCGGTTTCCACTCCAAACCGGCCGGTTAAGGCAAGAGAGGAGTCAGGGGTCTCATTTAGCCCCAGGGAATCAGGGTTCGCGGTGTCGCCACTCACCGACGACTCGCCACAAAGTCGCCCCTGCGATATTATTATTATTATAGTAGGTAGGTACTGAATACATATAGACCACGGATCTCACGAGACATGTCACGATGTCTCGTGTCCACGGGACTACTTTTCCCGTATGGCTTTAAACAGAATTACAATTACACGTATCGTTACACGTATCGTCAATAGCAAATATGTTGCATGAATACTGTATTCGAATTTCGAATCATACATTTTGCTGTACAGTACATGGTTAAAAAGCACAAGGTGATATAATTTTCTTTTCATCACATCTATTCGAAAAGGACTACTTGGTTCGCCTTTAAGTGCGCCCAAATGTGGTATTTTCTATAAGGAACTTTATAAGTGCGCCGCAATTATCTTTTGATCACATCTATTGGAAAGGGACTTCTTGGTTCGCCTTTAAGTGCGCCCAAACGGGGAGTTTTCTATAAGGAACTTTATAAGTGCGACGGAATTATCTTTGCCGCGCACTTTTTGAATTTGGAACAAATAAGTGTGACGGAATGATCTTTGCCGCGCACTTTTTGAATTTGGAAGTATTTGTAATGTTAGTGTTCAGCGCCAAGAAAATGAATGAAAAGAATGTAAATATAAGTTTTCTTTTGTTTTATTATTAGATACCATTTAATTTCAATAAAGTTGTAACTCTACGTTTTATTAAATAATAATATTATAGTAAAATATGAGGCGCTTTTTTTTCTCATAGAGGTGATGAAAAGTAGAGTGTATCACTCGGGCGCAAAATATATTTTTGGCTCGGGCGATGTACTTTGAATCCCTCGCTACGTTCAGGATTCTACTAAAGAATCCGCGCTATGCTCTGGATTCTACTTTAGAAACCCTCACTTCGCTCTGAATTAAAAAAAACGCCCTCGCCGTAAAAATATTATTTTGCTCCCATATGATACAATCTACTATTGCCGCGCACTTTTTGAATTTGGAACAAATAAGTGCGACTGAATGATCTTTGCCGCGCACTTTTTGAATTTGGAAGTATTTGTAATGTTAGTGTTCAGCGCCAAGAAAATGAACGAAAAGAATGTAAATATAAGTTTTCATTTGTCTTATTATTAGATACAATTTAATTCCAATATTGTTACTCTACGTTTTATGAAATAATCATATTTCAATAAAATATGAAACGCCTTTTATTTTCTCATAGGTGTGATGAAAAGTAGAGTGTACCACTCGGGCGCAAAATATATTTATGGCTCGGACGACGTATTTTGAATCCCTCGCTACGTTCAGGATTCTACTAAAGAATGGATTCAAAATAACGCCCTCGCCGTATAAATATTATTTTGCTCCCATATGATACAATCTACTATTTCTATGTATTGTTCTTGGTATGCAATAGACACGGGTCACTTTTCTGACGACCTGAGATGGAGTAAGAGAGACGAGTCTGTGAGCATGTAGCCCACTCATCGACTTGGCATTTTTTTGGTTGCACTTGATCGTTTTCAAAAGAGCGCGCTCCTTGAGGGCACGTCCTTGCATATTATTTTAATCGAAGCATTTTGCTATAATAACACCGCACATTACGTACTCTGTAAGAGTGTATAGAGTAATATGCGGTGTTATTATCGATACGGCAATTGTTTTTTTTTTTTTAAATACGACATACGGTAAACTTTTCTTTGCTGTAATATTACGGCAAATGGGTAAATCGAGTCTATCGCAATACTTTGGTCAAAAGGCTTCCTAAGATTGCAATAGTTCCTCCCTGACTCGCGGGCCATAGAGGCGTGGGTTCGATTCCCTCCCAGGTCAAGCATTTTTGTGATGATCATAGCTACATATTTACTCTGTATCTTGCTGTTATCAAGTATATAATTAAGTAGCTATGTATTTAAAAATATGTATATTAAGTATTCAGTTTCTGGCAGCTATATTAAAAGCTTTGCTTAGTTTGGGCCTGATCCCAAAGGCCTGATATTTATTTATTATTTATTTGGTTTTAGAGATGCTACTTTGGAGCTCATAGGCCCTTGACTCTTTTGACTGGATTGTTTTCTTATATACTGCAAATTGGCGACACTGGTAAACAGCTAGGTCAAGTAAACTACTAAACGTGGACGTGGACTTTGCAATGAAAGTCCTGATTTAAAGAATAAATAAGTGAAAGAGAGTAAATCCTGCAACACAGGCACAGCCTAGTGCAGGGTCTAGGACATAACTGTTACTTACTTATATAATTACTACTGGTATTATAATGTTAAGAAAATTGTTTAAATTAGTTTAAAAGATATTAGTTTAAATTAGTTTAAGATGATCTACAATGTATTATCGATGCTGAATAAAGATACATTACTTACTTACTTAATTTTTTTTGATGATGATATTATATCTATACATTGATACGAATACGAAGCTTCAATTCGGATTCAACGGTGTAGCTACTTACTTAACATTATGAAAGTTTATCTTCTATTGATCTTTGCTCCAAGTTGAAGAATTCGCCCACCACCCATTGGATCGGAAGATACCTATCTAAAGTTTCGACAAGGGATTCTATTGATACTGCAGCTTAACGAAACCTGTGTATTAAACATACATACCTGCGTATAGTTTTAGTAATACTAGTGCTTTATAGATAAGATATAAGATAATAATAATTTAGAAATAGTCGATGATTTGCAACCGATTTTGGACTAATGAAAAAATGAAGTCGTGTGGATAGTAGTGGAATTATTTAGGACGTACCTATTACCTAATCAAAATCTAAATATAAATGAACAGAATTTGAGAGAAGTCTGTGTATGTTTGTGAGTAAGTGTGAAGGTATAAGTGTTTATGTATGTAAGGGTGAGTGTTGTGTGTGAGTGAAGCATCTCTGTCAAAAAATTGCGTTTGCGTATAATCGTATGTGCCAGGTTTGGATTTAAGGAAGAACAACCAGGGTAACTGCCCGAGGCCTCCACAATAGATATCGAAAAAAAAGTATTTTAAATCCCAATAGGTAAACAGTAGGAAACCGCTTTTTTTTGATTTTATTTTTCGCTATTTTATTTTTGCCTGTAGCACTTCATAGATGTTACATAAATATATTATATTATTACTAAATATTGATAAAAACGATTAATCTCTATTTTTCAGTCAAATCTGTAAAATATCAAAATTCGCCGTGATAAGTATATTTACTTGTAATTTACTACCCATCTTGAAGAAGTGCTTATCCCTCTATTTGTGACAAAGGGGCCTCCATTCCTTTCCCCGATGCCTCCATTCCACTAAATCCGACCCTGGAAGAGACTATAAGAAACACAGAACAGCAGACCTTCTCTCTCTTCTGTGATAAGAAATCATTTTTGTATGACCACGTTTGACCATCCGTTTGAACAGCCGTATAAATACCATACTGTTTGATTAAGTAGTTTTACTGTGAAGTCCAAATCCCATTCTATCTAAATAGCAATTCCTTGTACAATCCAGTCAGCTGACAAACCTTTGCTCAATGCCCTACGTCTTGGTATACGGCATACAATTTCACCAACTTGATTAGAGAGTTACTTATGAGCGCTACGATCGTATTTTATACACATTCTACTACATAATAGTGTTAGTTCCGTCATTTGGTCGAGTGCAGAGTTGGTTGGTCTGCTGTAGATAGTAGACAGTCACATTATTCGCTCGGGCGGCTGTCAACAGGACGGTCTAATCCGATTAAATTTCCTTGTCCGGGTTGTCTGCTGTTCTGCAGGACGTGTCATTAATACCTATGGATCCTGCTACATATTCCTTGTGGATATGTTGAAGGAAACTCAGATTTAAATTAATAGAAATGTGTTTAAAAGCAATATCAATGTAAGTAATGTCTAGACGACAACAGACATATTCTTGGATATCATTGTACTTACTGTTTGTTACGACCATTATTTACTAAGGGACCAACTTTGAAATCACGCAAAATCAAATCTGCTCCGTACAAAGAGTTCTATCTATATCTAGTCATGCATGCTGGAACACCGTCAGCAACAATAACAGTTGTTCATTAGCAGCTCTACCCAGAATAGCCGGACGGCAAAACCGCTGAGTACGCGTCTGGCTCTACGGTGGTCCGGTATGCATTAGCGTGGGAGTCGATAGATAAGACCGCTCCCGTTAGCTTTTAGTTTAGCTTTAAGTTAGTTATAATTCAACTCCCATTGTAATCGGACATAATTAAATAAGTGAAAATTCATTTTTGTCTTTTTAAAAACAAAACCCCGCGGCCCTCAATTTTGACTGGCGCAGCCGGTAGGATTGCTGGGATACGTCGCGTAAAGTCGTAAGGTGCTATTCGCGCGTACACGTAGTTACGGTTTCTTAAATTCAGTGACCGGGCTCGCAGCAATCCGAACCAACAAATAAATTTGTCTTCATTGGACGCGGCAGTTTTTACAAGGCATTACTAACTACAGCAGAAGGATGAAGACGGGCGTTATGTGAGTAAACCTTTTCGCATTCCATTCCCTGTTTTCATTTATTTCCGTTGGTTAGACCAAATAATCGTTATTTGATTTTCCATTTGCGTACTGACATCGTCGCTATAATTTCGTTTACTTAGTTAAACTAGTTTTATAAATTGTGTTAAGGTATTAATTAAGATAAATATAACAAAATGGTAGACCAGCCAATCAGAATTGTACCCAAAGATTTATTATGTATAATACCTAAATATGAGGGGGAAGAAAATCTGCTAAATCTTTTTATAAGAAAGGCACACTATATATATAACGGGTATGGCTCAACAACTAATGCAGTACAGCAACAATATGTATTCCACGCAATTACCAGTAGATTGCATGGTAGAGCCGCTGCTCTACTAAGTGAGCGCGAAGATATAAATTCATGGCCCGCGCTCAGAGAGGTATTAATTCAGCATTTCGGCGACCCACGCTCCGAGGAGTGTATCGCGATTGAATTAGAACAAATGCGTATTAACAACGGGGAAAGTTACATAGATTTTTGTCACAGGATACAGCAGACCCGTAGCACACTCTTTGCCAAGGTTAATCTTTTAACTGACGAAGGAGTAAAAGCGGCTAAAATGATAGTGTATAATAATATGGCATTAAATGTATTTTTATACAATCTGACTGAGGACTTAATCCGCATCGTACGCCTGAAAGGGTGCCCCAATTTAGAGGTCGCGCTAAGTATAGTCACGGAGGAGGTCAACTTTATGACTCAGTTTAACGCCAAACAAAAACAGCGACAGGCCTCGGCCGCACCCAGTAAACCAATAAGCACCATCCCAAATAATAACTATAAATTCGGATTACCAACCAACCCTCAAAACAAATTCGTTGCGCCTAACCCAGGCTTTAAGTTCGGTATTCCGCAACAACCCCAAGGTTTCAGATTCGGCCTTCAGCCCCAAAACACACCCCCACAGATTGGTTTTAGACCCAATTTTCAAACGAGCACCCCACCAACAGGTTTCAGATTTAATCAAAATGCAGGACCCCAGAACTTTAGATTCGGCGCTCCACGACCAAATTTCAATTTCGGACAAGGTCCTAGACCACCATTTAACTCAAATTTTGCAAGACCACCTATGCCACAGCAACCTTTTGGCCACGGATTTAAATTCGGCATCCCGCCAAACGCAAACCGCCCCAAACCGTTAGAAGAACCGGACGTCTCGATGAGGACAGCCCGACCATTGAGGCAAAACATGTTGAATGCCTCAGCTGACACAGAAAACGTATTCTATAATAACGAAATTGTAGAGGAAACAACCGAGCAAAATGTCGATGCCGCATATTACGACGAAAACTACATGTACAATACAGAGGTCCCAGAAGTCCATGACATGCCCGCGGAGGCGTACGATTACGCAGATATGACGAGTACTGAAAATTTTCAGTTAACGGCCTCCAGTTTTCACCCGAAATAATAGAGTTAAATTGCAGTTCTGTTCTAAAATTACCGCACATAGTAATACCTGAAATCAAAGCACGCTTCATGATTGACACCGGAAGTACAAGGTCCTTCATTAGCCCTGCAAAAGCGGACGAATATTTTGCTGCTTTCAAATACTACGAGCCGTTCGAGGTGATAAGTACCCACGCCCGTAGCCAACACAGTGAGGCCATTTGCATACCGCTACTAAAAACTTTCCGATGCGTAGGCAAGCACAAGTTCTACGTGTATGACGTCGATAGTCGTTACGACGGCCTAATAGGAAGCGATCTATTGAAACAACTAGAAGCTACAATCGACATGAAAAATCAGATCCTACAAACACCCTACACAACCATACCAATTATATACAACCCGCCGTACGAAATACTACTAGAGCCCCGAACAGAATCAAGAGTCAAAGTCCCCACCGACCTACAAAATGGTGAGGCCATCATAGATTTTGTCGATTTTGGACAAGGAGTAAGAATGCCAAGTGCCCTTGTCACGTGCGAAAATTCATTCGCGTACACGGTGATTCAAAATACTTCCGAAGACACTATTTCAATGGCATTTGCTAAGCCGCTTAAAGTAACCAAACACGAAGGCGACGAATGTAACATAAACGTAACCTCGAGTAGTTGCGAGGTTGACCAACTCCTAAAAGAAAATCTAAAAAAGTTACGGCTAGACCACACCAATAAAGAAGAACGAGAAGCTATAGAAAAATTATGTTCTGAATATCGAGACATTTTCCACTGCGAAGGTATACCACTTTCTTTCTCAAACAAGGTCAAACACGAAATTAGAACCAAAAACGAAGACCCCATATTCATTCGACCGTACAGACATCCACCCCTTTATAATGAAGAAATCCGGAACCAAGTGACCAAACTCTTAGAAAATGACGTCATAAGGGAATCGCACTCACCTTGGAGCGCACCAGTTCACCTGGTACCCAAAAAGACGGACGCTTCAGGCGAAAGAAAATACCGAATGGTCATAGATTATCGCCGCCTCAACGAAATGACCACGGATGATAAATACCCGCTGCCTAATATCGCTGATCTCTTTGATAAATTAGGGAAATCAGTGTATTTTAGTACCATCGATTTAGCGAGCGGATTCCACCAAATTGAAGTGAGGGAAGAAGACCGACACAAGACAGCGTTTTCCACGCAAGCGGGTCACTACGAGTTTACCCGAATGCCATTCGGTCTAAAAACGGGACCAGCTACGTTTCAGCGCGCAATGGACAACGTGCTCAGAGGATTACAAGGACTGCATTGCCTCGTGTACTTAGATGATATAATCGTGTATTCATCTAGCCTGCAAGAACACGTCGAGAAATTGCGTATGGTTTTTGACCGATTGAGGGAGACAAACCTAAAAGTGACATTGGATAAGTGTGAATTCTTCCGCAAAGAGGTACTTTACCTTGGCCATATGATAACTAAAGATGGACTTAAACCTAATGATGATAAGATACAGGCCGTTCTGAATTTCCCAATTCCAACAACGACTACCCAAATTAAAAGCTTTTTGGGACTAGTGGGATATTACCGTAAATTCATTAAGGACTTTGCCAAAATCACCCGGCCCTTAACATCCTGTTTAAAAAAGCGAAACAAAATAGAACTCACAGAAGAATTTGTAGGCGCTTTTGAGAAATGTAAAGAGCTGTTAGTAAATGCGCCTATCCTGCAATTCCCGGACTTTACAAAACCATTTATACTCACAACTGATGCGTCGGATTTCGCGGTCGGTTCAGTAATATCCCAGGGCCCTATAGGCTCTGATAAACCAATAGCCTATGCCAGTCGCACCCTGAACGACGCTGAAACCAGGTATAGTACCGTAGAAAAGGAGCTATTAGCCATTGTTTGGGCCGTGAAGCATTTCAGGCCATACCTATACGGTAGGCGGTTCACCATCTATACCGACCATAGACCCCTTGCCTGGCTCAATAATATGAAGGAACATAACAGCAAACTCACCAGGTGGAAGCTCCGTTTGGCAGAATTTGACTATGACATCGTCTATAAAAAAGGAAAACAAAATTGTGTAGCGGATGCCTTATCGCGTATCAAAGTCAACGCGATAGAGAAAGACGTCGACTCTATGAAGGTCAATGTAGAAAAGAAACAGAAGCGAAACCAAGAAAAGGAAACAGATAGAGACACTCCAGACGACGACAATATAACCGTCTACCAGATAATACCGTCAGAATCAGAAGAAGATAAAAGCGAGGACACAATCATCTTGTCATCCGAATCGGAATACGCCCCGCTTACCCCTCTATATGAACCAAGGTCGCCTTTTTCTATTCCATCCGCAACAAGCGATACGTTGACAGCATCGGAACACTCGGAAACGGAACATTCAGTTTACGAAACGGATTCTTCCGGAATCCCCATTATGAACGAAGCCATCGATACTAAGCCGAACCAAATATTAATACACACGTGGTTCAGAGGAGAGCTGGCAGTAAAGAACTTATCAAGGCCAAAACAAAAAATTTTGGAAGTCCACTTACCATTGGAAAGACTAGATTTAGTAAAACAGTTCTTAAAAGAATACATTAAACCAAAAGTGAAATATTTCATCTATTTTGAAGATAAAGGACACCGAAAACAATTCGCCGAAGTAATTACCACATTATTCAAAAAGGATACCGTAAAGATTATCGAATGTACGCAGAGGGTCATATATATTGAAGATGAAAATGAGCAGGTAGAAATTGCGAAAAAGTACCATATTGGAAAAACCTGCCACCGAGGAATAAAAGAGACGACTACGCATCTAAAACGAACATACTATTGGAATAACATGGAGGTTACAGTAGCCACCATAATAAATTCGTGCGACGGTTGTAAAACCATGAAGTACGACAGGAAACCACTGAAACCGGAACTACAACTCACGCAGACACAAACAAAACCATTCCAAGAGATTTTCATCGATGTTTTCACCATAGAAGGAAAATCATATCTAACTTTAGTCGACGCTTTCAGTAAACTCGGACAAGCCATGGCGATTGAGAACAAAACCACACCTGAAATAATTAGGGCTCTTATTAGGTATTTTTCTATCTATGGAGTACCACATAGAATCAGTGCTGACTCCGGGTCAGAATTCAATAATGCCCTGCTGAAAGAAACTTTAAGCCTCTATAAGGTAGACTTACATATTGGTACCCCACACAATTCGAACTCAATGGGGGTGGTCGAAAGGTTTCATTCAACCCTTATCGAAATTTATAGGCTAGCCAAATATGAACACAAACTCACAGATGCAGCGTCAGTAATGACCTACTCGCTCATGTCATATAATCATACAATCCATTCCACCACAGGACTAACGCCTTTCGAAGTAGTATTCGGTCACACCGACTCTAAGAACCCATTTAATGTCGAATTTAACAGGGAATATACACAAAAATTAGTGCAAGACCACAAAAACCGCATTAAATTCCTATACAAGTATTTAACAGATAAAGCTATAAATATTAAAAAGAAAATCAAGGAGAAACTTGGAGGGGAAAAAGAGTTCAAAGTAAAGGAGGGAGACACTATTTTCGTAAAAGGCGTAAACGTTAGAAGAGGAAAGGATAAACCGCGGTACGAAAAGGCGGAAGTCGTAGGAGAAATAGACAGGAACATAGTACCGATTAAAATGAAAGGTCGTGAGACTAAAGCACCAATTAAGGATTTAAAACGTCCTTCACAGGTGCGCCCTGGTCCTGCTGCAGACGTCAGCTGCCCTGGCCCTTCTACTTCAGCAGATCAGGGATAACCCCGGAATCCTCCCGATCAAAGAAGGTCAAGCTCTTATAAGTAGTGATAAGTGGTCTATTATTAAGACTCTAGATTTAAGTTTAATCAGAGACGATTTAGATTTTAATTTTGATAGATATTTAGATTTGAATAAGCATGTAGAGAACCATTTCGGAAACAAACCTATTAACGCAGGCATCAACGACATAAAGACTCAGACAGATTTTATTAAAAATATTACTATGCAGAAATTAAACCAACTAATGCCAGTTAAAAGAGTTAAACGCGGCCTCCTAAATCCCTTGGGATCGATAATCAAATTAATTTCCGGAAATTTAGACAATGACGACGCCATGAAATATGACACGTTAATACAAAATATAAAATCTAAGCAAATCACGGAAAATAAAAGAGTAACAGTGGTCGTAGAAATGCTGAAATCATTGGTGAACATTACAAACGATACTAGAAACAATTTCATTCAATTGGATAAGGCAATTTGGGAAGTTAAGCAACAGTTAATTAACGATAACGCAACTAAGGATACTCTCAAGATCATTAACACGTATCACTTATTTTTCCATAATTTCCAAACTTTCTATACCATATTGGACGAAATTGAAACTACTGTAGCTTTCAGTAAGTTAGGTATGTTACACCAAGCTATTTTAGACTCTAACGAATTGTTGTCAATACTTAAGGATGTAGAACGAAAAGGTAAACTTATGTTCACGGCAAACTTCGAAAATCTACTGAAATTAGAGCAATGTATAGAGTTAAAAGCTTACGCGAAGGAAAATCAAATAACTTTCATTATGGACATACCCCTTGTAGAAAACGACACATATACATACTACAAGGTCCTCCCCCTACCTGTCTCAAATTCCCGTAGCCAAACTCACGTTATCCTGCCAAAATTTCCCTATTTACTGACGAAAAGGTTGAAAACGGTGTCACTAACACGCCCATGTAAGGAAATAGAAGAGTCCTTATTTCTCTGTGAAGAAGATAACTCATCCTCCTTGGTCAAGGATACCTGCATTGCCAACCTGCTCCGATTCGCAACGGATACAACGCAGTGCCACCAGATACCAGTTGACGTAGAAGAGGTAAAAGTGCAGAAAATACAGGACAACCGATGGATGGTGTTTGCCAGGACGGACGTCCTCCTCACTCAAAATTGTGGCAACGAGATAACCCATCACCACCTGCGAGGGACCTACATCGTGACTACAGACGACGATTGCGAAGCCGAAGTCGAAGGCTTAGTCATGAGAAAACATCGAGAGTACTCAAGAAGATTGTCTCTACCTGCATTACCCATTATAAACCTGCCTGCATTGGTGCCGCTGGAGAGGACGCGCTTCGTGGAGCCCTTGAACGTGAAGGGCATAGACCTCACCAACCTACAGCAACTAGCCAGCATTTTAGTGAAAAGTGAAAGTGAAATGGGTCAATATAGTGAGCGTGATAGTGCGATTAACATGAAGAGAATAAGCATAGGAACACTAATTTTATACGTAATTTTAGTTATAGTTTTTACATTTTGTGTTTCATTTTACTTTTATCGACGAAATTATCGTGGCAAAGAAAATCTGCGCGATAATTTCGATCTTAAGGAGGGAGGAGTCATGCATGCTGGAACACCGTCAGCAACAATAACAGTTGTTCATTAGCAGCTCTACCCAGAATAGCCGGACGGCAAAACCGCTGAGTACGCGTCTGGCTCTACGGTGGTCCGGTATGCATTAGCGTGGGAGTCGATAGATAAGACCGCTCCCGTTAGCTTTTAGTTTAGCTTTAAGTTAGTTATAATTCAACTCCCATTGTAATCGGACATAATTAAATAAGTGAAAATTCATTTTTGTCTTTTTAAAAACAAAACCCCGCGGCCCTCAATTTTGACTATCTTAGAAAATGTTTATGTTGTAGAGATGATGCTCATCCTGATGATGCATGATGAAGGTAAAAGTCTATGATCTACATACATACGTTACATTAAATATTTTTTTTAAGACTCCTATGACTATAAGAGTTATTTGTTATACAAAAGTGCAAAGTTGCTTTTTAACCGCGTGCTCAATTTTGATGACCGAGCAAGCGAAGGATTCAAAAATTAGAATCCTGAGCGTTAGCGAAGAAATCAAGAGAGTACAAGGTGAAAAATCTTTGCACTCGAGTGCAACACGTAACTTTCCATCCCACCCAGCGAGGAAATGACTAAAGTCGTCTACAATTATCTTATTATTTCAAATACTTCTCGCGTGATTGTTGAGGGAGAAAGCTCATTTGCGCATTATTAACAGTTTGAGTCAATTTTGTTGGCGTCAAATAAACTTCCTCGTCGCTAAAATCACTCATCTTAGGTTTTTCACTTGTTTTCAAGTATCTTGTTTTTAACATAAGGTTTGAAACAATATGACGTGAAAAGAATAAAAGGCGTGAATATCGCGCGCATAGTAAATTAAAAAAAAAAAAGTACGCCAAGAAGGTTCCGAGACACAACACTGTTTCAAATTAAAAAAGGTTGTATGGTAAATTCTGCACCATGGATGTAGAAGTAAATAGGTTTAATGATGTTTTGAATTCACAAACTTAGTCCACACGATGTTCTAAATTCAATTGTACTTTATCCTCTAGCGAATAAAAACGGCTTTTACACTCAAATTTTGAAGAGCAAAAATACTATTTCCGAGATAGGAAATTGAAAAAAAAATGTAAATGGAAATTACAATGGAGAACAATATTGCATCGAATTCATGCAAAATAATTTTGACAAACAACTGTAGGGTTCCATTTTTGGTACTTATCATAGTTGTGGTAAACGTGTTTCAAAATGTATTTATGACTAGCTTCACCCGCAATTTTCTTTATTTTTTCCAGGAAAAAAGTAGCATATGACACTCTCCGATAAACCATAATTATTTTTTGCAAAGCAATAATTCAATCCACACTCTGTTGCAGCGTGAAAGAGTAAAAAACAAACCAACAAACACACTTTCGGATGTTTTTATGCCTAAAGTTTTTTTTGTCCTTGAAAATTCACCTCGCTTAGCTTACTGCTTTATTTAAGCTAGGGATGCGAACATCTAACTATAATATCAGTTGATGTCCTGACCATTCGCTTTATTGAAGACAGTTATCAAGTAGGTTGTAATCTAACATAGAGTCATCTACAAATTCATACCCTTCGGTCATAAAGCCACAAAAATAATCTGCATCAAATTAGCCCATTTGGGAGATGCGAAGCTTCACTTATATGAACCCCCGACACAAAAGGTCGGGGGTTACACTCTTATACGAGCCTCATAATATGAAATCGCATTTCCTTTTTTAAATTATCATCATCACAAGCCTCCTCTTCATAGTTCCCGGTTTCAGACATTTCATGTAATGCATACAGTAAACAAGGTAGTAGTATGCTTCCGCTCATACATAAACGGCCACATGTCACAACTGTTAGCATTTCCCGGAAAGCGGCCATATAACGCTCCAAGGAAATCGGCCAACCGAAGTCGACGAACCGAGATTGGCCTTCGGTCATAAAGCGACTTAATTAAGGCCTGCGTATCGCGGATAGGAAAAGGTTCGTCATAAATCTGATACTTTTTCGGATAGGAACGTCTAAATTCAGACGAATTTTGGCCTGGATTTAAGGGATTTTAACTTGGAGTGGAGGAAACCACAATGGTTGGACGTACTTTTTGGTTATGTAGTGAAGAGTAGTAAACTGTCGGTACTTGCGGTGCGCAAGCTTTGTAAAGTAGGTACTTTTGTTTTATTTGTATCTTTGTCTTATTGACAGAGGTAGAGTACTTACACGCAAATCTTTTTTAGGTCTCGGGTTAGTATCCGATGCTAATGTATCGACTTTGCATTTCTGTATATAAGGCATAAGTCACGCGTTGTGCAGGTATGTAAGCGCAGACCCGACATGTATCTGAAATACTTTTATGCAACCGCTTGCCTGACTTTTGAGACCTCATTACTTTTTTCGCCAGAAATGACATAATAATATAACGTTGTAATCTATCAATCTATGTAAGTAGTCGATATATGACATTTTTAGATTAGTATTGATTTTTCAAAAACTACTCAGCCAATTCTGATAAAATTTCGAACAATGGAAGAATGAAACCATCTCTGAAGTATGATCTACCAAACAAAAAAAAATATCAAATTAGGCTTATAGTTAGCGGAGTAACACATACAAAATAAATGCAGACGACTTGAGGACCTCTTTTTTTGAAGATGCTTAAAAAGATTTACAACGCGGTCACATTAACTCGACGCATCGCTGGATTTTTTAAGCAATTTTTACTCGATCTTAATAAACAGGTAGAAACTTATCTTTTATAGATGATGGTTCGGAACCTACCGTGCAGGAGGCCGACTCGCACTTGGCCGGTATTTTTTGCACACCGTACTTGAGCGCCAAAATAACGTCACATGGTCAAGCGTCTAGTTAATGTGACCGCGTTGTACGCATACTGTAAATAAATATTATTATTAAGTACGCGTTTTTCTTAATTAGAAATAGTTTTTACGTAATGCCTTTGTTACAACGCGTTTTTTTTAGTTATAACTAGTTATTACGAAATGTGCAAATCCGGAAACCCATTGCACAAAATGGAATAATTGTATATCGAAGAACAAAATGTAAGTAACTCTGCTCTGCTCAGGGGTGTGTTTTGTTTTTCTTTAGCAAATTTGGCACTTATTTAGTGGGCTCACAGACTACAATGCTCTTACTTGGCTTGACTCATACTCGTTTCGATGGAGTCCAGACCGAAGTACGTGTAGTTTTTTACAAAATTTCAAATAACTTAAAAATAGGTACCTACTGGTTCTTTGCTTTAACAATAACTTTGTTTCGTCGACTGTTATACCTTATACTCGTATCTAATACAAAGAAGTGAGTATTTAGTACGCAATATTAGACTATAGCCGTGGTGGTCAAGAAGTAGTGACACCCGCCTTACAATCGTGAGGTCGTGGGTTCAAATCCCCGGTCTCGTACCAATGAGTTCTTTCGAATATATGTACGGAATTTCACACCATTGGCTTTTCGGTGAAGGTAAACATCGTGAGGTAATCTGCATACGTCCGTAGAAGAAATTCGATGGCGTATGTGAATCCACCAACCCGCACTGGGCTAGCGTGGTGGATATGGCCCAATCACCCTTCGTGTGTAGGCTTACGTCCTGCAGTGGACTATTAAAAAGGCTGGTACAGTACAGTACAATATTAGACTAAAATAATTTTAAGTATTTGATGATACTAACATAAGTAACAAAATGAGAAAATCACTCTCCAAATAACAAGATGCTTGTTCATATTAAATCCGCGTTACTCAGAATTTTAACAACGAGCTCAAACGCCTACACACTCGATCGTTACTCTGAGATATAAAGATCTTAAAATGCTTTTATACGCGACAATTTCTCTAAAATATTGCTCCACAGAGATACCAGAGGGATAATAGGCCCAATTATGAAGTCGCCACCATAGTTATATTAGCAATTTAGAATATTTCTGTTTCTTTTTTACTCTAGGCATTCGATAGAGAGAACACTTTTTATGTTGCTATTAAATTTACGATGGCGCCTACATAATTAAAAGGCCAAATGTGGTCGAACGAGAAAATCTGAAAGAAATGGATCGATTTAATATGGCACGAGTTAGAAAGACATGGAAAATATCTTGTTTCAGTGGTTGTTGTTGGATTTTTAGACAAGGAATGTCAAATCCTAATACTTATTTGACAGTTTTGACAGTAGTTTGAAAGATTTTCCAAGCATTTTTGAGGTTGAGCATTGCCTCAAGTGTCAACAGCATTATAAATATCTGTTATTTAAATATATATGTGCATTGCTTCTTAATTTGAGCTCTGTCATGTTAGACAAATCTTAATATATATAAATCTCGTGTCACAATGTTTGTCCTCAATGGACTCCTAAACCACTTAACCGATTATAATAAAATTCGCACACCATGTGCAGTTCGATCCAACTTGAGAGATAGGATAGTTTAAATCTCAAATTATAGTCGCAATTTTAATTTATTTAGCCACAGCAACGCGTGGCCGGGTCAGCTAGTGATTTTATATACCTAGTGTTGAATAACTGTCAAGCAATAATGGAACTTTTGTCATACATTTTCATAATTTTACTATGGATATCAGGCTGGTAGTCCGCTGCTAGATATAGTCTTCCTTATGGATTTCCAATAAGACCGGTTAACCGATTTGATCATCAGTCCACCTTGTCAGCGGACGTCCTACGCTGCGTTTGCCGGTGGTCTCCATACGAAAACTTTACATCCCCACTGGCCAGCCGTTCTACGAATTTTGTGCCCTGCCCACTGCCATTTCATTTTGCTAATTTGCTGAGCTATGCCGGTCCGGCTATGGTACTTTTAGTAATATAAGTATCATAATTATAGACCATGTTTTGACCTAGAAAAATAAAAGGTTCTTATAGATAGCACAATAAACCACAAAATCACGCCGGTTAAATATTTGACATTACTATTTTAAAATAATGCTTGTAAAATTGCAAATATTGTCTTTTTTTTGACGTGCAACTATGCTATTCACATTTGTACGCCATGATGGGCAAGAACATGAGTTCTCTACTCTCCGAACATTATATGCGACTTTGTATGTTGTTGTACACTACCATGTTTCTAACAAATAAAATATCTTGAATCTTGAAATAAAATACTCTATATTTTTAAATATCAATTCTGAATAGCTGTCTCCACTCATATTGCTCTTTGCAAGGCTATCTAACCTGATCCAATTTTTGTTTTCTTTTTCTAATCATAGTGTCTCAGAGCAAATAAAAAAATCAAGAGAGACCGTCCTTGAACAGTCAAGTGAAGCCGGTTTTTTATACATGTGTGAGTGCGCCGATGTTGCGCTGCCATAGTACGACTGACAAGCCTAGGCGCAGTTTCGTTGTACGTGGATGTGTGTGTACTTGTCTGTACACGACGAGGCGTAGGTTTGGTTGGCTTCACTTGTTTGTTCACAACATTCTCTCTTGATTTTTTTATTTGCTCTGAGCATAGTTTTTTTTTAAAATACCTCAATGTGATATATATACTCAATACAAAACGGGTCCAATTAGCTGAAGTCGAACTTTGACTCAGCAAAAGCGCTGCCAAAAATTCACCTCAATTAGCAAAATTCTAAGAAATTGCTAGACTAGAACCAATAAAAATCTAGTTTTTTTTTCAGTCTAGAAAGTGGATCTATTATAGCGCTCTGTGACCTCGGTTTTTCGGGCAACTCATGAAACAAAGTTACCGAAAATAAAATTACTTTGAGGACGGAGTGGCAATGGAGAATGGAGGGGGATGATAAGTCTCGAGAAACAACCGGGAGCTGGGGAATGTAAAACCAGTATGGATTTAAGTGTAGTGGCAGACAGGTATTTTGAAATAGATAACCTTATAGGGCTTCATACCAAAAAGATCCTTAGCACATCGCAGTGTTGGAACATAAAAATATATAATATTTTGTAGCAGCAACACCATAGTTTCCGCTTCCTATTTTTTACTGCGTAGAATCTGTCAATGTAAAAAATACACTCTCTGTCTTGCCCTTTCGATTGAATACTTGTAAAAGATTTTGGATTTATAATAATAACGTTACAAGAGCCCAATTCTTGTTTAATTTATGGTTCCCATGAAACCACGCAGTAAGAAACCTTAGAATTGGCACGACTTTGTATAGATTTCATTACTTTTTAGAGATAAACAAGCAGCTCCATTGAGACTTGGCTAGTTTTTTACAGAATGTTTTTGGTGGGATTTTCACTTCTTTTTGTAGAAACGTATATTACATATGGCATATTGATTTATTTTATTAGATTTTAATTATTAGAATTTATTAGATTCGATTCGACATTTTAAATTGTAATTGTAAATTCGTACTGCCCAATTGTAAATTAAACCTCGAAAATTAAGAGTACTAAATAACTAACAACAAGAGTGCAAAGTTGCTTTTTAACCGCGTGCTCAATTTTAATGACCGAGCAAGCGAAGGATTCTAAAATTTAATACAACAATTAAAATTCTGAGAGTTAGCGAGGGAATCAAAAAAGCACAAGTAAAAAAATTTTTGCACTCGAGTGTAACGTAACTTTTCATCCCACCTCAGCGTAGAAATAACTAAAGTCATCTACATACCGCACTGTTTCAAAAACTTCTCGCGCGATTGTTGAGGGAGATAGCTACCATGATAAGAAAATGGCGCGCAAAGCAAAGGTGACGTTCACAAGTGGTATATTAGTCAGAGAAAAATCGAACCAAGATGATATATTCATAGTTTGAAAGCTTGATTTATGGGCTTCTCAATGATATTTGATTTCGATTGTTTTATCCCTCCATTTTTTTTAAATGTGAAAAATAAATTGTACGATTGTTCTTCCACATTCATCTCTTAATTTGCCAAAATTAAAAATTATAACCTACAGTGTGACCAGTTAGTAGGTACAATGTGACAAAAAACGCTAAAAGACATTGTCTAATTGGTAAAAATACTTCTATTTAACAATTTGGAGATTACTTAATTCGAGTTGCGAAAGATAAACTACCTATTGAGCCAAATATATTTATTTGTCCTAATAGATTCAAAATTAATTTAGAAAAAAAACGGAGGGCTCTTTTTTGGTTTTAATTGATGACTCAGAAAAATATGAACTTTCTCGAAATGTAACGAGTGTTGAGGTTAGAAATTTTGATTATTATTATACCAGCCCCCGTACATTTTGTGAACATGTCCTTTAAAAAAGTACAGCAAGAAGGTTCCGAGTCTGAGTTTTGAAAAAATTAAAAAAAGGTTGTACCTATGATAAATTCGGCTCCATGGAGGTAGAAGTAAATAGGCTTAATAATGTTTTCATCCCCCTATCTCGGAAAGAGCGTGATATTATTATTTATTAATAGTATCTTGGTAGATAAAACAAGATCAGCACCAGAAGCTGCGCAAGGCAGCGAGAGTCTCTGCACGTCCATCATCCTTTGCCCGCTCATACCGCTCTATTCTTCAGCCTACTCAAGTACTCAGCCTATTGGTAAATCCGCTACAATCCATATTGTTTGGATCGTGTTTGTACGGTGACCTTCAATTGAGATTACTCCAACACGGTGCAGGTCAGATATTATTAATGTAGACATATTTTTGCTTGATATACAGCTTTTTGAGAAGGTTGTTTTAGCGATTGAAAAGGTTTTTCTCTAAAAGACTTTTATAGGCACTTGACTGCAGTTGTTAAAAGTTACTTTTATTATAAGGTGTGAACACAATTTATAGCGATAAAAATAGTCTGTTATAGTAAATTATAGTATATCTAGTACTATAATATGAAAACTGAATGTGAAAGACCGTTTGCAATTTATTTCAACAATATACCAACATATTTAATTTTCTCTCTCATCATAATATGTTGTTCTGTTGTGTATAATATTTATTTCACCCATGGTTTTGTTTGCATATATTATAATGAATTTGCTATCATCGTTTCAGAACATTGCTGAACGCTTACCTTCCGACCCAATTGTGTGAGCTTTTTGGTAAAAACTGATTGCGTATTCAGTTTTTATGTTTGATGATGGTTAACAATTTTATTGACAAAGAGTCACACTGTTACATTTAGTGTGTCCCGTTGAAATCACCTGAAAAACAAAAGACCAAAACGTGAAGTATACGTGTTATATTTTGAACCGTATTAAAAAAAAGAAAGTTCTCAATTTGACTGTGTTTTTTGTATGTTTGTTATGTGATTACTCCACCTTTAGTCCTAATTCTATGACTCCACCATAATTTTGGTTTAGGTAGAGCATTTTTACTTTACTTTACTTATTTAAATTTTAACGTTACCAGCTGAGTTGTTTTTAAAAAATTAGTAATAACTTGTATGTGAAAATTACTAAACGTCGATGATGCATCGATCCGTGCGAACTATTCGAATTCTGTAAACGGTTAAAATCGGTAATGCCATTTTGGCAAAAAAAAAAATCATCTACTACAACATCTGTAAAGCTCGAAACATACTATCGGACGCGGCTTACGGACGCGACTGACAGCCGCGTCCTAGACTATGAAAGTACACTGAGGCGTACACACTATCGGACATAAGTCGCGGACGTCACCTTCGGACGACCTTGAGCGTTTGGACGTCCGAGAGCGATCTGGCACACCGGATGTTTTAAGACTGTGCACATTGCTAAGTCGCGGCTCTCAGTCGCGTCTGTCAGCCGCGTCCGATAGTATGTTTCCGGCTTTACCATCAGGCAAATTGCTAGCCACATGAATATATATAATACTAGGCTGATGGTAAGCGCACTCATCCGCCATAAAAACAGAGACTGACACTGTGGAATTCATTGGGAAGCAAATCTTAAATAGTTGTAATCGGACCATATGTATCTACCTATCTACCATAACCCAGATTTCTCAGATTAAATAAGAGTTATATTATCTTTAGGAACCCACTACATAAATATTTTTTCGTATCTTAAGGGTATCAATTGAGTTGTTTATCAAAACAATGAACTAGCTAAACTTCCACATGCGTTGTTTGATAAATATCAAAGACCTCGGGAACGACCCGAGGCAGATAAGTCGACCTTTTTACATAAAAACTCTTTTGTGAAATAATTTCTCTGAGAACCGACAGGTGGCGCTATTAAGCCGAAAGGAAAACACAAATCAAAGTTCTTGCTCTACATAACTTTCTTTTAAATTTCCGTAAGTAAAAAACTGCTTCGCTCGCTCGCTTAAAAAGATCTCATTTCCAAAAGGATCTAAATTCTCGTCCATTCGAAAAAGTATTTGATTTATGACCGATCTTTTTCCATCCGCAATACGTGCTTCGCCTTAATTAAGTCGTTATGTAAGTGTTTTTAAGATTTATTTAGTACCAAGTCGGAACCTTCGAGACAACCTAAAACCTGTATTGTCAATCTTGGTCTGTGATCTCGTTAGTCAAGGTATGCCTGGGAAAGGGAGTATACTTCCCTCATAAAAGGGATAAATTTGCTGTAGCGCGTCAATCGATTTTGGGAATATGTGGCAATATTGTTTAGAAAAATAGTAAATCGTATCAATATTTATCGGTCAAGAGCAAATCGAAAATAGGTGTATACCAATTCAGTTAAAAAAATGTGGCCGCTAGTTATACTTTTTATGAATATGTAATATTAATCATAATCGTATCTCGTATTAATTATTAACACCAAGCCGCACTGCCCTAGCGTGGTTGATATGGTCCAATCATCCTTCGTGGGTAGGCCTACGTCATGTATTGCCTATTTAAAAGGCTAATATAGTGCAGTACAGTACATCAATGCCTCAGTTGCCTAAAAAAACACCCGAAAGGTACTTCTCTCTTTGATTATATGAAATCAAAGTAGATAGGTAGGTATATTATACATATACCTATCCTATAGGTAGACTAGCCCACGCAAAATAGAGACATCAATATGTTTTGTGCCTGGAGGGGGCCCCCACGTGGGTGCGGCTAAGAATAATATAATTCTTGCCGAAGACGGCACAATAGATACAAATACATATAACTAACTTACATTGGTGTATCTTAACACATAGCGTATCAAAATACATCAGTGGGAAAACAGAATAGAATAGACATATTAATAAGAGCAGAGAATAAATTATAAGAGCTATCCCCTTCGCACACGTAAGCGTAGCGTATTCGTATCGTAATACGCGCTTAGGACGAGAGCAATACTAGCGCATACATGTTCAAATAAGTCCGCACACGGCGCGGTGCTGCAACGTATAGTAGAAGGCATTTACCCCCTTCGCACATGTAGGCGCGTATTAAGATACGCTTACAATACGACTACGCTACGCCTAACATTCTCTTAACTTAAAAGCTTAACATTCTCTTTTTGGCCATGCTTATCATGAGAACCTTTTAAATTACTTATTTTGAGGTATTTACATTTTACTTTAGGGTTTTTGTACCTAATAAATAATACCAATCAGCAAAAAACTGATAATAATGACTCTTTTCTAAGGCATGAATAGAGTTGAATATACGACTTACTATAAAGAAGTATTCGAAAAACTTCTAAACAAGTATTGTACAAGTAGGTACAACACGCACAGGGCGTAGAATATTAAAAGTCGTAAATCTAGAGTTTTTCTGGTCGGAATTTTCTTCTCTCTATAAATATTGCTGTAATACAATTTATTCAGTGAAATAAATAAGTATCTATGTCGTGTACATCCATGTAGTATCTCTAAGGCGAGATAGGATCTTAATGAAAATTCCATTTCCTTTGCAAATCTCGTAATAAATTGGGATTCGCGGGTCACTGCCAGCCGGCTGGGTGTGGATGTCAGGACTGTCGATTTGTCGACATTTCCCTGAAAGTAGGGAGTTTTAAATTGTTTAGGGGATATAACATTTCATAATAGCTAAACTTCGAATTTTAATTAGTCTTTATTTGGAATATGTGCGTGTCACTATTAACACATTTTCAAAAAGCCGGCATCTGATACCTCGTTGAATATGTCTTCTTAATCCAACTAAAATTATAAACGCGAAAGTTTGTGAGTATGTTAGGATGTTTGTTACTCTCACGCAAAATCTAATGAACGGTTTTAGATTAAACTTTGCAATAAAGATGCTTATACATCAGAATAACACATAGGTTATAATTGATCAAGGTATTGCGTGAAACGAAGTTTGTCGGTCAGCTAGTTCTTAAATATATCTACTTGTTTGTTTTTTCAGTAACTGCCTTTGTCAGAAGAGTAGTTCTATGTGCAAGGAAAGTGCAGTTACTTCGACGATTCTTACAAAAGTAAGTGCTTTACCTCTGGAACTAATTTTATATTACTGGTTTTTATATCGCTTGATCGCTCTCTACGATACTAGGAGCGCTACGAAAATTTTAAAAACAATTTTTCTTTTTCTCATAAATATTAAATAAACAGATAAACTTATAAAGCTCTATTTAAATACCAACCACCTTGTAACAAAAGATTTAAACGCGCTTTAAACATTGTTTAAACTTGTTTTGTGGTAAGAAGGCAATATTCTTAAAAAATATTAGAACCGTTGCCGAGATACTAATTTAGTACAAAAAAATTAAAATAAATGTACAAAAATTTTATTGCTCGTTTAAAGATATAACAAGGCTTCACCAAAGACATGAATGATAAAGGAAATAAAGGATTTTTTACCGGTGGAGATTTAGAGCACCGCTTTTGGCAACCCTGATGGATTTATGTGCTAGTATAACCACGTGAAATCTCGCTCAGCATTTAAATTTGAGTTTAATCATAACACTTGGTTATGCCAGATGATGAGGGTCCGACTCACGACGTCAATATCGTAGATGTTGGTATCTTAGGAGAGGTAGAGGTCTCAGAACGTGTTTTATATTTACATTTGGATACTACCGGGCCGCCCCGAATTTCTCCGGGGCAAACAATTACCGTACATGTTCGTTGGCTTTGTATTTAGCTAATTAAAGAAAATTTTGTCGAAAGTGTAAACAAATGAATAAAACATAGCTATTAAGTACTATTACTATTATATTCAGTATGGTAGGTACTTAATTATATATATATATATATATATATTTAGTAGGTAGGTACCGAAAGATCAGTAAATATTACTGATATCCTAAAGTAATAGTTAATTTTTATTTCACACTTGAATTTATTTTTATTAACTTAATAATTATAGGAGAGTAGATCGAGTAGGGGTTGATGCTGATAATAAGGAGAGTATGACTGAAGCTGAGTAAACTGAGAGGTTTAACTGATAGAGATCGAATGAAAAAGTTCACAATACTGTACCGACCTACACATATATAAATGGTACAGGCCGAATCAAACTTAATGACGTCTGTGAAGCACAAAATAAAAAGCACAAGCAAATCCCAACTCCTCACCGCCGCTGACGTATGAGTTTGCTACTACGCAACTCGTGTTCATATAGGAACCTTAAAGAGCCTTAAATTTTAACGTTCAATCCAATCGATAGCAGTAACTAGCTTAAAATAACAAAACATAAATATCCCGGAAGACGCCAACATTACCCATAACAATTCCCAAAAACAACATCCTAAAATAAAAAAAAACATCCTTCACGACAAATTGTCGGCAAGTTTTTGTTTGTTAGTACAAAAAATCCTACACTGTTAGCGAATACGCGGCTTTATTCGCCATTTTTTCGCTTCCTTTATTTCACTGTTCCGTTGAAATAAAAACAAACTAGCCTATTTGTAAACCAACGCAACCAAAATATGTGTTTTTATTCGTTTTGAACCGCAGCGAAATATTCGATACGACATTGATGATAGAGTTTGTGTTGGGCGCGGTTAGGGTAACCAGACATTCTTAAAATCCGGATAAAATGTCGGAATTCCATCGAAAAATCCTGAGATTTGTCAATTTCAAAATTTCCTAATTGCATGTTTGCATGCTTCATCTTTTATCACAACGCATCCCATCGCGTAAGTTGACGGTTAAAAGGTAAGGATCATATCAAAGGATAAGCAATAGGAAAATTTGCACCTAGTCTTTCAGTGCTATTGCGAGATCTAAAGAGCCTAAAGTCTTATGGCCAATAAATAAAAGCCCTGAAAGTCCATATAGTATAAGCTGGCTCGCAAAAAGTGTCGCCGAGACAATGGCGAGACATCAGTAACCATCTACACTTAGGTACTAAGTTTTTTATTACTTTGGTCGCAACCTAATTGGACGTTTGTGCAGCGGCGTAAGAGCTTTTGCATAAGCTTATTACGATCTTGATAACACTGAAATAAAACAAGTTTTAGCTATAATATGCTTACAATATTCATGATTCTACATTATTGCACACTAGTTTTCTAGTACATTTGCATACTCAGTGAGATACACTCACACCGACTACGCCCAAGCACATTATTATGCTATATTGACTATGAGATTTCCATAATCGGGCCGAAATCCTGAAAAGAACGTAAGAATCCTGAGATATGGTAACCCTAGGCGCGGTCGAGAAATTCGGTTTATATTCGTATCAACGAATTTCATGTTTCGTTACTCTTCGTGTACATACTGAACGGATGACATGATTTAATTTGTGTAACATTTTAAACATTTATCGGGTGTAAATGGAGTCGCTTAGCAACAGTTGGAATTTTAAAATTAACGAAATTGTTCAATTGTATTTTGGACTAAAACATTGAAGTATAATACACGAGAACTGAAGATTGTTGTCTATGACGACGTCAGCCAACTGCCGGCGTACGCCGGCGAAGCGCGCCGACCGGCCTTAGTCGCGATTAAACAAAATGGTTGAATATATCAGACGTCAAAAAATTATTTAAAAAATTAAAAATGGGGAAATGTGTAGTCAAAACCTTTTAATCCCGTTCTCAATTTCTTCATAAAGCTTCTGGAATTTATTTCCACAAGTAAATACGGCGTACACTATTCGTATTAATTGAAACTATCACATATAATATCATGATTTTAAAAGTAAATAATTTTACAGTTGGTGATGCCAGGTGAAACATGATTTTGTTTCCCCATAATTATGGGAGATTTCGACTAATGGATAATTCCTTTTTGGATACTATAGGATATCCGCAGACAAAATACGTAAAGATAACGATAAATAATGGATAAAAGCCATTAGAATATTACGAAAAGAAACTGACTGGATAATAATAGTAAATAGTGAAATAGTAAAATTACATTAGATTACAATATAACTTCAATAAATACTAAAAATACAAGAGTACAAAGATAATAACAAATCCGGTACCTAGATATTAAATGGGCGGCATTAACGTCTACAGTGATTTTAAATAATACTAATAATCATTACTATTTTTATAATTATTGATAGTTATGAATCAAGCAGCAGAATCAGGCTTAAATAGGTTACGTTTTGTAATTATTAGTTTAATCAAATAGCTCGACGGCAACAGGTATCTATGTCCGGAGATTGAAGTACAGGTATAGTACGAGTATAACATATTACTTGTAAATATTTTCTTATTATTTTCTTTTACCAATAAACTATCTGTATCTGTATTAGGCTACAATTTTCAAAGAAGTTTTACGTGATACAGAGATACTGAAAAAGCGCGCACTGCGTGGTATAGGTATGTATGAGTGACACAGACTGCACGCGGGCCGTGCGGGGTGCGTGGTAACTAGTGGTAAGAACTTACGAACTCGGGCGCGGGTGGCGGTGTGGCTGTGCTAGCTGTAGTCTGCTATATTTATTATTGTTTATTATAATTGTTTACTCCAACGGTTCCAGAATAAAAAAAAAAACAGCACTGCAATTTTCAAAACAATATATTGTAGATTCTTCATGCAATGCTTTCGAATTTTCTTAAGGAATATCCTGTCCTACAAAATGACACGTTTTTGATAATTAAGTATTATTATGGCGATAATTATTTTAATTATCAAGAACGAATAAATGTTGGTCGGATAAATGAATAAAATATTCTTTGTATTATAACTTTATTCATAATTACATCATATTATATTTGATTTTGATTAATGACTCAAATTCATAATGTTATTACTAAAATGTTGATTATTAAAAATATCGGTTTGTATCACTGACATTGAGAAGATATCGTAACATTTTGGGGAAATTTCAATCTAGTGAACTGGCACCCTAAGTAGGCATTGTCCGACTAAATTTAAAAATATTTCTATTTCTGTCATTTTCAACGTCTTACCGTAATTTAGCAACTAGTGTAATAGGGATAGAGATATGATTCTTTGATTACCTACCAACGATATTCGGGCGGTTAATGTGTCGCCATACCTAGCAACGCAGTTGTTTGAGTCTGCTTATCTAGACATTAAACATCATTGGACTAAAAGCATTGTTTAACGTGACACTGGCCCACGAATTGCTTATTGTAAAACACTAAAATGAAGTTTAAAAAATATACTCACAGAACCATGTGATCATTGGAACAGATTCTCACTGGTTTTCCGATGAAGAAAAACATCGTGAAACAGCATACGTTCTGAGAAGATATTCTATTGTGTAGGTATTTTTACTAAGTGAATCTGCCAAACCCCACCTGGCCAGCGAGGTAAGCATGTTCCAATCTCCCTTTGTGGGTAAGCATATGTTCGGCAGTACCGGCAACATTTGTAATAAGATCGATTGGAAGTGGCATGCTACCATCATGTTTCTGCGGTCTTAATCACGTTATCTGTCTATTTAAGTAGTCGATAGGCGTCCTACCCTGCGCTTTCTCTACTTGGTCTCCATTTAAAAACTTTACAGACCCATCGTCCATTAAAGTCGCTGGTCCCGGTGCTCCTACCGATAGAAGAACCCAGTAGAAGCACAATGGAACTGCTCTGATTATGTCTAAAATAAAAAGCATCGACTTGGCATTTTTTATTGATGATAAAAAGGCATCAAAGATTTGTGTACCTACCCAAATATCGCCCATATTTGTCAATATCACAGACTGAAAGTCATTAAACCAACCGTAGCTTGCAATACTAGCCAATTAACAGGCCTCATTAATTGAATGAACACATTAAACAGTCTTCAATGGCGCCCGTAATTACCTGGCCCACTGGAGTGGACTAATAGGAGGGAAAACACGGAATAATTTAACAAAAGCTCGCTGAGAAAACTTTAGCTGCTCGACTTTTAGTTATCGCTACCTGATTTTTATCAATAATGGATACTAATGAATCAACTCGCGCAATCATTTTAATAGATCGTAGCGAAGCGAAGGTCTCTGCTTCAGCTCGACGATTAGTTATCTTGTCAGACAGGGACAGAAGGTTGCCTCGGGCGAGCATACTCGTATGAACAGGCTGTGCGTGATTATCTACACATGTCCCACAATGGACCTGATGTCGACTTATCGGGCAGGTCAGAATACCTACCTGCCCGATACGTTACGATACGCTTGTCCGGCATTGAAAGTCGTGAAATTTTGTTACAATTATTTTCATGATAACTACGGGACTAATCGCGCACTGAAAATATGAAATTAATACTTCACTATCCCGACGATTCCACCGAGTTGCATCGATCGTAGTCACGTGTTTGCAAATCGCGAACGTATAAAAACTATTCAGCAAAACATCAGCTATTTTTAGACAAAAAATAAAAAAAATGAAATGAAATTGAATAAAAACTTTGAGAAAAATCAGAAAAAATAATTAAATCATATTTTTTTAATGAAAAAACGTTTCCCCCACCGGTTCTACAAAATTTCGAAGTCCCTTAATTCATTAACCATTCAACTACTAGAATGACAATACATTTCAAAAAGATTTGGCACACGTATCAAGGATATGTATAGGTAGAATACAATCGAATACATATGTTTTACCTGTCCGCTTTGCGTGGAATGCCCCAATAACTAAAATCTTGGTAGCTAGTTGTCTCATCAAGTTGAATATGGATGTTTGTTAGTCTTTCACGCAAAAACTACTGAACGGATTGAGATGAAACTTTCCAATAGTAATGCTTATACATCAGAATAACACTCAGGCTATAAAGATATTGCGTTCAGTTCAAGTTGCCTAATGTAGTTGATATCCATTGACGACGGTTTTTTTAAAAGTATTGTAACCGAAAGATGAAAAATAAATGTTTTAATGTAACAGCTCGAATCAAATTTAATGGTGTCGTTGAAGTTAACTAAGTACAAACTGCGCAGAACCCCACACCTCACCCCACGCTGACCTATAATTTAGCTACTGTGCAACGACTCACCTCGTGTACCCAAAAAATCAAAGCCATTAAGTTTGAACCGTTTATACTTATGACCCACTCTTACAAAACAAGTCGAAAAATTGTATTGTACAAATAGACTTATTCAGCTTCAATATAATATTTGTTCAATATGACTATCAATAGCCCTATCTCAATCACAAAAGGCGCAGCCCTAATTGATAGATCAACATTAATTGAGAGAAAAATAATACAATACAAACAATTAGTGAACAAGTAATAGGAGCAAACACAGAACTTAGAAGATAAAACTTGGGGCAATTTATCTGAGACATGCTCGCAATGGTAAGTACCTATGAAATACCGTGACAACTTTGATTAACCTCAGCGAGTATTGTAGGTTTCTCGCACTTTGTTAAACGTGGACCAACCAGTACTAATCAGAGGTATAAATATAGGGCTTTACAGAGTGCAGAAATTTTCTGAGGTGCTAAAAAAAGATCATTTAGATCGAATGGCTCCAGGCGGCGGACATGTTAAAACATCCGAGACCTAAAATTTAATAGCGCTCTGTTGTAAATGCTACCCACGGTCACCCATCTGAAAACTGACCGTACTTGACGTTGCTTAACTTTGTTGATCACTGACAAACACCAGGTCAAACTACGCTATGAGTGCTGCTCTATGAGAGATGATATGCTCGGAATGAGAGATATGTGTATATACATTATAAACAACTTTTATTACAGGACCAACAACGAAATCGCAAGAAAAACAGCTGTTATGTGCTAAAATTCATTGATTGGTTCATTACCGATATAGCCCAGCGGATTGGCAAGTTGAAATGGCAGTGGGCAGGCACATGATGTTCGAAACATGCTCGAGTGGAGATCGCGTAGAGGCAAATGCAGTGTCGGACATCCACCCACAAGAGACCTCATCAAGACCGTAGGATCGCGCTGGATGCAAGCCGTTTCATCCGGTCTGATTAAAGATGTGTAAGGGAGATATATCCAGGATTCGGCGTCTTATATCTGAGATGATGATGATGATGAAGTAGTACAACTGGTAATCAGTACTAATTCTATTTTAGGCAAGTGGTTATACCAGAAATTGGCTACACTGATATAGTTCCCGGAAGATATAATCAGATAGACTCTATTTGATATACTCTCAAATATACTAAATTAAAGATATAAAATAAAATGGAAAGTGGGAAATGGAATTAAATATATACATAGACTCCAAATGATAATATCATATTATAAAGGTTTACTCAGTTTATCATAATGTTACGGTGTGGGCCGTGAAGGTAAACGTTATGCCCGGTGAACATTCAATTTCCTTTACAATTTCCCACATTTGCACACAAACTCGGTACCGTTTTCATGTAATAATTATATGTTATTTCTTGGAATGGTTTGTGGGTTCCCGAGGTTACTTGGGCATAATAAAGTAAATATGTACTTAAACGCGAACATACAACACTCATTCTGGCTGCAAGAAGTTTCTCGGCTTAAAGCCAGAATGAGTGTAGTATTATAGCTGACAATGGCTAAAATAGTTACTGTATAGTGTACCCACCTATTTTGGCCAGTTATAGAGTTGAGAAATAGGCTACCTATTTCTCAACTCTAAAACTGGCCACTGCCACCATGATCTAACTGCCCTCTGTAGTGCGGACTGCTTGATTCACATACATTATCTATTTTATCTTATTATTTTTAAGAGAGGAAAATCTATCCTAGATTGCTGCTACCAGCTGCTTCGGGATAAAGCCCAGTTATGGGAAATTATACCCATAAAAACTCCCTAGGTGGCCTGCATTTATGAGCATGGCCGAGAGCATGAGGCATAAGAGAGCTTTTGGGAGCTTCGGGATCACCAAGGGAACGCACTGGAGCGCACGGCACTTACGTTCTACGTTACAGCTGCTTACCACTTAGTGGGCACTCAGCTTTGTCCTCTTCTCCGGGCCCAGCAAACCCAGATGCTCCCTTTTAATTGGCATCAGTGCCAACGGAAGGAATACTGTTAGCAAATATATTCGTCGAGCTTCCTCCCATTGTCATCTAAATTCAAGTTCACTCATGACAAAATTATATTATACTTATTCAGATTTATCTGCTTGCCTTGTACTAAGTACTGAGCCGAAAGGGCATCATAATTAAGACCATCGCTATGAACAACTTTTCTTATTACAAAACCCAAAATTCGAGGGGAAAAAAATCAACTGTTCCGTTCAAACTCGGAATCGACACAATGTATGAAACAGCTGATTTTGTTTCCTCAAGTTTCGGGAATCATAAAATAATGATGGTCTGAAGGACCTCTCTGCAGCATAGTACACCAGTTCTGAATAACCTTGTATTGTATAGACACTATCAATGACAAACCCCAGTATATTAAAGCGGTTACCTCGATATTTCAAGAAACGAAACGCTAGGACAAACTTAGTACTTTATTAATTCTCAACTTGGTCCGGCGAGGAGGGTACTTGATGGAGAGCCGAAGTTTTCTTTTTCTTTCTAGTTATAAGTTACTTAGTTATTAGGTGTAAGTGAATGAAGTTCGATATTACAGTTAGTTTAGTCCGCGGAAATAAACGTTCACAGGGTCTGCGGAAATAATCAA
This sequence comes from Hypomecis punctinalis, assembly GCA_949316475.1. NCBI lineage: Eukaryota > Metazoa > Arthropoda > Insecta > Lepidoptera > Geometridae > Hypomecis > Hypomecis punctinalis. The sequence goes on from OX438795.1 coordinate 28,235,209, forward strand.
ACCTGCCTGAAATTTTAGTTTTTGTGCTATACCATAGGGACCTTTATTTTTCCGGGATAAAAGTAGTCGCTGACACTTTCCGACCTCTAAAGTACATATAGGGCGATCCTTCCTTAAGCTGGAAACATACTATCGGACGCGGCTTACGGACGCGACTGATAGCCGCGACTTATTCCTTAAGCTGGAAACATACTATCGGACGCGGCTTACGGACGCGACTGATAGCCGCGACTTAGCAGTGTGCACAGTCTTAAAACATCCGGCTCGCCAGATCGCTCTCGGACGTCCGAACGCTCAAGGTCAGCCCAAGGTGACGTCCGAGCTTATGTCCGATAGTGTGCACGGTTCAGTGGACATTCACTACCTGATACCTATCAGTCGCGGCTGTCAGTGGCGTCCGTAAGCCGCGGCCGATAGTATGTTTCCAGCTTTATGCTGAACATTATTTTAAATGTTATTGATATTATCAGTTGATTTTCAGTGATACTTAAAATAGAATTTCGTTTAACAATGTGACAAATGCACAAAACGTGCAGCACCAAATGCAAAAAAAAAGTGTGTCTACTTATGCGGCTTTACATAGAAGTGTGGCGTATTAATTATTAAATTTATTTGTTCAGTATGACCGCAGTGTTTTACTAGTTTATATTTTCTGAAATAAGCCAGCGTAACCAAACAAATAAAGGCTTTGTTTACCGCGCGACAGATTTTATTCATGAAACTACAGAGGACGTCCGCTCCCATTCATGTCACGATTGTCACGCCACACGTCGTCGCGTAACTCGTGTAGATATAACGAATCATTTGACACTATTCAATGTATAGCATCGAAATTCGACGTGACAATGTGACACTATGACACTCTAAGGGCTCTATCACATTTACTATGAAGCCTACCTGGTCGCGCTACCAACAAAATATTTACTGGGTGTTGTTTTCCAGGACGACAGCATGTGTGGCAACGCTGTCCTAGAGGACCGCATAAGTCTAGTACAATAAGTACTAGTCGTACAAAGTGCTGGGAGCACCGGTGCGTTCCTTATGGAGATCCCGGAGCACCCAAAAGGGCACAAAGGCTGGCCACCGAAGGGGTGGGGTTTTAGTGGGTACACTCCTACATAGCCCGACTGCACCCCAAAGCAGTCGGGCATCTTCCGAAGATTTGTATACTCGTATCTATACATATATATATTTAGGTTGTTTGAAAAGTAGTGAGTCCCTATAGGTAGTAGGTACTACCATCTGGTACGACCCATAATCCGTATGGGCTTTAATAATAAGCTCCAAGCGGAAGATGGATGACCGATGGGGTCGATAAGTTGTCGAATGGAGACCACGTGGCGGCAAGCGCCGCGAAGGATGACCCACGAGGTTGACAGATAACTTTATCAAGGCCGTAAGATCGCGTTGGATGCAAGCCGCTTCCAACCAGTATTAATGGTAAGTAAGTTCGTATAGGCCGGATGGCTAACCCTAGTATCAGAGTTTTAGGCCGCCTGAAGGCCTCTGACATGGCTAAACGGTTAAAACAATCGGAACCTACAATTTAACTTGTCATCCGAGCCACGGTAGCGCTCAGTTGGAAAATGCTACCCGCGGTCACCCATGTAAATACTGACCGTGCGGAACGTTGCTTAATTTCGGTAATCGCAGACAAACACCTAGTCAATCTACGCTACGAGCGCTACGACTGGTTGGCAGCACCTTATGTCCAGCAGTGGCCATCCTGTCTGAGTGATGGATGTATGAATATTTTGTAATGAAAGAGTATCTTAGTACTCCTTCATCAGGGCGTGCGTATTACCAGATGATGGAACATTAAATACCTACTCGGAAATCAGTCAGACACCGATCTGATCGCTATAGCAGACGTTAATTGAAGCTGACTTATTATTTTAAGTTATAATCGATATAAAGGTCACCTTTCTTAGAAACAATGTAAAAGGCGAGAAACCGTCCATCCACACCGAGAGTGTAGTGCCCTCGGGAGAGTCTGGAGGCCTTTCAGAACAATATCCGGTAGGGATATACTAAATTAGATACTTATAAGTATACTAGCTGCCCGTCTCGGCTCGCCCAGGTACGATTGTTGTAGCTGAAAACCTTTTCGTTGAAACACTCTAAGGGATAGTAAAAGTCTAGCCCGAATCATAAAAGTCGGCGGATGTGAAGTTAGCTACAAGCTGCGCAATATCCAATCCTGACTGAAGCTCGATAAATGCTGCGCGTTGATTGGGTTTCGCGCAACTTGTACTAATTTCATATTCGCCGACTTGTATGATCCGGCCTATAAATAAGATCCTATAGACCGGGTGGCAAACCCTAGTGTCAGAGTTTTAAATCCGTCTGAAGGCCTCTGAACGGCCGCTGATACAACCGGGGTCTACAATTTAACGTGTCAACCGAACCACGGTAGCGCTCAGTTATAAATGCCACCCGCAGTCACCCATCCGAAAACAAACCGTACTGTACCTTGCTTAACTTCAATGATCGCTAACGAACTACACTATGAGCGCAACAAACTACACTAAGCGCTACGAGATAGAGCTATGACGCGCTAAGAGATAGTGAAAACCGAATTCGAATCTGTTTAGTTTGGAAGATATAAGAGGATATACAGACGGACAGACAAACACACAGAAACAGCGACTCTGCGTAATAATATGTAGTGATAGTGATTGTATCAAGTTTTCATATCACTCATGGGTTATACAAGATACTGCTTTGCAAAGTGCAGAGTTTCAGAGGTGTAGGTGTATGCTCATCATTTGAGAAAAGTAAGGTTAATTTATTTACACAAAACTTAAGTAACATTTCATAAACTATATATTACAAAAAAAAACCACTCATCATTTTGAATTGTCTTTTATTCGATTTGAAAAATATTAGTGAACAACTTTTATTATCAGATCAACTACGAAATCGCGAAGAAAATCAGCTGTTTCAGAGTTCATTGATTCTCAACAAAGTGGATAGCTCAAACCCTTGCCGAGCATTGCAAATACAGGTTTGTAATGATGTGCGCCGCAAAACAAAACCTTGTATACTTGCACTAAAACTAACCATTAGTTTAATAAGTTAATACTTAACCATTAGTTTAACAAGTAAATACCTAACTATTAGTTTAATAAGTAAATACGAGCAATATAATGAATGTCTCATTGTCCTCAAAATAATCGCGCCCACACACCCCTAGGGCGTAAGGAAGCTCTTGACAACTAATATTTTTCCATATCCAGATTATGACGACAGATAGGCTCAGTCTAGGCTAGACAAATCACCCACATTCGGACATTTGCCAAATTAATAGTGGAGCCTAGGCGGGAATAAATCAGAATATTGTTATAAAAGGACGCCTCCGTCCCGAAACGGAGGAAAATTAATTTGTGATTGTTGTAAAGTTAATTCTGTTTTCAACTCAATTCAAAATAATTAATGGACTAAGTAATACCTACATACAACGTAGCACATTTTAACAATACGTAATAAAACATGAGATGAATTGTTTGAATATTGGAAGTAGAGTGCAGCAAGGAATATGCAGGAATATATCTACTTTACTGGGAGAGCTTATACAGGGTTATCCAGAACCAGATCAAAGCCGAAAGGACACTACATTTTGGCGATTCAAAGTTGCAATTTTGTATGGAACTGACTAATTCCGAATTTGCCCCATTCTAAAAGTTGTTCATAATGATAGTCTGAATAATGTTAGTCTGAATAATGTGAGTCTGAATAATGTTAGTCTGAATAAAGTTAGTCTGAATAATGTTAGTCTGAATAATGTTAGTCTGAATAATGTTAGTCTGAATCTTCCTTACTTCGTCTTTTACTTGCCTCTTTTCGAGTCACATGGCAAGCAGATAGGGGGAGAGACGTGGAAGAACGACCTTCACCCATCTGATAACCAGGTAACACATACTTTTTTTGAAATATTATTTACAAACCAATAGTAGTCCTATGATAGCTTGCCTATCAAAAAGTGTTCATGACAATATTTAATTCGATATTTTTTCTGGAAGTGATTTTTTTACCTTCACTCTTTTGGTAGCCGGTATTTTTTTATTCCGACTAATAGTTTTTAATGTAGAGATATATACCTTGGTAGGTTTACTTACTTAATTTTGTTCATACTACCTGGCAAGCAACTTTGTACAAAGCACAAATGGCCCAAATATGCTAACCTCGGCCTCAGCCTCGAAACAATAGGTAGGTACCCTTCTTTGGCAGTCGAGTAGAAACGGTGATGATGATTCATTAACAGTTGTCAATATAACACCTTGAATAATAGAGATAATTTCATCACAAACCATTTAATCTGCTTACCGATTCACAGAGCTAATGACAAGCCGTATGTAATGTATAGGTAATCAACATATTAATAATATAATTATCTAGTACTGTTCGGCTAATTACTTAATTATTCATATCAAATCTCTGATTCGCAATTAGCAGTATCTATTTAATTAATGCTAACTTGGTTTACAATTACATACGTGAGTTAATTACATGACATAGGATCTTATAAAATGGTTTCCATAATTGTAACACTAATATTGTTTGAGAGGTAATATTTGTTTGTTTCGACTTAGGAGTAGATACTTTTACAAACTTTGATCTGTATTTTTTCTTTTATTTATTTCGAACTAGTTTTTACCTGCGGCTTCGCCCGCATACGAAATATATAATTATAATTTATAGCCTATGTGTTATTCTGATATATAAGCTATATTATTGCAAAGTTTCATCTCAATCCGTTCAGTAGTTTTTGCGTGAAAAAATAACAAACATCCATCCATCCATCCTCACAAACTTTCGCGTTTATAATATTAGTAGGATGTTATTTATATTTTTCTTGGTCAGTGGTTACTAATTTTTTGAATCGTGAGCATAATATTTATTATTTTCAATGAGAATTAGTGTAGTTTAGTAACTTACCGTCTTACCACAATAGTTTTACGCACCCCTTAGACAATGTTTAACAGTACAAATTGCACGCTAAAACTGTGTTTAAAGCGTGTTTAAATATTTTGTGGTAAGGCGGTTACTTTTTAAGTACCGTATAATATATAGAATTGTGTTTTTGTACTTTATTTTATGCTCTGTTTTAAATCGCTCACTTCAAATTTTATATAATTTATTGTACAAAAAGTATAATCTATGCTTTACCTATAGGTAGGTACGCCAGATCCAGTGAAGATCCAAGAAACTATTGAAAATTTGAGTCTGAAATCTGAGTTTTACTAATAATGTCATTTCTTATAATAAAGATCTTTAAAAATCCAATCTAATCACTGAAGCCCCAAGAGTTAAGTGAAAATTTGGATTTTTTAGTGTTTACCTAACTACTTAATGAATTAAGAAAATTTCATGTAGGTAAATGTTCCAAACCGTCGCTAATTTACATAACTAAAACTTTTGCGCTGTATAAAAATCTTCTAACTAATATTTTCTCATGTCATAAAAACCACGTCTTCAACTTCCAGATGTCATGCACCCGCAGCGATTTAAAAATAATATCAAAAAGAAGCCCAACAATTTATAACCAAAACACAAATTGCCAACGAAATATCAGCCCTATAAACGTCTCATTCGCAAAGTAATTGCCTCAAAAACAAGTTAATCTCGATAAAAATAAATTACGGGCGAATCTCATTTAAACGAGGCGGTGCGGTGGAGGCAATCCCGTGCGAGGATTCTGTAATTGTTGGGACTCGGCGAATCCGTCACTGGGAGGAAAAGAGGATCTGAAGAAAACTGGAAATCGCGACGTTGTGGCGTTATTTTATTTCGATACGACTCATTTATTTATCTGTCATTTATCGGAAGTTCAGCAAATGAAGATTATGCCCAAGATCGATAATTGCCTAAAAACAATACCTATAGAATATGTGCAAAAAGAGAACCATCGTGGCGTTACGCTGAACTAACAATGAGATTTTAATCAGCAGCCAAGGTACCGTATACTTGTTAGACGCGAGTCTACTGATGAAAACCGAATTGGTGTCTACCAAGTATAAAACACTTTTAGTTGTACTAGCAATGACAGAGCATTGTTTTCAATGTAACAAAATTAGTAAAATGGCACACGGGCGACCTCACCTATGACGCTTCTCTACAGTTCAGGGGGATTATTTTTGAGTTTCGTATGGCTCGGAAGTACACGGAACATTGACAGATTATAAGGAGAATCTGTAGTTAAGTATAGGTAGGTATGTCCTAGATGTCTCCATAGAAGTTCGGAATACGTCCAACCCGTATGTACGGAAGTTACTATTGTAGTGTACCATTACTGGAAGACACCTGGTAGAGCTTGTGCAAAATTTATTTACCCTGAAAACACTGGATAGATAGGTAAGTCCACACCGACTCCTTAGTTTATTTTTTTGTTGATTATATAGCTTATTTAACAATTTTTGAAATGAAAACTTCTTTAGCTGCGTTGTGGACTTTTTGGGATGGTTAATAAGTGTTAAACTCGCCTCACGTGACACGTGACCTGATCAAAAATTCATAAGATGGGGGGAGCAGGTTTTCACTTCTGCCGGCATTCCCGGAGTGCAACCAGTTGATATTATTTTGACATATCATTAGGTAGGTACTCAAGGGTTGATTAAGAGCTGCGAAATTTAGTCTGATTCATAGCTACTGAACCAAACTATTTTTAGGAGTTTTTTGCTAAAACCTCTTCTATTTTGAAGTCGAATGAAAAGTAGGTGGCAATATGTAAATAGAAAAATTCAAATGAAGTTCATTTTTCATTCAACCCAGTACTTGCTCGGCGCATACTTGAATACTAAGCTGAAACTACAACATGACAGAAGACACAAATGGGGTAAATGCGTGTACAAAATAAATATTCGTTGCATTGAAATTTCCAGTATTTTCTTCCCATTACTGTATTGCAGCTGTTATACTGTTTATCGGCTAGCAGTGAAACTTTTTGTATGTAGGTACCTAGGTAGGTATTGGATCATCAGCGGTAGACAAGTACCTCATCATCATTTGTGTCTGACCCTGACACAGGAATAAAAGAATACGATTTTACAGTATAAGTTCTCTGCTCTGTATAGTTCTCGAGTGGAGACTACGTATCGAGAAGTGCAGCGTAAGACGTCCTCCCACAAGCTGGACAGATCGCCTCATTAAGACCGCGAGATCTCACTGAATGCTAGCCGCATACAACCGGTCTTTTCGGATATCTATAGGGCAGGCCTATATCCAACAGTGGTCATCCTATGGTTGAAACAAACGAAGCAATGAACTCTTATCTGCTAACAAACATAACTCAGCGAATCAGAAACTTAAAACCGATCAGTCCCCCGACCGCCTAAGCAATAGCAATCGTAATAGCAATCGTTTACGACTTCATTTTAGTCATTTGGCACCGCCTATGTGACGATAGCCATCAATTGCTATGCTCGGATTTCGAAAGCAATCGTTGAATGAACAACATGAACAACTTTGATGGCTAACGTCACATAGGCGGTGCCAAATGACTAAAATGAAGTCATAAACGATTGCTATTACGATTGCTATTGCTTAGGCGGTCGGGGGGCGGGTCGCAATTATCTGAAATGGAGACCATGTACCGGCAAGCGCAACGTAGGATGTGCGAAATACAGACACAAGACAGATAAATCAACGCTGGATGCAGGACGCTTACGCTTTATTGTAAATCTATAGATGAGGCAATGTCCAGCAGTTAACGTCCTAAGGCTGAAATGACTTATTCTATCCTGATTTTATTGGAAGTGGCTTGCATCCAGAATATTCCTACGGTCTTAATAAAATTATGTAGTCGTGACAAGTAGTCTGTGAACGACCTACGCTGCGCTTGCCGGTGTCCGTGGTCTCCATTTGAAAATTTTACAGCCTCAATAGCCATCCGTTCTTCGAACTATGTGCCTTGCCTTAATGATCTCCTGCTTCAAATTAAAGCCGAAAACTGACTGAGCTCTGACATTCGACTTCGCTTTTCCTCTCACTCGCTCTCGTGGCGTGACTATCTGGCGCGAGCAGGAGAAAAAGCGAAGCCGAACATTAGAGCGCTTTCACAATAAGGCCCCAGTTCTTTGATTTTTTTACGACATTTTAATAACGGGGTCCGACTTCTGATCTTCGAGCCCTCTGACACAAAACATAATAAGTAAAGATTCAAGATTATTTGTTTGTGAAAACATGGTAATCATGTACAACATACAAAGTCGCAAACAGGTCTAAATATAATAGAGAACGCATGTTTTTGCCAACAAATGTCACACAATTTAAATTAAAAATTTATGAAGAGAATGTACAATATCAAAAATAATAAACAAAACATAAAAATATTACTTAATTATAAAATGTCGACAAAAGTTAAATTATAGTCAAGTATTAAAGTCAGAATTTAATATTATGTCAGATATTAGAATAATGTGTAGTCATAATGTCAAGTTATATTAAAAAAAAAATTAAACAAATATATATTATTTGAATTAAAATAATGTCAAATGATTTAGTTACGTAAGTTAAAAGTAAGTAATTTCTTTGTCATCTAAAAAGTTAGTAATACGATAATAATACTTATTTTAAATTATCTTTTAAACATTTCAAAAATATAATTTCTATCTGCTTAAAGATTTAAAAAAAAATTGTTGGTAGTTCCTACTTAGTAGTATATTGTGAGTTGTAAGGTTTATGAAAATATCGTAAAAAGTAAAAAAATCTGTTACAGAATTTATTGCAGCAATCGCAAAAAGCAATACGAAGGCGAAGCAGCGCCTTGCAGAACGTTACGGAAATTGGAACACAATCCACTGAAAATCAATGAAACGCTACAAGAACAGGATATTACAAAACAAATTACTTATCTATTTTAAAAAGATACTTATTTCTATACGCCGTGTAGCGTGTAGTGTAAGAGTAGCATTATTGTTATGCTTAACAATATATCTGTCCCGGTTTCAGCTGAATAAAAATATAGACTAACTAAAAAAAAAACATTGATATCATGTCAACCGTAGTTCGTCGATTTCAACACGACCGGTTAGAAACGCCTTGTATCCAGCATGCTCCTGTGATTTTATTGATCCACCTTGATGATGCACATCCTACGCTGGGCTTGTGAGTACGTAGGCTCCATTTGAAAACATACGGCCCTATCAGCTATCCGTTCTGCGAACTGCACTGCCCACTTCAACTTGCTTATCATACTCATACTTTTTTATTAATAACAATTAGTTACAGGTCATCTAAATATTACAATAATTCACTTTCAATTTCAAACATTTAAAGGCACTCAATAACATAAATTGTTTAAGAATAACTACAATCAGTAACTTATCTCAGTTAAGTTATTCAATCATAAGAAACAAAAAATCAAATCATGACAATCTCAATACATCAATCTCGCAGTGAGACGCCGTGCATAGCCCTCTGCATAGCACATTACACGTAATATCAACCTTTTGAACCGCGATCTAAACGTGCCCGAAACTTACGAAGTTCTGATGACTTCAGTCAGTAATATCTAGTTTTATCCAAAAATATCACGGAGGATACGAACCTGCATGACTGCAACGCAGTGCGAGTTTTCTTCCCGCTGTTTACTTAAGCTACGTCAAACTAGGGGTGCGTGTACGCACTCCAGATATTTTTTATGCTGGATGAAAAATATTCTATACACAGAATTATTTTATATCCAGCATCCGTGAACGGAGTCATCGCTCTAGACCAATCATAGCCCTCAAATTTATTACCAACCAATCACATCTGTCAATCACTGAACCATCTGTCAAATTCGATTCGATGACAATTAGCTGACCAATCAGAGACAAGATAAAATGTATCTACCTAAAAACCTCGATAAAACTTAGTATATATTTTCTCCTGACTAGGAGGAGAAAATATATACCGGCGGAAGTGCGTGAACGGGGTAGATTAATTTTTAGTCGGAACAATTTTTCGCCTGACGGGTGCCCTAAACGGGTGACATAGACTTATCCATGTTAATTTTTATCTTAGTCTGGAGTGCATAAACGGACACCTGACGTTAGTTGATACTTGAAATGTTTGTTTATCAAAATCTAATGATGATAAAATAAAAAAATAAATTACTCTACCAAGAAAAATGAAATCCCTGATGAAAGTCAATTGAATCAAACACAGATAGGTACGAAAAAAATATTGACAGCACTTACTTCCTTAGAGATAGATTAAAAAAATTATGTAACTTTGCCACCTATGTAGGACTTCAAAATATCATGGTTTAGGTAAAAAACTCTTTTTATATGTGTGTAAGTAATATCTAAGCACCTACATTGTACCTAACTACTCTAGCACTAAATACTAGAAAAAACATAGTCATTATGTATCTGTAAATAACTTGCCAACTAAGAACTTAATACAATATTATTTACAACTACCACTCACCTTTATTAGTTTCTCCATACACTAATCCTCATTCGCACACATTTGTCTTACCACTTTTTGTTGTTTCATTCAATTTATTATCCACTAATTAAGCTTGTTTGTTTTTTGAACGTGCACAGGCCACTTAAATTAAAAAGTTAAAAATCTTGTTTACTATTCGAAATTTACAACTAGTTTATTAGCTATTCTACTTTTTAATTTGGCGATTAAGATTCCAAATTTGAATATTCCGATGGCGGGAGCGGGGCGCGGGACCGCGCGATTCCCTCCGCTCGTCTCAAACATTTTATCATACTGAGCATTGGTGAAATCTGCCATTAGAGACGTACCCGGCCCAACCATTGTTTGAGATCATTCCGATATCGATAAAACTCGGGAAACTACATCAGACGGAAAATGCAGTAGCATTAACCGTATTTTATGTTCTTTCAAAAACAAATAAATCTTAAAGATAGCCGTTTAAGCGAAGATTAACTTTATAGCTCTATAAAACGGTGTAGAAGTGAGTGTTGGAGGAATCAGGTAAGCCGTTAACAGCAGAGTAGATTACTGCACACTAAACTAAGCACTTACTTAAAATCACTTTATTAAATTAATACGTCAACAATGAACGATGATATTAATCAATCGATGATAATTCAAATAAACATGAGAAAATCATTTTCAAATATTACGATTAATTTTATGATCACAATAAAAACATATCACAGAATAAAAAATACCTACAGATCTAAAAATATACTACTTACCATGAATGGGCTTAATTATAATAAATGCATTACATTTCAGACTAACTGTCTCTACTTGATTACTTTCGACATAAATAGCCCAATACATACATAGACTTGTGTGTGGGATGATATTTTATAGATTTTCATCGCTTTTCACTCTTCGTAAAAGACATAACTATAGTTGTCCCATCACTACGTCATCTCTGAACCGTCACGCAGCCGGAAAGGAATCATGAGACAACACTAAATTTTATAGATATTTTGACGTAAATAGTCCATTATCCTCTTATCTTGTTTATTATCTACAAGTACATCCTTGAAACAAATTCATCGATGTCTACTCTTTAGGTTACAGACATGACTAGTCCGCCAGCTGTCGTAAACTATCGATGTTGTCCCATCCCTACGTCATCTCTGAATCGTCACGCGGAGTCGCGAGACAACACTGGCTAGCTCACGCATGCGCACGACGTGTTTTTCTCAACTAACTTGAAATCTCACTTAGGCCGTGGTATAAAAATGCGTGCAGTAGCATAACTTGCGCGAAAGTTAGATTAATGAAAATGCTATTGTTTTATAGCGAATAAGTCCGCGCTAGACATCGACCTGGCATTTTTTCATTCCAAATTGATGGCGCTAGACCACCAACTTGCCTGATGGTAGGCGACGTTATGGTTTTGTGGTTATGAAGCACGTAGACTTAGAAGATTCAGTCCTATTCAGTCAAATTCCCTTTGAACTCCTCCGTACCGACATTATAAATCAATATCTTTTATTATTATTATCTGACATTCACAAATATAAGTGACATTTTTTCTTAACATTGTATAATTTTGATTTTGTTTAGGTAGACGTCTGACATTTTTATTACACCTATAATTTGTTTTTGTCTGAAGTTATTATTTTGGACCAAGACTTAATCGGAAATGTACGACCGTGAATGGACCGCTGATAATTATAATGACAACTAAAGTGACAATGTGACACTGACGTTTTGTTTATCCATTTCGTTCTTTTGCTGGTTTAATCTATGCTCACCTGTGATGTTTACGAATCCAATGTTTATGTTTTTATTTTGATTGTTTAAGTAGTTATGTCACCAGCTAGCCCCGCTCCGCGGTTTGTATCTATCCGAGCCTAAATGCTGAGATAGGCAGCTCTGGGTGGCGTGACTAGTTCCCGGTATTAGATAAGGTGTTCGCACTGTTCGCCTAGGATTTAATTGTAAGATTTTTAATTCAATTAGAAGGGACATTCAAGTCTGTCCAGACGTACAATCCGTCTTTTATTTTAAATTTAGTTTTTAAAAACACAATTAAAGTCTCCGTAAACTTAACTGGCGCTGCGGACAGGATCGCTGTATAGTAGCGCCCGGCTTTTCTCGTGGAAATTGTGCGTGTGAATTTTACCCGTTTCCGCGATCATCCGGCGTTCTTCGGCGATCCCGTGAATCAAATAAATTTGTTAAACTGGTGGAGCAATTGGCGATGGCGTTGGCTGGCTGGTGAGTAAGCTTTTTCACCTCCTTTCCTTTCTATCGTCAAACTAATTGTCAAGGTTATCTAGAGATAGGAATTTTCTCTTTTTAACATTATCTGGTTAACGTATAAAAATCTGCGGAAATCAGTATTTAGTGTAGAAAAATATTAGTGAAAAGTGAAAATAAGTGAAAACTCGTGAATTATTTAATTAAATCTAAATATAGTGTTAAATAATTTACTTACAATTTACCTAACATAAAATTTAGGTAAGTAAATTAATTTACGTGTAATTAGATAATTTAAGTGAAATAGTTTCCAGTAAATAAGTTAAAATGCCTACTGAAAACAGACAAACTGTTAATTTAGTGCCAAGTGAAATGATTAAATTAATACCGCTTTTCGGTGGAGATAAGAGGCAGCTAAACTTTTTCATCCGACAATGCGAATACGTAATTGCACATTATGCTGGCAATTATGAACAAAATAGGTACATAATGCATACGATTATGGGGAAATTAGTAGACAATGCGGCGGCCCTTATCAGCGAACGTGAGGACATCACGACGTGGGTCGATTTCAAGGAACTCCTACAACAGCATTTCGGAGATCCGCGCACCGAAGATTGTATTGCAATCGAATTAGAATCTTTAAAAATTAAAAATGGAGAATCTTATTTAGATTTTTGCAACAGAATCCAATCGGTTAGATCCACGCTAATTTCAAAGGTTAACATCATCCCAGATGCAAACCTCAAGCGAAGCAAAATCACCATATATAATAATTTAGCGCTCAATGTGTTTCTATATAACCTACCCGAACACATGGTTCGGATTGTAAGGTTGAAAGCTCCAGGTACTTTAGAAGCAGCCCTGAGCACTGTCATGGAAGAGGTGAACTTCCATGAACAGTGCACCATGCGAAGTAAATTAATTAACAGCCGACCACATGTAGCACATCAATCACCTACATTTAAATTCGGAAGCAATGCCCCCATAGCGCAGACGCAATTTAAATTTGGCATTCCGCATGGCCAACAAACCACAACAAATCGGCCACAGCAAAATTTCGGTTTTAGACCACCACAGACCTTTGGCTATAGGCCCCAGCTAGGGTTCCAACCCCAGCAATTCAGCGTACGTCCTCCATTTGGAGCAAGCCCACAGCGACCCAGCCTAAATCCGCAACCATTTAATTTTGGTATAAGGCCTTCCGGTGGCATGCACCCTCAACAATTCGGAATGCGACCCCAACAATTCGGAATACGCCCGTCTAACCCTGGACCTACCCAGTTTGGGTACCGCCCAAACTTACAATCTAACAACCCACCGCTTGGAGACCAAGACGTTTCCATGCGCACTGCACCACCCTTGCGACAAGGCTTTAGGCTCAATGAATTAGAATTCTACGAACCTCAATACGACTTATATGAACAGGCCTATCATAACGAAAATGAGTACAATCCTTACTACAATCAGGAAAATGATGTGTTAGAACAGCAGGAAATGCAGGTAGAGGACAGCGAAACTAGTGAAATTTCGGTAAACGCTCCTACTTCAGAGGAGATGCAAAATTTTCATATGCGCACCACGACCAACCAAGGGAAGTGATAGAGGTCAATTGTGACCCTAATCTAAAGCTCCCCTACATACACATACCGGAATTAAACGCTAAATTCATGATAGATACAGGAAGCATGAGATCCTTTATAAGCCCACGCAAAGCATACGAATATTTCCCTCATGCGATTGCTCACGAACCTTTTAAAGTGATCAGCACACACGCGGCTAGTTCACATTCTGAAGTCATAAATATATGGTTGCCACCAACTTTCAAGGCTAATGAACACCATAAATTTTATCTTTATGACGTAGACCCTAGATATGACGGTGTTATAGGAGACGACTTGCTCAGACAAATAGGCGCGCTAATCGATCTAAAGCGATATATTCTAAGAACGAACACGACGACCATCCCAATAATACAAAGTAAAACAAACTACGAAGTCGTCATACCAGCACGCTCAGAAGTTCGCGTTAAATTACCGACAGACTTACACACGGGAGAAGCAATTTTGTCTTATACAGAATTTTGTGAAGGTGTCAGAATGCCGACAGCCTTAGTTAAATGTGAGAATGGTTACGCAACAACAGTGGTACAAAATTGCTTAGATGTGGATAAAACCATGACAGTGACGAGTCCGTTTAAGGTGATAGAGTTTGATAGAGGTGAAGTATGTGAGGCAAACTGCATGAATAGCATGAAAGATATAGAAGTAGATACATTATTAGAACAAAACCTTTCTAAATTACGGTTGGATCACATGAATGAGGAAGAACGAAAGGCAGTAAGTGAATTGTGTAGAGAGTACAAGGACATATTTTATTGCGATCAGATACCCCTAACGTTCTCAAATCAGGTAAAACACTGCATTAGAACGAAAAACGAAGACCCGATTTATTTAAAGCCCTATAGACAACCACCCGCACAAACAGCCGAAATAAAAAGTCAAGTAGAAAAACTTTTGAAAGATAATGTGATACAAGAATCTCACTCGCCATGGAGCGCCCCTGTACACATCGTACCTAAGAAAACTGATGCGTCAGGAGAAGTAAAATATAGAATGGTGATAGACTACAGACGACTTAACGACATTACTCATGACGACAAATACCCTCTCCCCAATATTAATGACATCTTTGACAAATTAGGGAAATGTAATTACTTCAGTACACTCGATTTGGTATCCGGGTTTCACCAAATTGAGGTAAATAAAGAGGACAGAGAAAAGACCGCCTTCAGCACACAATTCGGGCATTATGAATTTCTCAGGATGCCCTTCGGATTAAAAACAGGACCCGCTACTTTCCAAAGAGCAATGGATAACATCTTACGGGGCCTGCAAGGCATACACTGCCTTGTCTATCTTGATGATGTCATAATTTTCTCAAATAGCCTCCAAGAGCACTTAGAAAAACTTAGGACCGTATTTGACAGACTCAGGCAAACGAATCTAAAAATACAGCTGGATAAGTCAGAGTTCTTGAGAAAAGAAGTCCTTTACTTAGGGCACACCATTACAAAAGAGGGACTAAAACCCAATAGTGACAAAATTGACGCAGTACTTAACTACCCTTTGCCAAAGACTACGACTGAGATACGAAGTTTCTTAGGATTGGTAGGCTACTACCGACGATTCATTAAAGACTTTGCTAAAGTGACTCAACCCCTGACCGCGTGCTTAAAGAAACGAAATAGAATCATAATTGACCAAAAATTCATTGACGCATTTGAAAAATGTAAGGAATTATTGACTAACGCCCCCATACTGCAATATCCCGATTTCGAGAAAACTTTCGTCTTGACGACAGATGCCAGTAACGTAGCCATAGGGGCTGTCCTCTCTCAAGGTCCCTTAGGTAACGACAAGCCCGTCGCGTACGCGAGTAGGACCCTTAGCGACACGGAGAGCAGATATAGTACAATAGAGCGTGAACTACTAGCCATAATATGGGCAGTCAAACACTTCCGCCCATACCTCTATGGACGTAAATTCACTATCTACACTGACCACGCGCCCTTGAGATGGATCCAAAATTTGAAAGAACCGAACAGTAAATTGACTCGATGGGGTTTACGACTACAAGAGTATGACTATGACGTAATATATAAAAACGGAAAGCAGAACACCAATGCAGACGCTCTATCGCGTATTAAAATCAACGCCTTAGACTCTGAAGACGGAGACGTATCTATGAAAGTACAAATCGACAAAGAACTAGACGAAAGGGTAGAAAAACTGGCTAAAAAGAGACAAAACAGACACTCTTCCAGCACGATCACTTTATCTGACTGACGCTACTATATCCCTGAACTCAGACCCTGAACAGATAGTTGAACCCTCTTCCGAAGTAGAATACCCCATTAGGCCTGACGATTGCAGCTCAGACCAAGGCACAGTACATTCGAATGCAGAAAATGACTCAGTAGGGATACCAATATTAGATGAAGCAATAGATACTAAACCGAATCAGATCATAGTATACCAGTGGTTTAAAAACGATATTCAGGTAAAAGACTTTTCCCGCGACAAACAAAAAGTTTTAGAAGTTTTCCTCCCAATCGATAACGAAGAACGTATCAAACTATTTTTGAAGCAATATATCAGACCGAAAATTAAATACTTCATATACTTTGAGAACGAACAACATAGGAAAGAATTTGGAAACGTGATAGTAAAATTATTTAAGAAAGGTACAATAAAGATGCAAGAGTGTACAAAGCGAGTTGTGTATGTGGAAGATGAAAGGGAACAAAAGGCTATTATCTTAAAATATCACGATGGCAAAACATGCCACAGAGGCATTAAGGAAACCATGACGAGGATAAAACGAATTTATTTTTGGCAAAATATGCAAGAAGTTATATCTGCAGTAATTAATGGATGTGAAGTATGTCAGAGAATGAAGTATGATAGGAAACCTATTAAACCAACCCTCCAATTAACTCAAACACAAAATGCGCCATTCCAGGAAGTATTTATGGATATTTTCAGCATTGAAAGCAGACACTACTTAACAATAGTAGATGCATTTAGCAAACTGGGCCAAGCGATAGAAATTAGCAATAGGTCTACAGGCGAAGTAGTTAGAGCCCTAATAAAATACTTCTCAATGTACGGAATCCCGTGTAAAATCAGTTGCGACCCAGGTACGGAATTCAATAATGAAATGATCAAGGAAATGACAGCTATGTACAAAATTCAGTTACACATTACCACCCCTAACAACCCCAACTCGACAGGAATAGTGGAACGATTCCACTCTACCATTATAGAATTGTATAGATTGGCTAGATATGAACAAAAATGCACCGATGCAGCGTCCGTTATGACCTACTGCATCATGGCATACAATAACACCATTCATTCAGCCACGGAGTTAACACCAATTGAAGTAGTTTTCGGACATACAGACTCAAATCACGCATTTAATGCAAATTTTGATAAAGCTTACACACAGCAACTCCTTAAAGATCATGCAAAACGAACTAAATACTTATATAATTACATATCTGAGAAATTGCAAAAGCACAAGGAAGACGTTGAGAAAGCAAAAGGTGGAGAAAAAGAGCCCGAATTGGAAAAGGACCAAGTAATATTCGCTAAAGACATTAACATTAGGAAAAGTAAGGATAAGCCTAGGTATCAAAAGGCGACAGTATTAGATAAAGCAGAGCGCGGCATAGTCCCCGCAGCTATAGGGAGTAGGCCAACCAAAGTGCCTATTAAAAACGTTAAACGCCCTCCACAGGTGCTGCATCCTAGGGCTGACCCTAATAGCCCACAGCCAGGGCCTTCAACTGCACCGAATTGAACAAAACCCAGGGTTACTCCCAGTGAAAATAGGACAGGCATTCAAGCAAGAAGATAAGTGGACCATTATCAAAGTGCTAGATTTAGGTAGACTAGAAACTACCTTAGAATTTAATTTGTATAAGTATAAGGAGTTCAGCGACTTATTAGATAAGAATAAACAATATTCGATAGAGTTTTTAGGACTTAGGAAACAAGTAGAATACTTACGTAGTTTAGCTATCGATAAGATAACGCAACTATTACCTAGCATTAGGATCAAGAGAGGCCTCATAAACCCACTAGGATCACTAATTAAACTCGTTACTGGAAACCTAGATCATGAAGACGCAATTCACTACGATTCTCTAATTACACAATTAAAAGATAAACAGATATTAACTGATAAGAAAATAACTGTGATTTCGAAAATCATAGATACATTTGTAAATAGCTCAGAAACTTTGGAAAACAATACGGAAATATTAAATGAAAAACTTCGAAACTTCGAAGAAATCGTCAAGAAATTTGTTAACACAGAGCACCAAAATGTTCATTTTAACCAAATTTTGATGATGTTTAACATATTCAGTATAAATTTCCGATCCATTTATATAACACTACAGGAAATAGAAACAACTCTGGCGCTCACTAAAATTTCTGTGCTACACCAATCAATTCTAAACGCTTCGGAATTATTGTGTATACTTGAAAATATAGATGATTACGATAAATTAATTTATAAAGCTAATTCTAATAATTTGGTTAAGTTAGAAAAACTTGCATCAGTGAAATCGTACATGAAAGTAAACCAGATAATGTTCATCATAGAAATTCCGCTAACTGACGGTAATACGTATAATTATTATAAATTATATTCGCTTCCGATATTTGACCCTGAAATTAATAAAACCTTGACAATTATTCCTAAATTCCCATACCTTATGGTGAAAGGGCTGAAATACCTACCTGCTACGCACCCCTGCAACGACATTGGAGACAACCAGTACCTCTGTACCGAAGAAGATACCATGATATACTCAGAAGATACTTGTGTAGAACAGTTGATGAGATTTCAGCCAGAACAAACGAAATGCTATGCCGTTCCCGTAGATGTTGGAGATATCAAAGTTCAACGCATCAAGTATAACGATTGGATCGTATATACCAAAAAGGAGATAATCTTAAATTAAACTTGCGGAGATAACATATCTTACAAGTACTTAAGCGGAACATACGTCCTCCACATTGAAGAAAATTGCATAGTTTTCCTCGACAATATCCGGCTCCACTACGGTCGCTCCTACGGCGGCAGCGTCTACGAGAAATTGGTTCCTTGAGTGGAACTTCCACGGTTACACGCTTCCAATGTACTCTTCAACGACACGTTAGACATCAAACACATCAAATTTGATGACGTCACGCAGTTAGCTAATCTTTTGAAAGTGAAAAACAAGGAAAGTGCGGAAAGTGAAACAGAAATCAGTGCAATCGACGTAAAAAGTGTTAGCTTGGCAACTCTCTTACTTTATATAATCTTACCCATAAGTATTATCGGCTATGTAGCATTCAAATTTAGGCTAAAAATGTGTTTGCGAAATAATCCGACATCAAATCCTGTTTCGGATAATTTCGCACTTGATGAGGGAGGAGTTATGTCACCAGCTAGCCCCGCTCCGCGGTTTGTATCTATCCGAGCCTAAATGCTGAGATAGGCAGCTCTGGGTGGCGTGACTAGTTCCCGGTATTAGATAAGGTGTTCGCCTAGGATTTAATTGTAAGATTTTTAATTCAATTAGAAGGGACATTCAAGTCTGTCCAGACGTACAATCCGTCTTTTATTTTAAATTTAGTTTTTAAAAACACAATTAAAGTCTCCGTAAACTTAACTAAGTTGTGGTTGCGTTTTGCCTTGTTTTCTGTTTGTTTTTTCGTTGATCTCATTTCGAAACTGTAAAATTTAAGTACCTACTAATACTGTAAAATGTAAATGAATAACTAGAATAATTGAAACAAATTTGCACGCCGAAAGGTGGAATATGGCGATCATAAATGTACATAACATCTGTATTACTCTGTAAACACCCATATACGCAAATAAAGATTATGAAATATGAAATGTTTCCGATTATATCTCTCAGAAAACAGGAAAGCCGTTAAAATACGATAGCGCTGAATGTAATCATTGGTCGACTTTATACAACATATAATACGTACCGACTTTTACTTCCTATTCTATGTTTTCGTGATAATAATTTTTTTACCCAGTCATTGCATATTCCAAACGCATAAAATCTTAGGCTTGTTACACACATAAGCGGGCCGGCATCAATCGACAGTGCTGAGCGGTAAAACTGAATATGTGTCTCTAGACCGGGCGGCAGCGAGCCGGCACGTTCGGCAAAGCCGGGCGGTAAAACCGAATGTTTATAGATTATTAATGTTCGAGAACGACACAACGCGCGGAGAGACGCATTACGGCCGAAAAAAAACCGAATCGTGCCGATTGGACCCGAAAGAACTACGCAATCGGCATAATCCGAGTGATGCCAAACGTAATGTAGGAGCCGCTTCGGGTCGGCTTTATCGTTCGACAAAATTAATTTCTGTCAACCGACTGCCATATAAGCGGGCCGGCACAGCAACCCTAACGTCTCAATTGTATTGTCAATATACGTGAGATACTCTGCGGCGACTAGTCTCCGGGAATAGGACTGGCATATGCGTATCGTGATGAGGGCCTAAAATAGTTACAAATAATCTCGTAGCATCATGTCTACGAGTCGTAGCAACCGCGGCAAGATGCTACGCCGATTCGAGGAACGTAGCGTTTACTGGCGTAGTGGCTACGAGCGTAGCGATACCAACCAACGACTGCTACGTCTTTGTAGCTTATTGACAGAAGCGGAGAGAAAGTCTTCGTTTTAGCACGGCTATTTTGCTTTTGTGTGTCCGGGTGTTGGTTTTCGTCTACAGGTCGCATTTTTCAACGATGTTTTTTTGTCGTCGGCGTCGACGAGCATAGCCTAAAATTAATGGGCACATTAGTAAAAATTTGGAATCCTAATCGCCAAATCAAAAAATAGAAAAGTAAGCTATGCTCGTTTTTCCGCCCGCTTCGAAAAATCTTCTAATTAAGTTGTTTTATGCGCACTCCGATTACAATTTGTAAATTTTTGGCTCGGATGACACGTTAAATTGTAGGTCTCGGTTATTTTATTTAAATGTGCTATCATATCTAAGGCCTTCAGGCGGCTATAAAACTCTGACACCAGGGCTAGCCACGCGGCCTATACGAACTTACTGTACCAATTTGTAGCTTACAAAACGGGTCTTAAAGTAAAAGTCGTAAAGTGACTACCTGCCAATAGTGTTTGATTTTTTATGTATGAGTCATGGTTGCTTGAAATAAACGATTGATTATTATTATTATGATATTAAAATATCTTAGTCTCAGAACAAACATTTTATTTTGTATAGCTTTATATTTAAGTTGTTCTTCTGTTTGTAGTCTGTGGTCCAACCTTCAAGTGAGGACTATAAATCTATGGGCCTAGACGCGAGCCCCGCTCGTGGTATCTTAGGTTTTGTAAACCAAAAGTGGAAAACATCGACATAAGTCTTCCAATAGATTTGAACGCCCGTACTTAGGCTGTTTCAACTTTAACCACTTCGGAGAGCGTTCAGACCATGTTAAAATATCTGTTTATAACTTTGAAAGCAATAACTTGCATTGTACAAGTACAACTACACCTACTTTGGAGTAGTTGATATTAATTAGTTATTTATTTATATTAGTTAGGTATGTATTGTGATATTGTTACATAACAAAAAATATAGGTGTTTGTATATCAATATATATATATATAATGATATACAAACACCTATATTTTTTGTTGATCTATGATGTATGATGTATGATCAATATTTTCGGATTTATACTCAAATCGGAGGTGAAATTGTTTTTATTTTTCATATATTTTATTTTATATATATATATATATATATATATATATATATATATATACACTGATATACGGCGCGCAGGAGCGCCCTCCAAAATGCGCGCGCCAAACAGCGGAACTAAGAAATACGTCGAAAAGCACTCCGGTGACAAAACAACGTCCATGCCAATATTTCACCCAGCCATTGTACTAACCTTTACACTACTTCTGGCTGAATTTGAGAGATGGTCAATCTTGCGTCCGTATACAGGATGCAACAAGTCAGTCGGACGCAACATCATCGGTAAAAACCGCCATGTAGGACGTAATATCAACTCCGCGATGCAAATATATATATATATATATATGTATATATAAATTATATAATATAATATATATATTTATATATAACAAAATATATGAAAAATAAAAACAATTTCACCTCCGATTTGAGTATAAATCCGAAAATATTGATCATCGTGGAGTAAAAAATGTGCGAGAACCAAAGTTGAAGAAAATAAAATTCCACCCATTACGATTTTTTTGATAAACTTGATAGTATAACTCTGCAAACATTAATCCTAGCGTAAAAATGATTATGACCAAACTTGTGATAAATTAAATTTCCAACAACTTTGGATACTACCATTTTTGCTCGAAAGTTGAAAATTAACGAGTTATTTCAGAAAAACGAAAATATTGAACTTTAAAACAAGATGGCGGCGAATTCTTTACCGGGATTAGTTAGAAAATCGAGATTTATACTTCCAACCGCCCGTTTACCCGCGACGTTTAAAAAAAAATCGCTCCCCGGATTTTTTGCTATTTAAATGTCTGCCCCGACTGGACTATAATGAGCTGCAAAGACGTAGCGGTCGTTGGTATCTCTACGCTCGTAGCCACAACACTTGTAAAAGCTACGCTCGGCCGCAATGTAACATTCAGTGAATCGGCGTAGCGCCTTGCCTCGGTTGCTACAACTTGCAGACATGCTACAAGATTTTTGAGACTATTTTAGGCCCGCCTCTCATTACGATAAGCACATACGACTTCTATCCTCGGAGACTAGTCTCCGCAGAGTATCTCACAACGTCGTCGTATCAGCCAAAGGACGTCCACTGCTGGACATATAGGTACCTACCTCCGCTAAAAATCTCCAATAAGACCGGTTGGTAGCGGCTTGCATCCGGCGTGATCCTCCACCTTGTGGGTGGACGTCCTACGCTGCGCTTGCCAGTGCGTGGTCTACTCGAGAAAGATAAAGTGGAACCAAATTTTAACCATTTTGAAATTCCAACTTGTGTTTTTGACGTTGCCAACAGACAATGCGTTTTTTTTTTGTTCCACTCACTCTCGCGTATGCTGTATAACCAGATATGAATAAAACAGCTGTAACGCAGTTTTTATTGAGTTAAATTTAACAAGGTTTCTATTACTTACCATTCTTCTGAGCTCCGTCGCGAGATTTCCGAGCATATTTTATCCACAAACATTCGGTTTTGCCACCCGCGGCCTTATTTTGTAAGCGCTCTGACGTTCGGCTTCGCTTTTTCTCCTGCTCGCGCCAGTTACTCACGCCGCGAGAGGGCGCGGGAGAAAAAGCGAAGCCGAACGCCAGAGCGCTTACAAAATAAGGCCCCCGGTCGGACGGAACAGTTGATTTTTCAATGAAATTACGCAGATGGTTCCATTGTAAAATTTGTTGTAATGAGCTTATATAGACCTCAGAAAGTCCCTAACTCCCTACACTTGGCAATACAGCATCTTGAATACATGTTTTCTTGCGCTTAATCTATGCCTTCGCACCTTATGGTTTGAGGGTTTAATAAATAACAAGCAAAATTAATCCAATATGTATTTATTAATTACGTAAAAAAATAAGCCAGGTAACTTAATAAAAGTTGAGAGCTGTATGGGTATCACAGCAAAACTATGTTTAATGTTAGTTTAGCGAGTATCAAATTTAAAAAAATAATGTTACACTTAAAAATAATTCACAATGGCTGAAAGTAACTTATTGGGAATGATTTAAAAACGTGACATCCAAAGAAATAAATTGCAAATATTTAACAATTTATTGAAGAGTAAATTACAGTAATTTTTGCAACATATCTCTTCACGCACCATACGTATTTTTTTTAAATAAAATCTAAATCAGATCATTTTTTCAGTAATGTAGGAAACACTCATATGCATTCGTGATATTGTTATTTTATACTATGATCAATGACTTAATATCGAAAGACTATTGATCAAAATAATGGTTAAATTCCTTAATGGAATACCTTTTCTCTCTGTCTTTTCTTTTGTATTTTTGAAAATTATTTTTAAAATATCAGTACAGTCAGTGAGTCAACAAGACTAAATGCAGAATGTTAATGTTATAGTAAATCTTGCAACTAAACGGCAATGTTAAACTTAAATTTTAATAAAGAAAAAATTCGAAGCTGAGCATTAACTTTCTGTATATAATAGTACATACAGGGTTACTGGTAATCAATTAGCATCCTTTTAGGGGCGTATTCTGTACATCATAACTAACAACTTTTATTCTGCTACTTTTGTCAAAACTAAAAAAAACAGCTGTTCCATACATTTTGTCGAGGGTGAACAATATTTTTCTATAGAACAGTATTTTTTTAGATTTGAATAAAGTCTTTGAACAAAAGTTTTTAGTTTTGATGTACAGAATAAGCCCCTAAAAGAATGCTAATTGATTACCAGTAACCCTGTATATATTATATCATTCAGTATCTCTTCGAAGGAGAAACAAAGTATTAGCCGAAACAAACTTTTTGTCGACTGTGATATCACCTACACGCTGCAGATAACCCAATCCTGACTGAAGCTCACTTAACAGCTGCTCGAGGATTGGGTTATCCGCAGCTTGTACGAGTAGCTGATGTCACAGCCGCCATATTTGATTCTGCCTATATGGTTAATGACATTGACAACTGACAATAAATTGGTTTAATACTTGAGGAACAAAAGTAAAATAAAATAATGCACACGCTCAAGCTTTCGCTTCCAATTTCTCCTTTGAAAGTTTCTTGGCATCTAAAACTTCTAAGGCAAACAATGTCACTGGGTTGGATTCAGCATATGCGTTTTTACAGGTAGAGATGGGCGATTAAATCTTTTTCCTCCTCTTTTCAGGCGTAGATGGGAACATGGCCTCGTCTGCACGGATCAGCCTGTTCACTGCCCGGCTCAACGACACATCTGTTACCAAAAAATACAATGTCAAAACTAAGAACTTCATATTTGTACCGTCGCGTATATAGATGACTTGTTAATCGCAAGTCCAAGAGTACAGCAATAAAATTTACAGTATTTCTAAAGAGAAATTATAATGTGTGTAATTTAAATATTTTAATCTTACTGCTTCACTTATAACTTCACTTTGATAATCAAATTTATTATTCAATTCCAAGAAAATTTTTTTTTTCATTGCTATACTCCGAAAACAATATTTTTTGGTAAGCAGATTGTGTCAATTTAATCACCCATTTAAAAATTGTTTAAATTTTGTTAGTAATGGATAAACACTCAGGTGAAAAATGAAACAAACTTTTTTGAAAATTATGTTTTATTAATGTGATATAATTTTAACAGTCCACTTACTTTCTTATAAATTATTTCACAGTATTTTAGGAATTATTTCATGAAATGTATTCATCGCCGAATTAAATATTTCATGAAATAATTGCTAAAAACAAACAACATGTATGTATTACCGTGGCATTGTACTCGAGAAAGGCATCAAAAGTTTTATTCGAAGATTGTACTTTTATTTGTGTAAGATTAAAATTTGAGAAAAAGGTTATAAATATTTGAGAAAAAAGACAAAAATATTGTAAAATCCACATCACTCACTCAAATACCTTTAAATACCTAATATAAATATCTAAATACTACGTAAAATTATTATAAATATTGTTGACTGTGATTATTATTTATACAGCCTCATAAAGCGATCAATGTTTGTACCATCCTTAACCTACCCCATCCCTATTTTAGCGTTAAAACTTTATAAATAAAAAACACTAGAATTGTCTAAAATTACAAAAAAGAATACATTAAATTTTCGATATTTTCATACCGATAATATACCACCTTACCTAGAATTTGTGAAGACATTCGTGACTATAAATAGTCACGAGATTATACTAACAATAATGACTGACCTTAAATCGTTATCCTAGCACAATTAAGTACATTTTTTGTTATTCAGTCATGAAAAAAACAATACAGGGTCATTCAGGAAGAGTGTACTAAGGCGAAATGTGCTGACTCAGACCATCATTATGAACAACTTTTACAATAAGACCAACCTGAAATTCGATAAAAAATATATCAGCTATCCAAAACAAAATTTCAACTCTGTATTGACAATATGTACGAAGCAGTTTTTTTTTCTGGAATTTCGGGTAGCCGCATAGAAAAATTTCTTCATAAAAACGGTGTGAATCGACCCCCTTCGGCTTAGTACATCTTTACTAAATAACCATGTATGAACAATGGAAGTACATAGAGATTTTTTATACTACATAAATACGATTTCATAACATATTCGTAATCAAATACTGAAATTATAAATTAAAACAAAATCAATCATCAATTATTTTCAAATAGAATAATGTTATTGCTTCATTTTAAATAATTGTTGTAATAAAGTTTTGGTATTTTGAGCCATTTATTTTACACTATTAAGACTATTATATTGCACCAATATGAAGTATGTACAGTTCTTTAGTAAAACTATTAACTGCATAAAGAAAATAGTTGCCTAAAGTCATCGTAGCCTTAAAGAACTTTCAAGTTTCATCAGTACTGAATTGATAATTCTCTAAAAGTATTCAAGTCGTTAAAGATTTTTTAGATTGCAACACGTGAGCAAAAAGTTAAATTATCACGTTTCTTCGCTTTAACCATCTGCGTACCCACCAGTAATGAGCTATTATAAGTAGCGGTTAGTACCAAAGTTAAAAAATACTCGACCTTCTCTACTATAATTTTCATAGTAATATGCTCTATTGATGAAAACCGCAAAGAATTCTATTGCGTTGTTTAAAAGATCTGAGATATTAAATATTTTTTGATAATCTAAGTCAGTTTTTGTCAAGTGTGGGTCGCGACCCATTGGGGGGTTGCTAAGTCTCTTTTGGGCGACCTCCAGTAAAAGCAATAAAAGGTTAAAAATGTGTTTTACTAAGGAGACATTAATTAAAGAACGGGCTGGCGCACTATCGGCATATTTATTGTCACTAAATAAAAAAAAAATTGTTATTTATTCTCTTTTATATTTCTTTAGTAAAACATTAAAAAAATCAGATTATGAACAGTAAACACCCTTGTTGCGATTTTTTTCTTTCGTGATTAAAAACATGGATAAACTAACTGACGGACTTATAGGCATCATGACTGGGTAAAAAAAACATTATGATAATTAGTCTGTGAGTTAGATTAATTATTTATCAAAAATTATTGCACACGTATTTTTTCTTTTGTTAATCAAACAATAAATGACAGATAAACTTTGACAGAGTTAAGCCGGAAACATACTATCGAACGCGGCTGACGGACGCGACTGACAGCCGCGACTTAGCAATTTGCACAGTCTTATAACATCCAGTGTGCCAGATCGCTCTCGGACGTCCGAACGCTCAAGGTCGTCCGAAGGTGACGTCCGCGACTGATGTCCGATAGTGTGCACGGCTCAGTGTACTTTCATAGTCTAGATCGCGGCTGTCAGTCGCGTCCGTAAGCCGCGTCCGATAGTATGTTTCGAGCTTTAAGGCCAAAACACACATACGGCGGGCGCGGGTCGGGCGCGGTGCGGGTCGGGAGTACGGCGTGTCTATTTGTACCTGTTTCAATGGACGACAACACACAGAACGAGTGCGCGGGTCGGGCGCGGGGCGGGCGCGTTCTGTGTGTTGTCGTCCATTGAAACAGGTACAAATAGACACGCCGTACACCCGACCCGCACCGCGCCCGACCCGCGCCCGCCGTATGTGTGAATCGGCCTTGAATCGGCCTTAAATGAGTGTGGGTCGTGACGACACGTCTCTGACAAGTCTATATTTTGTAGTCTACTCGTGACGTCACGCGGAACTTTAACCAGCCTTTTACTTCATATTATTATCTCCACAGAGATACCAGAGGGATAACGTGGTCGATCGAGAAAAGAAAGAAAGAGATGCAATGATCTAATATGGCATGAGTTAGAAAGAGACATAATAAGTATCTCGATTCAGTGGCTATTTGCCGTGTTTTTCTCTCAGTAGTGTAAAATTCCAATACATATTTGACAGTTTTGACAGCGCTGAACCGGATTTTCCATACATTTTTTGTAGTTTAGAATTGCGTCAAGCGACAACAGCGCTATCTCTTTATTTGTAATAACTCTGTGATTATATTCATCAATTTTTGTTTATTTGACAAAAAAATAAATGTGTCTAATTTTTTTTGATAATCTATATAGTTATTAATTATTTTGTCATCATGCCTATAACGTTTTTGCTTAGCGATCATGCCCATCTGAGATGTATAGTGTGTTGGTGCGAGAGGGGGGGGACGTTACCAAGGGGCGTCCATAAATTACACGAGGTGTTTATGAGAGGGTCGAGCTAAAATACATCCAACGCATACACAGCAAAATTACTCATTTTGAAATTTTGAAAAATCTCACGTGAGATTGCGGGGATCAAATCTCACGATATTTCACCAGGGGGAGAGGGGCAGTCAAAAATTCATGAAAAATGGCTCTCGTAATTTATGGACGCCCAACCAGACGTGGTGTTGGGAAGGGGGTGTGGGGGTGTGGTGGAAGAGTGGTGGGGGTGTTACCAACCGGGCGTGGTGTTGGCGAGGCGTCGCATGCGGCGCGTGTTGCGGTCCTGGTCGCGGATCTTCTTCTCCATCTCCGCATTAGTGAGGGTTTCTAAGTGAGGCGCCCACTGCTCCGCTTCGGATGGCTGACGGTACGGCGTCTGTAAACAGTATTGGATTTTAAACAATGGAAAAGGAAAAGAATTTTCGTGTACAAAAGAGATAATGCAAAAATATATAGATCTTAGGTCCATTACCTCGTACAGTATTTAATAATTTGCTTGATTAATACAGCATTTAATATTTGAAACAGCAATACAGCATTTAATATTTGGAAAATGATTTTGCTATTATTTTCTTGATTAAAAATCTCCATTTAAAGAAATTTCATATTTTCGGATATTATTCTCTGTTGATATTGCTTGTATTGTTAAATCAAATTAGAAAATGTGAAATTCCAAAGTAATTAAGCATATTTTGGACGCTTTTTTGGGCTACCATACAAAGTATTGGCCGACTTTCTTGATACAATAGTGATCTAGATAATGTATGTACGATGTAGTAATTAATCACTATTCTGCGACCAAAATAAAATCTTCAAAGCAATGTTATTTGTATTTTATCGGTGGCTCAGCGGTTAGTGACCGACTACTGGGTCAAAGAGACGTGGGTTCAATTCCCATCCAGAGCAAGATTTAATGTAATGAACATAGGTGTTCGCTCTGCGTCTGGTTGTTATTAGTTAATATCCAAGTATGTATCACTACATAGTATAAAACAAAGTCGCTTCCCTGTCTGTCTGTCCCTATGTATGCTTACATATTTAAAACTATGCAAAGGATTTTGATGCGTTTTTTTTAACTAGAGTGATTCAAGAATAAGGTATATATGTAAAATACACCTGTGCGAAGCCAGGACGGGTCCCTAGTTTAAATATAAATTATGTATATATATTTATGGTATGACAAATTATATCTTTAAAAAATTTAGGGGACATCTTACACACGGTCTCTGACCCCAAACTAAGCAAAGCTTGTCATGTGGCTGCCAGAGACTGATAAACTACACAATACACATCATACATATTTTTAAATACATAGTTAGATTCGAGCTATAAGAGGACAATAGTTGTAATACCTCGACGACGGGCAGCGGCGCCTCGCTGAAGGCGTAGGTCCGTTGGTGCCAGCTCAGCTGCCCGCGGATGCTGTACGCGATGCCCGTCACGAACTCGCCGCCTGCGCACCAAAACATCTCCATACACTAGTAGTTCACCGCACAGTACACCTCGCGACACGTCTATTTAACTGAATTTCCATAAACCTATATCTCGACTTGCTTTTGACAGATTTGATTCATACTCGCAATCTTGTTTGATTTTAGATACTTCTTCTTCTTCTTTTGTTTGGCGTCGCATTGTTGTGCATTTGCCAGTGCCAAGTAGTGTTAAGTTTAATATTTTTTGATATTTTATAAAAATAGTCACTGTCTTAGTCACGTCATAGTCCAATAAAGTCGCGGTCAAGTCCAAACATAGTCCAAGTCATACCTCAGTAAAGCAGTGGATACTTTACTAGAGGCGTCTATGGAGTTTTGGTGACAACACGGAACGACCTGATACGTCACATTATATCACTTGCCTACACTCATGCGCGTAAATCAGCTCATAATCAACGAAATACTACAACTTTTCACTAATTATCACTGATCAAACACAAGTTTAACAAAATAATACAATGAGGCGACATGACTTTTCCGCGTTCCCGCCAAAACTCCTTTTAGATACTTAACAATCATATCTAATATTTAAATCGGCGGATAAAAAGCGCGACAGTAAAAATAAATAATAATAAATAAAACGTTTATTGTTCTTAAAAATTAACAGATACCAAGTTGTACACTAGATCCCACACTAGGGTGACCTGTGTCGTAGGATCCAGGCTCCTTGCCAGAAGGGAAGGTAATACTTGTTTAATACTATATTTCAAATTGGGAAAACTTACTAACATGATATAACAATTTTTTTTTTTACGGAGAATACACAAAGGTAGGAACATAAATAACTCAAATGGAGACACAAGCTAAAAAATTTTAACTGCTTAATAATACCTATTATATCAGAATCTACGCCCATAACCAATTTTGAATTACTTGCTACATGTTATGGTTACCACTGTAAACAGGGAAGGGAAATACTCCTCAAATCGAAAATCGCAAACGACAACAAAAAAACATTAATATAATATAGAACCTAGCAAGTTTCGTCGAGATTCATTGTAAAATGCGACCTGTAGACAAAAACCAACATCTGGACACACGAAAACAAAATGAGTGAGGGAGATCTTTGTTTCAACAAGGTGGTTGAAGGGAGATCTTTGTTTCAACAAGGTGGTTGTTGCTCCCTAGAAAATAGTGAAAGGGCCCTCACCTAATCCTAACTCGGAGCACAGCTTCATAGCAAACTGTTCCGGATTGTTCTCCTTTTCAGACATATCCCACTCCACCTGCAAAAACATACTCCTGTTGAGAAGGACCACGTTATCTATAGTTATCGCAATTCTGTTAAGTTGAAAGTTGCCGAATCAACAATTCCCAATATGCATATTCAGATTGAAGGATAGAATAGCTAAAAAATATAATTAGTCCGCCAGATAGATTATCAAAAAATATTATACACTTATTTTTCTTTTGTCAATTGAAATTTATGAAGATACTGCACCAGCCTTTTAAATAGTGATTGGGCCATAACTACCACGCTGGCCCAGTGTGGGTTAGTAGATTCACATACGCCATCAAATTTCTTCTACGGATGTATTAAACTTCACGTCTACCTGAAAAGTATAGCACTTTTCTCGTATAAAAGCTATAAAGCTCTATAAAAGCAGTCGGTTCATGGGTTAAGCCTCTAATTTATTTCCAATTAGATTCGAGGGCTAGTTTTTCTGTGTGACCTGTTCCCAACATCTATATTCAGTTTGATAACAATCCTCTGGTCCATCTGTTCGTCCAACAAAGCGGGAGGGTCGCTAGGGTAGGCCTCGGTCTGTTGTCGAATAGACGACGCAATGACCGGTATAAACGTATAGGTCCCGGCACGTAAGTTGAACAAAAAAATATCACTCTCTCCCTTTCGTTAGCAGAGAAAACAAAAGAGAGGTAGCTATGGTTTACCGTTCAAGTTGTTTGCCGGCTACTATACTGGTGTTAAACTCGAGGTGGTCGCTGTTTTGACCCTTATCAAAATGATTCTAAAGTTGAAAGTTACCTAATCAACAAGCGACGTGTTCCCAACATGTATAATCAGTTTGATAACAAGCAATCTGCCTAGATTGCTGGGAATGCTACTTGTCGCCAAAAAGACGACCCTAACTAGTCTTTGTTTTGCTACTTATTGCAATGCTATGAAAATTACCTGCTCGACAAGCGACGTGTTCCCAACATTCAGCTTGATGACAATCCTCATGTCTAATTTGTCTGACCAACAATGAGGGCAGATCTATGGACACAAACAAATCGGCAGTCATGGCTTATGATACTATGACTGTCGATTTGCTTAATCTATTTTCACACTTACACAATACTATTAAGGATGATTTACCTGATCGACAAGCGACGTGTTCCCAACATGTATATTCAGCTTGATGACAATCCTCTGGTCCATATGTTCGTCCAACAAAGCAGGCGGGTCGCTGGGGTAGGCCTCGATCTGTTGTCGAATGGACGACGCGATGGCCGGTATGAACGTACTGGTGTTAAGCTCGAGATCGTCGCATAGCACTTCGGCGAATTGCTCCGGAGTTATTATAGACTCTGGAATTATTGAAATATTTCATAAGTTTGATATTTTTTTATAATTGGCAGAACTCATAGCAAGATTACTCTGGATGTAAACCATTTTTAATCAGACTTATTGAACTTTATATTAAAATCTATATGGAAAGCTTATACACAGAAGAGAAAGTTGTTCTGTGAGCCTATGTCAGCTTAAAAGACCGAGGATTCGTAATACGGAAATCCGACGAAGGACAAAAGTCACAAATGTTGGGTACCGTATTAGGAGACTCAAGTAGCGCTGGGAAGGACATATGGGCAAGCGTGGTGATGGCAGGTGGAGTAGATCCTTGACTGAGCTCCCAAAAGCAGATAAGCGTTGTAAAGGCAGAACACCAGCCTGATGGTCGATTTTGAATTGTCTTTATCAGAATGTCCACCTGCTCAACATATATTATGCCTCTCCTATAAATATCCACGGAGACTGGTCTGAAGCTGCTTGCATCCAGCATAGGGTGAATTATCTTAAATATTTAAATTGATTTAAAAATATTACTCTTAATAAATGCTGAGCCCACGCTCACCGTTTTTGTTCCAAGTGAACGTGTCCCGGAGCTTCTGTCCCTCGATCTCCATGTCGAGGCGGATCGGCACCAGCACCTGCTTCTGCGAGGAGTTCTCCAGCATGGCAGTCATGTCGGTGTCGTCGAAACACAGCGGGAACGTGCGCACCTGTTAACACAATGGCATAGATTTTAAATAGCTACACAATAGACATAGATCTTAACCCTTAACCACCTGACGTAGGTCTTTTTTGACACTGGCGATTTGATTTTTTTAAATTATTTCGTTACTATGCACGTGACGCAACTGTGATTCTATGTACTTTTACTTCTTTCCCAAAAGTACCTAATCGCTATGCACTCGACAGCACCAAAAGCGAACGCAATTAAGAATTACAATCAATTATATTTCGCTTGCAGTCTGTGAGACCGACGTCAGGTGGTTAAGTTAATTTTTAAAGGTACGTTTTTTGTCTTTAATGATGGCTAATGACTGAATAAGATGTACTAAAACTTGACGTACGTACGTGAGAGGCAGGGTTGATAAAAATCGTGATTGTTTATTTCTGACAGATTTTTTTTATTTATTTGAAATAATTAAAAAGAAACATAAGTTTTTAAAATATCGTATTTTCTGCAGTAAACAGTAGTTTTGGTTTATTATCTGACATCAGCTTTGAACAAGCTTGAAGAGGAGACAAAAGCTTTGAAATTTGCACAGAATGAGTATTTCGGAACAAGCATACTGCCTTTAATAATAAAATTTCAAAGAAGAAGAAAATCAAATTCATTCAAAGAAGTCAAGTTTACGGAAAAAATAATAAAATAATATAAACATAGTTTTAAAAAAAACTAAAAAACATGCTTAGGAGTCATCATTTTTTTTTTATAATTTTCTTATATTTTTTACATATTATATACCTACCTACTCTACTGTAACTGTACTCTACTGTCTCAGCCTTTTTAATAGTCCAGTGCAGGACGTAGGCTTACCCAATATGAGTGACAATTTTACCTAAATAGATACAAAATAATAAACTTACATACATATTATACTCATAACAGTAAAGAGAAATGCGATTCTGTAAGAGAAAAGATATTCTGATAAATAATGCGCCTTGATATAAAAGAAAAGTAAATAATCACCTTCTTATTATGCACTCGGGTCCTGCTAATGGGTGTGGCCTGCGGCACGGCATCCAAGTGCGAGGAGTTGGGCATCACAGGCAGCCATGACGGCTGGTGGACCTTCTTACTCTTGCTCTCACGAGGAGTTGCCAGCTCCTGGCTGATGGACACCGCTTTGTACCTGGAACGGTGTGTAGGCAACTTCAATACTTGGCAACACAATACAATTTTTTATTCATGACTTGAGTTAAATGTCAAAAATATTCAATTTTAATTAACACTATCATATGTTTATCCTAATATTATAAACACAAAAGTTTGTGAGTATGTATGGATGTTTGTTTCTAATACACGCACAAACGGATGAACCGATTTGATTGAAATTCAGTATAATGGTAGCTTAGATCATGGCATAGGCTACTTATTATTTCGGGTTAACGTGGGTAACACTGCGGGCGCAGCTCGTAGCTTGTAAAATTAAGGCATCTATATAACAAACAGAATTTTAAGGTGAAAGATAATACTTCATATACATAGACTATTTATTCAGAACTGTTCAATTAAAAAGTCAAACACATTACTATTATAGTATTTTTTTTTTTTTTATTTCAAATACTGATTACAAATTTGCGTACCCAAAAATACCAGGCTTTAGCAAGTCGTTAATATGCAGTAGGAAAAGCGTCGCAGAGATCACTGACCCTTGAGGAACACCGGCATTGATATCCATTTGGTCTGACGAGAAACCATCTACAACCACTCGTATCGACCGATTCCTCAAGAAATCTGATATCCATGCGCAGAAATCAGCAGGCAGGCCGTAAGATGGAAGCTTGCCAATAAGGCTCTCATGCCAGACCCTGTCAAAAGCTTTCGAGATGTCCAAGGAGACTGCCAGCGCCTCCCCGTGCTCCTCAATGACCTCACTCCAAATGTGTGTGGCGTACGCCAAAAGGTCCCCAGTAGACCGGTTTCGGCGAAAGCCGTACTGGCGGTCACTGAGTAGATCATTTGCTTCCAGGTAGGCCAGGAGCCTGTTGTTAAGAACACGTTCCATACTCTTGCAAAGTATGGACGTGATCGAAATCGGTCTGTAATTGGCAGGGTCAGCACGGCTACCTTTTTTGGGTACAGGCTGCACGTTAGCAAGCTTCCAAGATTTGGGCACTTGACCCGTCTTCAGAGAGAGGCGAAAGAGGCGGGTCAACACAGGCGACAGCTCAGGCGCACAAGTCCTTAGTACAATAGCTGGAATACCATCTGGGCCACTGGCCTTGTTCACATCTAGACTGCGGAGAACTTTGAGAACCTCCTTTTGCCGGATATGTATTTCACTCATTGAGGTGCCACAGTTTGGCAAAGTTGGAGGTCTCGCACTACCGGGGTCCAGACGCGAAGACTCCGCAAATTGAGATGCAAATAAATTTGCCTTCTCAACCGCGGTATGAGCCAGCGAACCATTGGGTTTCAGCAACGGAGGCAATGAAGGGCGGCAGAAGTTCGCTTCGACTGATTTAGCTAGGGACCAGAATGCCTTGCTACCCGCAGGGTAAGAAGCAAGCTTGTTCCCTATTCGACTAATATGCTCAAAGCGAGCCCTCCGCATAACCTTTTTGCAGGACTTAGCAGCCTTATTGTAAGTCTTCTTCCTCAGATGTATGTCCTTCGTCTTACGGTTACGAGCATCGACCCAAGCCAGGTATGTCTGATGCTTTTGCGCTTCGGCGCGTCCACATTCAGGCCCAAACCAAGGCCGAGCTTTGTTGGACAGAGGCACGTCCGAAAATGGGATGAAGTATTCCATGGCGGTACGAAGCACGTCTGTCACGGCATCCGCGCACGAAGAAGGATCATCAGAAGAGAAGCACACAGGCTGCCAAGGATAAGACGCAAAGAAACACCGCATCTCATCCCAATCTGCCAACTTGTACCGCCACACCCGCCGTGACCCTTTTGGACTGGGGTCTGAAGGGGAGTAGACGGATACAGATTTCACCAGACAGTGATCAGATGTACCTAACGGAGAGGAAATCGCCACTGAATATCGGTCTGGATCAGTTGTTAGCAGAAGGTCCAAGCAGTAGGCCGTATGCGAGTCAACATCAGGTACCCGTGTGGCGCCATGAACCAGCTGGGTAAGACCTAGCGTCAAAGCTAGCTTGCGCGTTTCAAGCCCAGCATGGTTTGTGTCCAGGTATGGGTGAAGCCACTCCTTATGATGGCCATTAAAGTCCCCCAGGATCACTAATTGGGCCGAAGGGTAGCTGAGCTGAGCAGCATCCGCCACCTCACTGAGGTAATCAGTAAGTCTAGTTGCCTCCCGGTCTCCGCTATGCGATCGGTATACACAGGCATAGACAATCTTCTCTATGCCAGTGTCCGCCAGAGCCCAGAGCACTGAAAAAGAAGGGTCTTCAAACCTTCGAAGACGCAGAAAGCAAATGTCATCCCGGGCGTAAACACATACACCCGCACGTGGTTTGAAAAGATGCTCCAGAGAATACCCTGGGTAGGATAGATACGACACGTCGGATGGACCAACAATCTGCGTCTCCGTGAGAAACAATAGGTGGGGTCGTTCTGTCTCAAGATGATGATGGACAGGCGTGAGATTGGAGTGCAGGCCCCGAATATTGCACAGGTGCACTTTGAGTGAGAGGGAGTGCTGCCGCTGTGTATACGTTCTTTTTCTTTTATTGTTTCTCATGCTTGCGGAGTAAAGTAGGTAGGAAGTCAGCAGTGGAACGAGGCGTCACACTAAGTAGAATTCAGTGGTACAACACACAAACCACACACATCTATGGGAGACCAGCCTGGAGACCGCGGGGACGCCCGAGCCCCCCCAAGGATGTCCATCGGGCCCTCTCGTCCGGTCGCCAACCGGCACGATGGCGCATCCCTGGGATTTTTCGACAGATGGCGGGGCAGCCTTTCATGAGTGGCTAGCTCACTACTTGGGCCCCCTACTATCTGCGGTCGGCCAGCGACAAACCGTGCCTCGGATCCCGCTGCCCTCCACGGCTGGCCGTCCGATGCGGTAATCGATGTGTGCACCGAATTCATCCACCAGACGACGCTACTGTTCCGTGTGTTATTATGGCTTATGTCCAGGGCATAGACATTATTTATTCAGAATTGTTCAGTCAAAAGTCAAACACATTACATTACTATTATAGTATTATGATGAATTAACCCGCCATTTGTGACCTATATGTCTCAGAGACCGGATGGACCGAAAAAGTCGAATAACTTTTTAATCCTTGATCAATTTGAGCTGGAATTTTGAGTAGCTGCCTAATTTTACGATTCTCGTCGCTGGGCAAACTTGCAATAATAATGGAAAAGTGTAAGTTGGACTTTTGTCGTCCATCCGGTGCCTGAGACCGGGGTCACAAACTACGTAAGTCAAATGAACATAGCATAATTTTTAATTTTCAATATTTTACACCAGTTACCTTAATGTTTTTATTACTATTAATTGTTTTTTTGTATAATTATACAATCTAAAAGGTTTTTAGTTGGTTTTATCAATATTATTTTCAAAATATCTACTGAAATACAATCACAATGCAAAATTAACAATTTATGATCTCCTGAGATTGCAGGTTCATTTAAATGTACAGAGGACACTTAAAACTAATTATTATTATCATCATCTTCATTATCATCACCTTTGTTTTAAAAGATCCTTTGGTGTATTAAGTCAATAAACAGAACAACGCGCAGTGGGACCAGATGCGAACATTGGTCTAAGTGTAAGAAAAATAATAATAATGCAAGATTATTATTATTTTTCTACACTGAAAGTGAACATCCTGTGCTATGTTTTCGAGCTTGTGGTCTCTATTTAAGACTTATAACCTATTGATTTTCAAAAGAACCATTAGTTTGAAGCAGTTTGCAAAAATCGTATTTTTAGGCACTATCGCATCCTCTCTGCTGATCTTTGGGTGGGATCCCTATGCTATCCTTACCGGTCGGCGGTCTCTAATCAAGATTTAAATATTTCTTGAAATGTTTTAATACTTAAAATGCAAATTTGCAACATTTGTTTGTATTTTGAGCGTGTAGGTACATCTTCGAAAAGAAATTGACGGTTGAAAAATTGTGTACAATTGTGGAATCATAAAAAAAAAATTATATGACAAGGATACTGTATTTGTTAATTATTTTGAGAATACTTTACAATATCACTGATGAAGTTAAAAAAACTAAAAAATTACATTGATTCAAAAAATGGCAAATTTTAGGCATTTCAGTTTTGTTTCTATAAGACCTAATAAATGACAATTCATATGTATAATACTTATTTTAAATGATAATAAAAACATGGGTTTTTATGACGTAATCATTTGAAATGGGATAAATGACTTAGGGCCTCTTTCATCATCTCCGAGTAAAGTATTGAGTAACTACTTTCCGAGTAGTGATAATTGGCGAGTAAGAGTCCCAAGTAACATTGGTCAGTTTCACATTAGACAACCAGCCTACAAGTAACAACTCGGCGAATAACCGAATGAATGAATGAAAAATGACGTCATTCGTTCGTATTTTGTTGTCGTAACTGTCAGAAATTTCAAACGTCAACATTTTTTTTTCTTTTTGTCCATTGGGGATATTTGGTTTTGTGCGGTCGGCGCATTTGCCATCTTCGAGTTTAAAGCTTTTTCACTACCTAGGATATTTTACTAATAAGTCATTAATTTTGAAAACAGTGTTTGACAGTTTGGCACACAGTTTATATATGATTTTTGCTAAAAACAACATCCCATTTTCTGAAAACATTTTTCGACAGATTTGACTTTAATGTTATTTTGTTTAAAATTTAAAACAGAATTATAGTGTTCAAATTTAATCAAAGTTAGATAATTTACACGAAATAACGCGCGCTTAATATGTGTGATTTGTTTGTGGTATTGTGATTCTCTCTTTACAGTACGGCTATTTTTTTTGTTTTGTTATATTGGCTTTCTTTTAATCAACGTCATGTTTTTAGGTTACCTACGTGAATACCTAATATAGCAATTATTTTAACCACTTAGGTACATATATCAAAGTTTTATTTATTATTATTTTTTCAGTACGGTGAAATTTGGCGAAAATATCTTCAATATTTTAATCAAACAATCGAGTTCGTAAAAGTAATTAACACGAATCCTGGAAATTTGTTGATATGTTCTAATTTCTCCAATTGATCTTCGATAAATTCTAGCATATTCATAATAATAGCATATCGCATATCAGTTTCCTGAAAAACAGTATCCACAGTACAGCCCAAGTTTACAGAATAGACATACGTTATAGTCTTCATAGTGTCTTACTCGTCGGTTAACACCGCTATAGGGCAGATGAAGTAGCAAGTAAGTTACAAGCCAGTTTATTTGACGAGTAGCGCTACTCAGACATTATGAAACTAGTGTATAACGATACTCGTCACTTTAATCGGCGAGTAGCTTACTTGGGACTTTACTCGGAGATGATGAAAGAGGCCCTTAAATAAAAAAATATTGTACTTGAAAAACCCAGTGCGTGACACCGGGGTCACAAACGATGTAAGTCAAATTGACGTCACAAACGGCGGGTTAAAGAATTCCTCTAGAATTTGCCAAAGCTCCCTATCACTGGCTTTCCTGTACCACCCTGACAAAAGGTAGTCCGTCCCACTTTTTTTGAGTCCCCTGAATAGTAACAAAAATATTAAAAAAATAACAAAAAGAAATTTTATTTTCTGAGACTTACTTACCAATCAAGAATATGTACAGTATATGAACATGCATACAAATTCTGGACAGTTAGCATGCTGGCATGCTGTAGCTAGGTATCATGTTTACTATGACATTTCTTAAGTAGTTGTGAAAATGTATTTTGTAGTAGTTAATAAAGGCATAGATAAAACACAAATTCAATTATCATAACAAACACAGCATTCACACACAGTTAACAACCAAATGAAATGACATTCAAAACACAAATATGAACAAAGCAAAAGTTAAATGTTAAAAAGCAGTTAGTATTAGCAGATGATGTTAAATGAATTATGGGCCAAATCATACAGCTTGCGGCTGTGATGTTTGCTAGAAACCAAGGAAAAGCCAATCCTCGCACAGCTGTTAAGTGAGGTTCAGGCAAGATTGGGCTATCCGCAGCTTGTAGCTAACATCGCGGCCACCAAGAAGTTTGATTCAGCCTATAAGATGCAGGTGAGGCGCAAAAAAAACGATAATCAAACCAGAAACATACACATACTTATCGTCATTCCCTTCTATAATATCCTCTACCTCCGCAGCTTTGAGGAGAGATACCGAGCTGGATAGGACGTGGGGGCCGAGGCCGTTGTCTACGAGTCGCTTCCGTTCTTCATTGGTGAGCGTCCTCCTGGCCATGCCAGGGTACTTCTTGTAAAGAGACCCACGGAATAACCGCAGGTAATTGCCAACCTATAAGGCAAAAGTAGAGATGCATGGCTTTATATCGTATGTTAAGTCGCAGGAACCAGCAGCATCTTCAAATGCAATAGATAGATATTCATAAAACTGGCTAATTGCTGTGTAAATAATAAAGCCGCCTATCGTAAGTTGATTATCAAATATCTCTATACCTCTGACCCAACACAGTAGAATTCTCCACCTTCCTCGATCTGAAAACTTATCGGCTTATCGCCGTATGTTCGTAGAGCCATTTTTGGTGTTTATTTTCCAGGCTATGGATGAAAATAATAAAAATATCTCAAAAAGCGACGCCACATCGGAATCAGTTTAATGATTGAATGAACTACGAATGAACATTACAGATTAAATAATTAGGCTTAGTCACAGATAGATAATAAATTAGTGTAACCAGTTGCTAACTTAGTCGATTAAAATTGAAGAATCGAATGATTTTTAAAACCATCGTTTCGATAATCACTATAATCATTCATTCATTTGATGTTGACGTAAGATTTATCTGTGACATAAAAAGTATTTTCATTCATTCTTATGTTGTCAAAAGATGTGAAAATGTCAGTTTACGTCTTTCTGTTAAGGGGGGAGGTTGTCGCAGCTGTTGCTAACGCAACTTGTGCCTAATTATTTAATAATAATGTCTTCTAGGCCTGGATTCAAGAACCCGTTCTCCAGACCATGGATGTCTGAAACGGGAGCAGCAGCTGCTGCTTCCACGGGTACAGGTTCCATCGGTTTAAAAGGTGTTGTGGCCGGCGGAATCACTGGAGGCATCGAAATTTGTATTACATTCCCCACCGAATACGTAAAGACACAACTCCAGTTGGACGAAAAAGGTCAGTATGTATCACCACGCGGCAACCACGCGTGCTTTCATTCAAAAATCAATACGGCTATCGCAGTTTCTACTCACAAACATTATTGTGTTTCGGTCTAAAAATACAAAATGTGCGTCACTAGTTTTTCCTCCGGCGAAGTTTAGGTAATAATTTACCTAATTTACCCTACACTTATCAGGTTTCTAACTATTCAAATAGATTCTAATTGGAAAAATACACTCAATATTAGTTAGTACGTTCAGTGGAGGTTATAAGTAGTGGAATAGTGGCCTTGATTTACAAAACAGCACGTTTAGTAATATGCTGGATAAATAATTCTTCATTGGACTTTGCTCCTTTTCAATTACGTTTGAGGACTTACGCACTTGCAAGGAAAAAAATATTTTAAATTAGTTGAAGCTCTCCAATCAGTGGTTATTCTAGTTGATCATGATCTAAGTGGTAGGTAGGAAAGAGAGTAGTAAACATAGCAATTAATTATAGACAAATACTTACAAAACAGATGTCTGTAAAAATAGTTTAAACTGTACACATGCCTAATCTCTGTTTGGATTCTTATGAGCTTGTTTTCAATTTTTACTACTAAATAAAACAAATAAGAGTCTAAAAACTTATGTAAACTTCTTTAATTTAGACCATAGATTTACTGGTATACAGATACACTTAGCAACATTGTTTAAAATACAATTCAGGTGTTTATTTTCATTTTTTACATATGTATTACATTTTTTTTTTGACAGTCTACAATACAATAGAATTCAATGAATATATTAAAAAAAATACCAAATACTAAAAATAAATCTATAGTTTTGAAGTGTTCAGTGTAGTAGTAACTTCAATATAGATTGATGAAGTGGTTATTTTTTTGACAATTCCTTCTTTAGTAAATAATTACAAATAAAAAATAGTAGAGTCAACAGAATTTTTATTTTTCACATCATTACCTATTGTTCGAGTATTTTACTTTTCATGTCTCCTCATATCTATGTAGCTGGTTTAACCTTGTAAAGGCACTGTGTAGAAAGAGAAATATCAGTATAATTGTTATTGTTTACATGTTCATATCATTTTTTTCATGTCTCTAGAGATCTGCATCGCTGTTTTTATTGTAATCTAAAACAATCAGTAATGTTTAAATGATGACTCTGCCGTTCAAAACTTGACTGATGAATGCAAATATTATATGAAATTTCCACTTCACTTTGAGTTTACTTATCAGTCAGCGTTGACCTGCTGGTGTTAAATGAGATAACGGATGTGGACTACGTCAGATTGCTAACAAGATATTACATATTTGCTCTTAAATATCAGTTCCACATAGTGATGGACAGATTAATCCTATTTTAATGACAAAATTGTGTTGAAAACAATCATAGCTAACTTGGGTTTTACTTCACATATAAAAATTCAAAAATGTAATGTAGTTTAAAAATTATTAAGATCAAAATTAATCAGTACATTAAGAATTATTTTATTTTGCTGAAATCCCTAAAATCATTACATGTACCTACTGTACTGTACCAGCCTTTTTTTTAATAGTCCACTGCAGGACGTAGGCCTACCCACGAAGGGTGATTGGGCCATATCCACCATGCTTGCCCAGTGCGGGTTGGTGGATTCACATACGCCATTGAATTTCTCATTCTTAAAATTCCATACATAAATTCCAAAGAACTCATTGGTACCGGTCTGGGGATTTGAACCCACAACCTCACGATTGTCAGGCAGGTGTCACTACCACTTGACCGCCACGGCTTTTTTTTTAAAATCCTGACATACTTAGCATTAATTCGTTAAAATGTACACAAAATTACCCAAGTTTGTTAATTTAAAGAGCAATATAAATTAATATGCTCCAGAAGTTTGGGCTGTCAATAAAATTATCAGTAGTTGGTCAAAGCCCCAATCAAAGTCCAGATAGATTACGCAAAGTATCTATACCTACCTATATTGGTGTGATAAAAACATTGATAATGTGATAACTAAATGCTGATATT
Organism: Hypomecis punctinalis; assembly: GCA_949316475.1. Lineage (NCBI taxonomy): Eukaryota > Metazoa > Arthropoda > Insecta > Lepidoptera > Geometridae > Hypomecis > Hypomecis punctinalis. The sequence goes on from OX438795.1 coordinate 28,278,703, forward strand.
CTCTTATCATATTACCTCATCTGCTATGATTGTAAACATCTTAGAATATACAAAACAAAATAATATTGAAATCAGGTTGCACATTGCTGCCATAGAATTATTACGAAATAAGATGCACTTTTTTGATAAAAAAAAGTTAGTAAACAACTATAAACAAATCCCTATTATTATGCCCTGCAAAACCCCAAACTATTTCAGCTGATAAGAAAAATGCGCAACCGAGGTTTATTTTTAAATAAAATTGTAACCTTTTCTTTAACAATTTGATGTATATATTTAAAATTGCTATAATCTTGTAATATTGACGAGTTCAAAATCGATTATTATTATCTATTATAAAAGATACTCTCAAAATGATTCCATAAAAACTATTTTCTATTTACAAACCAATTTTCATATCATAAAAAGTACAATCCAAAAAAAACATAAATGAGATATTTTTCCAGCTCTAAATATATTTAAAAAAAATATTCGGATGCTATAATAGGTTAGTACGCTATCTTTACAGGTACGATTAAAATATGTAATCATATTAATTTTAGACAAAGATGTATTATCCGAATTAAATACGAAGTCCGGCGAAAACTGCACGGTATGCAGTTAGTCTAAATTTAGTATAGCCTAATTTTAGTCCAATCATTATCTATGTGATCAATCAAGCCAGGCTGTTCACCTTACGCTTGCCTTGACCCAGTGCGTGACATAACAGGCTTGTAAGACTCTTACAAGGTTATCTAATCAGGATTATAAAATAATGGGTGTGAATGTAATGTTTGGTGTAAGTGAACTTGTTATGAAATAGGTCATATTATTTCGACATATTTTTTGTATGAACAGTAAAGTTGTGGTATAGGCCGCGTCACACAAGTTGTCGGAAATGAAGCTATGAAGTTAGCTACAAGCTGCGCTATAACCAATCAACGCGCGGCTTTGAGTGAGCTTCAGTCAGGATTGGATATTGCACAGCTTGTAGCTAACTTCATTTCCGAGAAAATGTGTGACGCAGCCTATACTCTACCTGAGTTTGTGTTCCGTGAAATAAAAAACCGGACAAGTGCGAGTCAGGCTCGCACATTGTTAAAATAATTAAAAACCTGTTTTAGCATTTGCTAATGAAGTTATTTTATAAGATACCTTACATGATACGATTTACTCTCTTTGAATTTTGAGCCCATATTTTGTGAATTTTGAGGCCCTATTTTTTTGTGATTTAAATAGAAATGTACAGTTTTCAGATTTATTCCTATATGTGTACTTTAAGACAATGCTTCTCGCCAAATTTCATAGTTCTATGTCAACGGGAAGTACCCTGTAAGTTTTGATTTTTGTGAGAGTCGAAATATGCGGTTTTTACGACATAAACGACTCTAACTTTTTTAAACGACAACTGAGAAGTTTTTCTTTTACACAACAGCAAGAGTTCAACGTATACAGTTTAAATTTCAACTCGATATCTTCACGCGTTCTCGAGATAAAGAATCTTGACATACACACAGACGGACAGACGGACAACAAAGTGATCCTATAAAGGTTCCGTTTTTTTCCTTTTGAGGTACGGAACCCTAAAAACAAGTACCTACAATGTAATCGACCTATCACCGCTCAACGCTATTTTATAGATTTCCAATAAGACCTTCTAGTTGGTGTACTTTACGGTCTTTTTCCAATCTGTGAGTCCATCTTCATTCACCGATCTACAGATGCACGTCTTTTTGTACTCCTGAAAGGAGCGCGGTTCTTGCAAGAGAAAAACACCAAAGCTTAAAGGCAATCATACAAGTCGACGGATGTGAAGTTAGCTACAAGCTGCGCGAAATTGTTGCAAAACTAGTATTCGGACTTTTCGGACTAAACCTTTGGTGGTAAATTCTAGAGATCATTTGAAAGCGCGGTACTATCGTTTGCTAATATGCTATGTGCTGTCCCATCCTCCTCTAAAATAATCAGTCTTTCAATTTCTCGGTTCTGTCTTGGAAGGAAGGACTCTGTTCTGTAGAAAATGCCGGCTTCTTTTATGGTCTTTCGAGAGATATCGTTATTTGCCGAGTACTTTCATATCTTATTTTATCGTTGTAAGTACCGCCGCGGCTACAAGCATTATCTCTATCTTTGAACGTAATCGTATAAAATATCCAACAATATGCCGAGTTGTATCCGTAGCAACACAAGCACTATAGCAAGGGATAGATACTTGTAAGCAATCTATTTTAGAAAGATCTAAAGATTTATTTATTAGAAAGGTGTAAGTACCTAACTAAGAAGACATTTTTTCGGTTATGTGCAAAGCAATTAGTAAAATGTCAAACATTCATGTTAGCGCCTATTTTTGTATTATCTTTATGACTCCTAGGTTTCACCTCTGAGAATATGTTTTAATTACTTTTTGACGTCAAAAAAATTAATCAACACTTTCTCAGAAAGTCTCTGCTTCAATAACAGCTACAATAATTTGTTCGTGTTCAATCCAATTAAGAAAAACTAATACACTGTCATCGCTACATAGTATAAAGCAAAACCGTTATTGAAGTAAAACTTTAAAGCGACTTTCAATAAGGTTGCGTTAAACGTTTAACGCTACCATGGAGGGAGTATGAAAGCACTGTTGCGCTTGCGTCGAAGTTTCACTTCTTCCGCGCGGAGGAACTCCACACACTATTTTTTTAGGGTTCCGTACCTCAAACGGAAAAGACGGAACCCTTATAGGATCTCTTTGTTGTCCGTCTGTCCGTCTGTGGGTATGTCAAGACTCTTTATCTCGGAAACGCGTTAAGATATCGAGTTGAAATCTTAACTGTATACGTATATCTATAGTCTCTTGCAGTTGTGTATAGAAATACTTCTCAGTTATCGTTTAAAAAATTTAGAGCCGTTTATGTCGTAAAAAACAGCATATTTCGACACTCACAAAAACCAAAACCTACAGGGTACGTCCCGTTGACATAGAACTATGAAATTTGGCGAGAAGAATTGTCTCAGAATACACATATAGGAATAAATCTGCAAACTGTACATTTTTATTTAAATCACAAAAAAATTGGGCCTCAATATTTACAAAATATGGGTTCAAAATTCAAAGTGAGTAAATCGTATCATATAAGGTATCATATAAAAGAACTTTATTAGCACATGCTAAAACAGGGTTTTAATTATTTTAAAAATGTGTAATTTTCGATGTATGACGAGAAAAGTGAAAAAAAAAACTTTTTTGTCGAGTTACGAGTATAGTAGGTGGGCCATTCTCTACTAACAGGAAAATCATTGTCCAAGCAATTTTTTTTAACTTTTTGGCTATATTAATGCATAGTTTTGTGTATTAAAACACATAATACTACCTGTTATTTAAGGAGCCCAAACTTATTTAATATTTAGAATCATAATCATTTCATAAATTCGGTCTAAAGGCCACTAAAAACAGTCTTCTGTATGTCCCAATTCCGGATCGAGTATAATTCGGTTCGATTTTTATTAGTTGTATTTACAAAAAATAAAATCTTATTACTCTATAAACATAAGGAATATTGAATGCATGTGAACAAACAGCAATTATAATTTTAGAATATTTTTAGTACTAAAAACTAGTGTTCGAATTTCGTCCATACATTTTTTGAACAGTCCCCTGTCGCACTTTGAATATATCGCACCACAAAAATATTAAGCACTATTGAGGTTACATTCGCCTGAAACGGAAAGTTAACAGTGTGAAGTTTGCTTGGTCACCATGCTAAACAAGTCGCCGTCATTTTGCGCAGTGACAACTCTGCGTCTGTGTGGGAGCCACGCTTCTGTAGTGTTGAATGAACATTCCCCTGGTAAGTCTATTTTACGGTGTTTTATGTGCTATAATTATATTTATATAACAAAAAAATTGCTCAGTGTGATAATTTATAGCTGTTTCTGTTTTATTAAGTAATATTTAAACTGATATGTGGTACGTCATTTTTACGTAAAAATAACAGTCCCCTGTGCAACAGTCCTCTGGAATTTTATAACACAGAAGTCTGCTCAATGTGATATAGGACTGTTTTATTTGACGTTACTGTTAGTTCGCCTCCTTCTGTGTCTATCTTGTTGATTTCTGCAGCATATTTCAGTGTTTCTTACTAGAAATTTAACCAACACGTAATCACCGATGGCGTAATTCTGTATGTGATAAAGTATTTACTTAATAAAAAATTGAATTTATTTGATTACATTTAATCACTAATATTGTGTTTTTCTTCATATAAACCTTGACATAAACAGTTCTCTGAGTGGAAAAAACAGTCCCCTGCCGCAATTTTCCACAAAATCGCCTATAATTCGAAAAATAAGGCAAAATTACGATGGTTTCTTGTTTATATATATTTATGTTATAACTAGCTATCGACTAACATAATGATATTTTTAATTTTGTAGAAAAATAGGGTTAGGACAACTTTTAATAGACAAGTTTCCAGTTAGTAGAGAATGGCCCAGGTATAGAGATTTTAACAACTTACTTCCCAATTTCGTGAAATTTTCTGGATTTGTACGAAACCCTCGATGTGCAAGCCTGACTCGCACTTGTCTGGTTTTTTTTGTGTATCTGTCTGTGTATTCGCTTATCTTCCAAACTACACAACAGATTGCAATGCGGTTTTCACTATCGTTTAGGACTTTTTTTCCGCAAGGTTTATACTGTACTGTACTGTATCAGCCTTATAATAGTCCACTGCAGGACGTAGGCCTACCCACGAAGGGCGATTGGGCCATTTCCACCACGCTGGCCCAGTGCGGGTTGATGGATTCACATACGCCATTGAAATTCTTCTTCGGACATATGCAGGTTGCCTCACGGTTTATAACTATAATTCATTCGTATCCGGGTAAAGCCGGGATGGGCAGCTAGTCGATACCATAGCAACAAAAACCTCTCTCCTTCCCCTGGCTTCTAATTCACCTGTTCTCTAAATACGGCCTTCGTCTGAATTCGCGCCTAACTTTATGACCATTTGAATATTGAAACGGGTAGCGGCACGAGGTCAGGTCGAAGTTCGGGCCTTCTTTCACCCTTCAGATAGGCCGGAGGTAGGTATTTTCAGAGCGTATCGAAATCTCAGACCTATTATTTATTTATGGTTATTGGGGCGATGAGTTGTCGATTCTATCTATTGGTACTATTGGTTTATCTTTAGATCATTTGTAGTGTATTATTTTAACATTTAAAACAATATTCTTATAGGGGTATTGTCTAGATTTCATAGAGATCATGACTCAATACTAAATCGAAGCTTAATCAAACTAGCAATCAATTTTTATCGTCCGCGCGTGTTCCAACTAATCCTTATCTCTAATTAGGTAACTACAGTAGTTTTGAAATCTTTCTAAACTATATCGTATCAGACGTAAAAATAAAGGATTATCCACTCTACGACTATATAGGCAGAATGTATCTGTACATTTTTTTAAGGGGACTCGACTCTACAATCATGACAAACAGCTACTCTATACATTTTGTCGAAATCAGATAAACTTTTTGAATGGTACGGCTAACTTTTTCGAAATTCAATATTGATAAATCTAAACTTACTCCCAATTATTATGAGTACAAATAGCACTTAGAAATTCTAGAATATGTACGTCGTCTAGAGATACACCACATTAATAATTATTTGCTAAGAGTGATAGGATTTAGAGCTCCTTTGATCTCTGAAAAGCTTTAACAAAGAAAAAGCAAGATGCGGGAAAAAAGTTGTGGCCCAACCCAAGCCTATTCATGAATCTATAATAGTCTATAATCACCATCATCAGCTTCCATCGACCCACTGCTGGATATACATATATCATATATATAGGACTAATATTATAAGTGCGAAAGTTTGTGAGTATATATGGATGTTTGTTACTCTTCGCAAAAACTACTGAACGGATTGAGATGAAACTTTGTAATAATAATGCTTATACGTCAGAATAGCACGTAGGCTATAATTATAAAGATTTTGCGTGAAACCAAATTCACCGGGTCAGCTAGTTATATATAAATTGAACCATTTCCCTGTCTCGGGCTAATATCATCCACGCATGATTCGCAATGGGTCTGATGTCAACCCATCGAGTTTGTGGCCTGCCTCTGGAACTAAAGAAAAAGCTCTAGGTTCTAGTTTTAGCCGACTATCCAAAAGTAAGCAATCAGCAAAGATTTCTCTTTCCAGGTGGTACAAAGAAGTACACGGGTATATTCGACTGCGTGAAGAAGACCGTCAAAGGGCACGGCATCTTCGGCCTATACCGGGGACTCAGCGTCCTCATCTATGGCTCCATTCCAAAATCTGCCGTTAGGTAAATATATTATAGAGAGTTATGTAATATGTCGTCAGAGAGACCGCCCACACTTGCGGGAATTCTTGTGATTTTGTTTTAATTAACTGTTTCTTCCACTACCTGTACGCAGAAGATTGTGCAACACTGTTGTGACAGGTGCGATTCCACTGCAATTGTCAACTATGGCCCACTGTGTTGCACTGTTGACACAAACTTTCTGTGGAGACGGACATACAACGTCTACAACTGCTCACCCATTGTCTCAGTTCTGCACATGTTGACAACAAATGTGGCGAAGATGTTTTCTGTGGAACCAGGACTCTTAGAGTCCTAGATAGTTATTCTAAGGGGGTTACATTACGACTTTTGGTGTTCAATTCCTTGGACTTGATAATCCTAGCTGCGGCTGTATCCCTGAATACGCCCTTTGAAACTTAAAAAAATACACTGACTGGCTCAGTGGTTAGTGAACCTGACTTCTGGATCACAGAGCCGTGGGTTCGATCCCCACCCAGGGCTACCATTTATGTGACGAACATAGGTGTTAGCTCTGGGTCTGGGTGTTATTTAGGTATTATCTATATAATATGTATCAGTCTCTGGCACCCATATCACAAGCTTTGCTTAGTTTGGGGTCAGAGACCGTATGTAAGATGTCCCCCAATATTTTTTTTTATTTTAATCTAACGTAGTGCATTGTACTTACATAGATACATATCTGTAATTTCAATGATAATAAATTAAATTGTATTAGTCACAAACGTATCATGTTTTCTGTCGTCCCTGAGCCCACTTGAATGGACTTTATCTGAATATTCTAATTTATGAGCGTAGACTAGTAAAAAGTGATTTCATATGAAGTAATTAATTTCGATCAATTTTCCTAATTAAGAAAATTAGTTTAAAATGCTTAAACAAGCTCGAATGTAATTAGATCTACACATTTTTATGTGCGGAAGTAAAAGTAAAACTGAGATACTAACCACCTACGGACTTCATAATACATTTAGGCAAAGAAGACCGAATATTTATTCTTAAACACCGACGAGCTCAAGCTCGAGCGAGCTCAACACCCAGCTTCGAATTCAATCCTGATGAAACCTAGATAAATCTTTCTTAATGTCAATAGCAACGATCGAGTTTATTTCACCGTATCGCAATGCACTCGAAAATATCTCTAGACTCCATTCACAACCATTTCTATAAAAATAGCAACAACTATGATGCAATGGAAAAATCTCATTTCACATCTATATTTCTGTTTTTACGTTACCTCTCCAGATTTAGAACGCCAATCACTCGACGCTGCCAAATAAATATGTATCTAATAAAATAAACAATTATAATTAATTTACTTTGTGTAGGACTTACAAAGAAGATAGAAGATCGAAGATGCTTTATTAATTTTATCGGTCCATTAGATTGACTTAACATATTATTATACTTACTACATCAATGTAGTGGAAAACCAACCCAGAGATGGCACGATGATGATTATATCCAAAAGGCATAGTAAAGGATTAACTAGACATGGCACTAAATTATAATAAAATACAAAAGTAAGAGAGGGCGAGATGTGCAAGTATTAAAGTGTAAGCAGGACGAAACTAATATCTTTTTTGCGTATACGTTTTTTTTGCCTGACTATTACGCACGACCTAGACGTGATAGCAAAGAAGATATAATAATACTGTAACAGTCAGACAAATTTTTCGCGCCAAAAACTACTGTTGAATTTTTGACGAAATTAACATATTTATGAACTATTTTCTATCACTTCTGTTAGTATTATGCAGGTTTTTACTATTATGTAGAGTCTAAATATGATAAAATCATAACAACGTATTTATAGCTGTCTAAGTATGTATAGCACATTTTTTTTCTCAAACCCTGTACGCAATTGAGGATTCTAGTCATACTTATCTTTGTCGAAAGCACATCGGTGAAGACTAGTTATGACGTACGTTGATGGTTAGTCGTAGTGGGCACAGTAAAGAGTATCCTAATGTTTTCTGTGCGTGATTACATTCCTAGCACGGTCATGGTATGGTACGTTATTTTGGACAGACATGTTAAACCCTCAGAAGAATTACAAGTAATACAAGTATTGCTAAATTTTACTCAAATAAAAACTACGGTATAGCTGTCTTATTCATATCTGGTTATATAATTATATACAACATAAGTGAGAGTGTGTGAAACAAAAAAAAACGCAATGTCTGTCGGCATACGGCAAAATCACCAGTTGGAATGTCAAAATGGTTAAAAATCTGGTTAAACTTGGTCTTTTGTCTTTTTCGGAAATTTGAACCCTCTTGTTCCAGTAAGAAGGTTCAAATCTCTTATCATTTTACCCTCCTACTTTTTACCTTTTTGAATTTGGATAGCCGAGATAGCTCAATGCTAGTTTGTGAAACCCTTCGAAATTACGTAATTTTGGGTGTAATATCATATGTATATAAAATGGGACAAAGTGATATATAATTATCTCTTGCTATTTTAGTACGGTATTTATTACTGTTATTCTATATTCTATGGTTAAACAATAACATTTCTTATTTGAGGGTTCGTTACTTAATTGACACAACAGGGACACTTGGGTTCATGGCCTTTGTAACACACAAATCAAGGTTGATCACATCCTGCCGATGAATGCATATGGGGAGAATTCTGTTCTCCAGAGAGTCTATTATATTTATTCTATTGATATTTAATCGAATCGGCAATATTGTAAAGCTGTTAAAATGTAATACATTATAGTGATTCCGAGAAAATGTCGTCATTATCAGGAAAAAATAATGATCATATATAAGGACATAATAAAAACCAGTAATTTACACCTTTGACCTCTTAGAATACAAATAGTAAATTATTTTTATTTTGCCTGTAGCATGAGGTTCATACAGGTAAACTGCGATTGTTCTTAACCGTAATTTAAACATCTGTAGCCTACTATTTTTATCTCGTTTTATTTACTAGGTATTAGTCATACTTCTCCTATAACATAAGTCAGATTCGTCAGCAACAAAATACTATTTATATTGTCATCATGATTATATTCAACTTTACAAAAACAACAGCAGTAGATAGGTACCTATTGTATATTTTGTGTCATGTCAGTGTTAACATTTCAAAACCTTATCAGACACAATCTGATAATGATACCCCACAGAACTACGTGTTATCGTTCATTTAAATCTGGGAGGTGATTCTGTGAATAAAGTACAAACGGTATTACAGAAACTGGAAATATCACTGTGTAACAGTGTATGGCTATTGGCTGTATTATACGAATATCAACCGCAAGGAAGGCTGCTCCACAAAAATGACGTCGCAGCTGGATGTGCAGTAATTTTATTACAGGATTATTTCCTCGCACACCGGGCATCTCCACATCTCAACTTCGGGGTAACATCAGCTTAGTGGTCAGACAACACTGAGAGAAAAACTAACAAAAAAATAGTAATCTTTACTAAAATTTTACTAAATCCGAGGACAACAAATGACCTGTAATAAATACAAATCGATTTTTGTTAATGCAATTAGTAGGTATTACAATATCAGTTCTGTTATATGTAGTAAGGTCCCAGTAGTTTCAATAGATTAGCTTTGTAATATCTAGTAAAGTCCATAGTACTCTTTACTAAAATGTTACTAATCCCGAAGACAACAAATGCCCTGTTAAAAATACAAATCGATATTTAGTAGGTATTACTAATATCTGTTTTGTTATAGCTAGCAAAGTCCTTAGTATTCTTTACTAAGATTTTACTAAACCCGAGGACAACAAATGCCCTGTAAAAAATACAAATTGATATTTAGTAGGAATTATTAATACCTGTTTTGTTACATGTAGTAAGGCCCCAGTAGATCCAATAGATTAGTTTTGTAATATCTAGTAAAGTCCTAGTAATTTCGAAATTTTAGTTTTGTATTATCTATAAACCCCTAGTAATTTTAATATAATAGTTTTGTAATATCTAGTCAAGTCTTAGTAGGTAATACAAAATTAAGCTGTCGAAACTACTTGAGTTACATATCTTACAAAACGAATCTAAGGTTATAAAATAAAAAAAACTAAATGTAAGTTACAAGGTGAATAATAATTTGCAAACATAAAAATAAAGATTCAAGTGAAGTCATGTTAGATATTTATTAAGTATTACACATTTATAATATAACACACGAAACAGCCACATGTACAATAAAACATAATTTACATTGCCGGCGAGTATAATGTATTCACGGAGATACCCAGTTACTCAGTAGATTCTGGGTAAAATTGTCAATTTTCACTTGCACTGGTTAAATCTGTACTTATGACACTACACTATTAAACACAGTTAGTTGGTACGCACTGAGCTTCATTCTCCATGTTTACTCTACTGCACGCTACGACGAAATGGCTGCTGGAAAGGTGGGATCGTATTCACTGAGACCCCAATTACTCAGTAAGATGACTGTTTAGCTGTTATAACAATGACTCCTGGGTAAGATTGTCAATTGTCACTCACAGTGTTTAAATCTGTTGGTAAAACACAATTTGTTGGTACTGAAGTTCACTCTCCATGTTTACTCTACTGCAAGCAACTACGAAATGGCTGCTGAAAAGGCGGGATCGTATTAATAAAGCAAAACACACCGGACACTTTACTGGAAATGACAAAACATTTCGTTGAAATTACTTAGCTCATTGCTGGATTTACAAAATAGACCAAAAACTAAATGTTTCTGTTGCATTGACTAAAGTATTGTAGTACAATTACAATAGTGTCTTGAAATTAATAAAGCCTCATGCTTGAAATTATTCTTCCTTTCAATACAAATGACAATCGTGTTTTGAAAATGATTAAACCCACGCTTGTAATTACAAAACAAGGTAAATCAATTTTTTTTCATCTTCCAAACCAGTGGTATATCAGATACCAATACTTGTCTATACCAGTACCTATCTAGGTATCTAGTGTACTGAACTACTGAAACCAAAGCCAAAACCGTCAAATAAGAATATTTCAACGACGTTGGCGGGAACAGAAAACGCGGCATCAGAAAAAATCTTAATGCCAATTAATGCAATTAGAATTAATGCATAACTATTAATTTGAGATTTTTCGAGTATTAAAGTGTAAACTTATCTCGTATATTATTCCAGTAACTTCAGTGCCCTTACCATGACTTTTGATAGTAAACGTAAACTTTTTTCCGTTTCCGTTTAATAGCTACATAATATTTAACCATACCTTATTAAATTTTAAAGCTAAAAATTTGCTTTTTATTTGTAAGCGTTTAGAATCCAGCATCTATGCTTATTCTTCATTTTTTTACTCTTGACTCAAGACCATAGCGTAAAATCATTTTATTATAATTTGTTCTGGGAAAAATATTGTTACTTACTACTACTTATGATCTAATATTTGCTATTGTTATAGGCGATAAGTTTACGTTTTACGGCTAGTTTTGTCAATTTTATATTTTTGGTTGTTGTTTAAAAGCAATAATGCTTTGTTTGGGAATTTTGTCATCTTGTAATTTCAATTGAGATTGTTATCGTAAGAGCGCTTATAATGTTTGTTTCTGAAAAAAACAGTACGTCATATTTTGATTCCTGTAGGCCACGCAGGCAAAGCCGCTAAAAGCTCATAATAATTAAAGCGTGTTCCTTGGAATTACAAAAAGGGATATTTGTTGTACCAAATAAAGTTCTTGCTGAATTTTACAAACGTGTGTTGAAGTTAAATAAGCGTGTTTTTGGAATTGCAAAACGGGAAAAACTAAATAACTTTGTTGTATCAATACTCTTTACTCAACTTTACTCAGTCAAAGTTCTTTATAAATTTCACAAACGTGTGTAAAAAGATAATAAAGCATGTTCTTTGGAATTACCTTTTTGTAATTAAATTAAACTAAATATTATTGTTGTACCAATTAAAGTTATTTCTAATATTTACAAACGCGTGTTGAAATTAATAAAGCGTGTTACTTGGAATTACAAAAAGGGGAAAACTAAATATTATTGTTGTACCAATTAAAGTTATTTCTAATATTTACAAACGCGTGTTGAAATTAATAAAGCATGTTGCTTGGAATTACAATAACGGAAACACTAAATATTATTGTTGTACCAGTTAAAGCTATTTCTAATAATTACAAACTAATGTTGAAATTAATAAAGCGTGTTGCTTGATATTACAAAAAGGGAAATATTAGATATTTTTGTTGTACCAATTAAAGTTATTTTTAATATTTACAAACGGGTGTTGAAATTAATAAAGCATGCTTTTTGGAATTACAAAAAAGGGGAAAACTTACTATTATTGTTGTACCAATTAAAGTTATTTCTAATAATTACAAACGAGTGTTGAAATTAATAAAGCGTGTTACTTGGAATTACAAAAAGGGGAAAACTAAATATTATTGTTGTACCAATTAAAGTTATTTCTAATATTTACAAACGCGTGTTGAAATTAATAAAGCATGTTGCTTGGAATTACAATAACGGAAACACTAAATATTATTGTTGTACCAGTTAAAGCTATTTCTAATAATTACAAACTAATGTTGAAATTAATAAAGCGTGTTGCTTGATATTACAAAAAGGGAAATATTAGATATTTTTGTTGTACCAATTAAAGTTATTTTTAATATTTACAAACGGGTGTTGAAATTAATAAAGCATGTTGCTTGGAATTACAAAAAGGGTCAAACAAAATATTTTTGTTGTATCAATTAAAGTTCTTTCTAAAAATCACAAACGTGTATTGAAATTAATAAAGCATGCTTTTTGGAATTACAAAAAAGGGGAAAACTTACTATAATTGTTGTACCAATTAAAGTTATTTCTAATAATTACAAACGAGTGTTGAAATTAATAAAGCGTGTTACTTGGAATTACAAAAAGGGAAAAACTAAATATTTTTGTTGTACCAATTAAAGTTATTTCTAATATTTACAAACGCGTGTTAAAATTAAAAAAGCATGTTACTTGGAATTACAAAAAGGGTAAAACAAAATATTTTTGTTGTACCAATTAAAGTTCTTTCTAACAATTACTAATGTGTGTTGAAATCAATAAAACGAGACGCTTGGAATTACAAAAGGTAAAAACTAAATCTTTTCTTGTACCAATAATTTTATATTTTCTAAAAATTACAAACCCGTGTTGAAATAAATAAAGCGTGTTGCTTGGAATTACAAAGAGGTAAAACTAAATATTTTTGTGGTATCAACTATAGTTAATTCTTAAAATTACAAACGTTTTTTAAAATTGATTAAAAGTATTACTTAGAATTACAAAATAGATAAACTGTTAGAAACACAACTACCTTTTCTTGAAAATAGTAATCGAATTTGCGGAATTTACAAAACTCTAACAATATTTACTATAAATTTGTTATAAATATTAAACTTTTGCAATATCTGCATTTACTAAAATCGTATTTTAGGAATTACAATTACAAAACTGTTAGTAAAAAATAATAAAAATTGCAAATACAGCAAAACTTTGCTAAATTATACTAAAATTTAGTGTTTTCGCCAAATACAAAGGACTTTTGTAATATTTAGTGGCGATTTTTTCTCAGTGAAGGCTTTTCAAGCTATTCCGGACCAAACGATTCAATTGACTAGATTCAGGCCAAGCTGACCTAATGTCTGCTTCGGTACCTGGTTTATTATTCTTCATAAGACTTAAGGTGACGCATTGTTAAACTATTATTTCAAAAATTATCCATTCGGACAAATTTTACGCGGTCGCGCTCGACAGGATCGCGCCAGAGCGGCGGGCGGCAGTAAGTTTTTAATTAATTACTCATAATGAACACATTAAAAAAAAATAACTTCTCTGTCTATAAAATAGAATAGCGGTCTGGCTATTTTATTCGTAAAAAATAATGGGGTGTTGTCGCTGATAGTTCTGAGCATTCGAATTATTAAACATTTTTTCGGTGGGAAATTTGTAAGTTTTTTTTTAATGAAGCCGGTTACTTTTCAAGTGTTTCTCGGCCCGATGCCTCGTCTTAACACATATAATCGTAAAAAGTTTTGCCAACTGCTGTCGCTTAGTTGTCTGACTGAAATTTAGAGGTCCAAACTTTGGTATGTGGATGGCACTGATGATGATGATAAGACTACAGAAGACGGAAGTTATTTCGTTTGCATTATTTTATCCCAACAACTACCTAAAGACATGCTTATGGGACGTACTCGTATATATTTTTTACATCCTTCTCATCCGCCAGACCTGCGAACTCGGTCCCTAAAAAGATCATGTCAATGGCATGGAATTAATAAATTGATCAGGGGCGTTGAAATATATTATTATTAGTGCTCTTTTATACATATACGAAGCTACGCAACAGAACAAAATCTTTAAAGCTGTCTAACCTAAAGTTATTTTTAGATTTTTACCAATTATTATTTTATTCTACGTCAAATTACATTGTGATGCGTTTGCTAGCCCCGCTGCGCACTTCTTTCAGTGCTTAGTACTAACTACACAGATACACACGGAATATTAACAATACATAGCCAATTTGAACAGTATCTATTTACTACGGAACAGCACATCATGAGCCTCATGAGGATAATTTCTTCCAACATTTACTCAACCTGAATGACATTGGATGTCCACTTGCCTACAGCCGTCTCGTGACCGTGTCAAGTGACTTAATGGACCTTTGTTATCAGCAGCGAATGCCCCACTTTACGGTAACGTGAGATACGAATGGATATCACGTTCTGTTTGTTGTATAATCGGAGAGACGATTGATAAAGTGGGCTTTATTAATGACATTGGGATTACGATTTCTTTCACACAATTTCTTAAATATTATAATTGTACTTTGTTTAAGTAAAGATTTATGTAATGTAGATGCCAGATTTTCCTACCAGTACCTACACGATAACGATGTGTATCATAACAATAATAAAAAACCGGTTTTCTTCACTCACGATTTTTGCGACAACGACCTCGAGCAAATATCTACAGAGCCACAGTCCGTAAGTGAAAGTAGTAAAAAAATGTTCTAGCTCCGTCATACATACGGACTTATACATATATTTACATTCAATAATTCACAATAACCCGTTTACTCGAATCTCGACGTTACGTAACCTTAGTGCTTGTAATCAAGCACTTTAGCAACGCGCAGCGTTGTAGTCGGCTTGAAATCGCCTTACGACTAACTAAAAAGCCTGCCCACTACGTAGGTTGGGCAGAGTTTTGGCTCGGACACTTTTTTTGCACGATTGTGATTCTGTGGATGTGATTTTTTTTATTATTGTTATAATGGATTCTCACGCAAATTCAATGTATATTCAACTTTACTAGGTGTGGTGTATCAATTAAGGTTCCCTTTTTCTTGTTTGTCTGTCCCAGACAGACACAAATTGTGGCACTGTAGCTTCTAAACGAATAGACCAAATTCAGTGCCATTTCTTTCATTCGAAGCTAGCTAACATAATTAACTAATTCTGAACTTTATCTTACCGTTCACAAAATCAGTTGTCCAAGGTTGTCTGAATTTTAATGAAGAACGTGACGCGATGCTGTACCTGAAATGTGGACCGCAGGCGAAGAAACTATACTTGTTGTACTTTTTTTACACTCTACAGACTCCGGGGCCTGTACCTTTTATTAACAATGTACCTACTTGCAAAAGTGTTCTCTATGCTAGCTAATCTTTAAAATCAATTCAAATTTTCATAGCGATAGTACTTAATAACAATTTTCTTATTGTGTATAGGTATGACTCTTACCTTGAATTGTGTTGACGGTACAACCAACCTCGTGTCGTTTGATACTACAACCGGTTTGCGAGGGAAATGAATGAGGCGACGTTACGTAACAGCTTACCGATATTAGGTGAATCGGGGGCAATGCATATAAGAGGCGTATCTTATAATGCTATGCAAATCTACAGCGTGTAATATAGTTCTTATTGATTGCATATTATTATATAAAAAGAATGATTATTGTTTCATGGTAATTCAGAAAGAGTACACTGAGCTGAAAGAGATTGATTCAGAGCCTCAATGTGAACAACTTTTACTATGGGGCCAACCTGGCGTTCGAGAAAAAAAATTCGCTGATTTATACATTTTGTCGATTCCGAATTGCAATTTTGTATGGATTTGTAGTTTTTTCTCGAATACCGGGTTGGTCCCATAGTAAAAGTGTTCATAATTATGTACCTCATGGTTAGTTACAGTACCTATTTACACCTTTCGTAAACACGTTTTATAATATCTGTTTTAGGTCTGAAGTGATCCTTTGTGCGTGGTCCATGCTAGAAAAAAACACAAAGAAATTGTAACAAACTTTATTAACACCAACAAATAAGAACCAGAAAAAAATAAAATAAAAGTTGGTGTTATCGCTAAATGCGGTTTTTTTTACAGACAACCACTAAAAAATAATCCTAGTGCGAGCTATGAGTACGAAGCACCTATAGGTACATTAGGTATTAGAGGCAAAAAAGACCCCATAATTATGCACTCAAATTACGATCACGCAAAAAATACTAATACTATTTCTTTCCATTCGGAAGTTCCTGAGTGTCAAGTGGGAGATTTGCAAATCAAATCGAATTACTTTTACGTCGCGTTGACTGAGCGCGCCGTGCACACACGCGAGCACATTGACTCACACGCTTGAATTAGCCAATCACAGACGTTGCCGCGCTCGTGTTCGATCGGTTTGGCGCTCGTTACATTACCGTAAAAAATACTCACACTTAGCTATTCAGTTTTTCTGTACGTGACACAAGATGGCGCTGTGCCATTTCCATAGAATTCACATCAAACGTTAACGCGATCGAGCTCGAGCGAAAATCTCGCACTTAGCCCTCAGATCACTTTTAGTTAACGTACCTTCAGCACGGCCAGTCGTCGGCGGGGTGACCGAAGGTAAAATTTACAACTATGCGCTACCGTTAAATTGTAGGCCCTGGTTGTTTTAACCGTTTAGTCATGTAAGAGCCCTTTAGGCGGCTTAAAAACTCTGACACCAGGGCTAGCCACCCGGCCTATACGAACTTACAGTAGGTACTTAAACCACCTTATTCATCATTCCAGATTCGGAGTATTCGAGCAAGCGAAACTGTACATGATTCGAGAAGATGGCACGCTGTCCACGACAGGCAAGCTCTCGTGCGGGTTGGTGGCCGGCGTCGCCGAGGCTGTGTTCGCCGTCACCCCCATGGAAACCGTCAAGGTCAAGTTCATCAACGATATGAGGATGGAGAAACCAAGGTTTAAGGGTTTCTTCCATGGAGTCAGGACTATTGTTAGGGAAGAAGGTGGGTAGTTTATATACTGTTTACTAGGCGCCACACAAGTCGGCGGATAGGAAGTTCTGCGCAGAACGCTGCGCAAAAGCCGAAATATAGGTATGCGCGGGAGCCAGAGAAACGAGACGCCGGGGCACACCCGCCCGCCGACCTCATGCCTTCCGCGAGCTCCCTACGCCCGTGCTCAACACTACGCCACGTGGCGTCGGCATTGAGCACACATGCGCAATAATTAGCGAATCACGGCAAAGTGTCATCTGCGGTTAATTTCTCATCCGCCGACTTGTGTGGCGCTTAGTATAGATAACTTCACTTCATACAGTGCCATCTATACTGCCGCTAGCCAATCACGTGCCGAGAATCAATAGCGCTAACGATATATTCTGTGCCCTTTGTATCGGTACAAGTTTTAACTTCACGCCATCAGACGGCTGTCTCTAAGCATTTCACTTAGTTGTGGGCTTAGAGAAAGTACAATAAAGATGCTAACTATAGACGTCACTCTCCTCATCGATATCCTCAACAACGCAACGTCGGGTCGACTGGTTTTTGACGTGATATCGTCTTATAAATCGATGAACGTCGGCTGCACGTACGACAAAGTGTCACGTTCCGCTTGAGCCGAGTGTAAGCGAGAGCGCGGTAGCGTCATTACACATCCCCGTGCATATCTGCCAAGTACCGCTCCGGCTTTTGTAGTTGGGATTTGCACCTTAAAGAGAGGCTTAGGCACTTTAGAGCGATATGGCCGAGTTGCTAACTGGGTATTGTGGTGTCCCTACAATTCCCTGCTAAGTTCGATAGAGGTCGGTTCTAAAGATTAAAGTAAAACATTTAGGATTTGCATCAATTCGATGTTAATTATTTGAAAAGTCATCTATACTCAATTACTTACATTTGACAAGAGTGTTAAAAGTCTAAATAGTAAGGGCGATTCACTTCTGGCACTTCGCCGTGCGCTGCCGCGGCATACAGTTTTGCATGGATGTAGTTCAAAGATTGAAGAGTTTTATAGGCTATTGTTATCCCGGAAAAATTGAGGCATTCTATGGGAAGTCGCGAGTAAAGTTTGTTCTAAATATTCCAGGTGTGGGCGGCGTTTACAAGGGCGTCACAGCAACAGTAATGAAGCAGGGCAGCAACCAGGCCATCAGGTTCTTCGTGATGGAGTCCATGAAGGATTGGTACAAGGGCGGCGACCGAGACAAGCCCGTGCCCAAATATATGGTGGGGCTCTTCGGTGGAGTCGCGGGTGAGAATATAATCATATAACAATTTATTATTTGTTAACTTGCTAGTCTAGGAATGTCATGGACGGTGACCCTGAGAGGGTACTCCATAAACAGCAATTATTCTACACCGGTTCGGAAAGCCCTAGGCAAAGGAGGAGAACCGTCAAGAAACTCGCGTAGCACTCTTTAAAAGTTACCAACTAATAGTTGGATCATCGATCCAAAATTTACGATGGCCTCGCGATCGCCAATCGGAAGTACAAGCCGAATCAAACATCTTAGCGGATGTGAAGTTAGCTACAAGCTACGGGAAACTCAATTCTCGCGCATTGTTTAAGTGTGCTTCAGTCAGTCAGTTATCCGCAGTTTCAGTTGTTCAGTTTGTAGCTTACACCACAACCGTCAAGATGTTAGATGACTTCTACCGTCACATTTAGATGATGACATTCCCGTAAAACCTTTTTTTTTCAATCAGTTTAGCACGAATAAAATGTATGATTCGTGCAGTATTTATATAGCGGGTAAAACCGTGAGGCGTTGCAACTAACAACTCTTAAATCAGACCTAATTTATCTAAAGACTGTAATGAACTCGTTACATAATAATTAAGGTTAATGGCTAAAGTACCTTTTAAAAGACTTAGTTGCACACTTCGACAATGTGAACATATTTCATCCAGAGTTGCTATCAGCACATGTACTGTACAGGCCAAATTAAACTGTGTGTGAAGTTAAGGTACAATCTGCGCATATCCCCTCTCTTGCGCCGCTAAGTTATGAATATATTGTTACTGCATAACCATTAATCTCGTGTTCACAGACACCAAGAGGATTGATTTGGCCTATACATACGTAGTATTTAGAAGATACTCGTAAACTACATTTATATGCTTTGTATTGTATTATCAGCAGTGTTACCAACCCCAAAAAACTGAAAAACAGCAGCTCACCAATAAAAATTAACAGTAGGCAAAGTTAAAAAAGGCAGATTTCATACTTTCCCCATTTGCCTACTTTTATTAGACTCACGTTGTTGTATGATAATATTGATTACAACATAATTTAAAAATAGATATCAAAGTAAAATTATTTTACACTCATTTTTATTATTTTCAGACTTAGTCTCTTTTATAAAATCATACATATTTTTGTTAAATTTCGTCGTGTACATAGAGTAAAATGTGGCGCTGAACAATGATTGAAAAAAAAAACAGTAAAAATAGGGGTAAAACAGATAACAGAGACAGCAAATCTACTGGTTGGCAACACTGCATGTCATGTCAGGCCCTAAATCATGTAAGATTTTAAAATCAGGCTAAAAGTGTCCACTATAATTTCAACCACATTCGGCGGCCTTTTTTACTGACTTCAGAAAAGATAGTAGAGGTGTAGTGTTGTACGTAGATTTCAATGCCATTGTTATTTCTGGCGAATAATAATTATTCTAAACTGATACTGATACGCAAACGGGTCTCACTTAACATACACTTATATTATCTCTCTAGGAGCGGCGTCAGTATTCGGCAACACACCCATCGACGTGGTCAAAACTCGAATGCAAGGGCTCGAAGCTGCAAAATACAAGAACACGTGGGACTGCTTCATCAAAACGTGGAAAGCGGAAGGTCCATTCGCCTTCTACAAGGGTACCGTTCCTAGACTCAGTAGAGTCGTGTTCGATGTGGCTATCACGTTCACTATCTACGATAGTATTATGGATGTTTTCAACTACGTCTGGAAGTAAGGCATTTGACTCGATTTGTAGATTTTTAGGATTTGAGGCACACCAAATGTCAATCAATTCAATTCCAATTGGTTCAATTGACGTTAGTGTTTTGGAAGCAATGGCGCACCAAATGTAGTGTTCAATTCAGTTCCGATTGGTTCAATTGACGCGTTGCAGTCTAACTATTGAGTAGTGAGAGGTTAATTGGTATACCTACTGTGGTACCAGGTTGAAATGATATCGTTTTTCTCTCGAATCTGAAATTCGGTATCATCAGAAATGTGGCATTTATAGTCCATAAAATATTTGTTCTCGTTGTTTTTTCTTCTACTCTTTCTTACTCTGTAAAATATATATTTTATACTATTATAGTTTATTTTATGTTAACTACGTGCGAAAACATAATTTATTATTTGGGACGCGCTGGATGACGTCTTTCTATTATTATATTCAATTGTTCTCGCATTAACAAGTCGGCTCGGACTGCAATTGCATTTGGTGTGACCCGACCTTTGAAGTTTGACAGCTCTAAAATTATAGTTCGTCCAACCATCCGTGAATTGAGTGGTGGAGCCAGTATCGCGTTTACTATATAACCTAGAAGTTTTCTCTTAGTTCCTCAATGTTACCATTTCTTTAATAAGTAAGCGGAATTTGAGTACGTAAGTCCTGTGAATGATCTTTGAACGTAAGAATTTATGACCTCCAAAGCACCAATTTGTATTGCACTATACCTATATAAAACAAAATTTGTAATTTTAGAGCTGCCATATTTTATGTATTTTTTATAAGTTAGTCGCCAGAATCGGTAACTAGGTATTAGTCGTTTTGTAGTCATATAACGGTTTTCGAAATAACTTTTTAATGTTAAATGTTGACTATAGAGGTGTTATTGGAATTTAGAAATTGGAAGGTGAGCTTCGACTCTTCCAAAGTACGTTTATTGGTCGTACATAAATTACGTAACGCTAAGGTCTCATATAGGCCGAATCAAATTTCTTGGCGGCTGTGAAGTTAGCTACAACCTGTTAACTGAACTTCAGTCAGGATTGGATTTTGCGCAGCTTGTATACTGAGCGTCACACAAATTGAAAGATGGTAAGTTAGCCGCAGAGAGCTGCGCAAACGCCAAAATATAGACGTTAGCGGGTGCCACCCGCCCGCCAACCTCGTGCCTCCCGCGCGCTCCCTACGCCCGAGCTCACTACTTCGCCATTTGTATAGGCGTTGTGCACACATACGCAATAATTAGCGAATCACGGCGAAGTGTCATCTGCGGCTAACTTCCCATCTTTCAATTTGTGTGGCGCTCAGTATAGCTAACATCACAACCGCCAAGAAGTTTAATACGGCCTATAGTATGAGTTTATACGTAAAAAGAAACTACAATAGTTTATGTATGTCTCTACAAACTAACTGTAAAGGCGTCTGATAAAATCGCACGAATATCTATTAAAATATAAAGTGTAGATTTCTCCACGTTCGCACGGTAATATTATATGTTATTATGGTTATATTATGCGTTCCGTAATTTATGTGCGACTCTTTTTAGGGTTCTCGCTCACTAGACCAGAGCGGGATTATGCTAAACATGTAAAATATTTTTGGAAGTCATTTTATGGCATTTTTTTTTTAAGTTTCCGCGCAGTCCTTTGCGGATCAACGTTAAAGCTTAGGTGCCCCAATTAGTATTGGGATGTTAAGAAAATAGTCGTTATGTGCCACGTAATAAGGGCTTAAATTGGCGTCTTATTTACGCATAACATGTTGCGTAATTTTGCAAAAAAAAATTTTGCTGTACATTACCGAGTTAACATACTCGTGATTCAATGCGTAAAACAAAATATAGTGATAATGTGACTTGGGCATAGGTTCTCCATCATCGCATTTTTTTATGTTGCAATGAAATATAGAAAATATTTTCGAATTCACGCAGCATAAAGTTGTGTGTAAAAATGACGCTGAGTTAAGACCTTAGCACACCAACTTTTATAGGAATGGAAACGAGCACCGAATGTTTTGTACTAAATACACTCGTGTTACATTAGGTACAAATTACTTGAGCATTGCTTAAGTTCACCGTTTGTAGTTTATAAAATGATTGACGTTGAGCAATTAAGTTACTCTATGCCAAAAATAAAATACGCATCCATATTTAGATCGCATAAAAATATGCTCGAGTTAGCATAAACAGTGTGCTCTATGATTTTGCGAATAAAAGTTATGCGAGCACTAGCGAGGCCTAGCGAAGAACTAGCATATGGCATAATCAAAATCATTTATTATAAGATATGGCAATAGCTTGTCTTTTAGTAACATAATAGCTTAATGTGGATAAATAAGCCATCGAAATAATAGTTAAACTATCCATAAACGCTCGATAAAAGTCTGTATCGGATGTGTGGTAGAGATGGATCAATTGTCTAAACAGCAACTACTATTTATGTAAACAAAATTCACGCCTCCCTCCTCACATAACCGATTGACAGTTTAGTGGATGGATCAGATTTAGCAATTGCTTGCTTTTCTTTTTATTGAGACTTTTTGTTTATGTACAATAAGATTTCGATTGTCAAATACGATGGTATCGCTTTTATTTCTTGAGTAAATCGAAAGATTAGTTTTATCGAGCATTTATGTTCAAAAAATAACATCTGTTGGTTATTGTTTTTACATGTTTTGTTATACAAATTATTGTTTGACTTTGATGAATTTCATAATATATTATATGGCGCTTTTTACTAAATTATCTGGTGATTTGTTAACGTGATTTTGTTTCAAGTATTCTTGAGTATATTTTTTTATAGAATTTTGTTTTTACAGAAATTGTTTATAAGGCTTTGGCGCAACGCTTCGCTTGTTATTATTTGTTATCAAAAAATATATTTATGTATTTGGTTACTTTCTCTCAGATATGTTTATTATATCGATAAATTTGACAGTTACATTCGACAAAATAGATTTTATCGTCGATGCGTCATTCGAATCAGTAAAACTGATTTTGATAGATGTCATGTTTTAACGATGCATATATTGTACCTACAGAATCGTTCGATATACGTGTTTGGATCAGAATGTTTTGTCTGCTTTACTCGCGCCAAACCCTCGTTTGTGAAAATTGACAAAGCAATAGTGACCGATTTGGACCACTTGTACTTATTAACTAGACTGTGCTCTAACATTTTTTGTTCAGCGAAAATGAGATCTAGTTGCATAGATAAGGTAGCTATTTCCTTAACAAGTTGTAGTGTAGGGAAACCGGTTGGAGCGAGAGGGATCCCGGTGCTTGCTGTGTCCTTGTCTGACGTCTTGCCAGCTCATCATCAATCAAGTTCAATGTTTAGGCCTGGTAACACAGAATGTAAGAGGATAGTTTTATGGACGTCGTTGATTGGTTGATTCACGGCTTTAACGAGACACAGCTACTTATGGAACCCGCTCGCTCAGACCGTTTTACGGTTATTCGTGCACAGTCTAGTTATAAGTACAAGGTCTTTGGACCAAACACAAAAGTACCGGAAATATTTTCTTACGATTTCGATAGAGACATACACAAAAAACCGGCCACGAATAATCGGTCTCAAATGAGAACAAAATTTTTCGTGTATGTATTTAATCGAATAAGTAAACAGTTTTATCGATAAACTTTGTGTTTGTGTGATTGGCCGAATCAAATTTCTTAGCGGCTGTGAAGTGGGCTATAGGTAGCGCCACACAAGTCGGCGGATGAGAAGTTAGCCGCAGATGACACTTCGCCGTGATTCGCTAATTATTGCGCATGTGTGCACAATGCCTACACAAGTGGCGAAGTAGTGAGCACGGACGTAGGGAGCGCGCGGGAGGCATGAGGTTGGCGTGCGGGTATGCCCCGGCGTCTCGTCTCTCTGGCTCCCGCGCATACCTATATTTTGCCTTTTGCGCATAACTTCCCATCCGCCGACTTGTGTGGCGCTGATTATATAAGCCACGCATATCCCCTATCTTGCGCCGCTAACATTTGAATATATTGCTACTGCGCTACCACTTGCCTCGTGTTCACAGCCGACAAAAAGTTTGTTTAGCCCTATGAGCGCTTGTTCACGTCAATTAATTTCACCGGATTCGCGGTGGTGTATGGTTTATAATGAACGTGTGTTGACGCACCGGACATCCATCCGGCGCAAAATGTAGGCATTTGTTTATTTAAGGCCCGTTGTCCGGTGAAAAAAACGGCCGTGAACAAGCGCTCTGTAGGTCTCCCTATGCACAGCATATCGAAGTTTTGTGAACAGCAATCAATGAATTGTTCTAAATGTACAATGTACATATTTATTTATGAATCATGTGATGCTTACGCCAAAAATATTTCGTTTTGTAAGGCGATGGTTGTATGATGTTAACGAATTTATCCCCAGTAATCGTCGAAACTAATTTTGATCGAATCGATCGACTTAAATGATAATGGTGTATGTTTGTTTCGTCGAGTACTTAGTCTTTCTGATTGCAATTTTCTTAGTTTGTGAAAAACATCGTAAGAAAAATGCAATTGCTCTCTCCTATCTTCCGAATATGCATTTTCATATTTTTTACTTCTTGTTTTATTTATTAGCTAAGATTGTGTATTTATCAAGCAATAGCATTTATGAACTCGGTAATTTTAACTGACATTCCACGAATTTTTACAGACGGACAATGATTTATTTTTATAAAGGTTTCTGTTTTTTTTTAACTATTGACATTCTATATTTTATTTATGATATTTGTTTTCGAATTAATAAAATTGTGAAACAATTATTCCCGCTTTTGATTTTTGGGGCCTTCTTGATTCTTCTTCTCTCAGCGTGAGCCAGAATCTAATTACTCTCAGAGCAAATAAAAAAATCAAGAGAGAATGTTGTGAACAAACAAGTGAAGCCAACCAAAACTACGCCTCGCCATGTACAGACAATTACACACACATCCAGGTAACTATTAAACTACGCCTTGGCTTGTCAGTCAAACTATGGCGGCGCAACAGCGACGCACTCACACATGTATAAAAAACCGGCCTCACTTGACTGTTCAACGACGTTCCCTCTGGTTTTATTATTTGCTCTGAGCTAATTACTGTGCATTTTATCTCCCCTTTTCCAGGTTATAAAACGAAAACCAGAGCGCTCTAGTTTAGCCTTCTCCTAGTCATGGTAAAAGCCGAATCACACAACTTGGCAGCTGTGATGTTAGCTACAAGCTGCGTGTAAGCTAATCCTTACTGGAGCTCACTGCTTCACTCAGCTGCGCAATGATTGGGTTATCCGCTGCTTGTAGCACAGCTGACAATTGTGACTATAGCGGCAGTTAAGAAAATAATTAGTACTCACTAAGTACATGTACCTACTCGTACCATACGGAGTGTGAATGTAATCATCATCTCTGCCATAGATAGACTATCCTACTAATATTATAAACGCGAAAGTTTGTGAGGATGGATGTATGGATGTTTGTTACTCTTTCACGCAAAAACTACTGAACGGATTGAGATGAAACTTTGCAATAATATTGCTTATATATCAGAATAACACATAGGCTATAAATTATAATGATATATTGCGTATGCGGGCGAAGCCGCGGGTAATAACTAGTACTCTATAAAATTTAACTTGATCTCTGCGACAGCTGTCAGAAAAATCACGCCTATGAAGTCCTGAATTTCTTAATAGTACAGACAGTACTTGTCAATGTCTTACTTTATGGGCATGTCGATTAGTGATGGGCGACGAATGATCGTGACCACAGAGTTTTAGATAGAGTTTTAATTAAAATATCGATAGTTTATACTGACGATGTTTTAAATAAATCTTTATTTATCATTAATTTTATTGTATATTTGAATATCATAACATTTTTTACATGTGTAATTAAATTAAACCCAATTATGTTACATTAGCATCGATAATAGTGAAAAACGTAGATTAATACTATCGTTACATTATTATGAGTACCTATATACTTAATATCATATCATTATTTACATGTGTACATACTTGATCTTAAATAATAGTAAGTAAATGAAATCCAATTTCTCACCTTCAACTACTCATTCGATTTCATTACAACATTGTTTGAAAATCGATTTTTTCCACCACTATCCCAACTCTAAAAATGTCAATCTTCTACTGTCGCAGAGATCAAGTTAAATTTTATAGAGTATAGTACTCACTAAGTACATGTACTTACTCGTACCATACGGAGTGTGAATGTAATCATCTCGACCATAGATAGACTAGCTATGAAACTTTTTTGTATTTATTAAAACGTATTTGAAACGCTTGGTTCTAACGCGCTGTCTTACTAGACAGGCTAAACTACTAAACTGTAACATTTCAAAATTCAAAATTCAAAATAATTTATTGTCACAAGATACAAATTATACAACTTCTACATTGATACACTATTCCCCAAACTGGGTACAACAAAGCACCCGTATCTTGGGGCCTAGGCATTCTCGCTATGTGCGTGTAACAACAGAATTTATTAAAATAAAGATTTGGTTAATTAATTAAATTGGAATCAACATTTACTAACAAAATTAGAAAAACCTACGAATAATTTATAAATTCAAAAATGTCAACTAAAATGTCATACATGAAATTAAACTATTAATTTGAAATAAATTATGTCAATTTGTATGTGTGTGTGTGTGTGTGTGTGTGTGTGTGTGTCTCTGTGTCTCTCTGTGTGTGTGTGTGTGTGTGTGTGTGTGTGTGTGGTTGTGCAGTGTGTGATCACAGTCACTCAATTATTTTAAAAAGTGCCTCTGTGTCATCGTATGTCAAACCCTTCAACCATGTGCCGACGAGCCTTTTGCACCTTGAGAGGGGGAGGCTATAGATATTTAAGATTTTATTTGCTTTGTTGTACAAACGTGAGCTGATGTCATAAAAATGATGTTTCGCGAGAGTTGTTCTACATCGAACAGTGGCACATACTTTAAAACATCTGCGTTTCTTATTTGCAACATATGTCAGCGATGAGTGTTTTCTTAGAAGTACCTGTTGCACATATAGCTGACGTACTGTGAGCAAAGAACATTCTTTATAAAGTTGTACAGTAGGATATCTTCGTGGCCTCCCGCACATGACTTTTAAAACAGCTCTTTGAGCTCTTTCTAGTGGTAGCAAGTTAGTTGCATATGTGCCACCCCAGGTTGTAATGCAGTAACTCAGTACTGATTGTGCCAAAGACGTATACACCGTACTGAGTAGTTCAGGAGAGGCAACGCTCTTCAACTTCTTGAACACGTACATTAGTTTTCTTGTACGAGGTATAAGAGTGCGCAAGTGAAGATTCCAGTTCAGCGTGTCGTCAATAGTTATTCCTAAATACTTAGTATGAGTGATGCGGGAGATTTCTGGACAAGAACATCCACTATATGAGAGATCACATGTGTGTGCCTTAATTTTGATAGAATCCATTGGGGGACGGGTGTTCACGCTGGGAGAAAAGGCTATGTATTGTGATTTGTTTGTATTTAAAGTGAGGATGTTATTAGTCAGCCATGTCATAACATTTCTTAGAGCGCTTTCCGTGTTCATTTGAGTCTCTGTCCAGGTACTT
Organism: Hypomecis punctinalis; assembly: GCA_949316475.1. NCBI lineage: Eukaryota > Metazoa > Arthropoda > Insecta > Lepidoptera > Geometridae > Hypomecis > Hypomecis punctinalis. Next base: position 28,306,802 of record OX438795.1, read on the forward strand.
CCGTGAATTATTAGCGCAGTGTCATCTGCGTAGGTCACAATTTTACAGTTTGGAAGCGACAATTTGCATAGGTCGTTTATGTACTCAGTGAAAAGAGTAGGCCCCACGACACTGCCCTGGGGTACTCCGTATTTTATCTGTTTTTCTGAACTAATATATTCACCAATTTTAACAGATTGTGTTCTGCCTGTCAAGCAGTCCTCAAAGATACTCAGAGCCACACCACGGATACCGTCTCTGTTCATTTTGTTTAGTAACAGAGGAACAGAGACGGTATCGAATGCCTTTGATAAATCCAAGAAAATGCATATAGTCTTTTGTTTTGATTCAAGATGATGCACTATCGTTTCAGTAAGCTCAAGCACCGCGTCCTCCGTGCTTTTGCTCTTGCGAAAGCCGTATTGGTTATCTGCAATCAGTTTGTGGCGTTCTAAGTATAGGACCAATCTCTTATTTAGAATTTTTTCAAGAAGCTTAGAAAGAGACGTTAAGACTGAAATTGGCCTGTAATTACTAACACTAGATTTGGAGCCACTCTTAAAGATAGGGTGGACTATGGCTTTCTTAAACGCCTTGGGAAAAACGCCCGTTGAAATGCATAGATTAAAGACATGCGTTATTGGTGGAACAAGAGGTATCCGAGCATATTTGAGAACTTTAGAAGGAATTTTGTCCCATCCAGTAGCACAGTCGTTTCGCAATCCTGAGATAAGCATGTCGACTTCCATATAATCTGTGGGGAGTAATACCATTGAGTTACAATTTGAGTAAATTGTACAAGGAGGGAAAGATATTTGGGGCCTCTGCAGATTTGAGTTGTCGTTAATAATTTTGTCAGCTAGTTCGCTGCCTATATTAACAAAGTAGTTGTTGACTTTGTCTACAGAGGTTACGGGGTCATTTGTTAATTTTAGCAGATCTGTGGAGGAAGAAGAGCTGGAGTTCATATCTGCTATGCTTTTGATTAACTTCCATGTCTCTTTTGGATTTTGCTTGGCTTTATGTAGACGATCCTTGTCAAACTTAGTTTTGAGTTTCCTCAGCAAGTTAGTGCAAAAGTTACGATATCTGTTGTAAGTGATTTTTAAAACCTTATTTGCTGGATCTCGCTTTGCCTCACTGTGCAGTTTGTCACGATGCCTAATACATTTTAATGCCCCTGAAGTCATCCAAGGCTTTATAATCCTAGTCTTTCGAGTATATCTTATAGTCTCTGTGTGGTTTTTAACAATATCTGAAATGGTTCTTATAAGTAAGTCTGCGGCATCATTGGCGTCCGTGCAGGCAAATAAAGACGTGAAATCGACTCGAGATATATCTGCAGTTATAGCTTGAAAATTCAAGCGAGTCCTCTCCCTTTTCTCTGCCGCGACACGAAGTGACGCACAGTTAATGTGGAAAAGAATTGGAGCATGATCAGTGATTAAGGAGCTAAGAACCAGAGTAGTGGAGCTGTGAAAGTTGGTCTTCAGCAGAACATGATCAAGGCAGTTGCTTTCTCTTGTGGGTAAGTAATGAGTCGGCAGAAGCCCATGGAACGCAGCCATGTCAAGATACAGATCCTTGTACTTATCGACAACGTTGAGACTGATATTTATATTAATATCTCCAAGCAATAAAATGGTTTTTTGGGGACACATTGTTTGCAACAGTTCACTAAGACTGTTAATAAAGTTGTCGGGATATACAAAAGATGGGGATCTATACACTGCTATCACGGCGATATCAGGTTCGCAAGTAATCATAAGGCAATTGCAATCAGCGATGTCTGGCTCCGTGATAGTGTGAGTAATATTTGCCTTAATATAAACAATAACACCATCGTTTTGGTTATGGTGTTTAGATCCGTAGCTGACATAGTTTTCAATAGTCGGAATATTATTTATTTTACTCAACCAGCACTCAGTGAGGACTATTACATCGATAGATATGTCTATTCTGGAGAGTAAAACAACCATCTCATCAAAGTTACGATTTACACTACGTATATTGGTATAAAAAGCAGTTATGGATTTAGTGGTTTTCTTTATAAATCGATTACATTCCTCTGGTGAACATTGGAAGGCATCGGCTACATTCAAAGCATCAATGTTATCGTTCAGTTGTCTATCCATCATTTTTATGATTGTTCAATAGGTGACGTAGCTTCAGAGACCTGCAAAGAGCTGAAACAAAATCGGCAGACATAATTGGAGAGCCAAAATTACTCTCAAGATTATGCTTGAGTTTATAGAATCTGGAGGCACGAATATGTTTGTTGAAGGAAAAATTTCGGCGGATGTGACTGTGAGTGTAAGTAAGGTTTGTGAGTGTGTGAAATACAAATAGACAAATGCACAAACAGGTAGCACCATTTGAGCTGTTGTTAAACTTAAAATTACAGTTTGTTACTAAATTAAAGTTAAAGCTACATTTAAGAAAGCTTAGTCATAAAGTTTCTTTCAGTTTTGTGATATCTAGTTCAGAGTTTACTCTAGAATGCGGGGCGCCGTCAGTTTTCCTGAGGTAGATCTTTCCGTGAGCACACCAGCAGTATCTGTAGTTGCTAGTTTTAGCGAATTCTCTGGCCTGATAAAATAGTTTCCTTGTTTTTCTGTTCATAGGAAAAATGTGCAATCGAATGGCTAATGTGTTCAAGAAAACAAAGACAGATTTTCTATCTTACTTTATTTATCAACAACTTGTAAACAACAATAGTTTCAAAAACTCTAAAATAGTATCGCAGACCTATCACACAAAGATTTACATGATTTCTTAAACCAATTACAAAAAGTTTTACATCCTCAACCGTAATCAACACAAGTTCAAGAAAGTTGCCTAGATGTAGGATATTATCGAAATATCCCTCAGAACATTGTTCACCTTTTCAACGCCAATGACAGCACATCAGCCCCCGACCGCCTAAGCAATAGCAATCGTTTATGACTTCATTTTAGTCATTTGGCACCGCCTATGTGACGTTAGCCATCAAAGTTGTTCATTCAACGGTTGCTTTCGCAATCCGCGCAAAGCAATTGATGGCTAACGTCACATAGGCGGTGCCAAATGACTAAAATGAAGTCATAAACGATTGCTATTGCTTAGGCGGTCGGAGGGCAGGTTGACCATTGGTGGTGGTCGACGGATTAATCCGCCAAAAAATTAATAAAGTTATAAATTTTAATTTTTGACGACACAGGCAAATAGAAAAGATTTTACTCATAAAACATGTTAGGTTGACATTAAGTCCGATTACAGAGAGCGCCAGCGTAACTATATTAGCTAAATAGCATACCTAGTTCTGTTTCTTTTTCACTTTAGGCATTCGATAGAGAGACCGCTTTTTACGCTGCTATTTAATTTACGCTGGCGCCTCTGTAATCGAGCTTATTATCGATAAATATGAAATCAAATTCTTGGAATGACTATTTTTTATTCTATAGAATTGTATGTTCCGTGGCGTGGAGAGCCTGTCACAAATAAAATAGAGGCGGTCAATATGTTAATAAACATCTAAATTGGACCCCTTAAGCTAGACTGGCGAATAGCATCGGCGATTTTGCGACTGCAACGCTATTTGTTCACTTTCTATGTTCTGTTCGTTTGCAGTATTGAAACAGCGTTGTAGCGACCACATCTCTAACCGCATCTTTGACTGTTTATTTTGTAAATGTTGACATTCACAAGTATACCTGTATTTGAGAAATAAATGAATTGAATTGAATCTCAGCTACATTTTATGTAGTATACTAAAAAGTCGCTAGTCTTTCTGTACCACCCTTAGTATTAATTTTCTTCTAGATTTTTACTTACTTGATAGTTAACAATTTTCTATAGTTCCATATATCGGCGTGCCATCATTTTCATACAAATTGTTGTTTTCGGATTAAGTAAAAAATAACGGTAAAAAAAAACTTTACTTTTGTAAAGATCTTAGAGAAAATCTTTACATTTGTAATGTGTATTGAGCGCTTACAAACAAAGAAAATAAAAACAAAAAGGAAAGTGAACTTTTAAAAAGTAAGTAAAGTCGGATGGTTAGGTTAGCTTGAATGCCTCTGACACAGCAAACAGTTCAAACTTAACTGACCCGGTGGTGGCGTCGCTACCATTGTTTATAGTGTTGTCAATATTTGATGTTATGCCAAAATTCTGTGAAAAGGTCAGTATGAATGAATAACACTAATGCGAAAGTGTGAGTGTGTATGTATGATGTCCATCCATTTTTTAGGCCTTTCAAAATGGCGTCGTTAGTTCGGCCACTGGGTCAGATATGTTTGCGGCAATGTAGCTAAAACAACTTTTAAAAGAATGGGTAATATTTGAAGCCTATAAAAGTGGTGCCGGGCACGCATCTGTGGTCGATGTTGTAGCTCTCTACAACCTTCATATCTTCCTCGCTCAGCTCAAAATCGAAGATGTTGATATTCTCTTCGATGCGCGACTTGGTGAACGACTTCGGAAGCACCGGGATACCGCGCTGGACCTATGAAAAATATACGTTTATAATTTAATAAACAGGGTTGTCCAGAACTGGTGTACTAAACCGAAAGGTGATTCAGAACATCTCTAGTCAAAAAAAAAGTAGGATAACAAGACTATTTGCGGCTGGGAGGTAAAATGTCTATATATATATATATATATATATGAATGCGTAATGTTTGTACGAAACAATTTTAATTTGTACAACAACGTGCAATCGAAGCGGCACAAACATAAATTAGCTATGCCTATGAATCAGTCATCATTGCTAAATAAAAGTGTATGTATGTTACCTATGATTTATAATAATTTACCTAAATATTTAATTGACATAGAATCAGGACACATATTCAAGAGTAAACTTAAATGTTTTCTTCAGGAAAAAGCGTACTATGACATACAAGAATATCTGAATGAAAAATTTTAATTTGATTTGCAGTAATATTTATTTTTGACATTTATTATTAACTTTATCATTAACATAGTAATCTAATATAGACTTGATAATCTTGACATTAAATTTTAGACATTATGACTATCATTATATTTTTTATTTAATGCTTTTTGATAGCTTAATATATTTTGTAACAATGGTAAATATTTATTCAGACATGATTGTAATTACTCTTGTGTGTTCGCTGTGTTTTTGTAATTTCAGATCTCATTTCTTTTTAGCATTAAGAGTTCATTTACTGCAAAAGCTACTATCACATGTACTCATATTCCTTTGTTTTCTCTCATATTCGCATACCGAAAGGTCGAATATGGCATTCATTTTTGTTGTATTGTTTATACCATCCTATTTTTCTGTACCCACTACCCATATGCGCAAATAAATGTTTATGAATTATGAAAATCACAGATATCATGTGGATGGTGGAGGGACATGCGAATAGCACAAGTAAGGTGGTATTCTACAAAAATAGATTTTCTTTCTTAACCCATTATCGCAAAGTTTCTTGCAAGATAATAATGTTGTTTAGTTACCAAATATTTGAGCGCGACTTGCGCCCTAGTCTTGCCGTATTTGTCAGCCACCGCGCCCAGCTCGGGATCCGTCTTTATACCATCCTTCCCGGCGAACTCGGGTCGCGCCTCCGATATGAGGCCCAGAGGCGTGTACGCGACTGGCAACACCGAGTGCTGCTTGCAGAACTCTACCAGCTTGTGCTGGGTTAGAGTCGGGTTTATCTAGAAAACAAAACGATCTTTAATCAATTTTTTTAATAAACCTTTGAATGTAGTCGTCAACACAAATTTTATGGGCCTCAATATGACAAAGATATTTCGTTTCATGGCGATTTTCCGACACCACATGCTAATATCCTACTAAACTAATATTATAAACGCGAAAGTTTGTAATGTATGGATGTTTCTTACTCTATCATGCAAAAACTAGTGAAAAGATCGAGATGAAACTTTGCAATAATAATGCTTGTACATCAGAATAACACACAGGCTATAATTTATAAAACAAATTGCAGGAAACTAAGTTCGCCGGGTCAGCTAGTAGTAAATATCGCACCCAATATACTTCTAAATAGAATGCTCAACAAAAACACTGGGAAAAGTGGAACCATTTTCTGAAATTCCTCTACGGAGTATAAAAACGAATCAGCCCATAAATGGCGTTGAAACACAATAAAAAACGAAACATGCTCTTGAATTGGCAACTTTGATGTTACAATACCTAATTTATCAATGATGTTACTTACAATCCACATGTAAATATCACAGCTGGTAATATATGATTGAGTAATTAACCTTTAGCTTTAATAAGCAATGCTATGGCATAGCTTTTTACAGAGTAATCCGACTTCGATAATTCTTTTTTGTTTGGTAAATCATACTTCAGAGGCCTCATTTAAATTTTATCAGAATCGGCTGAGCAACTTTTGATAAATCAACAATAATGTGAAAATCACTACATCAATATGTGCGAACAATTCGAATTCTGTACACGGTTTAAGTCGGTTATGTCATTTTTGGCGATAAATAAATTATTTTACTCTGTTCAAAATAATAATCACCTCAAACTGGTTGCAAACCGGCTTGACGGTGCAGTTCCTGAGGAGCCTCTCCAGCTGCTCCTCGTTGAAGTTGGCCACCCCGATGCTCCTCGTGAGCCCCCGCTCGAGAGCCCGCTCCATACCCTTCCATGTCTCCACGTAGTCCACGCCCGTGTCTACTCCTTGCGCCTGAAATCATGAAAGGTGATATCAATATCAGATCAAATACTGTACAGAGCCCATAATCCAGGTTTTGCGTAGTTTACTTAAACTTTCGCGTTCGCTTGTGGCTTCATACATTTTGGTTAGTTTTTCCTCGTTTCTGCCAGGGGCGCTGTCCAAAAATTTATAGAGCCATACGGAAACAGCTGTAGTTTCAATTTACGTTTAAATTGGACTAACTCCTCAAATCAAGTCAAACTATTTATTTACTGAGTTTGATTCTTTACTGGCCTTATTTTTGTAGTCGGCTGCTGAACATACTGGCTTACCAACATGGACAAGTGGGCCTTATTCATTACGCTGGCCCAAACAGGCAACAGGCAAACACAGGATGCTTCAAAATATTTTTCTTTATCGAAAACCCAATAGTGTGAAAATCAGTACACCAAGGCCTCATTGGTACGGGATGAAGATTTGAGCCCTCAACCTCAAAATGACAAGGCGAGTGTTAGTACCACTAAGCCACCAGGATAATTAACGTAAACAACAAATACACAATACAGGATAATTAACGTCTAAGATATAATTGTAATCAATGTGTGTGGGATCGATGTACGACTTTGTCCCGTTTGCCGTTGAGACGGCGGGTTCGTGATGCTCCGAGGCCAAGGAGTTTGTGCGTGAACTTGGTCGGCGGCTCAGAGAGAGGGGACAGGATCTGCGGTCAGGGGCGTACCTAGCGCAGCACATCCCCCTTGCCATTCAGAGGGGCAACGCCGCGAGCATAATGGGAACATTTGGGCAGAGTGCACTTTGCGGAGGTTTGTTTGACTAGGGAGTTGTTGACTCAGGTCGATAACTCCTTTGAATACATGTAATAGTGTTTTGATTAGTTATATATATAATTATTGTAATCATCATTATGACCAACTTTTTCTATGGAATCAAGCTTCAAATCATGAATAAAATCAGCCATATTCCATAGAAAAAAGTTCATCAACTGTCAACAAAATGTATACATATTTGATTATGAAAAGTAGTGTGGTTTTTACAAATTCTAATTAAATTTTAACACAGGTGTTACTCACGCTTACGTAAGTAGATAGACGTTCTACTACAGTTTCGATCGCATTTGGCGATCTTTTTCAAGATTGGAGTACTAGCACTAGTGCTATGCGAGAGGAGTAACACCTGAGTTAAAATTAAATTGAAATGTATACATAGTTTACAAAATAGCATACATAATAGAATTCTTACATTAACTGAAACTGGCCAATGTACTAGATACAAGTCAACATAATCCAGCTTGAGCCTCTCTAGGGACTGTTTGAGGGCGGGAATGACATCTTCCTCAGCGTGCGAGTCATTCCACACCTGGAACAAAGCATTTTCAACCATAAACTACTGAACAGAGAGCACAAAATCTAATTTAGTTCTTATTCTCTTTTCTATCTATTACCATAAACTAAGCTATACTAAGCGCCACACAAGTCGGCGGATGAGAAGTTAGCCGCACATGACACTTCGCCGTGATTTGCTAATTATTGCGCATGTGTGCACAATGCCGACGCCGCCTGTGGATTCCGCGTGGCGTAGTGTTGATCACGAGCATTCACGGGTGTAGGGAGCGCGCGGGAGGCATGAGGTTGGCGGGCGGGTGTGCCCACACCTATATTTCGGCTTTTTCGCAGCGTTCTGCGCACAACTTCCCATTCGCGGATTTGTGTGGCGCTTAGTATACTCAAGGGTTAGTCTATGCTATTACACAATAAACATTTTACTAAAAACATCCTATTTAGAAAACAAAACTGCATACTGATGAGTCCTGCGTCGTTTCGCCCCGCAAGCGGTTGGGCCCGCGGGGCGAATCGCCTAAGACTCTTTTTGAAGGTCCCCATTCGGCCCGCTCCAAACAATGCGGGGCGAATGGGGACCTTCAAAAAGAGTCTTGGGCGATTCGCCCTGCGATTCGATGCATAGACATTGGGCTTAGCAAGCATATTCTTAGAGTTAAAGGCCGCGTCACACAAGTTGGTGGAAATGAAGTTAGCTACAAGCCGCGCAGTATCCAATCAACTCCCAGCTTTGTGTGAGCTTCAGACTTCAATCAGGATTGGATATTATACAGTACAGTCTAATCCTTAGTAGTCATAACAAGCATTTACGACAGACACCTTAGTCAAGCAACTTGATTTGAGTCACAAGGCTTTAAAATAACACTTTTTTTCTTTGAGCATTGTGTAATCAAGTTATAAGAGTTTTTTCAAAATCTTTCAGTCTTAAAACACTTATAAATATAATATTAAATTACCTTTGTTGTGATAAAAAGCTCATCTCTTGTAACTATTCCTTCCTTAATTTTGTTATTGATAGCTTCTCCAACTTCTTCTTCATTTTTGTAACAAGACGCAGTGTCTATGTGTCGGTATCCTACATCCAAGCCATGCTCCACTGCCTGCCTGAACTGGCCTGGGCTTGCTTTTCTCTGAAAATATACATTATTTTAGTATTATTCAATGTGCATGTGACAAAACTTTAAATTCTAATGTCCAACAAGGTGTTTTTACAAAATATGTGGGACAAGTGGGAGGATTGCAGGCATGCCAAAGCTGCTTTCCCAACTCTGAACAGAAACATCACAAACTTTTGAGGTTGCTGCAATAAGACCTCCGACTAATGGTAGAGCTCATCACTGACCACTGCAACTTAAATAGTCACATGTATAAACTGGGAGCCACCAATAGCACCTCTGTCATGGTTCTCTACAGGAAATGAAACAGTAAAGCATGTTCTGTGGCATTGCAAGGCCACAGTAGAAACTAAAATGATGAAATGAAATTGCAAATTGTAATAGATAGTATTACAATATCCAAGCCACTGGGCTGGCTCGAATTTAAGGAGCTGGGCTGGCTCGACATTAAGGAGCTGGGCTGGCTCAACTTTAAGGAGCTGGCCTGGCTCAACTTTAAGGAGCTGGGCTGGTTCGTCTTTAAGGAGCTGGGCTGGCTCGACTTTAAGGAGCTGGGCTGGCTCGACTTTAAGGAGCTGGGCTGGCTCGAATTTAAGGAGCTGGGTTGGCTCAACTTTAAGGAGCTGGGTTGGCTCGACTTTAAAGAGCTGGGCTGGCTTGGGTAGATGCTTCAGGGGGAAATGCACAAAACACCCCAAGCGAGACACCAGTACAGTACTTATTGTCCCCAAAACGAAGAAGAATAAGGTGTTTTAAGAGTATTAGTCTGTAGAAAAATTCAATTCAGGGCCAACTTGTGAACAGTTCCTCAGACATATAAACATAATAATATGAAGATTTATGTTTTAGTAGCCCAGGTACCCAATCCTCGGGCATCTGTTAAGTGAACTTCAGGAATGGGTTATCCGCACTTGTAGCTAACATCACAGCCACCAAGAAGATTTATTCAGTCTATTCAGTGTGACCCATAATGATATAAATAAAAATAAATACAATTCGGCGGATGTGAAGTTGCTATAATCCTGACTGAAGCTCACATACAACTGCGAGTTGATTGCAGCTTTTAGCTAACTTCACATCTGCAGACTTCGGCCTATACCTAGACTAAAATATCTGTCTTGATAATATTATTTCAGTAAGGAACTGTTCACAGAATCAGATTTCCTCTAGAGACTGATGTTGATATAGCTAACATCACAGCTGCCCAGAAGTTTGATTTGGCTTATAAAGCAATTTCTCCTAAATAAGTTTAAGCTGGTTGACAATAGTCGAACTTAGTTCCATAGCCTAGTCTAATGAAAAATAAAAAGTATCAGTAGTTCCATGGATCAGATACCTATCTACTGGAACTATGTAGTGAGAAATCCATATTTTTAAATGTTTGATCAGACCTTGACTGATTACCAGGCGATTTAACTTAGTGGATAGTATGATTTACATCATAAAAGCTGAGGCTGATAAAGTTCTAAAGGTCAATTAAAAGGCATAATAAAATGATTCAAGTAACTTACAGCATAAGTACCCAAACCGACTATAGGCATTTCTGTTCCATTCGACATCTTGATATTTGGAACCTTAGAAACCATCTTAATAGTTATTTAGTTTATTTTTCTTAAGGAGTGGATCTATCTATCAGAAAAAATCAAAAATACTTTGAGGTTGAGTTGAGGTTATGTTTAAGTTTACTTTTAAGAATTCTTCATTCATTCAATTTCATTCGCATCGCAGAGTTCACTCGGTAGATATATTCTGTGATTATTTGGTTAAGCCGGAAACATTTTATCGGACGCGGCTTACGGACGCCACTGACAGCCGCGACTTAGCAATGCGCACAATTTTAAAACATCCGGCGCACCAGATCGCTCTCGGACGTCCGAACGCTCAAGGTCGTCTGAAGGTGACGTCCGCGACTTATGTCCGATTCTGTGCACGGCTCAGTGTACTTTCATAGTCTAGATACCTATCAGTCGCGTCCGTAAGCCCCGGACCTCTATGGCCGCGTCTGTAAGTATGTTTCCAGCTTAAAGGCTCCTTTATACACAGGCGGTACGAGCGGTATAGCAGACGGGCGGGCATCTGTATTGTACTGGTTATATAAGAAGGGCTCACACAGGTCCGGTCGCGGTACTGCCGTACCGCCCTTTACCGCTCGTACCGCTCTACCGCTCGTACCGCCTGTGTTTGATGGAGCCTTTAGTCGTTAGTCAGAATTTCACAGAGTAAAAATAATTAAAAAACTAGTCGAATTTTAAGAGATAACACTAAGGCTCCATCAAACACAGGCGGTACGAGCGGTAGAGCGGTACGAGCGGTAAAGGGCGGTACGGCAGTACCGCGACCGGACCTGTGTGAGCCCTTCTTATATAACCAGTACAATACAGATGCCCGCCCGTCTGCTATACCGCTCGTACCGCCTGTGTGTAAAGGAGCCTCTAGCGAGGTAAAATATTTTTAAACTCGACTCACTGTTTCTCAAACCACCAAATGAAATCTACTCCAGGTACAAACTATCAAAACGATCGCAGCAAACAGGTGAGACTGTGGACCAATATTTACAAGCATTACGGCTGCTCTCCAAAGGATGCAACTTCAAAAATATAACTGCCGAACAGAATGAAAATGAATTTATAAGAGATTCATTCATAGCTGGACTTTCTTCGTCCTCTGTACGACAAAGGCTACTAGAAAACAGCACACTCACGTTAGATGAAGCACACAAACAAGCACGCGCATTAGAGTTGGCGCGTATACATAACGATAGTTACCAGCAAGCCTCTACCAGTTCTTTTGTCAATGCAGCCATTACCAACAGTAAAAGAGAAAGTATACAGGAAACTTGTTACTTCTGTGGTAATAAGAGACATGCACGACAAAACTGTCCCGCTGCTGGTACCACCTGTTTGAAGTGCAATAAAAGAGGACACTTTGCAAAGGTTTGCAGAAGTGCTGATCTACACCAGAGTGCAAGCACCGGTTATAATGAACCACTTGCTGCAAAGGAAGATAAAAAGCTACTGTCACACGTTGTTGCTGGGACGGCTAATCTTGAAAAAGCCAAATTAGAAATCACTATTGACAAATGCTACAAAGCCAATGCCTTAATCGACACAGGAAGCACTACAAGTTTCATAGATAAACGTCTTATTCATAAATATGGAATAAAAGCGAATTCATGTGATCAAAATATAACAATGGCGGCTTCAGATCTACAAAGAAAGGTTAACTCACGATGTTCAGTAAATATCGACATGCAAGGTCACAGTTTTCAAGCAGATTTGTTAATAATGGAAAATCTATGCGCTGACGTAATAATCGGCCATGATATTCTGGAAAAACACAAGACATTAGAGGTAAATTTTGGTGGACTCCGAGCGCCTTTGAAGTTGTGTACATTGACGCACGCCAACATTGAGCCAGTAAGCTTATTCCCGAATCTCTTGCCAAACTGTAAGCCAATAGCTGCTAAATCACGAAGATTTTCAGATAGCGACAAACAATTCATTAAAGACGAGATAAAGAAACTCTTAGACGACGGGATAATAGAACCTAGCTTGTCGCCATGGAGGGCGCAAGTATTAGTAACGAGAAACGAGAGCCATAAGAAAAGAATGTGTATAGATTACTCACAGACCATCAACAGATATACACAACTTGATGCGTATCCGCTGCCATGTATAGAAGATGTGGTGTCTAATATCGCTAAGCACAGGGTTTTCAGCAAAATAGACTTAAAGAGCGCTTACCATCAATTTCCAATTATCGATCAAGAAAAGCCTTACACTGCATTCGAAGCCGAAGGTAACTTATATCAATTTCGTAGAATACCATTTGGGGTGACTAATGGAGTAGCAGTTTTTCAACGATCAATCAATGGAATCATAAAGAAAGAGAACCTGCGTGGTGTCTACGCCTATTTAGATGATATTACTATCTGTGGCAACAATCAGACAGATCATGATACAAAACTACAGCGTTTTCTCGACGTGGCCAAGCGGTATAATCTTACCCTAAACCTAGATAAGAGTGAATTCTCGCTAAAGAACATAAACATCTTAGGCTACAACATTTGTGATGGAGTAATAAAACCTGACCCAGATCGCCTTCGTCCCCTATCGGAGCTACCATTGCCTTCAGACAAAGCATCGCTGCGTAGAGCATTGGGATTTTTCGCTCATTATTCCAAATGGGTGCCAAAATTCTCGGAGAAAATTCAACCTCTTTTATCGCAAACTTTTCCACTGGCATCTAACGCAGTAAGCGCTTTTGAAGCCTTGAAACAAGAGATATCGTCCTCGGCAGTAAACGCAATTGATGACAAAATACCGTTCGTGGTAGAGACGGACGCGTCTGATAATGCCATTGCGGGAACTTTATCGCAAAATGGCCGTCCTGTTGCATTCTTTTCTAGAACCCTTCACAGCAGTGAGCGAAACCACCCTGCTATAGAAAAGGAAGCTGCAGCCATTGTTGAATGCCTCCGGAAATGGAGACAATTCCTAATCGGAAGAGCTTTCAAGCTAATAACAGACCAAAAATCGGTTGCCTTTATGTTTAATCAGAGACATACTTCAAGGATAAAAAATGACAAGATTCAACGTTGGCGGTTAGAGCTCTCTGCATATAATTTTGATATTGTGTACCGCCCTGGAAGAGAAAATGTAGCAGCCGATGCATTATCAAGGGCTGTAACGCCACTCGTAGCCTCTACAACTGGATCGTCGCATGAAAACGCATTGAAAGAGTTACACAACACTTTATGTCACCCCGGTATAACAAGGATGCTACATTGGGTTCGAAGCAAAAATTTGCCTTTCTCCATTGACGAAATTAAACGAATAACTTCGAATTGTTCTATATGTGCTGAAGTAAAACCTCGCTTTCATCAAAATGTCGGAAAACTCATCAAAGCGACGGCTCCTTTTGAACGAATCTCTATAGATTTTAAAGGACCGCTTCCTTCAGACGGAACTCGGAGAAACCGATACATTTTGACTATCGTGGATGAATACTCCCGTTTTCCTTTCGCATACCCATGCCCAGACTTGAGTACCAATACGGTAATTGAAAAATTAGTGGACTTGTTCTCTGTATTCGGTATGCCGACCTACGTTCATTCTGATAGAGGCACATCTTTTCTGTCGAAAGAAATGAAGGAGTTTCTACACAACAAGGGCATTGCCACAAGCTACACAACGCCATATAATCCACAAGGGAATGGACAAACAGAAAGATACAATGGCATAATTTGGCGAACAATTCAATTGGCTATGAAAAGCCGTAACCTACCTATAACACGATGGGAAACAGTTTTGACTGAGGCTCTGCACTCTGTGCGATCGCTGTTATGTACAGCCACTAACGCCACTCCTCACGAACGTATGTTCTCCCACCCGAGAAGGTCCTCAAATGGTCAATCGATGCCCACCTGGCTTATTGCTCCAGGTAAAGCTTTAATGCGAAAGCATGTCAGAAGTAATAAATATGATTCGATGGTCGAGGAAGTAGAAACCCTTGAAACAAACCCGCAGCACTCACGAGTCCGACTGAGCACTGGGAGAGAAGTGGTGGTTTCAAATAGACATCTGGCTCCAGCTGGGGAGACAAACGATACTATCGAGTCAAACGATGAGGAGGACTTTGTAGATGCGTCTGATAATCAAACTGTAATAGAAGACGACACAGAGCCGGAGTTGCGTCGCTCACACAGAGTGCGCCACCCACCAGCACATCTCGCAGAGTATGTCACGGAATAAATATTAGCTGGGGAGAATGTGATGATTATCCTTCTTCGTTTCTATATAGTTTTCGTACTCTATGAACGATTGTCAGTAAGATCGTAAGATGTCAATATGTAGAGTGCATTTTTGCTAATTAAAGCCTAAATACGAGGTATTTATCTTTATTACAATTAGTCTGTATTCTGTGATTTCATTCAATCTCTTTGATTCAATCATCTGTTAATTTTGTTATCAATTATCGTACGTTTGTTTACAATTGAAAATAATTTTGGTGTGCTCTTCTCATTAACAATTATTTGAATTCATTTGATCGAGTATTAGCAACGAGCAAAAAAGTCCACACGAACAAAAATAATTTGTTTGTTTGTTTAATTTAAGGCTAACAAAACTCCTTTATCTAGGTTAGAAAACTGATAACCTCACGGGCTTAGATTTCGTGAAAACAAAATTTTCAGAATCTATCCAGAGAAATATCCACTTCTCTTTGCATTATAGTTGAAATTAAGGCAAAAGCAAGTACATACAGCTTGTATTAAGTATGTCCAATGATGAAGAATTTAACAAGGAAGCTGCACAGACTATTGTCACTTTCCTAAAATCCAATTTACAGAAATCTGATATTGCAAATATTGACAATGAGTTAAAGCAGAACTTCGTTCTAGCTAAGAGGAAAAGCAAAGACCAGAAAAGCCAACAGAAAAAGAAGAAAAGACAATGCTTGACTAGGAAAGAGAAGCGACAACTTGGATTTTACACCATCCCAAGAGACAGTGTCAAATATGAAGATGTTATATCAATGAACAATATATGGACAGGATACATGGAGCAGCTACTGGAGCTGGATAAGGCAATACCAGAATGTTCTAGTAAAAATTGGGACTCTTTTGCACAAAGTATCTACAAGGCAGATTTTCATGGTAGCATCTTGAAAATAACCCGTTCAAAATGTTCAAGTTATGTTGGTAAAATGGGCATTTGTATTATGGATACAAAAAACACATTTAAAATAGTATCAAAAGACAATGTTGTTACCACAATCCCTAAAAAGACAAGTGTGTTTGAACTGCATTTGAAGAATTTAAGGATAACTCTGTTTGGTAAACACATGTGTATAAGACCTGCTGAGAGGTCAACTAAAAAGTTTAAAGGACATTTTCATCCAGACTTATAATAAAATGTTCAATTATGAGTAACAGATTTTTGTATTTACATCCTTTTCTACCCCATGAAAATAATTTCATGAAAAACCTCAAACAATGTTGAGATGTGTAAACTTTGCTTAACAATGTGTAGGCATAAATCTGTTGGCAAAGCTACACTCAGATTTCCCAGATATAAGGATCGACTAGTCTCCCATTGAGTAACCAAAATATTGTATGGAGGCAAAATTAAAAAAAATAGATCTCATTATGTGAAAAACAAACTAATTTAATCAATTTTAAAAAACCATTTAATGTGTAGGATTAGTCAATCTAAGTTTTCTCAGTATAGTCTGGCAATTCTCCACATTGCCCGTGCAGATTTCCAAATACATTTGCAATGGTAAGACTCTGGGTGAATTTATCTGCAACAGTATCTTCCTTGCTGTGACCAAATCTCCTCGCAATATGTGGCAAACAGCAGCTTTAGCCCACACTGATACGGCAATCATGTCCCTCATTTGATATGGCAACACGGACACTAAGTCATGGATCATCGGAGGATGTAAATGTTCCACTGCATCAGTTATCCGGTCTAAATTGATCAATGCCTCAGCTGCATATATGTGTGCCCAAGCCTTATGGCTGCTTGATGCCTCCGGTTGAGCCAAAAGATCATTAGCACTCGATAAAGCTGCTTGCGGATCGTTCAGATACAGTAAAACATAACTCTGTAAAACAAATGTTGAGTTTTTAAGCTCGCATCTTTGTTTCCAGTTGATAAGAGCACCTGGAGGTGCTTGGATGAATGGCAGGTTTACATCTGCCGGAGGATCTTGGTTGGGTAGAAGGGTTTCTGCATTTCTGAGACAAAGCACGGCAAACTCCAGAGACAGTGATGGCATAGCAAATGATTCTCCTGGAGAGTGCAATAATTTCTCCTTCTTTTCTTCTTTCGTCAGTAGTATTCTTGAGTGGGATCCACTACCAAGCTTCTTCATGGAATATTGCACAGTGTCGTCACTGCAACACTTCTTGATGCAACATTCAGCCAGATGCATCCATATTCGAGGGTTGTTAGGGTAGTGACGTGCCGCCTCCACAAAACATTCAAATGCTCCTTCACAGTTATTTGCTGCTAGCAAAGCTAGTCCTAAATTGTAAATATAGAGAGGTCTGTCTTTACAAACTATTAATCTGTCGCCATCTTCACTGTCAACTGCTCTGTAGTGTTCTTTGACAGCATGCTGGAAATATTTTGTTGCCAAAAATGGCTTGTTTATTGATAAGTAAATAATGCCAAGATTATTGTTGATTGCCGCCCAGATATCTTCACCCTGTGATTTTAAATCATAGTTATACTTCATAGATTTGTATTTGCCAAGCATGTTAGCTGCCTCTTTCACATCACCATTAAGGTACAGGTGCTGTGCTAGTATAAATATGTTTTCTATTGATTCTTGTTTCAAATTGGGTTTGTTTTTATTTCCTGAAAGAAGTTGAGCTCTGCTAACAAGTCTTTCATATAACTCACTCAATTC
Organism: Hypomecis punctinalis; assembly: GCA_949316475.1. Classification (NCBI taxonomy): domain Eukaryota; kingdom Metazoa; phylum Arthropoda; class Insecta; order Lepidoptera; family Geometridae; genus Hypomecis; species Hypomecis punctinalis. The sequence goes on from OX438795.1 coordinate 28,324,322, forward strand.
TATGTTAGATTTTACTTTGTCTCCATGATTCTTGGCTATTTCTAATGTTTTGTCATAAGTACGCCTGCAGAGTGTGGATTCTAATAAGAGAAGCACAATTTGTTGGAATAACCTCAGATCTTTGATGTTTTTTGAAGTGAGTAACTTCTCTAGTATCACTGTACATTGGTAGTAGTAACGGGCATGGTAAAGTAGCACGGCATAGTTGTAAACGACGAAAGGTGATACAGAGTCCTTGATTTCAATGTCTGGAAAGCTCTGTCCTGTGAGCTGTGCAATAGTCTTTTTAAATTTGCTGACGTTTTTCATGTCTTCAACGAAGAATTCCACGACAGCTTTGTTGTGCTGCACTCGCTTATTGTTGCTGCTGACCAGGGATTCAAGCTCCTTCATATGCTGCAGTGCTGTGGTGTAATCCTTTTTTAGGAAGCTTTGATGAGCCGCGATTGCAGGTTCTTCTTTTGTGTTAGCCATTTCGAGGATATTAAGACTTTTTGACCATAAGAATTATTAATAAAAGTTATAGCACGAATTTAATCTTGTTTTATTTTCGTTTTTGTAAAAAAACCTCATCTCAGCCAACTGAGTCCCTATAATGTACGGCACGTATTTGATGACACGATATTGTACGGCCAGGAAAGCACGGCACGTATTTCATGTCCCATGCCACCAATTATCAGGCTGTACAATACATGTCGTACAATACTGGCCGGTCATTATCACCTCGTGCAAATAATGTACAGCCCGTATTTTGTGACCCAATAACGTGTCACGAAGAAAAGGACACAAAATATCATGCTGTACATTATTGTGTCGCAAAATACGGGGCGTACATTATTTGCTCGGGGTGATAATGTCCGGCACGTATTGAACGGCATGATAAAAAGCTTCACCGCCCTTATTGGCTGAGATATATATGCTCCTATTGGTCGATTTGTCTTTGACTTCTGTTCGTTCCCAATGCTTCCTTTAAACGAGAATAGTAGACGATCGTCACAGATAAAATATTAAACTGGAATAAAGCTCAGAATAAAGTAGCCAGGTAAGCCAGGCTATTTGACAACATTGACGAGATAGACGCTTTTATGGTTGCACTTTTCTTTAAGAATAATGTTGATTACTATTCTGCGGAACTAAAAAACGTAAAAACAGCAGTGTAAGTACCACGTAGACTTATTTATTTACAAACCTTTGCGTATGTTCATTAATTATTAATTTTCTAGCCTCATTTTAGTTTATGTCAAAATATTTCGTGTCGATTGTCTTTTTCATAGTATCTGCTTTGTTTCACAGGTCTGCAAGACAATCTTATGGAGACGATGCGATCGGCTATGTCCAACTAAGCCGGATGGATGGAATTAGCACTGTGAAATGTAAAATGTGCCCAGAGCATAAAGTGAGAAGTAAAGGGTATAATGCAATGATGTTTATGGTATAATGTGACAATAGTAGTTAATGAGCATGTTAACGAAATTATTACCTGTCAGTGCCATGACTGTGCTGCTTCAGCTGGAGGATGCAAGCATGCTGTTGCTTTTTTAATGTGGATCCATCATCGGTCTGAGGAACCTGCATGCACATCCATGGAATGCTATTGGAAAAAGCCCACCTTATCCAAAGTTGGGACTTCTTTAAAGTACATCACGGTGCAGCAGATGTCTAAAAAAGAAGTACCTCACAGACCGACTACTTCAGCACTTTATACTGAATTTATTTCAGAAGCAAAAAAGAGGAAAGTTGACAAATGTGAATTGTTGAAATATCAGGATTCTTTTAAAAATACAGATGTGAAGAATTACTCATTACATCATTTTATAATGGACCAATCTCCAGAAATTAAAGTAAATGTTGATAAAGTTATAGATGTAATGAGAACAACTTATACTTCAGCTGTAATAAGCGCTATAGAAGTAGCTACAAGGAGGCAGCATAAAAGCAGCTTGTGGTACGAGATGCATTATGGTCGTATCACAGCATCAAAGGCACATGAAGTAAGTGTTTGTGAAACACCAGAAGGTTCACTGGTTGCTACTATAATGGGTGCAAAAAAACCTGATACAGCAGCTATGAAAAGAGGTCGGAATTTAGAACTATCTGTACGAAAGATAGTTGGCACAAAATTAAAAAAACGAATATCTTCATGTGAGCTTTAAGTTTGCCAAGAGAATCCTATTATTGCAGCTTCTTCCGATGGATTGATAAAGGATGCCATTATCAAAATAAAATGCCCCACCAAGGCAAAAACTAAGGACTCATATTTAAAGAATGGTTGTATTACAGAGAAAATAATGCAAGGCCCAGGTGCAATTGCAAATGTATGCGACTGGATTAAAAAAGTGCTTTTTCTGTGTTGCCGATTGCAACTTTAAAGAAACTAAAGATGTTGACATTATTTTAGTGACATGAAAGTGACTATGTTAATAACTTATTAAAAAAGTTAACTATTTTTTGGGCACATAATATATACCCTATTTTGTATCGTAGCACCAGTCTGTGAAACTTATTAAATAAAAAAGGTTTTTTTATTGTGATTTACAATATTAAATAATAAAGTTGTTCTTAAGTTTATTGGTCTCTAAGTAATTAATATGTGATATTGTCTCAGGTACTTACTTTTTTCTACTAAAGGTTACCTGAAAGAGATTGTTACATAAATCCTACCTTTGAGAAAGAAAATTTAGTAGTAAGTAACCTGATACAATATGTATTTCATCAGATTTATAGGCAGTCATAAGGCCACCTTTTGTACAATCTTATTTCAATTATTATTTTAAACAACGTTCTTACTGAGATAATTTAAACATTCTTAGTGCCCGATATTTCAATGGTGTTGAAACCATCACGATCATGGGATCAGTCATCCTGTTTTCTTCATAAACATTCAGTATGAATTCCACCTATGACTCCTAATTTTTTTAATTTTGTCCTTCGGTGTACTATCCTACTAATATTATAAATGTGAAAGTTTATAGTTTGTGAGGATGGATGGATGTTTGTTACTCTTACATGCAAAAACTACTGAACGGATTGAGTTGAAACTTTGCAATAATATAGCTTATATATCAGAATAACACATAGGCTATAAATTATAATGATATTGTGTCAAAAATCAAAATATCATGCGGGTGAAGCTGCGGATAAAAACTAGTACAATAAAATATATATATGATTTACAGGGTTTTTCACTCATATCAATCAATATTGATTTATTTCTATTATTAATTTAATGGGTAATAAAATTAACACATACATATTTTGTATTCAAAATCAGCTGTACATGTTTTTAGGTTGAACTTTATTTAATTAGAGAATCCTGCAAATTTATTAGAGCACATGCAATAATAATGACATGGTTGAGTACACGAAGTATATTGGTAATTTATCACTGAATGTTGCTTTAGCATATGAATTCCCTCAATCGCCTTATTAACCTTTCAATATAAATCTGCAAACTAGCGATTATTTTAGTTTGTTGGACTTCAATTTTTGATAATTTTGCACCAGCATTTACATTAGGTGGCCTTAAAAGTTTTATGCCCTTTTCGTGGAGTATTTGTTCAAGGTGCTTGAAGCCTCTGTCAGCTAAGATGCAAGTTCCTTGTTGTAATATATCAATAAAGTCACAATTTTCTACTATGGTAATATCACTTGTTCTACCCCCAAACCCTTCAGAAATATAATTAAGTAACTAATCCATTAGGAGTGCAGGATATTAGATACTTAACAGTATTACCCTTTTTGTACTCGGACCAGGTCATCGCCTGATGAAGAGCCTTTGATGGTTTTTGTATGTCAATTTCTAGACAATCGATAATGCAGCTGATATTATGATAGTTATGTCTAAATGCTATAGAAAGGTTCCTTTTTATTAGTTTTTTGTCTAAGTTTACAATAAATGGCTTTAGAAAACTACTTAATACAGATATGTTTGCTAAAAATAATTTACTGCCATAAGACAATGATATTCCAAAATTATCCTCTACAAATTCAGTTTAACGCAAGTATGCCATTTTAGGCTGTTTGGTGTAAGTTTACGATTTTTTTAAAATAAAGTGAAACACCATTTTTTATTTCTGTTACATAGAAACGGTAAACTGATTCTTTGTTGTATTTGTCATATTTTTTTTATGTCAATTAGTTTAGTAGTACTTATGGTATCGTTAAAACCATGAATACATTTTTGATTGATTTTACTCGAGAGGCCTTTAAGCTAAAGATGGATGGAGATATTGGCAAGCAGCAACTATTATAAATCAGGTGGATAAACCTTCAGTTTACAGAACATATATTTTTTCTTTCATATTCAAGCAGATAAGCTTCTAGTGTGGTCTGTGGTGTGCTCTTAGCTTGCTGTTGTTAACTCGCAGTAGGTACCATAGGATAGAGCTGATTAGTTTGTTTGTACATCATACATTATCTTCGCAGCTGAAAATAACAAACAATTATTATTTAGTTATGACATGCCAGAGAAAGGAGTTGTTGATGAGATGACTAATGATAGAGTGAAGTGGTGTAAGGAAATGTGCTGTGCCGACCACACCTAGTGGCATAAGAGCAAGATGATGATGAAATATGTTTTACATTTTTCATTCATATGAATATAGTCAGGAAATTTAAAAAGTGAGGTCTGATAATCTAATCCTAAGCCTATAAGTACATAGGTATCATGGATAGTTTAAAAAAATAGATTTGGATTTAAGTAGCGACATCACAAGATTAATCATCATTAGTAGGTACCTACTTAATGTCATTAGGTATCAGCCATAGGATTCAATTTATTAGCCACATACCTAGTGTATGTGTACATTGTACAGATCTAACTTTATATCAAGTGTTGAAAACTTAGCCACCCTTATCCACTGCTGGAAATGGGCCTCCCTGATGGATTTATAATAAGCCTGGTTGGAAGCGGCCTGCATCCAGCCTGTTCCTGCATCCTTAATTATTCATCAGTCCCGTTAGTCGGTGGACGGCATACGCTGCAATTGCTGGTGCATGGTCTCCATTCGAGAACTTTACAGCTTCATCAGCCATTCCTTCTGGCGAACTATGTATGCTGCACACTGCCGTTTACATTTGTTCATTTACTGGGGTATGTCGGTAACATAGGATCATTTGTGGTCGCCTTATTCCTGATTTCGATCATGCACCATGAAGTTTTATGGACATTTTAAACAACAACAGTAATAAAATAGTTGATTACAAACTTCATTGAAACCATAATATTGAAGCTCTCTGTCACTGAAACGATGACGCTATTGGAGGATGTAGGAAAAACTGACAAAGCTTTATGTTTTATACCTTGGGATAAGCCTAATACCTACTTAGCTAGATAATATTTTCATCAACAAAGTATCCATGTATAAGTTTAACTTTTAAACTTACAGCATAAAATGCACAGAACATTATTACCAAAGAGGATACAAAACTATGTAACACAGACTACTATAGATAGATACTACATATCCATTGAAGTATAATACACAATTACACATTAGACATTAAACATCATTGTACATATCTGACAGGAATCTACTTATATATACTTTTGAAACCTACCTAAGTTGATTAATAAATAAAACTAAACATTGTGCTACTTCATGTTTATTCATTATTCACATCGATTTCATTTGGACATTTTTAGTTTAACTTTCGTAAGATAAGGTTTTTCAGTTTTTCACAGTTATGATTGATAGTAGACACACACTTGAGTCCTATTTAACTATTTTGGAATACGTTGTATCCTAATTATGCTTCGCAGGCAGTTGTAGTTCGGCACAAAACAATATTTTACAAGATGCAAAAATACACTCAAAGACCAACGTATGAACACCAACGCATATAACACAATTGATTGGTAGTTTTGTAACAGTTCAGTGGAGAAGATAAGCACTAACACTTTACATAACTAACACAATAACTAAGTATTATTATATCTTCTTTGACTATAGTCTTAGTCTGTAATAAAACTTGAAAAGAAGCTAGCACAACACAAAAACTGCTGAAAATTTTAACGCAAGAGATTGATTTAGGGATGTTCGTTCCGATCCGATACTTGTATGGATCGAAACAAAAGGATACTATCCACACGATTTTTGTATAGATACAATGGGATTCGATCCGGTAGTGAATCTATTCAAACTACAGTCCCTGGCCAAATTATTAGACGCACTGTATTTAGCTGTTAACTTGGGCTTCCTGGCGGGGCGACGGGGCTTAAAATCTAATTCTTTCAATTTTCTTCGAACATTGCGCTCAGAAGCATTTACGCTAGCATCCTAGAGTTGTGATTTTATCTCCTTTGTGGTAGCAAATCTGTTTTCTAAACAATTTTTCTTCAAACATCTCTCAGACCGTGGAAAGGAGTGAAAATTGTTTTTCTACCGCATTTTTTCTTTCTTTTCGGGCTTAGTTCCTCCCCTGTTTCAATTTTCTTTTTTATGCGTCGTACACTAGCTTTAGAAACCTGAAGGTTTCTAAAGCTAGTGTACGACGTTTATCTTCATGATATTTCCCGGTTTGAAAATGTTTACGCATTCATAAGAGCCTTCACTTCAGCTTTTTTACGTGGTAAAAGCCTTTTCTACCCATAATGAAAATAGTCCAATATTTTTTTTAAACACTGCATACAAAATAAACTAATAACTGAGTAGTATAAAACTGTTACACAAACAATCACAGTCCATAAAGCCACAGAAACACGTCCGTACCCGATCGCAACTGATACAGGTTTGTACTTGTTTACGTTCACTTTGTCAACACAGTGTTGCCATATGTTAAAAATAAATACAAATAAGTTGTCTACAACAATTTAAAAAAAAAACACTAATATTGTCGTTTAAATATACAATTACTGCATAAAAACTCTTAAGAAACATTGTATGTTTCTTAAGAGTTATATATTTGAAAAAATACAGTGCGTCTAATAATTTGGCTAGGGAGTGTATATGTGGATCGTATCGAAAAATCGAATCAATGAAATATTTAATTCTAAAAACTATTAACGAACCTAACCACAATATTAATACTGTATTTATCAACTACAGAGCATAGCAACTACTGTTATAACGAACAAGTTCATGTAATTTAAATAAATCGATGGGCCTTGATTTTTCTATTTTATTTTAAATCTGCCTTATATTTCAATATACCTTAATTTCAGCTCGGTTATCTTGTGATGACAGTTAATTTAATTGTTGTGTATTAATTTTGCTCGCTTGAAACGAAAATAACTAATACTATTAATAATTGTGATGTGGCAATGGATTCGGCAAAAAAATAACTGTTTGGTCGTTGCAAAGGTGACGTCCACAAGTGGTATATTATTCAGAGAAAAATCGAACCAAGATGATATATACATCATTTGAAAGCTTGTTATATGGGCTTTTCAAAAATATTTCATTCTATTTTTTCACCCCTCCATTTTTTTTTAAATGCGAAAAATAAATTGTATAAAAAATAACAATACAGCTTATTATTTTTTCTAGTTTAGCAATGATAAAGTGGTTCTATCGTTATTTTACTTGCATTTGTAGCTGATTCTTCCACATTCATCGCTTGATTTGCTAAAATTAAAAATTATAACCTACCAGTGTGACCAGTTAGTAGTTACAATGTGACAAACAAACACTTCAAAAGTGTGTCTAATTGGTAAAAATGCTTTTATTTAACAATGTGAAGGTCACTTAATCAGGGTTGATAGAGATAAACTACTTATTGAGCCAAATATATTTATTTTTCCTGAAAATTCAAAATTAATTTTAAAAAAATCGGAGGGCTCTTTTTTGTTTTTAACTATTGTAATAGACTCAGAAATATATGAAATCTCTCGAAATGTAACGAGTGTTGTGGTTAGAATTTTTGATTATTATTATACCAGTCTCCATTCAGTTCCTAAAAGACTACATGTAGTATTAAAATTAATATGTATTACTAGTTTTTACCCGCGGCTTCGCCCGCATGATATTTTGATTTTTGACGCAATATCATTATAATTTATGGCCTATGTGTTATTCTGATATATAAGCTATATTATTGCAAACTTTTACCTCAATCCGCTTAGTAGTTTTTGCGTGAAAGAGTAACAAACATCCATCCATCCATCCATCCTCACAAACTTTCGCGTTTATAATATTACTAGAATTAACATTTTGGATCGATCCGGTATCGTATCGAAACAAGCGGATCGAGTGGATCGACATCCCTTTGATTGACTTTGACATTTGCAACTCGAGCAGCTTTGAATGGGCATAGAGAATGTAATTTGGAAAGTTAAAATGCAAGTTACCATTTGTCTATGGTGGAAAATAAGGGCGATTTTTTTTCCTATAGGATTCTAGCCCATGATAAGTAAGAATAAGGAAGTTTCCCGTTGTCTAGTTTTATTTTTATTAAATTACACTAAGTCTGCAATAAATTATGGTGTTTTTATTTTTCAATTATCTTCAAAAATGACGGAGTTATGAATTTTTAAACATGACCGCACGAAATCAAAAAACCTCGCGACGGATTTACGCGTGTGACGTCATCCGGCTCCAGAGCCGCGCCGTGGTTTAGGCGGGAGTAAGGAAAAAAGGAAATAAAGTGCTTCATTCTATGCCGGGTATTTTTCTAAGCCACGAATACGTTCTAGAATATCATTGTGCTTATCTTTATGTTATGATCAACATTTACTATGGGACTAACCCCACAATATAACGAATAAAAAGTCAGCATTCCCATAATTTTGTCGTGAGTAAATTAACTTTATATTTATATGGAACAAGACTTGGTGTATGTGTCTAGTGTACTGCGGTTTTTACATCTGTAACTATTAACTAGTAGCTCTCCAAACAGTAGACCTCGCAAGTATACATTTTCTTGTAATAAGTTCTCAAAAATGCACAACTTTCACAGGTAAATATATTCTTAATCATAAAAATGGTAAGGATCTTTACTAAGATATTTTAAGATATTTTATTATAGTAAATTATGCCCAAATTTTACTGTGGGACTAAGTAAGTAAGTTTGAATAGGCCGGGTGGCTAGCCCTGGTGTCAGAGTTTGGCACTGATCCCCTATACAGGGTTAGCTAGCTAGAACTGGTGAAGCGTAATATATTTTGTTCTAATAAAATACTTTAGATAATTTTTTCAAGGCTTTTATTTTCTAGTTCCAATAAGTTGTCAAGTGCGTGTCGAGACATGCGTATGATAGGCTTCCGTAGACGTGACGATGATTATGATGATGATAAAAACCAATTTTTAAGGTGGTTGATTACTAGGAAATCGTAATTTAGTATGAATTCTTGGTTGCCTGGAAGAATTCGCTTAAAGCAATCAGGCCACCAGTTAGAAACCTATTAATTGTATTGTTTTGTCCCTGTAATTTTTTTTTATGTTATGTGGTTTTCAAATAAAGTGTTATTGTTTGTTTGTTTGTATGAAATATACATGTGAGGTCGATGACCTCTAATGTTTAAAAATTTCAATTTTTTTCTTTATAGCTCAAAAATTTATGATTCCACAGTGCTCAAAATAATTTTCAGGGAAAGTTTTTAATATCGTCTGTAAAGGGCGTCCGTTCGTTACACGGACATAGCGAAGTTTTAAGGGTTCCTCGTTTTACTACGAAACCCTAAAAATGACTGAACAAAGTGACAGCTGTCATATTCTAGAATCCATACTAGGATGACATGTCAGGTCTCAAAGTGACAGCTGTCAAACTTAAATGCGGTTTATTTCTGTAACTAACAATTTTAGACCATTGCTATCTTCACAAAAGTGATAGAACTCAACAAGATATATATTTATGGATTTATTTATCTATATCTATATTTTGGATGGCAGCTCTTTAAAGTAATTTATCTCCGTAACTGTCGTTTCTAGACCGTTACTTTAGGCACAAAATTGATAGAGCCCAACGAGATTTACATTTCGGATGACATCTGTCATGCCATTCTAGTATGAATTCCATATAATGGCAGCTGTCACTTTGACGTCAGATATTTTCGGGACTAAAGAATAAGTCCTGAAAAACCTATTACCGACAATAACTTTATAAGAACACATATTAGGCTGAGAAGTTTTTGATAACCCAATACAGGGGATTTGTCTCATATTAAAAGTTGGTCATAATATACAATGATATTTTAGGACAGAATATTGTAATTATGAATATATTTGCCTGTGAAAGTTGTGCATTTTTGAGAACTTATTACAAGAAAATGTATACTTGCGAGGTCTACTGTTTGGAGAGCTACTAGTTAATAGTTACAGATGTAAAAACCGCAGTACACTAGACACATACACCAAGTCTTGTTCCATATAAATATAAAGTTCATTTACTCACGACAAAATTATGGGAATGCTGACTTTTTATTCGTTATATTGTGGGGTTAGTCCCATAGTAAATGTTGATCATAACATAAAGATAAGTACAATGATATTCTAGAACGTATTCGTGGCTTAGAAAAATACCCGGCATAGAATGAAGCACTTTATTTCCTTTTTTCCTTACTCCCGCCTAACCCACGGCGCGGCTCTGGAGCCGGATGACGTCACACGCGTAAATCCGTCGCGAGGTTTTTTGATTTCGTGCGGTTATGTTTAGACATCCATAGCTCCGTCATTTATTAAGATATTCGAGTAATTTTTTTCACTGTATCTAATATAATTCTAACGTCTTTAAATGTATATAATTATTTTTAGTTTTTATGATAAAGGAAACTTCCCTATTATTACTAATGTTTTGTTGTGACTTTTGTTTTTTATTCTTTGCTTTTAAATGGCGGCTATCAGGTAAAATTTCCAATTTTCCCGAAAATTGCGTTATTTTTCTCTCAAATATGAGATTTACATCAAAAAAATATGTCGAACGTATTGTAAACGGAAATATTATTTGCGGCAAATTACATGAATGTTTTACGACAATTTCGATAGAAGAAATATTTTCCCATTGTACTTTCATCTTACTCGTGTCCTATTCCTATTCCGTATATATAATGTAAGGCTCCTTTACACACAGGCGGTACGAGCGGTATAGCAGACGGGCGGGCATCTGTATTGTACTGGTTATATAAGAAGGGCTCACACAGGTCCGGTCGCGGTACTGCCGTACCGCCCTTTACCGCTCGTACCGCTCGTACCGCTCTACCGCTCGTACCGCCTGTGTTTGATGGAGCCTTATACGGAATTATAATTATATGCAGTAGAGGCGTTAGGATAGGGTGCGGTTAGGCGACCGCCCAGTGGCGCGGGACATTAAAGGGCGCTCCGGGTGCCTCTTATCACGCGTCGCAGGCGCCCTTTCACGCGGATCCAAGTTGGGACGGTAGGTATATTAAAATAAAATTTGCCCTTCATTGAACAAAAAAACTGAGATGCTTTTACTTGCTTCCTCTGTTCCGAAATTATAATTTGGTCCTTAGCACCGCAGGCGCCCTTTCGCTCGGAGCGTTAATACAATATTAAAATACAATGTAGCCTTCATTAAACAAAAACACAAAAAAAATATCTCTCGCTACGCCCGCGTTCAATCAAACTGATATGATTTCTTTTCTTGCCTCTGCTCTGAAATTTAAAATCTGTTGAGGAAACGCCAACACAATCTCGTACTCGCTACACCTGCGCTTAGCCATAATTGATTATTAATAATGTATATCAACTTTTTTTGCCCACGTACGGTGTGTGCAAAAATTAAATCAAATTAATCCACTGAATTAAAATAAGAACCCGGTCCGTACCAATGAGTTCTTCGGAATTTATGTACGGAACTTAACACCACTTGCTTTTCGGTGAAGTAAAACATCGTGAGGCCTTCAGGAACATCGCCCTTAGAATAAATTCAATGCCATATGTGAATCCACCAACCCGCACTGGGCTAGCGTGGTGGATATAGCCCAATCACCCTTTGTGGGTAGGCCTACGTCCTGCAGTGGACTATTAAAAAGGCTGATACAGTACAAGAACTCCACTGAAAGATAAAATCGAAAAATTTCGCGCCCGCTACGCTCGCGCTTAGTAACACTATTGTAGTACCATCGAAAGATTTCTCAAAGCAGTTGCTCAATTTTACTACCTATTATTGGAATTTCAGTTAGGGGTGCCGTAGAAATGTCACCCAGTGCGCTGGTAGTGCTAAAACCAGCACTGATTATATGTGTGCATTCATCATGTCGTCATGCATTCATAGTAAAGTGTCTTCCAGACGGTTGTAAATCAGTGTTCCAACAGAGGTGACCTTGGTGGGAACTTGGTTTCCATCCGCAAATGTATGTTTCGTCTACACGGATTACATCCACACAGTAGTGCACTCAATCAGTCGCGAGTCGTCTCCCGTTGTGAAATCTACTCGAATCGTGCTGTCAAATGGCTCCAACATTGTCGAAATTTCATATAATGGGACTAGCTTTAGCAGCTTTGTCCACAATTGATGATGAAAAATAAAAAAAGAGAAGATGGATGAAGCGTTGCTTAAAAGAACGATCGATTCTCAGCCATTCAAGCTTATTTATTTATTTATAACGCAAAAGGCAGAGCTACTTAAAGTTGTGTACCTAGTGTAAGTTTTTGCAATAAAATGTATCTTATTTCTTCAATGGCACAATGTTGTGTACATTACAATAGTTAAACTAAATGTAGTACAAAACATAGACCCCGTTAGGGCTCTGCAAGAGAATAATACTCATATTTACTTATTACTAATTTATGCTAACTCTAACATTGGTAATATTTAGATGAAATTATTTATAATTTAGTAATAGGGTTGTATTTTATTATTTGGACATTATTGGACTTCAATGGTCAATAATAATTTCGCTTAAAATATTGCGTTCGAAGATTGGTCCTCGGAAGACATTTTGCACTCTTGCATACGTGTGCACTCGCTAAGCTTATACGCCTTATAAACTTTTTATTTATTTATTTATTGCAAATATATACATAATTCAGTTAAAAACTAGGTTAACTAAATATATGGCATATATACCCTGTTTTGAGGGCGCAGTAATAGCTAGTACTTACAAACTAAACTATTATTAAAACATTACTATCGTACAATATTATATAGGTAGGTTTTTAACTTAGATACATACACAATTTCACAAGGTACAATTGCATTATAATTTTAGAGACCAACAGACATGGCTTTGGTTAACTAATTAAGAAGTTGTTTAAATCAACAATACTTGGATACAATATTATTATTCGAAGAGATTCGCGCCACGCAGGAGTGAGCGAGACGGAAGCGAATTTGAGAAACGCACACATAGACGTCAGGGGGACGGGTGCTATCGTGAAAGCGCTTTTGCGTATGATACACTTTTTTTTTAAATTATAATATTTATCGCGTTATTTAATACAGTTTCTCAATTTCTAATTTCATCCTCTAGGAAGTCATTGATGGTGTAATAGCACTTCTCTATAAGAAAACTGCGGAGTTTGTTCTGGAAGGTATTTTTATTTGTTTTATTTGATTGGGTATATGGTTATATATTTTTATTGAGGTGTACATAGGGCCTTTTTTAAAAATTTCTAAACGTGGTATGGGTAATTTAAGTTTGTGTAGTCTACGAGGATTTGTTTCGGGGGTGTATAGATAATGATGTTTTCTGACAAATGTAGCTGTTTCGTATATGTAGATACACGGGAGTGTCAGTATCTTATGATGTTTGAAATATGGTTTGCAACTAGTCGGTATGCGGATGTTGGCTATTATACGTATGCACTTTTTTTGCATTACGAAGAGTTGATCAACGTTAGTGCTATTTCCCCACAGTAATATCCCGTAACGGAGCCAAGCATATGCATAAGCATAATACGCAGTGAGAGCTGTATTTATATTACTGTTACTTTTTAAAGTCGCTAGAGCATAGGTAAATTGTGACATCTTAGATTTAACTTTTTCAATATGTTTTTTCCATGTAAGATTTGTATCAAGATCAAGGCCTAATAGTGTGCAGTCATGAACTTCCTTAATATTAAGGCTCTCTGCAACTGATCTTAACTGTAATGTATCTTTTTGGTAGGGAACGAATTGGATGAGTTTGGTTTTATTAGTGTTAATTTCCAGATTGTTTGCGGCTAACCATGCTTTGACGTCGTTAAATGTATTTTTTATGAGATTTAATGATTCAAGATTGGCTGTGCATTTAAATAACAGAGATATGTCATCAGCGAATAATACACATGGGGATTTTGTGATTTTCGGTAGTTTATTTATGTATATTAGAAAAAGGATGCATCCTAATACACTCCCTTGGGGGATAGAGCTATTGACTGTCAGTATTTAAGATTGTATAGTTTCTATGATACCTATGTCTGTTCGGTGGTAATCAATTTGCACGAATTGTTTTCTGTTTGACAGGTAAGATATAATCCACTTGACAAACCACGTGGTTTACCTCGTATCCCTATGTCGGACAGGGCTTTTATAAGAATAGTATGTGACACTTTTTCGTAGGCCTTTGACATGTCAAGCAAAAGTCCAACGGAATAATATTTATTTCGCATATTGTCAAGGATTTCTTGAACATAATGGAATATTGCTAGTGCTGTTGATGATTTTTTACGGAAACCAAATTGGTTTTTGTCAAGTAGCTCGTATTTTTCTAAAAAGCTGTAAATGCGATCGGATATTGCACGCTCAAATATTTTTGAGATGGCAGGGAGTAGTGCGATGGGTCTGTAGTTGTTAATGTTATCCACTTTACAACTTTTCTTAAGAATTGGTTTTATTTTTGCAATCTTTAGAAGGTCTGGGAAGCATTCCTCTTCGATAGACTGATTAATCAATTTGGTTATAATTGGACTCAGCTCTTGAGCGCATAATTTGATTAAGGCAGATGGTATATCGTCTGGGCCGCAACTAATTTTATTAGGTATTTTTTTGATTATGTTCAAAACTTCCTTTTCTGTTGTGAGTGATAAGAACATAGAGTTAGTTGAAGTAAATTCGGAGGAACTGTTAAAGTTGTGTTGGGTCTGTGAGGCTGATTTTTTTGCATTACTTGATATTTTTGCTGTAGATGTGAAGTGGTCGTTGAATAAGTTTGCAACTTCTAGAGGCTGTTTTACTAAACATTTATTGTCTTTTAATTCAATGTTGTTTGCCCGCTTACTTGAATTTTTATTAGTGTTGTCTTTTATAATTAGCCACATAGTTTTTACTTTATTCTTTGAATGTTTCATTTTGTTAGCATTGCTTAGTTTTTTTGAAATCTTTACACATTTTTTTAATTGTTTTTCATATTTTTTGTAGTAAGATTTTAGGACATTGCTCTTTGATTCATTAGATAATGTTTTTAATATTCTTTTATTTTTGCAGGAATATTTTAGGCCTTTGGTCATCCAATCATTAGCGTTTTTTGTCTGGATTTAATTTTTTTGTAGGGTATGCATTTGTTTAGTAACTCTTTCAGTTTTGAGTCAAAATCATTGTAATTTTCATTAACATTTTTACTCGATGTTATTACTGGAGTCCTGTCTATGTTTTTAAGAGAATCTTGGAAAAGATGTAAATTTTTTGTACTAAAACATCTTTTATATGATGTGTACGTAGTTTTTCGAGAAGTTATTTGTAAAGAATCAATTTCATGGTAAAGGGCTTTATGGTCTGATATTCCGTAGTCATTTACTGTTGATATACATTGTTTGTTTGAATAATTGGTGAATAAAAGATCTATACATGTTGCTGTCTTATCTGTTTTTCTAGTAGTGTCAGATATTTTTTGGTGTAGGTTAGATTCTAGCATTATGTTTTTTAGTCTTTTATAGTGGATTGAGTTTTCATATCTATTAATATTGAAGTCTCCGCCGATTACTACGCGTTTTTTTGATATTTTAGGTTTAATTTTCTTAAGCAATGTGTCTAGAAAGGTAAAAAAGGTTTCAATGTCATGTTGGTTCCGGTAAACGTTGATTAACAATATATTTTCTGCGGGTATCTCAATAGCGCAGCATTCTACAACACATTCAATAGAAAGTTGTTCTATATCTAATCTTTCAATGAACTTAATGTTATCACGAATTAAAATAGCGACGCCTCCTCCTCTGTGTGTTTTTCGGTAATAACCGGCAGCAAAAACAAATTGAGGTATTTGTATCAGTCCTTTTCGAATCTCTCTGATCCATGTTTCCGATAAGCATATTGCCTGGATCTGTTTATATTCTTCTAGAACACTTTCTAATATATGGATTTTGTTGTTAATGCTTTGTACATTTTGAAATATTGTTGTGAAGTTAGGGGCGAAAAGTACTTTTTGTATGGGGCTGGTTTGTGTTTTTCATTTGATGTCTTTTTATCTTTTTTATTGGGTCATCGTTTGAATTTGGTTTTTCTATGGGTGAATGGACAACCTCAGCAAAACTGTGTGTTTTATGGCCTCTGTTGTCTTTTTGTTGCGAATTGATACTCTCTGTGGAAGCACTCAACGTATTATCATTTGTATTGATTTTCTTGAGCATAGATGTACTATCAGTCTCAGTATTGATGACTTTTGAGGTTGTTGCAGGGTTATATTCTTGGGCTATTGCATTGCGAGAGGCAAAGTGTACATCTGTGTTTTTTGGTTGAGTTTCCTGAGGTAGACTATGCGGGATGGTGAGCTTGATTGTAGAGTTTTCTTGCGTTTCTACATATATTTTTCCGTTAATAAATAATTGGTTGTTTCTAATGATGGCATGCTTCCCATTGTTTCTTTCTTTTATTTGGATTTCTCTAAGTTTTCTTCTAATCTGTAAGTCTTTTTCCCCTAGAAATTCTGATATTGCTAATCCGGTGTTCTTGAAGAGGTGGTTGCATCGTAATAAGTACTTGGTCATTCGTTTGCTGATAAGTTCTATCATCAAAGGTTGTTTAAAGCCTTTCTTCCCAATCCTAGCATAGTCTTCTACGTAACCCTTAAGGTCAATATTCAGTATGTCTTGAAAAACTTTTATAATACGATCATGGAGTTCATTTTCGTGCTCGTGAAATTCGGTCAATCCATATAAGACAAACTTTTTACTGTCTTCACAGTGAGGGCGTTCATTGGTGGTATAAGTCGGTGTGTTTAGGTGTGATATTTGAAGTTTTAGTTCTGCGTTTTCTTTTTCCATTGCAATTATTTTCATTTGTATATTTCATTTGTATTATTTTGTTATTGAGTTCATATATTGAGTAAGTCGTTATGTCACACGGCCACTACGGGTTTTAATTTCACAGTTTGTTCATTTTTTGTTCACTATTGCACCGTTTAACTGGGTATATGATTTTTAGAAACTGGAGAATGGTTTTGATACTTGCGCGCTATGGGAGCGCGGCGCGCGATTTTTTTATTTTAAGCTCCACGTAGCACAACCAGCTATGGAGAGGGTTGTGCTCGGAGTCTCTTTGCGAGATCTAATCATGCATGAGGCAATGAGGAGATCCGTAGAAGAACCAAAGTTACCGATATAGCCCAGCGGATTGGCAAGTTGAAATAGCAACAGGCAGGACACATAGCACGAAGGACTGATTACCGATGGAGTCGAAAAGTTTTCGAGTGGAAACCACGTACCGACGCTGGGTAGAACGTCCACCCGCAAGGTGTACGGATGACCTTATCAAGACCGCAGGATCACGTTGGCTACAAGCCGCTATAAGCCGGTCTTATTGGAGATACTTAGGAGAGGCCTATGTCTATGTCCAACAGTGGACGTTCTATTTTGCTGATGGATGGATGGATGGAATGCGAATATTGCTTTATCACTAATTTAACTTCATTAATACTATGATAGTCACAGATAATTGCAAATAATGCAAAATGTTATGCTATTTTATTTCGCTTTGCCGAACACAAAATTGTCTATAAAAATATAAACGTTATGTAAAATATCAAATGCTTGAAAATGACACTGTATATCCCTATCTCTCTCTATTTATTCCTCAATCCAAATTCTTTGGTTACGTTAAACTTCAGTCAAACGACGCAAGATCCATACATTTTTCTAAAAGTCGTCGTGCGGACCGTGCGGACCCATCCGGCCCGTCCCGCGCCCAGCCCGTCCCTCACCTGCCCCGTCCTAATATAAATCTCCCTTACAAACCCAAGCCGCAGCTGCACCCTGTTCGCGGCAGTGTGGGGGACCCTTTACTCGCTTATTCTACTAGCACGACAGTAGAACAATTCAGTTTAAACGAAGCATAAGATTGAGATTTTTTTTATCTATGGAGGCCACAAAATATCATGCTGTACAATATTGTGTCGTTCAATACGTGCCGGACCAATAATGTACAGCCTGATATTGTACGGCATGTTATTTTGTGTCCCGGGACACGGAATATCAGGCTGTACATTATTGGCTGTGCAATATTGTGCCGGACATTATTGACACGGGCTGTTATTGTACGGCCTGTATTTCACGGCACGATATTGTACAGCCTGTTATTCCATGGCCTGGGACACAAAATATCATGCCGTACAATATCATGCTGTACATTATCATGTCGTGAATTATCTGTGTCGTACATTATTGGCTCCCAGCCAACTTTGACAATTGACGTATGAAAATGATTCTTCTTTTGTTTGGCGTCGCATTGTTGTGCATTTGCCAGTGTCAAGTATTTGTTGAAAGAGGTTAAATGTTCTGCTAGTTATTAGACTCTTTATTAGATAGATGTTGTTCTTATTTCAAATTATAAAATGTGTAGTCTTTTGTTATTTTTCACATTGCGTGTGTTGTCTTAAACCTGAAAATATACTATCTATATTTTCTACTTAAATTATTGAATTCTTATTTATCCTTGCGTCTACAAGATCCACATATGGGCCCAACCTGGATACTGCGCGCTACTGCCAACATGGTAGCATGAGCGCTGGGCTGCGTTCTAATATTGTCGAGAATATAGAACGCGCGCGGTAGACGTGACGTGACGCGATTTTTTCTTCAAGATGGAAGAAATACGAGGTGGTGTTGGCGATGGTGGTGCTGGCTCTAATATGCAGCACACATCAGTGGTCCCAGGCGGAATTCTTCAAGGTATTGAAAAATTGGACGGAGCCACCAATTATGCTACCTGGAAGACACAAATGGAGTTGTATCTTGTTATGGAAGAATTGTGGGACTACATCGAGGCTACACCAACAGACGTCGCAGGTCTTAAAATGGATAAGAAGGTTCGTGCAAAATTTTTATTGATGGTCAAGCCACATTGCTTGGTACATGTGAGAAAAAGTATCACAGCTAAAGAGAGTTGGCTTGCACTACAAGCGGCTTTTGAGGATCGAGGAGTGAACAATAGGTGTCGCCTGCTGGGAAGACTCGTCAGTCAGAGACTTTCTATGTATAACAGTACTAGAACTTATGTAACTGAAATACTTTCTTTGGCGAATCAATTAGCTGATATGGGCAAAGAAGTCGATGACGAAATGTTAGCTGCACTTATGTTGCAAGGCCTCGGTGAGGAATATGAGCCGATGAGGATGGCTATTGAGAATAGCAATATAACATTAACTACAGATTATGTCAAAGCCAAGCTGATGCAAATAGACATTAAACAGTCTACGGAAGATTTGCCGCAGAATGCTTTGAGTGCTAATCGGACGAAGAACTATGCTAAAGAGAAGGAAAAGCATAAAGAGAAGACAGTTCAGAAGAAGATAGAATGCTATGTGTGTGGGGATAATCACAGAGCACGTGTTTGCCCAAAGAAGCATGGCAGTCAAGCTCACAGTACACATACGGCACTTCATGCCTACACAAATTCATCGCAAGAGTGGATTTTGGACTCTGGAGCGTCATTTCACATGACTAACAGAAGAGATTGGCTAGATAATTATACCGAGTTACAAGAGCCAGTCCAAATATCCTGCGCGAATGGGAATAAGGTGGAAGGTGAAGGCCGAGGAGATGTCTGTTCAGAGGAACTGAATGTGTGTGTGAAAGGAGCTGTTTATGTGCCGAAATTAGCTACGAATCTGTTGAGCGTAAGTACGTTAGTAGAACGTAACTTAGTAGTAGTATTTTCAAAAAGAGGTTGTGAGTTGTATAAGGCAGAGGAATGTCAGGTGAGAGGAAAGGTGGAATTGAAATGCAAAGAAGATAAGGGGATTTATGTTGTAAAACCTGACTTTAATCCCGCTATGTTTTCAGCTGTGAAAAATGAGAGTGTAGATCAATTTCATCTATGGCACCAGAGACTCGGACATTTAGGTCTTCACAACATGAAGATGCTACGTGACAAGCTGGCTAGAGGTGTAAGTTTCAAGGACCCGAATAAAGTACAGTGCGAGCCGTGCTTAAGAGGTAAGCAAACTACTCTACCTTTTCCAAAACAGAAGAGCACACGTGCTAGTGCTATTCTTGAATTGATACACAGCGATGTTTGTGGCCCAATGGAAGAAGAATCATTCACAGGGTGTAGGTATTTCGTGACGTTCATTGACGATAAGACCAGAAAAACTTTTGTTTATTTTATGAGAAACAAAAGTGAGGTTTTTGCGAAGTTTCTTGAATTTAAGGCGCTTGTTGAAAACCAGACAGGGCAGAAGATCAAGAAATTACGCACAGACAATGGGACTGAGTACGTCAATAAGCAGATGGACACTTACTTGCGGGAGAATGGGATAATCCATCAGTTGACGGTCGATTATACTCCGCAGCAAAATGGTGTGAGTGAAAGGGCCAACAGATCGATCGTAGAAAGAGCCAGGAGCATGCTCGAGGAGGCTAAACTCGATAAAAAATATTGGGCTGAAGCAGTGAATACATCGGTTTATTTGAAGAACAGGTGTCCAACACGAGCAGTAAAAAAGATGACCCCTGAAGAAGCTTGGAGCAAGAGAAAAGTAGACCTTGCTCATCTGAAGGTTTTCGGCTGCAGGGCTTTCATGCATGTCCCAAAACAAAAACGGAGGAAATTTGATTCGAAGACGAATGAACTACTCTTTGTCGGCTACTGTGAAACAACGAAAGGCTATAGACTTATAGACCCAGTAACGAAGAAGCTATACAAAGCGAGAGATGTGGTGTTTTTCGAAAATCAAATTAAGAGGCATGAAAAAAGCACCGAAGAAGTATCAGAAGTGATACCTACAGATTACAGCAGCTTGGAAAGGTCCATAAGCATAACAGTTCCTCGTGAAATTCATCAAGAAGGGCAAGTGAGAATGCCAAGAAGAAGTGATGAATTTTTTGACTGTCAAGAAGTTAATGAAGAACCGTGTATGGAAAATGTAACTGAAGAAGAGTTGCATACACCTGCAGTAAGAAATAATACTGAAATTGTAAACCTGGATGAGAGAACAGAGATATCTGATTCTGCGGAGGAAGATAGAGAAGAAACCACTCATGAAGTTCCTGGAAGAAGATATCCTCTCAGAGAAAGGAAGCCTAAAAATTTCGATGATTATGTTCTCTATTTAGCTGGAGAAGATATAATCGAAGAACCTTTGACGATTGAAGAGGCTTTATCTGGAAACGATAGAGATAAATGGGAGCAAGCTATTCAAGAAGAGCTCAATGCTATGAAGAAAAACCAAACGTGGGAGCTAGTAGAACAGGCTGATGGCTACTTCGTGGATTCTAAATGGATTTTTAGAATCAAAAAGGAGCTGGGGAAGAAAAGGTACAAGGCGAGACTCGTAGCCAGAGGATTTACGCAAAGAAAAGGATTAAACTACAATGAAACATTTGCGCCTGTTGTACGATTTAGTACCTTAAGACTGCTACTAGCTTTAGCTGTAGAAAACAATCTTAAAGTGGACCAAATGGACGTTATAACCGCATTTTTGAACGGGGACTTAAAAGAAAAAGTTTTTATGAGACAGCCAAAAGGGTTTGAAGAGCGAGGAAAAGAAGGCTATGTTTGTCTGTTGAAAAAAGCTATTTACGGACTGAAACAAGCTCCCAGAGCTTGGTATGAAAAGCTCAATCAGGTGTTGTTAGACATTGGGTTTCAGAGATGTGAAACTGAACCCTGTGTCTACACACGGAAGACTAAAGACACGATGATGATCATTGCTGTCTATGTGGACGATATTCTGATATTCTGGAATGATGAAAAAGAGAGAATATCATTAAAGAAAGAACTCTACACCAAGTTCCAGATGAAAGACTTAGGAGAAGTAGATAGTTTTCTGGGACTAAAAATTCAGTGTGAAAAGAACTGTACACGGGTGAATCAAACCGAGTATCTTGAGAAGATACTAAATAGATTCGGGATGACCGACTGCAAGAGTGTGAAGACTCCTGTGGAAAGTGGAATTAAACTTGAGAAGCCACAAGATGAAAACTATATTCCACCAAGCGAAATACCATACAGGGAGCTGATAGGGTCGCTCATGTATCTATCGGTTTGCTCGAGACCCGATATAGCATACGCAGTTAGTTATTTGAGCCAATTTAACAGCTGTTTCAATCAAACTCATTGGAAAGCTGCAAAACGAGTTCTTAGATATTTGAAGGGAACCAAGGAGGTCGGTTTGATATATAGAAAGACTGGCAAGAAACTTGTTGGGTATGTAGATGCAGATCACGCAGGGGATATTTGTGATCGGAAATCGTATACTGGTTTTGTATTCACATATGCAGGAGGTCCTATTTCTTGGGAGAGCCGGAAACAATCGACAGTATCACTTTCAAGTGCAGAAGCGGAATACGTAGCTTTATCTGAGGGATGTAGAGAATCCGTGTTCTTGACTGCACTTCTAGCAGAGCTGTATGGGTCAACTTTAACTGGAGCCATAGACCTATTTAGTGATAGTCAGTCTGCAATTCAAATCGCCGAGAACCCAATGCATCATCGCAAGACGAAACACATTGATGTAAGGCATCACTATATCAGAGAGATGGTACGAATGGGACGAGTGAAGCTGAAGTATTTGTGCACTAGTGAGATGCCTGCTGATATCTTGACAAAAGGTCTTAGTCGTGAGAAGCATGAGAGATGTT
This sequence comes from Hypomecis punctinalis, assembly GCA_949316475.1. NCBI lineage: Eukaryota > Metazoa > Arthropoda > Insecta > Lepidoptera > Geometridae > Hypomecis > Hypomecis punctinalis. Next base: position 28,347,211 of record OX438795.1, read on the forward strand.
TGAAAGAGATGCAGCATTAAGGAGGAGTTTGGACTGGTTCTAGTAGTTCATTTAAGGAGGAGTGTTGAAAGAGGTTAAATGTTCTGCTAGTTATTAGACTCTTTATTAGATAGATGTTGTTCTTATTTCAAATTATAAAATGTGTAGTCTTTTGTTATTTTTCACATTGCGTGTGTTGTCTTAAACTGAAAATATACTATCTATATTTTCTACTTAAATTATTGAATTCTTATTTATCCTTGCGTCTACAAGATCCACATATGGGCCCAACCTGGATACTGCGCGCTACTGCCAACAGTATTAAGTTTTAATAATTTTTGATATTTTATCAAAATAGCACGTCATAGTCCAATAAAGTCGCGGTCAAGTTCAAGTTATACCTCAGTAAATCAGTGGAGAGCTGGACTTTATCAGTTTACTAGAGGCGTCTATGGAGTTTTTTGGTAACAATACAGAACGACATGATACGTCACATTATAGCAAGGCATTTGCCTACACTCGTGCACGTAAATCAGCTCATAATCAACGAAATACCACAAGTTTTCACTAATTATCACTGATAAAAACACAAGTTTAACAAAATAATACAATGAGGCGACATGACTTTTCCGCTTTCCCGCCAAAACTCTCAGGTTAACTCTTGAACTTGAATGAAATATAAGAAAATGACATTGACATAGTTCACTACCGCAGCATTTTTTTTTATCACTTTGACTAAACTAGAGCTTATCCAAAATGTCCATCCACGAAGTACTCTGACGACGCCTTTAATCAGAGAAAGAAACCTAGTTCTTCTGTTCTGTGGCTTCGATAATATCAGGAGCAAGCAATTGATATCCCATGGCTGAAATGATGATGATAACTGAAGGGCTCGAAAACTTATGTACCTAGTTGCCAAAACATCTTATAAAAAAAACTGCCAAAGAGTTACCAGCTTGACGATTCTTCGTCACATCTAGCGAAAATACAAGCGAACAACGTCGCGTCGCGTTGTTCGCGATGCCGCGATCCGCCCCGACGAGGACACATGTCACCACAAAACTGTGTGAGATTCAATGTGATATTTTGGTATAAACTGTCAAAAGAAGGTCGTAAATGTAGCATCAATAACCCAGTTTTGTGTTTAGTTTCATTCATTGTGATATTCGACGAGATATTTTAATAAAGTTGATGGGACTAAGTCACATCGACGACATCCAACGAATCCCTCAAGGACGACGGTTGAACCGTCGTCCTTGAGGGCATAACGCCAGAAGCATGGAAGAAGCGTGATGGTGTTGTTCTTTAAGAAGGTGACAACGACTTATTTAAGAACTACAGACCCATCTCTCTTCTGAGCCATGTTTATATGCTATTTTCAAGGGTCATTACGAACCATCTCGAATGCAAGCTTGATGACTTCCAGCCTTCCAAACAAGCCGGTTTCCGAAAAGGTTTTAATACCATACATAGACATACATACGCTGCGGCAGGTCATACAGTAGACCAGGGGTCTCCAAACTTTGAAGCCTTAGGGCCATAAAAATTTTCGGTATGTTCCAAGGCCCAAAACAATTAATTTTTTTCTGCCCATCTAAGCAAACATAGGCTTTTCAGTGTTTTTTGTTTTGTTTTATCAGTGGAATTAATTTCAATTTAATTATATATGTTATTTACCAACATTACTTAAGTTGAGTTTTCTGCGTTATCATTTCTGTCGTAAAATTTTACCTTGCAAGTAGGTACCTAAATAAAACCGAGTAGGTAATTATCATTCTGTGTTTTCATTATCTTCCATTCAACTTATCACAGCAATAGTTATAGTAACAACAGTAAAATATTTCTGATCTATAGGGGAGGCCTATGTCCAGCAGTGGACGTCATATGGCTGGTAGATGGATGGAACTGGGGGCCTTGGAATCCATGGTTTTTACTAAGCGAAATAGAAAGATTATGCGAAAGATTAGAATAGAATAGAAAACACTTGAATAATAAAATAAATAAAACTACTGCTACTGTGACTGTAACTGAAATTCGGTTATTTTAGGCTACCGTAACAAACACAGCTACACCGAACAAAAACAGCTATGTAGCAGCAGCATGTCCAGTATGAGTATCCCATGGACGTAATAATAATAGCTAGAAAAAAATGTGTTTATCTTTAATACTCTGTTTCTCTACAATATTATGCATATATTATACATATAAACCTTTCCCTTTAATTACTCTATCTATTAAAGCGCTTTAAATTCCGTTGCGTGGTTTTGAAGATTTGAGCATACATAGGGAGAGGGACGGACAGACAGCGACAGCGACTTTGTTTTATACTATGTAATGATTTTATATTATTCTACAAGGTAGGTACATTAATTATTACAAGCTCTATTGTATGTATGCAATCGACATGAACTTTTGCTAAGGAAATCGTCCACTTTATAAAAGCACTCTGCCACTAACCACTTCTTCAACTGGAAACAAAATCTACCGTATGGAAGTTCAACCAACTCACTAGGAAGAGAATTAAAGATTAGAGCAGCCATCTGAACACAATTTTTCCTAAACATCTCGAGTCTAGGCTGTGGTAGTTTGAGACGCACTTGAGGAGCAGTTCTCTTATTTATATTGTCATATGGCTCAAATAAAGTTGGATTGCTCAGTACAAATCTGGCCATTTCATAAATGTACAGACAAAGATCTGTTAGCAAGTTCTTATCTTTGAACACTGGTTTGCAGGAATCGTCCCACTTCATACCGTACATTGCACGGATATATTTTTTTTGGCCTATGAATACCCTGTTAACATCGCACGAATTTCCCCAAACAATGTTCCCGTAGCGAAGAATGGAGCAAACATGAGCATGGTATACTTGCAGCACAGTTTTTTGAGACGTACATTGTCTTAATAATTTTAAGGCAAACACAAAGCTGTTCAGACGATTCTCTAGTAATTTTACATGTTCTTTCCAAGTTAAATGTGCATCAATTGCCAATATTCAAAGGTGGTGCTTTCTTTTGAAAAGTTTTAAATTTCATTGTTTTAAAGTTCATGTTCATTTTTAATTTATTAGAATTAAACCACTCTACAACATCAGCCAAACATTTATTGATATCATTTTCTATACTATTGATATTTTGACCTTTTATAACTATTGTTGTGTCATCTGCAAAAAGAGTACTACTATGCTTAATTGAGGCTGGTAGGTCATTTATATGGTATAGAAATCAAACTGGACCTAAAATGCTGCCTTGAGGAACTCCACAATTACTATTTTTTTCCTCAGAGTCGTAGTCATGTAAGCAATTTGACTGTGTATCTAGTTTTGTAATACGCGTTATTTTCGGTCTATTGGATAGAAAGGAGCGAAGCCACGCTTCTGCAGTTCCCCTGACACCATATAAACTCATCTTACCCAAGAGAATGTCGTGATTGACACAGTCAAATGCTTTACTTAAATCCAAGAATAGACCACAAGTAGGAACATTGTTTTTCCCATTAAGGCCATCCAAGATTGTCTCTAGTAAATTATACGCAGCCAAAGTTGTCGATTTATTTTTCCTAAAGCCAAATTGTTCTTTGGAAAGTATGTCAAATTTATCTCGAAAAGAAGTTAATCTTTTATAAAACACTTTCTCAAAAATTTTGGATAGTACCGGAACTAAAGCAATAGGCCGATGTTATCTTTGTTTAATTTTGAGCCTTTCTTGTGCAGTAGCTTTATTATAGAAATTTTAAGCCTATAAGGAAAACAGCCTTGCTCCAATGATAAATTAATTATGTAACTTCATGGATTTACAATAAAGCGACCCACTAGTTTCAAAATTTTAGTCGAGATGTTGTCGTATTCAGTAAAATTTGTATTTTTTAGTGAAGCTATAATTTTATAAATTTCGTCGGATGAAGTTGGCTCTAGATAAATGCTATTACAATTCGAGTTGACGTTAGGATACGGTAAATATTTTGAGGTACTAGATGATTTTGATTAATCAGTTTTATCTGCACTATTTGAAGTAATATTTATAAAATAATTATTGAAACTATTAGCAATATCGTGCCCTGATGAAATAGTTATCGCACCATCACAAATCTTGTCGATATATTCCCTTGGTTTATCTTTTCCTAAATCTGCATTGACAATATTCCACGTGGCTTTACAACTATTCCTAGAATTCGCAATGTGTTTTTCATTAGCCAGCAGTTGACATTTGTAATTACATTTTTTCAGTAAATTGGAGTATGACCTGAATTTATTTTTTGATTCAATTGTTTTAGCTTTGTAGTGTTTACATTTAAGTGTGCGTTTAGTTTTACAGCTAATTTTCAAACCTTTGGATGCCTTGCTTTACCAGATTTTGAAACGGTTTTAACTTTTATAACTGGGAAATAGAGTTTATAAAATACTTAATAAATTAAATATGGGTATAAATATAAATATAAACTGGGTATAAATTAAATGCTCTTTGGCACAGAGATTTTCTTAAAATTCTTACCAGAGGCCGTCTAGTCCCAATTTCAATACCACAAAACATAATATAAATCCTTTACAATAGAGTAGAGTTTATTATTGTCTGGTGGGGAATCAGTTCGTGTTGTTTGGCGAATCTGCTGAGATGTTTAGTTTATTATTTAGTGACTAGTGTAGAGAGTAATCGTTCGTCCGCACTGTTTTTGAGACAAAGGAACTTCAATTTTCGATTCAAAGTTTTCTTTGTGTAAATTGTTGTTAGCTAAGATGTCCAACTCCGATTATTCTAATACCTACAATAGCTCAAGTACCAGTACCAGAGTACGAAAACGAAAAAAACACGACCTAAAATAATTATAAAGAAGAATGGGAAGCACGATATGAATGCTCGAATTGGTTAAAAAAAGTCCCGATTTTTAAAAGTTCACTTTTGCAACACTGGCCTGCCTGCTCCCGCCGCCCCCTACTGCCCCGTACTTTGTGCTGCCCTGCCCCCTAGTTGGTACGTTGGTACTTGGTTTGGTTTGCTGAACTGATTTTCGATTTCGTGAATTTTCAGTAAAATAATTTTGTTCAAGCGAAAACAACAAAATATTCAAGCCTGAATAATTTGAATTCCTAGTTACAATGATATTGTAATAGCAAGCAAATCTCTAACTCAGAACAGCAGCTCTGAGAACGTCGACGACATCGCAACTTTCATGATGAAGTGACATGCAAACATAAATCGTAAATAATGAATCAAAACGATCACAGTGCACCCAGAAATTAATCAGCGACTATCAGTCATGTCCCGCAAATCGATATTTCTACTGGCAGCGGCGGTTGTGCTCCTATATTTCTCTATAATCTTGTTTATGTTGAGCCCATTCCACGGTAGCCGAAATGCGTACTACGGGGGAGCTTACATGAATCACATGTTTATACGGCAAGTTCCGACTGTGAATTGGTGTAAGGAGCTTCAGTTTAGGTCGCCGCCGTCGGAGAATGTGGTGGCACTTGTCTCGTACCCGGGCAGCGGGAATACATGGCTACGTTACTTGCTGCAGCAAGCCACAGGTATACCTTATGAATTGGGATCTTAATTCAATTTAAAATATCGATATAGGCGAAATCACATATATTGGCGGCTGTGTTACATGCTGCGGATAATCCAATCCTGACTGAAGCTCATTTAACAGCTGTGTGTTGATTGGGTTATCTGCAGCATTTAACTAACATCAAAGCTGCCAAGTTGTATGATTCGGCCTATATCTGTTATAATAATGTAGTTGTAAAATTATAATAAAACAGAGGTCCAGTACACTGCATAAGCTTGTATAGATATGACTTGTGGAGTAGGTTGGTACTTATAAAGCCTGATTACAGAGGCGCCATCGAAATCATAATAGCTAAATAGCTTACTGTTCCTTTTTCACTTTAGGCATTCAATAAAAAGAATGCTTTTTACATTGCTATTTAATTTACGCTGCCGCCTCTGTAATCGGGCTTTTATTCTTTGCAAAAATAACTTCACAAAAACTAATCAAACATGATAAAAGCTTATATTCATATCCTCATCTTTGTTAAAATCAAAATAGCACCAACTAAATAGATAATTAGATAAAAAAAAAGATTTGCCTATATCATCATGTTTTATGGTTAATGAATATTTTCAGGCATATTAACAGGCTCTATTTACATGGACAATGGCCTTCGAGTGCACGGCTTCCCAGCAGAGTCGGTGACTGACGGCTCAGTGCTGGTTGTGAAGACTCACCAGTACCCACCTGAAGACAAGTTCCACTCAGCTGTGCTGCTCATACGAAACCCTAGAGATGCCATATTAGTTAGTATAGATTTGAACAAGATTGACTATGACATTAATATTGACATTTTTCCTCCTACAACCTACACCATCACAAACTTATCGTCGGCCTAATTAATCGTAATTTTCAGACTGTGTAACACCATTTTGATGAATTTTACATGAGCAAGTGAAAACTGTTTATTTTCACTATGCACATAAATTGTTTCAATGTAATGATGAAATACATAATAGCCGTGGTGGTTTAGAGGTAGTGACACCCACCTTACAATCGTGAGGTTGTGGGTTCAAATCCCCAGTCCTGTACCAATGAGTTCCTTGGAATTTATGTATGGAATTTCACACCAATGGCTTTTCGGTGAAGGAAAACATTGTGAGGCAACCTGCATATGTCCGTAGAAGAAATTCAAAGGCGTATGTGGATCCACCGACCCACACTGGGCCAGCGTAGTGGATATGGCCCAAACACCCTTCGTGGATAGGCCTACGTCCTGCAGTGGACTATTAAAAAGGCTGGTACAGTACAGTACAGTACAATGATGAATGTTGTGGTAAAAATGGTAGAGAAGTTCAATTTCATAATTTACACACCAGCCTCTTTTTGGTATTTAGTGGAGTTACGCATTCTGAAAATTAGGCTGCCATTATAATGCACATCACATTCTCTGGAACAGGAAACCTGGAATTTGTGAATAATATATCAGCTGTTTTGAGTACATTGATATTATTAAGTACAAACTCTACGTAGGCTGTACCTTATGGCTAGAAAACAACACTATCAAATCATTTTTTCAATTGGACAGAGGCACATTGTCTATCCATCCATCCATCAGCCAAAAGACGTCCACTGCTGGACATAGGCCTCCCCTATGGATCTCCAATAAGACCGGTTGATAGCGGCTTGCATCCAGCGCGATCCTGCGGCCTTAATGAGGTCATCTGTCCACCTTGTGGGTGGACGTCCTACGCTGCGCTTGCCGGTACGTGGTCTCCACTCGAGAACTTTTCGACTGCACATTGTCTGCTTGCCTATAAATAATTATCAGTGACTTAAGAAAACATCACATGCCTCATATTTACAGAGAGTATAATTTTTCAGTCTTCGAAAATCAGAATAGTAACTAAACCAAGGTTAAAACAACAGTTCAATGCCAAGCAAATAACTGGCTGAATTATGACTATTCAATATGTTTACACAACTGTAAAAATAGTGAGCTTACTCAGTGTCTAATTTTTGTACCACATTGCACTGCTTCAACTTAGAAAGTAGGTAGATTTTTCTTTCATTTTGTTATTACTTTCACTTGTAAAATGTATATTCCTTATTTTGTTTGTATAGTTCAAATAATTAATTTGAGAAAAGTATAGTATGGCGTTGCTGCCAGACTTGGCGGGGGCACTGCCATGCCCAGATTAATAACAATTTAACCATGGGCACATACTGGAATCAAGTCAAAATTGGTGATATTATCTGATATAACTTTTTTTTGACCGACAAGCTACCGGAGGAGGTATACAATCGACGCGTATATATATTTTTTTTTTATGTATAACCACGCTTAGACTCAACTCGACCACAATTTCAATATTCTTTTTTTTATTGGAAAGAATATACTTCGAAATTGGTCCCATTTAAATTTTATCGAAATTGGCTGAGCCATTTTTGATAAATCAACAATAATGTGAAAAATGTTACATCGATCCATGCATAATATTTACGTTCTAGCAATGCGCCCCGGCTTCGCACAGGTGCATTATACATATAAACATTTTTCTTGAATTACTCCATCTTTTAAAACAAACTGCATCAAAATCTGTTGCGTAGTTTTAAAGATATAAGCATACATGGGGACAGACAGCGGAAAGCGACTTTGTTTTATACTATGTAATGATTCTGTACACGGGTAAAGTCGGTCATGCTATTTTTTGCAAAAAATAATTATTAAAGTTATATGAATCTCTACTTTCTTACTATTGTAATCATAGTGAAAGTTGATCACAAAGGACCAGTGACTGTTTTGTCCCAGTTCTGAACTGGCCATAGTGTAAAGGTGGGCATACACGGTCAGTTCAACTGATCAGTTTTTCGCGTCACTCCAATTGGGGCTCATTCAGTAAATTAAAAGGTGGGAATTGGTGGCTCCATGTATAAACCACTACCAGAAGCTGGGCACACATGATGAAATGATCGCATCAGTTCATCAAATAATTGCAGCGGGGTCCTAATGTAGTCAACTATTGCCGATAGGTACTGCGATGGTTTTCATGTTTGTACCACTTCGATGATTAACTGAATCTTCAGTAACTCAATTTCAATTTTTTATAAAAAAATATCTGAACCAAAGTTGTTTAGAATTTGATTTACTACAACTTTAATTTACATCAACTTTTGTAGGATCGATATTTTTCAAATATGACAGTGGTGCCATTGTAAACAATGTGGCACCACCGTATTATCAAAAAAAATATCGATCCTAGAAAAAATTGATGGGAATCAAAGTTGTAGGAAATCAAATTTCAAGCATTTCTGGTTTCAAAAATTTCTCATGAAAAATTGAAATAACACAAGTTATGGAAGAAGCAAAATGGCACCACTGCCTTATTAAAAAAAATATCGATCCTATAAAAAGTTGATAGGAATCAAAGTTGTAGGAAATCAAATTAAAAACATTTTTGGATCCGATAATTTATCATGAAATATTGAAATAACACAAGTTATTAACACAAGTTAGAAACAAAACAGCACCACTGTCTTATTAAAAAAAATATCGATCCTAGAAAAAGTTGATGAGAATCAAAGTTGTAGGAAATCAAATTATAAACAACTTTGGTCCCGATAATTTCTCATGAAATATTTAAATAACACAAGTATGAAAGAAACAAAATGGAACCACTAACTTTTAAAAAAAAATATCGATCCTGGAAAAAGTTGATGGGAATCAAAGTTGTAGGAAATCAAATTTCAAGCAACTTCGGCTTCGATGATTTCTCATGAAAAATTGAAATAACAAGTTATGGAAGAAACATAATAGAGCCACTAACTTATTAAAAAAAATATCGATCCTGGAAAAAGTTGATGGGAATCAAAGTTGTAGGAAATCAAATTTCAATCAAATTTGTTTCCGATAATTTCTCATGTAAAATTGAAATAACACAAGTTATCGAAGAAACATCATGGCACCACTGGCTTATTATAAAAATATCGATCATAGAAAAAGTTGATGAGAATCAAAGTTGTAGGAAATCAAATTTCAAGCAACTTCGGCTTCGATAATTTATCATGAACAATTGAAATAACAAGTTATGGAAGAAACAAAACGGAACCACTAACTTATTAAAAAAAATATCGATCCTGGAAAAAGTTGATGGGAATCAAAGTTATAGGAAATCAAATTTCAATCAACTTGGGTTCCGATAACTTCTCATGAAAAATTGAAATAACACTAATCTAATCTAATATCGAAGAAACATCATGGCATCACCGGCTTATTAAAAAATATCGATCCTAGAAATAGTTGATAGGAATCAAAATTGTGGAAAATCAAATTTCAAACAACTTTGGTTCCAATAATTTATCATGAAAAATTGAAACACTTAACACAAGTTATCGAAGAAATATCATGGCTCCACTGTCTTCACACATGGAACCACCAATTCCCACCTTTTCATTAACTGAATGAGCACCCAGTCGGAGTGACGCGAAAAACTGATCAGTTTAACTGACCGTGTGTGCCCACCTTAACACTGCTGAACACAGGCTTACCCATATAGGGCAGACATGGCATATTACAGAACAAGCTTAGTATCAAATATTCTATTTATCTTTTTGTGACTAATACCTAAGTATATTTAGTTATATTATTTATATTCATAAACTGCTCTTGTTCAAAGCTTTATAATTTGTTTTGTGTTAGTTTCAGTTGAGTTCCACTGCGCTGTGAGCTAACATTCTGTAGTATTTCTACTCACTCTCATGTACAAATACCCATGAAGCATGTCCAAGCGGTAAATATTATTTTGCTCATCATTTTTCGCTTTTTTATGTGTTTAGATCACTAAGATGTCCGCCTATGATAATGTACCATACCGTGATCGCACGGTCGCACCGTATCAGGCATGGAAATCAACACGATACGTTCTACTAAACCCACTACAACATATACCTACGAGAATATTTTGCCAGTGCCGAAACGCTCCGTCTATGATACGCGACGATCCTTGTCGGTGACGGAATAGTCTAGTGGGCCTAGTCTCATACTCTTCAATGCAAATAATATTTTTTACCTTACACGTTGCTAGCATGGTTATGGTATGTACGTTATAGTGTGCAGACCTTTAGGGAAAATTTTAAGAGATGCGGCGTGGTGTTCGGTTTTGCTACAGCTATAAGAGCTTTATATACATTTTGTTTAAATAAACTTAAAATAGTAAATCAGCAAAAATACGCCGTAGAAACTTTTTAAGGCGCAACGTGACGCAATTTTTCGCTTTCGCTTTATCTCATTGTAATGCGCACCTTTTGTTTAGTAAATAAGTTCTTTTCTACAGACAAAAAAATATTGATATTATATTATGTATACAAAAAAATTGATTTGAAAAGTATTGGGATTGCTACACCCTAGACCGCGTAATATTATCTGCTTAACATTACATAGAATGTAGTCAAACGCAAACCTATTCTATTTAAAAAATAGATTTGTGATCTAGACTCATCATGACTAACAAAGGGATCATGTATATTGTATGTGGATGAAAGTATAGACCAAATGACACAACTTGGCGGCGACAAGCTGCGGTTAAAATCGATCCTGACTGGAGCTCGCTTAAGAGCGCGTGTTAGGACGCGCTCCGCGAACAAAGTGAGACGGCGAGGGGACGAGGAGCGCGTTTTCGTATGGTGAAATTAACAATAAAAAATCATATATAAAGTCAACTTTTTAACAGTTTTATGTGATTCGCCAATACTTTAGCTACTACTTAATACATTAAACATAATTTAAAAAATACTACTCATATAGCCGTGGTGGTCAAGAGGTAGTGACACCCGCCTTACAATCGTGAGGTCGTGGGTTCAAATCCTCGGTCCCGTACCAATGAGTTCTTTGGAATTTATGTACAGAATTTCACACCACTGGCTTTTTCGGTGAAGGAAAACATCGTGAGGCATCCTGCATACGTCCGTAGAAGAAATTCTATGGCGTATGTGAATCCACCAACCCGCACTGGGCCAATGGGTGGATATGGCCTAATCACCCTTCGTGTGTAGGCCTACGTTCTGCAGTGGACTATTAAAAAGGCCGGTACAGTACAGTACTCATAAAAACTGGTCAAGAAATAAGATCCTTGTTCAAAACAGTGGTGACGTTGAATTTTTTTTTCGATCGAGCGATGTTATATCTAGTACGTATTAGATATGGTTTGCCAAATAAATATATTTTTTCTTAAAAAAAAATGTTTTTGGTACTAAAATCTTGATTTTGGTTAGACATTTTATATACTGCCCCTTAACGAAAGGTTAAACTTTAAGGAAACATAAATTGTTTGCTGTACCACGCTGTAGAACAGTGGCTCATGCGACCTCCCCGATACCGCGATCCCTTGCTGCACTTAATGCTCTACTTGACGCTCAACCTGATTGTGCTGTGCTGGCGGGCGAGTGGAATGTTACAATGAGAGATCGTTTACATTACTGTGAGTCTGTCGCGTCACAAAAACAATCCAGTATTTTTAAGTAGGGAACTGTGACGTAACTATTTATCGTATTATTATGGTGATTTTTTTTTCCATGGACATTTTCATATCTGTCTATTAGGTTGTATTTTTGACTGTTATTTTTTCTTTATTTTAGTTTTTTTTTTTTTACATTTGTATTATTGACATTAATAAATAAATTAACAGCTGCGTATGGACTGGAAAATCCGCAGGCTATTTGCCAACATCACAGCGGCTAAGTTGTGTGATTTGGTCTATACCAAATGCAATATCTCATGTACTCATTCATATTCTATCAATATTCTTTTGGGTGTAAACTCACAGCGTTATTTTGAATTGTAGGCAGACTTCAACCGACTGCACAAGGGGCACATCGGCACCGCGCCCAAATCGGCATTCCTGAAGAAGATGCAAGACAAGAAAGCGGGCGAAGGTATTCAACATTTTGCAAATATCTTTACCAGTATTATAAAGAGGAAAGAATTGATTGTTTGTTTGCATGGAATAGGCTCCGAAACTACTGAACTGACTTGAAAAATTCTTTCACTGTTGGAAAGCTACACTATCCTCGGTGAACATAGGCTATATTATTTTTTCAAAATAATTAGGGTTCCTTACTATTTGTCTTCTTTACCCAGACGTACCCGGGTGAAGCCGGGACGGGCAGCTAGTAGTACATACGTTGTAACAGCCGGTTACGCTGTAACGTTTTATTCACTGTTGTCGTATGGAGTTGTATGAGCGACATCACACACTCGAGTCTTCTCACAGTATTCTGATACTGTGTGAAGTGATATCATGTGTGAAGTCGCTCATGCAACTCCATAAGCTATCGATGAAAAAATGGACCATCAAAACAGAGACCATGTGTGAACCGGCCGTAACTTAAATCTTTCTAAAGCACTTGATATCCTCGCACAAGAACGGAAACTGATAATTCATTATTTTTCGCTAAAAATGGCACATTCTATTTCAATCCAAAGGAGGCCGTGTGTAAGATGTCCCAAAATATTTATTTATAATTAATTATTGCAATTTTATATAGGTTGGAATAGTTCGCTCGAATCGATGTACGCCATTTTTAGGATGTTGATAATTTTTCAAAAACCACTCAGCCGATTTTAATGCAATTAAACTTTACTTCATTAAAACTAGCGTGAGGATTCATTATTAAAATTTATATGAACACCGGCCGGCCGACCGGTTTCAGAGTAGTTAGTACTCTTTCTTCAGGGAATACGCGCGCCCCCGACAACGGACGCCCGCGGTGTGCGCGGGCGCGCGTATTCCCTGAAGAAAGAGTACTAACTACTCTGAAACTGACCGCGGGCGTCCGTTGTCGGGGGCGCGCGTATTCCCTGAAGAAAGAGTACTAACTACTCTGAAACCGGTCGGACGCATAGCGGTTCGACCGCTCAAATAATCGTGAGTTGTATCCGGTGTTCATATAAATTTTAATCAATTAAACTTTTACCAAACGAAGAAGAATCATCAATATCTAATATAATAACAATGTACAAACACAATCGAATAAGAATCTCTTTTTATAAAGGCGTTTTTTTTTTCATAACCTATGCTGTCCCACTTCTGGGCAAATGTCTCCCCCATTTCCTTCCATTTATCGCGTTCTGTAGCCAAATCCCGCCAACCTTCCCGGAAAGTGTCAAGATCGTCACACCAGCGTTTTTTAGGCCTTCTTTGCCTTCGTCTGTCCTCGGACAAAAAGGCGGTTAAAAAAGAATATTTTTCGTTCTACACAGGTTCGGCTGTTACCATTTACTACCTGATTTTAACAAGAACTGCGGAGATTATTATTTCGTGTGGTGTCTAACCATCAGTTTTAATTATTCCTACAGACTGGCCCAGCCACGTCACCACGCAGCTATCCTACTGGGAAACTTTGCACGAATTATGGCTGTCCCGCTTCCCTGGGCCGGTGCATGTGGTGTTCTACGAGACTCTGCTACAACACACGCAGCACACGCTGCAGGATATACTGCGCTTTCTCAACTATAACTACACCGAGGTGAGTAACCTATTAATACAGTAAATATACTCAACTATCGTACTAGGAAACATTACACGAACTGTGGCTGGAGTTTTGGCGGGAACGCGGAAAAGTCATGTCGCCTCATTGTATTATTTGGTTAAACATGTGTTTTAATCAGTGATAATTAGTGAAAAGTTGTGGTATTTCGTTGATTATGAGCTGATTTACGTACATGAGTGTAGGCAAGTGATATAATGTGACGTATCAGGTCGTTCCGTGTTGTTACCAAAACTCCATAGACGCCTCTAGTAAAGTATCCACTGCTTTACTGAGGTATGACTTGGACTATGTTTGGACTTGACCGCGACTTTATTGGACTATGACGTGACTACGACAGTGAGTGATGATAAAATATCAAAAATTAATAAAACTTAATACTTGACACTGGCAAATGCACAACAATGCGACGCCAAACAAAAGAAGAAGAAGAACTGTGGCTGTCTCGCTTCCCCGGGCCGGTACACGTGGAATTCTATGAAACTCTGCTACAACACACGCTGAAGGATATACTGAGCTTTCTCAACTATAACTACACTGAATGAGTAACCTATCGTTACAGGAGATAGGTAGGTAAATACTATCTGTACTACTAGCTGTCGTACTGGGAAACTACACGAGCTGTGGCTATGCCGCTTTCCCGGCCCGGTACATGTCGTGTACGGGATTAGTGTTCCTAAATCTTACTTTAGTGTTGCCGTTTAGTGTATGACGTGGATATTACGTAGTATTAAGAATAAAAAGATTTTTGAATGATATTGAATTAGTGATGGTATGAATAGTGAACTATATCATCAGGCTGGAGATCTAGTCAATATCTACTATACAGATATTATTGATAAATTAGAAAACTTACGAGTCAAACAATGATAAAGGATAAATATATGCGGAAAATCTTATATTTTATATTTGTTTTCGAATATCTTTCGAATAGTAAATTGTTTGCGATTTCAAGGTCAATCCAAATCGGTAAATAATGAGCCTCTTTCGAGGCGCAGCTAGCAATTCCAAGTAGTTCATGTAAATTGGGTAAATCGCATTATGAGCGTGATATTTTATTCTCAAATACTACGTAAACGCTAAATTAGAAATTGGGTGGCCAATTTTTTCTACTAATTGGTGCTACCATAGGGATCGTCTATTATTCACGCAAGGCTCGCTAGGAAGAGAAGGGGAAAAATCACAATATACACAGACGGGAAAAGAAAATAAAACATCAATTGATTCAAGAACGACCGCATACTCGTACCTAATTCTGTATTTATCTCTTTTAATTTTCTCTGTCCAAACGTGTTATTGATTGCAATTCGTTTTGTATAGAAATAAAACGAAACAAAATGAAGATGCTATTTTACAATAAAAACCGTTACCTATTTTTATTTAAACTTCAGGCAGACATGAACTGCGCCATGAAGAACAAAGAAGGCATATACAGGCGTCGGAAAAAGCTGCAAGACTTCGATCCTTACACCGCGGAAATGTACAAATCAATAGACATAAGTAGAAGCAAAGTGCTCAAGATAGTGGCCGACTACCAACAGAGGCACATAAGGAGGGATCTCACGTCTCAAACTAGGTTCTATGAGAAATTGAAGCAGGAAGACTATCGGTAGTCGGTAAGTTGTAGGTCATAGGGTTCAATTTACCTTGGTTTTGTTGATTTCTATGGGAAATTAAAGCAGGAAGACTATCAGTATTCGGTAAGTTGTAGAACATAGGGTTTAATTTTACTTGATTTTGTTGATTTTTTGAAGTTGTTGATTGTTAGTTCGATCTTTGCTCCTCTAAGCTACCTCATACGAAAAATGGCCTAAGATTAATTATTTTAAGTAGTCAATTTTGCCTTTATAATATAATGTGACGCGTTCTTTTGCAAAATGCAGGGATTTAATACAGGATTATCTGCTGTCCCTGTACTAAGCCAAAATGAGGTTATTCAGACCACCATTTTGAATAACTTTTGCTATGGGGACAACTTGGAATTTGAGAAAAAAATCAGCTGTTTCATACATTTTGTCGATTCAGAGATACAAATTAGTATGGAACAGCTGATATTCATCTGTATGCTGAGTGTGAGTTTTGTCGTAAACAGACGCGCTCTTCGGCAAGCGCGTAAGCATGTAATTTGTATGAACTTGTTGTGTTTCAAAAACGCGCCGCTAGTGGCGCTGTACATTTCTTCATACAAATTGCCGGTGCCTGAGGCACCGGTTATATATAGTCTTGCCTAACCGGGGACACTCTTGGGGAAATCAACTCCAAACTCCGTAATACCATTTCACTATTTAATATCCATACATTTGCGAGTACAAGGGCCGGCGGCGAGCGGATGACTGAGGAGGCGAGGAAGCGGCGGAGGGCGCTATCGCAACTCGGGCGCACGTTTCGCTGACGCTCGCATTCCTCGCCCCTACACAAATTACATGCACACGCGCTCGCCGAAGAGCGCGTCATGTTTACGACAAAACTCACACTCAGCATGCAGGTATTCCATGTTGGAACACCAATTCTACGAAAATACTAGCTTTTCCGTACATTCTGCCGAGAGTCGAACATTTTTGATGAATGGGAACACAAACAACTGATTTTTTTCTGAAATTTTACATGTTGTCCCATTAAACAGCTATGCACATCTGAATGTACCTGCACTTAACAAAGGTAGATTCCGTCTATACAGAACATGTAACTTATGGTCCACCATCTACTCGTAAAGAGTAATCTGTAAGATCTTTTGTAAAATAATTGATATTTTTTATATTTACGGTACAAATGTTTTAATCAATTATTTAATTTATTTCAAAGACTTCGAACGCTTAATTTACTCAATTTATCGTTACCCAAGCTTTAAAAATGAACGTATCAGAGATTTTAAATTACCTCGACTGTAAACTTTGTAAGATATAATAGTTTAGATACTATACGCGACCTAGTCCGTAAACCGTCATAATTCTACCCAACTTCAATAGAAAAGGGTGTTTTCAATGAATGTGAGTTTGTATGTCGTCGGTTGTAGGGTTAATCAGAACGGGTCCACTGAACCGAAAGGGGGTGGTTCAGGCCTTCATTATAAACAAGTTTTACTATAGGGCCTACCTGGAATTCGATATAAAATATATGCTGTTTCATACGTTTTGTCGATTCTAAGTTGTAATTTTGTATGGATTTTTTCTTGACTTCTGGAATAGCCCCATAGTAAAAGTGGTTGATAATAATAGTCTGAATTATGCCCTTCCACCTTGGTACCTACACCCTTTCTGAATATTCCTGTATTATGTTCCTCGTTGGACGTACCTACAATTGATTAAAAAATTCCAAACGTGCGTAATACGTATGTGTGGATTTTTGATCAAAAAATTGTACAGAGATATACTAGGCCCAATTATGGAGACGCCATCGTAAATTTAATAGCAACGTAGAAAGTGTTCTCTCTATCGAATGCTTAAAGTGAAAAAGAAACAGAAATATGCTAATTAGCTATAGTAATTACGATGGCGCCTCCATATTTGGGCCTATTGGCCGAATAAAAGTTCTTGGCGCTTGTGAAGTTAGCTACAAGCTGAGCGAAATCCAATACTCACGCTGCTGAATGTCAAGTGGGAGATTTGCTAATAAAATCGAATTACTTTTACTTCTGCTAAAATTGAATTACTTTTACTCACGCTGCTTTATATAGGCAGCTTAATAGGCAAATCTCTAAATCCTTGCGGCGCGATATACGTCTCTTTAAAACCAAAAGTATTAAAGAGACTATTGAGCGAAACAAAGGCTCCAAAGTGTTTGCAAGGAATTTGTCTATTGGGCAAAGCCAGTTGACAAAGCTGAAGAAAGAAGACGGCAGTGTAACGTCGACCAAGCAAGAGGTACTGGAGGAGATCGAAAGTTTCTACGGACAGTTATACGCTTCGGTAGCTAAGCCTGTTGACAGCACGGCCAAAGACCCGAGAGCCAAGCTGACTCGACACTTCACCGAAGACATCCCGGACATCAGTCTGTACGAGATTAGAATGGCCCTGAATCAGCTTAAAAACAACAAGGCGCCGGGTGATGACGGAATAACTTCAGAGCTTCTGAAAGCGGGTGGTAAACCGGTACTTAAAGTCCTTCAGAAGCTCTTCAACACCGTTATCCTCGAGGGCATAACGCCAGAAGCATGGAACAGAAGCGTGGTGGTGTTGTTCTTTAAAAAAGGTGACAAAACCTTATTGAAGAATTACAGGCCCATCTCGCTTCTGAGCCATGTTTATAAGCTGTTTTCAAGGGTCATTACGAATCGTCTCGAGCGCAGGCTTGATGACTTCCAGCCTTCCGAACAAGCCGGGTTCCGAAAAGGCTTTAGCACCATGGATCACATCCATACGCTGCGGCAAGTTATACAGAAGACCGAAGAGTATAACTTGCCACTTTGCTTAGCGTTTGTGGACTATGAGAAAGCCTTTGATTCGGTCGAGACATGGGCTATGCTCGAGTCTCTCCAACGATGCCGTATAGACTATCGGTACATCGAAGTGTTGAAGTGCTTGTATAATAACGCCACTATGTCGGTCCGAGTACAGGAGGAGAGCTCCAAGGCGATCCCTTTAAAAAAAGGGGTCAGACAGGGAGATGTGATATCTCCGAAACTGTTTACGACTACTTTGGAGAACGCCTTTAAGCTTCTGGAATGGAAAGGATTCGGCATCAACATCAATGGCGAATACATCACTCACCTTCGGTTTGCTGACGATATTGTGGTCATGGCGAAGTCGATGGAAGAACTCAGCACGATGCTCGAAGGCCTCAATCGAGTTTCTCGACAGGTGGGTCTTAAAATGAACATGGACAAAACGAAGGTCATGTGTAATGCCCATGTTGTACCCACCCCAATATCTGTTGAGAGCTCGGTTCTTGAAGTTGTTGACTCGTACGTCTACCTAGGACAAGTAGTCCAGATAGGTAAGTCCAACTTTAAGAAAGAGGTCGATCGTCGAATCCGACTCGGATGGGCAGCGTTCGGAAAATTGCGTGACATCTTTTCATCTAATATACCTCAGTGCCTCAAGACGAGAGTTTTCGATAGTTGTGTGTTGCCAGTGATGACATATGGAACTGAAACGTGGTTTTTTAATGTGCGCCTCATAAATAAGCTCAAAATAGCCCAACGTGCTATGGAGAGGGCTATGCTCGGTGTCTCTCTGCGGGATCGAATCAGAAATGAGGAGATCCGCAGACGAACCAAAGTTACCGACATAGCCCAGCGGATTAGCAAATTAAAGTGGCAATGGGCAGGACCCATTGTTCGAAGAACGGATGGCCGATGGGGCCGGAAAGTTCTCGAATGGAGACCACGGACCAGCAAGCGCAGCGTAGGACGTCCACCGACCAGGTGGACTGACGACATAATAAAAATCGCAGGAACGCGCTGGATGCAGGCCGCTTCCAACCGGCCTTATTGGAAATCCATGGGGGAGGCCTATGTCCAGCAGTGGACATCTTACGGCTGATAGATAGATAGATAGACTTTTACTTCGCGTTGACCGAGCGCGCCGTGCACACACGCGAGCACATCGACACACACGCTTGAATTAGCCAATCACAGACGTTGCCGCGCTCGTGTTCGATCGGTTTGGCGCTCGTTACATTACCCTAAAAAATACTCACACTTAGCTATTCAGTTTTCTGTACGTGACACGAGATGGCGCTGTGCCATTTCCATAGAAATCACATCAAACGTTAACGCGATCGAGCTCGAGCAAAAATCTCGCATTAGCCCTCTGAGAAGTGAACCTTAGTCGGGATCGGGTTTCGCGCTGCTCTTAGCCAACTTCACAGCCGCCAAGAAGTTTGATTCGGCCTATATTACAATTGGCTCAGTTGAGATATCGAAGTCACTTCGCTGTCATAGTGTCCATCTTCTCTCCATTAGTGAATTAGTCGTAGCAATAAACTAGCTCAAATAAAATGACGTAACGTTTTACAGACTTTTGCTAAGTAGTTAGTTAAACAATCAAATGTGTGTATCTCCGGCTTTGGGTATTATATTGGCCACGTCACACAAGATGGCGGAAATGAAGTTGGCTACAAACTGCGCAATATCCAATCCTGACTGAAGCTCATATATCGCTCGCGTCGATTGGATATTGCGCAGCTTGTAGCTAATTTTATTTCCGCCATCTTGTGTGACGCGACACATAACGCGGAAATGGCCTATACTAGTTATAATGAATCATCACCCGAGTTTTAACGAAGTGATATTACCCATATCCTCGAATTTACGTAAGCTTAAAAATCAGCCGCCTTACCACAGAAGATTTAAACAACTTTAAACCATGTTTAGCCGTGCAATTTGTACTGTTAAACATTGTCTAGCGCTCGCGTAAAACTTTTGTGGGAAGACGGCCGGTAATCAGTACTATCATCGAACATTGTTAAGATATTTTATTATTATACTTATGTTACACACACAAACTATCAAGGCTAGATTGTCGTTTCTTTTGCTCCACTCATAATAATGTTTAGCTGTCTCGCTTGCACAAATTAGAATCATTTACTTAATATTTTTAAACTTGTACTTTTTATTAGGTAACTTATGTTCTAAAATAACTTATGTAATATACGTATCTCATTATTACTATATAATACGGGACTAATCGCGTACTAAAATTACGAGATAAATAAATACCTCCTCATCCCGACGTTTCGGCCGAGTTGCATCGACCGTGGTCACGGGTAGACTGATTTTAGTGCGCGATTAGTCCCGTAGTATATAGTAATAATGTATACGTATCTCCTCGCATTAATCATAAGTTTAAAAAATCTAGTCATCAAAAATATCATCGAATATTGTTGAGATATTTTATTTTCGTAATCATTTTGTGAGCATTAGAGAGCGGTAACTTTTTGTTAACATTATTATCTGAGAGTATACTTGTACAGGCCTAATCATGTGGACGGATGTGAAGTTAGCTACCAACTACAAATATCTGTTGTTTCATAAGTTTTGTCGATTCTTGAACGTACTAAAGTATATTATAAGTATAATACGGAACCCATTGAAGGCGCAAATTTACGTGAGCTTCATTCAGGATTGGATATTGCGCAGCTTGTAGCTAACTTCACAGCCGCCGACTTGTATGATTCGGCCTATAATTTAGCTAAGTTATAAATGGCCTAGACTTTAGTATTATATAGACAAAGTATATTCAAGACTTATTAATGGTTTAGTTCGATCTCACGCACAAAGAGAAAAGAACTATATTTTTTTTCTCCTACTTCCATTAGTTCGAAGCGTGTAGTATTTAAGATGTATCAAGGCTGATCGTCTCGGTCAGAGCGCGAAACTGTTATTTTTTGGGTAATTTGCCTTTTACAGATAAACTACTCATTTTTAAGTTTACGGAAACCCATTTAGCGGCCATGAATAGGTTACTTCATTAAAACTCATTTCAATCAGTGCGCGTGCGCCAATCGACGGAAGCGCGCGTATTCCCTGATGAAGGAGTACTAATTTACTCCGAAACCGGTCGGGTTCCCAGCGGCCCGGCCGTATATCATACGTGAGTGAAAACCGGTGTTTTATTTAGTATGAATAGGTTAGTTTTATGTTTATAGTGTTTACGAGTTACATTTAAAAACCAAATTAGTGGTCAGCTTATGCATGATTTTCACCTTAGTTTTTACTTAGTGGACTCTTGAGCATATAAACTGGCCACTATTTTGGTCTCTAGGTATATTATATACCTCGTTGGCACTACGCTAAGAGTTTTTGTGAACTTACAATGAGCAGTTTATCTGTAAATGCCAAAAAACTCAGAAAAAATAATTTCCCGCGCTGACCCAGTGAATTCACCATATTATAACGCAATTACATATGTCTACATATTGAGCTGTTATGTATTGAGTATTATAATTGTGGTTAAAACCATGATAGTATTATTTTATTTATTGAAATATTACTCACTATTTGTTTACTCGAATAAAATAACAAGGTATAAAAGAAAGTGTTATGTGGAATAATGTCTGTTAAGCCAGGCTCTTTGCTCAGTAGGTAGTATATGCATTTATGCAAGTATTTAATTTGCATTACTGTATTATCATGGCCTAAATGTAGGTACTTAACTCTTGTTGTAATTATAGAAACATAAGACAGACAAATTGTACATGAGACTCAACCATCGAATATTACAAGTTCAAAGTAAGCCTATTAATTTGCATCTCATTAAATAGTGCAAAGTTAGGGAATGTAGAACATCTTATTATTCGTCCTTGAG
Organism: Hypomecis punctinalis; assembly: GCA_949316475.1. NCBI lineage: Eukaryota > Metazoa > Arthropoda > Insecta > Lepidoptera > Geometridae > Hypomecis > Hypomecis punctinalis. The sequence continues at coordinate 28,369,465 of OX438795.1, forward strand.
TTTTGCACACGTTAAGACTGTGTTGAGAAAGGTGCAATTCCAGTCACGCATTTGTATTCGCATGGTGGTTACTTTTTCGACGAAAATAGGATACGAGCTCCAATATCTGCTTCAAACCACATGCAATTGAGCGATTCTTAGATCGCACGTTCTACGCTTCTCTTATTAAACAAACTCTACTTGTACAGTTCGCAGGACTCACTACTCGTGCGAAAAGTGCGTTTTTTTTTGTCGACGTTTTTTTTATTTTTATTCCGTATAGGTTTGCGTTTGACTACATACTGCCTGATGTTCAGCAGATATGCGGTCTAGGGTGTAGCACGCTTACCTAGAAGATACCTATTTACTCGGGATTTGAAGACACCCACGTTGTACTTAAGAGGGAAGACAGACCCAGGCAAAGCGTTCCACATTCTGGCTGTTCGTATGAGGAATGAGGATTCGAAACGCTTAGTTGTAACGCGCGGAATGTCCACCATAAAAGGGTGGCGCTTTGGTCGCGTCTGTCTAGCCGTACGATAGAAGAAAGGGGCTCGCCATAAATATAACTCGCCAAAAGTTTGTTTATGACACGTCGATAAAATAACAGATGAAAGCAACGCTCGCAATCGCGCTCCATGTAGATTCTATAGGCTCTATACTGAGCGCCACACAAATTGAAAGATGGGAAGTCAGCCGCAGAGAGCTGCGCAAACGCCAAAATATAGACGTTAACGGGTGCCAGAGAGACGAGACGCCGGCGCACACTCGCCCGTCCACCGCGTGCCTCCCGCGCGCTCCCTACGCCCGAGCTCACTACTTCGCCATTTGTATAGGCATTGTGCACACATGCGCATTGATTAGCGCACACGGCGAAGTGTCATCTGGGGCTAACTTGCCATCTTTCAATTTGTGTGGCGCTCAGTATAAGATATTTATCTTTGACAAAATTGACGAACTAAAAACTTTTGACTTTGAAATTGGTTGAAAAATGATAGTGTTATAGGTTACACGGAATAGTATTTTAGTTTTAGAAGGATATACCAACAGAAAAAAATGTAGTTTTGCCTTGTGACGAGTGCAGACTATTTATTGACTTATGTAGAAATTGTTTGTTCAAGCTTGTGCCAAAGTGTAGGTAATATAAGTTATGTAATTTTGAGGACAAACCAATACTTTTTTTTCTTTTTAAATCGCAATAAATATCATTTAGATATTTTGTTTAGCGTTGGGTTTTAGGAACAGAGGTTATGAGTTTGCATGGTAAACGATAACTATTATTCTATTATGGTTTTACAGAGGCGCCAGCGTAAATTAAATAGCAGCGTAAAAAGCGTTTTCTCTATCGAATGCCTAAAGTAAAAAAGAAACAGAACTATGCTATTTAGCTAATATAGTTACGCTGGCGCATCTGTAATCGGACTTAGTGTGGCTCCATACATTTTTGCTTGTTCTTCTTCCTTGTTGCCGTCAGGGGGCGCTGTACAAAATGTATTGAGCGACATAGAAACTACTGTAGTTTTCGTTTACGAAGTCTCATACTAACTCATCAGGTGCTTAGAAACCAATTATTTATTTCATTTCGTTTTCTTACAATTGTATACTCTTACTAATTCTATTAATTTCTAGTAGCGTTTATTTTGATGTACTTATAGATTTATTTATTATATTTCAATGTTATTTCGTTTTAAGCATTTAGGTACCATTTAAGGATAGTTGTATCAACTCATTCGTGAATAAAAAAATGCTCAAATCGTCGCATAGCATTTTTAATTGCACCGACTCTATTCCTTTCTAAATAAAATCGGACTAAGTCATGACTAAGTAATAACTCGAAATACTTAACTGAAACGTGCGCGAAATCGATTTTTGGGTCTCATTTGAGGTACAAACAACTATTAACCCTTAATTTGATACTGTTAAGCATACTCAACTGTTTGAATGAAAAAAAAATTACAAGTTATTTGTGCGTTCAATGGTTTACTTTGGAATCGTTAATGATTTCTTACGTTATCTATTTTTGAGGAATTTTTATTTTTACCGTGTATCAACACTATTTTTGACATTAGAGCGTCAAGATGGCGAGCAAAAGGAGAGCTCTTTGAATTATTCAGGTAAAAATATTTTTTAAATAGTTAAATGTGCATAAAATGTGAAAGTAACAGTTTAAATCGGATGATGTGTCTAAAAACTTTGTCTCTATTTATTTTTCAAGCACTCAACCCATCAAGAAAGGATACGGTAGGCCTCTGAGAAAAGTGTTAAGCCCACTCAACAAAGTTTGATGATAGGTAAGTTCTGTGTGTTGAGTATTCTCAACATAGTTGCATGTTGTGGGTTTTGCTTTTTCTTTTTTTTTATGCATTTAGTAACTTTTACATTTACAGAATTCAAGATCAAGTCGAACACTTGCCTTGATTCCGCCGGAAAATGCGGGATCTGATGTTAGTGGGACAACAAGTTTCGAAAATGAAGATGAAAAGAGAATTATGGGCATTAATCGACATCGAATTTCAACGTCCTCTGAAGCACTTTCAACTGACTCATGTCTTGCAGAAATTAATATTCGCTCTTCTGATGACGATATCGGTAATTTTTGTCCCACAACTATGCCATATTCACAACGGAATGTTGACAAACGACAACAACAACTGTGACATTTTCCCTGAAGAACATTTTTCTGAAATTCGTGAATATACAAACACTCAAACATGTATTCTGTCCATGAATCCGGTTATAAGAGGCAGGATAGTTCCAGAAAGGGGTTGAAGAAACTGTTAAAATTATTTAGACTGGACTTTTTTAAAGCCTTGATAAAGAAAGGACGGAATGTTGACGCAAGCTGTGTAAAAGACCTGAAAAATAAGGACAAAATTAAGAAACCTACACGGTGTTGTCCTATAGATGACGTCAGATTTGACCATTCCAATCGACCAATGGACCATTTCCCAGACCAAGGAACAGAAAATGGTCGATGCACATACTGCAAAAAGGGTTTCACTATGGTGTACTGCCTGAAATGTAATGTGAGACTTTGTTTTGTCAAAGGACCTAACTTTCATTTCAATTATCACCACAAAACTGATTAAATTTTGTACCTATATCATTCAATAAATAAATAAATATGACACTGAGTCTGTTTTGATTTTAAGCTTTCCTTTGCTTTAATGCATCTTGTTGAGCCGGCTTAACATAATTAGCAATAAGTCAATCTTGCAATATCCGATTTTGTTGAGTATAATTAACATTGTTTTTTCAGGAAATCTTTCAGGGGATATTTTTTTTCATAATTTTTCTTTATTATTTAGGGGGACATTAAACAGATCTATTAAAAAAACCTCTTTTATAATGATTTTTTGTTTGCCAAATTAAGGGTTAAGCTGACGGACGCGACTGACAGCCGCGTCTTATAACATCCGGTGTGCCAGATCGCTCTCGGACGTCCGAACGCTCAAGGTCGTCCGAAGGTGACGTCCGCGACTTATGTCCGATAGTGTGCACGGCTGTACTTTCATAGTCTAGGTCGCGGCTGTCAGTCGCGTCCGATAGTATGTTTCGAGCTTTATACGCAGAAAATGCTGCGCATGGCAATGGCAATGCGAAGTGGAAAATTGCCTTTCTTTTCTGATTTCAAAATAGGATTTTTTTAACACTAGCCAAAATGCGAGCTTCGCTTCGTTTTTGTTTACGTCGCCATCTTATAGTCATGGTCATATATCTTTATTGCGTACTAGTTTTTACCTGCGGCTTCGCCCGCATGATATTTTGATTTTTGTGCTATCCCATAGGAACCCTTTATTTATCCGGGATAAAAAATAGACCATGTCACGATCCGTCTTTCAAACCCGATCCAAAAAATTAAACAAAAAACGATTTGACGGTTGTTCGATTCGACAGTTGATTTTTTATGACATTTCTTGAAGCGCACTCTAGAATAGCTTCTCAGAGTTCTCAGATCTTACTTAACACTTATCGTTATATTATGAACAATTTACGCAATATCATTATAATTTATAGCCTATGTGTTATTCTGATATATAAGCTATATTATTGCAAAGTTTCATCAATCCGTTCAGTAGTTTTTGCGTGAAAGAGTAACAAACATCCATACATCCATCCATCTATCCATCCTCACAAACTTTCGCGTTTATAATATTAGTAGGATATGGGGAAAACAAGATGGTATGATAATAATAACACAGAATAGGCCCTATTACCTTGAATGAAGGTCGCTGAATAATAATTAACCGCCATATTCTACCAGTTTCTACCTAAAAACGGAACCGCATAACATTATACAATTTATAGCACACCACAAATTAATCACATAAACATAATAATTTACAGCAAAAGCTAGCTCCTGGTCAAGAAAATTGGCTACTTTTTATATACTCTTCGAGATATTTTTCATCTTCTGCGGGCTAACTAGATTAGACAAAGGAAACGATCGCTACAAGGGAGAATAAAAATAAAATCCATAATTCATAAAACTAAATAATGCTTTATTTCACATCGTGTCATTCATTGGTCACAAACAAGTCTCGCACTTGGCAATAGAACTCACGCGCTCCGAACACTCAGACAAATATAAAATATATGCAGTTAACAACAATCCCTCTGGTTACGAATAACTTACATTCTTTTATATATATAAGCAGATTTATTGGCATGAGGACGAGACTCCAATAAGACTCGGCGCAGACGGGCCACTGACCACAGCCACCGGTGGCGGCCGAGCGGTACAGTTACATCTGTATGTATCGCGGACACGAGTTTTAACAAAATCTAAGAAAAATCGTGTGAACTGCTTGTCGCTGGCCACCGGTGATTGTGGTCCATGACCCATCTGCGCCGACCTTAAGGCAGAGTTTTCGACTGTAGACAGCGCGCGGTAGCGGCGGCATAACATTTTGGAACGGACGGAAATTGCTAAGGGTGCTTTACCATTAGGGATATTCTAAGCTGTATCACAGGCCGAATCAAACTGCTTGGCGACTGTGAACACGAGGCGAGTGGTCGCGCAGTAGTAATATTCTCATGTGTTAGCAGCGCAAGAGGGGATTTGCGCAGCTTGTAGCTAACTTCACAGTTTAATTCAGCCTATATAGCTATAGTGTACTGATGGTGGTAATATGCTGCGCTGTGATCATTAACATAGCTAGAGATTTTCACTATGACGGCAGCTGCCCTACTTTTGCCCCAGAAAAATAGAATGTATTGACGTTCGAGTTTTCTGGGGTGAGCAAAGAAGATTCTAGCGGTGCCTCTCTTAGCTATAGGCTGAATCAAACTCTTTGGCGTCTGTGAACACGAGGCGTGTCATTACGCAGTAGCAAATTCGTTCTCTGATGCGCGCGAAGTGGGATGTGCGCAGCTTGTAGCTAATTCAGACGCCGTAAAGTTTAATGCTGCCTAACGCCCGTGGCTATGATAACAACCGTTCCTGATCGGAGAATATCTGGATATCTTACAAATCCAATAATCTCTACAGCTTATCACATCTCTAATGAAATACCTCTCAGCATTTTCCCGCGTTTGCTACCGCTGCACGCTAGGGTAGAAAACTCGTCTTACATAAAGATTATTGTTAGGAATAAATAGGTTTAGAAATACAAAGCTACCTGTCTCGCGCGACGAGACCCGTCTCGGCCAATATATCGTATTCCAAGCGGCAAACTGTACATTAGTTACGCGGGCGTCCCTCCTAGTTATTACATTTTACGTTAACAACTCGCAAAAATCAACGAGAACACGCCCGAGGGCGTCTAAAATAAATCAGCTGTAAAATTTAACTTCTAACAACGCGTTAAACTCTTAATTATACAAAATTATCATCAATATCACAAATAAAATACAGAACTTGACGCCCTTTACGCTACACGAGGTCCTAGCGTCCACTAATAGAACAGGGAATGTACGGGAAGATCGGAATTTTTTCAAGATAAAACATTTTTCAAACTATACGAATTAAAGCAAATCTGTCAAGGATGTAGGATTTGTTTAATCGACTCTCACTGATATGTCTTTTATTTTCAAAAGAATGATCAGTCACAGTTTCCTCTATTCGACATAGTGAACGGTAGGCCAAATGTAAAATTTAGTCCTACAACGTATCAACGTATATAAAGCTACGGATTCGCATTTCCACGCTCCATAACCTCAGCTTCAGTCGAATACTCAAACATGATAATAGTAAATCAAAATGTATCTCATACATTTCAAAACTATTGGAAATATGTCGAATATACAAAATTAAGTCTTATTACAAAGTACTCAAGTTTCGTGATTCCGCTGGCGGCGACCGCAGTCAGCGACACGACCGAGTGTGAAACAAAACTTCTGTACAAAATATAGTTATAACGAACAAAAAGAAACGCTATCATACAAAATTATAAAGAAATAATAAAAACAAGTTTATACAATAGTCTCACGTGTCTGTTAACATTATTTCATTAGGGCCCAGTTTTACAACCATCAGTTAAACTTGAAACGACTCTAGAATGTTTCATTGCTGTAAAAAGTCGTTATTGTGAAGAATTAGCTACAAAGTCGAATCTTTTCTTTAATTTTAATGCGTGGTCTAATATTTTTCTAACCACGCTTGGCTTCTCATCTCTATTGCTAGTGATTTTTTTTTCAAAAGATTCGACGTCAAATAGATATAAGACAGAACCATGAAACAAATAAATATTAGGTACGTTAAAAATCAGCCTTCGTTAAATATTTATTAAAAATTTCCTACCATTCCCTATCTACCCACTCCTCACCGGCCCTCCCGAACCACAAACCACGAAAGACTAGAAACGCCACGTCCCAGAATCACCTTCGAGCAGTAAAAACCTTTAAGCTTAATTGTAGCACAATTTTGTAGTATCTTGCCACGGCACATATTACATATAGGTAGAATAGAATTTAGTGGCAAAAAGAGTGAACTATTCATTGAATGAACGATGTTATTTTGAATGAACCTCAGTATACTTTTGCCACAATATGTTAGTCGACCTATAGTTGTGTTGCGAGAGGTCTGATTAGTTATTGCACAGGATATAACATTTTCTCGGCGATAAAAGGATACCTAGCTAATAAATATGAAATTCGCCGTGGGAGTGAATGAAACAAACTACAGCGTTACGACTTAGTGTCGTTCACTCCATTCAAATTTATGCCTAACTACCCTCTTTCGCAAAAATTTATCAGACCCATTTAAAGATTTCATTGGTCAAATAATGTAGGTGTGATCGTGTGTGTGTCATGTATATCGTCACATCTACGAATAATACTCACTCGCTCGCGCAACTCAATCAAAATTAAGAGAAAACATTTCGAGAATTCATAACTACATAATAGCCTATCATAGGTGTAAAACTGGAACATAGCAATCGCATTTACACGTCAAGTTAATACGCAATTCATATACAATGCCGTATAGTTCATAATCACTGAACATAATTGTTAGACGAGACATAAATAATGTGAAATTCCATTGACAGACATACTTAGTGATATAGTAGTATTTCACGTTTTGTGTATGACTAGTTTCATAGGATAAAAATGTTGGGACCATTATTTTGTATGAAAATTAATTGTCTAGAATGGTGCAATATGAAAGAAAGAATAAAGAAATATATTCCTTTTAAAAAGTTAATTACCTTTTCTTGGTTTTATTTAACTTGCAACATATTTGTCTGAAATATATTAGTCTGTGTGTTCGGGTTGAATCTTCCAACTGAATTAGAAAATACTCAATCAATGGATACCTTTTTTATTCTTTCTTTCCCCTTTTGAACTTTATTCCGTCTCATTAACGCGCAAAATTGCAATGACCATATCAACTATTCAGCACCCCTAGTATGGCAAAGGGAGAAATTGTCTTTCCACTGATTTCTTCCGTCGAAGAGGAAACAATGTATGGTTTGAACTGACATTGAAAGTGGATAAAATGGTTTTATCCCATTGACACGGTAAGAATATGGACAAGAAGTACCTACAAATTAGTACCTACATAATGAGGAGCTCAATATGGCTGCCGTTATTAGGGTAGAATAAAAAAAGTATCAAGAAAAGAGGAAAGTCTACGTATATTTATACAGTATTTGACAGCAACAGTTGTCTTTAGTCAAGAACAAGTGGAACGAATTAGGGATAAGGTGAGTTACATAAGTCAAATCCCATAAATACAAAAAGTTGTGGGCGTCTTTTTGTATCTGTAGTCTATTTTTTATCCCTTTGCCACGCTAGTAGGGGTGGAGGACCAAACACAATCAAGTAGATACTCATAATAGTCTCAACAGTTAAATCGACGTTAGACAAATCTAAAGAATCAATTCACGCACGGTTCCTACCATCGAGTCGCGAGTTCCTGTGATCCATACGAAATATTCCATACGAAAACGATTCCGTATTCTATAGTAACTATTGATTAAGGCCTCAAATAAATCAATGCTTTAATGCAATACAATAGTCTCTTCAATGAGAGTGATTAAATTAAGCAGTTAAATAACTTTGTCCAGTTTCAGTTAATATACGCAACAATCCCGCCTATTTGGCGTTCGTCTTATTGGATACACAATGATTACAGATTTCTGGTAACATTTCAAGAACAGATGATTCAATATTGATACATTATAATGTAACAGATTATGTTTGAAGAATTAATCTTGACAAATATTTCATTGTTTTGACAGTAAACGGAAAACAAACATAACCTGTTACATAGAGATAACCCGAGTCAGGGAATTCTGAATTTTTGAAATGAATGTCTATAGATTATACTTATACTGATTCTTCATTTTAGCGTCGTCTAACTCAGAGGTCTGTAATCAGTTATAGTTCTGACGTGTACTACAATTTATTTTATTAAAACTAAACCCGACAGTCGATTCATGGTCACAACTTAGTCACGTGCTATTTCATCTATAGAAAGTTCTATAACAAATCCGACGGCGTGCGAGAACATCGCGTGTTGAATTAGTTTCGTGCGACACTGCAAGTACGTCACCGGGTGTCATTGGTGTCAGTTTAACCCGCCTGAAGATCTCCGACATGGCTGCGAAATGTTTTATTTGAAAATTAGTACGACTATTTAACTGACTGCAACAATTTTTAGTGGTAGAGGTGACTCGACAAATGACTAAAATAGGCTGCGTAAAGTTCATTCGCACTTCAGCAATGTTTTTCGTTACGCATCAACAGTTGCAAGTTTGACGCCGCGAAATGTCCCGTCAATTGGCAACAATTCGTGACACCTTCATTACAGTTATTTGACGACGGCACCTGAGGGACCACAATCAGCACCTTGTGTCCCACACCATTATTGCACATAGATCACAAATTTGAACCGGGCTACATAGGTTTTATTTGAGTCATTAGTCAGCAGCAATCACTGGAAGGGCGTTACGCCGTAGCGGGCACTAGGTTGTCCCATGACGTTATATCTACAGTAAGAGCCGGTAGCCGCGCGCTGGTCAAAATCTCGTTCCGGAGCGACCATTGTTCAGTTCAGATCACTGAAACGCAGGCGTTACATCACGGTGCAGTATTATTGCAGGTTTCTGTGGTGAATATTTGCAGACAGGTCGGGTGCGGGCGCGCGGTCCCTTGCGTCTGATAGTCTCTAGTTAGTGTCGTTACTCGGCAGCGATCTCTGGAACGCCACAGTGCATCTACAGGCAGGCCGGATGCGGGCACTCGAAGGCCACATTGCTTCGCCGGCGGGTTTTTACACGTGCGGGCCAGCTTGCGTCAAATTGTCTACAGTCATCATGTCACCCGGCAGCGGTGAACCCGCGGGCGTCACGTGGCGACGTGTCTACAGCAGTCAATGGTCAGGCAGGTTTCTCTAGGCAGGTCGTATGTTACGCGATCATCTTGCATCAAATAGTCTCTAGTAGTGTTGTTACCCGGCGGCGGTGAGCACGCGGGCGTCACGTGAAGTCGCGAGTAGAGCAGCGAGCGGGCGGGCGGGGCGTGCGGCGCGCGCGGGGGGTCACCGCTGCGCGCGGCAGCGGCGGCAGACGCGCACGGCGCCGCACTCGCCCCAGGGACTCATCTCAGAGCACGACCCGCAGAATATTCCGCCGCAGCGTCTGCGCACACACAATACAAACGTTACAATTTCAATGTTGCTGACTGTTAGTCTAGAAGGACGTTCACTTTCAAGATGAACAAATGACTGTATTAAAATAGTGCTTTATGGAAGAGGCTTCTAATCAATCTTATTGAAGATCTGCAGGGTAGATGTGATAAATTGGCAAATAATATAATTATTTAAAATAGACAAGGTAGTTTGGATCGATTATACTTATTCAAATTTGTAACAATTGTGGCCACCACATAAGATCAATCTGCGAATCAGATGGCGAGCCGATCTCTCATTCCAAGCGTTGTGTTACACGGAGTAGTACAGTAATCGCGCGGACTCGGTAAATGAATGTGTTATGCCACCCGTACACACACTATTATCAGATTAGCCGCGCATCAGGTATTTATTTATTGAACACAGACTGCACGGTACGTTCGTATGGTTCGGCAGGTGTGGGTGCGTGTAAGACGCGGCTCCTCGCCCCCCTCCAACTCGGCCGGGTGTACGGTACGTGTGTACGGCGCGTGTCGTACCTACAGTGGTGGCGACGGCGCGCGAGCCAGAAGTGATGGTGGCAGTGCTGGCAGCGCGGCGCGGCGCTGTCGGGCAGCCACACCACGCCGCGCGCCTCCTCGCCCACCTCCACCTCGGACGCGCTGCCGCTGCCGCTGCTACTGCCGGACCGCGCGCTGCCGCTGCCGCTGCCGCTCGAACATTTCTGCAACACATCACACCTATCAGCGAGTGTTCCCCGACCTCCCGCGGCAGTCCAGGGTAACATGCCAAATGGTGGCTTCCCGCGACAGTCTAAGGTAACATGCCAAGTGATGGCTTCCCGCGACAGTCGAGGGTAACATGCCAAGTGGTGGCTTCCCGCGACAGTCTAGGGTAATATGCCAGGTGGTGACTTCCCGCGACAGTCGAGGGTAACATGCCAAATGGTGGCTTCCCGCGACAGTCTAAGGTAACATGCCAAGTGATGGCTTCCCGCGACAGTCGAGGGTAACATGCCAAATGGTGGCTTCCCGCGACAGTCTAAGGTAACATGCCAAGTGATGGCTTCCCGCGACAGTCGAGGGTAACATGCCAAGTGGTGGCTTCCCGCGACAGTCTAGGGTAATATGCCAGGTGGTGACTTCCCGCGACAGTCGAGGGTAACATGCCAGGTGGTGACTTCCCGCAACAGTCAAGGGTAACATGCCAAGTGATGGCTTCCCGCGACAGTCTAGGGTAATATGCCAGGTGGTGACTTCCCGCGACAGTCGAGGGTAACATGCCAAGTGGTGGCTTCCCACGACAGTCTAGGGTAATATGCCAGGTGGTGACTTCCCACGACAGTCGAGGGTAACATGCCAAGTGGTGGCTTCCCGCGACAGTCTAGGGTAATATGCCAGGTGGTGACTTCCCACGACAGTCGAGGGTAACATGCCAAGTGGTGGCTTCCCGCGACAGTCTAGGGTAATATGCCAGGTGGTGACTTCCCACGACAGTCGAGGGTAACATGCCAAGTGGTGGCTTCCCGCGACAGTCTAGGGTAATATGCCAGGTGGTGACTTCCCACGACAGTCGAGGGTAACATGCCAAGTGGTGGCTTCCCGCGACAGTCTAGTCTAGGGTAATATGCCAGGTGGTGACTTCCCACGACAGTCGAGGGTAACATGCCAAGTGGTGGCTTCCCGCGACAGTCTAGGGTAATATGCCAGGTGGTGACTTCCCGCGACAGTTGAGGGTAACATGCCAAGTGGTGGCTTCCCGCGACAGTCTAGGGTAATATGCCAGGTGGTGACTTCCCGTGACAGTCGAGAGTAACATGTCAAGTGGTGACTTCCCGCGACAGTCTAGGGTAATATGCCAGGTGGTGACTTCCCGTGACAGTCGAGAGTAACATGTCAAGTGGTGACTTCCCGCGACAGTCGATGGTAACGAGCCGGTGCGGTGGTGAGATGAAGGTAGGAGTCGTGTGGAAGTGCCTGCGTATTGCGCCGGGAGTCCGGCGGGGAGCGCGGCAGCTGGGGGGTAACAAGCCGGCGGCAAGGCGAGGGTAGGAGCCAAGTACCTGCGCATTGTGCCTGGTGTCCGGCGCGGCGCGCGGCGCGGCGGGCGACGCGGCGGCGGCTGGCGACGACAGCCGCAGCGCCTCGCGCGCTTCTCGCAGTTGACCGCTCAACTCCTCTACTACTTTCTGTAATCAAACGTAAAGTTTACAACATGATGACGATAACATAATAAATATGAATCATTTTGAGTCTGAGATCAATCAGAATAAAAATGTGTTTCTATACTAGAAATTCATTAATTTAACAAAATATGTGAACATGCTGTTTCAAGATTGATAACTGTCTTCACGTAATAGCACAAATTCAACTTGCTGTGAAGTTGGATTTGTACAGTTACTTGAAGAAATGAAGCTTTCTCTAAATTGACACAACGCGCGAGATCGAAGACATATTTTAGCAGCTCAGCTTGAGTTCGGCTAAAATGATGGAAATGCTGATATGAATAGACCGGTGAGTATCAACTTGCGAGCAGAGTCCGCGAGCCGTGCGCGCGTGACTCGGTACTCTGCTAGCCGTTCTCGCAAGCTGTATCTAGAGTAGTGTGTACTGACCCGTTGGTGCAGGATGATCATGTGTAGCCGCGCCTGCAGCGGGTCGGTGGCGGGCGGCAGGCCGTCGGGCGGGTCGGCGGGGGGCTGTGCGCCCGCCGCGCCGCACACGCAGCGCACGCGCGCGCCGCCCGCCGCCGAGCCGCACACGCCGCACCAGCAGCCGCTCGTGCTGCCGCCGCTGTCGCCCGACGTCTCGATACCGCCTGCAACAACACGACCGTCAGCACCTGCTCGCCGCGCATGTCCCAGCTCCCTGCTGCGGTGTACTCACTGGTGGCGGAGACGCGGCGCGAGCAGTGGCAGCAGGCGAGCCGGCGGGGAGACGTGGGGCAGAGGGTGAGCTGCGAGCCGCGCGCGGCGCGCACGTGCGCGCTCCGTCGCGGCGCCAGCCCCGCCTCGCCCTCACTCTCCGAGCTGAGGCTGCTCGACGTCGCGCCACCTGACGGAACCATTTCACATTAGCATTCAGTTGGGCTTCATGATTTTGCAACTTGTGTTTTTCACCATCCAGTTACAAGATCGAGTGAGATCAGTGTCAAGTGGGAGATTTGCAAATTAAATCGAATTACTTTTACGTCGCGTTGACCGAGCGCGCCGCACACACACGCTTGAATTAGCCAATCACAGACGTTGCGGCGCTCGTGTTCGACCGGTTTGGCGCTCGTTACATTACCGTAAACAATACTCACACTTAGCTATTCAGTTTTCTGTACGTGACACGAGATGGTGCTGTGCCATTTCCATAGAAATTACATCAAACGTTAACGCGATCGAGCTCGAGCGAAAATCTCGCACTTAGCCCTCAGAAGTCGTATTGAAAGACGTCGTGAACATTGTATGATACGGAAATGAACTTGCCAGACAAAATGATGACAGGTCGACGAAAACCATTATGTATAGGCCGAGTCATACAAGTCGGCGGCTGTGAAGTTGGCTACAAGCTGCGCAATATCCAATCCTGACTGAAGCTCACATAAAGCTGCGCGATGATTGGATATTGCGCAACTTCGGAGTTAGCTTCACATCCGCCGACTATTATGATTCGGTCTATAACTAAACTTTTTAGCACTTTCCGAACTCAAACAAATAAAAATGAAACACTAAAACAAATGCAACGTACCATTCAGATCAACTTCCAAAAACTTGGTCGCAACATCATCAACTCCGTTGACCGCTCCGTTGAGTCCGTTGACGCCGTGGAGTCTGCTGCCCGGCTCGGAGCCGGAGCCGGAGCCGGCGCCGGCGCCGGAGACCACGTTGTGGTTGGCCACGTCCCCCTCGGTGCTGTTGTGGTTGTCGAGCGGGGAGCTCTCGTGCGAGGTGCCGCGGGAGGTGGGCGCGGAGTTGTCGAGCCGGTGCGGCGTGTCGGCGATGTCGAACCCGGTGGACGACTGGTTGGACGACTCGGAGATCGATCGCCACGTTATGCTGATGTTTCGGGTTCGGCCCACTTCGCGAGCGGCCTACAACACAAAATAATTTCCTCTTAAAATGTATAATTCAATACTTTAGTTTTATTAACAACTAGTTTAAGAAGAGACTAACAAAGTTGCGGTATGCATTGCTGTTTATGCGTAGGTACTTTACAAAGAATCTCGAAAATAATATTGTACTCTATATTTGACCATACGAAAGAATTTAATTTTATCTCTACTATTTAACCCACAATACATTTTAGAGCTGCCAAAAACTGTCGATAAACTTTAGTTCAAAAAGAGATCAAGAGACTAACAAAATTACAGTCGGCACTGAATGTTACTGCGCACTTTCCAAAGAATCTCGGAAAGAATATTTTACAACTCTATATTTGACCATACGAAAGTAATTCATTTGAACTCTACTATTTAACCCACAATACATTTTATTTTAGAGCTACCATAAAACTGTTAAAAAAATATGTAGGTACCAAAAATCATGTAAGTACTTCATAGACCTAAAGTCGTAGACAAAATGCCTACCTCTTCCATTCCAATAACATCCGTGTAAGTATCGCAGACAAAGACGGGCGGCTCTTCGGGCGTGTCATCCGTTCTCAGTCCGTTCATTCCCTCGGGCAAGTCCGCGCGCAATCCCGCGCGCAACTCCGCCGGCGGCGTGATGTCGACCAACTGGCCGACGTCGAGTAAAGGGACGTCCGCAGAGTCGGCGGGCGGACAGAGCTCGCGCTCCAACGATGAGGAACCAGAGGTGAGGTCGCGACGCGGCGTCTCGAAGTGGTCTGGATGAAGCCCGTCCACCTGCGGCAGGGAAACATACAGTGAGTTATTTCTTATACTGCGAGTGGCTGGTTCTGTTGTCAAGTTTTAAGGTCATCTGGGTCGATACTATGGCCGTGCCGTTTATTTTTAATTTTGGTTCCATTCGCAAGATGATCACAACAAGATGGCGTCGAAAAAGCATAGAAACTGTTATATTGTAATCTTGACTCAAATGACTCTTGAACTATTTATTTATTTATACGTTGTTGGAAAATAAACATCTATAACTAACAAACTATAGAATAAAATATTTAAACAAATAAGCCTTTTGGTTTCCTCATGTAGCAATATAGAGATGAAGATATAGCCTTCTTAGCTATAAATTAATTTATACATATGAGATAATATTATACGAAGTATTATACAAACATAAAAGATAAGATTATACCAAAATATAAAAGGTCGTACAAAAAAAAACAGAAAAGCGAAAATACAGTCATTTTATACCAGCCAAACCTACTAATAAAAATTTAAACTTAATTTTTGATTTTACTTTGTTTTTGGTAGCTTTTTATTTTTCAGGTTTATTCATCAATTGGTATGCAATGATATGGCGGACAAAGTTCAAACGCATCATAGGTGGAGATTAGATACACTTTGAACCTTATTATTTATGGTCTATGGTCTCACCTGATCCCTGGTGGAGACGGAGTCCACGGGCAACACGGGCAGTTCGTCGACGCAGCTGTCAATGAGCGCCGAGCGGCATTCTCTTCGAGACTCGCATTCGGGAACCACCATTGATACAAGCTCATGGTCTCACCTGATCCCTGGTAGAGACGGAGTCCACGGGCAACACGGGCAGTTCGTCGACGCAGCTGTCAATGAGCGCCGAGCGGCATTCTCTTCGAGACTCGCATTCGGGAACCACCATTGATACAAGCTCATGGTCTCACCTGATCCCTGGTAGAGACGGAGTCCACGGGCAACACGGGCAGTTCGTCGACGCAGCTGTCAGTGAGCGCCGAGCGGCATTCTCTTCGAGACTCGCATTCGGGAACCACCATTGATACAAGCTCATGGTCTCACCTGATCCCTGGTAGAGACGGAGTCCACGGGCAACACGGGCAGTTCGTCGACGCAGCTGTCAGTGAGCGCCGAGCGGCATTCTCTTCGAGACTCGCATTCGGGAACCACCATTGATACAAGCTCATGGTCTCACCTGATCCCTGGTAGAGACGGAGTCCACGGGCAACACGGGCAGTTCGTCGACGCAGCTGTCAGTGAGCGCCGAGCGGCATTCTCTTCGAGACTCGCATTCGGGAACCACCATTGATACAAGCTCATGGTCTCACCTGATCCCTGGTAGAGACGGAGTCCACGGGCAACACGGGCAGTTCGTCGACGCAGCTGTCAGTGAGCGCCGAGCGGCATTCTCTTCGAGACTCGCATTCGGGAACCACCATTGATACAAGCTCATGGTCTCACCTGATCCCTGGTAGAGACGGAGTCCACGGGCAACACGGGCAGTTCGTCGACGCAGCTGTCAGTGAGCGCCGAGCGGCATTCTCTTCGAGACTCGCATTCGGGAACCACCATTGATACAAGCTCATGGTCTCACCTGATCCCTGGTAGAGACGGAGTCCACGGGCAACACGGGCAGTTCGTCGACGCAGCTGTCAGTGAGCGCCGAGCGGCATTCTCTTCGAGACTCGCATTCGGGAACCACCATTGATACAAGCTCATGGTCTCACCTGATCCCTGGTAGAGACGGAGTCCACGGGCAACACGGGCAGTTCGTCGACGCAGCTGTCAGTGAGCGCCGAGCGGCATTCTCTTCGAGACTCGCATTCGGGAACCACCATTGATACAAGCTCATGGTCTCACCTGATCCCTGGTAGAGACGGAGTCCACGGGCAACACGGGCAGTTCGTCGACGCAGCTGTCAGTGAGCGCCGAGCGGCATTCTCTTCGAGACTCGCATTCGGGAACCACCATTGATACAAGCTCATGGTCTCACCTGATCCCTGGTAGAGACGGAGTCCACGGGCAACACGGGCAGTTCGTCGACGCAGCTGTCAGTGAGCGCCGAGCGGCATTCTCTTCGAGACTCGCATTCGGGAACCACCATTGATACAAGCTCATGGTCTCACCTGATCCCTGGTAGAGACGGAGTCCACGGGCAACACGGGCAGTTCGTCGACGCAGCTGTCAGTGAGCGCCGAGCGGCATTCTCTTCGAGACTCGCATTCGGGAACCACCATTGATACAAGCTCATGGTCTCACCTGATCCCTGGTAGAGACGGAGTCCACGGGCAACACGGGCAGTTCGTCGACGCAGCTGTCAGTGAGCGCCGAGCGGCATTCTCTTCGAGACTCGCATTCGGGAACCACCATTGATACAAGCTCATGGTCTCACCTGATCCCTGGTAGAGACGGAGTCCACGGGCAACACGGGCAGTTCGTCGACGCAGCTGTCAGTGAGCGCCGAGCGGCATTCTCTTCGAGACTCGCATTCGGGAACCACCATTGATACAAGCTCATGGTCTCACCTGATCCCTGGTAGAGACGGAGTCCACGGGCAACACGGGCAGTTCGTCGACGCAGCTGTCAGTGAGCGCCGAGCGGCATTCTCTTCGAGACTCGCATTCGGGAACCACCATTGATACAAGCTCATGGTCTCACCTGATCCCTGGTAGAGACGGAGTCCACGGGCAACACGGGCAGTTCGTCGACGCAGCTGTCAGTGAGCGCCGAGCGGCATTCTCTTCGAGACTCGCATTCGGGAACCACCATTGATACAAGCTCATGGTCTCACCTGATCCCTGGTAGAGACGGAGTCCACGGGCAACACGGGCAGTTCGTCGACGCAGCTGTCAGTGAGCGCCGAGCGGCATTCTCTTCGAGACTCGCATTCGGGAACCACCATTGATACAAGCTCATGGTCTCACCTGATCCCTGGTAGAGACGGAGTCCACGGGCAACACGGGCAGTTCGTCGACGCAGCTGTCAGTGAGCGCCGAGCGGCATTCTCTTCGAGACTCGCATTCGGGAACCACCATTGATACAAGCTCATGGTCTCACCTGATCCCTGGTAGAGACGGAGTCCACGGGCAACACGGGCAGTTCGTCGACGCAGCTGTCAGTGAGCGCCGAGCGGCATTCTCTTCGAGACTCGCATTCGGGAACCACCATTGATACAAGCTCATGGTCTCACCTGATCCCTGGTAGAGACGGAGTCCACGGGCAACACGGGCAGTTCGTCGACGCAGCTGTCAGTGAGCGCCGAGCGGCATTCTCTTCGAGACTCGCATTCGGGAACCACCATTGATACAAGCTCATGGTCTCACCTGATCCCTGGTAGAGACGGAGTCCACGGGCAACACGGGCAGTTCGTCGACGCAGCTGTCAGTGAGCGCCGAGCGGCATTCTCTTCGAGACTCGCATTCGGGAACCACCATTGATACAAGCTCATGGTCTCACCTGATCCCTGGTAGAGACGGAGTCCACGGGCAACACGGGCAGTTCGTCGACGCAGCTGTCAGTGAGCGCCGAGCGGCATTCTCTTCGAGACTCGCATTCGGGAACCACCATTGATACAAGCTCATGGTCTCACCTGATCCCTGGTAGAGACGGAGTCCACGGGCAACACGGGCAGTTCGTCGACGCAGCTGTCAGTGAGCGCCGAGCGGCATTCTCTTCGAGACTCGCATTCGGGAACCACCATTGATACAAGCTCATGGTCTCACCTGATCCCTGGTAGAGACGGAGTCCACGGGCAACACGGGCAGTTCGTCGACGCAGCTGTCAGTGAGCGCCGAGCGGCATTCTCTTCGAGACTCGCATTCGGGAACCACCATTGATACAAGCTCATGGTCTCACCTGATCCCTGGTAGAGACGGAGTCCACGGGCAACACGGGCAGTTCGTCGACGCAGCTGTCAGTGAGCGCCGAGCGGCATTCTCTTCGAGACTCGCATTCGGGAACCACCATTGATACAAGCTCATGGTCTCACCTGATCCCTGGTAGAGACGGAGTCCACGGGCAACACGGGCAGTTCGTCGACGCAGCTGTCAGTGAGCGCCGAGCGGCATTCTCTTCGAGACTCGCATTCGGGAACCACCATTGATACAAGCTCATGGTCTCACCTGATCCCTGGTAGAGACGGAGTCCACGGGCAACACGGGCAGTTCGTCGACGCAGCTGTCAGTGAGCGCCGAGCGGCATTCTCTTCGAGACTCGCATTCGGGAACCACCATTGATAGTTTCCTGTCAACGAAGCAAACAAAATATTGTACTACTTCGGTTCTTTTAAACCAACTTCCAAAAAAGAGGATATTCTATGTTAGTCTGTATGTATTTTTTTTTGTATAAATGTTCATCGATGTTTTCGCCAATCTTGTTTGATAAATCATACTTCAGAGGTGGTTCCATTTAATTTTTATCGAAATCAGCTTAGTCGTTATTGAAAAATCAAGAACAATGTAAAAATGACTACATCGATCCATGCGAACTATTCGAATTCTGTACCTACACGGTTGAAGTCGGTAATGCTATTTTTGGTGAAAAATAATTACTAAGTACGCTCGCAACCTAGCAGTATTGCTGAAATCTATCTGCGTTCTGTGATCTATACTACGGCCGTTCCGAGAATGCGTTCCTGACACATCGCGATAGAACTGACGACGTAACTTTGTAATGGCGTTGCAGTTACGATAAAAATATTTTTGCTGGTTGTTTACCGTTTTAACAATGGATGAGCATTAAAGCAACATTATTATATCAATAATCAATGAATGTTATAATTTTGTGCCAAACTGAGTGTCAAATAACTTGGTAAACAATATTTTTCTAAATCTATACTGCGCTATTATCAGGTTATGTCAGCGCTTTATATTTGTAGTGCTGTGCTAACAATAACAGGCAATAATAGTATCGTAATCTGTTCTTATACAGTTATACTTTATAATATAATAAGTACGTTTTGTATTTCTTTTAAAGAATTTGAAAATAATGGACTATAAGATGACTTTTATGAAATATAAAAATAAAACTACGACCAAACCGAACGCGCGAAAGAAAGTAGCATTTTTATATTTAGGTTGAAAATGGTAACCCCAAATGGCGTTATGGGCCGCCATTTTGTGACGCTAAAACAGTCGTCTGTTCTCGTTTCGTGCGCCTAGACCACGTTCTTCAAGAGTTTTCGATCTGTTTTTATTTGATTACCCGATTTTTTGGTTTCCACTTAAAAAACTAAAGTATAAATTTTAAATGATTCCGCCAATTTAAAACGAAAATAATCTTAAAAATAATGCGGCGGTTCATTTTGGAGGAACGGTAACGAACTCAGTGTTATGTTGTGCCCATCACTAGTCGTGACTAACTGATAGGTGTCAGGAACGCATTCTCCGAACGGCCGAACTTTAGTGATCAAAGTTCTGAAGTTAATAATTTAATGAAAACACGCGTTACTGGCAAGTTACGTTAGGTACGTTGCGTCAATAGTGAATCATGCACCCCTGATGACCTAGCTAGTCAAGCATGCGACCACGAAAAGCCACGAAAACAACTCTTTTCGACGTGTAAAAAAGTGACAGATATATACTATGCCATAGCGCTGTCTCGTTCTGACACTACGAAAGAAATTTTTCGTGGCGCGCGTCCTAGCTCGGCTGGTATGGCAAACTTCAAAGTTAAACTTTTAGACCAGAGTAGAAGTCTTAAAAAATAATAAAGAGTGAAAAAAAAATAGTAGGATGAAACCATTAGAAAAGGAGAGGAATATTATAAAAATAAAATAATTAATTATAATTAAATTAATTAATAATAATTAAATTTAAATAAATAATTTACGGGCGATCTGACGTCGAGAAGGGGATGAGGGGGGGGTTTTAAGGGGAAAAAACGGTTTTTCTCGATTTCCGGCAAAACTAAAAGTCCTATCGAAAAAAGTCAAATGGCAAAGTTGTAGGTAATAAAAAGATCTAAAACTTTTGTATTGACACTTTTTTCACATAACCTCAAAATTTATATGAAAAATCCAAAAAACCAAGATTTTGGTTTTTTATTTTTATCTTTTACAAAAATATTTTTTTTTTAACGAAATTTGGTGAAAACTTACCTTTTTATGTCCCAAATACGCTGTAATTTATTTGATTAAAAATATTAATTTTTTTCACCTTATTTTGAATTAATATCGAAAAAACACCCTAATTTTCAATCGAAAATTCAACCGTCAAAATATCAGCGTTTTTCAAAAAGTTGGTATGTTTTCTGTTTGTTAAAATCTCTACTTTCCGATAGTGAAAAAAAATATATATGTTACTATAGTAAATCATCTCAGAAAATGCAAAAAATCGAAAAAAAATATTAAAGAAATAAATGTCAAAATGTACAAAAAATATATTATAAATCTATTAAAAATGTATAAAATATATATGGAAATCGGCCTAAAGTTTGTTTTTAAAAATATATCAACCGTCAAAAGACGGTTGAATTTTCGATTGAAAATTAGGGTGTTTTTTCGATATTAATTCAAAATAAGGTGAAAAAAATTAATATTTTTAATCAAATAAATTACAGCGTATTTGGGACATAAAAAGGTAAGTTTTCACCAAATTTCGTTAAAAAAAATATTTTTGTAAAAGATAAAAATAAAAAACCAAAAACTTGGTTTTTTGGATTTTTCATATAAATTTTGAGGTTATGTGAAAAAAGTGTCAATACAAAAGTTTTAGATCTTTTTATTACCTACAACTTTGCCATTTGACTTTTTTCGATAGGACTTTTAGTTTTGCCGGAAATCGAGAAAAACCGTTTTTTCCCCTTAAACCCCCCCCCCCCCCCCCCCCCCTCATCCCCTTCCCGACGTCAGATCGCCCGTAAATTATTTTTCCTTTTATTTTTATAATATTCCCCTCCTTTTCTAATGGGTTTCATCCTACTATTATTTTTTTTGGTTGTATAAATTATCGACCCTGGTGTATTTGTTTCTCTCCGAAGGAATAAAATGTATGTTTTTTTTTTCAATTAACAGTTCGACGACCAATAGTAATATATCCTGTAAGTACTTTTTTTGGAAAAAAATATCAAAGATAATCTTCTGAAGTCTTTAGAGTTATCTATTGGTAAGGCCCCAAGAAACACTTGGTTAGGTTTTCGAGGCGATCGACAGATGGCGTTAGCGGTAAGTTAGCCCGCGGTATCGTATGTTTAAGAGGTTACGTGAGTATCACATTCATTACAATCTTGAATTAACTTAAAAGTATTGTTCACAATGAGTCTGCGAAATCTCAATCGAAATTTTTGAACTGCTAGTCCATGGATTTAATGGATGCGGTTTTAATTAATTTGATCTTAAAAATTAGAGCATAGCATCGTGCGCAAATAACATAACATAATCAAATCAAAGAGAATTATGCAAAATAGATCTGCTAATGAGTTCAATTCGATCGATTCG
Organism: Hypomecis punctinalis; assembly: GCA_949316475.1. NCBI lineage: Eukaryota > Metazoa > Arthropoda > Insecta > Lepidoptera > Geometridae > Hypomecis > Hypomecis punctinalis. The sequence continues at coordinate 28,391,793 of OX438795.1, forward strand.
TTAGGTTTAAAGACTGCAATATAGCGCCACACAAATTGAAAGATGGGAAGGTTTAGACTAGGAATAGAGACCCTATTCCCTAACCACGGTAATTAGATATCATTACCATGACGTAACTCACCATAAAAGTGGTCAGTGCATTAACATGTACCTCGTTGAAACTGTCTATACATACATATCAGCAACGATTTTTTGGAAACATACGAGAACATGTTTATCAGTAAATTTAAAAAAAAAACTGCATTGAGCTAGGCATTGGGCCTGGAGTTAGTTCTCAGAAATTCGTGCTCCCCTTACAAGGAAGAAAAAACTGAAAACTGTAGACATAAGTAGATAGTGCCTAGTGGTAAATATTCGCAAGGTAGTTTCCTACGTGCGTCCCTAAATAGAGCTATTGCAAATTTGTAACCTATTTGTAGGTGAGTACCAAATTTCATCCAAAGGACACGTCCACAAAATGTATGGAGGCTGGAATACAACATCTCGAAGAAGAATCTATTACAACTAAAAAGGACCCCACGATTTAAAAAAATACTTTTTAATTTTTTAGGATATACATATGTATAAAATATATGATTGATACACTAGGTAGTTTAACTGTGGCAACTCTGATTAAGCAACCTTCAAACAGCTAAAAGTTTTGTGTAAATAATGAATCAGGTAATAATGCAAGTAAAACTGTATTGCCATTTTACATGCAAGCTAAGGACATTATGTAGTAAGCTAGGTCTTAGACGTAAGATTGGGGAATACTGCGAAAGGTTGATAAAGTTTCAAAGACTATTGAAAGCCGTAGAATGGTATCAGACCTCTGTATTTTGTACAAGATCGTCAACGGAACACTTGGAAAAGAATTGCTTAGGAAAGTCGATTTTAAAGTTCCCTCTCGTTCTGTTCGTAAATTCCAGTTGTTTAGTGTACCAGCCGCCCTAAATGATGTGTCTCGAAACAGCCCTGTGAGTAGGATGTGTCGCGCTTACAACCATTTGAGTGACCCTGTAGACATTTTCTCACGTAGTTTTTATGCATATAAATCGTCAATTGTTAATTCAATAAAATAAGTTATGATTTTAGTTTTGTTTTTGTACTACTCTTTTTTATGTATTAGAATCTATTATTGTTTTTGTAACTTTTTTTTCTTCTATTCACTTGTCCACAAAATATAAGCTGTGTACGGTAATCATTGGACATTAGGTTTAAAATGTTTGGCTAATATTTAATTTGTATCATAGTTATATGCCTCATGTCTGTTACCGAACTAATTGTAATAAAATAAAATAAAAATGAAATTTATTATTCACATTTAAAAAAAATGGAGGGTTAAAAATATAAATTAAATATTTTTGTAAAACCCAAGCTTTTAAATGATGTAGATATATTATAACATCTTGGTTAGATATTTCTCTGAATAACGTGTGGACGTCTCTTATATTGATTTAAATGCTAGTCTAGCCGAAATAATGAGACAGCTTATAGAAATTATGCGAAACAGCATCATATACATACTTAGTTCTATTCTGACCTAATTCCACAGTTTTCGTGAAAATAATTTTTCAGGAAAACTTGGATTTTAGCTCCCCAAAAACAGGCTGGCGGTTCACAAGTAGGTAAACACGGTAAAGGGAGTAGGTACTTACATGTTAATGATAGTAAGGTTCCATACCTCGAAATGAAAAAACGAAACTCTTTTAGGATCACTTTGTTGTCCGTCTGTCTGCCCGTATGTCTCGGGAACCCGTAAAAAATTAAACAAAAAAACTTCTCAGTTATCGTAAACGAGTTAGAGTTTAGGTAGTACAACACATCGCCGAATCGCATGATTCGGCTTCTATGAGGGATGTACTTGTATAGGTTTTGTGCGGCGATTCATAGATGGCGCTAGCAGGCAAGTTAGCCCGCGGTATCGCATATTTTGTGAGTTACACACGTCAAGCTATTGAGGTTCCTCTAGCTTTATCCGTTGCTACGCAATGAAAGAGTAACAAACTAACAAGATTTTTAAAACGGCTGTCACATTGAAAAGTGTGACAGTTCTTAATTTCTTATCAAACAAAAAAAAAAATTAAAAAGTTGTCAGACAGATCGTATGTAGAGCCAAGCCTTTAACTAATTATCAAGCTAAAGTGCAAGAAATCGGAAATCGTATAGGGTACGATTTCCGATTTCTTGCACTTCAGATCAGCTTGATAATATTAGTTAATGTATAAAGCCAACAATGTATGGACTACAATTACCTACCTGAATTTTGATTTTGAATTGTCAATCAAATATACGCTCTATGGCTTCATGTAGATGATTTCGAGGTTAGTGTGTATGTTTGATGATTATTTTGAGATTTGATAAAAGTCGTTGAACAAAAGTTGTTAGTTTTGATGTACAGAATAAGCCCCTAAAAGGATGCTAATTGATTACCAGTAACTTTGTATAAATTACGCGTCACGTTGTTTGTCCGCGATACACTCCAAACTACTTAACCTATTTTAACGAAAGGACATGTCCACAAAATATATGGAGGCTGGTATAATAATAATCAAAAATTCTAACCACAACACTCGTTACATTTCAAGAAAGTTCATATTTTTCCGAGTCTATTACATCAGTTAAAAGCAAAAAAGAGCCCTCCTTTTTTTTAAATTAATTTTGAATCTATTAGGATAAATGAATATATTTGGCTCAATAGGTAGTTTATCTCTAGTAACCCTGATTAAGTAACCTTCAAATTGTTTAAATATAAGCATTTTTACCAATTAGACACAGTTTTTAAGTGTTTTTTTTTTCACATTGTACTTACTAACTGGTCACACTGGTAGGTTATACTTTTTAATTTTAGCAAATTAAGAGATGAATGTGGAAGAATCAGCTACGAATGCAAGAAAAATAACGATAGAAGCACTAAACTAGAAAAAATACATAGTTGTAGTAATATTTTTCATACAATTTATTTTTCACATTTATAAAAAATGGAGGAATAAAGAAATCTAAATTAAATATTTTTGAGAAGCCCATAAATCAAGCTTTCAAATGATGTATGTATCATCTTGGTTCGATTTTTCTCTGAATAATATACCACTTGTGGACGTCACCTTTTGTACACTATGTGCAGTTTGATACAACTTTAGAGATAAATTAAAATTAGTTTATATCTTAATTTATAATCGCATTTGTTTATTATACTTTTAAAATCTGTCCGTACCGGGGCGAAGCCGGGATGGGCAGATAGTAATATTAGTAAAGATAAGGAATTAAGGATGGTTTATGAATGTTTGGTGATGTCGGGAGTACTTACATGACGTCAGGCGCGATGCTGGGGTCGCTGCAGCGCCTCTGCGTCGTCCTTTTCTCTCCTTCGTTCAGCAAATTGTCGCACGATCTTGTTTTGGTCATGAGAACTGAAACCAGGATTACAACAATAAATATATTTTAGGCAACGGCGAGGAACTAATAAGAAGAAATAGCAAATATTACAGAAATACAGAAAATTTTAATCGGGGCAAAACAATTAGGTACGCAGAAACAAAACACGAAAAACAACTAAAAAATAGATCAATTCATACCCAATGCTTATTCTTATTCTTTATAATAAACATTTTCGCCCAAAAATAGCATGTAGATACTGTACTATACTGTAGCAGCCTTTTTTTATAGTCCATTGCAGGACGTAGGTCTACCCACGAAGAGCGATTGGGCCATATCCACCACGCTGGCTCAGTGCGGGTTGCTGGATTCACATACGCTATCGAATTTTTTCTACGGACATATGCAGGTTTCCTCACGATGTTTTCTTTCACTGAAAAGCCAGTGGTGTGAAAAACCGAACATAAATTCCAAAGAACTCAATTGGTACGGCACCGGAAGAAAGTCTACAGAAGTAAACAAGCTCAACTTCAAACATAGGTCTCTAGAGCACGATATCTTAAACGTTGCAGGTACTGCAATTAGTCCGTATATTGTGTAAACAGTAAGAAAGTAGGTAGTGTATGGTGCCTAGACCTTATTCGGCTCCGAACGTTGCATTGTAATAATCTTTATGTACAGAAAACTAAGGTATATATTAGCTTGTACCGTTATTGTTATGCTGTAATAGACCTTATAAAATATAGCAGTAGGGTACATATTAGCACGAACCGTTGTTGCTGTGCTGCGGCAAGTCGAGCGGCACCCGAGGCTCGTCGGTGTCCGGGCCTCGCTCGGCACCGAACATGGCGCTCCATATCGCGGTGCCTCGGACGCTTTACTCCTCTATAATAAACCTTATGCTAATAGCAGTAAGGTGTATATTAGCTCGTACCGTTGTTGCTGTGCTGCGGTAAGTCGAGCGGCGGCACTCGAGGCTCGTCGGTGTCCGGGCCTCGCTCGGCGCCGAACATGGCGCTCCATACCGCGGTGCCTCGGACGCTGTACTCCGGCCATAACACCTGTAACGTAATGGAACAAGGTTTATTTAAATTTCTTCTCCACCGCCTGGAGGCGGTAATAATGACTGTAATAATAATGTCGGTAATAATGGACACGGATGCTCCAGCATCCGACTTCCAAAAAGGAGGAGGTACTATGTTCGTCTAAATGTTTTTTTTTTGTGTATGGTCATCGATATTTTCGCCAATTGTGAAACGATTTAAAAAAATAATGTTTAGTTCGAAAGAGTATACTTTCGAGGTAAATTTTATGGTGCATCCTCACTCTCCACGAGGCGACACGAGCACCGCAGCTGTAGCTGACTTCACATCGTATACAAGTACACAAGTCGCCGATGTGAAGTTAGCTACACCATTATCGGTGGCGGCACCATTATCGATATCGCCTGACCCGTTTTTCATAAATTATCAAAAATGTACATAGATGTCACATCGATTCGTGAAAATTATTCGAATTCTGTACACGGTGGAAGTCCGTGTTGCGATTTTTCCGAAAAATGATTATTAGATTTTTAAAATATTAACAGAGTACATAATATATTTTATACAACGAGAGGGTAATTTTATCTTAGCCTAATGCATCGAAACTTAAATAGTTTCGGTGGATTCCGTATGACGAGTTTACCTACGACATAAGGTCACGTTATGGACGTGGATTTAGATAAAGGCCCCGATTTTCAACGGACATAACGTAACGTCTTCCTAAGCATATTTCTAGTAGTAAGTAGGTATAGCATGAGTATATTTTTCTATTTTTGTGAACTTTGTGTGGAATCATGTTTTTTTAATATAAAATAACGTCACTATTAAATACAAACTGAATGTAAAACATTGTCAGAAAAACAAATCTTTTATGTGGATTAATATTAAAATAAATCATAAATAGCAACGGGAAAAATCGTGATAATGGAACGTCAATTAAGATAAAAACATAATAAAAAAAATGGTAAATGGTTTCAGAGCTGTCACTACCAAAGTTCCTTATGGTTCCAGGCTTGCGAAGTTCAATAATGAGTCCCCTGGGGCATTATTTTTGAAATTCGAACGCCTAGGAGAACTAAGGAACTTTGACAGTGACAGTTCGAAAACCATTCGCCATATTGGTTTTGTGAGGCTAACACGAAGCGGTTTTTAGCCGCGGTGTGCGCGGTTTGCTTGCGGCTCCCGCTGTTTCGGGGGGAAACTAGTAGAATCACGCGGGCCGCGGTCTACCGCAGCGGTGGTTTGCGACTGCGCTATCATACCTACGCGCCTCGAGTTTAGTAAGCTCTTAAGTATGCTAGTCAGCCGCGGCGCGTCGTAGTGACTGTTAGATATGGGAAAATTGTAGATTGTGCTGTTTATGGTTGTTTGTATTCTTCAATATTGAATCCAGAGATTATGTACATTTTTTAATTTGCCTGGAAAAGCCGAAAGGTAAAGTACTTACTAATGTACAGTACTGTACTGTACCAGCCTTTTAATAGTCCACTGCAGGATGTAGGCCTACCCACGAGGGGTGATTGGGCCATATCCACCACGCTGGCCCAGTGCGGGTTGGTGGATTCACATACGCCATCGAATTTCTTCTACGGACGTATGCAGGTTGCCTCACGATGTTTTCCTTCACCGAAAAGGCAGTGGTGTGAAATTCCATACATAAATTCCAAAGAACTCATTGGTACGGGACCGGGGATTTGAACTCACGACCTCACGATTGTAAGGTGTCACTACCTCTAGACCATCACGGCTTTTTTTATGTAATGTACAGTAGCTACTGACAAATATGAGTTTCTTTCTAGTTTCAATACACAAAACTAGAAAGAAACTCAAGTAGGTAAAGAGTAAGTAGATAAAATTAAAATACTGAAGGCGGGCACCCCTAGCGCGTGATACGTTCTGCGTGGCCACGTGACGCCGTAGGTATATATCTGAAGGACAGGGCCGAGTCACAATACTGTTAGATACCATTACCGTGATTTATGGTTTCTTTCTACACGTGTTCAAATTCCGGGTTGACCCCATAGTAAAAGTGTTTCATAATGATGGTCTGTTTGAACCACCGCTTTTCGGCAGTAAACCAGTTCTCGATGAACGTACCCATGATAATATAATATACAGGGTTATTCCGAATCAATTAGCATCTTTTTAGGGGCTTATTCTGTACATCAAAACTAACAACTTTTTTTATACGACTTTTGTCAAAACTAAAAAAGAAACAAAAAACCGGACAAGTGCGAATCAGGCTCGCACATCGAGGGTTCCGTACAAACATATTGTTAAAATAATTAAAAACCTGTTTTAGCATGTGCTAATGAAGTTATTTTATATGATACCTTACATGATACGATTTACTCACTTTGAATTTTGAACCCATATTTTGTGAATTTTGAGGCCCTATTTTTATGTGATTTAAATAAAAATGTAATGTTTTCAGATTTATTCCTATATGTGTACTCTGAGACAATGCTCTTCACCAAATTTCATAGTTCTATGTCAACAGGAAGTACCCGGTAGGTTTTGATTTTTGTGAGGGTTATGCGTTTTTTTACGACATAAACGGCTCTAACTTTTTTATACGGTAACTGAGAAGCTTTTTTACACAACTGCAAGAATTCATAGGTTTACGTTTATAGTTTAAATCTCAATTCGATATCTTTACGCGTTCCCAAGATAAAGAGTCTTGACATACACACAGACGGACAGACGGACAACAAAGTGATCCTATAAGGGTTCCGTTTTTTCCTTTCGAGGTACGGAACCCTAAAAATGTTGTTCTACAGAAAAAGATCGTTCACCCTCGACAAAATGTATGGAAAGGCTGATTTTCTTTTGAGTTTTGACAAAAGTCGCAAAACAAAGTTGTTAGTTTTGATGTAAGATGATAAGATAAGATGAATGATAAGCCCCTAAAAGGATGCTAATTGATTAGGAATAACCCTGTATAATATATTCCATTCCAGAAATATATTGTAAAGGACATGTCCACAAAATGTATGGAGGCTGGTATAATAATAACAAAAAATTCTAACAACAACACTCCTTACATTTCGAGAAAGTTCATATTTTTCTGAGTCGATTACATCAGTTAAAACAAAAAAAGAGCCCGCCGTTTTTTTTAAATCAATTTTGAATCTATTAGGATAAATGTATATTTGGCTCAATAGGAACGTAGTTTATCTTTAGTAACCATGATTAAGTAACCTCCAAATTGTTAAATAGAAGCATTTTTACCAATTAGTCACAGTTTTTTGTCACATTTTACCTACTAACTGGTCACACTGGTAGGTTATGATATTCAATTTTAGCAAATTAAGAGATGAACCAGCTACGAATGTAAGTAAAATTACGATAGAAGCACTTTATTATTGCTAAACTAGAAAAAAATCAAGCTGTATTATAATTTTTCATACAATTTATTTTTCACATTTAAAAAAAATGGAGGGATAAAATAATCTAAATTAAATATTTTTGAGAAGCCCATAAACCAAGCTTTCAAATGATGTATAGGTATATTATTTTGGTTCGATGACTTCGATGTTTATCTTAATAATATACGAGTACCACTAGTGAACGTCACCTTTCATTTTCATAAAGATCAGTTCATATTATTTAGTAAGGATTTTCTTATCATGTATAAGCTGTCTCACGTTCAACAAGACAAACATTGTAAAAACACGTAATTAAGTCCATTTTATGAATTACCTTTACAGACTTACGAGTCTAGAACATTGGTGTGCGAACTTGACGCAATACCACGGGCTAACTTGACCACTAGTGCCATCTGTGATTCGACTCGAAAACCTACACAAATGTAATTATCCAATCAACGCGCAGCTTCATATGAGCTTCAGTCAGGATGGACGGACGGCGACGGACACCTATCCAAGGTGTCCGTCGCCTGGATCGTCTTGTCAAAAGCACTACAGTCACGGTATTGTTATTTATCTATGCAGTATGGAAACTTGGTCCTGTCCTTGAAATAAAATATCGATAGCCTCGCGTGGTCACGCATTACGTTACACGCGCTAGGGCTGCCGCCCAGCGTTGCCAGATGAACGATTTAAGTCCTATTCCTACAATTTTTTTCCGCTAACATTATACTTGCCTAAATATAAATGCAAGATTTTTTTATTCACTTCTCGATAGGAAACACGATTATTTCCATACCAGTGCGATCGCTCATCAAAAACAGTAGTAATATTGCTGCCGCCTGCTGGGTATATCGCACGTTTACTGATTACAAACCCACACGTTCGTTCCCGTGCAGCCGTGACTACGGCGCGCCTCTACGACTGTTCGTACCGAGCTCCGAGGCGCGTACATAGGCATGATTCGCGTTCTGAATGTTTGAATGAAGACACAACAGACTTCAACCGTGTACATACATAATTCGAATAGTTCGCACGAATCAATAGATGAAGTAATTTTTACATAGGTAATTGTAGATTTTTCAAAAACGGCTGAGCCGAATTCGATAAAATTTAAATGGAACCACTCCCTTTAGTATGATCTACTAAACAAAAAAAATCGTTCGAAATTGGCGGAGTAATCACGTAAACAAAATAATCGGCCAAGTGCAAGTCGGACTTGACCACGAAGGAGTTGTGTACCATATGGAAGCTAGAAAATAGATTTTTATTTTAATTTAATTATTTTTATATTTCAAGCATCACCTGTCACCGTAATTAATTTCGAGCGAAAAAGAGCTGAAAATGCAGGTTTGTTGTATGGGAGCCATCATAATTTTTTTTTCTGTTTTTAGTATTTGTTGTTATAGCGGCAACAGAAATACGTCATCTGTGCAAAATTCAACTTTCTAGATTCACGGTTCATGACAGACGGACAGCGGAGTCTTGGTAATAGGGTCCCGTTTTTATGGTGCTGCAAAGGACATGTCCACAAAATGTATGGAGGCTGGTATAATAATATTCAAAAATTCTAACCACAACACTCATTACATTTCGAGAAAGTTCATATTTTACTGAGTCTATTACATCAGTTAAAAACAAAAGAGAGCCCTCCGATTTTTTTAAAATTGATTTTGAATTTATATGGTTAAATAAATATATTTGGCTCAATAGGTAGATTATCTCTAGCAACCCTGATTAAGTAACCTCCAAATTGTTAAATAAAAGCATTTTTACCAATTAGACACACATTTAAAGTGTTTTTTGTCACATTGCACCTACTAACTGGTCACACTGGTAGGTTATAATTTTTAATTTTAGCAAATTAAGTGATGAATGTAAAAGAATCAGCTACGAATGCAAGTAAAATAACGATAGACGCACTTTATCATTGCTAAAAGAGAAAAAGTAATAAACTGTATTGTTATTTTTCATACAATTAATTTTCACATTAAAAAAAATGGAGGGGTGAAAAAATCTAAATTAAATATTTTTGGGAAGCCCATTAAACAAGCTGTCAAATGATGTATATATCAACTTGGTTCGATTTTTCTCTGAATAATATACCACTCGTAGACGTCACCTTTGTTTAGGTATCTAGAAAAATATCTGAATATAAAAATAAATATCGTGCGCGTCGTGGACAGAGATTTTATAGATCAACACGTTTAGAATATTTAGAAGCGTGTAAGAAGCGACGCCTCAACGACCAGTGGGCCTCGAGTCCCATCACAGTACATGTTGGCTAGAGCGACGGAGTGAACCAGGGTACCTGTTCGGGCTGATGCGGCGAGTAGAGGTGGTTCCGGTAGGCGGGCGCGCGCAGCAGGTGCCACACGTGCGCCGCGTCCGCGAGCCCGCCGCGCTCCCTGGACGTGTTGCACAGGAACGTGCCGAACATGCACGAGTGCACGTGGACCGCCAGCTTTATCTGGAACCCCACAACTGATGATTAAAACAGTTGGATATCGTCCATCATCTTCTTCTTTTATGTTTTAGCGTCGCATTGTTGTGCATTAGGTAGGTCCGACTTCAACAAAGAGGCCAATCGCCGAATCCAACTCGGCTGGGCAGCGTTCGGAAAATTGCGTAGTGTCTTCTCGTCCGACATACCTCAGTGCCTCAAGTCGAAAGTTTTCGACCAGTGTGTGTTGCCAGTGATGACTTATGGCACAGAAACGTGGTCTCTCACTATGGGCCTTATTAGTAAGCTCCAAGTAGCCCAACGAGCTATGGAGAGGGCTATGCTCGGAGTCTCTCTGCGTGATCGAATCAGAAATGAGGAGATCCGTAGAAGAACCAAAGTTACCGACATAGCCCAACGGATTAGCAAGTTGAAGTGGCAATGGGCAGGGCACATAGCGCGGAGGACTGATGACCGGTGGAGTCGAAAAGTTCTCGAGTGGAGACCACGTACTGGCAAGCGCAGCGTAGGACGTCCACCCACAAGGTGGACAGATGACCTCATTAAGGCCGCAGGATCGCGCTGGATGCAAGTCGCTATCAACCGGTCTTATTGGAGATCCATAGGGGAGGCCTATGTCCAGCAGTGGACGTCTTTTGGCTGATGGATGGATGGATGATGGTTGTGCATTTGCCAATCAATTATAAGATTTAATAATTTTTGATATTTTATCAAAACAGTCACTGTTGTAGTCACGTCATAGTTCAATAAAGTCGCGGTCACGTCAAAACATAGTTCAAATCATACTTCAGTAAAGCAGTGGAGACTTAAGATACTACTAGAGGCGTCTAGGGAGTTTTTATAACAACACGGCACAATAAGATACACCACAATTTATAGTTAATTAAAGTCGTCAGAGACATTTGGACCAAGTTTTCCGATCATTAGGTGTCCGTAGACGTGGACGCAAATAGGGATATTTCAACTCACTTATCACATGTTAATCTGAGCAAACTCAATCTCTTCTCAAGCTTCCTCGTATCTTAAACAGAGCCATTATTCCTGCAATGTTACCAAGGAAGCTTAGGTAACTTACAGCTTCGTTACACTTTCAGTACACCTCATGTCTCCAACTTTGTCAATCTTGCACTCACCAGGTAAGCTTCGTTGAACTCGAACGCACAGGGGTACTGTAACGCCATTTGGTGCACCCAGTCGAGCCACTGCAGGAAGATTGGTGACCGTTCATTGGGCTCCTCGGCACCAAACTGATGTCCGCACCGGTCCGCGAACTTGTGACCAAAGTCCAGCCACTCGCGCTCGATCAGCACGCGGAAGCCCTGCAATGTAATATAGTTACCGGTTTTATGTTTTATATTATTTAATCGGTGTGAGAACATTTATTTAGTATGGTTACGAACCAGCTGTGCAAAAAACCTTGAATGAGAATACGAAGAAAGTTGATATGTCTTTTAGAGAAAAAACAAAAAAGGCCATGATGATTAGCGTTCAATAGCTAACGTGACGATAAATAATGATTTGATAGAATAAAACATGACAAGCTTTTAAGTATATGAGCTACGATTTAGATCGCTTCTTGCATACCTACTCCTCCGGTTCCTTTACGTACCTTGAGCACCCGGTTATAGGGGTCGATTTGCGGCGAGCATCCTCAGCCGGCCCGAGCAGTATCAGCAGTGATGAGATTTATACGTATCTTGAGTGTCCGATAGTAGGAGTCGAGCACGAGTTGCGTTGTTGCCACAATCTGCGGAGTACGGTCTCAGCCGTCCAAGCAGTAGACAAGGACTGGTCGACCATTGGTCCTGTACATACCTCCAGCGTCCGATAATAGGGGTCAAGCACGAGTTGAGCTGCTGCCACTATCTGCGGCGTACGATCCCAGCCGTCCGAGCAATGGACTAGTACTGGCCGACCATTGGCCACGGCGCGGCAGACGGTGCCCGCCGCGCGCGCTATTCCGGACACGTATTGCAGCCACAGTGTGCGCTCCAGGTTGCTGTGCCAGCTGGAAATGAAAACAACGATTCTGTGACTTATGCTTCCTCTACTAAAGTTGCTTTTTCATTTGAGACTTGAAAGGGTCTACACTTCGCAAGTCTGTCCTTCAAGTGTACCCTATAAAATATATAGCTGTAAAAATAATACGTAAAAAATATTAAAAATAAGAAGAAATGAAATATAAACTACTAATACTAATCAAGTTAAAAACTATAAAAAACAAAAAAAAATTTAGAAGACTGTGAATGATGGTGATGATAATGACGAACTAAGAAATATACATAGACAATTTTTTATGTTGATCTATTTCTGATATTTTTTTATCTTTTATTTTTTTCTTGCCACAACTGAAATAAAACATTCAATATTTAAGCATTACAGCATTTTATCATGTTATACGATTTAGTTCTGAATAGTATAACTTAAAGAATTCCACCAGCTAGAGATGCTAAAAAACTCGTCGAGACGCAGTACGTAAAAGAAAATAATAGGTATACCTTAGACACACGTGAGTGTTTGTTTACATTTGAAACGTTACTTTGTTGCGCCAGACACGATTGTAAGCACGTGAGATCATTCATTGTTATTCAAGTTATTTAACTATTCAAGTGTCACTAGAGTATGTGCAAAAAGTGAACCGTCGTGGCGTTACTGTGAACTAACAATAAAATTTTACTCAGCAGCCAAGGTACCGAACTGGACTGCCGTCTACTTGACGACGACGTAGATGCGAGTACTAATGGAAACTTAATCGGTGTCTACCAAGTATCAAACACTTTTTGACAGACGAACCACCGGAGGAGGTGTACAATACGACGCGTATATATATATTTTATGTATAACCACGCATAACTTTTTTCGTAGTAGTCCGATTTCAATAATTCTTTTTTTATTGGAAAGAGTATACTTTGAAATTGGTCCCATTTAAATTTTATCGAAATCGGCTGAGCCATTTTTGATTAATAAACAATAATGTGAAAAATGCTACAGCGATCCGTGCGAAATATTCGCGAATTCTGTACACGGGTGAAGTCGGTCATGCTAATTTTTGCAAAAAATAATCTTGTAGTTGTACTAGCAGAGCAGTGTTGTCAACGTAACAAAATTAGTAAAATGGCACACGGGCGCCCTCGCCTACGACGCTTCTCTTTTTGCACATACACTAGTTGATTATAATAAGTGCCTAGGCTAATCAGGGTACTTATTATGAAGAGGAAGTATGCACAATTGCACACGCACATCTACACTAATATTATAAAGAGGAAAATTTTGTAGTTTAATAAATAATACAGAGTTATTCAGTAAGCCGCAAGGTCTTCAAACCATCATAATTCGCAATATTTACTAGGGGACCAGCCCGCAATTTAAAAAAGTTCTGTTTCAAACATTGCGTCGATTCCGAGTTGCAATTTTATATTTTGAAGGCTGGTTATTTTTTCTCGAATTTCGGGATGGCTCTATGAAAAAAGTTGTTCATTAATGTTGGGCTTAGTACACTCTTTCATAATAACCACGTACATAATATAATAATAAATAATTTATTCTGATTTCTCGAGAGAAAAACGAAAATATTTCAATTAGTCGTCTTGCAAGAAATCCTGACTTCTGCAACTTGACAAAAAGCGTAAATTTTTTGCAAGTTTTTTACAGACAAGGTTACAGACGACACGGAGGAGGTTATCAGGTCGATGCGTATATTTTTTTATATTTTAAATCACATAAATTTTTACAGAGTAGTCTGATTTTTTTTTTTCATTAGAAAGAGTAGGTAGGAAGTATTAATTGTATCAAAATTGGTTTACTGGTTTTAACAAGATTATTTTTTGCAAAACTTAGCATGACCGACTTCATCCGTGCACAGAATTCGCGAATATTTCGCACGGATCGATCGATGTAGCATTTTTCACAATACTGTTGATTTATCAAAAATGGCTTAGCCGATTTCGATGAAATTTAAATGGGACCAGTTTCGAAGTATACTCTTTCCAATAAAAAAGGATTATTGAAATCGGACTACTATGAAAAAAGTTATGCGTGGTTATACATAAAAAATATGTATACGCGTCGAATTGTATACCTCCTCCGGTGGTTCGTCGGTCAACAATCAACAATAATTTAAATATAGCATACATCGATTCGAGTGAATATCCTAGTCGAATTTCGTACGTAAGCTATGTACAAAATTCGTTTAGCAATGGTTGAATTGGGTTGAAGTCTGTTGTGCTATTTTTTGCGAAAAATAATTCGTTGTTATTGTAAGTAGGTAATAATCAACCGGCTATAAACTACAAATATCGAGCAGATCCAGTCCTGCATCGGTTGGGCACGCCTCCAAAAGTTACAAACAAAAGAACAAAGGGGCAACACTCACGTGTGACCACCCACGCGATCACACGACTCAGGGAGATGGCTAAATATTACAAAGGAAAGGAAAGACAATTAAAATTTAGATTGTTTTTATTTTTATAATGCTTCCTAGACTAGGTTTGAGATAAATCTATATAAATAGCTTCATTAAAGATAACTAATCACCAGAAAAAATCTAATCACATTGTCACAAAGAAACGAATTTTTTAGAATTGCAAGAACCGAATTATCAATATCCATTTCCGTATGAGCAACTTCATTACAGATTATTATTGTATACTACTAAAATAACGAGATATATAAATACCCCATCATCCTGACGTATAGACAGAGTTGCATCGATGGTGTTCAAATCGCGAAAGTTTAAAAACAACTTTAATTACAGATTTTTAATAAAGTCGCTTTAATGTAACTGGAAATTAAACTTTTACATATATTGGGTTTCATGATGATTATGGGATTGGAGTAGAACAAAGACGCAACACTCACGTGTGACCACCCACGCGATCACACGACTTCGTCTCAGAGATGGCTAAACGATACAAAGGAAAGGAAACACTAATCACGATCGCACAAAGAAACGTATCTTTTAGGATTTCAGGATATGAATTAGGAAATTTGTGAGTAACTTTATTCGTCGATTTTTTGACCGACGAACCACCGAAGGAGGTATACAATTCGACGCGTATATTTTTTTATGTATAACCACGCATAACTTTTTTCCTAGTAGTCCCATTTCAATAATCCTTTTTTATTGGAAAGAGTATACTTCGAAATTGGTCCCATTTAAATTTTATCGAAATCGGTTGAGCCATTTGTGATAAATCAACAATAATGTGAAAAATGCTACATCGATCCGAGCGAAATATTCGCGAATTCTGTACACGGGTGAAGTCGGTCATGTTAATTTTTGCAAAAAATAATCTTGTTAATAAAGTCACTTTATTAATGTAGCTGGGAATAAAGCTGTATTGGGTTTCATGATGATAATAGGATGAATATGAACTGAATGTCCGCATTGGGATAATACATTGGGCATGCTCGCAAACTGACTGTCCAGAATAAGAACTAGTTTTTAAAAAAAATAATTAGAAAATATGGACTTACCTAACCCGGTGCCCTGCTAGCTTAGCAAGCGACTACGATAAACCACGAAAAAAACTCTTTTCGACGTGTGAAAAGGTGACAGACTGATATATACTTCGTGCCATAACTCTGTCTCGTTCTGACACGTCGAAAGAAATATTTCGTGGTATGCATCCTAGCCCGTCTGGTTCGGCCGCCAAGGCCCGCATTTGTTGGAAGCAGCGCACGTGATGAATATTAGACATGGTCATGAACTGAATATTCGTTTTGGGATAGAATATTAGCAAGGACTATCCCACAAAATATAAGACCAGTATAAGAAGAACCAGTCTTTACAATACAAAGTTAAAAAAGAGAGACCTAAACTTGATCCCCGGGCTCGGCCGATAAAGCCTGCATCTGTTGGAAGCTGCGGCGCACGTGATGAATATTGAGCATGGACATGAACTGAATGTCTGCATTAGGATAGTATATTAGCCATTAAGCATGTCCGCAAACAAAATCACGACTAAAATAAGTTCCTGTTTTTAAGACAAATAGTTAGAAAAGAGACTTACTTAAGCTGGTCCCCTGGCTCGGCCGCCAAAGCCCGCATCTGTTGGAAGCTGCGGCGCACGTGATGAATATTGGGCATGGACATGAACTGAATGTCTGCATTGGGATAGTACTGCTGGCACTCGCAGCCGCCGCCGCGCGCGCGGTTCGTCACGGCCGACGCGTACGACCGCGCGTCCACTATTAGCAGCTTCAATTGCTGGAAACAAATACGTAATTACTTAATCACATATTAGGGGAAAGAAAGCCAATATGAGTACAAAAGTAGGTAAATGTGTCAATAGGCTTGTTTTAAGACACTAAGGAAAAGAGCAATTGATTGATTAAGACCGCACATCCACTATTAATAGCTTCAATTGCTGGAAACAAATACGTAATTCCATATTAGGGGAAAGAAAGCCAATGAGTAAAATAGGTATATATGTCAATAACTTGTTGGAAAATACTTCGGAAGAAACCAAATAATTTGATTTAACCCGCGGGGGCGAGCTGGATAAAAAGCAGTTTCGATCCGGACTTATAAGCCTAATCAATCTTTTTGACATCTGTGACATGAAGCGAGGCAAATTCGTTATGTCAGCTGCACAAGGAGAGGGAAGCATACATTAGCTATAAGCTTCGCAGCTTGTAGCTTATTTTAGAGATGCCAAGAACTTAAATTCGGCCTAAACCGGAGATTTATAGGAAAGGCTTATCAAGTTAATCAGTGGACGTCTCATAACTGAAATGATTCTGATGGCTTTACAAAAAGCATGTAATATGTCTTGAAACAATTCAGTTAGGATTTTAACATGAAAAAATAAAGAGAGCCTTTTGGTATAATCTTATTTTAATAAAGTGCAAACAAACTTTCAAGACGAGAGTCGGAACACGATTGCAACAGCTTTTTATTGTTCTATAGGCCCAAAAGTATCTCCTGGAATCAAGTCTGCTAACATTGTAATATACCTTTTCTCAACAGCACGGCAGTGCCGGCAAATCTAATATCTAAGTCTTGACAGCCTACATAAATAATGACTTGTCGAAGCGAATAATGCAGTGGATCGTTTGTCAACATTTTGTTGAGCAAAACGCGGTGTGGGATGAAAGCTTAGTCCGTCTGAGAAATCCGCGGCTCCTTTTGGAGCTATGTGATTCATCGACACACACCACCCACAAGTTCAAACGAACGTGAATTGCAGTATTAATCAATTTAACTAAATCGAAATTAATTTTTCGACCTCTACAAATACTACACTATCTTAATACATAGTGCATTGAACTGCAATGAACTAATACGTCATCAGAGTTTTGAAGTTTAGGAGGTCTTTTCGATGATAAATCACAATTTAAGTAACAATTAATTTGATTTTATCAGACTTTCTTAATCCTTCCATCATCCCAAGCATGGCAAATGGACATATCGTCTTTCCGCCAATTAACCCCTTCGGAGTATAATTATGAACGTTATCCTCGAAAAATATTCCAAGTTGGTAAAGATGGCGAGTCTTATGTGTCAAAGTTGATTTGATTCTGAAAAAGACTACGCTACAACTCCCTAACATTTCCACCCAATTCACAGTCAAAAACTGTACTCTATCGCTTTTGGGTGCAAACTGCAAATGCAGGGTGAAATCTACCTTGTTGGTGGTGGGAGGTTGCAGGCCGCGGTCCGCGTTGCAGGCAGTGACAAACGCGGCCAACAATCGTTCATCTTCGCTGGAGCGCCAGCCGAGCCAGCCTACTTCAGGCTGCGAGGACCGCGCGATCACAGCACCGTTGCCGCGATGCCTCCAAACCACGGCCGGTATCCGTCGCATGGCACGAAACCTGTTGAAATAATAACAATCTAAATAGGTACAAAATGGTTGTTTTGTCAAAAACTGTTTTTTTGGGACCTGGGAGGTTGTAATTATGACATTAATGTTACTAGTCCGTTGTGCCCTACTGCTGAGCAATGGATTCCATCTTTTCAGTTTTGGCGATTTTATGCTGAGGTGTACCAATTCCTGTCAAAGGTATCAAGGTTGTAGCGCCAATTATAGCGTTACTCAAATTATTATTAACTCTAATTATACAAAGGTTGCACATGCCAAAGATTCTTCTGTACCATGGCTGTTTTCAAGAAAACTAACCGTGGAGTATGTAGTATTGCATTACAAGACCACAATGTAGTATTGTATATTGTATGTAGTATTGCATTACAAGACACTAGAAAAAAGGTCAAAGAAGACTTCTTCAATCATGAGAAACTGCTCTCCAAATGTGCAAATAGGTATACGATATAATTCTGAAACAGTTATGCCAGCAATCCAATGCCGTGCTCCGTAATTTCAAGGAACGTAAGTGTTTTTTATCAACTGACTAAGGGAAGAATACACAAAACAGTGCAAGCGTTTGTACAGGCCGAATCCTTGGTGGCTATGATGTTAACTGCCAGGTGCAGATAACCCAATCCTGACTGAAGCTCACTTAACAGCTGCGCAAGGAAAGGAGGGGCACAGCTCGTGCTTCTCATTTGGCCGGGCTGGGAGGACGTAAGGTCACTCACCTGGCGACGGAGTCCAGGTCCTCGTCGCAGACGGAGGCCGGCACGACCAGCAGCGGCGGGTAGGAGGGGCACAGCTCGTGCTTCTCATTGGCCGTGGTCACGCGCCACGCGCCTTTTGACGTGAAGCCTAACCGCTCCAGCTGGAATAGAGTTTTGTATGTTAGTACTCATTCTGAAAGCAAAGATGATACTGATCAAGATTGCAGTGCAAAATTAAGTAAGAGCGATGCGATAGGAAATTTACCCAGGATCAGTTTCATAAGCAGCTAATTATTTTTGCACTCTATCACAACAGCGATGATCATAATTTGAGGGGCACGCTGCAAAATACGGTGCCAGTGCTTCCTAGATCCGCGCCACGTACGTTATCTACTGTAACGTTACGTATCATCGTAACAGCAGATCTGAACCAATGCAGTTGAACCCTGAACGGAACCTATCTAACAAACAGTTATCGCAGGCAAAATGGTCTATGATTTGTTAATTGATAAACTCACGTGCACGAGCCGTCTCAACCTAGCCAATACAGGAGACATAAGTTGCGTATCCACCATAGATGACAGCCACTCTACTTAACCTGAAGAAAGAAAGGTAGCTTCGCTCACCTCGGGTCCGAACCAGTGCGGCTGAGAAGCATGAGACGCGCGCAGCAAGGCTCTATGAACAGAGGAAGCCGGCTGTTCCTTGGCCCAGGCCGCGTACGCAGCAGCGAAGGTCTCCTGCGCCGAGGTCAGCGGCGCCATGGCCGTGTTCAACCGCCGCCACCACTCCACGCATTGATCGCCCGATGTGAACGAACATCTGGAATTGAAAGCTTTGTGATGAACTATTCAACGATATACCTATTTTATTTTTTCGGACTCTACCTGCCTGCCTGCCCAGCCTGTCATGTAAATATGTTTGCCGCGATTTATCTATAATAATGAAACCATGGATGACAATCTAGAGATCTGTAATGCTAATTCTTTTGACCTATCTCAATTGGTTATCGCATGTCCAACATACACAGATAAGATTAGCATAGGATCAAGCACTGCTCTCGATAGAAGTATCGAAGAAAAGGCCTATGTTTAGCAGTGCACTATGTTTTTTGAAGATCCAATCAAAAAAAACCTTGTTCCTACTGGTGGTATCGGTTCATTATTGAGATGTAACGTGTGACATATATGTTCAGGAACTTAAGAAAATCAGTTTTTCCTGACAAAAAGTGAAACCTAATTTATAGTCCACCAAATGGGTCGACATCTTTAAACTAGATGAATATAGTAATATAATAATATTATAAGGATATTAATTAATCCGTGGAATGCCACTTCATTACTGGATATTAATAATGACTAAACTAGAAATTAGAGGCAAATATGCAACTATGTTTCACTCATTCCTAGTATAGATAGCTATATAAGACACGTGATGGAGCACGCACGTCACATGCTCCCACACGCGGTATTGTTTACCGACACTTCTTGGCTTATACATTTCATATGATAAAAAGTGGCAAACAAGCTAAACTAAAGGATATCTAGAGGGTAAGGTCAACGCTGCCCACATATTTTTATTCGACTGTCCAATAAGGAATACGTAAAAGAAAGTATTTTTTATGTACATAATTTATGTCTTTCTGTTCTCTAAAATCCAGGCCGACAGAGAATTAATAATTATGCAATAAGCAAGAGACAGCAGTGAATAGTAAAAACAAATACATAAAGGTCTATGCCCAATAGTAAGTTATCAAAATCTGATATGATAGATAGATAATTGATCATTTATTTTCGGTAAGGATAATTACCTACATTGATATACAAAAATATACTATGAGCAACTCCCAACGAATCGTCAAAATAACAATTATTAATTATGTACTCAATTGAATTATTAGGCAATGTCGTAATGTCGGAGACATATAGGAGGCTTAAAAACTCTGACACCAGGGCTAGCCATCCGACATACGAACTTATCTGATGATGAAGTATGTTGATGTCTCTGAGTTTCCTCCTACAATCGGACCGACCAACATAATCGATCCACCGTTTGATTCGTATTCACTTCCATATGTGGGTTTTTCCTTTTCATAATAACAGTTGTCGTATTACAACAATAAGGCAAATTAAGGAATTAATTGAGGTCTATATTATCATGTTATTGAAGGAAAATTTTCGTCTGCTTTCTATGTTTAGCTACTTTACGTTACTATGTGTGTTATCAGTCAAGTGGCCCCGTTTTGGCGTGACAATATGTTTTATGTACCTATTTCAGTTTGTTGTTATGCGAGAATGAACTTTGTCTTATTGAAAATAAAGAATTAAGGGGTCATGTGTAACTTAGCAGTATAATTTGTTAAAAAGTCCAGCTAAGCAGAGTTGCGTTAATAGGAGAGCTCGATTAAAGTAGGAATGGAATTTATGTTTTTTACTTGGACCTAAATATTAAGCTAAAAGCTAAAGAGACCTCACACATAAAATTTGGATTGTTTAGGCTCTAGGATAAAACATAATATACATTGTCCATCTTATCTTTCAAACGAAAACAGCCCACCGGCAACTTTTATAAAGTTGCAATGTTTGCAACCAGCACTCATGCCCCTAAAGAAACACCTCTAGATTCAAAAAACATTATGTAAGTCAAAGCAATAAGCGATTAAGTTAAATCCACCGACCGATTTAGCCGGTAAGTTGGACTTTGCACTATAATTTGTTTGTTGACGGCGCCGCTATTAGAGGCAGTATGTTGAACGGCCATTCAGGTTTTGTGTGATGTGAATAGGTCAGATTTGTCTTTTTTTGCGCTGCAGCCGTAAGGTATACATAATTTAGATAACTGATGCGCGTGTTTACAAGTTATGAGGTGTTTTTTTTTGCATGCTTGTCTAGCTTTGGGATTGTAACATAACGTGAAACATCTCGCTAATGTATAATTATTATTGGTGGCTCGGGTGGAGCGCTTCTGCTGTTCATATATCATAGTCCTGTCGTTTAGCCTTGTCAGACTAAACTGGCTTGTGACTATAACTAGGGTAAGCCACCATGCTTATAGGAACTGACTTTTATTGAGCTGAGTTTGATTCAAGATAGAGATTTGAATCTGGCACGTTGGACCTGTAGAAATCATACGAACTTATAAAGAAGACTTACCTGAGTGTTCGGCCATTCTTGCATAGGACGATGAGATGCAGAAGGTCTCTGATCTCCAAGGCGTCGATGAGCCGAATGGGCACGGAGGTGCCGGGGCCGGTGCGTCTGCGAGGCTGCGCGTGCAGCCGGTAGTTCGACATGGCGATGGTACCACCGTCTGCCATCCGCCCCACCCACTGTGGAAGAAACTTCGCGTTAGTTATGGGTCCCTGGTATAAGGCTCAGTTACGATGTCCTATATGGAAAACTCATTGAATTTATACTGGAGATTATAATGGCTTTCAGATATCCTTATGTATGGTAAAAGGTTCTAATCTTAGAGTATATATAAGTAACTAGTTCTAACATTAGCCTAATTGGAGGATTAATTAGGTTTAAATTTCGGAGACTACCTTTCATGGCCGTGGTGGTCAAGAGGTAGTGACACCCGCCTTACAATCGTAAGGTCGCGGGTTCAAATCTTCAGTCCTGTACCAATGAGTTCTTTGGAATTTACGTACGAAATTTAACACCACTGGCTTTTCGGTGAAGGAAAACATCGTGTGGCAACCTGCATACGTCCTTAGGAGAAATTCGATGGCGTATGTGAATCCACCAACCCGCACTGCGCCAGCGTGGTGGAAAGGCCCAATCAGGGTAGGCCTACGTCCTGCAGTGGACTATTTAAAAGGCTGGTACAGTACAGTACCTTTCATGGTTTTTTGGTACTGGTTTGGTACTTTTCTATGGCGTAACTGGAAAACTGATTTAATACTAATCCGGAAATGCCAAGTTGGAGTCCCACGCTGGCAACTAGTATCTGGCCATTCCGATGGACAGGTCCATCTTATGGATGATGACCTAACCTTTCTTATAATGAGAAATGGACCGTGGCCAGCAAATGGGATGCAAATCAATTGCTTCAGAACCTTTCTTGTATCTCCATTCAGATACTCATGGTGCTTAAGATGCATCACCTTGTATGATATACTTACAAAAAGAATGTAACTACACATTGAAAATATAAGAAAACTACTTTCACGCAATAAACTTTGACGAAAGATGAGTAGACGAGAGTATGTTTACACCAGTTACAAGCCAAACTTTCTCCCATACTTACCTAAGATTTCCAAACAAAGAGCCTCTCACGAGAAGACGGCCGTCAAGATTGAGAATAGCCTCTTGGTTTCTCTTAACAAGGTTATCAATGACGCAATCAACTTATCACTACGAGATCTTAATTCGCATAATAGAGCTCGTTCTAATTAGTAATTAGCGAGGAAAGTGGCTGGCGATAAGGACCACACAGACGGTAAAGATAAATTGCAAGCCGATGATAGCGAGAGATAGTGAATACGACAACCTTTTATCGCTGGCTGTGACAATCCAGGTTTTAGGTATCAGGAAATTGAAGCATAAAAACTTTAATAAATTAACAGTACTGGTATATCTAGACTAGAATACTTTTAATATGAGATTGTTTGTTACATTATAAGGATCGGATATAACCTAAACAAAAACGATTAGATGAAGTAGGAGAATGAATTTAAGCCAAAAGATAAGGAAGTTTAGATAACGATTACTAGTATCTACTATTGATTTGCAGTCCATCTGGACTGGAATATATCTAATTGAATAGAATAATCATCATCATATCAGCCGTATCTGGCACGAATAATCATTATATCAGCAGTAGGACATCCACTGCTGAATATAGACCTCCCCTGTTTTCCAATAAGACCGGTTGAAATCGGCTTTCAATCAGATCCGTTCATCGTCCATCACAATAGAACGACAAAACAAAAAAGCTCTTTTACTACGACGATAAACACAACGGATATTTTCGCATAAAGATTTAAGTACCATCAGCTATGCACTAATTTGTTCCACCTGGACTCACATGTACTGCGCCGTATCTTCCCTGCAGTCGTCGAGACGTTTGATACGCGATATGACGCAGTTCTCAGAACGTCCTCGCTGCTTACACGCTGGGCAAAGTGCAGCCCAGAGGAGATAATAGTAATTTGAGTACTATATAGTACTGGCTGGTACCGTGACTCGTGAGTCTTTGTAGGTAGATATCTAGCTTGGTAGGAGTCGGGGGTGCATCTTTTCCTTGTTGTTGACTAATTTAAGTATAGTATAACGTGAGAATTTATCACACTTTATTAACGTAATCATTCTATTTTTGGCTATTATGACCTTCCTCAAAACCAAATGTCTTTTAGAATGAAAATTGTCTGTGATTTTGATACATAACTGTATTTTACCCGATGAGAAACAATGATGTGGTCAGATACGATTAGTAAACTTTGCTTGTAACATTTTAAAACAATTTTTAAAGATCGATCATTAGATCACAGAATTATAGATCGGACCAGGAAGCTTAATTTTTAAAACATTGAATATGACTTTTATGTCATACTATGCTATCCCGTTCGCACTAACAGACTTTCAATGTTCGTTCCTACTCCATTCGGTCTCATCACCATTTCTGCAAACATCCTATCAGACTATTGATCTAAAAATAGAGCCCCAGATACTATATACATTTTCAGGAGTAAAGAAAAATTCAAATACTTTCTCTTAGGGTTAGCTGTAGGACAATTCAAAAAATAGATTCCGACTTAGAATAGTTCAAGATCATTTCGGACATTGCATACTACGCAGATGACTATTCAAAAGTAGTCTATGTTTAAGTTTGTATACTAAGACACAACACTACACATTTGTATCTTTGGGCTGATAACAGGCTGTCAACGAACTGCAAGGAATGCGAATAGGCCGATGCATAGTGTATGCTAGGAGCGAGGCATGCAGTCCGTTCAACTCGCTGCACCGACCTGGTGACCCGGGGGCCAACTGTATCGGTTGATATGCATGTCATTTTATCTATTACACTGTTGGACCGCAGTTTGGTTAAGTGTCATGTTAATGATATGTCGAAAATAGCTTTTAAACAACCCACACTTTGACCTGGTTGCACTTTATCTGATCATAACGTAGAAACTATACAGGACGTTTCCACTGTAAACGCAATATTTTTGTTTATCTATATCTAAAAATAGTATGATAATAATGAGAACCTGTGGTTTCAAAGAGATCGTTATATGATTTTTCAGGGAAAGCAAAATACTCGTCATCTTTATTGATATTAACAAAACGCCAGTGAGTATCGATATACAATTATACCGCTCTGCCGCTCTGGCCTGGTGATAGTCAGAACATAGTGTGAAAAGACGTATGTCATCAACTCATCACATATGGAGAGATTGAATTGCATTTCGTGTGAATGGTGCTCGAGGGCTAATCAGTATGTAGAACTAGTCCTATTTTTATCAGATTACTTAGAATATTGTGTGTAATCTAACATAGGTCCTTATAAGTAACGCAACTCATGTACTATTGAGCATGTAATAGTTCCACGCATCTTACGAAATCATTGCTTTTCTTGGCTGTTTTAATCGTTCGCCTCAAATCGTTTCGTCGTTTTTAATAATTTCGTTGACTACCAACTACCAACAGTGACTTGCATCATCAAAATGCATACTTTTTGTTTACAAATAACACACATTCTGGTCAATTTACTAATTTGGCAAATTTTTTTGGTTACCTCGCAAACTCGTAGCGTATCAAGTGCTACGGGTACGTCACGTCGTCGTAGCGCAGTGCCCTGTAGGCTGAGTGTGAGTTTTGTCGAAAACAGACGCGCTCTTCGGCGAGCACGTAAGTATGTAATTTGTATGAACTTGTTGTGTTTCAAAAACGCGCCGCTAGTGGCGCTGTACATTTCTTGTATTGTATTTCTTGTTGTATCTTGTATGAAGCCGAAAACAGACGCTCGCCGAAGAGCGCGTCTATTTTCGACAAAACTCACACTCAGCATACTGGTAAGGACAAACGTACGCGGCGCGGCGTACTACATATTTAGCTTGTTTCGCTAATCTTGCTCATTTCGCTCACCTGCACGAACTCGCCACATATCGGCGCGAAGGGCACGTCGAGGCCGGGCTCGTCGTAGTGCGTGCGCAGGCGCGGGTAGAGGTCCGCGGCGCGCACGCGGTGCGGTGGCGGCTCCGGCTGCGGCGGCGAGCGGTACCGCTCGCGGTCGCTCATTTCGCTTGTCGACGACGATGCAACCTGCAACAATGGATTACACACTGTTAGATTACCGAAACATGTGCATGTATTTGTCTGTATGAGACTCGTAAGGCTAATGAGACCCCTAAGTAAGCGAAAAAGTAGAGCTCTTCAGTGAAATGCCCAACATTTGTCTTATTTTTTAGAACCATTTATTAATAACTAGCGACCCGCCCCGGCTTCGCGCAGGTGTATTATACATGTAAACCTTCCTATTGAATCACTTTATCTATTAAAAAACGCATCAAAATTCGTTGCGTAGTTTTATAGATACATTTATAAGCATACATGGGGACAGACAGCGGGAAGCAACTTTGTTTTATACTATATAGTGATTGTGAAGAATCGTAGAGATATCGAAAAACTAGAGATAGAAAGCAAAGCCTGCAGCCAAGTGCCAACCACGCTTCGCATCATGTCGTGCAAAACTGCTACACCACTGCGAATAGGTATATTTGATCAACATAAACAATGTCGTAGCACGCATGCTGAGCCTACAGACTTTCGTAGCATTTCTATGCATCGATGATTTGATTATAATGTGAAGAAGTCTGGCAGTAGAGACATGTTTAATGTCTTAAAATAATGTAAAAGAAATCATATTTACACTCCATCCGCACAATACCTTCAGAAGATCAGACAGCCTCACACAAGATAAGTCTGACGATGCCACATACATAGTCATTTTCATTTCCTAACACCTCTACTCAAAGCAGGAGAAAGTTACGAAACTACAACAAGAACAAACACTGATACATTCTCAAATGTGTCTCACAAAAAGTATGTGCACCACAACACTAATGTCACTTTGATACAACTGACACATGGCATAAATTACAAGTCACAATATGCAACTTGCAATACACGGAACAACTCTAAAACTCAAGCATATTATAGCGTTACACGACCAGTGTCAAACAACTACTTGTAGTGTCTTTTAACAGCGATAAATAGTCATAGAGTCCCACTTATTTTTTGACACCTATTTCCTTTTTCTTCCTTTTATTTTCTTATGGAAAGTTTGGGACAGTAACAACTTTGTGCCTTTGCGCGCGTTCACTTTAGTAAAGGGACAACAGTAGACTAACCAGCAAACTTGGTTGATAAGAAGGATAGGTCCCGAGGGGTTATTGTGCGACGACAAAGTCATTTCCATTTCGGAGCTGTTTATGTTCAGTCGATATCAGTTGGTTTGCTTAGGATAGGATAAGAGGGGAAAGTTTTCACCTTAGGGAATGACTTTGAACGCTTCAATATCTCTAATACTAGGACGATCTGTGTGTGTGTTCTAGAAATTTCACAGAATACACTCAAAGGTATTTGTATGCCTGTCCTGCTGGGTATCGAACCGAAGGTTTTTCAAGACAGATTTACAGAGGCAGAAGAGTAGTATGAATAATGCCATAGTAACAAATTAGATACATATAAGAGTACCTACCTGTAACGATGAGAATTGTCACACTTGTGGAAAAATATATAAAAGTATGTTAAGTATAAGTTAAGTATAAGTATAATGTTATGTGTGATACATAAATAAAAGGGAAAAAAGTAAACTCACAAAATACATGGTAAAGTCATAAAGCCGTGTCACAAATGTGGATCAAGCTTTAGAATCCCATTAGAGCCTTATTGGTCGTATGTAAACCATGCCACAGTGTAAACAACAGTAGAGCAGACCGAGTATCACTACATCTACCGTCCCAGTCGCAAGTGTTTGATCTTGAGCCGACGTTTACATAAATAATGTGGCCACCTCTACTGGTTCACGATTGCCAAATCAAAGTTTCCCATGATTAAACTCTCATCAGTACTAATAGCTAACAATTGGCGTGAGAATCCTGCTAACTCTTACTTTGTCTGTCACATCGTCACACGCTTTAATCGCTCACTTTATTTGCATCTTCATCAGAATATAATTTTAAAAAATCCAAATGATTTTATGTTTTAAGAACAATGCAAAATTGTTTGGTGTTGCTAGAATTTGAATCTACATAACTACATCACATACAATCTACATAAATAATTTGTAGTGTTTTTTGTTTGTTTTGTAATGGGGTTAAACTAATAAAGAATTTGTATATCTATCTACTTCGCAGCTACCGATAATCGGTATTTCTACTCTACTGTACCAATTAAGCTACATTTCATTTTTAATTTTCAACAAGTCTAACCGTAAAATGCCCCCAGTTTTCTAGTGTCTTTCAAAATATTGTTAGTGTGTAAGATCACGCGAAACTAGCGCAAGAACAAGAACTAGAGTCGATCGTTAGAAAGCGACCTTGCATTGCCCAACAAGCGAGTGCCTAACGCGCTGGCATTCCATATGTGGAAGCATAATAGTGCCCGACTTCGATACAAAAGAATCTACTCATAAATTCACCAACTCTCTATCTATGTTCTGGACCCCTGGCCTTGTCCTACATTGTCTCACCGCTGGGCAAGAGTTTCTTCTCATTGCTAAAAACAGGCATAACGCTGGCTAAATGGACTTATATTTGCGACCATGTGGAGTTTCAAAATGCATCTTTGATCCAGAAGTTATTTTTTAATAATTCGCACGTAACTTCTAAATGATAGAGCCGCGGGTATAGGAATAACCTCCGGATTAGAAATGTAATGCTCTCCGAGTATGGTTGCAATTGCCACAAAACTACTATACTTCGGTGTAAAGCCTCGAGGCACATAATGTGTGAACGTATGAGATCAGAGCAACTGGAAACGTTAGAAAGCGACCTTGTGTTACCTAATAAGCGCATACCGCGGAGGCCGGGTCCAACGTGCGGGCATTCCACATCCACATGTGAGAAGTCCGTACTGCGTTACCTGCCTGCGTTGAATACGTGGTTTGGGTACGGTAGCGTCTCGGTAGCATTTACTAAGTCGGAGCCATTCAGTTCAAAATAATTCCTTCAGAACCACTTGTATTACCCACTTTTGTACTACAGAGATACTGGCCACGTATCTACGACTTTACTTGCATGCGTTGAATATGTGGTTATGGCAGCGTTTAGTGGATTTTCAAAATCAATCCGTGGGGTTACAAAACGTCTTAGCACGACTCTGAATAAAGACCTCATGCTAGAGAGGTAAGAGAGGAGTTTTGAAAAAGAAAGAAATATTGTAAATTAGAGTCACACACAACATGGAGTTGTGTCACTTCAAATTTCTCGTGATTTCCGACGGTTTTACTATGGAGACATCAGATTTTGAGACAAACAAGGACCCAATTTGATGTAAAAAATCAAACGGAAAATAATAAGAGAACAGCGTATAGCCAAGAAGGTAATATCTATCATTATAACAGATCTTTTTGCATCAGTCTCAAGTTTTTAGACAAATATACTTGTATAATGAGCTTGTTGATCTTGGACTTCATGTCTAGTTTGTTTGCTTTAATATCATTTTCAAGTTTTTCCTTCAGCTTAATTTACATCACTGTCAACAACACTTCAATGCGTTTTTCTACAAGTTAATGATAACTTTTTTACAAATATCCACTGTCAGCAGAGCAAAATACGCTTTAACAACTGTTAATTCGTTGACGCGTTTTTGTACCACGACACGACTCCATAAATATTAGCATATTTCATTTCAAAATGTTCACAAACAGATCTATTCTTAATCCAGTAAAATGCTTTATGTTTTGCAACTCAAGTAACATTTAAAAGCAATATTTTTATTGCTATACAATTGTTGGCAAATCGTCAACCATCAGCAGCGCATGACAATCAGTTGATGCAATGCAGTTTTGTAAGAGGTAAAGTCTGCTCACATCACATACAATGTATTTTGTACTTCTACGTGCTCCTACCAAGTACATTCATGTATAAGTACTTTTATATTTGTGGTTTTGATGGGTTTTACCCAGTTGCAGCCCAATGTGAGTGAGAGAAGGTCAGGCACGATTTCAATACCACATGGCACAACGGCCCTGACATTCGAAATAGGAAAACAAACACAAATTCAACAGGATATAGTTGAGTATTAAGACAACGGTTATTTTTGACAAGTAGAATTTTTTGCGAGATATTTTATACACCCAAAATAATATCCAAAAAAATTCTGAGATACTTTTATACAGCCTTGTCAGAATTACATCTACCTGTTCCTCACCATCTCAAATGGTCTTAGTGCTTTGTTAAAAGTTCCGGCATTTTCAAAATACCTGAAGCTCTCAAAAATGCAGTCTGTTTCAACAAGCAACTTTTTTTCTAGGACCACTAACGAACTGTTCCGAAACACTGTCGTCTACGATGTGGCCATCTGGGCTTATTTGAATAGATACATCGTTAGAGCCCTATCTCCAATCAACTTGAAGTGCGAGTTTGACTAGTTAACACAACAGTCTTCTAACGAACCAACATTAAAAACAATTTCAACAGATTTTCCAAGAAACCTTAGACAAATGCGATTGACAAACTCTAGCGCACACTTGTAAACCTCTTTGTTAGTGTCGCTTCAAACAGTAAACAACTTCGCAATGCAGTCAGTTGTATAGCAATGTAAACTGTTATTCAACAAGTCAATGTTTGATTTCCAATTGAGCACGTGAGTGTTAAGAGTTGCTGAATGCTGATTTCTTTTAACCTTCCTATACTCGCGCGTTGGTCTGTGAGACCGACGAAATATTATTTCGCATTTATTTTATATTCAAACAATGCACCGTCTTTGAGCTTTTTGCTAGCTGCCTCATTTGTTGATAGCTTTACTTCAGTACGCTGAGCGAGTTTGTGCAAGTACGGCGTGTGGGTGTATTTGGCGCCAATCGGTCCGTGAGACCGACGCGAGTATAAGTGCAACAAAAAATGTGTATGAAATGTTTGTATTGATTATACATTAATTGGCATTTTATGGTCTAAAATCTTGATAGCTACATCTCGAGTCTCAACTAATAAGGTACTAAGATGATTTTTACTGAGTACAGATTTTAGTCAGTTTTTTCTACACTTGAACAAAAGTTTGATATTTTTGAAGGCTGTCACGCGAAGTCTGATAGACATTACAATAATAAATTAATAGTACGATTAACTAAGTTTATTTTGTAGTTAAATTATATGGCTACAGGAAAAAAATATACCTATGTAGCTTATACTGCTAATAATAAAAAAAAATGGGACCCAAAGTTACGGTCTGTGACACCGTGCGCGGGTATAGGTGTTACAAAATTTGACGCGAGTATAGGAAGGTTAATACAGAGACAAACAAGGTAAATACCCTTATATGATAAAAGCAATACACATTTTTGGTGTAAACGTTGGGGTAGACTATAGGAATCACAAATCGGCAAACGTAGATGAGGATCCTGATCCTAACACTATAACTGAAGTTATTGAGACATCAGAAAGGACAGCATAATAGGGATGTTTACTAAAAAAATATAATTAGTCCGTCAAATAGATTGTCAAAAAATATTAGACACGTATTTTTTCTTTTGTCAATTTAACACCAATTGATGAAGATACAGCCTGTTAAAGTTCCGCGTGACGTCACTAACCTCTACCGGCTAGTGTCGTCACGAGCCGCCACTCTCAAACTTTGACAATTTATCTTAGTCACTAATTGTTTGATTGACAAAAGAAAAAATACGTGTCCAATATTTTTCAATAATCTATTTGACGGACTAATTATAATAACGATTTTCATACACAGTAAACATTACTATTGTGAAAAACCCCATGAGACTATATTTAAGTGACAATAACTTCACAACATACATATTTGACAAATGAGGTCAATATGCACACCAATACATATAACGATGAAAGTAATTAGTTAAACGCAAGTATGACACCTATATGACATAGTAGATTATTCAATTACTTAATTACTTGTCACACTTCTCTTGTCATGAACAGAGTTCTAGTGAAATAAGTTCCATTAAATATATTAATAATGATCAGTAAAATATTAAACGTCGGTGAATTAATAAAGGTTAATATTTAATTTAAACCAATGACTAATATAATATTGATTTACAGACTCTTAAGTAATTTGATATTGATACTGCATTATAAAATTCATATTTATTGAACTCGTACTCTATATCTAATGACTGATATGGTTAAGAGAGCCGGATACATTAGCCTAGTAATGCACCTCTGTGGACTCTACAAAGTATACAAGAACAAAATATTAATGAAACATTCAGTTTACTAATCTTCAAATTGTAACCAAAAATCTAAAAACGACAATGTGAACAAAATACAGCTACATACTTTGTAAAAAAGTAAAAAAAAACTTGTAGAGAACTCTATCAAAAGGGCCATTGTGAAATCGGAACCAGCGTAGCAGGAGAGACGATAGACAGGTGCTGTTGTTTTTTGCCCACATTTGTATCAATGGAGTTTCGAATTGAAACACGAAGGTAGAGACATCAGGTATCGTAAACCAGATCAAATAGATATAAAATAAAGCATATGGCTGCAGCTGTAGTATGGGAACAGAATAAATCAAATCAGAAAGCAAAAGGATTGTTCAGATTCTTTATACATATTTTAGTATGGCATACACACTTTTATCAACCATTTTTCCTTTACAAATAGCGTTACAGGTTGTTTCCGTCACATATTGAAATTAAAAATTAATAAATTACACATACCTATATACATGCGTGTAATCGAAATATTATTATGTGCCGTAGCACCAACCAAAGACCACTTAGTGATAAAAATGTGCTCAAACTAAAGATCAAACGTTTATTTATATTTCATGTATAAGCCAAGTATAGGCCGCGCCACACACGTTGGCGGATGTGAAGTGAAACAAGCTGATCAATATCCAATCCTGACTGAAACTCACATAAAGCCGCACGTTGATTGGCTAATGCGCATCTTGTAGCTAACTTAACTTGTGTGGCGCGGCCTATAAGTACTTTTGCCTGTCTAAAGTCTAATTGCTATAACATTCCTGTGTAATGACGTAACTGCCCCTCAAGCGGTTCTCGCGTACTTAGAACCTGCACTTACTAATTACGATCATGAATCATGGCGCCCAGACGATCGTGATAATTATAAACACGAACCCCTTGCCTTTTTATGGTGTCTGGTTATAAGACTTCAGTAATACCTAAGCATGATGACTGGGTAAAAAAAACATACCTATATAATAGTTAGATTATGGTATAAAAAATATTTGACACTTACTTTTTCTTTTGTCAATCAAACAATAAATGACAAAGATACATAAACCTTGTCGAAGTTCGGGAGTGAGGGCTAGTGACGTCACTTCTAAGAGAAAAGTGCTATTCTTTTAACGTAGAAGTGACGTTACGCGAAACTTTAAGAGTTAAATCTTCATCAATTTTTGTTTAATTAACAAAAGAAAAAATATATGTCTAATATTTTTTGAAAATCTATCTGGGGGATTAATTATATTTTTTTAGTCATCTAGCCTATTATAAACACGAACCCCTTGCTTTTTTGTGGTTTTACGACTTCAGTAATTCAGCGCGTTGACTCCACGCTTCTGAATATATTATGTGCATGGCTTATTTTGACGGTATAATGTCAATATTCGCCTTCGCCAAAACAAGAACCGGTTCCGATCCGGTTTTTGAAGGACGATTTGGTTAGAGGTATTGAATTCGATGGTGTTTACGTGTTCCATAAGTGTTAATGACTTTAGTTAGAATGAAAAATAAAAATATATCTTGAGTGAACACATATTTTTAAAAACACTTAAAAGTTCTTTTTACATGGTGTGCGATAGTGAAGCCGCTATTAATAGGAATCAACCACAGAGAGAAAAGTATACGGTCAATGAATCGGAGTACCACACTCGTCCCAAAGATATTGTTCTCAATACATATCTCGTAAATGATACAAAGTAAGATGAATGCAAACACATTCTGGACTATGAACTGTATAACAATGAATAATGCAATGTTATAACAATCTGAATTTCGCTCGTAGCAATGAAAGATGTCAACAATAAATATTAAACTAGCGTAGGCGTAACGCCCATTTGGCACATTCACCCTGGGGTTCAACGGACACAAACTTAAGACGCCAAATAAGGAAACTTAGCAAAAACTGGATTCTTTTTACGCTTTTTACGAACCGAAAACCAGCGTTGTTGGGCAACAAAGAAAATAGACATGACATAATCACAAAACTCTACAAAAACTGGTCTGCAATCCGAGCTTCACACTTTTTGTTCAGTAACGATAGACCATTTATTACGTGCAACAATTTGTACGAGGATACGTTTACAGCGTTCGAATGAAGTTAAGCTTCCACGGCTATAAAATAAATAGGTGCATTAACTAAAACAAAAGCGTTTCAGTTTAAAACGTAAACCAGTGTAGTTAAACAGTAACCATTAAAGTAGTCGTCAAAGCGCGCGGGTGGGCGCGCGGGCCCCGTCTATCTACGGCCGGTTGTGACTAACCAACTAACTATGAAATGTTTACCACATCATTAGCTTCCATTCAACTAGGATACTATTCACATAGGCAGATTAATAGCAGCACCGAGAGCCGGTCGTTCACCTCGCGCTGTCGAAAAGTATTGAAGGAGCGTCGAACATTTTACATAAATAAATTTGAACAGCCACACCTATGTTGATGGAAAAACATCCGAGTCTTGGAAACGTCTAGACTAAATATGCCAACTTGATACCAAAAATCCATTTACTAAACTAAAGACAGCGCTTAAAGTTATCTATTAATAACTAGACAAACAATCAGAGAAAAATATTTAGTATGATAATTCTGTGATGTATGATAAAACCAAATCAACAGCACATTCCTATCCCACTCTTACTGATAAAACTGAAGTGTTTAATTATGAGATCAACAGCGATGATAATGAAGAT
Organism: Hypomecis punctinalis; assembly: GCA_949316475.1. Taxonomy (NCBI): domain Eukaryota; kingdom Metazoa; phylum Arthropoda; class Insecta; order Lepidoptera; family Geometridae; genus Hypomecis; species Hypomecis punctinalis. The sequence goes on from OX438795.1 coordinate 28,426,625, forward strand.
ATTTATTAGGTAAACAAAATAGTAGATAAGATTCCGAACATAACTAGAGCTAATCTGAAACAAATTACACACAGGGCAAAGGCTGAATCACTTGGATTACATAACTGATGCGAGGATCAGAACGAGTTGCGGTTAATACTCAGATATTATGAATGAATTGTACAGCTTATAGATGCCAATTGATGCCATTACATACTATGGAATTCAAGAGTGCTTCCACTCTGCCCCACCAAAGCGCCCCACTGGTGGGGCAGATTCCACTGCTTCATTTTTTGGAGTGGAATCTGCCCCACTCATCCCATCTTGGTGGGGCAAATTCCACTCACTTTTTAGACCAGTGGAATCTGCCCCACCAGGGGTGTCGCATGATTTTAAATTAAATTATTAGTGCCATGAAGTGCGAAATTCAACTTCAAAATTTTAGTCATTATAAAGCCCTAAAAGTAAAAGTACAGATAAGTGACGACATTGAATTCAAAATATTAAGAAGATTGTAAACTAAAAGCACAATTATCTGAATTCAAAAATTTCAGATTGTATGTAGTTATAGTATTTATGTCGCAAATATTTTCGAAGTCATCGTAAAGTAAAAGAAAATTAAAAATTGCATGTTATCCATTTATAATAATCTATTCATTGTAATGATCTTTAATAATCTATTCGAGATTTTATCTCAATCAGCAAGTTACTTGAATAATATGTAATTAAAATTTGCACCTATTACAAATGATAAACTTTTCCATCTTAATTGCAACCTTTATTATGTGAATTAATGATACAGGGTTATTTCTAATCAATTACCATGCTTTTAGGGGCTTATTCTGTACATCAAATTCTGTATATTTGTTCAACGAATTTTGTCAAATCTCAAAAAAAAGTTGTTGTTCCATAGAAAAATATCGTTCACCCTTGACAAAATGTATAGAACATCTGTTATTTTTTTTCGATAACAGAACAAATGTCGCAGAACAAAAGTTGTTAGTTTTGAAGTACAGAATAAGCCCCTAGAAGGATGCTAATTGATTAGAAATAACCCTGAATTTTCTGCATTAATACGTTAATCACAACTTATGTATGTAGTGTACAGGTTGGAGAGCTGACGCCGACATTAATTTGACCCACATGTAGTACTAGTAACCAGTAGTGGATTGTCAGTGCCTTCTAGTTTATACAAGCGTCTATTTAAGTTGCAGTGACCAGATATGAGTCCTACCAGAAGTCGGAGGTCTTGCCACTGCAACTTCAATAGGTCGTTTGTGATGTTTCTATTTAAGTTAGGGAAAGCAACCTTAGAGTGTTTGCAATCCTCCCTTTTGTTCCATATATTCTGATATTCTTTTTTGGTATGATGACACAGCAACACGCGCTCTTCCGCCGCTATTGACTTACAGTATTTAGTTGCATCGTTAGTTTAGTTACCTGTTTTATCGTGCCCTCTTTGGCCAGGGTGTCGGCTTTGTTGTTGGCTGAACATGTTCTGTGATTATTTATCCAGCGCACAATTGTTATGTGTTAAGTTGAAAGAGTTTGAAGTGTCGCATGACATTCAGCAACAACTCCAGAACTTCTTACAGGTCTTCTGAGTGCGTAGATTGTAGCTGCACTATCAACAGGGAACACACGATAACTTCTTTGGCCTCACTGTTTTTTGTAGCTGAATTGAATGATAACATTAAATTTTTAATTTTCTTTTACTTTACGATGACTTCGAAAATATTTGCGTCATAAATACTATAACTACATACAATCCGTAATTTTTGACTTCAGATAATTGTGCTTTTAGTTTATAATCTTCTTAATATTTTGGATTTCATGTCTTCACTTATCTGTTATTTGGGCGTTATAATGATTAAAATTTTGAAGTCGAATTTCGCACTTCATGGCACTAATAATTTAATTTAAAATCATGCGACACCCCTGGTGGGGCAGATTCCACTGGTCTAAAAAGTGAGTGGAATCTGCCCCACCAAGATGGGATGAGTGGGGCAGATTCCACTCCAAAAAATGAAGGAGTGGAATCTGCCCCACCAGTGGGGCGCTTTGGTGGGGCAAAGTGGAAGCACTCGAATTCAATTTATGAAAGTAATGTTTAAACATATAAGGTCTTATTATTATATACTACGGGACTAATCGCGTGCTAAAATTACAAGATAAATAAACAACGTCTACCCGTGACCACAGTCGATGCAACTCGGCCGAAACGTCGGGATGATGAGCTATTTATTTATCTCGTAACTTTAGTGCGCGATTAGTCCCGTAGTATATAATAATGTGTTCAAATCGCGATAGTTTAAAAACAACATATAAGGTCTTATCCGCAAGATGGTTTTTGGGTCGTTTTATTCGAATTTCTTACACGTATCTAACGTGTAATTAAAAAAAAACAAAAAATAACTTATTGGAAATTCATGGGGGAGGCCGATGTCCAGCAGTGGATGTCTTATGGCTGATGGATGGATGGATGGAATCAAAAAGTAGGACACCGAGTAATGCATCTATCACATGTTAAAGGTTAAGAGCCTAAAGCTCTCAAAGCTCATGGGGTCGCATCAGAGCCAATGGATTGTAAATGGGGATAGATAGATAAATATGTATGAGAGTGGTCTCGAAGATAAATGGATAGAATAGGTCGGTGTTAAAATAAGAAGGTTGATATGCTCGCCAGCGAAAGATTGCCTCAATCGAGTTCCATTAAACCTGCGATTAAGATCCAATGGCTCAGGAAACGAAGTAGAGATAATAAATACATTATCTGTACTAAGTATAAGAATAATGAATCGAGGCATGCATACTTACCTGTAGAGCAGCTACAGAGTTGGGAGACGAAATAAATGCTCCATGCATTAGCAAAGCCGTGAATATCAATTCCTAATTCAATGTTTAGGTCATTGCACTGCACTGAGACAGAACAAAGTAACTAAAATAAGTAATGACAAAGGATCCGGATTATAAAATTCGGCTGCCGTCTTTGTACGGTGTGGATGAACAATGGATTCTAAAAAAATCTATATTTGTGTATGTGTACCCATACAAAATAATCACATCATTCTTCTGTTTGGGATCAACATCCAATTAGAATCCAGTTGCCGTATAGAAAATAACAATACGTAAATAAAGAAAATAAGGGTCCAATTAGGAAGACAAACATGTCCGGCATTCGCCATCTGCTGACAAAAAGCCTATCGACGAAAAAAACGTAAACAAGGACGTACCCGTACTACACTCACATTGGGCAACGGCGGATGGTAGGGGCAAACCCTCACTTACGCAACGTCACAGACTACGTTACAGTCACTACCGCGACGTCATAGACTGATTAATAGTTACTACGGCAACGGACGTCACAGATTAATGAACAGTTAGTAAGGTGACGTGCCGTACGAGGCACGGGTGTGACTAATCCGAATGGTGCGCGTAGGAAGACGCTGTGTGAAACATTTGAGGCCGTTAAAGGCCGTCCATGCGGGCGTGAGCATATGGCACTGACACGTCTGACACCAGTTGATAAAAGACGTAAGTTTCGTCTATCAAGTATATAAGTTATGCATTTTTATATTGAGTGTTATAGCGTCAGCTCGTTGATAAATTCAGCCCATTGAACTACATGTGGCGGGCATATTGAAACGGTTAAGTGAATTTGTTGGTCAATATGCAGGCTACTTGATACGAGGCGAGGGCGTAACAAATAGTATTATGTGGACTTTCAATAGATTAACTTCTAACACAACAATCTAGGTAAACGACTAGAGGGAACGGCCACTACAAACATGTATTAGAGATAATGGATGGAAAAAATCACGACGCTTGGAAGACAATAGTAACTTTAGATTACGTGTAGTAGGTACATAGTAGGGTCTATTGTACACCTCATCTATGTCAGCCAAGTCATTCACGAGTGCGGGGGGCCGCGTTACGTTGAAAGGCTCATTCAAGGCTCTAGTACCTTCACTTGTTTATGAAATCCTGGTATCAACATCATGTTAGACAGAGACCGCAACAATAATAATCTATTACGTAACATAATCTAGATAGTATCTGTACTATCGATACATGGTATAGCATTACACGTTGTTATAAATGAGTTAACAATGAGTATAATCATTTGGTGGTATGCTTAGTTAATTACATATTAGAGAATCTCTATGATCAACATGTGGGTGTCTTCTCGGGAATAGATTTCTTCCACATAAACATTCAACATAATTTAATAGTAAATCGCTGACTCTACTAAAGAAAACACCGGTTTTTACTCACGTATAATAAAGTAAATCGCTGACTGACTGACGTCAAACAAGATAGCGGTGAACTAACTCTAGCTCTACCTTTATGTAAAAAGCAATAGGTTCAAAACATCCGGTGCGTCCGATGATGGAAAAAACAAAGTTATAGTATAGCTATAGTTACGAGTAAATCGTCACGAAACGTCAATATCATTAGATATACCGATGGTAAATGAAAAATTGTCATTGTAAATGACAAAAGGTGAAAAGGTTAGCGTTAGAATGTAAACATGTTATCATGCCTTTAGGTTATGTAATTATTTACGAATCAAAGCATTTGTACATAATATGACTATAATCCTACCGCTAACTTAGTCTTTGCCTGCGCGGTACAGGGGCGCCAGGGACCTGCCGCCTGCACCTGTCCCAGTCCCCCTAAGTTAAGTGGTAGGATTATACATATGATAAGATTTCACAGGAATGGTATATGTATTTGGAATTATAAACATTATTACAGAAGTGGTATTCACGTGAAGGGCAAATTATATTAATGTTATGCAAACGATAGTATTTTTTTTTGCAACTTGGAGAATAAAATATGAGATGACTAAGCACGAAAAAGAAAAACATGTATTTAGAAACAAAAATATATTCAACAAGACATAATATGACTGTATCAAATGTAAAAATAAATAGATGATCTAATAGTAACACACCAGCCCGTTCAGACAGACAATGATTTGATAATAAATAAAAACATGTGTTTCCCAACAATGAACGAGAATGCCTTGGTAATGAATCATGTATCATTCACTCGCCACAACAAGGCAACAACAAATAATAATATAGGTATATCATTATATCAGCACATGATATTATTAAGTTCTGCATATATATTATTATCAATTAGTAAACAATGAAAACGTTTACAAGTTTAGGCAAATAATGATGGAAGATAACGAGAAAGTTTCATTCAAGCTCATAGTAAAGTAGCTCGTCAATGAAATGAAAAACTTCTGTGGTAACCCTAAGAGCAGACAAGCTTTGTCATTGGAATAACATTTAATGGAACAACCCCCTACTGTTTGTCTCAATTGAGGGGACAGAGTAATGGTGAGATCTGATCATTTGATTACCACGGACGACAATAATTGGAAGGCAATAAACTAATTGAAAGGAGAGAGTGCGTCCTTTGTCGCCGGCCAGGAAACTTTTACTCAACTGCTTTGAATTGAAACACTGATGGAACAATTGTATAAAGTTCATTTCAGTTACAAGTGTTTCAAGAACAACATGTCGAAATGCGATTGTCTGCAACTCGAATATTGACTAGGAGTGCCCTTGAAATTCCTGTGTTTTTGGCAGATATTCAAGTTGCAATCTTGCAACAAGCAAACGGTTCTTAAATCAACAAAAAAAATACAGTTTCATTCTTAGAAAGTTGTCTTGGGAATCGAAAATAATGAGAATAGGTCATTTTGGCTTATCACAATATTTAGTAACGGTATCATTTCTAATTTGTTTCTTAGAATTTTGTTCTACGTTCAGCATTTAGTGAAGACTTCACAGGATCAGTTATTTCCTTTTCTCTCAGGTTTCAAAAGTACTAGTTCAAATTCTCTACCATAATACAGTTTACCCAGGTGGGGGCGGCGTACTATACAATTTCAAGGTTAAGAATCATGAACCGTTATCGTGTGATTCAACCGTCTAAGTTCTTTGTCAGACAAATTTAATTTCCCCGAGTGTATAAAGGGAATGGGGCTTTGTCTTGGTGTCGAGATTTTTCTGCCTTGTTCGAGTTACAAGAGTAGTGTTATCCAGTATTTTCGGTTAATATAATTTGTGACAGATGGACGCTAAATATCTGCAAATAGTGACCGTTGTTTCAACCTTAAGGTTTCAAAATTTAAACGTTAGTTTTACTGTTAATATAGAATAGAAATACCTACCTGTTCAGGATCATTGATAAAATATCTATTGCATTTATAATACTGGATATCGTCATGGGCTACTGTATGTCAGTATTCGTGATGTCTGCGAGTACGTAACGATAGTTACGTTACAAGTGTTACTACGTTACGTCAGATGTTTCCGCGTTACCTCCCACTTCTAATCAGGTTTTTGTTACTTTAAAGCCGCAAACTTCTTACTTTCCTCATTTTCATAGCCAACGTAGATGTCCGAATGGATAAGATATCCTTTCTAGTCTACTACATATTTTGTAGCTTAAGAGGTAAGGTCTTTGAGATTATTATAATAATTTTCACGGCTTACCAAAATTATTGTGTGGAAAAAGATTAGAATGAAGGCTGATGTCCTACCAGGAGGTGAACACAACAGCAGAAGACCGTAAGGTGAGGATATTACTATATCGACAAGAACTTTGCTCTTAAGTTCAGAATGAATGGAAAGATCATGTATACAAATGCAGTATGACTATGTAGTTAAAAGCGAACCTACAGATCTAGTTCTAAAATAAAGCTCAAGCTTTGCTTAGTTTGGGGTCAGAGACCGTGTGTAAGATGTCTCCTGATATTTATTTATTATTTATTTATTTAATATCGCGCGCAAGCAAAGTTTGTTACAATAGTGCTAAAAAATCAAAACAGTAGAGTGCAAACCTGTGAGTATTCAGGCGAGGGTGGTCTCGGCGGGTACTTGGAGGCCATGCGAGCTCCCGCGCCGCAGCCCTGCGCAGCCGCCGGCTCATCCTCCGGGTAATAAAGGTGCACGAAATCCTCCGTGTCCAAGAATGTGTTGATCAGCATAATACACAACGTACAAAACTAACTAATAAATAACTTAACGCAGTCTAACAGATCAGACTTTACGAGCACTAGTCTATCACGGTCCGAGGGAAGCACGCCATCGAAATGCTTTGAAACGCTCCATTATGGTCTTCATAAATATATTTCATATATATAAATAAGTTATTGTATATAAAATCACATTTGCACCACTTATCTGCTGAAAACGATGTTTGTTGTTAAAATTTTGTCAGTGTTATCGGATGTTGAAGCGAGGTCTCTATGGTTTATCGGTGAGGACAAATTAACAGCCACTGTAAGGCCAATACCGAATGATCAATGAATGCTACGATCAAAGGAACATTACAGAATATGGCATATATGAAACGGCTAATATTGAAGCTAAAGATACAACAAAACATGACACAAGTGGCTCTGCATTAATTGAATCGATTGTGCGGCCAATCAATGAACGAGCATTAATGATTGAAATGATAGGATGAATTACGGCTTATTTATTACAATGCATTGCATTTAAATACAATAAAAAAATTAAACCTTGAAAAAAATATGCAGCGACCAACTTTTAAGAAAAATTATATATATATGCAAAACTTAATTAAAAACGAAAAGTACAAAGTATGATGTCCCATCGAATACAATAAAGAGACGAGGCTTTCCGCAACCTTTTTTCTCACACAATTTCACAGTAACGACGGTGGCGTCATAAATATGGTAAATGCTTGATCAATAAAACTGTTTATAACACTTGTTATAAAAATGAGAGTGTATTTTTAAAGAGCAAAGAAAACTGTTTTTATTCTCATAACAAACCGGCTAAAAGATAAGAGCAATTCTACAGAAACAATGTGCAGTCTTCAAGGACAACGAGACAGCAGACAGCAACACATGTAGTGTTGCTGAAAAACATTTTGTGTTACTTTGAATTTTTTCATATACTAAGAAGTCTTGTCTGTGTGATTTTATTCGCACAGATGAATATAAAAACAAACAAAATGAATCGTCTTCCTCCGGATGACGTTATTAAAACACCCATTGTTAAGCATGCGTTTATTGATGAAGATATCGAAAACAAATAACACATTATGAATGCAGTTAAAGAAGTTCATTACACTCTAAGCGGATATTGAAACGTCACATGATAAATTGATATGTTTGGGAGCTATATATGTCACAGAAAGACTTATACCAGAGTCACTAATTTAGATGCGTTGCATGTGGTTCGGTATTCTTAAAAAACCTCGTGACGAAAATAATAAAAGTGAAACTTGTGAGAAACTATTTAAATGTAACAACATGTAGCGAGGAGCCATGAAAAGAAGAAAATATAAATGAGTACCACTATTTAGGTTCTCAACTTTGATATATATGTACTTCGGTATAGTTCTTCTATATTCTTATTTCAGTCTTCTACATTTAAGTCTCTTTAAAATTTCCGGGTATTTGGTGCGAAAACGACTAAATTAGGTACCGAAAAGTGAATGACTAGCACAATTTCACTACATTAATATTTGTTTTCCTTTGTGCAAGGTTTCACGCGGAGAAGGGAGAATAAACACTGTGACTCATATCTATATTAGGTGCAATATGGGATGGTAGAGATAAAGGGACAAGGCATTACTAGGAGAGAGTTCGAGAGAGAAAAGGATAAGATAATGACATTATTGATGAGTATAACGTACATAATGTATGGTTTCAGACTATCAGTTTGACCATTTGATGTTCATCACTGGCAATCATAAACAAACGATTTAGTATAAACTGTACTTGACGTGAAAAATGTATTTGGTTTTCAAATAACACGCGACAATTTTAATTGCAAAATTTGTTTTCGACTACGTAACTGCTTTGTCATTAAATCCAAGTAACACTGATGTTATGTACTCGTAACTAGGCTTACCTATCAACGTTATAAATATACAAAACCATTTCAACAATAGACATTTCAATAATGGAATAACTTATCGTATTGTTTTAATGTAATAGATAAAGCCATGTATATGGATGACTTTCTAATGAGATCGTTAGTATTCGATAAAGGAAAACATTTGCCGGTCATTTCACTCTTGAGTAAAAAACACCATCGTACTCACGCACCTTTACAAGATTATGGCATCGTTGTAGAAGTCATAAATGGCATAAAATTACTATCCTTTATAATTTTATTAGTTTTAGTACAAAAAAAAGAAGACAAATCCTTGATCTAGATATTACAAGTACCAATTCCAGCTATCACATCAAATCAAAAGTTCTTAGTAATAGAAAAGGCATCGACGGTGCTACATCAGTCTTCAATACATTGGTTGATGCCTTGGTATCGATACCAAGAAACGACATTGCGAATCTCGTAAACTGAGCACGGATGACTGTTCTACTTTCAACGGAGTGCGACATTAAAAGAAGAATGCGGTCACCGGCGCCTTCGAAGCTACCTCAGTACGTTCATATTTCCCTGGTAATCTGATATCAGATAAAGCCTCAGGTCTAAATCATAAAAAATATGTCTATGGAAGTGAATATGTATAATGTTAATGTAATATTTATCCTTTAGTCTGTCACAAACAAAGTACAGATTTACGTCAACCAAGACAATTGGCCAGAGTAAAACAAAACCCATTGTTTCCTGTAAAAACAATTGACTATGTAAACGATTTTTGGACGGTGCGAATCGCGGATAATTCAGTGGTTGTAGGTTTAATTAAGAAGCAATTCAGAAGGTTGTCCTTTGCTCTTTATGTAATTACGTAACTGAACATTCTCGGTTTAACGCGCGTGAAAAAGACCTCAATTACGCGCAAAATCGATTAGAGTCTAATAAATCTCCAAACGATTACTCGATCTCGCTTCTTATGAACTTAATGGGAGTTCCGCAGGGGTCCTGTCTGTCGAACACCTTGTTTGTTTTCCTACTTAACGACCTACCAGGGGCTATAAAAAAAGCTGAGATATATATGTATGCCGACGACGTCGCTGCTGTAGTTACCGCACCGACGAGCGGCGACCTGGAGATCGCGCTAAACTCTGTGGTGAATGATCTGGATGGATGGTTCAGATCAAATAGACTAGCTCTAAACAAGGATAAGACTTGCTTTTTAACATTTAACTTGAATGGAAAATCGGCTAAGTCCTACTCGGTAGCTATCGGCCATACCACCCTCCAACAAGTACATAGTACTAAATTACTAGGCTTTCACATCGACGGTGCGTTAACATGGGAGACGCACATAGACGAGCTATGCGGGAAGCTGAGCCGCTCGTGCTTTGCGCTCCGGCGGCTCGCGAGCACCGCCACTCGTGACGTCGTGCGCTCTTGTTACTACGCAACCGTCCACAGCAACATCACTTACGGGTTGGAGGTGTGGGGCCGCGCCGCCGAGTATAAAAGAGCGTTCATTATGCAAAAACGGGCTGTTCGCGCAATTTTCGGAGTGAAGGACGATGTCTCATGCGTTGAGCTCTTCAGAGAGCTTCGTATCCTCCCGCTACCATGCGAACTTATCCTACAGATAGCCCTGTTTACGCATACCCACCTAGACATCTTTCAGAAGAGAGGAACGTGCTCGAGATTTGCTTTGAGGAGCAACGTTAGAAGGGACCAGCTAGTGACACCGACTCATAGGTTATCACGATCAGAGAAATCAGTGTATATTGGGGGACCGGCTGTCTATAACAGGATACCTACTGACGTGCGTAGTGCACCTTCCGTCGTTTCTTTTAAAAATAAACTTAAGTCGTGGCTTAGTGAACAATTGTTTTACGACATTGATGACTTCCTAAAATTACCGGAATCGGTATGATTATACTTAGTATTATTATTATTTTTTTAATGTATTTTGATTTTTGACGTTACGTTTATATTAACTGGTTTCCATTACTGGTAATTTTATTTTTTAACTTGACATGTAATAATGAATATTACCAATAAATGATTTGTATTTGTATGATTGCTTTTTAGGAATATTAACTTTTAAAACGGTAGTCAGAAACAAAATTGTAACTACTTAAGTAATATTTGAGTCTAACACCATGTCACTCAAAGCGAGTTACTATATTTACACATTTGAGTGGTTAACCAAAGCGTTGGCTTAGGTTCAATAACAATTTTACCAAAGTTTCCGGTTCTTGTAATTGATTGACCGGATCTAACTCTCAACGAGTACTTTTGCCGATACTCTGACCAGATAAATTCAATATAACACCAAAGTAACCAACCGATCTAATAGCCGGGCGCGAAGTAGAGTAGTTGATCGCCAACTCGATCACATTTCACACGACCACACGGCCTCTAAGTGTAACAAAATATGTTTTCGCATATGTCTAGCTCTTGGCACACAGCACTACTGCATTTTTACGGTATATGATACCGTTTGTAATACGATCATTGAAATCGACGTGCAGACTAAATCTCCACACACGCAATTTTCATAGATGTCAAGCGCGATAGTATGCCGGGTGGAATGCACAATAATTCATATCTTGTTGGATTATAGTACAGAAATCATATACGACCGCTAGAAGTATAAAGTAGAAAATATATCCAAAACAAAGTAGCAAAAGATAGTAGTGACACTTAGCGATCATCATTTTGATAATCACGAAGTAAAAACATGCAGAATACAATCTACAGGGAATTGTATACACGCCTTGATAAAAGAAGTAGTATTTCTGACGTCAGATCAATTTGGAAGATCGTCGCGATGACGCCACGTAAACACACTCAATGGGCCAAGGTTCTTGAAACACGGGACGTGATAAAAGCGCCAAATCATGATGCTATTTTAAACACTCTAGCCGTGGATAATCTTCCCGTTATCGTAATAAACATTAATAACTTTATATTTATAGCCGCTGCAAGGGACGACAGGGGAGATAAGATTTCGTTCTTTAGTTATATTTGGAAACTCCAGGATCGACTTAAGTTTATACCTCCAAATAAAAAGTAAATCAAATGAGAAATCGTATCCATTATAGGTATTTATCTTAATGGAGGATTTATAATCATTAATAAAAAGTATTCATGTAGGTACTTCTAAAGGCAATATGTTGAACAGTTGGTTCAAAGCAACATTTGTTTGCTTGTATAATAATAAATATATGTCTACAATTGAAATGTGTGTTACGTTGACGTCAATGCCGGCGCTTCAGGCAAACTGGTGACAATTAATACCTATAGATAATTATGAACCTTTGTATTTATTGACCGCCTTTCCGTAACATGAATTCAATTAGAAACTATCTTAGGCTATTGTGTTTCTAAAAATAGATAAATACACCACGAAATGCATAATGCAATAATATTTGAAAAATATTGGCGCCATTAACAATAAAATACAAAAGCAATAAAAAATAATAATTTCCAAATTTATATTTAACCGAACAGTTAAGGAAGTAGTAAAGTTTAGCGTAAAACTATTGAGGTACGTTAATGTTTACTTTATCATTTTAGTACTTCATTCGGGTTGGCCGTTTTGTTTCATAACTTGAATATGTACTAAGTAATAACTGGCTTTACTTATTGTTCTGAGTTAATAACATTGTTTATACTCTGATATGTACTCGTACATTTAGAAGTATTACATTTTAGTAAAGATATGGCATGGAGTTAATAATTAATCGCCAAATCACAGTAACTTATCGTCCAGATAATCCAAACACAAGATCGGATTTGATAAATATGGATTTTATCCACTTTCCCGCAATTTGATCCACGCTATTCTTGGTAAAGACACGTTATTTGCTACACAAATCACATTGGTATCACCATAAACTGCTGAAAAACAAGGCCCTTGGACAGAGTCCCATTATTTACCTACCTTTCTCTGAGTGCTCGCGGCTAGAAATCTAACCATTCCAATTTATGATACTGATGAAGAATCTCTTGTAGGTAGTTTCATAGAATACTAAGAGCATATTGATGCTTGATACTGACAATAATCATAAACATAAGTTGTCATAAAGTTAACCTTTAAATGCTGGAACAGAGTTGGTATGTAAAATACAAAAATTAATACGAAATAGTGCTAATTGAAAAAAAAAATATATACTATTACAGCAGCTACGTATATTAATGATAAAGCTACAAAGAGACCCAAAGCGGAAAACAAACACCAAAATTAACTTATCATATGGAACATAAAAACCTTACTACTTCATACAAATTTACCATACGTTAGAGGGTATTGAACACTTGGATCCGGTTCTAAGACGTGACTCGACTTGAGCTTTCCATTATTATTGCATCAATTAAGTTGAAGAGGTAGTTGGAAGGCCTTGGAGATGAGAGGTTGCATGACTTTACGACGTTAAATTAAAATTCATTATTTTTATGAAATAGGTAACTATAAAAATCAGAAGCATTAAAACAATAGTGATTTAAAAGACAAAGGAAAATGTTTCATGAATGAAAATAATTCATAGAACTTGAATGAGAAGTGACTGAATATTATCACATAAAGACTTAACATTTTGAAGTTAATATCTGTCACCAGAATAATATGAATACCATTAGTAATAATTCCATAAAGAAAGAAATCTAAAGATAAACATCAGAAAACTTAGATCTTACAATCAACAAGGCTTTCCTCTATTATCAAAGGCTTTTCTTATTTAAACGACCTTTTCAAAGCCGCACAAACGCACCAGTGTACGTACGTCCTCGGATGTTCTGACACTGACGAGAACATTCATTGTTTGCATGAAAGATAGTATCATAAAAAACTGTCGCACTTAGTAAACATTCTTCGCGGAATTGAACAGTGCATTCGAGTCCAACACTATGAATAAGTATGATTACCTGTTATGTAAGTGTACACACATAATTTATAACCGATAATATAAACAAAACATATACCTAATAATTGGTTGAGAATATAAATGAAGTACATATAAAGTAAAATTAATGTAAGAGAAGATTTTCAAGAGCTGCATAGAGATAAAACTGCAATCAAAGACATCGCAAGGCATGGGAATGCAGACGAGCGCGTTTATGTAATAAAACGGCGTGAAACTGACCAATCGCGCGCGCCCACGCCACTCGACGTACAAACGAGTCATGTGAGCGCCGCCGGTCCTGGCGCCGTGGAACACAGACCATGACCTTCACATGCGTTCATGAATCGCTACAAACATACTACTCATGGTGCACGATGCGCTAGTAAGAGTGCAATCCAACAAAAGGCTATAAATATCGCACAAAAAATACACGGGAAAAACCTCAACAATGCAACAACGCCGCAGCAATGGGAGGAAGTTGGAATCTTTTAACGCAATGAGACGGCGACGCTCGTATTTCAGATTGCGAGTGAAGCTGTTCAGTCGAGTATAACACGAGGAAAACACGACCCTCGTTAGTGTTTGAAGAAAAAAAACAAAGCCTACAGGCTTAGATTTCATCTGCGATGACATCAGTAAAGTGATGAGCTTGTAGGTATTAAATATTTATGAATATAATTACGTATGCAAATTCTGAATGCGATGGGTTATTTATGTACTGGCACACTGCTAAGGCTCTAGAATTCTTCCGCGTTCGCGGGAGCAAGGTACACTTCCGCGATGCAGCAAGATTTCTGCATCATTAAAGTCTCTGGTGATTGTGAAAGTTGCGCTGCCTGCACTTTATCTTCTTAAATGTCACTAAGCGCATTAATAGTGTCCATGCACTAATCGAAGCGGACGTAGAAGTGTGACAATCACTGTTAGTGAGCAAGGCCGTTCAGATATGACTGATCAAGGTCGTGCATTCAAAGAACTTTGTTTCTTTAAATAAATTTCATTCAGATTGCTGAGATTTAGAACCGCTATAAGACTAGATCTCCACTAATGTTTTGGGTGGATTAAATATTTCATATCATTTCAACTTATAAAGGAAATTGATCGTAAATTGAAAAATTATCTCATTTATCAGAATTTACAGCTAAGCCGTCCCGTTGCACCGTGCTCGTGACAACAATTGATTTATATCGAGCACGGGAGAGATTTATGGGATCGAATGCACCAGGAGAGAAAGTAAACTTGGCATACACTGCAATCACAAGTGAAACCTACCCCGGCACGATGCAAACAAACTTGTAGTCACGTGAAACGTGCCACTAAGGTCAATTTGGACATGCATTGGCAATGATTGTAATTTAAATTTGTTGTAAACATATTCAAAGCCCTCATAGCATTGAAGTCAATGGTGGAGTAATATGCGACAACCACAATAATTAAGAATCAATTTCACAGAAGTAATTAATGAAGTGGAAGGTTTAGAGGACAAAGAAAAACTTAGTGGAGAGTAATAATATCACAGAAATCATGCACGCAATGCTCGAGGCAACAGCGACCCAAATACATGATGATAAAACGATGGACTTTACGATACAAGCCGTCTGAGGACCGAATGAGTTTATTAATAAAATTGACCGTATGAACATTCTGTTTATGGTATTTTTTTAAATTGCAACGACTTTAACAACTTCAATTAATTTGAGGCTGGTAAAGGTTTCAATTTCAAATCAATTTGTAGCAAAATACACTAACAAAGTTAACTTTGTTTTTATTTTTATCAATTCACAATTAGAACACCTATGGGCTTGCCCAGATAAAGCCAAATAAATTCATTATTATGATTTCGTAATCTAATCGTGTTATCATATTGTAATACTTCTGGAATTGAGTTTAAGAGTATCATAAGCATTTGATGTTATTAACGTTTGAAAGTTTTTGCAGTATTTTCATTTTACTGACGTGTGGAACTTACGAATTTTATGCCATTTAGAACTTCTATAATAACTACTTCATTAGGGATGACGAGCTTATTAATCTTAGAGTAACAGACGATGACAAAGACCTCTTTTATTCGGCAACACTTCGGATTAGTATTGATTGAAACCTTATGAAGTTTTTAGGGCCACGTGGTTGGAAAATGGGTGCGTCGGATCTCTTAGTAACGATTTTCTGAGAGCCAGCTGAGACGAGCAATGTGTAGACATGCGCAATGGCTCCAATCGCCACGTGTTCTGACGACTTTTAATTCAATTTATGGAGTTGGCAGGTGAAAGTGAATATTATTATCAGTGTAGTATCAACATAAGAGATTCAATCAAATAGCAAGAGCTTAATAGGAGCTACATTAATCGTTCTCAGTAGTATTACTTTCCTGTAGAATAGTACCGTTGTCAGCACTGAATCATACGTACGTAGTTTTATAGAGCACAACCAAATGTATAAATAGGTAACTGCAATCGGAATACATTTCATTGAAAGTGCTCTACGCTACTCTTGATAGTAGAGATTCCGAGAAATCGGCTGTAATATCAGTACTCTGCCTCTGCACATGCGCAGTGGAAAGAAGATTACCACGTGGCACATTCCCGTTGCATAACCTTCCTACACTCTCACTCTAGTTACTCTTAAAATAATTCTGGAATCTACACATTCAGAAGATAATTTAAAAAGGCAAAGTGCTTAAAAATGATATCACTGATATCTTGAATCATGGTCAAATTATACATGTAGCAAATATTGTAATCAAGAAAATCGAAGACAAGAAAATATCAATGACGATCAATCGTCAGCTATGGTTGACTAAATTACTGATAGAACAATATGTAATTTTAAATATGAAAACTTGATGAATTGCAACAAGATCTATTACTAAAGATGAAGTTGACAAAACAATGTCCGTTAGATCACATATTCTAATAGAGTCAATTAGAACACTTCGTGCGTAGCAAAAAATTAGTATGTATATCATAGTCCACAGGGTAAACGAACCGCTAATGTGTAAGCTCCTAGTGGAACGGCTAGACTAATTTAATACATACATTTTCACGCCCGTATGTGAATTTTGATGAACCACAGTTGTCAATACATATTATGTAGGTACCTACTCTAGAAAACCATGATGGGAAGATAGAGGCTTATAATTTCATGAAGTGGCCAACGGTCTAAACGTATCTATATCTCGTACTACAACCAAAACTAGAATCATAAAGAGAGCAATTTGTAAACTTTGTGTAGATTTCTCTTTAGGTGCACCAGGAAGTAAGCGTTCAGTGAATGTGACGCCTACGGAGCCCTGCGGTAGTACTACGGCATGTCGCGACCACATTGCATTACGACGACACGCATACATACATAATCCCAAGACACACACTAGTGCACCCACTGCAGCAGAATGGTTAGGGAATTCGCCCGCCATTTTAGCTCCAAATTTTCGTTTACTTTAACCGAATTTAATGTCTGGATTTCCACAAAACTCCTCTACATCTTCACGAATGCATACAAATCGAGGTTTTCTTTATTGTTATCCGGTCGATTCAATGAATTGCCGAATTGATTAGCCAACGTTTTCTTGAGCCACTGACCTCGCTGGAAAACGTACTTTGAACAAAGCAAATAATGAATGTCTGGCAAGTTAAAGAATTCACAACACTATTACGAAACCGGTCATAATTATCAAAACATCGCTCTTTTGATTATCAAAGCAATTTCGTTTGATATGACTCTTCAGTATTTTTTTTAATATACCACTATAAATTATAACGAAGTAGTTTATGTAGTTTATATTTTAATCAGAATCATATTAGAAAATGTGAATGGGAAAAAACCCGCCATAATGTTACGTGGACGCCACGAGCGCGCCATGCCGTTGCCGCGTCGCAAGATCTCTTTCTAATACCATAATCACCGAAACTCAAGACTATATTGATCAAGACAACATTAAAAACACACTCTCATGCCATAACACAGACTGTGATCATTTATGACGTAATTTTTATCCGCGAATACCATTATTATGAAGCCATGTGCCGAACACGTCGGCGCGCCACGGTTTGCCGTATCAGAAATTCCAATGCGGACCTTATATTACTATCGCATTCCTAGGACACTTTACAATATAATCCATTTGTATTTGTCGGAAACTTCGCGAAACCACAAATAGCCGAACTGGATGTTGATAAGAGCGCGGATGTGCTGTATATCCATATTATGGTAGAGGAGCAGCGGAGTCGCATTGAGTATGCGACGGACGCGCGCGGCAGCTGCGGGGCAACTGAGGAGGCACGAGGCGAGGCGGGCGCCGCGCCCCCGGCGGCAGGGGGGACTCCGCCGGCGTCTGAACCGTGTCTCTGTACTCCGACAGCGCCGGTATCGCCACTCGAGGTAGAGGCCCGCGCGCCGTAAAATTGTGCAACGTCAGCGAGCTCGTGCGTGCCGCCGATTGGCCTGACACTTCCCAACAAAAACGCAAACAGCACAAGTTACGAGTGTTTCTACACGCGCATACTTAATTAGCGTGGGATGTAAGCAGTTTCCACTAATGGTTTTTTCATTTCAACTGTAGATTCCACTTCAACAGCCAAGGTTTCATCAATATGAACGATTTTATTGATCAACATATTGCAGGGTACGCTTCAACGAATTGAAAGTTTTTTACTCATCTCTTCCGGGCAATAGCAGAATCTAAAAAAATCAGGCGCATGCAAGTGATCATTTTACCAATGAGGTTATTGTTTCTTTTAATTCTATTGTACAAATGAATGACTCTACAATCGGACAAGTAAACGGTGTAGGAGACGATTGACTCAGAAGATATAATGAGATAAAAAGAAAAAAACAAGTAAACTTGAGACTTCATTGAATAATGGATTTATTTCAACAACAATGCAGGACAAAAGATAAAACGACCAAGTAAGGTTTGAATTGCAGTGGTTCAAGGAAGATAATATTATATTGTTATTGAACAGATATTAGTAGGAATCTGTTTTGGTGCGGTGACGGCATCTTCCAAAGCGACAAATTGAGTGCTAGATTGAGATATTTACGAGGCTAGACGTTGAAATGAAGATTTGTTGAAGATATATGAACGGAAATATAATCTCTATATTTCCGAGAGACTCGATGTCAAACCATATACATAAATTGAATTTGAATTTCATTGAATACCTGATTTACCTTATAGGTTTTTAATATCAAATGTAAGATTAAATTAGGTACAACAATTACCTACAGAACAAACTTACTTTCTCTAGCATCTCAGATAATAATGGAATGTTTATACAGATTAGCGACCGCTAGGAAAATCATGAAAAGTAATCGTATGAAACAGGAAGGCGATAAAAAAACTCATTGCATGAATCGTGACGAATTTACTGAATAAATTTTAAATACGGCCACGGTTGCTATAGCTACTAGAAATCAAATTAAAAATCGATAACAAATAAAAGACCAGAATTGTGGCAAAACAATGTTTGTGGTGTTGCCTCGCGCATCGTTGGGCATATCAATATTCATTATACTCATGCAAATCTATGGCTATGATCACTACTATTACACATATTCTTTCAAGATTTGCATGATACATTTTTTAACACCTCAGGTTCACGTCAGGCACTATTTGCGTTAAGTTTTTAGTTAGGTTATAGTTTTGGCAAGCCTATAGTGAACAAAATAAAAATTGTCTGCTTCTTCCTTTTGTCGAGTTGTCGTGTATATCATATTTAGTTGTATGGGAGCAGGTACGATCCAGTTGATAATATAAAAGATTTCAAAATATTTCCTTTTACATAACAACGGTGCAACATTTGCGAATACATATATTATAACACTGTGCACGTGCTCAGAGTTGTAGCTATAGTTACAAGAGTACTAAAACGAAGGCACGATGAGAACGATAACGCAAGTATTTCCATGGTTACAATACTTTTTATTTTTGCTATGCTGCGATAAGTTTGCAATTTCCGATAACACACGAATGCAAGTGAAGGTAATTGTTGAAATAATCAATCCAAGGTTACTCATTAAAGTATAACACGAAGGCATAATAAATTAATTAGAATTAACCTGCTAATCATTGTAATGAAAATCCTGATTAACAAGTCAAGTAAATGTAAATAGTGATTGATACGAAGAATGAATTTTAGCGAATTTATAGCTTCAGTTATAATTGGCGACATCTCTTAGCACTTTAGATAAACGTTAATGGCAAAGAAATACTTTCTAAGTGTTCTTTCACAGCGCATTTATCAATCATGTCGTAGCCGTAAAATAGCCAGAATTTAAAATGACAAGAGCGAATCCGAGTGGGCAGAAGGCCATTACGACCTTCAAAATCAATGAGATAAGGTGAAGACACACCTCCATCTAAGATAATAAATCAGTAAAAGAATCGCAGAAACCTTGCCAAAGTAGATTAACAAGTCTCACTTATAGCAGCAACCAATCTTGACTGATACACTCTTTACGATAATAAAACCGAGTCGGACTGGGACAAAATGACAAAATAAAAATACGAATAAAGGTCAATGATAATGGAACGGTGGCGGCGATTTTCAGACTAACATACTGTCCGTATGTGAAAGATAAATATATTTTCATGAATAAATTTGAGCCGGGTGGATTTATGACAAGTTTGCTTTCCAATGCTGAATACTGTTAGAACGCAAATAAAGATTAGGGAAAGGATGGAGTAATGGAAGAGGTACGTCGTGAATGTACAGGGCAAAGTGATGATCTAGATAAAGTAACAGTGGGCGTTGGCGCAATTATGGCGCCCACGGTATTTCACCCACCGTCACCCAGTGCCGCCGTCGGCCACTGAAATATATGTCGACAATTCGAACTTGACAAACAGCTGTGTGGAAATTTTAGAAAGCACGTTAGAACAAAATATTACAAGAGAAAGAAAATAATACTGACGTCCAATTATTTGGAATTCCAAAGAGTTTACATAGTTTTTATGACAAAGAAATGTAGTATAGCTAAATGTATTGCAACGATAACATTATTGTTATCGTTGCAATACAGTATAGTATTACAATAAGTTAATTAAACTAGAATACTTTCTATAGAGGATAAAACAAATACAAGTCACAAGATCACTATAATCTTACATGTTTAATGGCGTAAATAGGAAAGGTTATCAACAAACTTAGTACTTTGTTGAATAAACAAGGTTCGAGAAGGTGATAATATTATTGGAATTAGCTAATAAATCTTGCTAATCATCTTCCAAGCTAACACAGTTGCTTACAAAGTAGGCATTTATCAAGTCACTTTAATACATTAAATTAATTTAATTATATCAGAGATATTTACTGATGTCAGCGAGTAAATTACCAGACAATTAAAATTTGAATAAGAATTTTATGAGACTAACTTGATCTAGAAATTAATCAAAAATATCTAAATAATAAATAATTTATGGGAAACCTTACAAACTCAAAATTAGACGAAGAAATAAATTCCTTCTTATATTAGTTCCTATTCCAGATTTACAGACAGATCTCAAGTGGTACTGGTAATTTAAATGTTAGACTTGCAAAATTAGCAAGATTAAAATCTCGTCATTGCGATGTAAGAAGGACGTCTCCAAGCATTACGTGGCATTTATTCCATATTACAGCGATGTTCACGGCTTTAGAAACTTTAACGATATCCCGTTTATTACTCGTACCACAGTCGCCGGCTACGTCGTAAATTCTAGCCTACGCAACAACGCATACAACAGACCCAGGCCCCTGGTTACATAAAGTATAGTATGGGATTAAAAATAAGTAATAAAAACTACATACATATTAGACTTCATTGACCGAAGCGAAGCGATGCTGTGCTTCAACACGACGATTTTGCTTTCGTCTGTCAGGTCCGGATGTTGGTTTTTGTCTACAGGTCGCATTTTTCAACGAATCTTGACGAAACTTGGTATACAGGTTCTGCATAGCCGAGCCGCTTTAGTGAGCTACTCGTAACACGTTTATCTAAAAGTCACCTTAATTACATTTGCCCATTAGATAATAAGTAACGTAATAAAAGCGTGATGGATTCGGCACAATTGCCCTTCGTGGGTAGGCTTACGTCCTGCAGTGGACTATTCAAAAGACTGGCGCAGTACAGTAATGCATTTTGGATAAACGATATAGCACTGGTACGGCTTGGGGACAACTGCAGGTGCAACTTTGTCAGCATTCTGTGGCGCATATCGCCACAGTAACTTCCATGCATTCATAAAATGTATGAAATACGTAGATGCCGTCAGTTTGTGACAGGTAATACGCTCGTTTGATGACACTAAGAAAAGCATAATAGCTATGCACTAGGCAGTTTCAATTATTCACCAGCACTGAAATCACGGTTTTCTGTCAGTAGTATCACGATAAGGTATAGTCACAGGAGGTGTAAGTGTAACCCAAAGATTCGTATCATGGAACGTTCCAGTCCATACTGTGCATGTGCACGTATTGTGGTCTAGCAGGGAATGGGGCCAGGAAAATCAATACGTCTAGAGCACACAGACAGACTTCTACGACGATATTTTGTTTCCTAAAACCAATATTATTCAGCCTTCTTCCATTTGGAACATATTTTTATGTATAAAGTAAATATTAATTTTTAAACGTGACCTTGGAATGAATTTTTGAATTTTTAAACACTCGCACGTTCTGAAGACTTTAGACAAGAACGATTTAAAAAAGTGTAGATTGTGAAATCGTCGGTATAAAAAATTAAAATAAGGTGGACTTAGAGAAGAGTGGAGCAACGAATGGGGTAATCGCTATTCTGATCATCGTCTGTTCTGATAGAGAAAAGAGAAGACAACACCAAGTTTATTTAACTACACAAAAGACGATGTTAATGAGTTATACAGGCTGTTACTTTGCAAAGTGCAGGGACAGTGAACAACTTTTACTATATAACCAGGTGGGTGATTCTGAATGAAAACATGGACGTAACACGCTCTAAAAAAAATCGTGTGAATAATATTTATTTTTTTAATGACATAACTTAAACTCTGTTTGTAATTATAAAACAATTCTCCAAACGAATGGAAATTAAAACAAATACCGCGTTACTTTACGTTTTGTCGATAGAGAATCAGGCCTCTGACCCGAACTCATCTGCTATTTCATACATTTTGTCAAGAGTTTTGCCATACTGAGAAAAAAAAATTGCTGAACTTTTGAGCAGCAGATCTGCTTTCACGATTTCGGGGCTGACCCAATAGGAAATATTGCTCATAACGATGACCATATACATTATACACCAACACCTGTACGTAACTGTAAGTCCCTGCACATTGAAAAACAACAACTTGTATAAGCAATACTTTGATTTCTTTACCAGCATTAATAACATGAGAGCTATTAAGACATCATGCGGATGTCGGAGGTCACCTGTGCTGCATTCGGCGCGCAGTCATATCCGCTAGCACACGCTTCCGTAAACAGGACAAACCCGAACGGAAAAACACCAGAGGAAAAGAAGTATAAAACTACATTAAGAACTACTACATAAAGAAACCAAAATGACGGTCAAGGTCAATTTTGATGTAGACATGTTTACATTAGGTTTTATATAGAAGTTCTTTTTTTGCATGGACAAGGATGAAATCGGACCCGAATATTGGTATGGAAGAATTTATTACGGAAAACCGTTTGTAAAAACTTATGTCCAGTAGCGAACGTATTTTTTGCAAAGATGAGGATTATTATATTAATTCAAGTTAATATAATAAAGGCTTTATTGTTCTATTTAAGTACAGTGGCATCTAACTAATTTCTATATAATGACAGCATGCACTATGTAATAAGATAAATGTTCTCAATAAGTTTTATAATATTCTGTCTTATATGCCCTACACTGTGGAACTTTTGTGCATCAGGATTCTCTGCTCTCATAGTTATTAGTGAGCTTGTTATTTACATTTTCTGCTGCTCCTTTAAGGATATATATTATTATAGAAATCTTTAATATTTGGTATGAAAATTCATACATTTCATGTGTTATCATCATATTTGTACCTACGTACCTATGTAAAATTACTCTTACTAAAAATACTCAATTTTACCCAAAAACCTTC
Source organism: Hypomecis punctinalis (assembly GCA_949316475.1). Classification (NCBI taxonomy): domain Eukaryota; kingdom Metazoa; phylum Arthropoda; class Insecta; order Lepidoptera; family Geometridae; genus Hypomecis; species Hypomecis punctinalis. The sequence goes on from OX438795.1 coordinate 28,450,459, forward strand.
CGCTACAAGTTTAAATGTCCATAAAATACAACATTTCAGGTATTTTAGAAAACAAGTGAATTCTTTACACATTTCGAGTGACTTTATCATTGTCGTTCAGTGTGGTTCCCAGTCTCACGCAATGTTTTGCATAAAGCCATTGTTGCAGGAATTTACAAGAAATACCTCAAGTTAGGTTGCAAGACGCGACAACTTCATAAATTAGCCTGTCTCTTCCATCTGATTTGGAACGCAGCCAATTATGGAAATAACTGAAGTCAAGTACCTAAATTCCCAAATATTCATTTTATACCAACTTCGGTAGCGAACACTAAATTCTGCGCCTAATACTAATCGTAAGTTCGTGTAGGCCGGGTGGCTAGCCCTGGTGTCAGAGTTTTTAAGCCGCCTGAAGGCTTCTGACATGGCTAAACGGTTAAAACAACCGGGGCCTACAATCGCACAATACCTACTTCATTGGGATCGTCCTTTCAAAATATTTTCATTAAAAAAATGTAGGTCTGGTACTCGTACGTAGTTAATGTAGATCATCTTTTCAAGTCGCTAAGTCTCAACTGTAAAATTGAAAGTACATAATTAAAATTAATTGACAAATTAAACCTAGCAATTACACCTATACAATTAATGAGTCACAGTCTCAACAATCACACAATTTGAAAAGAATCTACTCAATGAGATGCGGGAACTTTCTAGTATGTTCCCGCAACAGCTGATTGACCTAAAAAACATTGACTCTTAGACAGAGACAGATTATAGGGTAAGGCCTGGTGTGGAGAGAGATAACAGTCATAGAAAAGTGCGTGAAGGGCGTCACGTAGGCTAAAGACACCAGAAACAGTGGGACAAGGCCGGCAGTAGACTTTTGTGGACGCTGTCGTATCAACAACGGTAAACACCTAGTTCTACTTGATGTATGGTGGCATGTGGTATGAGTTATGTATTCGTGTTTACTATAATCGTTTTACACGTAGTTGATTGACTTTGCAGGGCGTGGTATTAACACAGGGTCTTAATTACCGTTAAATCTTGTTTTTGTCAGTCAAGGTAACATTATAATGAGCTAATTGTATATTTAGTCCGTATTAGAACTGTATGTAAAAATTGAATTTACTTATATAAGACGTAATAATGTAGATAATGAATAAGAATATAGCCATATCAAACTTTACATCAAACAAAACAGTAGCATTATGTACATTACTTGATGGCCGGTTTGTTGAATTCCTAAACAATATAAGCTTCAAAGTTAGTATGAGAGCAAAAGCTGTAGAAATGTCACGGTAGCCCGATCAGTGGCTTCACTAAGGATTATCACGACAAAAAACGTTGGGATACGTTTGAAGTTTAGGCGAAAGGGATTTATTTACCTGAGGAAATGAATGTTCTGTATTTGTTGATGAAATATTTTATCGTTAATGCGAACGCTGTCTCTTATATTACTTTTGCTATGATTCCTTTTCATTCTATTGCTGTGTCATCCGATATGACCATTGTCAATCGTATTTTCGATCCCCAATTTTTACCATATAGTCGTTCTATCTCGGTTTTGGAAACCTAACAATCCGTTTACGAACCCAGTAAAGTATGAAGTGCAGAAGTGTCTAATTATTCAGTGTATATGATCTTGAATTCGCTCTCAAAATATTGTTGCCTTCAGATATGTTGTAGATACTATCTCATTAAATACCTACCATCCACTTGAAGCACGCGGTAGGTATGTAGGTGTAAATCAACGCATGAGGTGTCAGACGGCGCGCCACGCCACGCGCCACGAGACAGAAGCCTCACAAACATTTCTGTGAATTTCTTACATTATAATTAACAGCCTATGCTCTATTTACGGTCTTGATGGTAAATCGATAGTCTATGACTAAGAATCTAGAGCACCGGTCTCATGGGACTGTTGGCATACATAAGTGTTAGTTGCCCCTTGGTAATGTCGTTATCGAACACGATGAGGCTATTAGAAACGTGCAACATAATACATATATGTACTATAGAAATATTATATATATATAAATACAGAAAAACATGTTATAGGCGGTCAGCGTGCATATATCTCTACATAACTGCTCAGAACTCAATATAACTGAAACCTGATCAAAATAAATAGCAAAAGCGAATAGAACCATAAGATAGCTTGTAAAAAAGATTCGGGTTTGCGATTCGATTCGTATGGTTATGATATGATAAAATTATGTTCCTGGTTTGATTAGATTCTTTCATAGAGCTCCAAACTAATGATACATCTTTAGAACCATGACTATTCCAAAAGAAGGACTCATGAGACACTCGCCCGATTCAGATATAAATCAGAATATTTTTCGTATTCAAATTACGTAAAAAACAGTTCCATTTCTTAACGTCAAAAGTAGATTAGCTGGTGCAAAAATGGAATTAGGACACCTGTTCACAACAGACTTATTTTAAGCCGATTTGCCTGTTATGTAAACCAGAGGACCGTTGAATGTCACGGTCAAGTTTAACAAACAACAAATAACTCTTTATTGTACACACAAAAAAAACTAACAATAAATACATTAGTGAAATTCTTAAGGTAGTGCAACACTAGGCGGCCTTATCGCTGGAAGCGATCTCTTCCAGGCAACCCATGTACGGAAAGGAATGTGCTCAAAATAATTGACGGGGAGTACAATAAATACAACAACAATATATTATAGACCTAAATACTAATACTACACACAATACCTAACACATAATAATACTACTACATAAATAGACAATACATAGATAGACATACATAAAATATATGAAGTACATATATAACAGAATGAAATAAATGATACAGTACCAAATCATTTACAGAGATAATGACTTTTTACAAGACGTTTGAATGCATCCAGTGAGCGTGCACGCTTAATATCTAGAGGCAATTCGTTCCAAAGGTTCACAGCCTTCACCGCAAACGACGAACTGTAGAAGGAGGTTTTGTGGGAAGGAATATCGAGGGTCAAATTATCTGCAGATCTCAAGGTACGAGAGTTAACTGTGCTCCTAAACTTGAAGAGACTAGAAAGATAAAAAGGGGAAGTAGGACAGAAAAGAGTGCTGTAAAGAAGCGATAGAATATGAGCATCCCGGCGACGACGGATAGGGAGCCACTCGAGCTTAGTGCGAAAATCGGAAATATGGTCATATTTACGCAAGCCAAATATGAACCGAATGCTGTAATTTTGAAGGCGCTCGAGTTTATCCAGTAGCTCTTCGGTGAGATCAAGATAGCATACATCTGCATAATCTAGGATAGGAAGTAAGAGCGACTGAGCAAGCGCAACCTTAGTAGTAATAGGCAAAAAGTTTTGTAACCGACGCAACGAGCCCCCGGAGGCAAATACTCTACGGCTAGTCTCAGCGAGCTGCGGAACCCAAGACATACCCCGGTCAAAGATTATTCCAAGATTTTTCACAGTTTCACTGAAAGGTATGGTGACTCCATCAAAAACCACCCGTGGAAGTGTGCTCCATTCGACTTGGCTGATAGTCCGAGAACTACCCATTATAATTACTTGCGTCTTTGACGGATTCACTTTGAGGCCATACGATCTGCTCCATTGAGATATACGACATAAATCGCCATTGATTGTTTCTACTGCTTCAGATAGCCATTCCAGCGGCGCTTGACAGTACAGCTGCAGATCATCCGCATAGAGGTGGTAGAGAGAAGTAAGGTTGTAAGAGATAGAATTAATAAAGATTGCGAAAAGAAGAGGAGATAAGACGCCACCCTGAGGCACACCGGCAGACGTGTTGCACCACGAAGAAAGAAGATCGTTAAGGCGAATTCTCTGCCGACGGCCAAAAAGGTAACTACGAAACCAGTCCACTACCGTTGGAGATATGTTAAGAGAGCGAAGTATAGCAAGAAGGATATCAAAATCAACGGAATTAAAAGCATTGCTAAAGTCCAGCAGCGACAATACGGTCAAATGGCCATTCTCCATCCCTAGACGTATATCGTCTGTGATTTTGACTAGCGCCGTAACCGTGCTGTGACCAGAACGAAAGCCAGACTGAAAAGGATTAAGCAGCCCATTACTGGTAAGGAAAAAATTTAACTGGTTGTGAACGAGCCGCTCAAGGACTTTAGACAGGAATGGAAGGATGGATATGGGACGGTATTCAGAGAAAGAAACAGGATTGGCTTTCTTAGGCAATGGGATTACTTGTGCTTCTTTCCATAAAGAGGGAAAGACGCTATTGGAGATGGAAAAATTAAAAATATGACAGAGGATTGGGAGTAGCTGATCCAGGATAGGAATAATCATGTTACGACTGATAGAGTCAAAACCAACAGCATTGGAGGAAATTGAAAGAATGCTCTTCTTAACATCACAAGCGGTAAATTGACGAAAAGAAAAGGAAGAAGAGTCAGGAGTCGTGATATTAGACAAGTAATTTAGTGTGCTGGCTTTGAGAGCAGCATCCATGTTTGGAGCAGCAGAGAAATGCTGATTTAGCGAATCAATGTTTAAATTCTTAGGGACAGTTTCTTGACGTGACTTACCGACTCCAAGAGACCTAAGAAATCTCCAGACTTTAGCTGGGTCTTTGTCTTGAACCGATTCTGAAATATGGCGTCGTTGAGCATCTCTACACACCAAATTGCAGCGATTCCGCAACTTGATATACCGGCCTCTGTTGAGATCATTGGGATGAGTTTTAAATTTGGTATGCGCTAATGCTTTTTTGTGTTTAAGAGCCTTGATCTCGTCCGTAATCCAAGGAGCAGGTGCATGTTTAATTTTGATAGTTCGAAACGGCGCATGAGTATCATATAGCTGAGTAAGAATCAAATTGAAATTTGCAATTTTATCTTCAATAGATCTGGCAGACGCTACCGGAGACCAATCAATATCACCGGCATCCCCTTTAAGTTTGTCATGATTAATACTACTAAAGTTACGCTGCACAATTACAGGAGGCTTTGGTTTAGGAGGACGAATTTTATAAGACAAGAAAATTAGGTCGTGATATGAGAAATCGGCCGATAGTTGCCCGTGTTTAATAACATGAGGAGGAGAGGAAACCATTATAAGATCTAAAAAAGAAGGGGCAGAGTTAGGGAAATGATGAGTAGGACTAAGAGAAAGGATATTCATGTTGCAAGACTGAACTAAATTTAGAAGTTTGTGAGCACGGTGATCGCTTTTCAAGAGGCACGTATTGAAATCGCCCATGATAATAGCATGACTATAAGATGGAGTAAGATTTTCAAGAATAGTTTCAAAGGACTGAAAATAGTTATTGTGTGAGGAATTGCTATAAAAAACCCCAAGAAGGATTTTGGTGTGTGAGAGAATAATTTCGATAAAAAGATGCTCACCCTCATGATCGAGCGGCGGCTGGGGGGACTTACTAATAATGGAATATGGAATATTGTTTCGGAGATAAATAGCAACACCCCCACCAACTCTTCCTACTCGATCATTGCGGATGAGATTGAAGCCGGGTAAGGCATAAGAGATAGATGGAAGAGAAGTTTGAAGCCAAGTCTCAGATACAAGAATACCGTGTATATGCTTGCTATCTAGAGACGCCTGCATATCAGAAATATGACTAGGGATACTTTGAGCATTTATATGGATCAGATTCAAGTTTTTGGGCACGTCAGAGAACTGAGATTCTAATGACTCTGAAAGGGTCGGGATACTGGAAAAGCTTTCATCAGAACTACTAACATCAGAAGCAGAAATATAGACACATTCATCGCTATCACTAAGATCATCCAACATAATATGTATACTATATCTTTATAATATAATAAAATAAAAATACTAAATAATATAATTAAACAACAAAAAAAAATACTATAAAACTTATACTAAACTAAATACTTATAAAATAAACAATATTCAATACCTGCCGGTTTTTGTGCATACAAATTAAAATAATTAAGAGTTTACATTTAATTGATTTTAAGCGAAAACAATCATAACAAGTGAATCAGAAAAAACACAAACATAAGCTTGCTCAATTACTACAATTAAACAGGCCAAAAGACCACAGCCTAGTATTATTGCCGAGAAAGAAAAAAAAAATAAAAAATAAAATCACAAGTTTTCCATCAGCACAAAATGACAAATGACAGCAATTTAAAACGAAACAGAGTAAATGTCAACGTCAAAGTACGAAACTACAATCATCAAATGAAAATTATTACAATTAAAACAAAAACACCTACAATTTGGATAATTACATAGTAATTGTGAGCTGATACGGCTACTACCTGTATTAGGAATTAAAACAGTTTAAACGGTGAAAGGTACAAGTGAAAACCGACACTACACAAGTATAAATATGAAGCAAGATTGACTATAGCGAAACTACGTACAAACAAAATTACTTTGACTTCGGTTTCGGCGCACGCTTGGACCGCTCGTATGCTGGAGGCACCTTCAAAGTGACAACACTCTTTTCTACAGGCTCCGAGCTCCCCTGTGCATTAATCCCATCGAGGTCGGCAGCACTCCTGACACGATGCCGGACACCATCCGCACCCAGGACGTACACTGACCCGTCGCGGGTCCAACATTTCGCCACACCAAAACGTCTTCTCGCCGCCATAAATACATCGTGGCGAGACTTAGTTAAGAACTCAGACATTGATATGCTGGAGCCCTTGAGATTTGTTTTGGCCGACCACACATTAGCACGGATGGACATTTCTTTGACCTTAAAGAGTATGGGTCTCGGACGATCTTTAGACGGCGATCCACCCATCCTGTGGCAGCGGCTAATGTCACTGGCTTGAAAGTCGCTTAGCTTCAAATTCTGTGACACAACTTTGACAATGGTGGCTACAGTATTTTCACTCTTGTCCTCTGGGACACCATGAAGCAAGAGAATCTTGCGGCGAGAGTGCATTTCTATGTTGTCAAGCTGAACCGCCATCAATTCAACCTGCGACTGCAAAGTCTTAAGTGCATTCACAGTGAAAGTCTTGAAAACCGAAAAATCATCGTCGAGAATACCTTGGTTTGGTGATGGAGGTCCAGATAACTTTCGCTGCCTGTCTTCAAATTCCGCCAGCCTTTGGTTGAATAGCAGGTTCATCTGAGTAATGGATTCCTTAATAGCCTCCATTTTGTGCAGTTAGTGTTCCAAATAATAAATGTGCAGAAAAGTGGTCACTGGTGAATTAGATTGCAAGGATAACACTCCCGGACAGGTATTGTCAAATACTCATTAATTTAACATTAAAATAATTTTAAAAAAGTTTGTATTAATATTTTTAAACAAAATAAATATGTTTGATAACTGCAGTATGATGTTATTCAGAGTACCCCCGATAGGGAAAAAAAACAAGTTTAGTGAGGGTGGACGTACAATCGCGTTAGGGGTGATGAAATATTTACTTACCAGCTTTCTGAAGTGTTATTCGTACGTAATTAAACTTGTTCTACTACCTATTTCATCATAGATATTATTATTATAGCCATAGAAAACCCACTAAGCATAAGCCTGTAGTGCATTTTAATTGATACGGTTGGAAGCATTTGCATCTTATAAGTTCTTGCTGATTTAATCTGGCTGTTTCATCAACTTAGTCCATATGAATGTCAAAACGTTATCGCTGAACTTGCCGCTAATTTACTTATTTCTTCTTTTTTAAGATTCTTTTAGAATATTCATGAGAAAATAGCGTGCTACAGCCTAGGCCGCTTATCTGCTCAACATCAGGCAGTATGTAGTCAAACGCAAAAATAAAAAAAATATATATAGGCGTTTTTTTGGCTAAAATATTTTCGTCTTCGTCATTTCACTGCAATGCATTGCATGCCCAAGGACTACAATTTCAATCCTATCAAATTAATTTCACAATTAAAAACAATACCAATGCGAAATTGATTACCGTATTTATTCCAAAACAAATTAAGGTAGAGCCTATATATATTTAACTTCTCATTTCAAAGATGCAAAGCAGATGATTATATCTGAAGGCATAAACTGCCAGGAGATCAAAGCGTCTCAAAACAACTTTAACGATTTAATCAAAAGTGCCGAATCATTTATCAGAGAAAAACAAGACTCTAATGGGCATGAAACTTGAAATCTTTTGAAATACTTTGCAAAATAACTTGCGTCAAAGGGGTTTGTAGGAAAGGGTTTCACCCACACAAACCGGTGAGAAATAATTTGTAATAGGTCCATGAATAAAATTTATGTGTTTTTGTCTCATTCAAAACCCACAATTTAATACGGATTGGGTCAACAAAACCCACAATTTAATACGGATTGGGTCAACAAAACCCACAATTTAATACGGAATGTGATAATTATGCAGAGGAGCTGATATGGGTTTTGAGATTATGTACTTGGATATATCTATTCAGAATTTAAGATAATCCGAAAACAACTGGTACGGTATTTTTTTGGGATTCAAGCATTTGCTTTACTTATTTGATGGCGCCAAATGCGCCATCAAAAAAGGGAGTAAAGGGACCAATGTCGCATTGATTATAAGACGCATTTACCGCTCTTGAAAATACCTTTGCATAATCAGAAATAGTATGGGTAATAAATAATTGTGGAAGGGACGCTACTTGAAGGGCGCTATGATAGTGATAAGAATGTATTCGCAAATCGTGGCAACTTCGAAGAAAGTCCAAAGAAACTTGAATTCATGGCAATCATCAGAAAGTAGAAAGAGTATGAAACAAACCACCAACTTCTTTGTTACTCGTGAGACTTTACCTGCTATCAAATCGTGGATGACCAGTGAGATGAATGTCTGCGACAAACTTAGGTCTTTGCGGTAAGAAGAGCCTATGAAAGCATGCTATAACTTCGATCAGCTTTTCCATTGCTGAGATCTTGTACAAACACATATATAGTAGGTAAGTTACAAAAATTGTTTATGGAATAAAGTCCCTTCATTTCATAAGTCCTGCATCTAACAACGTAGGGTACGTACGGCGCAATAAGGCTAGACAGTGAGCAAAATGGCTGCCGCCCGTGACCTTGAACCGAGGGAGACCTGTCTAGATCAGATTATCAACAATATCGATCAGCCATCACCGGGGGAGCAATCTATGTACATCTGACGCGCGCGAAGTTTAGACATTGAGTTGGGAAATATTACGATTCAAATAATGTTTTAATGTTTAAAAACTAAATTGGAGAATATATTAATTCTGTAATGTAAAATAAGTTTACATTTGATCATATATAATAGCAGATGACGTTAAGCAATGTACCTATTTATGTATGACGTAGTGCGCCTACCTAGAAGGTATGATATACGTTTGTTTACCCCATAATTGGTCTTATGAACACACATTTTTGATTTTTGAATGAAAAGATGAATAGGTATGTAGGTATAAGTTTTCATACAAAACTATTTTTATTTTTTTTCGTTATAATTACAATATGCGTTCGTTACAAGTGAGTAGGTACCTACCGAAGTCTCGCCGATAGCAAAGAAGATATAATATAATAATATTACCCGATAGTTAGTACTCGAACGAGCGCGTGACGTCATAGTGAATCGAAGACGAAATCGGCTGAGCCATTTTTGATAAATCAACTATCATCATCAGCTTATTTCGGCCCACTGCAGGGCATAAGCCTCCTCCCCTTTACGCCAACTATCCCTGTCCTGTGCCAGTCTCATCCAGGTGTTGCCGCAAAACTTTTGGATGTCATCACGCCACCGTTGTAAGGGTCTACCGGGACTGCGCTTCAACTATAATGCAAATCAACTATAATGTGAAAAATGCTACATCGATCCGTGCTAAATATACGCGAATTCTGTACACGGGTGAAGTCGGTCATGCTAATTTTTGCAAAAAATAATCTTGTAATGTCAGTTGTCAATGTCAGTCCATACTTTGTTTCCTCTTCGAGGGGATAAATTGGTGGAAGGACAATTAATTCTCCCTTTGCCATGCTAGGGGTGCAGTAGTAGGCTAGTAGGCATTGCAGCTGTTACAGTGTTTTGTATCACGACACGCGAAAGAGAACCTACTGTTGGTGAGACGTCGGTGCTCAATTGTTAATGTAGTTTAACTTCGTAATTATGACGAAAAAATATGAAATAAAAATAGTTTTGTATGGAAACTTATATATTATGATCTTTTCATTTATCAGAAAAAAAAATGATTCAATAGACCAATTTTTTAAAACTTTTAGCAAGCTCAATCTGAGATTTGAAGGTGTCTTCGAGAGTCTTGTTCCTTCCTAGCTAAGGAGATGCTGATGATGTATCACTTTTTAATAATCTATCAAGAAAAAGAATACCTGCTAAAATAAAAAAGGTATGACTCACCAATGATTCATTGTTAGGTTGTCTCCAAAAGATGTCGATGATATTACCTGTAAAAACATAAACATCAGAATAAGAATAGGCTAAGACGGAACCGATAACGGAATGATTGATAATGTCCTAAGAACGACAAGATCAACGAATAATGCAATAAAAGGTGCAATGTAATAGATTATTATATCTTGTATGTACGATGATTGAGATTCGATTCATCTGTAATATTTCTTTGTGTACATAAAATTGACATTGTACGGGTTCTTCAAAGGTCTACTTATTGGTTACCACAATAGTACCAATAAGTAGACGATTTATATATAGTAACAATAGCAAGGAACGGACATTGCAAATACAAAAAGAAACGGGAGTAGTAATAAAATCATGAACAGAACAATTTAGATCCAAATTCAATAGTTTTAATTTAGAGAGATGGGCGTGATCAAGAGACCTATAAAATTCCCGGTAATGATCGAACACTGGCTGATTTAATAAATTGGTATAAATATACTCGTAGATATAAAAGATATTTTGATATTGTAGATAACATGCGAGAGAAGGGATCGAAAAGAAAGTGTGTCGATTTCAACTAGTGGGATAAGGAGAGTAAGATGATGATATAGAAGATATTACATTGTAGAAGGAACAGACCTTTTCAAAATGTTACTCAAGCTATCATAATAAATAGGCAAGGGACATTACAACTGTAATAGTTTTGTATATTGTATACACTTGTCGATAAGCTTTTACATCACAAAGTAATGACAGTTCTCACAACTTCTGGTATTTATAACTCAAGATACAATTAAATACTAAGATGGGCAGCTCCTAGTCCTAGCTCGTGTATATAGATAAGTAATACAGGTCGTGGCAAAAAAAACTCAGATTAAGATAGGACTAGATAAATATGTATATTACGATTACAAAACACAAAAATAACCATAAAATTAATTATCTAACACACGGCTTTAAAATAATCAGTAATACCTCTATCAGATCAGATATTCCAATATTTGAGACGTAAATAAAGGACCTACCACCGGGCGTCTATGATAAGATTTAGTTTAGAAACATGTGATAATGTTGTGTTCCAATTTATCAGTTTGTCAACTTTCTGTTAGCAGTTGTTATCGTTTCTATATTTATGTGTGATGGTGCGATGTTTGAAGATGAATAATAGGTTTAATTACACACAAGAAGATAAGAGAACAGAGAAGAAATTAGACTAAACAACAAATCTGAATGCGACAAACTTCGTAAGTTTGTCGCACAAATATAGAGCTATAAAATATTGCAAGTCGGCTTCAATTGACTGCATGCAACCACAGATATGTATCTATAAAATATAACATATTGATAACGCTGTTGTCGCTCGAGGTAATTCTCAACCACAAAATACATAGAAAATCTTCCAAGCTGCTGTCAAAACTGGCAAATAATTATTAGGATTTGACTTACCTAAAAATTCGACAACATCGGTGGTATCGAGATATTTTTCATGTCTCTTTCTAACTTGTCATATTTAAATCGATGCATCTCTATCATATTTTCTCGATCGACAACATTATTCCTCTGTACATGCAACCATTGATAGTATTATTTAAACAGTCAATGAATGCAACGTAGGTAATATTTTTAATAGTAAGTTATTATTAAGGGTCGGAATAGGTAGATCAATTTTACGTACTTGCAGAAAGAAAGTCGAAGTAGGCACAATATGGATAAGACCTAGTTATCATAAATATCACAAAGTAAATGTTAGATAAGGGCATGATGTTATAGATTGATATGACACAAGGAAAGAGAAGGCCCTTAAAGGAGAGATCAGACGTACCTACTTCACACCACTAGAAATGTATGAAATGCAATCCGAATTTCCTAAGCCGGCTGTAAATGCCTTACCACAAAAGATTTAAACACGCTTTAAACACTGTTTAAGGCCGCAGGTGATCTGTAATTTTCCATACAAACGTATTACGCTGTTTTCTTTCTGGAAAATGCTTTTAGAGCTACAATTTTTTGTCATAAAATTAAATTTAGCTGTTTAGACTACCCTGTCTTTTCTTTTTCTTGATAAATTAATTATAAGACAAAATATGACCCTTCAAAATCACAAAAAAAATCACCATTATTACCGACGACTTTAGAGACCTACCAGAAGAGACTAAATAATATCTAATAAAATATAAAATGACACGGTCATAAAAAATATATTTTTTTAAATCTTGACATAAAAAAAAACTTGATCGATTTAGTTTTTAAAGAAAAAAACAGAGTAATACGAAACGTTGTCTCGACAAGTTTTTTGTAGGTATAAATCGCTCTGAGCTGCAATTGTCCCTATCGCACGATACGGGGGTAGGGTTGAGGTGAGGGAGGTTCAACTCTATATGCACACAAGCACTAGGGACGTAGTAATAGTCGATAATTTTTATCGATACTCTAGTGATGTTCATCGATGTCGATATTAATTATGAATATTAGTTATTGTTTTAAAGTTTGCAATTTTAACGTTGTTTCTTTGTTACTTTTGAAACATCCTCATTAAACAATCTTTAAAAAATCTCATGTAATATAATGTATAAGATTCGCAATTGTTGTGATCTTCAAAAAAATGTTTGGTAGCATGTTTTATGTCATCTCAAATTTAGTACTTTTTCATTGTGATTTACACCTTAGAATATCAATAGAAGTCAGACCCGTAAGGCTTGATCATTGCTGTTTTTTTCATAATACTGGAATCGCCATCTCCAATGAGTTTGTTGTATTTTACTCCATGCATTTCTATACTTTTCGCAAAACCCTCTGCAATTATATCAACTTCCACAGCATTAGCGCCAGTCCAGTTTTTAAAACATTTGTGTTTGGTACCTGCTATATTTAACTTTTGACATCTTAAACAAATAGCTGTAGCTGTATTTATTCCGAACGCCAAGAAACAGATTTTTTTAGTCCTCAGCCCAACTGTACATGCAGTACCAGAGGCAGAACTAAACCCAATTTTATATGAGCGTTTAGCCCAAGAGCCATCTGCCACGACACTTATTACAGGACAGCCTGTCTTATCCACTTCACCATTTAAAATGGCAAGAGCTGCTATCATCTATTCTATGGCACATTCTTCAATCACTAGTGCCAGACCATGCTCGATTTTTGTATAAGTCAATGCAAAAAGTAATGGACGGATTGAGATGAAACTTTGCAATAATAATAGTGTTGGCATCAAAATAAACACATACGCTATAATTTATGTTATGTTATAATATAATTATGTAGTGTGAATTTTCTTATTTCTACTTCTTACCTCCTACTCATCCTGTCCTTCTAATATTATAAACGCGAATGTTTGTGACTATGTATGGATGTTTGTTACTCTTTCACGCAGCAACAAAGCAAATTGTTGATTTTGTCGTAGATAACTAGATTCAAAGATTGAAGTCAAACATGGGCTATACTTTTTATGGGGGGAAAATAAAAGGTTTCTATGGGACAGCACAAAAATCAAAATTTACGCGGGCAAAAACTAGTTTATTATAATTATTTCTTATATTATTTATTATATCGTAAATAATCAAGAATGTTAAAGCGGTCTTCAGACTAGGTGGTGTTTCTAACTGGCCGATGAACGTTTAACGCTGTGCTTGTCAGTGCATAGTCTCCATCAGAGAACTTTGTCCCCTCGGAACTGTGTAATAACTTTTATTGTTCTACTTGTCCCAAAATACATAATCATAATACAATCTGAGGTTACTGTCACACGTAAGTATTCAGATAAAAAATAACAGAAATGACGGTTGTTTATGACATTAGGTGTATTTTTAGGAATATTCGGCGCTTCAAATATTAAATTAGAGTATTTTAGGTATACACCAGGGTCTTTTTTTTTCTTTCTAGATTTTTTTTCACCATTGGAAAGTAGAGATTTCAATAAACAGAAAACATACCAACTTTTTGAAAAAAGCTGATATTTTGACGATTGAATTTTCGATTGAAAATTAGGGTGTTTTTTCGATATTAATTCAAAATAAGGTGAAAAAAAATAATATTTTTAATCAAATAAATTACAGCGTATTTGGGACATAAAAAGGTAAGTTTTCACGAAATTTCGTTAAAAAAAAATATATTTTTGTAATAAAAATAAAAAACCAAAAACTTGGTTTTTTGGATTTTTCACATAAATTTTGAGGTTATGTGAAAAAAGTGTTAGTACAGAAGTTTTAGATCTTTTTACTACCTACAACTTTGCTATTCGACTTTTTTCGATAGGACTTTTAGTTTTGCCGGAAATCGAGAAAAACCGTTTTTTCCCCTTAAACCCCCCCCATCCCCTTCCCGACGTCAGATCGCCCGTAAATTATTTTTCCTTTTATTTTTATAATATTCCCCTCCTTTTCTAATGGGTTTCATCCTACTATTTACCGCCATTGTACAGCATATTGTATATTGTATAGTTTCTGTACTGTGTTTCTGTGTACAATAAAGATATATTTATTTATTTATTATTATTTTTTTTCACTCATTATTATTTTTTAATGCTTCTACTCTGGTCTAGTAGGAGTTATAAACACAATGGTAGATGTAATTTGATCTAGTGTGAAACATTTTCAAATATTGTCAAGAAAATGTTGATAGGGCCCAAATTCTCGAATTTGATAGGGCCCAAATTCGAGAATTTGGGCCCTATCAGATCTCATGTAGAGTCAATTTTCTGGTTTAAGATATTTATTTTCTCAAAGAATTACATAAAATTCACGAAAATACTTGCTAGATTTGTGCTAGATTAAATAGCAAGTGTCAAAACATAACTTATTAATACACAGGCTTAACATTTTTTTTATGAAAATACAGAACAACAAAACTTCAAAGTAACAAATAAACATTTTTGATTTTAGATTTACATTTGAGATAATTAAACTAAATTGAATTGTTTATTTGAACGACATGTGTTTTGTTATATATTACAACTAGCTGACCCGGCGAACTTCATTCCGCCTAAAAGTAGATTAACAGAGCCTAAATTACTCCTTATTACATCAGCTAACTGCCAATAAAAGAAAAGTTCTGTCAAAATCAGTCCAGCCATTTCAGAAATTAGCCGAAACAAACAGACACAAAAATTCTAAAAGTGTTATTTTGGTGTATGTACCATATATATATATATATATATATATATTCATATGCATGTAGTTAAAAACGGTTATTTCAATATTACAAACAGACACTCCAATTTCGTTTATTTGTATAGATGTCATAAAGACTTTACCTGCCTACACTATGTTGATTAAAAAATTAGACTCCATCTCTCCGATAGAGTGATCAACAAGTACAAAATAAGATTCGTGATGGAAAAAGCAATTTTCGGAGTTAGTGATAGACCTTGAAATGACATATAGAGTAATTTATGAAACAAAGTATTATTGAAATAGAATTTGTAAATTATAATAAATAGTATGTAAGTAATATAAAAACTCAGTATGTATCTCCAGTCGCAAGATTTTTTTTTCAAAGTCCGTTCACAAATCAAGTCATATCCGTAAAACAAAGAATCGAGTACGAAATCGTAGCCAAGTCAAACACAATGATAAATAGCGAAAAAGTAAGTACAGCACAAAAACACCAAATATCATGAAATCAATCCAAGACTGACAAAAACAGCAAAGCGCTAGCCGGCAGTGTAGACATCGCGGCTCGGTGAGGGAGGGGCGCGGGCGGAGCGTTATACCAAAGAAGATATAATAATACTACGTAGGGTCATGTGTTGTACCTTGGGACGGTTGTTCCTAGGGACATTCGTTATATTTGAAAACTAGCAACAGTAAAAAAGTTAAATAATATCGTTTGCGTAGTATATTTATAACTTAGCAAGACTAGTAAGTCTCGTGACCATTCCAGATTCTAGTGAATTTTGAGAACAGTTTAAAGTTTTTTGGAGTCAAAAGTATTTTTTTTTAGATATTTTGGAGTAGTTTTACATTTCATAGGTGCTCTTAATTGATAAAACTAAATCACGTATATTTTAGTCTGTTATTTTCTTTCTACAATACCATAAATACCAAAGCAGTTTCCTAACATGCAAATTAAGATTATTTAGTTTGCTTTAATATGGCTGTTTTTGTACCTTGGGACATAATTTTGTTTGTACCTTGGGACACTTTAATGTATGAACACTTCTTAGTAACCACATGTATTAGTTATTAATAGTGCCACGGAGCAAAAATGCAAGAAAGAAAGATGCAATAAGCTCGGGACGTTGTAAACAAAATGTTAAAAAAATTAAGAGAGGAAAAATAAGAAGTGTAGCAAAGAATTCGGGTTGAAAAAATCAACTTTACACAGTTATGTCAAAACTATCCAGAGTGGTTCTGAGACTGATTTAAATTTCATTCATACCACATTATGAAGTGAAAATAGTAATTTCCGACAATGAAAAAAGCTTTTGCTAGAAAATATAGTTAAAATTAATTGTGTCCCAAGGTACATACAGGCTTGTCCCAAGGTACAGACGTGTAACGTACCTTCGGACAAAAACCTCCATTTTTATTTGCCCTTTAATAAAAAATAATCTAGCATTGATATAGCACCCAAAAATAACTTAATCGTTAGCGATGAAATGCCCTACTATAGTACCTAACTTTCATTTAAAAATCTTAATAATGTTCAGAGATATGTGAACTAAAAGTTGAAAAAATTAAAAATGTCCCTAGGTACATCACATGACCCTATAGAACGGCCACTCGTTACCCCCCACCCGTTTGAGTCTTCCTCACTTCCACCCCGCGTCAGGACTCGTCAAATTCACTCTGCGCGCGGGTTGCACAGGCCGGTGATTTCGACTACAAAAAATACAGACTTACAATGGGGAAGACGTGTGCTGTTTATGTCTGTTCTACAACAATTCGCGACAAGATATCATTTCATTATTTCCCTAAAGATAAAATAAGGTACCTTATTTACTTTTAGTAGGTAGATAATATTGTTATAAAAATTATGTCATTCAAATTTAGTTCCTTTCTCTTGATAGTTTGTTTTAAATAAAATAAATCGCTTACTTTTAGTTACAGTGCTGTCAAATTATTATGAATTCATTATACTTTATAAGCACTAGAATGATGTTCATTTTTGTAAATTTATTTCGCATCTAGCTCACTTCCGCATGAAAGTATGGCGGATCGGTCGTAAAGTACGCCAAGATAATTCTGCGCGCGGCCAAAATTGGGAACTAATTCAATGCTGATAGAGAATTCGTAATGCTACCAACATAACGTACGTAGCGCCGCTACTCGCGCGCATAATCTCTCGTTCGCTCGTCGTGCTGATCACTGATAGAGTTGCCATGGGCGTGAAAATACTAGTTATCATCGTAACGCAACTGTGACAGAATATCGGTATCGATATGCAATGTATTGTTTCGCGTTAACACATACATACCTAGTAGATAAGTGCTAATTTGTATTTGTATATTTTCTGTAAATAAACGAACATGTATATAACATTGAGTTAATATGTACAGTCCTATAATGTGTAGTTATTTTTTCTACATAAATACTAATACTAAATATTTTTTCATACATAAAGAATTAGATTTTGTTAATCTCACAATAAATGACAAAGATAAACCTTGTCAAAGTTCGGGAGTAAGGAGTTATACTTTTCTTTTTTATTTTTGCTTTTCGCGGAGATGATTTACATCAGACAAAATGTTTGGAACGTGCGTTGTACGGGCCCACGTCCGCGCCCGTCCTGAGCCCGCCCTGTCCTTAATCATACCTCAACGAGCTATATCATTAACAATTTTTAAATCATTGTTTTGAATCAATATTTAGTGCTACTTAATTGACATCAGAAAAAAATCGTGTCAAATATTATTTAATAATTATCTATCTAACGGACTAATTATATTTTTTGTCATCAAGCCAATTATACCTTTTACAAAAAAATCTTCTAGACATTCTCAAAAAATCTTTTTACTAAGATTTTTCCCAAAATATCAATATTTATTGAAAAAAACGACCTCTGCAAATATGCCTAAAATTCTGATATTATATTCTAAAAAGTCGACAGAGACACCGAAAAAATACCGTTTAAAATTCTGGATTCTCATCACACTGGCACAAGACATGTACTGTACGTAGTATTATTATATCTTCTTTGATACATGTTAACCTACTAAGAATATTGTGATAAACTTTTAGAACCTCCTTTTTTGCGTCAAGGGTTAAAAATATTTTTTTGCAATTATTCGGAAACATTGCCAGAAACAGTTATAAAATAATAATAATAATAATAAAACTTTATTTCAGACAACTTGGTCCATATCAAAATTACACAGAAATGCACAAAAGATCTTAAATCATTACCTACAAACTAATATTATACTATACATAATTATACGAGTACATGAGATTGACACACAAAAACATAGACTAAAATAAAATATAATATTTGACATGCAAAAACAACTTATTACCTTAAATATAGGGAACTATTACTCTTTGGTATAATGGTTTTTACCCAATGTTTTATTATGGGACAATCATATTTATAGCTAATGGTGTTCAGAATAATGTTGTGGCCGCCTCTCACTCTGTTGAGTAAAGATGTTATTTTCTTTCGAATAATGGCTGGAAACCCATCCACCCTGGCTTCGGCGAACATGCCAGATGCGCTACAATGCCTAGGTAGCCCTAACAGTATTCTGAAAATATTATTATATTGTACTCGGAGGGCGTTAAATGTCTTCTGTGTGTATTTAACCCATAAGTTACTTGTATAAAAGCACTGACAGAATGCCCTGAAAAGTGTGAGTTTAACAGGGATGGAGCACCGAGAAAACCTACGAGCAATCATGTTGCCCCTTACCGCTAATGCTCTCCTTTCTCTCTCAATGTCGTTATCATCCTTTAAATCGGATGTAACTATATGCCCCAGATATTTAAATTTATTTACTATATTGAGGGCGACGCCGTTCATAAATATCGGAGGTACGTGACCTGGCGCCTTGTTTCCTGCTGTAAATACCAGAATTTCGCTCTTTTTACAATTATATTGAAGGCCATGTCCTTCAGCATACAATTCACATGTACGGACAAGCTTTCTCAATCCACTAATTGATGGACTCAGCAGCACCATATCATCGGCATAGCTTAAATTGTTAACTTGCAGTCCATCAATAGAGCACCCTACATGCATGCTGCTGAGTTCAACAATCAGTTTGTTCATGTATAAGTTAAACAATTTTGGAGATGTTATCCCCCCTTGTCTAACTCCACATTCTAATTTATACATTTGAGATTCCCCATTCGACCATTTAACGTAGTTTAATTGATTAGAATACCAGAATTTAAATAAGTCTACTAGTTCTGGAGGTAAGGTATCCTGTAGTTTGTCCCACAAGAGATCATATGAAACACGGTCAAACGCCTTAGAAAGGTCTAAAAAACAAGCGTAAATGGGGGTTTTTCTATCGGTATAATACCTGACAGTATGCTTCAAGCTCAAAATAGCTGACTCCGTCGAAACACCTGCCCGAAACCCAAATTGAGCATCGTGGAAATGCAACGCCCCGCTAAGATGTGCATCAATCAGACTGTCAAGTACCTTTGCAGTTATTGTTGCTAAAGAAACCGGCCTGTAATTATTTCTGTTTGAAACATCTCCCGTCTTGTTTTTTAGAATGGGTACCACAATCGTCTTCATTAGTTCTTGTGGGAGGTAGGAATGCCCTATGCAAAAAGTATACAACATAGCAAGAACTCTAGGTAAGTGGTTCCCGCCATATAGAAAATGCTCGATACTAAGCCCATCATGACCCGGCGACTTCCCTTTCTTCATATTTTTAATAGCCTGTGCTACCTCCTTAGGCGTAAATCGTACACGATTGTTTTCAATATTGGGCTTAATATCGGGGCCTTCACTTTCATTTTCATGAACATACTTGGTGTTGGTCACGGGTAGCGCCGCAACCTTAAAGTGGTTCATAAAGAGTTGGGCAATATGTGTATCTCCTGATATCCCATCTACGCTCTCTGGCAAACCAGGCCTAGTATTCAGACTGTTTGTATTTTTCCAAAAGCTTTTGAAATCTTTGTCCTTATGAAGTTCAGCTAGTTTGTCCATCTTGATTTGGTCCTCGTTATTCTTACACCACTTTAGCCTTGCCTTGAAAATTTTCCGGTCTCTACTCATATGTTCAAATATATCCCCACTATTGGGCTTGTTATTTTCGATCCATGTCTGAAAACTAAGCCTAGCTTGTGCATGAGCTTTTTTCACATGGTCACTCCACCCCACTAAGTTCTTTTTCCGTTTACGAGCATAATTATTACTACGTCTAGCAGCATTACTAAGAATAGTTACAATTTTTTGATACATTTTATCTATTATTAACCTATGATCTAGGTTATCACATTCCTTGTCACAACATATCGTAAACTCCGTCGGGAAATCTACCTTTTTAAGTTGCTCATTACAGTAATCAAAATAAATATTACATTGTTTTAGATCTCTATTACCCCATATTACTTTATTGTTTCTTATCTGTTTGGACTCTATTTTAGATTTAATTATGCTCAAGTGACATTCTATCTCTAACGGGAAATGATCGGAAGGGTTTACATCATAAATTACCCTTATGTTCGAAATTGTTTGCATGGCTGACTCGGTTACAATGCAATGGTCGAGCCAGCGTTTACTACCATGCGCATCACTAATATATGTAAAAGTTTGTGGCTCTAACTTAACTATGTCTGCGCATATCCATTGGTTTTCGTTACAGAAACCACAAAGCTCATTGCCAAAAAGCTCTCCTAGCTGTGCATTATAGTCGCCTACCATATACACCACTTCCGCGTTTGCATTTTCTATTATTGTTCTAAGATCACATAAACAGTCCGTGAAGTTTGCTAAATTATCGAACGAATTAGTTGGCATATAAACATTACAAACTACGAAAGATCGGTCCCCGTTCTTCACTTTGATAGCAACTATCCTATTATTATCACATTTTAGAATGGTGACATCACGAAACAAGGCTTTTTTCCACAGCAACGCCACTCCTCCGTACGGCCTTCCACGAAGAATATCAGCACCCGCGTCTACCATGGATACTCCCGCGGAAGCAAATTCGCTGTCTACCTCGCTCAATAACGGCAGATCATGCGGCATTAACCATGTTTCTTGCAATGCTACCAAGTCAGCAGATTTGCACAATGCTCTCACATATTCCATAGAATTTTTCAATGATCTACAGTTATAGCTAATAAATTTGCAGATACTATTAAAGACCAGCAACGATCCCGCAACCGCTATTTAACCAGTGAGGGGCCTCACTAGCGTAGGTGTATGAAATATGAAATTAGGGACTTCCCTCAGTTGGCCATCGGTCGGTGCGTTTAGCGCGTGATTTACTTAATCGTTAATTACTAGGTATATCTTTTGTTTAAATTATGGGATGATTTTACAAATATACATAATCGTGTGTGTGCGTGTTCATATTACTGGATACTTCAACAATATGTGAGAAAATTAAGGAATTTCGTAACAGTGCCGTGTTTTGGTTATGTTCTACGTAGGTAAATGAGTGATTTCATCGAAATAAGTGTATGTACGATTGTATGTGAAACCTGCAGCGGCTAGTACATCGTATCTGTTATTGTTGGTTTTACTTTATCTGTAGGTATAGAAACTTAAGCAAAAACTTGAACTTGAAGCTTAAAGCAAAGAACTTTTCTTAAAAAACTTAATAAAAAACTGGGTGTGTCTTTTTCTTCTTACTTTTAATGACAGATACTTTTTTTTGTGTGTTGCCATTCACAAACATTAAATATTTCCAGCTGCTTACATAAAGAATTGAATTTAAAATTTCTTATGGTAGTAATTATTTCAAAACAATTTTAATATGATAGTAATATGTTAATTTACCTAGCAGTGTAATAATAATAGTATTAGTACTATTTGATTGGCGACAGTATTAGTACTATTTGATTGGCGACATACCCCCCCCTCGGCACGCCTCTGTAATTCCTAAGTGCCCAAAAAAACGTACGCCAATCTATCCATCATTGAGTAACACGGGTAACTTCAACGGGGAGACGGATAACTTTGTTGCTGGGTCTACGGAATGTACCACCTGCAGTTTTAATGTCGACTACTCTGGTGCGCTTATCTTGCCCGGGGTGTACAGATGTAATAAGTCCTCTTGGCCACATATTGCGTGGCATATTACTGTCGGCTATTATTACTAAGTCACCTGTTTTAAGATCTCTATCACAGTCGGATCCTGTTCTGGGCAACAGTGTGGGTAAATATTCTCTGAGCCATCTTTGCCAGAACATATCTGCTAAACGTTGAGCAACCTTCCATTGTTTTCTTAGCATTAAATCTTTATCATCAAATTTTCCAAACAAGGTTGCTCCTGATGAATGTCCTAGCAAGAAATAATTAGGCGTAAGGGCCTCTGGATCATTGACGTCGTCTGATACGTGAGTTAATGGTCTGCTATTAACTGTATGTTCTGCTTCTACCATTAATGTTGCTAAGGTTTCTTCTTTCGGTGCTCTTTCGTGTAATGTGGCATTTAAGGCTTTTTTGATTGATTGAACTAATCGTTCCCATGCACCTCCCATGTTTGCTGCAGTCGCTGGGATAAAGTGCCACTTTATTTTCTTAGTTAATAGTTCTTGTTGTACATTATCATCTTTTATTAGTTCCGTCCATGCTCGCTTTAACTCCGCGTCGGCGCCTTTAAAGTTAGTACCATTGTCTGAATAGATATCTGTTGGGCAGCCTCTGCGTCCTATCATGCGTCTAATGGCCATAATTACCGAGTCTGTTGTAAGACTGGCCGCAATTTCGACGTGTACAGCGCGAGTGACCATGCACGTGAAAAGCGCGCCGTACCGCTTTTCACGACGCCTGCCAATAGTGACTTCCATAGGTCCAAAGTAATCTAAGCCGCAGTGCGTAAAGGGTCGCTTATGATGATCTAGCCTGCACAGAGGTAAATCTCCCATGATTGGAGCTGAGGGAGTCGCACGTTTTATCTTGCAATGTTGACAATGAAGAGTCACTAGTTTAAGAGTCGATCTTAGCTTACTGATGTAATATATCTGCTTGATTTCATTTAAAACTGTTTCGGTACTAGCGTGATTCTGTTGCTTGTGGTAGTGTGTAATCATTAATTTAGTATAAGCATGTGCATGATCAAGAATAATAGGTCTTTTGCACGTTTCAGAAACTGCTGGTGTTAAATCTATTCTACCTCGAGCATGCAGTATGTCATCGTTGTCGAGATACGGGCTGACTTGTATCAAAGGGCTTTCTTTCAGTATTTTATTATTCTTCAAGTGATAAATTTCTTTACTGTAGCTATCATACTGTGACTTTTTTATAAGGCTTTTTTCCGCTTTATTCAATAGGTTAACTGTTAAGTGCTGATCGCCTATTTTTCGGCATTTGTTGATAAATAATAGAACATAGGCAGTGGCTTTGATGAGTTTTTCCATTGACGAGAATCTTGTAATATCTGGCACTGAAAATTCAATTTTATCCATCACGGTATGGACTCTCTCTTCTGCTACCGCTGCTTCGGAAGGTCTCAGTATTTCTTTTTCTACTGGCCAAAATTCTTCTTCTTTATACAAAAAACTTGGTCCTATGAACCAACTATGATTTGGTGAGAAGTCACAGGATTCGACGTCTCGCGTTGCAATGTCTACTACATTATCAGCTGTTGGAACCCATTTCCATTGTGTTAGTGACGACAGATCATCAATAGCTGCAAGACGATGACCGACATATGGTTTATACTTTCTAGGGTCTGATCGTATCCAGGCTAAAGTAGTAGCTGAGTCGCTCCAGTAAAATTTTTTGCGTAGATTCAAATTCAGTTCTCCTTCTAGCGTCTTAGCTAGCCTAGCGCCTAGAAGTGCTGCTTGTAATTCTAGTCTTGGAATAGATATGGGCTTGAGTGGCGTTACCTTGGCTTTGGCTGCTACTAACGTTAACTTTATTTCTCCATCATCATATTGGTAGCGAAGGTAACATGCGGCTGAGTAAGCTTTTTCGCTAGCGTCGCAGATTGTGTGGAGATCTACGTGTTTTATATTCAATTTAGGTGAGTAGCAACGCGGTATTTTGCATTCTTTTACAACTTTTAGTTCTTGCATCCATTTCTTCCATTTTTCGAATTGTTTTTCTTCTATTTTATCATCCCAATCTATCTTGCTCCTCCACACGTCTTGTAATAAAATACGGCCTTTAATACTTAACGGAATTATAACGCCTGTAGGATCATAGATGCTCATGATTACTGATAGCATTTGTCGCTTCGTGGGGCGTTCTTGACAAGTCACTATTGCAGCTGGGACTCTATGTAGGGATATATTAAAGGCTAAGGTATCTGTGGCCGGTTCCCAAACCATACCAAGCGTCTTATTCTTTTGTCCGGCTTCTGGAGTTAAGTCTACGTCTTGATGGGCTCTCTTTTCTTCGGGAATAGCTTGTAAAACTAGTTTAGAATTACTAGCCCAGCTTCTGATGTCGAAACCGCCTTGCTCATGTATGAACATGATTTCTGTGGTTCGTTGTATGGCTTCTTGTTCACAGTTGAAACTGTCCAGGTAATCATCAACATAGTGGTTTTTTATGATAGCTGCAACTGCTTCGGGATACTGTTCTTGAAATTGCTGCGCGTTGGCATCTTTGACATAAATAGCAGAACATGGTGAACATGTTGCGCCGAAAAGCATGGATGTCATTTTACAAATTTTCGGGGGCCCTGATGCAGTTGGTTCGCGCCATAGAAATTTTTGTGCTTCTTGATCTTCTTTTTTAATTTTGATTCTTAAGAACATGTCGCGGATGTCGGCTGACACGGCTATTGGCTTCATTCGAAAACGTAATAGCAACCCAAATAAAGATTGCAATAAATCAGGGCCACTCAATAATTTATCGTTGAGCGACGTACCTTGAACTCTGGCGGCGGCGTCAAAAACAGGTCGAACTTTTCCCGGTTTATTAGGGTTTATTACAGCAAAATGAGGTAAAAACCATTCTTTGTTGCTTGCTGCATTTTGATGTGACTGCGTTGAACATTCTACTGCGTATTTGTTGTCAAAAAGTTTACGCATCTGCTCTGTGTAAGCGTTACTTAAGTCGGGATTGCATTTTAACTTTTTCTCTAGTATTTGTAAACGTTTTAATGCCATATTGTAGCTATAACGCACGTCCGGTAGTATGACATCTTCATCGTGAGAGGATAAGCTATCCCATAATAAACCAGTTTCCCACTGATTCTGGCCGATACGTTTGGTTGTGGTGCTTAGAATCTGAAGAGCACGTTCTACTTTTGGGTCGGCGCGTACTTTGGGCTGAATACCAAGATTATCCAACTCGAAACTTCTTTTGACTATATTGTGCAGGTTGTCGTCGGTATTGATGAATAAAAATTCATCATTCTTGAGCATCTTAGGCTTGTATGGATCATCTGTCTGCAACACCCTGTATGCATTGTCCGTCAGCGGCACCTTGTATGAATCTTCTGTCCGGGACACTTTGTATGAATCTTCTGTGTGGGACACCTTGTATGAATCTTCTGCCGGCGACACCTTGTATAAATCTTCTGGCTGGGACACCTTGTAT
Organism: Hypomecis punctinalis; assembly: GCA_949316475.1. Taxonomy (NCBI): domain Eukaryota; kingdom Metazoa; phylum Arthropoda; class Insecta; order Lepidoptera; family Geometridae; genus Hypomecis; species Hypomecis punctinalis. The sequence goes on from OX438795.1 coordinate 28,476,377, forward strand.
GAATCTTCAAACTGTGACACCTTGTATAAATCTTCTATCTGTGACACCTTGTATGAATCTTCTGTCGGCGACACCTTGTATAAATCTTCTGGCTGGGACACCTTGTATGAATCTTCAAACTGTGACACCTTGTATAAATCTTCTATCTGTGACACCTTGTATGAATCTTCTGTCGGCGACACCTTGTATAAATCTTCTGGCTGGGACACCTTGTATAAGTCTTCAAAATGTGACATCCTGTACACATAATTGATTACGGTCAAGTTCTCATCTGAAGTGACGATCCCTGATAAGGTGGTGGCGCAGCCATGTGGGACCCATCCTAATAAAGTATTGGAAGCCACGGGTTCCGTGTCCTTCCCTGCATGTAACTGCCTGGTAACAATTAGTGGCCAGTTATCTTGGCCAATTAATATTTTAGGTGTACTCTCCGTCGTCCAGTCAATTAAGTTTTCTAGGGACTTTATGTGGGGATATTGTAAGAACTCCGTTTTGTTAATTGACTGTGAACCTAGCTTTAAGGACTTTTTTGTACGGGCATAAATATCATAAGACTGACTGTGCTTCCCACTGATGGATAGTTTCACACGTTTACTATCTTCAATTGTATTAAAACCTATACCCTGTAAATGCAGCGGGCTACTTAGTCCATCTGCCCCTAATTCTAAAGCTAGGTCTTCACAGATGAGGGTGATTGTAGCACCTTCATCTAAGAGTGCATAAGTATTAACTGTTTTAGCAGGCCCTTTTATACATACAGGAATTATTTTTAAGAAAGCTTTGCTACTGTTGCTGTTACAATTATTCAATTGGTGCGGGGTGGCAGTTCCCTTACAATCAGTTTCTACTTTTTGTCGTTTAAGTAAATTATGAAGATACTTAGATATTCTACAATTTTTTCCTGCATGTTTATACTGAATACATCTAAAACACAACTTATTGTCTTTAACCCACTGATAGCGTTCATCAACAGATTTATTTAGAAACTGGTTACACTTTGATAAATAATGATCACTATTACACAATGGGCAGACAAGTTTTCTCGAGCTTGAAGTTGATGTAGCATGCACATACCTTTGTTCCATAATACCTTGGGAGGTATCTTTGGGAATACCTTCATATGTCTGTGCGCTGACTTGAACTGGATCTGGAGCTGATGTCGTCAGGGCGGAGAATGGTGCAAACTTCATTAGCTTATCTGTCTCTTCTTTGAGAAAGCTTACAACGGTGTCAATTATAGGTGAATGTGAACTGTGGTATTTATGAGCGTATTCATACCATTTATTCAGTAGAATATTGTCAAATTTTTCCAGTATTTTGCTATACAACTCTGGACTATGGAGGTGATGGTCTGCATTCATTGATTTGATTGTCGCTATACAACAAGTCACCGTACAGGTAAAATCTGCTATAATCTTGGCTGCCGAGGATGCTTGTAGGTGAGGTAAATTTCTTACTTTCTTCATTTGTTCGTAGATTACAGTATACTGGCCTCCATATCTTAATTCCAGGGCTGCCATGATTTCGTTGGGGTCTGTGCAGGTGAAGAGAAGTGCACTTACCGAATCTCTGGCTTCACCTTTTAATGCAGATCTTAGTTTCAGAAGCTTTTCATGAGGTTTTGATCTTACATTTTCCGTTTCATAATATGACTGTTTGAAAATGAGCCAATCTGTCGCTTTACCTTCAAATATTGGTAGTCTGTCGGATCTGTGAATAGATTTTTGTATGGCCTCTGCTAGCATGTGTATATCACTGGATGTAGTTTTTGGAGGAGGCGGGAGCGTGGTGGCTGCATGATTCTTAAAGGTGATGGGTTCTGGCTGCTGAATCTCGGCGTGCAAAGGTGGGTGTACAGGCTCGACTTGTTTTAATGTACTCTCAACCCAGTCTGCAGTCTTATTTGGGTCTGAGTTATATGATACTTCACTGTGTGCTTCATCATTTTCTATGGCCTCCAGGGTAAGTCGCAGTTTCGTCTGGGAGGCTTCTTCAAGGATTTTAATTTTTGCCGCGGCCAACTCGTCCACCGCCTGGGTTTCTGCCGCCAATTTTCTTCTTAGTTTGGCGCTGGAGGTGGACGACTGCTGACTTTGTGCGCGCGTTTTTGACCGTGTTGTCAGCGGCATTTTTCGCAATCTTCTTTTTGGACTGTAAGCTGTAACGTACTGGTCTAATTTTTGGTCTCGAAGGTCCACATGTTATTGTTGGTTTTACTTTATCTGTAGGTATAGAAACTTAAGCAAAAACTTGAACTTGAAGCTTAAAGCAAAGAACTTTTCTTAAAAAACTTAATAAAAAACTGGGTGTGTCTTTTTCTTCTTACTTTTAATGACAGATACTTTTTTTTGTGTGTTGCCATTCACAAACATTAAATATTTCCAGCTGCTTACATAAAGAATTGAATTTAAAATTTCTTATGGTAGTAATTATTTCAAAACAATTTTAATATGATAGTAATATGTTAATTTACCTAGCAGTGTAATAATAATAGTATTAGTACTATTTGATTGGCGACAGTATTAGTACTATTTGATTGGCGACAGTATCAGTACTCACAAAACTTCTTGGTAAGTCAGAATTACAATTCATACGGTCGACATGGGTCGTTGACAACCATAGGCGTTCTACACACAAATACCCGTGTAGCGTTCGTGCGTATGTGTAGTGTCTGTGAGTAAAATGTACTGTTGTGTGCGTAAGACAGCAGATTTTGTATGAAGAATCGCGGAGTGTCCGGGCTGTGGTTATACTCTTAGTACGCACACAAATGCAAATTATACACACATTGACATTCTCGCTTGCTTGGGCGCATCGCGACAGCAATAGTCTAGCCCAAATACCTATTTCTCAAATTCCTCGGCTCTAGGATATCGTCTTAACCGTGCAATTTGTACTGTTTAACATTGTCTAAAGCGTGCGTAAAACTTTTCTAGTAAGACGGTTTGTATTTAGCTCGTAAAAATTCCTTTGATACAGAACAATTTTCAGATTACAGTATACCTCCATTCAGGTCAGCGTATTTTCGATCAGAAAACATGCGAAGGGAGATCCAGAATTAAAATAATTTTCCTGATATAAATAGCGCGTAAAGTCAACGTCCTACGAGCTGCACTGTAAACAGGCAACCAAGGTCTCTAATAAGAGTGCACTGAAACATTGAATTATATGAGCAAATGTGTATGCTGATTTTATGATAGCCTTGACAACAATCTGCATTAACGAGTCATGTTTATCCCCTGCACTCGGTTTGAATATAATTAATTTATATTTAACATTATTAAGGATAGGAACATAGTTTCCTAAAGGATGTATAAAACTATGAAAGATACGTTTCTAAAGACAAGTAAGATGTTTCATCAGAACTAATGAAAATAACATAAAAAAGAATAAGAGTGTACAATAATAATTACACATAAAATAGTATTGAGACGTCGCAGAAAGTAGCAAAGAAATAAAAAGTATTTAAATTGGAATCTAATAGCGAAAATTACATTATTTAAGTAAACAGTTTTATTTAGAAAGTTGTTAACATTTCAGAACACGACAGAATCTATAGGATTAAATGATTATTTTAGCAGAATATTCAGATTCTAATTTGCTTATAAACTCATATTGGTATCAGAACCGTTTTTGAACATGTCTACATGTAATGTCTTTAACAATGTGTTGACACTGAAATGTAGCATCCTAATAATGTCGATTACAATACAAATGTCGATTTTTTAAGTCTGAAAGTTGCCAATTAACTGTCTGAACTATCTATTCTGTCACAATCACAAATCGACGCCAAAAACAGCATCTGACTCAAGGTTGGGATCGAAAACAAAGCAATAAATCATCATTATTCTGATCAAGATTCAATAAGAACGTAGACGTATCCACATGATTTAACTGTATCCACATTACTTATGACGTATGATAGAGTGAAGTGGCGAAAGGAAACGTGCTGTATCGACGCCATTAAGTGGTATAAGAGCAAGAAGAAGAGCGAGTTAGCGGAGCATTAATATCTACATCTTTCTAAGAAATTCAACTAACACCTAAGTGTAGTAGAAAGATTTAATATTATAATTGTTGAGGAAATATCGATAGGTGGCTGAAAAAAGCAGGAATATTAGCTAACGTTGTGACGGATGATAGGAAACCAGGGGCGTGGCTACCACCGCATCAGCCGTATCCAATTAAATTAAAAACAGCATCGATGAACAATGATACGGGGCTCCCGGGCTATAGAGGCACCTGACGTGTGTAAGCAAAAATTAGTAAAATGTTATCTAGAATCCAGAACAGCTGAAAGAAGTTTTTCAAAATTAAAACTGATAAAATAAACCTAAGGACATTGATGGGACAGGAACGGCTATTAGATTTTCACCATTGTCCATTGAGGTTGAAATTTTAGAAAAATTAAAATCGTGAATCTGTAGGTGATTTAATAAATAATTTGCTGAAATATAATCAATAAATATTTATTTTAATTGAATGCAAGCATTTTTGTTACTTTTGTGAGAAATCTTTACCCTTCATTTGGGCCCCAAACTAATTATGATACAGGATGTAGGGGTACAAGGCACGCTACGCTACACCACTGTAAGAGTCCCAACCAGCTGAACATAAGACGTCAGACGCAAACTGCCTGTAGAAGACGATGCAGAAGGTTATCAGCTGATGTTACCTCAGCTTGGGTTGAAAAAATACAGGGGTAGTTAATTCCTAATCATCATTAAAGTTTGAAACTTTTTAGACGTTTACGACATTGTAAGATCTGGAAGATATCATGTCCACAAAACAGCATATACAGCCACGAGTACAATTTTAAAGTATTTTGAAAGCAAGCACAATAAAATAAAGATAACTTCAATAATTACATTATGCAAGGAGCTATTATCACGAATGCAAAACAAAGTAGGTACGCCCTTGGCGCCACGAAGGTCGTTTGTGTTGATGTTCATGCGCATAGAACAGATAAGTGCTATACTTGTTATCAATATATTTGCGGAGTACAATTTATTAATAACTTTGATAGCCACTTTCTTTGATATCCGACGCGTGTTCTGCGCAATTGTAATGTACATTTTTTTATTATAGAAGAGTATTCGCACGATTGTTACAGCAACTTTACACACTAGGCTATATTATTTTCCCAATGCTACATACAAAGGCCGATGGAGCACAACATATGTATTTCTTTGTCATTTCATTGTATTTAAATAAAATATCAGTAAAAAGAAATCAAGAGACTAAATATTTGTCTACTTACTGTTCACTTGCAGTGACCGAATCTTAAATAGCCTAAAATAGTTCTTAACCTTCCTTAAATACAAAACATAAATCAGAATTGATCTGGAAAACGAACTGTGAAAGTACCATTCCCGCACATCACCAATAAAAAAGACTCTACAAACAAGTTGATAGAGCCAATGTAAATGTAAAATCAAAATAATAGCCCTTGGTGCAAGCACCGAGTGCGGCGTGTTGCATTACGGTATAAGACCGGTCTGCTAAAAATAGCCACATCGAGACTTACTTAATCGAGAAAAGGGCCTCGATTTATGCGATGATTAAGGCCGAGATGATAGTTTTAATGTTTGCAAGTAATCAGTGATTAACAAACTATAGTAATACCATGGAGACTGGACACAATTAATTTAGTGTTGGTACTTCGCAATATCTAGACCCAGAAAGCTAAGCGCTATAAACGATCTTATCGGAAAAAAGGATATACTATAACTCATAAGTCATTTATTCGTAAAATGGCAATTTACACGTCTATAAGGTTTAACATAAGCCATTTATGTTAAATATTCAGCAGTGAACGTTTTCTGGCTGAGACGATGATTATGGCCTGAATACTACAACAAAATATGCAGAAAAGAAACCCATACCTTTCGGAACAAAGTAGACTATAGTAAGAACACTATCTTGGAGAGTGTTAGAATTATCACTATCTAGATAGCCTTCGATCAAATATACCCATCGAAGTAGATAGCTCTCCATAAATTGCATATTAACAACATTGGGATTACAAAGTAGGCCCATTTGCTACAGTTCACAAAATGTAATAGTAACAAACTACAAATTTATTCAGCATAGCACCAAACAAGCCACAAGTATCGTTACAGCTTTTACCGATGTAAGAATGACTGTATATAGTTTTTAAGGTAAATATTTGCCCCAAGAATTACGAATCTCAAACAGCGAACACCTCAACAAAAGAAATAAAACAAAAACGCTATCAGTATAGCCTTTTTAATCTCCCATTTAAAATATGACTCTACGATACAATAACATTATTCGCTCGACGGAGAAAAACAACTACTCTCTGAAATAGTATTTTTTGCCATTGACGTAGGAACATAACGGTTTCCAGTTTTATTTTTCACTCTGCATTTTAAAAGTGTACATGGAAAAACACGACGGCGGCGAGAAACCAAGCTCTGTATAAATAGCTGGACATACGACACGCATACAGCGTTTTGATAGGGTACGAAGTTTTTATGGCAGTTTTTGCAAACTGTAAACGTCAGCGAATACCAAAAGATCTGCTGGGTTGACAGAGGACACAGTTGTAACAACTACAACTGTTGTATGTGTTGTCAGTGTACTTGTTAGAGTTTGTGCAAAAACAGAAACCTCTTTAAATATTTATTTTATTCTGTTTTTAGTAATTGTTGTTATAGCGGCAACAGAAATACATCATCTCTGAAAATTCCAGCTGTCTAGCTATCACAGTTCATGACAGCCTGGTGACAGACAGACGGATAGAAGGACATCGGAGTCTTAGTAATAGGGTCCCGTTTTTACCCTTTGGGTACACGGAAGCCTAAAAGCCACTGTCACCTGTCCTTAATCTGTAGGGAATGTCTTCTACGGAAAAAATTAAAAGTAACGATAGGATCTGGTTCTTAGTATGTGTTTATCAAGCGACTCATTCAACTCCGGATATTATTATGCTCACATCTTTAAAACATGGTATCGAGAGGAGATTTGGACCCTGTTAAGATTTCTTATACAAGAGTTTTCTATAAGTTAAGTAAGTCCGTATAGGCCGAATCCATCAGCCCTGGTATCCGTTTTTAAGCCGTCTGAAGCACAATTTAATGTGTAACTCGAGCCACGTAAGGGCTCAGTTGTAAATGCTCCTCGCGGTCACTCATCCGAAGACTGATTATACCGAATGATGCTTTAACTTCAGCACTTATGAAACACCTAGTTAAAGTATGCTGTGAGCGCTACAATTCCTTGTTATCCCTTTAGCCATAAGTTTATTCCTTGGACCCGATACGCACGGCTGCAAGCGCAGTCAAGGTCGCCGATGCATCTGCCCCGGGCCTCCCCAATACTTTATTTTTACCAACGTTTATGACACACACGAGGGTTCCATTGCCTGGTGCCATTCCCTTTGATGTTGATGTCCTTTCGTTGGAGCATACTCGTATTTAGTTAATTAATAGAGCTATTACATAAAGTTAATATTACCAAGTGTGTTTGCAGGCAGGGATTATGCGATTATAGTTACGACATTTTGAACTTTACCAATTATACGTTTAATTTGAAATGTTATGTTTGTATTGATGTGGGCTAAATATATGACCATCAAGTATTAGGCGTAAAGCCAATAAATAGCCCCTATTTTAATGGGTACTCTGGGTATTCACGATTCTACATGTGAACGAGTAGAGGCGAATATAGCGGATGTTACTGCGTATGAGATAATGCATATTATTGCATACGCTATGAACGCAGTGCTCCGACGCTTAGGCTTTTACATTATTTTACGTTCAAAAACCAGTCTGGGTACTTTGGGCAGAGATAACCACTGGTTTACACAAGATTAATTGTAACCGATTCACTTCAGCAAAATACAATTTTACTCACAAACTTTATTATTAAACGCAGAGTTACTTTGAAAGTTAGTCCGTGTTTTGTCTTTTTCTTTCTTTGAATCAGTCAATTTGAAGTCACCAGTAAAAGGCCAAAAACATAAATGCTATCTGCTAAATATCCAAATTTGACCTTACCTATCAATAAACGGAGCGTTACTTTGGAGTAATTATAAATGTGGAATCTTTCATCTTAGACGAGACAGAGCCTAGCAGAATTTTACTAAAGATAGGTATCTGTACAGAAGTCTACAAAATCAATATCAATTTGATATGCCCTATACCAACAGTCCAACACCTGGTTATTTTGATGCACAATGCACAATATTTCCATAAAGTATTTAAATGAACATAAATAGAGATCGTGACTGAGCGACGTGATTCCACTGTACGAGGTAAACATTCATGATCAGTTTTGTAAAACTTGGCATCCAGTGTGTGAGGTTTTAAAGAGATCTTAGTTTATGAACGCCTAGTAGCAAGGACTTTAAAAATCTTATCTTTCTATAAATTACACGTCATGTTGTTTGTCCGCGATGGACTACTAAACCGAATTTTACTAAATTTTGCACACTATGTGCAGTTTGATACAACTTGAGAGATAGGTTGGTTTATATATCAATTTATAATCGCATTTGTTTATTAAACTTCAAAATCTGTCCGTACCGGGGCGAAACCAGGGCGGGCAGCTAAATAAATCCTAAGTGCTACTACTACTATATATCTACCCCTATCATCACAAATAGACAAATTGTCATTCCACCAATTTATTCCCTCGAATAGGAACAAATCAAATATGGATTGACATTGACCACTGACATCGAAGTTGATAAAATGGTTTAACCCCTTTGCCATGTTAGAGGGTGCTGTAAGTTGTCACTAACATACCCATTTTCTGAAAATAAACAAATGGATATGAAGGGAAGAAAGGGTGTTATAATGCATAGTTTTTTGATTCGATGTGCTGAAAATTCTGGCTGTACCAATTTCCTAGCGTTTAATACTCGCATTAAACTTTAAACTTTTTTATTTTATGTTTTTTAACTTTTTTGTCGGGATTGTAAATGTGATTTGTTTCGGGATTGTGTTTTGTGGTTGAAACTTTATCGGTTGCTTTAATCGTTTAGCCATATCAGAGTGGCTTTCATGTGGCTTAAAAACTGACACCAGGGCAAGCCACCCGGCTTTTACAAACTTTATCAGTACTTAATATATGTGTTTCTACAGGTCACGAAATATGGAAACTTCAACTGGATAGTGCACCTATCAACAACATTACATATACGTATTACCTACATGCATTATTGCACATTACATAGTAAGTTATTTATTTACTAGACTGTGTAATTGCACGAGATTAGTAATAGTGTGCGGTTGCTACCTAACTAGTTGCTAGATATGGATAGAAAATAGGATTATTATGCGGGTTATTAATAGATACCGAGATGTAAGCAAGGCTAAGGCACTAAACATTGCAAACCTTTAAAGTTTATATCGAATAGTGTACAATCAGTTATCCACTTAAAACTGTACACTGTGACGATGCAGATTTAAAGAAAATTATGACTACTGTGAAAGCCTTAGCCTTCAGATTCAGAAATTAAACAATGATTTGGACAATATTCTTGCACTTTAATCCATTTCACAAACATTATATTTCACACACGCAAATCAATCGCCATCTTTTCTGTCGTGACGAGCATCTGTCTGTGTTACCAGATGCATTTTAAAATATCTCCTAAATGGACAGATGCTCGTTACTTCAGATTAGGAATATTTTAGGTTTCATGCCAAGGTTTTAACAATATTTAGTATGAATTATGCCTGTAATCTTACATCTCGGCCATCCGATCCATCAATGAGGGTGTCCTCACACTCAGCAGTATAAAGGATTTAAACAAAAGTAGTAAAATGAGAGCAAGAAAGAAAAAAAATACTGGGATGGCAAACTAAACTAAAGATAAACAAATATTTGGCATATTACAGAACAAGTATTCCCATTCCATGTCTCATCTCTGTCTCATCTCGTTTCTGGTCTCGTGCTTCGTCACATGTCTCCTCTCGTGCCTCATCACGTGTCTCATCTCGCGTCTCATCTCATGTCCCATCTCGTGTATCATCTCGCATCTCTTCTCATGTCTCATCTCGCGTTTCTTCTCATGTCTCATCTCGTGTCAAATCTCGTGTCTCATCTCGCGTCTCATCTCATGTCCCATCTCGTCTCATCTCATGTCTCATCTCGTGTCTCATCTCGCGTCTCATCTCAAGTCTCATCTGTTCGTGTCTCGTCTTGCGTCTCATCTCGTGTTTCATCTCGTAGGTATATCATCTTGAAGGTACCTATCTCTTCTCGTAGGTATATCATCTCGTAGGTATGTCTCGTAGGTATCTCCATCTTGTAGATATCTCGTCTCGTAAGTATCTCATCGCGTATGTATCTCGTCTAGTAGGTATCTCATCTGGTAGGAATCTCATCTCGTAGGTATATCATCTTGAAGGTATCTTTTCTCGTAGGTATATCTCGTAGGTATCTCCATCTTGTAGATATCTCGTCTCGTAAGTATCTCATCGCGTATGTATCTCGTCTAGTAGGTATCTCATCTGGTAGGAATCTCATCTCGTAGGTATATCATCTTGAAGGTATCTCTTCTCGTAGGTATATCATCTCGTAGGTATCTCCATCTTGTAGATATCTCGTCTCGTAAGTATCTCATCGCGTATGTATCTCGTCTAGTAGGTATCTCATCTGGTAGGAATCTCATCTCGTAGGTTTCTCATCTCGCAGGTATCTCGTCTCGCAGGTATCTCATCTCGCAGGTATCTCATCTCGTAGGTATCTCATCTCGTAGGTGTCTCATCTTGCAGGTATCTCATCTCGCAGGTATCTCATCTCGTAGGTATCTCATCTCGCGGGTATCTTATCTTGCAGGTATCTCATCTCGTAGATATCTTATCTCGCAGGTATCTCGTCTCGCAGGTATCTCCTCTCGCAGGTATCTCGTCTCGCAGGTATCTCATCTTGTAGGTATCTCATCTCGTAGGTATCTCATCTTGCAGGGATCTCATCTCGTAGGTATCTCATCTCGTAGATATCTTATCTCGCAGGTATCTCGTCTCGCAGGTATCTCATCTCGCAGGTATCTCATCTCGTAGGTATCTCATCTCGTAGGTGTCTCATCTTGCAGGTATCTCATCTCGCAGGTATCTCATCTCGTAGGTATCTCATCTCGCGGGTATCTTATCTTGCAGGTATCTCATCTCGTAGATATCTTATCTCGCAGGTATCTCGTCTCGCAGGTATCTCCTCTCGCAGGTATCTCGTCTCGCAGGTATCTCATCTTGTAGGTATCTCATCTCGTAGGTATCTCATCTTGCAGGGATCTCATCTCGTAGATATCTTATCTCGCAGGTATCTCGTCTCGCAGGTATCTCATCTCGCAGGTATCTCGTCTCGCAGGTATCTCGTCTCGCAGGTATCTCATCCAACCATCTATGCTCGCGCACTGATTGCTCACAACTGACGTGTCCTTCGTCTGTTACGATCTACAACCATCTATGCTCGTGCACTGATTGCTCACAACTGTCGCATTCCCCGTCTGCTATGATCTACAACCATTGCTCGCGCACCGATTGTTCACAACTGACTATCTCGAAGTTGTTTTGATCTACAACCATCTATGCTCGTGCACTGATTGCTCACAACTGTCGCATTCCTCGTCTGTTTTGATCTACAACCATCTATGCTCGTTCACTGATTGCTCACAACAGTCGTATTCCTGTCTGTTATGATCTATAACCAATTCTCGTGCACTGATTGCTCACAACTGACTATTTTATTTTATTCGGAAAACATACAGGTATACATACATATAAGCTAAATTACTAAGATCATAAATAACTATCCACTAGATATACGTATATTAAGCGATTTATATTCAGGAAAGTCAGTAAGGGTGGTCTACTAAAGAAAGAATTTATCTGCCTGTAATTTGTATAACTACGATGACTTTGAAGGCTAATAAGATGTCTGGAGGACCTTCAGAGAACTCTTAGATCTATCATGGAGAGAAGCTGAGGAGGATCAACCAATTGTTGCGTTATTTTAGTAAAAAAATGTTTTTTTTTTTTTTGCTATTTTTTGCTATTTTGACATCTCGATTCATAATTGCAGTCACGTTTTTTTTTTGCACTTAAATCGTAAAAATTGGTAGACGCTTCTTTGTATTGTTTCTAGCTTGTTTATATGTACGTTTGTGGGTTCCAAATTTGCGAGCAATACTCGAGTATACTACGCACGTATAAAGAGCAACATAAAATTTTAAATATTTTAATACTCTTAAATTAGCTGCTTAACCTCTTAATAAATCCCATAGATCTATATGCTCTGATGACAGCTCTCTGCTCTGCTAACAATATTATCAACACGTTGGTCAGTTAAGAATGGATCACTTCTAAGTCACGTCTATCTCTTAGTCTGTAGTGATCTACAACCATCTATGATTGTGCACTGATTGCTCACTACCTACCCAGGGCTTCATCATAATCTGCAATTCCGTAATTATTGACTTTATGGCACTCTGCTTTAATATTAATAAAAAAAATGTAGAAGACAACTAACCACTTTTCTCGAAGCCTTGAATTGCTACTGGCCATCTAAACTGCTTCGAAGATTGCTATAATTAATATTCCATAAAATGAAATGCCTAATTCTGCGACCGCAATAAATATAAATTATTTTAAAAATATAACTTTTTGAATACAAGCTTTTGAGATCCTGGATATCATACAGCAGCAGAGTGCCAGTCAAGACAAATAAAACAAGCCCAAACACGACGGGTCTTTCTTGTTTAGTACAGGAGTTCCTATGGCCACCTTCCGACTCCATCATGATCAGCTCTAGAGTACCATAATATTGCATTGTCACGCAAATTACATGTGCGTGCAAACAGCATAATCGAAAACCGGGAAGTTGGTCAAGTTTAATTAACTTGCAAGACTCCACCCTAACTTACATACTTACGTACATACAATGCAAGTTAAATAAAAGCTTTGTAAAATCACTGCAAGCACCGACCCTAAAATTTATAGACAAGGTCATCGACCACCCTGAAGGCACAAGACAATTATTGCAATTCAAAACAATAAAAACTGGTTAACAATCAGGTTTTTGTTAATACTATTATTTTTTTTACATGAGATGGCAGTAGTGCAATGTTTCGAACACATATTTTTTTTATGTCAGAACTCAATGTGCATACCTAAGCGCTGAGTAAACGTTTGTGCGTTTTATAGGATAACTAACAAGATCTAGATCTACGTCCCGACTGCAGATGCACTCATCTGCTACATTAACTATGTCAGTCAATATTTATAACAAATTGCTACCGGAATGGAAAAATGAGAATGACATACCATTTATTAAACAAAAATTGAAACAATTCCTAATCTGTAAAGCATATTATACAATAGACGAATTTTTGACTGATAAATTATAATTATTATTGTGTAAAATTATTCTAATATTATCATTGACATTTTATATTTTATATTTAATATTGATGTAAGTGACCACTCTCACCCGAATATGCAGTGCCTGACAGGGTCCATACTGAACTTTGTTATTAACATCCTGTACTGTATGGAAGCATGAATAAATGAAATGAAATGAAAGTTCACTTTCGCGTAAACAACTATTTCATCGATTCACTAATTTCACCTGCATCTACAATTTGTGCATCTCCGCCATCACTCAGCGATTTAGCATAACCGAAAACCAGAAATCAAACTAGATTGCAGTCAGAAAAGTCTCTAAAATAGTCATTATAAAATATAGGAGTTATTAACAAGACCTACTCCCTAGTTCTATAAATAAAATGGGTAAATCTGTCAATCTCAGTTGCACATATTGATCCTGAGTACAATCATTTGTACAACCTTGCATATCTGTCATCATCAATGTAGGTAGTTCATATTTATCAATTAGATAGTTATTTTCAAACCATATTATCATAACAAACTGTTTTATACCTTCTTTTACGAAATAAATGCATCTACTTACCCACGAGTTCTGAGCAGGCACAAGTGAAGTAACTCTTATAGCACAGTTACTCGTAGTAACGTAAACAAAAAATAAGTAAAATACTACATTAGCGCATGAATCTTTATGAAATACTAGCTAACCCGGTGAACTTCATCACACCATCTGTCAATTGACTGTCAGTGACTACTTTTACATGTATGGGAAAACACAATTAAATTTTTATAAATTTTCTCACCGTTTAAACCTTCCCTTAGCTTTGGCAGATATTTCAAGATCAAAATTAGCCATATTGGTTCAGCCGTTCTCAAGTTTTAGCAAGACTAATAACCACGATTATTTTTATGCATTTTTTATGTACTAGAAGATATAAAACAATACTACTGGGCATTTTGTATCATTAAGCAAAAACTGTTTGACATACTTACATATTACTATTTAGCTTGGTTACTATAAATTTTTTTTTGTGTGTCAAGTGTATATTAATAATAAAATAAATGCAAGTAGATAAATGTTTTAACCCCTTATTTCGTTTTGTGATTCATAAATACTAAATTTAACCTACTATAATTTATTAACTGATTCTGGTATTTTAATAAATCAAAAATTCGACAATTACCCCATTCGTATAGTACCATTATTATTGTTAGTGGCAAAATCGAATCATTCTCGCAGACTGCAATCGTCATCATTATAGCTACGACCTCTACGGTGCCTGTGGTGGCAACCGCGCCATCGATAACCGCCATCTGCGGCACCGCACGGTAACAGCGCCAGCGATAGCCGCGTGCGGCGCCGCATGGCGACCACGCCAGCGGTAGCGGTCGCGTGCGGGTCCCGCAGCGGCAATCTCGCCAGTGGCAGCTGCGTACGGTGCTCGCAGCGACAACCGCACCAGCGGTAGCCACGTCAGCGGCACCGGCCTGCAGCACCCGCCCCAGCGGCAGCCGCGTGCGGTGTCCGCACGGCAACCGCGCCAGCGGCAGCCACGTCAGCGGCACCGGCCTGCAGCGCCCGCGCCAGCGGCAGCCGCGTGCGGTGTCCGCACGGCAACCGCGCCAGCGGCAGCTACGTCAGCGGCACCGGCCTGCAGCGCCCGCGCCAGCGGCAGCCGCGTGCGGTGTCCGCACGGCAACCGCGCCAGCGGTAGCCACACCAGCGGCACCCGCCTGCAGCGATCGCAGCGACAACTGCGCCAGCGGTAGCCGCGTGCGGCATCCGCACCACGGCATCCGCGCCGACGGTGGCCATGCCAGCGGCACCTGGAGCTCCCCCAGCGACAACCGCGCCAGTAGCAGCTACCTGCAGCGCCCGCGTGGCAACTGCGCTGTTGGAATTGACATCACCGGCGCCGGTGCTCTATTCGCGCCAACATCATTAAACTCATTCCGATCCGTTGCCCCGACTCGTACTGGTACCGGCTGTCTTTGATTTCTTTCCATTCATTACATTGTAGTTGACACACTCGTTCTATTGTCGTTAACACAATTCATAGGTTTTATAAAAGTCACCGTCCACATTGAAAATCGGAAAAAAAATGTTTGTTTACATCGTACTTTGGCACAATTGTGGGAGTGTTTTCTTTATTCCACTTCTGAGTTGAAAGCCTTAGCCTTCAGATTCAGAAATTAAACAATGATTTGGACAATATTCTTGCACTTTAATCCATTTCACAAACATTATATTTCACACACGCAAATCAATCGCCATCTTTTCTGTCGTGACGAGCATCTGTCTGTGTTACCAGATGCATTTTAAAATATCTCCTAAATGGACAGATGCTCGTTACTTCAGATTAGGAATATTTTAGGTTTCATGCCAAGGTTTTAACAATATTTAGTATGAATTATGCCTGTAATCTTACAACTGTGACTAGAAGTGCATTTAATGACTAAGTAGTAATTTTTTTGATCTCTCAATCTCAAGAGAACCCATTTTAATGTGTGTTCCGTATACTGGATAGGTACCTGTAGGCTGTACGAGTAAACCAAATACTTGGAACCAAAATACTGTTATGTGAATTCCTCTAACTTTTTTGGAAGGATTTAATGGCAGTCTTTTTTTTTTTTTTATTTCGAATAGGTTTGCGTTTGACTACACACTGCCTGATGTTAAGCAGATGTGCGGTCTAGGATGTAGCACGCTTACCTAGAAGATACCTATTTACTCGGGATTTGAAGACACTCACGTTGTACTTTAACGGGAAGACAGACCCAGGCAAAGCGTTCCACATTCCGGCTGTTCGTATGAGGAATGAGGATTCGAAACGCTTGGTTCTAACGCGCGGAATGTCGTCGTTGAAGTCTTGATCGTTATTGTTACCCTTCGTCCTTCAAGCTCTGTCCTATCCCTAATTCTCCCCTAATCCTCTTTTCGAATCTTTCCACCCTCTTAATTAATATTAAGGTGAAAAGGTTTAAACAGCCTCTATTAAAAATTAATTGCAATCTGGATTTTAAATACGAGTAGGTATTTATTTAAATAACGGTTCACATTCACAAAAACACTCGGATTTCTTGTATCAGGGGTGCCACGGAACATACACTAAGTCAAGGATAGCTAAATTAATACCTAAACCCAATAAGTTACGTAGTTATCATAAATTCATCACCCAGATATCAGCCCAGCCGGAAATTGAACATAGGACTCCCCGCGTCAAAGGCAGATACTACCAACTACGCCAGACGGGTAGTTATTATATATTTCTACCAGGCTAGCAACAAATCAAAGATGTATTAAAATATGATGTACCAATCGAAGCGTGTAATGGGTAATTCCTAGGCGCTGATCCGTGCTAACGCCACGCCACGGCTACAGCGATCATGTGAACTGGTCATCCGTGGACCAGGCACAGAAGATCTGTTGCCAGCCATCAGCCTATTGTGGATTTGTTCGCGAAAATGATGCACTTATTGTCGTGGAACACGTGAAACTAGATCCTCTGTTTTAAATATAGCTTTGCTTAGGCATTTTAGGCTACTAACAGTCTTTCCTGACTTCGAAGGAAATTTCCGTCATACTCACACGCACAAGCGCGTTTCTTTAGAACATAAGGAATTGAATACGTACTTTGCGTTAAATCTGAACCATATGTGTGCACTGCATGATATTGTGCATTTGCAATGAGACATTCATAAAGGGGAAATCTTTGTGTGTTTTCTGGCCTTTTTGACACATAGGTACTCTAATTAAAAGGCCCTCGTGGGCAAGACCGATTTGTACTTGATCAGTTTTCTACAATCAATAGATTAACACCACTTGTAAGCCATATATAGCAGTGTAAAATTTGTGAATACCTCTAACTATAAATGTCACGGAAATATGTACAACTAAAGACCGCTTTAGGTCACATCATCATTCAAGAAAATAAAATTGAACTGTATCAAAATAGGTTTATTTGTTTAGGAGATAATTTAATTATGAAGCCATAGCATAGGCCATTCACATTTTAACCAGATACATAGGTACGCTAAGCTTACAAATGGCATTTTTTTGATTCTGGGGTTATAAATTAGAAAAGAGAAAGTATAACTAACAGTTTCAGCTTGAAAGTTACACAAATAACCCAAAGAAAGAGCGTGCCCACCGGTTTATTGAACTCGCCCACCCTACGTTCTATTTTCTAACTAGCCATAAACAAGTGCTCCATATTGTCAACTTAGTTAAAGTGTAGCGAAGATTTCTTCTCATAAGCTTATAGTTCGTATAATGAAAGAAAACAAAACATTTTCTGATACGAACAAAAAGGACTTGGAACTCTGCCTGAGCAAGTGAGCATGTTCTTCAAGTAACGCATAAGTAACAAGGTTTTCTTTTGAAATTAATATAAGACACTTACATTATATATTATTATATTATATTATATTTCGTAATATTTATGGATTTATTATTTTTTCTGAGGAACAACTTTCAATTTGGAACACACTTTGAAATTGTGACAAAATAAATTCATTCTATCCATGCAAAATTGGCCTATTCTAACTAAAATGTCCAGTTCTCTCAGAGTTCCTTTGCCGTAAGTTTATATCAGAAACTAAAATATTCCAAATAGTTTTCGAAACCAGACTGACAACAATGCAATTTGTGGAGCAGGAACACAAGTATCGAGTTGCAGTGCAAAGAATGTCCAGTTGAGAAATCTCAAGTTTCGATACAGTCTGTTGGTTTTAGTTAGGTACGGAATGCTCTAGTTTTGGGACGGGGTAGAGTTACCGGAGCGCTGCAGGTGTTAATTTGGGATACTCATTGACCGAAGCGAAGCGAAGGTCTTTACCTGACGATTTTACTTTAGTCTGTCCCTGTTGATTTTTTACTACATGTCGCATTTTTTAACGAATCTCGACGATACTTTATACACAAGATTTATACGAGTATATTATTAATGGCTTTTTCTGTTGTCGGTATTTTTTGATTGGGGGTGTATTTCAGACAGACACAGAATTAACAGAAGACCTCACGACACATCATATATATTTATTTCCCTCAAAAAGGGGGGCTTTTTGAGGGAAATAAATATACAGGGTTATTTCTAATCAATCAGCATCATTTTAGGGGATTATTCTGTACATAAAAAATAACAACTTTTGTTCTGCGACTTTTGTCAAAACTAAAAAAAAAAATTGTTGTCCCAAATAAAAATATCGTTCACCCGCGACAAAATGTATGGAACAGCTGATATTTTTTTTCGAATTTTGACAAAATTCGCAGAACAAAAGTTGTTAGTTTTGATGTACAGAATAAGCCATTAAAAGGATGCTAATTGATTAAAAATAACCCTGTATATGGTGTGTCGTGAGGTCTTCTGTTCGGAGAACTACTAGTACGTACATAGATAGAAGAAGATATAAATACTAATATAAGAGCAAATACATACTTTAGTAAAAAAAAAATCTCATCGCGTGCTACCTGCAAAGGGAGCGTAACGTAACAAACTACGAATAAATATTTGAGACAAGCCATAGAGCAATAGTAAAATAATAAATGTTACAACTCCGAAACTAGATTATTATCGAAATGATCTAAAGATTCTAAAGAGTCATTTCGATAGCATCAGCTTTGACATTGAAAAAAAAATCAATCGCATTGAAATATAATAGGTTCGTCGGGTTTGGTCTTTGGAAGACATAATGTCATCGACAAATTTATACTTATTCCAAACAGCATCCCCTCTTTTGAAATCGGGAGTAAAAACGCTTTTCTCTTCTAAACGCGGCAGACATTTCTTTGCATACACGGGTATGAGCTGATTGAAGGTCAAAGCCCATAATAGTACAGCACTAGTCAGAACGTTGAACTATAAAAACCTCGTACAGCAATGCCCTGCGCTTGTCACCCCGAGACATTAACTATTTTGTTAGCAAGTCCAGCATTTCAGCCTCAGAATACGACATCGCAACATTCGCAACCAGGCGTGCAACAAGCTAGTTAGCCAGGAATGCTGACGACGGTATTAACCATTAAACAATTATGTACTACCATCTTAGATAGGACATGACAACGCACTACGATGCACTATACAACATACATACACTGAAAGTTATACTTTGATACGCTACGTAATAATCGTTATTCCGATACTATTCGCCTTTGATTTTGGACCGATGCCGGGTGGCCCGCTAGGACGTAGGTATGCGTAAATGGTCACAAAACCGAGTAAGAACAGGAGTGAGCATTGAAAATCTTTGTATGTGCGAGCGGGATATCATATCATGCTAAAAGTCATTTTCTAACGTTTAAAAAATTGAGTAGGTACCATAATCAAGCATTACTAAGTTTAAATCAGCAATATGTATTATGAACTATGAAGTTTTTCTATGAGATCGAATCAGAATATGGTGACAGAAGAATAAAGGCCAAGATAAAGCCCAGTGTATCGTTGAAATGGCCACTGAAATGTGGCGATCGATGGGGCGGGGCAGGAAGATTCTGCAAGCCAGTTCCAACTGATCCCTTTAGCGATCGATCGGGATTAGAGAGGTACCTTTCCAGTAGTTAAATTTTCACAGCTGAAACGACGACGAGACATGGTGACCTGGTGATCCTGCCACGAGTATCCAATTAATTAGTTATTAGTGGAAAAGTGAACGTTGCAATGCAGACGTCTGATCAAATATTAAATAACAAGCATGAAATACACCAACAGAATACATGAATAGATAGCACAGTGGAACCAAAGTTACCGACATAGCTTAATGGATTAGCAAATTGAAACAGCAGCGGGTAGTACACAGAATGAATAACCGATAGGTCCGTAAAGTTTTCGAATGGAGATCACGTATCGGCAAGCACAGCGTAGGACGTCCATCGTCTTGATGGACCGACGATATAATTTAGACTGCAGAAACGCACTGGGTGCAAGCCGCTTACAACCGGGCTTATTGGAAATCTATAGGAGAGGCCATGTGTAGCAGTGGACGTCCTACGGCTGATGGATGATTAGTGAATCCTTATACTTACTAAAATACTTACTATAATACCTATAATGATAATTATTAAAAATCTGAAAGTGTGTTTGTTACTCTTTCAGGATTTTTTCTCTTTTACAACATAGCAACAGATATAAAAAGAGATCGATAAAATAAAAGGTTCCCAAGGGATATCACGAAAATCAAAATATCAAGCAGGCGAAGCCGCGGACAAAAGTGAAAAAATGGGACGTCGCACTGAGGTGTCTTGTCTCTTCGTGTACGTAGTACATGATAGCTAAATGGTATCAAGCGACTGGATCAGGGAAACCGCCGTATGGAGTGTATAATTCCACGGCTGATCCATCTTTACACGATGTGGCCACGCTAATTGGCGAGATAATGTGGTAGCCGAGAAAGCACTAACTATGCAGCTAACAATAAGTTTAGCGAAGTAAATTGAATCAGGAGCGAAGGTTTAGAAATTCTGGAATTTCGCGTTATTGCTGATACGAAACCGGTCAGAAACAATCTATAACACGGTTATTTAAATAGGGCGTATCTACTAATTCGAAAGGCGCCGATTTAGACCGTTATTGTGAACCACTTTTACTATGTGGTGAACTCGGAATTTCATAAAAAAAAATAACTGTCATCACATACAAAACCGCAACTATAATCGACAAAATGTATGAAACACCAGTTTCTTTCTCTGGAATTCAATTCCAAGGTTGGGCCCTAAACAAAAGTTGTTCATAATAATAGTGTGAATCACCCTCTTTAGGTTTAGTGTATCCTTTCAAAACAACTTTGTACATGCAAAAAAATAAGGGCGTTTTAAAAAGAATGTTACTTCCCAGACGAATTTCGATACCCGTCAGGGTTGGGGAAGGACTGGAAATAGTAGTATTTTGCGTTACTGCTGACATAAAACAAGTTTGAACAAATACACAGAACTGGTTTTTAATTCAGTGGTCAATCCTGTTTACAAATGAATTCTGTCTAAAAAAATATTATCACACATATTGCAGTCGCGGCGCGTCGTTTTGAAAATGCTTTCAAGTCACTTCCTCCATTCAAAACTTTCATGTCAATAAACTACACATAGTTCCCCAGGTACAATGTCTTGAGTTTCAAGATTAAGATTTCTGATAAGTTACGAGTATAAGGTTTTATTTTATACTAGTTTTTACCCGCGGCTTCGCCCGCATGATATTTTGATTTTTGACGCAATACTATTATAATCAATAGCCTATGTGTTATTCTGATATGTAAGCTATATCTTTGCAAGGTTTCATCTCAATCCGTTCAGTAGTTTTTGCGTGAAAGAGTAACAAACATCCATACATCCATCCTCACAAACTTTCGCGTTTATAATAGTATATGATTTCAAAGCGCGGGGACTTTCAAAGGTGTGTACCTATACAACCTATGTAGGTATACTCATCAGGCACCAACTCCGAAATTGCTAAAAAAATTGCTGTTCCATACATTTTGTCGAATGTCGATCATATTTTTGTATGGAACAGCTGATTTGGTCCTTTAACCTACCTATAGCAAAAGTTGTTTTTGCACTTTGCAACACCTGTATTATGGGCTGATTGTGTTTTGAAAATGCTTTCTTTGCTTCATCCGTCAATATAACAGCCATATGACGTCCACTGTTGGACATAGGCCTCCCCATTATATCTCCAATAATACCGGTTGGAAGCTGCTTGTATCCAGCGCGAACCTGCGGTCTTTCAACCGTCCACTTTAGGGATGTCCACTCCTAGGCTGCGCTTGCCGGTACGTGGTCTCCTCCAGAGAACTTTTCGATCCCATCGGTTATCAGTACTCCGTGCTGTATGTCCTACCTATGGCCATTTCAACCAATCTATTTAGCGATGCGTAGTCTTACTTTGCTTTATTACTTCTTACTTTGTTTGTTCTGTTTGAAAGGTCCATGTCTAAAAGCTAGTTCCAAGTTTGCTACAAAGTCGTGAGCTTCAAGATTAAGATTTCCGATACAATACACATTGATAATAAATACGATCCTTATTGTGAAGTGGGCCGATCGCTTTATCGGTCGGTGCAAAATTACAAAATCTTGTTGCATTAGAAATCAAGAACTGAATAACTGAAATCCATCTACCCACAACGTATTTACGAGAGAAACAAGAATCAAAAATACTGAAACAATGCAACAGGTACATTAATATAATGATTGAACAACATTTGTTATGGGACCAAAGCTGGAATGGTAATGGCCCTAAAATCTTAAAAAATTCAAAGCTGTTTCTTTTTTTTTCAATATCAGGATGATGCCACAGTAAAAAAAACCGGACAAGTGCGAGTCAGGCTCGCACATCGAGGGTTTCGTACAAATCCAGAAAATTTCACAAAATTTGGAAGTAAGTTGTTAAAATCTCTATACTATAACTATCAACATATCACTTTTCTCGTCATACATCGAAAATTACACATTGTTAAAATAATTAAAAACCTGTTTCAGCATGTGCCAATGAAGTTCTTTTAAACGATACCTTACATAATACGATTTACTCACTTTGAATTTTGAACCCAATTTTGTGAATTTTGAGGCCCTATTTTTGTAATTTAAATAAAAATGTACAGTTTTCAGATTTATTCCTATATGTGTACTCTGAGACAATACTTCTCGCCAAATTTCGTTAGGTTTTGATTTTTGTGAGTGTCGAAATATGCGGTTTTTTACGACATAAACGGCTCTAACTTTTTTAAACGATAACTGAGAAGTTTTTCTTTTACACAGCTGCAAGAGACCATAGATATACGTATACAGTTTAAATTTCAACTCGATATCTTTACGCGTTCCCGAGATAAAGAGTCTTGACATACACACAGACGGACAGACGGACAACAAAGTGATCCTTATAGGGTTCCGTATTTTCCGCTTGAAGTACGGAATCCTAAAAAAAATTAAGATTAGTTAAATAAAGATTGATCACAATGGTGTACCTAATACCATGTGTGGTTTTCGGTATTATTACACCTTTATTATATTAAATTAAACACTTTTATAGCATTATTACGTAGTATTGTATATTCTTAGGCATTATCATGAAATATGTAAGCTATTTTCTATGATTGAGCTTATTATAACTCTTTGAATTGAGTCATTATAAGGAATTCTAATGGGTTTATTATAGAAATTACAATCCACACAGCGAAAATTAAAAGAATTAATGTCAAATATTTCTTCACTACATAGTATAAAACCCGTCGCTTCCCGCTGTCTGTCTGTCCCTATATGTATGCTTATATCTTTAAAACCACGCCACGGATTTTGAAGCGTTTTTTTTTAAATAGATAGAGTGATTTAATAGGAAGGTTTATAAGTATAATACATCTGTGCGAAGCCGGCGCGGGTCGCTGGTATTTCATAAGCCATAGGACGTCTATTGCTGCATATGGGCCCTATAGATATCTAATAAGACCGTTTATAAGCGATTTCCATCCAGCGTATTCCTGCGGTTACCAGATCGTCTTTCCGCCTTGTCGATAAGCGTTCTACACTACGCTTATAGGACGAATCAATGTAAAGTTTAAATATGAGCTTAATAGCGGGTAAAAGATATATAAAGGTATGTTTACTAGACAATAACGTTATGAAATGTGTGTAGTTTTTTGACCGACGAAACAGGACGTTTACAAGTCGACGCGAATATTTTTTTTTTACGTTTCGCCACGCTTAACTTTTTACAGAGAGGTCTGAGTTTGATGATTCGTTTTTCGATTGGTAGATCATACTTCAAAGGCTCCAACATTTATACACTATTTCAAAATCGGCCGAGCCATTTTTAAAAAATCAACTAAAATGTGAAAATTATTACATCGATCCGAGCGAAATATTCGAATTCTGTACAAGGTTGAAGTAGGTTTTGCCATTTTTTGGGATAAATAAATAATTATAATGCGGTCACATTAGCTCGACGCATCGCATTAATTTTTAAGCAATTTTTACTCGATCTTAATAAACAGGTAGAAACTTATCTTTTATAGAAGATGGTTTGGAACCTTTCGCACAGTACTTGAGCGCCAAAATAACGTCACATGGTCAAGCGTCTAGTTAATGTGACCGCGTTGTACAATTGCTTTTTAAAATGATCATTTTATAGGCGAACTTAGCCTGAGTATCTACCGGTAATTTAGAGTTACTACTAGTATTATCTAAGATACTAACATTATAGACGTCTCAGCTTTATGTTAAAAAAGAATCTTTCAAAAGAAAAACAAACATTACCCCCTTTATTTCTTGGTTAATAATTTTTAAAAAGAAGATATATATTGATTTATACTTTATAATTATTATTGTTGTGGATTGAACACTAGTGGCGCCATCTCGATTTCCCCCAACACATTAAACCTTACATACCTATACTTCATATCTTATCTTTGTAAGGTCATTGTGGTCAGGTGGCTGAAGCATTACGATTATTCAATACACAAACATGCAATAAGCATTTGTTTACATCAATTTAAGCACAGAAAATATTTAGTTAGTGTAGTGTAGTGTTTAGTTGAATCTGCGATAGAATTTGCATATCAACTGTGTGGGTAGTTGGCAGAAATTGCCAAGAAACAAAAAGCAAAGATCATATTCTACACTTCATATCTTAGGTTCCTTCCTCATTACAGACTAGAACTTTTACTCTCCACAGAGTAACTTACGTTGCTGTAAACTGTATTAAACACTAATGTTTGCAAAAAAATATAGGTACAGGTAGTGCCATGTAAGTTTAGCACTGAGCGAAGTGTGGAGGAGGTTTCTGCACATGGGTTTCTTACAATGACAAGATTCAAGATATTTTATTTGTTAGAAACATGGTATTAATATTATATACCTACTATGGGACTAATCGCGCAATAAAATTATGAGATAAATAAATACCTCATCATCCAGACTATTAGTCCTGTAGTATATGTATAATAATAATGTGTTCAAATTGCGATAGTTTAAAAAAACAACAGAAACATGGTAGTATACAACAACATACAAAGTCGCATACAGTTGTTCGGAGAGTAACAGAAGAAAGGAATTCTTCTGTCATTGGTCTAGTCAAACGCTCTCCATGTGCAGCCATGCCCTCACACTACCCTCAGCTCTAAACTTATGTGCCGCTACCTGTACAAGTAAGTTCGGATAGGTATAGGTAGGTAGCCCTGGTGTTAGTTTTTAAGCCGCCTGAAGGCCTCTGCTATGTCTAATGGTTAAAACAATCAGGTCCTACAATTTAATGTGTGTAAATTAATGTGACAGTGCTGACTGTTGCTTAGCTTCGATGATCGCTAACAAACACTTAGTCAAACTATACTATGAATTCTACAAAAAGAGTTATTAATATCTTAAAAACAAAAAACCATGTTTCACTCTCATGGATGTTTGAAGAGCCAGCCATCTTTACCTTCTTATTTTAGATATGCAACCTACAATAAAGAAATATATAACTCTGAAAGGCAGGAACCAACCCAGCCATCACAAAAAGTAAACTTCAATCTATCATTTATTTTCACAAAGCCTTATAAACTACAACAAATGTAGGTACCTTACCTACCTAAAATGTACCTACATAAATATTTTATCAAAAATTAATTAGTTTTTTTAAATTAATGGTAGGTTATTATAGCGTAGATTCACAATTAGTCCTCTAATGTTAACAAATTGATTTAGATGATTTTTTTTTATAAATGAAAAATAATCTAAACATGGTATATAACAATTTAAGAAAACTTTTTAAATGTTGTGTAGGTAGGTACATAGATTGATTGATGGAAGTCTTGTTATGTGGCAAAAAAAAACATTTTTGCCAAAAATAGCACAACCAACTTAAAAGAAAAAAATAAAACAACAATCCTACTTCTATTGAATAAGACAATTGTAGCCCCATATTGTTAAGAAATGGTTGAGATATAGCAGGAGGTGCCACCAAATTCAACAACTAATCTAGGTAACAATTGATTTCTGGATCTTTTTAGGAGAGAAATGAATACATGCCATGAACAAACAAAGATTACTAGATTTGAAAGATATAAAGATGTATTAATCTAAAGTACTTACCTAATACCTGCATCATTGTCAAAGGCCAGACCACAACAGACTATTTTCTTTGAATTCTAATTTTGACATTAACAATAACAAATTACGAGGGTATTTATTAATCTTACATTACATATCAAGTCTTTTTCATTGCAATCTGTTGAAGGATGGCAGAAGACTTTTTATAGCTTTAGCAATTTTACTATATGTGAAGTTAGCTACAAGATGCACAATATCCAATCCTTACTGCAGCTGCATGCATTGGTTGGATGTTGAGTAGCTTGTAGCTAATTTCACTCACTTGTATAATTCAGCCTCTAATATGACTGTTTATTTTAAGGTAGATGTAAATTTAGCAGTACTCACAATCACATACTAATTTCTTTGTAAATGTAGAGGGAGAAATAATCAATTTGTGGGTACTATCAAATTTACAACTGCCTTTCATAGGTGTTTGCTCTGTGTCTGGATGTTATTTAGGTATTATCTATATAAGTTTGTATTTAAAAATATGTAGGTATATGTAGTATATCAGTCTCTGGCAGCCATATGACAAGCTTTGCATAGTTTGGGGTCAAAGACTGTGTGTAAGATGTCCCCTAATATTTATTTATTTTATATACTTTCCAATCATTGGGTGGCAAGATTTACTTATAGTTAAGTTAAGTATTACTTAGGGACAAAACTATAGAATATTTTAGCATTTTTAAAATTATTTTAATTGCTTAAATGTAACAAGTGATAATTATTTCAATGGCATATGTTTTATTGTTATAATTGACATATACATGTTTATACAAATAATTGATAATTATGATTATAAATAGTGGTTGTTTTGAGGCATTAACTCGACTACAGCTACTTATGGTCGTAATCCAAAACACAGATATTTAAATCTTTTGTTTGATAATAGCTTTCAGTGGCATCATTCCAGACCTATACACAGATTCTACCAGAGTTTCTAAGGTCAATGTAACAGTTAAAAGTTTAGATCAAATTATGTAATGTCTAATAAACGCAATATTAAATTATTACAAGCGATAAAATATGATGTTTGAATGACAAGTATCGCTAAGAAACATCCTAAACGGGGCCCCTGAGGATACCTTGCCTCATTGTTTTGGCATTGTACAAGGTGAAACTAGTGAAAGTATAATCAACTAAGCGTAAATTCGGCAGGATTTCGACAACGCGCTAGTTCATGGTATAGATTTGTCGTATAATCGAACAAAGAAATATACGACAAACTGGTATTTATTGGCTCAAGGTTGGCGAAAAGATGTTCCAGTTCCAATAGCTGTGTATTCAATCGAATGTCATTTTGTGCGGAAAATGCGCAGTTGCTACCTACTCACCTGGTTTTAGAAGAGCAGCAGCAGAAAGCAATACACCGAAATCCAAACTGGAGAAACAGCGGCCACAAAATTAATCTTGCAGTAAAATTACTGATAAGAATAATCTGCTAAACACTGAAAAATGCACCACCATCGGGTGAAATAACAAGAAGCGTCAACCGTCAACGTCAAACAAAACATCCGTCCGTCCGAGCAACATAGAAAAGGATAGCTATATTCAATTGACAATTTTTATTATACTTATCTCTATTGACTTACGCCACTTTACTGGTGACAGACAAAGACAATGGAACTATTTTTAAATCAAAGAAAGAGACAAGAAAAGTTATTAATTTGAACCAGAGACTAAATCAGCTGTTCACAGCTGTTCAATTTCATCATAGACAATACTGGATGTTTGATCGTTCACCAGTTCATTCTTTACATTCGTTTTATTTTGCAGTGTTACTAGTTCATAGAACTATTCCTCGAAATAGAAAAATAACGGCTTAATAATAAATACATACAGCTCGGGAGGTATGTGCAAGAACTGCAACTTTTATTTATTTGCAATTCACTCATTAACAATATACATATACATGTAAAAACACCAAAAAACCTTTCGGTTTATCTAGGTGCCTTATTAAATTCACTACTCGGTACTGCTTAATTACATTAGTAATAAAATATTAAATTAAGTCAACTAAAAAACAAAACAACAAGTACGCTTAGCTAGAATAAAAACCTACCTAAGAATCAGTAGGTTGTTAAGTACCTAAATACCACGAACTCGAAGCAAGCAGCTGCTCAATCGCAAACAATTAGGGAACTTGCCTAGCAAAGTAAAATGCGGAAGTGCGGAACGGTCGTAGCCGGCCGAAACTCGTTCCAATAAAGTTGCGTAAACAGCGTCCTATACAAGGTGCTTCATTTTTCCAAGTATTTTTTTTTTCATTTTACTAGTTGAATAATAATTCCAATAAATTAAACTATTAATGAAAACTATGCCTTATGCCTTGATTTTTTTTATAAAAATTGTAATCGTATACGTTTACAATTTTTGTTGTTTATAGTTTGTTTAATACTTAAGGGTATGCTATTTAGAAAACTGGGAATCATAAATGATATTGTTCTTCTACTATAATAATTACGAACTAGTGGTATATCTAACATCATATTCGTGACTTTTCTAGTGCTCTTATTATGTGCAATAGGTATTTGAACTTCAGTATTATTAAATTGTTCTACTAGTAAGGACATCTGCATTTTTAATTGTACAGGCAATACCTTGCAAAAAACAAAAATATCGATAGTGTTTTCCTTATACTGCATGCTAATATTTTTAGGGACGATATTTTGTAGTATTCTTACTTGTAAATTAGTTATTTTATCCATGTAGGTTTTAAAGGTTCTTCCATAACTTGTGATACCATAGGATATAATGGATTCTACCATTGCCACATACATAGTTCTTAAGATTTCACATGGTACCTTAGATTTGATTATATAGAACTTAGCTAAAATCGTCCTTAGTTTATCACGTACTGAATCAATGTAATTTACTCCAGTTGAATCTATTATCTACTGTCAGTCCTAGGTACTTATGATGAGAAACTTGCTCTATTGCAGCTGCAGCCATCAGTATCGACTTCGAGCGACTGTAGCGCGCAGCCTCAACCACTCGCCTGAGGGCAGCACATGTCTAGTCCCAAATATTTCTAAAGGGAACGGAGCGGCGCAGCGTCCGCGCCCTCTGCGGGGCGCGTCTTGCAGTGGCGGGGAGCGCGGGATGATCGGCGTCGCTCGCCGCCAGCGCAACACACGCCTCCCCGCGCGCTTCCGGGACTGATGTTTTACGCGGCTTACGCGCCGCGTTTTATAGTTTTTTTGTACCTATTCTCTTGTAATCACGCGATATTGGTCGGTTAAAAACATTAAATGTGCATCATTGACTCACAGACTGTTGTTTTTTGTGAATAGAACCCAACGAGCCAGTCGGGCTGTTAAAACTGGCTGCCCAACCCGCGGGCCCTACGCGTACCTACAAGACCTAAAGTGCGTGTAGTGAAACACAAAATAAATAGACTGTGACTTAACTTTGACTACTTATTATCGATCAATATGCCGCGAACACGGCGACGACAAACAATATTTGAAGACGCAAATGAAGACTCGGCGACCGCGCCACCGGCGTCCCTGCCCAACTTCAGCGACATGGCGGCAATAATGACAGCGCTACAAGAGAATCAAACTGCCGCCATGGAGCGATTACTGGACCGCGTCCTCGAGCGGGAGTCGCGTCGCGCGTCACAGTCCCCGCCGCGATCGAGTTCAACTCCTGTGCCTGCCGCCCCGCAAGGGAACTTCGTGCGCTGCACGGCGCGCTTCGACGGGAATGAAAACCTTGACGCATTCCTAGACGCTGTGGAGGCCTATCGGGAGTGCACCGGTATCTCGGATGGAAACGCGGTGAGGGGGCTGTCAATGCTGCTGACGGGCCAAGCAGCAGAGTGGTGGCTCGGTGTCAAGACCAGCATCAGTTCGTGGGCCGACGCCGTGACGGCGCTGCGAGGCGCTTTTGGTGACCGGCGTCCGCCGCATCGTATATACGTCGAGATGTTTCAAATGCGTCAAGAGCAGGGGGAGAGAACGGAGAGGTTCGTCGCAAGAGTCCGCGCTATGCTCGCGCGCCTGCCGCCCGGCGACCTCAGTACCAAGGTCCAGCTGGACATGGTCTACGGACTGCTGAACCGCCAAGTACGAGAGAAGCTCCGCCGTGACGAGACAGACAGCTTTGACAGTCTGCTGCAGAAAGCGCGAGACATTGAAGACGCCATGGACGAGGGCAGTCATCGAGCGCCTCTGCGAACTTGGACCACTTCGACCGGTAAAGTGCCAGTCAGGTCGCCGGCATCAGGCACATCTCCGATACTTCACCGCAATGGCAGCTCAACGACGCCACGCGAAGCGCGTGGTTCAACTACGTTGAGCGGCAGTGCTGGCGCCCCTAGCAACAGCGTGAGACCCACGGGCAACCCGTCGGCGGCCTCTCGAGGCCGCTACTGTGTATTTTGTAAAGTCTACGGACATGTCCGTGAAAATTGCTTAAAGTTGTCAGTGAAGAAAACAGAGAACAATGACATTAGTATTAGTAATAATAATAACAATAATTCACAAAATATAATAGTGCCGTCATGCTACGGATGTGGGGAGAAAGGGGTAACGCGCTCCCAATGTAAAAAGTGCAACGCGGGCTATTTCGCGTTAGAGTGCGTTGACCCCGCTCAGGTCCGACCGGCGCTGCTCCGATCCGTTCCCCGGTTCCAACCTCGCTTGCCTACCGGTAAGGTAGAGCCCCGAATGAGTGCTGAGTTACATAGCAAGTCTAAATTACCGCCTATTACCACCCCTCTAAGGTTGATAACGCACCCTAAGTCCAAAACTAAAGAAAACAACAACGAAATTGTTTCGAATGAAAACGTGTATTTGCCGGCGCAATTTAAAGCCGCTATACCGATGTTATTTTACGACGATAAACCGATGACAGAGTCCTACACACTGGCCGATTTTACCGCGAGTCTTCCTTTACAATTTTTCGGTATTGACGAGGAGACCCGACTTAGGTCTTTCGCGAAGTCTAGGTCTGAGCTAGGTACTGTAGTGAGGTCTGACGTTTCCGAAGCGTCTGAAACCAATCCTGAAACGCATTGTTTGGGTCGTGTGGTTTCGCAGAATAACTTAGTTCGTCATATTACACAAAGTAGGGTGACCATGAAAAATGAGGACATAGGAAAAAAATCCAGTTTTGTTAGCGAATTCATTTCAGAAAATATAGAAACAGAGACAGAATCGAGTTGTGTAGGTAGGGTGACCATGAAAAATCAGGACATAGGCCATAATGAAAATAATGAATATTTTTCCGTGGTTAATGAAAATAAACAAGTCCATTCGTCCGAGGGTTTACAGGAACAACATTGTGGGTTAAGGCCGAGGCCTATTTTGAGTATAGAGGTTTTGGGTTTTCGAGGTTTAGCGCTTGTAGACTCTGGCGCTAAAAGTAGTGTGGCTGGGGCCTTACTTTATCAGTTACTACAGAGACACAATCACCCGTGCGACGAAGCTACGCGTCAAGTGAGGCTCGCGGACGGCTCTACGCGCACTCGCCAAGTATTGCTCACCACCGTTGAAGTACGTCTGACTCCGGAAAGGTCAGTAACTTTACAGCTAACTGTGTTTCCTGATGCTCACGAAAATGATACACTTTTAGGAATGGATTTCCTTGTTGCAGCCGGCATTGTTCTCGATTTCGCTGCATCCAGCTGGCATTTTTCCGGAAGCCAGATTGTATTCCCGATGGAGTATGAAAGCCCTAGGTACTGCACAGGTTTGTCGGCGGCTGATTTCCTACGTGACGATGAAGGAGGCATGCTGAATCCTGCGGAAAGGCAGCAGCTGTCAGATGTGTTACAGCAAAATGAGGATATTTTTGCTGCAGGGGGAGCCCCTACACCTTTTGCTGAACATCATATTGACACTGGTAATCATCTTCCCATATCAGTACCACCTTATAGGCTCACTCCGGCTAAGAAGGAGATTATGAAAACCGAGTTAGAGAAGATGCTTGAAGAAGGGATAATCGAGGAGTGCGAGTCTGCTTGGACATCCCCCGCAGTGCTCGTGCCCAAGACGGATGGTAAGGTAAGATTTTGTGTTGACTATCGTAAGCTAAATGCTATCACAAAATCCGACGTTTACCCTATGCCTCTCATTGACGAGCTTATACAGTCGACCAAACGTCACTGTGTGATGAGTACACTTGACTTACGAAGTGGGTTCTGGCAAGTGGCCGTGCGGGAGTGCGACAAGGACAAGACAGCGTTTCAGACTCCATTCGGTACGTATCGTTTTACTCGTATGCCATTCGGACTCAAGAACGCACCATCGACGTTTCAAAGATTGATCGACAAACTTCGATCGTTTGTCAACCGCTCATTGAGTCAGATAGACGGAGATAACGTCACGCTTCTGGCGTACCAAGATGATTTGTTACTCATTACAGAGACGTATTCAGGCCATATAACTGCGTTGCACGCGGTCTTCGAAGGCCTGCGGCACTTCAACTTACGAGCGAACCGGGAGAAATGCGTGTTTGGCCGACAAGAGGTAAAATACTTGGGACACGTCATTACACAGGACGGCGTCTCACCAGACTACGAAAAGGTGAGAGCAATTGTAGAGATGAAGCCACCCCTAAACCTTAAACACCTGAGGTCATTTCTCCAGACGTGCTCATGGTTCAGAAAGTTTGTCCCAAACTTTTCAGCCATTGCCGAACCTCTAACGCGGCTTACGAGGAAAAACGAACCATGGACCTGGGGGCCAGAACAAGAAAATGCCTTCGGTAAGTTAAAACAATGCCTTACGTCCGCCCCTATTCTAGTTCAGGCCGACTACTCAGAGCCGTTCATCGTGCGAACCGACGCAAGCAGTTATGCTTTGGGGGCGGTCCTCCTGCAAGGTGAGGGCGTTGACGAACACCCAATAGAATACGCAAGTCGTTTGCTAACAGCGGCAGAGAGAAATTACAGCACCACCGACCGTGAAGCGCTGGCCGTAGTCTGGGCTCTAGAACGTTTTAGAGGTTACGTTGATGGACATGAGGTGATAGTCAAGAGCGACCATCAGCCGCTCAAGTGGCTCCTCACGGTCAAGTCACCCTCAGGTAGGTTGGTCCGGTGGGCGTTGAAACTTCAATCCTTTAACATTACATATCAATACACTCCGGGTAAGGTGAACGTGCTGGCTGATACCTTAAGCCGACCGCCATGTGCCCCAGAAGAAACGGAGCAGTGTGGTGTATGTTCCGTGGTCGTTGACCTGCCGTCCCGCAAACCAGCCGACCTTCGGGCAGTACAGCTATCCAATCCGGACGTGGAGAAGATAATCTTAGATCTAGAAGACCCAGACGATATCGCCAACAGCCGATGGCTAGAACGAGGGTACGTCTTATCTCAAGGACTTCTTTACCGATATGACCCTGACTCTGACCCAGAAGAGGCTCAGCTGGTAGTGCCGGCGTCTATGAGAGAGGAAATCCTTCAAGAGTTTCATGACTCTCCCACCGCCGGCCATCAAGGAATCGAGAGAACGCTACACAGAATCAAGGAGAAGTACTATTTTCCCGGTATGCGTAAGTACGTAACAGACTACTTAAAGAAATGTCCTGATTGTCTTAGATATAAACCGAGTAACCAAAAGCCCGTGGGATTGCTGAGAACCCCAGTTCTTCAACAACGAGGGGAGGTGCTCGCAATTGACCTGTTTGGGCCGTTACCAGAAGGAGAACAGGGGGAGCGGTGGGTCCTTCTAGTTGAAGACGTAGCTACTAGGTGGGTAGAAATGTTTGCATTAATAGACGCCACCGCCGAAACATGCTCACGCGTGTTATTAGAAGAATACTTCATGCGTTACGGTCTCCCAAGGCGCATTATTTCCGATAACGGGACGCAGTTTGTTTCCGCTGTAATGCAGCAGTGCATGCATGTCATGGGAGTGAAACAGGAGCTCATTCCCCTGTACCACCCAGAAGCAAATCCTGCTGAGCGAAAAAACAGAGACCTAAAGGTTCAGCTGTCAATGTTGGTAAAAACAACTCATTCGGATTGGCCTAAGCACTTAGCTCATGTCAGGTTTGCCATGAACAGCGCCGTCTGCCAGACCACAGGTAAGACACCTGCATTTTTGACTTTTGCTCGGGAGTTGCGGACCCCATTTGATGTTCGGCACGACGTGCGATCTGTATTGGACAAGGACAACTATGTTCCGCAGGTGACGCCATATTTGAGATCGTTTATATCGGCTCTTTCTGATATTAGGGATCGGGTAGAAAAGTCGCAAGATGTACGTAAAGAGGTAGCTGATGAAAAGAGAAACAGCTTAGACCGTAGTTATGTGGTAGGTGACCTAGTGTTAGTTAAAACGCACGACCTAAGCAATGCATCTAAGGGTATAACGCGAAAATTTATGCCACGGCGGGATGGCCCGTACCGTATACACGAAGTAGCTAGCCCTACGACCTTCGTCGTTGCGGACTTATCAGATAACATTTTAGGAAAATATCATTCCAAAGATCTGACCCTTTATACGTCGCCGTCAGAGTCTCCTCCGATAATGCCGAGAAAGCGTAAGGGAAGAACGCGCTATCGGAACTATCCTAAGTTGGACTCGGGACGCGATACCAACTTAGAGGGGGAGTGTGTAGCGCGCAGCCTCAACCACTCGCCTGAGGGCAGCACATGTCTAGTCCCAAATATTTCTAAAGGGAACGGAGCGGCGCAGCGTCCGCGCCCTCTGCGGGGCGCGTCTTGCAGTGGCGGGGAGCGCGGGATGATCGGCGTCGCTCGCCGCCAGCGCAACACACGCCTCCCCGCGCGCTTCCGGGACTGATGTTTTACGCGCCGCGTTTTATAGTTTTTTTGTACCTATTCTCTTGTAATCACGCGATATTGGTCGGTTAAAAACATTAAATGTGCATCATTGACTCACAGACTGTTGTTTTTTGTGAATAGAACCCAACGAGCCAGTCGGGCTGTTAAACGACTTATGCAGGCAATCGTGGTTGTGTGCAATGATTTGAAACGTTTTGAATGTTTTAAAATGAGAAGAGTGGGAATGAATGATTTTTGTTTTGGCCGCATTTAAAACTAGTCCTGCGTCATGCGACCATTTTGCCACTTGTGTGAAGTCTTCCTGCATATGCTGTACAGCCGTACCCAGATTATTGCTGGAGGCAACTAAACAAGTATCGTCCGCATACTGGTATACAGAGCAGTGCTTGACAACATTTTCCATATCAATGACGTAGGCAAGATAGTGCAAGGGCCCTAGGCACGGAGCCCTGTGCTGTGCCTCCGGTGACTTTAATGGCATCACTATACTCCTCACCTACCTTCACCCGATAATCCCGGTTGCTCGCGTAGTCTTCACACCAGTCTAAGATAAAGCCTCAAATGCCAGTATCCTCTAACTTTTTCAGAAGAATATCATGCTTCTAGGTGTCAAACGCCTTACTAAAATCAATAAATAACAGAATCACGTGATTTTTAGCATTTAAACGCTGATTTACCTCGTCTGTAAACTTTGATTAAAGTTGAGCTGTGGATTTGTTACGTTGGAATCCATAATGAACACTAGAAATAACGTCGTTAGCAGCATAAAAATCCTGTAATTGATGACTTACAATTGTTTCTATTATTTTATCAATTATTGGTAATATCGTAATTGGCCGGTAGTTGTCATAATTTTTGTGTCTGCCGCTTTTATGGATAGGGCGGACAACTCCAGTTTTCAGATCTTGCGGATACTTCCCGCTCGCAAAGCTGCAGTTGATTAATTTAATGATAACCCATAGCATTTTATGGCAAATTGATTTTATATCTACACATCTAATACCATCGAGACCAGGTGATTTGTCAGTGTCTAAATTTTTAGTAATTTTTAGCATACTTTCACTGGATGCTTTCTTAACCGCATAGATTTATTTAGGGGGAAGGTGATATTCAGCTTCGTTCAAAAGTCACATTTAGGCATAATTTTCTTAACATTTTCACTAAATTTTTTTGCAAAGCGATATTTTTGCAAATTTTTTCGTTGTCGGCTATAGATATTGTGTCTATTTTGTTACTTTTAAAAGCTTTAAAAAAAGCATCATCTACAGAATTTATACTCTTTCCTGATTATGGTGTTTAATATATGCCAAAGTTTACGATTATTTGTTTTATTTTTGTTTATAAGATTAAGGTAATATCTGTTGCTACATTTTTGTATGTATTTATTTGTTTTATTTCTTCGGGACAAGAATGTCGTCAGCAATTATAGGCCCATTTCTATTCTGTCTGTGTTCTCTAAAGTCTTCGTAAAATCAGTTTTTACCATTATTTCCAGTCATTTCAAAAACTTAGTAATTACTGAACAACACGGCTTCACTAAATCTAGGTCTACAAGTACAAATCTTGTCTCATTCGTTAATGAAGTGTCTTGCGTCCTCGATCGGGGTCAAACAGTAGGAGCTATTTATACCGATTTTAGTAAAGCTTTTGACAAAGTTAACCATCACATTCTTCTCGGGAAGTTCGCTAAGAACGGTATCGCAGATCCCCTATTGACTTGGTGTGGATCATATTTTGGCAACAGATCTTCCGTCTTGATTGTCAATGGTGATTTTTCGGATCTATTTGAAGCATGCTCGGGTGTGCCACAGGGTTCTCATTTTGGATCAGAATTTTTTAATTGTTTCATCAACAGCATGGACCAGTGCTTCATATAATGGTTAAGGGCTTGCAGAGTTGAATAAAAGCGCAGTGGTTAGAGAGGAACGTAAATTATTTATTGTAATTTGTTTTATTACGACAATCACATCACGCCATCTTTTTTTAGCAACCTTAATAGAGAAGATAGAACTACAAACCATAGAGTATGAACACTTAACTTTTTAATAGTTGTGTTTAGATTGCCAGTACCTCAACACCCTCCCTCAATATAAACACAACTACCAGAATCAACACATACTACATTACTTCAGCTAGATACATCAAAACTTACTTTACTATATTATATTAAAAGAAACGAAACAAAAACAATTACATTTTATCAACACTTAAACTAATAATAACCCATCTCTGCATCGATTAAATTGTATAGCCTTCAGAGGCTTAGTACAGAAGTCTGCTAATTGGTTTTCTGTTGCAACATATTCTAACTTTAAAATTTTTCGTTCTATGAAATCTCGCACAAAATAATACTTAATATCAATGTGTTTTAGCCTTTTATGATTTTCAGGATTTTTTGTGGTGTGAATGACTGACTGATTGTCTTCTAATATAAATATTTCACTACATTTTATTTTAATTTCGTTGAGCAAAATTTTAATCCACGCTGCTTCTGATATTCCCTTTGTTAATGCGATAAATTCTGCTTCTGTTGATGAAAGTGATACGCACTGCTGTTTGCTGCTTGCCCAAGATATTGTGCAACCAAAAACTTTCATGATGTAACCTGATGTTGATTTTCTATCTTGTGTGTCGCCTCCCCAATCTGCAT
Organism: Hypomecis punctinalis; assembly: GCA_949316475.1. Taxonomy (NCBI): domain Eukaryota; kingdom Metazoa; phylum Arthropoda; class Insecta; order Lepidoptera; family Geometridae; genus Hypomecis; species Hypomecis punctinalis. The sequence goes on from OX438795.1 coordinate 28,514,191, forward strand.
CGCAATATCCAAGTAAGGGCACCTCTTCAGTTTTCTTATAAATCAATTTCAAATCTAGACTTCCTCTTATATATCTCAGTATCCTCTTTAAGGCTTTCCATAAGTCTTCATTTGCTTTTGATTGAAAACGGCTTAGGTAGTTTAATGCAAAGCATAAATCAGGTCTACTTCCCAACATTGCATACATCAGACTGCCAATCAAACTTCTGCATCTTGTAATTAATTCTTTATTTTCTGATGATGACTCGGATATTTCCAATCCTGGTTCAATTGGTGTCTTTACGGGTTTACATTCTTCCATATTGTAGCGCTTTAAAATATCCATTAAGTAATCCTTCTGACTCAACTCTATACTTTCATCATTCCTTACTATATTTATTTCCAGATATTTAGTTACTCCATGCATGTCTTTCATTTCAAATTCTGTTTGTAATACTCTCTTTATCTTGTTTATTTCCTCTAAATCTTCTGAAATTAATAATATATCGTCTATGTGAACCAGTATATAGAATTTTATTCCTTCTTTATAGTATAAACACCAATCACTTCGACTTCTGATGAATCCTTCTTTGAGCAGAAAGCTGTTAAACTTCTCATTCCATTTTCTGGGACTCTTCTTCAACCCATATAGCGATTTATTCAATTTCAGCACTTTTCCGTCTTGATTAAATCCTTCTGGCTTTAATAAATATACTTCCTCATCAATATCACCATAGAGAAAGGCGCTCTTCACGTCCATTTGGTTTATAAACAAATTGTATTTAGTTGCTATGGCCATTAAAATTCTGAAAGTTGTTAGTTTGGCCACTGGTGCATATATTTCTGCATGATCAAATTTATCTTTTTGTTGGAAACCTCGTGCAACTAAACGTGCTTTATACTGGATTTTATCATTCTCTTCTCTTTTGATCTTGAACACCCACTTTGCTTCAATTGGTTTCTTTCCATTAGGTAATTCAGTCTCAATCCAGGTATTATTTTTATTTAATGCTTCTAGTTCATTTTCAATGGCTTCTAACCAACGTTCTTTGTCTTCTCCCCTTGTAGCTTCTTTAAAAGAAAGCTGCTCATCTGTTAGTGCCATGAAAACAGTATCATATTCTTCTAACCAAGCTGGCTTTTTCACTTGTCTTCTGGTTTGTCTCCTTGATTCCTGTATTTCTGTCTGTTCTGCCTCTGCATCATAAAAGTCATCTTCAAGATGTTCTTCTAGCATCTCTAGTTCACACATTTCGCTTTCAACATCATTGGCAGGATGTTCTGCCTCTACTTGTTGTGTTTCTGACTCATCTTCTTGGTCTTCGGGATTCACATCTTTTGTCCTTAACTCGTCTGAACTATCCATACATTCTTCACATCTTGTATTCTCTTCTGATATTATTGTATCTTCCACCTTTTTATTTTCAATAAATATCACATCTCTGTAAGTTTCAACTCTCTTTGTATTTGGGAACCAAATCCTGTATCCTTTGCTGTATTCTCCATATCCAACAAAAACTCCTTGCTTGCTTTTAGGGTCCCATTTTGTTCTTCTCTGTTTAGGTACATGAATGTACGCCTCGGTACCAAAGGTCCTTAAATTTTGTATGTCATAACTTTTCTTGTGTAATAGCTCATATGGTGTTTTTCCTTTTTCCTTGCTTGCACCTGTTCGGTTTATAGTGAAGACAGCAGTGTTAACGGCTTCAGCCCATAACTCCTTACTTTTTCCTGATTGTATAATCATTGTTCTTGCGGACTCTACAATTGTTCTCATCTCTCTTTCAATTCTGCCATTCTGCTCTGGTGTGTAGCTAACCGTTGTTTCATGTATGATTCCTTTTGATTTGAAAATTTTCTCCACATCACGATTAATAAATTCTCCTCCATTATCTGATCGCACTCTCTTGATTTTACAGCTAAACTGATTTTCAAATTTTTCTATAAATTCTGCAATCTTTTCTTTTGTTTCAGATTTGTGTTGCAAAAAATATACATATCTGTAACTACTATAATCATCTTTTATTAAAAGAAAATACAACGAACCTCCTAGTGATGCAGGTGTCATCTCGCCGCATAGATCCATGTGAAGCAACTCGCCCGCACTCTCTGCTCTACTATCACTGGCGCTGAAAGGGAGCCTATGCTGTTTACCCTGTATACAAGATTGACACTGTTCAGTCTGTCCTTCATACCTTACATTATTTGAATTTAGACATTGTTTAACATATTTAAAATTTTGATGAGCCATGCGTTTATGCCATTCTGACAATGTAGTCAAAGCGACATGATTAAAATTAAAATTCATGATATACATTTTGTCAACACGATCAGCTAACGCAACAACCCTCCCTGCTTTTAACAATTTACATCCGGTGACAGTTGATACCATCATGTGACCTTTGTCTAATGCACATCCTAGTGAAAACAAGTTAAAACTTAAATTAGGTACATACAATACGTCGTTGAGGGTTGTGGGTATGTATTCATCTCCGTTGAATGCCAACAAGTCAATATTTCCAATGCCTGTTACTTCTAATTGCTTACCATCTCCTACTGTTACATATCTACTCGACAACTCTTGAAATGTTGAAAATAAGTCTCTACTATGTGTCATGTGCTCACTCGCTCCTGAATCTAATATAAAGGCATTACCCACAGCACTCACCGGCGATACAACAAAAGCATTTTTGTTTACATTTTCCTTGCTCACAGTTTGCTTATTATTATTCAACTTTCTACAGTCTTTAATTAAATGACCCGCTTTGTGACAAAAATGACACTTTCTTAGCCTACAGTCCTTTCTTAAATGGCCCGTTTTTCCGCATTCAAAACACTTCAATTCGCTAACACTTTTTGTATTTCCACTAACACTTTTGCTACTGCGACCTTGATGAGATGCCACAAACGCAGACGACTCTGGCTCGGTGTGACCATATCTTTCTTCCTCAATCAGCAATCGCGAAACTAGATTCTGGAAACTTTGTGTATTTTCCGGTACAGATTCCCATGCCGAGACGAAATGCTTGTACTTTTCAGGTAGTGTCATAAGTACTTTTGTTATGAGCATGGTATTGGACATCTTTTCTCCGAAGCCTTCAAGTTGATGACGCAGATCTTCAAGTTTTGAGATAAAATTGGTTATTGGTTCTTCAAACTTTAAATTGAAAAACTTTTGCTGAACAAGATGGACGCTAACTCGCGACTTCGGCTCGTAGATTGTAGCAAGTTTTTGCCATATCTCTTGACTAGTTTTGCATGTCAATAAGTGTGTCAAGATTTTGTCACTTACTCTGGTAACGATCAATTCTTGCGCCTTTGCATCGTCGTCTAGCCATTTTTGAAACGCTGATTTCGACGTCGCGTCTTCCTGAACTTGCTCTGGTTTTAGACGGGAACCGTCGACAACTGATAACAGCCCTCTCGAGCGCAGAACTATTTGGAGCTGATACTTCCAAACGGCATAGTTGTTTTCGCATAGCCTTAGATTAGCGGCACTTGTAGAATGCGAACAAGACTCCATTTTTATGCTTTTCTTATTTGCTTCTCGTCGAAGAAAAAACTTGTCTTTGTGTAAGACCTCACAACACGTCTGTTCCTCTTTATTCAAGCCTCTGGGCCCATAACCTATAATGGTTAAGGGCTTGCAGAGTTGAATAAAAGCGCAGTGGTTAGAGAGGAACGTAAATTATTTATTGTAATTTGTTTTATTACGACAATCACATCACGCCATCTTTTTTTAGCAACCTTAATAGAGAAGATAGAACTACAAACCATAGAGTATGAACACTTAACTTTTTAATAGTTGTGTTTAGATTGCCAGTACCTCAACACTTCAAACATACTAAGTTTCTCCTCTTCGCCGATGATTTGAAATTCTTCCGCATTATGGACTCGGGTAACGGTGTGGATTTGATACAAGAAGATATCAATAGTTTGGATGCATGGTGCGATGCAAACAAAATTAGTCTTAACTAAACGTGTCGAAATGCTAGGCTTTGCGTTTTACTAGGAAGACCAAAATTATGGATCAACCTCATTTTTTGATTAAAAATGATGCACTTTCCAACGTTGATCGCATTAAGGACTTGGGCGTAACGCTAGATAGCAAACTGCGATTCTATCTGCACTTTGACAATATTGCTTCCAAAGGGTTTCAGTGTCTTGATTTCGTACTGCGGAACTGTCGGGGCTTTCAATTACCGAGCACTAAAATAATGTTAAACAACTCTTTGGTACAAAGCGGCTTGGAACACTGTAGCGTGATATGGAATTCTTTCTATGATATTCATAAAAAGAGATTGAAAAGCGTTTTTTTTTTATTTTTTTTTATTTGAAAATTACAAACCACAGACTCCAGGGTCTGTGCCTTTTGTTTACTAAAATATTCAATTATTCGATTTTACTGTACAAAAAGAGTTAGTACAATAGAGATGGGTTAGTTTAAATTTTAGCCTAAGTAGTTTCGGTGCATTGCGTGAATGCCACGAGCAAACCAGCGACCCGCATGCAGCACCCTATCACGAGTGTGACGCATGTGCCAGCCATCGCTCTTCTCGACCATATTTTAGGGAAGAAAACGACCCGACACACGACGCCGCCGCAAGAAAGAGCCATCGATGGTGAGAATGAATGCTCAAGGCATGCACGCAATGCTAAACTCTAGATATTACACACTTGTTATGATTTATTTTGTGAAAGCGATCATTCGCAGAGTCCGAGGCTACGATTTCGTGTGTTACTCGGTTGTTTCAACTCTGCTTGTGATCACTCCCATGCCCTTCTATAACAACTCTGTTGCCTCCTCCCGGCCCAGAGCCTCCATCACCGCCTCGTTCCGATCTCTGATGGCCATCTGCAGGTTGTACTCTTTGATGGCCCTCAATGACGCGGAAGATGCTCGCCGCACGAATCGGCTAATGGCATCATCTTCGATGTCGTCGGCGTAGTAAATGAAAGTTCCAGTGTGCCGTGATAATGCAACGACAGCGTGTGACACGCTCTTGTGTAGCTTCATTCCAGGCTTAGTTTTGATGGCGATTACCGACTCGTACGTTAGTCCCTGAGCTTCGTGGATGGTAAGGGTACGTGATCCTGCGCCTTCTCCATAACCCTGGCTGGTGAGGATCTCCTTTTCTTCCTGTGTATGCACTAAGAAAAGGGTGTTGGGGAGGGTTTTGGATATTTGAGCCCCCTTGAACCTTTTCTGCTCAAGAAACCTAATACGGGGAGCTGAGGAATATATACCAGAGTATATTTCCCTACATATGCATACGCGACATCCATTGGGTTCCTATGTGTGCAGAGAAACTCCTAGGTAATGTTTGCAACCAGGGTCAGGCGATGGTACCTCATCTCGAAGAGATTTTCTCTGTCGATATAAGGCAGCTGATTGACGTCTCCAATGAGGACAATATCGCTAGCACCAGACAGCCTTGCAGCCATTATTATGGCCCCGAAGTGGTTCATTAGAGCTTCATCCACCAAAAGGCGGCTGAAGCGCTCTTTTCCAAAACCATTGACGAGGGATGAAGCCATGGTTCGCACTCTGGATTTTACCAGAACTCCTATTCTGTGCGATAACTTTTCTCTCAAGTCTTTTGCTGCCTCTGTTGTTGTAGTGATGATAGCGTCCCTGTCCACATCAAAGTGTCGAATCACCCATGTTGTCTTGCCACAACCTGGTACCCCGTTGACCCATTGTATCTTTGGTACCACCCAGTTTTCTCAGCCTGCCTCGACGTCCGAGCCTCTTTCAATGGTTTTAGCCATCTCAAGGATTCTGTCGTCCAGCATTATCTTGGTGCACTTGGCGGTGACTACAATTGGGTTGTTCGATGGTATCGCGTATTTCGGTCTTTCTATTTGTTCCGTCTCTCTCTCTCATTCAGCTCCACGAAACCACTTTCTGCACTGTAAGCTGCCATATGCTGTCCTTTCATGGTCCCTCTGATGACTTGGGAAGTGACGTTATTGTATATGGCTGCTTCTGCCTCTTCGAGTCTCGATTTTAGTAGACTCTCACTTACCGGACCGCCTAGCCTAAAGAACTCCAGAATGTTGTCGCAGTACTTGAGATTGACAAGTTTTGTCGCTCTCAATAAAGCCAGGTATTCGATAAAGGCGTTTCTGGTCTCGTGAGGCCGAGGTCAAGATATAACGGGGCGAATCGACCTGTCCCATGTCAGCTCTCGTTCGGGTTACCTGAGGTTGTGAAACCACTCTCGAGGTCACCGCTGTCTGTGGAAGTGGAATTTTGGGTGTGAATCGGAACAAACTCTGCGCTGCAGCACTGAATAAACCTGATATAGTGCCACAGTTACCACTTGGGCGGAATATACAGTTCTTTCAGAAGCTGCTTTAAGCTCTGCTCTTTCTAAACCAGATAGGGTGGCTGAACTTGGAATGGGATGCATTATTAGCTGTCTGTTGCATTATTAGGGTCGTTACTTGGGGACTTCAGAAAACTCAGATTTTCTCCTCTGTCCTCATATACGACAACCTCGTGATGTTCAGAGGCTTTGATACAACTCAGCCGGTCTACGGCTTCAGCTTTTAATTGTTCAACCACTATCGCATCCACGCTTATCACCCGGGGACTGTCTCCTTTTATGCTAAGATGTTCAAGCAATGAGCTAGCCTGCGTGAAAGGTGACTGGACGCCCCACTCGACTAGTGCAATCGTTTTGTTTTTCGATCTCACCAGTCGGAATTGGTGGCCGCCTGCCTCACACACTGGCATAGCGTCGTAGGATTTCCGCTTCATTGTTACTTTGGCTGAGAGCCGTGGTGGTCGAGGGGTAGTGACACCCGCCTCACAATCGTGAGGTCGTGGGTTCGAATCCCCGGTCCCGTACCAATGAGTTCTTCGGAATTTATGTACGGAATTTCACACCACTGGCTTTTCGGTGAAGGAAAACATCGTGAGGCAACCTGCATGCGTCCGTAGAAGAAATTCGATGGCGTATGTGAATCCACCAACCCGCACTGGGCCAGCGTGGTGGATATGGCCCAATCACCCTTCGTGGGTAGGCCTACGTCCTGCAGTGGACTATTAAAAAGGCTGGTACAGTACAGTACAGTTACTTTGGCGGTGCTCCCGTGAGGAAGACATGCTAGTCCAGGTGACAAGCGGACGCGTTTCCGGGCCCTGACTTGGCAAAAGCTTATTCCGAATCTTTCTCTGTTGCTATCCATGAAGAGAGCCACACCACGGATACGAACCCCAGGAGCCCCTTTTTCCGCGTTTTCCAGAATTTTATCGATGGTTACGCTTTTTGAGGGTGGTAATTCTCGGACGGGAATTGCGCTCTGCGTTGCTTCAGTGGATTGTGTGAGTGTTAAGTGTGTCGGAATGGGATCAAGTGTTTGAAAAGCGTTCAAAAAAGGTTCCTATGGCATTTAAATTACTCTTGTTACCTCGAGAAGGTTCTCAAGAGTTATGAGGCAAGACTCAAACACTTCAAAATGGAAACACTCTCCATCGTAGCTATATTCAATTGACCTTTGTTCCTTTATAAACTCGCTGATGGTGTTTTGAATACTCCAGACTTACTTTTCGAGCTCTCCCTGACTATTCCACGAACATTGCCCAGAGTATCTCGTTTTAATATGTTTTCTTGCGCTGGTTCTCGTTCCAACCTGGGACTCAATTCTCCCATTGCTAGGTTGACGGTTCAATACAACACTAAATAAAAAAAAACTGATATTGACATATTTGGTGACAGCATCCACCACTTTATAACTGCTCTAAGGTTTCTGACTATCTGAACTCGTAATGATTTCACAATTTTTAGTTTTTCAATAATATTTTTTTTGTTTACTTTTACATTATTGGTATTAATTTTATTCTTATGTTTATGTTATTGTGTGTTATGATATTACGTTTTTTAATTAATGTTATTCGTTTAGTTATTATTGCAAGTTGTCTTCGCTTGTAATTACTGTGACATTTGACTCTGTTTGTTTACTATGCTAAGCTTTTTATTGTGAATTAGTCCTGTGTTGGTCGTACATTCTCCGTGTTCCGGATCGTTCATGACCAACCAGCGAAATAACCGAATCAAATGTATCGGTCGTTTATCGGTCGTACGTGACCGAACCATACGGTGGCGATAAGATCCTACGTACATTCACCAATGATCAACAATCGTTGACCTATCATTAGAAAAGTTTACGAAATTAATTCTTATTATGAGACAAGAAGGTTTATTTTGAATATAAAAAAACGAAAGAGACATACAATCATCAAATAAATGGAACATTGTTTTGTAGTAATAACTATCATTTTACTTAAGACGTAAAGTCTAATTTAGAATTTTAATCGCGAAGTATCATTGCAAGCTGTTCCGTTTGTTGGTATGCTAGCAGTGTTTCACGCTTCATTTTGGCGCGAATCGCGCGACACGGAACATGCGACGCGTGGTACAAATGATCGAGATCTAGAACAAGTAATGAACGATTCGATCATGCGCTGATTATGTGTCGGTCATTGGGACTCGTTCAATCACGACCGACACAAGACTATTGTGAATGTGTTGATGTTCATAGTGCCTGCCCTCAAAGCATGGTGGCATCATTAAAGGATTTTCAAACAAAAATACGTTGCTTCGTGATATTTTCCTTTACCGGGAAGCCAGCGATGTAAAGTTCCACACATAAATTCCAAAGAACTCATCCGTACAAAACCGGGATTTCAATTCACGACGAACGATTGTATGCATGGCGGGTTCTCAGACGGGTGGTATGTACTAAGTACCTCTGCTACTACAATGAATGACATTTTGAATAAAAGCTTCCCAACGACAAATCAAAATATTAGGCATGAAGGCTCCATTGGAAGACGCCCGACGCGACGACAGCGACGCACCCTACAATCACTGATTATAAACTGTAAACATGGGAATACTAAATACAGTTATGGCAATATTTGGACTTCAAATAACTTTCACTCATTCATTCTCTTCTTCTTCTTCTTAGTTTTGGCATCGCATTATTGTGCATTTGCCAGTGTCAAGTAATAAGTTTTAATAATTTTTGATAATATTTTATCAAAATAGTCACTGTCGTAGTCTCGTCATAGTCCAATAAAGTCGCGGTCAAGTCCAATCATAGTCCAAGTTATACCTCAGTAAAGCAGTGGAGACTTTACTAGAGGCGTCTATGGAGTTTTGGTAACAACACGGAACAACATGATACGTCACATTATATCACTTGCCTACACTCATGCGCGTAAATCAGCTCATAATCAACGAAATACCACCATTTTTCACAAATCATCACTGATAAAAACACAAGTATAACAAAATAATACAATGAGGCGACATGATTTTTCCGCGTTCCCGCCAAAACTCCCATTCATTCTTCTTCTTCTTCTTCTTAGTTTTGGCGTCGCATTATTGTGCATTTGCCAGTGTCAAGTATTAAGATTTAATAATTTTTGATATTTTATCAAAATAGTCACAGTCGTAGTCTCGTCATAGTCCAATAAAGTCGCTGTCAAGTCCAATCATAGTCCAATTCATACCTCAGTAAAGCAGTGGAGACTTTACTAGAGGCGTCTATGGAGTTTTGGTAACAACACGGAACAACATGATACGTCACATTATATCACTTGCCTACACTCATGCACGTAAATCAGCTCATAATCAACGAAATACCACCATTTTTCACTAATTATCACTGATAAAAACACAAGTTTAACAAAATAATACAATGAGGCGACATGATTTTTCCGCGTTCCCGCCAAAACTCCACCCATTCATTCTCAATTACTTTGCTGTAAGGGTGTCATGTCAAGTGAGTGTATTTGTCTTTGTCAAAGTCAAACAGCAAACTAAACTGCATTTTGGGAGTTACGAAAAACGATTTTGCTTGTAATTTGTAATTTCATAAAATTTCAAGAAGCAACATTAGATTTTATTTTGTGGTTCGTGTTTTTCAATTGTACTCTCACAATATTTGCTGAAAATATTAATTCTCTTGTGATTTATGCCATGCGCCCTGTGCTACATTTAGTTTACGCTCAAACTCAAATATCAAGGATCTCGCTGGTCCCTCCACAACAATAACCTTTCGTCTTTGTCAAACCGTCAATTACGTATAATTAGTACTAGAAGCAGAAAAAATAAAAACAGAAATAGTGAACACCATGGCGAAGGAAGAAGATGACGATAATTTGCCCGACAAGGATGCGGCAAAAGAGTTCTACGCGAAATATGAACCCAAGGAAATCATTGGAAGGTAAATGATCTCCAAATTAGCCTATCAGTGAATCGGGACGTGACTCTTATGAGTTGCGACTGTGCCAATTTTTTAAGGAACTAGGGTATTATATTTTAAGGCATGTATTAATACAAATCTTTTAAGTATTCTCAATGACCTTGGAAGTTAACCTGAACGCCCTGGCAAGGGCTTAAACTTAGTTTATCTTTAATTGGATTGATGCTAATTAAAGATTTAATTTGGCGGCTTAGATTATTTTCAATATGGTTGATATTTGTGCCTATAATAAAGGTACTATAAATAAACAAACACATAATTTCTGTTAACCTTATCGTGTGAAATAGCTTCCTAAATAGATAAAAGAAAAACACAAATACACAATAGATAAGGTTTAGTTTTGAGCTCTATTGTGTTTATGGAGCTAGTTCCACGTGATTGATCAGCTTTATCTGACTCAATACTTAAAATGGCTCCTGACATGCTTGACTAACTAAAGCTTGTTACTAAGATGAGATTATTCACTCCATTAAGACGAAAAGCCTTTGTATGAGTTTATAATATAGTAAATGAATACTTATAGTTTAAGCGCGATCCAATACATATTTGTCAGTTCTTCTGCAACTTTTTTCTTTTCTCCAGGAGCGCTGTACAAAAATGCACAGAGTTGCACCAATGCTACTGTAATTTCTGTTTCGGTATAAGCTCATACTAACGCTTTTTTAAATTCCAAACACTTTATGTACCTATGTACTTATAAGTTTAGAAGTTTTGTGACACTAATGTTATGTAACTTACAATATTTCTGTTCTAGTTATTTTACATTTTCACATTCTAATGTTGTGTTATTTCAAATCAAATCTATTCCTTATAATATACCTTCCTTTCTCAGAGGTGTAAGCTCAACGGTGCGGCGATGTGTGGAGAAAGAAACTGGAAAGGAATATGCAGCAAAGATCATAGACCTGAGTCAGGAGCTGCAAGACGGAGTGGACACTCACACCATGAGAGATGCCACAAAACAGGAGATTCAAATACTCAGGATTGTTGCTGGACACCCATATATTAGTGAGTGAGTTGTTTACTCGTTGAATATAAGGTATCTACGTTACATACTTGGAGTATTAAAAATAGACTATCTCTAAAAGGCTTTGCTACAAGTTCAGTGTTATAGGTGTCTAACTATGGTGGCTCCAAATGCATTACTCACTATACAAAACCCCACCCTTCATCCCCACTGTCCGATGACTTTGCTACTGTGGAGCAACATGCCTCATGTTTTTATTTAAACATGAATAGGTCTAACTCCTAACTAACTAACTCGCCTGATGGAAAGCAATATTGTAACCAATGATGAAGTATATAGACTTAGAAGATATCTATTCATTCTTACCTTAAATATATCAAGATTGTAATTGTCAGGAAACAATGACGGAGGTAGGGCTTTTCAGTCCCTGGCGGTCCATTAGTTTGAATCATATTTAGCAATTTAAGCAGTATAGGCCTCTTTACTTGAATGCTACTTCTTTCTGTCCAGCGCTAAAATGGTCCAGCCCCCCTACCGCCTAAGCAATAGCAATCGTAATAACAATCGTTTATGACTTAATTTTAGTCATTTGGCACCACCTATGTGACGTTAGCCATCAATTGCTTTGTGCGAATTGCGAAAGCAATCGTTGAATGAACAACTTTGATGGCTAACGTCACATAGGCAGTGCCAAATGACGATTGCTATTGCTTTAGGCGGTAGGGGGGCAGGCCAGACCTGTGATTTCCAGAATATAATATGTGAATGAGTTTTAATTTGTTATTAATGAACACCATCTACTTGTTTTTATTAGTGCTAGCAGTGATATGATGTAATGACTCAATGTTTGACAATAATTAATGAATTCAGTGTAATTAATGCAACCAAATAATATTTATCTTCAACACTGAGTATACAAATGTTGTGACTTGCGTAAATTTGTAATGTCACTAAGGTTTCAAAACATTAAATTGGGTTACATCTAATATACAGAACAGAAGAGCACAGAATCTCAATAATATATTACGAAATATCTAGTTACAACACATTTTATACACATGCACATTTTATTCTTTATTCAGACCTCTTATTTTAAGTTTATTACTGAATAGATGATGAAAAGCCTGGAACATAGGCATAAGGTAGCGTGTTTATCAGTCTTCTGTTGGTTCCATTTCGGCAAGTGTGCGCTCGAACTCTACAACCTCATTCCTCCATCTCCTTTCCATAACAGGACAAGTTGGAAATCGCTTAAATACCATCCCTACATAATCGACATACCACCTGATTGTACTAAGCGATTCGCTTCTTCCTTCATAATGGGCACCACCCATGATCGGAATGCCCTCCGTCATATAAACTCTAACTCGAAATACTCATGAGGCTTGTTGTTTCGTAAGACTACTAGTTATTATAATCATGTTTTAATTACATACAGTAGCCATGACATTAATTTGTTTATGCAGTCGGTCAAAATAAGATTCCTTAAAAGCCCATTTTATCCACTAAAATAAAACAAATATTATAACAAGGCATTATATTAAAATATTAATAATTCATCCATTATATTTGAACACTATAATCTCAATAATTTGTTATTGTTTCAGTTGAACTCCAAGATGTCTTTGAGTCTGAGACATTCATATTCTTAGTGTTTGAGCTGTGCAAAAATGGAGAGCTCTTTGACTACCTCACCTCTGTTGTCACACTGTCGGAGAAGAAGACCAGATATATTATGAGGTAAGGTAATAATCATTAGTCTCTGTGCATAATCAAATTAGAAATGAGGATATTCATTGAAGAACCAAAGTTATCGATATAACCCAGTGGATTGGCAAGTTGAAATGGCTGAGGGTAGGGAACATACCATGAAGGACTGATGGGTCATCTGACCGATGGGGTCGTAAAGTTCTCGGGCAAAGACTACAGACCAGCAAGTGCAGCGTAGAACGTCCACCTACAAGGTGGACAGAAAACCTTATCAAATCCGCAACTACCAACCAGTCTTATTAAAGATCTATAGGAGAGGCCTATGTCCAGCAGTGAACATCCTATGGCTGAAACGACGGCGAGAAATCATTAGTATCATTATAATTATTACTCATCAATTTTTCTAACACCATTCAAGGAACTGGAGCAGTTGTGCCAGTGCCTCATAGCCACGCTTCAGTATTTCAGGACACTAGGTTGGTTTGGGTAGGATGTAGACACTGGAAGGGGGGAAATGTACGAAACACCTCACGTGGGACGGTGTGCAGGACTTATTCCCCTTGTTCCGATTAAGAATTATGATGTAATAGTATTTTGCATCATTGTTTATAGTCTACCAGCCTGTCTGGTTAAATAAATGTCACAGATTCCATTTCTGACGCATCAGCAGTTTTTATGTATTAATAAATAATAAATACCAGACATCATCTCAAATACTTAAAAGTATCTCCATGGTAATGATCAAATAATGTAAGTTTAATGCCCTATAATTTGGGCACTGCATTTAGAGAATGTTGCGGTCGAATGTGACAATGGATTATTGCTATTTATTGTAAAAGTAATTGCTGCATTGAATGCTAAAGTTTTGTGGTCTCATTCAAAAATGGTAAATTTTAATTGTAATTTTAATTAAGACAAAACTTGTGTATCTTAGTTTCCCTAAGTCGATACTTACCGAAACGGAGCTTATCGTAGCGCTCATAGCATAGTTTGACTAGGTGTTTGTCAGCGATCACCGAAATTACGCAACTTTCCGCACGGTCAGTATTTGGATGGGTGACCGCGGGTGGCATTTTCCAACTGAGCGTTACCGTGGCTCGGATGACGTTAAAATTGTAGGTCCCGGTTGTTTTAACCGTTAAGCCATGTCAGAGGCATTCAGGTGGCCTCAAAACTCTGACACCAGGGCTAGCCACCCGGCTTTTACGAACTTATTTACTTACCGAAACGGAGCGTCAGATCGACTGCATTTTGTGGATGCCTATAGTTTTAAGACCGAAAAGTCACAGGCTACTAATAACACGCCGGTGAAGGCCCCATATTGTATGGATTTCATGTATGTACAATAATAGTAACAAGACAATAAATGCAAATCTCCGTATCGCACAATGCGGGCGCGGGCGCCGAGAATGTAGGCCGTTTGACGTTTTAACCAAAAATAGAACTAAATAGCGTCGCCAAATGACCCATTACAGAACGATTTTCCCTTATCAATTTCTATTAAGTAAATGAGATTACGCACTAACTGTTATGTTAAAAGCATTAACACATGAGCGCCAATTTTAATGCAACTGACTCTTTCAGAATTAATAAACGATTGATTTATTTGTTTTGTTGTGTAATCTTAGGTAACTAAGACTGCCTATAGGTCGAACCAAACTTCTTGGCGGCTGTTATGTTAGCTACAAATTGCGGATAAACCAATCCTAACTAAAGCTCACCTAACAGCTGCGTGAGGAGTGGGTCATCCGCTGCTTGTAGCTAACATCACAGCCGCCGAGTTGTTTGATTCGGCCTATGCCTAACATATTTTTTTAATATTTTTTTTTTTAAATATGAACCGGGATAAAGTTTTATGCTAGACCTAGCTATGGGGACATTACAGTTGTAAGATACATGTGTTGATAGGTATCTTCTAAGTCTGCGTGCTTCAACTTCGACCACAACGTCGAACCTATTCGAAATAAAAAAAAAAAAAAAAAAACTTCGCTCATCATCAGACGAGTTGGTGGTCAAGTGCGAATATTATTTCGCGATTCACTGCGTTGGTGGTCCAGTGTTTGTCGTGCGAGCTCAGTTCGTCGCGCCACCTGGGTCTGGGCCGGCCCAAAGGTCGTTTGGAGTTTGGAATCCAGTTGGTGGTGACCTTTGCCCAGTGGTCGTCCGGCATGCGACAGACGTGTCCCGCCCAATCCCATTTCAATTGTCCGGCTTATTGACAAGCGTCGGCGATTTTGGTTTTTGAGCGCAGCATAGTGTTCCTAATTCGATCGGTTAATTTAGTATAGTCTAGATTTCTAGAAAAGTATTTTGATGATGTTCAAATTTATTTTACGCCTATGTCCTTTGGCCTCTAAAGACTTCGTATTTATTGCCTCAAAATAAACCCTCGACGAGTAATTACAAAACCCATCAAGTTTGGCACACCTATCGCAGCCGCCTTGAAGCCGGCGCTTACTTTTATCACGGAATTCTTGTCCCGCCGCATCCGCATATCACAGAAGATAATTATTGAAAGTAGGTATTATTAGAACAACACAAGCTGCCAATAAAGCGACGTAACTACAGTTTGATCTGTGGCAATGGCCCACTTTCCGCTTTATAAGTGCAATACGCCGATACGAATAATATGTGTCTATAATTTGACTTTACTGCCCCGGGTGGCTCAGTGGTTAGTGACCCTGACTTCTGGTTCAAAGAGGCGTGGTTTCGATTCCCACCCATGGTAAGTATTTATGTGATGAACTCATTGGTACGGGACTGGGGATTTGAACCCACGACCTCACGATTGTAAGGCGCGGGTGTCATTACTTCTCGACCACCACAGCTATTTTTATTTTATTATTTATAATTAAATTAAACATTAGGATGATAATACAGAGTTATCTGCTTACGCTGTACTTAGCTAAGTGGGGCCAATCGCGGAATTCGAGAAAATAAAATCAGCTGTTTTATACAGCTGATTTTTTTTCTCGAATTTTGAGTTGGCCCCTTAGTAAAAGTTGTTCATAATGATGGTCTGAATCACATTTCGGCTTAGTACACCAGTTCTGGATAACCCTGTATGAGAGGAATAATTGCGACGCTCAGTTATGATCACGAACGCAAATATTCTCATGCTAGATTCCCACACTATCGGCACGGTAAAGATATATATATCCTTGTGGACGCATGAGTAATCATAATAGGTAACGATTTTTGCTAAAAATGATAAACCGTGTTAGTGTCTTTTTATCTGACGTCAAAAAAGTGGTTCTCGATTAGGGTGTATTTAAAAAAAACCGGTTTTTTGAAGACTAAACTTGATGTTCTGTTCTAAAGCTTCAACTTACAACACTTAAATACATGATATGCAGGGTTATTCCTAATCAATTAGCATCCTTTAAAAAAAATCTACTAAAAGTTTTTTTTTAGTTTTGACAAAAGTCGCAGAACAAAAGTTGTTAGTTTTGATGTACAGAATAAGCCCCTAAAAGGATGCTAATTGATCAAAAAAACCCCGTTTTTTTTGGGCAAGTTATAGTTTGGGCGTGAATTAATTGATTTCTTCTAAAGGTAGTGCTCTATCTATGGGTAAGTATCATCCTGGTACATCAAGCCAAGATCTTTAATAAGAAGAGATAGCGGACAAAGAGTACAAAGCACCGAATAACTTATATTAGGTTCAAAGCATTTTCTCAAAAACAAAACACTATCGGCGAATAAAAAAAACACTCTTTTAATCAAACAGAAAGAGTATAAGATACAATGTGTGCGTCACTCCGTCACACGTCACCGATCTCACTATCTGTGTGTGCGTACAATGCACCACAATAAACATTTTCGCGTAAATCGTCGGCGTTCGCCTCGCGTGACCCAGTAGCGTGTTAGCTCTTGCCTTGTTCTAATCTCCTAGTACTTCATCGAACCTCGGGTCTTATATTAAAATAAAAATCTCATATTAAGTTATAATGGCTCTCAGTGTGTGCTTCAAGCAATTTGCAGAGAAATCGTGGGATCCGCTCGAGATTATAGCGTGTGTTGCGTTTTTAATATCTATTTGTTTAGGTAATTTATAATAGTCGTAGATTTAAATGTTTCGTTCAAATCGTTTCGTTTCGTTCGTTATTGAATCTTTTTTTCTTGATGCACAGTTAATTTTAAATCAAATTAGTTGTTGTAACATAACGTCGTAGAATGTCACGTAAATGTCCTTCTTATGCTAACATGGTCAGTTTCTTTTGCTATTGGTAATCTTGTTTATTTCTTCATGGCAATCTTAGTTTGCAAGTTATTGTACCTATTTACTATTTTCCCTAACCTATAATCACTTTAGGTTTCTGTAAACTTAAGCAGATCAGACACTGAAGATAGTTTTCAGATGTTCTTGCAAGTAGTGTCACCAATATTTGAAAGGGTGGCCGAAGTTCACTCGTCCATATAGTACAGAAGTCCTCGATTCGTAGACGAACAAAAGTTACCGACATAGCCCAATGAATTAGCAAGTTGAAGTGGCAGAGGACATGCCACGTTGTTTATAGAACAAATGTCCGATGGGGCCGTAAAGTTCTCGAATGGAGCCCACGTACCTGCAAACGCAGCGTATGATGATCTAATCAAGTCCGCAGGATCACGCTGTGTGCAAGCTGCTTCCAACTGGTCTTGTTGAAAAGATATATCTTTGTCCTACGGTGGCCATCTTACAAAATGTAATCGCCTTGTGCAAAATCTTTTATACCAAATCTGAGGCCTGCACCCAGCAGTGGACTTTCGACAGCTGATAATGATGATAAGTCTAGCTTACATATTATTTCATTTACAGGCAAGTCTTGGAAGGCGTCCGCCACGTCCATGACAAGAGCATCGTGCATCGCGACCTGAAGCCAGAGAATATCCTTCTGGACGACCAGCTCAACGTCAAGATCACGGATTTTGGCTTCGCGAAAATACTCAACGACGGGGACAAGTTGTTCGGTAAGTGCAGTACAATGACCGCGACAGAAGCATCGTGCGTTGCGACCTGAAGCCAGAAAATAATCTGGACGACCAGCTCCACGTGAAGATCACAGCTTCCGGCTTTACGAAGATACTCGACGGTTGGACGCGGGCGCTTCCAATAGCTTTCTTTTATAATAAGACCTATTTGAAGCAGTTTGCATCCATCAGTCCATCTATCACCCTATAGGCATAAGTAACGGTTAATTTATTTGGAATTCATGTCCGAAAATTGCTTCTCACTGGCTTTTCGGTGAAGGGAAACATCGTGGTGCAACCTGCATACGACCCTAGAAGAAATTCGATGGTGTATGTGAATCCACCAACCTGTACCTTTGCTAGTGTAATGGATATACCCTTGCTTAAAACTATCTAGACACGCGGTAGGGTGTTCAGCCAAGACAAAGGAACTGGCGACGCAGCAGCCGTGTGTCATATTATTAAAATTAACAGCTGTATGATATAGACTACTGTGATGTTAGCCACAAGCTGCGCAAAAATCGCAACCCTGAATGAAGCTCATTTAACAGCTGCGCGGGATTGCGTTCGCAATTCGTAGCTAACTTCACAGCCGCTAAGAAGTTTGTAGTGTTGTGGGAAGTATACGAGTAAATACTTCACTGTGGCATTGTTACGCTTCAAATCATTTCACCCCGTCACCACAGTCGGTACTGAGTTACAACTGGTTCTAATATGACACCGGCAAGTTATCCTTAACAAAGGAGCTTTGTCACTGCAGTGTGCATCGTTCATTATATGTAATTATGTACGCATATTACTGTACTGAAGTTGCACTGAGTTATTTTTTGCAAGTTGCGATATTATTAAGAAGGTAAAAGTTAAAATAACTAGTTACGGTTGTTATGGTGGCATAACTGGGAAATCCATTGGGTTTTAATCAGGAAATCCTAGGTTTGAGTTTTAACACACTTTTATTACACTAAGTAAGTACGTATAGGCCGGGTGGCTAGCCCTGGTGTCAGATATTTTAAGCCGCCTGAAGACCTGTGACATGGCTAAAGGTTCAAACAACCGGAACATACAATTTAACGTGTCATCCGAGTCACGGTAGCTCTCAGTTGTGAATGCCATCTGAGGTCTTCTATCTGAAAACTGACAGTGCTGAACGTTGCTTAACTTCGATGATAGCTACGAACACCTAGTCAAACTACGCTTTGAGCGCTACATTATACTGAAATTTACCAGCGCTATGTTTAAACAGTGAAAGAAAACATAGTGAGAAAGCCTTCGAATGAAAATTATACTAAATAAATAAAATATTACTTCCAGAGCTTTGCGGCACGCCGGGCTACCTCGCGCCTGAGACGCTCAAAGCGAATATGTTCGAAGACGCGCCCGGCTACGGGAAAGAAGTTGACATGTGAGTTATTTTACTAGGACCAGACACTCCAGCCTATCCAACTTCACCCGCACTGGGTCAGCGTTAATATGGCCCGATCGTCTTTCGCCTATGTTCAACAGTGGACTATTAAAAAAAGTCGGTATAAACCGAATCACACAAGTCAGCGGATGTGAAATTAGCTACAAGCTGCGCTAAACCCAATCAACGTACAGCTTTATAATAATAATAATATAATATATCATTTATTCCAGAATAAAAAATTCCATATTTACAATAGTAAAATAATAAAATAAAATGAAATGCACATTTGATTTAAATAATGTCAGTCTGTGTATCTTCTAATGTGAAGCTTGTTCCATCTCATAGGAATGGGTCCATTTACTTGCATCATCGTGGCGAGCACAGTATTCTCTGAGCGGTGGAATCTCTCGCGTGTGTTCGCTGATCTTTGCCGCATCAGCGCGGCGAAACCGGCCAGTCTTCGTTCCGTGAACATTCCGGAAGCACTGCAGAATCTTGGCAGTTTCAGTAATATACGCAAAGCATTGTTATATTGTACCCTAAGTGCATTATACTCTGCCTTTGTATGATTACACCAGAGCTCGCAAGTGTACAGGTTTGTGCAGTACGTCTGAAAGAGCAACCTCTTGACTTCTTCGCTGCATCTGGTGAACCTCCGCGCAAGCATATTCGACTTAACACTTAGGGCACGTCTCTGCCTGTCAAGATCCCGCGAGTCAGAAAGATTGCTCGCGACAATATGTCCCAGATATTTAAACTCCTCAACCCACTCAATTTCCATGCCATCTAGTGTGACTGGTGGTACGTTCTTGGGTTTCGTTTTTGCCTTGAACATCATTCCTTTGGTCTTTTTGACATTGTACACTAGTCCATGGGATTTGGCATAGTTTTCGCATATGTCAAGTAGTCGGCGCAGTGCTGAGACCGTCGGTGCTAGAAGTACCATATCATCCGCGTAAGCTATGTGATTTACACACGTTCCAGCAATATGGCATCCCACTGCCGATTCCTTCAGCAACTGGCTAAGCTTGTCCATGTAGACATTGAAAAATATTGGAGATGATGACCCACCTTGTCTCACTCCGCATCGCAATGGTACTGACTTCGAAAAGGCGTCATTCCATCTCACTATATTTTCTTGTTGCTGATGCCATTTCGAAAGTATGTCGACTATTTGATCAGGCAGCTTCCTGGCTCTTAATTTCTGCCACAATTTCGAATGCACAACACGGTCGAACGCCTTTGACAAATCGAGGAAGCAGGCATATACACCAGTATCACGGCTGACATAATGACTCACGGTATGTTTAAGTGTAAATATGCCCATGTCCGTAGAACCACCAGATTTGAAACCGACTTGCGAGTCTGATACTTTCAGATTTTTGGAGTATTTAAGCACTATGATCTTCTCAAATACTCTTGCACAAACTGTGGCAAGTGATATTGGTCGATAATTGGAGCTATCTGATGCATCCAACTGACGGCTCTTCAGAATGGGAATTACTATCGTTTTGGTGAATTCGTCGGGAAGGTAATTCCATTTAATCATCGACGTAAAGAGATTTGCCAGTAAAAGTGGAACTATCCAACTCGAATTTTTAATATGTTCCAGAGTTAGTGTATCGTGTCCTGGTGATTTGCCAGTTCCCATTTTCTTCAGTGCACTATTTACTTCCTCTACTGTGATTTCGATGGCCTTTTCTTCTGGGCATTTTAAAATAGTTTCACATTCTTCTTCTACTAAAGGTGTCAAATTCATAAAATTGTTGCAAAGAGTATTGGCAATATCAATATCCTTTGTTTTTCCATCCATGTGAGTCGGAACTAAGTTTATGTGAGCTTAGGGCCCCTTTATCCTTCGCTAGATAGCTTATGATCAGCAGTGGACTATTGAAAAAGTTGGTACATAATTAAAGAGTATAATGTTTGCACTGAAACGCCATATTTGTGTTTTGTTCTTTGGTAAGCGAATAAAATATGTTTTTGCAATGGTCTTTTTTTAAGGACTATAATACAACGCTTGCTACAGGCTGGTAAAAAGCGAGCTTGTAAAAAGTCATATTTTTACGCAAAATTTTGGCTGAAATTACACAGAAACAAAAAACTTAAAAAAAATCTACAGACGTGCAACATTTCTTACTTAAGCGATTGGCGCCAGAAACATCCGATCACTGCTCACTCCTCTCAAGATAAACAAAACTGTATTAATCAACTCCGAAATCTTACAACCGTTTTTATAAATGTTATCTTTATCTCAAGACAAAATAAGTAATTATTCGACTGACGCCAAGCACTGACGCATTTCGTTGCGTAAACCCCTATCTTATATTTGTACAGATCGATGCGTGCCCTTTGACTCGCTCGTGCAAGATTGTATGCAAAGTTCATCTTTGTGTGGGAATCAGATATCGTAAAACATTAAAGCTATCTCTTAGTACTTAACAGGCTTTTAATGTAAGTAGTGTTTAAACCAACTGTTATTTTACTAGCTAATTTTTTTTTTTTTTTTTTATTAAACCTACTCATGACCATGGATACAGAGTCCTTCAGTCGAAGTCTTAAATAATGCTTTATTTCAACTTCTTCTTCTCAGTAAAGCAGTGGAGACTTTACTAGAGGCGTCTATGGAGTTTTGGTAACAACACGGAAGAACATGATACGTCACATTATATCACTTGCCTACACTCATGCACGTAAATCAGCTCATAATCAACGAAATACCACCATTTTACACTAATTATCACTGATAAAAACACAAGTTTAACAAAATAATACAATGAGGCGACATGATTTTTCCGCGTTCCCGCCAAAACTCCACTAGCTAAATAGTTAGCAAAATGTTGCCCGTCCACAACTCTATTTTTCACCCGCTATTTTTGTATTATATAATTGTCGCTTTCTTCAAACAGTGAAACTCTTTCAGAGTTCTTTTAGCTAAAAGAACTCTGAAAGAGTTTCCTAATAATTGTGAAATCTTCGTACCCGTATTTTTTATACTTGATAGGGCTACATTTGGCTACCAACTCGCCTGATGGGAAGCGATGTCGTAGCCGATCATGGAGTATGTAAACCTAGATGATATCCACGTATGTCTTTGTCAGTAAACTATGTTAGGACATTCCATTCCCTGGCGGTTCCAGTTCCATTTTTGATTTCCAGCATAGTGGATTTTTACGCATTTTTTTTATAAGTGTGCATTTGACTGCCTGACTTATGACAACTCATTTCCTGAAGAGGATGCCCGTCAAAAAGGCATAGTTTTGAGGCTGGATTTTTTTGTTTTCAGATGGGCGTGTGGCGTCATCATGTTTACTCTGTAAGTAATAAACAAAATATGTTTTGTCCTTAATCGTATTTCTCACCTTAATTGAATTTACGACCACAAACATAACAGAAAAAAATGACCAAGGTCGATTATACGATTTATATGATCATTACATTTCAAAGTATATTTTTGAAAGAAAAAAAGGATTACTAGACTAATTCTGCAGGTAAACAAAAACAATCAATGGTGTTTTCAGATTGGTCGGGTGTCCACCCTTCTGGCATCGGAAGCAAATGGTTATGCTCAGGAATATCATGGAGGGGAAATATTCCTTCACGAGTCCGGAGTGGGCTGATATCTCAGGTTCGTTGTGCGTCTCCTAATAATACCAACGTCATCCATTATCCATACGACGTCCTCTGCTGGACATAGGCCTCCGTATGGATCTCCAATAAGACCGGTTGGACGCGGCTCCAGCATCCAGTGTGATCCTGCGGTCTCGATGAGGTCATCTGTCCACCTCGTGGGAGGATGCTGCAGTGTAGGATGCTGCATTTAATTTTGCCGGTACGCGATCTGATTCGAGATCTTTTCGATCGAGGTCATCAGTACGCCATGCTTTGTGCCCTGCTCACTGCCATTTCAACTTGCCAATGCGCTGAACTGTCGGTAACTTTGGTTCTTCTAAGGATCTTCTCATTTCACCTCTTTCTTGAAGTCATACCAACGCCATCAGCCTACGCCAGCGCAACTAAGACTAAACGCTCACCAATCCGCGCAGCAGGAGCCGAACCGCGACGGAAACCTCCAACGCCTACTCCTATAGCTTTGATGGCAATGTAATGGCATGCGACGTAATACGTTAGACACCTAACGTTGCATATAATTTTATTTGAAGATTTATGACTGCACCACTTGCGGCTCTTAATGCACGTACAGCTTAAGATAGTCCTTTGCGAGTTTAAATATTTATTGTTAGGTATTGATACAATAAATAATAATCTTCTTAATAACACCATTATTACATGTCAAATTACAATAATTTACAAAAACAATAGATATACTGCTGATCCACTGCAGTGGGAATCAAGCTCGTCTCGCCATCTTTTTTTGGGCCTACCGAGGGGTCTCTTGATGATGGGTGTCCACATTGTACAGGTTTTGGCCCACAGATCCCACCAAAGCTCTCGATCGAGAAATATGGAAAGAGGGAAGGGAGGCCTTTGCCCTGCAGTGGGACAATAACGGCTAAAAATAAATAAATAAATAATACTGCTGATCACACTAATGCCCTCCCTCCTCAGCTCCGGCCTGACGAAATGAAAGGGCGAATCAAGTAGGTCTTTTGAAAAAAATCTTGCTATAACAGACAGATAAATATGTATAATTTCAATATTTAAGAGTTAAATTCTGAACATATTTTGTTCAAATTGCACTTTACTGTTGAGCAGTTGAATTATCTCGCAAAGAAGACACACTCTCCGGCTATGAAGTAAAATATTTACGGCGATAGCTTTGATACTTCGTAATACAATGGCAAATGACAGATTTATTTGAAGCAAAACAGGAAAAACATAGAACAACAACTACAATTAGAACTAAACTAGCAACTATACTATGCCTTTCACATTTGTAAACACATCTAACACGTTATTGCTGTAATATTCCAGAAGACCCTAAGGATCTGATCAGGCGGTTTCTTGTGGTCGATCCAAATGAAAGGATCGACATACAAGATGCATTAGAACATCCCTTCTTCAATACCGTGGTAAGACTTCTTGCTATCTTATGCTATCCTGGTACTTCACGCCTAACTTTCTTAATCATTTTCTTTATTTATTTTAATTAAAATTTATTTGAAATCATGTTTGATACTTAAAAGACTTTAAATTGTTATTTTAAAGCTTCTGTAACTAATGCATAAATTGGC
Organism: Hypomecis punctinalis; assembly: GCA_949316475.1. Classification (NCBI taxonomy): domain Eukaryota; kingdom Metazoa; phylum Arthropoda; class Insecta; order Lepidoptera; family Geometridae; genus Hypomecis; species Hypomecis punctinalis. Next base: position 28,538,681 of record OX438795.1, read on the forward strand.
AAATAACTTGATTTTGATTCTTTTATTGTTCTGTCCGCACATATTTTTTTTATCTTTTTAGCACATTTTAAGCTTATATAGATAATAGTTACTTGCAATTTAGTGTTCATAGTTGAATGTATCGCTATGTTTTTCTGCTGGGTATTCTTATGGTGATTTGGAATTTATTTTCGGTGCAAATACGTAGAGGCGGTCATGTCGATTTTGTACATGTAATAAAACTGAGCTACGAGTAAGCTTAGAACTAAAAGGTACCTTGTATTCCGTTTTGAGGTACGGAATCCTAAAAACTACTGTTGTTGTCCTTTTCCCGCATTTTTAAATTATAAGTGCCACAGATATTGTCACACGTAAGAATGCGTTGTATTGAGTGCGATTGCATTTTGTTTATTTAGAATTTTAATTTATGTAGACAGTTTTTTTTTATTCATAAATAAATAAATAAATATCAAGGGACATCTTATACAGTCTCTGACCCCAGACTAAGCAAATATTGTGACATGGTTGCCAGAGACTTAATAGCGTCTGAATTTAAACATATAAGGCTTAATGACCAAACATGCCACAGTTGAAACAAATGCGGTACATTCAGCTAAGTCCACGGCACATATGCCACACACTACAACCCACATTGTCTCTAGCTATGGGACCAAGACATGAAGCCCCTGAAGCAGTCTCTATCCACTGCCAGCCGACGGATGTCCAGAATCGATCAGCTCGCTATGGTAACCCGTGTTATTTGTGCATGGTGGGAAACTTGTCTAAATTGGGGTTTTTGTAACCTTTACAGGGTAACACTGGCGCTTTATCTATGTGGTGTTCACAATTCAGGGAGATGGCTTACTAAATTGTCTAAATTTGGGTGTTTTGTGACCTTTTTAAGGCCGATTGATAGATATCAGTTAAGCCACCGTTCCGACACATTTGAGGCACCGTATCGGCACAATGCAAGTATAATTTCATACATTCTCTATGAACGCATCCACACTTGTCAGTCTCAGTGATTGCCGGAGACTGCACTGACACGGACATTAACAGGTGGGGATACGTTGATAGAGAATGTCTGAAAGAATATTTTTTACTGTGCCGGTACGGTGCCGGAACAGTGTCGGAACTGTGGCTTGACTGATATGTAAGAATCGGCCTTTACAGGGTAACACTGGTGTTTATTATATTTATGTGGTTCACTACTCGGGGAGAAAGTTTACTAAATTTGGAAATAGCTTCACAGGGATGTATTTGCACATTGTCCTAAATAATTGGGCCTAAACGCGATGCTCTAAAGGTCAATTCTATTTTCGTTGTTCTGTAAAAAGCTTGAACTCAAGGTCATCTGGGCTTTCATAATCTCACGAATGCGTAAACAAACGAATACACTTGAAGTATGATGTTGGCTACAAATATACATATATATTAATTCACTAAAGATTTTAAATTCTTACTGCAGACCGACTGGTTTTGAGTCAGTTGACAGTTTGAATTTTTTGGTTTATTCACTATAGTTTATTCGCCGAGACGAGTTAGAACGCTATCTCACTCACACAATTTTTTAACTGCGATTGGTCAGTGATAAACGCTAAGGCGGTGTACACAGTGCGAGTACTTTTTAGTCTACTCATTATTCCTTTACGGTGCAGACGTGCTCTTACCTGTAACTGTATGCTCAACTTGTGAACTGGTTTGTGTATTCGTAATAAATGTAGGAAACGACGACAGTAGTGATACGTCGTCGGAGAGTATGATATGCTATACATTTGTATATTATAATAACGTAAGTTTAATAATTAACCCTCGATTTTATTGCTTTTTTTCATATCCATCAGTTATATTAAAAAATTACAAATTAAAAATATCTTACCAAATAAATGGCTCTCAAATACGACAGATAAAGTCGCAGGTATAAACTAAGCGAACTTTTAAGAAGCGCAGTGTATTTACATTTCCAAGGTATTGTTGACGACCATAAAAAAATTTTTTGTCCTTGTCATTTGTATGATAATGTATGATAGAGAAGGCGCTATACTAACTCGTCTCGGCGAATATACTATAGAAACGCGAAAATTAGGTATTACAGCAGAAAAGTGATTTTACTTGGGTCAAATGATATATTGCATGACTTTAGATGATGTTAGCAATGATTGTAAACCCAGCGGCGTTTCTTTGAAAATGGTTTTCGTTACAGATAAATTTTCTGGTTCTTTCCAGAACAGAAAAATTGTGTTCACAGCCTGCAGTATTTTAGTCTCTGTTATGAACCTGTTTACTTTAACATTTTGTGTCCCTATGTCTAACATTTGTCTAATCTATTTTGAATAGTAGTTTAATTTAACCTTCACTTGTAATGTAGATATGATTAGTTGATTACTTCGCCAGCAGGCAAATCGGATTTTTTGCAAGCCATTTTGAATTTTATTGTGGGCTTTGCAGTCTCATTTGGAATAGGAGCTGTTGTAAATCTTTAACATGTTAATATTTATTCATTTAAGAATTAATCGCATTTTTGCTATAGAATAAGTATGACTCTTTGTGGGTACAACTATACACAACACAATACACAGCACACACGAAATCATACATACACGCTAACTGTGTACAGCTTTTACTTGTTTCAAACATGACTGTAAACATATTATGACAGCTTGATAAACTAATAAGAAGTTAAGTAAGTTCGTATAGGCCGGGTGGCTAGCCCTGGTGTCAGAGTTTTTAGGCCGCCTGAAGGCCTCTGACATGGCTAAACGGTTAAAACAACCGGGACCTACAATTTAACGTGTCATCCGAGCCACGGTTGCGCTCAGTTGGAAAATGCCACCCGCGGGCACCCATCCAAATACTGACCGTGCGGAACGTTGCTTAATTTCGGTGATCGCTTGACAAACACCTAGTCAAACTACGCTACGAGCGCTACAAGTTAACAATAAGAAGTTGACATTTCTATAGGTCGAATTATACAATTTGGCGGCTATGATGTTAGCTACAAGCTGCAGATAAGCCAATCCTGACGGAAGCTCACTTATCAGCTGCGTCAGGATTGGGTTATCCGCCGCTTGTAGCTAACACCACAGCCGCCAAGTTGTACGATTCGACCTCAGAGCAAATAAAAAAATCAAGAGAGAATAAAACTACGCCTCGCCTTGTACAGACAATTACACACACATCCACGTACAAGGAAACTACGCCTTGGCTTGTCAGTCGAACTATGGCAGCGCTACACCGACGCACTCACACATCTTTAACAAGATTATTTTTTGCAAAAAATAGCATGACCGACTTCACCCGTGTACAGAATCCGCGAATATTTCACACGGATCGATGTATCATTTTTCACATTATTGTTGATTTATCAAAAATGGCTCAGCCGATTTCGATAAAATTTAAATGGGACCAATTTCGATGTACACTCTTTCCAATAAAAAAAGATTTATTGAAATCGGACTTCTACGAAAAAAGTTATGCGTGGTTATACATAAAAAAGAAAAAAAATATACGCGTCGAATTCTATACCTCCTCCGGTGGTTCGTCGGTCAAAAAACCGGCCTCACTTGACTGTTCAACGACGTTCCCTCTTGATTTTTTTATTTTCTCTGAGGATTCGACTTATACTATTGGTTGTTCAATCTGTTTTGTTTGTTATATTTTGGTCAAGGAAAATGCACTATACGGATCTTTAGACGATAGACATTCTAGAATTTTACTATCCCATCACTATGATCAACTTTTAACATCGCGAAAAATAAATCAGCTTTTCCCTATAAATGGTTTATTGGCTTCGACGAAATGTATGAAGCAGCTGGTTATTTTTTTGCTATATTTCAAGGGTTGGTTTATGATCATGAGTATGGTGCGAATCAAACTTTTTGGTGGCTGTGGAATTGGCTACAAACTGCGAAACCCAATCCTAACGTAACTGTTAAATGAACTTCAGTCAGGATTGGGTTCTGCGAAGCTTGTAGCAGATATCATAGCCGCCAAAAAGTTTGATTTGGCTTTTATATCGATTAGCTAAAATATGTCCGTAGCGCGTCGTCTAGAGATACATTCCGTATTGTACGGAATACAACGCTTTACGCTTCAGGTGAACTACTAACGCTTGCATGGGTTTTGTTTGTTTTTATAATTATTTTTTATGTTGTTTTTGTCGTCTAAAATACTTTCTCGTTGCTCTCAGGGTGAAAAAAATTGATATTGAATATATCTGATGGTTATGTGTTATTCACACATTAATATCCACAATCGTTTGTTTATAGATTTATACGTTTGAGATAATGTATAGTATAGTATAATTAAATTTTAGCTATGATGTATGAAAAATTGACGCTCACAATAAACTTGAAATAAGCGTTTCTGCCAGGCTAGGTATTTGTCCCGTTTACATTGGCTTGATATTTTTTCAATTTTTTTTTATAAATAATTGAAATTCCTTCAAACTAGTCTAGTACAAAAAATGTTCTGTATAATTCATATAAATATGGTCCAGTTATATTTTTATTAGAGAATTCGACTTTACAATTAGCCTGTATCGAGGTTACTACAAAGTTGGTGTTATTTTATTGCATCTATATCAAGCCGACAGCTCTGTCGCCACTACCCATACTATAACGGCTTTCTTCCCTGATTTCCAGGCGATAAAGACTGGCGGGTTCAACGCTCGCGCCAAACTGCGGCTTGCGTTGATAACGGTTCGTGCGGCTGTACGGCTGCGGCATTTACCGCGGACTGCCGCGCGCTCGCTGCCGTTGCATCTCGCTATGCAGGATCCTTACACCATGCGTATACTAAGAAAGGTAAATATCGAGCCACCGGTTGTAGCAACTCTGTTGAGAGCAGTATAAGAAACTGTTAACGGTTCGTGCGGCTGTGCGGCTGCGGCATCTGCTGCGGACTGCCTTGTGCTCGCTGCCGTTGCATCTCGCTTTGCAGGATTCTTACACCATGCGTATACTAAAAAAGGTAACCATCACGCCATCGGGAATTTCTCATGAAAAAACATACTATTGATTTATACATTCGAACCAATTTTAAAAGTACTTTTTCCATTCAGGATAAGGTACCTATTTCTTCGCGTTTGTCATAATTTCGTCGAATTATGGCAAAATTAATGCAGATTATCAATTGTTATGGCAAAATAATTATCTCTATAATTTTTTTTTATTTTTGTTGTGTACTTATGTCATATTAGAGCCCATAAAAAGACCTATCTTACGGTATATCACATAATGATATTGATATTATTAGATCACGCACAGCATTGATGTTTTCTGGAACAACTACTGATTTAAGACACCCCTCATGAAATGTATCCTAGAATTAAATAAAAAAAAAAATGCCGTATTAGTGTTTTACATACCTCTAAAATATTTACAAATATGTATACTATATTTAAATTAAAAAAAATATAAGTCAATTGATGAAGTTCAGCCATCATAAATTATTTTAAAAAGTTACGTAAAATTAGCAGAATTGGCGCACAAAAAATGACGACGTGATTTCATTTTTTGCTTTGCAAAGTACTGTAAATAATTCAAATCGCGCTCGAATTGAATATGTTTGGATACAAGTTGATGAGAACCTCGGTCTGCATATGGTAACACTAGTTGTTCTCGAGGCCAGAAACTTAAGTAGCACCTTAAGAGAACACTATAACAAATTGATAACGGTTCGTGCGGCTGTGCGGTTGCGGCATCTGTCGCGTTACACCCTGCGTATACTTAGAAAGGTAACTATCGCGCCATCGGTCATAGCATACAACAACACTGTTGAGAATACTTTAAGAAACTGATAACGGTTCGTGCGGCTGTGCGGAGTGTGCGGTTGAGGCATTTGCCGCGCGGTCGCTACCGCTACATCTCACTATGATCCTTACACAATGCTCAGAAAAGTGACTATCGCGTCTTCGGTCATAACATAGCACTTTGTTGACATAATAAGGAAGTTATAGCAGAAGTCAGCGCGGCTGCGGTATCTGCTGCGGACTGCTGGCTGCGACATCTGCCGTACGTGCCGTACGTGCTGCGTATATACAGAGAGTAAACTATCACGCTTTGAAATAAAATTGAAACGCTGTCTCTTCGTAGTTAGTAGACCATTATTTAAATACATGTATGATGTAAATATTCTATAGTCTAACCGGACCGTTGTAGGTCCCCGCCGCCCGCACTAGTCTCAGTCCCCCTATGTCGTCTACCCCCGCGCCCATGTACCCGCGCAGACGAGGATTCAGTTAAGCGGTCAGACTATAGTTTCTGAGGTTTAGACCAAAAAACTCTGAAAATTGTTTAGTTGATTTTCGTTGCTTTTCTATAATATGTCTGGTGTTTTTTCAAAATGCCGCAATTTTAGCAAACTACGTAAACTTTTCAGGTGATAGACGGTTGCGCGTTCCGCGTGTACGGCCACTGGGTGAAGAAGGGCGAGGGCCAAAATCGCGCGGCGCTCTTCGAAAACACGCCCAAGACCGAGCTCAAGAGCCTCTACGTCACCAACCTCAGCCGATAGCCGCCTGCCTCGGCGGGGAGACCTCACCACTCAGGTATAACATAAAAAAATCAGGTATCACTAGAAAATAGAAAATCATTCCGAAATGGATCATTGGCAATGTGATGCGATCTTTAGTTATATCTTTGGCTAGCATGTCAATCGGTCGACATTTTCAGCACCCGCATTGTGCGATACGAAGCATTTACTTTTGTTTTGTTACTATTATTGTACATAATTACATCCATCCATAATTATAAGGATAGGTCGAATGAAACTTCTTGAAGGCTGTGAAGGTTGCTACAAGCTGCCCGAAACCATTACGTTTCGCAGCTGCAGCTGTCATGTGAGCTTCAGTCAAGATTAGGTTTTGCGCAGATTGTAGCCAACTTCACAGCCGCCAAAAATTTTGATTCTACCTATGCCAGCGCTATCTAATTGCATGCGTCAGAGACTGAGATATGGCTACTTTGCACTACTCAGTAGGCTAAAACAATTTGATTGTTTCATCAGTTAGACTGTTAGATTATCAAATTATATTGTATAGTCGAGTATATTTTCTTTTGTCCATAAAATAAATGATAAAGACGTAGCCCGTGAAAGATCCACGTGACGTCACGTTTAGGTAGACCATTTACATTAAAGTAGCGTGGCACGTACACTTCCGAAATTTGAGGCGCTTTATCTTTACTATTTTTTTGTTTGATTGACAAACTAAGAAAACCGTGTCCAATATTTTTTTATAATCTGACGGACTAAGTAAAATAATATTTCTTTTACCCAGTCGTCATGCCTATATTACATGTGATTATATTTTTAACCTATCAAACATTTTATCGTAGTTATTGGTCTAACCACTTGGTTTTGGTATTAATTTTTAATCTTTTTCCTTTGCGCACGTATTTTCGTTGCTAACTTTTTTTGTGATATCTTTTATCAAATCTTTCACGCTCTATCTATCTATAGTCTGTTTCATTAGCGCTGAGCACCTTCAGTATTATGTTAGCACTCGTCTTGGCGAAATGAAAACAAAAGTATCGTTTTCTATTCAATATGTATCGCTTTTGTGTTTATGACGCAATTGCCACGTTTCTTGGTAGAGGATCAGGTGTTGCGAACATATTTTGACCAGAGTCCTACCGCATGGGCCAATTCCGACTCGAAGTACTCTAGCGTGTGCGTTCTCAGCGCTAATGGAACAGACTATCTATGAGAATGACAAAATTTGAATTTTACTACAGCGCCTTTAGCTTTGATGTCGAACACACATTGGCTTTGTTATCAATTTTGTAGCCAAATATAGAAACACATTGTATTCTTGGCCTCAATACATTACAATGGAGCAAATAAATGACCGATGTGTAACCGTGGCACAACAGCGTCTCATATTATTATTTATTTGTTTATTATTTTATGGTTTGTAAAGAATAGACAGAGACAGCGCCAAATGTCAGAGGTAAAATAACTGAACGTACTGTAGCCCCTCAAGTCTCCTTCAATCGTTCTGTTTTTACTACATTGACTGTTAATTCATTCATTCGTTCATTTAACTTTTTACGTTCACTTCAACATTTTTCATTGTGTGTGTGTGTGAATATAAATAAATTAACGCTTAATCCTGCATTTAACGTCACGTGCACATTTTTAACGCTTTCACGCTGTGTTTTTCACAAAGTGCTTGTTTTGTGTTTCGCATGAAGGAATGTGGTGGTAAGTAAATGTGTTTTGTGTATTAGAATAATTTTGGTTTTGGATTACTACAAGTAAATATATGAAAACATTGTTACCCTTGACGCACAACTCACTAAACTATATCAATGTGGTAAGTAAGTAAGTAAGTTCGTATAGGCCGGGTGGCTAGCCCTGGTGTCAGAGTTTTTAGGCCGTTTTTTTTCAATGTGGTTGTGCTGACAATAAAACTTATGAAAAATAACCGACCAAGTGCGAGTCGAACTCGTGCACTAAGGGTTCCGTACTGTAATATTAAATATTTATTTTGATATTTTTTTAAAATTTTATTTTAATAATTAACAATAATTAATTATTGAAGTAAACATACAATTTTATATTCTGTGAATATTTCAAGCGTCTACCTGTTACCGTTATTAATATCGTGCGAAAAACGAGTTAAAATCCAGGGTGGTTCGTATGGGAGCCTCCTTAAATATTTATTTTATTTTGTTTTTAGTTTTTGTTGTTATAGCAGCATCAGAAATACAGCATCTGTGAAAATTTCAATTGTCTAGCTATCACGGTTCATAAGATACAGCCTGGTGAGACAGACATACATACAGACGGACGGACAGCAATCTTGGTAATAGGGTCCCGTTTTACCCTTTGGATACGGAACCCTAATGATGTTGTAATAATTATTTTTCACTAAAACTGGCACAACTGACATCTATGATACATCGACGTAGTAATTTTTGTTGAATTTTCCAAAACGACTTTTACGAATGCGATAAATTTTAAATGGGACCAACTCTGAAGTATTATGTACCAAACATAAAAAGAATCGTGAAAATTGGTTCATAATCTCATTTTATACTATATATAACGGGACTGAACTGACGTGTGGGGATAGTCGTAACGACTATAGTTTCGGTCGCATTCGGCGACCTTTCTCAAGTTGGCGAGTGCTAGCACGCGGAGCCGTCTCGCAATGCGTGAGTTCAGTCCCGTTATATATAGTATAAAATGTGTGAAAACCACGTTAATTTCCATAGTAAAATAAATAAATAAATAAATATTTTGGGACATCTTACACACGGCATCTGATCCCAAACTAAGCAAAGCTTGTGATATGGGTGCCAGAGACTGATATACTACATATACTTGGGTGGTTCCACAAAAGTTGGGTAACTTTCTGACAAATTTTGCCATAGGTGTTATTAGATACTAGTTCGAAAACTTTTAGTAAAGTGCATTAGTTATAATGGTTTACTTTTTATATCCAAAGAGGCCAGTCACTTTATTTGGTATTTTAAGAGAAAATTAAGTTTTTTTGAATATGTGTTCTAGGGACTGACACCTTACATTGTTAGTACAATAAAATCACATGTGTATCTTATATAATCAGCATTTATTTAGTAATTCTTACTATAATCTTATTAATTGACATATTTATTGCAAAATCAAATTCAATTTATAGACAAAGCAGTCTTTAGTAAAGTATTTGTAGTTAGATACTTTCTTACCAACAACAATAATAATTGATTTTTTTTTTGCTTTTTCTTCATTAGACAACGGTATTTTCTTTCGAGGCGCCATATTCTACAACAAACAGAATTGTTTTCAATTGGCGAATCTATTTAAACTATTATGAACGCCAGGCCCTAGCCATGTCATTAGTCCCTGGTCACATTTATGACCAGGGCCTGATGGCCTAGGGACTGACGAATCAGAACTAAATCACTCTTAGTCTACTCTTAAAAAGAAATACCGAAACTTGTAGATAGCTATAACATCATAACAAACAAATCGCATATACACGCAAACAAAAGAGAATAGTAGCTAATTAAGTTTTTATAAAACAACTTACCTAGGGGCTGACAGAGTGACTGGCACAGCACGTGTTTCCTCAGCGTCGACGCCGACCGCACTGATGTCAAGATGGCTGACGCGGAACAGCCCACGTGTATGGCTAACTTCACGTCGTTACTTCAGAACGCAACAGTTTTAAAACGCTGGTTTTGTTCGGTTGCCGCGTATTTTTGAAATTACTGAATGGCTAGGGCCTGACTTTAACTATCGATGACACTACTTTTCTTATATAAAAAGATATGAAAATAATTAATATTGTTCACTAAATCGTTTCAATGATAAAGACAATGTAATTTTTATTGTGTTTAAGTCAAATAAAGTTTAAATATCATCTAGACATACTAAAACCGGACGAACGAAAGCAGTATTTTGGAAATGTGACATGGCTAGGGACTGATATAAAGGAGAGAAAACTATTTTTTTTGTGTTAAAAAAGTATATGATTAATGCTAAATTGAGTGACATAATAAAAAGTCGGTTTTTTTCATGTGCCAGACATTTTTAATATTGGGTGATTTTAATATTGGTGAGGCAGTCATAAATAAATAAATGGTTCATAATCGGCTGAATAATCGCGTAACATACATAAATAAACACACACAGTCGAATTGAGAACCTTCTTATTATGAAGTCGGGTAAAAAGTCGAATCTCTTTATAAATTAAATAAAGATGACAATAAATTTATACTGCCGCCATACGGTGATAGGCCATAACTACATCGATGTCGATTCCGAGATAATTGGAGTTTTGTAAAAATTTAAGTTTCTCGCCAATCGTAAGTTACTTGACAAAGCTGTTTACTTTGTTACACTCAGAAAAACATTCGTAATTTAATTATTATAGTTTTGAGTTACTGTCAAGCTCTCAAATTTTTTTAGAACACATTTTTCCTTTCAGACTAAACAAATCATAAAGGAAATAACACAATATTAACCAAAAAAGCCATAATTACGTACTTATGGCTTTTCACGTTCAAAAACTCAATTATGGCCTTTCAAACTAAGAATTTGATTGTTTTAACATTAAATACCAATGAATGATAGCCATTATTGTGATATAAGGGCTTTCGATTATCGGTTTTTTTCAATACCGGTATTGTTTTTTTTTTAAGAAAACTATTTTCTGAAGGAAACGGAATAATTCACAGTTATGCAAAAGTATTGCCACTTCATAAACATATCAATAATAACTATAAGTAAGAAAGATTGAAACAACCTTGTTAATTGAATAAAAGTCTTTATTATTAGAATAATTCTTCTTTAGTACGAACTTTCTACTGAAAATTATAAAAGCAAATACAAATATTTGAAGAAATCAAATAATTAAACAACTTTGACGTAATTATCACAAAAAATCAACTTACTGAAGTCAATCAACATTCAAAATTGCAAATATGTAATAAGCATAACAATCTTCAAAAATATGAATAAATGAACCAAATAACTCAAAAACATTAATGAGACCATGTCAACGAGATCAAAAAAATCAACTATGTTAACGTAATTATCAAGTACTTAATCATGATTTATTAACACCTTAACACAAAAAATTAACAAACAAGTACGAACTTTCTACTGAAAATTATAAAAGCAAATACAAATATTTGAAGAAATCAAATAATTCAACAACTTTGACGTAATTATCATAAAAAATCAACTTACTGAAGTCAATCAACATTCAAAATTGCAAAAATGTGATAAGCATAACAATCTTCAAAAATATGAATAAATGAACGAAATAACTCAAAAATATTAATGAGACCATGTCAACGAGATCAAAAAAATCAACTAAACATTTGTTAAGTATAAAACAATCTTCAAAAACACAAACTGGCGTCATTTCTGCCACTAAAAATGAGTAAGTAACGTAATCAAAATTTAACTTAATATTTAAAAACATTTTCATATTTTGTGCAAAACATACAGTAGGTAATCAGTCTTGTATAACCTGTGTTAAATCGACCGCATTATCATTCACATGTAATTCGTCCCAGAATTTTTTTCTGGTCGCAGGCATCAAAGGAACTAATGTTTTTAAAATTATTTTTTTGCGTGCACTTGTTATGCCTCTGGCGTTGGTTTTCTGATCTGGCACTACAAACCCTTTTTTGAGAACGGTTGGTTTCAAACAATCCAGTTGTATGTAGTCTAAGCTGTCAAAACTGCATTTGTAAAATATGAACTTGCTACCTCTTTCAAAGTAGATCTCAACCATATCTCGTAAATATGGGCGCGGTTTAGTTTGCTGAAGTTTGGTGGCAGATGTGTTGTCAGAAATATTATAGAAGTCTGAAACATTCATCGTTTTTACAATGGTTTTTCGATTATTTGTTGAAGCAACAGCGTCCGTAAAGTCTTCGAAATCATAAACTTTTTTCTTTTGTTTTAGAGCTCTTTCCACCTGATGGTGGAATTCATCAGCGGACATAAACGAATGACCTGGCTCGAAATATCGCAATGTTATTTTGTTGCTTGACGTTTCATCTGAATTTATGAAATATATTAAAAAACAGACCAATGCCCAGTTTTTGTTCTGCGCTGAGCAGTTGTCAAGCCACAGAATAATTTCTTGGAGATCTCTAAAATGTGTCAGGAAAGCTTTGAATGCACTTATAATATCTTCTTTTTTCCGGCCAGATATAGCTTCATGCCATATTGCCGCGTAAGTCATCCGATCTGACTTTTTGTATCCCAACGGAACAAAACTCTCATTAAATGCTATCAGTCGTGGACAAAACAGAACCGTCTTAAACATGTCTATACGTGGCAGCATTATTACCTTTTGCAAATCCGCCGAGAAATACCCCACATCATCAGCTGTCTTCGATGAATTGCGATCTGCGTCATATTTTTCTCGAGCAGCGACATATTTTTGGTGATGCTTTTCATAGCTTAGACACATTTCACAATTTCTGTGACGAAAATCATTTTTATTTGGATTGTGTATATCATATTGTTCACACATTTCACATTCCTCGTGCCCTAATTTGGCAAAAGAAATGTTTAAATCCTTGATCGTTTTACGGTATAAATCATAAGAAATGTCAGCTGTATTATTCGTTTCAATAAAGTCATCGTACATAAATTTTATCGTTAACTCTGATGATAAGTACCTTTTATTAGGAGCGTGTTCCCTTCTGTAGTGAGAAATTGTGGGTTTGAATGATTCAACGTGAGTTTTGATTACCTGGTGATCGACTTTGTGTTTTTTCTCATTATGTCCTCTGCCATCGAATGGAGGAGACTTTAAGTTATTGAGAGCATTCCTTACAACCTTTTCGTTATTCTTATCGAAACCAAGCGTAGTTAAAAAAAATGTCCTGCAAACTGGTATCTTCTCTCCCGTTTCATTGCTTAGAAAATATTTTACTGATTTACTCCTATTTTTTTTTTTTGGATTTGAAACTGTTCTGACAGGATTAACGCTAGAAGTGTTACTTATCAAAAAAAGTCTTTGCTCTTTCCAAGTCAACGACCAATACGATTGGTTAATATTTTTTCTTTCATCTTGATTAATATGACTATTGCACTTTTTTAGACACGTATCTTCACAACCGGGTTTTAATGAATGTTTAGAAATTTTCTCATCATTTTTAAGTCTTTTTCGATCTTTTGAACTAATGTCAAAACGTTTTCGTTTTCTTAACGTTCCTTTTTTAGTATATTCAGTTCCTGTCTGCGCTTCAACCAGTTCATTTTCCTTGTTATGCTGATTCCTAAGGGATTGTAATTGACGGTGCTGATGATTTTCGCATGATGCATCATTTATAAAATGATCATAGCAATTAAAGATATCGCATCGAACACAAGCAGCAAATACCTCTTCATTACACCCAAAAACTTCGCAACTTTGCGGTCGTGGTGATTGTGCATTGCTTCTTGATTCATTCAATCTTAATTGTGGAATGCTTGCAGGTTGAAACGTTTCATTTTCAACAATACGCTCAATCCTCAAATCTTCAGCACAACACGTCTCATCGCTATCTGGGATAAAATTTCCATCTTTACCTGTAGGTATTTGATAATCAGGGTCATCTGGGTCTTCTACGTCTACATCACGATAGGGATCTTCATATTCATTTGCATTCAACAGTTCGCATATGTTAGCTTGTTCAGCGTCATTTTCAATTAAAAGATTCAAGTCTAACTGGGGAGATTTGTTTGCTAATTCAAGGGCTACATTTAGAAACTGATCTTCATTTGATAGCAAAACATTTTGTGTTTCAGTCATGTGAATGGGTGATTTATCATGTAATGCGCAGTCAGTATTCAGGTTTTCATCTACATGACTGATACGACAAGCTTTTGCTTTTTCACAAAACGTTCCAGCAATATGATCTTCATCTCTATCAAGCAGTCTGTCGTCAAGTGGACACTCAACGTCACCATCATTCGTGCTATGTGCACATTGAACATCATCGTCATTCCTGCTATGTAATGACATTGGTTGACTATCATCTTGCTCAGTCAATATTACAGTTCCAAAGTACCACTGTTTCTTGTAGAACATTTTTACCTTAGTACCAATTCTATCGATTAGATCGCCTCTTTTTACAGCTCTTAATTCTTCTAAACGTACGCAATTCTGACTACCATCTTTCCATTTGACGATAACGTCTTTGGAATCTTCTGATGAACCCATGAATGTTACCTAAAGCAAAAATAAAAAAATTGTTAAGTAGGTGATGTTACTTAATGATTTGCAGGTTTGCTAATTGTTGTAATGAAAACAGACAGATAAAAAAATGCTGATCGTATAGCCGCCTCTTATGGGCTTTTTATAAGTGCACAACAAACAATAAAAAAATATTTTAGCGTACGAAAAACACATAAGTACAAAAATTACGCGACAATTACATACACATACCTACTTAGGTATTTTGCAAGTTACAAATAAAGCTAATAAAAGTAGTTACAAAGTTAGTTTCTTCTAGTTACCAGTGAAGCTGATAAAAGATTGTTAAAAAACCTATTGATATAAAAAAGCGACAGGGTAATTTTGATAGTTATCTTTTGCAATGTTTTCTGGACATCCCTTAGTACTGTTGTAATGGACTGTAACAACAGGTAAATAAACGTTTGTAATATTATAAAATAACTACTTTTATCCACTTCCGTAAACTTACAGAAACGAGTTAATCACATTTGGTAATCTGAGCATTGTAAAGGGTTATTATTTAGTTGTACAATAAAAAACAAAGGTAACTTACCGGATTAGTAATAGGTATTCATTCACACCAAGTAAAAACGATGACACACAGTACAAAATGCACGACGATTTCGCTCACCGATCGATCCGTAACTGCCGAACCGAGTCGGTGGTGGCGTGATCCACGATTGGATGCCTCTCACCTACCCCTCCCTCCCTCACGTCTTATACAAAAAATATATTTTGAACCCTTTGACAAGGTCTCTAAGGCGTAACTTTACAATGTAAAACATTGACTAGTATGAAAAGCCATAATTGGAAGTTATGGTTTTGTTTTTTACGATCAAATTCATATAACATAGCTTTTTGCTAATTTAAAAGGGCGTAATTATACATTTATGGCCATTCACATTAGAAAAACGTTATTACTAACAAGAAAGGCCCTAATTTCAAAGTTATGGCTTTTTAGTTTAAAATTCGAGCTATAGTACATGAATTTATGGCCTTTTATCGATACGTATCTCTGGTATTAAGCGGAATTAGACTTTGCTACAAAGACCAAAAGGTCCGGAATTTTTTGCTTATTCCAGCCATGTACCTAACTAATTTTGGACAAAAAATGTAGTTATGGCCTTTCACCGTATGGCGGCAGTATAGTATTGTCAGCTTTTTTTAGTATTGCAGTGTGCTGTGAAACTTAGTTTATTTTAGGGAGTTGTGTGTTGCACAAGGAATTTCCTTTTGTTTGCAACAAACATAATGGTTATTTTCATTAATGCATACCTATTCTGACAGCGATTTTGCTGGTACTCTTATCTTCATACTTATTACTAATACTTAACTTATAACTAAAGCCCTACCATGTATGTATCCAAAACACAGGTTTGAAGCGGCTTGTACTGTACTGTAACAGCCTTTAATAGTCCACTGCATGACGTAGGCCTACACACGAAGGGTGATTGGGCCATATCCACCACGCTAGCACTGTGTGGGTTGGTGAATAGCTATGCGGTTATATAAGCGGTTTGCATCCAGTGTTTTACTAAACTTATAATGGCATTATGTTTAAAGGAATGGAAAGGGAGAATCCTCCATAAGCAAGTCTTCGTTTGACCTCTTTTTTATAAATCACATTTTAAATGTATGCATGTTTCATTTCGTAATACGGTGGCTGCGAAACACAATAAGTTTTTTTTTT
This sequence comes from Hypomecis punctinalis, assembly GCA_949316475.1. Lineage (NCBI taxonomy): Eukaryota > Metazoa > Arthropoda > Insecta > Lepidoptera > Geometridae > Hypomecis > Hypomecis punctinalis. The sequence continues at coordinate 28,555,045 of OX438795.1, forward strand.
TAATTTATTTTGACTCTACGTTTTCTATTATTTATTAATAATAATTTTTAACATTTCCAGGACCTGAAGTACCAGGGTCGCAGAAAGTTTAGAAGTTCACAAGAATTGTGTCCCGGAAGGGAGGTGGGCTGTACTAGGATTGACCTATTTAGTCACTTTGCATCTGGTTCTACGCAAAATGCCATCCGCGAACAAAATGCTCTGCTCACAGGCTTTTGAAGAGTTTGAACGAAATAAATGCCGCCTTATTGATTATGCGTTCTGAGTTTCGCCTTCGCTTTTCGTCTCGCACGCTCGCATGGCGTGAGTGATTGGAGCGAGGAGGACAAAACATTAATTACAAGGCCACCGCGCGTACACAATAAGGGAGCTAGTCTCAATTTGTCTTGAGAGATCTCTGTATATGTTATGTAGTGCAAAGGTTGTCGTGTAAATTTATAGCAAAAATAACATCTTCAAAAGGCTATGTGTTGAAGTATACATGACAAACTGTCTGCCAAAGTAATAGCAACTCTATTGCCACCAGCATAAAGAAATATTTGATGATTGAGTGTAACTAGTCTCAGCCTTAGAGTCTTACATTGGTCGCATTTTCCAATGTACTGCTAGCGAAATGCAAACTAAATATGGTCCAATTGAGGGTATTTTATGAGTGATATTGTTCTCTTTTGTTTACATCTGAATGTTAGTGAGAGCAAAGGAGATAGAATACCATTTTAGTGTGTAGTTTGCACTTGACATCACTACGCACGTTAGTTAAATAGTTAAATTGATACACATGTAAATGTCGCGATTATAATAGTTATTATTCTTACGTTATAAAACGTAACATTTTTTTATAAATGATGGTACAAAAGTAATGTACGGAAAGCAATAATTTGTGTTCTTGCAATAACTACATGTTTGAATCAAGTGATTTGTGTAATTGTTTTTGTTATGTTGCCGTCAAAGTTTGAGTTCTTTTCGTAGTTATACCTGAGACCGGTTAAAAATTATATCTGAGCATTACATACAATAGTTTATAAGTTATAATCTAATCTGTTAACATACCTAATTATTTATACATTACAAAATATTACATAAAACACAATAAACTTAGAAAGAGAAATTAATTCCAGTCGCTTTAAAAATAATTGACTAAATATCAGTCAAATAATATATAATAAATAATATTAAATATTAGGGAACATCTTACACACGGTCTCGGACTCCAAACTAAGCAAAGCTTGTGATATGGCTGCCAGAGACTGATATAATACATATTTTTAAATACATACTTATATAGATAGTACCTAAATAACACCCAGACATAGAGCAAACACCAATGTTCATCACATACATGCTTGCCCTGGGTGGGGATCGAACCCACGTCACTTTGATCCAGAAGTCAGGTCCACTAAAAACTGAGCCACCGAGGCAGTCCTTGAAAATAAACGCAAGGGTTATTTGGTACAAAGGTCATCATGGCATTTGCGCCATCAAACTGCCAAAGCCGTTACCACTTCTTTTTTTTACGCGAATAAGTCCGCGCTTGACCATCGTATCGCCTAAATAAATTATATCTCTTGGAAACAGGAAAGCTCGCAGACTGTTCCATTCCCTGGCGGTACGAATCAGAAATGATAAGTAAAATCGCGTCGCACGTATAGAAGGAAAATCGACAGTGTAGGGGTAGTAGTGGTATACTAAGCGCCACACAAATCGACGGATGAGAAGTTAGCCGCAGATGACACTTCGCCGTGATTCGCTAATTATTGTGCACAATGCCTATACAAATGGCGAAGTAGTGAGCTCGGGCGTAGGGAGCGCGCGGGAGGCATGAGGTTAGGGGTGTGCCCCGGCGTCTCCTCTGTCTCCAGCACATACCTATATTTTGGCTTTTGCGCAGAACGCTGCGCATAACTTCCCGTCCGCCGATTTGTGTGGTGCTTAGTAAAGTGAGGCGTCTTCTTTCCTTAATCCGTCCCGGATCAGTTGTTTCCCATTTTACCTCGGTTCCCCAAAAGGTCAAAATCGCTATGGCATGGATACTAAGTAATACTGCGCCTTGTCGCATATGTATCATATTCATTTTATTTATTTAAAGCATTATGCAGCAGCAAATCGTTAAATGCGGCTCAGGTATAGCCCGAGAAAAGAGTTGCCATACTCAAATTTCGATGGTAATAGTGATAGCTTAGGTTCTCTCATTGTTTTAAGGTTCACATTAGTAGTAATTTAGTAGAAAATTGAGCATCAGTAAGACAATACAAAACATTTTAAATATTTTATTATATGAGTATTATTTAAAACTAGCTCATAATCATATTAGTCAAATTAATATCTTTATTTTTGAATATGTAATGGACATTGTACAGTTGTATTTGTGTGAATATTCAGTAAATAGCAATAATGTGTAATTGTATTGCTATAGAGGTGCCTTCGACGTTTTTTGGTGCACAGTTAGGTATATAGTTTTTGATGTGTGAATAGTTGTTACAAAAATTCAAAGTTGTTTTGTTTCGAAAATGTAGCAAATTTCTTAATTTACTGTGTAATTGATAATTAATGCATAATTTTAATCGAACATTTTGAAAAATGTTGGAATGTAAATTTTTCACAGATTATCCTCATAGATATCGCATGTTTTTTGTTTCATTTGTGAATTTATAGAAATTGGACAAAATGACAGATTGTGAGACAGCGCATTTTATAAGTGCAGTCGACGGCGTTCTCAAAAAGTTGAGTGTAATGCTCATTGTTGTTGATGTATTTTATTTTATTACATTATACACACTTACTCTTCGGTAAATACTATTTTCAGCCTGCCAAGGAAACCAGCATAACTTTTCTAATTAGTAATGGCAAGCGAGGCAGAAGCAATTTTTATTTACATTCGTTTTGAGTCTTAGACCTATTTGTCTTGTTGGTTATCAATATGAAAAAAATCCGTTTAGTTTTACTTTCTTATACACAGGTTTAGCCTAGTTTAAAGCTCTTAAATAACACAGTCATTTTCGTTTCTATGATATTTTTCGGTATTGTTGAGTCGCCCAAATATGGAATCTATGTGGGTAATCTATGATTTTACGAAACCAGTTGTCTCAATGTTTGAAATTAACAATATATGACAGTATGTTAAGCCATATTTAATAAAAATGATAACTTGTATAGGCCGAATCATACAAGTCGGCGGATGTGAAGTTAGACACAAGCTGCGCGAAATCCAATCACCGTGCAGCTTTATGTTAGCTTCAGTCAGGTTTGGATACTGCGCAGCTTGTTGCTAACTTCACAGCCGAGGGCTTGTATGATTCAGCCTATAAAGTATGTTAAGTCATATTTTCAATCTCTAAATGATTTTTTTTTAACATTCGTTTGTAGAGGTGACGAAATACATGTAAATATACTAAGCGCCACACAAATCGGTGGATGAGAAGTTAGCCGCAGATGACACTTCGCCGTGATTCGCTAATTATTGCGCATGTGTGCACAATTCCGACGCCGCGTGTCGTAGTGGTGAGCACGGGTGTAAGGAGCGCGCGGGAGGCATGAGGTTGGCGGGGGGGTGTGCCCCGGCGTCTCGTGTCTCGATATCTATATTTCGGCTTTTGCGCAGCGTTCTGCGCATAACTTCCGATCCGCCGGTTCGTGTGGCGCTTAGTATACTTATTTTATATTTAAATTCAAGGCCCAGATTATACGATGAAGAGGTGTTATATAACACAAATATTGTCTCAATTTGCAGACATAGTGTTTTGTTTTTAAATTCGTGTAAAACATATGTTTTACCAACACAAAGTTTTGCAGTTAAACAAGCGTCAACTGCCATCATTTAAATACCGTTTCATCATAATCTTGTATTTACGAAAATATTAATTTAAAAAAAGTAAAAAATATATTTTTTTATACTTCTTCCCCACTCAACGTATCAATACGGACATTGGTTTCTATAGTATTTTAAACAGTTTTGACTGTTTATTTTTATTCAAGGATATTAATAATGTGCGAAAAGACAGCTTTACGCTACCATGTCGAAGCGTCCCGCAGACCACTACGGACTACTCAACAACCGATCAACAACAAATCAATGAATTAAACAGGCTGGTGTCTGCAGGACGCTTAATTGATTATAATTGTAGATACATGTAAAATCTACAACTGAATGCATTACTCAGTTCCATATCTCCAAGTGCCTTGGTTTACAAATCATTCATGCTGCCTAAACTCTTTACACCCACCAGAAAGGATACCCAGGAGCCTTGTCGTAGAGAATTGTTTCTAGAAAAATAATCACGAAAGAATAGCGTTAAGGGTATACTCAAGGCATAATTTTCACGAAACTTTCATCCTCCTTGATGGAAAAAATGTAGTGAGTTCGAAACTCACAATATTTATAATCGGTAAAAAATAAACATCGCGTAAGCGAAGTAAATTTAACGAAGCGTATCTTAGCTAGGTGGAGTGTAGTACTCTGTGATTTCACAGGATAAATACTAACTTGTGTTTAGCGAGAACAAAGGATATACAGGGTCATCGGTATTAAACGCAAAACTTTTTAAGGGCGGGTCTAGTACATCTAGACCAACAACTTTGGCTCTAGGACTTTTGGAAAATCACGAAGAAAAAAAATCAGCGTTTTCATACAAAAAGCTCGTCAACGTGCGGTAAAATGTCCATACATTTTGAAGCGAATTTTCAAAAGTCGTAGTACAAAAGTTTGTTTAGATGTACTAGACCTGCCCTTAAAAGGTTTTGCGCTTAATACCTATGACCCTGCTGTTTAATGGACCATCTCCACGCCTCCTAATTATTAGATTATATCACTAAACAAAAATGTCGGCAGTCTGTTCCATTCTTTAGATGTATAGATCAAAACCCTTGAATCAAACCTCTTCGTACGTATCGAAGGAGCATTTTCTCTGCTTACCCTGATATCCTAATTAGACAGCAATCATTTTTTAAGTAATTCGTAGTACGAAGTTATGTGAAAATTATGCTTTGCGTTGCTCCTTTAAAATATTTATATAGGTATACAATTTAAACTTGTTACTCAAGTAATGTATAGTTTGTCTGTGATCTGAATCTAGGCAAAGACAATGCAGCTTATTGTTTTGTTATAGTTTTAATTTATGTAGTACTGTAAATAAAACAATACAACTTATTAAGGTGCAGTTTTTATTTCTATCGTCTTTGAAATAAATTTCGTAATTTGCTACGACTTTTTTTAGTCAATAGCATGCCATGCCATTAAAAGAGCTTTCCTGTTACAATTTTTGACGTCTAAGGCATGTGTTTGTATGTATTTATGTGCGGCCATTTTAATATCGGTTGTCGAGTCATAAAAATCAGAACGATTCAGTACATTAATAAAACAGAAAAATAAAACATTTATGCCAGTCAATCGAAATTTACCGATCTATAGTTTTCTTAATATCTGAAAGGTATAGATAAGATACGCTCAAGCATTTCATGTTTTTCTAAAATATGAACAAGAATTCCTATGTAGAAAAAACTAAAAAAAAAAATTGTGGACGTTATAGCTACGTCTCATATATCTTCTCATAGTCTTTATAAAAGTAAAATTACTATTCAGCTCCCTAATCTGATGTGGTGGTGTTGGATTTCGCCTCGTCTCGCTCACACGAGTGACGCAAGTAATTAGCGCATGCAGGATAAAAAGCAAAGTCCAACGGCACTACGCTTAACCGATCATACTATCGGGTTGTTATCGACGTTCATAATGAACCGTGGCGCGTACGATACCTAAACTTGTGTAGTGCATTCACCGAGACGAACTAATATGGCACGCTCTCGTTCGCACGGTTGTTTGTAACTATGGTATAGCCCGAATCATACAAGTTGGCGGATGTTAAGTTAGCTACAAGCTGCCAATCAACGCGCAGCTTTGTGAGCTTCAGTCACGATTGGTTATTGCGCAGTTTGTAGCTAACTTCACATCCGCCGACTTGTATGGTTCGGCCTATAATACCTAAGTTCGTATAGGCGGGTGGCCAGCCCTGGAGTTTTTAAGCCGCCCGAAGGCTTCTGAGATGGCTAAATGGTTATGTCATAAACAACCGGGACCTGCAATTTAACGTGTGAACAAAGTCACGGTAGCGCTCAGTTGTAGATACCACCCGCGGTCATCCATCCGAACTAATCCAAAGACTACTGTGCCAAACGTTGCTTAACTTCAGTGTTCGCTGACATAGTCAAACTACGCTATTAGCGCTATGGTAGTAAGGACGCGCGTGTCGTGATTGTCTGTAGCGTTTTTCATTATTTCAGCCAAGCCTAAGTCAGCCTAAGACGTCCAACTTTTGGACAAAGGTTTCCAATAAGACCGATTAGAAACAGCTGGCATGACATACATGCACAGCAGTAACCTAGTATAGTGTTTTATTTCCCATTGGATAATTACTTGTTTCCTTCCTCCTCGCGTCGTATTCTACATGTTTGAGGGTTGTGACCTCCGCCTCCCAGAAGATTCTCTTTCACGATGTTTCTCCATCGTCCTCTGTCTTCAGCAACGTCCTCAGCTCCACTCAGGACCTAAATGAGGCAACAGAGAGAGAGAGAGAGAGAGAGACAGAGAGAGAGAGAGAGAGAGAGAGAGAGCCATTGAGGTGGCTAATTTTTGGTCAAAAGCCGGAATATAATTTTTAGCACGCTGCATCGACTCGCAAAGAAGCAGTGCCTCGTAGACTTATGAATCGAGGGTGGTGCGAATCGGATCGGACCAACGTGTTGGACTACGACCTCGTGACCGCTTCCCGTGATAACTTGCTTACTTAACTCTATTTCCAACGGGGCACATTTTTGATTGGGAATAGAAATTCTGAATGCAGATTTGGAAACCAGAATGTTCTTGTTTGATGTATTGTAGAATATTTTGCGCGTAAGCAGATCAGCCAGACTCCAGAGCATTCAAATCAACTAGAAACCGAAAGGATATTTTTTTTACATTTTACATGTGGGGTCTAGTATGCGCAAACATGCGACCGGAAGTGCTTGGCCAAGTACAACCAACTTTGGTCAAAAAGATAAAGACTCGTCGAAAGTGGACTTTTTTTCCAAAAATAATGGTAGGTGATTCTTGAGTCTTGAAATCTTCTGTTATTGAAACTCTTTCTTTTTATTCAATGCCTCTTCCCATATCATTTGACATCCAAATATACTTATGCCATTTGGTCTTGTCATTTTTGTCAGGAAAGTACATATTTCTTTAATCAAGTTTTTTGGGGTGTCTGTGGATTTATATGCAATTATTAAGAGTGAGCCTATTAAAATTGAAATACATGTTGAATAATAGTTATTTGTTATACAAGAGTGCAAAGTTGATTTTTAACCGCGTGCTCAATCTCGACGACCCTCGCTAACGCTCAGGATTCTAAAATTGAATTACGAGTGCAGCGAGTGGTTCAGAAGAACGCCGATATCCTTTGATATTGGCAGTCTAGGTCACTCTAGGTATATTTAATACTCTGCTTGCGTGTAGTGTTACACATTGATTCTGTATAATGAGGAAGATAGGTATAATTCTAAATAATTCAGAATATTTTAATGCAGTTTCGTCGGTTTTCCCTAACTACAACAATTTTTCCTCAAAACTGCCGTCATTTTAGATAACTGGACGAGGTAATCAACGGGAACGTGTCTGTACTCTACATGTATAACTAGTAAGCACATGTATGTATATGAATGTACAGAATCAGATATGAGATAAAAATTTATGGATAGGCGTGGCACAAACAAACGCTCTTTTTATTGTCTTCCGTAGGTACCATGCTGTAATACTTTCAAAGAGTTTATTGTCAGTTTCTACGAGAACTAACATGAGCAGATGCCTGACACTTTCATTTTGAATGTCCCTTTAATATATTGTCGCCTATGCACTATCAAGTGGAATTTCTTTGTTATTAAATATGTCGCGCGGCGATCGTGTCACCCTCTAATCTTGCAGTGTCGACGCAATTACGTTCTGTGCGCTTTATTGCCACACCGTGTTTCCCGCGCCGCCCGCACGCCATTCTAGCCTTTATCACAACGCACTAACCGTCAATTTTCCGTGCAGGTCCCCAATCACGCCCTACAAAAAAATAATGTGCCAATCTTCTTTCACGACACTCGTCAAGCTTTCCGGGAAACATCGCAGCCGTTTTATATAACGTGGAAACCGAAACGATGCAACCGGCGAGAAGAAAGGCCCGCTCGGAGCGATCGGCCCGACCGCTCCGAGGAAGTGAAAGTCGCCGTCGACGGCCGACTTACGCACGTGAGCCGCTCGCCGCCGCCGGATTACGAGCCACTCGCACGATCTAACTAACCAGAAATCCATTAGAACGCATTCGCTCAAATAATATGTATCAAAAAGTTAGATAAACAAGAGTTTAGCGTGCCGCGTCACCGGCCGGGCGGGGGCATGCATTCGATCGCTGCAATGGCATCGATCGCGCACGCCCCGCGCTCGTCCCGGCGGCGGCGCGGCGATTGGCGCCATGTGCGTGTCACGTGACCCGGCGGCGGCGCGATTGGGCTATGGCGCGGGCCACGTGACCCAAGGCGCGCGCCGTCATTGGCCGGGTGTGTCGGCGGCCACGTGAGCCGGCAGGCGCGCGCGTGGCCAGTCGCGGCGTGACAGCGGGCGCGCTCGTACCGCGCGCGGCCGCGACATGAGCCTGCTCGACACGCTGCTCGAGGCGGCGCGGTACATCGAGCTGCAGGAGCGGCGCCTCCAGGCCGGTGAGTACGCCGCCCCGCCCCGCCCCGCTCTTGACCTTGGACGCGGCCGCGCCGCCGCGCACCGTAAACAAAGGAAGCCTGAAATTCAGCCGCGAGGCGCCGCGCCGCGTCTCGGAACCTGCGCGCTTGCCGAGTGGGCGGCAGGTGAGCGGTGTATACGTGGAGCGGCGGCGCATGACGCATCGCCGGTCAGCTGATCGCCGCGCGCGCACCCGGGACCGCGCGCCACGTTACTCCGCCGTTTCCCGTGTCTACCGTTACCGATGTGCGACTCGTGAAAGCGACGCGAGATAACCTCCGATAGAGATAACCACGGCCCGGCATAAAGCGCGGACGTTCGAGGTGTTTACTCGCGAAAAAGTGGCACAAGGCGCGGTTGCGTAACGGTGCGTGCCGCTGCCTCTCCGGCCATTGTTCCTGCTAGTCGATGAACTCATTGTCTCGCTGCATTATCGGAGCCGCCGATAAACGCCCGTTTACAGACAATTTACATCGCCCCAGGTTACGCGGCAGTTTGTACGGACGCGCCACAGAATACGCGCCAGTAGCACGGCGCGTCAAACGGAACGGCCGGTTGTGCTCTCTCTTTCTCGACGCGTGAATCTAATTGAAGTACGAAAGTCGTGGTAACTTCACTACACGCTTCCATTCCATACCATTCCCGGCTTCGTGTTTTCAAATCCAAAAATACGTTTATTTGGACCACATAATTCCTTGTGTTTTGTGATTAACATATGACACACTCGACCGTAAAACTATAAAATCGCTCCGTTGCTACGTGAAAGAGTAACAAACAAAACCAACAAACACATGTTCGGATTTGTAATATGTTAGTAATGAAAAGTTGTACATAATATTCTACCACAATATTTTTATCGACACATTTTACATTATCTTTATGATATATTCATAAATACGCAGTCTAGACTTCACATGGGCACTTATTCTCAAATATGGCCAAGCGTGAGACGAAACGTTCGAAAACTAGTTTGCCATCCCCCGCATCGCGTAAACAAATAATGCTTATTCTTGGCACAATAAGTTCCAAATGTTTATGTCCCGCGCGATTATGTTTTTCATTTACTTCACATACCTACATACATTGGATAGTTATTTGAATACAAATCCTATATTTGTGTCTAATATTTTTGGGAAAATTTTATGTCTTTCTTCTATAGATCTCTAAACTTAAACAGCTTTTACTATAGGGCCAACCCAAAATTCGATAAAACAATCAGGCGTTTATCAGGCTCGATTCCGAGTCGCAATTTTGTATGGGGCAGCTGATTATTTTCATCACCGTTTCGACTTAGTACATCTGAATAATGTATATGAGGCATTTTATCATCAAATCCAAGAATTTTAAACGTCATTTCCGTGCAGCCCTCAAAAAAAGTTCCATTTTTGGTACGAAATAAATGATAATGATTTGATAAAAATGGCCATCGATGAAATATCTATATACATACATGTGTATGCTATGTTGCTAGAAAACAACGCATAATATTAGAAAAAACAAACAGGTCTATTAAGTCGTGTTCTTTGGCCACCGATAACTGCTTGCAGCCGGTTGTCTATTTGTTCTCTTTTCCTCAACTAAGCTTCCTCAAGACTTTTGTTATTTTGTCCTTATAAGAAAATTTCTCAGTCGTGAATTCTATTATTTCTAAATACTAAACTGAAATATGTAAAACATGCTCGTTGTCTGAGACCTTAATATGAGTGTATAGTAAACGCCTTACAATTGCGTTAGTTCCTACTCGTTTCCGCCAGGGGCGCTTTACATAAACTGTATAGAGCCCACACGTCAACAACTTTACTGTAGTTCTCATTTACAAATAAACTCAATTTAAGGGTACTGGTTAGTATTTAAAATCTGTCGCCACTTTCTTATCAAACATCTATTTTAAACAAGTTTGTAATAACTCCTTGTCAACATGTGAATATGAAATTTTATTTCGGCCATATAAGCGATATGATTAAATATATATAACAATCATATGAAACTCGCCTTCGTATAATTAATAGAATTTAGAATTCATTATGATACAGTTTAAAGGATTTATTGGCAGAATAACTAAGTTATTATAATTTTACCTGTCTAACTTGTATACACTTGCGTGCACTTTTGTTGCCAACGGTACAAAATCGTTATAGTAAAATGTCACAGAAATGCCCAAAAAATCCCACACGACGATCAGCTGATGGGTTCAACAAAAAAGCTATTCATATATTTGAAACTGCATTCCTTGCTTTGTGGATTTGGACCTTTTGTCAGAGAACGTTTTAGAAATTGATCGTTATTTCAACGCGTTTAAATATAAAATGCAATAAATAGTTACTTGTCTTGTCTGCATCCCAGGCGTTTCTCTACTTAATAAAAATGAAAAAGAAAACGAAAGAATTGCTTTCTTTCCTTTTTAATGCATGAAGTGGAGAAATCCCCAAAAAATAAAGAAATTAAAACAAATTGGCGCTGGCAGATGCACAAGACGTACGAAGCCAAGTTGTTCTTTGGAAAACAAATAATTTCCCCCTTTTAATTTCGTCGTATTGGATTCTGTATTTTGTTGCCAAGTGTTAACGTGAAAGCATTAGTATGATGGTAGTGAGATTTTAAAAAAGTATATTAAAATGTTGTTCTTTGTTATAAATCCTAAATGTAAGCGGAGCAAATGACCATTCTTTCGTATGTTGGCGCTACATTTTTTATCATTTTACATTTGTGTTAAAATTTCTTATTTGCTTAGAAATACAAATTGTATTTTATAATACCCGGTTCTTTCAACCGTTAAGCTATTTTAGTGGCCTACAGGCATTTTGGCGGCCTTTGACCTTTATCATACCACGTATATTATACCAAAGATAATCGATTATTTTCCTGAAATTCTCAAGAGTGATAATGTAAACTCATCAATAATGTAAAATTTTGCTAACGAGATGTGTCAAAGAAATTACTAATACTAAAAAAGCTAGTCATGATACCTAACTTGTTTGTATTGTACCTATCCTTTACTTTACCCTGAGATAGGATTATGACTTAAAATGAAACAATAAAATATAGAAACTGAAAGGGTACGTAAGAAGTACCGAATTCACCAACGTGATTTTAGTTTTACGTCGTATTTAAATTCAGTTTGCCATTCTCTTTTTTCAAACAATGAAATTACACTACAGATTCTGTCTAGGTCTACAGTACAGTAGGTATCCTACAGTCGATCGATTTTATTATTCCACTTATCTACAATACAGAAAGGTCAAGAGAGCACACTCAAAGCAAAATAATAATAACAAAATACGAGCAGTTATTGTTCAATAACAATGTAACCTGAAATTATTAATATTTAGTTCAGTAAATACACAATAGGCTTTGGGGACTTGAGTAGGGTTATTTTCTGGTGTTATTGAAATCTTTTTTAGATAGATGATGTATAGAATTATAGATTTCACTTACGGCACTGTAATAAAATAAAATGCAGTGCGTATCAGCTCTTTCTCACTTTTATCATGACTCACTCACTCCAACTTTTATAAGACTTGGTGCGTTGTGTTGACAATAAAAATTATGCCTACGTGGTAATGTCATGCTAGCATCATCATCATCAGCACATGATAGTCCACTGCTGTGCATAGGCCTCCCTTTGTTTATGCCTTTCATCTCCACCCTTTTCTCTTCCATAGTTGCATAGTGGAAGAAATGTTGCCTTAGAACCCTGAGATTGTTGATTCCAATTCGGTCCCGTGCCATTGAGTTCTTTAGAACCTGAGTGCGGATTATCATACCACTAGATTTACAGTGAAAATATTGTGAGAAAATCTGCTATGTTCTTGGAGAAAAGTCCTACCTTTACATAATAAACATAAATCACTACAGAACATAACGTTTACGTAAAATTCCTGTACAAAATTTGCATGCATTTTATAAATGCGGAAGAAACAAGCTATAACCAGAAAGTGCGCTGTTTTGTGCTATAAAATGTTGATATCTCGTTTCATTTACGCATATGGCACTTGTGTAGCTATCCTACAGATCAAAGTATTTAATTTAGATATATATCTGATTAGCTATTTGAAGATAGTGGCAACACAGTTTATTTTATTGTTTAGTAGCAAAATATCAGTATGTACTTGCAACTGCACTGCACCTGAACTGCAATGATTTTGGCAAACTAACAATTATGTCTGCAATTAGAGCAGTCTCCCTTATGAATTCAGAACTATTAATAGTAGATTTTTCTAGTTAGTAAAATAAAAAGTTAGTAAAAAGGACAGACCTGGGTCTATAACTTTGTAGATCTTTGCTTGAGCCATTTGGCAAGTAGTATTATTGAGAGGTATGTTTCTCGAGTAAGGGTCACAGATAAGTTAACTCTTTGACCTCCTATACTTTATCTCTGCAGTTCTAAGCCTTTCATGTTTTACAACATCTTGTATAAGTTTCTTGTATATTGTAGTGAATTTTTTTCTGAAGTATTTTTGCTTTTATTTAAAACTGTTATGTTGGTGGGGCAACTTCCAAGCATTCTGATTTTCTAGATTAATTTGTGAATGATAATTGTACAGAAAACACTGTCCATATTGCGCTCATTAGGGATACTATCAAAACAATAGTAGCAGTCGAAACAATAGTAGTAGGTAAATTACAACAAAATTCGTCAGTTCAAATATCCAATTACGTTTAATAAATATGTACTAAAATATTAAATATCATCGCGTAGAGAAATCTCATTTAAGTTTTAATTTTCAGTAAGTAAGTTCGTATAGACCGGGTGGCTAGCCCTGGAGAGTTTTTAAGACGCGTAAAGGCCAAAATGAAAGGTTTTCAATAAAAAATCAGATTGCCTCTGTGGCTCAGTGGTTAGTGAACCTAACTTTTGAATCAGAGGCGTGGGTTCGATCCCCACCCAGAGCAAGCATTTTATGTGATGATCATAGGTGATTGCTCTATGTCTGGGTGTTATTTAGGTACTATCTATATAAGTATTGAGGGACAGTGGCAACACTGTACAGATCGTATCAGCTCTGTATTAAAAAATATTTTAAAATTCTTAATTTGCGTTTTTAACTAATTTAATCAGTTGAATGTGTAAATATAGTGATAATAACATAGTGTTAGTGTTAGCAACGTGTAAATAGTAGTCAAAATTAAAATAAAATCATCAAAAAAGCAAAGAGAAAATTCAGTGTTTGTTGAGTAATTGACTTGTGAACTAAGCAATAGTGTTTTTAATCAGTGAATTAATGAGGGAACAGTGATAAAGACTTTGAAAATGAAATTAATTACAAAATCAAATTAATCAAATACAAATCCACGAACGTTATTTCAAATTACCCTCATCATCGTCTTTTCACTAATTTAAATAACAAATTGAGCAAGCGTACGCCTATTTCGGCACCAGTTCGTAAGCCTCGGTGGCGCAGCGGGAAGTAAGGCGGTCTCTCAAGCAGAAGGAACAGAGTTCGATCCTAACTACAGCGATTGTCTTTTTGTACAATTTTTTGAATTTTTGTGTTCCTATTTTGTATTTTGGACGCAAAATGGATAAGAGAACTTGTTTTAAATGCCAAAAAGATTTCAAAACTACTGAAAAAGACAAAAATGTCAAAAAATTTGAAGGAATACTAAATAATTTTAATTTTAAATGGGTACTAAACGAGCCCACCAGAACACAAACCACGAAAAAGAATATGACTAGTTCCACTTGCATTGATAATTTTATTGTTAATTTCTTTGATTATGAGAGCTCAGTTTTGAGCTATAAACTTTCTGATCATAATGTAATTAAATTAGAACTAAATAATCTTAAAAAATCAAATATTACAAAAGAATGTAAAAACAATATAGGGAGATCGTTTTCAAAGAATAATTTAAATTATTTTAACTATTTATTTAACAAAGATTTTGATAGATTAAAATCTGAAATATTAACAGTCTCTGACGCGAATACTAAAATGAGGATCTTCCAAGAGGCGTTGAATCATTATTATAATATTGCCTTTCCAAAAGTTAAAAAACAAGTACAAAAAAAAGACGAAAAAATGGACTACTTTAGGCATAGAAACATCAAAACAAAACTTAATAAAATTGGAATTTTTGCAAGATCACGACCCAAATGAACAAAGATTGCTTACTATTAAAAAATATAAGAAAATATTGAAAAAAACAATTATTTCAGCAAAGAGACTACAGTATCGACAGAGAATAAATAAAGCTAATAATAAAATTAAAGAGTCGTGGCGTATTATCAATGAACAAGTAAGTACAAAAAATAAGCAAAATACCAAGGCTAGAATCGAATCAATAAAAAATGAGAGGCAAGAGGTTGCAACAGAAGCCAGAGAAATTGCAAATATATTTAACAAGTTTTTTCGTAGTATTGCCCATAACTTGACAAACAATTTAGACATTGTCCCGGAAAATTGCTTGAAATATTTAGATGGTGCCAAAAAACCGCAGACTTCTATAAATTTTAGTCCATTAGATTACATAGAATTAAGAAAAATTGTAAAAAATTTAAAACAAAAAAATACCCTTGACATATATGATATGAGTACTAGAACTTTGAGAAATATTATATTAGGCAATGACAATGTATTTGAATTAATATTTATTACTATAAATTCGTGTTTAGCTGATGGCATATTCCCTGATGTACTTAAACCAGGAAGAGTAATACCGCTGTTCAAAAAAGGTGACGCGTCTGACATGAATAATTACAGACCAATTTGCATTCTGCCAGCGTTATCAAAGATATTAGAAAGTGTAATTAAAGTAAGAATACTTAACTATTTCGAAAAAAATAAATTGTTTAACGTTGCTCAATTTGGATTTAGAAAAGGTCGTTCAACGGAAATGGCGATAAGAAAAGTAATTTACTTTATTTTAGATTCATTAGACAGCTCGAATAGATGTGCAAGCATATTTTGTGATCTATCTAAGGCTTTCGACTGTTTAAGGCACGATATATTAACGTTAAAGCTAGATTATTATGGCTTTTGTGGCACCGAATTGAACATGATTAAATCATTTCTTGGTAATCGTAATCAAACAGTGTTTATAAATGATTCTTCTTCGCTATCAGGTAAAATAACAATTGGCGTTCCCCAGGGATCTATTTTGGGTCCTCTATTATTTTTAATTTATATAAACGACCTTGCAAGTGCTATGCCGGACTGGATGTATATAAGTCTTTTTGCCGATGATACACATGTAGGTCTTCGAGACAAAAATATTGACAGCCTTCAAGAAAAAATAGATAACGCTAAAGACTTATTAAAAGAATGGTTTGATTGTAATGGTATTATTCTGAACTCTAATAAAAGTATAGTCTTGCAATATCAATCGAAGTTAGGTATTTTTGGAAACTCTCTCAGAAAAGAAAATGTATTCTTAGGCTACACTATTGATAATACAATTAGTCACTCGGCGCATATCGACAAAATATGTAAAAAAATTGCTAGTGGGAACTATGCTCTCTTTAAACTCAAACCTTTGCTAGATAAGGATTCTCTTAAATCTGTTTATTATGCGTACATACATTCGATTATACGATATGCTATTACAGTTTGGGGCAATGCTACAAATATTGTTAAAGTATTAAGATGTCAAAAAAGATCAATTAGAATAATTAATGGTTTGAAAAAACGCGAATCCGCAAAAAAACATTTCAAAAGTAATCAGATAATGACAGTGATATCTCTTTACATTTACAATTGCTTACTGGAAATACACGAGTTGGATTTACCTACAAACCAAAATAGGCATCAATACAACCTACGAAATAAGGAAAAGCTTGATAAGCCTTACACTAGGCTAGTTACATTAGAAAAACAAGGACTGAGCAATAAAATATCTATGTATAATAAATTACCAAATTATGTAACCAAAATAGATTTTGAGCGATTTAAAAATACAATAAAAATTTTTTTTGAAATTAATCCATTTTACAAATTAAGTGAATTTATGTCAATATCATTTTCAGAATCTCATTTTCATGTACTAGATTATAATTATGTTAGTAAGTAAGACTTCAATAAATGTAAACCATGACTTGCCTGTAACGTTTGATGTTATTTTATGGCCAATAAATATTTCTTATTCTTATTCTTAAGTATGTATTTAAAAATAAGTGTATGTAGTATATCAGTCTCTGGCAGCCATATCACAAGCTTTGCTTAGTTTGGGATCAGAGACCGTGTGTACGATGTCCTCCAATATTTATTATTATTTATATATTTACATATTCATGTCGGAGGCAATTCAGTACATAGTTATAAACTTTATTATTGTAAATGAAATCTAAGAGTTTGCTACAAGAACA
Source organism: Hypomecis punctinalis (assembly GCA_949316475.1). Taxonomy (NCBI): domain Eukaryota; kingdom Metazoa; phylum Arthropoda; class Insecta; order Lepidoptera; family Geometridae; genus Hypomecis; species Hypomecis punctinalis. The sequence goes on from OX438795.1 coordinate 28,572,090, forward strand.
GCCAGTAAAACCAATTTGGATCCCAGCCGAACGGGCTGCATCACACGATCCTTTTGTGAACGAGATAATGCGATCATTGATCAGTTGATGACGTCATGTGATGTGTGAATGACGTCACCGTTGTCATGACTCTTTTTGTATCAAACACTCGTTCGTTATCTTTTTTATTTTTGCACTACGCAGAGGACATGGACTATTACAGGACTCCGCTGTCCGTCCGTCTGTCTGTCTGTCACCTGGTGTATCTCATGAACCGTGATAACTAGAACGTTGAAATATTCACAGATGACGTATTTCTGTTGCCGCTATAACAACAAATACTTAAAATAGAAAAAAAAAATAGATATTTAAGGGGGCTCCCATACAACAAACCTGAATTTTATTGCCTTTTTTGCTCGATATTAATAACGGTGAGGTAGATGCTTGAAATATTCACAGAATATTTGGTTAAGTATTAACTTCAAAAATAAATAATCAAATTAAAATAAAATAAATATTTAAGGGGGGCTCCCATACAAGAAACGTGTTATTTTTGCTTGATTATAATAACTACAGAAAGATGCTTGAAATATTCAGAGCATATTAAGTTGTATATTCCCTTCAAAACTAAATAGTTAAAATGAAATTTATTAAGGGGCTTCTATGCGGTACGGAACCTTTCGTGCGCGAGTCCGACTCGCATTTATGATTATTTGTAGACACCATACATAACCTCCGCCTTCTGTTTCCTACTGTTAGTCGTAGGGCTCCCCCTTCCTTTCCCTATTGGTATGGCCATGGATCTTTTGATTCTAACAATACTCCCGAGTGCCTACGGTACATGTCCTAATACCCATGATGACTGGGTAAAAAAATCATTGTTATAATTAGTCCGTGAGTTAGATTATCAAAAAATATTGGACACGTATTTTTTCTTTTGTCAATCAAACAACAAATGGCAGAGATAAACATTATCCAAGTTTGGGAGTGGGGGTCGTAACGTCACTTCTCTTACAAAAGCCTATACATTTGTATGGCACTTGTGACGTCACGCGGAACTTTGACGAACTTATATCTTCATCAATTTTGTTTAATTGACTAAAGAAAAAATACTTGTCTAATATTTTTTGATAGTCTTTCTGACGGACTAATTATATTTTCCAAGTTTGGGAGTGGGGGTCGTGACGTCACTTTTCTTACAAAAGTTATACATTTGTATGGCACTTGTGGCGTCACACGGAACTTTGACGAACTTATATCTTCATCAATTTTGTTTAATTGACTAAAGAATAAATGCTTGTCTAATATTTTTTGATAGTCTCTCTGACGGACTATTTATATTTTCCAAGTTTGGGAGTGGGGGTCATGACGTCACTTTTCTTACAAAAGTCTATACATTTGTATGGCACTTGTGACGTCACGCGGAACTTTGACGAACTTATATCTTCATCAATTTTGTTTGATTGCCTAAAGAAAAAAATACTTGTCTAATATTTTTTGATATGCTCTCTGACGGACTAATTATATTTTTTTAGTCCTCATGCCTATAATACAGGTATCTTAAAAACGTTACTTCTAGGAGTTCTGGGTAAGCGTGCTACACCCTAAACCGCATATTTACTTTCTGCTTAGCTTAACATCAGGCACCATATCAAACGCAAACCTATATTACATTTAAAAAAAAACTAACATGCTACACCTTAGACCACATATCTGCTTCACACCAAGCAGTATAAAGTAAAACGCAAACCTAGAAAAAAAATCTGCGTCAAGCACATAGGCAGGCCACAGAGGCCACAGAAAGTGGGCAAAATCTCCCATAGCCGGGATGCACCCCAATATGATGGGGCATCTTTCCTCCCGCGGTAACCATAAAGGTCTCTCCTTGAAATTTCTAAAAGGACAGGTCCGAAGCGACTTTCATCCAGTCGATGTTAACAGAACGACTTTCATCCAGTCGATGTTAGTTTTTATGTGAGTTTCCGTGAGAATATTCTTACAGTTTTTATCAGAACTTCTGTTACTGCTATGCTAATTATTTTAAAAAGCTAGACAATTTTACAAATAGAGGATACCCATTGTCTTCTCACGTCAAGCCTTTTTAAAGCATTTTTGGGATGTTTTTGGAACCGTAACAAATCAAGCTGAATAGAAAGTGAAGTAAACGTAGAGCGGCCCCGCGATACAGCCGCTATCGTGTTTGCTTTACACTTATCAGTGGCCGACCAGTATTGCCTCCCTATAACTAAGTACGTATAGCACGCACGGCGGCTGCTAATTAATCTGTGGCATGCCATGTGAGGGCTGCAAGCGCACGTGGCTTGGAGTGGAACTTCTGAATTTAAGTACTGATTTGGTGCAAGAAAATATTGGCGCAGAAAAGTAATGAAAAAATTCGTTTACGTTCATAGAAAAGTTCTTTTACGTTCGTAAAAATGTATGTTTTGTATAAGTAGCATCATACAAGTCGACGGATGTGAAGATAGCTACAAGTTGCGTGAAACCCAAGCAACGCGCAGTTTTAAGGCTCCATCAAACACAGGCGGTACGAGCGGTACGAGCGGTAAAGGGCGGTACGGCAGTACCGCGACCGGACCTGTGTGAGCCCTTCTTATATAACCAGTACAATACAGATGCCCGCCCGTCTGCTATACCGCTCGTACCGCCTGTGTGTAAAGGAGCCTTTATGTGAGCTTCAGTCAAGATTGGACATTTCGCAGCTAACTTCACATCTGCCGACTTGTATGATTCGGCTTATGACAGCATTATTAGTTAGTTGGTTCCATAGTAAAAGTTATTTAACATGAGTGCATTGATATTCTAGAATATCTCCTCTAGATTTACAAGCCTATCTATTTAGGTAATTCAAAATACAAAAGGTTTCGTATAACATGAGTCAAGAATATTCACATTCATATTTTACATGCTTTCTCTTTTACACGTGGCATTTCTTATCACAATAATGAAATGGGCTCGCAGTTTTTAAAGCTGAAGTTGGCTGAAGTGTGCTTTATCTCATTTTCAAAGCGGTTTAAATTTCAAACATGCTTCATTGTTGCATTGAACGAAGAAAACTGATAACGATCGATAGGAGCTATGGACGACACAACTTAACGGCTTTTCAACCGGTTCAACCGGTCACAGCTATCTTAGTTACACATTTACTATACTAAGCGCCACATAAGTCGACGGATGGGAAGTTGTGCGCCGAACACTGCGCAAAAGCCGAAATATAGGTATGCGCGGGAGCCAGAGAGACGAGACCCACACACCCGCCTACTAACCCTTGTGCCTCCCGCGGACTCCCGACGCCCTTGCTCAACACTACGCCACGAGGCGTCGGCATTGTGTTCACATGCGCAATCATTAGCGAATAACGGCGTAGAGTCATCTGCGGCTAACTTCTCATCCGCCGACATTTGTGGCGCATAGTATAGTATTAGTATAGGCATAGAACTTTAAAAGCTGTTTGTTTGCATTTGTAAACCATATGACGTATAATCTTAATATATATAAATCTCGTGTCACAATGTTTGTCCTCAATGGACTCCTAAACCACTTAACCGATTATAATAAAATTCGCACAACATGTGCAGTTCGATCCAACTTGAGAGATAGGATAGTTTAAATCTCAAATTATAGTCGCAATTTTAATTTATTTAGCCACAGCAACGCGTGGCCGGGCAGCTAGTGTATTATAGAAACGTTTGTTGGCCTACCCACCAAGGGTAGCCAAAGCCATCACGCTGGCCGATGGCCCATTGCGGGTTGTTAGAATTACATATGCCGAATTTATTCTACGGACGGACGTAGGTACGCAGATTGCCTCACGATGTTTTCCTCAACCGATAAGTCAGTGGTATGAAATTCCATCCAAATATCGGTATATGCCAAATCATACAACTTTGCGGCTCTGATGTTAGTTACAAGCTACGGATAACCCAATCCTGACTGAAGCTCACTTCACAGCTGCGCGAGGATTGGGTTATCCGCCGCTTGTAGCTAACCTCACAGCTGCCAAGTTGTATAATTCGGCCTATACGGGACTGGGATTTGAACCCATGACTACACGATTGATTGACGGGTATTGTTATGACTAGACCACCACTTCTACCGCAACTAATTTATTCGATGTGTTCTGGACATTCTACAAGATCTAATAAATCTATTACTTTCGTTATTGCGGCAAAATCACATGTTTCGCGATAAATTTGATCAATGATCATAATGTAGGTAGAGTAAAACATTATCTAAATCTATTACATTCGGTTTTTCGGCAAAATCGTATTTTTCGCGATAAACTTGATCAATGATCATAATGTAGAGTAAAACATTATCTAAATCTGTTACTTTCTTTTCTTCGGCAAAATCATATTATTCGCGATAAACTTGATCAATGATCATAATGTAGAGTAAAACATTATCTAAATCTTTTACTTTCTTTTCTTCGGCAAAATCATATTATTCGCGATAAACTTGTTCAATGAAAATAATGTAGAGTAAAACAGTATCTAAATCTATTACTTTCTTTTCTTCGGCAAAATCATATTATTCGCGATAAACTTGATCAATGATCATAATGTAGAGTAAAACATTATCTAAATCTTTTACTTTCTTTTCTTCGGCAAAATCATATTATTCGCGATAAACTTGTTCAATGAAAATAATGTAGAGTAAAACAGTATCTAAATCTATTACTTTCGTTTTTTTTTGGCGATATCATATTTTTCGCGATAAACTTGATCAATGATCATAATGTAGAGTAAAACATTATCTAAATCTATCACTTTCGTTTTTTCGGCAAAATGATATTATTCGCGTTAAACTTGATCAATTATCATAATGTAGAGTAAAACAGTATGTAAATCTATTACTTTCGTTTTTTCGGCAAAATGATATTATTCGCGATAAACTTGATCAATTATCATAATGTAGAGTAAAACAGTATCCTATAATGCATGTTCGTAGTCTACAGATACATGTAGTAATAAGCCGTCATTATTCTAGAACATTCATGTATCCGTATATAAATCTAATCCTTAACATGTGTTCTATACATAGCTGTATATAGTGTTATTATGTCAGCGCGCATGTTGAAGGCACGTGGCGGATTATGCAAGCAATGCTCGCTATACCTATTGAGATAGCTGGTCACATGTTGCTATGACAATCATTGGATACTGGTATTAGATTAATCTAGCTCCATCTGATTTTCCTTGTGGGAATAGGTCCTATTTGATCCAGGTTTAAATTAACCAGTGAGCTGTTTGTTTGTTTTGACTGCTACGATTGGATATATGGATAAGAGTAGCTTGCATAAGCTTTGTCCTATATTAATAAGCTTTGACGTTCTGTTCAATTCAGTTTTTTTTAAATTTTTGTTTGTTACCAATACGCTCTACAATTACAGAGCTGATTTAAAAAAATCTTCTCGGATAGAATTTACATTATTTGTGAGTATAGGCCGAATCATACAAGTCGGCGGATGTGAAGTTAGCTACAAGCTGCGCAATATCCAATCCTGACTGAAGCTCACATAAAGCTGCGCGATGATTGGTTATTGCGCAGCTTATAGCGAACTTCACATCCGCCGACTATGATTCGACATTCGGCCTTTAACATAGGTACTCGTGCGAGGCAAAGACAGACAACTCGTACTTTACCTTTCCTTTTCTTAATTATCGTCATTGCTCGGTTAAACAATGTTTATAGTGTGTTTAAAACTTTTGTGGTAAGGTGGCGAATGTTTGGAAATTAAACAGAGTTAGAAGACTGCCTTAAAGTGTATGTAAAAAGGGTATCAGAATTCTTAAGATTTATCTGATTCCCTAAACTTTTTGGATGAAGTAGAATTCGATGGTTGCTTAACTCGGGAATAAACTACTTGTAGGACGGTATATTAGTGATATTATGCAGCAGTGATAAGTGTGTTCAACTTGGCTATCAAATATGATAAAACTCTAAACGTCGCGTCACGTAAAAATAACACTGAAGTGTCAAGCTGTGCACAAGGAAATTCAACTCATATAGCACATGTCATAGGATTGAATCTCCTTGCTGCAGTTAAAGATTCTGCATTCCTCGTGCACAGCTTGAATCCCCAGCGTTTTTTTTTTACATGACGTGACTTGTACGTCGAATATAAAGATTTGCCTGCTGACCTCTACACCTTTGTGTGATGGATGTTGATGGTAGCGTCTAACTTACAAGCTGGAATTAGCGGCTGGCTTGATTAGTTAGGTCTCACAAATGATCTGGCATGGCTCTTTGACTCATTGTTATTGTATTATCATAGGTTATGTTGACTGTCACAGACACTTATCGACTGTCTGGCTGATGAGGCTGTGGTTATTTGACTAAATACTCTGTAGGATACTAGTATCATTTGTTTTTGGATTTCGTCCGCAATTACTTTGGTACTCTTATCTGTTAGACACCATCACACGCTCTTTTCTTTCTTTTCACGTCACTGATGGATACATATACTCGTAGGGCCAATCAGAATTTTTGGCGGCCGTAGCTCACAAGCTGTGCGGAACCAATCCTCGCGCAGTGTTAAGTGAGCTTCAGTAAGGATCGGGGTTTGCGCAATTTGTGACTAATATCACCGTTGCCTAGAAGTTTTAATTTGGCCCATACCAGTTTATCAACCACATAGCTTTTTTTCGCTTGCAACTGCAAACAACTGCTTTGATGTTTTATGGATGTTTTCGTTCAAACTCATCCTATTACATCAGATGCTCCTTATTTAACGTAACGTGCCGTTGACTCCACTATTGGTGCCAAATTATTTCGGTTATACGAACAATCATGAGTGTATTTTCACAGTAGCGCAGATTACTCATAATATAATGAAACTCACAAACATTATGTACTATATACCTACCTATATGTATTTATCAAGGAAACCAACACGTGACCATGTGTGTACGCCACCACTGCAGCTCGAAACGTGATATTTAATGTGTCAGTGTGCAATCCATTTTCACTTCTATCGCCTTGACATAAAGTCGATGGGTCGATGAACTCATTCGTTTCATAGTACGTGAATACACGAGTAGATTACTTGTTACTTTAGTAGGTACGTAATTCCTCGTGGCAAGACTTCAGTACGCTCGAGTGCTGCGGTTTAGCAGATAATAGCATAGAACTAAACAATAAAGGTACATACTTGGTTTCTTCGGGCGTTGGTTGCGTAATACTTCATTTTGAGTGGTGTAACTGGCGACTAATGATTTTATTCGTAAATGTTTCCTTTTAACCATGTTATTCGATTGATAATGATTCACCAGAAAATAATGTCATTGCAGTACTTAACAAGGCCTATATGTTTACTCTAGGCCTATAGTTATGGTACCGCATTTTTTAATTATTATCATCATTTTTAGGCAAACTGGGTAGAAAACTAAGACAAAAGTAGTAAATTAAAGAGTTTATGATGGTTGCTTTTCTTAATTTTTCTTGGATTACTTAGTTATTTTATTTGATAAATAATTAAGAGAATTTGATCTGAACTAAAATAAAAATATATAAAATACATCTACGTTGAATGAATTTGCAAACAAGAATCTTACGTCATGCTAAAAAATATTTACCTTCTGTTGAATCATAAGATGCCTGTTACGTCATATGCATTGAAAATGTTTGTTGCTTGTGCCTTCGTGTAGATCGCGTAAACAAACAAGTCATCAATATTCGCAAAAACAAAATTCGTTGTTTGATCGATATTTTCTTTACAAGTAACCCATCTAAATTCATAAAATACGTAGAAGATTAAAGCCCTAGTCTGACACAATTAGGTAAGCAGCGAAATCAGTCGTGAAAGTAGTTTATTTTCTCTACATCTATCTAATGACACGCCTAGCATGCATCGTGTTGTCGCCTTAAATCATCATGTCATCGATATAACCAATTCAATACCCGCACGGCGCTAAATTCACACAATAAACTATGTGAATTTCGAAAACATCAAGCGACCGTTGCATGTTCTACCACCATTTATTCGGTACGTAATTAGCGAGTCGAAATCATTCGGTCGTCTAAATAGGCGCGGCAAACAATCGTATCATCCAAGGCTCGTGTAAGGTCGCTGGCGGTACCCGGCGCGCAGAATGGTGAAAGGGATCGCATGACCTCGCCATCCGCGACGGCTTTGAGGACGTACGTAGTATATTGAACCGAGTGGAAACAGGCCCCGTCGCCTCCATTGTGCCGCTGCGCCGCCGTGTGCGTTGCAATTCTTGTACGTGTATGCGCCCCTGGTACTTGCGGCGCAATTGCGTTTCGATTTCAACACAGCTGGAATAAACTTTATTGCTATCTATATAATATAGTGTTGTTATAGTGTTGTTTCTTATGCAGTTATTCTTGCTTATAATTAAATTGAAAAAGATAAACATTTCTGTAACCGAGATAAGCGTTCCATCAATTTACATTCCTTTGCAATTGAAATTGAGTTGTTGATTCCAGGAAATGTTGAAATCCATTCTCTTTTAGTCATTGATTTTATTGTCTCTAGAATTATTTAAATTACTTGAATGTCGTCATATTGCTTATGTATAGGTATGTTGTGTTGGAATATGATACAAAAACTAATCTATCTCACTCTAACATGTAATGTATGTGAGTGTTTCTCTTTCCTTCACGACGTTTACATTATAGTAAAATACCCCTTTGTTCTACAACTTTAATGCTTAGCCTACTTATTATAGTTATTATGAATTCCTCACCACTGTTCTCATAGAGCTGTGCTAGACCGCACTCGCACCTATCCTACCAAATATCGGTAAATAAATGATTTATATTTTAAACCGATTAACTAAATATTTTATTTCTGGCATCCAAACCCTTTTGGTTATGGGCCCAGTCACTATAAAAATACTTAAAGTTTAAATAAAGTGACTTGATGTGCCATATAAAATAATGAAACTAAAATTGGTGCGGACTTTACTGAAATGAATGTTCTGTGTTTGTAAAGTAACTTTTAGTGAATTGATATTCATAGAAAATTCACAATAAAAGTATCACATCAAACTGTTTGATATGTGGACAAAATACAGTGCAGTGAAAGAACTATGTGCTTCATGTGATCAAGAGACGCACAGAAAACAGAGAGCCATAAAGGACTTTATCGTGGCTGACTCTCTGCTTAGATTCGCAAGTGAAGTAATAATTGCGAATATTTTCTCAAAATTGGACGCAATTTATGTTGGAAGAAGTATTGTGGGCTTTAAGAAAAGGACATCACTCATAGTCCATTTATATTTGAGCTAATTCTGTGTGAGAAGTGCTGACCAAAGCGATTGATTGGGAGGTGATCTACAAGAAGATGAGCCCCTTCATCAAACATTTCGAAAGTTTAGATGACCTTGTTTCGATATTAGCTGCAGCAACTGGAAACTAGATGAAGCAGATATGTACTCTATCTATCTGTGAACCTGCCGAAAAATTAAATATGATGCTGTGATATATGGCAAATGGAAATAGTCATTGAGAAGCTAGCTTGAGGAGACATCCCCGACTTAAACAAAATCGTCACTTCTAGATGGAAAATGAATGAGATAAAACAAACGCGGAAAAGACGATGACCAGTTTTCTAAAAATCTCGATGAATATTCTCCAGGATAAGCTGTAAACAAATTATACATACGACGCAGAAACTTAAACCTGTAAATTCTAATTTGCGAACGTGGAATATTGATGGAGTACAAAATAAAAGGAAAAAGTGTCTAGCTTGCTATTATTTGCGACGGAAGAGTCAAAAAGAAAACGAGCCAATGAAGTTTTCTAAAGCAATTGAATGCGCAAGCTTATAAGTACAAATAAACTTTTTGTATCAGGGTTGATGATCCAAAGTGAAAATTACAAATATTCACGGAATGTTGACACAAAACCCGAACAAATGGTTCTATGGCTAAAAATAGACTTTTGCAACACAAACAAGGCGATAATGAAAGTAACACTTCAAGTTATACACTTCAAGTGATGACGCCCAAGATCGTGCTAAGAGAATGCTACAGGACGTTCTGTTTTGTCCAGAAATCCCATTTAGATGAAATAGGCAGCAGCAGACCGGTATGACAATGACAGTCATTTTGGCAAACCTGGCGAGGAACAGGTACATAAAACGCAAAAGGTAAAGCGATGGAAATGGGTGAGTTTTTGAACACGTATTTTGATCGGGCATGACTCAGTTGAGATATTTGCTTTTATACTTTGATAGCTCATTAAATAAAGCGTAAATGATAAAAAATGGCCAAATTGTTGGATATTAATCCACATTGGCAAAGCAAATTATTTGTTAAAAAGCAAAGTAATGTTTACTGATTGAGAGCGAATACGATAAATTCGACGGAATGATAAACTTTGCAAAGTATATAATGGTGAATTAATAATGTAACCGATCAAAGAGGTTTAATATAAAACACCCTCTATTTGACGTGCATACAGTTATGTGATCTATAGTCCTTCCGATATTTCCGAAATTATTTTGCTAAGCTCAATATAATTTAAAGTTAAAAATTGTCAATGGTGTAAATAATGGTGTTGAGTTTGTCAAATGAATAATTGATAATGATAATGAGTTCTGTTTGCAATATTATAGCGGGTATTTGGCTACCACTAAACAGTGCATCATACTGACAAATAAATGGTATGATAAATAGTACGTATTACGTACGGAGAATAAAGAACGTATTGTATGAAACGTTCAGAAGTAAGGTCTCGGAAAATAATCTAGGTGAAGTCAGTAACAACTGCTTCTGAAACCTAAGATGTTGAGCCCTACAAAGCACTGAATAACGCATTTTGTGCGTCGCTAACACACCAATAAATTATAAATTTAGTCGCATCTGGCGGCAGTATTATTCGGTTCAAAATTAAAATTTTAACGATGGAACCAAGTTTGATGAAAAATCAGTAAAAGTTATCTTGGCCGATTACTTTGATTTATTGTTAACAATATTGTCGTTACTGTTGATGCTAATTTTATTAGTGGTGCAATGGTACATAGACTTTATTGGTGTTATTATATGGTTTATTGGTATCGATTTCGTTGTTGTTATTGTTGATGCTAATTTTATTAGTGGTGCAATGATACAATGACTTTATTGGTATATGTAACCAGGTATACACAAAAAAAATGTAATCATAAAATAATGTACTTAAATCTTGACTTCTATTCTATTGAGGACTATTTTTTTTTTTTGTTTAAATGACCAATTTATTAAGTTTAATGAATTTATTTTTATTAATTTATTGAAGTCAAGAGATATTGTAAGTAAGTACACTAAATTAGTATGAACCGAATGAAAAGGTGTGAGATGTGGTAAACGAAAGGTTTATAAAGCCAGTGGTCAATAGAGTGAACTCTATAGGACCAGGAAATGGATGAGAGACAATTACGAGTAGCTCTTATCTGGTAGATCGTTACGATCTGAAAATTCCAGATATATTTCCGCTAGATTAGGTTCACAACCTAATAAATCTGTAAAACTTAAAACAGATGAGCAAACAGAATATTCATTTGAATAATAAATAATATAAATAAATACATTGGACATAATTGACAAGAGCTTGATATAATAAATAAAATTATAGAGTTAAAATGATTAAAGGAAAGGACTAAGAGGAATAAAATGTCTCTGTGTTTTACAAATATATTGAAACACATAATGTGTTTTATTTGAACTGTTGAATGCACAATTGTTGTTATAATACATGTATTTCGCTGCTGTGTAATATGTGGGTAAATTATATAAAAAGGAAATTGTATAATTCCTTAGATAAAAATGAACATGTACGTAATTAAAATGTGCAATGGCATCTTTATGGTGTATTTTACGTTACAATGATGAGTTCAGAAAACTATATTTATATTTATTGCTACTAGATGTGATCAAGAATATTTAACAATAAATTCTATACGATGATCATATTGATATGTGCAGTATTATAGCACTTCTAAATTACTGATTCAAAGTTAATTACGATACAATCAGAATCAAAAAAAAAAAATATTTTCATACTTTCCACCGAATATAGATATGTTTTAGAATTGTATTTTTCTTTAAAAGAAAACAAGACTTTATGCAAAAAGTATGTCTTGGAGCCTCAGTTGCTAAAACTGATATTTTGCAATTGTATTATATTTTGATAATAAATTTATAAATCGACCTGATTTCCCTTGTCATCTTCAAGGATATAAAAACTAAATAAGAAATTAAATTTTTATGGCGAATTATAAAGCAAACTACACATTCATCTGTTTGCGAAACAAAGTAAGTAAGAGATATATTATGAAATAATTCGCACGAAGCTTGTTTTTGATTCCTAATGGTCAAAGTGTTGTATATGATGAATTGATAAAGGCTTTCAGATATAATTGATTACGATTACAAATATATTTTTGTTGTTCTTTACATTGATATTAGTTCGGTATCAAAAGCTGCTTTAAACACAAGTGATAAAAGATTAAATTCAGAAATTTTTCACAAGTAAAAATAAATACTAGACTCAAATGATGCATTAAACAACATTAACCTATTTTTCTTGGATTTGAAGGTTGAATGGTCTAATAATCAAATCAAATTAGACCAGAATACATAGTTAAATTAAAATATTTATTACATTATTTGGAAATTTCAACCATGAATACACAAACCTACATAAATGAGCGTCAGTGCCGTCGGTGTTGGTATCGATATATCAAAGTTAATTTAATGGGTTTAAGTTCTAACGATAATACAAAAGCCCGTTGTAGAATCAACCCGACATAAGCTATGTTGTAAACATCCAGCAGATTTGGTAACAATAACAATTATTTGATATACCTACATATTTTAAAAAGGTACCTACGATACTTGAGAGAGTTGAAAGGGACCATGGATTCAATTTAAAGAGTACATTTGAGAACTGATCCCAATGTTTATGTCACGAGCAGCTATGTTGTTATGATATTTATAGTGGTAGTGTATTAGAACAATCATCAAAGCACACTATTTGTTTGAATTCTTTGAACAATATGAATCAGAGCACAATACTATACCTTATTGAAAAGGTAGTTTCAATTACTGAAGCCTATGTAACTCACTGTATGCATAAATAAATAACATTTTGATATTTAAATTGTAGAGTTACTGAAACAGTATATTTAAGATGAATAATTGGTTTGATTGGGTTTTTCTGGGTTTTCCCCAATCCTGCGCAACGAATGTTGAACCAATTTGAATGTATCCCCAGACAAGGTAGGAAGGTGTGTTGTGTTATTTTAATTGTATAAAATTTCGTTATCGAAATAGGAATTGATTTTTAAATAGATTAATTTTTGAGGGGGCGTGTTGGAATATGATACAAAAACTAATCTATCTCACTCTAACATGTAATGTATGTGAGTGTTTCTCTTTCCTTCACGACGTTTACATTATAGTAAAATACCCCTTTGTTCTACAACTTTAATGCTTAGCCTACTTATTATGAATTCCTCACCACTGTTCTCATAGAGCTGTGCTAGACCGCACTCGCACCTATCCTACCAAATATCGGTAAATAAATGATTTATATTTTAAACCGATTAACTAAATATTTTATTTCTGGCATCCAAACCCTTTTTGTTGACCATGATGACAACGGTAAAGAACCGTTGTGTTTATTACAATTTCCAACGAACGAAGTTTAAATTTTAATGGGACCTTTTTTGGCCCTCTAGTGTATTATTTAATTTTTATCTAGCTACATCAGACAAAGCGAGCTACGTTTAGAAAAATACTTGCAAGATTTTTAACCAAGATTTCTCTTATTGACTTCTCAATACAAATTTCAGTTTACTTGCATCCACCAGTACAAGATTTTTGGTTATGGTTACTTAATATTGACCCTAGCCATGATTTTAGTCAAGACTATCTGTAATATTTATTCGTTTATCACAATTTAATATAATCTAATTGTAAATGAAAAGAAATCCTCACACATGTTCCATGTTTTCAATTTTGCACGCTTTCTTTCACCTTTCAAACTTGTAGGACGTATCTCTAGACTATCAACATTTATTTCTACTGCTGCTATTTTTGCCCATTGCACAGAATTGTCTTTGGCGAATCGAATATAGTTTATGTGTATGTAGTTTGTTTTCGTATTATATTTTTATGCTTGGCTAAAGTGTATTTTTTCCGTTTAGTCGTATACAGTCGTTCCTTTCTGCAGTTGAAACAATATTTCTTGTTTGTTATCAAAGAAATTGCCCAACGTACAACGGAATGGCTCCCAACATCTATTACCAATGCCTCAAACTCCGGAAATCTTGTAAATTTCGTTCCCTCATAAATATACGAGTATCTTTGTCTAAAAGCAACGCCTCTCTTCTGTCTTATTTTCGCGTCCATATATAACTTTCTATTATAATGTTTATTGGTACCAAGTGCATGAATCGGGGGATTCGCACGGAGCGTACGGCTTCATATCTCCGCATCCGGTGGGCCTGGGCTCCCCACACTGTTGCCATGTCACTCTTTATTGATTGTCCCAACATTTCTCCAACGCTCACGTCTACGTATTTAGCATTGCTAATTCGCCATTATCGATACAGATGTGTTCTGTTTATTCTTTTGGGTCTTTTGAATTGACGTCTGAACGTGAACGCCTTTAATATGGTCGGATTGAAGCAGCGTAGGATGAACTTGAAATTGTGTGCGATCGTTGCATGATTTTATACGTCTGCGCCGTTAAAGTTCTGTTGCCTGCAACCCTAAACCTATACTAGGTACTTATAAGATACCTACTGGAGTTGTGTGCTCATATTTTGGTTAGGCCTCTATCTGTGAGTTAGAACTCGAATCGCTTTTCACATTTCGGCCGACGCGACGAAAGTATTTCGTCGCCCTAAGTAATAGTGCGAAGGTCTGAACGCCAGAAATAGACCCTAGGCACGGCGGAGTGCTAGGGCCGCATTCGCATCGCAACAACCTGCTAAAGCGGCAGGTGTGGGCGGGTGTCGGGGCGCGGGGCGGCGTGTTTGTGTCGGGTTCCCGGCCGAGGCTGCACGCTGCACCGAGCCAAGGTCAGCCGCCGCACGCATGCGCCGCTCCCTCCGCTCCTCCCTCCGCGCCCTCCGAGCGCAGAGACCGGAGACGAGCCCGTCTTGCGCTCCCGAGCCGAGCTCCGAACCGCTCTCCTTCCATACATTCGTGGGCCAATGTCAAACCTATTTGGAGCATTAGGTCAATCGAAAAACCGAACTGACATCGGGACTGACCACTTATCGACTGCATTACTGTCCTCAGTCGTGATCCGCCTTGCGACATACCGTCATCGTTTCGTTGCGATGTCCTTAAACTTTTTTGGGAACCGATGCACTTACTGCATCGGACACGCTCGATTAATCTTTACTTTCCGCTTCCGCAAAACGTCGGAGAGTTCAGGGTTTCTGCGCTCGTGGCGCTATTCTCGGCGTGACTGATAGTTAGGAGTGTATAGTGAAAGGATAAACACACGGTTAGGTACGTAGTAAAGATAACACGTGCCTCGCGCGCGTAGGAGGCGCCGCGCATGTGTGTGTTCCATTACAAGTATCGCCGCATGGAGAAATCTTACATGAAAAATTAGAACCCTGACGCAAGCTCTGTAAAGTACTCCACTATTGCGTATTTGTAATAGTCCGCGCGGGTCGTACGTACTCGAATGCTAGGAGCTTCAGGTGCGCTCGCAAGTTGTGGTCGATACGTGTAGTTATGATTCAAGTTCGGTCGACGATAACCGCAGACTACGAGGAAATTGTTATCTAAGGAATGAAATTTCTCGTAAAATAAAATTAATCACTGGTAGCTTAATTCCAGTTGGTGCTGGCGACGTGACGTTATTGTTTGCTGACGGTCGGTCGTGGTGGGGAATCATTCCGCCGCTCGGCCCGTCGGCCACGTTTCATTAGAAAGCTAAGTGGCATCGTGCACAAGGAGCGGCCGGCGTGCCCTACTCGGCTCGCGGTCCCGGCGCTGCACCGATCCATTCACCTTATTCGTCGGCGTCGAGGTTCAGTGACTTCGGCGGCGGCCGAGTGACTCCTCGGCCGCGTCATCTGCGTGCTAATGCCGCCGTTTCATCACCTACGCGGATCGGCGCGAGCCTCTTTAAATTCAGCGGGTGTCCTGCGCGGCGCGGCCGTCGCTGCGACCTCGATTCGCGCGCGCGTGCAGCGTTATGTAAAGCGCCGAGAGCGGTGCAGCGAGCGTTGCGCTCGACCGCGTGCGCGGCCCCGCGCACCTCCCTCGCGATTTCGTCCGCCGACGGCGGTTTCACTCGCGGCGATCCGGAGGTCGCGCACCTCCCGCCTCCTCGCCCTCCTCCGAGCGCGGTCGGCCCGTCCGAGCGGCGAGCCAGTGCTGCCATTTTAGCGCTTTCGGCGCTAGATCTAGCGCTTTTTTGCTATGTTCAGCGGGCACTTGTTATTTTTAGCGCCTAACGGATAATTTAGCGCTTTCTTATAAATAAAGACTTATTCAATGTCGCGACAAAAATAATGAGTTTGCCACATTCAAATGCTGATATAGAGCGGGTGTTCAGCATAATTAATGAATGTGGTTAATAGCAAGTTGAGAAATGCATTGCATTTAAAAACTATTAACGCCATCCTATTTATAAGAACAAGATTCACCGCGGTAAACAGAAACTGTTATAATTATCAACTACCAGCTGATATTTAAGTAAGATAGGATCATTCGAAAAAATAAAAAGTATAAACTATTGAACCTAACCAGCCTGGAGCCTCGAGTGCAGCTATGATGGAAGAAGAATTCTTTACTATACCCTAACTATAGGTATAGAATAATATACCTATTTCTGTTTTGTCTTCTAAATTTTATTATTGTGATAAAAAGTTGTTTTTTCACTACAATCACTTCGTATTTTTTTGTCGTGCGTATGACGCTTTTTCCACGATCAATGTGATTACACAATCTACCATACTAAACACATAGAGCAAAACAACGGAGCCGAGACGGAGTAAACGAGATGCGTTTATACAAGTCGCAATCTGCGTCTCGCTTCCAAAACTTAGCGCTTTATTGACTCGTTTAAGCCGATTTAGCGCTTTAATGGCTCGTGAATATATTCGAATCTAGCGCTTAGTGCACCGCTGTCAGCGCTGATTAGATTTTTTCATCTGGCAGCACTGCGGCGAGCGCTCAGTCGTCGAGCGGATCGCGCCGGCGACGGTCGCCTCGCAACCTCACGTTCAGTCGGCCGCGCTCGGCTCCCCCGTGCTGCCGTTTCGGGAGTTCTCCGCGGCAGTTCCGCGCTGCGTCTGCGACGGTCACGATCGCGTCGACCCGACGACGCCCGTCGAAAATAGCGTGCGTTATCATCGCGACCTCGGCGGCGAGACGAGATAGCGCGAGGTCGCCGGCACCTGCCTCCACGTGCGCTGCTGCTGCACCGCCGGAGGCAGTCCGGCGCCGCCGCTGCTCTTCCCGCCGCTACTCTCCTTCCTTTCATTAACGATCTCGGACGCATCGACATCGTTGAAGAGTATCCTACAATCAATCCACTCTCTTGTCGGACTCGGCAATTCAAACTAGATAGATTGATCGTCTGCTTTCTTTTATTTCAACGATATTTCATCGTATGACGTTTGCGTGGTCTGTCTCGTCTCCCAGTTTCGCTTGATGTTGAATACTACTAAACTTGAATCGTAAGTTATCGATTTATTGGCGTCGTTTTGACATTATTTTTGTAACAAATATTACATAATAACTGCTTAGTAATTGATATTAGTCGTTTATCGCTTTGATAGTGGCATTTTAAGTTTTTTGTTTTGTTACTATGAGAACCGTCCAAAGTTTTAAATGACGTCGTACTTTTTGTGAACAGGATGCTTGATTTTGTTATGCTCGAGTGCAAATCTTCGCATATAATTATGTTTTTACCCTTAAAACTGACGTCGAGGTCTGGGTTGCGTATGGAACTTATGCATGTGATAGTTTTTGCAGTAGCTGTCTTATTTTATTGTGTTCTCTTTGTTAGTGGCGAGATCAGTTCGGTCGCAAATAGTTCTGTAGCTACGCAGGGTGTTTAATTGATCTTCGAGAACAAACATTATTACTATTCGAGGAATGTCTGTGGCATTTTTGTACAGGGTGGGCCAATAATTTTTGCACTTTTAAAACATGAATAGAAATAAAACTACAACTGTTATTTTGTTGATTATATTTTTAACGTTTTGAAAATATAATGAAATTTATTTTTTAAAAATGACATCGTCGAGATGTGCACCGTCTCGTCGTTGGCACTCTAGCAATCGACTACGCAAACTTTGGAAAACTCGCTGACACATGCTGCGGGGGATCGCGGCTATCTCGTCGTGGATGTTTCGTTTTAATTGGGATATATTCGTCGGTTTATTAAGGTAGACTCGACTTTTCAGGTATCCCCATAAGAAAAAATCGCATGGTGTAAGATCCGGGCTTCTCGGAGGCCATGGAATATCACCTCTGCGAGAAATCAATTTATTCGGAAACATTTCTTTGACTACCGGTAAAGTCACATTTGACGTGTGGCATGTTGCTCCATCTTGTTGCATCCAGGTCCTGCTGTTGTATCCTTGAAATTCATGCAACTGCGGCGTCAAAAACTCTCGCAACATCTTGACGTATTCCGCTGAATTCACAGTTACATTATTTCCTTTCAAAGAAATACGGACCAATTATGCCCTTTGCTGATATGGCAGCCCATACTGTCGTTTTAGGTGAATGAAGTGGCTTTTGGTGTTTAAGGCGAGGGTTTTCCCTGCTCCAATATCGACAATTGTGCTTATTCACGTGCCCGTTGATGTGAAAGTGGGCCTCGTCCGTTAACAGGCGTCGTACAGTAACGTAGGAATCGTTGTTTTTGTAAAATTGTTTAACACAAAAAGCACGCTGTTGTCCCGTGAAGCGCTCCATTGTGACTAAAATTGCATGTAGCGACGCATAGTTTCCCGCCACCCGCGCACCCCTCCCTCCAACGGTATTCGAGAAATTTAGTGTTGCAATTTGCAAAAATTATTGGCCCACCCTGTATTATTACAAAAATATTTGCTTATTTAATGAAGAAAAGCTGCGTTTGTCATTAATGTTTTCGATTAATGGTTTTCCTCTTTTGTACTGTGTTATTTTATTGCGAAAAAATGTTATTTGTTTCGCAATATTGTTTGAATCTCAATAAGTACGTTAATACGCGTAGATTGTTATCAACATACCGTTTTAATTCTTTGTTCTGTGAGAAAATCGATTCAGATTGTGTCGTGACAACATTATTTTTATTATTGTGTTAACACACTTTAGTAGCCATCGTATTATTTCTATTTATTATTTCAAATATCAAATTAGATTGAGCTTCTATTTCTCGAGGCCCTCATTTCTGAGATAGAACCCAAAAACTTTACTTTATTTCGATTAACAAAGAATTCAATGCTCTTTTGCAAAATTATAACTAATCATTATTTAGATTGTTGTAATATCGTTGAAAAGATAAGTTATCTATCTACACATAATATATTATTTGTCTGTATATTAGGTATCGTTGTAATAATGTGAAGTGTTGCATTTTCCTTCGCGTAGTCATCGCGGATAGTAGATTGTGTATAATTGTTATATTTATACCGTATACCTATACGGTATAAATATAACATATATAATAGGTATCTAAATTAGTTACATTCCAAACAGGTCAGGGAAAATATAACTTTGTCCTCGTGAGCATAGAAACCAAAATCATCGTGTACATTGCATTCACACGTTTTTTTTCTTTGTCGATTTGATGTTTTGTTTTCTCCTTGTAATTTTGTCTGCGTATATGGCCTAATAAATAATTTGTATTTGACCTATAGGTAGTTTACAAAATTTGCAAAATCAAGCCATTTGCAAGTAAACACCGGGAAATTAAATTCATTTTTGTCAATAAATGGATATCGGAATCTATAATATTGTAATTTACTATATCATAGTGTAAAAGGGATGTTTAATAGGTATAAAAATCATAATTATAATTAGTTCGCCAGTTAGATTTAAAAAAAATATTGGACACATTTTTTTCTTTTATAAATAAAACAATCAGTGACAAAAGATAAACCTTGTCAAAGTTTGAGAGTGGGAGCTCGTGACGGCACTAGCCGGTACATTTGATAGCGGTTAGTGACGTCACATGGAACTTTAACAGGCTATAACTTCATAAATTTTTGTTAAATTAACAAAAGAAAAAACACGTGTCTAATATTTTTTGAAAATCTATTTGACGGACTAATTATATATTTTTAGTTAACAATTAATTACAATTAAAGCCTCACGTATTAAATAATTATATACTAATTGTTAGGTATATAATGTACTTTTTATTCTGCACACTGAAGAAATAATGAAATAAACAACTAAAAATTCATCAAGTGCCACAAGGAACAGCCTGACTGTTTGTTTCTGAATTCGCTCATTAGTTCAATCAATTAAAGTCCTAAAAAGTATAATGTAATATTATTATGTCCAGAGTTGTAGTTTGCGGTCATTATTGCAAAACAATCATCGTTCAATAAGAACAATGACATTCAGAACTAAACGTAACTGAACTATAAGACAGAGACCAAGCTTAATAGAATGGCAATTCGGCTTGAAATCTAGTATGGCATACTATAGTATTTATTGTGTGCGATTTTTTTCTGATAGGGTCGATTGTTTAAGCCTGGGATCGATTTTCAACTCTACAACTTTATAACATATTACAAAGCAACGCGACGTGTCTTTAAGATATATTATATCGGCAGATATATTATGTTTTCCAAAATCTCTACCAAAAAAGTTCTCGCTTAAATAATACTAGACATTTGGATTTTGGATGTAAATACGCTTCTGAAATATGCAGACGTATAAAAAGTTTTCATATACTTTAGCGTATTTTGTTTGACTTGGGTCAGTGAAAGATTAATTCGATTTTACGTCTATCAGTTTGCGAAAAAATGGTACCTCTAAAACACTAGTGGCGTGGCCAGTCTAGCTCTTCACAGCTGCACGCACAATGATGAAATCTGTCATAGGGGTTTCAAAATCTTTTGGGTCTTCATTTATCATTTTGTAGTATTCCAAAACTCAGCTTATTACAGTGTTTTCAAGCAGCTTAGAGATTGGTTGACTTTAAGTACTGTTTCTTCGTGCATTACGTGTAAAAACCGCGTCGGTAGGTAACTATCGTTATGTAAGATAAACACAGACACGTGTAGCTTGTGTCGTTTATATAACCGCGCATGTGTGAGTACTCGCGTCGTTGCAGACTGTACTGGGAAACCGTGATGACCTACTAGTCTTTATGATAGTCCTATTGGTGTAGTTGTTTCATCTTGTCACAGTAGTTTGGTGACGTCTTTACTGTTTACGATAATAAACGTTTTCAGTAAACAATGTTGAATTTAAGAACTTTTGCAATCATTTACTGTTTCATTATGACGTGTAGTCGTGTAATTGTTATAAGTATTAGTAATATTCTTATTCGTCAGTCCAATGGTTCATAGTCGTTCAAAATGTATTTTTTGGTTACTGCGATCCCGCAGAAAATATCTTTGTGCTGATTTTCCAACCATATTAAGTCATGATGACCTGATTAATACTAGAAGTAGAAGTATTATGATGTTTCTATCATGGCATCTTTTCCCAACTTCTATTTCTGACAGTGAGAGATGCTCGTTTGAAATAGTCGAGAACTAAGTGCATGTCCAGTTTTTATGCAGACTGTTGTTACTGCAAATATATAGCAGCTGCAAAATTCTTCATCAGTGACTTTGACTATGATTTACGCTTACACGATAATCTTGAAATAAATGTGTTATCTGCCGCGTAGTTTTTCTCTAGAACGTTTCGAATCGTATGTTGTATAAGCTTTCGTTTGTTATTGCTTACGATATCAGCAATTCTTACGGCCCCTGGGCACGTGTTCGCCACCTTATCGCTGAGTAACCGATAATGTTGCCTACTCCATTTTCTTAACACCTGTTCTTCTAATATCACTTTTCTTTATTTTATCACACCTCGTTTGAGGATCGCTTGGCGTCCATTCTGTCTTGGTGCGTCAGCGAGTGTTACATTCGTCACATCACACAGCTCTCGATTCTCTACCTGTCAACAATCATTTACGTGTAGAATTAACACCGTTTCCTCTTCTAAAAACATTCAAGTTTTTTAACCGTTTCACGATATCAAATTTGTCAGTGCCAGGAATAACAATTGGTCTATGAAGCAATTACGTATATTGGTCGTTATTATTACGATGCAGATTAGAATTACGTTTTTCAAAGGAGAAAACTTTTTTTTGTTTTGTTTGCGATTAAATCCACTATGTCTGCCAATTCAATCGTCCGAGGTACCAGGCTCTCACGTCTGCGGAGGAGATAGGCTGTGTCTGCCGGTGGCAGGCTGGCAGGCGCGGGGCGGGGGGCGGGGGCGGCAGTGCACGTGCCCGGCCGCCATGCGTTCGACGCCCCCCGCACTTGTTGAGCGCCTTGTACCGTCGCGCCAAGTTCGCGAGCTTACGTACTAACGGCCATTCTGACGACGTTACGCACACATGAACATGCTCATTCTTGCGATTGTCGCTTGTATACGGCTTGTAGTATTGATTTCACTTTGGCATTGGGTTTTCATCATCGTTGCGTTACTTTCTAAGTTATTAAGTATCGTACCTAGGCTCGTTTTGATGTTTCTCATTGACTCATAATTTCTAATCATATCTAGAAACGCCTGTCCTGTATGAATTTCTGTCATTTGTTTTAATTTCTTCGTTGCTGATAATTATATTATCTGAATTTTTCCAACCCGCTATAACGTTGTTACATGATAAATCCTTGGAACATTCTGGAGAGTTCCTACCTACATCAAATGTTACTTGTTTCTGAACAAATGTTTCCATTGTTTGCAACAGGAACTTAACTTATTGTTTTTTAATAATTAAGCAAACTTTTTTCTACTTTCTTTACAAACTGTTTCTTAGTTGGACCGTCTTTCAATGGTTTCGATGAAACTCGAACTTTGCAAAAGTTTCGTTTTAACAATGGCTTCACAAATGAAAGCTTTACCGTGATCTCGCAGACGCAACGCCTAACCAATCAAAATATGTTCACAGGTTTATAATAATGAGCAAGTGACTCTAGAAACAATAAATGAAATAGTGAATTAAAAATGTCTAGGACGCAAGTGTGTTTATAATAATGTGTAACCGTAGGGGTTGTTAGCGAATGTTAACCCATCGTAGGATGGGTACACTTATGGAAACAGGCAAAGTGACAGTGGGCAAGGCCGGGTTTCGAAGGCAGGGGGAAGTGTTCACGATGGCGTCACCTCGGGAGTTCTACTCTAATACCACGCAGACCATCGCCATCAACGCTCGCGAGACGGAGTTCGGCAGCATCGTCGAGCCGATTCCCGTCACTCTGACATACAAGCAGCTGCAGCCTCACAATGGCCTCAACGGCTTCCATGGATACGCGTTCCCGGCTAACGGCATGATTGGTTCCTTGATGACCGCGCCTGAGTATACACCTTCGGCTCCTGTCGTTAATCCGAGCCCCGTGAAGAATGACACTTCGAAAATTACACGGGCCCCGCCTAAGAAGAAGTGGATTAGAGAGTATTTAGGTGAGTTTAGTTAGTTACTATTTTAGGGTCTCTTCTAAGAGATGAAGTAATGTTCCGTGTGGGATTTTTTGTGTATCCCGTATCTCTATCCCGGATCTATCATCGTCACGGCTCGTATTGATGTCAGATCCCTTTTGCGAACAGATCTAGCATCAAATTCGCAAAACCTTGTTATTGTCGCGATAGCAAAATTTAAATGTAATATTTCTTCGCGTCTCGTCAATTCGTGACAGTTGACGGTCAATTCCGCCTTTAAGTAGGTTATACATACGTCGTATGCCGAAGATCGTGAACGGTGTGGTCGGTTCGTGAATGCATGCGCACTCGACCTCGTCGGACGACCTCGTGGCTTGCACGCCCGGGACCCAAGAGCGCTAGCAATTAACATGCCCATCTACGAATTTTATTCTGCACAGACAACTGGTTGCATAAAAATAAATATAATTCAAAAGCAACAATCACACATCCGTAAACATAAAATCAAAACAATGAAAATAAATAAACAAAGTAATTTACCTGAATTAAGGAATGTTGTTACAGGCAGGAAGGGCATGTTATAAGTTCTCAGTTACCTGAGATTTTTTAAAAGTATGTAAACAAGTGTATACACCGTTGCAAAAACTTGACGTAAGCGTTGTGTGTAGGTATAGTTATCGAGTGCGTATTGTAATACCACATACATTCTATTTGTACACGAAACAAACTTACAGATTATTGATTAATTAACTTGATAGCGATCGCAAATATTGTCAAATTAGCATGGTGTGAGGTGACATTCGCTTTTGTGATCGCACTAGTTTTTATGGCTGAAGCGTTTTACGCACGAAGTCCGCCGCCGTCTAGACGATCGTTTTATTAATCGGCATTTAATCGTTACCCGACAGCATTCTTTTGCTTATCGTTCTGGTGAAAATGTGCTTATGTAACCGCCAATTTGCAAACTGACAAGTTTCATACAACGGGTTTATTCTTTTGTGAAGCTTGCTAATAAACATCTTCACCATCAACTTATTAATACGTTTTACCTATTCATAATATATCTTTAATTTAACTTACACCGGTTATGATATATAATGTCTACATATATAATCTTAGTTAGATACAAGGTTGGTTTGAAGAAGATCTGTTGTCAAGTGAATTTGTCTCTAGGTCGTATTATGAATTTGGATGATGTCAAATAAAAGAGTTTTCTATATTACAAAATTAGCTAGACATTTATCTGTAGGAAATAGTTCTTTACCCCACATCAATTGCATTATTGCATCTTTGAAATCTGCTCTATTGATCTGATTGACAGTCTCAAGTCTATATTGAAGATCTATTGTGTTGTCACACAATTTGTGTGTGGCCAATTTTCATACGTAATAAAAAAAAGTAACAAAATATACTTTTTTTTTTTTTTTTTTTTTTTTTATTTCAAATAGGTTTGCGTTTGACTACACACTGCCTGATGTAAAGCAGATATGCGGTCTAGGATGTAGCACGCTTACCTAGAAAATACCTATTTACTCGAGATTTGAAGACACCTACATTGTACTTTAACGGAAAGACAGACTTAGGCAAAGCGTTCCACATTCTGGCAGTTCGTATGAGGAATGTGGACTCAAAACGCTTTGTTCTTACGCGTGGGATGTCCACCATAAAAGGGTGGCGCTTTGGTCGCGTCTGTCTAGCCGTACGATAGAAGAAAGGGGCAGGTGGGACCAGATCGTGCAACTCCTGGGCGCACTCACCGAAGTGTATCCGATAGTAGGCAGACAGACACGCCACCCTACGTCGATGCTCAAGACTTTGCAGCTTCGACTCAGTCAAGGTTTCGTTGCCTATCAGCCTCCTGGCTCGCCTTTCAATGGACTCCAAAGCCTCCAACTGGTATTTGGCAGAGCCATCCCAAAGGTGAGAGCAGTATTCCATGCAAGACCTGACTTGCGCTTTATAAAGACTAAGCAGTTGCTCAGGTGTGAAATACCGTCTCACCTTAGAGAGAACACCAAGTTTTTTTGAGGCTAATTGGGCTTTTGACTCTATATAAGACCCAAAGTTGAGAGTCGATGATAGCGTAACGCCTAATAGTTCCAGACTGTTAGTTACCGGAACGGATACACCACGGAAAGCAGGAGACAGTTGGAAGGGCCTCTTTTTGGCCGAAAACAAACAGCTTTGCGTTTTCGTGGCATTAAACTTGACCAGGCTAGCATCACCCCAGTCAGATACCGCCTCCAGACTCAAGTTGAGCCGTTCGACCATAGCCTCTCTGAGTGACTCGATCTGTGCCCCGCTCGTTTTTGCTTCGGATGTGTAGCTCTCCATGACTGTACTGTCGTCTGCGTACCCAAAAATACCAGGCTTTAGCAAGTCGTTAATATGCAGTAGGAAAAGCGTCGCAGAGAGCACTGACCCTTGAGGAACACCGGCATTGATATCCATTTGGTCTGACGAGAAACCATCTACAACCACTCGTATCGACCGATTCCTCAAGAAATCTGATATCCATGCGCAGAAATCAGCAGGCAGGCCGTAAGATGGAAGCTTGCCAATAAGGCTCTCATGCCAGACCCTGTCAAAAGCTTTCGAGATGTCCAAGGAGACAGCCAGCGCCTCCCCGTGCTTCTCAATGACCTCACTCCAAATGTGTGTGGCGTACGCCAGAAGGTCCCCAGTAGATCGGTTTCGGCGAAAGCCGTACTGGCGGTCACTGAGTAGGTCATTTGCTTCCAGGTAGGCCAGGAGCCTGTTGTTAAGAACACGTTCCATACTCTTGCAAAGTATGGACGTGATCGAAATCGGTCTGTAATTGGCAGGGTCAGCACGGCTACCTTTTTTGGGTACAGGCTGCACGTTAGCAAGCTTCCAAGATTTGGGCACTTGACCCGTCTTCAGAGAGAGGCGAAAGAGGCGGGTTAACACAGGCGACAGCTCAGGCGCACAAGTCCTTAGTACAATAGCTGGAATACCATCTGGGCCACTGGCCTTGTTCACATCTAGACTGCGGAGAACTTTGAGAACCTCCTTTTGCCGGATATGTATTTCACACATTGAGGTGCCACAGTTTGGCAAAGTTGGAGGTCTCGCACTACCGGGGTCCAGACGCGAAGACTCCGCAAATTGAGATGCAAATAAATTTGCCTTCTCAACCGCGGTATGAGCCAGCGAACCATTGGGTTTCAGCAACGGAGGCAATGAAGGGCGGCAGAAGTTCGCTTCGACTGATTTAGCTAGGGACCAGAATGCCTTGCTACCCGCAGGGTAAGAAGCAAGCTTGTTCCCTATTCGACTAATATGCTCAAAGCGAGCCCTCCGCATAACCTTTTTGCAGGACTTAGCAGCCTTATTGTAAGTCTTCTTCCTCAGATGTATGTCCTTCGTCTTACGGTTACGAGCATCGACCCAAGC
This sequence comes from Hypomecis punctinalis, assembly GCA_949316475.1. Lineage (NCBI taxonomy): Eukaryota > Metazoa > Arthropoda > Insecta > Lepidoptera > Geometridae > Hypomecis > Hypomecis punctinalis. The sequence continues at coordinate 28,599,095 of OX438795.1, forward strand.
CAGGTAAGCCTGATGCTTTTGCGCTTCGGCGCGTCCACATTCAGGCCCAAACCAGGGCCGAGCTTTATTGGACAGAGGCACGTCCGAAAATGGGATGAAGTATTCCATGGCGGTACGAAGCACGTCTGTCACGGCATCCGCGCACGAAGAAGGATCATCAGAAGAGAAGCACACAGGCTGCCAAGGATAAGACGCAAAGAAACACCGCATCTCATCCCAATCTGCCAACTTGTACCGCCACACCCGCCGTGACCCTTTTGGACTGGGGTCTGAAGGGGAGTAGACGGATACGGATTTCACCAGACAGTGATCAGATGTACCTAACGGAGAGGAAATCGCCACTGAATATCGGTCTGGATCAGTTGTTAGCAGAAGGTCCAAGCAGTAGGCCGTATGCGAGTCAACATCAGGTACCCGTGTGGCGCCATGAACCAGCTGGGTAAGACCTAGCGTCAAAGCTAGCTTGCGCGTTTCAAGCCCAGCATGGTTTGTGTCCAGGTATGGGTGAAGCCACTCCTTATGATGGCCATTAAAGTCCCCCAGGATCACTAATTGGGCCGAAGGGTAACTGAGCTGAGCAGCATCCGCCACCTCACTGAGGTAATCAGTAAGTCTAGTTGCCTCCCGGTCTCCGCTATGCGATCGGTATACACAGGCATAGACAATCTTCTCTATGCCAGTGTCCGCCAGAGCCCAGAGCACTGAAAAAGAAGGGTCTTCAAACCTTCGAAGACGCAGAAAGCAAATGTCATCCCGGGCGTAAACGCATACACCCGCACGTGGTTAGAAAAGATGCTCCAGAGAATACCCTGGGTAAGATAGATACGACACGTCGGATGGACCAGCAATCTGCGTCTCCGTGAGAAACAATAGGTGGGGTCGTTCTGTCTCAAGATGATGATGGACAGGCGTGAGATTGGAGTGCAGGCCCCGAATATTGCACAGGTGCACTTTGAGTGAGAGGGAGTGCTGCCGCTGTGTATACGTTCTTTTTCTTTTATTGTTTCTCATGCTTGCGGAGTAAAGTAGGTAGGAGGTCAGCAGTGGAACGAGGCGTCACACTAAGTAGAATTCAGTGGCACAACACACAAACCACACACATCTATGGGAGACCAGCCTGGAGACCGCGGGGACGCCCGAGCCCCCCCAAGGATGTCCATCGGGCCCTCTCGTCCGGTCGCCAACCGGCACGATGGCGCATCCCTGGGATTTTTCGACAGATGGCGGGGCAGCCTTTCATGAGTGGCTAGCTCACTACTTGGGCCCCCTACTATCTGCGGTCGGCCAGCGACAAACCGTGCCTCGGATCCCGCTGCCCTCCACGGCTGGCCGTCCGATGCGGTAATCGATGTGTGCACCGTATTCATCCACCAGACGACGCTACTGTTCCGACCCAACTTCCCGATTGACGTCACCAGACTTCGCGCCGGAACACGATCCCAAGAGAGACGCTTGGCGGCGCGGCTTAGTCTGACGGGTGGTCTCTCGCCACGGCTAAAGCCTACCACCAGAATGGTTGTTGCCTGGTTAGCACCACCCAGGACCACGTGTGGGGGATAAAATAAATGGGTTCCTACCCACGGACGAAGGCAACTCGGTCCCAAATAGTTACTTAATAGTATACTTATAGTTTGTTTACAAGTCGCTGTGGGCTTTAATTGAAATAACCTTATCAATATCATCATTACATTTATCATCTGATTTAATTTGATAATCAACCACAAACAATACCATAAATACTCAAGTTCCGTCTTGAAATTGCATCGTATCCAGCAAGACGTCCAAAGTGCGCAAAATCTTCCATCCCCAATATCTTCTGTTTATTTTCTCTCCTCAATATCTATTTTCTTTTATCGTGACAGCTCCACATGTCTCTACACGCTTTACATTCTCATTTATGATATCAGCAGAGTAATCTGCATACGCCGAGGTCACAGTTACGTAACACTGTAATAAAAACAAAAAAATATACATCAAAACACGTCACGTTAGTATTATTGTATAACTTGTTTGGAATATACAACGTGAAGATTGCTTCCAAGTCAGTATTGGCGGATTTCATGTCGTTACTGTTCATCATTGTAGCTTTAGGACGTCAACTGCTATTACAGTCAGGAGACTCCAGATGTAAGAAACGAGGTTTGCTGGGAGAATACCTCGTGTACTTGATCTTTGTGTTAAACCTCTCCTGTAAGTAAACTTCGATCTTGCTATAATTATTCAATACTAGTTTTTACCCGCGGCTTCGCCCGCATACGCAATATAGATAGATAGATAATTCTTTATTAGCTTAACCAAATACAATACAAACACATGAAAAATAAAAACATTAAAAATTAGTTATACTAAATGGCGGCCTTATCGCTTCAAGCGATTTCTTCCAGGCAACCATGCAATATATCATTATAATTTATAGCCTATGTGTTATTCTGATATATATGCTATATTATTGCAAAGTTTCATCTCAATCTGTTCAGTAGTTTTTACGTGAAAGAGTAACAAACATCCATACATCCATCCATCCATCCATCCATCCATCCATCCATCCATCCTCACAAACTTTCACGTTTATAATATTAGTAGGATCTTAGAGAGAGATATCCCTTAATATGAGATTATTCGTTAACGATAACTATTTTTATTTTGATTATTGGATATCAACATAATGTAAGCCCTATCTTCATTCGCAAAAGAGCTAGCCCATAACACACTGCGGTAGTCACCCGTCCATACATTTTTGTAAAGCGTGGCGGAAACGAGGAAGTATCAGCAAATATATCTGGAGGCTTGGAGGCACGCAAAATTAATAAGTTTTCGTTTACTATACAGGTTTTACTGCTTTGAATAGTACCTACGTCATCTCTACTCCAGAATTTTGCAATCCCATTGCCCATTGTCCTTCTCTATTTGATTTCACTATACATATATAATTCGACTGATATCTCGTTATGTGTAGAATTTATTTCGTCATTCATAGATTTCATTTGAATCATGCATTAGATAAAAGCTGATTGTTGCTGTCCAGTGATATGATAAGCTGTTACATTGTTATGAATGTCAACGATTATAAATTTTAAACTATTTAAACCTTAAATGGGTTTAGTTCAGTATCGATGAAACTTGTTTTCATAATTAGCCTGTATGTATCGACCCACTTGTTTGGTCTGCCTTCTCTCCCTTATGCTATTATTCTTTGGAACTTAGTTTGTGGTTGGAAATTGTACAGTAGTCATTTAACAATTTTATGTATTGCATTCAAGAGATAGATTTTATCACATGCTATGGATGCTTCTTCGTTTTTCATAATCTTTACGGCACAATTGGTTGTCAATTTTTTTGACTGTACTCGTAAGTTAAGAACGAAGAAGGAAATGTATTAATTTTCTAAATCATTTTCTAGGCTCTCGTTGACGCGTTTATTGGTTCATTTATTTTTTGTTTATAGATTGTATTCTTGTGCAATGGAGAAGGCGTTTGACCGATTGCATTATTTTTGATAAAAATAATTACAAGCTTCAATCTGTGTCACTGGCAATGTCTTTTCAGCAGAAAAAATCTAGTTGCATCACAGCAGAGCAAAGCAAAAATAAAATTATGAAATCATATTTCAAAGCAACTAAATCAACAATCGGCTGACTGTTCTCATTACAAAAAAAATATCCAATCAGACGGTTGACTTGTTGTCGGGTTGATGCGCAAATATGTATGAATGTAAATGCCGTAGCCAGACTTAATACCCTACGTCATCATCATCATCATCCACAGTCTACTTTATTTCACTGCCTCTTACTAGGTTTGTCATCTTCCTCGGTGCTGTGCCAACCGTGACCAGATTCGATCTACGATTTGAATTATATCGTCGATTTCAACCTGTGATAGCCTTACTCTACCTACCTGTCATCACGTAGCCTCGCTCGCCCTTGCTATAAGTTTACTAATACTAGTCGTTTTCGCGTGGCTCTGACAAACTGACATAGTTTTGTAATTTGTATTAAGATAATCTCATACTAAGAGTACAAAACCACAACTTGTCGACCGGCACGGCGCGGGCGTACGGTGTCACTTATTGTGTTGTGATTCCCACACTAGGCTTATCTCTGAATTCTTTTTGCGATGAACTATTAAAATATTTGTCATTACTGCAGGATTTGAACAACTGATACTCGGGTTGCCGTCCTGGTGCTCAACCAATTAAGCTAAGCCACACTCTGTCGTTCACGCCGAATTAGTTGAAGTGTTTAATTTTTAATATGTTATTTACCCTAAACGACACATTATTTTTTAAATTGTTTATAAAAAGAATTCTTTGGCAGTGAAACATACCAAAGAGTCTTTTTAAGCGATATTCTATCTACGTCCTGCTGAAGTGCTTATATTTTTACTGTAGAAGTATCCCCCCAAGTAAACTCCTCTTGCGAAGGTCGCGACCGGCTACGTAAAGCGTAGTATTTGCAGGGTTGTACCACAGTACATATTAGAAGCTATACTGCAGTTTTCGAAATAGTTGTATTACACATATTGATACTTTTTAGAATGAGTTGTATACTATCGCTGTATAAAATCGCGGGTAGTAAAACAGATTGTCTGGGGAAGGTCTATCTAATAGAGATATAGAATATATTATGTACTAGTTTTTACTCGCGGCTTCGCCCGCATACGCAATATATCATTATAATTTGTAGCCTATGTGTTATTCTGATATATAAGCTATATTATTGCAAAGTTTCATCTCAATCCGTTCAGTAGTTTTTGCGAGAAAGAGTAACAAACATCCATACATCCATCCATCCTCACAAACTTTCGCCTTTATAATATTAGTAGGAATATATTATGTACTAGTTTTTACTCGCGGCTTCGCCCGCATACGCAATATATCATTATAATTTGTAGCCTATGTGTTATTCTGATATATAAGCTATATTATTGCAAAGTTTCATCTCAATCCGTTCAGTAGTTTTTGCGAGAAAGAGTAACAAACATCCATACATCCATCCATCCTCACAAACTTTCGCCTTTATAATATTAGTAGGAAGTAGGATTTGGAACAAAAATCACATTATAAGATAAACCTTACAACAGTTGCAAGTTGCGATCTTATTGCTAAAAGCAATCCACGCTGTGCACTTACTCTAGAGCGATGTAGTTTAAGAAGATTTACTGCAGCTAAATGCAGGGAAGAATCGCTATCTTTTTTTAACTGCAGTCATCATTAGGAGAGCAAAGTTGGTGATCTCAAGAACATAGACGGAAATGTAGCAAACATCCTAGTAAAATAAATAAAATAAAAAAATAAAAAAAATAAAATTCATTTATTTCAGGCTTGTAGGGCCCATATTGGCAGAGAATAAAAATACAAAATTACACATAAGTCATCATAACAAAATTAAAATTAAAAATAATTATTTTTCGCAAAAAATGTCAAAACCGACTTCCATCGTGTACAAAATTCGAATAGTTCGCTAAAATTGACGACAATTTTTACATTATTCTAGATTTTTCAAAAACAGTCAGCCGATTTCGATTAAATTTAAGCCACCTCGGCAGTATACATACCCTTTTGAACTTATAAATATTTTTTTGTTGCGGTTCACAATTGGCGAAAATATCGATGAAAATACACAAAAAAATACATACAGACGAACATAGATCCTCTTCCTTTTTGGAAGTCGGTTAATGATATAGAGTGTCTATCTATCTATCTATCAGCCGTAAGATGTCCACTGCTGGACATAGGCCTCCCCCATGGATTTCCAATAAGGCCGGTTGGAAGCGGCCTGCATCCAGCGCGTTCCTGCGATTTTTATTATGTTTTCAGTCCACCTGGTCGGTGGACGTCCTACGCTGCGCTTGCTGGTCCGTGGTCTCCATTCGAGAACTTTCCGGCCCCATCGGCCATCCGTTCTTCGAACAATGTGTCCTGCCCATTGCCACTTTAATTTGCTAATCCGCTGGGCTATGTCGGTAACTTTGGTTCGTCTGCGGATCTCCTCATTTCTGATTCGATCCCGCAGAGAGACACCGAGCATAGCCCTCTCCATAGCACGTTGGGCTATTTTGAGCTTATTTATGAGGCGCACATTAAAAGACCACGTTTCAGTTCCATATGTCATCACTGGCAACACACAACTATCGAAAACTCTCGTCTTGAGGCACTGAGGTATATTGGATGAAAAGATGTCACGCAATTTTCCGAACGCTGCCCAGCCGAGTCGGATTCGACGATCGACCTCTTTCTTAAAGTTGGACTTACCTAGCTGGACTACTTGTCCTAGGTAGACGTACGAGTCAACAACTTCAAGAACCGAGCTCTCAACAGATATTGGGGTGGGTACAACATGGGCATTACACATGACCTTCGTTTTGTCCATGTTCATTTTAAGACCCACCTGTCGAGAAACTCGATTGAGGCCTTCGAGCATCGTGCTGAGTTTTTCCATCGACTTCGCCATGACCACAATATCGTCAGCAAACCGAAGGTGAGTGATGTATTCGCCATTGATGTTGATGCCGAATCCTTTCCATTCCAGAAGCTTAAAGGCGTTCTCCAAAGTAGTCGTAAACAGTTTCGGAGATATCACATCTCCCTGTCTGACCCCTCTTTTTAAAGGGATCGCCTTGGAGCTCTCCTCCTGTACTCGGACCGACATAGTGGCGTTATTATACAAGCACTTCAACACTTCGATGTACCGATAGTCTATACGGCATCGTTGGAGAGACTCGAGCACAGCCCATGTCTCGACCGAATCAAAGGCTTTCTCATAGTCCACAAACGCTAAGCAAAGTGGCAAGTTATACTCTTCGGTCTTCTGTATAACTTGCCGCAGCGTATGGATGTGATCCATGGTGCTAAAGCCTTTTCGGAACCCGGCTTGTTCGGAAGGCTGGAAGTCATCAAGCCTGCGCTCGAGACGATTCGTAATGACCCTTGTAAACAGCTTATAAACATGGCTCAGAAGCGAGATGGGCCTGTAATTCGTCAATAAGGTTTTGTCACCTTTTTTAAAGAACAACACCACCACGCTTCTGTTCCATGCTTCTGGCGTTATGCCCTCGAGGATAACGGTGTTGAAGAGCTTCTGAAGGACTTTAAGTACCGGTTTACCACCCGCTTTCAGAAGCTCTGAAGTTATTCCGTCATCACCCGGCGCCTTGTTGTTTTTAAGCTGATTCAGGGCCATTCTAATCTCGTACAGACTGATGTCCGGGATGTCTTCGGTGAAGTGTCGAGTCAGCTTGGCTCTCGGGTCTTTGGCCGTGCTGTCAACAGGCTTAGCTACCGAAGCGTATAACTGTCCGTAGAAACTTTCGATATAGAAACTTTAGATATAGAGTGTACCAGAACTTATTTTAGACTCTGTTCTAAAATAGAGTGAAAAACAAAAACACAAAATTGGTGACAAAGAGCATATCCAATACAAAAGGTATCTAAATGTAGAGTTTTACAAATCAATCTCATGTTTGACCTGTATTTTTTTACTTTAGAATTTTCTAACCCAGGATAAATGTTCCCTGAGGTATGTTACGTCCTGATTTCATAAACAAACCGTTAGTTTTGTTCTACAAGACCTTATAATTCAAGTTGTTATGTTGATTTTAGCCCATTCTTTTGTTATTCAGTACACGTGCAGGCTAAGTTATGCACTTGTAACCATTTCCTAGTTGCAATAGGGGAAAACTTGGGGACTTTAGAACATTTCTCTACTTGCTTTCATTCCTATGTTTTGTTCAGGACGTGGTGACTATTATTTATTCTTGTACCATTTTCATAATGTTTTCCTGCAAATATTTTGATGTGCAGATGATTATTTTGCTTGCTTTTGTAGAATTAATTTTGAATTTAATTGAATTTTTGCAGCTCATGCACTAATTATGGATATTCGAATTGTTGTCAACCCTAATTGTAATTTCGTACACAATACTTATAACTCCCATATTTTTACGATTTTTAGGGAACCTCTCGCAATTCTTAGGCTGCCAGCCTTAGCTGTACCGTACGTAAACATCCAAGCGTCGCGTACCTATAAGAGTCCCACGCAGTGCTCAATCTTCCAATCTCTCTTTCCTTGATTTTGGATCGATATCCTCGTATACCATAATATCACGAAACATCATTTATAAATGCTTGTTTTGAACATAGAACACCCTTCTTTTGGTGTTTTTTTAGTAAAATATTCGCCATTCTACGACTGCCAGCCCTAGTACCGTACGTACACATGCAAGCTTCACCAATCGCGTACCACAGTCCCACACGCAATGCCCCAAGCTCCAATCTCTCTTTCCGTGACCTTCGATCGATATCCTCGTATGATATCACGGAACTCGCTGAATGGAAGTGTCGGCTGCCATTTGCCATCGCTTATGAATGTTTGTTTCGAGATAGGTGGATTGTGTTCGATTATTCTATGACTTTGATAAGAATATCTGATGCAATGAATCGGTAATAGAAGTTTGAAAAGTTATTTATTAAATAATTTATAAACATTGATTACGTATAGTTACAAAACAATGGGACGATAAAGTACAATAAAATAAACGCTAAACTCGACCTTAATTCTACTTTCCTTCCTTCTAAATCTGTCAATATTTCATGTATCAACACACCGTTCTTTCGCGCCAGAAGCTCTCAATTTATGATTAATCCGGCTGATTGACTGCTGGCTGATAGAAGTCAACCAGTTAGAAGAATGATTAAAGTATTTAGAAAAAACAGGTATAGGTACTATTGAAAATCTTGACAACCGTCGACCTCGGGATTTTCTCCAATAAGTGCTAAAAACATTTGATCAAGTTCACATTATCTGTGATCAAGTCACTCTTTTAGATCTGAGTCAGAGGTTATGATGTGGTATCGTCAAGTCGACCAAAACAGTTTTGTAAAGAGCGCAGCAGTTATAGAACGTGACGGGCAAGTGCATAATTATGTCAAAAAGTCTAGTTATCCGGGCGTGCGTCCCGAAATTCCCAAATTATCCGGAAGGCCCGACGGTCGGTATAAAAGAACTCGTAAAACGCGGCTGCTCCTTTAACGACGCTGCTACAAGTTTGTTTACTTTGGCCTCCACTCGACGTAACGCGTAGTAAATGGGCCACGCTTACGGATCTCCATAATCTACATATATTTTGCCGTCAATAGGGTGAAATATCTGCCAGCTACTTTTTTGGAATCCATGCAAAACGTATACTTTCCCTTGGCGTATTTCGCAAACTATGTGTTTAGATCGGGAGGTTCTACACTCCCGATACACGTGTACACTTTTATACCTTTACGAAAGGTTCAGTAATCTCACTATCTATACATGCCAATTTTACAAAAAATATATACTTACATATTTGGAAATTATCTCATATAATCAATACCTCGTCTGAGTCTGATACTCTACACTGAACCATACGACACCATTCTTACGGAAATACAATTATACAAACTTAGTACCTATGAGAAAACGATGACTGAATTTAAGGTCTTTCAGATTTTTTTTGTGCGTGCGAGCAGATTTAAGTTATGTATTTTTTTTAACGTGCTCTTTGCCTTGACAATGATAAATTATTATTATAATATATTATAATTATCTAGGTAGTAACAGCGTAGTAACAATAACTTACGCTGGTCTAAGCAGTTTTGTAATTTTTAAAATGAAACAGTTTATACAAATGTAGATTTCGTAATACCCAGTTGAACACTCAGTCAACAATTATTACAAATTATGAATACGTCTTTAGCGTTTTGCATAATAAACATTCTGTTTTAACAACGGAGGCTGAATAAAGTATCTGCTGTGACATAATCATTGCTATTTTTCAGTTCTAAGTGGTAAACTTTAGATTGGACCGAGTTCAGTTTAGCATGAACTAGCATATATCCATAGATCCTACCTGAACTATGGTAGAGCGTAGTCTATACTAATAAAGTTTGTGATTTGTGAGGTTGTAGGGGAAATCTCTGGACCTACTGAACCGATTTAATTATATTAATAAATTTGCTGCAGTGTGCGATAGGTATACTATAGAAAAGCGTGACATAATGACAGACAAGCACGCTGCTTTTGTTATCGGTTTCCCCGAAAGCCTGTATCACACAATATGTGCGCCGACTTCGTGGCCTCCAGGAGTAAAGGTGACGCAGTGGTTTCAAAGGAGCACTGGCAGAGCGGCGCGGGGCGCGCGCTCCGCCGGCAAGCCTGCGGCCGCCGCCGGGCCCCGGTCGAACATGTAGGGATTTAGCGCATGACTCACCGCACTCAGCTGTTGCGCCCGCGCGCAGTGTAAACAATAACATTGAACAGAAAGAGCGAATTGAAATTCGATCGCACAGCGCCACCGCCGTAGATCGAACAATTATTGTTTGTCAACAAAATATACGATCGCTGAATGTACATAAAACTTTGCGACTTGAAGTATTACTTAGGCAAGAGTTGCGGTGCGAGGTATTAGGTATAACTGAACATTGGTGTAGTACCGACAACATAAAATGCATAAATATTGACGGGTATGTTTTAACATCGAGTTATTGCAGGAAAGATACCGCGCACGGCGGCTCTTGTCTGTTTGTAAAAAATGGTACTAAAGCTATTGAATGTCCGGAGTTTGTTCAACTTTCGACTGAGCGCTTTTGCGAGGTGTCTGCAATTGAGCTCATAGAATATGAAATTATTATTTTGTGTATCTATAGAACTAATTTGATTAGTGACAGCAGTTTTTTAGTTCATTTTGAACCTGTTCTTGAGCAAGCCAGCGAAAGTAATAAACAGTTTCTGATAATAGGCGATATTAATATCAACTGGCTTGACAAAAAATCGCGTGGTCAAAATGATCTCAGCGATATGTTATCAGTTCACAATTTCACCAACATTGTCGATTTTCCAACGCGTGAGATAGGTAGCAGCTCAACATGCTTGGACCACGTGTACAGCAATAGGCGGAGAGAGACGATGCTGGCGACTGCCGTCGACACTTCGTGTTCCACCCCTGACGACCCTCTGAGTGATCACAAGGCGGTGCGAGTTGCGGTCACCTGTGAGGCGCGACTACCAGCGCCGCGCATTTGTCGTGTTAGGGATTTTTCAGAGATAAATTGCTCTAACTTCGTGCTGTCGGTAATGAGTGTTGACTGGGAACACATATCCGCGAAATATCAGAACACACCTGATGGATTAGCTACATCTATAATTAATATTTTATCAAATACTTTTGATACGTGCTTTCCATCAAAATTAAAAAACATGAAAAGAACTGCTCGGCTTAGCGACGAAGTAATTAGACTCAAAAGTTTGCTGTACGAAACAACCCAGCTCACAAAAAAATTCAAAGATAACGATCAGCTCATGAATTTTTGTCTGAAGTTAAATGCTGCCTACGACAGAGCTTTGTTGGAGCAGAAAGCTAGTATGTATTCCAAAATGATTTCAAGTGATCCTAATAAACACAAAACAATATGGAGAATCGTTAATAAAGAGAGAGGTACTAGTAAGAAGTCTGCGGTAAGTTTCACGGATGTGGTGCAAGACGAAACAGGAAATAGGTTCCGTACAAAAAAAGCTGCAGCAAATGCAATGAACTGTAAATTTGTGGGTTCAGCGCGGGGGTGTGGGGCGCCGACCGCAGACGTGCCGCGGGTCGCCGCCGCACTTGCTGCCGCGTGCCCTCCCGCTGATACCAGCTTAAGATTCAAGAGATTTACAGCTGACGAGGTCCTGCAGATTATAACGTCGCGCATACCCCGGAAGCCAACGAAAGACATATATAATATGTCAATGGAACTTATTTATATGACTCGAATAGTTCTAGCGCCATATCTGGCCGATCTCTACAATGGCTGCATCAGTGCTGGAACATATCCGAGTGCGTTGAAGGTGAGCAAAATATCTCCCTTGTTTAAGGGAAAAGGTAAACAAGAAGATATGGATACTTATAGACCCGTTTCGATAATTCCAGCAGTGGCCAAAATATTTGAAAACGGCCTGAGCTCTCGACTCACCGATTATCTGGCCTCCTCAGGGGCACTTTCTGATCGTCAATACGCGTACCGTGCGGGCAGATCGACCACGGCACTTACACGTGAAGTAATCCGTCGAGCTTTGGAATCTTGTGAGAAAAAGCAGCAGGTCGCCGTTTTGTGCTGCGACTTATCAAAAGCTTTTGATGTCGCGGACCACGGCGTGCTTGCTGTGAAATATGATCACTATGGATTACGCGGACCTACCCATGCACTGCTGACAAATATGATGGAATGTAGATCCCAGGTGGTGGTCGGTGATGGTGGTGAGACCAGATCGGACCCATTGAACACAGTAATGGGTGTGGCCCAGGGATCTTCGGTATCTAATATCGCCTTTTCCTTGCTTCTAAATGATTTGCCCGGCTTCATCGCATCCGGTGAAATTCTAATGTACGCAGATGACGTTGCCGCTATCGTCACCGCTGGTAACCATGACGATTTGCAAAAACGTCTAAATGACACGGCCAGAGAATTAGCACAGTGGTTTACCATGAATGGGCTAGTTCTGAACTTGAGGAAGACCCATTACATGCAATTCTCCATAACAAGTCGAGCTCATAAAAAACTACGAGTAGTCATAGACGGAGAGCTAATTAATCAGGTGGATTCGACTGTGTTCCTCGGGTTTGTCATAGACCGTGGTCTGACTTGGGCTTCACACATAGACAGACTCTGCGCTAAGCTGGGTAGCGCTTGCTACGCCCTGAGTAGACTGGCGAAGGTGGTTTCTGCCGATATAGTGCGCAATTGTTACTTTGCAACTGTGCACTCAGTCTTAGAATACGGAGCTGAAATTTGGGGAGACGCTGCCGATAGACTGCGTGCATTCCGAATGCAAAAACGTGCGATAAGAACAATTGTTCAGGTATCGCGCAGGACTTCGGCGAAACCATTCTTTGGCTCGCTCGGGATAATGACGTTGCCTTCGCTCGTCATACTGCAGACTGCTGTGTACGTGAGGCAGAACCTGGACCAGTATCCGATGAGGGGAGAGAGTCACTCGTTCAAACACAACCTCCGTAATGTGAACAATCTCGCATCGGTTCGTGTGAGGCTCACGCGATCCAAAAAACTGACTCACGTGTTGGGACCAGCAGTGTATAACTGCTTGCCGGCAGACATCACTGACGCCCTTAGCGATAACATTTTCAAAAACAAACTTAAAAACTGGCTTGTTTCAAGAACATTTTACTCAATTGACGAATTCTTTACGAATGAACGAAAATTTAACATGTATAATTATGGAAAGTTACGGAAGTTAATGTGATTTATTGAATTTGATTGAATGTAATTTAATTTAATTGAGTGATATTTGTCTATTATACTGATAAATAATTAGTACTTATTGTACCTAATACAATGTATTCGTGAACTGGTTATTACCATCTATGTAAACTGACGTATAATTGTTAAACCAAAATTATTAATAAAATGTTTATCTGTTTATCTGTTTATCTGATTTTGAAAATTCTTTAAGCAGTATAAAGCCACATCATTTGTGAGTGTCATAGGCTACAAAATAGACGCGGCAAAGGCTAGTAGTAAATATAGATGGCTCTCCCATCCAAAGATTGGCTGAGCTAATCGTTGCTCTACAACTAGATATTTTCGTTTAGGAACACTAAGTCAAGTTGCGCTATACCTACGAGTACTATTAATGAGCAGTATGCACGATCAACCATGAACATGAGTTTAAAATGACCGGTCTATAGTTTAATTTCTTACGGACACGCTCATGCCACTGAAGACGTGGTGGTCTAGTGGTAGCGACACCCGCCTTACAATCGTGAGGTCGTGGGTTCAAACCCGGTCTCGCAATCAATAAGTTCTTTGTAATTTATGTACGGAAAATAGCACCACTGCCTTTCCGGTGAAGGTAAACATCGTGAGGTGATCTTCATATGTCCTTAGAAGAAAGTCGTTGGCGTATGTGAATCTCCCAGTCCGCACTGGGCCAGCGTGGTTGCTATGGCGCAATCCCCCTTTGTGGGTAGGCCTACATCTCGCAGTAGACTATTAAAAAGGCTGGTACAGCACAGTACAATAAAGTACTCTCTATCTCCGACTCGTATGTGAATCATTATTTATCTCCAACGTTAGAAAGAAACGACAGTATTTACGTAACTTTCGCACACTGACTGATAATCCAATAAAGGACGTTCGTGTCCATTTCCTAACGTTGCGTAACTGACAACATTGTGCTATTATGAGATTAACTACTTATACAGGTAGGTTTTGCCGAAAATCGTACGTTAGACGTTTCAAGGTGATAAAACCAAAAAACCGCGAGTGTTTTGATCACTTCCGTAAGTTTGGTCGTTGTGCAATGGCGCATCGTCGACGACTTTCAGTGTTTGTAATTCGTAATTCTTTGTATAGGCATTAAATATTGAGTAAGCTTATATCATTTATTAGTCAGTTGACATAGACACATCATTAATATTATCATTTCCAGTTTTCATTATTATACAAATATTACCTTAATGTCAAAGATACTGTACGGAATTTCAGGCCAGTGATATGTTGTACTACCTTAAAGCATTTCTATTGCTGTGCTGTTTAATTCGCCGAAAGTAAACCTATCCTAAAGCATACTTATGCCAGTTTTGCGAATTGCATAGCAATAGCTATCTCACATATCTCACGCAGATAACTATAGATCCCTTTTAGTTGTACTCTGTAGACGCAAAAACCGTGTCAGTTCTCTCGAGTTAAAACCATATTTATTTTGTTACATAAATAAACACTGTTTGTTTTCGTATACAGTATCTTATCGTGTATTCTTTTGTTTCGCTCTCACACAGAGATTAGCTGCTTCGAGTATGTTGTAAATTATAATACCTATCGCATTGAGACATTCTTGGCTTCCTTTTAGACTCTATGCAGACGTGATAACGGCTATATTTTGTATTACGTGTTCCACGACTTCCACGTGTAGCTTCTAGCTTTGCTAGTTTCTTTAGACTTTTTGTTCTAGAACTAGCTTCGTTTGAAGTGACCTCTACAGCTACTTTAATTGAATCGCGTGCGTCTACACGTTGCTGTTGGTTGGTAAAATTACGTAATACTACTTTAAATTGGTCTATGACATTTCTCGGAGATTGGAGTTCAAGCGTTAATCGTAAATTGCTTGTAGCCTATTGTTATTTGAATGGCTATCCCGGCATAGTCTATTGAATCTTCGGATTTACCGCCCCGTCCTTTGCGTCGCGCCTTTGCCAAGAACCTAATTATTTACCGAACGCTTTACACGTGGCACCATTTGTCGCGTAATGACGACTCGTAAAAAATGTAGAGCGAACCGTTCGCGTCATATTCGCGAGTCGCGAGGCCATTGACATTGCGATAAAAAAAAATGTTTATCGCACCTGCGAAGCATTCGCCGCGATTTCTTCTTACGGATGGCAACCGCTAACGAGCTGACCTACATCAATATGGTTGCCATCGAAACCCTTCTCTCAATTACCGAAAACATTTTTTCCCGAAACCATTCCCGTGAATGTCACGCCGGTCGTGAGTTACCCCGACAACAGTTCTGAATTTGAAGTTAATCTGTTTATCTCGGCCTATTCCCAAATTGATGTAATCGTCCGAGTTGAAAGGAATCCAATGGCTGCGAGTACCAGGGGGGCAGGATTGTGAGAGAGTAGGGGAAAGAAAAAGTGTTGCGGCGAGTACATTCCGACAGCCGCTTCCCTTTCCCCGGGCAGGCTGCGATGGATGCAGCGAGTGCGTTGCGACGCGCGCCGCGTGACGGCCAGTCACGTGCCGATGCGCCCCCCTCCCCCGTCCCACCCCGCGACCGCTTATCACTCCCAGACCCGAAGGCTCCCACCATAAGTGATCGAAGCTCCCACCGCCCCCCTCCAAGCAAGCAAAGGCTAAACGCTCACACATTGCAACGTATTTCGCCTTTGTTCGATATACCTTTGGAATGAACAAAGTACGAGTACATAATATAACTTAAACTACCTCCGCCTCTACTGTTCGTGGCACGAGTATGTTCAGAATAAGCTCTGCTAGCTTAATACATATAATCTTTATTATATTAAATTACCTTGACCCGGACACAGTTTCAGCGTCGGAGATTTAAAGAACAGTATTTGTTTTGCTTTCTTTGGGATGGCTTTGGCTATGATTCATAACATAATATTATTATTTTATTCTAGAAATGAACAGATAATGCGAAAAATACTCATACATAAGTTTAACACTCTCGTATTTAATGATTCGAAAGGAAGCAGTAGAAAATAGCTATTTCCTATACATTTATTTTAAAGTCGTGCGAATATTTTTATGAGGCCTTTGATTTTGCTTATATTTCTGCTTTCCGTTGAAGGTTGTCTATTATGGACAGATATTATTATGATTAAGATTATGAAACATTCGGAAAACGGGCGCACGTGGAGCTCAAGTGTCGACAGCTGTGACACATATTTATTTCAGGGTTAACGTATAAATACTTATGTAGAATGAAGTGATGAATACACATGTCATCGATAGAGCCAATTATGATACCGATTAGCTTTATTGTCTATTGAAATCAACAAAGGGACACTAATTGGTCAATAAAAATGTTGAAAAGGTGATAAACTAATCGACATACCGGTTCGGTTAGCTTTACCAAAGTTGGGAAAGAAAGGTTTTTGCTGATAGAGCTGTTAGGGTTGTATAGCTAGACGACAAACATATTCCTAATTATTAATTCTCGAATAATTATAAAATCCAAATCTTTATACTTATCCACAATAAGCAACTTTTACTCTGGGAATAACCCAAAAGAAAGAAGAATCAGCTCTTCCATAAAAAAATGTTCAATGACCTTCGACAAAATGCATAGATCAGCTGTTTATCGCTTTACAGCGTGTTCCTTTAAAAGGTTGAACATAATGACGAGTACAATGATATCTTTTCAAATGTCCGTCGTCAAAAAAACTGAGTTTAATGATATCGTAGAATATGTATGTCGTTCAGAAAGCCTGATAGAACTTTTTACGACAAAAAGGCGTCAAAGCAAGGGCGGTACCGGTTCGTTTCTGTAGTTTATCGTATACCGAATGACGCCCAAAACGCCGCGCCACGCCACACCGTCCACGCGCCGACCTACCAGGCAAACAGCTAACGCAAGAGTATCTACAACAAATATTATACGACTTGTAGAACCGGTATGATTTTTGCACAGTGGCGCTATGCAGGCTTAGAACCGGAAAAATGTTATTTTGCATGTCGTTTTCGATATTTCATTTTGATTGTGGGCAAAGCCTCTTGTTTTCTTAATACAGATTAAGTAACAGTAATATCTATAGCAATTATAACTTATAATGTAATGTAGTAAATGTCATTTTGTAACATTGTAATTTCTGTAGAAGTTTACCTTTTCAAATGGTTTTCAAGAAGTAGGAAGCTCTGAATTCGACTGTTTGTTTTTTGTTTTGATGCTACTTATCAGATTTCTCCGCTACTTGTTTGCCGATCTCGTGATTCTTTTTGTAATCTGTTGAAGAACATTAAGACATGGCCTCATTAAAAAATATTTCCGCTCAATAGTTTTGAAACAATTCCGGAAAATTGATAAAGATTGTAGGTCCTGACATAATTATTTTCGCATAAAATAGCATGACCGACTTCAACCGTGTCCTGTGTAACCGTTTAGAATTCGCGAATATTTCGCACGGATCGATGTAGCATTTTTCAGATTATTGTTGATTTATCAAAAATGGCTCTGCCGATTTCGATAAAATTTAAATGGGACCAAATTTGAAGTATCCAATAAAAAATAATTATCGAAATCAGACCACTACGTAAATACATAAATAAAATATATTTAGGTATATATATATGTATATATGCGCGTCGAATTGAGTACCTCCTCCGTTTCGTCGGTCAAAAATCACAAAAATCGTCACTTTCCCTAAAGTAGTGAAAAATAATATTTATTTGCATTTCGTAGAACTAATTGAAGGGATAATATCAAATTCCACATTTATTTGCGACTTGCTCACGGTTTGTTGAATATCCTTGATTTAAATAATGATTTGATACCAAAAAACATTTTCTTCAAATTGAAACAAGAAATTTGATCTAATACCTAATCTGTTTGTCCAATATGGAAATTTATTACAATAAATTCTTCATTTTATTCACAGATTTGTGTGTGACCGCTCAGAATGAAGTCATTTACCCATAAAAGTTGTTTATATCTGATTCCTATACATTATAAGTACATTTCATTGTTGTATATTTTTAATGAGGATTAGAGACGAATAGGTAACTACTAATAAATACCTAATACTATACTAATACTACTAATAATATAATTAGCCAGTTTAGCCACCTTTTGGCTTTCAATTTTCCGTAGTTTATTTAATTTGTGAAATGTTGGACGTTTTCTTGAAAAGTAGGACATATAGAGTTTCTAAATGTAGATAAAAATCAGAACCTTCCAGTCGTGTTCAAAATAGATTGGATATAGTTTTCTGATAGTAATAATGAAAAATATCCAACTTTCATCATCAAACATATCAACAGTAGGACGTCCACTGCTGGACATTGACCTCGCCTATGAATTTCGTAATAAGAACGGTTAAAAGTGGCTTTTCCGACGTACTCTACCCAACATTCAATCATGCATTTCATAGAAACAATAAGTATAGTTGTATTAATAAAAGTGGGACAATGTCAAGCGTTACTTTTTTTATCTCGATTGTATAAAAAGAGGACGCTATTGACGTAAACGCGTATCATCCGCCGATTGTTACATGATTCTTATTTATTATTTTTACCAATTAATACTCTCCACTGTGTTTCATGTTTTGTTTTAGAAATCTTAGACATTAAATTAGATTATATAATATAAAAAAGATTCTAAGATAAAGTTAATATTTTCTCACTCAACTCTCGTAAAAAAAATGTTATAAATTTTGAAGGGGAAAGTACAGATTTAAGACCACCAAGAAGTTATTTCTTTTGCCAAAGCGAACTAAGCTTTTATGCTCTAAACGCTGCTCTGCTCCAAAAAAATCGAATCAAAAATCTTTACTCACTCGACCCATTCGCATTTTCAACGCTCTTACATTTAAGGTTGTGGTAGACCTTTCAACGCTCGGTTTCTCACCAGGCCTTCAGATAAACTAGGCCATAAACTGGTGCAAACTATACATTTAGCAGAGGTCCTGGTCCAAGGTCGGTCTCTCAGGGACGGCCCCCGGCAACTAGAAGGCCAGTGACGCACAAGCCGCACAACCTTCGGTCCCGGCTTCCCACCTCTCCCTCCTACGCGGTTGCATAACTACTAATAGCTTATAACGCCCTAGTACCTGCAGCAGACAGCCAATCATCCCGTGTCAGCGTTTTATTTTATTTTTTTACGTCAATAGCAATTTCACTCGTACCTTCCTGTCAACATAAATGACACTGTGATGGAGATGAAGTGAAACAGGTCGGGTTGTATAATATTGTTGAAAATATGCTATTATTTATGTGACTTGCTCAAATGTCTTGAAACATCAGTGGATCTGATAAAAATCCAACCTGAAACTACCATAAAACTCATCAATAAGTCTAAAGACAATTGTGAACTAACTACTAAGAGCGAAGAATCAGCGCGTATTGTATTTTGTCGTCGCGGAAATTATTTGAAAAACTTTTCAAGACAAATCATCCTATATTCATTGTAAGTTACAATAGATTTTAATATTCACCTAACTAGTTCAGATCAGAAGTCTCCAGAACGTGTGGAGGTGACATTTACATAGTTCATGGTACTCTCTCGTACCTATCTCTACAATGATTTCAATTTCAAATCTGAAATTGCTTTTAGGTTCGGGGTAAGGACCGATATAGACAATTTACATTTTAGTTTTTGATAAGTTCACATTAAATTGGTGGATTTTTAATATGTATAGTATTTCACACATTTTGCACCAAAATGTTAATGTAAAATTGTCTTCAATTCGAAGCTAGTTATTGTGTCCTTGACCCGACAAATAATGGCGTCGCTATTTCTGATGAAGAATGACCTTGGTCTTGGCCTATGGCACATCTACCTGAAACCCGACTTATTGAATGGAATCGTAATTGCGATACCCTTACAAGGTATACGCCCCATGTAACTCCAGTTCTAAGATTTACTTAGTTACTAGAACTTAGTACTAGCTAAATTTAATAACAGCAATTTATACAATCTTAGAACAGTTACATTGATGATGAGTGAATGATGTAGTATTTCAGATTTATTTCAATATAGAATGAATGAATTACTTTGAACCAAAAATTTGGACCAAAATTAAACCTTGAGCTTAATTTGGATAATAGTTATATAATCGCAATGAATTTTACTTACAGATAACAGAGCTGATCTAGAATTCTATAAAACTATAAATACAGTAACATGTAGAGTTACTCCAATGTAATTTAGGTGCCTATTATGTACTATTTTCACTGTTAGTTAATTAACTGAATTACACATTTGATTCATTCACCAAATTCTGTGTATTGATTACACAGTAATTGGTATTCAATGAGTCTTGTTTGTTTCTGTTGTTGTTCTTCTAGAGTTGAGAAAACGGGAAATGCAAACAATCAAGTTTTCCAAGATAAATCAGTTTCAGTTATGTTATGAAATTTATTTAAATTAGTTTTTACCCGCGGCTTCGCCCGCATACGCAATATATCATGATAATTTATAGCCTATGTGTTATTCTGATATATAAGCTATATTATTGCAAAGTTTCATCTCAATCCGTTCAGAGTTCAGAAGTTTTTGCGTGAAAGAGTAACAAACATCCATACATCCATCCACCCATCCATCCTCACAAACTTTCACGTTTATAATATTAGTAGGATGTGTTATTCTGATATTTAAGCTATATTATTGCAAAGTTTCATCTCAATCCGTTCAGTAGTTTTTACGTGAAAGAATAACAACCATCCATACATCCATCCATCCATCCTCACAAACTTTCACGTTTATAATATTAGTAGGATGATACTACATTAACTTGGTTTATATCAATTTTTCTTTGGATTTTAAGCTATACCCGGAGCCCACAAGTAGGTACTTAAGTCAATAAGTTTTCAGGGCAGGACATTCCTAATTAAGGTAGTTATGGGCTACTCAATGGACCCGCAGTTAGTAAAACGCCGAGACGAAAAACTCGAAAGAAATGAAAAGCAATGCAAAGCATTTTTTTTTGCTTCTGCATTACTAAGAAATTGCTGACATAAGGTGACTGCCCACTGAACGTTAATTTATTTCGACCAATTTTATTGACAACATTGTCTTCAACGTGCCGAGGATTTTGTAAGTAATCAGGTTTGTTGTATATCAGCCCCATTGTCAAGTTTATTCTTCAGGCATCAGTACAAAGTCGTTCAGTTTCAAAGTCACGGGGTTAGGGTCCCGGGCGGTACGGTTAAACGATTCAAATTCGTATCGAAGCCACTGTATTATAAGGCGGTCAACCACTCCGGCGTCTTATGTTTTCCTATTATACTAGTGGTGACTGCTTGTGTAATGCTGAGCTTCTTGACAAATCGGATTTATATTATTCGGTCTGGTTCTCGATTGTAAAGTTTTAGCATCAAATTAGAATCACGTTGTTGTGACACTGGAGGGTGGGGTCTTTGATCATGTTGATATTTTGTTGAGTAACAGCTTCGATCAATAAAACAAAAGTAACAGTGACAGAAAATTACTATTACTACTGCCTCACGAAGTCCAGATTTTACAAAATGTTTATTCTTACTTAAATAACCCGTCATTTGTGCAACAATTTTTAATCATCAATTTAATAATAATTCTGTGTAAGTAAGAAAACAACGGTATTAAATTTAGCGATCAAAATAAGTAACCCTAATTTTTAAAACCAGTAAATCACACATCTTAATTTACGATCGCGCTGATCTAATAAAAAATACATTAGAACGCGGCGTCGCGCGCAAACAAATCATAGCGCGCCTTGATAGCGCCACGGTCAATTTTTACGGACAGTTACCTACGCGCCGCTTATTTTTTCTGGCGAGCAGCTGATTTTCGGCGTGGCAACTACTACAAATACCAAACAAACGGCACGCGGCGAGACCACATGTACTGACGTAATTCATCAACCGAGCCACGCCCCCTCCGCCGTCTCTTTCCGTTCAACCGGTAATATAGGCCGTCTCGCTCGCCAGTGCAGCGTGACCGATCGTCCCACGGGCCAAAGTATTACAATCTCAATCCCCACACGATAAAGTTCATTGCCGCGTGATACCACCCGGAGACAGCGACGTGCTGTTACGCCATCCCGCTCGCACCAACGAGTACGTTTCGCTCGCGTGGCGCGCGCTGACGCCTCTAGTTTTCTGTCCGCCTGGTGTTTTACCGCCACGGATTGCAGCCGCGGACGAGCGATTGACACGGGTTTGACAAGCGCCGATCGTTCAGGGAGGCTCGCGAGACGGTCTCGTCAGGCCGATCGATGGCGAGCGTGGTAGTGTTTACGTACGGAGGATGACGTGGGTTTTGTTTACAGAGGAGGAGCCGAAGTCGCCGGTGTCGCTGCGAGTGGTGCCGGTGGCGCGCAGCCCCGGCGCAGCGCGCGTGCCGTCGCCGGCGCCCGCGCCCGCGCCCGTGGCCGTGCCCGAGCCGCCCGCCCCGGCCCCCGCCGCGCCGCCACCCGCGCCCATCCTCGACTTCGCACAAGAACATTCCAGGCCGCGTACTACGAGCATCAACAGTCATGGGTATGTTGTCCTGGTAGCCGCGATGTCAAGAACAGCTGGTCGCGCCGCCGGTCGACCGACTGGACACTCAACTCACTCGCCGACTCGATTCGATGAGCTCGGATTCTGTACAACCGTGTTTGTGACGATTGGATGGACACTTTGAATAATAATTTTGCTATAAATTCGATGGGTGACTGATTACTCCGGTTAGACATGAGGCGATATCATATTTGACGATGTTATAGGATTGATGTTACAATAGATCCGACTCTGAAATCGCAAAAGACAAAATCAGCTGTTCTATTTATTTTGTCAAGTGCTTATGATTTATATTCCTGTTATCGGTGATCTCAAGTAAAGATGGTTTGCATGTCTATACATCTTGAGGGCCATTTGAGAAATTATGATCGATCACTTCGAAAACTATATAAATCGCTTAGAAGTATTCAATCTCCACTGCTCGGTAATAAATAATAGTGGATCATTTATTAAGGTCGTTTCGAGACCATAACTGTGGTACTGGTATTGTACTAACTGGTACCTAATGATGCTGAATAAAAAATCATTTTTGTGTCATTATCAGTCGGAGCATTCCGTTTCGTAAAGTTGAAAACCGTAGAGAAATAAAACGTAACTTTATTTTGAATCGTGATTTTGGTAGAAAGAAAGCCTGTCAATCAGGACCACAATCCTATTATTTTGGACACTACTGACTGGCGATCATTATAATTGGCAAAGGTGAATGATTTCTTAGGGCAATGTTTTGTTGTGGACATCACAACTTTGTTTTAAGGTCCTTCTCAAGGACAAATTCAAAGTCAACAATAATAGTATTGTAGTTTATAATGTGAGGTTATTAGCATATTACGTAGTATAGCTCTGTATTGTAAAGATATCAATTTATAGAGCTCCAGTGGCTGACCCTAAAGTCAGTGAATAGTACACGGACAGTACACAAGCGCACCTACGAGTACCAAATTTCGTATGGCTTTTACACTTTTTTGCTGCTCTACTCGTTTTATTAACCGACTTCAAAAAGGAGGTTTTCAACTCGACTGTATGTTTTTTTTTTGTATGTACGCGATTTCTCCGCCAATTATTTATAAAGCGATGATTTATTTTTTGTTTGGTAGATCATACTCCAGAGGTGGTCCCATTAAAATTTTATTGAAAGCGGCCGAGTGAAAATGAGTACATGGATGATAGATTGATCCGTGCGAACTATTCGAATTTAGTACACGGTAGAAGTCGTTTATGCCAGTTTTGGCGAAAAATAATTATCTCATTTCTATTATATCTTGTTCGTTATCGAACTCCTAAACGGTTTGACCGATTTTTACTAATTTTTGTGTATATTTTATAGGCCTGAGAATAGGTAGTATTCTATTTTGTATACCCCTAAAAAGTAAGTAGCCCTGGTGTCAGAATTTTTAGGCCGCCTGAAGACCTCTGACATGGCTAAACGGTTAAAACAACCGGGACCTACAATTTAACGTGTCATCCGAGCCACTGTAGCGCTCAGTTGGAAAATTCCACTCGTGGTCACCCATCCAAATGCTGACCGTGCGGAACGTTGCTTAATTTCGGTGATCGCTGACAAACACCCAGTCAAACTACGCTACGAGCGCTATTTATACCCCGCGACAAGGGTAGTCCTTTTCTGTTTTTTGTTGATAAAACAATGTTTGCCGAGTTAGCTAGTTAAAACGACTATAGTTTCGGTCGCATTCGGCGACCTTTCTCAAGTTGGCGAGTGCTAGCACGCGGAGCCGTCTCGCAATGCACTGCGGGCTGCGGCGCGTAGCGCTCGCGATGACAGCGGTTGCGGTGGTGGGGCGGGGGCGGGTAGAGAGGATTGTTGTGTCGGCGCGCACTGAAGATCCTCTTCGTCGGTATCCTGGTATACGTCGGGGATACTCCAGCACACTGAGCTCACTATGTCTCCACCAGTTCCACGGTTAAGTCTCTTGGTTCCTTGAAGACACGGCTTCCACGTCGGTGGCAGTATCCATCCCCCGTCTCTATTGAAGTTAGGGCGTCTGCTAATCTCGATAGCCTCCCTAACTTTACGGGGTACGAAAAACTTCTCTCGCGCTAGCACCTTGGCTCTGTCAAATCTGATGAAGTGCTGCGCATCGGAATCGAGAGTGTGTTCTACCACCGCGGAACCGTTCCTATCCAAGTTCTTCATTGAACGTATATGCTCCGTGAGCCTGGTAGAAACATTTCTTCTTGTCTCTCCGACGTAACACTTCCCGCAATCGCACGGGATCATGTAGACACCGGGGACACCCAAAGGGTCTCTTAGGAGAACGTAGCAATTGTCTTAGTTGTCCCGGAGGACGGAAGATGGTTTTAATGCTATACCTTCGGCGTAATAAATTTCCAATTCTGTCCGTCACTCCTTTAATATATGGCAAATAAGTTGCTACTCTCTCAACCGATGACGGACGTGTCCTCGGAGAAGCGTTTGCCAACCGCCAGCTCTGTTTCCACTTGTAACCATTACTGCTCAGCACACTTTTAATATGTTCGAGCTCAGTATCCAGGTATTCAAAATTACACAATTTTAGTGCTCTATTTATCAGTGTCCGTGGTACCGAGGTCAAGTGCGCTGGATGGTGGTGCGAATCTGCGCTCAGGTATCTATCCGTGTGTGTTGGTTTACGGTATACCGTGTGGGAAAGTCGGCCGTTAGAGTCTCGTTTCACCAACACATCTAGAAAGGGTAGAGCTCCGTTGCGTTCACGTTCTACCGTTACAGTAATGTTCGCATGTACGTTGTTCAGATGCGACAGTAGCGGATCTATTCCGTCTTTCTGTACTATGGCAAACACATCGTCCACATAACGCCACCAGTGTCTCGGTTTATATGAAGTGGTTAACAAGGCAGCTTCTTCAAACCACTCCATAAAGATGTTCGCTGCCACTGGAGCCAAAGGAGAACCCATCGCAACTCCGTCAATCTGTAGAAAGTAGTCCCCCTTCCCGTTTAGTCCCGTTATATATAGTTTAAAATGTGTGAAAACCACGTAAATTTTCATAGTAAAATTAGCTAGTTAAGTTAAGGTATGTTGTTGGCATAAATAAAATTACGTAAATAAATTGCCTAAATAGTAGTGGTTTTCTAAAGGTATGTCGATTAGTTTACGAAAATTGAAAGTACCTATGTAATAGTTTTATTTTATGTTATTTCAGTTCACTAACATTGTGTACACTGTACACTGTTATAAGATTGAACATAAATAATAGGAACTGAATGACACAATAAATTTATAGGTGACGACAACATGCATTAAATTATTTATTAACTAGCTGACCCGGCGATCTTCGTTTCACGCAATATCTTTATACATTCTAGCCTATGTGTTATTCTGACGTAAAACATTACTATTGCAAAGTTTCATCTCAATCCTTTCAGTAGTTTTTGCGTGAAAGAGGAACATGCATCCATAAATACAAACTTTCGCGTTTATAATATTAGTAGGATTTCGCGTTTATAATATCAGTAGGATATTTAGCAAAATATATGATACATATCAAATCAAATAGTCAAACAAACTAAAAAGACAGAAACAATGATTAACAAACTTTTAAATATACTTGTAGTTCAAAATATTAGTAAAATTGGTGCGAAAAAATTGACTACTACGGATTTGGTTTAAGCTTACAAACATCGACTACAGCAGTTCTAGTTGCCACAAAAGGTTCCAAGAAATATGTGTATGTAGGTCATATTTCTGACTCCCTCGTTGGCTCAGTGGTTAGTAACCCAGACTCCTAGGTCAAAGAGGCGTGAGTTCGATTCCCACCCAGGGCAAATATTTATGTGACGAACAGGTGTTTGCTCTATGTCTGGGTGTTATTTAGGTTTTATCTGTTCTAAAATTATGTATATGTAGTATATCAGTCTCTGGCAGCCATATTGAGCTTTGCTTAGTTTGGGGTGAGAGACCGTGTGTAAGATGTCCCCTAATATTTATATTTCTTTCTATCGCAGTCATAGTAGACAAGCTATTTTTGCATCTAAAACCTACAGGAAAATTACTGCGTTTTTCTTTTATTTTATGTCTAATCAATACAGGATGCTAATTGATTATCTAATCAATTAGCATCCTTTTAAGGGCTTATTCCGTACATCACAACTAACAACTTTTGTTCTGCGACATTTGTGAAAACGCAAAAAAAAATTGGTGTTCCATAGAAAAATATCGTTTACCCGCGTCAAAATGTATGGAACAGCTGATTTCTTTTTTGAGTTTTGACGAATGTTGTAGAACAAAAGTTGTTAGTTTTGATGTACAGAATAAGCCCCTAAACGGATGCTAATTGATAAATAACCCCGTATAGCTTATGCGATAGACTGGCGTCAGTAAATTTTAAATAGGGCAAAGCTACAGGTGGAATTTTCAAAAATATCCCAGCAAAAACGTTTTGTTTTTGTTTTGAGCCATAGTATACTTTCCGACGGCTCTTTGTCTCTGCTCTGTCGAAAAGTAAACTATAGATTTGTTGGAAGCGGCTTGTATCCAACGCGTTCCTCTGTACTTTAGGCTCTTATTTTACTAGGTCGTCTGTCAACTTAGTCGGTGTATGTCTTACGCTGCGCTTGCCGGTACGTGGTTTCCACTCGAAAACCTTTCAGCCCCATCAGCGATCAGTTCTCCGCGCTATCTGCCCAGTCCACTGCCACTTCAACTTACTAATCAGTTAGGCTATGTAGCGCTCATAGCGTAGTTTGACTAGATGTTCGTTAGCGATCTTCGAAGGTGTAGGGCGAATCATACAAGTCCGCGAATGTGAAGTTAGCAAGTAAAATGACGCGTTGTAGCTAACTTCACATCCGCCAACTTATCTGATTCGGCCTATAAGCAACGTTCAGCACGGTTAGTCTTCGTATGGGTGACCGCAGCGCATTTACATATGAGCGCTACGCGTGGCTCGGATGACTCGTTAAATTGTAGGCCCCGGTTGTTTTAACCGTTTAGCAATGTCAGAGGCCTTCAGGTGGTTTACAAACTGACACCAGAGCCAGCCACCACTATATGAACTTATGTCGATCAATTCCGCTCAATAAGAAAGTATAAAGTGCCCGTTACAGTCGACCTCGAGTTGTGTGTAACATCTTTCTACATATTAATTGAATCGTCGATGCATCTGGGGCGCTCCACAAATTAAATACAATAAAATGTAAACAGGTCGCCTGACAATGAGAATTGTAGTCCTATCCTTGAATACCATGGAAATTGTCGAGAAACTTACGCGCGCGGATAGTACAGGGTGGATTGAAAAGAAATATAATATACGGCGTGGTCTGATATTGTACTATCTTGGCTATAGCCCGAATCTAACTTCTTTTCGGCTGTGATGTTAGTTACAAGCTGCGGATAACCCAATCTTGACTGAAGCTCACTTAACAGTTGCGCGAGGATTGAGTTTTGCGCAGCTTGGAGCTAACTTCACTGTACAATATACATACAGTCGATACGTAGTTTACATTTCAATAAAATCGTTTCACGTTAAAAATATTTTTATTTATTTATATTTATTATATATATTTACTTCGTTTCTAAAAACTATGTTTTCATTTTTGATATCCATATTGAAGGGACTATGAAAAAAATATGTAATTCGCCATTTTGTGGCAATGGACAGCATCTTGGATTTAAGATAATATTGATTATATTATTATTGTACCAGTTCGTTTCTTGCTTTACAAGTTCACACGGTTACATATCACCAATATTACATAATATGAATCATATCACCAAAACTTTCGCAAGAATTTCTAAAGGATAGTGTTAACCCAATTACAATCTGTTACATATTTTAGACCAACCATTCTCAAAGTGTGCTCCACGGAGCCCTAGGGTCCCGCTTTTAATGTATATAATACTTATATTAATGAGAAAAAAAAAATCTTCAAAAATCTCAGCGACTCGGAAATGTTTCAAGATGATAATTAACTTATATTTAAATAAGTTCACCGATATCTCACTTAAAGCGCGCTGCTTCCGAGACAATTTTTTCCGATGAACAGAATACAAAAAAATGTTTTGTTTATTTTATGGCTCCGTAAAATATTTCACTTTCCAAAAGGGTCCCACCGCCAAAAACGTTTGAGAACCGCTGCTTTAGAAAATCAAAGCGAAAGTGATTTATAATAATGTAGTGATTGTCATCAAATCAAGTCATCAAGTGTGTATCAAATCAGGATAATCTATCAATTATCCTACTAATATTATAAACGCGATAGTTTGTGAGGATGGATGGATGGATGGATGGATGGATGGATGGATGGATGGATGGATGGATGGATGGATGGATGGATGGATGGATGGATGGATGGATGGATGTATGGATGTATGGATGTTTGTTACTCTTTCACGCAAAAACTACTGACCGGATTGAGATGAAACTTTGCAATAATATAGCTTATATATCAGAATAACACATAGGCTATAAATTATAATGATATATTACGTATGTGGGCGAAGCCGCGGGTAAAAACTAGTTATCAATAAACAGTAAGATGCTATCAATTTCTAAAAAGACAAATAAAATAGGTCAAGCTTGACTTGATTGACTGAACCTTACTGAAGCTCACTTAACAGCTGCTGATTGGGCCATCCGCAGCTTGTAGCTAACATCACAGCCGTCAAGTTGTGTGGTTGGGCCTACCAACCTCGTGAGATGTTGAGCATACAAATAGTCGCATGTTGGATATCCATTATTATCATGTCAAGTGGGTATACATAAAATAAGGGCCAGATAGATTGCTGCCAAGGTTCGGATAACAAGCGTGTACTGAATTGCATAATGTATAGATATCCTTGCTGCGTGCATATACATCATTCATGTACAAATTATACATGTTTTCAACATGCATGTGTACGGGGTGTTTCTCTAGACGACATTCTAGCATATCATAGTACTTCAGTACACTAGTAGTCACTTTATGGAGTAAGTTAAAGAAAAACTTATTCCGATCACTCATTACTGAAGCTCGTATAAAGCGGCGCGTTGGTTAGATTTGCGCTTTTATTAGAAAAATATAGTCTTGGAACGACGGACATATTCTGAAATATCACTGTTCGCATTATTATGGCCAACTTTTACTATAGAGTCAATCCCGAAATTGCGAGAAAAATATGAGCGGTTCTTTAAAAAGAGTTCATTCGATTCTCGTCAAAATGTATTACGACATAAAGCGCATTATAAAATTAGTTCTATGCTATAAAAAATCTGCACTTTAACACTCTACACATAGGGAAACTAATATATGACTCCAATAAATGGTAAATAGAGTACTCTTTTTAATTTTAAGAATCGGTCGTAAATATGTACGTATTTATAAAATGCAAGATTTATATTCGCCAGTTTAACACAGAGTGCCAGATTAAATTTCAGAAAAATACCAAAGAACCAAAAAATATACTTTTCGGTATATTTCACTATTATCCACCAAAAGTTCCTCGTACATTTCAAATCTTTGGGTGCCAGCGTACCATGTTAATTACCTAGATATACTCAAAAATACCCTTTTACAACAATTTTATCCAAATATACTAAATACCTTTTTCAATATCCAAAATATACTCAAAAATATCGATCTCCGCAAATATACCTACAAAAATACTGATGTTCGAAAAAGTTACCAAAATATACTGAAAATGTATTAAAATACTGATTCTTGTCACACTGATTTAACAGTACCTATCATTAGTAGAAAGAACGTCCACTGGACATAGTCCTCCCCTATAGATTTCCATTTAGCCCGTTTGGAAGCGGCTTACATCCAGTGTGTTCCTGCGCTTTAATTAAGTCCAATTATCCAATCCGGTTAGACCAATTATTATAACAACAAAATCACCTTTCCACTTGGCATATTTTTAACGACTTTCCAAATAAATATTCAGTGCACACACAAAGTCTAGAACACACTGTGACCTAAAAACTTAAACACTGACAGGTACCTTGCGGTTACGTCGTGAACGGAATATTTTTAAAAGGACCTGTGTTTGAGGAAAACGTGTCGTAGGGAAACCTCTTCTATGTCGTATTTAATGCAAGGGGTTTAAGAATGACCATTGAAAATAATGTAAGGGTCTAAGAATGAGCATAAAAAATAACTCATTAATGAGTTGAGATGTTTTAGTTAATGAATTTACATGAAATGTTTTTGTCAATGAAAATTGATTTACGAAATTTTAGCGCTTCCAACTTCATAGCTCTTTGTATGACATTGTGGCCAATTATGAAGGCGCCATCCTAAACTTAATAGCGATTTAGAATATTGCTGTTCTAAATTGATATTAAGTTTAGGATGGCGCCTTCATAGTTGGCCACATTGTCACAATACAAAAGTTACGGTAGTTTTGCGTCCGGCTCTATAAATATAATTCTTTGTAAAGCGAGAACGAACATGACGGCTAACGAAATTGATTAGAAGCTCACGATAACTACGATAGTTTTCTTTTTATGAATAATCTCATATGAGGCCTCTGAACATTTGTTTTTTAGCCTAGATAGCGAATATGGTCCGACAAAGTCGTAATACATGACTGGAATCATGTACTGGTTGGCACAGAAACAGGAAAAGATTGTATTTAATACCACGTTGCAGCCAATGATCTGAAAATTTCCACGCAGTTATCAGCTTTGTTCAATAGCCTGTGAGTGGATATTTGATAAAAAATAATTCGATTTGTAAAAATAAATGAATACCTTTTGTAACCAACCTACAAGTCTTGCCTGGGCTGTACTTTAAAATAAATATGCTTGAATTTTTATTGACAGCGAATTGACAGATCGATATCGACGGATGTGAAGTTAGCTACAAGCTGCGCAATATCCATTCCTGACTGAAGTTCATTGGATATATATATATATACAGTGTTGTTGATTGGATATTGCGCAGCTTGTAGCTAGCTTCACATCCGCCGACTTGTAAGATTCGGCATATACGCGATTATTCCGTGAATTAGGAATCGATACGATTTTTTTTTTGTTTTGCAGCGTGTAACTACTTTTTATACCTTTGTTATAAACAAATTCCATTGTTTTTTAGTTGTAAACAATGTTCCGTATGTTGCAAAACGCTGCAAAATTATTACATGTTACAAAACAATAAGAACAATCTTATTCTAAATTTGCAGCGTGTTACTAATTTTTTTGACAATGTTATTAACAAAAAACACTTTAACCCCCTTTTCAACCCTTTCCGTTCACCCCAGAGCGCTGCAAAATCACACGGTAAGTTATTTTACCTTCCTTAAAAACCCCTCAAAATTTGAGCGAGTTACCAATTTCTTTCGGGTTTTAGGCTTTAATGACTGGCCTAGTATACGTATATGGTCTCTTGCAGTTGTGTAAAAGAAAAACTTCTCAGTTACCGTATAAAAAAGTTAGAGCCGTTTATGTCGTAAAAAACCGCATATTTCAACACTCACAAAAATCAAATACTACAGGGTACTTCCCGTTGACATAGAACTATGAAATTTGGCAAGAAGCATTGTCTCAGAATACACAAATGGGAATAAATCTGAAAACTGTACATTTTCATTTAAATCACAAAAAATAGGGCCCAGATTCACAAAATATGTGTTGAAAATTCAAAGTGAGTAAATCGTATCATGTAAGGTATCATATAAAAGAGCTTCATTAGCACATGCTAAAACAGATTTTTAATTATTTAAACAATGTGTAATTTTTATTGTACGAAGAGAAAAGTGAAAAAAAAAAAAACTTTTTGTCGATGATATATGTATAGAGATTTTAACAACTTACTTCCCAATTATGTGAAATTTTCTGGATTTGTACGGAACCCTCGGTGTGCGAGTCTGACACGCACTTGTCCGGTTTTTTTATATGGCAAACCACGCTGTTTAAAAATGTCACCTTGGGATATAAAAATAGTTTGAAAATGTCAGCTAGAGTAAAAATGTTTTTTTTTTTCGTATGCAGGCCAACCCAGATCCCGTCTCCGCCTTCGGTGGGAAGCAGTGGCAGCGCCAGCAGCGGCAGCGCGCCGCGCGCCGGCACCAGGGAGGTCCACAACAAGCTCGAGAAGAACCGCCGGGCGCACCTCAAGGAGTGCTTCGAGCTCCTCAAGCGGCAGCTGCCCGCCACGCCCGATGATAAAAAGACTTCCAACCTGTCTATACTGGGCTCCGCTATCAGATATATTCAGGTGAGAAACCAGTTACAGGCTTGGGCGTAAGGGGCTCAGATGGGCAGTGGCCACTCTAGAAACTCATCTACCGTGCCCCAAAACCTTTAAACACTCTATTTTCCAGGGGCGGCCAAAAGTAGGCAGTTGCCCCTCTAGAGAAAATTTGTAGCGACGTCAATAATCCTGCAAGAATATTGTATATGATTGTTTTTAATTATTTTAACAATTAGTAATTTTCGATGGATGACAAGAAAAGTGAAAAAGAAAAAAACATTTGTCGATGATTAATAGTGTATAGAGATTTTAACAACTTACTTCCCAATTTTGTAATTTTTTTTGGATTTGTACGGAACCCTTGGTGTGCGAGCTTGACCCGCACTTGTCCGGTTTTTTAAGTAGATTTTCGATTCAGGACAACAACCTTAAACCTGCCTATATCGTAAGTCGGTAGTCATACGATTAATGGTCACAGTACAGGTGACAGTGAAGTAGTAGCCAAAGTAGCTTTCAGGCAATATCGGACACTCTAAGTGGTTTTAAACTCCGATAAACTAATACTAAGATAGATCTCTTCGCTTAGTTACTCAGCCGTTGCCCAAGTGTACCCGGGCTATTGAAGATTTGAAGCTACGCGTCCACTAAGTAGGGATCAGAGCGTACGGAGCGGACAGATTGATTCTTTAAAGTAAAAATGCCGATCAAGTACGCAGTCTCATAAAAATCCTTTATCCATTCATCAGCCATAGGACTTAGCTGCTGGACATAGACCTCCCCTATCTCTATTAAGACCGGTTGGAAGCGGTGTGCATCCAGCACGACCCTGCGATCTTCATAAGGTAATCTGTTTTTCCCGTGGGTGGACGTCCTACGCTGATCTTGCCGATACGTGGTCTCTACTCGAGAACTTTTCGAACCCGTCGGTCATTAGTACTCCTTGCTATGTGTCCTGGAAATCCTATTATCATAGAAATCCTTACAACGCCACAAACCTATCTGCTCTGTGCCTTATGACCCAGTGGACGCATAGCTAGAAGCCACGTTTTTTCAGCAGAACAGGTAGTCCACGTCGATTGAAAATGACATTTTATCATTATATATGATTTGGTATGGGCCAAATCAAACTTTCTGTCGGCTGTGATGTTAGCTCCAATCTACACAAGACACAATCGTGATTGAAGTTCACTTAACAGCTGTCGAGGATCGGGTTTCAAAGTCAAAAGTCAAAGTCAAAATATTTATTTTGCGGAGAGATGGGTAATATGTAGGTGTCAAGATACATTATTATGTGCACCATGCTTTAGCATTAGGGCATGCAAAATTATCATTCTTAATTTTAAAGGTAAACGAATAATATTATCATAATTATACATTAAATATTGTGAGATTAAATCATATACTAATTCTATATTTGCACAAAGATTTGTCATTCAAAAACTCATCTATGGAATAATATGTCTTTAATTGTATGTATTTAAAAATGACAATATTATTTTTGTCTTTTACAATCTTCGGCAATTTATTATAAATAGTCAATCGCATCATGAACGTACTGTTATTATAAAGGGCTGTCCTACGGTACGGTTCACGCAGTCTATCTTTGTGCCGTTTGCTCGTTAATTTGTCATACTTATCTAAGTTTTTCTTGACTAGTGCGGCAGATTCGTAAATGTATATGGAAGGAAGAGTCAGCAATTTTAATTTCCGAAATTTTTTGCGCAGTTTATACCTAACGACCAAGAAATTTGTTTCGGCCTATAGAATGCATCATCATTTTCTTGCCCTTATACACTACCACTAGGTGGGGTCGGCACAGCACGTATACTATCGCCACTTCACCTATCATACGTTACCTCATCATCGACTCCTTTCTCTCGCATATAATCTTTCACACAATTCATCTACACTTGGTCTTCCTCTTCCGCTTTTGCTACTTACTACATTAAGAGTTTACTTAATGACACGGCTATCCTCCCTTCTCATGATATGCCCAAATGCCCATACCAAGATAGCCTGCCGAGAAAGCATATGTTGCAAACGTATATTGAAAGTGAGTCACTACACTACTGTGAAATTATTCTTACCCGCTGTTGTCGAAAATGCTGCCTAAGCTACCCAAGAAGTTGTTAGATTGTTTAAGTTTAAACTGTCCATCGCCGGCCTCTGGTGATTAAAGTTTGGATGTAAGTGGTCCTACAGGGGACGAGTTTACAATTGCATTGGAGTTTCAACCTCACTAATGTTCAAAGTAAAGAGGAAGTCATATTGAGAGTTTTCGCTAATAAATAAGTCCGTATAGCCTCGCTAGCCCTGCTGTCAGAGTTTTTAAGCCGTCTGAGAAGGCCCCTGACGTGGCTAAACGGTTAAAACAATTGAAACCTACAATTTAACGTGTCATCCGAGCCACGGTGCTCAGCATTCGAGGTACGGAAGCGCTTAGTTGTAAATTTCACCTGCGGTTACCCATCCATTACATTTTTCGCTAATAAACATTTAATAGGGCCGAAAAATTCGAGCACTAAGAGTATGTGCAAAAAGAGGACCGTCGTGGCGTTACGGTGAACTAGTAACAATAAGATTTTAATCAGCAGCCAAGGTACCGAATATACTTGGTAGCCGCAAGTACTGATGAAAACCGAATTACTGTCTTTCAAGTATCAAACACTTAGTTGTACTAGCAATGACAGAGCAGTGTTGTCATCGTAACACAATTAGTAAAATGGCACACGGGCGACCTCACCTACGACGCTTCTCTTTTTGCACAAACTTGTATTTGATTTTATGTCGAACGATATGTAGAGCGACCTGATAAAATTAGTGTACTGACTCGAACGTTATTAAGTATAAATCATAAATTATATTCCCATTGTTGCCTAATTCTCTAAAATGTTCTAAATAATAAGTTATAGATCTAGAGTATGATCATTTATTCTGGTACATTTTTCTAGTTTATGTAGACTATGTAGAG
This sequence comes from Hypomecis punctinalis, assembly GCA_949316475.1. Lineage (NCBI taxonomy): Eukaryota > Metazoa > Arthropoda > Insecta > Lepidoptera > Geometridae > Hypomecis > Hypomecis punctinalis. The sequence goes on from OX438795.1 coordinate 28,634,936, forward strand.
GATCGAAACGAATTTTTAAAAACAAACCTATCTGTAATATTGTCATATTCAAACCGTACAAAATCTTCTAGACTAATCTTGCATTTGATGCTTCATTTTTTTAGAGTGAATGCCATTTTTCATACAGCGACTAAATCATAATATAACAACGAAATAATAGCATATTATATCCATGATTTGGCTAAACATTTGTGTTTGACCGCAATAGCAATAATATATAAAATATAATAGTATTGTTTGCTAAGCTAGAAGTTTATGTTATTGTAAAGTAGTAATTTCTCCTTGATAGTTGGTGTGAACAGGGATAGAAAGTTGATCCCAGTACCCGTAATACCATTGTAAAAGTAGAGCATTGTGTACTTTCTGCTCTCAAACTATGCTCGTATAAACAGCGTATCCAATTCTATCAAAATTCTGAGCTTACCTTGATTGTGAAATCATTTTTTTACCTTTTACGTAAAACTGCTCGCAAATAATACTTCAAAGGCTCTTCGACGCACGTTCATTTTGTAATTAACTTATTTTGTGTGGGTCTTCATTGCGTACTAATGTTGCTAACTTTTCTTCTCGAGGGTTACGAGAAGTTTCAGCCTTTTGTGAAACTTTATTGAGAAATTTCAGTTTTTCTCTGTCCGTTTCATAAAGCAATAATTTTTTTCACAATGCTCTTTGCAGTCATTTCATATCTCCATTGTTTCAACTTTTATTTTGTACGGATTCCATTTCGTTGCCCAAGTTCTAGAAATCCTCGAACGTGTAACAACGAAATAACAATTTATTTATGTTAGATGACGGGTTTAACAAAGTACATAAAGATAAACGCTATCTCGGCGGGCGAGCGCGGCGCGACGGCCGCGCGTAACTCGGCGCGACCTCTTCGATAGTTCTGACCGCCTGGTACTTTTCTGCAGGTGCTTCGCCGTAAGGAGCGCGAGTGTGAGCACGAAATGGAGCGACTGGCCCGAGAGAAGATCGCGGCGCAACAGCGACTCGCCGCGCTCAAACGCGAAGTCACCGTGCGAACGCCCGCGCGCCAGCGGACGCTCGGTGCGTACACCTCCGCCGCTCTATGCGCCCCTGGTACCCATCCACGAGATTATTTAATATTTGGCACTGTTGCGCATTAAATTCCCACTACTAATTAATAATTTTAATAATGTCCGCTAATATTAATTAATCGCTAACCGGCAAAACCGGTAGATAATCGTCGGAAAGTTGTTTTGTGGTAAACAAAATGCGCCGGTTCGAGCACGTGGCGCCACCTGTTGCTTCGTTTCGGTTTTCGCGCAATTTGTTTGAATATTTCGGGAACTTGAACGTTTGTTTCTTATTCGCAGATACCATTCCCGATGATAAGGAAATGGAAGAACGTGTCAACGGTCACGTCTTAGGAATAAGTGTAAGTAGCTACTCTCATCGATATCATAACCAATTACCGGTTGAAATTAATTAATCACATGATTGAAATCATGATTTTGCGCTAGCTTTGAGCGTAAAACACGTTTCAAAATTGTCCTCATTCTTTATAATCATAAGTTAAAATTAGCAAAATTTCTCATTTTCCTCGTAAATTATCGCACATGCTCGTATTATTTTCGTGCCATTTTTTCAGTGTTTAGTAATAGTGACGTCACGTTTCAGACATCGTCCCCTCCCCGGTCGCCGCCGCAGTCCCTCAACTTGAGCACGAAGCTCCGAACGCTGCCGATACAAATAACGCCGACCACCTCGCAGGTATGCCCGCCTGGTACATTGATACAGTTACGCGCGACCTAATCCGCGATTAGGATTTAGGAGGGTGTTTCCGAATCCAGTGGCGCCATCTAGTCTGCTGTCGGGGAAGAGAAACGTGTGGCGCTAGTGTGCCTGACGCAATAACAAATGTTGCGTACTTTTACTTTTACACACATGCTTTTGGCAGACCATTACCAGTTCCAGTTCCAACTGTAGAGAAAAATGTACAATTGTACACGTTATTTTGTAGATTCCGGTTGTTTTAACCGTTTAGCTGTGTCAGAGGCCTTCAGGCTTAAAAACTGACAGCAGTGGGCTAGCCACCACATAGCGAAATATCACTTACTGACTGATCTCAAAATCTTGAAAACTACTTAACTGACTGAAGCTGAAGTTTGGACGTACAATAATTTTTACACGCATTCATATTTTAGGCCGCGAGTAAACAGAATGATTGGTTATTGATTGTAAACTGTGTATTATATAAGTGACACGGGCTATAATAGGTTGTATCGTATTGTTTGCAGCCAGTGATCCGGTCGTCGTACGGGTCGCGACATAATACCCTCACATTAACAACTCTAGCGCCCGCGGAAGCCGTCTCCACACAATCGGTAAGATATTTACATTATGCTGATCAATAATAGGTATGATGACTGGGTAAAAAAAACATTATAATGATATTAATAAATACCTAATTAGTCTGTGAGTTTGATTATCAAAAAATATTGGACACGTATTTTTTTTCTTTTGTTAATCAAAAAATAAATGACAAAGATAGACCTTCTCAATATTCGGGAATGCGGGCTCGTGGCGTCACTTCTACGTCAAAAGTCTATACTTTTGTAGTCGAACGAAACGTTAACTTTTTTTTTATTCCAATTTATTTTTTAGGACTTTTATATCAGTCAGGGCAGTCCCGTTGTATATTCTTATTTATCCTAGCTTACTATAGACTTAATACTACTACATATTTCGGATCATTTGAGGCGACTAACCAAATCGGATAACGCTCCGGCTGCGTCAGAGTTAGGTTCAGCAAGTAGTCCAAGGTCGAGCCTGGTGAAGTGATAAGTCACCTCAAATGCCTACCTCTCATTTCGTATACGTATACATTCTACCAATAGGTGGTATACATCTTGAAACTTTAACGATATAGCTATCTTCATCAATTTTTGTTTAATTGACATAAAAAAATATGTACGTGTTCAGTATTTTTTTCATGTGTTTAACTGACTAATTACATTTTTTAGTCTAGCGACACTATTGGCGCTGTAGCATGGTGCGGGTGACAGTTGCTTTTTTAAATTTAATTAGGGTTTAATTAGCCGCGTTTTACAAATTATGACTTAGTATTTCAGCTGTACCACATTCGTAATATTTTAAATAATTAATAACTGTAGGAAATTAAATTAAACCCAAATCAAATTTAAAAAAAGCAACTATCATCCGCACCATGCTACAGCGCAAATTGTGTACCCTATTCCTTATCAACATACGTATTTTGCCTTCGCGAATTTTGATGAAATAATGTTTTTAACCTCAATTAATTAATACGTTAAAATTTAATAAAAACCGAGTTCAAGCTATAATATAATATTGGAAGTAAAAATATATTTTAAGTGAATTTCTAAAAAACGAAACGTAATTTGGGACATGATTATCGTAGAATCACCCTGTTGATGACTAAATCGTTGCCGCAACTTTGTTTGAAAGATAAATGACCTAAGTAAATGTTTTTAACTCGTGGCATCCGGTGTCCTTCGCGTAAGAATTAAAATGACTATAGACTGAATTGTAATGGTCAATGCGTTTTATTTCAGAATGGTGTGGTTGAAAATGGCGTGACAAACGGACTGAGCACGCTCGTGCATCCAGCTCAAATACATCTTCCTATTTCACAGGTATTAGTTTTTTTTAACGCGTATAAGTCCGCGCTTGACTATCAACTCGCCTAATGGTAAGCGACGTTAAAATACCTACTCACTCAGATCTTGAAAAGCTTTAGGTGTTAACACTTAGAAAATAGGAAAGCAGGAATAATAGTCCGTTCTCCGGTGGTACGAATCAGAAATATGGAGTCAAACCGCTTCGTACGTATCGAAGGAAAATCGACAGTGTAGGGGTGGTAGTGAGGCGTCTTTATACTTGACCTTATAAATAAATAAATAATAAATAAATAAATGTTTATTTCCAAACTTAGGGACTATGTACATCTTTTTACAGATACATACAGTAGGTATACAACAAGCAGAATTAGTACTTATTCTAAAGATTGTACAATATACAAATGTCCACTGCAACCCACACTAGGGTGACCTGTGTCGTGGGCTGCAGGCTCTTCCACTTATACTAACAATATTATGGTACAATATTACTTAATGGTATCTTATGGTAAGTTAGTTGTGATAAGTTGTGGGTGTATGTGATAGTGAGTGAGTGAATGTGAGTGTGTACGTGTATGTAAATTATATAGATAAATAATAATAGGTATAGAGATATTATGAATACGAGTTCGAGAACTTACATAGTTGATTATTATAGATATATAAAAGGTATACTAAGTAACTCTAAATAAATTATATAATTATACAGTATACTTGATAATGTAAACGAATAAAAATATAATATTATTGAATAAATAAATTAATATTCAGACTAAGCTTAATGTCACCTCCCAGTTATACTTACTTACGCACGTGATTAAGAATTGAATCTGAAGGGCTGTGGCTTGGCTAATCAGGTCAGATAGGGGCCCTATACTTATACTGGGGATGGTAGGATAAGGTCGTGTAGTTCAGATGCACTCTCCGAAATGGACAGTACAGGACTATAAAAAATGAATATACTCGCAACCCTACGGCGATGCTTCCAGGATATGAAGTTTTTTTTGCAACTAACTTTTCAGCACCAGTTTTTCATACACCAAAAAAACTAAAATAATGGTCGGTTATGCACAAAAGTGCATCAACTGATTTTCAACTTAGTTGATGCATTTGTGCGTAGACTGATAACTATTTTGATTTTTAGCTATTCATAGCCGCCAAATGAGTTTTCGTACACTCACGATAAGTAGTTTATCTGTACATGGCAACAAACTGAAAAACCTCAAAAACATTTAAAAAAATTCAAACAAATAAACATACAGTCGAATTGAGAACCTCCTTTTTAAAGTCAGTTATAAATATACAAGTAGTTTAACAGGGTCTGTCAGTCATATTACAAGCTTTGCTTAGTTTGAGGAGAGAGGTTGTGTTTAAGATGCCGCCTAATATTTACTTATTAATTCGAGGAAAAGCGAATATCTCCGTTTTAAACACGATGATTTTCCTTTCGTCTGTCCAGATGCTCATCTAAATCGATTCGAAACTTGGTAGGTATATTTACTGCAAGACAAAATGCATTCAAAAACTTAATATACTCAACTTTATTCGGTGATGACTAACTTCAATCTCCTTTTATCTTAACATTTATATTTATTTCTTCCCTTTCAACTATCTACATTGGTATAGCTCCCACAAAATTAATTTCTAATATTTATTATTGTTACAACTGTATTTTTTATTTTATTATGTACTATTAGTGTAATCATCAATAGGCTTATTTATGTCATACTAGCGAACTAACTTTTTTAAAACAAAGCTGTTTGTTTACCAAAAATAAATAAATATACTAAGCGCCACACAAATCGGCGGATGGGAAGTTATGCGCAGAACGCTTCGCAAAAACTGAAATTTAGATATGCGCGGGAGCCAGAGAGACGAGACCTCATGCTTCCTGTGCGCTTCATGTTCGGAGAACTACTAGTATATACTTATTTGTTTATAGTTTGAATCGTGTCGTTTGCAGGTGGTTAGCAGCGGCGGGCTGGTGGTGAGCCCGGCCACGCTGCAGCTGCTGTCCGCGGGCGGCGGCCTGCGGGTGCTGCCCGCGCCGCTACACGCCAACGGGGTCTCCGCGGGGGAGAACAACAGGATACCCCGGACGGAGAACGGCATGGTGTCGGCCGCGCAAGTCTCCACCACAGGTCAGTCTGCTCATACAAGTCACGGTCATCAAGTCACGGTCATCAAGTCACGTTCATCAAGCCACGGTCATCAAGTCACGGCTCAAACGCTGGCTCGAGCTTGAGCACGCTTTCTATCTATCTATCTATCAGCCGTAGGACGTCCACTGCTGGACATAGGCCTCCCCCATGGGTTTCCAATAAGGCCGGTTGGAAGCGGCCTGCATCCAGCGCGTTCCTGCGATCTTTATTATATCACCAGTCCTACGCTGCGTTTGCTGGTCCGTGGTCTCCATCTGAGAACTTTACGGCCCCATCCGCCATCCGTTCTTCGAACTATGTGCCCTGCCCATTGCCACTTTAATTTGCTAAACCGCTGGGCTATGTCGGTAACTTCGTCTGCGGATCTTCTCATTTCTGATTCGATCCCGCAGAGACTCTTCGAGCATGGAGCTGCTAGAGGGTTGGGGTTTGCGCAGCTTATAATCTATGTAACCTCTGAAATATGATCTACCAAACAAAAAACTAATCATCAAAATCGGTTCATAAATAATTGGCGTAGTATAGGCCGAATCATATAAGTCGGCGGATGTGAAGTTAGCTAGGAACTGCGCAATATCCAATCCTGACTGAAGCTCGCATGAAGCTGCGCGTTGATTGTGTTTCGCGTAGCTTGTAACTAACTTCACATCCGATGACTTGTATTATTCCTGTAACCGCGTAACACACATACAAAAAACACTAGAGTTGAGATCCTCATTTTTTGTCGTTTAAAAATGAATAACATTAATTCCAGATGGCGTGGTGGTGACGCGCGGCCTGACGCCGCTCGTGGTGTCGCAGCCCACTGCACACTTACTGCACACACACACGCTCGCACACAAGGTAAATTATTATACAGTTGAAGATTTGGCACACTGGGTGCGTTCTGTAAAACGCATCCAGTGTGCCAAATCCTTTAACCTTTTCAACGCCACTGACGGGTACATCCGTATATCAAGTTGACCGCCAACGACGGATTAACCCGCATGTATACACTTTTTACTAGTTGATTGAATCAGCCGTTACTTTGCGGAAATTCATCTTCAAATCTATGCTTTGAATAAGTATTTAGTGTATTTCCGCTATCTTGTTGTAGGCAAATAAGTTTAAGGGCATTAAGGACATTTAAATTAAAAAAAAATGTCCTTAATGCACTTAATGCCCTTAAACTTATTTGCCTACAACAAGATAGCGGAAATACACTAATTATTTATTCAAAGTATAGATTTGACACTTTTTACTATTAAAACAGTAGATTTTATTGACGATAAAGGCCAATTGTTCATTTAGCGGTGGACCACTAAAAGTTCGGTACAGTACAGTACCTGTCATAATTAGGTATATTGGTAAGTCAATAAGTTTGTACAGGCCGGGTGGCTAGCCTAAAGTATAGGCCGCGTCTCACAAGTTGGCGGGAATGAAGTTAGCTACAAGCTGAGTAATATCCAATCTGCGCGCGGCTTTGTGTGAGCTTCAGTCAAGATATTAGAAGTGCTAACAAAGTTATCACTTCAAAAAACAAGATTATTTTTTGCAAAAATTTGCATGACCGACTTCACCCGTGTACAGAATTCGCGAATATTTCGCACGGATCGATGTTGTATTTTTCACATTATTGTTGATTTATCAAAAATGGCTCAGCCGATTTCGATAAAATTTAAATGGGACCAATTTTGAAGTATACTCTTTCCAATAAAAAAAGAATTATTAAAATCGGACTACTAAGAAAAAAGTTAAGCGCGGTTATACATAAAAAAAATATACGCGTCGAATTGTATACCTCCTCCGGTGGTTCGTAGGTCAAAAACGCTGACAAACAGCTAGTGAAACTACGCTATGAGCGCTACTGGTATATTGGTCTGGACTGGTATATTATCAAACGGTATTTCGCTGCCCAAATGATCTCTAAATTTGTACCTACATGTAAAATGGGAAATGTCACGTTCCGCAGATGGTGGAGAGCCAGCTGGTGAAGGGGTCGCCGCTGACGGTGAGCGCGCAGTACCTGTCCACCGCGCTCGTGAAGCCGGTGGTGGTGGTGTCCACCGCGCACACCACCTGAGGGTGGCTGCGCGCGCCCTGCGCCGCCCCCCGCAGCCTCCGCCGCGCGTGACCACCTCACACCGCCACATCACGTGCTGGACTGTCTCTCTGTCACGTTCACTACTCTGCGATAGTTCGCACTCGCGACCCCGACAGCTGAGCTGTAACTCTGTGAAATTTTCTACTCTGCGATAGTTCGCACTCGCGCCCCCCGTCCACTGAGCTGTATCTCTGTGAAATTTACTACTCTGCGGTGGACGGTTCACACTCGACAGCTAAGCTGTATCTCTGTGAAGTTTACTACTCTGCGATGGACGATTCACACTCGTAAAACAGCTGAGCTCTATCTCTGTGACGTTTACTATTCTGCGATGGACGGTTTACACTCAACAGCTAAGCTGTATCTCTGTGAAGTTTACTACTCTGTGACGGACAATTCACACTCGCCCTTAAACTGAACATGCTGAACTGTGTTTCTGTGAAATTTTCTACTCTGCGACGGACAATTCACACTCGCAACCCCGACAAAGTGAACATTATTCAAAAACGTGTCTGAATTTTACAACCAAATGGACAATTATATACCGTGGAAATTTATAACAAATACAAGATAATTATCACATATACAAAAACACCTCGATTCAGTGTTTGTGATCAAGACTTAACGGTTGGAAGTGATTTCTACCACTCAAACAAAAATATCTATAGATTTTTAAAATTTAATTGATCCAATTAATGACTCAAAAAAAGGAGAAGTTATCAGTATTTGTGATTAGTAACTTGAGAATATTTATGAAATGTCAAGGATAGTTAAAAGATTAAAAAGTTCTGGTGGATATGTGTAGATAAGCATTAAGATTATACGCACACAGCTTAAGTTACCATAAGATTTGATACTTAAATGGTACAGTGAAAGTAGCTGAATTCCTATATCAGCCATTTGCTGTTTCTTTGAGTCTGATGTATAGGGTAGATGCACCGGTTGTGGCCATTTGCTGGTTTTGGTCACTTGATGTCAAAATTATTGCATAAATCGATTATACAATGTAACACCGTAAATATTTTTTGTGTGAATATCAAAGTTTATAAAATTCTTTAGAAATATAATTTTACATATACAACAAAGGAACAGTCTTTGCAATAATTAAAATTTGTGGCCAAAAATGACAAAAATGGTCACAACCGGTGCATCTTTTATTTAAATGTTTCAAGATCTCGCACAGAATCGGAGCTATTACTTTATGTAACGAGTCATTCAAATAGTAATTTTATGCGGAGGTGATAAGACACTTTTTGGAGTCTCTCATGGCCGCTTCATCAAAACTAAGCCAGCACAGAATCTGGAGTTACGTCGTTAAATGTTCTTTTGTTATTTTGTGAAATATCAATCGTGTGTAATGTTACGGCTTAGAGATAATTCGATAGCCGTAGTGACTGAAGTGATGAATGGGCCAGATGACTAAAAGACATTTATTTCGTCCGTCAGTAAGATTATCAAAAAATATTGGACAGAATTTTCTTTTGTCAAATAAACATAAAATGATGAATATAAATCCTATCAAAGTTTCACGTGACGTCACGTGTAGCTACAATTTTCACGTAGAAGTGACGTCAAGAGCCCCTACTCTCCAACTTTGACACGCTTTATCTTTGTCATTTTTTGTTTGATTGACAAAAGAAAAAAAACGTGTCTAATATTTTTTGATTATCTTACCGACGGATTAATTATAATGTTTTTTTATAGCCAGTCATCATACGAATTGCTAAATTGATCGTGTATGTGCATGTGTCAAGCCAAACTGATGCTAGTTTGGTCTCGCAGCCTTTAGTGTGGGTGGATGTGGGCCAGGGGCGTGAGTTTTTTTTTAATTTGGCCTGAATGATTTGGTCGATTTTACATCTGTTGTGACTGGAAACTTTTGAAATTGAATATCACTATCGATGATTGCTGAATTGTCGTACAATTTGTGCATCTTAGCATTATATTTTATTTATTTTATGTAATATGTATTCTTGACCAATATCGTTTGAGCCAATGTCATGTTTGCATCTGTCAGTGTCATATTTGATATCTATCAATGTCAAGTCTGACATCTGTCATATTTGCTAGCCACGCTCTCGCCCCTAAAGTGTGCAATGTTAGCCAGAGCTAAGTGCAGTAACTGCGTGTGATGTGTCTTGTATCAAATAAATAGTCGGACTCTCACTGCCAAAGTTGTCAAGCAATATAAAGACCATTCCGGACAATCGCGTCGTTTTCACTGGGGGAGCGCTTGCATTGATCTGTCATGAACTAAATACATTAGACCACATTACGTCGTACTAAGCGATTCGCTTCCTTCTTCATAATGCGGACCGCACGGGACTGGAATGTCCTACCTGCGTCATTGTTTCTAGATAATTACAATTAGAATATTATCTTTAAAGCAAAAGTGAATAGGTATCTTTTAGATCTATATACTTCATCTTCGACTACAACATCGCTTTCCATTATTGTATAAAAATATATCAGCATTATATGCTCAGTAAGGATCGGTTTTCGTGGCCAACTGTAGAGGTTCACTATGTATCCTACATTTTTTTTTGATGATACTAGTTATTATTTGTAAGTGTTCAAACGTCACGAAATAAACCTTTTTTTCTTCATTCGTATTGACTAAGACATTTCAACCGATATGACTGAAAACGGAATAAGTCATTAGCTGGTCCAATGATCTATTATCATGACGTCTTAGCGCATGTCTTGATCAGAGCATAGGCTTTTGTCTCGTTTGTTCTCCAGCTGAGAGAGCGAGACGGAACGCTAAAGTGATCCGATTCATGTTTTCACTGAAGATTTCATGATACAGGCGCTATTGAAATTATTTATACTATAATGCGAATATATTTAACAGCATCAATAGTACAGCATGCTAAAGAATAGAGTCGGGAAACTAAAATGATTTCATAGTCATATTTTAAAACATAATTTCTGTGTGGTGTATGTAACTTTTGCAAATTAACGGTAGAAACGATTGAGCTTCTGTATTCTCTCTTTCTTTTAAAATAGGCTTTTTCATGGTTTTTAAAGATGATTTATCGAGGGACAGAACAGTGCAGATGCGCCCTAGAGAGCGAAACGTGACCGCGTGTTATGTTAAGACAGCGTTGTAAAAACATGTATTTATGCAATACCTACTTAATAAGTCGGTGTTCGCAAAGTGACTAGTTCGGCCGGCCAAGTGAAATGTTATTTTTATACGCAGAACGTGTAGCTAGAAGTAATAATCTTATAAGGAGGCGTGATTTGCAATCGAGGAATTTTTCATCAGTCAGTCAAGTATTATTGTCGTTACTTACGTTTTTCTATTTATCATCATAAAATAATATGCATAGTGGACGTGTATTAATTTTAATTTTTTCGATTATTGTGAAAGTCCATAACTATGATCGGAAGCATTTTTTGCCTTATGGCTCTTGTCTTTTCTAGTGTTAAGAAAGAGTAAGACAAAATGATTCCCATCGAATTGAGGTCACTACAAATTCTTCGTAATGGTGTGTATTGATGATAGGTGTGTGGTACCCACTGTTAATTTAATTATGTCCCGCTTAAGATTCAAATTACTTCTAGCTGCATTGCAACACTATTCCATATTGTGATTACGATACAATAACTTAATGTAAATTATTTGTGTGTTATTTATTATTTAGAGTCAGTCGTTTGGAGCGGATGCCTTTGCTGCTGAGTTTTATTCGTAACCGTGTAGGGATTAGGCTTAACGCTCAGTTGTACGCGCCGCAGGAGCCAAAAACGTCAATCAGCTACTGCATTTGAAAACTGCTATGGAAATGCGGGGTCGAGTGGCGCGGAAAGGTGCGTGACGTTGCATACGATTTCATATAAAGATTGATGTCTACGCCGCGTGCGACTCCTGCGGTGCGCACGAGTGTGCGTTCAGCTTTAGTGCTATGAACTGGCGGTCATCGCTACAGGTCGACTATTTCAAACTATTGTGGCTCACGATACAATGTTAAAGTGACTACGAAAAACCTTTCATCTCATTCTTATAGGTACTTCAGTGAGCAGCACAACAATATGTATATTAATAATATTTATTGCTATATATCTATAGCAACCTAATAGTGTGTAAACAAACCTTATTTTTGATAATCGACCTGCAACGATTCTATCATGTACAGTATTTAGTCAAGGAAATTATATAATTTACTTTATATTTATCTTGTTAATAAATTATTGACGACTTATTGCTGGAAATCTTTAAACAATACTTGTTGTCATTTTGTTGGCTTGATAAAATGATTAATCCGATTGTTTGCAATTAATCGGTGATAATTTTTAATAGCAAACCTTTGAGAAGTAACTTAAAACAGACTAGCAGGCTCTAGTGAAATATTTTTAAATATTTCCAAAAATTAACTTAAACATCACTTCTTCAAAGACAAATTTATCTAAACTATACAAGAAAATATTGACTCGCATGGTCAAAAATCCAATACTGACTGTTTTACTGACTTTTTCTGTCACAATTAACCATTGCTATTACTTGTAATTATTAATAATAATAATCGTCAGGTTAAATTTTGGTTAACATGGCCCTAAGTTTAACCTACAATTATAGTGCAATTGTTTCCTTGGTTAAAATTATAATAATTGTAACATTGTTTTTAAGGATTATAACATTTTCTTTGCGTCAGGGGTTAAGCATTTCCTTGTATTGTATTTGGTGTATAGCGAAAAAGAGTCGTATAAATAGATCTATTGTCAATTTTCTAACAGTTTGTGTAGCTAAGAATCGTATAATGGTTAGCGGATAAATACATTGTGGCTTATTCATGTCCAGAAATGCAATATTATTGTAATTATTTGTGATATTTGGCGTAGAATGATTAGGGTACGGTGTTATAGATCTCTTCATACTCTTTCTAAGAAAAATCCTGTACGTGTAGACATTTTGAGTGTCCAACGTGAACACTGCAAATGTTCTCCAAACCTAAAAAGAACAAATTGAGCATGTTACATTTGCACTAATCGTACGATTTTATTTCTGTAAGGTCAACAAAAGATCAAATAAAACAGTCGGAAAACAATTTAGTAAAATGTCTCGTCAATCTTTGTATTATACTAATGGTTATAACACTCTTAGCTGACACTCAAAATGTTACTGACAGTGCATATAACATTTATGTACATAAAGTACATTTTTAGATAAACGTTAAAACATATGCGATTATGTGTTCAAACGCAAATAATGCCGTAAGGTTCTAGAAATTGATCTTTAAATGTGCTAATATAACAATAATGTGATGATTAAGTTGTTGGTACCGGCCACGTGGCCTTCAACTCTATTGTGCCTAATAAATTATTAATTGAAAAAAAAAAAACAAAACAAAGTCACTCTTTCCACCATCTCTGTGAAGTGACCTATTTATGATGTACTTGACTGATCAATTATCTGTTAACCGAAACAAATGCGAAAGTCAGAATAGTCAAATGATTATATAATTCGTTGGCCAAAATAATAATATTGTCATTTAATGACTGTAATTATTATGAAACATTAATTATGGTATTGGTCAATAATTTTTTATCGCGAATAAGTCCGCGTTTCATCACCAAAATAATTGTAAATAATTTATTAGTCAGAACGTGATCTACAATTAACTGTATATTTATTTTAATGGTCAAGGTGTCTATGATCGTTGTAATAATCGGATTATATTATCATTTGTTGGCTAAGATATAGTTGTCACGTCTATCATTTATGATCAATCTATGATATACCTAATTATAATTAAATTACTGTATCATTTGTAGGCTATGGCAAGACGTAATTGAGACGTTTTTTTATAAGTCAAAATTATTGACCACTAACAAAACGAAAAATAAAAGAATACGATCTATAGCACAATCTATTGCCATGTCCGATACTGGAATGTTATTGTGAAATTGTATTTTATGCCAATATTCTATGATTTGCTTATTAGAGCTGTAAAAATGTTTTAGAATACTGATTTGTTTATTGGGCCTGTGATGCCGATAAGACATGACAATCGTTTCTACTTTCTTTCGAGAATGTGACAAAGTTACATTTTATTCTCCTCTAGAATAGTTAACAACTATTTAACGAGATGTACGAGTTGCGCTTTCAAGGTATCCTATAAATTGAGTAGAGATTTGGCCTTCCTTAGCCGCTCTAGCATTTTTTTTAACCAACAATGGTATGGAGATTTTTATGACTTCGGTTTAATGTAAATTATTTTTAATCCACGCATAAAATTAGTCTCTTTTATGCTTAAAACTTCACAAGTCAGCAAGAAGTAAGGAAAAAATAAGCGCTGGTAAGATTTTTAGGTAAACATATCGGTATACTTGATATAATTGCGATAACATGGTGTTCGCAACATTTTTAATCGAAATGGCTCATGTCTAAGATATAACAGCTAACATTGTTCACAAATCTAAGCTAGTATTTTTAAATTTATGTAAAGGTATAAAAGAGCTTTACTCAAACAATATTTGTGCAAATTACATGTCAATTCTGGTATAAGTACATATTTTTGTGCTAACTATACATAATTGTGGATTTTAAATTATAATGCCGTAGCTTGAAACCAGAAAATATGTTTAATTTTTGATTTCAAATGACGATGTAAGGAAAGAGTATTTTTGTAATATTATTTATTATTTACCGCTTCGGCCGTCTAGGAAACGTCTAGGTTTCCTAAATGGTTATTTTATACCTACTTACATTTACGACAAAATAGGACAGTTGACTGGTGTTTGATTTTTTTAAATATTTTGTGATTTCCACATAATTTAAAACTTATGAAATTCATAAGAGAATTTTGTCAATTTTTCAGTTGGGCAATTTTTCTATTTTTAAAATTATAGTATTATAACGTTTTCGCAAAAAAAAATATCAGTTGACAAAGAACATTCCCTGAACTAGATAGATGTAAAAAAATGCAATATTTCGCATTCTTTCTAATAAGAAATGACAAAAAGAACTAATTTCATAAAGCTTCTTTGTGTATGAGGGGCTGTTTTCATAAACTTTTTATATAAAACAACTGGAGAAGCCAGTCAACTAACCTATTTTTCATGGCAAGACCTCTTGACTGTAATTAAGAAACAAAGCTCAGTGGACCTGAGCCTTGAGTACAGGTTTTGCATAGTTTACTTAAACTTGCGCGTTTGCGTGGCTCCATACATATTTGTCAGTCTTTCCTTGATTCCGCCAGGGGCGCTGTACAAAAATGTATAGAGCTATACGGAAACTACTGTAGTTTCAATTTACGTGGAAACCTATACTAACCCCTCTGTAAAATCTAAAATATACCGCGCCTTTCGCCTGCTCCTATACTTTGGTTCAGTATTTGTTCCATGCAAATAAATATAAGACTTACGCCTCGTAGTGCTTTCAACATGTATGTATATAGTAGTATATAATATAATATAAAAGTATGACTTGGCCCCGCTCCTAAAAATGTACAGTAAAATTAAAAGCAGTATTTTTTTCTATACATTTTTCGGTAATGTTAGTGTCACTTTGCCTAAAATAGGAGAATGAGATAATAATGTGTAAAAATAATATAAAGAGAGAAAAAATATTTTAATGATAGTAATATTATGAAGCTGAAAATGCTCATGTAAATAAATATATAGTACTAGTGTATAAAGTTCTAATAACGTGAGAAATACAAAATCAAACTATTGTGATGTGTCTTTTTTTCTTTAATAACCTCTAAAAAACCGCTACGTGAGTTCTTGCATGGCCTGAGAGTATACATTTGCATATGCAACAATAGTAGTTGTAAGGCTGGTGGAACACGGGCGTTGCCGCCGCGGCGCGACGATGCGCTGACACCGCCGCTGCACCGCGGGTCACCGCGGCGACCAGTGTTGCCGGTAGCGTTTTAAGCCGGAAACATACTATCGGACGCGGCTGACGGACGTGACTGACTTAAAACATCCGGCGCGCCAGATCGCTCTCGGACGTCCGAACGCTCAAGGTCAGCCTAAGGTGACGTCCGCGACTTATGTCCGATAGTGTGCACGGCTCAGTGTACTTTCATAGTCTAGGTCGCGGCTGTCAGTCGCGTCCGTAAGCCGCGTCTGACAGTATGTTTCGAGCTTAAGCCGCGTCCGATAGTATGTTTCCAGCTTAAGCCGTGTCCGATAGTATGTTTCCAGCTTTATCATTTTATCATGGCCTAACACAGGCATTGCAAAAAGGTTTTTTTTTATTCTATAAAATTGAACTGATACGGGTACCAAACACGTTATTATATTCTATAAAATCTGATAAATCCTCTTTACAATGCCCGTTTCCGTGCAATGCAAAGAGATTTAATTCGGTTGTACAAAATAAAACCTTTTTACGTTGTCCTTAAATATTCTAAGAAATGTTCATACGAATCAGAGGTAATTTTAAATCACTTTACTCCCTAGGGAGTTTCATACAACTTTATTGACCTGCCATAGCCCTCGAGAGAGTGTTAAGATAATAATGACTGGTTTTACGTTGAGATCGTATGACATATAATTGGACATTTTCGAGCAGATGGTACGAAAATATATTTATTTAGGTATCTTAAGAAATTCAAAGTTAAATTAAAAAAAACCAAAGTGCTCTTTTCTGTTTTTAAATCTGTTTTATTACTTAGACTTATAAAATCTAAGTAGGTCCTACCTACGCTGTAAGTACCTACGCTAGTGCATGGTAACTAAAATACCTAAATAGGTTTGAACTTAGGTCAATTGCCTTTCTTAATTAGTAAGAAATACGGGCCCCACATTTCTTTACTCTATCTATTACATAAATTGTACTATTTTACGAGCTACTTTAACTATTGATTACGTCTACTGCGTCAAGTTGACTGGCCTTTTTAACCGACTACTACAAAGCAGCAAAAATGTCTAGCGTGGTGGATACAGCCCAATCACCCTTCTTGGGTAGGCCAGCGTTCTGCAGTGGACTATTAAAATAGTGGCTGGTATAGTACTACAAAACTATACGGAAAGGTCTTATTTTTTCATGCCATCCATCCATCCATCAGCCTTAGGACGCTGGACATAGGCCAACTAATCTATTTTTCGTTCAATTTTCACAGATGATGTTTGCTATTACCGCTATAACAAACAAATACTAAACAGAATAAAATTAATATTGCAGGGAGGCTTCCCTACAACAAACCTGATTTTTTTAAATCGGTTAAATATCAACACTCTTTGTTACATTTAAATGCGGTGATTTATTAGCATTCCAGCTGATATTTGTGATGTTATAATATCATCCAATTGATGTCTTTTATAATTTATCTCTCTCAGTATTTCTTTCAATTGTAATGAAACGAGTACAGATCTCCAATCCCGTGGATTGGTCCTAGGTTCGTCTGTACTTTTTTCATCAACAAACCATTTTCGGATCCATATTGTTAGCATCAAGACTGCCTCTCGAAGCTTGATTATAGAGGCGCCAGCGTAAATTTAATAGCAACGTAAGAAGCGTTCTCTCTATCGAATGCCTAAAGTGAAATAAAACAGAACTATGCTATTTAGTTATTATAATTACGATGCATGGCGCCTCTGCAGACTTAGTATCGGGCTTTCTGTGTTGGTACGGCGTGCGGCAACGTCAAGATGATATTGACACTGGAAAAGAGGGAAGGAGAGAGAAGAAGTTTTGCACCCTGCAGTGTTGAACTTTGATTATGTAGACAGATACTTACCTACGTTATGTAAGGGACTTGAAAGGACATGTCCACAAAATGTAAGGAGGCTGGTATAATAAAAATCAAAAATTCTAACCACAACACTCGTTACATTTCGAGAAAGTTCATATTTTTCTGAGTCTATTACAACAGTTAAAAACAAAAAAAAATTAAATTAAATTTGAATTTATTAGAAAAAATAAATATATTTGGCTCAATAGGAAGTTTATCTCTAGCAGCCCTGATTAAGTAGGTAACCTACAAACTGTTAAATAAAAGCATTTTTACCAATTAGACACACTTTAAAGTGATTTTTTGTCACATTGTATCTACTAACTGGTCACACTGGTAGGTTAAAATTTTTAATTTTAGCAAATTAACAGATGAATGTGGAAGAACCAGCTACGAATGCAAGTAAAATTACGATATTATCTAATCTACTTTATTATTGCTAAACTAGAATAAGCTCTATTGTTATTTTTCATACAATTTATTTTTAGCATTTAAAAAAAATTGGAGAGTTGAAAAAAAATCTAAATTAAATATTTTTGGGAAGCCCATCTAACAAGCTTTCAAATGATGTATATACCTATGATCTTGGTTCGATTTTCTTTTATCTCTGAATAATGTACCACTTGTGGACGTCACCTTTGTAAGCTGATTTTGATGACCTTCATTATACCTACACTATAATTATATTAGGTAGGTAAGCAAGCACCTGATTATAAAAACTGAAAACTGAAAGCCTTCAAGGATAAAAAACATGTTTTGCTAAATGGTAGGTATGCGCTTTTCCGTATGAAGTATGACAGTTTGTGATATTTCCTCAGATTTTCTCCTACTTCCGCCAAGGTCGAGTTTGCACAGTCAATCCTTCCGACTTGTGGCCTTTGTTGAGTCAATGAACTGAAAAATATCAGCTGAAATTAAAAACGAGTGCTAAATAGTATTTGCGTAATTTATATAACGTTATGATAATGTAGAGCCGTAATATTTGTACTAGCGACAGTACAGTGATAAGACCGTTTAAAAAATAGTTAATATTGTAAATGCGTGAGTGTGCTTGTTAGTTTGTTTGTTACTTTCCATTTCACACAACAATAGAGCGGCGGATCGATTTGATTATTGCATATCTTTAGCTTTAGTTTAAAGTTTAGATAGTGTCTATAGGGCGTGTCTTAGGACCGAGGCTACCGCGAAGCCGCGGCTAAAATTTGGTGTTTAGATAAACTCTATTGTTGATACATTTTATACAAAATATTAGTATATGAACCTACTTCTCATACTTGTTGCACTGATCGAAATTAAATTGCTGAAAAATATGTGATTCTAAAATTTCTAAAGAGATGTATTAAAAGGAAATCTTCAGCGCTCTTTTCTCCTCAAATCTTATCTTATATAATATATATAAATCTCGTGTCACAATGTTTGTCCTCAATGGACTCCTAAACCACTTAACCGATTATAATAAAATTCGCACACCATGTGCAGTTCGATCCAACTTGAGAGGTAGGATAGTTTAAATCTCAAATTATAGTTGCAATTTTAATTTATTTAGCCACAGCAACGCGTGGTCGGGTCAGCTAGTAGTATTAATATATCTTCTTTGATCAAACAGAAGACGCCTACCAAAAAATGTCCCAATTAAGTATCTATCTACTGGGAGTTTCAGAAATAAATTTATTTATTATTCAGCACTTCAGCATTGGTGCAGCCGTGGTGGCATAGTGGTAGTGACAACCGCCTAACGATCGTGAAGTCGTGGGTTCAAATCCCGGTCCCGAGTTCTTTGGAATTTATGTATAGAATTTAACACTACCTACCCACTTAAAAGACGAACATGATGAAAAAATTTTCCATAAAAATCTCAAAAAATTGTTAATAAACAAAATGTTATTACAGTTTAGACGAGTACCTCACTGATAAAATTAAATTATAGTAACATTTAATAGTAATAATAGTAACTTGTAGTACGGCCAAGAATCTATGATAAACTAGCTCTAATCTATAATTATGTTTTTGTAAGTAAAATGTGTACTATTAAGTTATTAGTATAAGTATATTTAAAATAAGATAGGTTTAGTAAGTAATTTTTAATATTTCAATGTTTGCTATGCCCTATTAGGCAGGGTATGTACTTAGCGTAAGAATGCTATGTATACTATGCAAATGAATAAATTCAATTCAATTCAATTCAATTCACCACTGGCTTTTTGGTGAAGTAAAACATCGTGGGGCAACCAGCATGTGCCAGTAGAAGAAATTCGATAGCGTATGTGAATCCACCAACCCGCACTGGGCCAGCGTGGTGGATATGGCCCAACCACCCTTCGTGGGTAAGCCTACGTCCTGCAGTGGACTATTAAAAAAGGCTGATACAGTACTTCAGCATTATATCCAACTGATTAGTATTGTGTAGGGCTGCTGTCGGATGCGGATGTAGACTAACGCCCAGTGCTGGTTGGACCCGAGTGGTGGATGACGATGTGTCTGGTGTTTCGACACATCGTCATTCTGGCTGGAGCCCAAGCTCCGTGGTGGAGTCCGAGTTGGGCCAGTGCTGTCGGGTGCCGCAGAAGAGTGCGGAAGCGTGCCCGTAGCCTTGACACTAGGCGCAGTGGTGGAAGACCCAGGGTTTTTGGTGGGTATACCATCCACCCGGAGGGAACTCCCACATAACGCCTGCCCTCGAGGTGCTGTGGTATCCATTAAATATTTTCCCTGGTAAAAAAAGGTAATTTTCGTTACCTTTTCTGCCCAGACACTAAGTATAGGTACACGATCTTCTATTTTGTTATTTATTTTTAATTTTTATTACGTACCTTGTAATAGTTATAAACTATCAAGTTATATACACCTGAGTGAGTGTACAGTGAGCGAATTATCGCCTGGCGATGACCTACGACGGTAAAAACCTCTTCCTCTCGAGACTCCCCGTGGACTGGTGGCGTGCAGGTTGCTAACGAAAGTAAAATCAGCTTCTAAAAAGCGCTAACTTAGCACTTTGCGTTTCTTTTTCGGTGTCTCATCTCCTATTATAGTACATGGTCGTAGAATAGAATATGACCCTCGTCTAGAATCCTAGAGTAAATAGGTATATATCTACTTGGTAGCTAGACGTGTTAAGTACATCCCAAACAGCTATTTACGATGAGCCTCAAGCTCTAGCAAGAAGATACTGACGCTGCTGGTGGTATTTATAAGTTAAACTGGGGCAAGAGAAGAACAACTAAATTAATACTAACTGTAAATACCTACAGAACTATGTACTGGTACCTACTATGTTGACACGAGGCCAAAGATAGACCGTTTTTACAGCCTAATTCAATTTTATGGTAGCTTACACAAAGGTGTGTTATAAAATAAGTGTAATAAAGTCATCGACACTTTGCACCATCATTATCATCATCCACAGCCTTCTTTAAGCTACAGCTGGGCACTAGTATATGCCTCTCTCTAAATGTGCTGTCTGCTTCGGTATCTCTAATTACAATTTATTATTATTTAAAAACTGCAACGCTGATTAATATCAAAATCACGAATCTAAAACAAACTAACCAAGGCCGTTCTTATCGATTAGTCCACAACATTGCGGAGCATCCTAACCGGCTGCTAGGAAGTGAAGGAGTAACGAACCTTGCCTTTTGTTTGCGCGATCCTCGCGAATTCACCATTATAAATACCAGCCTGCTGCGAATTACCATCATACTTTCTTGCGCTTTCTGGTCGCCTAGTACTCTTTTTTAAAAATATTTTTTTAAAACACTTTTATTAAAACTTTAAATTTATTTTACAAAAATAGTTCTTTTTATAGGCAAATGTTAAATCTTATTTTTTTTCTTGATTTTCAATTTTATTAATTAAGTATTAGTTAACATTAAACAAAATGAATTTCTTAGCTGTCAAATTAGTTCAATTGATATTCTGTATCGCATGCTGTTACGGGCTGCCAGCATATGATATCGATACAGTGGAAATAGTCGAGAATGGCATAGAGAGTATGGTTGATAACGGCATAGGGGAAGGAACTGTAGATCTGTCCAGCCTCGGGCCAGAAGCTTTCGGAAACCCGAAGAATGAAAGTGGTAAGTTTTACATTACTTTTGTTCTCATTTGGGAGTTATTTCCGGGTTAGCACTGGCTTTTTGCAAGCTTTTATTTAACTTGCAATGGATGTATCTAAGTTCGGGTGGCATCTTGCAAGTCAAATTTGACCAACTTCCCAGTTTCCGATTGAGCTGAAATTTTGCACGCATATGTATATCATGAGACAATGCAATAATATGGCCATTCGACCGTGTACTATTGAGCTGGTCTGAAGTTATATTCTTATAATCATTTATTATCGTTAGTGGTCGGAATAGGTACCTAGTTCAATTTTAAGTATATATCTACTAGCGATTTTGTGATATTAATAACATAGGTAATGGGTATGCCTCCGGGATTTTTAAAGTTTTAATTTTCTGTCAGACAAAACTTATAAAATTGTAAATTAAATATTTTACTAAATTAATAAAATAATTATCAAAATAATCAGTCAAAATGAACAGCAGATTGAAACACGGATCAGTTTTTTAACCAAAAAAATAATACTAAATTTTAATTGAAATATGCTTCTCCTTCATATTCAGTAGAATATTTTGAGAGTGGAAAATCTTTTGTGTTTACTGCAAGTAATTAAAATTTAACTAACCGACCCCCACTTTGTCATCATCATGTTAATCAATATTGACTGCTTCTTTCAGCGTATAAGGGCATAAGTTCATTCTTTCTTTTACAACCAATTTTGAGCTAATTGCATTTGCAAAGGTGTTACAAGTTTTTGTAAGTCATCATTGATTTTTCTTCACCAATAGGAAAAATATTTTCGCTAGAACGACTGCTATCCAAACCGCAAATAATTATGCATTCACAACTGCAGCATTAATTAGGTTTTACAAAAATCCACTTGTGATAATTTTATTAGTCCTTTTAATTAAAGCTTCGTTTGTCCTTATTTTCCCAAGTTATAACTTTTGTAAATATTTTTGCGTATTAACGGCCTAAAACTATTGTTAAAATATATTGGAAGACCTAGCAAAAAACCTTCCCTGATCTTTCTCCATTATTGCGTACTTTGAGCATATGTTGTCTATTGTTCAAATGTGCTTCAAAATGATCTCGCCATTGTCTCTACCACGAGTAAGATAGGGACCTACCTACTTGTAGGCCTACCAAATGGTGGAATTGATAATTGTGGGATCCAAAAATAGACATTTGACATATTTTCTCTGTTTTAGCTTAAAGTTCAAAACCTTGCAGACAACGTAAACAGCATCATGTGTGTTGTACAAAAATGTTCATCATTTGTTGTTTTTAAGCTTTCGCGATTTGAACACATTATTATAAAATACTACAGGACTAATCGCGCACTAAAAATACGAGATAAATAAATATCTCATCACCTGGGATAAGCGTAGACAGATAATAAGATGTTTGAAAGAGGATACCAATGATATGATTGAAGAAGTGCCTAAGACTAAGAAGCTCTAAATGTGGCAAATGTAAAAGTATAGTAAAAATAATTAGATAAGGTAACTATAGACGAAAATCTGACATACAGGCAGCATGTATCGGATCTATCTGCCCGAATTCGCCGGTTGATACACATTATGAAAGACCTCCGCGACTGCGCACCCTTACCACTTCTGAGAACCATTTATCTTGCTTTGTGTCATTCGATCATACAGTACTGTGTCCTGGTCTGGGGCAGCTCCGGCAAGACCAGCTTCCTGGCTGTGGAAAGGGCGCTGCGGGCCTTAATTAAAGTCTTACTAAAGAAACCTTTTCGCTTTTCTACCGATCTGGTGTACGACAATTTCAAAGTGCTATGGGTTCGCCAGCTTGTTGTTTTTAACGCTATTCTGAAAACTCACTACAGCCTAAAATCCGCAACAACGCATTAACATCAAAAAGAACAAACCGATTTTTTATATTTCCCCTCCCACGCGTCCGTTCCCTGATGTCTAAACGCAGTCCAGCTTATTCTCTGCTTTGCACATATAACAACGCTCGCTCTGCGTTATCCGGATACAATGACTTGTCAAAGTATGAAGGATTGGCTCCTAAGTCTATTCTACGACCAGTCTGAGAGCTTAATAAGTTGCCTGTATGGAGAATGACTGCAACAGTCTAGAGCTAAAACACGTAATCTTATTAATTATTTTTCACAACACAAGAGCTTTCCCGAAATTCCTATTTTCCACTATTTCCTTTCGTTAGTAAGAAACTTATTGTTATTTTAGTAAATAACAAAGTTTTGGTCTTTGCAAATTTGATCTGTAATGTATAATCTGTAACAAGTCCTGGCATCCTGGTAACGTTGCATATGAGCCCCAAGATACAAGCCTGTGCTTAGTTTGGGCCGTCTAGCTTTTTATTGAAACTATTGATGATCTGTACTTGAGTACCTATTTGAAATCTTCGAAACTATGGCTATTTGCTTTGCTTTGTATTAGTCTTAAACTTTTTTGATGTAGGTAAGTATTACTTTTGTTGTGTATTTCTTTTGGTAATAAATTTATATTATATTTTGTGAACCATAAAGCGAACTAGAAGGCGGAAAACGATGGACATTATTACTATATACTACGGAAGTAATCGTGTACCAAAATAACGATATAAACAAAAACCTCATCGTCCCGATATTTCTACCGAGTCTACCCGTGACCCGCGATGCAACTCGAATGAAACGTCGGGATGATGAGGTATTTATTTATTTATCTCGTAATTTTAGTGCGCGATAAGCCCCGTAGTATATAATAATAATGTTCATCATTGTCCGCCATATTCATATTTTTATTTTTTTTCAACTCCTCTTTCTTTGAAACGCTAACGTCAATACCTACGTTAGACAAGTAGTACATCAAACTCGATTGCAACATCATGTTCCCGCGACAAGGTGACAAAACATCGTGTACCTGTCATCAGACTTCGATAAAACCTCTGACGAATGACATTCACCACCGACGACGAACGGTTCCTTCCTGAGTGCGCGATAGCTGGCGATAACTCGCTCGTTTTTAGGGTTCCGTGCCCAAAGGGTAAAAACGGCACCCTATTTCTAAGACTCCACTGTCCTTCCGTCTGTCATCACCAGGCTGTATCTCATTAACCGTGATAGCTAGAAGGTTGAAAGTTTACAGATTATGTATTTCTAGTGCCGCTATAACAACAAATACTACTTAAAAACAGAAAAAAAATAGTGGAGCTCCTAGTAGTCCTATACAACTAACTCGAATTTTTAGCCGTTTTTCGCCCGATATTAATTACGGTAACAGATAGACGATTGAAATATTCAATTAATATCTAATTGTATATTAAGTTTAAAAATAAATAATTAAATTAAAATTTAATTAATATTTACGAGGAGCTCCCATACAAGAAACGTGATTTTTGCTTGATATTTATAACGGCAACAGGAAGATGCTCGAAATATTCACAGAATAATAACTTTTGTCATCCCTTCAATAATAAATAATTAAATAAAAATATAATATTCTAAGTGGGCTTCCATACGGCACGGAACCTTCGTGCGCGAGTCCGTCTCGCACTTGGCCGATTATTCATGAAAATGACGCGTAGGTACTTAAAAGGTAATTTATTTTATTGTTGATAACCACGCCACATTTACGATTCTCATGTTTAATTTAGTCGTACTGATACGGTAAATGGGACGTATTTCAAAATGTGTCGATTTTATTTACGTTTTCACGCTAAGAGACGATAATGAATTTGAACAAGAGAGACAACAGCAATATTCTCGAGCAATATACCTACTATTAATGCATAAGCTCACGTTTCTGAGATAAAAAGTGAGAAAAGGAAATTGTGACTTAATGCAACCCTGCATGACATAAATAACACTTATATATTTAGGTACAGTGGGTTCAAAACATGTTAAAAATCAACAAATTCCACATCCTCGCGTTTTAAACAGGGTTATCCAGAACTGGTATACTAAGCCAAACGAAGGTGATCCGCATTAAGAACAACTTTTACAATGGGGCCAACACGAAATTAGAGAAAAAGAAATGAGTTGTTTCATGCATTTTGTCGATTTCGAGTTGCAATTTTGTAATAAACAACCCTTTTTTTTCTCGGATTCCGTGTTGGCCCTATAGTAAAATTTGTTCATAATGAAGGTTTTAATCACCCCCTTTCGGGTTAGTACCAGGCGAGCAGATAGCCCTGTAGATATATTATTTTTCTTTACATTACTTGGGCTAACGAGAGCGTGCGAGTCCCACGGTAACCTAATAAGCTCTTACATGATAACGTTCTCAAACAAAGTAAATCAAAACTTGATTATACCAATATACCTACATAGTATATAGAGCAATTTCTTTTTAACCTTCATTTATTAACCGACGAAACGGAGGACGCATAACTTTTACAGAGTAGCTTCATTTCAATATTTTTTTTTTGTTTGATAGATCATAATTAAAGAAGGTTTTGTTAAAATTTTATCGAAATAAACTGAGCCATTTTTGATAAATTAACAATTATGTGAAAAATTATTACATAGATCCGTGCGAACTATTCGAATTCTGTAGGTAGGTACATGGTGAAGTCTATTGTGCCATTTTTGACTAAAAATCATTATTTATGTTATAAAGGGCAAACAGGCTGACAGGCTTTATCACCGTCACCTATGGACAAATGTGTTCACGATTCATTTATTTTGATTCCATATAAGAACAAAGTGGTGAATAAAATGTTGGGTACAATGTTACGGTAGCACAGCCCCGGTAGGCGCAGCCAAATTAGAAGAGAGGCGGCGCGGACGGCGTTATCAGTGCGTTACCCTTTTCCAGGCGATTCAGTAGCAGAATGGAACGAGTCATCCCTGATGAACCCGGAAGAGATGGGCGGGTACGCGGAGGGAGACATCCTGATCCCACAGCTGGCCAGGAACGGCGTCCGCGAGGAGTCGCAGCTGTGGCCCAACGGGCATATTCCTTACAAGATTGAGGGATACTTCAGTAAGTTGACTCCACCTTTGCCACACTCAGTGACGTAATATTTCGATCAGTGGTCAAGTGTCGCTGCTGTATCTTTGAGTAATACTATACAAGATCGAGAGACACTGCCGTAAAAGAGTACGCCACAAACTATTCTATTTTAGTTTTCGTGCCTTCACTTTTAAGCGCGTTAATCCTTCTGATTTATTTATAAAATACATAAATCTATTTGCAACAAAAATAAGAGGTACACTGCACTCGAAGGGCCCATGAATGGCCCTGATCTGATCCCCAAGACATTGCAACGCTCGAATCCATAGAATACAATTGATTTGATATATGTTTTTCTATAGACCAGGATCAACGTGACACGATTATGAAAGCCATCGCGGACTACCACCGGCTGACGTGCCTGCGATTCGTGCCGTACAAGGGACAGACTGACTACATCGTCATCCAGAGTCAGAACACTGGCTGCTGGTCTAGCGTCGGTCGTATCGGTAAAGTATTTTTAAACTAATTTTCAGAGTAGTTCTGAGAACCATTGATAAAAAAGTAAGTTTTTATAAACCAGTTAGCTTACCTTATAGAGCGGTTAGCTCTGACATAAATTTTTAAGTCAGACTTTTTTTGAAATGGAATTACAAAAGACTCATCGTATTGATCGGATAAAAACACGTTAACAAGTGTTACACAACAGTTTTAAAATACTACCTATTTTAAACCTATTTGAGAGTTACGTTGTAGCCGTTTTCACGATCCTTAATAATATTAAAAATCAAGAAGAACAGAAGAAGGAAAATAGGAAAACATCCTACGACATGATAACCACAAAATAGCGCTGAAAACGCATAGAAATCTATAATTATAAACAAAATCAAAACGTGACGCAAGCGAAGCCGCGCGAAGCTAGTATGCAATTGTTTATTTTTTCCATTGACTACTTTTCTACTTAAATGTACAGATAAAAAAGTGAATCGCTGGGCGAATTGCCCAAGACTCTTTTTGAAGGTCCCCATTCGCCCCGCATTGTTTGGAGCGGGCCGAATGGGGACCTTCAAAAAGAGTCTTGGTCGATTCGCCCCGCAGGACCAACCGCTTGCGGGGCGAAACAACGCAGGACTCAGTTTAATTATGATATAGAGACCCAGGCGAGCGGCGAGTGTGATGTTCCTCTAGTCATGCAAACTATATGATTACAGGGGGTCGTCAGGAAGTGAACCTGCAGATCCCGGGCTGCACCTCGAAGAAGGGCACCGTGCTGCACGAGCTGCTGCACGCCGTCGGGTTCATGCACGAGCAGAGCCGCCCCGAGCGCGACGACTTCGTCATCGTACGCTATAATAACATCAAGCCAGGTCGGTGGAAGTTCCTTCATTTCTACTTCTTCGTAGTAAATCCATCTATCCATCTATCAGCCATAGAACGTTCACTGCTGGACATAGGCCTCCTCTATGGATCTTCAATAAGACCGGTTGGTAGCTTGCATCCAGCGTGATCCTGCGGTCTTAATGAGGTCATCCATCCACCTTGTGGGTGAACTTCCTATGCTGCGCTTGACGGTACGTGGTCTCCACTCCAGAACTTTCGTAGTGAAAGTAAGTTCGTATAGGCCGGGTGGCAAGGCCTTGTTTCAGAGTTCTTAAACCGTCTGAAGGCCTCTAACATGCCTAGTTAAACGATTAAAACAACCGTCACTTACAATGTAACGTGGCTATCCGAGCCACGGTAGCGCTCAATTGTAAATGTCTCCTGCGGTCACTGGACTGATGGACTAGAGTTGGACAGATGACCTGACGACCTTATCAAGACCGTAGGATCGCGTTGGATGCAAGCCGCTTTCAACCCGTCGTATGGGACATTCATAGGGGAGG
Organism: Hypomecis punctinalis; assembly: GCA_949316475.1. Lineage (NCBI taxonomy): Eukaryota > Metazoa > Arthropoda > Insecta > Lepidoptera > Geometridae > Hypomecis > Hypomecis punctinalis. Next base: position 28,663,351 of record OX438795.1, read on the forward strand.
TCTATGTCCAGCAGTGGACATCCTGTGGCTGATGGACGGATGATTTGGCCACATCAATCTCACAGGAAGAGTCCTTGTGTTAGATAGTTTGTATCGACGCTCCGCAATAGCCTTTTACTGTCTCGGTGTAATAGGCATGAGTACTGAGTAAAAAAATCATTATTAAAATTAGTCCATGAGTTAGATTATCAAAAAATATTGAACACATATTTTTTCTTTTGTCAATAAAATGACAAATGGCAAAGATAAACCTTGGATAAACCTTATCAAAGTTTGGGGCGGGGGTCGTGACGTCACGTCTCTCACGAAGGTCTATACATTTGTATGACACTAGTGACGTCACGCGGAACTTTATTTAACGGGCTGTATATTTTTTTATTGATAAAAGGTAAAATATGTACGTGTCTAATATCATTTTTTGACAATCTATCTGACGAACTAATTATATTTTTCTACTCATCATACCTATTGGCCATGTTAGTCCTGCAGATCATATTTGATATCATGTGAAACTGATATTAACATACTATTATTTAAGCTATACAGCGAATCAAACTACTCGTCGGCTGCGAACACGAGGCGAGTGGTTCCGCAGTAACAATTTATTCATATTTTAGCGACGCAGGAGGAGTAATGTGCGTAGCTTGAAGCTATAACTTCACAGCCGCCGAATAGTTTGATTCGGCCTATATATAATATCAAATTGCTGTATCTTTTGATACAGGAACGGAGAATAATTTCCGCAAGGCCGACAAGAAGAGTTCCCATGGATACGGCGTCCCGTACGACTATAACAGCGTTATGCATTACTCGGAATACGCCTTCTCTAGAAACTCGCAGAAGACTATCGAACCTAAAGTAAGTAACAAAGCATCCTCCATTTATTGTAATCTAGTTGCGCCCCGAGGCGTAATGCCTCGTTAGCTCGGCGTTAGCCCAAGATAAACATTAGCCTATGTGTTAATCCAAGGTCTGAGCTACCTCTATACCAATAAAAGTAGTTATCATTTCTTTTTAGGGGGCTATGGCCGTGGTCATTGGTGGCCTTGCATTAGACTAAAAGAGACATTTCCCATTTTAGACGACATATGTAGATAGATTTGTGATCCGTGGAACACTAAACTGCAGGCGTATATAGATTGCCTCTAAGCCGTGGGGATCTATTGGTAGTAACGCTTCCTTACTATCTTGAGGCCGAGCGCTCCAACCCTGGTCACATACCAATGAGTTCTTTGGAACTCATGAACTGGTTTTCACACCACTGACTTTTCGCGGAAGGAAAACATTGTGAGGTAACCTGAATGCGTCCGTTGATAAAATTCGATGGCGTATGTGAAACTAACAACGTGTACTATGTCAGCGTGATGAATATGGCCCAATCACCATTAGTGGGTAGGCTTACGTCCTGCAATGAACTATTGAAAAGGCTGGTACAGTAAGTACTTACAGTACCTTTCGTGGGTAAGCGTATGTTCAACAATGAGTATCTATCTGATACAGTATAGGACAGATAAAATATCCTGAACACTATAATTATGCTATCCTTTATAATCCACAGCCTTCTATATCCCACTGCTGGGTATAGCCCTCTTATAGTGTCATCTGCCTCGGTCCTTTGCCAATCGTAAATGCTATCAACCAAAAATAATTAAGTATATTCCAGTCTATTCCAAAGATCTTCTAATTTACGTCTATTCTACAAATATCATACAGGTCGGAGGAGTTAAGCTCGGTCAAAGAGAAGGGCTAAGCCGAGGTGACGTCAAGAAAGTCAACAGCATGTACAACTGCAAGAAAGAGTGAGTAGCTGTTATCGAGAAACAATAAGCTGTACCAACTAGTTATAATAACATAGTAGCCATTTATTTACCCACGCATAGTTCGCATTGTCCAATGACCTATTTATATTTAGTCCTTGGACATTTTAACTAGGGATATGTAACGCATTTAATATCCGCTTATGTAATCCTCAATGAAACCTTACTTATTTTTCGGGGACTGAAGCGGATTATGTACATTTTATTGCCAATTAATTGACTATTTTTTTTATATATTTAATATATTTCCTATTTATATCGCTAGCGCTAAGATACATGTACATATTCTGCCATTATTTTTGCCTCTTACGGTCGATGTAATTAGGTACACAGTACACTGAAGATTATTTCATTTTATTGGGCATTCAGCTAAAGTGCGAGGCTAAGTAAGGCGTGTCCCATACGAAATTTGTCCCTGGTTAAAATGTTAACATTTTAATCCAATATTTTTAAATAAATAACAAAATAAACGTTAGTAGGTATCTACTTGCGATGCCATGCCTTCGAAAAATGAGTTTCGAGATAATATCGACGTGATAACTTGTTACTCTACTTTTACGGACATGTGCTTGTAGGTACATAATGTATATTATTTAGTTACTAAACTATGCTATTTCTCTGTTGGTGCTTGAGATTTCTTGCATACTGTTCTATTTATACTTAGATTCGATCTTTTTACAATAACATTGTATCGATCTTTATAACATAGGTATCTTTAAGAATCATTCTGTTCTTGTTTAACAACTAAATTCTAAATTGTACAATTATTTTCTTGGAATTGTTTAAATCTTCTGATTATGGTTTTGCTTAATTTGATTAAATTCAATTTTATTTATTTACCATAAATTTTAATTAACACGTTGGAAAGCGTTAGTACCCAAGAACCAGAATTTCTTGTCCGGGTGCTAACACATCTTGTTGTAGTTCGGTGTCAATAAAGATTATTTATTATTGGCTTGTAAATTTCTGATTTGTGATTGTTCTGGTCTGCAGGGAACCCCAATCAGGATGGAGTCTCACTGGCGTTTTCCAAAACTTGTTCGGCGGCGGGAAAGCAGCTGAAGTTAGCGACCATTAGAAGATTACGACTGAAGATTGCGCATCGTCATATTAAGTGGTTTATAATTGCGATTTATCATCATCATCATCATCAACATTTTATTGATCAATTTGATTTTTAAACGTTTGTAGCGTAGGTACTATAATTAAAGGTGTACAATGTACATAGTATGCATGTTATATTATGTAGTATGTGTACATAGCCTACATGCTATATCGCATATACGAGTATATTTGCATATATGTATGTACTACTTTTAACATACACCATCATCATTATTAACAAGAGAGGTTTTTAATTGCCGTAATCAAATGTAACAAAAGAAATCAAAATTCTTGATGATCATGATGAATGTCGCGTTTGTGCTCTACATTAAAAATTGTCTTAACTCGCTATTTATTATGAAGATCTGTTAGAAATAAGATTGTAATACTAGTCGGCAATGTTTTTAATCTTAAGAAAATAAACAAAAAATACGTAAGATATCTTATTTGATTTTGTTAATTATTAGTTACTAGCGACCCGTCTTGGCTCCGCACAGGTGTATTATACAATATACATATAAACCATCCTCTTGAATCACTATATCTATTAAAAAATAAACTGCTTCAAAATCCGTTACGTAGTTTATAAGATATAAGCATACATAGGGACAGACAGGGAAGCGACTTTGTTTCATACTACTCGTATGTAGTGATGAAGCCAGTCAATATAGACTTAGCTGAAACTTTCTTTTTGGGGGTAGCAGCTGCCTATTTGGGCAGCGTTCGGAAAATTGCGTGACATCTTTTCATCCGATATACTTAAGTGCCTTAAGAAGAGTGCTTACGATAGTTGTGTGTTGCCAGTGATGACATATGGAACTGTAACGTGGTCTTTTACTGTGGGCCTTATGAATAAGCTCAGGATAGCCCAACGTGCTATGGAGAGAGCTATGCTCGGAATCACTTATTATATATTCTGTGATCACACGCTCATTTCGCACGTTCGAATCATTTGCTCGCCGCATTCACACAATGAATCGAAATTATTATTACTAACTTGGGCTAAGATAAAAATTAACTCTCTTCTGCTATAAAATAGTCTTCAATTAATAATTGTATAACTAGATGTAACAAAGAGCACAATATAAGTTATATAAAAAGCATTTTATATAAGTAAATACAAGTAAGCGGTTAAAATGAAAAATATTTCTTGGGCCAAAAACAATTTTATTTTACGAAATTATAAATTGTAACATTGACTCTGTTGAATATATTATTTGATTTTTACGAAATAATAGGAACTTTTTATTTGCAGGCACGTAGATAGGTATTTATTAACAGACCGTCGGGTTGTTTTTGTTGTCATATCAGAGCTAAAAGGAAGAAGACAAATCCGTTTACAATTATGTCTTGGAGTTTTCACTATACTTCTCGATTTCCATTGAAAATAGACATTTCAAGAAATTATAAGCCATTTCGCAGTGGCACTTCTCGTCTGAAATAAAGAAAAGTATTGTAAGTAACAATAAGTAATTGCATTCATTCCAGCATTTCACTCAGTTCGTTTCCATTTTCTCTACTAATAATAACTTATATTATAAAATCAAAAGTGTTTTTAAACAAAAAAAAACGCAAATAATAGCACAACCGACTTCAACCGTGTACAGAATTCGAATAGTACGCACGGATCGATGTCGTAATTTTCACATTATTATTAATTTACCAAAAATGGCTCAGCTTTCGACAAAATTTTAACGAGACTCATCTTTAGAAATAAGATTTAATAAGCAAAAAAAAATTGAATTTTGAATACTATGTAAAAGTTTATGCGTGGCATTAAAAAATATAAACGCGTCGCCTTAAATAACGTCCTTCGTTACGTCGGTTAAAAAATCTCTGACTTATAGGTATGTATTGGTAAATTGTGTAAAATGTAATGATATTTTTTTAGTTCAGACCCTTTGTTTCCTTTTATTTATAGTTTGTAATATGTACTGTACTGTCTTTTTAAAAGTCTACTGTTGAATATAGGCCTATCCATGATTGTGTTATGTTTACCATACCAGCGTGACGTCCATCAATTAATTTGCCTCGCGATGGCTTATTTCAGCAAGATTCCACTCAGTGATTTTGAAAACGCAAATAGTCTTAATGAAAACCATGATCCACGAAGCGTAGAGTACAACCTCCACCTTTAGAGAACGTAGACAGATGACCTTATTAAGAGAGACTCTGAATCGACCACTTTTTCGCTTATTCTACTGAACATCGAGAAAATTTTACGTACATTTTTGATAAAGTTTGCGCTCCAGGAGATAACTCTTTTTACTCCTTAAATAGTAACAAAATGGTATGTCTTTGGTGTCAATCAGCTTCAAAGTAAGCAATATTGCAAGTTATTACAGTAGGTATGTCTTATTTTTTTCAAAAAAAGTTTTTAGTTTTTGTAGGTATCCGTTTCAGCCAAGATTTCGTGTAAAAACTTTTAGAGGCTTATAATTTAAAGGTCGTTTAAAAAACTGTAATACATAACTAAAACGTTTAACTCTAGCGATTGAACTGCTGATTACATGAAAAATCCACTCAAATCGGACAATATTTAGAACTAGATAACATTACTGTTTTTATTATGGCCAAGTTCGTGGTTCACACTAGCCTTACGACGCAGAATTGCTTTGGGTGCAAGGTGCCTTCAACTGCACCAAAAATTAAGTAAGTTCGTATTGGCCAGGTGGCTAGCCCTGGTGTCAGAGTTTTTGGCCGCTTGAAAGCATGGCTAAACGGTTAAAAACACCGGGACCTACAATTTAACGTGTCATCCGAGCCACGGTAGCGCTTAGTTGGAAAATGCTACCCGCGATCACCCATCCAAATACTGACCTTGCGGAACGTGCTTAATTTTGGTGATCGCTGACAAACATAAGTCAAATTACGCTACGAGCGCTACGACAACCGCAACCGCACTTATCTCTGACTCATCTGACTGGCTAACTTACCCCTTTGAGCACAGAATGTAGCAATTTCCTCTATGTCTTCACCGTCTCTTTCGTAGGCGAATATAGAGGCAGCTCGTTTTGGATCTATCTTGCCGTCGTCCAGAGATGCTATTTCCAGAGTTTGCAGAACACAACGCAGGAAACACTAGAGGGTAATCAAATATTTGAAAAACTAACTGCTATGATTTGATTATAGATACCTTAGTATTTTCACCAGTTTAGGGCAGATAGATGTTTCTAATTTATTAATTATTATTATTAAATGACATTAATGTTTTACATTTCAATTTGCGTATTTTCAAAGATAAAGTGATAGAAGTAGGTACTGTACTGTATACTGTATGAACCTTTTTAATAATCCACTGCAGGAGTAAGCCTGCCCACGAAAAGCGATTGGGCCATATCCACCACGCTGGCCCAGTGCGGGTTGGTGGATACATACGCCATCGAATTTCTTCTACGGACATATGCAGGTTGCCTCACAATGTTTTCCTTCACCGAAAAGCCAGTGGTGTGAAATTCCGTACATATTTTTCAAAGAACTCATTGTTGCGGACCGGGATGCGGTGGGTTCAACCCACGACCTCACTTTTGTAAGACAGGTGTCACTACCTCTAGACCACCACGGAAACCGTGGTGGCCTAGAAAGAAGTCTAGGAAGAAGTAGGTACTCACGTATTTTCCTCGCGAATGTTTATGAAAATTACAAATTAGCTAATCAAAACATTTATATACGTATTAATTACCTTTGGAGTTTTATCTGTTTCATCAGGAAAGCTTCCACTCTGGTTTAGTGACGTCAAAAATGCTGAAAATGTGAAACAGTATTAGTAATTTTATTTTTCAATTTGAACTTTACGATTAGTTGCTGAACTTACACATTTCAATTCGATAAGACTCGTTGCATATTGCCATCACAGCTATCAAATTTAAATCATCGTCGTCGTCAGATTTTGTATCATTTACCAATGACTTCGATTCTATATTATCCGTAGAATCGTCAGCTGTTGCTTTAGGGTTATCAATCTTAGTATCCTTAGGCGCTACTGCCGTCTTCACGTTGGGCAATTCTGTACTCATTTTTGCACATGTTACTAATAATGAAACTGAAGCGATTGTTATAAATAAGCAGAGAAGTATACAGTTTGTCATGTTTCCTGAAATGTTTGCAGTCTACTGCTGGTTGGCATGGAGGAACTATGTAAATAACGGAACTGGCGGAGATTTTGCAGGAGTTTCAAACATTTTACCAACCCAAGTCTGTGCAAGGTCGAAATGCTGTTGCAGTGTCAAAGTGCTGTTCACATTTTATTTTTTAATATATCTTTATTGTACACAGAAACACATTACAGAAACTACTCAATATACAATTAGCTGTACAATGGCGGCCTTATCGCCTTTGGCAATTTCTACCAGGCAACCTTTGGATGGACTGGATTGTTATTGCACATTGCTATTGTTTTAAATTTTTGGCAAAATTTAACATTGATTTATTTGACGAAGTAGGTCGTATTCCGATTTTCTGTCAGTAGTAAGTACCATTGATGGCACTACTAACGTATTTATACTTCGCTATTACCATGATGGTACAAGCGAAGTATAAATAGAATAAAATAAATTATAGAATTTATATCCTCTACGTCGCTAGTACCATTGATCAGTACTTACCACTGATGGTACTATTCACATACCTATAAGTGACTAGTACCATCTGTTACTAAATATTATTGGAATTCGAATTCATATACCTACTACAGAATTGGGACGAAAATTATAATAATTGTGCAATTCTAAAAAAAATATATTGTTCACTACTTATAGGCAAAAATTACATGTCCGCTAGACAAATTATTTATATTTAGGAAACTGTACTACCGTTTTATCAAGATTAACTTTTTTTCGTCGTTGTTTCAGCCATATAATGACCATTGGGGCATATGCCTCCCCTATAGCTTTTTAACAACTATACTTAAACGGGAATGAATAAAACACGTTTTTTAAAATGCATACAATTTTCTTCAAAATATCTCCTACCCCTGCAATACCTACTATTCATAAAATTGCATCAACAAGTCAACATGATTATGATTACCGTAATAATGGCGATGTGATACCGTTTGGAGTTAATGAATAATCATCAAATTAGGTGTAATCACAGGTACAATGTGATCGTGTACCAATCATAATTCCTGTGAGAGTTTCGTCCTTGCACTTGTGCATTGAATAGACTTTTGATATTAACTTCCGCACACTTTTCGTACATTTTGTACAGTTTGTGTGTACTTCAGATTTTTTTAGATAATAAGTGTATTGACTGTAACCAGTCAATGAATGTTTCAAACATAAGGATTTCATCACATTTTTATTTTATTTTATTCAAATATAATTTTATGAGATGTCTTAGACAATATGAGCATAGAAAGAAGAGGAGCGTCCTGGATCTATTAGGTATACAGGGTTATTCCTAATCAATTAGCATCCTTTTTCACTTAGTTAAAACCCTTAGTTTTGATGTATCAAAACTAACAACTTTTGTTCTGCAAAATCAGCTGTTCATAGGACTAGGCGTTCGGCTTGCTTCAGTTGTTGATTTAAAAATGTTATAACGTGACGTCATAACGTAAAATTATAGTCCGAAAACCGACTTTACATACAACCAGTTCTTTTTCAATAGTCTTATTATACTTAAGAACAAGTTTAAATGTTGGTCCCAATGGTGGTATAATTATTAGGATAATAATATGTTAAATGTTTTTATCTCTTTTACAATTTTTTGTGGGACTTATGATAAAATCACACAATATGTAACTGAGACGGCAATTTCACAAAAATATGAAATCTCAACTTTAAATTTTGAGACAATAGTTTCATTAAAAATAAAGTAAAATTTAATGTAAGGTTCAATATTACTTTAATTAAAAACATGCCATTATCGTATATCAAATAAACATTACACAGAGTTTTTAGGTTTTAGGTTCTTGTGTAACTAGCTGAGGGCGTTTCTGCATTCACTTCTGGATCTTGTACTTTGTCTTGTCCTTCAGTAACATATTCTGATCCTTTTTCTTCGTACCTGTCTCCTGTTTCTGTATTGGTCATATCATTTGCCGTTTTATTAGCTTGATTAGGTGCATCGTAGTTAGCGTTGTCGTGGTACTGCATATAGTGATCCTGGTTTGTGTCATGATGAGCTTCTGCTTTATCTCTGTCCGCCTGGTATGTTTCATTCATTTCTTGGTTGTTATTGTGTTGTTGATCTATGTGGTGTTCTTTTTCATTTTCGTAGTTTTCTTGGTTTTTGTCTCTGTAGTTTTAAATAGATATAATTGATTTTTTTGTAGATTACATGAAATTTATTTTTCTGAATGATTGTTTAATCTACATATGACATAGAACGGTCTAGATTTTTTATAAAACCCCAAAAATAATTTAAAGCTTTTAAAATTGTCTACAACAAATGAATTCTATGACATTGTACCTTAGAAGCAGAAAGAGAAGGGATACAAGTTATGTATTATTCATTAAAATTTGATTATTATTCCATCCAAATGAATGAATTTATTTTGGTTTGGTTTTTATGTGTGAAATAAACATTGAGAGTAGTCTTGGATATTCTAATATCTGTCAAAGTAACTTCAAGATGTTTCGTAGGAAGCATTTTCTAATTTGAGAAGATCAGGACCTCACCTGTCATCGTCCAATTGCTGATGTCCCTCCTCTTCTCGGTCGCCAACGTTGTCTCCCTGACCTTGCCAGTACGCCACTTCATCTTTCATGTTCTCCTGGTGCTCTCCGCTTTCTCTTTCGTATGAGTAGTTGGGAACGTTGACTTCCATTTTATCTGGAGATCTCATCACGCGAACAGCAGTTCCCGTAAGAGCTGAAATTTATTCGAAAATACAATACAATACTAATAAATATTTATTGACACCAACAAGAAAACATAACAAAAGAAACAAAGACAGAAAAGGCACAAAAGGCAGTCTTATCGCTAAAAGCGATTTCTTCCAGACAACCTCTTTTGGATGCAAGGAAACGTAAAGACGACAAGGACGGCGTAAACGTAAAAAAATAAAATAATGAAAGAAAGTTACTACAAATTCTTAATTAACAATAAAATAAACTACATAATAATAGCCATACTTCTAATAATTCGTACAGTAAAATAAACATACTATACATAAAATATATAACAAATAAATTAATAACGAAATATTAGTAGGATGAGTGGCCATACTTTTTTTTGTTGTTTATACAGTTTTTAACTGTGTAAAAGTAAACTATACTCGTTAACGTGATGATTAGAAGAAGGGGCTTAGGTACGTTTATCGTGAAAGGTGGTCTACCAAATACCATAATTATAATTTTGGTTTTTGACACTCAAATCATCAATGTATAGGTAACTAAGTTAATCAAGAATTTAATATGATGTAATGAAATAAAAAAAGTAGTTTGACTCAAAATATTACATAAATATTGTATTCTTACCAAAAATACCGCAAACGACTACTGCTTCTTTAAACGCAAACATCTTAAGTTGTATAATTTTTGACTCATCCGTTGCTCCTTTTATTCTAGTGGAGTCCTCCATAATGATGGGTTTGTTTACATTTCTAAACTAATTACTGTGAAGCCTTGCATAGAATTGTTCGATAGCAAACACGCAAGCAAATTAAATAATTATGTACTCTCATTTTTACAGTCTTCAAAAAAGGAGGAGGTACTATGTTCGTCTGTATGTAAAGCGTATTTTTTGTGTATGTTCATCGATATCTTCGCTAATTGTGAACAGATTAAAAAAAAACGAAGTAGTATACTTCCGACTGAGCCGTTTTTGATAAATCAACAATAGTGTACATATATGACACATCGATTCGTGCAAACTATTTGAATTCTGTAAACGGTTGCAGTCAGTGGTGTCATTTTTAGAAAAAAAAAAAATTAATGCAGCGTTGTGTATATCGCGTTATCGTTTTCATTTAACCATGTCAGAAGCCTTAAAAACTTTGGTACCTGGGCTATCTCCCGGCCTATACAAACTTACTCAGGTACGTATTTGATGTGATGCATTTCGTAATTCGATTCAATTTTAATTTGTTGTATTAGGTAATTCAATATTTCATTCACTTGCCCCTTTACATCGTTTGAGTAGATAACTGTTTGGTACTTATCTAGAATAATACACCAATTTAACTATATAATGCTCAGAAGTTAATTTTTAGTTTAATGACCATTTCTTGCTTACACTATGAAATTATTCTACTTCATATCAATTTTTAATGGTACACTGTCAACTAGATAATTGTCACTGTTTCTACGATAATGCAAGTCAAACGTTGTACGAGTAGATTCGTTTCGATAATATTGTACGCGTAACTGTCTCTACAAGGTGTTTCAAACTTAATACATAATTTATGAACTATTCTACCTTATCGCATACAAAACAAAATTGTCGCATTCATACTCGTAAATTACTAACATTCCGTTTTAAGAAATAGAGACTAACGCACTCTTTTGAAATGGTAAAAGCTTGCAAAATAGTAATTTTTATATTGGCTGGTTTTATCACTCTATCATACGAAGGTAAGTTTTTTTAAATAGAATCTGTTATTTTGAATTCTTGTTAGAGCAAGGTTGGTTTCACAGTAAAATTTATTTCTGACGAAATTACCTATGGTCCTATGCAAATAGTAGTGAGTAGTAGTAAGGATGTAAAAGTAGAGGTATGTTTCTTAAATAAGTAAGATTTTATATTTCGAAAGCAAACATTAGAAAACACATTCCTTATTTTAATATTTTTATTCAGACAATAACGAAGAATCAAGATCTGGTATAGAATATGCACATTCATTTCGTAACATACCCACGTTGTTTGAATACTTTCTAGATGTCTTTCATAAAAGAGTTGAAATTTTAGAAATGGATGACATAACATTTTTCCAAAAAGATAATGATAACGAAGAATGTGAAAATAATGAAGTCAAAAGGGAATTAGATCAATGTTCAGTTATTATAGAAAACTCATCAGATGATGATTTGATTAAAAATGACCCTAAACGCTACCATAGTGGTAGAAAATATAAAAGACAAAATGTCATTGATAAAGCTTATGCAACAAAACCTAATGAAAATCTAAATGCTGGAACAAGACATGAAACCATTAAGAGAGAATTTATTGATAAACCATATACTGAACAACTTTTAGCCCTGAAAAATCGTAATATCAGAAGCGCGAATATCATACAAATTGAGATGGATACGTCAAAAAGAAGCGATCAAAATCCGAAAAAAGATTTTGCCGGGATAGACTGGTCACTGTTATATTTATCTCCGGAAGAAGTAGAAGAGAAAGCTATTATAACAGAACAAATGATTGAAGAGCACAACAAAAAGAATAGGAAAAAATAGGAAGAAAATAACGAATGTTACCTATATTTGTGCGCTGAAAGTGTTACAATGTATTAATGTATTCAATGTTATATGTAGTGTTATTATAGTGCATTCTAAAATTACATTATATACTTTCATCGCAAAATTTGATTTTCAATTGACCATTCCATTCATTACCGCTATGACAACTTACATAGACGATTATCATACTATACATATTAATACGGACTTGTCGCGCAATGAAACATGAAATACTCGTATGTTAATTAAATAGTTCCTTTTCTTTTTTCCCGACGTTTCGGCCAATTTGCATTGGTCATGGTCATGGGCAGACTAAATGCGACGCCGTGTCACTTAAATTGAAATTGTCACCACGACATGCCTACATCACCTAGTTTACATTTGTTGACCTCAGCATTCCACGACATTGATAGTTTGAAACCATCCTCTCGGTTGAAATTATGGTGTTTTTTAATTTATATAGCCTTACGAACTATTCTTGAGAAATAATGTCGATCAGTGGAAAGGACTTTTTTTTGTGGAGCTCGATCCAATGACCAGTTCCTCCGTCAAGCAAATGTTCGGCTATGGCAGACTTCTCTATCTGGCGGTTTTTGACTGCTGCGTTAGGTTATTTGATCCGTTCAACAAGAGTACGCTTCGTTTATATAGGAACTACCGCAGCTGCAATCCACTTGTACACACCAGGAGTCTGAAACGAAATGATATCTTTCGGCGTTCTAACTTGGCTCAATAGTTTGGATAAGGGAGTATACACTGTTCTGATGGAGTAGTCCTATAATAGGCCGGCCGCCTCTCATCGTCAAAGCTGTTCTTACGATAACTGCGCCTTCCTTGTAGCTCCAGTGTTGGCAAATATCTGGATGAAACACTTTGGAAAGTCCATTAATCTAGAGTCTGCTGCGATAAAGATCTGGAAGAGGTGGTGGATGATGTTTTCTCCATAATGAAAGCAGAAAAACATCATCCACATACCTCTTCCAGATCTTTATCGCAGCAGACTGTAAGCTAGCTAGTAGATCTGAAAGCAGAGAAACAGACAGTCGACCAGTTTGTTGAACATATTTAGTAGTTTAGTAGTACATAGAGTTTTTTAGTAGAAAAGTGAGTTTTAATGCGCGATAAGTCTCGTATTAATATAGTAGGATTAGAATAATGTTTTGAAAATTACAAAAAAGACTGATTTTAAAGATAAAAAATAATGCTTAAAAACACTCATTGCAGTTGTATAATAATTACTAAATACGTAGTAATGGTGCCGAGAATCTGTAAAAATAAAAAATGTATCAATATATTACAATTTATCAATATTTACAATAGATTTACTTCAGAAGTTGACAAATAGGAAAATGAATAGGAAGTTACCGAAGCTACCAAATTTCTTGATATAGTGGTCACGTGCATAGCCGAGTAAGAAGCCTTGTTCAAGTAGAGATGTTTCAAAAACATATCCAGTTCCATCGCCAGGGGGTCATGGGCAGAGTAAGTGCAATGCATTAGGTGACTCACTAGCTCGAAAGTGGTTATCATCTGAAATGCGGTTTAGGGTAGATAGATTGATAAACTCTTAATTGCACACCAAGAAACAAAAAGAAGAAACTAAGCTACAAAAACAGTGTAACAATGGGCAGCCATAACGCTAATAGCTATCTCTTCCAGGCAACCTTAGGATGGAGAGGATTTATCTGCGTATAAATAATAGACGCATTAAAAACATAGATTATATCATAAGTAGGTACTAAATAAGTTATATCAAAATGTATTATGTTGTAAAATTAGATGTAATTGTAGTTGTAGCCACAAATGAGTGGAGTAGAGGGATTATAAAGATGGAGTAAGTTTGTATAGGCCGGGAGGCTAGCCCTGGTGTCAGAGTTTTTAGACCGCCTAAAGGCCTTAAAACATCCGGGACCTACAACTTACCATTATAAATATTGGAACATTGTTATCCATAGCATACTAAATTTTACACAGAGTACAGTTTGCATCAAATAACAAAATCCAAGATACAATATGCATGCGATATTTTTTTCCTACATGGCGTGATCTGTAGGTACTATACAAGCTTACTCTACATAATATACAAGGTTGACTCTAGCTAATTACTCTAAGAGATTAGAATAATTATATCTTTTAATTGTGATTATGCCAAAATTAAAACGTTTAAAAACAAGTGGAATACCTCCATTTGTGTCAAGTGACACGGCTCGATAATCATCAGAAGGTTGACGGTGTGGTAGACGCACCAAACAAGCTGTATGGTCACATACACTATGTACCTAAAGCGATACAAAAACAAACTATTATAGATACAGATCGAACAAACAATAGTACAATTAATGACAAATTGTTACCTTGTGCTATTAATTCCCATAGACTGCATGCCTTGAACTAGAAATATAGAAAAACAATCAAATTATTTTCAAGCTTTAATCAATACATCCAAGTGCATTCTTAGTCAAGAGTTGCGCATTTTTAGCCAGAATTTGTAAACATTCAAACTAGATCCATGAAAATCCGACCGCTGCGCTGAATAAGTCATAAGAGTTCAGAGTTTTAATAGTAGATTATGTACTAAGAGAACCAAGTCGTGTCTTACGTCACTGGACTAATTGGACCCTGAGCGTAGCGCAGGACTATAGTTAACTCCCGAGCGCAGGGAGGATGTTTTAAGTTAATTTATATTATACTAGTTTTTTTTACCCGTGGCTTCGCCCGCATGATATTTAGATTTTTGACGCAATATCATTATAATTCATAGCCTATGTGTTATTCTGATATATGAGCTATATTATTGCAAAGTTTCATCTCAATCCGTTCAGTAATTTTTGCGTGAAAGAGTAACTAACATCCATCCATCCATCTCACAAACTTTTGCGTTTATAATATTAGTAGGATTTAATTATTTAGAGTCCTGAGTGAAGCGAAGGGTTCAAGTGGCCCAAGACGGAGACAGACTTGGTTCTAGTGATGCACTTTACTCTCATACCTGCGAGAAAATTAAACCCCAGGAATATGAGTAGTTAGTAGTTAGTAACGTAGTTATTACTAGTTAACGACTTGCCGTCTTACCACAAAAATGTTTTAAAACAATGCCTAAACTCATGTTCAGCTAGATGGTATCTAAAAGTCAAACACCGTTTTAATGGGTGTTAGATTTCTCATACCACAAAACCATCTCTATCATGTGTTTGCCTAAACACCGCTTAGCTCTAGGCGTGGTTTTCATAACGTGGCAACAAAATGAAATGTTTCAATTGATGCAGAATAGATTATGAGAAATAGATCGATTTTGGTGTCTGACTTAATTGTATTGCTTGTAGAACTATATATTACAAACAAATTATTATTATGAGTAGCCAAATAAATACTATTTCTATCTTAATTTGTTAAAATCCGATCAGAAACATTTACTTCGCAACATCATTACGATTAAACTTTTGAATAAAACGGAACGTATTGGAAAGGAATTATTATACTCGTTCTAAATGTATTATTACATCTCTATAATTATACATTCATTTCAAATCCTCCAGATCGATATTATCTTTGTTATCGATATACTCAATGGCATCAACAAAATACATCTTTTATGTCTTTTGATGTCTTTTGTTGGCCATAACAAAGATAATATCGATTTAGAGGATTTGGAATGAATGGATAATTAAAATTAGATAATTTAACAAGCACACAACGACTACATTGATGACAAAACTTAGCTAAACACGTCTTAAACAAGGGTGCGGGGCTGCATAAATTAAACCTCGTGGCTAGCACGTGTTTAACGCTAGATAAGTGCTAGACGCGGATTTGAAGTACGAAATTAGGTAAACATCTGTTGATCACAAGTTTTAGGCGTCTTAAAATCTTTTGTAGTATGACGGTTGGTTTTTTAGGTACGTAGTCTACTGTTAGAACATTCACCACATTTATTTTATTTAGTTGTTGTTTCTTCCACAAGACGTCTACTGCTACAAAAATAAGTATCTTTCTACTATTTTAAAGATGTAATTTGTCATGTTTTGGCGTTAATCTTAGATTAATGATTGGCCACGTACCGCTTGACTAGATAGTGTCGTCATACTCGGAAATGAGGAAATTTGCAGTACGCCAGAACTGTCAAATTTAGCTTGACAGTTGTCACAAGGACTTCAAAGAAACAATTCAAAAATGAGTTGACGCAATCAAAGGTGTTGTTTTCAATTAAATTGTTGAGATAAAATCTAGTGTGGCAATCACTCAAAATAAAATAATTACACCATTAAGTACTACAATAGGTATGATGACTGGGTAAAAAATCATAGTTAGTCCGTGAATTAGATTATCAAAAAATATTGGACACGTATTTTTCCTTTTATCAATCAGACAACAAATGACAAACAAACAAACAAACAAACAAACAATATCTTTATTGTACACCATATAACAGATAGATTAATGTAGATTTTTTCAGATTTTGCACAATGGCGGCCTTATCGCCTTTGGCGATTTCTACCAGGCAACCTTTGGATGGACTGGAGAAAAATTAAATAATAGGAATACGGTCGGCGGTGTATACATACTGTGACAAATAGTATACTTATATATCTTATAAATATACTAATAACGTGTAAAAATACATATAAAATACATAAATATATACATATATATAAATACATAATTTATACCAATTATAACTAGCACAAGGAGAGGTAATATTGATAAACTAGATTTTTAAATATAGGGAGGGATTTAGCCTGTCTGATAGCAACAGGCAGTTCGTTCCACAGCAGGACAGCTCGCAAAGTAAAGGATTCGGTGTAGGATAGGTTGGAGTGGGAGGATTGGAATTTTAGTTTCAGCGCACGGGCGGACCTCAAAGAATTGGAGTGACCCTGAATGAATTCAAAGCGTTCTTTGAGGTACATAGGAGTCGAAGGAATGAATAGGATTTTATATAGAAGAAAAAGGATATGACTATTACGGCGAAATCGAATGGGTAACCATTTGAGCTTTTGGCGAAATTCGGAGATGTGGTCATATTTGCGCAGGCCAAATATGAACCGTATGCAAAACTTCTGTAAACGTAAAGTAAAGTAGTTCTGTAAATGACAAAGGTAAACATTGTCAAAGTTTGGGAGTGGGGGTTGTGAAGTCACTTCTCTTACAGAAGTCTATATATTGTATGGCACTTGTGTCTTCACGCGGAACTTTGACGGGCTATATGTATATCTTCAAATTTTTTTGTTTAATAGAAAATAATATATAATAATAAAATATTTTTTGATAGTCTATCTGACGGACGAATTATATTTTTAGTCATCATGCTCATTAAACAAATTACATGGACAAAACATTACAACCGAGTTATTACTTCAAATATCGTACGTATGCAGGTGATGACATAGTAAGGCGTGCTGACGAGATGCAGCACGAAGGATCCAAGTAGTATGAGTATTATCGGTCCGTGAGCTCTGTCCACGTCGCGCATCACGTCACATGTCTTCACGTACGCTTGGGCCAGGCGGCGGACGGTCTCGGGCTTTATCTTCTGGCTACCTTCTAACAGAAAAAATCAGATTATTTTCTAGCTGCCCGTCCATGCTTCGAGGTCTTCTCAAGTCGTCTGTACATTTTTTTAATGTTTGTTACACGATTACTCCGTCAATAATTGAGAACCTATTGAGACGATTCATTTGTTGTTCGGTAAATCATATAGTCCGAGATCCCACCGCAAGATCATCCCACTCATAGCGGTTCAAACCAATTTTTTACGCAATTATATGAATAGGAGAACAGTATTCACATAACAATATTTAACAGTACAGTATATAGTATTGCCTGGCGAAATGTAGCCGCAAGTATTTAAAATTTAATAATAATTAATCAATTTATACGCATTTATAATATTTCTTCACATAAGGAACGTATTCTCTTGCTGTTCAAACTATAGGTTGTATATCGAGTAAAAAAAAGTCTTACTGCGCAGCAAAGTGTTCAGGCCATCGTTGACATTTCTGAAGCAATGCATGACGTGAAGCATGACGATCACAGCATTTATTTCGCGTAGCTGCAGGATCCAGTAGCATAAATAGTAAGAAGACGACATCGCAGCGATCCACACTAAAATGGAAAATAATTCAAGTCCTATTTCTTGATACATATTTCGGTATGAATTTCTAAAAATACCAATACATAAACAACACAAAGTCAAGTAGGTAACTAATCGTAGCAACAGATCATAATCATTTTATGAAAATAAGCTGACACTTTAGCACTCCTGGTATGAGTTTGTCATGTTTTTGAAATAAAATTGATGAGTGCCGGCTGAACGCACGAATAAGTGTCACGTTCCACACAAGAGCGCGGTATAATCGATAGAGAGGCACGATCGGCCTAAGCATTCGGCTTGTTTCAGTTGTTCAACAATGTTTTTTATGACGTTATCGCGTATAATTGTCGTTCGTAAACCGACAACGAATTTTTATATGTTCCATAAAGTTGCGTAAACAATTTATATTTTAATGAAACTGTGCTAACCTGTACGAATACCATAGAAACGTACGCTAAGTCTATCAAGCACGTAAAAAAACTTAACACGAATTCATACTAAATTCTGGGTAAAGGTAGAGTTAGAGCCGTTGTTAATGAGGCGGTTTTTTGCCGGGGCTACGCACGGTGCGTAGCCGTGCTACGTGCGTAGCCCCTGACAACGTCCGGACGTCAGTTATGTAGGGAACACTCTCGACGCCGGCTCTAGCGACGTCGCGAGTACGTGCTGCAAAGCAAGCCGGCTACAAACCGTCTTCGTGAACAAGCCGGAATATATAGATAGAAACTAAATAACACCCAGACACAGAGCAAACACTTATGTTCATCACATAAATATTTGCCCTGGGTGGGGATTGAACCCACGCCTCTTTGACTCAGAAGTTAGGGTCACTAACCACTGAGCCACCGAGGCAGTCAACTCCTTCAGATTTCCTCAGATTAACGACGACATTGTAAATTACAGGATTTGTGGTAACTTTACTTACTTTGTGGTTCTTCTAAGATAATGTTGGTAATCAACTGAATTAAGTCTGCGGTGGTGAGCACAGTAACCGTTGCTAACATCCAGAAGAAAAAGTAGCGTTTCTTATCTCTCTCGCAATGCATTGGCCAATACCGGCTGTTTAGCTCGAAGCTTATCTGAGGATAATAAGTTGTCATCTTTACCCCTGCCGAGCTAGGATGCGCACTACGTAATATTTCTTTCGACATGTCAGAACTAGACAGCGTTATGGCAAAGTATAATAATATATTTGTCACTTTTTCACACGTCGAAATGAGTTCATTTCGTAGCTTTTCGTGGTCGCATGCTGGACTAGTATAACCACGCATAATTTTCTACTGAGTAGTCTGATTTCATTTCATTTTAAATAGTAGATCATACTTAAATGATGGTCCCGTTTAAATTTTATTGAAATCGGCTAAGCCATTTTTGATAAATCAACAATAAGGTGAAAAATTACAACATCGATCCATGCGAACTATGCGAATTCTCTATACGGTTGAAGTCGGTTATGGTATGTTTGTGAAAAATAATTATTTAAGTTTGATTCGATTTACTTATGCCTTTCTTATAGGATTTGATTATGTTATGTATTGTGCTTCGAGCACAGATATAGCAGAGGGATAATGTGGTCGATCAAGAAAAGAAAGAAAGAGATGCAATGATTTAATATGACATTAGTGAGAAAGAGATATGAAAAATATTTCGATTCAGTATACCGTGATTTTTATCTCAATAGTGTCAAAGTCCAATTCATATTTGACAGTTTTGACAGATATAAGCAAAATTTTCCTTATATTTCTGTAGTTGAGAATTGCCTCAAGCGACAACAGCGATATCTCTCTAGTTGTAATAGCTCTGTGGCTTCGAGCAATTATTTATAGAGACGCAATCGTGCAAAAAAGTGTCTGGGCCAAATCCCTGCCCAAGCTACGAAGTGGGCAGGCTTGTCAGTTAGTCGTGAAGCGATTGCAAGCTGTCAACACTATCGCGTTGCGTTGAGACAGCTTGCAATCACAAAGTGCTCAAAGTGCTCGGTTGCAAGCACTACCTAGGTGACATAACATCGCGATTCGAGAAAACGGATCATTGAATATCTAAGTCGGTATGTATGACGGCGCTCGGACATTTTTTTACTACTTTCACTTTGGGGACTGTGGCTCTGTAGATATTTTATCAAAGGTATTGTAGTACCTTTCCGATACGATTCAAGCAATCGATTAGGACACGCATCTGCCTAGGGGCTCCGAATACGATGGTCCCAGCGAGGAGCAGCATCCAGAACGCGTCGACGATCCACACCACGCGGCGCGTGCGTGTCACCATCCGTAGGGTGTTTTCGGGTGGAAGTTGGAGTTCGATTATCAGAGCGGCGAAGCATGCTACGACTGGAAAGAATAGAACCGTACTTAACTTTCCACGAAGTACTACTCGCCCGAGATCCCACCGCAAGAACATCCCGCTCATAGCGTACACGGTTTATTGAATATCAGTTTGCACTCTGCATCGACTATCCACATCACGCGGGCAAACACCAACCCACCGTCCACACTGAGTGCTCCAGCGATAACTGGCGGTTGATTAGGCATTTAACACATTTCTCAAGTCCATGTTTTTTGCGTTATGTTATGATAATAAGCACAATTTTAAGGATCTTATTCTTACAGTGTTCTTCTCGAGACATATTTCGCCTATACTCTTCTTGCTAGTGAACTCGGAGTATCAACATGTGCTGAAGATACCTTTTTTAGAGGCGAAACATGTGTACCAAAAAGCAATGCCAGAATAAGACCCTTAAACATTCTGCGAAATTCAAAACAAACAGTTAATACTTTTAATTCACTTGTGTAAGTCTATACTACTTACCTACTATCATCGACTTGGGATCTTTTTGCCTACTATGGACCTTATTAATAGGTAAGCTCCGAGTATTACAACGAGCTATTGAGAGGGCTATGCTCGAAGCCTCTCTGCGAGATCTATCAGGGATGAGGAGATCCGTAGAAGAACCAAAGTTACAGATATAGCCCAGCGGATTGGCAAGTTGAAATGCCAGTGGGCAGGGCACAAAGCACGGATGACTAATGATCGTTGGGTCGATGAGTTCTCGAATGGAGACCACGTACCAGCAAGCGCTGCGTAGAACGTTCACCCACAAGGTGGACGGATGTATTCATTTAGACCGCAGGATCGCAGTGGATGCAAGCCGCTATTTATTGGAGATCCATAGGGGAGCCCTATGTCCAGCAGTGGACGTCCTATAGACTGATAGATGGATGATGACGAAAAGACAAAACACGAACTAACTACACCAAAGTAGCACCGTTTATTAATAAGGGGGAAGATGACTTACTAATGATAGTAACGATGAAGTATCCATAGTAGCTCCAGTAGGGAGAGATGCTGATCCGCCATCCTGTGCCCTTCTTCACGAATCTAAGAGGCGCGAGGCCGCTTATTCGAGAGATCAGCAGCATTTCAGCCTGAGTGCCCGACACGTAACAACTGGCTTGACTATCCATAGTAAAAACTCAGTGAGGTTAGTGTGTACGGTTTTTTTTTAATTCAGCTTTATCCTAACATCCCCGTTTGACTATGGAAGTAGAAAGACACCTCATAGATTTTCCTTCGATTCGTTCGAAGTGGTTTGACTCAAAGTTTTATCCGTACGGCTATAGAAGGGAACAGACTGCCGAATTTTATTTTTACTGAGACCTACAATGAATTATATAAAGCTAATTAAAATTTTCTTCTCAAACATAGTTTCATTTTTTTTTTTTCAATTTTTTTCACCAATTTTTAGATATTTCAAAACACGTTTTGTTTATTTCCCTTGATTACAAGAATTAAGTCGAATACGAGACTTGCGACCCGTCACCCAATGGCTTCACTCACTAGTGGGTGTAGGGTTAATTCCTTTTCACCCGTGTACCCACTGCGTCAAGGTTGGAATCAGTTATAAAGATATGGATTCATTTTGTCGATAATGTTCAATTGCTTATTAAAACTAACGTGAACAAAGTAAAGGAGACTGGGATTACATTTCAACAGATTCAACCTCTTTTCATGCTATAAGATCTATTTATATACCTATTTTATACTTACCCTATTAATAATAATATAACGGGACAATAGCTTTGTGTTTATTTTTAAATAGTGCCACTTAGTATAATTTCGAAGGACTAGGAATAGGGTAACGCTTGTAACAAACGCTGCTGATTGGTTCCAAGGAGGAATTTGCATTTGAGCTTCTGTTTTAGAGTACAATCCCAAAGTGACGACTTGTTAGTGAGTTGTTAGCATAAACTTTCTGTTTCACATGTTGATGTCCTCTAAATAATAGTATTTTAACCGCGTTTGCGATGTATACATTTTATTTCCGTACTAATCCAGTTCAAATACAAAATATTGCGTACTAACTAGTGTTGTTGCGATAGTGATAGTCTATCGATAGTATCCTTGTAAATGATAGTGGCCTTGAAAATCAGTTATACTATCGAATAAATTATTGACATTTGACAATGTATATATGTATATATATCTAAATTATTGATAGTACCAATTGGTAAAAAACAAATAACACTTTTGCCAAATGTCAATAGTATCGAAACTATCGACAGTATTAGTAAAAATACTATCAATAGCATAAGTTTCGATAGTATCGACACTATGTGCAATATTGATTCTGTCGATAGTATCGATACTAACGATTTTATTAATAGTATAAAATTTCATTGTACGATACTATCGATAGTATCACCACTATTCAAAACTGTTGTATGATTTTTACTATGGATTCTTTCGATAGTATTGCTAATTTCGATAGTATTGCTAACTTCGATAGTATTATCGATAGTGTAACGAAATTTTGACATTGACTATCAACTATTGCCTATTGCCAGAACGCTAGAATGAACTATCAGTTGCAGCAATGACATTCGAAAGACCATCCATCTATCGATCAGCCATGGGACGTCCACTGCTGGACATAGGCCTGCCCTATAGATCTCCAATAAAACCGGTTGGTAGCAGCTTGCATCCAGTGCAATCCTGCTGTCCTAATGAGGTCATCCATCCATCTTGTGGGTGGACGTCCTACGCTGCGCTTGCCGGTGCGTGGTCTCCACTCGCGAACTTTTCGACCCCATCCATAGCTCGTTGGGCTACTTGGAGCTTATTAATAAGGACCATAGTTATATATCACGTTTCAGTGCCATAATTCATCACTGGCAACACACACTGGTCGAACACTTTCGACTTGAGACACTGAGGCATGTCGGACGAGAAGACGTTAAGCAATTTCCGAACGCTGCTCAACCGAGTTGGATTCGGCGATTGACCTCTTTCTTGAAGTCGGATCTACCTAACTGGACTACGGGTCGGGTCAGCTTCGAAATTCGAAAGATAGATGAAAAGTTTTGCTTTATGACGTAAAAGTGGCACATGAGATAATATACAAATAGGTCTAATAGTTCTTATGTAAAGAGGGTGAATCTGTTGGAATGTAATCCCGGTCTTTTTTAGTTTATTCGCGTTAGTTATAATAAACAATTGACCTATCGTATTATTTTCGTTTTTACATTAACGACAAAATTAACCAATTTTTTGTGATTAAATTCAATATTGACGCAGTGGGTACACGGGTAAACAGGAATTACCCCTACACCCAACGGTGGGTGGAAGCCAATGGGTGGGTGGGTAGAATAATATTGATAATATCAACAGTTTATAAGCTAGGTGCTCTAGTGACAAAATTGATTTATTATTGACGTAGTTGACAGAATTATGTTTTGTTATGACCATGGATGTATTACTTAAACAGGATTGAGCACTGAAAAGGAAAAATGTGCCGACAAGGATATCAAGTCAGACGATTGAGTCTCTTTCTAAGTAGGATGACCAAAACATCTCGACATAGCATATCATAATATCATAGAATAATATTATACAGAATATATTCGGAACTTTATTGCACGCCGAAATCGCAGTTATCCGACCCGTAACTCATCGTCCTTGGTCATCATCGTTTAGCCATAAGACGTACACTGCTGGACCTTAAAACCGGCTGGTAACGGTTTGCATTCAGCGCGATCCTGCGGTCTTGAGGTCCTCCATCCACCTTGTGGGTGGACCCCTATTTAAGCAATAATGGCCCCCTAAATAAGCCGACTTATACTTTAGCTGCAAAAAACTTCAATGCAGCTTTTTTCATACTAGTCTATAGATCTGAAGAGGTTAATGTTTTTTACTCTGCAGTAAAAATAAGTTCACAGGAAAAAGTGATAAAATAACAATCATTTGTAGACCAAACAAGCTCAAGAATATGAGAATAATTTTATTTACCAGGTTGCCTAGCAAAATGTGGCCACCAGTAATTTCTATTGAAAAAGGTTTGATTGGTTTTCGACAAAACATTTCATTTACTTGTTTATCAAATCAATTACACAGCTTAGAATGTACATATTCAAGGTTGCCTAACGTAACGTAACGGTTTTCCAGAATGGGTGCACTAAGCCGAAATGAGGTGATTTAGACTATCATTATGAACAATGTTTACAGCGGGGCCAACCCAAAATTCGAGAAATAAACCTACTGTTTGGGTAAAACATCCTTGGTCATGATAATTTGTACCTAGTAAATGTATCGGACACTAATAGTCACCACGCGACAATATGCTAGACGATCAGTCTGTCAGATAATCAAAATACGTATATTAGACATGTATTTTCTTTCCTCAATTAAACAAATAACGATGAAGATATAGCCCGTAAGAGCGCTTGTTCACGACCGTTTTTTTACCGGACAACGGACTGTCAATAAACAAATACCTACATTTTCGCCGGATGGATATTTGGTCAACACACGTTCATTATAACCCAAACACTACCACAAATCCGGTGAAAAAAACGGTCCGTTTTCCGGTGAAAAAAAATCGGCCGTGAGCATACTCTTACAGTTCCGTTATGTGACGTTGCGAGCCCCGAACTCTGACTTGCTTTTTGATAGGTAATGGCTGTTACTTTTGATTGACAAAATAAAAAAATCGAGTCAAATTCAAATATTTTTTTGACATCCTACAGAGGGACTAATTAAATTATAATAATATTTGTTTTACCCGGTCGATATAATAACTGAGTATGTAATGCCTACAGGCACGCAACGATGCAAGCCGCTTCCGATCACTCATATTGGAAATATATTCGAGAAAAAAATGTTCAACAGCGGACGTCGTATAATAATAATAATGATAAACATTACTAAGCATAAGTACAGATATCGTACTGGAAACTTGTTTTATTACCTACCCAAAGAATGGTTAAGAAGAAACATTAAAAATATCATTTGAGGTGTGATATATATTTTACCTTAATTATAATTTAAATATACTCGTAGTGTCACTAGACTTAAATTACAATTTAGAAAATAGCGCTGATAACTTTTAGGGATTTCTTGAAAATTTATTGGAGATCTGCAATAATGTACATGGATGTCACACCGATTTGTGCAAACTATTCAAATTCTGTACACGGTGGAAATAGGTGTTCAGCGATTTTTTTCGAAAAATCGTTATTCTAAACAGAACGTGCGAAAACCGCACCAATTTCCGTTATCTTCTTGCAATATTCTTCTAGAATAGCTCCATCAAATTAAATCTAGCAAAGAACTACAATTGAATGATGATTACTAGATACGTAGTAATGCTGCCGAGAATCTGTAAATAAAATAATACAAGTGTAAATAACTGCAAAAACTGCTGTCAAATAGAACGTCATAAAGTCGTTGATTTTAAAACCGAGTTTTAAAGATGAAATTTCTTGAACGTCGATCAGTGGCTATAGTGTCCCAGTGGGATACAAGCTCGCCTTATAACAATTTATTTGATTTTATTTTGTAAACATTAACTTTCTGTGAGGACAATGTTATACGTATTTGAGATATAAATAATGAATTGAATTGAATGTGAGGCGTATGGTAAAACCAGGTCCCATATCAACGAGTTCATTGGAAATATTGGAATTCATGGACGGATTTTACACACCACTGGCTTTTGGTGAAGGAAAAAATCATGACATGAAATTTTAAATGCTGGTGAATACGAATGTACCAACCCGCACATGGTCGACGTGGCATATAGCCCAATTACCACTTCGTAGGTAGGCCTATTCAAAAAATGGATTTAAAGCCGGCACAGTACCTACACAAGTTCCTAACATTATGATGAGTTTACATTATTCCAGTTTAGCGGTCGAATCCAGTGCTGAATGCAACTGGAATAATGTAAACGTGCACTAGAATGCACTTGAATTCCAGATTAAATTGCTGTCTGAATGCAACTGCATTCAGCGCTGGATTCGATACTTGGTGTGGAATAATGCAAACCGGTCATTACCGTGGCTATCAAAGGCCTAGATATGGTGGTGACGTGCATGGCTGAGTAAGATGCCTTGTTCAGGAATATATGCTTCTGGAACCTGTCCAGTTCTATCATGAGAGGGTCGTGAGCTCTCTCCGTGGAGTGAATGAGGTGGCTCACTAGCTCGGAGGTTTTCTTCATCTGGAACAATTCCAAGTATGTTTTTTTAAATGTAAGAATTTTGTTTTTACATGGAAAACTATATTTCCATGAAGATTGAATAGATTATTATGAAAATATTCCTATCAATGTGAGCCATAGTAGCAATTTTGCTATCCGACTTCGTCTGTAGAAACATTTTCTGGAATAGGCTTGTGGGAGCATAACATCGTGCAGCAAGCATATGTGTGCATCGCCGAGCGCGCGACTGCCAACTGGCGAGGGGCGAAGCGCAGCGCACACGCAGCGCGCGAAGATTAGAGCGGAGCGACGAGCGACGTGCACTCGCCTTGGACATAACATCGATACTGGCGAGCTCGTCGAATGGCCTATATCTTTATAGTTCGCGACAGAGACGGAAGATATGACGCCTCGCTTCCGCAACTGCACTGATTGCAGATTCAAATTATAAGATGCTCGCGCCATGAATATTGATAAGTAAATAGTTAAGTTAGGACATAAAAAATTAGATTTTAATAAATGATGGAGTTACTTATTTGGATATTGGCGTTTCACTGACTAGAGAAAGAAAAACCTTCTGAGAGGAGCACACGCCCACAGGCTTGTTTACTAAAAATACTAGTATAATAGGTCCTTCAAATAGATTATCAAAAAATAATAGGCATGTTTTTTTTCTTTTGTCAATTAGACAAAAATTTATGAACATATAACCTGTTAAAGTTCCGCGTGACGTCACTTAACTACTACAAATATACCGACTAGTGACGTCACGAATCCTCACTGTCAAACTGGCAAGGTTTGTTTTTTTCTCGCGATGTTTCTTCTATAGATTGCAAAATAAGAATCTCGGAGTCTATAGAGAAAAACATAAAAAATAGAAAATCCCTAAACAGTCCACAAAATACGTAAAAATCAGGTATCATCGGAACCAAAAGAAAAAACGAATTATCTTAATAGAGATAGAGAGAAATTACCTCCATTTGCGTCAAATGACACGGCTCTATAACCATCAAGACATTGATGAAGTGGTAACTGCACCACACCAGTTGTACTATGATGTAGGCCATGTACTTTGTCCAATCAATGTCCGACGTAGAATGCAACGCTTGAACTGTAAAAAAAAACCGGACAAGTGCGAGTCAGGCTCGCACATCGAGGGTTCCGTACAAACACATTGTTAAAATAATTAAAAACCTGTTTTAGCATGTACTAATGAAGTTCTTTTAGATGATACCTTACATGATACGATTTACTCACTTTGAATTTTGAACCCATATTTTGTAAATTTTGAGGCCCTATTTTTTGTGGATTTAAATAAAAATGTACAGTTTTCAGATTTATTCCTATATGGGTACTCTGAGACAATGCTTCTCGCTAAATTTCATAGTTCTATGTCAACGGAAAGTACCCTGTAGGTTTTGATTTTTGTGAGTGTCGAAATATGCGATTTTTTACAATATAAACGGCTCTAACTTTTTGTACGATAACTGAGAAGATTTTCTTTTACACAACTGCAAGAGATCATAGATATACGTGTACAGTTTAAATTTCAACTCGATATCTTTACGCGTTCCCGAGATAAAGAGTCTTGACATACACACAGACGGACAGACGGACAACAAAGTGATCCTATAAGGGTTTCGTTTTTTCCTTTTGAGGTACGGTACCATAAAAGGCAATGCGTTTTATTTTCATTTTGATTTTCACATCTTATGTAAAAAAGCAACAAATAGGCTGATGGCCCATCAGTGATGTTGCTCATCAGCTATGTCCTGGTAAATTATATATAATATAATTTATTCGGCCTATTCTGGTGATAGATAGGTAATAGTAACAAGTCACCATATCGTTGCCTATTTTCCAGGATATGGATGGTGTTCACATTTTTCTTCAGGTGTCTTAAATTGGTCAATCTTAAAGTGGACCGACGATATTATTAAGACCGCAGGAACGCGCTGGATGCAGACCGCTTCCTACCGGGCTTATTGGAAATTCATAGGGAAGGCTTATGTACAGCAGTGGACATCCTACGGTTGATAATGATGATGATGATGGTCTTAAATTATAGCATTTTGGTAAAACATCCCGCGTTCTAGAGTACGTTTCTGCCAGTTATTTACTCCTTACTTAATATTAGATGTATGTGTAAGACGTCCCTTGAAATTTATTTATTTAGGTACTTATGTATATATAATTACTAGCTGCGCCCCGCGGTTTCACCCGCGCAGCTCACGATTAGAAAAATGTCTTAGTGACAATTTAACAATAGGTAGGTAGTAATAGGTAAGTATATCTGAAAAGCCGTGGTGGTCTAGCTGTAGTGACACCCGCCTTACAATCGTGAGGTCGCGGGTTCAAATCCCGGTCCCGTACCAATGAGTTCATTGGAATTTAAATACGGAATTTCACACCACTGGCGTTTTCGATGAAGAAAAACATCGTGAGGCAACCTGCATATGTTAGTAAAAGAAATTCGATGGCGTATGTGAATCCACCAGCTCGCACTGGGCCATCGTGGTGGATATGGCCCAGTCATCCTTCGCGGGTAGGCCTATGTCTTGCAGTGGACTATTAAAAGGTTGATACAGTACAGAACAGTTATATCTCACATTGATAAAGCGCATCATATTATTGTTTAGTGTAGGTATCACCCTTTGTGGTTAGGCCTACATCATGCAGTGCACTATTAAAAAAGGCTAGTACAGTAGGTAAATATAATTAAAGATCAATTTTTCTCAAGTTACTTTGAAGCTATTTTCATCTGTAAGCACGAAATGTGGAAAGATAATTAAGGAGGTTGAAGCATTTTTGGTGCTCCTACCTACTCATGTAGCAAGCCTGGGGGAGCGAGACTATGTAAAAACTCTACAGAGCGGCGTTTAGCATTGTCTTCAGCACCTGATCAAACCAGATTCTTTGATTTTATGTATCTGTTTACATAATCAAAGAACAGATGTTTACATTTCCTAGATTTCCTAACTGAATGGTAATTTTTAAAGCTAATAAAGTGTATTTGACCACTGCATTAAAACTTTTTTTCAGTTATTTTGTGCGTGTACACCAATTTTCAGGAAAGTCGTTGCAAGATACTCATTTATTTTTTTAAACATTCAAACGGGTATCCCCTCCTAACGCTAAGCATCCCAGCTGACTGAATCCGGGGTATTGTTGTACACCACCATGACAACGTAATACCAACATTTCAGCTTTTAAAAAGTAATTGCATTTTTTTGCGCTTATCTCCCGGGCTATATGTACACAATTCAAATAGTTATATTTAGCTAGCTCTCCTGTTTAATTTCTTCTGTTATTTACATAATTGTATAGGCTGAATCATACGTATTGCATGTGATGTTAGCTACAAGCTGTGGTTATCCAGCCAACAAACAGCTGCGCGAGGATAAGATTATCCGCAGCCTGTAGCAAACATCACAGCCGCCAAGATGTTTGATTCGGCCTATAATGTATCGAGTATGTAGTCTTACTCAGGCTGGTGATGACATAGTAGGGCGTGCAGATAAGGTGCAGCAAGAAGGACCCGAACATCATGAACAGAATAGGTCCGTGAGCGCCGTCCAAGTCGCGCACCACGTCGCATGTGTCGGCGTACGCCAGGGCCAGCCGGTGGACAGCCTCGGGCTGGTTCGGTTTCCTCACACTTTCTAAAACATAAACATAATTTCTAGCGGACTCGGCGAACTTCGTACCGCGACAGTTAATGAAGCTAAACTTAATTTTTAACCGACTTCCAAAAAGGAGGAGGTTCTATGTATGTTCGTCTGTGTATATTTTTTTGTGTATGTTCATCGATAATTTCACCAATTGTGAACCGAATTGAAAAATTCTTTTTTAGTTTAAAAGGCCGAGATAGTTCCATTTAAATTTTATAGAAACAATCAACAATAATCAATTCGAGCGAAATATTAGTATTTTATACACGATGGAAGGCGGTTTTACCATTTTTTTTGGCGAAAAATAGTTATTCCTCTACACAAATATGTAAGTAAACTTAGTCGGCGTCGCATTTAGTCTGCCCGTGACCACGACGAACATTTTTAAGATGGAGTTTAAACCTCCACCTAAAACTGTCAGACCCCAAACCTCAGAGAATATGGATAACTTGTCATTATTCTGGGCCCTAAACCGTATAAAAAAATTTGCATCGCAATTGCGAGATTAAATTCTGTTTTTACTGGCCTACCACTACATACTGCGTATTAAAGTGTTCAGGCCATCGTTGACACTTCTGAAGCAATACATGACGTGTAGCGTGACGATGACGAAGTTGATTTCGCGGAGCTGCAGGATCAAGTAGCAGGAGTAGTACGAGAACGACAACGCCCATATCCACTCTGAAATTTAAGATTTTATTTTATTTAAATAGATACACCAACAGTGAACATATTGAATACAATCTTAAACTATTAGATTGGTAGGTATACAAAGATCTGATATGATCACCTTTAATAGGTGTATACAGCATTTAAATCTATCAGCAGCTATCCACCCTGTGTACTTATGCTTTGGAAAGTACATGAAATATTGTTTCTCAACGTTTGCAGAGGATTTTACGGAGATGCCTTCCCGCTTGAATAAGTCCGCCCTTAGGTACACTAATAATTAAATATTTTTAGGCGTCTGGTCGGTGGCCAACCTAAATGCTGGTGTTTATTTGTCTCGACGTATAAGCATTTCCATTCAGCGTGGCAATATTGCCAGCATGCTGGGCAAGCTGCCAATTGACTTGAGCATTTCGATTATTTATCTTTACATATTTGAGGGTCTATGGATAATCCAATTGCTTTTTGTAAAGTAGTAGTAGTTTTAGCTTAAGTACCCAGTATTGTTTTTTATTGTAGTCAATAAAATCATCATACACACATCCCAGCGGATTGGCAATGTGAAGTGGCAGTGAATAGGACACATAGGTCGGAGGACTGATGACCGATAGGGTCGAAGGATTCTCGAGTGCAGACCACATACCGGCAAGCGTAGCGTAGGACGTCCACCTTTGAGGTGGACAGATGATCTCATCAAGACCGCAGGGTCACGCTGAATGCAAGCCGCTTCCAACCGGTCTTTTTGGAGATCAACAGGGGAGGCCTATCTCCAGCAGTGGTCGTCATATAGCTGATGGATGGATGGATGGAATAAAGGCACTTACCCAATGTAAAAAAAGAAGAGAACTTACTTTGAGCATAAGTAAATACAACGTAGTTTAGCAACATTATTATGTCGATAGTGATGAGCATTATTATCATTGCTAGCATCCAGAAGAAAAACACGCGCTTTTTGGTTTTCTCCCACTGCATTGGCCAATAACGGGTGTTCAGCTCGAGGTTTATCTGTGGAAAGATTTCTATTATTTAGCTAGCTACCTGTCCCGGCTTCGGCTACGAATGATTAACGTATTTAGAGTTTTCCGGAAGTAATTTTCTAAAAGAACAAACGGCATTGCAAGTTGTTGTTTAGTTTAGAAGATCTGAGTGGAGATAAGTAAATACAACATATAAGTAAATACAATAAGAGATACACAAAGACGCACAAAAAGGCTCACGTCCACCCTCAAGTAGACTGACAAGCTCATTTAAAAGTACTCATACTCATTTATTTATACTAAATTAGTATAAAAATAGTCAGTTCGTAAAGGCCGGTTGGTTTGCCACGATATCAGAGGTTTTTAAGCCGCCTCAAGGCCTCTGACGTAGCTAAACGGTCAAAACAACTGGGACCTCTGGGACCTACAATATAAAATTTCATCCGTGCCACAGTAGCGCTTAGTTGTAGATACATGCCACCCGCAGGAGAGTCACCCATCCGAAGGTTGACCGAGCTGAACGTTGTTGAGCTTTGGTGATCGCTGAGAAAGACCTACTAACTCAAACTAACTCAAACTAACTCAAACTACGCGCTGCAACCTCATTAAGATCGCTGGTTCACGTGGGATACAAGCAGCTTCCAACCGATCTTATTAGAGATCCATAAGAGAGATCTATGTCCAACAGTAGATGATCTGTGACTGAAACGACTACGATTATAAGGGAGGGTTAGACCGTCCTAAGGCAAATCCTACTAATATTGGATGGATGTTTGTTACTCTTTCACGTAAAAACTACAGAATGGATTTTAATGAAACCTTACAATAATATAGCTTATACATTTGAATAACACATAGGTAGGCTACAATTTATAAAGATATTGTATGAATTGTCCAAAATATAACGATAAGTGTCGAGTAAGTAGGAAAATTCTGCAATCTGCGAGCTGTTCTAGCGTGCGCTGCAAGAATGTCAAAAAACAACTGTCGATCGAATAACTGTAAAATTAATCGATGATCAGCCCTTGGATATCATCATACTATACTTACTATAATCTATACATCTACCTATTCATATAAATAAAATTGGAGAGTCTGTATGTAATATTGAAATAACCGTTTTTTACTACATGCAAATGAATATAATTATATACGGTACATACACCAAAATAACATTTTTTACAATGTTTGTCTGTCTGTTAATCTCTGAAACGGCTGGGCTGATTTTGATGGGACTTTTATGGCAGGTACCTGATGTAATAAGGAGTAACTTAGGCTACGTTAATTGACTGTTAGGCGGAACGAAGTTTGCCGGGTCAGCTAGTGACTAAATAAATAAATATTCGGAAACATCTTACTCACAGTCTCTGACCCCAAACTAAGCAAAGCTCGTGATAAGTCATAATTCATAAGTTATCTATTTAAGTATGTACTTAAAATATGTATATAGGTAGTATATATGGGCGCGCTACTAGCAACCTTAACGGGCGGTTCCTTAACCTATTTGATTTCACCTGATTTGCCTAGGTGGCATGTCTCATAATATTTTATGAAACTAGAAATTAAAATAATATGTCGTAATTTTACTAAATATTTAGATCAATCTATCTAAGACAAATATCATGTTTCAAAATTAAAATGGATAGTTAACATAAAATATACTCTGTGACAGGAAATATCAATAATTCAGACTGGCAATAATTCTACTGTTGATTGTCATCGACGAGTCAATTGATATAAACCATTGATATAAACAAACCATGATTAATATATTTTACAAAGACTGTAATCCGTGCTGTGAAGATAGTTATAATGTGGTCTGAAGATCATTATAAATATAAAGTTAATTATTGATAACGAAATAAGACTGATTTAGTGTTAATATTGTTAAGCGATGAAATTGACTCGTACCACGGCCTATTTTGGAACTAACCCAATATATGAAGAATTCATACAAAACATGCGATAGTAGCGCTCCTTTCGTGGTATTAGTTAATTTAATTCAATATTCTATAGTGAAAAGTTATTGTCTCACTTTAACACTAATGAAAAATAAGGATAAAGCTATAGTTCCGCTTGTCACCGCTAGGAGCGTCACACTCGAGGACGCGCCATCCATCTTAGATGTGTACAGACTTGTAAGTTTTATTAACTATTAACAATATTTTTGGTACCTTTGCTGTCGATAAAAACAAAAGAAACGTAGTCCGAGGCATCTGAGGATAATTTAGTATGATTTGAGTTAAGCTATAATACCTGATAAACCAAAGGCTATTGTATTCGCGTATTGATGGGAAGTTATTTTGTTCAAAACCAAATTCGTGTTCAATAAATGTGATTTTAAAAGTGAAATTGTGTGTGTTTCAATTATGAATAACTATAAGGCTCCCCTCGAGGCCACATATACATATTATCAGTCTCTGGTAGCTATAATTATCGGAAGCTTTGCTTAGTTTGGGGTCAGAGACAGTGCGATGTTTATATCCACCCGATTTTTATATCATATTGAATGGATGGACAGTACCTTCCCAATGCGGTTCAAGCAGTCGAACATGGTGCGCATCTGGCCCGGCGCTCCATACACGATCAGGCCAGCCATGAGGAGCATGCAGAGCGCGTCCACGAGCCACACCACGCGACGCGTGGTCGTGCCCATTCGGACAGACTCTTCTGGCTTCAGCATGAGGTCCACGACCAGAGATGTGATAATTGTTATGACTGGAACATGTGTTGAGAAGATAATAGGTGTACGACATTGATTCAATTTCAATCATTTCCGGGTTTGAAGGCAGTGGCACAAAAATGTCTAGCGATGTTCCTTCATGGTACGGGACCGTCTTCGAGCAAATATCTACAGAGTCACAGTCCCTAAGAGAAAGTAGTAAAAAAATGTCCGAGCGCCGTCATACATACCGATATTTACATTGAATAATTTACAATGACCCGTTTTCTCGAATCTCGACTTTATGTCACTAAAGTTGGTTCTTGTAACCGAGCACTTTGGCATCGCGCGTCGTTGTAGTAGGCTTGCAATCGCCTTACACTAACCAAAAAGTCTGCCCACTACGTAGCTTGGACAGAGTTTTGGCTCGGACACTTTTTTTGGACGATTGGGACTCTATAGATATTTGTATATATTTTATTTTTCTTTTTATATTTTATATTGCTCGAAGGGGACCGTACAAATATACTTTAGAAGACAGTTGGTACAATATACAACAAACAACAACACTTTATTAGATCACCACATCACATAAAAAAACAGATCATACAAAAACGAAACAGTAGTTCTCTAATTGGCGGCCTTATCGCTTTAAGCGATTTCTTCCAGGCAACCAATATAGGCCGAATTAAACTTCTTAGCGACTGTGAAGTTAGCTTTGTCTTACGTCGCTAACATATTAATATTATTGAATATACCTACTGCGAGACCACTGACCTCGTGTTCACAGAAACCAAGAAGTTAGATTTGGCCTATATACAAACTATAGTGCGTCCATGATAAATACTCACTGATAAAGGTAACGAGGAAGTAGCTGTAGTACACCCAGCCATAAGCGAGGCTGACGCGCCATCCGGCCCCCCTCTTCACGAATCTGAGAGGAGCCAGGCCCCCCACCCGCGATACTCGTAACATTTCTGCTAGCGCTCCGGCCACGTAGCAGTCACGTTGCCCATTTTTATTCAACCTCTCAGCCATATCTTTGCCGCTATGAACGGTATCGCCCTAGCGCGGCGCGACGTGGCGAGCGGTAAAGGACCAATGTACTAAAATGTTCGCACGACGCCACGACTTCCCGCTCCGAGCGCTCGTAGACCCCGCCGCCGCCGCCGCCGCTGCTGCTTAAGCCCGTAATCGTGACCTAACAGTAAAGCAGGATAAGTAGGTACGCTAGAAATATGTATTTAGTTCTAGGACTTAGATATGGCGGTGTGTAGAATCAATCAGTGATGTTTGCAGAGAAATAGATATGCTTCGACTATTTTATTAAATTTAAAACAAAATGAACGAGACATTAAAATGTAGAGAGAAATTGAAGATTAGTCGCTTAGAGCGTAGATTTCGGCCTCGAGAACTTACTGCGCTGTATTTTTTGCAATACCAAAGCTATTGTCTCAAATTATTAGCACCGACATATCAATTAAAATTTAGTAAGACCCTTTCAACACTTGTTAGATATTCAAAATATTTGAAAAGCTAGCTATTTTTTAATAACTTTAACTCCCACGTAATTCCGTACTTCTGAGCCACGCGGAGCGTAGGAAGGATATCAATATAATATGGTCTTTTATTTTCCCATTCTTACAAAATGTAACTAGAATAAACAAGAGTAAAAATATAGATAACATCAACAATTTGTTTAAGCAAGGCGCACGTGACACTAATGATAAATGAATAGGTTGCTGATAGAATAAAATGTTTTCGTAACATTATTGTATCCAAAGCATTTGATTTGGTCTCGTATGACAAATTGTTGGAGAAGTTGAGGGGCACAAAAGTGCCGGTAGAAGTTATAAGTATACTCCAGTATTGGTATGCGAACCAGATGAACAGTGTGCGTTGGGCGGGAGCCATGTCAGACTCATACCGACTCGAGTGCTGAGTGAGACAGGGCGGTTTAACCTCTCCAACCCTGTTTAACCTGTACATTAACGGGCTTATTGCTGAGCTCAGCGGTCACCATGTCAGATGTCACATTGATGGAATATGTGTCAATAATCTCAGCTACTCAGATGATATGGTGCTGCTGAGCGCATCAATTTGTGGGTTGAGAAGGTTGGTACAGACCTGTGAGGAATATGCTGCTGCACGGTTTAATATATAATGTGATAAAAAGCTAATGTATGGTCTTTGAGGCAGAAGAAAAGATCGCTCATGACATACCTCCAGTTTGGCTAAACGGTGTGTCATTGGAGTTTGTGGCTCAATTTAAATATCTGGGACACGTAGTGACCAATGACCTCAAGGACAATGCAGATGTCGAGCGGGAGCGGAGGTTTCGGACTCGCAGGTTTGCGCGTTGCTCAGCTGAGGTGAAAATTACTCTTTTCAGAGCTTACTGAATGCCTCTCTACACATGCAGCCTGTGGGCCAACTACACAAAGCAAAGACACAGTGACCTCCGCGTCCTGTATAATAACGCTTTTAGGATGCTGTTTGGGCTTCCCCGCTGCTGCAGCGCCTCTGGCATGTTCGCGGACGCATGCACGCCATGTTTCCATGCCGTGATGCGTACGCGAGCTGCGTCCTTGGTGCGCAGAGTGCGGGCTAGCTCCAACTGCATAGCGAAAGATTCATAGTACTTCGCCCGAGCCAAAAATATATTTTATGCCCGTGTGATACACTCTACTTTTCATGTCACCCTTTATGAGAAAATGAAAGGCGTCTCAATTTTTATTGTAATATTATTATTTAATAATACAACAACAACTAAATTGAAATTAAAAAGTATCTTATAATAATACAACTGTACTAACAATTTTTGCGTTCGATTTATTTGGCGCTGAACACTAACATGTTCCGAACTCAAAAAGTGCGCGGCAAAAATAATTGCGGCGCACTTATGTGGAGGATTTTGAGAAGAAGAAGAAGTTTCTGATAGAAAATACAACTTTAGGTGCACTTATAGGCGAACCAAGTCGTCCTTTTCGAATAGTTGGGATGATAAGACAGTTTCTCTTCTCCTTTTGATTAAACTAGCGGTAAGTAGTGGGTCTGCTTGTTTTCTGAGAGCCCTATTAATTACATACTTTTTGGACAAGTGCCTTTATTGCAATCAAAATACAATAAAACAAAAAAGAAAGGAAATAATTGGCCAAGTGCGAGTTGCACTCGCGCACGAAGGGTTCCTTACTTTACCCCCGTAGCCCCATTTCAAGCGTCTACCTGTTGTCGTTATTAATTATCGCATCAAAAAAAATGTGAAATGGGAACCAAAGTGTCGCCACCAAAGGAATTAAGATCTACACTAAACAGCTGCAAAAACATACCTACAACATTCTAAAGAGATTAAATTTAATCACGAGCTTGAATTACATTAAAATAAATAAATTTAAATTTTGTAAATTTTATTACATTAATTATGTAATTCAAGCTCGGTATAGGCGCGGGGGCGGGTAGAGAGAATTGTTGTGTCGGAGCGCACTGAAGATCTTCTTCGTCGGTATCCTGGTATACGTCGGGGATACTCCAGCACACTGAGCTCACTATGTCTTCACCAGTTCCACGGTTAAGTCCTTTGGTTCCTTGAAGACACGGTTTTCTCATCGGTGGCAGTATCCATCCCCCGTCTCTATTGAAGTTAGGGCGTCTGCTAATCTCAATAGCCTCCCTAACTTTACGGGGCACGAAAACTTCTCTCGCGCTAGCACTTTCGCTCTGTCAAATCTGATAAAATGCTGTGCATCGGAATTTTTCATCATCACTGTCGCGTGACATGCGCCATGCACAAAGACCTGGGCCATGCACGAAGATTTTGCGGCACCGCAAAAATATTCTCGACGACTATTGTTAGGTTACGTTGTAGTGGGCATTGTAGAGTCCATATAATAGTGTCGTTTTCCGCGCCTGATACGTTGCTGGCACGGACATGGTATAGTACATTACAGTGGACAGACGCCTTAATTGTCATTGGTCATAAATCAACAATGCCTTGTGAATAATGACGAAGCTTATTTTGTTAACGACGATCAACTTTGACGTTAGTATTGCAGTTCTTGTCGTCTTGAGTAAATAGAGAAATAAAAGAGTATTTCATTTCCTGTTTTGCGATATATGTATAGTTTATGTTACGTTTATGTGTGTCTTGTGTGTTTATTAAGTATACAGGAACGATGTATTAAGTAAAGTAAATATATTTTAAGATTTTTTTATACTTCATTACTTATTACACTTTTTTAAGGGAAATATTTACTCCCTCAATAAAAAGCCATTGATAAATAGAATCTGTGCAATGCAACCTGTACAGGGGGATCAGCAGGCGGACAGATGAAAACAAATCGTCAAGTTAAAACTGAGTAACTTCATTTGCTCGTGTAAATATAACATATTTACTTAATTATAAAATGATTTCAGTTAACTTTAATTTGATTGTGCTTGTTTCAGACTGTACCTTCTTGATTCGGCAATGGATGACCAACCTGATTGCTATGTGACCGGGTCGCTGGTGGCATTGCTACGGGTGTCGAGACTGGGAGGCATAGCGCCATTAAACATTGCGAAAAGTGGCTCTGGCTGGCGCGTCAGCCTTTCTCGTGGTTGGAGCTACTATGGATACTTCATCATTACTATCATCAGTAAGTGAATCCTTATGATCTTTGCCTTAGTTGTGAGAGGCCTGTGTCAGAGACCTTCAGGAGGCCTATAAACTGACACCAGGGCTAGCCAGTCAGTCTATAATCTGTACGAACTTTCTTTTTTATTGAAGTGAGCGAAGCGTATCAGTTTTACTCTCATTTGTTGCTATTTTGGATTTAATGTCGTCACTTACCTGTTCTTTTGGTGGGGCGTTATAATCATTAAAATTTTGAAGTCGAATTTCGCACTTCATGGCACCAATAATTTAATTTAAAATCATGCGACACCCCTGGTGGGGCAGATTCCACTGGTCTAAAAAGTGAATGGAATCTGCCCCACCAAGGTGGGATGAGTGGGGCAGATTCTACTCCAAAAAATGAAGGAGTGGAATCTGCCCCACCAGTGGGGCGCTTTGGTGGGGCAGAGTGGAAGCACTCAAAAAATTTGCACGTAGGTACAGCACTTAGGATCGACTAATCGATTTTGGCCATCTTAGTCAATTTCGGCCATTTTTATTTTTAGTGATTGTGTTTAATTTTAAAATATTATTTCTTAAGACTTTTTCCAACTTTAACATTCACAATATTATGTTATATTGATTTTAATCTAGGTATTTATGCAAAAATTATGACATCAATTGGCCTAAACCGGTACAGTGGCCACAACCGGTACATTTTCCATACGTAACTTACATTCCAGTGGTAGCCTCCATCTCCGCCTTAATAATGGACCACCAGCTAGACCACGAGCATTCAGTGTTCTTGAACAAACGGACCATCTTATTCCAAGCGGTGACAATGTTCACCGTCCTCAATTCGTTGCTGATCTCGCTTGCCGGCGTTTTCACAGCTCCCGCGCACATGATGACTACTATTGCTTGCATGAATCGTGTTCAGAAGGTAACTTATACCTTTTTATATCTTAGATTTGCACGTGCAATAAGGTAACATAATCTGTATAGATTATGTTACCTTATATGCCATTGTATAATGGTACGGATAAATTAGTGCCGTAAATTTCAATTACTGAATTTCATTCAAAAACACACGGGCCAAGTTAAATAATTCTATTTAAAATATGTAAAAATATGAATCCAGTAAAGTGACTGAGTTTAAAAAATATTAATAGGTAACTATCTTAAAAACATATTTTACGAATTTATACGCAGATAAATTTAGACTTGAATATCAGTAATCGCCCGATGTTCAATGAAAGGAAAAACACCCATATTTTCACAATTTGAGCGACATTTACAATCATGCTGGCTGTTTCCGACTATTTCAAGCTGTTTATATGGTTGCACTGAAATGAATCAACTTCAAAGTAGCATCTCAGGATTACTTAAATGTGTTGTTTTAAAATTGAAGAAATGTAGGTATTTACCTATCAATTTTAAAAACTATGCATAACGTTAATCATTTACCAACTCCGAAATCGAAGAAAAATCGGCTATTCAATATTATACAGAACATGCATTAAGTCTCGACGAAATGTTTAAGTTAGATTTATGAAGTTATCCCTAGTTAGAACTAGTTATTACGAAATGCCGTTGTTACAACGCGTTTTCCCTAGTCATTACAACATGTATTTGATACAACGCGTCTTCTCTAAACTAGTCAGTTAATTTTTTTCATCGCGAATAAGTCTGCGCATGACCACCAACTTGCCTGATGGTAAGCGACGTTGTAGTCGAAGATGAAGCACGCAGACCTAGAAGATACCTATTCATTCTGACCTTGAAAAGCTTTA
Source organism: Hypomecis punctinalis (assembly GCA_949316475.1). Lineage (NCBI taxonomy): Eukaryota > Metazoa > Arthropoda > Insecta > Lepidoptera > Geometridae > Hypomecis > Hypomecis punctinalis. The sequence continues at coordinate 28,704,549 of OX438795.1, forward strand.
GATTATATCTCTTAGGAAACAGGAAAGCAGGAAGGCAGTTCCATTTCTTGGCGGTACGAATCAGAAATGTTGAGTCTAACCGCTTCGTACGTATCGAAGGAAAATCGACAGTGTCGGGGTGGTAATGTGGCGTCCTCCTCCTTGTCCTGTAGTAAAAAGGGAAGGTAGGATAAAGTCGTGCAGCTCAGATGCACACTCTCCGAAATGAATCCCATAGAAAACGGACAGACTCGCAACCCTACGGCGATGCTCCAGGCTATGAAGTTTTTTTGCAACTAACTTTTCATCAGCTATAAGCCGATCAGAACGCAGGTCCACCGATTTCAAAACTAAAAAAAAATAAAATATTTCAGAAACCGTTCTTCTGCCGAACCTACTCCGAGGTATACAAGGTTTTTAATTTTGTTTTTAGCCAAGTTTTTGCTTGACTGCACTTAGTTATGCGGTCTAAGGTGTACCACGTTTACCTACAAGATACCTGTTTGTTGCGTTTGTAACGTTGAGTTCTAGTGGGAAAACAGACGTAAGGTGGTCCCCATTCTGGCTGTTCGTATAAATAATGTAAATTCGAAACGCTTGGTTAATAGCAATGAATGTCCACCATACGAGTAAAAGGATGGCACTTTGGCCGCGACTGTCTTACCGTCCGATAGAAAGAAGTGGGTGGAAACAAATTGCGTTTGTGGGGACTTCCTGGGCGCACTCTCCAAAATCGGTGGTCTCTTACTATGGGTTTTATTAGTAAGCTCCAAGTAGCTTAACCAGCTATGAAGGGGGCTATACTCGACGTTTCTTGTTTTTGTCATGTATGCAGTTTAAAAGTTGTAGAACATTGTATTATATACATAAAATATTCGGTCGAGAATATCATTTTTTAAGGTCATATAAAAAGAAATGAAACGAGGAAAGATTGCCAAAATTATATGTAATTTATATTTATTATAATTACTACTTCAAACTATAGAGCTCCGGTACCTACTTATTCACTTATCGTTGATAAGTTATCAGCGGTGCTAATCAATGGTCATTTATCTACGTTGTTCTACAATTCTTACTGTAGAAAAATCTTCGTCTATCTTATCATCAAAACTAGTTTTGTTGCAGTTGAATAACGATGATTAAATATGTAGTAACGCTGCCAAGAATCTGTAAAAAGCAAACAAAATAGTACATAGTTTTGTAAAACGAGGATTCCACTTTACCCCACCAAGCCTCCCTACTAGTGGGGCATAATTCCAGTGCTTCCTTTTTTAAATGACGTATTAAGTTATTATCATTAACTATTTTTATAGGACGCCTACTGGATATAAACCGGTCTCTGACCCCAAACTGAGCAAAGCTTGTGGTATGGCTGCCAGAGACTGATATAGTACATCTACAACTTTTTAAATGCATGCTTATGTAAATAATAACATCCAGGCAGAGCAAAGATCTATGTTCATCATATTATAAATGGTGCTCTTTGTCCTTGAAGTCAAGGTCTAGTGAAACCAAAGAAAATATAATAATACTACGCTTGAACACTGGGTCACCGACTCAGATCTTCTATACTTAGATATCTAATAAAATTAAAGAAGCTTTTTGATTTCAACGCGATCCTGCGGTCTTACCAGGTCATCTATCCCATTTTGTGGAAAAAAAAAGAAAATAATTACCGAAGCCAATAAAGGCCTTGATATCGTTGTCACTTGCATTGCAGAATATGAGGCTTTATTGATGAAGAGATGCTTCATGAACATCTCCAGTTCCATTGCTAGAGGGTCGTAGGTTGAGTTCGTGTTACGCAATAAGTTACTCACAAGCTCAGAAGTTGTTTTCATCTGGAATAAATTAACTACATACTTTACTATTTTTTAAATGAGTAAGTTTGCTTAACTCCAAGAGAGGAGTTCCTCGTGGACCAACTGCTTTCGCACAACTAGTTGGACATCCAATATAGGTATTCCTAATGACACAACTACGTCCAACTAAAAACAACCATGTACAATTTATTTTTTTAGCTATTCCTTGTGACACAACTACAATCAAAATAGATACCTAGTATTATACTAGTAATGACCACCGTTATCGATACAACTATCGACACAAAATAAATATAGGCCGAATCTAATTTTTAGAAGCTACAGTAAATTTTTAGAAACTACAGTAAATTTTTAGAAGCTACAGTAAATTTTTAGAAACTACAGTAAATTTTTAGAAGCTACAGTAAATTTTTAGAAACTACAGTAAATTTTTAGAAGCTACAGTAAATTTTTAGAAACTACAGTAAATTTTTAGAAGCTACAGTAAATTTTTAGAAGCTACAGTAAATTTTTAGAAGCTACAGTAAATTTTTAGAAGCTACAGTAACTTTTTAGAAGCTACAGTAAATTTACAGCTACTTTAGAAGCAATATTAATCATTACTCAGAGTTGTAAGGCTTTGGCAGCGACTAACTTAAATTAAAAATTAATTTCGGCGGAGGGAATACTGGGATGAGTTATAATACCTATCCTTCAAAAAGCGGGGAAATTTGCTGTCACGATATTTATCAGCCGATTTTAATAACATTTGGTAAAATTGTTTAGAAGCGCCATAGTAATTTAGAGTAGCCCTGTATCTTTTTCACTATATGAATTTCATATAGAGAACACTATTTAACGTTGCTATTAAATTTACGATGGCGCCTTTAAAATTGGGCCTTATATCTAAATTCTAACATGATTTGCGAGGATGAATCAAATTGGTTACGATCGAGTCGAGATATAAATAATTATTTATTGTAAAAAATGCTATTTTCCACCCGACCGACTTCACCCGTGTACAGAATTCGCGAATATTTCGCATGAATCTAGCGTTTTTCACATTATTGTTGATTTATCAAAAATAGCTCAGCCGAATTTGATAAAATTTAAAAGGAACTAATTTAAAAGTATACTCTTTCCAATAAAAAAAATAATTATTGAAATCTGACAACTATGAAAAAAGTTATGCGAGGTTATAGATAAAAAAAATTACGCGTCGAATTGAGTACCTCCTCCGGCCAAACAGATGCTGAACAGAACTATTACCTACTAGTATTAAAATAGAATAAAAACAGAAACATACCTCCATCAGGGTCAAATGGCAGGGCTCGACGACCATCATAACATTGACGGCGTGGAAGATGCACCACACAAGTTGTACCATCACGTAAATCAAGTGTTTTGACCATTCGGCTCCCATACCATAATTGTCTTCAACTGGAAATAACGACAACCGACTTCGATGAATCGAAAAAGAAAGAGCCGCCATTTCAAGTAAAAAAGACGTCTATAAAGTGATATATTATTCAAAAGCTTGTTGTAGGGGCTTCTGAAAATATTTATTTTACATGTTTTGAGCCTTTTGTTATTTAATATGAAAAAATAAATTGTATGAAAAATGGAAATACAGCGTACTATTTTTTCTGTTTTAGCAATAATAATGTAATATATCGTTCTTTTACTTGTATTTGTACTTTGCTAAAATTATAGAATGCTAGATATAAGGACAAGAGATGGACCTCCGAATCGACGAAATGGAAAGGACCGATGGGAAAAAGAAGAAAAGGCCGTCCAACAAAAAGATGGATTGACGACATAACAAGCGTAGCAGGAAACGACTGGATAGACAAAGCAAAAGATCGAGAGACTTGGAGTAAGCTGGAGGAGGCCTATACCCTAGAAGGGGTTCCAAGATCAGAACAAGAAAATCTGTAGTGATGGAGCTAGTGGAGCCCTGCTAAAAACTTCAGTGGTTTTTAGCAGCTCCACCAGGTCTTGGTATTTCAGTGCAAACAGCTTTAGATCATCCATGTACAGCAGGTGAGAGATAACTTCACCCTGTCTGCGAAGCCGATAGCCTAGCTTTGAATTCCTCAGCAAAGTGCTGAGAGGATTCAGGGCCAGGCAGAACCACAATGGACTCAGACTGTCACCCTGGAATATTCCCCGCTCAATCCTTATCAAGTCTTGCGAGCCAACGGAGCCGTCTCCACCACCTGGTTGACGAAGGACTGTGGCCCATTGCCTCATGCATGACACTAAGAATGATTTTAGAGTTGTATCGATTTTATACAACTCTAAAATCCTCTCGAGCCACGAATGAGGCACTGAGTCATAGGCCTTCTTATAGTCAATCCAGGCGGCAGAGAGGGCTCCCTTGTTCCGCCGGACTTGCTGGCTTATGGTCATGTCTATGAGGAGGAGCTCCTTAGTACCACGGGACCCAACCCTACATCCATTCTGAGCGAAAGCCAAAACGTTTTGCGCAACGACGTGCGCGTTAATTTTGATGCTCAGAATGGATGTGAGGAGCCTGTAGATGGTAGGCAAGCACGTAATGGGTCGATAGTTCTTTGCTTCCGTGGTACTACCGGACTTATGGAGCAGGAAGGTGACACCGGTGGTGAAAAAGCTAGGTAGAGAACCAACCTCAAGGGCTTCCTGGAATTGTGTGGCTAAGCGGTCATGCGAGCATCGAAACCATTTTATCCAAAAGTTGTGCAGCCCGTCCGGCCCAGGACTTTTCCAGTTCTGAGCCGTACGGATCGCATAACTAACGTCTACGGGATCTATTAAAACAGATCCCATAGGTTCGATAGTCTCGCATTCCCGCTCAACCACACGCATCCAGTCACCCTCCGTGTGTTCGACGGGCACCGACCAGATGCCGCGCCAGAAGTCATTCATGGCGCTAGCATCCGGCAACTGCCCATCGCTCACATGTTGGTCGGTTCTCTCCCAGCCTCGGTACACCTTCCTTTGGTCACTTTGGAAGAGGCGATTTAGCCAATATCGGTCCACACGCTCTCTGTAGCGACGAATGCGGTTTGCCCACGCATAGACTTTCTGTTTCAGATAGTCTATGCGTTCCGTGACCCTGGCCAAATAGTGCTGGGGTCTGATACCAGTCCCGGCAAATGCCTGTGTCACGAAACGCATGACTCGGGGGCAGTTATTCCCCCGGCTGAAACAGATTAGCTTTGCTATGAGAGTCCTGAACGAGTCGATACGCCGCTGGATCCGCATTTGCCACGCGGGCACACCCCCGGCGGGTCGCGGTGCACGGTTAGTGTCCGGAAACTTAACACGTGCAACGCGACACGCCGCGATGGCGCCGCAGTACAAGATCGAGTGGGTATCGACTAAGCCTTCGCTTGCCCGTAAATACGGGACTAGCAAAGGGTTCAGAGCTCCCATAAGCGCAAGTTACGCCTATGGGTGGGAAAACGTGGCAGTCGCGGCCTAGAGTCGGGTGCGAATCGATACTGGGAAATTCCGTCTTCCAAAGCCCTCCTCAGTTGCTCACTCACCTGGCTAGATACGCTCATACTCGCGTCATCTGCCTCGTCGACCGCAGGACCAGCCGGTGATGTTGCAAGTGTCACCGCCGACATCGGCACTAAAGCCATTGTCGGGGCTGACGACGCGACAAGTACGGGCGGGTCCTGCGTCGAAGAAGCAGTGGGGCGAGCAGGCAGCGCCTCCAGGCGGAGCCGATCAATGACGGACTGATCCAGCAGTTTGCACCGGTGGATAGCCCGCACTTGGTCCGATAGTCGTTGGGCAGTCACGGCCACGGTCGGTTCAAGGGCCTGAAACAAAGGCAGCATTCTGGCACAGTACGCTGTCATGTTGGTTCCCCCCTCTGTAGCCCCAAAGTACGCGCGCATGCAATTCTCATTAATGGGTTGAGTCCATCGCATGCGACGCACTATGCCACCGGTAGCGGGAGCGGATGGCGGGGCAGGATGCCCCACAGGCCCCAAGCGTGCCGGCAGCGGTGGACGGCCTCGTCGTCGCACTGGTGGTCTTGGCGGCGGCGGCGTCCGTGGCCCGCTCGTATCGCTCGACGAGCCGCTCGTCTCGCGGGTGGTGTGGAACTCATCACCCGACGATGCGCTCGGAGCTAACGACGAGGCGGGCGATGGTGGTGGTCGTGCGCCTCTTGAATCCGCTGTTATTTTTGTCTGAGATCTTGTAAGCTTCAATGTTGTAAGCATTTTATTTTAATATTATTGAAATTTTCTTGAAGTGTCATGTTGAATGTCAAATGTTGGTTTTTGAGTTTTCTTCTAATTTTATCACAGTTTCATTATAAAATGTATCCAAATGAAGGGAAATATATTTTTGCTATTGATCTTGTTAAAATTCTGCAGAAAAATGCTCGAAAAACTAATAAAATACAATTTTTAGAAAATAAGATCTAAAAAGACGTCTGGTCTGTCAGCGGTAATTTGTTTTTTTATTATTATTTAATTATTATTATTATTATATAGAATACATAATAATATAAAATTAGTGTGCTAAGATAGAACAATATTAAAAAAAAAACCACTTGATAAAAATTATTTTATTTTAACTATTTGAAGGCTTCTTAATCAGAGTTGCCAGAGATAAACTACCTAGTGAATCAAATATATTTATTTATCCTACAAATTCAAAATTCAACCTACTTCCTACTAATATTATAAACGTGAAAGTTTGTGAGGATGGATGGATGGATGGATGTATGGATGTTTGTTACTCTTTCACGCAAAAACTACTGAACGGATTGAGATGAAACTTTGCAATAAAATAGCTTATATATCAGAATAACACATAGGCTATAAATTATAATGATATATTGCGTATGCGGGCGAAGCTGCGGGTAAAAACTAGTTAAAAATAAATTAAAAATTCGTCGAGATCTTTTTTGTTTTTAACAAGAACAGAAATAATTAGAAATTTTGGTTATTGAAATACCAGCCTCCACACATTTTGTGGACGTGACCTTTCGTCTCCTGAAGTAGTACCTAACCAAGGCATTGCGACTTAAGTATATCTAGCTACAGATAGTTAAAGTTGGTCGGCCTAACCTCGGTGGCTATTATGTTGACTAAACAAATTCCATATTTAGTGTAACATGTATATATACAGGTATACATATATATATATATATATACATACATTTATGTGCTACAATTTTAACTACTGTAAATGGTATCTATATGTTCTAAAAATCCATTGTTTTATTTTAATGTTTTAAGTATTTATTTTTAAAATATTTTGTATATCACTTTATAATTAATTGTCATCATTGTTATCATGATTTGCAGCTTATTTTAAGTTCCTAAAAGCATAATACTGTTACGTTATTCATCTTCTTTTTGAGCCAATCATTGACGTAAGTGTTGCTGTGAAATTTCTTGATGGTGCTACGCCGTAGTCCCACACTGTGTCTCCTATAATCTATTACGTAGGCACCAGAAATTAACAATGAAGTTTTGCCCGGTATGGCCCCTAATAGAGACAGTGCACTCGGGGTCACTAATTTGCCATTGTGGCAATTAAGGCCATAGTGAGACACTGGATGATATGAGTCTGAGAGTCTCTACAAAAGTCTAATTTATTAACCATCTATAAAAGTTTATACAGGTTGTTCTCAATTTCAAGCCGAAAATGCTGGAATACCTGTATATATGTTTATGGGCTCTAGAACCGGAAAGATTGGTAACCCCATCTTTGTGGTTTTTGAGATATGGTCAAATTTAGAAATCTGACCAAAAATGCCATCTTGCGACACTTCAGTTCAAGCCATGCCTTATTGGATTTTCAACATTATTTAATGTTTAAATTGTAAATCTAGATAAATGTGTTAAAGTCACAATCAAAAATACAACCGAAGGTAAAATAGCTTTTCTAAAAAAAATGGTAAAAAATATATTGTTAGTAAGTCTAACAAAGGCTAGATTTACTAACATTATATTTTTTATAGTCCAAGTTTGAGCCGTCACACTGTACAAAAGAGTGCTTCCACTTTGCCCCACCAAAGCGCCCTACTGGTGGGGCAGATTCCACTCCATCATTTTTTGGAGTGGAATCTGCCCCACTCGTCTCATCTTGGTGGGGCAAATTCCACTCACTTTTTAGACCAGTGGAATCTGCCCCACCAGGGGTGTCGCGCGATTTTAAATTAAATTGGTAATGCCATGAAGTGCAAATTTTACTGCAAAATTTTAATCATTATAGCGCCCCACCAAATGAACAGATAAGTGGAGACATTTAATGCAAAATAATTAAGAAGATTGTAAACTAAAAGCACATTTACTATATAAAGTCATAAATTACGGATTGTATGCGGTTATAGTATTTATGTAGCAAATATTTTCGAAGCCATCATAAAGTAAAAGAAAATTATAAATTGAATATTGTCATTCATCGTAATAATCTTATGAGAATTAATTATGTTTTCTACATTAATACGTTATCCCAACTTATGTTTGTAGTATATATATTGGAGAACTGACGCCGACATTAAATGTACAAGTAGTACTAGTAACCCGTAATTATAAAAGCAATAAGAAAAAAGACTACATCATACAATTATTAGGAATTCATTCAAGATATTTTGACATTAGACTAGTCAAAATAGATAGGTATTCAAACCATGATGACATGGATGATTAATGTCAAAATCGCTCAAATTGTTATAACGTTATACTAAAATGATGTTTTAGAAAATTAAATTGTGCATAACTACTGTATTGTACTAAGTAAATATGTTATTTTTTAAAATTAAAATTAAGTCGACAACTTTATATTTAGAAAGCCAAATATGTCATTTTATTTAGTGCTAGCGTCAGCTCTCCACCCAGTAAACAACGTAAGGAAAACTGAAAATAAGGAAGGAAAAACGGTACGTAAGTTAAAAAACTGTTACATCTTCACAGAAAGAAATTTCTACAGTCGCTATTAAAAGTGATTATCTATAACTTAGCTACTAATATTTACTAGTGATCAATTTAGTGAGTGATTTTTTAAATTATTTCATCATGTCTAAAACTTGATTATTGTTTTTAAAGATTGAAACAGATAGCGCGCAGCATAAAGACCGTTCAGGTAAGTGTAAATCATCACAGGATAGTTGACTACACAGATTTCCGCATCACAGCACATAATTGACTAAAATTCTAAGTTGACTAAATATTTAAAATGCCAAACTTTTTTTTGGAATCAATTGTTTTAAATATCATATACTCGTAAAAAAGAAAAGCCCTACCTAACGCATAGGGGCTGGTAGCAATAATCGTTTTCTATCTCTTGCTTGATCACAGCAGGATAGAACGAAGCCGTTGATAGGTGTACTTATTTTTATAATCCTGGTCTGCGAAACAAACAACCATAGAAGTATTTATAAAAATTTCAATGCACAATTCAGAGTTGTATGAGCGATATTATGTGTGAATAAATAAATCCGTGTATTAAAATGTCTTGTGATGATTCATACTTACCTGAATGAGTTTTATGCTGCGCGCTATCTGTTTGAATCTTTAAAACTAATACCCAAATTTTTGATATGGTTGAATAATTTATAAAAATCACTTACATAATTTATAACAAGTTAAGAATAAGAAAATAAGAATTTTATCAAGCTACGTAACAGATAATTAATTTTAATGGCGAACGTAGAAATTTCTTTCTGTGAAGATGTAACAGTTTTTTAATTTACGTACCGTTCTTTCCTCCATTATTTTCAGTTTTCCTTACGTTGTTTACTGGGCGGAGAGCTGACGCCAGCATAAAATAAAATGACATATTTGGCTTTTTAAATATATAGTCAACATAATATGAATTTAAAAAATAAAATAACATATTTACTTAGTTATGTACAATTTAATTTTCTAAAACATTATTTTAGTGTAACGATACAACAATTTGAGCGATTTCGACATTAATCATCAATGTCATCATAGTTTGAATACCTAACTATTTTGACTAGTCTAATGTCAAAATATCTTGAATGAGTTACGTATCATACGTAACTTATCTAACGTCTTATTACTTTTTTCGTATTGCTTTTATAATTGCGGGTTACTAGTACTACTTATGGGTCATTTAATGTCGGCGTCAGCTCTCCAATATGTCTACTACAAACATAAATCGGGATAACGTATTAATGTACAAAATATAATTAATTCACATAAGAAAGACTGTTACAATTAAGATGGACATGTTCATTATTTGTAATAGGTCCATATTTTAATTACCATTTAAGTAATTTGCTGACTGAGATTAAATCTCGAAAAGATTATCAAAGATTATTACGATGAATGACAATATTCAATTTATAATTTTCTTTTACTTTATGATGGCTTCGAAAATATTTGCTACATAAATACTATAACCGCATACAATCCGTAATTTATGACTTTAAGTAAATGTGCTTTTAGTTTACAATCTTCTTAATTATTTTGCATTAAATGTCCCCACTTATCTGTTCATTTGGTGGAACGCTATAATGATTAAAATTTTGCAGTAAAATTTGCACTTCATGGCATTACCAATTTAATTTAAAATCGCGCGACACCCCTGGTGGGGCAGATTCCACTGGTCTAAAAAGTGAGTGGAATTTGCCCCACCAAGATGAGACAAGTGGGGCAGATTCCACTCCAAAAAATGATGGAGTGGAATCTGCCCCACCAGTGGGGCGCTTTGGTGGGGCAAAGTGGAAGCACTCTGTACAAAAAATGGCTAGTTATTACAAAAGTTTGCAAAATTTATGCAATTTGTGTTCTGGGGGTAGTCAATCTTTCCGGTTTTAGGGCCCATATATACATGTTCCAGCATTTCTGGCTTGATGTTGAGCTTAGGGACAACCTGTATACGAGTACTACGAGTAAAATCATGGCTATACAAAACGTGCTGTTGCCTATTAACTTACTATTGCCACAAACATCTTACACAATATGGAGGTGATGACGTAGTATGGCGTGCAGACGAGATGCAGCAAGAAGGACCCAAACATCAAGAGCACGATGGGGCCGTGAGCGCTGTCCACGTCGCGCACCACGTCGCATGTGCTCGCGTACGCAAGCGCCAGGAGGCGGACGATCGCCGGGTTGCTTATTTTCTTCTGTAAACATTCTAACAAAAGGATTCAGGCTTTGTGTATAAAAATTTTACGACTATTCTGTAATCAAGCAAGATTTTCTTTATTTTGTAAAAGCAATTAAAGCATTAGCTTTTAAATAGATGATCACTAACTAAATGAGTTTTTCCCAGTGGTGCCACTGCTGTCCCTGAAGCCCTGAAGGCAAAGGGATTCAAAGCATTTCATATACTTTTAATGATACTTGTCAAAGTTAATTCGTGGTACTTTATTTTCCTCTTTAAGGGGATAAATTATAGGTTTATGGGTGTAGGAGGATATTTGCAAGGCAAGCGGGCTGTTTTTAACTCTTGAAGCAAAAATGTTTCATCAAAATTGTTTCTTTTGTTAGGCGAATCCGTTAGGGGTTCTCAAAATTTTTAATTTAATCTTGTATGCAGTTTGATGAATATAATAAGGATCATACTACTAAGTAAAGTCTGCAAGTTATCGTTGACACTTCTAAAGCTGTGCATAACATGAAGCGTTATCAAGGCAAAAGTGATCTGGCGCAGCTGTAGGATCCAGTAACAGAAGTAGTAAGTTGGGGACAACGCAACGAACCACTCTGAAATGAAAGGAAATTTAAATTATTTTGTCAAAAATAAGAACTAACCTCATACCATCGACCTCAAGCCGATAATAGTGTAATAAAAGTAGAAATAACGATGATGACAAAAGAGTAGTGATTCTTACTTAAAGATTGGTTCTTTGGAGTAGTAAATATTAGCATGAAATAGTCCACAGACGTAAGCACGATTGTTAGTGATATCCAGAACAAGAAGAAACATTTCTTTTTCTTTTCATTATACATCGGCCAATAACGCAGGTTCAGCTCCAAATTTATCTGTGGAATAAGGCTATATTTTATTACCATGACAGTATAATTTAATGAAAAATGAAATGAGAACGAATTTCCATTTTTTCCCTGGTAATAATTTGTATAAGAAATTTAATCTTTGTTAAACTAATTCTGTCGGAATTCTAAAATAAGATTGGAAACTTTAACCCTATAAAAATAACCACCCACCCACCCACACAACAAAAAAATCGAATTCGAGCTTAGGTTAAAAAAGTACGGCATAAATAAACTACGAAACTTGTAAAAACTCTTTCACGATGGCGATGTTCTGTGAAGTATATGCCAAATCAAACTTCTTCGTGGCTGTGGTGTTAGTTACAAGCTGCGGATAACCCAATCTTCGCGCAGCTGTTAAGTGAGCTTCTGTTAGGATTGGGTTATCCGCAGCTTTGTTATCACAGCTGTCAAGAAGTTTGATTCGGCTTAAATGTGGTAGAACCAAAGACAGAAACTTTTGGATTTCATTCATGCTTTTCCCTTCTCTCGCTCGGCCACTAGAGAAGCCAATCAGAAATTGGGGTGGAAGCGAAGGAGCCTCCCCGAGTGGTGTTACTATTTGATCGGTACCTTTGATTGCATCAACACCCGGTCCACCCTGGACAACTGGTACTTAGGTGTCAGTTGACTAATCCTTCCCAAATGATGGTTCTAAACGGTCCTTCTCAGGACCCTAACCCAATGGCCCTTCTAAGGGCCCCTCAACGGCACTTTTCAGCGCCACCTCAAACAGCCCTTTTTAGGGCTCCCCAACGGCACTTTTCAGTGCCACTCCAGACGAAACTCCCTAATACCAACTCAAACAAACCCCCATCCAAGAGTCAACCAGAACCTCTAAACAAGACTGCTCTGAACGTTATTTCCATAAACATTGAAGGATTCTCACAAAATAAAGCAGAAATACTAGCAACATTATTTAATAACACAAACTGTGACATCATGTGCGTACAAGAAACCCACCGTGACAAAGATCAATCCCGCCCAGCAATCCCCGGACTATCCCTTGTAGCTGAAATACCCAACGCTAAACATGGAAGTGCCATATTCACTAAGGCTAACACTGCAATAAAATCAACATCAACCAATTCGCATAACTCAATAGAAACGATAACGATTGACACTGGTCATTGCACAGTGACCTCTATCTACAAACCCCCAAACCAACCATTCAGCTTCTCAGAGACAGACAATTTTCGCGACCAACCTCTTAAAATCGTGGTTGGTGACTTTAACAGCCACAGCACCACTTGGGGTTACCGTGACACGAACGCCGACGGTGCAGCAGTTGAAGAATGGGCCGAGACGGAAAACCTGCATCTGCTTCACGACGCAAAATTACCACCATCCTTTAACAGCGGACGATGGAAACGAGGTTTCAATCCCGACTTGATCTTTGTTAGCTCAAACATAAATAGTCTTTGCACCAAAACTATATGTGAACCTATTCCCCACACGCAACACAGACCTATCTCATGCCTCATTCATGCCGCAATAAAACCTACCCTTGTCCCGTTTAGAAGAAGGTTCAACTTTCTGAAGGCCGACTGGGATAGCTTCTCCAAACACCTTGACAGTAAGCTACTGAATGTCGAACCAAGTCCCGAAAATTACGAAAAATTTGTCGAAATAGTTTGGGCAGCCTCGCGCCAAAGTATCCCCAAGGGCTGCCGTACACGCTACATCCCTGGGTTAAGCAAAGATTCCGCTTTGCTTCTAAAGAGATATGAACAACTTTACGCCGACGACCCCTTCTCAGCCGAAACAATTGCAGTAGGCGAAGAATTAATGTTGAGAGTAGCTGAAAATCGACGGGAAAAGTGGGTGACGACCGTATCTAGTATTGATATGACACAAAACAGCAAGAAAGCTTGGTCCACGCTCAGAAAACTAACTAGTGACCCTCCCAAACCAAGTAACTCCGGTAAAGTGACAGCCAACCAAATAGCTCACCAGCTGCTCATGAATGGCAAAGCTAACCAACGACTACCTAAATCCCTAAACAAAATCCAATTTCAAACGGGACATCTGAAATTAGCAAGCCCATCACAGTAAATGATATCGTCCAAGCCATAAAGAGCCTTAAAAACGGCAAGGCAGCGGGAGTGGACGATATCACTGTGGAACAACTAAAAAATCTGGGGCCTGTTGCTGTATCCTGGCTCTTAGCACTATTTAATGCCTGCCTAGAAAAAGCCAAAATTCCGAAGCTTTGGAGAAGATCGAAAGTTATAGCACTCTTAAAACCCGGAAAACCACCAACCGACCCAAAAAGCTACCGCCCAATATCACTCCTGTGTCACACTTTCAAACTATTAGAACGAATCCTTTTGAACCGCCTGATACCTGCAATAGAACCAAAACTAATTCCAGAACAAGCAGGATTCCGACCCGGCAAATCTTGCACAAGTCAAGTGCTCAAACTAACCGAATATATCGAAAATGGCTTCGAGACCAAAAAAATCACCGGCGTTGCCTTCGTTGACCTGTCGGCAGCCTATGATACAATAAATATTAAGAGACTCATGTCTAAGATTGCATCACTCACAGACGACGAAGCATTCTTAAAAATACTCAGGGAACTGCTCACTAACAGACGCTTTCAAGTCCATATTAATAACCAAGCAAGTAGATGGCGATGCCAAAAAAATGGCTCACCACAGGGCAGTGTATTAGCGCCCATACTATTTAACATATACACTAATGACCAGCCCGCCATTCCCCACACTGAACGCTTTCTCTACGCTGATGACCTCGCGCTAACCACCCAAACGAGTTCATTTGAAGAAGCCGAAAGTATACTAACAGGAGCTCTGGAAACCATGGGAAGGTATTATGACGAAAATAGCTTGAAGCCAAATCCGTCCAAAACCCAATCATGCGTCTTCCATCTCCGAAACCGCCAAGCCAACCGCCCACTAAAAATATCATGGCGAGGCGTCGCCATCGAACACTGCAATAGCCCAACATACCTAGGAGTAAAACTCGATCGGACACTAACATACAAGCCTCACTGTTTTAAAACCAAATTAAAAGTTAGCTCCAGGAATAATCTCCTCTCCCGTCTCACCTCCACTTCCTGGGGAGCATCTGCTCAAGTTCTCCGCACATCAGGGTTGGCACTCTGCTTCTCAGCGGGGGAATATGCGTGTCCAGTGTGGCACCGATCCGCCCACGCTAAGGAAGTAGATGTCGCCCTGAATGAAACTTGTAGGAAAATCACAGGCTGCCTTAAACCCACCCCTTTGTGCTCACTATACCCTCTGGCAGGAATAGCCCCCCCAAAAGTCCGGCGAAGTATTGCCTGCTCCATCGAAAAACAGAAACAGGAACATGACCACCGACACCCTCTCCACATGTCAGAACCACCTTCCAGCCGCCTCAAAAGTCGCAGAAACTTCCTGAACCATACAGAACCCTTATCCGGTCACCCCAGTGAGGCCCGTCAAAAACTGTGGAAGGAAACTTGTCCTCCACCCCAAACCTTTATAGAGCCAGCGGAAGAACTCCCCCCAGGAAGCGACTTAGCGTGGCCAACGTGGAAGTCGTTGAATCGACTCCGGACCCAAGTTGGCCGCTGCAAGTCTAATACTGCCAAGTGGGGGTTCACTGACGCGGACTCTGTGAGGTGTGACTGTGGAGAAGTGCAAACAATGAATCACCTTTTGTCCTGCCCCCAGTGTCCAACCACCTGCACACTGGGTGACCTCATGGAAGCCTCCCCTTCTGGGGTGGCAGTGGCTACCTACTGGGCAAAACTTGTATAGTTGGAAACTATCAGAACCATCGACACGACGAAGAAGATCAGAAATTGATGTCCTATGATTTAAAAGAAGAATAATTATGGCATAACCTACTTTAACCGTGTACAGAATTCGAGGTTTAGGCGAGGAATGCCCAAGTAGTCCAGGAATGCCCAATTCTATGAATGCCCATTTCTATGAATTCCCAATTCTATGAATGCACAATTCTATGAATGCCCAATTCTAAGAATGCCCAATTCTGACAATGGCAAAATAATTTGAATTAAGAATTATATTTAAAAAAAAAACGTAAATTTTCTAGTCACAGGTTAGTCCGTCTGTCTGTATGTCACCAGGCTGTATCTCATGAAAAGCTTGGCACCAGAAATTTTCACAGATAATACCTATATTTCTGTTGCTGTCAAAACAAAAAATACTAATTAACAAAATAAAATAAATATTTAAGGGAGGCTCCCATACAACATACATCTTTAAATCTTCAAGGGTCTGTGGATGATCCAATTGTTTTCTATGTAGTAGTAGTGTAGGTAATTTTAGCATTTGTACTATTGTATATAATATTGTAGGTATAATTAATAAAGGCACTTTGGCCCACTTAAAAGAAAATATACGTGATATTTTTCCGGCTTTTGCTCGATATTACTAACGGCAACAGATATATGCTTGAAATTGGGTTAATAAGGCTTCATATGGTACCAGTTTAATTGTAGTAAAACAAAGTACCTTTCCAATGCGGTTCAAGTAGAGAAACATAGCGTGCATCTGGCCAGGCGCTCCGTACGCGACAGTCGCTGCTATGGTCAGCATGCAGGCCACATCGACGATCCAAACCATCCGCCGCGTGCTGCTGGCCATGCGGAGAGACTGTTCCGACTTCTGCAGCAGGTCAATTATCACGGAAGCAATAGTTGTTACGACTGGAAGATCAGAAACGGAAAGAATGGGAAGAAACTAGAACTTGTCGGAACCAAATAAGACCAGGGATATGCATTTAGCGTGAACCTGAGGTTTTAATGACGTAATCCATTAACTTTGTTGGTGGACGTCCTGTTATGCATTTGCCGGTGCGTGGTCTTCATTCGAGAGCTTTTCGACCGTCACTGGTCATTAATCCTCTTTCTTTACTATGTTTCCAGTTCACTGCCATTTCAAGTTACCAATCCGGTAGCTACAAGTTAGCTACAAGTTGCGCGAAACCTAACTATCGCGTTGCTTTAAATGAGCTTCCGTCAAGATTGGATATTGCGCAACTTTTAGCTAACTTCACATCCGCCGACTTTTATAATTTGGCCTATAATTTTGTTTTCTACCGCTCTCCTCATTAGGTCATTAATTACATTTGGTACCACTTACTGATAATTGTAACTACGATGTACCCATAGTAGCTCCACCAGGGAGAAATACTGACGCGCCACCCCGAGCCTTTCTTTACGAATCTCAGGGGTGCCAGGCCTACCAGCCTCGATATTCGCAACATATCTGCGAGTGTTCCGGCCACATAACAGTCAAGTCGGCCTTCCATATTCTCCTTCTTTCCTTTTTACCCGCCAAACTTGGTTGATTACAATAAAATACAATTACTCAAGCAGAAATCAGTAGAAAACATTCGGTGGCGTAAATGAATCCATCAGCCAGCACTACACGGACACGGTCAACTCTACTTCACTTTTTGATATAACTGAAATCCAGATGTAATAGCTTTTACCCGCGTCTATGCCCGCGTCAAATTTGGAATGTTATGCTATGCCATGATGTTTTCCTTTTTTAACCGACGTCCAAAAAGGCGGATGTTCTATGTTCGTCTGTATGTATTTTTTGTGTGTGTTCATCTATCTCATCTATCTTGAATCGAATCAAAATAACTACATTTTATTTTAATTTTGACTATTCGAATTTTGTACACGGTGGAAGTCGGTTTTGCGATTTTTTGCAATAGTTATTAACTGCTTTTATGGATGTTAGTCTGCAACCAATGTCACAGGTCATCAAATCTCGTTCCATCTATATTTAACATGAATATGGCTAACTTGGCAAGTTATTATAAAGTGTTTTCTCTATCCTACGGGAACCAAGAATTTTTCCGGGAAATAAGTAGCTCATGTCACAAGATCTTTGAAACTATATTCATGCAATTATTTTTCGTAAAAAAAGGCATAACTCGGAAAAAATCGGATAGTTCGCTCGAATTATTGATGTATACGATGTTTACATTACTGTTGATTTTTCGAAAACGACTAAGCCGATATCCATTAAATTTGAATGGGACCACAGACGAACACAGTACTTCTTCTTTTTGGAAGTCAGTAAGAATTCAAGTCAATCCGTTGCTTCGTCGTTGCATAAAAGAGTAACAAACCAACAGACACACTTTCCGATTTTTGATATTAGTAAGGATTTGTAATAAATGATGTCCCGATTCTTTCCACTGTATACATACTCGTAAAAGACTTGTTCAAATAGAAATGTTAAATATAACTGAACGTTATTGATGAAATTACTGTTTGTGTCAATATCTAGTTCCTCAAGTGTCAGCCTAGATTTATGACTAAGATGGATGATAAAATCTTTAAACGATTTGAACAGTCATTATTTTTATGTACCTACTAAGGGATTAATCACTCACTGAAATATAAGATGAAAAGATAAGAATTACCTCATTACCCCTACGTTTCGACCGCGGTAGACGGGGATTGTGGTCATATTTTCAGTGCGCGATTAGTCCCGTAGTACATAAAAATAAATTAAGCCCAACTATGAAGACGCTATTATAAATTACAATCCGCCTTACCATCGTGAGGTCGTGGGTTCGAATCCCCGGTCGAGTACCAATGAGTTCTTTGGAATTTATGTACGGAATTTCACACCACAGGCTTTTCGGTGAAGAAAAACATCGTGAGGCAACCTGCATACGTCCGTAGAAGAAATTCGATGGCGTATGTAATCCACCAACCCGCACTGGGCCCGCGTGGTGGATATGGCCCAATCAGCCTTCGTGGGTAGGCCTACGTCCTGCAGTGGACTACTAAAAAGGCTGGTACAGTACAGTATTGTAAATTTAATTAAAAAGTGATTTCTCTGTTTTGCCGACAGTGAAAAAGAAACAGATAATGGCGCCTCTATAATCGGGATTTATAATTATTATAAATCCCGATTAAAGAGGCGCCAGCGTAAATTTAATAGCAATGTAAAAAGCGTTCTCTATCGAATGCAGTGAAAATTATAATTACGCTGGCGCCTCTGTAATCGAGCTTATAGTCTAATTACTCGTAGCTATTATAATTACGATGGTGCTTTCATGGGCGTATTGTTTTCAATAAAACTTTATGAACCCAATATTTTACCCTCGATTCTAAAAGAGAAATGTAATAAGAAACCTTAGGTATTTACCTATGTACTTATATGGATATTAGGTATTACTTATACCTATTTCATCGTTTCCCTATTTCGACCCGCTCGCGTTGCTGAGTAAAAGTAAGAAATAAGGCCGGTGGCTAGCCCTGGTGTCAGAGTGCTTAAGCCGTTTAAGGGCCTCTGATATTCCTTAACAGTTAAAATAACCGGGACCTATAATTTAACGTGTCATCCGAGCCACGGTAGCACCCGCGGTCACCCATCCGATGAGTGACCTTAGAGATTTTAATTCTAATCGTAATATATAATAATTATGATTTAATTAACGTATTTGGTGTTATTACCGTCTTAATTGAAATAAATAAATTGAAATAAATTAACTTAAAATTGAAATTGTGTAATAGGCATGATGACCAAAAGTATAATAAGTCCGTTAGATATATTAAATAAAAATATTTAACACATATTTTTCCTTTAGTCAATTAAATAAAAATTGATGAAGATATAGCCGGATAACGTTTCGCGTAATATCGCAAGTACCATACAAATGTGACTGACTGCTGTGAGAGAGGTGACGTCACGATCCCCACTCCCAAACTTTGACAAGGTTTATCTTTGTCATATGTTGTTCTGTCGAACGAAGAAAAAATACGTGTCCAATTTTTTTTGATAATCTAACTCACAGACTAATTTTAACAATGATTTTTTTAGCCAGTCCTCAAGCCTAATTTTCAATGTCTCGAGCTAATGTCACCCAACAGCATTTATTTACTCGCAGTTTATACTTACAAATAAATAAACAAATATTTAGGGACATCTCACACGGTCTCTGACCTCAAACTAAGCAAAGCTTGTGATATGGCTGCCAGAGACTAATATATGTACTACATATACTTATTTTTAAATACAAACTTAAATAGATAGTAACTAAATAGCAACCAGACACATAGCAAACACTTATATTCATCATATAAATATTTGCCCTGGGTGGGGATCGAATCCACGCCTCTTTGACCCAGAATTAGGGTCACAATCCACTGAGCCACCGAGGCAGTCAAGTACAAATGGAAAATGAAGGAAGTGGTATGTGTGTGTCGTATTAGGTACATTGTGTGTACAGGTATACAGCTATCAAGTATTTCTTTTTTTATATATATATATATATATATATATATATAAATTTTTTGTATTAATATAATATTATAGATTATCTTGGTGATTTGTAGAGTTGTAAACCACTGTTGCGTACAACTTATGTGTTTGCGTCCTCCGAGCGCGAGCTTGCAGAACTGTTCAGCCGGGTAGAGCGAGAAAGCGAAATGGTCGGACTTTCGGTCAACAAATCGAAAACCAAAGTAATGATCATTGACCGAGCTGGACAGAGCGCACGCACAGGAGAACTGGCTGATCTGGAATGTGTGAAGGAGTTTGTGTACCTGGGCTCAATGATCAGCGATCAGGGAGGCTGCGAGAAAGAAATTCGGAGACGTACACAGATGGGGAAAGCCGCTATGGGCAAGATGACGAAGATCTGGCGAAACAGGAATATCTCCAACGCAACCAAAATGAGACTTGTAAAAACGCTGGTATTCTCGATATTCTTGTATGGCTCCGAATCATGGTCAATTCGCGCGGCAGACCGCAAAAAGATCGAATCTTTTGAAATGTGGTGTTGGAGGAGAATGTTACGCATACCGTGGACAGCGAAACGCACCAATAAGTCCGTTCTTGAGCAATTAAAGATTAAGACTAGACTTTCCACCATTTGTTATCAACGAGTCTTAACTTACTTTGGTCACATCGCCCGTAGGCAGCCCGATAATTTTGAGAAACTGGTTGTAGTTGGGAAAGTAGATGGCAAAAGACCACGTGGACGCTCACCTACCCGTTGGTCTGATCAGATTAAGTTGATAACCGGGCTTCCAGTTTCTTCTGCTCTGAAGAAAGCCGAAGATACGGCGGAGTGGAAGCAACTCGTCACTGATTCTGTCAAGGCATTTCAAGACGGGCACGACCTTCAGCAATGAAGAGGACGAATAAGAAGAAGTACAACTTATGATTTACTTACATTTGTTTATATTCGTTCTGGATTGGGGTTTTTAATAGGTGACGATTATCTTAATTGCTTTTTCATATCTATTTATTATTCTATCAGAGGGCTAAGTGCGAGATTTTCGCTCGCGTTAACGTTTCATGTGATTTCTATGGAAATGGCACAGCGCCATCTTGTGTCACGTACAGAAAACTGAATAGCTAAGTGTGTGTATTTTTTACGGTAATGTAACGAGCGCCAAACCGATTGATTACGAGCGCGGCTACATCTGTGATTGGCTAATTCAAGCGTGTGTGTCAATGTGCTCGCGTGTGTGCACGGCGCGCTCCGTCAACGAGACGTAAAAGTAATTCTACTTGATTTGAAAATCTACCACTTGACACTTTGTCTGTAGGTATAGACAATTAGGCAGCTTACGACTCATATTCTATACCTAATGTATATTCTATATCTAATAAGTATTTATTAGACTTAGCCCATCTCTCATTACGATACGCACATACGAGTGTAGTTTCGGAAACTTCTCGAAGACTATCTGACGTACATTTATATGATGACTTGCTAGCTTAGCATACAAGACCACGACAAGAGTTAATCGACGGGTGCAAAGGTGACAGATATATGCTGTCTAACTCTGTCACGTCGATAGTATTATTTTATGGTCCATATGCTAAGCCCGTTGGACACAGCAATACTGATAAATGTTTGTGAGAAGAAATAAGAAATTTGACTGCGTATATACCAACCCGCACTGGGCCAGTGTGGCAGATATAGCTCAATAACCCTTCGTGTGCAGGTCTACGTACTGCAATGGACTATTATAAATTGCCAGAAATTATAAGTTATTCACTTTTTAACAGATGCATAAATATTAAATTTTTATTTTAAAAAGGACATTGAGATTATTAAATGAATATGATTGACGCTTAATTATTATTATTCGGCTGTAATTTTATAATTTTTTAGTAATTTGACTTGTAACTATGGTGTCATCAATAAATTATTTGTAAATTTGTTTAGTACAGTACAGTATGTGACATACTCACATCGTTAATGTCACGTGGCGACTAGTCTTCAAGACCACAGTGGTTTTTGAGTATATATATCATAATGAACGACGGACCTAAAATGTATACTGTATTGTCTAGTTCTACGTTTTTACGACCTTATAGCCATTGAAATACAAAATAAAGATTACTGCTGTCCACAAAATAGCATCTAATTCAGTAACCATGGTAAGCCAAGCTGAATGTGTCGTATCGGGACCCATGGCATGGGCTCTGCAAGTATCAAAATTTGTTGGCCTCGCTCCGCTCCGGTTTGCGAAGACAGAAAAAGGCTGGCGCGTTGCCTTGTCTCCAAGTTTCTACAAATTTAGTTGTCTTATCGCAATTTTATCTAGTAAGTGAAAGTTATATTTATCTACACTGGTATTATAAAAAAGGTAAGTATTTGTTTCATTTTTGGTTGATACCAAAATGATCATAGCATAGAACGGCTGGTACACTTATCCCTACCGAGCTATCCCCCCTGGTAGGGATAAGTGCACTTTTTGTAGATTTAGTTCTACCAGTAGGGATAGGTGCACTGACCATTTAGAGGGCCGATTTCAAAAGTTTTTTTAGCTGTAACAAGATTATTTTTTGCAAAAATTAGCATGACCGACTTTACCCGTGTACAGAATTCGCGAATATTTCGCACGGATCGATGTAGCATTTTTCACATTATTGTTGATTTATCAAAAATGGCTAAGCCGATTTCAATAAAATTTAAATAGGACCAATTTCGAAGTATACCCTTTCCAATAAAAAAAGAATTATTGCAATCGAATTACTACGAAAAAAGTTATGCGTGGTAATACATAAAAAAAATATACGCGTCGAATTGTATACCTCCTCCGGTGGTCCGTCGGTCAAAAAGTTATATAATACTTGTGAGTATACATACAGCTACTAAAAGGGACGTTACTACTACGAAAGTTCCGTTACTAAAAGGGACAGACATCTAAGTATATAAAAATAAGACCATGAAGATGATGTTTTCAAGAATAAAGCTCTTATTCGATTGAACACGGGTTGAGGGTTCGAAATTTTTTTTATTTATTAATTTCGGTATACAATTGCCTTATAATATGTCTAGTTACAATTACACTTATATAATAGTAACACAGTACACATTATACCCTGTCGTTAGGGTGTCGCAAATGGTATAAACAAAGTAGGTATAACGTACAAATGTCAAAATTTAGCGTTATTTTGTGATGATTTGTGAGCTTGAAACTTTTTCGTTCAGGTATTCTTCAATGTTATAATATCATTTCGATTTCAATTTAACGTCTTCAATGGTATAATATCATTGCTGTTGTTATATTGTATAATTGCTAGTGATTATAAAGAAAATTCGCCTTTTTTGTGTTCTTGTCTGTGATATTCCCTATAATCTTCTAAACTACACAACACATTGCAATGCGGTTTTCAATACCTTGTAGAATATTTCTTCCAGAAGGTTTATAGATATACCTAATTAATTCGTAACCGAGCGAAGCCGGGACGGGGAGCTAATGTATCTATTATATTGCTTTATCGCCACTTTTTCAGGTGGGACGACAATATGGTCTTTAACTATGGAGTGGCACAGGGCAAAAGTACGTACATATTCAACAATAACTCAGGACGTGGCACGGGGGCTGGACGTGTTTTTGGGGACCATGACATGGGCAGTGATGGTATATAAAGCAACAGACCACCTGCGTTGTATTATGACCAGCTTGAACCGAGTGCGCAAGGTGAGTTATCATCAAGTAAAGGGCCACTGACGACATGTCTACACGTCCATTTGGACTGCCAGATTTCTCATGAATGTCAAAAACTCCATTCATTTCCAGGATGTCATCCTAGAAATAGATGACAT
The DNA here is from genome assembly GCA_949316475.1 of Hypomecis punctinalis. NCBI lineage: Eukaryota > Metazoa > Arthropoda > Insecta > Lepidoptera > Geometridae > Hypomecis > Hypomecis punctinalis. The sequence continues at coordinate 28,728,394 of OX438795.1, forward strand.
CCACCTCCCGAAATGCGTTCAATATTGCCATTAGTGGTTTTATTACGTTTTCCAAAAATGTTTTAGTAGGGATTTAATGGGTAAATAAAATCAGGTTCAAGTGCATTTAGAGTTCCATTTAGTGAGGTTTTTTTAGATTCACCGCTCCTTACTTGTAATTAAATTCTACTAGTTAAAATACCAATATTCCGTTGCCTGACTAAAATGAAATTTTGCACGGAAATTGCCAGCGTTGTCCTAAGTTTTCACAAAAGTCGCAAAACAAAAGTTATAAGTTTTGATGTACAGAATAAGCCCCTAAAAGGATGCTAATTAATTAGGGATAACCCTGTATAACATGTCACATAATGGGTACGCACCCTAATTTCAAAATTAAGGTTTATTGACACTATTGGTACCATTCAAATTTTAAGGAACATCTTTAAGAAGACATGGATGCATGAAACGCTATTCTTATTCTTTAATAAGTAATTTTATTACAGATTACTTCGGATTTGAAAATTAACTGTTGGTCACCACAATGGAAGAAAATGCTAGTCGGGTCTGCCGTGGTTTGGATGCTAGTCTGCTTAGTGATTATTATAGCAGACGCGGCCATCATTTTCGTTTATTCTAGTCAGACAAGTACGCTATTTTATTTATTACTAGCTTTTACCCGCGGCTTCGCCCGCGATATAGTTTAAATTATGTTTATCTTGTCAAAAAAATATGGTAACTAAAACAGTAAGTGCGCCACAAAATATTAACCCTAATTCAATGTGAAACGGTACACAAATATTGTAGCAAATAATCATTTCAAACCCAAAAAACAGCCAATCTCAACTAATTTGTTTCGTCATCGTCATCATCCGCAGCTTTATTTGACCCACTGTTGGGTATAGGCCTCTCTCTTGCAGTGCCATCTGCCTCGGCTCTTTGCCGGTCGTGACCAGGCTTGACCAGCGGTATTGATGATATCGTCGAGATAGTCGACCCACTTTGCTGCCGCGCCGCACATAGCTGAGCGCTCTCACCTATTCAAGTACCCTAGTTGATCAGCTTGGTCACCACCGTCTTTTTTGGTCAAGAAGCGCTGGTCGAATTGGTTGCCACGCCATTGTGAACGATGTCATATGCAGGGCTTTTGCGACCGCCAATATCGCAGCCGTACTCGAACCGAATGGGTTTGCGTGTGGTGATGGCAAAAGGCCTGACGGTATGAAGCTGGTCCCAAGGAAGTGCAGACGGCCCTTAGTATGGGACGCAACTTGCGTCGATACTTTGGCGCCGTCAGCGGAGCAGCACAAACGGCGCACATACTAACCTCGGCAGTGGTTACATTATTTGAGCCGTTTGAAATTGAGACATTGTGCGCGTGTTGGCCGGGAGTTCATCTTGTTTTCAAAAGTCTTTCTGAGCGTCTGGTGTACCCGCCGCGTGACCAAAATGCTGGTGTATATTTGGTTCAACGTATAAGCAGCATTGCCAAGCTGATTGGCAATGCTGCCAGCATGTTGGGCACGCTGCTAACTGGCAGTGGACTCGAGCATTTAGAATATCTTTAGACCTTTAAGGGTCTGTGGATGATCCAATTGCTTGTTATGTAGTATTAGTTTATGAAGTTTTACATTATAAGTATGTATTTAGTGGTAGTTAATAAAGGCACTTGGTCTATAAAAAAATCAAGTACCTTGCACCTTGTTGTCACTGTTCAAACCTAACCCGATATCAAAATACCTTATACTTATAAATGCTTCTGTTGATTAAGATAAGGTTAGAGTGTACCCGCCCATAGTACGGCCATTCAGTGGCATCTAGCTAAGCTCGATCAGCTCCAATGTCATATATTTTTATGTTATTACAAACTGTTTCTGTGGGTTTTAACCATTAGAAGTATTATTGAGAAAAAAGTTTTAACCGGTAGTGATCTGATTGAGACCCAAGGTATCACCTGTAATAACTCCTATTTTGGCAATTGGGTGGGGGAGGATTTTTTAAAATCTTTTTCTCATAAACCTGATACTCACGCATGGTTCCAATCCTTGCCAGTTAATAACGAAACAAACAAGCTTCCAGAACCAGATGCTCTCGAAAATAGCACTGATGAAGAAGATTTTTAAATATTAGATGTGATGCTTAGATTATTTACTTGTAAATAATCAAAGATGTGATTATTTATTCAGATTCAATCAAATCACAGCTTTTTTGGCTCATTAATGAATAAATGACTGAATTTTGCTATGTAATTTTGTTTTTTTCGTTCTACCCACCCTCGAAAAATAGTCACTAAGTGCTTACTATCTGAAGCAAGGCTGTACCCAGAAATAATTAAGTAACACAAAAAGTTAATTAATTAACCTAAACCTTATACTTTTGAGTATGGTAGAATCTCATTTTTTATTATGTATCTCAATAACGTTAAAAATATTATAATAATTGATTAAATATTAGAATGTAGGTTAAAAATGTCAACGTTTTGTTTTAAGGTGCTATTTCTGTAATAACAAGCGTTAATGAGCTATGCCAATTTTAAAGACAAAAAAACTTTAAAACGCGATTATCTCCAAACTAGTTTTTTTGCAATTAGGGACTTCTTGCTGGCCGGCGACGATATAACATATTAAGTATAACAAAATTTGGAGAAGGATGGAAAAATCAACTGGACAGAAAAGAAAACAAACCAAGAAGTGCTAGACATTGACAAGGAAAAAAGGAATCTTATATCATTAATCGAAAACAGAAGAGGAAAGATGTTTGGTCACCTTGTACGACATGACAATCTAATAAAAATTATAATAGAAGGAAAGATAGGAGGAAAAAGAGGACGAGGAAGACCACTCAGAGCATTTCTAGACCAAATTAAAGAAAAATCAGACGTCATGTCGTACAGGGAGGTGAAAACACTAGCAGAATACCGCGAGACATGGAAGTTGCTCCACCGACAAGAGCCGCGCTCTTAAATTATGATAATGATAACAAATGCATAGGTCCATCAGTAAGAGTGAAGTAAATAGGGGTAGTAGAAGGATCGCCACACAAGTCGGCGGATGAGAAGTTAGCCGCAGATGATACTTCGCCGTGATTCTCTAATTATTACATTACAATGCCTACGCAAGTGGCCAAGTTGGGAGCACGGGCGTAGGGAGTGCGCGGGAGGCATGAGGTTGGCGAGACTCTAAAACTGAGACTCTTTCTCGCTTCGTTCACTCATTCAAAAAAAGGGAAAAGCAGAAGGAAAGAGAGGAAATAAATAAACCTCTCTGAATATACCTGGAAGTAATCATACAAATATTCACATTAACTTTTTTATTGCTTACAGAGTTGGTGAAGTTGGTTTTAATGCCGTACTTTCTTTACAATTGGGCCACTCAAGTAGGCATAATGGTGTTTGTCTTATTGGTGCTGCACGTCAAACATAGTTTCAAATCCATCAACTACTGCTTAAACAGTATTCTGAGAGGTAATCTGTCAACTACTGTTAAAACTGTACCATACAATCACCTTAGATAATCACAGATCCAGGTGGAGCTTTAAGAGTTATCTTGAAAAAGTTTCTGGCCGATATCTCGGATACTATGCACTTTTGTACCGGTCTGTGTATGATATATGAAAAAAAAAAAAAAAAAAAAAAGTTGCTGTCAACGCATGTTGGCAGGATTTTTCTCGGCCCTTATTTTTCAGATTTTTCTGCTCTAGCGGGCCAAATTCTACTCCAATCTTTCCTTTTTTTCTTATTTTCTTTCGAGGTAATATTTGTAGAGCTAGAGATAGTCAAATAATTGTTTTCTATTGTGTTGTAATATTCGGTAGGTTTTTGACAGTCGCGGCTCATTGTTGTTTTCTTGTTTCCATGTCAACGCCATCCGAGTCTGCGCAGACCGCCCACGTCACGGTCTGACGTCCTGACGTCTCCACTTATAGAACCTAAGTTTATTTTTATTTATATTTGTAGTATAATTCTTGTTATTCATGGCATTTTGCGCCCCGGCCGGGCCAAATGCAGTTTCCCAATACGTTAATGTGTCGCAGGGGGACATGATTCAGTGCCTAGAGTGTTCCCAAGTGCGATTTTTTAAAGGACAGAAAGGCCTCAAAATTCATCGTACGCGGTGCCATAAAAATAGCCAAATTACACTTTCGGCCCCTATCGCAGGCTCTGATGGAGCCAGCAGCAGTCCCGTGAGCGCTGCTGCTCCTTCCAAACCGCTTTGGGAGGTTCTTAGCTCACTCAAAAGTTCTCTTCCTGTTTTAAAACGCATCCCGCGTGGTGCACGTTTTTCGGTTGCGCAGTGTTTATCTGCTGCTATTCGGAATGTTATTTCTAAAAATTCTTTAGACGCCTGGGAACACCTCTTGACTTTTCCCTACGTTGTGCTTTACGTACATTCGGACCCAACAAACAAAAAATCCCTTACCACTAGGGTAAAGGAAAATTGCGTAAAGTACAGCGCATTGGAAGAGAATTCTTTAGATTTTGAAAGCATTATTCCGCCAACAAGGCAGAATAAACCAAATTCTAAAAAAACAGACGATTCGGTTACCATTAAAATAGTAGAGAGCAAAATTAGTGATGGCGATATCAAAGGCGCCGCACGAGTCCTGTTCTCCAGCGATACTATTGCCCCCCACACACCCGATACGGTCCAGTCACTCCGTGACAAGCATCCGCCGGCAGCATGTCTCCACCTGCCTGAGCCACCACACCCTGATGACGTTGTCATTGAAGTGTCAGCTCAGGAGATTGCAGCGGCCGTTTCTTCTTTTCGGAGCGGCTCAGCCGGAGGCCTAGATGGTCTCTCGCCTCAACATCTAAAAGATCTTCTATCTTTTAGCTCTGGTGAGGTGGCTGAGTCTCTCTTGAGAGAATTAACGGGTTTGGCAAATCTCATGTTATCTGGGCAGGTCAATGATGACGTTATCGAAGTCTTGTATGGCGCTAACCTATGCGCACTTGTCAAAAAAGATGGTGGCATCAGACCTATTGCTGTTGGCACCACATATCGTCGTCTCGCAGCCAAAGCCGGTTGTGGAAAAAAGGTTGCTCTTTTGAGTAGCCTTTTTCAACCAATACAGCTTGGCTTTGGTTCGCGGGGTGGATGTGAGGCTGCTGTTCATTCGCTTCGTACTTTTCTCGGTCAAAATTGTGGAGAGGTGTTGCTTAAGGTGGATGTCAAAAATGCTTTCAATTCGTTTAATCGAGACGCCTTGTTGGCACAGGTCAAAGACAAAATTCCCGATCTTTTCAATTTTCTTTGGCAATGCTACGGCAAACCCACTAAATTAATTTACAAAAATGATGTTTTGCTATCTTCCGTTGGCTGTCAACAAGGTGACCCTCTCGGACCAGCCATTTTCAGCCTGGCCATTCATCCAATTGTTCAACGTCTCCAATCTAAACTCAACGTTTGGTATCTGGATGACGGGACTTTGGGTGGCGATGCGAGCACAGTCCTACGTGATTTGGAAATTCTTATAGACGAGTTTCGTCAAATTGGTTTAGAGCTAAATTTTTCGAAATGCGAACTTTTCGTTTGCGACTCATGTCCGGATAAAGATTTGATACTTAACAAATTTAATGATTTGGCACCTAACATCAAATTGGTAGACAAGTGTTCTCTTCGCCTTCTAGGTTCGCCGATATTAGATGAGTCTTTTCCGCCTTTCGTTCAAGAAAAAATTCAAAATTTTTTGAGTGCCTCTGATAGGCTACTCAAAATTAACGCCCACATGGCTTTTACCATTATAAGATGTTGTCTGTTTGTTCCAAAATTTATGTACGCTTTACGATGTAGTCCATTGTGGAAACACAATGAGCTCCTTTTGAGCTTAGACGATGTTGTAAAGCAGTCCCTAGTATCGGTTTTGAATATTGACATGAGTGAAAGGGCGTGGCTACAAGCCTCCTTGCCTGTTAGGCTTGGAGGGTTAGGGGTCCGCCAAATTTCAAGTGTTGCTTTACCAGCTTTCTTGTCCTCCATTCATAGTACTCAGAACTTGATTGAAAAATCCTCGCACCTTCTTTAGGCCATTCTGGCGTAGATGTAGCTCATTTGAATGAGGCAACGAATGCTTGGAGGGTCGCTTGCCCAAATGCCGAGCTTCCAAAGACTTTATCGTCGCAGAGACTGTGGGATCGGCCGATCTGCGAACTAGCACGGAAATCTCTTCTAGACACGTGTCCTAGCGTCGCGGATCGCGCTCGTATCCTTGCAGTCTCTGTATGGGAGTCCGGTCTTTGGTTGCAAGCATTGCCCTCTTTCAATACTGGTAACCTTTTAGACCCAACTGCATTTCGTCTAGCTGTCAGCTTACGCTTGGGTGCAAGGTGTTGTGAAGCCCATCGCTGTCAGTGTGGTACTGCAGTTGACCAGCTCGGTCACCACGGTCTCTCTTGCTCAAGAAGCGCTGGTCGGATTGGACGCCACGCCAGCCTTAATGATGTCATACGCAGGGCTTTTGTCACCGCCAATATCGCAGCCGTACTCGAACCGAGTGGGTTGGCGCGTGGTGATGGCAAAAGGCCTGACGGCATGACGCTGGTCCCATGGAAGTGTGGACGGCCCTTAGTATGGGACGCAACTTGCGTCGATACTTTGGCACCGTCACATCTTCCTGAGACTCAGAGTAGGGCTGGAGCGGCGGCCAATTCGGCTGAGCAGCTCAAGCGGCGCAAATATGCTAACCTCGGGAGTGGTTACATATTTGAGCCATTTGGAGTTGAGACTTTGGGTCCGTGGGGGCCGGGAGCTCATCTTGTTTTCAAAAGTCTTTCTGAGCGTCTGGTGGACGCGACGCGTGACCAAAATGCTGGTGTTTATTTGGCTCAACGTATAAGCATTGCCATTCAGCGTGGCAATGCTGCCAGCATGCTGGGCACGCTGCCAACTGGCAGTGGGCTTGAGCACTTGGATTATCTTTAGACCTTCAAGGGTCTGTGGATGATCCAATTGCTTTCTATGTAGTAGTAGTGTAGTATTGTCATTATATTTTAAAAAATAAAAAATTTAAAAAAAAAAACAAAAATGATATATGAATGTGGTATAGGTGCCAATAAATTTATTTTGTGTTTGTTTTCAGGTTACAACGTTAATTTGAATCCACGCCACGAGACCATAGGCTGTATCGCATCAGCGTTCGCGTCCGCATGTGACGTGGTGCGCGACGTGGACCGTTGTTACGGACCCACGCTCATGGTGTTCCTCGCTGGTAGTTTTATGCACCTTGTGGCGACGTCTTACTTTTTCGTTGTCAGTTTAGGTGATGTATAATAACATACATTTTTGTACCCCCGACCCAAAAAACCATCGACCTCAATTAGTTTCACCTACCCTAAGAGGTTGCGTGTAGTTGACTAGGTATTAACTGCATTCACCTTCTTAGGATAGTGAACCTGATAGGTCGGAAAAATCGAAACGTTTTCCTAAGAAAAAAAAAGGTTTATGGGCACCTTTGCACCGGGAACCATGAAGGGCGGGTTATTTGATTTTTAAGTAAATTAATTATTTGTATCTTGTGACAATTATTATAATTTGACATTCAATGAAATAAATTGTAGCAACTTAGAAAAAAAATAACTTCAAGTATTTATATCACTAATCGTTACTAGAATGGTTCTTGACAAATTTTGCGAAGCAAAAATTCGTGTAATAATCACAAATGTTTCGTGTTGGTATAGCTGTAATAGGTAAAGTAGTGTACAGTATGAAGTGGCCTGCAGCTGTGGCCTAGTGTTTGAACAATTACTTATATAGAGCCCGAAATTTTCGAATCAAGACGTGTGATTGGTTGATGAATAAGCCGTAACTGCAAGCCGCGATATCATTACCGTGCCGCGGTGGTCTGTGGAATGCTTAGAACGTCAATATTAAACCATCCACATGTCACTGTATTAATTTTGTCCGCTTCCTTTGTATGATCTATCTTAGATTTAAATCAAATTGTTAGACTTATCGTGTATATATTTTTAAATTTATTATTGCAGTTGGACGTCACAAATTTTATAACATGAACATCTTTGTTACGAGACAGGTGTTTCAGTTCTTTTGGATCGTATTTTACGCAATCAACTTGGTTGCAGTCATCGAACCCTGCCATTTGACATGCAAAGAGGTATTTATTCTTAGGCTGGCCGTCACGTATGCGGTTTGCTGTTCCGGAATTCATATTTTGAATCCTATTCCGATTAGAACTAAATTTTTCGCAAAATTGGCACAATCAACTTCAACCGTTAGCGCAGACGGGTTAGGATTTTAATTCCCAGCAGAAATGTTTTTACACAGCTACGTACCCTTATCGCAATCGTAGGACCTTAAATATTAGTTTTAGGGAAAAAATGGTTGAGATCAAAATTATAGAAAATTTAATTTTCTAAAACTTTGTTTGTGTAAATTTATGTCATAAAGTTAATAATAATCGAAATAATTTGATAATTAAACTTTACCACTTTTTTCGCGTATAACTGGAAAAATATCGATCGTACGAAAAAACTTACAAGAAAATAAATTGTAGAAATTTATATTGTAAATACAACTTTAGTCCTCACCATTTTTGTTGAAAAGTTGAAAATGACCGAGATATTAAGCAAAAACCATTCCCACTTAAATTCAATACGGCGGCTAACGCACCGACGGAATTTGGTCGCCATTTTGGATTTCAACCTGTGATGCTCCTTAAAGGTTGCAGAAAAAAGATTGCTGCTGGGATTTTTTGCAATTTCAGCCCCATATTTTGACTTACCCGTCTGGGTTACGTGTTACAGTATTCGAATAGTTCGCACAGATCAATGTGGAATATTTTGCACAATTGTTGAGTTTTCAAAACGACTCAGCTGATTAGGTACAATAAAATTTCAATGGGACACTCTCTGAAGTGTCTTTAGTAGATAAAAAATAAAATAAAACCCTTTAGTTTACAAAACAAGACTTAAGAGTCAAAGTTTGCTAATCGTCGAAATTGGTTTGAGTATAGTTAAGCGAAAAATATGCACCTACTTTCTAAAAGTTTTGCGCTTACCTACCAGCTATTGGTGGAGTAATCCTTAAGCTTAACAAACATACAGTCGAATTATGAACCTTCTTTTTGAAGTCGGTTAAAAAAGAAGAACGCGTCTTGTTAAACATTATGCTGCTAAGCAGAGTATTCAGGCTTCTGAATAAGCGCCCAATCTTCTACCTACAGGGTATTTCTTTGTTGAGTGCAATCCTACTTAATATTATAAACGCGAAAGTTTGTGAGTACGTATGGATGTTTGTTACTCTTTCACGAAAAAACTACTGAACGTGGTTAGATAAAACTTTGCCACATTAATGATTAAGTATACATCAGAACAACACATAGGCTATAACTTATAACGATATCGCGTGATACGGAGTTCGCCGGGTCAGCTAGTTTAAAAATATTACTAATTCCACGATTGAGAAATGAATCAGCTGGTCCATACATATTGTCGAGAATGAAAGAACTTTTTGTATGAATCATCATCCTATCGATCATATTTCCCGATTTCGGAGTTGGTCCCGCAGTAAAAGTTGTTTATAATAACAAGTATAATTATAATATAAGTAGAGGTACACATCTTTAAATTCCTGCACTTTGCAAAACTTATTTACTTCTAAGTACCCACAACACTCTATGTTGAACAACATAGGCACATAGAATGCCATACAGATCATAAGCACAACATCTTTAAAGTAGGTATTAGCTTATGCCTGTGGCTTCGCCCGGGTGATATTTAGATTTTTGTGCTATCCCACACATCGACTTGGTTTTTTTTCTGTTTTAAACATATTGATGATCCCACAACCTAATTTCACTTAACAAGAACAGAAAATAATGCGATAAAAGAGAACTTGAAAATAACCCCATATACATAAACAAATATTTAGAAAAAATCACGTCATTCTACGTACAATAACAAACCTAGGTAAGCAAATTGTACGTTGGATAAGTACTCCAATTAACCACTTGGAGGAAACTTGGTGGAGGAGGTCGGCAAAAAAAAAAACCTAATTTCACTTTCCATCGTTCAAACTACATATGTATGTCCATGCCTAAAACCAAGTCAATCCGTTGCGCCGTTGCTGCGTGAAAGAGGAACTTTCCAATAAACCCACAAATACACTTTCTGATTTATAATATTAGTAAGGAAGTAAAAATCAGGATGTCATTTACATATAGGTACCTAATACTTTCTCCGTATTACATTACTTTAAGTAATCGAACATCACACTGCAGGTAGAGTACACCAGTAGACTGGTAGCTCACCTAATGCAGCACGCGAGCTCAGTCCATGACCCGCTGACCATCGAGCTGGAGCAGTTTTGCCGTCAACTGTCGCTCAACGACGTCTCCTACAGGCCTCTCAACATCGTCACGCTAGGACGGAGACTAGTGCTTGCGGTAAGCATAAAAATATCTGCCTACTTATCTTCTTCTTAATCGGTACCTACCTTCATTGTTGAAGGTCGTGTCTAGTCTGGAATGTTCGCCAATTACATACTGTGCCATGCTCTTTCACGTGTTCTGTCCTCCTCGGCCTCAGCGGTCTTAATGGCTTTAGTTATCGGCAGGCCAGTCAGTAAGTGTCCTTATTTGGTCTAACCAACGGCTAGGCGAACGACCGCGTGGTGTTCCCACTATTACGTACCGTAACCATGACCGTGCTAGGAAAGTATATGGTACGTTATGGTGGGCAAATGTTCAACATTTTTTATACAGATTATTTTAAGACAGATCAGGTAATTTGATTTAATAATAATTATGTTTTCACCCTTTGCAAATCGCATCATAACCCTGAAATAATACCGCTATTACTATTGTTTCAGATTCTTGGGAGTATAACGACTTATCTAGTCATTTTAGTCGATATCGAGGAGTAACACTTTAAGGCAACTTGCGTGGTTTTCGCACGTTTTGTATAGGAAATCATTGAAATAAGTGTTTCTCACGACAATTTTAACGAGGGTTAGTTTGAACGTGTTGACTTTCGCATTTGGTAGTTTTTATCAAGATTGAGTACCCACTAGTGTACGGATTAGATTTTCATTGCACCCAACTCCCAAATAAAACTTGCCAATAAATTGAGGTGTTTAATTTATTAGTAATAATAATTATTTGTAGTATAATTTATAAGTACAATGTTAAGATGTTATGTAATATGTGTAATTGGCGTACCCATAGTAAAATGTCACTCAATATCTCTAAATATTGTGTCATCAGGTTTTCACGGAAGCGAGTGCTTTTTCCAGCATCTTACAAACTCAACGACGAGCCTCTCTCAGAAGTTAAAAAGATTCGAGATTTGGGGGGTTGTTCTAGATCATAAGCTCTCTTTCTGTGATCATTATGGTCATGTTATCAATAAGGCTATGAAAATTGGTGGTTTCGTTGTTAGGCAGTCTAAAGTATTCCAGGATTCTGACCTCTCTAACTCTTCTATAGTTTAGTACGCAGCATGTTGGAATATTGTTGTGTTGTCTGGAATCCAGTATATCAGGTGCATGCCAATCGATTGGACCGTGTACAATCTAGATTTCTATATCACATTACATACACGGGCCATTTAAATGTAAATCTTTTCGATCATATTCTTCTCGTTTACAACACTATAAAATATTGCCTCTTTCAAATCGTCGAACTACAGCAGACATTGTTATGTTGTACAAAATATTGCATAGCCTCATTGATTGTCCAGAGTTGCTGGAACAGGTCATATTGAGGGTGCCGCGTCCTGGCTCTTTTGTATAGTTAAACAGAGGTGCTTTTGCATATCCGCCGTGCAGAACCAATATGATGATGCACTCTTCGATTTATCGCACGTGTAAGCATTATGAAATGCTTAGAGATAGCATTGATATGTCCTGTTCGTTGACCTTACTTGAGTTTAAACTGTGTGAAGCTCTAACTCATGTTATTTAATTGCTGTACATATTTGTTTAGTCTTGGTTTTCTTTTTGGTGCTATTCGTTGCAGTCACGTTTTAAACCTAAGTCGCGTTCTAGATGTTGTTTCTCTTTTCAATTTGTTTATTGTTAAGATGTAGTGTGTATAACTTGCAAGTTAGCACTACATCGTGAATTATAGATATACTCGTAAGTAATCGTAAGAATGTTTGTGATGAAATTAACGCATATTTTACTATTTTTGACCGACGAACCACCGGAGGAGGTATACAATTCGACGCGTATATATTTTATATTTTATGTATAACCACGCATAACATTTTTCGTAGTAGTTCGATTTCAATAATTCTTTTTTTTATTGGAAAGAGTATACTTCGAAATTGGTCCCATTTAAATTTTATCGAAATTGGCTGAGACATTTTTGATAAATCAACAATAATGTTGTAAATGTTACATCGATCCATGCATAATATTTGCGTTCTAGCAATGCGCCCCGGCTTTGCACAGGTGTATTATACATATAAACATTTATCTTGAATTACTCTATCTATTAAAACAAATTGCATCAAAATGCGTTGCGTAGTTTTAAAGATATAAGCACACATGGGGACAGACAGCGGGAAGCAACTTTGTTTTATACTGTGTAATGATTCTGTACACGGGTGAAATCGGTCAGGATATTTTTTGCATAAAATAATTATAAGTATAATAAAAAAAAACCTGGTGACACACAGTCAGACGGACGGATAGACTGACGAACGACTGTTTCTTAGTAATAGGGACCTGTTTTTACCCTTTGGGTACGGAACCCTAAAAGCGTAAACAGTTTATTTACAAAAAATAAGCAAATAATGATATTTGATAAAAAAATATGTCTCGTAAGGTTATCAGATGAGTGATGGTCATTCTTTCACGTCTCTCCCCTTATAAAGATAATGCATCAATAAATACATTTATATTCCATCAATCATTTAGACATAGTTATTTCAAAGGAGATTGAAGTGTAAAGGAAATATCAAAGCCCGTAAACATTATTCGGTACTTAAAGAAATAACAAATGACTTGTTGATTTATCAAAATATAGTTACAAAACTTTGAATATTTAGGTAACAGAACATCATTAGGAATTTTCATATGTTTGATATTTGTACCATGTCAAACCGAATTATGAAAAGCTCGGTGGAGTGCGTCGTGTCAGGTCCCATAGCAATGGCTCTGAGAATGTCAAAATTCGTGGGCTTGGCCCCTCTACAGTTTGTAAGAACAGACGACGGTTGGCGGATCAGTTTATCTCCAAAGCTGTATGTGTTTGGATGCCTCATTGCTGTTGTCGCGAGTAAGTTAAACTGTTTTGGCTGAGACCTGGCGTACACACAGGCTGAATGAGTGACTTTTCAAAAATTAAATGACATACCGAAGCCGCGTCTCATGCCTGTGGCTCATGCATTTGGCTACCTAATTTGTACTGCCTAATTTTTACGTACCTATGTAGGTACAAAGCCGAGAGATGGTCACTTGAAGTAATAAAATATCAAAGTCAAAATAGCAAAATCAATATTTGCTATCATTTATTTACTAGCCAACTCAGGGTTGTTCCTGGAAATTAGGTAATAAAATAGTTCCATCCATTCCATCCATCAGCCTTAGGACGTCCACTGCTGGACATAGGTCACCCCCATGGATTTCAAATAAGGCCGGTTGGAAGCGGCCTGCATCCAGCGCGTTCCTGCGATCCTTATCATATCGTCAGTCCAACTAGTCGGTGGACGTCCTACGCTGCGCTTGCTGGTCCATCGGCCATCCGTTCTTCGAACTATGTGCCCTGCCCATTGCCAATTTAATTTCTAATCCGTTGGGCTATGTCGGTAACTTTGGTTTGTCTACGGATCTCCTTATTTCTGATTCGATCACGCAGCGAGACACGGAGCATAGGGCCCTCTCCATAGCACGTTGAGCAATCTTGAGCTTATTCATAAGGCCCACATTAAAAGACCACGTTTCAGTACCATATGTCATAACTGGCAACACACTACTATCGAAAACTTTCGTCTTGACACTGAGGTATATCGGATTAAAAGACGTCACACAATTTTCAGAACGCTGCCCAACCGAGTTAGATTCGGCGATCGACCTCTTTCTTAAAGTTGGACTTACCTAGCTGGACTACTTGTCCTAGGTCAACAACTTCAAGAACCGAGCTCTCAATCGATATTGGGGTGGGTACAACATGGGCATTACACAAGGCTTTCGTTTTATCCATGTTCATTTTAAGACCCGCTTGTTGAGAAACTCGATTAAGGCCTTCAAGCATGGTGCTGAGTTCTTCCATCGAGTTTGCCATGACCACGATATCATTGGCAAGTAGAAGGATATATTCGCCATTGATGTTGATGCCGAATCCTGTCCATTCCAGGAGCTTAAAGGCGTTCTCCAGAGTGGCAGTAAACAGTTTCGGAGATATCACATCTCACTGTCTGACGCCTCTTTTCAAAGGGATCGCCTTCGAGCTCTCTTCCTGTACTCGGACCGACTTAGTGGCGTTATAATACAAACACTTTAACACTTCGATATACCGATAGTCAATACGGCATCACTGGAGAGACTCAAGCATGGAGAGGCTTTCTCATAGTCATAAACGCTAATCAAAGTGGCAAGTTATACTCTTCGGTCTTCTGTATAAATTGCCGAAGCGTATGTATGTGGTCCATGGTGCTAAAGCCTTTTCGGAACCCGGCTTGTTCGGAAGGCTGGAAATCATCAAGCCTGCGGTCGAGACGATTCGTAATGACCCTTTAAAGCAGCTTATAAACATGGCTCAGAAGTGAAATGGGTCTTTAATTATTCAATAAAGTGTTGTCACCTTTTTTAAAAAATAACACTACCACGCTTCTGTTCCATGCTTCTGGCGTTATGCCCTCGAGGACTTTAAATACCGGTTTGCCACCCGCTTTCAGAAGCTCTGAAGTGATTCCGGCATCACCTGGCGCCATGTTGTTCTTAAGCTGATTCAAGGCCATTCTAAACTCGTACAGGCTGATGTCCGGGATATCCTTATATATTCTTGAGGGGAAATTGCCCATGATCGCCGCGCTGGGCAAGCGTGGTGGCGATTACAGGACGTAGCTCCTCGCACCAGTCCCGCTGCTCCCCGACACAGGCCTGTGGCATTTAAGCTACGCTAGATTGGATGGATACCGCCATTTATCGGTTCCGTAGTACCTCGGTCGGCTCTTTTATGACACTTGGTACAAGAGGGAAAGAGGGTGCTATTCTACTCTGCCGGCACCCCACGGCTAATATAATTGTTACAAACATCAATACTACCCAATTGTTTACAAAATACCTAATAACCTTTTGTTATTTTCAGATATAACAACTATGTCATCTGTGATTCTAAAACTTGCAAAAAGTGAATTGGTTGCATTAACCAACACAACGCGGCAAATAACACGGTCCTTTGGAGCGCTATTAGTGATGATGTCTTGGACTCTGATGCTATATCGCACACCAAAACTTATGCGATGTGTGATCACCAATTTGAGTAAAGTGCAGAAGGTGAGACCTTATAGCAGACCGACAGCAAACGTACCTATTGTTAGCAAGCATTGCTACCAGAGGCGGACTAGCAGTCTGAGCCGCTCTAGGCCAGCTTATCTGCCCCCAGATCACCGTCATAAATGCATTTAAAACGTTCAGCGATTAAGCAAATAAACTCTTCACTTATTGTTGAAGAAAGGTAGCTAGTTTGTCCACTTCCTGGATTTCCATACCGTGCTAAGTGCTAAAACGGGATCAAATTCAGAAATAAGCTCCAACGACATCAAATAACTCCCATTGTGTAATGAGCCCATTTTCTTGTATTTCCCTCTAAATGCTAATCCACGTGACTCGAGCGCTTTTACACACGCTACTCTTTTTAAGATATTTTTTTCCAATAATTAATTTCTTCATCGTACTGAATTGTTAATGTTTGCTCTATGCGACCTAAAGCGTTGCCTCTATTTGTCATTTGAAGAACGGATAATTTTTGTGTCGGAGAATTGTCATGACTCTTTGATGCGGATTTTTCCAATCACAAAAACCTTTATTTTTGTCAAATAAGCTCGTACCACCGTTAAAAAGACACGGTAAGTACAAAAAGTACTTGTTTTTGATCGGTTGTGCAGTTCTCAGAATTAGTGGAAGGTTTTCTAAAAAAATGTAATTTTGATGATTTTCTAATAACATCTTTTTGTTTATCATTCTTTTCCTTAGCCCATTTAAAATACTTAGCTCCACTTACTCTTATTTTTCCATCAATTGATAAAAACATGTCCAAAAATATCCACTTAGGTGTTATTGCACTTAGAGAAATGTGCATTCATAAAGAGAAAGTCCTGAGAATATTTTTAAATGTACCTTTGTACACTATGGTGTATTGATTAAAGTTGTGGACTTAAATTACACGTAAAATTACAATCAGAGGCACATGAAATCTATACCTCATACTCTGTTGAAAACTGACTGAGATACACAGACTACTATAGATACTACGTACTGCTGAGATACAACATGAAGCGTCGTTGACCGTGCAGTAAAAACCAATGTAACCCCTCTTGGTGGATTTTTTAGAAAACTTTCATAAGTACGTTTTATTTGAAAGACAATCCTTTCCAGAAATATTTCATTTTCAGCTTTATTTCTAGATTCCTAAAGCTTAATTTATGATAATGTGTTTAGGTAAAGCAAATGTTAGACACGTGCTGAAGAACAAGTGCGAGTTATACTGCCCTCTCAAAAAATACAACAAATTGTAAAACCCTCATAAATTTCAAAAAGTGAAAGATTAAGGCAATAGTTAGCAACTCTTATTGTTATATGGCTCTCCAATTGTAAATTATGGTGAAACAATTACGTATTGCCAACCTTGGGTATTGTGCAACGAAGCACCCCAAAAATTATAAAGCTTCATTTCTTGTGTTAAAATATACAGCAAAGTATTTCCGCACACGCGTGTCCTCAACTACAGCAATGAGCATCGAGCTAGAATGTGAACTCTGTAAAACTAGCCTTAAAGAACATTTTTGCATTTCAATATGTTGAGTTAACAATCTTCACTGACCGCCCGCTGATAGGGCAACTAAATCAACTCCACTGTTTTTGTGGAATATTTTTCAAAGGATGTGTGATGGAAATCCGGCACTGATTGTTACACTCAAATAAATTATCGCGCAAATAAATAGTGAAGCGCCGTAAGATTTATACCTCGAAATCCAGGGCCAGTCAATGAATCTTCATATAAATTTTAGAAATGTGTTTTTAAAAGCATTTAGAAAAGTGTTAAATAAATATTTTACCCGATCTCAATTTTTTAATTATTAAAATAAATAATCATTAATTTTTCGGAGTTTTTTTTTTATTTTCATTAGTTTAAAGTTATATTTCGAAAAGGAGAACTATTACATACTTATCCTTGGGCCTCAAGGGGGCTCAAGGGACTGCAGGTACCAAGGTGAGGGGTCGGGGGAATTATAGAAGGGACAACAGCAGCTGTTAGGCACTGTTGTCGCGGCCCTTAACAGATTAGTACACGTTGCACCTACCGAGGCTAATTACGTAGCTATTTTTGTGCGTTTTGAGAAAAAAGATTTCTGATTTTTGTTTATTTGCAACTTATGTATATCTATTATTGTGCAGTTCATGCGATAATACTCGTAGTTAATTACTGTTACTGTTTTACAAACTTTGAAAATAGTCGCATAGATAGTAAGTAAGTATTTGTTTTTTGACCGACGAAACGGAGGAAGTACTCAATTCGACGCGTATATTTTTTTCTTTTTTATGTATAACCATGCATAACTTTTTACACAGTAGTCTGATTCCACTAATTCTTTTTTTATTAAAAAAATATACTTTGATATTAGTCCCTTTAAATTTTTATCGAAATCGGCTCAGCCACATTTGATAAATCAACAATAATGTAAAAAATGCTACATTAATCCATGCGAAATATTCGCGAATCCTGTACACAAAATTCATTGACTGGCCCTGGATTCTGAGATTTCAGCATTTTTATGCCTTACTCCACTGTAAATGCAATACATTTCAAATGCGACAGAAGCTAGGACAGTCTCGCTAACGCATCTTAATACGATCTCATTACGTCCTCACCAGCGTTGTCATCCATAGCGCAATCTCAAACAACATCCAAGCCACTGGAAGAGTTGTGCCAGTATCCCAGAGCGCTCCGTTACTTAGACTCGAGTAGATGCTGAAAGGAGTAACTGCACTATTATGCGGGACGTCAGTGTACGATCTATCGCCCTCACGCCGAATAACAACTAGAATTGAACAATTCGTACATGCCCAACAATACTTATGAATCGGTCCGCACTCAGGGCACGCATTTATGTGATGAACATAGGTGTTTGCTTTGTATCTGGATGTCTTTATCTGCATAACTATGTTAAAAAAAAGTTTCTACATGTAGAATATCAGTCTCTGGCAGCCATATCATATAGCTAGCTATAGCATAGCTTTGCCTAGTTTGGGATCACTGGCTGTGTGTAAGATGATATTTTTTTAAAGCATCTTTGTTTGGCGTAGTTAAGTAAAAAATCTTGATTTCACAGATAATTTTGGAGTTGAATATGGTCGAAAAACCTACACCACGGAAACTACGTATGAAACATTGGACATCGCATTGTAAGATGGCGCTGATCGGATACATAATTTGGATAATATTCTGCCTTATATGTATCTTAATTGACGCTATATCTGTGATGATCAATCTTACCGGTCTCACAAGTAGGTACATAATATAATTTATGGTCATATCATTTTTACATGATAGAAGGAAAGAGCTTAAGGAGGGCATTCTTAGATCAAATTCAAGTATTATTCAGTATAATATATTTAGTAAAACTTCTGTTTGGTTCCGCACATTTCCTAGCCGCACCATTTTAATTGCTTCTAGGCTGATCTGTTTATTTCTACCGTTGATTCCATTTCATAATTCATGATTTTTAAAATGATTACAGTTTGGGGAAACATTATGTACAAGTCGTATTTCGTATACTTTTGCTTTACACAGCCAGGTATCACAGTATTCATCATGTTGGTTGTACACACCCTCTTTGGCTTCAAGGTTGTCAACTACTACTTAAAGAATCTATTGAAAGGTATATATTTATATTGAAGTATTGTTTCTAAATCAAAGTAAATGTTATCAATCACTTAACATGAGATAACACTGAACTGGCACGAATGTGAACCTTACGGTGCGTATACAGATTTGGGATGTACATTGCTCTAACATTACTGAAACCAGCCCCCCTAAGCGATAGCAATCGTAATAGCAATCGTTTATGACTTCATTTTAGTCATTTGGCACCGCCTATGTGACGTTAGCCATCAATTGCTTTGTGCGAATTGCGAAAGCAATCGTTGAATGAACAACTTTGATGGCTAACGTCACATAGGCGGTGCCGAATGACTAAAATGAAGTCATAAACGATTGCTATTACGATCTCTCCCCGAAAGTTAACATGAATGGTCCGATGTGTGATTGATGAGGCAAAAAGAATGATGTTCACACATTTTTCGCAAGTAAAACGGAAAAGTTTCTTTCTAGATTCATCTCAAAGGTTTTAGCGAAATTTGGCCGTAGTTCAGTGATTAAAATAAAATATCGAGGCAACAACGGTCGATATTAAATTCTAATGTTGAAAGTTGCATGATATTATGAAATAAACTTTTATATTTCACAAAATCATGCCCCATGATTTTACAGATAAAGAACAACAACATTTCACTACTGAAGATAATAACTTCAATATTGTAAGGAAATTTAATAACTACATTAATATCAAAGGAGATGCCATAAAGTTTCGTTCAGGTGAGATTAACAAAGTATCTAATAAAAACGAGAAATCTATTTTTTGCTTCATTAAACTAAAACTAACAATAACTGCTCGAAAAAAGTCTTTATTCATCTGATTCATCCGTTTTTTTTATTTTTCTTTTTTATTTCGAATAGGTTCGCGTTTGACTACACACTGCCTGATGTTAAGCAGATGTGCGGTCTAGGGTGTAGCACGCTTACCTAGAAGATACCTATTTACTCGGGATTTGAAGACACTCACGTTGTATTTTAACAGGAAGACAGACCCAGGCAAAGCGTTCCACATTCCGGCTGTTCGTATGAGGAATGAGGATTCGAAACGATTGGTTCTAACGCGCGGAATGTCCACCATATAAGGGTGGCGCTTTGGCCGCGTCCGTCTAGCTGTACGATAGAAGAAAGGGGCAGTGGGGACCAGATTGTGCAACTCCTGGGCGCACTCTCCGAAATGTATCCGGTAAAAGGCCGACAAACACGCTACCTCAAGACTTTGCAGCTGCGTCTTAGTCAAGGTGTCGTTGTCAGTCAGCCTCCTGGCTCGCCTCTCAATCGACTCCAGAGCCTCTAGTTGATATTTGGCAGAGCCATCCCAAAAGTGAGAGCAGTATTCCATGCAAGACCTGACTTGTGCTTTATAAAGACTAAGCAGTTGCTCAGGTGTGAAATACCGTCTCACCTTAGAGAGAACACCAAGTTTTTTGGAGGCTAATTCGGCTTTGGACTCTATGTAAGAGCCAAAGTTAAGAGAAGATGAGAGTGAAACGCCTAATAGTTCGAAGCTGTCATTTACCGGAACGGAGACGCCACGGAAAGCGGGAGACAATTGAAAAAGTCTCTTTTTGGCCAAAAACAGGCAGCCCTGAGTCTTTGTGGCATTAAACTTGACTAGGGTAGCATCACCCCAGTCGGATACCGCCAGCAAACTCAAGTTGAGCCGTTCAACCATAGCCTCTCTGTGTAACTCGACCTGTGGACCGCTGGTTTTTGCATCGGATGTGTAGCTCTCCACGACTGTACTGTCATCTGCGTACCCAAAGATCCCGGGCTTAAGCAGATCGTTGATATGCAGTAGGAAGAGTGTCGCAGAGAGCACAGACCCCTGAGGAACACCGGCATTGATAGCCATTTGGTCTGAAGAGCAGCCATCAACGACAACTCTTATCGACCGATTCCTCAAGAAATCTGATATCCATGTGCAGAAATCAGCAGGCAAGCCGTAAGATGGACGCTTGCCAATAAGGCTCTCGTGCCAGACCCTATCAAAAGCTTTGGAAATGTCCAAGGAGACAGCCAGCGCCTCCCCGTGCTTCTGCATGACCTCACTCCAGATGTGTGTGGCGTACGCCAGAAGATCCCCAGTAGATCGGTTTCGGCGAAAGCCGTACTGGCGGTCACTGAGTAAGTCATTCGCTTCCAGGTAGGCCAGGAGCCTGTTGTTTAGAACACGTTCCATACTCTTACAGAGTATAAACGTGATCGAAATTGGCCTGTAGTTGGCAGGGTCGGCACGGCTGCCCTTCTTGGGTACATGTTGCACGTTAGCAAGCTTCCAAGATTTGGGCACTTGACCAGTTTTCAGAGATAGGCGAAAAAGGCGAGTCAGCACAGGCGACAGCTCAGGCGCACAAGTCCTCAATACAATGGCCGGAATACCATCAGAGACACTGGCTTTGTTCACAGCTAGACTGCGGAGAACTATGAGGACCTCCTTTTGCCGGATGTGTATTTCACTCATTACAGTGTCACAGTTTGGCAAAGTTGGAGGTCTCGCACTACCGGTGTCTCAGACGCGAAGACTCAGCAAATTGAGATGCAAATAAATTTGCTTTCTCCACCGCGGTATGGGCCAGCGAACCATTGGGTTTCAGCAACGGAGGCAGTGAGGGGCGGCAGAAGTTCGCTTCAACCGATTTAGCTAGGGACCACAAAGCCTTACTACCCGCAGGGTATTAAGAAGCAAGCTTGTTTCCTATTCGACTAATGTGGTCAAAGCGAGCCCTCCGCATAACCCTTTTGCAAGACTTAGCAGCCCTATTGTATGCCTTCTTCCTCAGACGAACGTCCCTCTTACGGTTTCGAGCTTCGACCCAAGCCAGATATGCCTGATGCTTTTGCGCTTCGGCGCGTCCACATTCAGACCCAAACCAGGGCCGAGCTTTGCTAGACAGAGGCATGAGAAAATAATTATAAATAATATAACGTAGGTATATAAAGATTCGTCGAAGTCTGCGGCTGCGGCCTAGCGTTTGACCGACCAAACAGCGGCTGAAATGTTTAAATAAATATAAATAATTATAGTCGCAGGCTGCGACTTAGTCATCAACCGCCGCTGCAGCTGCCTAGATGACGCTCAATTTGAAAGGCGCTGGTAAAAGGATGTTGGTTTTAGTGGGTGCTATCTCATTCTTGCCATGTTGCTCCAAGTTAATTTTAAGTTGGCGGTATTTCAACCTCAACATCGCCATACTTTAGAGAAAAATAGGCATTGATAAAAAGCCGTATAAAAACAAAATATTTTTTTGAGATACGTCTTATTAAGGGCGGCAGTAGGCCATATTTTGGGTCACCAGAGGGCCTAAAAGCCAAATCAAGAACATAGTTCTTGTGTGTTCTTGTGTTCCTGACAGACGACGACAGGAACAGAGCTACTTAGGCATAGTTTGGTGAAACAGCAAGAATTGATTTCATCATCTCTTTCCCAGGTAACCTGAACACAAATTTGGACCCAGAGATCGTACGCCGCATCATATTAGCGCACGCAAGCGCCTGTGACACAGTGCGTTGTGTGAACCGCTGCTACGGGCCCGTGCTGATGGTTTTATTGTCCGTCATCTTTACGCATCTAGTCATCTCGCCTTACTTCTTACTTTCCAATATAGGTAATTTGTGTGTTTTGAAAATGACGCTTTTATTGCTTTTAGGTAAAGGCTCCTACACATCTGCCGGAGATCTGGCCGGCGGCTGTGCCGTCAACTAGCCCGGCGGCAAAGTCAGATGATTTTGAGCGCGGTTTGCGATTATAGTATAATATTGACTAACTTTTGCCCGCGGCTCCAGCCGCGTGGTATTTTGACTTTTGTGCTATCCCATAGGAAACTTTTATTTGTTTGGGATAAAAAGTAGCCTATGTGACTTTCCGGCCCTTGAACTATATCCATGCCAAAAATCAAGTCAATCCGTTGCTCCGTTGCTGCGTGAAAGAGGAACAAACCAAGAAACTTTTCGGATTCATAATATTAGTATGATTAAACCGGTGCGGTGATATACTCGCGCGGAAAATCCCGGCGGCTGTGCTGTCGGCATTTGTGTAGGGCCTTTTATAAAATATGGTCACTGATGGCTCATAGAAAACAAACTCCAGCTCAATTGATTTATTATTATGAACAAATTTTACAAGGGAACGAATCTAGAAATCGCTGTTAAAAATCAGCTTTTCTATTTATTTTGTTGGGATCCAAAGTTTTTGCACGGGCTGCGCTGACTTTTTTGCTATTTTGGAATTGAACCCATAACATAGTTTCGCTCGCTGGCAAACCCCGGCCTTCTGATCTTTAGTCAAATACCGAGTTGTACCAAGCCTAGGCGCCGCGCGCCGTGTGCAAGGACCTTCTAAATAGTCAAAGGCCGTATGTAAGAACGGGGAGAATGCACTATATGCAATTGTTTCAGAATAAGGTTTTTTTAATATTTATGTTTACAGTTCAACGTGATAGAAGTTTACAGCTGAGATATTTCATCATATTGAATGATATGATGCAATTGTTTTGGAGCATCTTTCACGTGATCAATTTAATCTTACTCAATGAGCCTTGTTATTTGATACGTAAAGAAGTAAGTATTTTGAATGCAATCCAATCACAGAGATACCAGAGGGATAATGTGGTCGATCGAGAAAAGAAAGAAAGAGATGCAATGATTTCATATGACATGAGAGAAAGAGACATGAAAAATATCTCGATTCAGTAGCTAGTTACCGTGATTTTTCTCTCAGTAGTGTCAAAGTCCAATTAATATTTGACAGTTTTGACAGCCATGGGCAAGATTTTCCATACATTCTTGTGGTTGAGAATTGCCTCAAGCGACAACAGCGCTATATCTCTAGTTGTAATAGCTCTGTGAATTCAATGGTCAATTGTAATTTGATTTTTTTTTCATTGAAAATAAAAGAAGAATTAAAGAAATAATGTAACTTTGTAAAGAACTAACAAACAGTTCCTCCACAAATAATTAAAAATGAGTGAATATTAGCAAGAACCCTTGGTTCATGAGACTGGGCTCTTCGTCAGTCAATAAAAACCTTCTAAACAACCATGCTGATCCTCTGGAACCGGTAGATGACGTTACTTTCACCGTGTGTGTGCGAACGTGTGTGTGGGTGTGAGGGAGATTTTATTTCGACACTACTTATTAAAGGTTAAAAAAAACATCAGCAAATTAATTAATAAATTTATGTGCAGCTCGCTTATAAATCAAATAAATACCTTAATAAATTATACCTACCTGTTTTTTCGTACGATGACTGGTGAAGCAGATTCCACTGGTTTAAAACATGTATGGAATTTTCCTCACCAAAATGAAACGAGTGCGGCAGATTCCATGACAAAAATCGGTTGTTGCTGTGTCTTGGACGCAGCCGTGTGTTGTACGTGAATACGTCTCGTAATAGGTGATACTATATTTTAGTGTCGGTATAGAAGCGATATCAGTATCCACTTGCATTATTTCAACCGTCTCAGCTGCCGATGTACTGGCACCGTCATTGATCCGTTCGGCCGTATTCATTTTTTACGTTGTTGGCACTGCTTGACTCGGTTATACAGGGTTATTTCTAATCAATTAGCATCCTATTATGGACTTATTCTGTATATCAAAACTAACAACTTTTGTTCTGCGAATTTTGTCTAAACTTAAAACAAATAGTTTTTCCATAGAAAAATATCGTTCACCCGCGACAATATGTATAGAACGGCTGATTTTTTTTTAGTTTTGACGTTTGTTCTTGAACAAAAGTTGTTAGTTTTGATGTACAAAATAAGCCCCTAAAAGGAAGCTAATTGATTAGAAATCACCCTGTATTATGCTGTTTAATTGGTACCATTGGATTGCTTTTAAAAAGTTCTTTCCAACCGTATCCAATACTTGTATTTCTATCTGGTCTTTTGACGTGTTAAGGCTGACATTAATTTTGTCATGATATTTTATATTTTGGCACCTAATTATAGTCACAGTCACAAATACCTTAATGTTTTATATAGATATTCTCAAGAGCTAAAGATTGAAACAAACGCCGTAACTTCTTCGAATCAAAAGTGAAACAAAATCACAGACATATACTTATATGTCTGTGAACAAAATAGGTCTTTCGATAAGCAGCAAATTTACCCTAAAATGGCGACGCTTCCTCCTCCAGCCTGTGCGATGTATTATCCATCGCACAGGCTGGAGGACTTTACCTTACACAGTTCAATATTTTTTTTTTTATTTCTTAGCTATCCAATGCTGTAATTAAATTCAGGATGGGATGATAGATGAGAAGCTGCAACAAACCGTATCCCCCGATTTTGTTATCATGCGTTTTTTTAACTTACTTCCATTATATTGCAATTTAAAGACGTATTCACGTCAAAAATCAAAGCAACACACTATGCTACACCAGTAAACCGGCTTAGTGGGGCAAAGTAGAAGTAATAAGAAGTAATTTTTTGTTCGGAGATTATATTGTAACTTATGCTCAAATATCTACACAACTTCGCCATTGAAATGAAATGATGATGTAACTTATCACCAACAGATGGAGCTCACTCGTAATTTAGTGAGTCTCCTCATCCGGAACTCCGCTCGTGATGCCATGGCGGCTACGCTGGAGCTATTCTGCAGGCATATCGATATTAACGACGTCTCATTCAAACCTCTGGGCATCGTTACCATGGGACGACACCTTGTGCTCACAGTGAGTAGTATTATAAATAAAACTGGATAAATATTTTTGGGACATCTTACACACGGCCTCTGACCCCAAACTAAGCAAAGCTTGTGATATGGCTGCCAGACACTGATATACTACATATACTTATTTTTAAATAAATACTTAAATAGATAGTAACTAAATAACACCCAGACACAGAGCAAACACTTATGTTCATCACATAAATATTTGCCCTGGGTGGGAATCGAACCCACGCCTCCTTGATCCAGAAGTTAGGGTCACTAACCACTGAGCCACCGAGGCAGTCAGTTATTATAAATAAATAAATATTGGGGGACATCTCACACACGGTCTCTGACCCCAAACTAAGCAAAGCTTGTGATATGGCTGCCAGAGACTGATATACTACATAATATACATATTTTAAATACATACTTATATAGATAGTACCTAAATAACACCCAGACACAGAGCAAACACCTATGTTCATCACAAAAATGCTTGCCCTGGTGGGAATCGAACCCACGCCTCTTTGATCCAGAAGTCAGGGTCACTAACCACTGAGCCACCGAGGCAGTCAAATTGTAATGCTATTGTTCATATACCTGCATCTCAAGGCAATTGTGAGGTGCCAACTAGGCCATACAAAAGCAATAAGCTGTTATATACCTCTAAATATATATTATGTGATTTGAGTGTTTTTTTTTCCATGTAATCAGCACATTATTATTGTATACTACGGAACTAATCGCGCACTAAAATGACGAGATAAATAAATACCTCCTCATCCCGATGTTTCGGCCGAGTTGCATCGACCGTGGTCACGAGTAGACTCACAGATTTTATCGCGCACTAGATTTTAGTGCGCGATTAGTCCTGTAGTATATACCTAGTAATAAAGTGTTCAAATCGCGAAAGTTTAAAAATGAAATCAGCACTTCAATAATTAGGTTATTTAGGTAGTTTTTACAGTTTTTTTCAATGACCTTAAAGTTATAAGCCTCTAAAAAGTAAAAAGTACAAAGAAACTGAAAATTATCCCGAAAAAAATAGGATGTAAGAGTGTGCAATATTTCTTACTCAATTTAAGGAGTAAAAAGATTTTTCTCCCCGAACGTACATTTTATCAAAAATGTTCTGTGGTTTTTATTGATGTTCTACAGACAACGCGAAAACATTGGTCGATTGACATCTTTTAATGCGTAAATTGGTATTGTTAAGCTGACACGCAACTGTTCCAAGTACGTTGCCGTTTCGTAACTTTTAACACTCCCAGTCTTAAGTTTTAACGCGTTAAAACTTTGAGCACATCTACGCAACGGCTTAATTAGCGCGCTAACACGCACTTACACTTTAATACGCAGGTGTCGCAGGTGGAGCAATAGCATTACCTAGATGCGGGAAACGTTTCCATCCAAAACTGGCTTTTACGAAAAGTAACAAGTGTTTTCGCTTTAGGTGCGCATAGTTGCGGGCCAATTGTGGGATAAGTTTAGGCGGGTTCTGTTCCCTAAAGAGCACTTAGCTTAATCTAATTGTGCCGATGTATATTTTATAGCAAAACAACAGTTTTTAAAATAAAAATAAATGGACTGATACTCAACTTATAAAGTTTATTTTTATCTGAAACCGCCCAACATGGACGTCGTCTGTACATATTGTTTGTTAGCATCATAACTTTTAAACGAATAGATCATATGCCTATATTTAGCAGTGGGTTATTAAAAGGTCGGTACATTACTATATTACTATTGGATCATAGATTTGATAAATAAAATATGCTTACTTAAATATGTATTTGTATATAATATAATTTGTATTAGGTATTCCTACGAGGTGGTTGGTGTTTTCAAAATATAACGTAAGCGTATATACCCATGGGTTTTATGAGGCTTGTCATATGTTTTTCAGTTTTGTTTTTGATATAGCATTTAGAAAATTAACTATGAGATTTTTTCCTAACCTATGTTGTCTACTTCTCGGCAAAGGTCTCCCCCACTTTGTTCTATTTGTCACGTTTCATAGCCAAATCCTGCCAACCTTCCCGGAAAGTACCTACCTATAAGTTAACTTTATATTAAATTAATCAATATTATTTACAGATTATTGGCAGTATAATTACTTATTTAGTAATTTTAATGAGCATCAACGACAAGTCAAAGGTATAATAAACAATACGAATAAATAATTATGTGTCATTGCATCTAAAAAAAGTTAAAAGACATAAGGGAAAATATACATGCAAATATTAAAGTAAGTATCTACTAAATATTTTATTGTTTCATGGACGCAATAACAAACATGTTCAATTTAGTTTATGTCATTTAATTAAGTATCTGTTTAAGCAGATAAAGTAAAAAAAGATAAGTGTGAAAAATAAATATTAAATGATTTATTTGTAGTTTTATTTTGTACTGTTGTTGGCTATAATTATACATGTAAGTATGTATAACAAACTCCAAACGTTTTATTTGTGATATATTACACAAAAAGAAAACATCCATTGAACTTATATGATTTTCCAGCGATTTCACTAAGCTTAAGAAGTTACATATACAGACAATGATTACACTAGAAGAAAAAAAAGCGATGATAACTAGCTTAAGCTTTTAATTAGTTTCTAGGGTCCAGACTCGTGATTACACCGCTTTGTCACACCAGAGCAGCCTCACGGAACTGCTGCTGGCTCCACCGGGGCCTGGAATAGAAGCCGAAAGTGGAATTTAGCTGTTTTTGTGGCACTGTGTACTGCAGCTCTATTCTCCTATTCATTAATTATTTGGCCAAAATAAACGTGATCGTATAGTTTTATAATGTGATCGTCTAGAAAATATTTAACTCAAATGGACCCTTCTACGTGGTATAAAGTTTACGTTGTGTTTAAAGAATAAAAACTAAAATAAATAGTGAACCTAAATTAGTTTCAACAATAGCATATAAAATCTATAAATCATCAAAAAACGATAGGTGTTGCCAGTTCATTATATCATCAGAAATAAATACGTATTTTCAGTTGAATTTATCAAAAATAAATAAACGAAGAAGTTGAAAACGTTAGCACAAACAAGAATACTTACATTCGTAAAATGACATAAAATGAATACATTCACTCAGCACATAGACACATAATTAAATAAAATGAATGAGATTTAAATCTGGTAAGAAGATTTAAAGGCTTGATTTGAAGATATCATTAACGACATAAGTGATAATACAAAGTCAATAGTAAGGTTAAATAAAAGCATGCAACTTAGCTTATTTTCCGGCTAACTGCTACACCTTACAGATACAACGATCGGCGATCCGCAGTCTGTCCTTCTTCTCTCTTCGTGGTTGACTTTATGCTAAAAGGAATACTGATTAATGTCATTAGTACAGTGAGAATAAAAAAAGATAAATACCTATAGTAAAAACCATATTTATTTATGCTGCAGTAAATTAGGGTATTTTCCATCTTGCCTCATTCCTAATGTAACATTTTTCACCTCATGCTCGCCGGGTTAAAATCTCAGTTCTGTGAGATGTTCTTAATCCTATCCCTTATAGTTAAAGTCATTAAGGTCCAACTAAATGTTTTGTATAGTCAAAAGCATTTTTGAATTTTCATACCTATATATTGCATCAATTATAACATTCACTTGTGTTAGATGGAATGAAACAAAATTATGATCGAACTTCACTTTAGGTGAGCGTGTTTGATCACTAAATGTTAATGGTATAGTAATGGTAATGTAAAAAGATAACTACTTAAGTCATGTATTCTGTAATAAAAAAATCGATTCTAAAGTAGGGACAAGATAATAGGTCACTTTTGACAGATGTCAGTTTTATATTCATAGTGAGGTGACCTGCTTAAAAACATCGATTAAATGAATGAATCGAATGAATCGATACAGACTTGAAACATATGTGAATTTTAAAAATGATCATGCGAATCCCTGTCCCATTATAATTTTTTCTTTCATAAATTAAAGGAGCAAAATAAGACAAGTACCTACGTAATTTAACAAAAAAATTGCTTTTATTCACTTGAACTATCGGAACTGCTATCTTCATCACTGCTGTCAGCACTCAGAGATATTATTAATTCATTTTCAATAATATTGTCTATTCTCACATCTCGTTCAAAATCTTGTAAAATTATTTTCTTTGTCTTCTCCACGACTTTTCGCCAGTCTTCTGTAGTGACTTCTGCACATGCAGTTTGTAGCAGAGTCATCATTTTAGCAGTACTGAAGGGTGGTTCAGTATTGTTCCGCGCTGCATGACCCTTTATTTGTGCCCAAATAAGCTCGATGGCGTTATACTGGCAATGGTAGGGAGGCAATCGAATAACTTCGTGTCCATGCTCTAGGGCTAGTTCATCGATTACATAGCGGAGCTTGGACGGCTTAGTTGCTTTTACCAGATTTAACAACTCAACTTTTAATAAAGTTGGACTTGCCTCCACACCATTTCTTACCAGCCACGAGACAATTTCTTGCTTTTTATTTGCTTGAGTTGGTGGTTTATCAACTTGTACAGAATGATACGGAGCATTGTCCATTATAATTTTCGATGGGTTTTCTAAGCTGACTAGCAGCTTCTCAAACCACTCTTTAAAAACATCAAAGTTCATTTCCTCATGGTAATCTGTTGTAGTTTTAGAGGCGAATGCGAGGAGGCAGTCTGGAATAAAACCTTGAGAAGCTGATCCCGCGTGACATATAATAAGTCGGGCTCCTTTTCCCGATGGAACTTTTGAGGTGGAGGCCGCTGTATCATCGGTCCATGTCCGCGCAACCGTATAGTTCGCATTCAACCATGTTTCGTCAATAAACACGACATTGTCCCAATCCGTAATTTTATTTACCTCACGTAAGAATGTTATTCTCTTCAAAATAATATCGTAGCGTTCTAGCAGGATTTTCCGCTTGTCGGATTTTTTAAATCTAAAGCCAATCGATTTCAAAACCTTTGATAGAGACGATTTGCCTCCAAAAAATAAACCTGCGCCTTTTAACGAACTCAATAGCTTTTCCCGTGTAGGATATTCTTTTCTCGAGTAATATCCATAAATATCGCAATGCAGAGCTTATTCCATGCCTAAAACACCGCCTCCACGGACAACGGTGACCTCGAGAGTAGTTTCACCACCTCAGGCAACCTGAACGAGAGCCGACATGGGACAGGTCGATGCGCCCCGTTATATCTTGGCCTCGGCGCCACGAGACCACGCGAGAAATGCCTTTATCGAATACCTAGCCTTATTGAGAGCGACGAAAAATGTCAATCTTAAGAACTGTGATAACATCCTGGAGTTCTTTAGGCTGGGTGGTCCGGTAAGTGAGAGTCTACTAAAATCAAGACTCGAGGAGGCAGAAGCAGCCATATACAATAACGTCACCTCCCAAGTCATCAGAGGGACCATGAAAGGACAGTATATGGCAGCTTACAGCGCAGTAAGTGGTTTTGTGGAGCTGAATGAGACAGAGACGGAGCGAATAAGAAGACCAAAATACGCGATACCATCGAACGACCCAATTGTAGTCACCGCTAAGTGCACCAAGATAATGCTAGACGATAGAATCCTCGAGATGGCTAAAACCATCGAACGGAGTTCAGACGCTGAGGCAGGCTGGGGAAACTGGGCGGTACCAAAAATACAATGGGTCAACGGAGTACCAGGATGTGGCAAGACAACATGGGTGATTAGACACTTTGATGTGGACAGAGACGCTATCATCACAACAACAACAGAGGCAGCAAAAGACCTGAGAGAGAAGTTATCGCACCGAATAGGAGATCTGGTAAAATCCAGAGTGCGAACCATGGCTTCATCTCTCGTCAATAGTTTCGGAAAAGAAAGCTTCGGTCGCCATCTGGTGGAGGAAGCTTTAATGAACCATTTTGGAGCCATAATAATGACTGCCCGGCTGTCTGGTGCTAGCGAACTTGTCCTCATTGGAGACGTCAATCAGTTGCCTTATATCGACAGAGAAAATCTCTTCGAGATGAGGTACCATCGTCCAACGCTGGTTGCAAATATCACCCAGGAGTTGCTCTGCACACACAGAAACCCAATGGATGTCGCGTATGCGTTGAGGGAAATATACTCAGGTATATATTCCTCAGCCCCTCGTGTTAGGTCTCTTGAGCAGAAAAGGTTCAAGGGGGCTCAAATATCCAAAACCCTCCCCAACACCCTTTTCTTAGTGCATACGCAGGAAGAAAAGGAGACCCTCTTAAGCCAAGGTTATGGGGGAGGCTCAGGATCACGCACCCTTACCATTCACGAAGCTCAGGGACTAACATACGAATCGGTAATCGTTATAAAAACAAAGCCAAAAATGAGACTACACGAGAGCGTCTCACACGCGGTCGTTGCACTATCGCGGCACACTGGAACCTTCATCTACTACGCCGACGACATCGAAAATGATGCCATCAGTCGATTCGTACGCCGAGCGTCGTCTGTGTCATCGGAGACCATCAGCGAATACAACCTGCAGATGGCCGTCAGGGATCGGAACGAGGCGGTGATGGAGGCTCTGGGCCAGGAGAAGGCAAAAAAAATTGCATAGGACGTGGAAAATGTGTATTTGTAATTTATAAGAAATAAGCATTGCGCGCATGCCCCAAGCATTCATGCTCGCCATCGAGGGCTCCTTCTTGCGGCGGCATCATGTGTCGGGTCGCTCTCTTCCCTCAAATATGGTCGAGGAGAGCGATGGCTGGCACATGTGTCACACTCGTGATCGGGTGCTGCTTGCGGGTCGCCGGTCTGCTCGTGGCATTCACGCATTGCACCAACTAACTTAGGCTAAAAATTTCAAGTACCTACTAACTCTTTTTGTACAGTATAATCTACCAATTGTAATTTTAGTTAACAAAGGGCACAGACCCTGGAGTCTGTGGTTTGTAAAAATTTTCAATAAAAAAAAAAAAAAAAACCATAAATGTGGTTGCGAATTGCAGTAGCATCAAAATTATCAACGTCAACAATTTTCTTGTCCCTCTTTCGTTTTTTCGGTGTACGTAAAGTATTATCTTCTGAGCCTGATGGTCCGTATTTCTCTTTCAGAATTTGAGTTACTGTCTTCTTCCCTATTCCCAATGCTTCGGCAACGCGTTCTCTCGGTGGTTTCAATGGTAAAAGAGGCCCATCGTTAACTGATTCACGTCCAAAATAATTGTACAATTTCAGCACTAGTTCGCGAGATTGACTGTTTAGAGTTTTCCCCCGTTTCGACATAGTAAGACTGTAATGTTTTTCTTGTTTAATAATCGTTAAGCAATCGGAGTCCAATTTATAGCCAGGTAAACGTAGTCAGTAAGATCAGTACAATGAAAAAGCCGGATCAGAAGAAAATAACAGAGAGCACACCAAAAACGCACAGTCACTTCGCACAACAACAAAAGACTGCGTCATCATCATGTTATGGCGACATGACATGCGTCATCGACAGGCACTGGTGTTGCCAGCAACATCCACCTAAATTGCACCCAACATCAATGACCTTTCTATTTAGTTATTTTTTTGTATTTTTATAGTTAGTTAAAAGAATAATAAATATGTATAATTAGGTTTTACTATAATCACAACGTGGTTATAAATTTATGGTGATTTTTCTTCACAAGTAATCATTGCATTCGATTCAACTTACAATCCTATCAGCTTTCGATTTTTAGAGTAACATCCCTAGTGTTTAAAAAGAAAAAGGGTTGACTGACGCAATATTGTAACGACGTTCAGTTCTTTAGATCAGAAATTGTTTATTATGTTTAGAATGGTTTATTAGTGAAAGCAAATCGTAAAATTACTCGTATCGGTCATTATTACAATAAATATGTAAACGTAATTGAAAAAAGTTAAGCAATTGTGCAGTTCTTATTTTATGCCCGCCGTTACAAGGTTACGTTGTTGAATTTTGATGAAATGTCAAAAGTGACCTTTCTTGTCCCTACTTTAGTAAACGCATTTTACTTAATCATAAAAACAGGAAGTAAATTTATCATTTTCCGTTTGAGATATAGTCAACAAGCTATTATTCACCACGGCAATATAATATATTATATGCACTTTACTTATTTATTGATTTATAACCAACAAGCTTTTTACCCGCCCCGAGTGACACTTTTAGCCCATGACACTTTTCGACATTCAAATATTATTTATACAAATGTGTATGAAGTTTTAGCTTTTAAAATAGTATTCTAGTTAATGAATAGCGAATTAGCTCAGTTGCCAGAGTGTCGGGCTAGTAATCCGAAGACGCAAGGTTCGAGTCCTGCATACGCGACGAATCACAAAAATTACTCTTTTCTCTAACCTTTGTACAAAAAACCAAGTCGTTACATAAACTGATTAGAGAAACTGATTTATTTGCGGATGACCACTCGACAAGAGAGTTCCCCGATAATGCACGATGTGTTCCGTGTTTTGGCACAACGTAGTGGTGCTGGGTAGAGCTGAAGCTCCCAGAGGAGGGTCCGGAGGCGGACAATGTTGTGGGGGTCACGGAGGAGTGCAGAAGCGTGCCCCTAGTCCCGACACATTTCGCAAAGGCGAAAATACCCCAGGTTTTAGTGTGGGTATACTGCCGACTAGGGTTAACGGGGACACCCACATAACCACCGGTCTCTCCATGTGCTATCCATAATGGATTTTCCTGGGTAAAAAAAAGGAAAGCTGATTTATCTAGTTTGTATTTTCCTACCCTTTTAAGAAAAGACATCATTTTTTTTTTTTTTTGCCCGCGCTTGGTGCGTACTTTGGGGCAACCGTCTCTACAGTACAGTACTCAGTACCAAGATACTGAAAGCCTATGGCTATATAATGTGTAATAATTTTATTATTTACAATTTTTCATCCAGATGATATTATAGGTACAGGTACATAGTATAATACATTATTCGTCCCTTATTTTCATATTACAACAACAAAACGCTTTCATTCCATCAACAACACGTTTTTCATGGAGTTGTTTCTAATAAATTGAACTTGTGAATAAAAAAATAATGTCATTATTTTTGTACTTAAAGAAATAACAAAATAAATGGTTTTTTCCTTTAATGATATTTTTACTAAGCGTCGAACACTAATGTAACAAAGTTGAAACTTACTTGTTCACATATTAATCTCTCTTGATGGAATAACTTAAAAAATGTTTAATATGTTACCCCCGCAGTACAGCTATTGTATTACATGACAGAGTTTGCCGCTTACCTACTGTTTATTGTGATAAGATACCTACATAGACCATAAAAACACTATAGGTTTTCTATAATTTTGTGTATAACTAATTATATTTCTGTGTTTGGATCTATATCGTATAGCATAACATTTAGGTATCTTCTTATTAGAGTATCACCCCGTATTATATTATTAATATTTCTATGTTAGTTTCAAATCGTGCGTAGCTTGCATAACATTTATACAGTTATATACAGCTTGGTGTTTTATGTCGCTTTGTCTAGAAACCACTCGGTTAAAACTAACAACTTAGAACTTTTTCAAAATTATAGACAATTTTACGATGTCAAACCCAATTATGAAAAGCCAAGTAGAATGTGTCGTATCAGGACCGATTGCAATAACTCTGCGAATGTCAAAATTTTTGGGCTTGGCTCCACTACGGTTTGTAAGAACCGTCGGAGGTTGGCGTGTTAGCCTGTTTCCAAGGCTTTATACGTTTGGATGTCTCATTGTTATAGTCGCCAGTGAGTAAAACTATTTTAAAAGTATATAGTTGCTTATTTTGACAAGAGATCGCCAAGAGTTTGTCTAAATAAGCCGCTTTCCAAAAGTTAAATGACTAACTGAAGCCGTGCCATTCATATTCCAGTGTGTGAATACTTGGAATAATTGCATCCGTGGAGCATACCTCTGCTCTACGGGTCTATAATTCACCAAATAGATAAAATGCAAGTATTCAGACTCTGGGATATGACGCGACTTCAGTTACTCATTTGATTTTCAAAAAGCAGCCCATGAAGCTGTCAGCTGTAAAATACTTTACTGTCTTTTGATTGATATATTCAGACGTAACAACTACCTGGGCCATGATCGTAAAGCTTAAAGAGAGCAAATGGGACACAGCGAGGTTTATAACGCGTCAAATCTCACGATCCGTAGGAGTTTTTATGTTGATAATGACATGGACTCTGATGATATATCGCACACCAAACCATATGTTATGCATAATCACTAACTTGAATAGAGTTCAGAAGGTGAGTTCATATTTCAATGTTTCTATTATAAGTAAAATTTGTAGCAATAATTATGTATGTTTCAGAGAGGCATATACCTAATACCTAGCAGTGTAACCTAGGAGGCCGTGGATGATGATAATGTTGTGAAATAAACAAATTATTATAAACATTACTGTGCAGTTTAGATTATAGATCTGTAATGCAATCTCTTCAGCATTGATAATGATATTGGTATTACCTTCACATTTTTAGACTTTTGTAAATAGTACTAACTTGTTAAGCAGAAATTAAGTAAGAATAACTGTTTCGGTTGACTTGTCATTGTAGAACTAACTTGTTTGATACTGTTTCTAGACGAATATACAAAAAAATATATACATGCATGTTATTAAAAGTTTAATGTATATTACGAATATATATTATAAGCGTGGAATTCAGATGGATCCAATCCTAATTCAATGATGGCAAGAAATTATTCAGAGTTGATTTTGTTCAAGATTTATTGTTTTTGCAGATAGTTTCGGAGTTAAATGTGAACCATTGGGCTCCACTTATTAAAAAGATGATAATTGGCACATACGTGGTTTGGATGATAATCGTCGTATTATGCATGTCAGCTGACGCAATGTTTCTGTTAATTAATTTTCCTTCTCTGTCAAGTACGGTTCTATTTTTTCTATGTTTGTTTTTACCTTTGTCACCATTTTATGTTTCATTTTCAAAATGCTTTCAGCATGGGTCAAAATCGCGTTTGTGACGCATTTTGTTTGCAATGTCGCCATGCAGCTGGGCATTACAGTATTCAGCATTCTGGTTTTGAATATTCGCTCCAGTTTCAAAAATGTCAACTCCTGCTTGAGGAACCTATTAAGAGGTACATTTATATGACGGTACATCTTTATGTATATAATTCTACTGTATGTATGTATGTCACTGAACGGCTGGACCGATTTGATTATTTTTTTTGTATGCATTTGGGTGGCGCCTTGGATGGTTAAGATTCACAAATCAGCCCGGCAGATGGCGCTGCGGTCGGCATGGGTCCGCTGGTCTATACATTAATAGCTATTAGTAATTTTTTGTCTTTCGGTTGTCATTATGTAGTATTCTAGCATGTAGTTTATACGTAAAGAACCATTAAAGTAGTGTCTTTCGGCATATTTAGAGGATTCAAAACAATCTTCTTATTCTTCGTAATCTCATCTTAAATCTTCTTTTATCTTATATTAAAACATTTTTCAATTTTAACGTGGTTTTTCATACACACATATCATAAATCTGTTAATGTTACAGATATAGAAAAACAACATATCGTTGTCGAAGAAAACAACTCCAACAAAATAAATAAGAAAATAAATAATTACATTAATGTAAAACGAGTTCCCATAAAATTGTATTCAGGTAAAATATCCTATTAACTGATACTTCACACTGAAAACGTAGGAAAAGATCTCCGCAAGCTTACAAAATTGATGTCTGGCACGAACTAGGTCTCGTAGGATCTACCTACGAGAGAAAAGTGTGGCAATTATTATGGTGCATCCATACACTCCGCGAGGCGACACGAGCACCGCAGCTGTAGCTAACTTCACATCGTATACAAGTATACAAGGCGGCGATGTGAAGTTAGCTACAGAAGCTTCTAAAGAAACTTCTATGGCTAACTTCACATCGCCGACTTTTATACTTGTTTACGATGTGAAGTTAGCTACAGATGTGGTGCTCGTGTCGCCTCGCGGAGTGTGTGGACGCACCATTTGTATCGGAGGCCGAAGCACACGTCAGGTCACTGCGCCAATATTTTATTTAACACTGAATATTGTTTTGATTTGAAAAAAATCATACCTATGTCCTAAGAAGAAATGCAAAAACGTGGCGGAGCGTGTTTAGTTCCAGTGTTAACTGATTTCTCCTTTGTTTGTGGACCAATTCGTTTGTTATAATGACATCTCATAGCAACAGCTAAAATTAACATCAAACCAAGCGCCACCGCTCGGCGACCAGATGATAACTAATTATTGGCTGAGCAAAGAAAAAAAATCAAATGAAAACTCTCGCACGTGTTAAATGAATTTCTGCGCATTATTTGAGAAAAGTACCTATCTACTATACTTACGTGTGACTTGGCTTCGCCTTAGCCCGCATTCACACGTATGGCCATCAATGCTTCTGTTGCTGGCCACTGCAGTAATATACCTACTAATTTTTGTCTTCGGCTATGTTTGATTTTGAAATTTTACCCCTTTTGAGGGAAATATCCTCCATTTCCCTCAAAAGGGGTAAAATTTGCTGTCACGCTATTTATTAGCTGATTTCGATAATATTTGATAAAATCGTTCAATATTTAAATCCTAACAATGTTTGCGAGTATGAACTAAACTCGCTTTTGACCAATTTAGTTCATACTGTACAGTACAGTACAGTATGAACTAAATTGGTCAAGAGCGAGTCGAGATATCGGCTTAAGAAGATTCGGTTAAGAGATGTGCCGCTAGATTCGGAAAACTAGGTACTAATTTATAATCTAACTGACCAATTGATCTTATTTTTTGACCGATGAATGACACCGGAGGAGGTATACAATTCGACGCGTATTTTTTTTTGTTTATGTATTACTTACTCATAACTTTTTTATAGTAGTCCGATTTCAATAATTCTTTTTTTATTGCAAAGAATATACTTTGAATTTGGTCTCCTTTAAATTTTATCGAAATTGGCTAAGCCATTTTAGATAAATGAACAAAAATGTGAAAAATGTTACATCGATCCGTGCATAATATTTGCGTTCTAGCGATGTGCCTCGGCTTCGCACAGGTGTATTACACATATAAACATTTCTCTTGAATTACTCTATCTATTAAAACAAACTGCATCAAAAGCCGTTGCGTAGTTTTAAAGATATAAGCATACATGGGGAGAGACAGCGGACAGATTCTGTACACGGGTGAAGTCGGTCATGCTATTTTTTGCAAAAAATAAATATCAGTATTTTAGGTTAGATACTATTTTAAGTCAGTTGTTAATTTTGTGTCTAAAATATATTTCAGGTAACCTGAAACCAAATCTGGAGCATGAGATTGTGCGTCGCGCGGCCTTAGCGTACTCTAATGCCTGTGACGCGGTACGCGACGTGAACCGAGCCTACGGACCCGTCCTTATGGCAATAATATCTGGTTGCTTCATCCACCTTGTCACCTCCCTTTACTATTTAATTTCCAATTTAGGTATTGTCTTTTTAAATATTACTCAGTTCATTCGATTAAACCTCACGAGCTAGACTCGGACGTTTGGTGGGTATCAGTGGAGCGTAAACCAACACTGAGAGGCCCTTAATGCCCGGTTAATTCCAACCGGTCTTATGGGAGATCCATAGGGGAGCCCTATGTCTAGCAGTGGACGTCATATCGCCGATAGATGGACAGATGAAATAATAAATTAATGATTACAGCTGAGAGTGGAAATCCTGAAAGGATTTTGATTTTGAATGATGCACTGCAGTTATTTTGGATTCTTTTTCACGCGACCAACCTCTTTATACTCAATGAGCCTTGCCATTTGACTCGCAAAGAGGTATGTAAACTAACCGCCACACAAATCGGCGGATGAGAAGTTAAGTGCAGATGACACTTCGCCGTGATTCGCTAATTATTGCGTATGTGTGCACAATACCGACACCGCGTGGCGTAGTGGTGTTACGGGCGTAGGGAGCGCGCGGGAGGCATGAGGTTGGTGGGCGGATGTGCCCCGGCCACTCGGCCCGGCCCTAGCGTCTCGTTTCTCTGGCTCTTGCGCATACTTATATTTCGGCTTTTGCGCAGCGCTCTGCGCATAACTTCCCACCCGCCGATTTGTGTGGCGCTTAGTATAATAGCTGTTCGTTCGTGTGATACAGGGTAATCCAGAGCGCTGTTATGCGTGATGGAAATAAAAAACAATATAATAACTTTTTTAATTTTCAAAAAATTGGGTGGACGGTTGGGTATTGCGGCGTTTCGCCCCTCAAGCGGTTCGGCCCGCGGGGCGAATCCCCCAAGAATCTTTTTGAAGGTCCCCGTTGACGTAGACAGACATTACACGAAATCACATATTTGGCCATCTGTTTTCAATGCATACATATTTTGAATTTAGTAAATAAAGCTTTTTACTTGGCTATACAATACAATTTACAACTTGTAGGTACATTGTAATTGTACAATTATATAAAACATAATTTCGGAGCAAACAGTAAGTTAAAATAGCGATTCCAACTGTTCTGACAATAGTCAAAATTGCTCAAATCACTATTTTGATTAGTCCAATTTTCAAAAATCCAGTAATTCAAAATCATCCAAATTGTCCGAATGCGCGATAGAGACAGCGGCCAAACTTCACCTCCCGCTTAACACCAACAGATGGCGCTGACCGGCAATTTGGTCAGTCGATTGATGCGTTATGTGAACTCCGCGCACGACCCGATGGCAGCCGCTTTAGAGCAGTTCTGCAGACATCTCGCGGTCAATGGTGTCTCTTACAAACCTCTGGGCGTCGTCACCATGGGAAGAGAATTGGTGCTTGGAGTAAGTAAAAAGCCTGACGGTATGGAAGCTAGTCCCCTGGAACTTGGAAGTGTAGTGAACATTTTAGGTCTACACACGTTCTACAGCTCTCTGGAGATCCATATAAGAACCAATGTTATCGACATAGCTCAGCTAATTGGCAAGTTGAAATAGCAGTGAGGATGACAGGGCATAGCACAAAGGACTAATCACTGATAGGGTTAAAAAGTTTTCGAGTGGAGACCACGTATCAGGAAGCGCAGTGTACGATGCCCACCTATAAGGTGGACGAATGACCTCATCAAGACAGCAGGTTTGCGTTGGACGCAAACCGCTTTAAACTAGTCCTATTGGAAATCTACTGGGAAGGTCATCCATCACTGCATACCATCAGTGGTAATTTATAATTATGGCTGATGGATGCCTGGACTGGTCTAAAATTAAACGATTCTAGACATTTATTCGATATCTTTCATAAGAAGAGAGATAAGGTTTACTACATCTATGGTTTTTTAGACATTATGTGAATAGAACCTCAATTATCATTATCACATAATATTATTATAGATCGCAAAAAAGCAATACAAAAGTGTTGTATAATAATTTTTGCGTCTCAGCGGGGAACTGATTAATTGTGAAAAAAAAATGAATTTTTCAGTTTTTTTTTAATATGAGAAATGCACCTAAGAAATCTTGGTCGACAACTTAAAGTAGTTTTTTTAGACTCCCACGTAATATATAAAATTTAGTCTTAGGTTCATAAATCTTATTAGAATTTAAAAAGCAAAATTATTAACTTTGTTCAAAGTTACCAATCTTTCTAAATGTATCGGGATCGGTTTATATTATAAATAGCGCAACAGAAAAATTCCCCTCCTTTTCTTTTGGGAAGACAGTAATCAAAAATCGCCAACGACTAAACATTTCTAAAATATATATAGAACTTGGGTACCAAATATCGTCAAGATTCATCGAAAAATGCAACATGTAGAGAAGAACATTCATCAAAATTATCAAACTGACATCTGGAGAAAATGTTGCCACTCAAAATACACTACGCTCGCTTGGTCAATAACATTTAACAATACATATTTGTTTCAGATTTTTGCCAGTATAACAACATACTTAGTAATTCTGTTGAGTTTCGACGACAAATGATAAATTTAATTAAAAAGAATCATTTAAATGTTCTTGTGTGGCTGCACCTGCATCGATTTACAATTCTGATATGTAATTTTAGATAGATAAGAGGGATTTCACGAGTGAAGTCTACGCACGAGCTAGCAAAGTACTTATGTTTTCTGATATTTAAATAAAACTATCACCCAAATTACCGTTAGTTTTATTGTTTCATTTTTTTTTTTTTTTTTTTATTCATTTTCTTTTTGGGAGCTTTTGGACCGAAAGTCCATGCCAGCCCCATCGTACCCTTATAAATACAAGCTTATAACATATTATACAGGACATATTTTTACATACATTAAGATATAATAAGCCAGCGAGGCAGTCTCGTGGAGTTGGCCTGAATTGTTTCATTGAGCTAAGTACATTCTATATACAATTCAATGAAAGTATCACAGCGCTATCACATGTCCCACAGCAACATGTTTTTGTGACCGACTATAAATTGAACGGGTTGAACGATTAATAACTTATGTATTGGCTGTACCTGCTTTTATAACAGTCCACTGTTAAACATAGCCCCTTCCACGAAACGGCAATTCTGTAAGCTCAGGTTCATCAGTCGGGCTTAAACAACGAGAAGTATGACTGAGACATTAGGCCCAATTATTAATACCAATTTCAAAAGTGTTCTCACTACTGAATGCATTATAGTGAAAAAGAAACAGGAATTTTCTAAATTGCTATTACTAGTACGATGGCGCCTTCATATTTTGGGGATAATTTTTTACTGTCTAGTTTTAAATTTTAATTTATTATATAAGTCACTTACTCGTAGTAGCATACAGCCGTTACATTCACATATGTATACGCCATTCTTGTATAATATGAGTTGACTGAGTACCGAGTGGGAATTTTGCAAATCGAATCGAATTACTTTTACGTCGCGTTGACTAAACGCGTCGAGCACACACTCGAGCCCGTTGACACACACGCTTGAGTTAGCCAATCACAGACGTTGCCGCGCTTGTGTTAGATCGGTTTGGCGCTCGTTACATTATCGTAAAAAGTACTCACACATAGCTATTCAGTTTTCTGTACGTGACGCAAGATGGCGCTGTGGCATTTCCATAGAAATCATATCAAACGTTAACGCGATCGAGCTCGAGCGAAAAACTCCCACTCGGCCCTCTGATTTGAAACAAAAATTACCCGTTTAATTTGGGCTTGTAAAGAGGGGAATAAATTAGGAAAATCCAAAAAACATTCCATATCTTCCTATTCAGCAATATCCAGCTAAGTAGAAGAGAAGTGAGGTAGAGGGAGATAGAAAAAGATGTAAAGGTAGGTAGGTGAACAAAGACAGAAAAAGATAAAAATAAAAGTAGAGAACTAGAATCACCGTGCAATGTGCGTTAGGTCATCTAGAATAGCCACCTATTTTTATTAGTTAATCTACCATATTTTGTGCTTACGCACGCATGTCACGACATGTGTATTAAGTTTAGACAGATATTAAAAAAGATGCTTAAAATATGTGTGACCAATACATAGATCTGCAGCTCTAAGCTCTAAAATTTCATTATTGAAATAATTTATTTTTTGACAACAAACCAATAATGAAATTGGAATAATGCCCTCGATATTATATCTACGAGTACGCCATACATAAACTATGTGTTTGCAAAAAAACGTACATCTTAATCTTTTTTTTGTGTTAACATTGTAAATACAATTGGTCTTAGAGTAGCCAATTATTTTACTAGATACCTATCGAAGTAAAACGTTCGATGAAATATTTAATTATGATTAGAACGATTTCAATATCTCATGAAATGATGGTTATTCGTATTGGAACAAATAAAAAATGTATTTTCTTAATCTTTTCGTGTGTACATTATAAACACAATTGGTATTAAAGTAGCCAATTACTTTACTAGATAAGTAAAACGTTCGATGAAGTAGATAGTAATATAAAAAATGATAAGAACGACTTAAATATCTAGTGAAATAATAGTTATTCGTATTGGATCAAATAAGTAAGTATTAGGCAACCGTAGGTAGAGCGTGGATATACGAGGTGCTGTTTTGCAAGGCGGGCCTTTCAAAGGTGTTTATACTCATCACCATGATCAACCTTTACTATTGCACCAGCCTATAAATCGCACCATCTGTTCTATTTCATGGTGTGAAAATCTGTAGGTACCTACTAATGTTTGTTTTAAGCCATGTATTCACTTAGAAACAATTGCTTATCAACTCTGTAGGTATCAGAAACAAAATCTACGTATTTTTGAAACAAAAAATAATGTTTCAGAGAAAGATAGTTTGTTTCTGTAAACATTACTTTTTATCGGTATGTTTCGGGGCTCCCCGCTTGCGACTGGGAACACGAAATTAAGTCAGTTGCACAACAGGTACCTACATGCCAGTGTGGACGCGTCTCAACATGGCTGTAGTGTTTACATGTGGCATGAAACTGTTGTTAAATTAATAGAACTGTTTGAAAAATAATGTGATAAGTACGAGTCAGACTCGTGCACGAAGATTTCCGTACCGTATGGGAGCCCCCCTTTTATAATTTTTTTTTTTACTTGAATAATAAATATTATGCGAATATTTCAAGCATCTTCCTGTTGATTTTATTAATATAGAGCGAAAAAATTATATTTCTTGTATGGAAGTCCCCCTTGAATATTTATTTTATTTTTATTTACTTAATAGTTAATTTTTAAAGTAAACTAAATATTCTGTGAATTTTTCAAACATCTACCTGTCACCGTTATTAAAATCGAACGAAAAACGTCTAAAAATTCA
The DNA here is from genome assembly GCA_949316475.1 of Hypomecis punctinalis. NCBI lineage: Eukaryota > Metazoa > Arthropoda > Insecta > Lepidoptera > Geometridae > Hypomecis > Hypomecis punctinalis. The sequence continues at coordinate 28,772,749 of OX438795.1, forward strand.
GGTATTTTTAAGAAGGGCTTAAATATTTATCTTATTCTGTTTTCAGTATATTTTGTTGTTATAGCGGCAACAAATATACGTCATCTATGAAAATTTCAATGTTCTAGCTATTATGGTTCATGAGATACAGTCTGGTGACAGACAGACGGTCAGCGGAGTCATACCTTTTGGGTACGGAACCTTACAAACGAATATTATTAAATGTAGGCACCACACAACAACACTACTTCCTCGGGCGACATTGCTTTTTAACTGATTCTGAAACATCTACGTGATGTTTCAGAAACTGTGTATCCCGTGGAGGGAGAATGGGTGGAGAAGTTACTGGCGTATACTCGTAGTGTGCGAGAAAAAAGATGCTATACATACTTAGACAGCTATATACACGTTGTTATGATTTTATCATATTTATCCTATAGATAATAGTAAAAACCTGCATAATACTAATAGAAATGATAGAAAAAAAGTAATAGTTCATAAATATGTTGATTTACTTAAGCATCTCATCAAACATTCAACAGTAGTTTTTGGCGCGAAAAATTTGCCTGACTATTACGTCCGTAATTACGTCTAGGCAGTGCGTAATAGTCTGACAAAAAAAACGTATACGAAAATATAGACAAAAGATATTACTTTCGTCCTGTTCACTCTACACTTGCACATCTCGCCTTCTCTTACTTTTATAAATATTATAATTTAGCGCCCTGTCTGGTTATACTTTGACTATGGTGTATCCGAATCACTGTTGCTCAGTGAATACATGGCTTTACAATGCATTTCAGAGGTCGACCATCATTTTATCATGAGCGAGTGAAGTTTTGGTAAGGTTGATTTCTCTCACGATTCCGCAGGTTCGCAGGTTCCATAGTAAAAGTTGTTTACAATACCACTGAAATAAAATTGCATTTAAAATTGTAAACCTCCTATTTTTTTGAGTTAGTTAAAAATCAGAATTCATTAATTCCTCTTACAATAATTATATTATTAGGTAGCGACCAAGCTTCGTTTGGAGCTAAAATAAAAATAAAAACTACCTGAATACGTATGGTCGTAGGTATGTGTTCTCGAAAATACTGCCAGCAATCACAGACACAGTTTAATTTTAAAAAAAGTTTTTCTCCAAAATTAGCTCAGGGCTGCTAGGGCTCAAAAGTACGTGATCGTACACCAACTGCAAAAAAATCAGAGAAGAAAGAAAAAAATATTGCCAGAGAAATATTGCCAAGAAAAAATCGTACAAACAATACAATTTAGTATTATTGTTTGTACGATTTTAATTTTTTAAATACTTGCAATAAATTTAGTTTTTAAAATCAGAATCAGTTATTAGTAATTAACAGGGTAATAAACAGGGTTTCTCAAACTATGAGTCGTATCACACTGGTGGACAGATGTCTGTAAAATATGAGTCGAGAGCGAATGTTGAGTGGGCCCTGCCTGTATAACTACGCACCAACCAACTAAATACCAAAATAAGTTGAATTAAAAGTAACTCGAGATGGAGTTGATGTCAAAACTGTAATGGCGAAACATTTTTATTAATTGAAAAGTTCTTTATAAATTGATGGTTAAATTTCCTACGAGCTATGGCGAGAGCTATGCTCGGAGTTTCTCTGCGAGATCGAATCAGGAATGAGGAGATTCGTAGAAGAACCAAAGTTACCGACGTAGCTCAGCAGATTGGCAAGTTGAAATGGCCCACTGCCATTGCTATTAAATGTATTGCAGGCAGGGCACATAGCGCGGAGGACTGATGACTTATGGGATCGAAAAGCTCTCGAGCGGAGACCAGGTGCCGGCAAGAACAGCGTACGTCCACCAACAAGGTGGATGGATGACCTCATTAAGGACGCAGGATCACGCTGGATACAAGCCGCTTCTTACCGGTCTTATTGGAGATCCACAGGGGAAGCCTATCACTTCATTAAAACTACCTACTTGTTGGATTCCTTGCGGATCAACCGTATAATTATAACGTGAGTTTTAGCCGTATTCTGTTATACTTATGGGGAAGCCTATGTCCATCAGTGGACGTCCGATGGTTTTCTCTCCTATGCCGCGCCGACGGTTTACTCTTCCTCTCACTTACGGATTATCGATCAGGTCACGTGTCCTGATGCGAGCTTAATATTTTTTGCCCATCCCAAAATAAGTGCACAACGCCGCTAAAGGAGTTTTCACTTCGAAAATGATGTGAAAGGGCCTCCCAGAGCAGTGTTGGCTTTGACCCCACCCCACTGATGCCTTCCAAAGGACCAAGCTTTGCTTGTGAGTTTTACGTGACTAATAGGTATAATAAATCAATATTGCCTTATGTATAAATAAGTAAACTGCATTACGATGCAACCGGTTGCCAGAGATCTTCGCCACGGCTTTTTCTTATTATATTTAGCCACTTACTCCTTAAAATATTGATCTATATGGATCTGAGGGTATTCTGCAATCAAAATCTATTATATAAAAGGCTCCCCTGAGTGACTGACTGACAGACAGCCTACAGCCCAAACCGCTTAAGATATAAACTTGAAATTTGGAACATAGGTACATTGTACAACGTAATGGAGCACTAAGGAAGAAAATTTTGTAAAATCGATCTCTAAAGGGGTAAAACGGGCTCCTTTCGTTTGTATGTAACTTTTTATTCCCTGTACCGAGTGACTTGAAACTTTGTATACCTACATGCTTTCCAAACAAAATAAAAGTTACGTTTTTTCCTGTTTTTCCGAATTTTTCTCATCTAAGGGGTCAAATAAGGTCCCAAAGTTGGTGAAAAAAGTGTCAATTACATCCAACCAGCTAAACGGTTATGGTTGAAATCTGGTATGAAGGAAGCACACAGTATGTTTCAATACAGGAACTAATAATATCCAGGAAAATCTATAGGGTTCCTTAGGGATGGCAAAAATTAATCAGTTTAGGCTACAACCCAAACCGCTGAAGATATAAACTTGAAATTTGGAATACACGTAAATAATACGACATAATGAAGCACTAAGGATGAAAAACGTACCCAACTCTAACTTACGGGGTAAAACGGGCCTTTTTTGTTTGCATATAACTTTTTATTCCCTGTACCGATTGTCATGAAACTTTGTATATATGCTTTTGAGACTTTATAAAAAATATAGCAGTACCTGTTTTTCTGAAATTTCCTTAAAAAAATTCCTTAGGGGTCAGATACGTTGCAAAACTTCAGTGCGCTTTTTTTAATAATGTAGTATCTAGAATAGGATTAAGATAATGATTTATCCTTAAATGGGGCAAAATGGGTCCCCAATAGTTTACGTTTTTTTTATTTTGTGAGCTAATAGTCTTAAACTTAGCGCACATACGGATCAATATACGTATTTTACTAGGGGATCAACCCTGACAAGCAAAAATTACCTACATTTCCCATACATTTTGTCAATGAACTTTTTGTGTTGAACAGCTGATTTTATTTACGTGATTTTGGGGTTGATACCATTGTAAAAGTTTATCAAATTATGAGTATAATAGCATCCTAGAACATGCAGGACGAGTGAATTCTAGATATACACTACGAGTATGTGTTTCTCAAATAAAATAAGATATAGGTGCCATTTTTTCATTTGTCTGGAAAATTAAATTTCTAATGACTTAATGAAACATGTCGAATACCTGTACCGGCCTTAATTATTAGTGCACTACTGAACATAGGTCTACCCGAGAAGGGTGATTGGGCCATATCCATCACGCCGACAGAGCGCGGGTTGCTGAATCCACAAACAACATTGATTTTTTCTCTTGGTTGCCTCAATGTTTTCCATCAATGAAAAGCCAGTAGTGTGAAATTCCTTACATAGTTACTCATACAATTATTATTATTGGCTCCCTCGGTGGCTCAGTGGTTTGTGACCCTGACTCCTGGGTCAAAGAGGCGTGGGTTCGTTTCCCACCCAGGGCAAATATTTATGTGATGATCATATGTGTTTGCTCTGTGTCTGGGTGTTGTTGATATATTTTCATTTATTTATTTATTTAACACTTTTTTGTACACCATTTGTACAAGGGAGGACTTCACCACAGTAAATACATAACAGTAGGTTATCTAAGGCCGCCCGACGAGTTATTAGCCTACTCTTGCGTTGATCCCCAGGGTTGTCACTTTTACTTTTAGTTAATATTTTATAACAAGCAGCACTTGATCTAAATTTATGCAATAAAAAAGCATATTATGATTGAATATTATACCAATTTATAAATTTAGTAAAAATAAAAAGCCTTTATTCACACATAAGACAATAGAAAAAAAAATTCAATAGTAATTTGCAATATTAATTATTGTGAAATTGCCCTTATTACACTATACTCGACAAATATGTTTACCTAAACGATGTTTCGTACTCAATCCTCTGTTTTATAGTAAAACTAGACTTCTTAAAATAAACTTTACCTCTAAACATAGTATTCAGGAAGTAAATTTGGGAATACATTTATATGGAAAAATGCGACTCGGCTACGGTCTTAATAAAGCAAGTAAACTGTGCAATAAACAATACAATACCACATTTTCTAATAAGATTTAAGTATAAGTAGGTACTTACATTTCTGGTTCAGTAGGAACTATGAAGAATGATAAGTCCGGGTTTGCGAAATCGTTATTGAGGCACCCGAAAACACTACAATATTTTTTTTCCCTTTTTGAAGTCATGATACTCGTAATAATTAATGTTATGGTAAGTGGCCGGCGAGAGTTGACGAACACGAGCGGACATGTAACGTACGCACGTGCTGCACAGCCCGTACTGCCGCCACCTTATTCCCCCATATATTATGCTAGCGTGTGCGTGAAATCGTGTGCCGAAACGGCGCGCGGCGCGCACGCACACATTCAAACCGAGAGCGGCACGTTTGTATGAAGATATTTTACTGTATGTATATATTTTACTTACATATTATTCAATAGATGAGTTTTTGAATGACAAATCTTTGTGCAAATATAATTTTGGCCAAACCATGGGCATTATCCTTGCAAGTAATTTTAAGCAAGTATTAAGACAACGCGGGCCAAATCGCGGACTATTAGATATTATTATAAGCAAGTACAAAGACAACGTAGATCAAACCGCGGGCTATTTTCATTTTAAGTAACTACCTATGTACTAAGACAACGCGGGCGAATCCGCGGGTTTTAAGCTAGTATAATATAAAGTTACTACTTAATATTACGCATGTCTCATCTGCATCACATCATATATATGGGACCAACCGTGAAACATGACCTGTCTAGTAAAAAAAAATTAAAATCGGTTCATAAATAGCTTAAAATACCCACAAAAAATCTGTCAGAAGAAATGATAACCTCGTTTTTTTGAAGTCGGTTAAAATTAAACAAAAAAACCCGACTGCGAAACGTATTCTGCGAGTTCATTCTTCATTTGAGTTCGTTCTGCCACCACCTCGGGCACAGGGACACAATGGTCCAGGGCATATATACAATACGGATTTTTCACAGAACCCTAAAAATATATCGAAAAAATACACATACATTTCACACCTCTAAATCTTCTTAAAAATATGGTACAAAATATGTCTACAAAATTTGGGTAAAATTCAATTTGAAAGCTGGCAACTAATGACACAGATACACAGTAGTATGTTTAGCGATAGTTCTTTCACTAATTCTCTCTAATTATACAAGATAACAGTTGTTTGAAATGTAATTACCAGTGATTTCAGATGTTTTCAAACGTCTCTTGTAGTTGCGGCACAGATTTATAGCACAGCACGCCATATTTTCGCCGCAAAACAGAGAATAATAAGACGTGTTATCCGCGCGGTGTCTGTAGCGTCACTGATGGGTTAGCGTGTAGCAGTTAGATGCAATTTTTTTGGGCGCTTTTGGTGCGTTACTATATATCTAGACAAGTAAATAATCAAAGCCATTGACATGAAAAATGAAATCGATGATGTTATTAGTTCAATACAACTACAATAAATTTCACTGATTATAAATGAAAAGCTAAAATGTTCTACTTAACTATCCAAATATAATCATTTACCAGCGGTTCATATAAATAATTTAACGAAATTAAGTTATTTTTCCATACATAAAAAACCAATGAGTCCATTCGTTTGATTACACGTAAGTAGTTGCTACATGAAGCTAGTTCATAATTCTCAATTTCAGACCAATCTTGGTTCTTATCATATTTAAAGCTATATCAATTTAACCGACTTCAAAAAAAAAAAAAAAGTAAAATCAACAATACTGTGAAAATAAGAACTATATCGAAGATACATCTATTCAAGCGAGCTGTTTGAATTCTGTACATGGTTGAAATGGGTTATGCCATTGTTGGTAAACAATAATTATCACTCTGCCCTCCCGAGCTTAAAGTGCAGTAATAGTAAAAATACGATTTCGAGAAAAACGCAATCAAAGATTGGATACTATCAAAAATATACCAAAACGATTTATTTGATAACATTTTGAATGCGATGTGAATCGAAATTTAAGAAACTATGTTTCTGTATGCTGTTACATTATTTTTGTTTAAAAATACAATAATTATAAGTGTTAAGAAAACCGAGGACTCGATGCAGTAGAAACACCAATATTATTACAATTAAAATTTGCAGATTTATTTCTTCCATCACAGTGTTCTTTAAGCTCTAAGAATGACTAATCTAGACTTGTTCTTCGCTCCGACGGCTTGACCAGAATGGTCTCCAAAAACCGTACCAGTCTCTGACCACGATGTTATAAAAATATCCGCCCACTTCCTCTATAATTCTGCCGTGCAGTCCTTAAAACGCAGTATCTGACTTTTTGACGTTTTTGAGTTAAATATTGAACCGTAATGGGCACGCCATAAGGAATCGAATGATTTAATCGGTTTTTGATTATCGCAACTACAAGATAGTTAAAAACAAATACCTCAACGCAGTAACTAGGAATGTTTTATGCAAACTGTAACGAGAAACTATCTAAAATACAGTAAGAGCAATTAGTGTATTTTAATAGCTTTGTTCTCCCGGATAAAATGCAGTAAATGTCGTCATTGCTACGAAAAATCGGTTAACTAAACCTTCAAAATATGGTGACCACATAAACTAAAATGCAGTAAATAGGTAATGTACTGAAAATATGAATACCTACTGCAAATTTTATTTTTATTACTTTTCAAAATGTTTACAGACTAGTATGCAGTAAGGTACAAAGACGTGGTGTTTTAGATAGCATCACCTATTTTTTCCATGCAGTGAAAACAAAGTAAAATGCAGTGAAGTTAATAAAACTGTCCTTTATTTATGTCATAGGTTGCTTTTTGTTGTCAATGTTACTGATTAAATTGCAGTATTTTAGTTATTTACTGCAGTATAATCGATAATATCTAACACTTACACAATAAAAATTTACAACCTAAATTGCAGTAAAAATTGTAATTACTGCATTATAATTGGTAATTTGAATCAAGTTATTGTATTCCACTGCTTTCGTGGAGTTTACTACTGCATTTGAGCTAGAAAAAGACGTTTAATTTTTTGCAGATTTCTAGAAGGTTGCTTCCTCTTATTTATCCAGGTTATTTATTTAAAAGTGCGATATTTTATAGACGTAGATCGTTTTTTTTAGACTCGTTACCTGAGGAAATTCTGTCACAAAAGCAACTTCTCCTGACCATCAAAGAACGTATTCAGGATCTTTCAGAGCATGTTGCATTGGTATTGTTGCGCACGTGTTTCGCCATCCCTAAGGTTACTTACTTGCTCAGAACGGCACCTACTTGGCTTTGCCCCAATGAAGTTACAAGTTTTGACGAGGCGTTGAAGGGCACTATCAAGTCGATACTCAACGTAGCGCTTAGTGAATCACAATGGACACAGGCGGCGCTGCCAATACGGTTTGGGGGCCTTGGAGTGAGACGCATGAGTGATCTTGGCTTGCCAACTTTTTGGCCTCGGCTCATGGGGTTGCGAACCTTGTCACTGACATTCTGAATAACGAAGGTGTCGAAGTGAGCATACCTTTTGTGGCCGGGGCTAAGACTGTCTGGGCTGATCTGAACTCGGGTGATGTTAGTCCTGTATCTTCTAATATTCAGAGGGCTTGGGATGATGCCGGAGCTAAGCAAGTTAATAATTAATAATAAAATTAATAATAATCGTTTATTACCAAAAATAACAATTACATAATTCATTTACATTAATTTTCAAAACGCATGCATAAAATACAGTAAAATAATTAATTTGACTTAAACGACATTAGGTATACATATTATTTTCATGCATAACTATAGGATATAATAAGATAATATCTGTGGGCCCCAAACTAGGCTTAGCCTGTATCTTGGGCGCCCGAGAGATACCAAGAAAAATATCCAATGGCGCTGAGGTGTAGGGTACCTACGTAATCTTATAAAATTTTGTTTACAAACATATCTTTTTCTGTGGGCACTAGTTGCCGCAATAAAAGCAGGTAAGTTGAACAATCAAATCAGTAAGTAGGTAGTTTGCGGGACGTTCATAGAGGATTCACAATGCAACACAGAGCCAGAATTTTAGATTTTTACATTGTCACTGTTAGTTGCTAGATATTATTTTCAGTTAAGATTTCGAATAATAGCAGTGGTAAGATGAAAATGAAAAATGAAAAAAAAATGAAAAATATTTTTATTAACACAACCATAGGAAAAAATTACACATACGCTACATTTAATAAAAACATTATTACCTATGCTTATGACAGTTTAATACAAATAAAACGTAGTACCGAGATTCCGCACTAGGCTAAGCCTGTGTCGCGGAAATCTAATACGATTTTCAAGTGACTTGGAACCTCAATATGTTGACATTTTTTCTTTGTGTTTAAATTTCTGCTAATAAATACAAAGTACGGATTCTTAGATATATTTTGAAAATAAATAAATCGTACATATGAGTAATAAATTAAATATATACATATTGATACTTATAAAAAAATAAAATATATGAACACATTACATCTCATAATTATAGAATAGAATATTATTTCTTAACTATGTCATAATTTTTAACAAATTCTCAGTCTCTGTATAACTCATTTCAGACAGAAATTTATGAATAGCTTTTTTAGCTTCATACAGAGTTTTTTCTTTTAAATTACAGTGTTTGTTTACGACATTATAAATATGAGTTCTAACAAAGTCTCCGAAACGGAGGGCGAAACTAGAATTAACTTTAGGATAATGTAGTTTGTGAATTCTCGTCATAGTCATGAGCAGAAAGAACTGACTTATGAACGGAGAGAGAAGATTTCAGTATAAATAATTGTCTAACGCTCAGCACTCCGCTGTCTTTGAAGACGTCAATGGTCGGATATCTTAGTGGTTTCTTCATCATTACCTTCAGTACTGAGCGTTGTGCTCGCTCAGCTAGTATGATGTAAGTTGCGGGTGCACTGCCCCAACATGCTATACAATAATTCAAAAGCGATTGACACAATGCGTAATATCGTCGGTGATACTTCAAAACCGCTTATGAGCACTTTGTAAATACCGCGTATCTACAAATTCCAAATTTTACAGGAGGAAGAAAAAACATCATATTTCAAAAGTTTCTCAATATTTTCTTGACTGAACTCTTTTGTGATATCTCTGTACCCTACTTTACTAGTATAGTAAAAATAATTTCCCATTATCCCCTTAGATTGCAAAATAAATAACTTTCGCGGTATTGAATTTAAAAAAATCTTCTTTTTTTGGCATAACCACAACAGATACGTTGTTTTGTAAAACAAATCTTTAGAAATCAGTTCTTTATTTAGCTTAGAGATTACAAATATAAGACAATACAAATTTGAAATATAACATTCTACAAACCTTTGCGAAATAACGTAGTCATATAAACTGAAAAAAATAGCACGAATTTCTGCTCAAAATACCAAAGTAAGTAATTTAAAGATAACAAAAACTTATTTCAATGGTTAAATTAACATTTCCATTAATGTCCAGGGAGACAGCCAGCGCCTCCCCGTGCTTCTCCATGACCTCACTCCAGATGTGAGTGACGTACGCCAGAAGGTCCCCAGTAGACCGGTTTCGGCGAAAGCCGTACTGGCGGTCACTGAGTAAGTCATTCGCTTCCAGGTAGGCCAGGAGCCTGTTGTTAAGAACACGTTCCATACTCTTACAGAATATAGACGTGATCGAAATTGGTCTGTAGTTGGCAGGGTCGGCACGGCTGCCCTTCTTGGGAACAGGTTGCACGTTAGCAAGTTTCCAAGATTTGGGCACTTGACCTGTCTTCAGAGATAAGCGAAAGAGGCGAGTCAGCACAGGCGAGAGTTCGGGCGCACAAGTCCTCAGTACAATGGCCGGAATACCATCAGGGCCACTAGCCTTGTTCACATCTAGACTGCGGAGAACTTTGAGAACCTCCTTTTGCCGGATATGTATTTCACTCATTACAGTGCCACAGCTTGGCAAAGTTGGAGGTCTCGTACTACCGGGGTCCAGACGCGAAGACTCAGCAAATTGAGATGCAAGTAAATTTGCTTTCTCTACCACGGTATGGGCCAGTGAACCATTAGGTTTCAGCAACGGAGGCAGTGAGGGGCGGCAGAAGTTCGCTTCAACCGATTTAGCTAGGGACCAGAATGCCTTACTACCCGCAGGGTAAGAAGCAAGCTTGTTCTTTATTCGACTAATGTGATCGAAGCGAGCCTTCCGCATAACCCTTTTGCAGGACTTAGCAGCCCTATTGAATGCCTTCGTTTCGAGCATCGACTCAAGCCAGGTATGCCTGATGCTTTTGCGCTTCGGCGCGTCCACATTCATGCCCAAACCAGGGCCGAGCTTTGCTAGACAGAGGCACGTCCGAAAATGGGATGAAGTATTCCATGGCAGTACGAAACACATCTGTCACGGCATCCGCGCACGTAGAAGGATCATCGGAAGAAAACCACACAGGCTGCCAAGGATAAGATGCAAAGAAACACCGCATCTCATCCCAATCCGCTAACTTGTACCGCCACATCCGTTGGGACCCTTTGGGGCTGGGGTCTGAAGGGGAGTAGATGGATACAGATTTCACCAGACAGTGATCAAATGCACCTAACGGTGAGGAAATCGCAACTGAATAACGGTCTGGATCGGTAGTTAGCAGAAGGTCCAAGCAGTAGGCTGTGTGCGAGTCAACGTCAGGTACCCGAGTGGCGCCTTGAACCAGCTGGGTGAGATTAAGTGTCAAAGCAAGCTTACGCGTCTCTAGCCCAGCATGATTTGTGTCCAGGTATGGGTGAAGCCACTCTTTGGCGAGTCAGCACAGGCGACAGCTCAGGCGCACAAGTCCTTAATACAATGGCCGGAATACCATCAGGGCCACTGGCTTTGTTCACATCTAGACTGCGGAGAACTTTGAGGACCTCCTTTTGCCGGATGTGTATTTCACTCATTACAGTGCCACAGTTTGGCAAAGTTGGAGGTCTCGCACGACCGGGGTCCAGACGCGAAGACTCAGCAAATTGAGAAGCAAATAAATTTGCTTTCTCCACCGCGGTATGGGTCAGCGAACCATTGGGTTTCAGCAACGGAGGCAGTGAGGGGCGGCAGATGTTCGCTGGAAGAAATATGGCATTAAAGAAATGGTATAAATAAACACAATGTACTACCTGCCCGATAATCTCAGAAAATCATTTTTTTCGAAGTACACACTACACGCGTTGCGATATGATTGAAAAAATGTAAATACGCTGTATTGCTGCCAAACTTGTGTGATCAACCGTTCCGCGGTATTGTTTTGACAGCAAAACGGGCGCATCTTATAGGCTATTAGAGATCGTGTGACATCTATCAGGAGCGAATCAGCGTGAGGAATCTGTTGGCGCGATAACTCAATTTCGCTACTTTTGTAGATACGCGGTATTTACAAAATGCTCATAAGCGGTATTGAAGTATCACCGACGATATACGGATATCAATGTATCAGGAAGGGCTATGTCTCGCAATTTTTTCATAATTTCAATAACCTTCCTTATCCGTGCTGACAAAGCGACTAAATGATTTCTAAAATTAAGATTTTCATCTAAGATAACCCCTAAATATTTGATAGTCTTAGATCTACTAAGTGCAACACAGTCACATGATTGTTTATGGCAAGATACTTTATGGAGCTTAAGAACTAGATAAGATTCAGGCGCTGTAGCAGCTGTTTTATGAAAACATAAAAACACCGTTTTCTTGGCATTCAGCGTTAGAAGATTTCTTACCAACCAATTTGAAATACTAGCCATTCCCAGTTCAGCAGATTCTAGAACTGTTTCCCAGGTTGAACCGTAAAACAAAATGGCAGTATCGTCGGCATAACAAACGGTCTCAGCATTTTCAATTTGGATTTCGTGTATATCATTGATGTACAAATTGAAAAGCGTGGGCCCTATTTTGAATAATACAATAATATACCTACCTTCACTGGTTATGATATCCTACATTTTAATTAAAATCAAACGTTAGTGAATGGATTATTTCCTTTTACGCCACGTATATTAATCGGTAAATTGTTTTTTTCTATTAATAATACTATATAAATCAATACATTGAGCATTCTAGAACTTAAAATGAAAATATAATAATAAGAATTAAGTTAAATAATTACAATGATAAAATCAATTAATTCAAAATTATAACAAAAATCAATTAAACACAAAAAAAAAATATGACAAATTATATTATTACACTATTTAATCAAATTACATTATTAACTCAAATTATATTATTACATGAAACGGTTGCGGGACGATTGAACAGAAATTTTATATTATGCTTTGTGTCAATTGTGAGCAGTGTATCCTCTGCGATACACAAGTCCTCGTGAGAGTCAGGGTTCGCAGAGGTGGGGATTGTGTGTATGTGGTGTGTGTATGGTAAGTGGTGAGTGTATGTAGTGTGTGTGTGTGTGGTGTGTGTGTGTGTGGTGTGTGTGTGAAGTACTGTCGAGTTCGGTCACGGCAAGATGGGACCGGCACCAAAATCACTTTCATGTTCGGTCTTCCCAGTCAAGTGAAAAACATCTCTTCTCTTCAACTCGGTATACTCCACAAGTTTTTCAGTTTGGTCATAAGATAACGAAAGCAGCCACTGTACTATTTTACTTTTAGATTCCGCAAAGGTTGTGTTTTTCAATTCTAATACTTTGCAAACAGAGTTGTAGGCAAATATTTGGGCATATTTAGGCAGACGGGCAGCAAATGATGTGTGCACTTTTGGAAATGGAACATCACTGTGGCGGTTTTGTCTGCGTGGTTTGGTAGTGCTAGAGAGATGGTGGATTTTGCTAATTGCGCGCAGAACAAATAACTGCCGAACTCTCAAAACTGAAGCTTCTTCATATAATTTATCAGTGGGGAAGCGGCGAGGTTTCCCTAGCATTACTTTCAGAACAGCCCTTTGTGCGCGTTCTACCTCATCCATATGTGACTTAGCAGCACCACCCCAGACACCTATGCAGTACTGCAGCAGTGACTCACACAGCGATTTGTACACTAGCTTTTTGACATGTGCTTTCGCAGATGCTCTTAAGCACTTCATAATATACAGTAATTTACGAACTCGTTTTGAGATAAACGTAATGTGTTTAGAGAAGGACAGGTTTTCGTCCACCACAACCCCCAGGTACCTTGCAAATTTTACCCTCCCGATTGAGCTGCAGTTACATGCTCTTCTGGATGTTTCGCGGTCAGATGAAATAGAGCAGTCTTTGTGTACAGTCAGCTTTGATAGAGCTGTGTTAGTAGCAGCTGTAATATGAAAGGCAACGAAGTTTGACTTCTTGGTATTTAAAGTAAGGAGATTTACGTCAAGCCAGTGGGACAATATCGCTATGCCTTCCTCGGCGCATTTGGTTGCAGATACCCGATCATCACCGTGAAATATGGCTGCAGTATCATCGGCGTAACAGATGAGTTCGCAGTTCGGAATGTCGAGGCTGAATATGTCATTTATATAGAGTGTAAACAGGGTAGGAGCTAGAATGCTCCCCTGAGGGACACCAAAAGCTATGTGCATCTCGTCGCTCGTATGTTCGCCAATTTTGATACATTGTCGTCTGTTTGCTAGATAAATGCTGAACCAGCTGAGCGCAATTCCTCGGATTCCAAAGCTCTCAAGTTTTTTTAAAAGGATTTTCCTAAAAATGGAATCAAAAGCCTTGGCTAGGTCCAAAAATACGGCTATACATCTCTTCCGTTTATCTAGTTGTGACGATACAGTTTCAGTTAGCAATTGGACCGCGTCTTCTGTTGATTTTTTTCTTCTGAAACCAAATTGTCGCCCATCGAGTAAACTGTGTTTTTCAATAAAACTTACAAGTCTATTGTTTACTAACTTTTCTAATATTTTAGATACTAGAAACTTTTTTTTTGTGATAAACATTTCAAAAATTGACGCGTTCGCAGGATTTGAACCTGCATCCTCTGGGACACCGGCCCAGATGCTTTGTCCAATTAAGCTAAATCGCGCCCTGCGAATCCGCCAAATTAGTGAGTGTTTATCATTTTTACCAACTACTGCATTGTTGGAAGCGCCATTTGTGAGAACTGCTTTAAACCAGTCAGTCACTTAATGTGAAATTATTAGAACTTCTTACCATTAACGAGAAATGACGCATGGCTTAATCAATGAAATTATTTTTATCGTGCTTCACACACTAGGTGTATAGAAACTTTCTTTTTGTGATAAACATTTCAAAAATTGACGCGTTCGCAGGATTTGAACCTGCATCCTCTGGGACACCGGCCCAGATGCTTTGTCCAATTAAGCTAAATCGTTCTAATAATTTCACATTAAGTGACTGACTGGTTTAAAGCAGTTCTCACAAATGGCGCTTCCAACAATGCAGTAGTTGGCAAAATAATAAACATTCACTAATTTGGCGGATTCGCAGGGCGCGATTTAGCTTAATTGGACAAAGCATCTGGGCCGGTGTCCCAGAGGATGCAGGTTCAAATCCTGCGAACGCGTCAATTTTTGAAATGTTTATCACAAAAAGAAAGTTTCTATACACCTAGTGTGTGAAGCACGATAAAAATAATTTCATTGATTAAGCAATGCGTCATTTCTCGTTAATGGTAAGAAGTTCTAATAATTTCACATTAAGTGACTGACTGGTTTGAAGCAGTTCTCACAAATGGCGCTTCCAACAATGCAGTAGTTGGTAAAAATGATAAACACTCACTAATTTGGCGGATTCGCAGGGCGCGATTTAGCTTAATTGGACAAAGCATCTGGGCCGGTGTCCCAGAGGATGCAGGTTCAAATCCTACGAACGCGTCAATTTTTGAAATGTTTATCACAAAAAGAAAGTTTCTATACACCTAGTGTGTGAAGCACGATAAAAATAATTTCATTTTAGATACTACACTGAGTAGCGAAATTGGTCTATAGTTATCAGGGCTCTCATTATCACCATTTTTATAAATTGGGATCACAGCTGCCACCTTCCAGCATTCGGGAAAAATTCCCGAGGCCAAGCTTAGATTGCATATGTGATACAAAGGCTCCAGCAGCGCATCTTTAGCGTGCTTTAGTATCAAAGGAGTTATCGCGTCCTTCCCCGGCGCACTGTGGGTCTTGAGATTATCTATCACGCTTCCAATCTCTTGATGATCAGTAGGAGCTAAAAAGAACGAGTGAGAGCAGCGATTTGAAAAGAAGGATCTTTCGCTCAACGATTCATGTAATGTATTCAACTTTTTTAGAATGTTAGAAGCTAATCTAGTTCCGGCTGTGGCGAAATGTTTGTTGCAGTTGTTAAGAGCCTGTTTAGGGTTTCCCGCATTTTTTAGCAAATCCTGGGCATCAACTTTTGAACCTGGCATGTCGCAAATCTCCTTTATAGTATTCCATAACTTTTTATGGTCACTGTGGTGCTGAGCTAGCTGCGCATTATCGTGAGCGGTATTTAGCTTGTGCAGCAAGTTATTGCAAAAATTTTTGTATATATTTTTTTTTGATAATTAACGATTATTATTTAAAACTTTAAACGTTTCAGACATTACAATGTATCAAAGTTTAGATCTGTTGAAAATATGTTACATAACACTCTTCAAGAAAATACTGTGTTGGAACCAGTTGGAATAAGATTTCTGTTCAACGTATGCCAAATCTCTCTTGTATCAGATAATATAATAATATACGAGTATATATATGAGCATGAGTGTTTGCCGGAAAATATCAGAAACATTCGGAAAATAGACTACTTCTAAAGTTAGATAAGTAATGACAGTATTCATTCTCGGCATTTATTTGATTCTAATTTCACCCTTCATTTACAGTAACAGTTAACAGGAGGGATCGCAATAGCCTATCTTACACATCACGGGCAGTTATTTGGCATTTCAAAAGAAACCGTGCCGTGCTATACTTTAAAAACAAAAAAAAATGGTTTCGTTATTTCTGGCGTCTATTGAAAAAAAAAGCTTCCAATCACGGAAGAATCACGTCATCGGAGAAGCTGGTAATTGTACTCAGTGAAATGCAGAGACGTAGCAAAATCGCTAAATATGTATAATTGTACGAGCGCGCCGAGTCCTTCGAGATTAGTCCTGTAGGTAGGTATTTACACATGTAGTAACGCATAGTTTTCACCACTCTTATTGCGATTAGTTCAGAGTTTATAGTTTTTTTTTTTTTTTTTTTGGAGGGTAGGAGAGTAGGTAGGTGTTTGCACTATTCCTGTCCTGCTTGTCGCCCGTCATTCGCATCCAAGTGCTCAACCACTCTTGACGTCTGCAAGACGGTGTGCTTTTCGCAGCAGTAAAATTATTTGCAAGTTATTTTTATCCATGCCGAAGCATAAAAAATCACGTGAGGACGAAATTCTTCGCTAGAAAAATAAAATATGAAAGTGTCAACGAATAATTCGCGATCATATAGATTCAAAGTAAAGTAAATTTTATTGCTTTAAACTGTTTGTGTACAAAGATGTTACAAGTACATTATTGGTTTCAACAGTCGGAACCGGCAGAAGTGATACTTTTGGACAAAGATATAAAAGCAGGTATGTGGTTATAGTCTACCTATATGATTAATTCTCAAGGAATAAGTACTTACGTTTTTACGTAAAAAACATATTATGCAATCGGAACAGTCATTGGGGCTGTTTCAACGCATTGAATATGGTTGGCGTCCCTTCCGCTGGGGATTGTGACCTAACCTAAAAATAATGGTTAGTTATCTAGCTAACAACCTTCTGGGTATCTACCCATCCGATGAAAATATAATAACAAATTATATTCTAACCAAATAACAAACGGTACCTACCTACAATTATCATATCTATGATAATTTATGAGTACTCCCGCTTTGCGACCAGATTACTGGTTATTGCAATGGCCAGATGAGCAAATTACTCTGTACAAAATTCTCCAGAGCCTCAACTAGGACACCTAGTACCTGGACAGATGCACCTCAAGAAGAAATACTACGGTAGATATCACTATCAACAGACAATACAATTTTAAAGATCTTAGGAGAAGATCTATATTACATCGTAAAACTCGGCCCGAAGATACGCTCTGTATTAACAAACCGCCTATTACATTAGCCTAAAGAAAGGCTAGATAAAGAAACTCATAAGAGTTTAATAACAAAATACACAGTACCCGCGAATTGTGTTCAAATCGAAGCACCAACCTTAAAATCTGGAAATTAAAACGGCAAGCCCGAAATCCACCATTGAACGTGATAAGGCCGTCGAAAACAAACAAACAAGCACAAATGACCAGTGCGATCGCTTATTTAGGCGAAATTATTAACGCACAAATAAATGCTACACAAAGAGATAGCGATTTGCTTTATAAGTTAATGTGTATACTTACTATAAGTCGACTAGTGTGTGACATACAACACGCGGACTCCATTACAAGGAGATATTTTAGTTTATTCACATTAAAAATGACATAAAAGAGTAATTTGAAAGTACAAAGATTGACAATATATCTATACCTTTTCGGAGAAATTAAAGTCTGTAAACACTTAACACTTATCAGATCTGGAGTCAAAATAAAAGCGGAACCTAATAAGAAGCCAAATAATAAAAATAAAAGGGGCGGCTCCGAGACCTTTAAGCCGCAAGGCTCCCCCACAGGCAGCTTGCCCGCGGAGCCGAGAGCCAATGGAAGCGCGCGCGTATATCGTCCAGCAGCGCAACCACCTCACCAGCCGACGCAAGTGCTGCCTTCGAGGACGTTAGCTCAGGCTCAACACGCGACGTATCCACGTCGTCGTTACTAGATGAAGTAAGTACGCCGGCCGTTTCAATTTAAATATTCAGCAGTGGCCTCTAATTACATATCATTATATATTATACACTGTACCTACTTGGGTACATTGGTATAAGATACAGCTAACATCTCATGTTGTACAATATGTACATATCCTAGCTACCCGTAAATCGGGTTTATAACGATACAATGAAAGAGGTCATCATATAAACGCTATGACGAACTTGCAGTTGGTGCCATATCGGTATGCCAACCTAGTAATTGTCAATTCATATCAAGCATTTTTCTCATACCGAAAGCAAATTGTAATATGCGCCTTTTGTTTAAACTTAAAAATCTAAACAATTTTATTCAAATTGACCATTTCAAACTTGAAAATCTAAGAACAGCGCTAAAGCTAATTACACACAATTGTCTAACGGCCACACTTGGGCATGAAGACAATTATTTTAAGCGTATTTTAATAAAAAATACACGAAGAGTCTCGAAAGTATTTCCGTTTTACATTTTATGATAAATTATATGAATTTACAGTTTAACCCTTCGGTGGCAATACTGCGCCATATATTTTCACTAAAATAACTAAACTAACAGTGAAACTATAACGCTCTGCGGGCTCTACGGCAACGATGATTGGTTATTACAAGACCATTCTTACCAAAAATCTTAAAAAAAATATATACCTCACTTGAATTTATAGTGAACAAAAAAAAAAAAAAAAAAAAAACTAAATGCAAATTTCTAGGTTGTTGATTTCCGTTATCTTTAACTTTGTTTATCTACTGATAAAAACTTGTACCTACAAGTCACCTTCGCACAACTTTTAGGTTCATTGGTATCATGTTGCGCAGCCATAGAATACGGGTGGCTGTACACAGAGATGGAATGATGTAAATATCTCAACTCAAAAGGCCACGATGATTATAACAGGTCTATGAATTTACCTGAATCATTACTGTCTGATTTTCAATGGTGGCTAAATAAAATTATTATTAATTAATATTTTATATTTTCGAATTGGGATCGATAATTAGGTGCCTGGTCGAGATATTTTCCGATTCCTCAACGACGGGGTGGGGAGCGGCCTGTAATGGAAACAGTGCTAGTGGCCCATGGTTTAATACTGAACGAAATCAGCTTATCAATTACCTAGAACTGCTGGCGGCGTTTAATGCTCTAATAAAGACTTTAGTCGGTAATTTTTACGGCTGTCAAGTCTTTTTACGTGTAAATAATACTACAGCCATAGCGTATATTAACAAAATAGGAGGTATGCAATAACCTCATCTCACTCAAGTTACTTGTGACATTCGGAAATGGTGTGAAATCAAGCAAATATTAGTTGTAACATTTTATATAAAGTCTAATCAAGAAGACCACCCTGACATAGAATGGGGTTTATCAAATGGGGAATTTGACGTCGTTTGTAACAATTTCGGGCATCCAAAAACTGACTCGTTTGCGACTTACGTCAACAAAAATGCGCCACATATATATATCTTGGCACACAGACCCAAATGCATCAACAATAGACTTATTCTCGATATCCTGGCCGAAACTTCTTCTATGCATTTAGATCATTATTCGGTCATATTAAAAATTATAACCAACTGGGCACGAAGTATCGTGATAGTACCCTTTAAGTAAAAGCAAGCATAGTACCCCATGTTTAGGTCTCTATTAGTGGCCGAAATGATAACATTTCCACCTGAATGCAATGCCTTGTCTCATTCCATCAGCCAACAGATACAGGACGCATCCCGATGGCAGGCATATTATCACGACCGCATTTTCAAGGAGAAGTAGGTATCCCTAAGGCATCGCAAGACATTATGTTGGAGTCGTTATCACATAACTCCATGAAACAGTACAACGTTTGTCTTAAAAAATGGAATTATCGTAATCCGTAACGAACATTCGATGTTTACAACACGTCTTTACCTAATGTAACTTACTTCCTAACTCGGTTATTTAACAATGGTTGTCAGGTACGAGTATCTAAACTCTTGCAGATCAACTCTTTGTCTTGTATACAAATACATGGTATTGTATTGTACCAACACTAACAAATGATGATAGACTAAAGTTATTTTTAATAAGGAGCGTTTCGGCTGAGATCACCGCGACCTAAATATAACATCACCTGGGATACTAATCTCGAATTTTACAATTTAAGTTCATGGCGAACTAAAATTATTACAACTATAAAATTACGACAATTTATCTCTAGAGAAGTTCACGCTCAGAACAATTACTTAACTAGCTCTTTCAGCTCACAGAATTCAAGCCTTATGAAAAATGAAGCTTAGTAATGTTCAAAACATTTCAAATCGAACAACAATTAAAATACCGGTTCATAAAATACATTCCAACCAGGCTGCAGCAGCCTGCTCTACATTTGACAAATTTTGTGGCTACTCTCTCATGCTATATAGAACGCACTCCGATATAAAGAATATCTGAAGCTTTTTTCATTAGAATTCGAGTTCATTAGAGTCGTTGGGTAAAACGCACGCTCGGCAAGTGCGAGCTTGACACAAACGTGTTCAGCGCTTACTGCACGCGACACGCAGCGGTGTCGCGGGAGTACTTGCTCGGTGTCAGCTTCGCAACCATACGTAGCACTGCCGAATGAGCAGGAATTCTACAGCTTTTGCTAGATTTTATCAAAGAATCATTATTTATGACATAAATGGGACCGCTCTAGCTGATTCAATAATTAGCCGAAATAGCATGTAATATCAGTGTACAAAATAAAGCCTTAATTAGATCGATCTTAAAATTATAATTGTCTCATCAGAAGGAATTATCTACTATAGTTATTAATTATTATAAGAATAATTATTGTACAGTAATTATGATTTAAGGTATAGTAAACAAGCAAATAAGCTTCAACTTACTAAGAAAAATAATTTAGTTTTTCAACACTGCTGTGCTAAATTTATAATTAAAATAATTATTTGTGTGATTTGTAAAATTCACTATGATAATAAATAGTTTCATTATTATACTGAAACAAGCTAAAAATCATTGATAATATTCCCGGTTATAGGTACTCTCAAGGTCTACATGTGTAAATACCTACCTACAGGACTAATCTCGAAGGACTCGGCGCGCTCGTACAATTAATGATTAAACGAACTTACCTGTACGTGAAGTTCTATCATAATTGTACAAGCGCCGAGTCCGAAGAGATTAGTACATCCCACCCTCCCAAAGTTGTACCCAGGTACAACTTGTGCCCCTATTTACTCCGGTAATATATCAATGACGTTAAGGATTAGCCTTACTCTAAACTTAATGACGGGCGACAAGCAGGACAGGAATAGTGCAAACACCTACCTACTCTCCTACCCTCCAAAAAAAAAAAAAAAAAAACTATAAACTCTGAACTAATCGCAATAAGAGTGGTGAAAACTATGCGTTACTACATGTGTAAATACCTACCTACAGGACTAATCTCTTCGGACTCGGCGCTTGTACAATTATGATAGAACTTCACGTACAGGTAAGTTCGTTTAATCATTAAAAATTGTGTGAGAGAACTTGCATTGCGGTAGATAGTAAAAAAAAAAATATTCTCTCAATACTGTCGATCTTCAAATCGTAACGATTTGAGAGCTTTATATTCTTTGGTTGTACAAAATGTGAAATCTAAGCTACGTTCGCAACGCACTTGTCAAAGAGAAGTCCCTGAGTATGGTAACAGTTCACACACGTTACAGAACAATGTCTACTTATTTTTCCACAGATTGTGTTGTTTTTGTGACAAGCGTAACATCAAGTAGACAATTGTAATAACAGTGTGGTAACCACTACTATTAGAATAATAACTCTTTACACTAGGTCATCATGTAACGGTATTGTTTCTAAAAAAAATATTCCAAAAAAAAACCTACCTACACATTGCTAATTACCAGTCGCAAATCGATTTTAAAATTAATATAGATACAGCGAAAGAAATATAATTTGCGTTGTTTTCTTACTAATAAAAAAAACTCATTTTTAAAACGTATACTTCAGTTTTAATGGCTTTGGTTTCAAAATTTAAAAAAAATATAATCAATGTCTTCTATATCAAATTCAACATTAAGATACATTGAATTTTCTTCGGGACGAGATCTTCATGTTCTATGGTCGTCTAAGTTAGTATAAATTTCTTTAATTTTGAGAGCTACCGTAACTGTATGTATGTTCTGTAGCTTAACGTGAAAATCAGTTTTCTCCTGTCGTTTGAAGGGATGCTATAATATATTCATCCTTTGTTTAATTCTTGATCCCAATTTTTGGCCATAGCCATATTAAGCCAACATTCACCCACTGGGGACGGCAATCATTAGTTCAGATGAGCCCTCAATTGATAAAACCATTGACCAAGGCATGGTGTCTCGAAAGTTTGATAGTCGCAGCAAATAATAAAGAGTGACACCATTTAGTAAATTGAGTAACTTTAAAACCACTTCCAGTGATAAATTAACATAGATTTGGAACTTAGTTGCCAGATGCAATTAGAATAAAAAAAACTTGTAAAATAAAAGCTTCATAGTGCTGAAAATGTAAAAACTTGTAATAGGTATATTATACGATAACTAAAATACTAAAATGCTGCCTTTTTAGTAAATTGGTCAAATTATAATAAATTAGTGGCGCTCGGGTAGTTTCAAACCGTTTGATCAAATCACCCGATAAATTTAATTTCCCATCAACATTGTTCGCACTAAAAGTCCATTAGAAACAATTAATTGTCAAACATAATATTTACCCTTCCTTGCCTCTTACAAATTAGTGTACATAACATACATAATGTATCATGTTTGTACGTAATAATTCACACGTAATAATTTACACCTGTAGATTGAGAGATAGATAGGTAGTCATTCATTTTCGGTATGGACAACTACACACATTGGCATACAAAAACTCCCCACGAATTGTCGAAATAACAGTTATTAATTATGTAAGTACTCAACAGAGTTATTAGGCATAATATATCAATAAATTATTAAATATTCGGTTAAAAAATTACAAATACAATATTAAAAAAATCAGCAATACTGCAACTGAAATATTTGCAATAGCTTCGTTAAAAATACTGGCTTAAAACAACTAAAAATCACACAGCAGTTACATGTCAAAAATAGCACAATAATACTCCAAAACATCCGCAACAGTATCGCCGAAAACCACTAAAAAAATTACACACAGCAATCACATGTATTTAACAACTTAATGTCACAACGTCATAAACGAAAATTGGCAATGCCTTACAATCAAACAGCGTGACTAAGCAACAGTGTTATTATGTAAGCTTCTTCTTATTTATTATTTTAATCATGTACTTTATTGATATAATCCCACCTTGATATTATTATAATATTTTATTCTTTCCTGGAAATTGGCTATTCATTTCATTTTACTTATTTATTACAGACCAACAGCTCAAAAATGTAATTAAATTTAATTATTATTGCATAAATATATATCAATAGCCAATAAATAACATTACATAACTAACTAATCTTAACTAAATATTACTAACGTAAAGATAAAAGATTACAATTCAATAATTACAATTTATTTAACATTCAAAATAATATTCAATTCAATTCAATTATTTATTGCAACATATGTAATTTTTACATGCAGTTCTTTGACAACATGTTCTAATTAATGTCAAATACATAATATGACCCTCTAAGGGTATGGACCTTAGAGTATTAATAACTACTTTATTTATACTCTAAGGGTATGACAAATTATTAATTACATTGAGACGGCTCATTACAAAATCAAAAACAAAATTAACATCACAAAATTAAAATTCAACCATCATTACAAAATAATATCTACAATATCATTGCGAAATTGCCCGGTCGGTCACAGTAAAATTACAAAAACATTAGAAAAGAGAAGGACGCTATTATTTCTAAATATAACAAAATCAGAGCTGTGTGTTACATTGTTATTTTCATCAAAATAATACGCGAGTGAATAATACCCTTTGTCTACAAGAGATGTCTTTAGTTTTCTAGTAAATACAATGTCATTACAATTTTCTTACTTAAATTTACAACACGTTCATGTAGCTTGTTATATGTATATATTTGAAGAAGCTGCAGAAAAGGTACAATTGGCGGTAAAGAAAGTCTACGAATGGACCAAGAGATGGAAAATTAAATTGAATGAAGCAAAGTCAATATACCTAGCAATTTAAGTTAGATTTAAATTACTTATAGCTAGATAGTATTTTTTTAATAAAAGCTCGTCAGCGTTTCTTAAAAAAAAAAGGCAGAACTTTAACAGGCAATATCATTATAATTATCAATATAGAATATAAAGAAAAAATGCGAAGTCGATGATTATAATTAAGTATTTCGTTTTTGAATATACTGACATTTCCGTTGATATTTATTATTATATATTTTACCAAGTTAGCGTGTTTGTATGACTAAATCTCAACATATTTGAGGAATTTGGACACGTGACCCTGCTACGACCAGATTCAAAGGGAGATATTATTTATTATGTACAATAATTGTACCCATTATATTATAATTGTTTTGACTTGTAAATTTTCTCTTTTATCAATATATCATCTGTATCTGTAGGTAATTAATTGTGTTAATGATCATTTCTTGTAACGGCTTCGGGTTAAAATGATCATATTGTGTAACCACCATCATTAAAGCCTCTCACTTCGGTCAAGGATTTGGGTGTCTCGTTCGATCGAGAACTCACGTTTCACAATCATATCGTAACAGTGGCAAAGGAATCCTACCAACGGCTAGGTTTTGTGTTAAGGAACTCTCGGGAATTTCAAAGCACGGAAGTCATTAAGCTCATTTTTAGTGCTTTAGTTCGGAGCAAACTTGAAGCCAGCGCGTGTGTTTGGCATCTACATGAGGACAAGTATACCTTTTTGTTGGAGAAAGTTCAAAAAGCTTTTCTCCGATACCTATATAAGCGTAAATATGGGTACTATCCATATTTGTACCCTACGAAGTTTCTGCTCGGATGTCTGGGATACAACTCGCTTAAAGTCAGAAGATAGATATTAGATTAGACATAAGCTGTTTGCGGTTCCACTATTCAAAACAGTTGCTCACCAAAAATCCCCAATACCACGATCACTTGCTTCGCTCAATGATATCCTTGACGCAAGACAACAGTGCGATCTGTTCACTGATGACTGGAAGACGATCATGGCGGAATGTTTGTGCTACTGTGAAAGGTGTGATGTATGAACGAATGAATGGATGAACTGACTTTGTTGTTTCTTGTGTATATTGTACTAAATAATTTGTATTTTTGAATGTATATCTGTTCTCTTTTTGTGTTTTAATTTTTTATTTTTATAATCGAATTCAATGTGCTCTGTAATTTATTATTATTGTAAACTAAATTTGACATGGACGTAATATTTTTGTGTGTGTGTTTTTTGTGATATGTAATTTGTTATTATTGCTAACCAAATTTGACATTGACGTAATGTAAGTAATATTTATTATTTATCATTAGTGTAATTGGTTACTGTTACCGTGCTAATTTGATATAAATAAATAAATAAATTAAAAAATAAATCATCATCTACGGAAGCCTATGCGTGTCTCGGCACGCTCTTGACAACTTATCTGTGTTAGCGCTTCTGGACTTCAGCAATGCTTTTAACTCTGTAGATTTTGATATCCTTCTGGCTATACTTCGCTCTTTGAACATATCTCCAACGGTGGTTGACAGGTTTCATAATTACCCGTATGAGCGTCGGCAGAGGATTCATTTTGAAGAATCTTACTCTTCGTGGTGTAATACTACGGCCGGCGTACCTCAGGGTGGCATCTTATCACCCCTTCTTTTTGCCATTTTCATTAATTCTATTTCACATTCTCTTTCTACGTCCTACCATCTTTACGCTGATGATCTGCAGCTGTATTGCCAAGCCCCTATGGGTTGGCTATCAGAAGCCGTGGAAGCAATCAATAATGATTTGCGCAGCATTTTACACTAGAGCAAATCTTTTGGGCTCAAAGTGAATCCATCGTAAACGCAAGTTATTGTAATAGGCAGCTCTCGCATGATATGTCAAATAGACTGGGACACGCTACCGCGAGTGATTTTTGATGATGTCACCACTCCTTACAATGACACGGTTAAGAACCTCGGCATTGTCTTCGATCGTTGTTTGTCCTGGGGTCCGCAAATTGCCGAGACTAGCCGCAAAATGTTTGCGTCTAGCGGGTCCTTGCGTAGATTGCGTAACTTTTTACCGACTGCCACTAAAATTGCGCTTGTACAATCCCTTTTACTTCCGATCCTTGATTATGCCGACGTATGTTACCTAGATCTCACGCAAGTCCTGCTGGATAAACTTGAGCGCCTACAGAATGTTTGTATCAGTTTCATATTTGGCTTACGCAAATATGACCACGTTTCAGAGTTTTGCGATAAGCTCAAGTGGCTCCCTATTCGTCGTCTCTGGAATGCTCATATTCTTTCCCTTTTGTATAGCACCCTGCTTATTCCTTCGTCCCCACCCTATCTCCGAGAGCGTTTTCGTTTTCGACACTATTGAGCCGTTACCTAAAACCTTCAGATAATCTCACACTTAGTTTCCCTCGTCACAAAACATCTTTCTACGATTCTTCTTTCTCTGTGGAGGCAGTTAGACTTTGGAATGACTTACCTTTAGAAATTAAACGTTCACTTTCATTGAACGTTTTCAAACAACTTGTGAAAGCTCACTATCTGAAATCATATTGCTACTTGTGCCTTTCGCTACTATTTTATAACGTATGTAGGAATGTATATATGTAGGTATATGTATAATTATATTTATATATTATATCGTTATTTTATATGTTATATATTAAATAGTTTTAAATATACTTCCATATATATGTAAGTAAGTATATTTGAAACTTAGATTGAATTAAGTATATTTAGTTTATTATTTATAGGTGTTTTTTTTTGTTAATATCTATTTAAGGCCATTTGTTCTTGTTTTTGTCGGTTCATATTCGTGCAAGGTTGCCTGGAAGAAATCGCCATGGGTGATAAGGCCGCCACTTTATAATCATATTTTTTGTTGTATATGTGTAAATAGAAACCACAATATGAAAAATAAACATTTTTCTAAAGATACTACCAAAGGGTACTTTCCGAAGTCTTAGAAAGTTGAAATTTGGTATGTAAGCTACTAATGGAACACATACCTACTACAAAAACATTCAAAAACTTGGAAAATTTACCCCTAACTCCTTAAATAAGGGGATGAAAGTTTGTATGAGACTTCCACAATTTTTTATGCTTGTAGTCTGAAAATTGATATGAAGTGAAGACTCCGTGTTAGAAATAATAAAACACATATTTAAGAATTTTTAATATAACACCCCTAAAACCGAGGGTTGAAACTTTGTATGCGACTTTCGCAAATTTTGATG
Source organism: Hypomecis punctinalis (assembly GCA_949316475.1). NCBI lineage: Eukaryota > Metazoa > Arthropoda > Insecta > Lepidoptera > Geometridae > Hypomecis > Hypomecis punctinalis. The sequence continues at coordinate 28,800,409 of OX438795.1, forward strand.
ATAGAGGTTTTAAAATTGATGTATTGTATTGTGATGTATTGAAAATTGATCCTTGTTATAAATTATGAAACACGTATTTCAGCATTTTTAGTATGGATGAAAGTTATTGTGAGACTTCCACAAATTTTCACGCCTGAAGTTTAAAATTCCTGTAAAGACTTGTTGTTCTAAATAATAATTATGAAACGCGTGTCTATTGCAAAATTTTAATACATCCCCCCCCCCCTCCAAACCCTAAAACTTGGGGATGGAAGTGTGTTTGCTACTTCCGCAACTTTCGGTGGTAGAAGTTTGGAAATTGACAAAAGTTCTTGTAATAAATAATCTACAAAAAGAAGTAAAATCCAACAAAAAACAGTGTTATGTAAAATGAGGCCAAGATGAGAGAGACTTCAGTTTGCACTATTATAAAGTTATCTGATCTCATGTAGGGCCAATTAAGCATCTAACTCTACAGGACTTAACTTTACAAGCTCTTACTTCACAAACTCTACACCGTCAAAATACCTATAATCTATGTGTATGTGTAAAATTTGTATAACAGAGATGTAATGAACAGTAAATAAAACTTCACCTTACACCCATATGAAAGTAGCGAAACAGCCAAGCCGCACAGATTGACTAAAGTGTAAAGTTTAAGTTTGTAAAGTAAAGTTGTAAAGTTAAGACTTGTAGAGTAAGATGCTTGGCTCCACATGAGTTCTGATAACTTTTTGATAGAACAAACTATAGTCTCGTCTTGCCCCCATTTTATATGAAAATATGTTCATCAGTCGTAGGACGTCACCCATCAGTCGTAGGACGTCACCCATCAGTCGTAGGACGTCCACTGCTAAATGACTGGGCCTAGTTTGGCAAAAAATAGGTACTTACTCAAATATCATTCTTAATTAGCTAGAATAAGTAACACTCTTGTTCTAGCTTATTAAGATTGATTGAAATGTGATTATTGATAATATTTTATGTTGTTCGATGAAAAAATAATTTATTTACTATTTATTATATTACTAGTACAAAAGTTTCCACCTGGTGCAGTAATTATGCAGATCCAACCTGACTGCCAAGTATCAGGGCCCATAGCATCAGCTCTGCGAGTATCAAGATGTATGGGCCTGGCTCCGCTGCGATTTACAAAAACAAATAACGGTTGGACCGTGCGTCTATCTCGGGGCCTTTATTTTGGATTTGTCTTAGCCGTTTTCGCCAGTAAGTACAAATTCTACTCTTCAATTATATTTTCTTAACATTCCAAAACGTGTTGAACCTTTTTTACCATACCAAGAGTAACGAAAAAATAACGAAAAAAGGAGAAGCAGCACAGTTTGGAAGAACATTTTTGGGATTTTACTTGTGTAAAACTATAATAAATAGGTAGGTATGTCAATATGGCAAACAATCCAACATATCAAAAAAGACATCTAGTATTTGCTTCGTATTTACAACATCAGTAAGAAGTTAGGTTAAGGTTAAGAGCTATACCTTAAACATACGAGTATGTTATATGGAAATTCTATGCATACAGTGTAGACGTTCTGCGACTAAAACGATGGCAAAGACGAACGATGATAAAGCTGCTGTCGGCGCTAGAACTAATTCAGCTACTGTTTTCAGATGTCATAACCATCTGGATCTTCATGACACAGTTTCATGTCCAGAGATTCATCACGGGCAAGAAAGTAAAGCAGATCATCGTGCATAATGTAGAAAACTTTATGTTACTGTTGACATATATGGTGATGGTCCGTATTTCACGCAGACACATGCGCTGCACTATCAACAGCTTGAACCAAGTTCAAAAGGTACTGGTCCTATTCTCATTAATTATACATTTGACTGCATGAGGATATAGCAATTTTATAACTGTACTTAACTCTAATGAAATTTCAATACAGTTCAGAAAATAAAACCAATCTTTAAAATTTAACCTTGTTTAAAAAAAAATAAAATTAACTTTGTGTAAAATTTATTTTATACTTGTTTTCAGTTAACCTCGGAGTTGAAAATGCCCCAGTGGTCGCCAGAATGGAAGAAACCGCGTATTAAAATAGACATAGCTTGGATGATAATCAGTTTGATATATCTTGTCATCGACTCTATCTGGCTCTATTGTCCTGAGTACTCTTTTTCAGCCAGGTATATTTTATGATTATACATATTCTAAACCTGCCTAAGAATGAACACACACTGTCTGCGCCACATGTGACGCACGCTCCGCAGTCATCGCAATTTGCGTATTTTGTCCGCGCCCCGCATGATCGTCATTTTTGTCAAACTTGCAGGCTTTTGGTATTTTGGGCACATTTGCCTCCTATGGTGTGAACAAAGATACTCATACTATGAATCTTTGTTTTGAATAGATTTTTAGTAGGCCAGTCATATCTTACAAATAAAAATGCTGAAATAGGAATAATTGCGGTAAACTTGCTCTTTTAGTATGTTGTTTGGGTCCACCTGGATAGTATTAATCCAAATTTGCAGCACTCTGAAATTCTCGCGCGCTGAGTAGTTGCTGAAAAACCAAAATTTTTTTTTCTTTTTTAGTTTTGTGCAAAAAAAACGACATTGGAAGGCTATGACGACAAAGGTTACAGGAATTTATTTAAAGTGTATAAAATTCCTGACAGTTTGAATCCTAATTCAATTGTGTAGGTCTAATAGGTCACACTATACAGGGTTCCGAATGTTCACTATTTTCTCCAAAATGTTCGAAAATTGGAAATGTCTACTTTTCGAACAAAATATCAGGTTCTTGAGGTATCTCAGGAAAAATTAATGAAATACGAAGTTGTAACCAATTTAATTACCTTCATTTTGAAACTAAAGGTGCGTCCGTAGGTATGATAGTTTTTCAATGACGACCATAAATCAAACATACCTAAAAATCGAGTTTAATAATAAAATTACTAGAATTATTTTCTATGTGTTTATTATCTAGTAACAATGGAATTCTGCTTATCTTAATTAAATTTAAGTGAGAAAAGAGAGACAGTGGTGTCAATTCGGCATAAGCCCAACTAAACTAAAATTAGTCCTGTCACTTTCTATCAATTTTAATTGAAAAGGGACCGAAGATCGTCGTTTTTGCTTTTGTCTTTGACTTCACCACTAACTATCGAACACACACGTGTGCAATATCATCATCGAGGTCGTCTCCACATTCTTCTACATCCTCGATTGGTGGGACATTCGTGCACTCACAATATTTATACAGTGTAGAGTACTTCATCCCAGCCTTTCTGCAAGAGCAAGACCCAGTACAACCTTTCTTGCACTTGCAGGAGAGGCTTTTCAGAAGAAGTGCAGAGGCTGGGGGCAAAGATGACGTGGTTGGCTCTAAACCCGAGTCTGTTAGATGCCATCCCCAATCAGTTGGGATCTTGTGCACCCCTAACCACTCTTGAATCTGGTGGTAGATCCGGAATGAGTGGAACTTAGTCGCGTCATTGGTAGGTGGAAGGCGAGCTAAATTTATTTTGTTACTCGCCGAGGCCCTCAAAAATAGGGTATAGCGCAGAGTGTTGAGAGCTTCTTGGCCATTTCCACCATAAAGAGCAATTAAAAATGCCTCGCCTGCACTCTCGATCTCCTCTGGAAAGGAATCTGGCTGCAAGAACGCTTCCAGTTGGTGAACTAGGTCGGGGTTTTGTTTTAGGACACGAATAAATTTCAATTTTCCCTGACCAAAAAGGGCAGAGGTGGTATCACACCCACTGAATGCATGTAGGAAAAGCACCATGCCTGGCGGAAGGCCATCTATCCCGTTATTGAATAAGGAGGAGGAAGGAAGAAAACTTGAGTGTAATCTGACCCTCCTCTACCACTTTTATGGAGACGTACATTGGCACAGGTGGAGCCTAGCGATTAGTGTTCTTTCAAAAAAGTTGTGATTCCAAAATGGATTTGATTTTAAATTCCCCTTAAAACTTCCCTGAGATACCTCAATAACCTGATATTTTATTATACCTGAAAATTAGACATTTCCAATTTTCCATCATTTTGGAGAAAATAGTGAACATTCGGAACCCTGTATCATGTGACCTATTAGACCTACACAATTGAATTAGGGCTCAACCTATCAGGAATTTTATATACTTTAAATAAATAGTGGTGACCTTTGTCGTCAGAGCCTTTTAATGTCGTTTTTTTGCACAAAACTAAAAAAAGAGAAAAAAATATAGTTTTTCAGCAACTACTCAGCGCGCGAGAATTTCAGACTGCTGCAAATCTGGATTAATACTTTCCAGGTGGACCCACCTGGAAAGTATTAATCAACAACATACTAAAAAGAAATAAAGAAAGAAGAAAAGAAGTTTACCGCAATTATTCCTATTTCGAATGTAACATTTAACTGGCCTATATTGTATGTCCGCTCTGCTGTGTTGTAATCATATAACTTTAAGGATCCTAATCAATAAATTAATGTGAAATCTAAAACAATATGAAACAGTAATGTGAAACAAAATTAATAATAATTTATATTACTTAGTGATTTTGAAAAAAAAAAAAAACAGTAAACCTGAAATAAAACTATGATGAGCCCGTTTATTATTGAACAATAAATAATACTTAACTAATCCGAACTAAAGTGATTTATGCTATAAATATTAGTAAGCTGAAACAAAATTTCAATTAATTCAATTCAATTCAATCATATTTATTTCAATTAGGTACAAATATAAACGATATACGATATTTGAAACGTCATTAACCTACTTTAAAAAACGTCAATTACATACCTAATTATCACATAAACAACAACAACAATAATAATTCGAAATAAACAAAAATTAAGAATCAATATATCGGGGTATTGACTATAGCGCCATCTAGTGCATTGAGAGTGATGAACCACTCTAGCGGAACGCCCACTCAGGGTGGGTCAAAAATTTTTTTTCTTTATTTTTCAAGAGGCTCAGAAATAAAAAGGTGCCAAATGGTTAAATTAATTTATAGATTATGTTTGATTTCATTATTTTATCCAAAATTTGCCTCCAGATTGTAAACGAAATTTCCGAAAAAGTAGATTTTTTATGTCGAGTTTCAGATACTTTTTTCAAGCTATTGATATCCGATTATATATGTAATAGCACTTAATAACGATAAATGAAAACGTTTGTTAGGTTGAGCTTAAGAACAGAAGTAAGGAATGGGGTTGAGTTGGGATTTTTTAAGAAGCAATTGGCGCAAAGTTGATCTTATAAACTTTTAAGTAGCGCGATGCGTAAATAGAGTGAAGTTATTGGTTTTACTTATTTTAAGATTGAAATACCACTACAAATCATAGTAAGTTCCTTATGATTGATTTATGGGATTTAAAAGGCAATATTTTGCCAAACTATGAAACCATGATGAATTTTAAGAGTAATTCTGATAAAAGTTAAAATACGAATAAAAACTAAACAAAAAGCCAACATAAACACTAAATCGAAGCCATCGTTATAGAAAAATTGTTAACAAATCCTTTAGTTGTCAAATAATACTAAAAAATTAATAAAATCATGATAATTTATTATTTAGAGTGAGAGACCTTTTGCAAATCTCACCAAACATTATCTGAATAAAAGTTAGTATAGTTTCGTCTTGGAAGTAAAGTTTTATTTGATATTCAGCTTGCAAGAGTCAAAAGTTAATCAAATGTGCTTATCATAACAAAAAAATGCCTGCAAGATCAACTTCAAAGATCAACAAATAGCTAGGCAAAATGATGGTATTCACGTGTTTTTGACTTTGGCACAACTAAATAGATAACAACAAAACAATTTGAGCTATCAAAGGAAAAATTGAATGTAGATGTTGAATTTCCGTTTAAATCAGCAAGAAATTTTCACTGAGCCATCAATTGTAAAATCTGTAACTGAAAAAATATCTAATTATTTGTTGAATTAAAAGGAGAAGGAAAACTAAATTAATTATATCTCCTTTGGCACATCCAAACGGAAGAAAGAGTAATAAAAGCAGTTACTTACTCAAGTTTTCACTACTTTATGTAGAAACAAAAAAACAATGCAAAAAAATCTAGATAGATGCGAGAAAATCAATACCCATATTTGACAACAAAAAGGAATTTGCCACATATTAACTCCTTCACTTTCATTAGTATATCATACTAATATTATAAATCTGAAAAGTTTGTTGGTTTGTTCCTCTTTCACGCATAAATGGATCAACGGATTGACTTGATTTTTGGCATGGATATAGTTCAAAGAACGGAAATTGACATAGGCTACTTTTATTCCGAAAAAATAAAAGGTTCCTGTGGGATAACATAAAAGTGAAAACACCACGCGGGCGGAGCCGCGGGCAAAAGCGAGATTTTATATTTTCAAATGTTTTATTAATTATTTGCTATGTTATTCCCCTTAATAAACTTAACTACTATTGATTTAAGCTTATCTTTCATAAATAATTATGATCTGTGCACTTTTTTTGCCAATCAGCTAATACCGTACTATCCACATTTTTTTGAAATTTCGTCATGGAACTGGAGGCAGTAGATGGATTCTGATTATTACTAAACTTCACGGTTTGCTTATACTTATGGTTTGGCACCATATTTCCACTGTGCCCGAAGAAAAACTACAACTTTTTTTTTCTCCATACTTCAGTGACCCACCCTATGTCGCCCAGCCAGCAGTGTTACGAGAATCACGGGCGGACTTGTATCCACGTACAGTGGAGCGGGTCCCGAAAATGGCATCTCGTGCTCGGCGGATCGCTTACGCATTAGTGTCAGATTATTATAATGTGATAGTGTTAGTACTATGGACTTTGAAGAGGATAGTGATTTGAGACTAAAACAAGCCGTGACACTGTGTTACAAGCAAGTTATATGTCCTCGCCCACAAAATAACCCACGCGCGTATGCGCATCAAGCTAATGACGATGATGATGATGGACCCCAAGTCCCGTTAAATGAAACTGACGGCGCGTTTTAATATTGAGAGTAAACAGCAGTGGCAACTGTCAGCTGTCAACATCATCCAGGGGGAACTGTCATTGTAGTTTACTCTGACGCAACACCGAGCGCTAGTGTAGCGGCGAGAGGCCGGCGGCCGCCATTCGATAACTTGACGACAATCGGTTTGCATCGAACCGCGTGCTACGTGTTTGGTGGAGTGTCATCTAATATTGGAGTCATCAATGATTGGACTGTTTGATTCAAGACCTATTTTGTGCCGAGGATCGGAATTTGATTGGAATTACAACGCATGACATAACGTTGCATCATTATTCTGCACATCATTTGAAAACGGGTAGGCGTGGGTCGGGCGACCCACGCCTACCCGAAATCAAACATGTATACTTCTGATGATGTGAACGCCGATGTGGACGAAACAAACAAATCAATTACAAATAATGAAAATTAATAATTTGACAATTAATAAATTCACAACACACTGTTGCCAGAATGAGTTTTGGAGATCTACCAATTGGTTTGATTGGTAGATTTACATAGCTCAAAAATTATAAAAGTAAATAAAATGGAACGAAATGAAATTGAATAATGTCAAGGGAATCCGTTAAAAATTGTAGTAGTTATAAATTTAACAATAAATTGACAAATTAAAATACTTCAGTACATATTATAAAACAAAGTCACTTCCCTGTCTGTCTATCCTAGGGAATGGAATCCCGGTCGATATTTTCAATCCCGGTATTGGCGGGATTGGCCAACCTAATAGGTAATAATAAAAAAAAATTAAGTAGTTTTTAAAAAAATCATAAGAAAGACATAATTTAAAGCTTTATAGAAGCGAAGCGTAGAAATGTAAATTTTATCTTATTCTCTGTTACTAAATCTCAATTTTTCTTTAACGTACCATAAATTCGTGTGCACATCTAAGCATTCTGTTGCTTTATTGCATTAATCCTGGAAAGATAATCTGCGCAAAAAATATGCATCCGAAATATTAATATAGCTCCCATTTTCTTATTTTTGCGAATCTAGCACTAAGCTTTTAGGTAATCTCAGTTTTATGTGGACTTTGCGTTAGGAATATGTGTTGCTGAGGTAAGTGCCATCGTTTTTGAGATATAACAGTGGACAGCGGAGAGCGGAGTAAAAAATACGCATAATTATCTTTAACGTGACTTCTAAGATTTTGACTCCTATAACAATTCGTAAGATTTTTTGTTTGTGTGTTGTAAGGTCGTTTCGTAGTTTTTGCAGTGTTCATGTATTGTTTTATGTTTTTGGAGATATTATATATTATTGTACAAAAAAGCCACGCCAAAGAGTCAAAATTTGGACGACGACCAAATAATCGGCTCTCCTATAAAAAGTGATGATGAGCATAGCTGTAATAAATCTAATGATGAAATTTAATATCACGAGATTGCAAATGCTATTCAGAGTAATACGAAAGAAATTTTTTTGACAAGGGCAAAAGTGAAGGCCCGGTTCCCGCCCAAAATAACTGTTGTCGAAGAGTGCTGTAACCATGATGCTGAAATATGTCTTAATTGCAACTGACTAATATATTTGATGGTTTAAAAAAAATAAAATTATTTTTATTCAAATAAATATACGAATATTTAAAATTGAATTAAAAATTACAGTTTTTGCTTTTATAAAAATCCGATTTGTAATAAAATGAGGGTAGTTCAGATATTTGGCGACTTTTTTGTAGACCCTTGCATTTTCTTTTCTTCTTATTAAAATTAATAATACGTTTATATATTTTTGTTTCTTTTATTCACCAAAAACTAGAAAAACAAAGAAAAGTAGTCTTTTCAGTATGTATAAAGAAGCAAATTAATATTTTATAGCCTATTCCAATTCAAATGTAATCATCAAAGAGAACCGAAGGCATAATGGTGACATGTATTTAAAGAAATTATTTATTTAAAGTGACATGATTCAGTGCCTAGAGTGTTCCCAAGTGCGATTTTTTAAAGGACAGAAAGGCCTCAAAATTCACCGTACGCGGTGCCATAAAAATAGCCAAATTACACTTTCGGCCCCTATTGCAGGCTCTGATGGAGCCAGCAGCAGTCCCGTGAGCGCTGCTGCTCCTTCCAAACCGCTTTGGGAGGTTCTTAGCTCACTCAAAAGTTCTCTTCCTGTTTTAAAACGCATCCCGCGTGGTGCACGTTTTTCGGTTGCGCAGTGTTTATCTGCTGCTATTCGGAATGTTATTTCTAAAAATTCTTTAGTCGCCTGGGAACACCTCTTGACTTTTCCCTACGTTGTGCTTTACGTACATTCGGACCCAACAAACAAAAAATCCCTTACCACTAGGGTAAAGGAAAATTGCGTAAAGTACAGCGCATTGGAAGAGAACTCTTTAGATTTTGAAAGCATTAATCCGCCAACAAGGCAGAATAAACCAAATTCTAAAAAAACAGACGATTCGGTTACCATTAAAATAGTAGAGAGCAAAATTAGTGATGGCGATATCAAAGGCGCCGCACGAGTCCTGTTCTCCAGCGACACTATTGCCCCCCACACACCCGATACGGTCCAGTCACTCCGTGACAAGCATCCGCCGGCAGCATGTCTCCACCTGCCTGAGCCACCACACCCTGATGACGTTGTCATTGAAGTGTCAGCTCAGGAGATTGCAGCGGCCGTTTCTTCTTTTCGGAGCGGCTCAGCCGGAGGCCTAGATGGTCTCTCGCCTCAACATCTAAAAGATCTTCTATCTTTTAGCTCTGGTGAGGTGGTCTCATGTTATCTGGGCAGGTCAATGATGACGTTATCGAAGTCTTGTATGGCGCTAACCTATGCGCACTTGTCAAAAAAGATGGTGGCATCAGACCTATTGCTGTTGGCACCACATATCGTCGTCTCGCAGCCAAAGCCGGTTGTGGAAAAAAGGTTGCTCTTTTGAGTAGCCTTTTTCAACCAATACAGCTTGGCTTTGGTTCGCGGGGTGGATGTGAGGCTGCTGTTCATTCGCTTCGTACTTTTCTCGCTCAAAATTGTGGAGAGGTGTTGCTTAAGGTGGATGTCAAAAATGCTTTCAATTCGGTTAATCGAGACGCCTTGTTGGCACAGGTCAAAGACAAAATTCCCGATCTTTTCAATTTTCTTTGGCAATGCTACGGCAAACCCACTAAATTAATTTACAAAAATGATGTTTTGCTATCTTCCGTTGGCTGTCAACAAGGTGACCCTCTCGGACCAGCCATTTTCAGCCTGGCCATTCATCCAATTGTTCAACGTCTCCAATCTAAACTCAACGTTTGGTATCTGGATGACGGGACTTTGGGTGGCGATGCGAGCACAGTCCTACGTGATTTGGAAATTCTTATTGACGAGTTTCGTCAAATTGGTTTGGAGCTAAATTTTTCGAAATGCGAACTTTTCTTTTGCGACTCATGTCCGGATAAAGATTTGATACTTAACAAATTTAATGATTTGGCACCTAACATCAAATCGGTAGACAAGTGTTCTCTTCGCCTTCTAGGTTCGCCGATATTAGATGAGTCTTTTCCGCCTTTAGTTCAAGAAAAAATTCAAAATTTTTTGAGTGCCTCTGATAGGCTACTCAAAATTAACGCCCACATGGCTTTTACCATTATAAGATGTTGTCTGTTTGTTCCAAAATTTATGTACGCTTTACGATGTAGTCCATTGTGGAAACACAATGAGCTCCTTTTGAGCTTCGACGATGTTGTAAAGCAGTCCCTAGTATCGGTTTTGAATATTGACATGAGTGAAAGGGCGTGGCTACAAGCCTCCTTGCCTGTTAGGCTTGGAGGGCTAGGGGTCCGCCAAATTTCAAGTGTTGCTTTACCAGCTTTCTTGTCCTCCATTCATAGTACTCAGAACTTGATTGAAAAAATCCTCGCACCTTCTTTAGGCCATTCTGGCGTAGATGTAGCTCATTTGAATGAGGCAACGAATGCTTGGAGGGTCGCTTGCCCAAATACCGAGCTTCCAAAGACTTTATCGTCGCAGAGACTGTGGGATCGGCCGATCTGCGAACTAGCACGGAAATCTCTTCTAGACACGTGTCCTAGCGTCGCGGATCGCGCTCGTATCCTTGGAGTCTCTGTATGGGAGTCCGGTCTTTGGTTGCAAGCATTGCCCTCTTTCAATACTGGTAACCTTTTAGACCCAACTGCATTTCGTCTAGCTGTCAGCTTACGCTTGGGTGCAAGGTGTTGTGAAGCCCATCGCTGTCAGTGTGGTACTGCAGTTGACCAGCTCGGTCACCACGGTCTCTCTTGCTCAAGAAGCGCTGGTCGGATTGGACGCCACGCCAGCCTTAACGATGTCATACGCAGGGCTTTTGTCACCGCCAATATCGCAGCCGTACTCGAACCGAGTGGGTTGGCGCGTGGTGATGGCAAAAGGCCTGACGGCATGACGCTGGTCCCATGGAAGTGTGGACGGCCCTTAGTATGGGACGCAACTTGCGTCGACACTTTGGCACCGTCACATCTTCCTGAGACTCAGAGTAGGGCTGGAGCGGCGGCCAATTCGGCTGAGCAGCACAAGCGGCGCAAATATGCTAACCTCGGCAGTGGTTACATATTTGAGCCATTTGGAGTTGAGACTTTGGGTCCGTGGGGGCCGGGAGCTCAACTCGTTTTCAAAAGTCTTTCTGAGCGTCTGGTGGACGCGACGCGTGACCAAAATGCTGGTGTTTATTTGGCTCAACGTATAAGCATTGCCATTCAGCGTGGCAATGCTGCCAGCATGCTGGGCACGCTGCCAACTGGCAGTGGGCTTGAGCACTTGGATTATCTTTAGACCTTCAAGGGTCTGTGGATGATCCAATTGCTTTCTATGTAGTAGTAATGTAGTATTGTCATTTAAAGTACATCTGACTAATTTTTACATAGTTATTGAAGCTCAAACCATTACGTGTATCACTAAGAATGGGAATATAAGTTGAAATTACAGTGTTTGTGTATATAACATGCGATTTGTAAGCAAATAATAACAGTCTCCATATTTTTAATTTTTTGCAGACGTAAGCAATAATTTTTTTTATAAATTCTGTTTCTACATTCATTAAAGTTTAATCTCGTAGGCGAATATCCCTAATGGGCTAAAATAGTAACAATTGTGAAAAAGTTAGGAACCACCGTTGTATAATATTTAATCATCTAGAAATATAATACCTTATAGACGTACTAATTAATAATCGAAAATGTGTTTATTTTATTATTTTACTCTGTAAAAAGGTAACAGATCAACTTGGAACTTGAACTTGAAAAAGTCATTTTTGGTTACAGCATGGAAAAGAGTTGCATTTATAATCATTTTTGTTTACCGCTGTGGAAAGCAGAGCGGCATAACAACGTTTATTTCATTGGTGCTGCATGTTCGGACTAGCTTTACAGCTGTTAACTACTGCCTTAAGAATTTACTGAAAGGTAAATTATGTTTATGTCATTATTAAAGTTTATTTTGTTTGGTTCGTCCAATGATGTTTTGTAAGACAGAGATATCGCTATTGACTAACGACGACGAAGACGAAAAAAGCTAGCAAGCTAAGACTATCATTATTTGTATGCATTGTAGTTTGTACACTATGAAAAACTATGCATTTATGTTTAGAAAATCAACTCTAAACATAAATACGCTAAAAATAGGCAAAAATCTAGGAACTTCAAAAATCTGGGATTCAAGTAAAAAAAATCACTGTAATTTACTTTTTTTTACTTATTAACGGTAAGTTTAATTAACAATCTTTGAAATAAAACAATTTTTGGCTAGATAAAGCGACAATTTTTACAAAATTACACAACACAAACTTTCTTACTTTTGGCGGCATTCGAAAGCACCAAAAGTAGTTTTTTTTTACCTTGACAGTGGAACTTTGTTACCTGAAAATAGATAAGAATATTTTTCAATTTGTAGTCAAAAGATATCCTTGTTTTCAGAAATTAGAATGTGAGAATTTTTACATTATCTTCTGAATCTTGCTTACACTCGCCTTCAAGGGCGTGATCCACTGAAATATATTTAACGTCATTGTAATCTTAGTTTGGAACTTCTGGCACATTCTATAGGTTTTAAGAGACTGTATAAACTACCTCTCACCGTTTTAGTACGTCTTATTCAATCATTAGCCATCATCAAAGACAAAAAACGTACCTTGAAAAAGTAACTTAACCACCTGACGTCGGTCTCACAGACCGCATGCAAAATATAATTGAGTGTACTTCTTAATTGCTTCGCTTTTGGTGATGTCGAGTCATGCATAGCGAATACTTTTGGTGGAGAAGAAAAAGTACATAGAATCACAGTTGCCTCACGTGCATAGTAACGGAATAATTAAAAAAATAAAAACCGTTGGAGTCACTGTGACCGCCGTTAGGTGGTTAAGGGTTAAAATTAAAATAGCCCACGGTTTGACCTACATTGTCTTTGTACCTGCTTATAATAATATCTAATTGTACGCGGTTTGCCTTGCGTTGTCTTAATACTTGCTTAAAATTATAATAGCCTTCCATATGGCCTGCGTTGTCAAATAACTTGCAAATTCGTGAGCATTATGCTTACGGTTTGGCCCGAATTAAAACTGTATTTGCCTATAATGATAATAGGTCACGGTTCGACCTGCGTATTATTAGTACTTGCTTAAGATGGTTATTTAAAGCACGCAATTTTTCCCGCGTTGTCTTAATACTTGCTTAAAATTATAAAAGGTTGCCGTTTGGCCTGCATCGTTGTATTACTTGCAATGATCATAGCCTTGCCCGTGTTGTATTAGTAGTTGCTCAAAATGATAAATGCCCGCGGTTTGGTCCGCGTTGTGTTAATACTTAGTTACTTAAAATGATAATAACCCACAATTTGGCCCGCGTTTTAGTACTTACTTGCTTAAAATAATAGCCCGCGGTTATCTTGGCACTTGCTTATAATAATATCTAACAGTCCGTGGTCTGGCCCGCGTTGTCTTATTACTTCTTTAAAATTATAATATCCTGCCGTTAGCCTGCGTGGTTTTACTTGCAATGATAATAGCCCACGGTCTGGCCCGCGTTGTTTTCGTAATTGCTTATAATGATAATAACCCTTAGTTTGGCCCGCGCTGTCTTGTCACTTACTTAAAATATTAATAGCTCGTGGTTAAGCCCGCATTAGGCCGAATTATGAAGGCGCCATCGTAATTGACAACATTTCAAATATTTTACGTATTTGTTTTTATTTTTTTTCTGAAAGAATATGGAAAATTAAAAAACACGTATTTTTTATTTTTTCGATATTACTCATATTTTGCGCAAAATTAATTTTTGAAAAAGAGCTTATTCCAAAAGGTCGTAACTGCAAAACTCTGGATTCATAAAGAGTAATGCTGTAGCCACTTTCTAAAAAAAAAATAGGCGCATGCTTTGCTGTCACTGTCAGTAGTGTCAGTGACAATCAAAACATTCATGAATTCACAACTAAATAACATTCCACGAAAATAACAAATTCAATCATAAATTACTACGCTATATCTTTAGCCTTTATATTGTAATAATAATTACTTAATCAGTCATCTATCTTCATCGGCTAGGCATAGAATCTAAGGACATAGATTGGAATTTCTAGGGCACAATGGATTCTCGGCGACTAGATCCTATAACTGCGTGTTTTGTGCGTTTTCTCGCATATATTGCAGTAGCATCATGTAATCTACTTTAGGTAGATTACGGCTGTCGGCCATTGTGTAGCCGTCCGAAACTTTCATTTTGTTAACGTAAGTAATCAGGAGAGATCAAATAAAAACTTCCAAGAGAACACCAAACAATTTTAGGACGTAAATTATGAATTTAATGATAAGATTTATGTCGAGTCGAGCATACGTATACTTGCGTATAACCTTGCTAAGCCTTGCTTGACACAATAACGAAACAAAACGTAACCGAAAGTCAGTGTCAACTGTCATTTTATATTGCTAGTGTTTTTTTTTTATCAAAGGCAACTGAACATGAATTATGAATCCGTAAACGGCTTGACGGATGGTTTTTATTTAATAACTTTGTAGTTACTGCACCAATAATTTTGGAAAAATAAGCATAATCATCAGCATCGCAATATCTCGAAATGGTTTTGGAATTTCATGGCATTGTGAAATATGAAAACTTGTCAATTGTAATAGCTAGTTAGCATAATTATTTCTGTTTCTGTTTTCACTTTAGGCATTCGATAGAGAGAACACTTTTTACGTTGCTATTAAATTTACAATGGCGCCTTGATGATTGAGCCTATTGTCGTATTACTTGCAAGGATAATGCCTACGGTTTAGCCTGAATTGTCTTAATATTTGCCTTAAATGATAATAACCCACGGATTGGCCTGCATTGTCTCAGTATTTGCTTATTTAATTTACGTGTATCTTAAGCTTATTACGAAGTACGTGAATTTTTGGATGATAATTGCTGAACATTTGAAGTTGATTCAATAATAATAACAATTGTACGAGTACCTATTCAAGGAATTTCACACTACTGGCGTTTCATTGATGGAAAACATTGAGGCAACCTGTATAGGTACGTCCGTAGAGAAAAATCAATGTCGTATGTGGATTCAGCAACCCGCGCACGGTCGGCGTGATGGATGATGGATATGGTCCAATCACCCTTCGCGGGTAGGCCTGTGTTCAGTAGTGCAGTACGTTCAGTAGTAAGGCCGGTACAGGTATTCGACATGTTTCATTAAGTCATTAGAAATTTAATTTCGATTATTCTGAACGCATATCTCAAGAATATGCGTATCACGAGAATATGACAATCTCGCCTTAAGCCGTTCACTCGGTCAAAAGTGATCGAGACACTTGTAAGACTTTCAGACGTTGTCTGACCCCAGGCAGATGAAAAATGACACACAAGTAACTATATTTTATTTTATTTTATTTGAGAAACACAAGGTGTTCTAGACGACAGGCATGTTCTAGGATGCTATGATACTCATCATTTGACTAACTTTTACTATGGTGCCAACCCCAAAATCACGTAAATAAAATCAGCTGTTCAACACAAAACGTTCGTCGACCCGCGACTAAATTTATGGAATAGGTAGGTAATTTTCGCTTGTCAGGGTTGATCCCACAGTAAAGTACGTATGTTGACCCGTACATACCCTAAATGTAAGACTATTGGCTCAAAAAATAAAAAAAAATGTAAAGTATTAGGGACACATTTTGCTCCAGTTAAATATGAATCATTATTGTAATTATATTCTAGGTACTTCACTACATTATTAAAAAAAGCGTATGTAACTTATTCAGGGTTACGAATTGGTCTAGCGGACAAAGAATCCGGGACTTTCCCAGGACGTCAATAGTCATTTATCAGTTAAAATGATGGGCTATGCTGAAACAAAATTGTAGTATTGATTTACGTAAAGTCTTCAGTATTTTTTTTTAGAAATTAATATCCCGAAGGACCCACTCAAAGTTTCCGGAATAGCAGTACCCTAAGTGGTAAATTGTTTTATTGCCTAGCTTTGTATCTAATTTCGTTAGAATTAATTTACCGTTTTAACTTAGCTTTATATTTTAACTGATTAATTTTCCGGATTATTAATAGTTCCAGTATTGAAACATGTTTTGTGCTTCCTACAAACCCGTTTTCAGTCGTAACCGTTCGACTCATTGGCTGTAATCGATGTTTTTTCACTAGCTTTTGGACGTATCTGAACCTTAAGGAAAATTCGGAACAACAGGATCAGCCATATTTTTTATTTAGTCTCAAAAGCATCTAAACAAAGTTTCATGTCAATCTGTACAGGGAATAAAACGTTACATGAAAATGAAAAGGGCCTGTTTAACCCCTTTAGAGACCGATTTTTCAAATTTTTCTTCCTTAGTGCTCCATTACGTCGCACAATGTATCTATGTTCCAAATTTCAAGTTTATATCTCTAGTGGTTTGGGCTGTAGGCTGTCTGTCAGTCAGTCACTCAGGGAATCATTTTATATAATAGAAGATTAGCCCGTCAGATAGATTATCAAAATTATTAGACACGTATTTTTTCTTTGATCAATTAAACAAAACTTAAGTAAGAGAAGTGACGTCAGGACCCCCACTCCCAAACTTTGACAAGGCTTATCTTTGTCATCTGTTGTTTGATTGACAAAAGAAAAAATACGTGTCTAATATTTTTTGAAAATCTATCTTACGGACTAATTATATTATTGATTTTTTACCCAGTCTATTATATAGATCGTCAACATTTTGTAACAATATAGGGGGAGAGAAGTGGAAAAACGACCATCACTCATCTGATAACTAGATGAGGCATACTTTTTATGAAATGGTAGTTGCGTGTAAATAGGCCTAGGATAGCTTGCTTTGCCTATCGTAAATTATTATTAGCGAGATCCGTCACTTGAATTCTCCCGAACCTTGCACCAGCTATCCCACTTCGTCGGTTCCACTACCATTTTCACAGGAATATAGGCTTAGATAGAAAGATAGAACTTCAAATAATTTAACATATTATAACATTTACAGCTGCATATTACTACTTATATTATTGTTTGTTAGCAATTCGTAAATCAACTCAATCCCGGTAAATAGTTACTTACGTACTTGGTATAATAGTCGCCCATTTATGATATTGCTCGCTAACTTGAAATTTTAAATGCCAAGTTCAGAATAAGTATTAACCACTTAACTATAGCAGCTCATTGTATGTTATATCTATACAAAATCGTCGCCAGGTAAGTTAATTTTCTGCAAAAACAAGTGAACGCCGCGACGCTCGGCTTAGGATTGAAATAGGTAGAGTATCATCCTCAGAATATGGACTAAAGTAATAGAAACCGTACTAAAATAACAAGAGATACTCATCACTTTCTCCCCTTTTAAATATGAAATTTAAAAAATGCACCTTCATCAATAAATCCTATTGTTAGTTAGTAATTTATTCAATTTTATTCTTATAATTGTAATATTTTTTTATTTTGTAATTATTGTGGAATTATGTAAGTAATTAATTTTGAGGTTTTAATATTGTAATGAAAATTAATAATTTTGTTATTTTGAAATGACGAGATTTATTTTGCGGCACTAGATGTTATTATACAAAATAAATTGTTGTATATATAATTTTAGTATTAAGCTTATTATTTCAATAAATGATTCTATTTCTAATTCATCCGAACTTACGTAATTTTGAAGGGTTTCACAAACTAGCATTGAGCTATCTCGTCTGTCCAAATTCAAATAAGTACGTAAAAAGCCGGAAGGTAAATAGTCAGAGATTTGAACCTTCTGCTGGAACTAGAGGATTCAAATTTCCGATCATATCGCAAAAAACAGAGTGGACCAAACAACGATTTTGACATTCTAACTTGTGATTTTGACGTATGCCACAGACAATGCGTTTTTTTGTTCCCACTCACTCTCGCGTATGCTCTATACCTAACAAATTAAACAGATATGAATAAGACAGATCGTAGTTTTTATTTTAGTCAAATTTAGCAAAGTTTCTATTACTTGTCTTTATCATGAGGTACTATCCATAGTCGTCAACAATATCCAATTATTTATTTGCTACTACTGTCCCACAGTTAGCGACCACATCAAAAGCAATAATTAAAATCCTTTTCAGATATAGAGCAACAACATACGATTGCTAGAAAAAATAAGCTGAATAACGCAAATAAGAAAATCATTAACTACGTCGATACTTTAGGGGTACCCTTGGAATTATATTCAGGTGATTTTAATTTTAATTTTGTACTTAAACTTCGGGACCACTCTTTTTGTCCAGGGAAAATCCTTTTCAACACACTTACTCATAAAGTGGCTCTAATTTTACCGCAATTAGGCACACAATGACACCTGTAGGCCAATTCTGTTAACCAATCTCGTTACTGAAGTGACACGTTCTTGAACCTCTCTCGTTTTTCTGACAGTTCTGACAGCTCAAAACTCTCAGAAAAACGAGAAAGGTTCAAGAACGTACTCGTATCACCTGAGTAACGAGATCGGTTAACAGAATTGCTCCGCTGTAATCAAACTGTGACTTTTTCACTGCTATTATTCACGTGGAGTTTTATTTTATTGGTTAAGTTGCTTTGTTGACAGACAATGCAGAATTGCAAAAAAAAACAGCTATTCAATACATTTTGTCAAGAGACTATGGTTTTTTGAATGGAACAGAGATTTTTTGTGGTATTAAGTTGGTTTCAGCCTAAAATAAGGCCGTTTTCTAGAAATCCATCTTGAGAAAGTATTTTTTTAGAAGATAAAGCTGCTTATATTGATGTTTTTCTCTCTCTACACTACCTAACATTAGCTCGTAGGTACTAAGTTACTTAGTGTACTGCATAATTATATTATTATCTAAAATACTATTATAAAATAAATTTGAAAAATAACTTGAAACATGTTTTAGGTGATATCAGCGACAGTACTCCGCACCACGAGACCGTTCGCCGTGTCGCGTCAGCGTACGCGTCTGCGTGTGACGTGGTGCGCGACGTCGACCGTTCCTACGGTTTCATGCTTATTGTGTTCCTCACTGGCATCTTTCTGCATCTGGTTACGGCTCCGTACTACCTTATTACTAATTTAGGTACTCATTTGGACTTAAGATTTTATTTCTTTATGCCAGAGATTTATGGTGGAACCGGCGACGGAGAGCGCAGTCCGGTTGACACATATGTATAGCGATGGCGTGACGAGATTCTGAAATTTTACGACAAAACCAGGATGAGACTCCCACAGGGATAGTTGGCAAAAGATGGAATAGATGTATACATATGTTGCAGTGGGCTGAAATAAATTGACGATAATGTGTTTTACATTTTACCCGTTTACTTTTGGTGACGTAACTCACGTTCTTTGAATAAGTTTAAAATATATAAGCTACAGCTTAATATAATGTTAGCTACAAGCTGCGGATAACCCAATCCTGGCTAATGCTCACTTAACAGCTACGCCAGGATTGGGTCACTTCGTGCTTAAACATAAACAGAAAAAATGCCAGGTCGATGATAAACATTAACTCGAATGGTCTACTAATCATTGTCGTGAAATATACCTCATAATACCATTTTTAGTCTTCGTAATGTGCAAAATTGTATAAAATTGTTTCAAAAAAGTCTGTAAAACCTTTTGTTAACTTTTGCAGTTGGCTATACCAACCATACGGATGATTTTGATTGGTTTATTCTATCCGGGACGCTTCACTTCTTCTGGATCATCTTTCATGCAACTAATCTGGTAATGGTCGTCGAGCCTTGTCATTTGACACATGCGGAGGTAAAAAAATTTCTTTGAAATATTTACTAGTTTATAACTGGGTAACGAGAAAGGAGAAAATTTTCTTCGTTTGTACAAAATAGGGTTACAAACGCGGCCGAAAGGAATTATTCATTTATCACTAGCTGACCTATCACCTTCATCTGTCACACAAATTTTGATGGCGTTTAGCGTCACCAATGACCAGATACCACAACATTTACATATAGGAACATTTGTGTGGAAAAATTTAACTAATGTTTTTTTTTATTTTTACGCCCAAATTTCTATTTTCTCTTTCATTCTTCTTACAATATTACAAACAGAACAAAAATAGAATTAGCGAAATCGGTCGAGCCATTCACGCGTGATTCCGTGACCAAGGGAAATAGGAATTCATTTTATATACAAGGTTAATTTATGTGCTATCCCATGAGAACATTTTATTTTTATGGGAAAATAGTCTCTCACTTTCGTATTCTCTTATTAGTCACTTTCTGTTTTTCAATCTATGTATGTCCATGCCAAAAATCAAGTCGATCCGTTGCTGCGTGAAAAAGAAACAAACCAATAGATCAATAAACACACTTCCAGATTTATAATATTAGTAAGGATTAGTCAACTGCTGAATATATGTCTACTGTAGATAGTAGGATAACTAGGTAGGACTCCGTAGCATTCAATCCCGACGCGCAGCGCTCGTGACTCGATGCCGCCGCGATAGTTTAAAATTTTCATAAGCTCTGCCTCTTCCAATATTTTTATAGGGTAGGTACACACTGATAACTTCTTATTAATTGAATATTTCTAAAATAGATAGATTACACCAGTAAACTGGTGAGTCGTCTGATGCGTCGCGTGAACTCCATCCACGAGCCGCTGTCCATCGAGCTGAAGCAGTTCTGCCGACAGCTGGCGCTGAATGACGTCGCATACAAGCCCCTGAACATTACCACAACTTAGTACGGCTTAGTACTCTCGGTGAGATTTTTTAAACTTTTAGTTAAATATGATTATGATTACCAGCTGAATAACTTCGTTTTGCCGCAAAAACTGGAGAAGGCCACCCTTATAACCTAGTAGTATAACAAGTAAAACGTAACAAATTAGTTTGAAAACCTGACTGCAAAATATCAACAGATAAGCAATGGGTGTAATTATTCCTGATTAAATTTAAATACAAGACTTATTTTTGTAATTTCCGTTTAATTCCCTTTATTTTGATACTCGATAAGTTTAGAAAAAGGTTGTTTTTAAATACCTATCTAAGTAGGTCTAGTAACTAGTCTAGGGTGATTGTAGATTTTTGAATCCCGCAAGGAATACCTACAAACAAACATGTACACACTCGGTCATCCATAGGCATAGGTAAGGGAAGGCACGGGTGGGCCTAGCCCTGGAGAAAATTGCCCTCGCCGAGTTCGCAGTTGTGTTATCGAGACGAGACTTTCAGTCTTGGTCGAGGTCTTGACGAAAGTGTACAACTGGCTTAAGATGAATTAATATTGCTTCAATAATATAAGAAATCTTCTTACAGATCCTTGGCAGCATCACTACTTATTTAGTGATCTTGGTTGACATCCACAATTAATAATCAAATTAAGACTTTGTTGTGATTTACTGCTGTTATTACAAAATTGCACTAAAATACTTAGGCCATAAGCGTGTTTTATCAATTGCGTAATTATATTGAATAGTGTGTCAATTGTATTAGATTTGAATCACCTAATAATACGTTTAAAATTTGGCACCCAAATAACTAATTAATTGCAATTTTGAAGAGTGTTACGATTTGAAAAGTGTGAATAAAAACATGTTAAAAGGTCTGTTTATTATTTTATTCGTATTACTTTTAGGGAGTAGGTATGCCGAAGTAGTAAAATTAACAGCCCGTCACACCGTCTGCAGCAGCTGTCCTACTTTCACATTTGCACTTAGTACGTCCACCCACGAGGTGGACGTCCACCTTGTGAATGAACGTATTACGCTACGCTTGAGAATGACCTCATGAAAACTGCAAAATCATGCTGGATGCGAGTTGCTTATTGGAAATCTATAGAAGACATCTATGTATGTCCAGCAGTACCCCTATACAATGCAAATAGACATTTTTTTTCACCAATTTGTCTCGTCGAATAATAAACAAGGTAGGTATAAATGGACAATAAACGCGGATAAATGATTCAATCCCATAGAGACCCCAGACAGATAGATAACGCTGTTGCCACATGAAGCAATCTTTAACCACGAAAATATACCTATATCGGAATTTGACAAGAATTTGACGTTTCATAACGAAAAATCCAGCTACAGCCACTGAATCGAGATATTTTTCAAGTCTCTAACATTTGCCTTAAATAATGTACTTATCTCTTTTTGTCAGATTTTTTCGATCGACCACATTATCTCTCTGGGATCTTTGTGTATAATCTCTTTGCCATGTTAGGGGTACAGGTGTAGGTCCAGCAGTGAACAAAGACATCTTATGACTTAAACTAACAAACAAAAGCAAGTAGCCTGATTCGCATTATGTCATTTAGTTTTTTGTTTGCGATAGGTTGTACTGGCATACAGCATAGCTACTTCAAGTTGGCATTCGATAAATAAATACTAAAATAAATATCTGAGTCACATAAGGCAGCTAAAGCTTTTGTTTGCGTTACGACTATTTATTTATTTTGATGAACGTTAGCTCAACGCTGATACAAAGACACAGAAAAAAATATAGCCATAAATCAACTTTGTTTTGTGACTATGTTTCTCAAACATTGTTGATATAATCGACATTTCCTAGTCCTTGTCATCTTAAGTAAACGGTGACATGATAAATAGAACACATTTCCTGATTATTATTTTCTCTAGCATATTTAATAATCGGGCAAGTGCGAGCGGGACTCGCGCTCGAAGGGTTCCATGCAGAATGGAAACCCCCCTTAATATATTTTAATTACTTAT
This sequence comes from Hypomecis punctinalis, assembly GCA_949316475.1. Lineage (NCBI taxonomy): Eukaryota > Metazoa > Arthropoda > Insecta > Lepidoptera > Geometridae > Hypomecis > Hypomecis punctinalis. The sequence continues at coordinate 28,823,508 of OX438795.1, forward strand.
TTTTGTAAGGAATATATAACTTAATATTCTGTGCATATTTCAAGCATCTTCCTGTTATCGTTATTAATATCAAGCAAAAAAAAATGTTTCTTGTATGGAAGCCCCCCTTAAATATTTATTTTATTTCTAGCCAATGATAATTTTGTATTGATTATTTAACTAAATAATATTCTGCGAATATTTCAAGCATCTGCCTGTCAACGTTATTAATATCGATCGAAGGACAGCTAAAATTCAGGTTTGTTGTTTGGGAGCCCCCCTTAAATATTTATTTATTTCTGTTTTTAGTATTTGTTGTTATAGCGGCATCAGAAATACATCTTCACAATACATCACAATACATCATCTGTGAAAATTTCAACGTTCTAGCAATTTTTCAAAATGTGACATCCGCCACCTTTACTTTCAAAATGGATGCAATTTTTGAAATCTACACCCCCAAAAACTTCGGAAACGATACCCATGACGACTTTTACAAAAAAAAAAAAAAATCCGCCATCTTTAATTTCACAATGGATGCCATTACCGTTCATGAGATACAGCCTGGAGATAGACAGACGGACAGCGGAGTCTTAGTAATAAATAGGGTCCCTTTTTACCCTTTGGGTACGGAACCCTAAAAAGTAAGACGTGTTAGAGAACGTGCGAGAACAAGAAACGTGTTTATTTTCCACTTGGGCGACAGGGGCAACTGCGGTTGCCTACGCGGCGGTCATATCGCACTGTTTTGCTGTAAGTATGTAATTTTTTCGCGCTCTTTAAGGTCGAGTCGAGTCGAACGACTGTCGCTTGACTAGTTATAACCCGTGATTTACATATTTCTTCAATATCATACATAAACTTCCTTACAGGGTTAGTAGAAAGAAAGTTTAAAGGAGCTGTCAGTTTGGTTTCTAGATTTAGTTGTGTTGTATTAAAAATTACATGTTTAAGCGAAGTATCACGCTTTTTAAGATGACAAATTGGCGAAAAGGCAGAAACAAGAATTAGAAAAAAAAATTTACTACTAGCTTTAGCCCGCTAGTGCTGATTTAATTTAGCTAGTGTTGATTTAATTTTAATGTTAGTAGCCTTTTATTTTTCCGCCACAAAAAGTAGCCTTTGTCACTCTCCGATCTTTGAACTATGTCCATGCCAAAAATTAAGTCAATCCGTTGTGTTGTTGCTGCGTGAAAGAGTAACAAACCAACAAACACACTTTCGAACCTATAATATTAAAGTAAGGATGATGGTATAGGGTTGACGACAGTGTTTCAGGCCACTTCTGCTATACTGCTATGAACGGCAAACCCGAGTGCTACGTGACGGGCACGATGGCAGCAATGTTGTGGCTGGCAAGGCTAGTAGGGTTGGCACCTCTCAAATTCGTGAAGAATGGACCTGGCTGGCGCGTCAGCCTATCTGCTGGCTGGACTTATTATGGATACTTCATCATGGCTATTATAAGTAATAGACATTTTATATATTACCAACGTTCCACTTGTCTTTCCTCCAGGGTAAAGTAGAAGGCACAACATTGACCAGATTTAAATGGGACCACATAAAAAGAACCGTATTTAAATAAAAATAGAACCATCATGGTCGGGTTACTTGGAAATTATTTGGTAGCTCATAGAAAATACGGTAGATTTCTGAAAATACTTCTTTCTTAAAGTCGGCTGGAAAGATTATGATTCAAGAAAAGAAACGCAGTGCCCAACATTCTTAGCCAATATTACGAAACATTTGAAGTCGGCTAGAAAGACAAATGTCAAAATTTTGATGACAAGTAACAAGACGCTACCAATAGTAAATACTATAAAACATCACTATCACTACATGGTATAAAACAAACTCACTTCCCGCTGTCTGTCCCTATGTCTGCTTATATCTTTAAAACTGCGTAACGGATTTGATGCGGTTTTTTTTGATCGACGAACCACCTGAGGAGGTACCTACTCAATTCGACGCGTATATATTTTTATTTTTGTATAACCAAGCATAGCTTTTTTCATAGTAGTCCGATTTACATTTTTTTAATTGGAAAGAGTATACTTCGAAATTGGTCTCATTTAAATTTTATCGAAATCGGCTGAGCCTTTTTTGATAAATCAACGATAAGTAATATGAAAAATGCTACATCGATCCGTGCGAAATATTCGCAAATTCTGTACACGGGTGAAGTCGGTCATGTTATTTTTTGGAAAAAAATATTATAAATAGATAGAGTGATTCACGAGGAAGGTTTATATGTATGTATAATACACCTGTGCGAAGCTGGGGCGGGTCGCTAGTTTATTATATAATGATTATTCGTTTCAGTTGTAGTCTCAAGCAGCGCTCTGATCATGGATCTGAATCTAGACCCGGAGCAATCTGTGCATATCAACACTAAGAACACCATGTCCGGCGTAGTGGCTACTACCACCAGTGTCTATTCGATGGTAATCGTGGCTACTAGCGTGTTCCGAGCGCCCAAGCTGATGCTCTCCTTGATCGCTTGCATGAATCGTGTTCAGAAGGTAACGCGCATACTACTCGAGAGAGTTTTAGCTCACTCCAATGGGTAGTGTTGATTGTTTTTTTCCATCACATGTTATACCTAGTAAATAAAACAAAACCGGAAATTCACTCAAGAGAGCCATTTCTACAAAAACATAGTTGTAAATATACATACATAAATATAATCAACTACAATAATATACAATACTACTTTATATGCTAAAACTACATACACTACTACTAGCTTGGAGCTCTAAAGATAATACAAATGCTCAAGCCCACTGCCAGTTAGCAGCGTGCTCAGCATGCTAGCAGCATTGCCACGCTGGATGGCAATGCTTATACGTTGAGCCAAATAAACACCAGCATTTTGGTCACGCGTCGCATCCACAAGACGCTCAGAAAGACTTTTGAAAAAAAGATGAGCTCCCGTCCCCCACGAATCCAAAGTATCAACTCCAAATGGCTCAAATATGTAACCACTACTGAGGTTAGAATATTTGCGCCGCTTGTGCTGCTCCGCCGAATTGGCCGCCGCTCCAGCCCTACTGTGGGTCTCAGAAAGATGTGGCGGTGCCAAAGTATCGACGCAAGTTGCGTCCCATACTAAGAGCATAAATATAAATATAATTATGTTCATACAAATATAGATAATTGATAAGTCAAGAAAGTAAATGAATAACTTTGATTAGTTAACACTTAGAATTTTATTAGACTCCGAAAAGTAAATCGGAGAAACATTGGCATTTAATGATAATAAAAAAATGTAGTGTAGTATTGACTTTAATTTTTTTAGGGTGGGCCCTGACCACCGATACTTTTGCTTTCGAATATGCCATAGCAGTCTGTATCTGTAACAGCTCAAACCACTATGTACAGGGTAAAGTATGGTTTTACTACTACCTCTGCATTTATGCTGATGATTGCCACCGCCTCGATCATGAATCTTGTTTAGAAGGTACTCGCGAATAACTTTCTAGAAAGGTCAGCTACCCATTTCATAAAAATATAAACTATGGCTTTAGTTTTTATAGAGTGTACACTGTACGTCATTTGCATGAAACGCGTTCATCTTTTGCGATTTGTCATCGTAAGTCTTCGCGACCAACCAACTCGCAGAATTTTTTGCCTTCAGCGTAGATAGAGATATTGTCTAGAAATAGGCGGGTGGACACTATTGTCCACCCCGAAAAAATAGTCATAATTTTTTTTTAATTTTATAGGGTAGGCTAAAAGTTTCGAAAAGTGGGATGTGCTCATCCGTGAGCTCGTTTCGGTGTTGATGATTTTGTTGAATTGACGGTCTTTCAACCGCTCAAAGTTTGTATCACCGTATTAAAAAATCTTTTTACAAGCTTTTATTTAGTTTCACCTGTCCGATATCTGTCATCTTGCAAATTAAATTTGATCCACTTCCTCGTTACCGATTGAGCTGAAATTTTGTATGCATGTGTAAATTGCGTGTGATGTAGTATAATGATGACATGGTGCTGACGGAGCTGGAAGGTGGCCAAAGGAACTTCGTAATGAAACAACGTAACTCCACCGAGTTCTGGCTCATTTGATTCGTCTTGGCGAGTACTAGTTCAGTAAAACCTGTTTTTTTAAAGAAATGTTTTTTTGTTACAGTTAAACTATGAGCTGAACAGTCTGAACATCAGTCATTCAATGCACAATGAGCGGAACAATAAACTTATTTTCTTCATTCCAACAGCAGTGACTATAGTGTTTCTTTTGTTTGATTATGGGATAAAGCTTCGCGAATGCTTCCTAAAGAACCAAAGGCAAGGTAAGACTATTTTTCAACATGCATAATTATTTAACCTTTTTATTTCTGATTCTAAATAATGTTCAACGTTCTGTAAAATATGTAGGAACGTAACTACGTAGTGAAATATGTATTCTAATATTATAAAGAGTTTGTCTTTTGGATTTTTAGCAATTTCTTTAGTAAAAGTTCTTCAAATGATGAGTGTATATACCTATTTTACTATGGAAATTAACGTGGTTTTCACACATTTTATACTATATATAACGTAACGACTATCCCTACACGTGAGTTTAGTCCCGTTATATATAGTATAAAATAAAATGTATATACCTAGATTTCTGAAAGCTCATTAGCATTTTTCAAAGCTCTACCAGGTATTTTTGACCGACGAAACGGAGGAAGTACTCAATATACTCAATACCACTCTAATAACCAAGCATAAATTTTTATAAAGTGTTTTATATCAATTTCTTTTTTTATTGGAAAGAATAATCTTCAAAATTGGTCTCATTTAAGTTTTATTGAAATCGGCTCAGCCATTTTTGATAAATCAACAATAATGTGAAAAATACGACATCGATCCGTGCGAACTATTCGCGAAATCTGTACACCGTCGAAGGCTTCGTTCTCATAATATTATATTCTCAAAATATTACATTCACAAAATATTCGAAGTCGGTCGTGCGAAAAATAATTATGTCATTATTTTGTAAGCCTGTTATATATTTCGACTCGCTCTTGACTGGTTTAGTTCATAGGTACCTATTCGCAAATAGTATTACGATTTAGGTAGAGACTAAACTATCTTGAAAAATATTTTCGAAATCGGCTGATAAATAGATAATTTACTCGTTCTTTGAGAGAACTACCTCCCACAACGAAAGTCGACCGCCGACAAAAAAACTTACTTATTATTAAACCTGTGCACCAAGTTTCCGTGAGATTCGTTGAATAATGCGACCAGTAGAAGAAAATCAATATCCGGATAGACGAAAAAAAAATCATCGAGTTGAAGCAACCTTCGCTTTGCTTCTGTCAATAACACTTTCAGTATGGGTCGGCGTGCTGTACTCAGCCCTATACTGCAGTTTCTGGATAGTGCAGCTGCGTGAGATGCAATTTGTCATGACCACGCTGCATGTCATGTATTGCTTGAGAGACATCAACTGCAGCCTTAAGAACTTGCTTCAAGGTAAGTAAATGAAATAATTGACCATTCCATTACGGGTCTTCTTCTCCTTTTCAATTGTCGGACACCGGAATCCAGTGACACTGGTCGGGGGGCATTTCAGGGGTGACTTGTTACACCCTCTAACCAACTTACTTACCAACTCGGCTTAGTCGGCCGTCTTGACGTGGACTGACAAGGGTGGCCATCCTGTCTTAAGTGGCCTCTCGTGGCTTTGTGAAGCCCTTTCTTGGCCTCATCATGTTGGCTGCCTATTTGCCCTAATCATAATTATTATAATGAAGAATGGTCATGAATTGCTTTACTGAGATCGCTCTATCATCACGGACAGGACTATTGTCGCCAATAGGCCTGATATCGTGGTGGTCGACCGGTCCCAGCGCTGGGCAGTGGTCGTCAGCATCACCAGCCTCGACCAACATCTCAAGAGGCTCTCGCTAGACTGTTGGGTCAAGGGCCAGATTCAGAAGGCAGTGATCCTGGACACGACGCGCATTGTCAGGAGGTTTCTCTCGCTGTAGCCCCAACCACCGGTAGCTTGAGCCCTGACCCGCTGCCGGCGGCACCCTAGTTTTTATGTTTATTTTTGTTATATAATTATAATTATATTTTATAGGAGTATGTATATTGTAAAAAAAACTTCAAAATTAAGATGTAAAATAAATAACTGAATAATCATAATAATTCATTGTTAATTGATGTGCAATAACAATGATAAATAATAAAATAAATAATCGACCAAGTGCGAGTCGGACTCGCGCATGAAGGGCTCCGTTCCGTATGGAAGCCTTCTAAGTATAAATAAAAATAAATAATAAAGCCTCTTTATTTCCTATCCCCTAATTATTACATATATTTCAACTTATAACTGTTTAACGCTATTTTACAAGTTACATTACATTATTGAGATATAAAAAAAAAAAAGTTTATATAGGATCCCCTATTTGGGTAAAGGCCTCTTCCAGTACGTTCCAGCTTTCCCTATCTTTAGCTCGCTCAGACTGCTCGCCTTCTTAGTATATTTTATTTTAACTCAATTATTTATTTTTTAGGGGCGGGCATGTACAATTTAATATTATATGGATATTTCCAGCATTTTCCTGTTGTCGTTATTAATATCGAGCAAAAAAAATCATGTCTGGTGTGGAGCCCCCCCTTGTTTTTTTTTTAATTAGTATTTTATTTTCGAATTGAATACCTAGTCAAAATTGAGGACCGCGGGTTTTTGTTTTTAAAAAGAATTTTTACTTATTTAATTATGTCCGATTATATTGGGAGTTGAATTATAACTGACTTAAAAGCTAACGGGAGTGGTCTTATCTATCGACTCCCACGGTAATGCATACCGGACCACCGTAGAGCCAGACGCGCACTCAGCAGTATTTCCGTCCGCTGTGTCCGTCCGGCTATTCTGAGTAGAGTTGCTAATGCACAACTGTTATTGTACGGTGCTCCAGCATGCATGACTTCTTCCTCCTTAAGATCGAAATTATCGCGAAGATTTTTTGTGCCACTATAATTTCGTCGATAAAAGTAAAATGAAACACAAAATGCAAAAACTATAACTAAAATTACATATAAAATTAATGTTCATATGCTTATTCTATTTGTGTTAATCGCACTATCACGCTCACTATATTGACCCATTTCACTTTTTCACTAAAATGATGAATTGGTGCTGTAGGTTAGAGAGGTCTATCCCCTTCACGTTCAATGGCTCCACGAAGCGCGTCCTCTCCGGCGGCACTAATCCAGGCAGGTTTATAATTGGTAATGCAGGTAGACACCTTCTTGTTGAGTGCTCTCGATGATTTCTCATGACGAAGCCTTTAACTTCGGCTTCGCAATCGTCGTCTGTTGTCACGATATAGGTCCCTCGAAGGTGGTGATGGGTTATCTCGTTTCCAGTTTTGAGTGAGGAGGACGTCCGCCCTAGCAAACACCATCCATCGGTTGTTCTGTATTTTCTCTACTTTACCTCTTCTACGTCAACTGGTATCTGGTGACACTGAGTTGTATCCGTTGCGAATCGGGGCAGGTTGGCAATGCAGGTATCCTTAACCAAGGAGGATGAGTTATCTTCTTCACAGAGAAATAGGGACTTTTCTATTTCCTTACATGGGCGTGATGGTAACACTGTTTTCAACCTTTTCGACAGTAAATAAGGAAATTTTGGCAGGATAACGTGAGTTTGGCTACGGGAATTTGAGACAGGTAGGGGGAGGACCTTAATGAAAATGTTAGTTAGATACCTACTTTGAAATTGCCCTGATGCCGGCGCACTAGAATACGGCATCGGTATCCCCTGCCTGTAGTAAGAGCCTACTCAACGGGGACCCTTGGGTTCGTGGGTGGTCAGAGTTGGGGCTCTGGCCATCCACTCAAGCGGGCCCGAGAAGGACGACAGCTTGCGTGGCAACGCTGTCGTACAAGACCGTACAAGCCTGGTCTACTACCAGGCGAGTAGACACACGAAGTGCCGGTAGCACCGGTGCGTTCCTTTTGGAGATCCCGGAGCTCCCAAGAATAGGCTGGCCACCGGGGTGTTTTAGTGGGTACAATCCCACATAACCCGACTGCACCCCAAAGCGGTCGGGCATCTTTGGAAGATTTCCCCCTCGTAAAAAAAAAAGGCGGAGGACCTTGTAGTATGTATATGTATCGTTTTCTACAAAGGGTATGTCCATAATGATTATTTTTTATTTTCCTTTACGTAAGCCTTTAACTCTATACATTGCTCTAATATCAGTAGATTTTCTAGATTTGCCGTGAAACCTGTTGGTGGGGTGCTCGCTTAAAGATTGGGTCTAAAATCAATCTGTAGGGGTGTGTTTTGGGGCTGAAGGTCGAATCTGAAACCTTGGGGTTCTTGCGGTATCCCGAACTTAAAGCTTGGGTTTGGCGCTACGAATCTGTTTTAGGTGTAAACAACTCGCCGTAATTACCGCTCGGCTTTCTGCGTTACAATACTTCATATCGAACTTCTAGTTAAGTCGAAGACTCAATAAGTAGATTTTTTTTTGTCTTGACATTTGAGATATCGAGATGCTGCTGCTTTGCTACAAAATAAAATACAATAATTAATTAAGATTGGGTGGTATAAGTCAAGTATGGTTATAAAAATGTTTTGGGAGACTTGAGAGTGATTGTATGAAATTGGTCGTACCTTGTTATAGGTATTTGCCAAATGTATCATTTGTGTATTGTTTTTCAGATCTAGCAGAAGGAAATGAGCTGCTCAAGTTGACTCTATTCGGTAGCAAGATATGTAAAGTTACGAAAAAGAAATACTGTAAGAGAACTTCCAACAAAATTTCTGATGCCTCGAACACTCGTTCAGGTAATATGACTCTAGCGACAGGACAGGTCTAAATGACAGGAGAAAATATAAGTGTCTAATATTTTTTGATATTCTATCGAACGGGTTGGTTATATTTTTTAGTCATCATGCTTATTATTTCGTGTAGATTTTCAGACCACGAAAAGTCATGGCGAGATCGTCCACCGCCTGGCGCTAGCGTACTCCAGCACCTGCGATGTGGTGCGCGATGTGGACAGCACTCACGGTCTGATCGTGCTCATGCTGTTCGGATCCTTCTTGCTCCACCTCGTCACCTCTCCTTACTACTTCATCATTTACTTGCGTATGGTACAAAGGGTTCATGGTCGTAGCCATGGGGGAAGGGGGTTAAGTTCTTGGGGTTCAAGCTGTCGTAAATTAATAAAAAGTTAAATGATAAAAAAAAAAAAAAACAATATTAATAAACTAAATATTCGTTCGGAAACTATTGCACTCGCAGCGTTCACGTTCAATAAAAACATTAATTTTCATATTCTACTTCGGTTATTCTTATTACAATTAAAATTGAACATTTTTACATAGACATAAATATATGTTTGATTGAGGCACATTAAATGTTAAACCATTCCCGATCTGAAAATTGGCTACGCCTATGAAACGTTTTAATTTTTTATTCAAAATACCTATGCTATCCTACCAGTTGCACCACTGATATTAACCGAAGACGATTTTATCGCAATGATTATACCGCAATTTATTAATTTGTAATAAACTAAAAACTGATATATTTTGATCATCCGGAGACTAATCGTACTGATCACTGTTTCACTTGGAAACCTTATGAAGCACTTAATTGAGTTTTACTATGAGCTTTAATTTTTCAGACAAGGAACACACATCGCATACGGATTGGACTAAACATACCCTATCCGTCGCGGTGCAAGCGATGTGGTGCTTCTTTCATGCAGCCAATCTCCTGTTGGTTGTCGAGCCTTGCCATCTGACGCTTGTGGAGGTAAAGACCATTAATAAGGTGTATTAATATATTATACAATATTTTTTAAAATTAAACGTTTTGTCAGTGTCAATGTGGTGCCATGTTAGCAGTAGTCGATAAAATGATATAATTGCAGTTGTTGTCGCCAAATTGAGTATTTATCGATATCCGTGGTGCATGTGCTAGCCTTGCAGAATCCATCGAAATAGGCGTCCTGCATGGTTGATCACTGAGCTAATATATGCTTTTTGTCAATCTTGTAAATAATTTATCAATGCTTGTATCAGACAATAATATATAATTTCAAAAAGTACAAGTATATATATTTTTTTTATTTTTTTTATTTTTAGCTTATTTTAATTTTTTTTTTTTTTTTTTTATTCATAATGACAATACTACACTACTACTACATGGAAAGCAATTGGATCATCCACAGACCCTTGAAGGTCTAAAGATAATCCAAGTGCTCAAGCCCACTGCCAGTTGGCAGCGTGCCCAGCATGCTGGCAGCATTGCCACGCTGAATGGCAATGCTTATACGTTGAGCCAAATAAACACCAGCATTTTGGTCACGCGTCGCGTCCACCAGACGCTCAGAAAGATTTTTGAAAACGAAATGAGCTCCCGGCCCCCACGGACCCAAAGTCTCAACTCCAAATGGCTCAAATATGTAACCACTACCGAGGTTAAAAAAAAAAAAAAAAAAAAAAAAAAGTATATATATATATATATATATACACACATATTTATACTTGCCAAATTTCAAGTCTTTCGGTTCAAGGGATCGCGCTCTCCCATACAAATTTCGCCACGCAATTTCACCCACTTAGTGCTTGAATTTTGCAAAATCTAAAAGGATCCCCCATGTAAAATTCGAGACTCCTAGCACTTGTACTTTTTGATATTTCGTGATAGGTGACATTTTACTTAGTATTGTACCCAACACAATCGTGAGCCGCCTCTTTCGCCTCTCTCTGAAGACAGGTCAAGTGCTCAAATCTTGGAAGCTTGCTAACGTGCATCCTGTACCCAAAAAAGTAGCCATGCTGACCCTGCCAATTACAGACCGATTTAGGTCACGTCCATACTTGCTAAAGCCTGGTATTTTTGGGTACGCAGACGACAATACAGTCATGGAGAGCTACACATCCGAAGCAAGAAATAATAGCCCACGTTCTGGCCCACGTTGTTTTCGTAATTACTTGAAATGATAATAACCTACAGTATGGTCCACGTTGTCTTGTCACTTACCTACAATGATAATAGCTCGTGGTTAAGCCCGCATTAGCCCCAATTATGAAGGCGCCATCGTAATCATAATAGCTAATTAGCAGAATTACTTGTGTTACTTTTTCACTTTAGGCATTCGATAGAGAGAACGCTTTTACGTTGGTATTAAATTTACGATGGTGCCTTGATAATTGAGCCTATTGTTGTAGTACTTTTATACGTTGTTTGACCCCTGGCAAATGAAAAAATGGTATTTTTTATTTTATTTGAGAAACACATAGTGTATATCTCTAGACGACAGGCATGTTCTAGGATGCTATTATACTCATTATTTGACTAACTTTTACAATGCTACCAATCCCGAAATCACGTAAATAAATTCAGTTGTTCAACACAAAATGTTCATCGACTCTCAACAAGATGTATAGAATAGGTAGGTTATTTTCGCTTTTTATGGTTGATCCCATAGTACAATACGTATATTGACCCGTATGTACCCTAAGTTTAAGACTATTGAATCACAAAATAAAAAAAATCGTAAATTATTACGGACCCATTTTGCCCCATTTAAGGAAAAATCATTATATTAATTCTATTCTAGATAAACTACTACATCATTAAAAATGGCATTCAAATTATTTTTACGCTTATTCGGGGTTACAATTGGTCAAGCGGAGAAGGATTCCGGGACTTTTTCCATGACGTCAATAGTCATATATTAGTAAAAATGGTGAGCTAATTTGAAACCAAATTGAATTGATTTTCAAACGGTCTTTAGTAGGTATTTTTTAAAGAAATTAATATTCCGAAGGACCCGCTCAAATTTTCCGGGATAACCGTACCCCGGATAGGGGTAATTTGTATTATTGTCTAGCTTCGTACCAAATTTCGTTTTATACAAAGTTTCATGTCAATTGGTACAAGGAATAAAAAGTCTCATGCAAACGAAAAGGGCCCGTCTTACCCCATAAGATATTGATTTTTCAAAATCATTATGTCGTACGATGTACGCGTATTCCAAATTTCAAGTTTGTGTCTTCTGAGGTTTGGGCTGTAGCTTAAACTGCTTAATTTTGGCTATCCCTAAGGAACCCTATAGATGTTTTTTAGATTTTATTAGTTCCTGTATAGAAACATGCTGTGTGCTTTCTTTATACCAAATTTCAACCATAACTGTTCAGTAGGGTGGGTCAAAAATTTTTTTTCTTTATTTTCCAAGAGGCTCAGAAATAAAAAGGTGCCAAATGGTTAAATTAATTTATAGATAATGTTTGATTTCATTATTTTATCCAAAATTTGCCTCCAGATTGTTAACGAAATTTCCGAAAAAGTAGATTTTTTATGTCGAGTTTCAGATACTTTTTTCAAGCTATTGATATCCGATTATATATGTAATAGCACTTAATAACGATAAATAAAAACGTTTGTTAGGTTGAACTTAAGAACAGAAGTAAGGAATGGGGTAGAGGTGGGATTTTTTAAGAAACAATTGGCGCAAAGTTGATCTTATAAACTTTTAAGTAGCGCGATGCGTAAATAGAGTGAAGTTATTGGTTTTACTTATTTTAAGATTGAAATACCACTACAAATCATAGTAAGTTCCTTATGATTGATTTATGGGATTTAAAAGGCAATATTTTGCCAAACTATGAAACCATGATGAATTTTAAGAGTAATTCTGATAAAAGTTAAAATACGAATAAAAACTAAACAAAAAGCCAACATAAACACTAAATCGAAGCCATCGTTATAGAAAAATTGTTAACAAATCCTTTAGTTGTCAAATAATACTAAAAAATTAATAAAATCATGATAATTTATTATTTAGAGTGAGAGTCCTTTTGCAAATCTCACCAAACATTATCTGAATAAAAGTTAGTATAGTTTCGTCTTGGAAGTAAAATTTTATTTGATATTCAGCTTGCAAGAGTCAAAAGTTAATCAAATGTGCTTATCATAACAAAAAAAATGCCTGCAAGATCAACTTCAAAGATCAACAAATAGCTAGGCAAAATGATGGTATTCACGTGTTTTTGACTTTGGCACAACTAAATAGATAACAACAAAACAATTTGAGCTATCAAAGGAAAAATTGAATGTAGATGTTGAATTTCCGTTTAAATCAGCAAGAAATTTTCACTGAGCCATCAATTGTAAAATCTGTAACTGAAAAAATATCTAATTATTTGTTGAATTAAAAGGAGAAGGAAAACTAAATTAATTATATCTCCTTTGGCACATCCAAGCGGAAGAAAGAGTAATAAAAGCAGTTACTTACTCAAGTTTTCACTACTTTATGTAGAAACAAAAAAACAATGCAAAAAAATCTAGATAGATGCGAGAAAATCAATACCCATATTTGACAACAAAAAGGAATTTGCCACATATTAACTCCTTCACTTTCATTAGTATATCATACTAATATTATAAATCTGAAAAGTTTGTTGGTTTGTTCCTGTTTCACGCATAAATGGATCAACGGATTGACTTGATTTTTGGCATGGATATAGTTCAAAGAACGGAAATTGACATAGGCTACTTTTATTCCAAAAAAATAAAAGGTTCCTGTGGGATAACATAAAAGTGAAAATACCACGCGGGCGGAGCCGCGGGCAAAAGCGAGATTTTATATTTTCAAATGTTTTATTAATTATTTGCTATGTTATTCCCCTTAATAAACTTAACTACTATTGATTTAAGCTTATCTTTCATAAATAATTATGATCTGTGCACTTTTTTTGCCAATCAGCTAATACCGTACTATCCACATTTTTTTGAAATTTCGTCATGGAACTGGAGGCAGTAGATGGATTCTGATTATTACTAAACTTCACGGTTTGATTATACTTATGGTTTGGCACCATATTTCCACTGTGCCCGAAGAAAAACTACAACTTTTTTTTTCTCCATACTTCAGTGACCCACCCTACTGTTCAGGTTGTTGGATGTAATTGACGCTTTTTTCACCAACTTTGGGACTTTATTTGACCCCTAGATAAGAAAAATCCGGGAAAACAGGATCAAACGAATTTTTCTTTTTGTCTGTAAAGCATGCATACAAAGTTTCAAGTCATTCGGTACAGGGAATAAAAAGTTACATACAAACGAAAAGAGCCCGTTTTACCCCTTTAAGATTGATTTTTCAAATTTTCTTTCTTAGTGCTCCATTACGTCGTACAATCTACCTATATTCTAAATTTCAAGTGCGGTTTGGGCTGTAGGCTGTCTGTCAGTCAGTCACTCAGGGAAGCCTTTAATAATTGAATAGGCACTGTACGTACATGTACAAGGGCTAAGCTCGATCTATTTTTGCATTATCTCTTTTGTCAATAGATGGAGATAACTTGTGACCTGGTGAGTCATCTGATGAGCAGCGTGGAGTCTGCGCACGACCCTCTGGCTATAGAGCTGGAAATGTTTATGAAACATCTATTTCTAAACAAAACTTCTTACTCCGTTAAGCACGTAGCTACTATATCAAGGCCTTTGTTGGCTACGGTAAGATTTTTTAATATCCTTACTAAATAATATTCTAAGTCCTAAAGTGCTTTTGTTGGTTTGTTACTCTTTCGCGCACCAAGAGAGCAGCAGATCGACTTAATTTTTGGCACATATACATAAGAGGAGAGACGTGGAAGACGACCTTCACCTATCTGATAACCAGATGAGACATACTTATAATGAAAAATTATTTACATATAAATAAACCTATAATAGCTTGCCTATCAAAAAGTGTTCATGAGTATACTTAATCTTTTTTTTTTCGAAATGTTTATTTTTACCTTCACTATTTTATGAGCCAGTATTTTTTATTTCAACGAATAGTTTTAATGCAGAAAATATACATCGGTATGCTTATTTACTTAATTTGGTTCATACTACCTGGCAAGCAACTATGTACAAATATGTCAATATAAATACGAAACCGGTCTTACTCGTATAACCAGTAAAAATTAGTATTATAAATTAAGAAAGATAATTAAATTACAAAATTAATCATGCAATCGTGCCTTCATATAATCGTTCATGACTTATTTTATAGATAATAAAAATTAGCCATGAACACGTTTCGATAGACAAATTATATTAGGCGTATTTATAAATAGACCAGTCATATCTTACAAATGAAAAAACGGAAATAGGAATAATTGCGGTAAATTTGCGCTTTTGATATGTTGTTTGGGTCCACCTGGATAGTATTAATCCAGATTTGCAGCACTCTGAAATTCTCGCGCGCTGAATAGTTGCCGAAAAACCAACATTTTTTTCTCTTTTTTTAGTTTTGTGCAAAAAAAACGACATTGAAAGGCTTTGACGACAAAAGTTACTGCTATTTACTTAAGGTGTGTAAAATTTCTGACAGTTTGAGCCCTAATTCAATTGTGTAGGTCTAATATATCACGAGATACAGGGTTCCGAATGTTCACTATATTCTCCAAAAAGTTGGAAAATTGGAAATGTCTAATTTTCGACCAAAACATCAGGTTATTGAGGTCTCTCAGGGAAAATTCTTGGGAAGTGTAACTAAAGCATATTTAATAATCTTTATTAAGGACTATAAGCCAAATAACCCCCCCCCCCCTTAAATAGAGTTTTAAGGGGAATTTAAAATCAAATCCATTTTGGAATCACAACTTTTTTGAATGAACACTAATCACTAGGCGCTACCTGTGCCAATGTACGTCTCCATAAAAGTGGTAGAGGAGGGTCAGATCACACTCAGTTTTCCTCCACCTCATTCAATAGCGGGATTGACGGCCTTCCGCCAGGCATGGTGCTTTTTCTACATGCATTCAGTGGGTATGTGATACCACCTCTGCCCTTTTCGGTCAGGACCCAAACAACATACTAAAAAAGCAAGTTTACCGCAATTATTCCTATTTCGAATGTAACATATTATAACTAGCCTAAAATAAATTATATATATTAAATAATAATTTATAAAAAAAATACGTCTCATCTGGTTATCACGTGAGTGAAGGTCGTTCTGCAGCGGCTCTTAAGTCAACAGTTAAAAGGTCATAAAGTAACATAAGCTACTTTTTATCCGGAAAAAATAAAAAATAAAAGGTTCTTACGGGACCGGGAAAAATAAAAGGTTCTCATGGGATAACTATTACGAAAATTAAAATATTACACGGGCGTAAGCAAGTAAAAGCTATTTTATTTATATCTGTTCATCTAGATGACAGACTGGAGATATTATTTTAGGGTTATATTATTGTTACTCTATTACTAAAACTCCGTTGTCCGTCCGTCTGTTTATTTGTCTGTCATCAGGCTGTATCTCGTGAACCGTGATACCAAAGATCAGATATCATAAAAATCAGAATAAAATAAATGTTTATTTTTTATTTAATACTAATATTTATTTACTTACTCTTAAATACCACAAACCTGTTTTTTGCCGTCTTTTCCTCGATATTAATTATAGTAACATTTGCTTGAAATATTCACAAAATATGTATTTAATTTTATGTTTACTTCATAAATAAAATAAATATTTAAAACGAGACCCCCAGGCAGGTACACACTTGAACTGTTCACAGATTATTTAGTTGTATATTCGCTTCAAAATTAAATAATTAAAATAAAAAATATTATAAAGAGTATCTCCCATACAGTACCCTTCGTCCGCGAGCCCGACTCTCACTTGGCCGATTTGTATTTATAATAATGTGCGTGCCATGGACCACCATTTTTTATTAAAGCAAGTATGCGAAATAAAATATTGGTAACATCGAGTTAGTGATAATTTAAAATATTTGGTTTGAAATGTTGGTCTGAAAATAACTACTTATAACTTCTTTTAAACAGCTTTATGGCATTCAAGAAATATAAGCTTCGCCCGCGTTGTCTTAGTACATCGGTACTTACTTAAAATGAAAATAGCCCGCGGTTTGATCTACGTTGTCTTTGTACTTGCAATAATATCTAATAGTCTACGATTTGGCCCGCGTTGTCTTAATATTTGCTTAAAATTACTTGCAAGGACAATGCACACGGTTTAGCTAAAATTGTAACAGTATTTGCCTATAGTGATAATTGGTCACGGTTTGGCCTGCGTATTATTAGTACTTGCTTAAATTTATAAAAGCTTACCATTTGGCCTGCATTGTCGTATTACTTACAATGATAATAGCCTATGGTCTGGCCCGTGTTGACTTAGTCCTTGCTCAAAATGATAATAGCCAGCGGTTCGGCCCGCGTTGTGTTAATAATTAGGTACTTACAATGATAATAAGCCACAGTTTGGCCCACGTTGTTTTAGTACTTACTTGATTAAAATAACAGCCCGCGGTTCAACCCGCGTTTTCTTGGTATTTGCTTATAATAATATCTAATAATTCGCAGTCTGGCCCGCGTTGTCTTAATAAAAAATTACAATAGTATGCCGTTAGCCTGCGTTGTTGTATTACTTGCAATGCTAATAGCTCACGGTCAGGCCCGCGCTGTTTTCGTTATTGCTTAAAAATATAAAAACCCACAGTTTGGCCCGCGTTATCTTGGCACTTACTTAAAATAATAGTAGCTCGTGGTTAAGCCCTCATTAGGCTCGATTATGAAGGCGCTATTGTAATTATAATAGCTAATTAGCATAATTATTTCTGTTTCTTTTTCATTTTAAGCTTTAAACTTTTTATGTTGCCATTTTATTTACCATGGCGCCTTCATAATTGAGCCTATTATCGTATTACTTGCAAGGATAATGCCTACGGCTTAGCCTGAATTGTATCAGTATTTGCCTAAAACGATAATAGCCCACGGATTGGCCTGCATTGTCTCAGTATTTGGTTATTTAATTTACTTGTATCTAAAGCTTATTACGGAGTATTTGAATTTTTGGGCACATCTCACACACGGTCTCTGCCCCCAAACTAAGCAAAGCTTGTGATTTGGCTGGCAGAGACTGATATACTCGTACTACATGTACATGTATCTGTAGGTTGACTGGCAGATAATGCTATTTAGCGTTAAGTCCTCCTTTTGTACAAATAGTGTGCAAGAAAGTGTTAAATAAATAAATAAATAAAAATACATTAATAACACCCAGACACAAAGCAAACACATATTATGATTATCACATATATATTTGCCCTGGGTGGGAATCGAATCCACTTCTCTTTGACCCAGGAGTCAGGGTCACAAACCACTGAGTCACTGAGGAGCCAATACTAATTATTGTATGAGTAACTATGTAAGGAATTTCCCACTACGGGCTTTTTATAGATGGAAAATATTGAGACAACCTGTATAGGTATGTCCGTAGAGAAAAAATCAATGTCGTTTGTGTATTCAGCAACCCGCGTTCGGTTGCGAGATGTATATGGCCCAATCACCCTTCGCGGGTAGGCCTATGTTCAGTAGTGCACTATTAATTAAGGCCAGTACAGGTATTCGACATGTTTCATTAAGTCATTAGAAATTTAATTTTCCAGGCAAATGAAAAACTGGCACACAAGTAGGTACCTATATCATGTTTTATTTGAGAAACACATAGTGTATATCTAGATGTCACTCGTCAGTCATGTTCTAGGATGCTATTATATTCATAATTTGATTAACTCCAAAATCACGTGAATAAAATCAGCTGGTCAACACAAAAAATTCATCGACCCGCGACAAAATGTAGGTAATTTTTGCTTGTCAGGGATGGTCCCATAAAAAATACGGATATGATTGTATGAGCGCTAAGTTTATGACTATTGGCTCACAAAATAAAAAAAATCGTAATCTATATTGGGGACCCATTTTGCCCCATTTAAAGATAAACTATCATTATCATAATCCTATTCTAGATACTACACATTATTTAAAAAGCGCATTGAAGTTTTGGGACGTATCTGACCACTAAGGATTTTTTTTTAAGGAAAATTTAGAAAAACAGGTACAGCCATATTTTTTATTTAGTCTCAAAAGCATCTATACAAAGTTTCATGTCAATCGGTACAGGGAATAAGAAGTTACATGCAAACAAAAAGGGCCCGTTTTACCCCGTAAGTTAGAGTTGGGTACGTTTTTCATCCTTAGTGCTTCATTATGTCGTACGATGTACGTATATTCCAAATTTCAAGCTCATATCTTCAGCGGTTTGGGCTGTAGCCTAAACTTATTAATTTTGCGTATCCCTAAGGAACCTTTTAGATTCTCCTGGATCTTATTAGTTCCTGTATTAAAACATGCTGTGTGCCTCCTTCATACCAATTTTCAACCATAACCGTTCAGCTGGTTCGATGTAATTGACGCTTTTCTTACCAACTTTGGGACCTTATTTGACCCCTTAGATGAAGAAAATTCGGAAAAACAGGAAAAGACGTAACTTTTACTTTGTTTGAAAAGCATGTATACAAAGTTTCATGTCAATCAGAACAGGGAATAAAAAGTTACATACAAACGAAAAGGGCCCGTTTTACCCCCTTAGAGGTCGAAAGTTCAAAATTTTCGTCCTTAGTGCTCCATTACGTCGTTCAATGTACCTATATTCCAAATTTCAAGCTCATATCTTAAGCGGTTTGGGCTGTAGGCTGTCTGTCAGTCAGTCACTCAGGGAAGCCTTTTATATAATAGATAGCTTCACTTTGATACTTTTGTAAACACAATTTGGTCAGCGTTATCCATTGTGACAGGCAGGCATTTAGAATTTGATGGAAGCATAATAAGAGCATTTCTTCTTTAAAATTTAAAATGTAAACACAAGCCATATTGCTGAATTGAATTTATTTCAATTTTAACTAGACTACGGTGTGAAACAAGGTTTTATATTTTTTTACTTAGATTTGAATTATTATTTTTTTGGTTATAATGATTACGGAAAAGAAATCACGAATAATTTATTTTTTTGGGATATTTTTTTTCTGATCATAAATGATTGTTTTTTTTTAGTTTGACTTACGTAATTTTTGAACTTCATCTTCAACTTCAAAATAAATACGAAGGTATTTTTTTCTTTTCAGATTTTCGGCTGCATTACTACGTATTTAGTTATATTAATACAGTTATAATTTATTAATTTCACTTGTATGGATCAATATGTAAAAAATGTACACTATGTTGTTTTTGAACAACTATTATTATACCTAATACATTTTAAATATATCGTAATACCTATGTAAGAATATTATTTCAGATGCTTTAAATTTCAATATATGACAGCTCATTTTATTTATTTTCTCCCTCCCTTAGCATGTGTGTGTGAGGATAGGGCTTTCAAGTACCAGAAATAGAAATAAATCATCTTTTTTGATAAAACTGGAGCCAGCATATAAAAAAATCAACCATGAAATCTAGTGAAAACTTGTGTTTCTATCGGTGAGAATTAGTGAAATAGAGTGGAATTTCATTTATTTTGTGAATCACAATGACTTCAATTATGTGCATAAATCTCTTTAAGTCTTGTGCGGTGAATCTTGAGTTTTCCTGTTGATACCAAAAAGTTGTAATATGAGGGCTGGTTGCATGTTTAAATAAATAACAAAATGCTAAATTGTAATTATTTCATGTTGCTACGAAGTGGTTTTTGTTCACCTACAAACATACAACTTGTGGTACTAGAAACTTAGCATTGAGAGTGTTGGTAGTGCGTTGGTAGCAATGATGTTTATACTTCAATGGTTGGTAGTGAAAAAACTTTTTTCGACATTACAAACACAGAATACACAAAAACAACAAAAATAAGTAAGTAAGAATTAAAAAAGTATTTTGATAAAATCAGTGATGTAGCATTAATTGTAGTGCTATAAACGCAACGCAACGCTCGTTGTTGTCTAACATCGAGCAGTTTCTCCTCAATATTTTCTAAGCGTAATACTGGTAGTGCTACAAACGTAGCTTTCGTAGAGCTACAAAAATGCAGTACTAGCAGTGCTACGAGTATACGCGTAGCGCCGGTCGTAGTACAAACTTAGCGCTAGTAGTGCTACAAACGCTCTAACAGCCCTCGAGTCACTTAAAAGTAAATAAGTCGCTCATCACTTCATACAAACGTCGGTAGACAATCACACAAGTGTTTGCTGTTGAATATCTAAAACTAGGATTTATATTAATTTGTCTTTACAAAATCTATGCTTCTTCTTGCTAATAAAACTGTGAAATAAATTATCCACTCGAATGATATATAAGCCTTGTAACCTTGTATGAGTTTTTGATTAAGCAAATTGTAGTTTGATTAATAATATTGATATCTACTGAGTGCTGTTTAAATTCACCTATGTCGTTAATCAACTGTCGTAGCCACAGGGTCTCCTTGGTGGCCTGGCAGGCGGCCATGAACTCGGCTTTGGTGGAAAATTGGATATCCCGCATGCGCTCCACCCAGAGAAGCCGTGGCGGACATTTAAATGATGTCATATTCCCGGCATTATGGCATCACTACATCTTTCAAATAAATATATAATTTCGATAATATCTCACACACACTTTGTTTTATTTAAATTTAAAGATATGACACGCTTAACGAAAGACCCGTTAGAACTTTCTAAGAAAATAACATCTCTGCTTCGGGTCAGTACTCTCGTTTTTGGATTATACAGTCGGTATCTTATAGTATTATCACAATAGCATAAGAAAATCATCTTACTTGATTTAGCGTCCCATTTCTTTACTTTTTCTTTAGGCAGATGCATCATCAGCTCACAGCCGAAGACCTTCATATGGCTGATGTCAGGTTTTGAGCCGGTCCATCTCTCTTCAGGAGTCTTGTAGCCTAGCGCGTCGGTGAACGGTTGGTGATGTACGCTGCATTTGTTATTGCCTCGGCCCACAGGTGTTTCTGTAAATTAGCATTTAACTACATGCATCTGGCTTTTTCGAATAGAGTTCTATTCATACGCTCAGCTAGAGCCATTTCGTTGAGGTGTGTACACATTGGTGGTTTGATGCTGTATTCCTGATGCCTTTAAAAATTCGGTAAAATTTCTATTTACATACAATCTGTGCATAAGATTTTGATTTTTGCATTTAACTTATTTTCAACAAGATGTTTGAATATTTTGAATTTTTTAGAACAATCTGATTTGGATTTCAATGAGTATACAAACACTTTTCTTGAGAAGTCATCGATAAATGTAAGAAAATATCTTGCTCCACCGAGTGAGTTTACCTCCATGGCCCGCAGACATCTGAGTGGATGATCTGGAGCAAGCTATTTGCCCGTGTCCCTTCTTCTTTGAACTGCAGCCGTGCCTGCTTGCCCTTGATGCAAGAGACGCAG
The DNA here is from genome assembly GCA_949316475.1 of Hypomecis punctinalis. Taxonomy (NCBI): domain Eukaryota; kingdom Metazoa; phylum Arthropoda; class Insecta; order Lepidoptera; family Geometridae; genus Hypomecis; species Hypomecis punctinalis. The sequence goes on from OX438795.1 coordinate 28,845,686, forward strand.
ATCACGTCGTTGTTGGTAGTCTGTATCTTCGCACCATCTGTGTGACTTTCCAGTTTCTTTAAATTATTGAAATTCAAACGAGCCATTCGCTGATGCCAAGTATATAAATCATCATTACAGTTTTCCGACATGTATGCTTGAACAGAATTGATATTCAGCCTGTACATGTTGTTAATTAATCTGCTGTAGCTACTTTTTTGTTGTTATTGTTAAAAATCTGGCAACTTTTCTTGTTGAATTTAATTTGGCAATTATTTTTGATAATCTGACTGACAGACTGAGAGATCCGGTACATATAATAGATTTGTTACCTGCACTGTGCTAGTTGACCTGTCTACTTATCTGAAGTCAACATTAACCTTCCCGCAGCGCTCTACCTCTGTTCTTTGTTGTTGGCTACCCGGACGCTGCTGATCAGAGGCTGAGTTTCATCATATAACCAGTGTTTGTTTTTAGATGAAGTGATGAGCCGGAGTCCAGATACCACCCCTCCTTGTAGTTGCTGGAATTGGTAGCAGAAAAAACAGCGACTAATTAATCTACCTTCTTATGTTTCTTTTTAGATTTGCAGTTTTTCGCAATATGCCCGTAGTTATTGTACAAAAAACATCTTGGCCCCTTCTTAGATGGCTGCGGTTGCGATTTTCTGACATGGAGAGCACCCGTCTCATTTTTAACTTCTTGTCTTTGTCTTAATTACATCTGATGAGATCGTCACACCTGAACTTTCTAAAGCCATTATCATCGGCTTATACTGCTCGGGGAGCACGGCTAGATGGAGCGCCCCGAGATATTCTTCATCTATGGCGAAGCTTTTGTTGCGGACGTTTGTGTGACGTGGTAAGTATTTTACTAATGTAACTTTCGATGTTATCGCCATTTTCTAGCGTGTGAGGTCCGAGACGTCAAAAGCTCTTTTGAGGTTATCCCACACCTCTTTGAACGTTGTTGAGTCCTGTATGTGCACGTATATTACGGGATCAACTAATAATATGAGTTTTGACCTTGCCTTTGTGTCGCGCTTGGGGTCCACTGCGTCGGTGCCGGTGTGCGTGACGCAGTCCCAAAGCTCCTCGTGCTCGAGGTACAATTTCACAGTGGATCGCCAACACACGTAGTTCTCGCGGCCTGTGAGCTTCTCGATGCACGCTGTGGTCGTATTCATTTTGTGCAAAGATGCACGGAAATCTTCTTTTTGGCAATAATTCGACACGACGAAGACGCGGTGTGAGGTTATGGCGCCAGCCGGTGCGGCGGCGGCGCGGGCGGCGCGAACTCGCAAAGCGAATTTTTTGTTGTAAATACAAAAGAATCGTCCAAGATTTCAGTTTACAGGCATGCTGGGCCCATAACCTGATAAATTAAACGAACTTTTGTATTTACTTGGTACGATTTATTTGTAAAATTCGCGGAGAACACACACAAGGAGCGCTTCAATGGCGGCTGTCGGTGAAAGAAGGCAAAAGAGGGCGCTGCGATCGGTTTGACAGATGATCGGAGCAAACGTCAATTTAATAAGGCGGGAATTTGAACATTATAACATGAATATTCGGTGGTCGGATATATTACGGCGCTCTGGGCTCATAGCTGGCCAAATATCCGTCATCCGGTATCCGGCCAAACCACTATCCGTTTCATCTCTAGCTCAGAACTATTCAGAAGTAGGTATATATTTTCCATCGAGCATTAAAAAGAAAGAACATGAACCAGTGGGGAACGGCCTAATAAAGCAAATGATGTATACACGGAGTAAATAGAAATTATGTTTGAATAGATAAAATAAAGATATGATGTAAATCAGATAGAATAGTACCTAGTCGGTTCTTGAAATTTAGTTTATGTTTTCGACTGGCGTTTTACTGAAGTTTAAATGGAAAATAGAACTTATTTGGTACGATTTTCGGAAAGTAAAGGCTGGTTTAACCCTACAAGGCTCTCAGTTCAATATTATTCCCGGACTTTAATCGTTCTTAAAACTATATATGAAATATTATAATCATCAGTCGCCATAAAAGATACGAATCAAGGTTTTATAATGCAACGTTCTTCTAAACTAGTGGCAGTGGGCAGGGCACATAATAAGGAGAAGTGATGGCCAATGGAGCCGCAAAAATTATGACTTGAGACCACGTAATTAGCGGGTCGTCAATCCACAACTAGAAAGACAAGGACCTAACACCGCATGCAACGCGCTGGGAGCAAGCTGCTTGTAACTGTTCTTATTGGAAATCATAGGAGAAGTCTATGTCCAGCAATGGATTTCCTACGGCTAATACGACGATGACGAATTTCTGTTGCGTGGCTTAAAGTTCTAAACGTACTTAAAGACAAAGGAAAGCGACTTAACTCTGTACTGTGAGTTTGACAGAGATATTTTATATAGTAACAATGTTACGTTTTTTAAAAAACAATGTTTTTTTGTGTCTCTAACCACTCATTTAGGATCGAAAACAACAGCACGATATGTCTCGACATCAAATCAATAACTTAAATATAGAGAGCCAAGCGGAGTGTCTCGTGTCTGGCCCCATCGCAATTGTTTTGCGTGTTTCAAGATTCTTCGGCCTAGCTCCACTCCGTTTTGTAAGATCAGACAAAGGCTGGCGAATTAGTCTGTCTCCAAGACTGTATACACTTGGATGTTTCGCTGCAATTATCCCTTGTAAGTAAAAATACATATCAATTCGTACACAAAAAATGCAATACAGTGTTTTATTATTTTATATGAGCAAGTGCTTAAAGTTGAAATTTTTTACAGGTTTAATAACCACTTGGCGAGCGGCTGATGTTTTTCTACATCAGCCAAAAAACGTGAGCAGCATGCCGACTATTCAACACATCACGGTCATGTTAGGCTTATTCATGGCATCCTGGACTTGGGCTTTGATGGTGGGCAGCTCATCAAACCAAATGCGGTGTTACATCGCCAGTTTGAATCATGGACAAAAAGTAAAAAATATTTATACCTACTTTCTTTCACCTTTTCTATCTATGTACTCTATTTTATTTCATTAATTTCATCTCAACCCATCTCATCTCGTCCGCAGTGGCGTAACGTGGATCAATACAGACGTAAGCGAAAGTCGCTTCAAAGAGACCCATTTTCTTTCGTTCCCAAGTCTACCCAAGAACTCTTTCTTATCAAACATCATTTGAAACGACACACAGCACATTATTGTGAAAAAAAATAATGCGCAATTGGAGAATACTGGAAAGCATATCTTCATATATTTGATTGATTTTATTTATTGATTTATTATATTAAATATTAATTTAAAGAGGCCTCGCGAAGCTCTATTAAGTGCGAGACCGTGGGCGAGAGCCTACTTCGCTCACGCCTAGCTTTTTGTTCTAGCCACTGCTCAACCCATCCCATCCCGTCTCATATCATTCCATTTTTCCTCAGATCGTTTCCTTTGTGGCGTCCTATGTGTATTATATTACTAGTTTTTGCCCACGGCTTTGCCCGCGTGAAATTTTGACTTTTGTGTTATCTTCGAAATTAAAAGTAGTACAACCTTTGAACTATATCCATGCGAAAAATCAAGCTAATCTGTTACTCTGTTGCCGCATGAAAGAGCAACAAACCAAGAAACCAAAAAAAAAACACATTTAATATTAGTAAGGATGTACCTACCTAATTACTTTGTTATACTGTACACTACCGGCCTTTTTAATAGTCCGCTGCAGGACGTAGGCCTACTCACCAAAGGTGATTATGCCATTCCACCACGCTGGCCCAATGCAGGTTGGTAGATTTACATACGCCATCGATTTTTTTCTACGGAAATATGCAGGTTACCTCATGATGTTTTCCTTCACCGAAAAGCCAGTGGTGTGAAAATCCGGTCATACATTTCAAAGAACTCAATGGTACGGGACCGGGATTTGAACCCCTCACGATTGTTAGGTGGGTGTCACTACTAGTATACCACCACAGCTTCTCTAGACCACCACGGCCACTCCGTTATGCATGAGCCAATTCACGTATTTTCTTTTGAAATGCTTCGGAGAATTTCTTCAAATTTTAATCTTAAAAGCAATTATTTAATTTTCAGATCGCCTCCGAGCTTAATGAAAACCGATGGTCGCTACAATGGAATAAAGTTCAAACTGGATTTTTCATCTCATGGATAACCACATGCGTTACTTTTTTATTAGCTGACTTCACAGTCACATGTGCTTTAACTTCTTGTTATCGTAAAACAGGTATATCATATTTTTAATCGTTTGTCCCAATAAGTAAACAAAACAAATGAGAAAACAACAAGTCAGGATTAATTTTTCAAATCGATAGTAAACAAGTATAATACGATAATGGACGTAGTTAATTAGAACCAATCCACGAAAAGTTAATTTAGAGAAACGTGTGTAGAAAATAATTGATTATTAATTTTGAGAAAAATGTACCTATGACGACGATGAAAATATAGTTATACAGAAATTATTCCAAGATTTGGTATAAATTTATTTAAAATAAAAGTTATCATAGTTCTTTTGTGCAGAAATACTGTCTAGTTTGTTGAAAATGATTTTATTCAACTTTTTAGTGACTAGCAGTGACTCTATCAAGGGTCAGCATTAAGTGTTACACAAGGTACAAGTTAAGGTGCTTATTCTTTCTTGGTTCTATTTTTATTCGAGGTTTTTGGCTAAAATTTGGCTGAAAAGTGTACAGAAACTTTTGTGAAAATAAAAAAAACATACGAGCGTGCAATATTTCTTACTCCAGCGATTGATACCAAAAACATAACATTTGGTTACAATGAGGGGTGAAAAGAGTTTTCTTTTGGAACGTACCTAAGTTTTATCAAAAATGTATCGAGAATTCTTTCGGTGTTCTATAAAAAATGCGAAAACAGTGGTTGATTCACGATCCTCTTAATATGAATATTTGGTTACAGAGTGGGTTGATCTGGCGTTTCCGTTGCGGTATGGTTACATTTTCGCCACCCAGCTGGGCATAATATCGTTTATCTTTTTGGTGCAGCACGTTCTCAGTAGCTTTAAAAGTATCAACTATTGTTTGAAGAATCTATTGCAAGGTACATAGTTCAATTTTAGTAAAATAACATCTTTACTAAAGACAACTAGAACCAAGACTTCTTAATGACAGACATTCTTCGTCGTGTCGGTGATCCTCAACATCATATATCTGTACCTGAGACTGTCCTACCATCCAATTACGATCTAGGAGTTTATTGCACCACCCGCGGTCACCCCACTCGTCGTGCCGAGTGTTGCTTAATTGGTGATCCGATCCCTGACAAACACCTAGTCAAACTACTACAAGCGTAAATATATACGCGAAATAAGCCGCCCGTCAGCCAATCACAAGCCGAGGCCTGCATCGGAGTACTCTTTTACCACAGGTTATCCTAACTCAACCTCTATATTTACAACCACCTTAGTCTTCTTAGATATTTTTGGCGTCGCATGGTTTATACATTGCAATTGTCAAGTATAAGTGTTTCATATTTTTTGATATTTTATCAAAATAGTCACAGTCGTAGTCACATCATTCATTGTCCAAAAAAGTCGCGGTCAAGTCAAAGCATAGTCCAAGTCACACCTCAGTAGAGCAGTGGAGACTTTACTAGAGGCGTCTTATGGAGTTTTAGTAACAACACGGAAAAATACGATATACACACGACCACATTTATAGCACTTGCCTACTCATGCATGTAATTCAGCTCAAAATCATCGAAATACCACAATTTTTCAAAATTATCACTGATAGAAACACTGCGGCGACATGATTTTTCTCGCACTACCTTAGTCCATAATCGCTACAGTTAACAGGTACGAGTAATAGCAGCGTTTTACCTGAAATAAAACGCATATTAAAATACTTACCTTACTGGAAGCTTTTATAATGAGAGTGCGTTTCCTTTTCCGTCGAATTGTACTAGTTTACATCCTCTTTAAGCGTTGTAACCGGAAGCCTCCAGGTGGCGCCCTTGTAGCGATTGCGCGCCATTTTATTTACTAGGAAAAATGGCGTGCCTTTTGGCCTCATTGCGTTAATTTTTATAATTTCCACCAGGCAGAAATTAAAAGTAAAGCTTCTTGCCTACTCATGCATGTAATTCAGCTCAAAATCATCGAAATACCACAATTTTTCAAAATTATCACTGATAGAAACACTGCGGCGACATGATTTTTCTCGCACTACCTTAGTCCATAATCGCTACAGTTAACAGGTACGAGTAATAGCAGCGTTTTACCTGAAATAAAACGCATATTAAAATACTTACCTTACTGGAAGCTTTTATAATGAGAGTGCGTTTCCTTTTCCGTCGAATTGTACTAGTTTACATCCTCTTTAAGCGTTGTAACCGGAAGCCTCCAGGTGGCGCCCTTGTAGCGATTGCGCGCCATTTTATTTACTAGGAAAAATGGCGTGCCTTTTGGCCTCATTGCGTAAATTTTTATAATTTCCACCAGGCAGAAATTAAAAGTAAAGCTTCCAGTAAGGTAAGTATTTTAATATGCGTTTTATTTCAGGTACAGATACAGATACAGATCTTTATTGGTGCTAAATTACATAAAACACAAGTCTTAAGAATAATAATTAATTTCTGTACGATACATTGTACATTTAATATACTTAATTTATGTTGGTTGTAATTGTATTGGTATTATCATATTCTTTCAAAGAATAGTACGCTTTACTGATTTTTAAGCCTGATTTTGAAAATCGAGATAGAAGCCGCATTTCTTATGTCGTCGGACAGTTTGTTATAAATATCAGGACCCTTCACGTACACAGACTTTCCTGCTTTAGTGAGCTTGTGCTTTGTTTGTTTAAACTTATTTATGTACATACTACGGGGCGAACCATCGCGATTTACACCTATCTTTTGGAACTTGTGTTGGTTCGTGTGAACGAATACACTGACCTGGTAGATGAGTATAGACGGCACCGTTAGTATACCCAATTCTGTGAAAAACGGTTTCGCCGAAACATCCCATCGCGCCCGCACTATCGCTCTAATAGCCCGCTTCTGCAATATGAGGACACGCTCGCGCTCAGCCGCGTCTCCCCACAGCTCTGTCCCATACGTGAGTAAGGAGTGGACCGTGGCAAAGTAGCAGGCTCGGACGGCGTCCCTCGGTGCTGATTTAGCAAGGCGGCTCAGAGCAAAACAGGCTTGGCTCAAACGCGCGCATAATCTATTTATATGTAAAACGCTGCTATTAAATAACTTGACCGTTACTGGAAGCTTTTATAATGAGATTCTGTTTGTTATCGCCTGGTGGCGTCACCTGGAGTGGGGCTTTCAATTATCAAGTATTATATACTTTCATATTAGTGGGGGTCAATTATGACTTATAATTATGTATTACGCCAATGTGAGATAATATAGCTCGAGTGACTATTTAGTTTTATTAAAATATTAATATTAATGATTCCAATTTGATATACTAATACAACAATCTTATGTTACTACAAAGTAACTTATGAATGTCCTGAAAATATCTAAGTTAACTAAGTCAAAATAAAAAAGGACAACAAGAATCTTCCGGTCACTTCAGAGGCCATTGTAATCACAAATAAACATGGCCTTAATAGCAAGATTATACTTTTAATTTGCAAAAAGATATAAAAATATATTTTTATAAATAATTTACAACATAGGATCAGCATTACTATAAAAAACAGCGTGGATTTTACAACAACGTCGTTAATTGTGTTCATCGTACATGCATTTAGGTACTTACGTATAGGCTGGGTGACTAGCCTAGGTGTCAGGGCCTCCAAGCCACTTAAAAGAATCTAACATCGTATAATAGATCCTACTGAGAAGGATTTGTTTGGCAATGATATCCACCCCACATTATTGCAGGGATGCGTTATGCACTTATGAGTTCATGTAATGCTTCATTACTAAAGCAGGGAGTCCCACGCGATGGGACTGTTGCATTTAGTGTACCTTTCGCAACAGCGCGGAACAGCAGTTGTAAACAACAACGTCTAGTTTTCGTTAATTGTGTTCATCGCACATGCATATATGTACTTACGTATAGGCTGGGTGACTAGCCCAGGTGTCAGGGTTTCTAAGCCACTTGAAAGAATCTGACATCGTATAATAGATCTTACTGACAAAGATTTGTTCGGTAATGAGATCCACCCCGCAGGGATGCGTAATGCTAAGTGCATTACGCACTTACTTTCACTCATATTTTGCGTCATTACTAAAGCAGGGAGTCCCACGCGATGGGACTGTTGCATTTAGAGGTAACCTATCCCCCGCGAGGGGCGGTAGATGGCTTGCTTAGCCCGTGCCATGCGACATAATATTATGAGTCGACAATTTGGCAATAAATTCCATTGAACCTTTCAATTTATGAAAGAATAAATAAAATTCTATTATTTCAGGTTACTTATAACCTAGAATCAGCGAATTTATACGTAGAATCCAATCAATTCAAGCAAAAATCAAATTAAAATTATATGTGATATATCAAAATGACAATGACCTAATAAAAATAATATTCAAACTTGTCAGCTATACACACAGAGATATTTAAACTTATACTTAAAGGACACGTGTGTCATTGGTTCCTTTTCAAAGAGTAATCTTAATTAAATCAGCTATCAGTTGTAATTGCGGTGAAAGAAAAATATTTTCAATCTTTACATTTGTCTTTCGAAACAATAGTTACACCGATTTTTAATACGAGTTGTTTTAGCTACGACTAACCATGTGTAAGAAACTCACTTGAGGAAAGAATTTTAACAACTTGAATAAGAAAAACAAACGCGGAGAAATAACTCAAAAAAAAAAGAACACCACCCACAAAAATAACTCTTTGAATTTTAATAACTCCCGGCGCGACCGTAAAGATGCAAATATTGGACTTAACGATAGTTTTATGTAAAAAACTCAAAAACAGTTAGGCTGATTTTCACAATGATATGTTGTACTCGCCTTTGAATGGCAGAAAACTATTAAAAAATAATTTTAACTTTCAGTTCATCGGTACCTATGTGCCAAAAATGTTTATACATAGTAAGTAATTAAAGTAAGCTCATATAGGCCGGGCGGCTAGTCCTAAAACTTAAAAACTGATACGTACGAGCAAAATGTAAATAAAACTTTGTGATGACTAGTTCCTTTAGCTAATTGATTGGATTGATCTATTCAACAATGTATTGCTTTGCAATATTTGCCTAGGTTTTGTATAAAAGGTAAAGACTAACCCTCAACACCAAAAAAGCTTTGTTATTCAGGTTAGATAGACTAGCTAGGGTTAACTGGCGTGGCTTTTTATTTCACAATTCTCTTTATACACAATTCAGCAACGAACTATAGTGTCTGGCCACAAGGGAAAAATACATCATTTACACAAAAACATCACCAATTCCATCGTCACTGCACTATTTTTTCCTTAGTTACAACTAAGAACGCAATTGAACGCCATTTTATGAAAAAATAAAAGTCCCGCAGATATAAACAAACTAATTCTGACAAATTAGTCGTGCGTTTGTGGCGACGGGTTTGGTTGCTCTTTTGTTTCACTACACGAACTTTGCGACACACTTTTAGTCGCAGATTTTACGTAATGTCAAAATAACGCCAGAGTATGTAGGTAGGTATGTTGATGGGCCTTTAGTGGCTTTGCATTCTGTTATGCCGTTAAAATGTCAGTTTGTTATTAACCCAAAGTGCTACATTGCACATTAAATCTACGTTTTAAAAAATAAGGTTCATTTTAAAGTGAATATAACACTGCTAACATAAATTTGTAATAGAAATAGAAGGTAGGTATGAGTGTAGTATAAAATAAATATCGAACCATAGTTTAAATTTTGGATTCGGATTTGATTAGGTGCTAAAAACAGAGCATGTATCTCACTTGATATTAGTCACTCTTGGGTATTTCTATTACTTTTTTCATCTTTCTTCTACTGGAAGGACAAAAAATGTTCACGTATGCCATTCTTGCGGACAAGACATGTTTATTTTGCTCAAATAGTATTGATTTTAGTACATAATATATAGTACTGTTGAAGAAAAAAGTCTTGCAGTACTGCTGAAAAACGTCTTTTATCACCTTTAAGAATACTTGCATAACCTTGAATTCTCAAAATGTGACAAGATTAAACAGAGCTTACAAAGATGCAAGCTGTGCACATATTTCTATAATACCGACTTCCTACAATTAAGTCTGGGTTTTCTTATGACATATTTTATTAATTTATTTTTATGATATAGCCCCTTTTAACACAAATCCATACATTTATTACCTTACATTTATCATATTTATTTGCTGCTATAAACAACAATGCTTTCTGCTTTTGGTTTGAGAATACTCCCTGTAGAAAGAAAAATACGATAATTTTCAGTGATTTGTTTCAAGCTTGCGAATGTTTGATAGTAAGTAATATAATTAATTAGTTTAATTGCAATTATTGGGAGCATAAATATTTTTAAATAAAAAATAGAATATGCAAAAATAATTTGATCTGAATCTTTCAGATCTTAGTAAGACTCTGTCCCGTAAAATTGTATCAGTGTAGAAATTGAAATTCGTATACATTTATTCAGTTATGGGAAGAAAGCAATTAACAATTTTTCATTTTCAATTTTCTCAATAAAGCAACTAGACGTGTAGCTACCAGTATGAAAACCCGTCGAGTGTAAAATTCGCAGTTTTAATTCTGCACTTAAAATAAAAGTAGGTACTCGCTACTTATTTAGTTGCGAATTGCGAATGTCTTAAAAATGCACAAAGAGGGCTTACACAATTTCACAAAGGGAGGCAAGGACCCCGCGACGATAGTAGGTATGTTATGATGATGTGAAAGTACATTTACATTCAGTCTTTAGTTTTTTGTAAGAATTCACTTCGAGAGTGGCATGTAAGTATCACAATAAGCACTGACCCAGCGAGGGTAGTTCACATGATGTGAAACTACATTGTTCACTGTATCATTCGCTTTCCGTGTTCAAGTTATATTTAGTAGGTATTCACCTTGCAAGTAGTACGTTTCACAAAAAGTATTGTAGTTGTAGTTTATTGATGATGTGCATGAATCTAGTAGGCGCTAACATGCCAGTATATGATTTTATTAACTTTATCATTTATGATCCGTAAAAATATGTTCATATCATATACACGCCACTACTATTAAGGTAGCTTGTTACGTTCACAAGAACGTATTGAAACTGAATTGCCGACCCCGCGAGGGTGGTTCTCGTGTATAAGCATGGTAGTTTTGCTTCTGTACTGTTCGTAAGGTTTTTGTCAAGCAATTTGCTAAAAATAATCAGAAGGTAGTTTCTGAAAACAATATTAACCTTAACACGACGGTAATTGAAATATCACGTATATTTCAGTCGTAATAACAAAAGTTGCTCTCAAAAGGAGCTTAGATACTCAGAGCTTAGTAGCAACGAGACTAAACCTTATGTAATTAATTCATTATTTTCCAACACGCGTTAAGCGTTTGCAAATTTTCTAAGGAAGAAAAATAAATTTGAGTTCATTTAGCTCTTGATCAAAGCATAACTTTGAATTAAATTATCAATGAGATTAAAAATTATCATTTTAGAAACTTATTTATCGGCTAACGTAAGGCACCATACATTTTTCCCAGGTTGTTTGGTACTAGGTTAAGTAAACTTAGGTATATCTCACGGTGCCGAACATTTTAACACTGCAGTGTTAAACAGCCGTAAAAACAAAATTCTGCTGCAATATAAGCTTAAATTTACTAAAAATCCAAATTTCGCTCACCAATTACATCGATGAATTTCTCCATTTGGTCGGAAACATTCAGCACGCTTACCCGCTGCCGAAGAAGTAGCACTGCTTAGCTGACGTCACACGACTATGACCGCTTGAAGCAGACACCATCTATTTTTTAAAGGAAATATTTTAAAAAGGGATGTAAATAATGGTATAGGGCGTACCAATTGCCCTATTATAAGCACATTTGGTTAAAAAACCTTTAGGCTTAGCTGAAAATTCAAGAAACGAACGGAAAAAACCGTTAATAACTAGTTATGAACAAATTGCTATGCCACAGTTGGTTATAGAACCTTGTGCACAGTACATTTCATTAAAAAATCTATTTGCTAGAGAAATAGTACAATATGTGGGCACTTACTGCGCAGGTAGGTATACTTAGCTGCGTTATTTCTTCGAAATAACGTGTCCATTTCGATTAACACCACCACATATTCACTGAGTTTAATCTTTAACATAGTTAATAATTTTATAAAATAAACTGTGCAACAGGCCGTGAGCCAGCTAGGGCTGCCCGGAGCTGTTGCTTCGACGAAAAATTCAACGCCAATGAGGCCAAAAGGCACGCCATTTTTCCTAGTAAATAAAATGGCGCGCAATCGCTACAAGGGCGCCACCTGGAGGCTTCCGGTTACAACGCTTAAAGAGGATGTAAACTAGTACAATTCGACGGAAAAGGAAACGCACTCTCATTATAAAAGCTTCCAGTAACGGTCAAGTTATTTAATATGACAGTTTTATTCAGTTAATACACAAAGCTATTACAACAGAACTAGAGAGCGCTGTTGTCGCTCGAGGCAATTCTTAACCACAAAAATGTATGGAAAATCTTGCCCAAAGCTGTCAAAACTGTCAAATTTGAATTGGAATTTGACACTACTGAGAAATAAACATTGCAACTAGCCACTGGATCGAGATATTTTTCATGTCTCTTTGTAACTCCTGCCATATTATCTCTTTCATTTCATCTCTTCCTTTCTTTTCTCAATCGACCACATTATTCCTCTGGTGTCTCTGTAAGTTAATATGACTTTAAGTGCGTTCGGATAGCCTACTGATGGCAAAATTAACAGTTGAAAACGCCAACAACGATCACATTCAGCGTTTGTTTCGAAAAAGTGTGAGCAAAAGTGACATTTTTAACTGTTTTATTCTCTATTCGGATAGCTCAAAAACAGTTTAAAATGCCATCGTGAACTGACACTTTTAACCCACCTGCGGAGGTGGGTTCTTTGTGATCGTTTGAGTTAGACATTTAGCGTTTGTTTTGGGAAGTGAGCCAAAGTAGTACTATTGGCAAAATGGGCGAAATTCCCAAACCGAACCGTTTACATCAACGCTAATTTTAGAATTGCCAAAAATGCCATCGAGCCCAAAACGAACGCACCTTTTATATTCAGGTAATATGACCAACTCGCCACACGGGACCGTGCGTCGAATCGCCATTGCGTACGTATCCGCCTGCAACACGGTGCGTCATGTGAATAGCGCCTACGGACCCGTGCTGATGATGCTTTTGACTGCTACCTTCTTCGACCTCGTCTCCACACCATACTACTTCATCACCCATTTAAGTACGTACCTATTTTACTGCTCGCTAAGTTTATTAACCTACTTCAAAAAAGGAGGTTATCAATTCGTTTGCATGGTTTTTGTAAGTTACGCGATTAATCCGCTAATTATAAAGGTATATTGTTTTTTTTTTTGTACCTGATAGATCATTTACTTAAGAGATGGTCCCATTTAAATTTAATCGAAATCGGCTGAGCTACTTTTGAAAATTCAAAAGTGATATACATTGATTCAAGCAAACTATTCGAATTTTGTACACAATTAAAGTACGGTTGTGCCATTTTTATCAAAAATAGTTATTTTGGTCATTTTGCACCAAAATCACAAGCAGCAATTTTAGCAGCTAATGGACCAATTATCCTTTGTAAGTAAACCTACGTTCAGCAGAGGCCTATTAAAAAAGCTGGTACGGTAAGAATTTAATAGAAAGGGAATACTATATTTTTGTCACTACAGAGATTATTAAAAAGTTTCGGATCATGTGGATCATCCACATACCACAGAAGGTCTAGAATCTAGATAATAATCCAAATGCCCATTGCCAGCTATTGCCGACTTTAAAATAGGAGGAGGTACTATGTTCGTCTGTATGTTTTATTTTGTGTATTTATGTTTATTAATATTTTCACCAATTGTGAACCGATTTCAAAAAATATTTTTTTATTCCCTTTTGAATACATTCGAAGTGGTCTCATTAATCGAAATCAGCTGAGCCGTTTATATAATTATAATATATCAACAATAATTTACATGGGTGACACATCGATGGGTGGCCACAAACGATATTGGGAACTATAGACCTATAGCCATCCTTCCTTGCATTTCAAAAATTTTCGAAAAGGCTATTTACACTAGACTAATGTCTTTTTTGGAAGCAAACGACATTTTAAATGGAAATCAATTTGGTTTCCAGAAGGGAAAAAATACTACTTCAGCAATATTTAAATGCCTTAAGCAGGTGTGGGAAGATATAAACCACAAAATAAAAGGTGTAGCAATACTACTAGACCTTTCAAAAGCTTTTGATTGTGTTGTACACAGCACATTAATAGAAATATTGGAGAGCATAGGAATTAGAGGTATAGCCTTAGACTTACTAAAAAGTTATCTACAAAACAGAAAACAATGCACAAGTATAGATTTTTATGACCGCCAGTCCAAAACTATTAAAAAAATACAATCCGATCTTCAAAACATATCGCTAGGTGTTCCGCAAGGGAGCATTTTAGGCCCTTTACTTTTCTTAATTTATATAAACAGCTTGCCTTCAGCAACAGAACATCACTGTATCATGTTTGCAGATGATGCTACAGTTTATATACCTCAAAATAAATTAAGTGCAGTAGAGTTCGAAAACGAGGTAAAACTAACGTTAGAAAAGCTAGTTCAAAATCTGGATTCGATTAATTTAAAAGTTAATTTAAATAAAACGAAGATTCTACAATTCAGAAACCATCAAACTTCACCACAACAGCTAAATGTTTCCTATGATGGCATACAAATATGTGAGGTGAACAAATCAAAGTTTTTAGGAATCACAATTGATTGTCACATGAACTGGAAGGAACATGTATGTCAAATTAACTCCAAAATTTCCAAATATCGCTATGCACTTTCGATTCTAACTAATACTTGTTCAAAAGACGTAGCAAAAAATGCATATTATGGCTATGTTTACCCACATTTAAAGTATGGAGTAATCTTTTGGGGAAACTCAGTAGACATAGATAGCACATTCAAAATACAGAAGAGTTGCATTAGATCTATATTTAAACTCCGCAGTACGGACTCAGTGAGAGAAATCTTCAAAAATAACGGTATTTTAACACTTACCGGTATTTATATATTTGAGATTTGTCTGTTTGTAAAAAACAACCCAAACATTTTTATAGTAAACCAATCAGTACGCTCAGAATCTTTACGTCGTAAATATCAATTCAATATAGGTATTCCACAAGCAAATAATGAAATGTTTCACAGAAGTACTTACATGATGGCAATCAATACTTTTAATGACTTACCTCATCATATTAAGGCTTTGTGTGGAAATAACTTTAAAAAAAGCTTGAAGAAATGGCTTATCGAGAAAACTTTTTACACCATGAAAGAATTTTATGCATGTACCCATGGGTCCGGTCCATATTTATACTATAAAAAATAAATCTAGAATAAGTGATTTCATATTGAGTAATGTAATATAAAATATGTACCTACCATACATATAGGCTGTTCAAGTTTTTACTTATCTTTTATAAAATGCTAAGACGTTGTGAATGGTCGAAATATATAACTTTTTATTTTGTTTTTAGAATGTAAGTGTAACATAGGTAGATTTATTTAAATATAATGATCTCAAATGTTGGCTATGATAGGTTGTAAATAAAATGTGTGTTTATTGGTGATAGAATCTCTAACTATGCCAACTTAAATAGAAAATGTAACATAGTAAACAAACGTAAATTTATGTTACCAAAAATTGCATGTCCGCTAGGATAGACTGTTGTTACTAAAAAAATTTGTACCACCATTTTACACAGTTTGTGCAATAAATTTTTACTTTACTTTACTTTACTTTCGATTCGTGCAAACTATTCGAAATCGAAGTTGAAGTCGGTGGTACCATTTTTGACGAAAAATAATTATTTCCGTTAATCTTTTTATTTCGCAGTTCTACAGGACAGAACTTCGTCGGATCTAAACGTGTTTGTCGTGAAGGAAGTTTTGCAGCTCTTTTGGATCGTTTTCCATGTGGCAAACCTGATCGCACTCATCGAACCCTGCCATTCAACACATACTGAGGTAGACACTGATATCTATTCCTATTGGTATCATTAAAGTATCTGGGTACTTCTCCTCGACGCGAATGTCAGAGTCGTTTGCATGTTCAATGTTATAGTATAATTTCAAACGAATATTACAATTTTTTAATTTATACAGGGTCATAGGTATTAAACGCAAAACCTTTTAAGGGCGGGTCTAGTACATCTAGACAAACAACTTTTGTTCTAGGATTTTTGAAAGAAATTTTTTTGCGAATTTTCAAAAGTCGTTGATTGAATCAGGCGTTACTTTGCGGAAATTCATCTTCAAATCTATGTTTTGAATTAATATTTAGTATATTTCCGCTATCTTGTTGTAGGCAAATAAGTTTAAGGGCATTAAGGACATTTATGAAAAAAAAAATACAAACAATTACTAATATTACAATAATTTTACATTTAAAAACTTAATTTTACAAAATAGATAAAATAATAATAAATATCACTTATTTTCACTACACTCTGTATTATATATTTTTAAAAATAGTACAATAATAATCCGTTAACAACAAATAAATATTATAAAAATCTTTTAAAAATAATATGACAAAATATTGAAAACACTTCACTAAAAAATAACACCCTTATTCTCACTGCACTACACTCTGTTCGACACGTGTTTCGCCTCTCAACGAGGCATCTTCAGGACGTGTTGACTCTTCGAGGTCGCTCGCAAGAATGGCTCCGCGCCGCGCCGTCACCCCTTATATACTACCGCCCGCTGCCTGTGTACGGTGCGTCATCACGTGATTGCGTTATACTTGACTCACCCATGAAGCATCGCAGCAACGGGGATGTGACGGTAGTTTGATCGTTCAGCAGCTCATTGTCTCTGTTTTGATGTTTCATTATCTCTAAATGCTCCAAAACGTTTAGGCGAAAACCTTTTTCACATACATGTAAAATTTGGAAAGTGTGGTTGTTTTGCAAAGTGTGGCTTGTTTCCAGTAAATGTTTCGCAAAATTTGATTTCTCTGGGTGATTGTTTCTACATGCAGCTAAGTGTTCTTTGTAACGGGTATCAAAACTCCTTCCAGTTTGTCCCACGTAAACCGCGTCACATGTATCGCAGGTTAACTTGTATACTCCTGATTTTTTGCTTTTCTCTAAGGAGTCTTTTCCGTTGCACATTCGTCTCGTGTTGTGATTAGTTCGAAATGCCACATGTACATCATTTTTCCAATTTCAATTCAATTTTGAATGAACATTTAGAAAAACAACGCTTACACCCAGGAGAAAGAGATAAGTGGTATGAATAGAATGGTGTCATAAATATTTAATTGACATTAGCTCTGCACCTGAATGCATGAAACTCGTTATATACGGCACAGATTCAGAAATACAGCTGGTATGTATAATAACATAATACACAAAATTCTTGTCTGTTTTTAACCGCAGCTTCGTCGGAGTCTCACAACACAAATCTGACACGGATAATTTAGGCTCGAAATGAGTCACATACCCGAATCAGACGACCCCGATGCGAATCAAAAAGCGGAAGCCAGAAGCTCAATAGAGGTCCTGTGTGGCACAGCGACACTCAGAGTTGACTGCAAAGTTTCTGGCGGGAGCCAACTCGGATTCTCACGTCACAAATCAGACACGGATCATGAAAGTTTTTTCAGACTCTTTTCGGAAAAAACACGTTTAGTAATAACTAGTTCTCACTAGGACGCGTTCTCTCTAAATCTTAAAACGAGTTATAACTGTAACCTTAATATGATTTATGACGCTAGGTGGAGCTCACTCGCAAATTAGTGAGCCAACTGATAAGGCACGTGCATCTCGAACATGATCAGCTCTCGTGGGAGCTGGATCTATTTTCCCAGCGACTTCTGATCAGCGACGTCTGCTACCGTCCTCTTAGTGTCGCCACCATGGGCAGAAGCTTGGTGCTCACGGTGAGTAAAACTTATGCTGCACCGGCTTCTTTAACCAAGTATTTTTAGGGCGCAATCATTTAAATTCAGACAAAAGGCTTAGCCTTGAAATGCATGATAAGATGATTTAATTTGGTTGTTATTTTTAATTTATTTTATAATAGATTTATTCTTGTTTTTTTTTGGTCATATTTATAATATTCGAACTTTGGTAGCGATTATGTTGTGATTAAATGTAATTGAATTCTTAGGTGTGTAATTTACATTATTCGTGTATGAATTTTAGACATATTTACTACTATTTTTTTACACAATATTATACTGTAATGTCTCGAAGTGAAATCATTTGTGAAAATTAACGAATCTATTGAATGTTTTTTTAATTTCTTCATTCCTTAATAAAATATATGGTATTAGGTATACACACCTAGTTAAGTATCAATTGCTTAAATTAAACACGTTTTTTCATGCATAATATAAATTATAAAGGTTAATTTAAAAAAACGTGCTCCTCGGTATGTGAGACCGGAGCAGAAAAGTTGTAAATCAAATTGACATCACAAACGGCAGGTTAATAGCAATAATAATGTCCTTCTACTATTACTCGTATGTCTACTACCTAGTGTTACAAATATATCTATGTATCCTAAGAAGTGCAAAATAAATTTTAAAATAATCGATGGACTCATTTTTATTTTTAACTGGTATAATAGACTCAGAATAACATGTACTTTCGTGAGATGTAACGAGTGCTATGGTTATTTTTTTTTCATTATTATTGTACCTACCAGCCTCCATACATTTTGTGTACTTGTCTTTTGTACATAACTACATAAGTTTCAAAGAATTAATCGGTATCGGGCCAGGATTTAAACCCTCGACCTTACGTGTCTAAGGCAAGCGTAACTACAACGGCCACCATGGCTTTTCACAATAATATTTCACTTGGCATCAAATAATAGTAATTTCAGTTGAAATTAAATTAATTTCACTTAAAAGTACGTCGATTTTGTTCTGATTTTAAATTATAATTACAATAATAATAACTCACTCTTCAATACGGCCTTGTCGAGTCCAAGGTGCTGTACCAGAGCGCCGGTTCTTTAGAATGGTCGTACGTTGCTCTACTGGGACCGTTCTATCATCACGGAAAGGGCTATTGTCACCAATAGGCCTGATACTGTGGTGGTCGACCGGTCTCGAGGTTACCGCCATATGGGATGTGGACTCGACGATCATTGTCCCGATAGTCGTGTCGGTGAACGGATTATTAGCGAAGAGCTTCGACCAACATCTCAAGAGGCTGTCGCTGGACGGTTGGGTCAAGTAATCCTAGACACGGAACGGATCGTTAGGAGTTCCTCAGGCTGTAACTCCAACCACCGGTAGCTTGGGCCCTGCCCTGTTGCCGGTGGCACCATAGTTTTTAAGTTCTTTTTGTAATTTATATATTTTATATCCATACATTGTAAAAAACGTAGAAATCAAGATAAAAATAAACTACTGAGAATATAATGATTGTTAGATGATGAATTGAAAATAAAGAACCTTAGTAACATAGTAGCTTACACTAATGTCTTTTCTTCGTCTTTTTTCAGATCCTTGGAAGCATATCAACATATTTAGTGATTTTGATTAACTGCAACAACTATAGCACGGGAAATTAGAGTGCAATTACATTTTTAGGGTTCCGTTCCTCAAAAGAAAATAAAAACCGCACAAGTGCGACTCAGACTCGTCCACTGACGGTTCCGCACAAATACCGTAAATTACCACGAAACCGGGAACAAAGTTGTTAAAACCCAGAGCAAAGCAAGCCATTGATAAAATAGGCAACTTCTTTTTTTTTTCGAATAAAGTAAGTAGTTTCATGTACATAATATTCCTCTTTTTAATGTAGTTGCGTCCTAAAGTTTTAAAAACTCAGTTTTCGGTTTTTTAGGATTCCTGAAATTTGTACGGAACTCTTGGTAGGCGAGTCTGGCTCGCACTTATCCGGTTTTTATTTATAAGTATTTTTGCTCGATTGACCAATGCGCACACATACTACTGTAGTAGTTTTAGAAACCATATGTAAATTACTTATTTGCTGTGGATTTTGTAGTAAATACTAGTTTGTAGTAAATAATAATAAAAATTACTTTTAAAGCTTAATTTTCACTCACCCTTAATGTCCGCTTTTTATTATAGTCGTGGTGGTCCAGTGGTACCTAGTAACACCTGCCCTACAATCGTTTAGCCATGTCAGAGGCTTTCAGGTGGCTTAAAAACTCTGACACCTGGGATTACTATGACGGCCTATACAAACTGTTTATCGTGAGGTCGTGTCGTAAGTTCAAACTCCGATCCCTTACCTACGAATACATTTCTTTGGAACTCATTAAGTAGATGCACCGGTTGTGGCCATTTAATGTCAATATTATTGTATATATAGATTATAAACAATGTAACACCATAAATATCGTTTTAATGAAAATTTATTTAAAAATATTATTTCAATATTAAAATTGTCTACACAATCATTACAATTCGACATATTACTTTGATTTTTTTTGACATTTTCTGAAGCGCACACATGAATAGCTGTCAGATGGCAGAATTTTTCCTGCTTACTCAACACTTATGCAATATCCTTATAATTCTTTCGCGTTTAAAATATTATTAGTAGATAGGATGAATTTCCGCGGTGAGAGCGAAACTTTGTAGGACAGGTAGCCGCCTTATTAATAAACGCAGGCTTTTTGCAGAGTAGTTAGACGCTGTTTTTTCTTTTTCCTTTAACAATTATAATTTACTAGTAAAAGAAAAAAGACGGATTAACCTACTCCGGGTAACTTTGTTTCAGAAATATCTTGTAACGAGTAGGATTTCGGTCCCGCTGCCGCTGCCGGTAGCAAATAAATCTTATAAGGGTAACTGTGGGATTGCACGTAAATACAGACTATAAGTAGTAGTTTCCGTATGGCTCATTACATTTTTATACATTGCTCCTAGCGGAATCAAAGAAGAAATAACAAAAATTTATAGAGTCACACGACATTGTTAGAGTGTATGCAAAAAGAAAACCGTCGTGGCGTTACGGTGAACTATCAATAAGATTTTAATCAGCAGCCAAGGTACCGACTATACTTGGTAGACGCGAGTACTGATGAAAACCGAATTATCAAGTATCAAATACTTTAAGTTGTACTAGCAATGACAGAGCAGTATTGTCAACGTCACAAAATTAGTAAAATGGCACACGGGCGACCTCACCTACGACGCTTCTCTTTTTGCACAAACTCTGTTAGTTTTCATTTACTATGTAAACTCATACGCCTAGGCTTAAGCCTAGGTCTGAGTAGGTAATTTTGCGCGCTGACCTAATCGTTGCTTCTTAACAAATAGCTAGGTTTAGGTGCTAATTACTATAGAAAGATGAATAAATAATTACAATGAAATGCAATAAATAGATACTTATTAGGTATATAATCATCATAATGCTTTTTGAAATACGAATACGTAATATATTTGTAACTAAGAAATTAGGTAGGTACCTATATACTAACTTATTCATTTGAACAACAACACAATCAATCATTCAGGTATTTCATAATGCCCTTAAAGCAAATGATGTTGACACAGAAGAAATAAATAGACATCATTTTGAATAATGATAAGTAAATGATGTTACCTTGATGTTACGTAAATATTTTTTGGATGATTCTTGTAATCTGAATGTTAATTTCAGCTTTGGACAGGCACATACTTAGTAGGTACCTACATAGCAGAACAGTCCCTATTTATAATTTAATACATTTTTGTCGCTTAAAATAACTTAGATACATTTAATCGTAGGTTATCGATTTGATTTTTGGGCATTGTAATATTTTACCTAAGTATAGTTTAGTTGATTGTGAGTTGTTATCGTAATGTTTTAATATATAAATAAAATAAAGTTAGAATTAAACTAGGTATTGTAAAAGGGTACAACATAATGATAGATTAGTTTTAAGTACTATAATTAATTTTTAACTGATTTTTTATAACCAGTGGGTACACATATTTTCATCTATGTATAATTTTTTTTTCTCATATGCATTCTTCTTTTTTTTGCACTCTTTTTATATAAATATTAATTCTCAAAGCCGATTTAAGTTGTTTAGTGTTATTTATAAAATGTATATTGCTGTTATATATACCAACATACATATTTGTACACATTTATTACATATTTTAGGAATAGGTATGTTATTGGCTATATACTCGTATACTTATCTGTATAATTAAGTTTAATGTAATTTTTTGTGCTGTTGGCCTGTAAATAAATAAATAAAATTTCCTTGTCACACTTTACACTGAGATAAACAAAATATCGACTGATTGACTTCAGAAATTGATAGACTAAGAAATAATAATAAGAAGTAGGTATCTACACATAACGATATGAAAAAACTACTTGTTTTATAGTTGGTAGGTAGGTATCAATATTTTGTTCACACACTCTCGCATATTATGTATATTTCATTAATGTATAATTAATTTTATTTTACACATATGGAATTTTTATGACTTTTCAGATAAAATGTAGGTATTGAGCCAATCGTTTTATCAATTGAGTTTGTAATTTATTAAAGAGTTGCGCTCCTTGAATGTTAGTCATTGTTTTGCTATATTTGGTTCGTTGTCTTGACAAGAAAGTATACACAAAATTATATACTTATATATAAACAAATATGGTATTGAAGATGAAGGTTGGAGATACCAGCTGATCCTCACATAAGGCTTATTGTTTTTAAGTAAAAGGTTTGGAGTGTATATAAGTTGTTTTCATTGAGATTTCAAGGTTTGGCCCATACTTAGCAAGAATTGCTAAAACTATGTAGGTAGATGCATATACCTACTGTAGAGTAGTTAAACTTGTATTTTTATTTTTAGAGATTTAGTACTCGTAAATTGTAAGAAAAAACATCTAGTTACATGGACTCTATAGCAGACTAGACTGGAGCAGTTATACCAGCGGCCCAGAGCCACGCTCCGTTATTTTAAGGAGCTGGGCTGGCTGGGGTAGACGCTGGAGGGGGAAATGCACAAAACACCCCATGCGGGACGTCAATGCAGGACTTATCGACCGTACTTCAAATGAGAAATGAGAATGGACTCTATAAAGATCAAATATCATATTACTCGTTCGGATTGTTTAGTAGGTATTTAGATCAGCGTGGAAGGTGCGGCTTTCGGTAGAGGTGGCGGTCATGTGTACTATTATCATATTATATCTGTTTTCAAACTGCCAGGAAAAGCGAATAACTTCGCGCCAGCTATACATGCGTATAATTAATATATACACTTGAGTACAGTCTAGGTATAGCCTAGTTATTGTCTACTTTGTTCATACTTGCTATCAAATTACTAAAAATACTAAAAAAAAATACGCTCGCGCATATAAGTAGTAACGTGGTCTGCTTTGATCAGGCCTGACCTGAAATTAATGAAAAAAATGTGATGTGGCAGTATCATGAACAAGGTCGTGTATTATACGTGAGTATGTTTACGTAAGCTAAATGACCTCAAAATGGCGGGGCTTTCCCCTCCACACCCCGCAATGCGTTATAGTTCTCTTTTAGCTTAATATATTTTTTGATTTTTTAGCCATTCAACAAGGTAATTGAATGTAGGATAGATTTGATAGATTTGGAGCTGCAACACCAAACTGTATCCTCCGAATTTGTTTTCATTCTTTTTTTTGTCCGACCAATTGCCGGAGGATACAATTCGACGCGTATATTTTTTTTGTTTTTTTTTTTATGTATAACCACGCATAACTTTTTTCATAGACATCTGATTTCAATAATTATTTTTTTATTAGAAAGAATATACTTCGGAATTGGTCCCATTTAAATGTTATCTAAATCGACTGAGCCATTTTTGATAAATAAACAATATTGTGAAAAATGTTACATCGATCCGTGCGAAATATTCGCAAGTTCTGTACATGGGTGAAGTCAGTCATGCTATTTTTTGCAAAAAATAATTACTAAAATGTGTAAAATGGCAAGTGTCTATATTAACTAAAACAAAATACAATACTACTGAACATACTCGTAAGATAAAACTTCATTATCTAAACTGACTCTGGTTCCAACGATACCGTCTTCGATCTGGTTCCTTCGTATGCGTTTGCTTGTGACGTAGAGCGTGCTAGAAACAACTGCTTTGGCTTTATAATGATGACTCGTATATATATCCAGCCTTTTCCTGCACACCGTTTACCGTTTGGTCAGCTATCTCCGTATGTTTCAATCAATTGTCAAAATCAAATCCACAATTCTTATGAATGAAAAATTATCTTTAATCCTTAATGATATTTATACTAATACCAATAAACATAAAAAATAATAGTGAATTTCGATATCATAAAATTACGCACATTTTTATAACATGTTTTATTTTTAAATATATTTGACAGATAAGATCCTAAAACCGGAAAATAAAAAAAATCATTTTTTATCGTCTAATTCTAATTTGAAAAATTGAACTTGTCATTTAACATCATCATCTAGCCCTTGTCCCACTAGGTGGGGTCGGCACAGCACGTTTTGAACTTTTAATTTAACATTGGCCGTTAAGGTCCTACAATTTGACGGCACGAACTCCTCTATGGGCGTGGCTAAAATGAATGCTATCTCAACTGTCTAGCTCGAGAAAGAGACAGACTCGGTGATGAGCAGTAGAGGTAGTGTGTGCGCACACAATGAAATATCACAATATGCGTATTTCGACACGCACGCCCACGTCTGCCATTTCATTCAACGCGGACACTATAATATTGAATGAGTAATCGTAAATCCAAGCTGCGTGAATACCTGCCTTGTAGAGTTGTCACGTCGCATGTTTATTGAATTGAATCTAATCTAATACAATTATACAATATAATAATACAATACGTCAAGTAGTTATCCAAATAGTAGAGACTTCGCGAGCACATTTTGTAGTAATTTCGAGTATAGGTACTTAGTCAGTTCTCCAAATTGCACATTCATAAATGTTCTCAATAACAAAAGAAGTACGGTTCAATTTCGCAGCAAAATGCTCAGCTTGATCTTGATCGAAATACCTACATTCTTATGTTTTTTAATATCTGTCATTATAAGGATGCATTTACTCACCATTACGAAAAACTTTGACTATGGGACCAACTGCGAAATATCGAAAAAAATAGCTGTTCTATACAAAAAGTTAATTAATTCTCGACAAATTGTACGGATCGGCTCATCATTTTTCGCGTTTTCGCAGTTGGTCCCATAGCAAAAATTCGTGAGGAGTAAAATACGTTCTTAAAATGTTATACGTACTAAAAAAGGTTAATACCTACTTACATACTTGTTGGGATTTTGACTATTATTATTTTGCTAAATATTATCAGTCGGTTGATAAATGCCTACTAAAAATGTCGCTGATGACTAAAAACTAACAACCGGACAGATGAATAAAAATTTTGACAATCCAGATACCTTCGCTTCTCCAATAAAGGACATCATTCACGTTCCATACATTTTTGGGCTAAATCTAAAAGTGCCGGCCAAATTATAACTGATGAGGACATAGTGTTAGTGCATATTATTCTGAGCATTTTATACTATGGGACTAACTCTCATCGATCACTCCCTGGGTAGTTATCGAGTTTTGAATATCGTTTTTGTAATTTTAATTGAGTTGTTATTTTTTTATGATATTTTGCTATTACTTGTAAACCTACTCTCTAGGATCCCTGGGTAATTATCGAGTATTAAAATCAAGTATTTTATTAGAAGAAAGTCGTGTTAGTTACACCATTTATTACTCAAGAATGGCTGAACCGACTCGGCTGTAAATTGGTGGGGAGGTAGCTTAGAACCAGGAGAATGACATATAATACTTTATATCCCGTTCCTTTTTATATTTTTTGATAGTTATTCATCTTCTCTTGTTCATATCATTTTTCCCTTAAAAAATCGTTAGCGAAACTGTCACTTATCACAACGACGCTAATAGGCCCAATTTTCAAGGCACCGTCGTAATTATAACAGCTAATTAGAATATTTCTGTTTCTGTTTCTCTTTAGGGATTCGATAGCGAGAACACATTTTACATTCCTATTAATTTTACGATGGCGCGTTCATAATTGGGCCTAATATGGATTGACGAAACGTAATAAGATGAAAAGTGATATATATTGACTGCAGACTTTTATAAATGTCACGCTTAGCATAGCAAAGGGACAAATTGTCTTTTGACCATTACAGCTCCTCGAAAAGGGAATATAGTATGGATTGACAGTGACAACTGACATTAAAATTGGACTAAATGGTTTTTCCCTATGCCATGCTACATATTACAATGACGTTTAATACCTACTGGGCCGTCATTTTGTCTGACATTAAAAATATTTTTAAATATACCACCATTAGAGGTTAAACATGTTTCTTTATTCTACCTTTATGGTACAGAATCCATACTAATATACGAAGAAACGAATCGACTTGATTTTTAGGAGTAGTATGGCATGAGTATAAGTATCTTGACTCTAAGGTTATTAACCTTGACTGTGAACTGTGACCTTGACACGAACATACATTTCTGTTGGTTTGGTTAGGATTGAACAGTGATAAAAGTCTCAGTTCGCCTCAGTTGCGGCACTCCTCATGAGGCACGCAACTTACCGGCCAGCCTCTCAGCTGCCATAGTTAAAAAGCCCAGAAAAGCGGCCCAACCACGAGTGCGAACTTCTAAGCTGCCAAGGGAGAAAATGCCCAAAAAATCGGGAGACCTCGAGCGCCGCCTTCTCAGCTGTCTCAGAAGAAACCCAGAGAAGCGGCTCTGGGGTTCCCGCGCCGCCCATAAGCCTCGGCTACTAAGTTCCCCCGCCACGACAAGGCGGGAACCCGTACACTCTAACCTTACTCGTATCTTAATCAATAGAAGCATTTATAAGTATAAGGTATCATAATACTTTAGGTAGGTAGGTCAGGTTAGGTTTGGACAGTGGCAAGGTGCAAGGGTACTTGACTTTTTTTTATAGAGCAAGTGCCTTTATTAACTACCACTAAGTACAAGACTTATAATGTAAAACGTTATAAACTACTACTACATAACAATCAATTGGATCATCCACAGACCCTTGAAGGTCTATAGATAGTCCAAATACTCAAGCCCACTGCCAGTTAGCAGCGTGCCCAGCATGCTGGCAGCATTGCCACGCTGATTGGCAATGCATATACGTTAGCCAAATAAACACCACACACACACGTCGGGTACACCAGACGCTCAGAAAGACTTTTAAAAATAAGACCGGCCACCACGGGCACAATGTCTCAATTTCAAACGGCTGAAATATGTAACCACTGCCGAGGTTAGCATATTTGCGCCGTTGGTGCTGCTCCGAATCGGCCGAACATTACTGTCTTTACCAAAGTGAGATAGCTCAACCAGATCTACATTTTGTATGACAGCTGTCGAACTTAAAAGTAGTTTATCTCCGTAACTGTCAACTTTTGATTAATGCTATCTTCACGAAAGTGAGATAGCTCAAACAGATCTACATTTTGTATGACAGCTGTCGAACTTAAAAGTAGTTTATCTCCGTAACTGTCAACTTTTGATCAATGCTATCTTCACAAAAGTGAAATAGCTCAATCAGATTTACATTTTGTATGACAGCTGTCGAACTTAAAAGTAGTTTATCTCCGTAACTGTCGACTTTTGATCAATGATATCTTGACGAAAGTGAGATAGCTGAACCAGATCTACATTTTGGATGACAGCTTGAACTTAAAAGTGGTTTATCTCCGCAAATGTCAACTTTTGAACAATGCTATCTTAAAGGTGAGATAGCTCAATGAGATCTACATTTTGGATAACATCCATTAAACTTAAAATATCTCAATGTAGGTATCACCGTAAGGTTAGCTACCTACATTCTTTAACTTTCGCGGTACGAAGTTCGCCGGGTCCGCTAGTAAATAATAAAAGTATATGACATCAAATGGGTGGAAAGCAATATGTACAGATTTTCTATACAGTCAAATAATCGTAAAATACTTTTAGTCTTATTCATCCTAAATATTATGCTTATTTTTCTCTATTGAGATCTCAAAAAGTGTCAATAAATTGTAGGTGGACTTATACTAGGCTATGATGAAAATAATAACATTTTAGTTTAGTTTACAACCGTCATTTAATGACTTTTTAGAATAATGTTGTGGTGATCTGAAATAACATAGATTGTTTAGGGTGTTTCTCTAAATTTTCATGATGTAAAAATGAAACACATTTAATAACTTACGATTCGGACGTAGCCGCTGCAGCAACAACATTTTCTTTATTTTTTTTCCAAGCTGCGGGCTTTCCCTTCCTTTTCTTGCGAGGGGTACTTAGTTTCAGACGGGTTTTATTGCCAAACCGCTATTATGGTTTTTTTTCTGTGTAATAATACCAAACAAAGTAAAATTACTAATTAAAATGTACATAATTAAATGTACTAATAGAATATTCTTATTAATTATTAAAAAGCTCTAATGAGAGAAAAAAATATGAAAAATAAATAATTTAAAAATTCGATAACTACTCAAGGAGTGGTCCTAGAGGATTGGTACCATAGTATAATATGCTCAAATTAATATGCACTACTATTATTCTATAATGAAATACTTTGGCCGGCACTTTCGGAATTAGCCCAAAAATGTATGGACTGTGAAAGATCTCCTTTCCTAGGATTTTTGCAAAAAAAAGGTTTATCAAATTTTACTACGACATATAGAAAAACGTGTTTGTTTTCTCGAATTAGGTACACCCCATAGTAAAAGTTGTTCCTAATGATGATCTTAACCACCACCTTTCAATTGAACAAAATCATACTGTAGGTAAGTAGGTACCTACATATTTTTCGTATTATTATTAGAGTTGTATGAAATGTTCTGACAAATATACCTAACGTAAGTGTATCTAACCTAACGTTCTGAACTCAGAATAATGAAACAGTTCAGACGTTCGGCTTCGCTTTTTATCCTGCTCGCGCCAGTTACTTACGCTACGAGAGCAAGCGGGATGAAAAGCGAAGTCGAACACCAGAACGCGTACGGGGAACGGATAAGTACCTTCTAGAAGACAAAATGAGCCCGGTCCGTTTATAATGCACTGCGAGCGTAAACAAACGCGCTCTACCTACGTTAATCCAGAATTACCCAGTACAATTGTTAATACCTACTACTATAAATAATCACCACCTACCCATAGTTCAATTTGTAGGATAATCAAATAACCGGCAAGAAGTCCAAAGAATATACCTACGTCAATACTTCCGAAGTTGAAAACAATGATCGTCCGATCGTCGAATAATGCGTCCTTATCATATAAGATATTATATGGTCTGGTGAGTTGGTGTCGTTGAACTCTGCGTGATAACACAGAGTTCAACGACACCAACTCACCACGGGCACGGGCTAGTGGAGAATGGCGGCCGGACTCGGCCGAAGCCGCGTAGCGTACGGGGGCCGCGCTGGGAGCACGCGCTACACGTTCCGTCCCGCTCCCCGCGCGGGGTACACAGTCGGGTGAAATAGAACTATAATTTTTACCTAAACACGGCCGCGTAAAAATGCGCGTAAAGGCTTTTGCTCATAGTCAATCCTGTAAAAACTGCTAGATGAATTAGTTCAAATTAAAGTTATTTAAACTTGAGAATATATATGCTAAGATTATTGCTCAATTACTATGGACTCAGTCTAGTTATTGTGCGATTTATTTAAGCCTAAAGTTTCCTTAAAATCAGTGTTAAAATTCAAATGTTTTGAGGCTTATTTTAGTTGAATGCATAGTTTTGATTACAGTTATTTTTAGCAATAATCATAGATTATGTCACAATAAATTGATTTAAATCTTAGTTTTAGATATTCAACATTAAAAAATCGTGTATTGTACCATGGACGTTTGTATGGAGTGACGACTAACTTGTTCCACCTTAAGGCCTGTCTTTCATTACGCTACGGCGTAGCGTAGCCGCTACATAGTACCGTAGCGTAGCCGCTACATAGTACCGTAGCGTCTACGCACGCGGCAGCTGCGGGGTCTACGAGCGCTCGAAGTTGGACGCCGCCGTCATTGTAGCGAGGAGTTCCTCGTGGACCAACTGCTTATCGTGATTTGAAAATTTCAGTACGTTGGGTACTTACCTGTCGCCGCCCCGC
The DNA here is from genome assembly GCA_949316475.1 of Hypomecis punctinalis. Taxonomy (NCBI): domain Eukaryota; kingdom Metazoa; phylum Arthropoda; class Insecta; order Lepidoptera; family Geometridae; genus Hypomecis; species Hypomecis punctinalis. The sequence continues at coordinate 28,875,920 of OX438795.1, forward strand.
GCCCCGGTACCGCTCGTAGCGGTGGCCTATACTGCGATTCTCCATTGAAATGTATGCGAGACACGTGAGATACTAGTAGTCTCCGAGACTAGCACTTGGGTGTGCGTATTGTAATGTGAGATTAGGCCCCTTAGGCCCCTAAGATTTATGTCGTGCATATTATCCTGATAAGAAACTATCCTACACAAACATGATCAACTAGAATTTGCCGCGGCTTCACCCGCGTGACTTTTTGATTTTTACGCTATTCCATAGAAACCTATATTTTTTTCGCGATAACAAGTAGGCCATGTCACTCTACGACCTATATTCATGCCAAAAATCAAGTCTATCCGTTGCTCTTGCTTTCTTGCCGGATTTAAAGGTAACAAACCAACGGATCTAGAACATTGATGTATCATTTTTAGGGTTCCGTACCTCAAAAGGAAAAAAACGGAACCCTTATCCCAGGTAGCATTTATACGTTATTATGACGTCCGTTTACGGTACTGCTCGACGTAAGAGACGTCATTATCATGACGTCGGTAGTTTCTTCAGATGACGACAATTTGTCACAGCCTCATGACGTAAGTTGGAGGACGTTGGAGTGACGCCATATACTGACGTTGGAGTGACGTCATATACTGACGTTGGAGTGACGTCATATACTGACGTTGGAGTGACGTCATATACTGACGTTGGAGTGACGCCATATACTGACGTTGGAGTGACGCCATATACTGACGTTGGAGTGACGCCATATACTGACGTTGGAGTGACGTCATATGCTGACGTTGTAGTGACGTCATATGCTGACGTTGGAGTGACGCCATATACTGACGTTGGAGTGACGTCATATGCTGACGTTGGAGTGACGCCATATACTGTCATTGGAGTGACGTCATATACTGCATTCATAGAGACGACACTTGGACGTTTATAATAGGGCAGCCACTGACGTTGGAGCGACGTCATTCACTGTATTCATAAGGACGTCACTAGGCCGTACATATTAGAGCAGCCACTGACGTTGGAGCGACGTCATTTACTGTATTCATAAAGACGTCACTAAGCCGCACATATTAGGGCAGCCACTTACGTTGGAGAGACGTCATTTACTGTACTCATAGGGACGTTACTGGGCCGTACATATTAAGGTAGACACTAACGTTGGAGTGACGTCATATACAGTATTCATAGTGACGTTACTGTGAATTCTGTGTATGACGTCACTACTATGTCGGCGGCTGCCTTTGTATGTATGGCCCAGTCCCTGTGAACTAAGTAAATGACGATACTCCAACGACGATGGCTGCCCTAATATGTACAGCCCAGTCACTTTCCTGTGAACAAAGTAAATGACGAAAAGAATTTAGAATTTAGTTTGCGATAGCAGGCATCCTATATTATACACGTACCCTGAACAGACTCTTAGGACTATGGATGAAACCAAACAAAACAATGTAAGTAGCATAATAGATTTATATTCAAGAAGTATATACATACATAGACTGTTATATATAATCAATAATTGTTATGAATCCATAGTCTTAAAATTACAATGTCGATCCCATAGCAATTTTATGACCATGGCACATTTAGATTAACTATTTATTCTCTCTTGGAGAAATTACTAATGCACTGTTATCACTAATCAGGTTGGTGTTAACTTGTTTCTGCACCTGCATCGGACTTTTGCTGACACTTGAAATTATTTGATTTGTTTGTGCATTACATTACCATGACTCGATGCGCTGGTTGCGGTCGCAAAGCATTTTAAGTAGGTATCTATTGAGGTCAAATCGCACGAACATCGCTTATCTTTTATAACGGTCTTTAGTACCTGAATTTCGTCATTAGTAGCTGAACATACATTTTGAATTTGTAAAATATGTTGGTCTTGCGTATGTAATCTTTTTCTAAGTTCCCGACGAAATTCTTGGAATTCTGATAACAAACCGCCGTCATTCTCCAGCACGGAAACTTCCATTTGACTGCACTTGCTACCCCGTTGGTTATTGACATAATTAGGGCTCGCTATTGTTCTGGAGTGCGAACTGGCGTGTCATCCCCAGCACGTTTTCTTTTTGTGCTGTCACACATCGGGCAAATCCATTGGCGCACATAGTCCGTAGAAAAAGACTTGAAATCTCGTCTTTTAATACCGAGACACAATATATGATACACTTTTTCACAGTTTGATAGTGTACACTTCATTATAAGTTCACCGGTAACGTCTTTTTTACAAGCCCGGCAAAACGTAAACATTGCGATCGAACTAAATAGAAATAATTGCTGCGACAAAAAGTAAACACGTCCGCACCGATGCGAGCACGCGTGCAAACAATATGGTACAATATGGTACGTCCTAATATTGACCCTAAATAGAGGTCAATAAAACGTCCCCTTTGTGGCGAATATGGTACGTCCTGATATTGACCCTAAATGGACGTCAGTAAAACGTCCACCAGAGACGAATATGATACGTCTTAATAATAACCCTGAAGAGACGTCAGTAAATCTTCCACTTTGTGGCGAATTTGGTACGTCCTAATATTGACCCTAAATAGAGGTCAATAAAACGTCCCCTTTGTGGCGAATATGGTACGTCCTGATATTGACCCTAAATGGACGTCAGTAAAACGTCCACTAGAGACGAATATGATACGTCCTAATAATGACCCCAAATAGACGTCAGTAAATCATCCACTTTGTGGCGAATATGGTACGTCCTAATATTGACCCTAAATAGAGGTTAATAAAACGTCCCCTTTGTGGCGCATATGGCACGTCCTGATATGGACCCTAAATGGACGTCAGTAAAACGTCCACTAGAGACGAATATGATACGTCCTAATAATGACCCTAAATAGACGTCAGTAAATCATCCACTTTGTGGCGAATATGGTACATCCTAATATTGACCCTAAATAGAGGTTAATAAAACGTCCCCTTTGTGGCGCATATGGCACGTCCTGATATGGACCCTAAATGGACGTCAGTAAAACGTCCACTAGAGACGAATATGATACGTCCTAATAATGACCCTAAATAGACGTCAGTAAATCATCCACTTTGTGGCGAATTTGGTACGTCCTAATATTGACCCTAAATAGAGGTTAATAAAACGTCCCCTTTGTGGCGCATATGGCACGTCCTGATATGGACCCTAAATGGACGTCAGTAAAACGTCCACTAGAGACGAATATGATACGTCCTAATAATGACCCTAAATAGACGTCAGTAAATCATCCACTTTGTGGCGAATATGGTACATCCTAATATTGACCCTAAATAGAGGTCAATAAAACGTCCCCTTTGTGGCGAATATGGTACGTCCTGATATTGACCCTAAATGGACGTCAGTAAAACGTCCACCAGAGACGAATATGATACGTCCTAATAATGACCCTGAATAGACGTCAGTAAATCATCCACTTTGTGGGGAATATGGTACGTCCTGATATTGACCCTAAATGGACGTCAGTAAAACGTCCACCAGAGACGAATATGATACGTCCTAATAATGACCCTGAATAGACGTCAGTATATCGTCCACTTTGTGGTGAATATGGTACGTCCTGACTTTGACTCTAAATTGACGTCAGTAAAACGTCCACTTTGTGACGAATATGGTACGTCCTGATATTGACCCTAGATGGACGTCAGTAAAACGTACACTTTGCGGCGAATATGGTACGTCCTGATATTGACCCTACATGGACGTCAGTAAAACGTCTACTTTGTGGCGAATATAGTACGTCCTGATATTGACCCTAAATGGACGTCAATAAAACGTCAATTTTATGGTGAATATGAGACGTCGAAATAATGACTTTTAATTGACGTACATTATGACGTCATCGACGACGCATTAACGACCGACCCTATTATGACCTAAGAGTGACGTCGTTTATGCGTCACTGACGTCACTTTGCTACCTGGGATAGGATCACTTTGTTGCCCGTCTGTCTGTATGTCAAGACTCTTGATCTCGGGAACGCGTAAAGATATCGAGTTGAAATTTAAACAATGTACGTATATCTATGGTCTCTTGCAGTTGTGTAAAATAAAAACTTCTCAGTTATCGTATAAACATGTTAGAGCCGTTTATGTCGTAAAAAACCGCATATTTCGAGACTCACAAAAACCAAAACCTACAGGGCACTTGCCGTTGACATAGAACTATGAAATTTGGTGAGAAGTATATTGTCTCAGAGTACATACATAGGAATAAATCTGAAAACTGTACATGTTTATTTAAATCACAAAAAATAGGGTCTAGATTTACAAAATATGGGTTCAAAATAAAAAGTGAGTAAAAGAGCTTCACTGGCAAATGCTAAAACAGGTTTTTATTTTTTTTAACAATGTGTAATTTTCGATGTTTGAGTAAAGTTAGTGTCGATGATCAAAGGTAGTGTAGAGATTTTAACAACTTAATTGTCAATTTTATAAAATTTTCTGGATTCGTACGAAACCCTCGGTGTGCGAGCCTGACTTGCACTTGTCCAGTTTTTAAATTTCCTTTCCAGTTATCCAATAAGATTCGGTTAATCCCGCAGTTATTGCAATATTCGAGTGTCTGGACTTTTTCTGGTGTGTTGCTTTTGTCGTCCACTTGCTGCTAATAATAGAGTCCTGCCAAACGACACGAACAGAGCGGTACTACACTTCAAATCTTATTGTCTGTTCACCGTAACGCCACGACGGTTTTCTTTTTGCACAGACTCTGGCAGCTCGTAAGTTTAGCGCTGAGGGTAGTGTGGAGAGCGAAGCGAAGTATGGAGGGGAATAGGGGATGGCTGCGCATGGATTACAAAGTATCGACATTTAGTGTTGTTAGCTGATATAAAATAATATGCGTTGTGAAATGGCAAAATACTTAAGGAAATATAAAAGTCGTCTCTGATAACATCATAAATGAACTCGGAAGCAGTTTTCGACAGGATTTTTTACGTGCTACGAAATTGTTTTAAATAATTCATCTCAATCTTGTAGCTTAATATTCAGCGTTTCATCAAAAAAAAATCACCGTAGGTACCTGTGGGTGATAAACAAAACAAAGTTCGAAAGATAAAGAAATTTACTATATTCCCACTCCTCAAACACACAGCAAAATATTAATTTTATCAAATAATTATATTTACACTTAACACTTAACACATTGTGAATTATTTACTGTACAGCCACTTGGGATATTCCCAAGTGGCTGTATTGACGGCGCTCGGACATTGTTTTACTACTTTTACTTAGGGACTGTGGCTCTTTAGATATTTGCTCAAAGGATCAAACTGTAATTGCTGTTAATCATTATCCGTAAAAGAAATTCCACGGCGTGAGTAAATCTACTAACCCGCACGGCGTGTGGTGATATACCAAATACTCAACCAATCCAACTCACGAAGGAAAGGCTCCCTTCGTCAGTTGGGTTGGTTGAGTATTTAGCATAATGCCATGTATTCACTGAGCAACAATTGTTTATAAACACTGTATCAGAAACAAAATCTACGTGTTTCTGAAACAAAAATTTATGTTTCAGAGACAATCATTTTGTTTCAGTAAACTGCGTTATTATCGGTATGTTTCAGTGTTCCCGTCGTGATGTTTCAGAAACTCTGTATCTAAAACAATGTTGCTTAGTGAATACGTGGCTTTACTTTAACATTTAAAATGACCATACCTACAGTAGTACTAATATAATAAATATTGCTTAAATTATTTACGTAAATTGTATAAAGTATAATTATAACCTAGTTAACGATAAGTTTTACAAAACATTGTAATTTATTACATTAATAAAGATTTCTTAAAATTGTAACGTACCTAAGTCATAATATAATTGTTCGATTGAAATAAAATGATAGGTTACTTTTTATTGTTTTTTTAATCACAGTAAATACAATCACTTCAATCTAATCAATACGTGAAAGAAAATAACACACTGATAATTTTTCTGTATTAGAAGTCCCTAGAAACAGGCATTGCTGAACGCACACAACTTCGCACCACAGGAACTGAACGCGGCAGAAACTTCTTGCTCATTGATAAAACGTTCTAACAATACAATTAAAAACGTATCCGTAGGCTTATTAGCACAAAAAAATCTAACTACTTTCTTAAAGCTGAATGTTGAGCCTGCTGTTGAGCAGATATGCGGTCTAGGGTGTAGCACGCTTACCTTTAAGATACCTATTTACTCGGGATTTGAAGACTCCCACGTTGTAGTTCAGCGGGAAGATAGACCCAGGCAAAGCGTTCCAGATTCTGGCTGTTCGTATGAAGAATGAGGATTCGAAACGCTTGGTTCTATATAACGCGCGGAATGTCCATCATAAAAGGGTGGCGCTTTGGTCACGTCTGTGCAACTTCTGGGCGCACTCTCCGAAGTGTATCCGATAAAAGGCCGATAAACACGCTACCTTACGTCGATGCTCGAGATTTTGTGTTGTGTCTTTGTCAATCAACCTCCTGACTCGCCTCTCAATCGACTCCAGAGCCTCCAGTTGAAATTTGGCAGAGCCATCCCAAAGGTGAGCGCAGTATTCTATGCAAGACCTGACTTATGCTTTACAAAGACTAAGTAGTTGCTCAGGTGTGAAGTGCCGTTTCTCCTTAGAGAGAACACCAAGTTTAATTTATTATTATCATTACCTATGAACATATTTATCAGTATTAATTTATTATAAATTATGTTATGAATGCAATGAAACTATAATTAATGAATATTTGAAGTATGAAAATGTATGTAATAATTAAGTATCAGAAATAAAGGCTTTTGAATTTTAAATAATTTGTATTTGTTGTATATAGACTCCGGGATATGGTTGTATAGTGTACTCCACCATGATAACGTATTTACCAATAATTCAGCTTTTAGAATGTAGTTGCATTTTTGCGCTTAACTCTCTAGCTATTAACTATATATGAGGGAAGGGATATCTTGCGCAAGCAAATTGCCCTGTTGGTTGAGCAGCGGAACACAAGCGGCAACAGCATTTTGATGGCTATCACCGACAACTTCATCTATCCTATCTTGCAGCATCACATTTAGATGCAGTTAAAATAAATTATTTCCTAAAACATGTAACTTTTAATTTAATTGTATAATTTAATGAATCAATGTATATTTATTTTAATCTGTATGAATCAAAAGTGCCTGAAAATTAAAGAATCTTGATTGTTTTTTACTAATTGATTGATTATTATCTTAAAGTCTCAATCAGGAGGATCAAAACTGCGCGAGCGTAACGAGCGCAATATCAACAATAAATCAATTTATTTTTTAAATAAGTTAACAAGCTTTAGTAAGCATGAGAAAACATATTTTTTTATCATACCTACTCCTAGGTACCTACATAAATTGTACGTTAAATTAACATTTACGATATCGGTCTATATTAAATTAATATTGTTTTGATCACGTTACAATATTTTGTTATATTATGTACATTTAATTCCACTATAATTATATTACATAAATTAGTATAACTAGGTGGTTCTGCTGGTAAAACACACGTTTTTGACACTTTGTGGTACATTTGACATCGAAACGTGAACATCCGTGCGAATATATTTACACCTGCATCAAAATTACTAAATAGGTAGTAATGCACCCGATAATCTGAAACAAAAAAAATCAGTTAATACTGACTGAGATTATTGACCACTGAAAAATAAAACATACTACCATCCTCTTTTTACTATACAGGACAGGTAAAAAGACACAACTTGAAGCTTTGTAGTGAAGGAAAACAACAAAGCAACCTGGATACGCTCGTTGAATAAATTCTATGGTGTATGTGAATACATCTACCGGCACTGGATTGGTGTGGTGGATATGATCCAATCACCCTTCGTGGGTAGGCCTATGTTCAGCAGTAGACTATTTAAAAGCCCGTCACAGTACAGCGCATTACCTCATAGGTGATCCGGAAATATGTGTATGTGTACTTAAGCAGGGCATCACATAATATTATGTAGAATATGATTGTTTAAACTTTTAAAATAGCGATATTTATTTATTTTATTTGTCACAGGTTACATCACCATTACAGTTCACATCAAGTTGATGCTGCCCTTAACATGTTAAATATAAGACACAAACATAATCATAACATGTATAAAAAACATGGGCAACAAAAAACATAACCTACTTATTTGAAATTAAGGGTTTTCACATATTTTCTGAGTGGGGGCGTACTTTACGAGGTTCGTCCTACAGCTAGGCACTCTAAACGTGGGGAAGTCGTGCCCCATGGAGGTGGCCTCGTCCGGCACACACAGCTGCAGCGCCGCCAGCAGCTCAGGATGAGCGAGCTTCCCGCGCAGCACGCGCCACATGTACTTGCAGAGCGCGACGTCCCGCCTCACCCCCAGCTTGCAGTACCCCACCATGCCGATTACGGACATGTTCGGGTACATCAGCGGATAAAATGGGTAGACGCCGTATTCCTTTAAGTACAGGAGGCGCGTAAGTTTATTCTGGATTTTTTCCACCTTACTACTGTATTTTTCTTCATGGGGATTCCAGACAATGGCGCTCGTTTTCAGACGGCTGCGAACGAGCGTATTATACAAAATTCTTATTATATCACCTCCGTACTGCGGAAATCTTTGCATTGTCTCAGTGTAAAACTGAGGTTTCTAAATGCTTTCCCGCATATCTCAGAAATGTGATAACTAAACGTTAGCTCGGGTACCATCTGCACGCCCAGGTCCCGCACGTCAATCATTAAGGTCATCATTTTTGCGTTAAAACTTAATTTATTATCGACACTCCACTGCACGACTCTATCTATGTCTTGTTGAAGCCGCTCACAATCTGATCCGTCCGATACCGACATGAACAACTTGAGGTCATCCGCAAAAAACAAGCATTCCGCACTATGCACCACCTCAGGGAGGTCGTCAATTATTAAAATAAATTCTAACGAACCTAAATTACTGCCCTAGCTTATACCCGACAGGACGGTGTGCAGTTATATCGGAACCTGAACCTTTCGGTACCGGAATCACTCTCGTAACCTTCCATTCATTAGGGTATCGACCCTCTCGAAGACACAGATTGAAGACGTGCAGCAGATGCTCCTCCAATAGAGTGCGACAATCCCTGACTAGGTATGGACATAAACCGTCTGCACCGAGCGCTTGGGCTTGAGGCGGCGCAGCGCCGTACGCACGTCGCACCCGCTCAGCTGACCGACGTGCACGCCTCCCAGTCCAGCATAGGCCTCCTCTCGCTATACACCTCACCTAAAAAAAAACCTCTCAAATTGACCTGCAAACAGCGGAAAACCTAGCTTTGCCTTTTTGAAAGTTTATTACATACTTTCATTTCAGCACCACATACATCAGGTGCCGTGTATTTTATTATATATTTATTACAACTAATAAAGTAATAGCAGAAAGCTGTACGAGGAGACGATTAATTTTATTGTAGCCTAAGTTAGTATAAATAGTTTCGGTGCATTGAGTGAATGCCACGACAAACTGGCGACCCGCAAGCAGCACCTGATCACGAGTTTGACGCATTCAGCCAGCCATCGCTCTCCTCGACCATATGAATGACCCGACACACTCGCCCGCCTCAACAAGAAAGTTTGCTAAAACACAACAAAAAGATGTGTTTGATGTATCAGGGAATTTTCTTTTTCAAACATTGTTTTACTAAGCTGACTGTGGTCATTCGATTTCAGGGGTGATATGTCACATAGGTACTTGATTAAAAGCGCCCTGAAATAAATGTTTATCCGAAAATACAAAAAAAATCACGGCTGACACTACTATATTATTATAACCAAAGGTAAAGGTGATACGACTTCAGTTAACGACTACAGACCAATTGCAATCGTACCAACAAAGTCCAAAATAATTGAATCTATAATATCAAGTAATCTAATGAACCATATGAATGAACAAAATTATCTGATCAGAATGCCAACATGCGTATTGGAATAGTAGATCTACTATATCAGCAACATTCAAAGTATAACTTTGAAGAAGAAGAAGTCACGAAAGGCTTAGACAACAAAAAGAAAATAGCGGCATTGTTCATCGGCCTCTCTAAAGCTTTTGAATCGGTCAATCATGAACTTCCTCTCAAGAAGGTTAATAAAGTCTACGAAGTCAGAAAAGAGAAAAAACAATTGATAGTATCATTTCTCGGAGATAGAGACCAAACAGTGGAGATTAAAATAGACCAAAAACGTATAAATCTACTACGAAAATAACCAACATAAGCATTCCCCAAGGCTCTTCTCTTGGGAACCAACTATTTATTATGTTGATAAATGGCATCGCCAACATCGACATAGAAGGAGAAATAGTGCTGTACGCAGATGACACTACGATTGTATTAACAGCTGACACTGATGAACTTCGAGTAAAAATATACGACCCCATGCATAAACTTAGTGAATGGTTTGAAATAAATGGACAAAAACTTGATACAGAGAAAACTAGCATAATGTTCTTCAATGCAGTGTCATCTAACCAAGATCCTGTGCCAATTAAACTGCAGGATGGAACAATTTGTAACTCTTCAAATATTGTAAGACTGTTAGGATTTAAAATTGACTCAAATTTAAAGTCACAGTTTAAAGTGGATGCAAGGAAGTTGCATATGAAACTTCCTTGAGTGGATGCAACACATTGACATGACTTGTCAAAAAATGTCAAAAGGCATATACGCACTGAAACAAAAAGCAATTACTGCACGCGATAATTTAAAACAGATACTCGTATACTCTGCATGTATTCACTCTATTCTGTCGTATGGTATCATTTTATGACGCAATTCAACAGATGATGAGAGGGTATTAAAGATGCATAAGCGTGCAACAAGAGTACTATAAGTTTAATTTTATCGATAATATGATTCTATACGTATTGCATTTTTTTTAATGTAACTGTATATACTCGTATATAGTGTATAATTGATGATAATCATTGTGCAGTTTTATTACTATTCAGGGAGTTTTGGAATAAACACTGAAAAATCATGTCAACGCGCCGTACTGTATTAATTTAGAAAACTTGTGTTTCTAGCAGTGGTAATTTGTGAAAATTAGTGCTATTTCGAAAATTATGAGCTGAATTACGTACAATAGTGTAGACAAAATAATGTAATGTGGCGTAACGTGATTTTTTGTGTTGTTACAAAAACTCCATAGGGCGGCGCTATTAGTAAATTCGCCGCTGCTTTACTCAGGCATGATTTAGATGTGACCGTGACTTTTTACCGACTTCCAAAAAGTGGAGGTAGTACCTACTATGTTCGTCTGTATGTATGTTTTTGTATATGTTCATCAGTATTTTCGCCAATTATGGACCGTTTTATTTTAATTTTGATATGGTTTACAAGTACACCCTAGGTGGTGTCATTTAAATTATATCGATGTCGGCTGAGCCGAAAAAAAATGCAAAATCAACAATAGTGTTAAAAATAACTACATGGATGCCACATCAATTCCTGCGAACTATTTGGATTTTTCGTACACGATGGAAGTCGGCCAAATGCTATTGATTGTTGGCAAAAAATAATAAATTGTATATATTCTTCTTTTCAATTGTATATTGTATCTAGATATTTTGTGCTGCCTACGACTGTGACTATTTTTAAAATGATAATATCATAATAGAAACATTTTAACAAACAACACCATAATTACATGTAACAATAGTAGTTATCGTAACATCATAATAGAACTTACACTTGACACTGGCAAATGCATATTCCATGCGACGCCAATTTGTAAAAGAAGCAGGATAATTTTATTACAATCAAATCGTTCTAGTTTGGACACAGAGCGTATCTCTGTGAGCTTGGAGCTCTATAGTTGAATCATTGGATTAGCTGAATGTATACGTAAATGGTTACGTGGCCAAGTGAGAGCGCGTGCTTGTGCGAGCGGGAGAGATTTTTCGGGGTGATTCGTATACGTTTTTTCAATTTTATCGTCTCTTATAAGTCAATATAATTATAGACATCTTTTATTTGTGTTCCATACCTCAAAACAAAAACGGAACCTAGACATACCTAAATGCGACCACGAAAAACCACGAAAAGAACTCTTTTCAGCATGTGAAAAAGTGACAGACAATACATCGCAATCGCGCTGTCTCGTTCTGACACGTCGAAAGAAATATTACTTCGTGCGCATCCTAGCCTAGCTGGGAATTTTTATTCATAAGGAGTATAACAGTTAGAATGTGGTGCAAATACAATTATGTATTACTAAAAAGTACACCATAGTCACAAATATCTTACTAAATCAATAAATGTCTAATTTTGATATATTACCTTACTGTCAAAATTTATCAATTTTGATATATTTTTTTTATTATAGTATGCTATAATTACAAAATATTTGAAATTAAAATAATTATATTGACATCGATATTATTTTTATTCCGACATATTATTAACTTAGTAGCAAAATTTATCGATGTCGATAAAATGTTTGCAAGTTTTGCAACCACTATCAACGAAATTCTAGGCAGTAAAAGATAACGTTTATATAAAAAAAATGCCCACAATTTTGACTTGCTATTAGAAGGATATTCCTCCTTTTTGTAAACTAAAGTCTCTGCTCTGTATTCGACACGTTACAATAGCGCGAACGCGGCATTAATTGGGCAAAAATGACTTCTGAAATCTCTTGAACGACTGTGACGGTAAATGACTCGATTTCACGTATCATGAGTATACACTCGTGATAGTGGCTACAAACCCCCCTCCACATCTCCTTTCTAATTAGTTCGCTGTTCTGTGTTCTGTTCATCCCAAAAACGCTGAAGAAGTTTTCGCTTCAAAAATATCTGATGTAGTATTCGTAGAAGTATAAGGGAAAATAAAATCTTACCGTGACTAGTAAGGGCCTGGATACAGTAGTCACTTGCATAGCGGAGTATGAAGCTTTATTCAGGAACATTTGCTTAAGGAATATGTCCAGCTCGAACGCGATGGGATCGTGGATAGAGTCCGTGCATTGCATCAAGTGGCTCACCAGGTCTCTTGTGATCTCCATCTGTAGAGGTCCATTGTTTTACAAGCCACTATGCAAGTGTTATTTAAAGGCTTTTATTTCATTCTCACTTTTAAGTTTTCTTTTGATGTTATAAACAGAATATTATTATGGTGCTTTGAAAAGTGCAACCTGAGGACTTTCAGAGGTGTATGTGCAGATGTGCTCATCACTAAGAACATAGCTTTTACAATAGAACCAACTGGCTAATTCCAAAATCCATACAAATTGAAGGTAAAGTAATGGTGGCTATTACACTTCTATGTTTATTATAATATATAATAATGTGTAAACTTATCATGAAATTTTGTTACAGTAAAATGTAGGTCCGTTAAAAATCAATACACGTTAAGATACAGTTACCTCTATATGCGTCAAATGGCAGGACTCTACTACAATCAAGAGATTTATTCCGTGATATAAACACCAAAGCGTCTCAAACATGATGATTATTTGGTGATACGCCCAATCCGTCTCCAACCGTTGATAGTTTTCATCTGCAAATGACAGTTCACAGAGTCTTTATATGAAAATTTTGTTACAGTTATGATATTTGTTTAAAGCTTTTATCTAGAAATGACAGTTGATAGTGTCTTTATCTGAAAATATGTCACAGTCATGATAGTTATTTATAGTTTTCATCAGGAAATGTTTTTTTTTTTTTTTTTTTTTTTTATTATTTTTACAATATAATGACAATACTACACTACTACTACATAGAAAGCAATTGGATCATCCACAGACCCTTGAAGGTCTAAAGATAATCCAAGTGCTCAAGCCCACTGCCAGTTGGCAGCGTGCCCAGCATGCTGGCAGAATTGCCACGCTGAATGGCAATGCTTATACGTTGAGCCAAATAAACACCAGCATTTTGGTCACGCGTTGCGTCCACCAGACGCTCAGAAAGACTTTTGAAAACAAGATGAGCTCCCGGCCCCCACGGACCCAAAGTCTCAACTCCAAATGGCTCAAATATGTAACCACTCCCGAGGTTAGCATATTTGCGCCGCTTGTGCTGCTCAGCCGAATTGGCCGCCGCTCCAGCCCTACTCTGAGTCTCAGGAAGATGTGACGGTGCCAAAGTATCGACGCAAGTTGCGTCCCATACTAAGGGCCGTCCACACTTCCATGGGACCAGCGTCATGCCGTCAGGCCTTTTGCCATCACCACGCGCCAACCCACTCGGTTCGAGTACGGCTGCGATATTGGCGGTGACAAAAGCCCTGCGTATGACATCGTTAAGGCTGGCGTGGCGTCCAATCCGACCAGCGCTTCTTGAGCAAGAGAGACCGTGGTGACCGAGCTGGTCAACTGCAGTACCACACTGACAGCGATGGGCTTCACAACACCTTGCACCCAAGCGTAAGCTGACAGCTAGACGAAATGCAGTTGGGTCTAAAAGGTTACCAGTATTGAAAGAGGGCAATGCTTGCAACCAAAGACCGGACTCCCATACAGAGACTGCAAGGATACGAGCGCGATCCGCGACGCTAGGACACGTGTCTAGAAGAGATTTCCGTGCTAGTTCGCAGATCGGCCGATCCCACAGTCTCTGCGACGATAAAGTCTTTGGAAGCTCGGCATTTGGGCAAGCGACCCTCCAAGCATTCGTTGCCTCATTCAAATGAGCTACATCTACGCCAGAATGCCAGAATGGCTTGTAGCCACGCCCTTTCACTCATGTCAATATTCAAAACCGATACTAGGGACTGCTTTACAACATCGTCTAAGCTCAAAAGGAGCTCATTGTGTTTCCACAATGGACTACATCGTAAAGCGTACATAAATTTTGGAACAAACAGACAACATCTTATAATGGTAAAAGCCATGTGGGCGTTAATTTTGAGTAGCCTATCAGAGGCACTCAAAAAATTTTGAATTTTTTCTTGAACGAAAGGCGGAAAAGACTCATCTAATATCGGCGAACCTAGAAGGCGAAGAGAACACTTGTCTACCGATTTGATGTTAGGTGCCAAATCATTAAATTTTTTAAGTATCAAATCTTTATCCGGACATGAGTCGCAAACGAAAAGTTCGCATTTCGAAAAATTTAGCTCCAAACCAATTTGACGAAACTCGTCAATAAGAATTTCCAAATCACGTAGGACTGTGCTCGCATCGCCACCCAAAGTCCCGTCATCCAGATACCAAACGTTGAGTTTAGATTGGAGACGTTGAACAATTGGATGAATGGCCAGGCTGAAAATGGCTGGTCCGAGAGGGTCACCTTGTTGACAGCCAACGGAAGATAGCAAAACATCATTTTTGTAAATTAATTTAGTGGGTTTGCCGTAGCATTGCCAAAGAAAATTGAAAAGATCGGGAATTTTGTCTTTGACCTGTGCCAACAAGGCGTCTCGATTAACCGAATTGAAAGCATTTTTGACATCCACCTTAAGCAACACCTCTCCACAATTTTGACCGAGAAAAGTACGAAGCGAATGAACAGCAGCCTCACATCCACCCCGCGAACCAAAGCCAAGCTGTATTGGTTGAAAAAGGCTACTCAAAAGAGCAACCTTTTTTCCACAACCGGCTTTGGCTGCGAGACGACGATATGTGGTGCCAACAGCAATAGGTCTGATGCCACCATCTTTTTTGACAAGTGCGCATAGGTTAGCGCCATACAAGACTTCGATAACGTCATCATTGACCTGCCCAGATAACATGAGATTTGCCAAACCCGTTAATTCTCTCAAGAGAGACTCAGCCACCTCACCAGAGCTAAAAGATAGAAGATCTTTTAGATGTTGAGGCGAGAGACCATCTAGGCCTCCGGCTGAGCCGCTCCGAAAAGAAGAAACGGCCGCTGCAATCTCCTGAGCTGACACTTCAATGACAACGTCATCAGGGTGTGGTGGCTCAGGCAGGTGGAGACATGCTGCCGGCGGATGCTTGTCACGGAGTGACTGGACCGTATCGGGTGTGTGGGGGGCAATAGTGTCGCTGGAGAACAGGACCCGTGCGGCGCCTTTGATATCGCCATCACTAATTTTGCTCTCTACTATTTTAATGGTAACCGAATCGTCTGTTTTTTTAGAATTTGGTTTATTCTGCCTTGTTGGCGGAATAATGCTTTCAAAATCTAAAGAGTTCTCTTCCAATGCGCTGTACTTTACGCAATTTTCCTTTACCCTAGTGGTAAGGGATTTTTTGTTTGTTGGGTCCGAATGTACGTAAAGCACAACGTAGGGAAAAGTCAAGAGGTGTTCCCAGGCGACTAAAGAATTTTTAGAAATAACATTCCGAATAGCAGCAGATAAACACTGCGCAACCGAAAAACGTGCACCACGCGGGATGCGTTTTAAAACAGGAAGAGAAGTTTTGAGTGAGCTAAGAACCTCCCAAAGCGGTTTGGAAGGAGCAGCAGCGCTCACGGGACTGCTGCTGGCTCCATCAGAGCCTGCAATAGGGGCCGAAAGTGTAATTTGGCTATTTTTATGGCACCGCGTACGGTGAATTTTGAGGCCTTTCTGTCCTTTAAAAAATCGCACTTGGGAACACTCTAGGCACTGAATCATGTCCCCCTGCGACACATTAACGTATTGGGAAACTGCATTTGGCCCGGCCGGGGCGCAAAATGCCATGAATAACAAGAATTATACTACAAATATAAATAAAAATAAACTTAGGTTCTATAAGTGGAGACGTCAGGACGTCAGACCGTGACGTGGGCGGTCTGCGCAGACTCGGATGGCGTTGACATGGAAACAAGAAAACAACAATGAGCCGCGACTGTCAAAAACCTACCGAATATTACAACACAATAGAAAACAATTATTTGACTATCTCTAGCTCTACAAATATTACCTCGAAAGAAAATAAGAAAAAAAGGAAAGATTGGAGTAGAATTTGGCCCGCTAGAGCAGAAAAATCTGAAAAATAAGGGCCGAGAAAAATCCTGCCAACATGCGTTGACAGCAACTTTTTTTTTTTTTGTTATCAGGAAATGGGAGTTGATAGTCTTCATGTGAAAATAAAATCACAGTTTTTTAATCTTATTTTTTTATTTCAAATCGGTTTGCGTTTGACTACACACTGCCTGATGTTAAGCAGATATGCGGTCTAGGATGTAGCACGCTTACCTAGAAAATACCTATTTACTCGAGATTTGAAGACACCTACATTGTACTTTAGCGGAAAGACAGACTCAGGCACAGCGTTCCATATTCTGGCAGTTCGTATGAGGAATGTGGACTCAAAACGCTTAGTTCTAACGCGTCGAATGTCCACCATAAAAGAGTGGCGCTTTGGTCGCGTCTGTCTAGCCGTACGATAGAAGAAAGGGGCAGATGGAACCAGATTGTGCAACTCCTGGGCGCACTCACCGAAGTGTATCCGATAGTAGGCTGACAGGCACGCCACCTTACGTCAATGCTCGAGACTTTGCAGCTTCGACTCAGTCAAAATTTCGTTGCCTATCAGCCTCCTGGCTCGCTTTTCAATGGACTCCAAAGCCTCCAACTGGTATTTGGCAGAGCCATCCCATAGGTGAGAGCAGTATTTCATGCAAGACCTGACTTGCGCTTTATAAAGACTAAGCAGTTGCTCAGGTGTGAAATACCGTCTCACCTTAGAGAAAACACCAAGTTTTTTGAGGCTGATTGGGCTTTTGACTCTGTATAAGAGCCAAAGTTGAGAGTCGATAATAGCGTAACGCCTAATAGTTCCAGACTGTCAGTTACCGGCACGGACACACCACGGAAAGCAGGAGACAATTGGAAGGGCTTTTTTTTGGCCGAAAACAAACAGCTTTGAGTTTTCGTGGCATTAAACTTGACCAGGTTAGCATTATTCTAGTCAGATACCGCCTCCACACTCAAGTTGAGCCGTTCGACCATAGCCTCTCTGAGTGACTCGATCTATAGCCCGCTCGTTCTTGCTTCAGATGTGTAGCTTTCCATAACTGTACTGTCGTCTGCGTACCCAAAAATACCAGGCTTTAGCAAGTTGTTAATATGCAGTAGAAAAAGCGTCGCAGAGAGCACTAACCCCTGAGGAACACCGGCATTGATAGCCATTTGGTCAGACGAACAACCATCTACAACTACTCGTATTGACCGATTCCTCAAGAAATCAGATATCCAAGCGCAGAGATCAGCAGGTAGGCCGTAAGAAGGAAGCTTGCCAATAAGGCTCTCATGCCAGACTCTGTCAAATGCTTTGGAGAAATCCAAGGAGACAGCCAGCGCCTCTCCGTGTTTCTCGATGACCTCACTTTATATGTGTGTGGCGTACGCCAGAAGGTCCCCAGTAGACCGGTTTCGGTGAAAGCCGTACTGATGGTCACTGAGTAAGTCATTTGCTTCCAGGTACGCCAGGAGCCTGTTGTTAAAAACTCGTTCCGTACTCTTGCAAAGTATGGACATGATCGAAATCGGTCTGTAATTGGCAGGGTCAGCACGGCTACCTTTTTTGGGTACAGGCTGCACGTTAGCAAGCTTCCAAGATTTGGGCACTTGACCTGTCTTCAGAGAGAGACGAAAGAGGCGGGTCAACGCAGGCGACAGCTCAGGCGCACAAGTCGTTAGCACAATAGCTGGAATACCATCAGGGCCACTGGCCCTGTTCACATCTAGACTACGGTGAAATTTTAGAACCTCCTTTTGCCGGATATGTATTTCACTCATTGAGGTGCCACAGTTTGGCAAAGTTGGAGGTCTCGCACTACCTGGGTCCAGACGCGAAGACTCCGCAAATTGAGATGCAAACAAATTTGCCTTCTCTACCGAGGTATGAGCCAGCGAACCATTAGGTTATGATAGGTGTTGATAGTTCTTATCAAGATATGACAGATAAAAGTCTTTATCTGAAAATGGTTCAAATTTATGATAGCTGTTGATAGTTGTTATCTGAAAATATGTCACAGATCAGGAAATGACAGTTGACAGAGTCTTTACCTGAAAATGGGTCACACTTATGATTGTTGTTGATAGTCGTTATCAGAGAATATGTCATAGATCAGGTAATGACAGTTTTTATTTGAAATAGGTGACAGTTATGATAGTAGTAATAGTTTATATTTTTATACAGATTTAGTTATTTTGTTGCTGCATGAAACAATAAAAAACCAAAAAACACAATTAAGGATTTATAGCAAATAAGTAAGAATATATATCATACAGAATGTAGTGATAAGGAAGTAGGGCGTCGAGACGAGATGCAGCAGGAAGCAGCCCAGCATCATGAGCACGAGCGGTCCGTGGGTGTCGTCCACGTCGCGCACCACGTCACAGGTTTTGGCGTACGCTCGGGACAGGCGGCGGACTGTCTCTGGTATACTCTTCACCTCTTGCCATCCTGAGTCAAATAATAAGCTGATAATATAAGCTGTGCTACTATCAGACACACTACGCTCGCAAACACGCAAGCAGATATACTTTGTATCAGCTACCACACTACCTCCTATCCACTGTGTAATATTACTGCCTGCTTGGGATTCATTTTTACAAGAAGTCAATTTTACACAGTATAATGAATAAAATTAAAATCACCACTCAGCAACTAGTCACGCTTAATGTATTTTATTTAATTACAATTAGTTAAATACTTTTTAACTATACATTCAATCAATAAAACATAGGGAATGGATGATTTACTCATGGTTCTGAATTCAATTTGTAGTTATACGTATGTTACATTGTGTATTCCATTTTGGTGCGTAGTTTAAGTGTCATCTGTTATTTAGATTAAATACAGTGCTTATTTATTATCTCATATCTAGTGCGTATTGCTAATTGCATAATGGACAAAAAGCATTAAACATAAATTTTGTCTTTAATTTTGCATCACCAGTGGAATTTCGGGTTCGAAGTCCCTGGAAATATTAGGTTCAGAACGCTTACAGTGATTTTGTCAAATACACAGGCCTATAACACTAGCTTGAAATAAATATCTAAGAGTAGCTGAGGAGATGCTAGACCAAGTCAATTCCGACCCATTCATGAAACGCATTGTCACTTATTGATGGCGAGATGTGCGTTTACGCGTTTGACATGCAAACTAGGTAGTATAATTACCACTTCGTGGCACCCGTTTTCATTTGGTAGAAGACATAAAGAAGAATTCGAGACAAGAACACGGCTCAAATTTTTGGAAAAGCGTTTAATCTTTAGGGTTCCGTACCTCAAAAGGAAAAAAAACGGAACCCTTATAGGATCACTTTGCTGTCCGTCTGTCCGTCTGTGCGTATGTCAAGACTCTTTATCTTGGTAACGCGTAAAGATAATTATCGAGTTAAAATTTAAACTGTATACGCATATCTATGGTCTCTTGAAGTTGTGTTAAAGAAAAACTTCTCAGTTATCGTTTAAAAAAGTTAGAGCCGTTTATGTCGTAAACCAGGTACTTCCAGTTGCCCTAGAACTATGAAATTCGGCAAGAAGCATTGTCTTAGAGTACACATATAGGAATAAATCTAAAAACTGTACATTTGTAATTAAATCACAAAAAATAGGGCCTATACTATAATGCAAACGATTTTGGCCCAAAATTCCAAGTGAATAAATCGTATAATGTGGGGTATCATATGAAAGAGCTTCATTAGCACATGCTAAAACAGGTTTACAATGTGTAATTTTCTATGTATGACGAGAAAATTAAAAAATAATTTTTTCGATGATTATTTATTAATCCTATAGAGATTTCAACATTACAATTTTGTGAAGTACAGGATACATACAGGATTTGTACGGAACCCTCGGTGTGCGAGCCTGACATGCACTTGTCCGGTTTTTTATGATTGGTTTATTCGCTCATGGCTGGTGTAAGAATATCGTTTCTGAAAGCGCTTACTTTGAAGGAATTAGAATGATTATTCATCCTAACTTACATTTTGTGTACCTATTATTGATCGTTTCCTGGTAGGTACTTTCTCGACAGAGTAGTATAATGTGCGAATGAGACAACTGAAGCTTACTTACCTTCACTACCAAAGTGCGTTTTCCCAGATACAACTATCTTTTTGGCAGTTCTATTAAAACATTTATTTTTTGCCAAGTTTGTATTTCTTCTTAGATCTTTCTTGAGAACAAACTCTTCATTGAAAATTATCATCAAAGCCAGATTTTTACATTCTGCAAGTTCTAAAAAAATATAAACGCGTATTTATTTTAACATTCCTTTAAAAATAACAAGAAGTTAATTATTTATAGAGGAGACAACGTATTTTTTTTTTCAAATACCAAATTCCGCTTTTGCTCTACCGCATAATATAAAATATTATACAGCATCAGGCCGGATGCAGTCAAACGGTAACCTAACCTCTTTAAGTATATAATATGACTATGGAAACTAGCGTGTTTTTTTCACATTTTAACTAGAACATAACACAGGTTGTATAATATTCTAAAATAATCGGACCGGAGGAAGTACTCAATTCGACGCGTATATTTTTTATTAACTACGCATAACTTTGTTCATACTAAGCGAAATTCAAAAAATATTTTTTATCAGAAAAAGTAGACTTCGAAATTGGTCCCATTTAAATTGTATCGAAATTGGCTAAGCCATTTTTGATAAATCAACAATAATGTGAAATTGCCACATCGATCCGTGCGTACTATTCGCGAATTCTATACACGGTTGAAGTCGGTCAATCCATTTTTTGCGAAAAATATTTTTTCCTAAAATCTTGTAGTGTGTAGTGTAAAATACGTAGATCTTGCATACCTCGGAGTACGTTTGCCAGAAGCGTGTTAATTCCTCTCAAACAATACATGACATGTAGAGAGATCATGACAAAGCGAATCTGGCACAACTGCATGATCCAAAAACTTACGTAATAAAAGAAGTACAGCGCACATGTCCATACTGGAAACATAAATAATGTAGTTATTTTTGTGAAATGTTATCAATAATTTGTCGCCAATGCAGGACATGAAACTCTTTCGTATCACTAGCCCAACGCTCTTCAAAATAAACTAGCTCGCCTCCTGACGTTACGCCAAATTTGTGAAGTGTTTAAAGGAGATGGTGTTATGACATTTAGATACTTTGACATGTAATAGTTTAAAAACCGAAATAATAATCATATAGGCGTCTCTTTCAAATGTACGTAATAAGAATAGACCAACATTATACAGCACAGTTTCGCTATAGTGTCTATATTTTTCCTGACGTGTCGCGCGTGCCTGGTCCGCCATATTGAGTCGAAAAACAATAGCGATGTTCTTATTATATCAAAAAAAACTATCGATATTTTGGTTATTTTTTATTTGTGTTATTGATTAGCTGAAATTTTGAATTTTTATTTCATTTCACTTTTCATGTCAAATTTGACAACTGTCATTCCAGAATTAATACAAGTAAAATGTGTGACAACATGACAGGTGTGAAAGTAACAGCTGTCAAACTAAGAAGTATTATTATCTCCGTAACTATCGAAGCTAGACCATTACTGTCTTAATAGCAGTAATAACACTCAATGAGATCTATTCGATTGTTCTAATGACTGCTGTCAAAGCTTAAAAGTGAATTATCTCCGTAACTATCGAAGTTAGACTACTGCTGACTTCACAAAAGTGACAGAGCGCAATTAGATCTATATTTTCAATGACACCTGTCAAACTTAAAAGTGGATTATCTCCGTAACCATCGAAGTTCGACTATTACTTCACAAAAGTGATAGAACTCAACGAGATCTAAATTTCGGATGACAGCTGTCAAACTAAAAAGTGGAATACCTTCGTAACTATTAAAGGTAGACTATTGCTGTCTTCACAAAAGTGATAGAGCTCAACGAGACCTACATTTCGGATGACAGCTGTCAAACTTAAAAGTGGAATATCTCCATAACTATTAAAGCTAGACTATTGCTGACGTGACACAAGTGATAGAACTCAACGAGACCTACATTTCTGATGACAGCTTTAAAGTGAAAAATCTGTGTAACTATTGACCCTAGACCATTGCTGTGTTTACAAAAGTGATAGCGTCGTATCCGCAGAAAATAGCCACAGACGCCATTAGGGCTTTTTATTTTTATTGCATTTTTGGAATCCTTATCAATGTATCCATCTATTTACATTGATAAAAAAAATTTAAACTCTTATTTTAGTATGAAAACGTAAAAATTAAAGTTTGCGCAAATAGCCACGCTATAGTAAATTCCGACGAACACAGCCACTAACGCCACTGCGTCAATATTTTCCCGCGGAAGACGGCCACTCTCGCCCGCGCGCCCATGTTCCCCGTAAAAACTAGCGCGGGGCTCGGGACGCAGGGTCGTGCGCGCATCAGTGGCATTCATCGACGGAGTTGCTTGAAGTGCGAGCGTCTATCACGTTGTTTTTTAAAAAGTAGTTAAAATGAAGCGCGCACAAAAACTTGTGGAAATGGCACGAGAAGAAGAAAAAAGTAAACAATATGAGAGTAAGTAAACAAAACATGTTTTATTTATAATTTGAACAAATATGTTGCATAAGTAAGTCAGTATGTTTGATAGTTTTAATGAATGCAATTAGGGTTCCGTATAATTTACTTATTTTATTTATAATTAATTTTAATGTTAGAGGTACTTTTTAGGATTTCGTAGTAAAACGAGGAACCCTTACTTCGTTGTGTCCGTCCGTCCGTCCGTCCGTCCATCTTAATAATATAAAACTTTATAACTTACACATTTATCAACCATTGCATGAAATGTTATATTATGGTACTTTATGTATAATTCTCAATTTTAGTGAGGTATAGATCGCCAAAGTTAAAAAATTAGTGTGTGTGTTACACCCCTCATAATTTCTAAAGCATACAAGATATATAGAGCAGCTTTATGAGAGCTTCAGCCAAGATTGGATATTGCGCAGCTTGTAGCTGCACACTTCACATCCGTCGACTTGTATAATTGGGCCTTATACCTATCGATTCTTTTTTACGTTTACTGTTTTGCGAATGTACTTACATGTAAGTATAATTTTTTACGAAGTATAGTAGGCGTTTGTTGGCGATCATCGAAGTTAAGCAACGTGCACCACGGTCAGTTTTCTGATGGATGATCGCTGGTGGACTTTACAAAAGAGCACTACCGTGGCTCGGATGACAAATTACATTGTGAGTCCCGGTCGTGTAACCGTTTACTCATGTCAGAGGTCTTCAAGCGGCTTTTAAACTTGACACCAGGGCTTGCCACCCGGCCTATACGAACTTACTTCTATGAAGTAGTTTTATGTGAAGTACGTTTGACCATGTAGGTACTTTTTGATGGTAAGCGATGATTTGGCATAGGATGCAGCACATCGATTTAGAAGATACCTACAGTATGTTTACTAAGAACGTAATCGGCATGGGCATGCAAATTTTTTTTTTGCCAATCGGTGAATACTATCTTGTAGCTTGATTTTTTGACAAAAACGCTTTGTTATATTAACTGTTACTTTTCGTCTCAAAAAGTCAACCGTCTTGCACATAAGTTACAAAATAGTATAAAAAGATGAGAATGTTAATGAGTAAGTGGTTGGATAGATATTTGAAAATAAAAACAATCAGAGGCGGGCTTTTCTACTAATTTAAATAGCTAGTTTTAAGGTGACATTATAATTTTTTCATTAATTGTATTATGTAACTAGCTTTTACCCGCGGCTTCGCCCGCGATATAATTTAATTTATGTTTATCTTGTCAAAAAAATATGGTACCTAAAGCAGTAAGTGCGCCACACAATATAAGCCCCAATTCAATGTGAAACGGTACACAAATATTGTAGCAAATAATCATTTCAAACCCAAAAAACAGCCAATCTCAACTAATTTGCTTCGTCATCGTTATCATCCGCAGCTTTCTTTGACCCACTGTTGGGTATAGGCCTCTCTCTTGCAGTGCCATCTGCCTCGGCTCTTTGCCGGTCGTGACTAGGCTCGACCGGCGGTATTGATGATATCGTCGAGATAGTCGACCCACCTTGCTGCCGCGCCGCACATAGCTGAGCGCTCTCACCTATTCAAGTACCCTAGTTGACCAGCTTGGTCACCACCGTCTTTCTTGGTCAAGAAGCGCTGGTCGAATTGGTTGCCACGCCATTGTGAACGATGTCATACGCAGGGCTTTTGCGACCGCCAATATCGCAGCCGTACTCGAACCGAATGGGTTTGCGCGTGAAGATGGCAAAAGGCCTGACGGTATGAAGCTGGTCCCATGGAAGTGTAGACGGCCCTTAGTATGGGACGCGACTTGAGTCGATACTTTGGCGCCGTCAGCGGAGCAGCACAAACGGCGCTAATATGCTAACCTCGGCAGTGGTTACATGTTTGAGCCGTTTGAAATTGAGACATTGTGCGCGTGTTGGCCGGGAGCTCATCTTGTTTTCAAAAGTCTTTCTGAGCGTCTGGTGTACCCGCCGCGTGACCAAAATGCTGGTGTTTATTTGGCTCAACGTATAAGCAGCATTGCCTAGCTGATTGGCAATCCAGCATGTTGAGCACGCTGCTAACTGGCAGTGGGCTTGAGCATTTAGAATATCTTTAGACCTTCAAGGGTCTGTGGATGATCCGATTGCTTGTTATGTAGTAGAATTTTATGAAGTTTTACATTATAAGTCTGTATTTAGTGGTAGTTAATAAAGGCACTTGATCTATAAAAAAATCAAGTACCTTGCACCTTGTTGTCACTGTTCAAACCTAACCCGATATCAAAATACCTTATACTTATAAATGCTTCTGTTGATTAAGATAAGGTTAGAGTGTACCCGCCCATAGGTTCCCGCCTTGTCGTGGCAGGAGAACTTAGTAGCCGAGGCTTATGAGCGGCGCGGGAATGCCAGGTAGAGCCGCTTCACTGGGTTTTTTCTGAGACAGTTCAGAAGGCTATCATCGACTCTCAACTTTGGGTCTTATATAGAGTAAAAGCCCAATTAGCCTCAAAAAACTTGGTGTTCTCTCTAAGGTGAGACGGTATTTCACACCTGAGCAACTGCTTAGTCTTTACAAAGCGCAAGTCAGGTCTTGCATGAAATACTGCTCTCACCTTTGGGATGCCTCTGCCAAATACCAGTTGGAGGCTTTGGAGTCAATTGAAAGGCGAGCCAGGAGGCTGATAGGCAACGAAACCTTGACTGAGTCGAAGCTGCAAAATTTCGAGCATCGACGTAGGGTGGCGTGTCTGTCTGCCTACTATCGGATACACTTCGGTGAGTGCGCCCAGGAGTTGCACGATCTGGTCCCACCTGCCCCTTTCTTCTATCGTACGGCTAGACAGACGCGACCAAAGCGCCACCCTTTTATGGTGGACATCCCACGCGTTAGAACAAAGCGTTTTGAGTCCACATTCCTCATACGAACTGCCAGAATGTGGAACGCTTTGCCTAAGTCTGTCTTTCCGTTAAAGTACAATGTAGGTGTCTTCAAATCTCGAGTAAATAGGTATCTTCTAGGTAAGCGTGCTACATCCTAGACCGCATATCTGCTTTACATCAGGCAGTGTGTAGTCAAACGCAAACCTATTTGAAATAAAAAAAAAGGCGGCGCTCGAGGTCTCCCGATTCTTTTTGGTATTTTCCCCCTAGGCAGTTTAGAAGTTTGCACTCGAGGTTGGGCCGCTTTTCTGGAGTTTTTAAATATAGCAGCTGAGAGGCTGGCCGGCAAGTTGCTTGCCTCATGAGGAGTGCCGCAACTGAGCCGGGCTGCACTTTTATCACTGTTCAATCCTAACCAAACCAACAGAAATTTATGTTCGTGTCAAGGTCACAACTCAGAACCAAGGTTAATAACCTTAGTGTCAAGATATTCATACTCATGCCATACTACTTTTAAAAATCAAGTCGATCCGTTTCTTCGTATATTAGCATGGATTCTGTACCATAAAGGTAGAATAAAGAAATATGTTTAACCTCTAATGGTGGTATAGTTAAAAATATTTTTAATGTCAGACGAAATGACGGCCCAGTATTAAACGTCATTGTAATATGTAGCATGGCAAAGGGAAAACTATTTTGTCCAATTTTAATGTCAGTTGTCATTGTCAATTCATACTTTATTTCCTCTTCGAGGAGCTATAATGGTGGAGAGACAATTTGTCCCTTTGCTATGCTAAGCGAGACATTTATAAAAGTCTTAAGTCAATGTATGTCACCTGTCATCTAATTTCGTTTTGTGAATCCATGTTAGGCCCAATCAACCCAATTATGAACGCGCCATCGTAAATTTAATAGCAACGTAAAAAGTGTTCTCTCTATCGAATGCCGAAAGTGAAAAAGAAACAGAAATAGTCTAATTAACTGTTATAATTACGATGGTGTCTTCAAAATTGGGCCTTTAGCGTCGTTGTGATAGGTGACAGTTTCGCTAACGCAAGATTTTGTCCTATCCTACGGGAATTATGCAATTTTCGGGATAAAATGTAGCCTATGTCCTTTCTCCGGCTCTAGACTATCTGTGTACCAAATTTCATTGAGATCGGTTCATTAGTTTTGGCGTGAAAGCGCGACAGACAGACAGACAGAGTAACTTTCGCGTTTATAATATTAGTAGGATTAAGTAAGGATAATATATTATCAGTATGATGATATCCAAGGACTGCTCATCGATTGATTTGACAGATATTCGATCGACAGTTGTTTATTTTGACATTCTTGCAGCGCACGCTAGAGTAGCTCGCAGATGGCAGAATTTTCCTACTTACTCAACATTTATCGTTATATTTTGGACAGTTCAAAAAATATCTTTATAAATTGTAGCCTATGTGTTATTCTGATGTATAAGCTATATTATTGGAAAGTTTCATCTCAATCCGTTCAGTAGTTTTTGCGTGAAAGAGTAACAAACATCCATACATCCATCCATCCATCCTCACAAACTTTCGCGTTTATAATATTATATATATATATATATATATATATATATATAGTAGGATAGGATAATTCTTTACCTCACGAAAATTAAACTACTATCATCTACTATGATGAGTTGTGGCGAGGATGAACATTTCGATCAACAAAAAACAGGTTTTAAGTGACAATAAAAAATATAATCTAATGTGCCATACTATAAAAAGTGTCTGTAATATATATTGTTTAGCGCCTATTGATAATCTTTACTGATTCACTAAAATTTGAATTAAAAACACAAACACATAATTTTGATTCATAATAACTTTTGTTTTATTTTATTTTTACTGTACAATAAATAATAACGGCCTCTGACCCAGAACTAAGCAGAGCTTGTGATATGACTGCCAGAGACTAATATACTACATAATATACTTATTTTTAAATACATACTTACTTATATAGATAGTAACTAAATAACACCCAGACACAGAGCAAACACCTATGTTTATCTCAGAAATATTTGCCCTGGGTGGGAATCCAACCCACACCTCTCTGATCCAGTAGTTAGGGTCACTAACCACTGAGCCACCGAGGCAGTCTATATAAATCAACATCAAAACTTTGACAAAAATATGGTTTTATATTACTGTGTTCACGGAACTCTAAAAATTAAGACAGTTATCTCTCAAATTATTTTGTTCGTAAAGAAGTTCGTAAAAAAGTAGGTTGGTGACCTACTTTTTCCGGCGAAAAAAGACCGAACGGCTATTAAATTCATGAGTCGATTTCAGTTTTCCGCGGTATAAAGCCCTAACGGCGATTAAGCTACCGTGCAAATGTTCAAACTCCGCGGAATAAGGACGTAAGGGACAAAAGATATTTTAAAACTCCCCAAAAAAAGTTTAAAAGCATAATATGACCTCCCAATTTTGTCATTACTTCGTTTTGTAAACAAAAAAACATATGTTGTCTAAGGAATTTCAGATACAATCAGAAAAAACGATCTCCTGAACAGTAGGGGTTTTGCAAATGTGGCTATTTTCTGCGGATACGACGATAGAGCTTAAAAAGATCTACATTTGATGTGACAGCTCAAACTTAAAAGTTGATTATTTCCGTAATATTGATAGCTGTCATCTGAAAGATATCATAGCTCTCTTTGAGCTTTATCACTTTTGTGAAGACAGCAATGGTCTAGCATCGACAGTGACGGAGATAATCCACTTTTAAGTTTGACAGCTGTCATCCAAAATGTAGATCTCATATCAGTTTAGTGAAGAAAGCAATGGTCTATAATAGATAGTTATGGAGATATTCCACATTTAAGCTTGACAGCTGTCATACGATATGTAGTTCTTATTAAGTCCTATCACTTTAATTCTAAGTCATACCTCAGTAAAGCAGTGGAGACTTTTCTAGAGGTGTCTATGGAGTTTTGGTAACAACATGGAACGACATGATACGTCACATTATATCACTTGCCCACACTCATGTACGTAATTCAGCTCATAATCAATGAAATACCACAATTTTTCACTAATTATCACTGATAAAAACACAACTTTAACAAAATAATACAATGAGGCGACATGTCTTTTCCGCGTTCCCGCCAAAAAACTCGTCCTACCATTCTAGTGTGGATTCTTGAATATGACAGCTGCAACCTTGACATCTGTAATTTTTAGGGTTCTGTACCTCAAAAGGAAAAAACGGATCCCTTATAGGATTACTTTGTTGTCCGTCTGTCCGTCTGTGTGTCTGTCAAGACTCCTTATCTAGAGAACGCGTAAAGATATCGAGTTGAAATTTAAACTGTATACGTATATTAATGAACTCTTGCTGTTGTGTAAAAGAAAAACTTCTCAGTTGTCGTTAAAAAAAGTTAGAGCCGTTTATGTCGTAAAAAACCGCATATTTAGACCCTCACAAAAATCAAAACCTACAGGGTACTTCCCGTTGACATATAACTATGAAATTTGGCAAAAAGCATTGTCTCGGAGTACACATATAGGAATAAATATGAAAACTGTACATTTTTATTTACATCACAAAAAATAGGGCCTCAAAATTCACAAAATATGGGCTTAAAATTCAAAGTGAGTAAATCGTATCATGAAAGGTGTCATATAAAAGAACTTCATTAGCACATGCTAAAACAGGTTTTTAATTACTTTAACAATGTGTTTGTACGGAACCCTCGATGTGCGAGTCTGACTCGCACTTGTCCGGTTTTTTAAATAAAAGTTTGCCATTATGTTTGATTCGGCTAAAATTAATTTGTGTCGATAGTTTTATCGATAAGTACGGGGAAATCGATAAGTGTAGCGTGGTAGTAACAACACTAATCCGCCGTATTATGTGCGGTGGGTATGCAGGTTTTTCTCGTCGTTAGGGCAACTCCATTCTGATTCCTTCCTCAATGAGTGTTTATCATTTCCACCACAGAGATATCAGAAGGATAATGTAAACGATCGATAAAAGAAAAAAAGAGATGTAATGATTTAAAATGGCATGAGTTAGAAAGAGACAAAAATATCTCGATTTAGTGGCTAATTGCCGTGTTTTTCTCTCAGTAGTGTCAAATTCTAATACATATTTGACAGTTTTGACAGCGGTGACCAAGATTTTCCATACATTTTCGTGGTTGAGAATTGCCTCAAGCGACAACAGCGCTATCTCTCTAGTTGTAATATCTCAGTGATTTTCACTAACTTACAGCGTTGGCAGCGCCCCCTGTGATGATTGAGTGATTGGCTGTCTAATACGGATTAGACAGCCAATGACAGCTTGAAGTTATTAGAACATCGGAACATGGTATTTTTTATCGCAAAAATAACTCTTTGAGATAAACCTAGTGTTCCGAAACACTTTCAAAATAAAATCATTGCATAAATAATGTAATCAATCTTCTACAGGCCGAATCAATCTTCTTGGCGGTTGTGATGTTAGCTACAAGCTGCGCGAAACCTAAACTTGACTGAAGCTCACTTAGAAGTTGCTCGAAGTTGGGGTTAAAGAAGAAAGAAAGAAAGAAAAGCTTGCAAGAAGCTTGTAGACTACTTCACAGCCGTGAAGCCGTTCAAGAAATAAAAGTTATACTTAATCTAATAACCTATCCTTATCCTGACTAATAAGTACTAGTAGTTCTCCGAACTGTAGATCACGCATCTGGTTAACTGAATCTTCTCAAGCCTATATCTTGACTCGCCCTCTCGTTCATACCAACAAATCTTGAACGACCTGTCACGACCTTACCAAATGTTATTGAAATCGGCTGATAAATAGCGTGACAGCAAATTTTCCGAAATCGCCGACGACAAACAAAATCACTAATGTATAGGACCAAGTTTCTTCAAGATTCGTTGAGAAATGCGACCTGTAACGGAGAATCAACATCCGGACAGACGAAAGAAAAATCGTCATATCAAAACTGAGACTTCTTATAGAGTTTCTATAAACCTAGTGTGTGAAGCACGATAAAAATCATTTCATTCATTGAGCAATGCGCCATTTCTCGTTAATGGTAAAAAGTTCTAATAAATTCACATTAAGTGACGACTGTCTGGTTTAAAGCAGTTCTCACAGATGGCGCTTCCAACACTGTGGTAGTTGGTAGTAAAAATGATAAAACACATTTGTCGGCTTCGCAGTACAGCATTCTAACTTAATTGAACAAAGTATCTGGGCCAGAATCCCAGAGAGATGCAGGTTCAAATCCTGCGAGCGCGTCTATTTTTGAAGTGTTTATCACAAAAAGAAAGTTTCTATAAACCTGGTGTGTAAAGCACGATAAAAATCAATCGTCTTTCCAATTTCAAAATCCAAGCGGCCTTATTGGAGATCTTTTGGGGGACTTCCTATGGCTGAAACGACGATAGGTATATATACGAAAATTTGTTGTCCCTTGAAACTGTGCAAATTTTCTTTGGAACCTTTGGTGACTGAGCCTTACTCAACAGTTGTCTTTTTTATTTTTATAATTCTGCATCATTGAATTTTCATCTAACTTTTAATTCTGATTGATCGACAGAGCGAAGCAATGGTAAAAAAATTCATAAATTCTGTCTGGATGTCAGATTGTTTGTTGGATGTTACTTCTCGCGTACCTACAGGTCGCATCTTTTAACGAATTTTGACGAAACCGCATTGGTTTTACATCTTGTTATATTTTTTAAAACGACGATGTTTGATTGGTAAGGGGGAGATAAAACGGGGGAAAAATGTTGGTTTTTCTGTGGCGCTATTTATCCTGGGCCTTTTATATTATATCCTTAGATTATTGTAGCTAGGACTAACGCTAAGCAGAAGAAGAAATCTTAATTTTAAATAGACTTGCATTAAACCATAAACCAAAAATAAGCTTTAGATAGTCCAGAGCACATAAAATAAATGTAACTGCCACCCATGCTGAGAAAATGTGGGTTTTTTTTCTTTCATCGTACATTGGCTGATGATGGATGTTCAGCTCAGAGACTATCTGTGAAAAGATAAGTTTATATCAACGTACAATTGTGTCACGTTTGCGGTCGAGTCGGCTGATCGTGGTGCTCCGAACCTCAGAGAATCTTACAGGATATGTAACGGCAGCTCGGGGATAAAGGTCCTCGTTCAGTCTCATACCTGATTCAGCGTATTTCACTAGTGATCCAGCACGGCAACACCGCTAGCATAATGGATACTTTTGGCCGAGGGCCGGGGTACTTTTAGGGGAAAACTGGTTGACTAGGTTGTAATTAATACTTACTTTAACTGTCTCTTTCATTTGAAATTTATAGCAAACCACCGCCTAGGAACCACCACCTAGTAACCAACACCAAGCAATGGTTTGACGCCATTGGCGTCAAAACCGGTCATGCGAGTCGCCGCGTCGTTTCACCCCTTTTCTTCACGTTGAGAAGGCATCGATCACCGTTTGTGCCGTCAGTATGATCG
Organism: Hypomecis punctinalis; assembly: GCA_949316475.1. Classification (NCBI taxonomy): domain Eukaryota; kingdom Metazoa; phylum Arthropoda; class Insecta; order Lepidoptera; family Geometridae; genus Hypomecis; species Hypomecis punctinalis. The sequence goes on from OX438795.1 coordinate 28,908,612, forward strand.
TTTACTGTAGATTGACTACAGAAAAAGTATATTTTCGATGTAAATTTGGTAGTGCGGTATATTGTCAGTAGTTTTTGAAAAATAGGTAGGTTTCATAAATGCTATTTTCATGCTGAGACAATGATTATGACTTGGAGTACGGCGAGGTTCTTTTGCTGAAGGCATAAACTCGGCGCTGGGAAAAAGATTGATCTTAAAAGTAAAGAAAAATAGAAACCCATACAAAATGTTTGTCTACCGGTGTCAGAGCCTTAAGCGGTGACATCTATGGCAAATTTTGAATAACTTTTACTGTGGGATCAACTCTGAAAACGTAAAAAAAAACAGTTATTCCATACTTTTTGCCGAAAGTCAACAAAAAATAGTATGGAACAGCAGTTTTTTTTAAGTTTTTAGAGTTGGCCCCATTGTAAAAGTAGTTCCATAGCAAAATTTGCCATAGATGTTACCGCTTAAGGCTCCGACACCGGTAGACAAACACATTGTATACCTAGCTACCTGTATTTTTCGTATAGTAATTCCCTAATTTAAAATGTAGCATTAGGTATAAGCTTCCTGTCTGGAAAAGAGCCTGAATCTCAGGTCCGTGTTCGTTACGTTTTGTGTCCAATGCACAATAAATGCTAAATTTAGGTTCTGTACAGATAAATGTAATTTTGATTTTGATAACATAATGTTTTTGTCTTTTGGAACAGAGCGGAACTGGAACTGCCGCCAGCACGTGCAGCAACTGATACCAACTACTGTAGCTAAAACAAATGAAATCAGACACAGCTTCACTACTAGTTTGTGTCAGCCGCTGCACGTGCTGGCGGCATTTTGTTTTTTTGGGAGCGCGGTTCCAACTAGCACCTTTACAAGCAACATTATTTGGGAGTAACATAGGGACCTGGGTAAAGCTAGGACGGACAGCTACTTTACTGTAAAAATGTTTAAATAATTTACCTTCCGAATGCGGTTCAAACTAGCGATAGTAGAAACCATGAGTTTTGGAGCTCCTAAAACGCCGGCAGACGAGATGATCAACTGTATCAGGCCATTGGAGATGCATACCACACCGAATAAGGTGGTCCTGGTGCCTACGAGCACCGACTGCTCTGGATCCAGCTGGTAGTCCATGCTCATGGCACCGATGGAGGGAATCACTGGAAATGACATTATTTTTTAATTATGAACAAATATAAATAAATAATTATTTTGGGAATTACAGGCAATGCTTTTAGATTAGGACTTTTCATTATTACCTGTTTATGTTTATTCATTTTTGAATTTGTTTTAGGATTGCAAATATACATATTCCGATTCATAAATTAAAATACCAACGGGTTGCACTCCGGCGCCCCTACCGCCTAAAGCAATAGCAATCGTTTATGACTTCATTTTAGTCATTTGGCACCGCCTATGTGACGTTAGCCATCAAAGTTGTTCATTCAACGATTGCTTTCGCAATCCGCGCAAAGCAATTGATGGCTAACGTCACGTAGGCGGTGCCAAATGACTAAAATGAAGTCATAAACGATTGCTATTACGATTGCTATTGCTTTAGGCGGTAGGGGGGCGGGAGTGCCGGCAGAAGTGAAAACTTTAACATTAACGTTGTGTATTTTTGAATATTTTGGTATGGTTAGGGAATAACTTCGCACAAATTGCTTTATTTATCAGTATAGAGTACTATCATTTATGTTGTAAAATACAATATCACACACGCACACTCACGTAGGCAAATTTTCACTTAACCGTCTTACGAAGTCGATTAGTTTACGAACAGTCCTGACGCAAGTTTAAAACTTTTACCCATCTCAAAAAGTTCACTACGCCGCTATAAAGTTATTACTTCAAAAATTACAATCGCAATAAAAATCTATATACACAGAATAGGCCCTATTACACAGGGCACAGAAGGAGCCTCTTCATACAAACCTAGACTTAAAAATGTGAAAAATACAATTTGTACCATAGACAACTTTTGAGTGAAGTTGCCACTTGAAATAGGGATTTCAAAATCCATGATGAAAAGAATCGATTCCTAAATTGATTCGAGTCTAGGATGACGTCATGTCTTATCACATGATAAGTCCGACTGGCTGAAATTTCGTCAATCTATTCACATCTTGACTCTTTTTAATAGGTGGACTTATGTAAGTAATTATAAATACGTTTTTATCGTTCATTCCAGAAGTTATAAACAAAAGTCAATAACACTATGAAATAACAGCTGGTAGCCTTAAGTACCTCTAAATTCGATCTTTTCTCTTCCAGAAATATAAAAAAACATTATTTGATTAGTAAACCTAAAAAAATACATACAGACGAACATAGAACCTCTTCCTTTTTTTAAATCGGTTAAAAATGTGAACACATCACGTGATGCTGCTCCGTATTGTTAAATCGATCTAAAATTAGTAGTTCGACCCACATTGACCTTGCGACCTTATTCCTTTACATGGCCGGCCGCCCGGGTCAAAATCAATTTTGACCTTAAAGTTAATCGATTTGACGAGTCAATATTCGATCTCATACGGACATTATCCGACATTCCTAACTGACCATAGAGAAATTTTCCACTCTGTTTACATTGTCAAATGATTTCATTTTCAATATTTTGCTTTTGCTTTTAAATCACATAGAAAGATATTTATTACTTACTGGTGGTATGTGACAATGTGTGTTCGTTATTTCTTTTGATACCGAGTAATTTCGGCAAGATGGAATGACGCAGTTCACCATATTTACCTTGTTGCTTTGAGACGCGACCGCAACGCCAGTCTAATGAAGACTAGTGTTCAGATTGGTTGATTCTAAATGTATTGGTTGATATTGTTCGGCGACATTTCATTTGGTACGATTAGGTGTCTATCTTGAAGGTCGCTGTCTATATATATAAAAGAAAGTCGTGTTAGTTACTCCACTTATAACTCAAGAACGGCTGAACCGATTTAGCTGAAAATTGGCAGGGAGGTAGTTTAGAGCCAGGAGAAGGACATAGGATACTTTTTATCCCGTTCCTTTTTATTATATTTTTAATAGTTATTCATATTATCTTTTTCATATCATCTTTTCCCTTAAAAAATCGTTAGCGAAAGTGTCACCTATCACAACGACGCTAATAGGCCCAATTTTGAAGGCATCATCGTAATTATAACATCTAATTAAAATATTTCTGTTTCTTTTTTACTTTAGGCATTCGATAGAGAGAACACTTTTTACATTCCTATTAAATTTACGATAGCGCGTTCATAATTAGGCCTAAAATTGATTGATGAAACGTAATAAGATGACAGGTGACATTTATTGACTGCAGACTTTTATAAATGTCAAGCTTAGCATAGCAAAGAGACAAATTGTCTCTTCACCATTGTAGCTCCTCGGAGAGGAAATATAGCATGGATTGACAATGATAACTGACATTAAAATTGGACTAAATGGTTTTTCCCTATGCCATGCTACGTATTACAATGACGTTTAATACTGGGCCGTCATTTTGTCTGACATTAAAAACATTTTTAAATATACCACCGTTAGAGGTTAAACATGTTTCTTTATTCTACCTTTATAGTACAGAACCCATACTAATATACGAAGAAACGGATCGACTTGATTTTTAGGAGTAGTATGGCATGAGTATCTTGACTCTAAGGTTATTAACCTTGACTGTGAACTGTGACCTTGACATGAACATACATTTCTGTTGGTTTGGTTAGGATTGAACAGTGATAAAAGTGCAGCCCGCCTCAGTTGCGGTACTCCTCATGAGGCACGCAACTTACCGGCCAGCCTCTCAGCTGCTTGAGTTAAAAAGCCCAGAAAAGCGGCCCAAGTGCAAACTTCTAAGCTGCCAAGAGAGAAAAGACCCAAAAAATCGGGAGACATCGAGCGCCGCCTTCTCAGCTGTCTCAGAAGAAACCCAGAGAAGCGGCTCTATCTGGGATTCCCGCGCCGCCCATAAGCCTCGGCTATTAAGTTCCCCCGCCACGACAAGGCGGGAACCAGTACACTCTAACCTTATCTTAATCAACAGAAGCATTTATAAGTATTAGGTATTATGATGTCAGGTTAGGTTTGGACAGTGGCAATGTGCAAGGGTCCTTGACTTTTTTTTTATAGAGCAAGTGCCTTTATTAACTACCACTAAATACAACACTTATAATGTAAAACTTCATAAACTACTACATAACAAGCAATTGGATCATCCACAGACCCTTGAAGGTCTAAAGATAATCCAAATACTCAAGCCCACTGCCAGTTAGCAGCGTGCCCAGCATGCTGGCAGCATTGGCACGCTGATTGGCAATGCTTATACGTAATATAAATAAACACCAGCATTTTGGTCACACGTCGGGTACACCAGAAGCTCAGAAAGACTTTTGAAAACAAGACCGGCCACCACGGGCACAATGTCTCAATTCCAAACGGCTCAAATATGTAACCACTGCCGAGGTTAGCATATTTGCGCCGTTTGTGCTGCTCCGAATCGACCAACGCTCCAGCCATTCTCTGAGTCTCAGAAAGATGTGACGGCACCAAACTATCGACGCAAGTCGCGTCTCATACTAAGGGCCATCTACACTTCCATGGGACCAGCTTCATACCGTCAGGTCTTTTGCCATCACCAAGCGCAAACCCATTCGGTTCGAGTACGGCTGCTATATTGGTGGTCGCAAAAGCCCTGCGTATGACATCGTTCACACTGGCGTGGCAACCAATTCGACCAGCGCTTCTTGAGCAAGAAAGACGGCGGTGACCGAGCTGGTCAACTAGGGTACTTGAATAGATGAGAGCGCTAAGCCATGTGCGGCGCGGCAGCAAGGTGGATCGACTATCTCGACGATATCATCAATACCGCCGGTCGAGCCTGGTCACGACCGGCAAAGAGCCGAGGTAGATGTCACAGAAAGAGAGAGGCCTGTACCCAGCAGTGGGACAAAGAAAGCTGCGGATGATAACCATGACGAAACAAATTAGTTGAGATTGACTGTTTCTTGGGTTTGAAATGATTGTTTGCTACAATATTTGTGTACCGTTTCACATTGAATTGGGGCTAATATTTTGTGGCGCACTTACTATTACTTACTTCGTATCTACCGATTTTAGACCATAAAGCCGGAAACATACTATCGGACGCGGCTGACGGACGCGACTGACAGCCGCGACTTAGCAATGTGCACAGTTTTAAGACATCCGGTGTGCCAGATCGCTCTCGGACGTCCGAAAGCTCAAGGTCATCCGAAGGTGACGTCCGCGACTTATGTCCGATAGTGTGCACGGTTCAGTGTACTTTCATAGTCTAGGTCGCGGCTGTCAGTCGCGTCCGTAAGCCGCGTACAATAGTATGTTTCGAGCTTTACTGTCTTTACAAAAGTGAGATAGCTCAACCAGATCTACATTTTGTATGATAGCTGTCGAACTCAAAAGTAGTTTATCTCCGTATCTGTCAAATTTTGTTCAATGCTATCTTTACGAAAGTGAGATAGCTATACCAGATCTACATTTTGGATGATAGCTATCGAACTTAAACGTGGTTTATCTTCGTATCTGCCGATTTTAGACCATTACTGTCTTTACAAAAGTGATATAGCTTAACCAGATCTACATTTTTTTTTTATTTTTTTTTATTGGAAAATTACAAACCACAGACTCCAGGATCTGTGCCTTTTGTTAACTAAAATATTCAATTATTCGATTTTACTATACAAAAAGAGTTAGTACAATAGAGATGGGTTAGTTTAAGTTTTAGCCTAAGTTAGTAGTTTCAGTGCATTGCGTGAATGCCACGAGCAAACCGGCGACCCGCATGCAGCACCCGATCACGAGTGTGACGCATGTGCCAGCCATCGCTCTCCTCGACCATATTTTAGGGAAGAGAACGACCCGACACACAACGCCGCCGCAAGAAGGAGCCATCGATGGCGAGAATGAATGCTCAGGGCATGCACGCAATGCTAAACTCCAGATATTACACACTTGTTACGATTTTCTTTGTGAAAGCGATCATCTGCAGAGTCCGAGGCTACGACTCCGTGTGTTACTCGGTGGTTTCAACTCTGCTTGTGATCGCTCCCATGTCCTTCTATAACAACTCTGTTGCCTCCTCCCGGCCCAGAGCCTCCATCACTGCCTCGTTCCGATCTCTGATGGCCATCTGCAGGTTGTACTCTTTGATGGCCCTCAATGACACGGAAGATGCACGCCGCACGAATCGGCTGATGGCATCATCTTCGATGTCGTCGGCGTAGTAAGTGAAGGTTCTAGTGTGCCGTGATAATGCAACGACAGCGTGTGACACGCTCTCGTGTAGCTTCATTCCAGGCTTAGTTTTGATGGCGATTACCGACTCGTACGTTAGTCCCTGAGCTTCGTGGATGGTAAGGGTACGTGATCCTGCGCCCTCTCCATAACCCTGGCTGGTGAGGATTTCCTTTTCCTCCTGTGTATGCACTAAGAAAAGGGTGTTGGGGAGGGTTTTGGATATTTGAGCCCCCTTGAACCTTTTCTGCTCAAGAGACCTAATACGGGGAGCTGAGGAATATATACCAGAGTATATTTCCCTCAACGCATACGCGACATCCATTGGGTTCCTATGTGTGCAGAGCAACTCCTGGGTAATGTTTGCAACCAGGGTCGGGCGATGGTACCTCATCTCGAAGAGATTTTCTCTGTCGATATAAGGCAGCTGATTGACGTCTCCAATGAGGACAAGTTCGCTAGCACCAGACAGCCTTGCAGCCATTATTATGGCTCCGAAGTGGTTCATTAGAGCTTTATCCACCAAAAGGCGGCTGAAGCTCTCTTTTCCAAAACCATTGACGAGGGATGAAGCCATGGTTCGCACTCTGGATTTTACCAGATCTCCTATTCTGTGCGATAGCTTTTCTCTCAAGTCTTTTGCTGCCTCTGTTGTTGTAGTGATGATAGCGTCCTTGTCCACATCAAAGTGTCGAATCACCCATGTTGTCTTACCACAACCTGGTACCCCGTTGACCCATTGTATCTTTGGTACCACCCAGTTTTCCCAGTTTGCCTCGACGTCCGAGCCTCTTTCAATGGTTTTAGTCATCTCAAGGATTCTGTCGTCCAGCATTATCTTGGTGCACTTGGCGGTGACTACAATTGGGTCGTTCGATGGTATCGCGTATTTCGGTCTTCCTATTCGTTCCGTCTCTCTCTTATTCAGCTCCACGAAACCACTTTCTGCACTGTAAGCTGCCATATGCTGTCCTTTCATGGTCCCTCTGATGACTTGGGAAGTGACGTTATTGTATATGGCTGCTTCTGCCTCTTCGAGTCTCGATTTTAGTAGACTCTCACTTACCGGACCGCCTAGCCTAGAGAACTCCAGAATGTTGTCGCAGTTCTTGAGATTAACAATTTTTGTCGCTCTCAATAAGGCTAGGTATTCGATAAAGGCGTTTCTTGCGTGGTCTCGTGGGGCCGAGGTCGAGATATAACGGGGTGAATCGACCTGTCCCATGTCTGCTCTCGTTCGGGTTACCTGAGTTTGTGAAACCACTCTCGAGGTCACCGCTGACTGCGGAGGTGCAATTTTGGGTGTGAATCGGAACAAACTCTGCGCTGCAGCACTGAAAAAACCTGATATAGTGCCAAAGTTACCACTTGGGCGGAATACAGTTCCCTCAGAAGCTGCTTTAAGCTCTGCTCTTTCTGAACCAGATAGGGTGGCTGAACTTGGAATGGGATGGCCCCAGCTGTCTGTTGCATTATTAGGGTCGTTACTTGGGGACTTCAGAAAACTCAGATTTTCTCCTCTGTCCTCATATACGACAACCTCGTGGTGTTCAGAGGCTTTGATACAACCCAGCCAGTCTACGGCTTCAGCTTTTAATCGTTCAACCACCATCGCATCCACGCTTATCACCCGGGGACTGTCTCCTTGTATGCTAAGATGTTCAAGCAATGAGCTAGCCTGCGTGAACGGTGACTGGACGCCCCACTCGACTAGTGCAATCGTTTTGTTTTTCGATCTCACCAGTCGGAATTGGTGGCCGCCTGCCTCACACACTGGCATAGCGTCGTAGGATTTCCGCTTCATTGTTACTTTGGCGGTGCTCCCGTTAAGAAGACATGCTAGTCCAGGTGACAAGCGGACGCGTTTCCGGGCCCTGACTTGGCAAAAGCTTATTCCGAATCTTTCTCTGTTGCTGTCCATGAAGAGAGCCACACCACGGATACGAACCCCAGGAGCCCCTTTTTCCGCGTTTTCTAGAATTTTATCGATGGTTACGCTTTTTGAGGGTACTAATTCTCGGACGGGAATTGCGCTCTGTGTCGCTTCTGTGGACTGTGTGAGTGTTAAGTGTGTCGAAATGGAATCAGGTGTTAGAGTGGAAGGAAGTATGGTGATGTTAGGTATAGTGGAAAGTATTAAGGTAGTGCGGGATGGTAAGGTAGTGGGGAGTGTTCCAGTGGGAAGTGTTGCAGCTGGAATGTTTTGTTGGTTGGAGTGGAGAGTAGAATTTCTTTTGGCCGCAATTCTGAATGACCTCTCCATGAAGGACAGAATAAATTGTCTACTTTTTGGATCTTCTAAGATGTTATGGAGATCCGAGACCACTAGATTTCTGTCAATCATTATTTCGAGGTCATGTCGTGCGGCCGAGAATCTGGGGCAATCGATGAGCACGTGCCAGACTGTCTCGGAGACATCGGGGTCGCACTCGCATCCAGGGCTGTTCTTGATCTTACATCTGTACAGATATTCAGCTATTCCTCCATGTCCCGTCAAAGCTTGAACCTGAAAAGGAGTCAGTTTTGTGACGCGCGTCACCCGATATGCATTTGCGATATCCGGGAAGAATGTCTGAGTGACTTTGCCTTTATCCGAGGTTTCATATCTGTCCTGCCACTTTCGGACTGATTCTTCGCGAATTTTGCTTTTGACGTAGGACAGGGGGATCCCTTCGTAGTCTCTTGACGTTTCAGTGAGTGCCGCTGACTTTGCGAGCTCATCAGCTCTCTCATTACCAGCGGTGCCCACGTGTGCTTTCAGCCAGAAAAGACGAAGAGATCTCCCCTCTGCAGTTATTATTCCAATGTTTTCCTTTATTCTCCTTGCCAAAGGATGACTCGTTTTGGGGTTCCGAAGCAGTTCGAGTGAAGATCGTGAGTCACTCAATATGTTGACTTCAGAGATTCCGCTTGTAGCCGCCATTTGAGTCGCTCGGTAAAGAGCATAAAGTTCCGATTGGAAGACTGTGCATTCGGGGTGTAGCTTGAATTTTGAATACTTGACTTCCCTGCCATTTTCCCACCAGGTTAAGGCTGCACCGACTTGACCCTTAATCTTGCTACCATCTGTATAAATTTGGGGTCCATCGGGCAGATTTGAGGTGTTTTCTAGAAGCTCGAACTCGACAGATGTCTGGGTGGATGGGTGTGGCTGGTCCAGGTAGCTGACATTTCGTTCGAGCTCCACTTCTGGTGGGAGATATTCTTGGGACAAGTTTTTCTTCGCTCTGTACAGGCTTGCCGCTTCCTGGATTCGCAGGTCAATGGGGAGTAGACCTGAGAGTGCGAGTGCTGACTTGAGAGAAACAGTACGATATGACTTACAGATTTTTTGGGCAAAACCTCTTTGGAGTGCATTCAAATGAGACTTGTTTTCCTCGAGGTCTGCCGCTTGCGCCCATACGTTTGAGGCATACATAATGATAGGTTCCACCACTGCGACGTAGATGGTTCTCGTGATTTCGCTGTTCAGTCCCCAGGTCACTTTCGCTGCGCACGCGAGTTGTTTGTAAATACTCGCTACCTTTTTACACTGGGCGTTTATGTGCGCTTTGAAATTGAGCCTTCGGTCGATCAACAGGCCTAACAGCTTGACTTCTTCAACAAGATTAAGCTGAACGCCTGACATGATTAATTTTGGGGGTTCATACTTCAACTTTCTTGTTAACAGCATAGCGTTGGTCTTTTGCGCTGCAAAGTTGAGTTTATTCCGTACTCCCCATTCCACAATCATATCTAACGTGTGATTGGCCTGCTGTTCGATGATGGTCGATGACTGACTTGTAAACACGAGGACGACGTCGTCCGCGAAGGCTTGACAGTAAACTCCCTCTGCCTCTAGTAGTCGCAGCAATGAGTCTAGAATTACATTCCAAAAGGTGGGTCCACTGATTGAGCCTTGGACACATCCTTTAGTTGTTTCCCTCTCGCTTGCTGCTCTGGCATAGTTGACTACGACCTTCCGGTCTAGGAGGTATGAGTTTGCCATCTCATAGAGGTTAGTAGGACACCTCTTCTTCGCTATAATTGGTCTTTTAAGGCGGGCCACCATGCATTATCAAAGGCGCCCTCTATGTCCAGGGAGACTAGGAGTACTACATTTTTGTTGTTCACTCCGGTTTTTATGTGCTCTACCAGGTCATAAAGGGCATCTTCAGTTCCCCGTTGGGGCATGAAGCCGTACTGTTTCTGACTGATGGTTGGGAGGAGATGCCATTGGAAACGGGCCACTAAAAGCTTTTCGACGATTTTTCCGGGGACAGGCAAGAGACCTATGGGACGGTAAGATTTCGGTTGTGTGTAGTCTGTCTTACCGGGCTTACGTAAAATGACCACATGAGCTACTTTCCACTGCTTATGAAAATGTCCCAGCGACAAGCACTTGTTTGCTATAGCTAGGAATGTTTCCCCGTCAGCCCGGATAGCTGCGGCGCATATGTCAGCAGTAATCCCATCTATTCCAGGGGCTTTATTCGGATTCAGTGTTCGTAACACAGATTCCAATTCTGCTGACGTAAATGGAGGGTCACTTTCCGGTAGGTCCTTTGGCGTTTCTCTTGTCGAATCTGTGTACATTTGCTCCACTAAAAAACGGTTGGCTGAAGTGCAACTGTTTTATAGAGTTGTAACACGTTGTAACTGTGTGATGATTTGGATGGAAGCTACAGTTATAAAAAAATGCCAACCTAAATAACAGTTACGTCACTTAGCCGCCTTTTTATGTTGTAAATACTACGCTTTTTAAAATAAATGCATATTAAATTAAGATTTGTCATAATGTCTAAACTTAAACACAGTTTTGGAGAAAGGATTTTCGATAACTGTTTTCTAGTGTAGTAAATATTAGTCCCGATCATATTATTATAATTTCACATTAGCGGCAATGTGCAAATTGTTTTTCTTCTTACTAGCAGCATCTTGCCTTTCAGCAAATTGTCGATCATGATGATGATGAATCTTGGCATGTGTGTCACCCATCTATCCATCAGCCATATGACGTCCACTGCTGTACATAAGCCTCCTCTATGGATCTCCAATAAAACCAATCGAGAGCTGCTTGCATCCATGTTCTGTGCTATAAGTCATCACTGACTACACGCACTGGTTGAGAATTTTCGACATGAGGCACTAGGTATGTCAGACGAGACGACGTTTTGCAATTTTCCGGACGCTGCCCAGCCGAGTTGGATTTGGCGATTTACCTCTTTCTTAAATTTGTACCTACCTAACTAGACTACTTATGTATCTTAGATAGACGAGTCAAGGACTTCAAGATCAGAGTTCTTAACTAAAATTTGGGTGGGTGGGAATTATGAATTACACAATTTGACCTTCATATTGTCTATGTTTACTTTAATACCCATCTGTTTAGAGAACCGATTGAGGCCTTTGAGCATCGTGTTGAGTTCTTTTATCGTTTTTGCTGTGACTACAATATCGTCGGCAAACTGAAGATGAGTGATGTATTTAGCAATGATATTGATGCCAAATCATTTCCATTCTAGAAGCTTGAAATCGTTTTCTAAAGTGGCCGTAAAAAGTTTCGGTGATATTACTTCTTTTTAAAGGCATCGTCTTGGAGCTCTCTTCGTGTACTTGGGCTGACATCGATATTTAATACGGCATTGCTGGAGAGACTCAACCAAAGCCCAAGTCTCGACAGTTCTCATAGTCCACAAACGCTAAGCAAAGTGGCCAGTTATACACTTCGGTATTCTGTTTAACTTGCCGCAGGGTATGAATGTGGTCTACGGTGCTATAGCCTTTTTGAAACCCGGCTTGTTCAGAAGCTTAGTAGAAGAAGTCATCGAACCTGCACTCGAGATGGTTATTAAAGACCCTTGAAAACACCTTATAAACATAGCTCAGAAGTAAAATGGGTTTGTAATTCTTCAATTAAGCGTTATCACTTTTTTTTGAAGAACAGCACCACCAAACCTCTGTTCCATTCTTCTAGCGTTATGACAAGGACGACGGTGTTGAAAAGCTGCTGAAAGACTTTTAGTATCAGTGTTCCATCCGCTTTCAGAAACTTTTATGTGGAACCGTCTTCGCCCGGCGCCTTGTTGTTCATAAGCTGATTCAGGGTCATTCTAATCTCGCACAAGCTGATATCCGGGATGTCTTCGGTGGTGTCGGGTCAACTTGGCTCTTAGATTTTTGGCCGCGCTGCTAACAGGCTTAGCGACTGAAGCGTATATCTTTCCATGGAACCTTTTAATCTCCTTTAATATCTCGATCGACGCTGTAGTGCCATATTCTTAACCATCAACTTAAGGTATAATCAACCATTATTTCGTATTTCAAAGCGTGGTTGTGGCAACTGTGTGTAGAGTTTGGTACGTCATTAGTTCGCGTAATGCAACGTTTTTGCGAAATTCACGCGAGTAAGCTTAAAAAATGAATTACAGGCGCCATTGTTATTATTGGTTTGATGTTATGGTTAACAATGTTATGAAATCATGATGCCTTAGTAAAATATAGGCAATATACTTTAATGAATAAAATAAATTACTCCGATTCCGCGTCCATTTTAGCGGGCACTTCCACACACGCTCGTTTTCCTCTTGCGGCTTCCTGGCGACAAATTACGGGTGCGCAATCGGGCCGTGCAGCTGCATGGGGGTCTTCTCACTTAAACGCTTTATAGCGTAGAAATGTCACTTAACCGTTTTCTAACATTGTTTTTACCGGCCTGCATTAGGAGCCAGTCGCAGCCGAAGAACAGTCCCCGTCTTTTAGAATTGTAAATTATAAATATTCATAATGGTTTAACAACGATTATTCGGTTACGTAGAGTTAGCTGTTTTATAGAATGGTAAAAAAAACCACTGTTAAGTCGGGTAACGGTCAAATAGTAACGCAAAGATACTTAGACGTTTTCTAAAATTACAATCCAGAATAAATTTAAAGCTTCAAACCACATGTATGCGCACTTGATTGTATTTTAGTGTTGTAAAATGGGAAAACTGTGTTAAAGAATTGTAAAATACCAAAAAGTACGTAGTTAGCTGTGCACGTGGTGTCCGTAACTCAGCAACTAATAAAAAAAAAAAATAAGACCCAGACTAGAAAATAGAGGAAAAAAATCTGATTTTAGCAATGTATAAAAGTCAAAATCGCAAAAATGTCACTTAGCGGTCTTTAAGAAATCGGACGGCAGCAATGAGTTCTTTGGAATTTTCATGATCGGATTTTCACACCACTGGCTTTTCGGTGAAGGACGATCTTTAGGAAACCTGCATATTTCCGTAATTCGTATGTGAATCCACTAACCCGCACTGCACCAGCGCCAGCGTGGTGGATATGGCCCAATCACTCTTCGTGGGTAGGCCTACGTCCTGCAGTGGACTGTGTTACAAGGGCTGGTACAGTACAGTATTACACATTAGACGATGTTTAATTATTTTAATGATTATTTAAAAAAACATGCTACTGTAATTAACCGAATACAATTATAAAACGTTCTAATATAAACTACTAGCTGCCCGTCCCGGCTTTGCACGGGTATGATTGGCTATACATATACTTACCACGTAATGTAGGTATGTGTCACAAACATGCTAGACATACTGGATGAACCATTATGATGAATTAAAACCTACCCAAATAGCGAGAGTTTCCGTAGTCTTAAACTGTTCGAAGTTTATGAAAAAGAGATAGTAGCTATTGGCATATCTAAATAAAAGTGAGTTCATATGTGTCGGGTGGCTGTACATGATATATAGCCCTGATTTCAGAAAATGACAATGATGAGAATGAAAGCGACGTTAAAATATTAGAGACCCACAGTCTATACATTCTACCTATGTAAGTTAGTTTCTTGATCTTGTCTTCACTCGAGAACTTTGAAAAACATTGGACATCAGTTCTACTTCTACGAATTGTGTGCCCTACCTAAGGCCTCTTCAACTTGCTAACCCAAAGAGCTGTGATGAAAGGAATTGAAGCGCTGGCATCCAACGTGTTCCGGACGTCACGACCAGATCTTAGATTCACGTAAAGACCTTCGCTACACTTGCCAATACATTGTCTACATTCGAGAACTTTAAGGTCCCATCGACAATTCGTTTCACATACTATGTGTAGGGGCGTAGCTACCGCAGTATCAGCCGTGTCAATAATACGGGGCTCCCGGGCTACACCTTAACGTGTGTAAGCAAAACCTAGTAAAATGTTATCCACAATGTCATTTAATCTCCTGCTTCCCGAAAAAAATCATCTCGTTTTTTCCCGGGTTAAGCATTCTTCCAAAAGTTGTCCTAAGAGGCAGAAATTTTATAACAACTGAAATCGTCTTCAGCTAGACTTACTTAGCTGATGTAGGTAATTATATTCTATTCATTATCAATTATCAATTTCCCGAAAAAAGGCAAGAAAAGTGTATATTTCATTTGAATTGTTTGGCTAGCTCGATTTCTAGGAGGAAGTGACAACTTATAAATAACCGTCTTACCACAAAAGTTTCACGCAGTCTTTAGACAATGTTTAACAGTACAAATTGTACGGCTAAACAGTGTTTAAAGCGTGTTTAAATCTTTTTCGGTAAGGCGGTATATATTTATTTCAATTTAATGCAAGCATTTTTGTTTCTTTTGTGAGAAATGAGTGATTTGGGCTCCCCAACTATGTTTCATTCAGGGCTCCCCAAGGCACGCTACGCCACTGCATACCTATTTACTACCAATAAAACATAAATTGACACACTAATGGCGGAGATATATAACTGTGGTGGTCTAGTGATAGTAACGCCTGTCCTACAATCGTGAGGTGGTGGGTTCAAATCCCGATCCTGTATTAATAAGTTTCTTTGGAACTTATATACGGAATTTCAAATCATTGGCTTTTCGGCGAAGGAAAATATTGTGTGGCAATCTGCACCAACCCACACTGGGCCCTGGCACTGGTGGTGGATATGGCCCATGCACCCTTCTCAATTCTCAATGACCCGTTTCCTCGAATCTCGACGTTATGTCACCTAATAAGTGCCTGTAACCGAGCACTTTGGCATCGCGCGGCGTTGTAGTCGGCTTGGAATCGCCTTACGACTAACTAAAAAGCCTGCCCACTACGTAGCTTGGGCAGGATTTTGGCTCGGACTCTTTTTTTTTACGATTGTGATTCTATAGATATTTGCTCGAAGTGAATTTTGTATTATGTACATTGTACAAAGTACATGAATTGCCAAGCGGGGTGAGCGGCGAAACGGAACTTTTATAATACTTACATTTTTGAACTCGTGATATCTTTGTAATAAAATGTCTGAATTAAATAATTTAAAAAGTTGCATAAAGCTATTGAAACAGTCTTGAATATGAAATAATTTATTTTGATAAGGATTAATACCAAGATACAAATTAAGATCCTTTTCCTGCGACGGTATTTCAATTAATTTTTAAGAATAAAAGAACAGTTATTACGGCTTAACTATAATAGTTAGATATATGCTGTCGCGACATTTTTTGTAAATTATGGTGTGTTCTATAAAGTCGTAGTACATTATTTTATTCCATCATCAATAGTTTTCGCAGCGCACGCGATGTAAATAATATTTTGGGCATTTTTTTACACCTTGGGTAACATTATTATAGTTTTAATAGGGATCCTTATTTTTTTCTTGCAATTAAAATAGCCTATGTTACTCAGTGATAATGTAGCTTTCTAATGAAAAAAGAATTATTAAAATCGGTCCAGTACTTTTTGAGTATATTCGTTACATACAAAAATACAAAAATACAAATCTTTCCTCTTTATAATATTATAGTGTAGATTACTCATAATTGGACGTAGTTTAGCAGAAAGGACCCAAGCTACACTACTGTTCAAATCAATAATAAAATATTTTTTTTGCAAAAAACAGCATGACCGACTTCACCCGTGTACAGAATCATTACATAGTATAAAACAAAGTCGCTTCCCGCTGCCTGTCCCCATGTATGCCTATATCTTTAAAACTACGCAACGGATTCTGATGCAGTTTTTATAATAGATAGAGTAATTCAAGAGAAATGTTTACATGTACCTTCTGTGTACTAAATATCGGGAATTTGTCAATAAAACAAAAAATACATATTATTCATCTAAATTTATTTTATCGCCTTCAAAGTAGGCCCAATCGCTTGCAATACAACATCTCCAACGCTTCACCCAGTCTTCCATACATTTTTCATAGGCTATTTGCGGTATGGCCTTTAGCTCATTCAGCGAATTTTCTTTTATGGCTTCTATCGACTCAAAACGTTTTCCTCGAAGTGGTAATTTTAACTTGGGAAATAAAAAAAAGTCAGACGGAGCCATATCAGGTGAATACGGTGCTTGGTCGAGAACTTTTGTTGAATTTTTCGCTAAAAACTCTTTCACTATAATGGCTGTGTGTGATGGTGCATTATCATGGTGCAGCATCCATGAGTTGTGTTGCCACAAATCTGGACGTTTTCGGAGGATACTCTCACGCAAACGCTTCATGACGCCTAAATAATATTCTGTATTCACTGTTTCTTCCTCTGGAAGGAATTCAGAGTGAACCACACCACGGTAGTCAAAAAAAACTGTCAGCATCACCTTGATTTTGGAGCGACGTTGCCGCGGTTTTTTGGGTTTCGGCTCGTTTTCGAGACGCCATTCTGAAGACTGTTGGCTTGTTTGCATGTCGTACTCATAAACCCATGTCTCGTCGCCAGTTATTATACGTTTCATAAAGGTCGGATCCGTAGAAGCTCGGGAAACCATGTCTTCAGCGACATGCTTTCGCTGCGCTTTTTGAACAAAATTGAGCTCATACGTCGATTTTCGAGCAATAGCTTCTTGATTCTGTCGATGTTTTCTTTGGTCGTAGCGGTTGAAGGTCTACCAGAACGAGGCAAGTCTACTACTACTTCTCGGCCTTCTTTAAAAGCCTTATACCATTCATAAGCCCTTGTTTTCGATATACACGATTCGCCGTAGGTATTTCGCAACATTTTTAGTGATTCACCACATGAAATATCATTCGAAACACAAAATTTAAGGCACACTCTTTGTTCAACAATATTTTCCATTGTAAAAATCGCCGAGAACTCAAAACTATGACCAACAAAAAGTGTAGTTTAAAACAAATTAAATGACAGATCCCGCTCAAACTTTGCGCGCTAAATCAGTACAGTGCTACCAACATGCAGTAAAAAAATTAGAACGACCTCTTTTACACGGGTCTTTTTATTGACATATTCCCGATACTTTTTACACAGAGTAGTATAATACACCTGTGCGAAGCCGGGGCGCATCGCTAGAACGCAAATATTATGCACGGATCGATGTGACATTTATCACATTATTGTTGATTTATCAAAAATGGCTCAGCCAATTTCGATGCAATTTAAATGGGATTTCGAAGTCTATAGTTTCCAATAAAAAATAATTATTGAAGTTGGACTACTATGAAAAAAGTTATGTGTGGTTATACATAAAAAAAATATACGCGTCGAATTGTATACCTCCTCCGGTGGTTAGTCGGTCAAAAAGTGGCAAGTGTCTTGCGATGTAAAGACGCTTGTTACTTTTTGATTTTGGACAGCCGTGTGGGTTGAGTCCTTTCTGCTAAACTACGTCCAATTATGTATACGTAACTACCTAATTAAAATACATATTTGCATAAACATATCCGATGCCATACACCATACGGAAGACCGTCAGAGATGGAAACAATTATGCCATGAAGTACTACAGAGGCGGGATATCACGACGCTCATCATCATCATCATCATTTCAGCCATAGGACGTCCACTGCTGGACATAGGCCTCCCCTAATGATTTCCAATAAGACCGGTTGATAGCGGTTTGCATCCAGCGCGATCCTGCGGTTCTAATAAGGTCATCCGTCCACCTTGTGGGTGGACGTCCTACGCTGCGCTTGCCGGTACGTGGTCTCCACTCGAGAACTTTTCGACCCCATCGGTCATCAGTTCTCCGCGCTATGTGCCCTGCCCATTGCCACTTCAACTTGCCAATCCGCTGAGCTATGTCGGTAACCTTGGTTCTTCTACGGATCTCCTCATTCCTGATTCGATCTCGCAGAGAAACTCCGAGCATAGCCCTCTCCATGGCTCGTTGGGCTACTTGGAGCTTACTAATAAGGCCCATAGTGAGAGACCACGTTTCTGTGCCATAAGTCATCACTGGCAACACAGCTGTGAGCAAACGACCTGAGAAAAAGGAGGAACTACCTATTTAGATAGATATAATATACAGAACATGTTACTTATAACCGCAAAAAATATTATATGTATACCGATAGTTTTTAGAATTAAGTTTTGATGTTTTTTAAGTTTTGTTGTGATAATAAATCTTCTTATTATTTTAAATAGTATTGTATACCGATCTAATATTATGTCACAATACATGATTGTGTATTGAGTAAGAAAACTCTTTTTTATGATACCCTTCCATCAATCCATCAGCCATAGGATGTCAACTGCTGGACCTAGGCCTTCCTATGATTCTGTGATTCTAATGAGGTCGTTAGTCCATCTTGTGGTACAGTACAGTCATGGTCTCGGGAACTTTCCTACCCATCGGTCATCATCCTCCGTCCTATGTGCCCTCGTCGTAATCGTCGGTCAGCCATAGGACATTCACTGCTGGACATATACGAAAAAATAAACATCTTTACAAAAATATTTAGTCATTTTGTGTTAGTAAAATTAATTTAAACCTAATATTGGCATGTACAGTAACTCTATATGTTAATAGGAATCTCTGGCTGGGTATAAGCCTTCTCCAATTTCTTCCACATTTTCCTGTTTTATGCTACTGCAATCCAGAGATCCCACTGTTGTTTCTGTGTCGTATGCTCCAGTGATCCCACTGTTGTTCCTGTGTCGTATGCTCAACGAGTTGGTGGCTTCCCCATGCTTTTTTGTCCATGCGGTCCGCTCCATTTTATGCTTTTGAGAGTCTAGTGTTGATCGTTTGTATCCAGCCACATAGCGAAATGCACCGACCAACGCTGAACAGAGCACAAAATGGACCAGGCCAAAAGGAAAAAGAAGCGTAGGGCCTCCCCACAAAAACACTGGATAGACGACGTAGATTTTTTTTTAATTTACTCCATCGAAACTACTTATTTTGAACAGTGTAGCACTGTAACAAAAAAACATATTTTACTTACTGACGATGGTGATTATGAAGTATCCATAGTAGCTCCAACCACGCGAAAGGCTGATGCGCCAGCCAGAGCCGCTTTTCACGAAGTTCAGAGGCGCTAAGCCTCCCAGTCTCGACACCCGTAGCATTGCCGCCAGCGACCCGGCCACATGACAATCAGGTTGGCCGTCCATAGCAGAATACCAGTCAAACAAACTGAAACAGGTCCTTACAATCAAATGAGACTTAACTAAAAACATAGCTTAGTTTTGTGAACATATTCTTAACACTAGAGTACACTCGCCTACTTTTATTACACCAGTACACGCAGGGCCTACTATGATAGGCCTTTTTAAAATAGTTCGTTCGTTCGTCCACTGCTGGACATTGGCATACCCTAAAAATCTCCAATAAGACCGGTTAGTATCGTCTTGCATCCAGCGCGATCCTGCGGTCTTAATGAGGTCGTCCGTCCACCTTGTGGGTGGACGTCCTACGCTTCGCTTGCCGGTACGTGGTCTCCACTTAAAAAACTTTTCAACCCCATCGGTCATCAGTCCTCCGTGCTATGTGCCCCGCCCATTGCCATTTCAACTTGCCAATCCGCTGGGCTATGTCGGTAACTTTGGTTCTTCTACGGATCTCCTCATTCCTGATTCGATCCCGCAGAGAGACTCCAAGCATAGCTCTCTCCATAGCTCGTTGGGCTACTTGGAGCTTCCTAATAAGGCCCATAATGAGAGACCACGTTTCTGTGCCATAAGTCATCACTGGCAACACACACTGGTTGAAAACTTTCGACTTGAGGCACTGAGGTATGTCGAACGAGAAGACGTTACGCAATTTTCTGAACGCTGCCCAGCCGAGTTGGATTCAGCGATTGGCCTCTCTCTTGAAGTCGGACCTACCTAACTGGACTACTTATCCTTGGTAGACGTATGTGTCAACGACTTCAAGAACCGAGTTCCCAACTGAAATAGGGGTGGCTACAACATGGGAATCACACATGACTTTTGTCTTGTCCATGTTCATTTTAAGACCCACCTGTTGAGATAATCGATTTAGGCCTTCATGCATCGTGCCGAGTTCCTCCATTGACTTTGCCATGACCATGATATCGTCGGCAAACAGAAGGTGAGTGATGTATTCGCCATTGATGTTGATGGCGAATTCGTTCTATTCCAGGAGCACAAAGGCGTTATCCAGAGTAGCAGTAAATAGTTTCGGAGATATTACATCTCCCTGTCGTACGCCTCTCTTCAAAGGTATCGCCTTGGAGCTCTCTTCTAGTACTCGGATCTACATAGTAGCGTTATTATACAAGCACTTCAATACTTCAATATACCGATAGTCGATACGGCATCGTTGAAGAGAGTCAAGCACAGCCCATGTCTCGACCAAATCAAAGGCTTTCTCATAGTCCACAAACGCTAAGCAAAGTGGCAGGTTATACTCCTCGGTCTTCTGTATAATCTGCCGCAGCGTATGTATGTGGTCCATGGTGCTAAAGCCTTTTCGGAAACCGGCTTGTTTGGAAGGCTGGAAGTCATTAAGCCTGCGTTCTAGACGATTCGTAATGACCTTTGAAAACAACTTATAAACATGGCTCAGAACAGAGAAGGGTCTGTAATTCTTCAATAAGGTGTTGTCACCTTTTTAAAGAATAGCACCACCACGCTTCTGCTCCATGCTTCTGGCGTTAGGCCCTCGAGGACGACGGTGTTGAAAAGCTTCTGAAGGACTTTAAGTACCGGTTTACTACCCGCTTTCAGAAGCTCTGAAGTGATTCCGTCGTAACCTGGCGCCTTGTTGTTTTTACGTTGGTTCAGGGCCATTCTAATCTCGTAGAAGCTGACGTCCGGGATGTTTTCGGTGAAGTGTCGGGTCAGCTTGGCTCTTGGGTCTTTGGCCGCGCTGGCACAGGCTTTGCTACCGAGGCGTATAACTGTCCGTATAACCTTTCGATCTCCTTCAATACCTCTGCCTTAGTCGACGCTATACTGCCATCTTCTCTCTTCAGCTTTGTCAACTGGCATTGCCCAATAGACAATTAATGCCTTGCGAACACTTTGAGCCTTTGTTCCGCTCTATCGTCTCTTTAATATGTTTAGTATTAAGAAGACGAATGTAGCACCGCACTGATTTAGAAATTTGTCTATTGAGCCGCCTGTATGACTTTGCATCATCGGAAGACTGCAGTATTAGCGAGCGTCGTTCGGCCATGAGATTAAGAGTGTGATCGGAAAATTTTTGAGGCATATCTGAACGGCGGGTTCTAAAAAACTTAGAACCCACCGTTTTGACAGTTTCTACGAGCCCGTTATTTAACTCGTCTACCGACGCAAAGTTCTCCAGGCAAGCAAAGCGATTTAAGAGCTCGAACTAAAAGTTCTCGGGGTTTTGTATATGAGCATGAGTACTCATGCTCATATACAAAACCCCGAGCGTAGACTTCTTCAAACGGGACCTTACAAGTTTAACGTTAATATTCAATTTGCCTCGCACGATTCTGTGATGATAGCCGGTTTTTATCCAGTGGTGATCCACGGAGACATCGTTGAATATCCGTTTCTCGCTAGTCATGATGAAGCCTGTCTCATTTCTCGTATTACCGTCGGGACTCATCCTCATCCTCATCATCATTTCCTGTGAAGTGGCTTTTGGAAGAAAGAATTCATTATGAAGTGCCCAACTTTGCGTTGAAGTCTTCCATAACAACCGTGAAGCGGGTCTTAGACGTACGTATGGCCTGACTTTATCATCTGGGTGTGACGTGGTCGGTGTTTATACCTGAATGACCTTCAATGAACATCGTTTAGATATTCTGAGTATTAGGTATACAACCCTGCTCGACACACTTTCGATGGTAATGATGTTGTTAACGAGAGACTTGTGAACGAGAAAGCCGACTCCACCTTGGGACCGTTGGTCACCTTCCCGGTAGTAAAGTAGGTTGCCGGATTTCAGGGTTATCGTGTCCTCGCCCTCTCTACGGACTTCAGACAATTCCACAATATCCCATCGCAACCTACTCAACTCTTCTTCCAGTTCCGCATTCTTCTCTTCAGTCCTCATAGTGCGCACGTTGCCAGGGCCAGTAGTCGGGTGGGGTGGCAGCCGGATTTCTTCTGGTGATTCTTAACACACCGTGCTGCGCCGTTACCGCTGCCGGAGCCAGGAATAGCGGAGTTGCCGGGGACTGGGGACCTGGTCTTATTATTACTGATCATTGAGGGGGGTTTTGCCCGTAATTGCCGCGCTGGGCAGGCGTGTTGGCAATCGCAGTGCGTAGTTCTCGCGACGGGGATGCTGCTGTCCATCTACGCCCTGTTGCACTTGATCTACGCTGTTTTGGATGGATATACCGCCAACTGTCGGTTCCGTAGTACCTCAGTCGGCTCTTACGACACCTGGTACAAGAGGAGAGTGCTATTGTACTCTGCCCCACGTCCAATTCTACTCTTAGTTAAGTTTTAGTAACTTCTTTTTAAAATGGCTCTAAGTTTTTACAGTAAAATGATGATGAATGTTCTGAAAATTCTATTTTTGTTAAAATAACATAGTATTTTTTTACGTTTCGTAGCAATTCAAATTTTTAACATCTTCGTGATGTAGACCAATTTACTTACTATAAATACGTTTTGAATATTTTTTAGCAAACTAATTTAGGGCTCTCAGACAGAGTGACCATCGATCAATCTGGTCCAACTTTGGTATGATATCATGTAGTACCTATCATTGGTGAGATGTAGTATTTACTAGTATTTTTATTCTAAATTTCAACTGAAAAGTTTTAATTTATCATCAGCATTAATTGCCGTCAGACGACTTTTCAATAGTGTATATAATGAAATATTCATACGTAATGAAATTATTTTATTGAAAATGGCGATAAATTTGCACAAAAACATGATTTCAAACCTTAGAACCTTTAAACCTTTATCAAACTTTCTTCATACAATCAAAAAATATGGTGTAAAACCTAACAAACTTAAAATCAAATAAAAACTTAATCAGCTAATTTTGGTACACTAACATTCGCGCGGACTACTATAGTAGGCCCGCGATTGTAGCGCCAAATTGTACAAATGTGTGTACGTACGTTATGTGTGTTTCTGATCTGTTCACAAAATGTAAGGAGGCTTGCTGGAATTTCAACTCTATACGTTGCGTCACGTAAAAAGAACGCTGGAATGTCAAGCAGCGCACAAGGAAACTTAACTCCTACACCTATAACCCGTAAATTTTAAAATATTATATAGCCAATATTATGACCCTGGCCTACTCTAGTAGGCCACGTGTGTTCTCTAGTGTTAAACTTATTATCTGTGAACACGAGAGAGTTGCGCAGTAGCGATATGTTTATATGTTAGAGCCGCTAGAGAGGTGATGTGCGCAGTTTATAGCTAACTTCGCAATCGCCACGAAGTTTGATTCTGCCTATACCTAAGTAGGCACTTACTTAAAGTTTTTGAATGAACTGAATACTTACTTTTTTTTAATATCCAACAACTTTTATTTACCCAATAGGATCGTTTTATATCACCCGTAATATTGTAAAATTTAAAAGGTAGATGTTTTGATCTTTCTTGATGTTTCTTACCGATCGCCAAGGTTAAGCAACGTTCGCCATTATCAGTAGGTATTGAGATGGGTGACCGCGGGTGACGTTTAAAACAGCGACCACTTTAAAAGAGACTTGCGTAAACCGTGCCTTACTCATAAAAACAGGGAATACAATGCTCATTTTTCTTTCCTGTTTAGCGTTGATGACAAGAACTAAAATAGGTCGATACCGATGTCAAAGACGCTGTCGTTAACATAATAAGAAACGATCATTATTCACCTTGGGCGTAACACAGTTTAGTTATTTATAAGGCAATATTGATTTCCAGCCAACTAGCTGCTCGTCCCGAGTTTGCCTGGCTATTGATGAATTATAGCTATAAACCTTCCGTTACAAATTATCTAAATGATATAGAAAACCAGATTTCATGATGTAGTGTGCTTTAAGGAGGTTCAAAAGGATAGCTACACAGTCACATAAATAAGAAAACTTTGCTTTTAAATAAATATAAATAGAGAATTGCTTTTTTTACAGGGCAAGTGCCTTTATTAACTACCACTAAATACAAGTCTTACATAATCTAAAACTACTACTACAAAACAAGCAATTGGATCATCCACAGACTCTTGAAGGTCTAAAGATAATCCAAATACTCAAGTCCACTGCCAGTTGGCAGCGTGCCCAGCATGCTGGCAGCATTGCCACGCTGAATGGTAATGCTTATACGTTGAACCAAATAAACACCAGCATTTTGGTCACGCGTCGCGTCCACCAGACGCTCAGAAAGACTTTTCTAAACAGATGAGCTCCCGACCCCCATGGACCCAATGTCTCAACTCCAAACGGCACAAATATATTGTAACGGCTGCTGAGTTAGCCTATTTGCGCCGCTGCTCCATCGAATTGGCCGCCACCCCAGCCCTACTCCGAATTTCAGAAAGACGTAACAGCGCCAAAGTATCGACACATTAAGTCGCGTGCCATACTAACCGTCCACACTTCCGCGGGATCAGCGTCATACCGTCAGGCCTTTTGCCATCACCAATTCACCACGCGCGAGCCCACTCGGTTCAAGTACGGCTGCGATATTGGGTACGGGCACCAGTAGTCAGCCCCTCACCAGTAGTCAGCCTTTTCCAGCTAATAACCTATAGGAATAGCGTTCTATTGCAAATTAACCAATCAAATCACTTTTAAAAAAAGCTTTGCCTTCTTATTGGTCGGTTCGGAACATCACAATGACGCTAAGTGGCTGCAAGAAACAGTACTCTAAATCCATTTCGACGTTGTCACTTGTCGTAACAAGTCGCGGCGTGCGCGCCATAATTTTCTTAGTGGGAAGCGTCTGAGAAAAAGGTGAGTTATTGCGATTTCTTATTAACTTTTATGTCACGTTTTATTAAAATATACTGTAATTACATTTTTCACATCAAAATCAAATAAGTAATAGAACAGTTTCTTTATAGTTATTTAAATAACGAGGTGGCCGACTACTGGGTATGCGTTTTTTGTACATTATCCAGTGTTCGGCCACCCCCGGCTGAGTACTAGATTTTATGCATTTTTTTAAAACGTAGTCTTATTGGTATCATTTTAAAGTTAAAAATTCACCCTTTAATTTAGTATAGCCATGTCATACATCATTTCATCAAAAAACCAGTAGTCGGCCGCCTAACTAGATACGTTCGAACCACGGCTGAGTACTGGTGTGGGTGAATCCGGTGTTCAGCCGTCAGTAAGTTACTGCTTAATTTATTCAATTAATACCTACCTACCACGTAATTTCTTAGTTTTTTGGCATTGTTTATTTGTTTCTGTTCCGTATGTCTCTTTCGAGGCCCATATTACAATGCCTTGAAGACAAACTAACCCAAGCTTTAGACGCTATCAGAAATGGCATGCCCATTAGAGAAGCTAGTAGAAACTATGGTGTTTCTCGAGGCACAATTCAAGATAGACTTCATATTCAAGTTCCTGAAGGTCCTAAAAAGATGGGTCCTGACTCTGTTCTCAACAAACTAGAAGAAGCGGAAATTGCAAAATGGCTGAAAGACAGAATCAGAATCAGAATCAGAATCATTTATTGACGTATCGAGCTTAATACTATAAATAAAATACAATATCTGTATAATAATACATAGTACCGCCAACAATAGGTCTCGTCATTTAATGCAAGTACAAATTATTTAATAATGCTGTAAAGGGGCAATAAAGTGTATAAAAAATCTAAATAATGTCAAATTCTAAGAAAATAATAAAAAATGTCAAAATATTGTAATATGTTAAATGTCATAAAAATCTTACTCGTCAAATGGTAATTAATCAGGTATTGAGGCCACTATAGTCATTAGATAGATATTCCTTTATGCTGTACAAAGTTCTCTCCAATAGAAGCGTTTTCAGTTTATTTAAAAACACTGCATCACTAATGGTGGTTTTAACACACTCCGGCAACTTGTTAAACAAGATACTACCCATGAGGATAGGCAATCGCTTGGCCATTGACAGTTTGAAATCCATAATTATGTTGTAGAAGTGTCCTATTCTGGCCAGTTTTTCTATCCTTAACAACTTTAATAGTGTACTTGTCAATATTGAGTCTAACATATTTTAGAATTTCATATATGTAGCATGCGACTGATGTCATGATTTTCAAGATTTTAAAGTGATCCCTGCAACTTTCTTTATATTTTGCATTGGCTAGTACTCGAACAGCTCGTTTTTGAATTTTGAGTATCCTTTGGAAATCTGTGGAGGCTCCCCAAAATATTATCCCATATGACATTATTGAGTGGACATAACAATAATAGATGTCCCTTAAGTTTTCGAGAGATGTAAGATGTTTAAGCTGTTTTAGCGCATATGTACCTTTCGACATCTTTTTACAGGTTATGTCTATATGCGATTTCCAAGTTAATGCGGAATCTATTTCGAATCCTAAGACTCTAACTTTGTTTGAGCTCACAATTTCGGTTCCATCTAATAAACAGATAGGGATAGTTGACTGCTTAGGGGATTTTGAATTAAAATACACAACGTTAGTTTTATCAGTATTTAACTTAAGCCCATTAACTTTAAACCAGTAGTTTAATTTACTCATAGTATCTTTTAACTTCTGAGTGAGTTGATCTATTGAATCGGCTGAGACAACTACTGTGGTGTCATCGGCGTACTGAACAATTTTTCCGTCTATTCCGAGGTTTGATACATCATTTATCAGAATAACAAAAAGTATATTGCCTAGTGATGAACCTTGAGGGACTCCTATATTTATTGTTTCTGGTGTGGATCTTTGTAGTTTGTCATTGATTTTTATTTCTACTGTTTGTTCTCTATTTGTTACAAATGATGTTATAAGGCTTAACTTCTCATGAACAATCCCTATCTTTATAAGTTTCTTCATTAAAAGCTCATGATTAACAGAGTCGAACGCTTTAGACAGATCTAGGAAAATGGCAGCAACCTTTTTTTTATTTTCCAGACCTTCCGTTACGTGACTTATCAGATCATGTGCCGCAGTTATTGTGGATCGGTTCTTTCTATAGGCATGCTGGGACTCGGCAATAATCTTATTTTTATTGAGATGTGCCATAATGCTATCTGACATAACCGATTCGATGATCTTTGAAATCGTAGGCACAATTGTAATAGGACGGTAATTATTTACACTTGATGTTTCGCCCTTGCCTTTGTATAATGGTGCTACTCTAGATTTTTTAAGAAAATCGGGATAAGAATCTGACGCGAGAATGTTATTAATAAGATACGTAAAGTGGTCACACAAATTCACCATAACAGAAAACAAAAAGCTACCTGATACATCATATAAATCTTTGGTGTTCGATTTTTTTATTTTGTGAAGAGCGACATTAACAACGTCTGCTGGAGTAACGATTTCAAATTTAAATTCGTCCAGTTGTGTAGAATCATGCATGAGTAGTAAGGCTTTTTCTACATCCGGGGGATTATCTGCACCCAGATTTTTTGCTACAGAAACAAAATGGTTATTAATGTATTCTGCTACGCTATTCTGTGGTACTGGAACTTTAGTGTCGGTATCTACAAGGTACCAATCAGGTGATTTACCTGTTTTGTTGGTCTCCTCTTTAATAACATTCCATACTTCTTTTTTGGGATTTTTGGAGTTAGCTATTCTATTTTTTACATATTCTACTTTGTTCTTTTTGGTGAGTTCTTCTCTTTTTTGTTTTTTCTTCGTTATGATTGTTTTTGATAGCTGTGGGTACTGCCGTTGCAATTGGTGTAGATCATGTATTTCTTGCTGTAATTTAAGAACTTTGTCACAAATCCATGGACACTGGTTCTGGATTTTGGTCTTTACTTTTGCTATGGGGAAATAGATATTAAAGTTCCAAATAAATTTGTTGATAAAATTTGTGAATGTTTTTTTGTCATATGTCTCAAAAATATTATCCCAGTCGTAAGCAAGCATTGCGTGGGAAAATTCTTGTATTTTTATATCACTAAAGACCCTTTTTTCGGCATAAGCAAATTTCGATACAGTTTTATTTTGAGTGACAATAGTTACCAGTTGTGCATCATGATCTGATACTCCAGTCGCTATGGGAATAACATTGATATCTGTGCTATGTATATTAGTTACGATGCAGTCGACTGATGTGCTTGAGTTATTTTCATATCTTGTAGGAAAACTGACTTCGTTTCGGTAGCCGTTCGGATGCATTATATCGTTTAATTTGGTTTTATTAAGTGATTCTACCATGAAATTTACATTGCAACTTGTGGTTTCGGAAAGAAGCCTGTCGATTTATTTAATACTGTCCAGGACATGATGATTGAAGACGGCAGCCCCAATCCGTTTGTAAATGGAAGACCAGGCAAGAAGTGAATGAATTATTTTTACAAACGTAACAATATGTTGTCGATGAGAACACTTGAAGTTATTTCAAAGGGAAGAGCAGAATCACTGAAGAGAGTATTAGAAAGTCGTTTGAGAAACTAACAAATTACCTACCAAAAAATCAAGCACTCGACGTATTAGAAAACCCTAAAATAATACTAAACGGTGACTAAACAAGCTTCATGCTCTGTCCATAAACCGGAAAAGTGATAGCACCTCGAAGACATAAAAATGTATACCAAATAGTAAAGGGCAAAGAAAAGGAAGCAGTCACCGTTATAGGTTTTTTTTCCGCTATGGGCGATATTTTACCTCCCTGTGAAGTTTTCCCGTACATCAGACCCCACCAAAGATGTTATAAATAGCATGTCTGATGGTTGGTTCCTCGTGAAATCGGATACTGGTTAGATGAAGGCAGACATTTTCTACGATTATATATCTATAAATGTCTATCCAAGTGGATAGATGAAAACAAAGTGAAAAAACCAGTGCTTGTTTATAGTGCTAGTTTTATCAACGGCCACAAAACACACAAGACAATGAAGCTCAGTAAATACTGTCACGACAATAACATACAAATTCGGTCGCCGAAAGTATCACCTTTTGTGTGCATCTCATTATACCGTCACCAATAAAGAAAACTACAACTCCTAGAGTAAAGAACAGAATTGGAGCAATACCTTCTGAAGAATGGAGGCAATTTGAAATTTCGAAAGAGGAAGAGAAACAAAAAAAGAAGATACCGTTGAAGAAAGAAAGTTACAGAGACAGAAAAATAAAGAAGAAAAGCAGAAACAAAAAAATGAGAACAAGAAGATTAAAGCAGTGAATTCTAGCTAAGTGAAGACTTACTACAAAGAAGAAAGATGATGATTCTGATCAGGTAATCCATTGTAAAAAGCACTAAGAAAAGAAAATTAAATGATATGAATGATATAGCAGAAGAAGCACAACAGACTAACTGTGATTTAGTGGAAGCTAACCAAATAAGATTAAAAGCCTCAGTGATATACTCATAACACCTAGAACTCCTGCGAAAGAAACTAATAAAGCAAATATACTTCTGAAAAAAAAATAGTTAATCGTAGAGAAATCTTTAGAAACGAAGAAGAACTTGAGAATTTTTATGAGGATTGATTTTAATGATGAATAAGTTAATTTAGTTTCTTGTGATATTATAGGTAGAGTACCTAACTAAGGTCTTATTATTTAATTAAATTGATTAAGTTCCTAGATAATTAAGCTTAAAACTATTGATCTCAGGAGAGGCTGACTACTGGTAGCAATATGGCCGAATACTGGGTTTTGACGGCTGAGTACTGGGGAAATGTGCCTTTTTTTGATTAATACTTTATTTTCAATACTTATTAACAAAAAATATCATATCTGTTAATTTCATAATAAAGTTTAATAAATGATTAAGTGGATGAGTACAAAAGGTTTTTGATTACTATTTTTAGTAATTTTCTATACATATTTAAACTTGCGCTTTCCACTAAAAGGCTGACTACTGGTGCCCGTACCCTTGGCGGTGGCAAAAGCCCTGCGTATGACCTCGTTCAGACTGCTTGACTGAATAGCTTACTTCTGGAGTACATACATATGTCACAGTTCAAACGAATCTTGGCGGAACTTGGTACACAGGTTCTATATTTCTATAATTATATTTCGAGAATTTTTAGTCGACTATTCTTTAATTGTTTTGATTTATTTCACTCATATATTTTTCGTAAAATATGAAAAAACCGACTTCCACCGTGTACAAAATCGAATAGTTCGCTCCTATTTATGTATAATTTTTTTCAATTGTTGATTTTTCAAAAACGGCTCCGCCGATTTCGATGAAATTAAATGGGACGACGTCAACTTCTTCCGAACTAAAAAACTTTTATTTTAATTCGTTTTACAATTGGCGAATGTATCGATGAACATACAAAATGCACCCACAGACGAAAATAGAACCTTCTTCTTTTTGGAAGTCTGTTTCGAAGATGATTTCGGAGTTAGTCCAATAGTAAAATTAATTCATAGTTATATATAATATAATGATAATAGTGATGAGTATAAAGTTTTAAAGTCGAAAGTTTTCGACCAATGTGTGTTGCCAGTGATGACTTATGGCACAGAAACGTGGTCTCTCACTATGGGCCTTATTAGTAAGCTCCAAGTAGCCCAACGAGCTATGGAGAGGGCTATGCTCGGAGTCTCTCTGCGAGATCGAATCAGAAATGAAGAGATCCGTAGACGAACCAAAGTTACCGACATAGCCCAACGGATTGGCAAGTTGAAATGGCAATGGGCGGGGCACATAGCGCGGAGGGCTGATGACCGATGGGGTCGAAAAGTTCTCGAGTGGAGACCACGTACCGGCAAGCGCAGCGTAGGACGTCCTCCCACAAGGTGGACGGATGACCTCATTAAGACCGCAGGATCGCGCTGGATGCAAGCCGCTTCCAACCGGTCTTATTGGAGATCCATAGAGGAGGCCTATGTCCAGCAGTGGACGTCCTTCGGCTGATGGATGGATGGATGATGGATGATGAGTATAAATACCTCTGAGAAGCCAGTTTTGCAAAACAGCTCAAACACGTCATACATATTCAAAACGAGCGCAAAATAATTGTTTCGCAAAAAATGGCAAAACCAACTTCAACCCCCTACAGAATTCGAACAGTTCGCAAGGATCGATGTAATAATTGTTGATTTATCAAAAACGGCTCAGCCGATTTCAATAAAATTTCAACGGGATCATTTTTGAAGTATAACATACCAAATAAAAAAATAAATATTGAAATCGGACTACTCTGAATAAGTTATATGCGTGGTTATACAAAAAAAATGCGATTCGACTTGTAAACCTCCTCCGTTTCGTCGGTTAAAAAAACAATAACAATTAAATACGTACACATGGATAGCATGTTATGCATAGTCATAGTCATCTATCTATTATATAAAAGGCATCCCTGAGTGACTGACTGACAGACAGCCTACAGCCCAAACCGCTTAAGATATGAGCTTGAAATTTGGAATATAGGTACATTGAACGACGTAATGGAGCACTAAGGACGAAAATTTTGAACTTTCGACCTCTAAAGGGGTAAAACGGGCCCTTTTCGTTTGTATGTAACTTTTTATTCCCTGTACCGATTAACTTAAAACTTTGTATACATGCTTTTCAAACAAAATAAAAGTTACGTTTTTTCCTGTTTTTCCGAATTTTCCTCATCTAAGGGGTCAATTAAGGTCCCAAAGTTGGTGAAAAAAGCGTCAATTACATCGAACCAGCTGAACGGTTATGGTTGAAAATTGGTATGAAGGAAGCACTCAGCATGTTTTAATAGAGTAACTAATAAAATCCAGGAAAATCTATAAGATTCCTTAGGGATACGCAAAATTAATAAGTTTAGGCTACAGCCCAAACCGCTGAAGATATGAGCTTGAAATTTGGGATATACGTACATCGTACGACATAATGAAGCACTAAGGATGAAAAACGTACCCAACTCTAACTTACGGGGTAAAACGGGCCCTTTTTGTTTGCATGTAACTTCTTATTCCCTGTACCGATTGACATGAAACTTTGTATAGATGCTTTTGAGACTAAATAAAAAATATGGCTGTACCTGTTTTCTAAATTTTCCTTAAAAAAATCCTTAGGGGTCAGATACGTCCCAAAACTTCAATGCGCTTTTTTAAATAATGTAGTATCTAGGATTATGATAATGATAGTTTATCTTTAAATGGGGCAAAATGGGTTCCCAAAAGTTTACGTTTTTTTTTTTTTTTTGAGCTAATAGTCTTAAGCTTAGCGCACATATGGATCAATATAGGTATTTTACTATGGGATCAACCCTGACAAGCGAAAATTACCTACATTTTCCATACATTTTGTCGCGGGTCGATGAACTTTTTGTGTTGAACAGCTGATTTTATTCACGTGCTTTTGGGGTTGGTACCATTGTAAAAGTTAATCAAATTATGAGTATAATAGCATCCTAGAATATGCCTGACTAGAATTACGACTTGTGTGCCATTTTTTCATTTGCCTGGAAATTTAAATTTCTAATGACTTAATGAAACATGTCGAATACCTGTACCGGCCTTAATTAATAGTGCACTACTGAAAATAGGTACTACGGATAATAAAAACAGGTGGGTCTTAAGATGAACATGGACAAGACGAAAGTCATGTGTAATTCCCATGTTTTACCTACCCCGATTTCTGTTGGAAACTCGGTTCTTGAAGTCGTTGACTCGTACGTCTACCTAGGACAAGTAGTCCAGTTAGGTAGGTCCGACTTCAACAAAGAGGCCAATCGACGAATTCAACTCGGCTGGGCAGCGTTCGGAAAAGTGCGTAGTGTCTTCTCGTTCGACATACCTCAGTGCCTCAAGTCGAAAGTTTTCGACCAGTGTGTGTTGCCAGTGATGACTTATGGCACAGAAACGTGGTCTCTCACTACGGGCCTTATTAGTAAGCTCCAAGTAGCCCAACGAGCTATGGAGAGGGCTATGCTTGGAGTCTCTCTG
Organism: Hypomecis punctinalis; assembly: GCA_949316475.1. Classification (NCBI taxonomy): domain Eukaryota; kingdom Metazoa; phylum Arthropoda; class Insecta; order Lepidoptera; family Geometridae; genus Hypomecis; species Hypomecis punctinalis. Next base: position 28,941,953 of record OX438795.1, read on the forward strand.
CGAGATCGAATCATTAATGAGGAGATCCGTAGAAGAACCAAAGTTACCGACATAGCCCAACGGATTGGCAAGTTGAAATGGCAATGGGCAGGGCACATAGCGCGGAGGGCTGATGACCGTTGGGGTCGAAAAGTTCTCGAGTGGAGACCATGTACCGGCAAGCGCAGCGTAGGACGTCCACCCACAAGGTGGACGGATGACCTCATTAAGACCGCAGGATCGCGCTGGATACAAGCCGCTTGCAACCGGTCTTATTGGAGATCCATAGGGAAGGCCTATGTCCAGCAGTGGACGTCCTGCGGCTGATGGATGACTGAAAATAGGCCTATCCGTGAAGGGTAATTGGGCCATATCCATCACGCCGGCCAAGCATGGGTTGCTGAATTCACATACGACATTGATTTTTTCTACGTACGTACAGGTTGCCTCAATGTTTTCCAGCAAAGAAAAGTGAAATTTCTTACATAGTTACTCATACAATTATTATTATTGGCTCCCTCGGTGGCTCAGTGGTTGACTCTGACTCCTGGGTCAAAGAGGCGTGGGTTTGATTCCCAGGGCAAATATTTATGTGATGTTCATATGTGTTTGCTCTGTGTCTGAGTGTTATTAATGTATTTTTATTTATTTATATAACACTTTATTGCACACTATTTGTACAAAAGGAGGACTTAACGCTAAACAGCATTATCTGCCAGTCAACCTACATGTATAAATAAATAAATAAATATATCTTTACTGTACACAGAAACACAGTACAGAAACTATACAATATGCTGTACAATGGCGGCCTTATCGCCTTTGGCGATTTCTACCAGGCAACCTTTGGATGGACTGGAATTATTCTAAAAATAGGAGTATGGTCGGTGGTGTATATGTCGCAGGCAATTTGTATGATTCCGCCGTTTACATACGGCGTCGTCAGTTTAAAAACGCTCGCAGTTATGTATAATGCCGAAGGCAAAATGTATATTGCCTTAGCATTTTATATTATGCCGAAACATTTGATTGACAATTAAAACGCCGTATACATAATGCCGAGGCAAATTGAAGTATTTAGTTCTGTTTCTTACCACGCGCGTCGCTGATGATCAAAACAAACAAAATGGCGTCAAGTAGTGGTTTTATGAGCTAAGAAAATATTGAAAATACCACGTGTAAAAAAAAGGCTTTTCGCAAAATACTTGTGATTTTAAAGACATTTATTATAGTGAAATAAAAAAAAGTTACGATTCTTAAACGAAAGCAATAAACACGCCGTGGACAACTTTCAAGGTTTTTCGGTACCTAAAAAATGCTAAGGTGTCCATAGAATCTGGTGTTCCGAGGACTCCTGAAATGTGCAGAAGTCTTCCGATTGTTGCATATCGACCATAGTTAAAAAATGGTCAGAGGATATCAAAAGAGGCTAACCTGACCAATTGAAGTCGAAATACCTTAGAAAAGTGCTTATGGTGGTTAGTTAATGTTAGAGTATACATATTTAACGGAAGGTCCTGAACTCGTAATAAGGACATATTGTTTCTGGCGCTTCGCCGGCCGCTACCGCGGCACGCTCGCTTCGCTCGCTCGGCTCGCGCGTTGTTGTCACTGTTCAAACCTAACCTAACCTACAAACTTTATATAAGTTTGAATTAAGGTCACTAAGTTTGGTTCACTTATCCTGGTGTAAAAGTCAATGTCAGTATTTCCCCACCCATATACTATACACCCATCCCATCGCATTCCGAAGATCGCGGTTTAGGCTCAGTGCCCCACACTCGTTTTCGTACACTCCAACCGTTAAACGAACTATATCTCGAGATTATAATCGATCTGATTGATTTGAACTGTCCAAAATTTTTATCTGTCAATCTGATTTTTCTGAAGTGTGTTTTGTCATGGTCACCCTAAAACTACAACCGACGTTGAAATTATTACAATTGAATGAGTTGTCATTTTGCCTTCGGCATTTTACATAACGGCGAGCGTTTTTAAACTGACGACGCCGTATGTAAACGGCGGAATCATACAAATTGCCTGCGACATATACAATACAGTACATACATTGAAATACATGTATATGTAGTATATCAGTCTCTGCCAGCCAATTCACAAACTTTGCTTAGTTTGGGATCAGAGACCGTGTGTGAGATGTCCTCCAATATTTATTTTATATATTTATTTATTATTGAGTTAATTTCAGAAATTCGGCAATTTATCATCCAAAAATTCACGTATGTACTCTGTAATAAGCTTTAGATACAAGTATTTAAAATTAAATAACCAAATACTGAGACAATTCAGGCTAAACCGTAGGCATTATTTTGCAAGTAATACAATAATAGGGTCAGTTATGAAGACGCCATAGTAAATATATAACAACATAAAAAGTGTTCTGTCTATCGAATGCTTAAAGTGAAAATGAAACAGATATAATTATGATAATTAGCTATTATAATTACGATGGCGCCTTCATAATCGAGCCTAATGCGGGCTTAACCACAAGCTACTATTATTTTAAGTAAGTGCCAAGAAAACGCGGGCCTAACTGTGGGTTTTTATCATTTTAAGCAGTTACAAAAATAACGCGGGCCAGACCGTGGGCTATTATCATTACAAGCAATACAAAAACGCAGGCTAACGGCATGCTATTATAATTTTAAGGATTTATTAAGACAACACGGGCCAGACCGCGAACTATTAGATATTATTATAAGCAAATGCCAAGATAACGCGGGTTGAACCGCGGGCTGTTATTTTAATTAAGTAAGTATTAAAACAACGTGGGCCAAACTGTGGGTTATTATCTTTGTAAGTACCTAATTATTAACACAACGCGAGCTAAACCGCGGGCTTTTATCATTTTGAACAAGTACTAAGACATTACGGGCCAGACCATGGGCTATTATCATTGTAAGTAATACGACAATGCAGGCCAAACGGCGAGCTTTTATAATTTTAAGCAAGTATTAAGACATCGCAGTCCATGCTGCGTGCTATAAATAACCATCTTAAGCAAGTACTAACAATATGCGGGCCAAACCGTGATCTATTATCATTATAGGCAAATACTGTTACAATTTTGACCAAACCGTGGGCATTATCCTTGCAAGTAATTTTAAGCAAGTATTAAGACAACGCGGGCCAAATTGCGGACTATTAGATATTATTATAAGCATGTACAAAGACAACGTAGATCAAACCGCGGGCTCTTTTCATTTTAAGTAAGTACCTATGTACTAAGACAACGCGGGCGAAGCCGCGGGTTTTAAGCTAGTTTATTCATAAAGCTGATTTACATGTCATGGTTCACTAATATAAAATAATGTTTATAAATACACAAGATCAATTAAATAAAATTCAACTTAAAAGTCTATAGAATTCTTCGTAGCTATAGAATCGTATAGATCGTCTTTCCCTCAAACAAGAAATAATTAAAAAATACCGGACAAGTGCGAGTCAGGCTCGCGCATCGAGGGTTCCGTACAAATTCAGAAAATTTCACAAAATTGGAAAGTAAGTTGTTAAAATCTCTATACTATAACCATCGATAAAAAAGTTTTTTTTTTTCACTTTTCTCGTCATACATCGAAAATTACACATTGTTAAAATAATTAAAAACCTGTTTTAGCATGTGCTAATAAAGTTCTTTTATATGATACCTAACATGATACGATTTACTCACTTTGAATTTTGAACTCATCTTTTGTGAATTTTGAGGCCCTATTTTTTGTGATTTAAATGAAAATGTACAATTTTCAGATTTATTACTATATGTGTACTCTAAGATAGTGATTCTCGCCAAATTTAATTGTTCTATGTCAACGGGAAGTACCCTGTAGGTTTTAATTTTTGTGAGTGTCAAAATATGCGGTTTTTACGACTTAAACGGTTCTAACTTTTTTAAACGATAACTGAGAAGTTTTTTTTTTACATAACTGCAAGAGACTTTAGATATACGTTTATTAGACACTGGATCTTTTTTAGGGTTCCGTATCTCAAACGGAAAAAACGAAACCCTTTTAGGATCACTTTGTTGTCCGTCTGTCCGTCTCTGTGTATGTCAAAACTCTTTATCTCGGGAACGCGTTAAGATATCGAGTTGAAATTTAAACTGTATTAGTTTAAATTTCAACTCGATATCTTAACGCTGAAATTTAAACTGTATAAGTTTAAATTTCAACTCGATATCTTAACGCGTTGCCTGCCTCTTTAATTCCTACGACCTTAATTATATCGTCAGTCCACCTACCTGGTTAGGATGCGCCCCACGAAATATTCTTTCGACGTGTTTAGAACGAGACAGAACTATAGCCAAGTGTATCTGTCACTTTTTGACACGTCAAAAAGAGTTATTTCCGTGGTCGCATGGTTGGCCTACTAGTCTGTGGATATCCTATGCTGCGCTTGCTAATCCGTGGTCTCCATTCGAGAACTTAACGTTCTCAATTCGTTCTGGTTCTTCGAACAATGTGCTCTACCAATGAATTTATACATAAAAGCATCTTGACATGGAACGTATTGTGATAGCGCTGTAACACTTTCATTTAATTCTATACCTATCTAATGCATGGCTATATTTACTGTATCAGCCTTTTTTTAATAGTCCACTGCAGGACGTAGGCCTACTCACGAAGGGTGATTGGGCCATATCCACCACGCTGGGCCAGTGCGGGTTGGTGGATCCAGTATACGCCATAGAATTTCTTCTACGGACGTATGCAGGTTACCTCACGATGTTTTCTTTCACCGAAAAGCCAGTGGTGTTAAATTCCGTACATAGATTTCAAAGAACTCATTGATGCAGGGTTATTCCTAATCAATTAGCATCGAAATTATTTTTATCGTGATTCACACACTAGGTGTATAGAAACTTTCTTTTTGTGATACTCATTCATTGGCGCTTCGAACAACGTATTAGTTGGTAAAAATGATAAACATTCACTAATTCGGCGCCTTCGCAGAGAGCGTTTTAGCTTAATTGGCCAAAGCATCTGGGCCGGAGTCCCAGAGGATGCAGGTTCAAATCCTGCGAACGCGTCAATTTTTGAAATGTTTATCACAAAAAGAAAGTTTCTATACACCTAGTGTGTGAAGCACGATAAAAATAATTTCATTGATTAAGCAATGCGTCACTTCTCGTTAATGGTAATATAATAATAAATATTAGAAGTTCTAATAATTTCACATTGACGACTGGTTTAAAGCAGTTCTCACAAATGGCGCTTCCAACAACGTAGTAGTTGGTAAAAATGATAAACATTCACTAATTCGGCGCCTTCACAGAGAGCGTTTTAGCTTAATTGGCCAAAGCATCTGGGCCGGAGTCCCAGAGGATGCAGGTTAATCCTGCGAACGCGTCAATTTTTGAAATGTTTATCACAAAAAGAAAGTTTCAATTAGCATCCTTTTATTCTGTTTACCAAAACTAACAACTTTAGTTCTGCGATTTTTGTCAAAACTCAAAAAAAATCTGTTGTTCCATACATTTTGTCGAGCGAGGGTGAACGATATTTTTCTATGGGACAACAAAGCGAAAGTGCTCTTACGTATTTTAATTTTTAAAAATATAAAATGTCTTTGAAAGTGATTGAAAATCATGTTTTGGACTTAATCAAGACTATGGCTGACCTCATGGATGAAGTCAGCTCGCTGAAAACAATGATGAAGGAACAAAATGCCCTAATATCCAAGCAAGCCGTGATGATTTCTTACCAAGGTGAAGTCATCGCTCAAATAAAAACGGATTTGGCGGGTAGTTCCATGGTCGAAAACCAGAAGACGACGACTGAAGCCACGCCGTCAGAAATTCAGCGACCGATGCGACAAGCGCGGTTAAAAGCGGCCACTGCAGCGGCCCAGAAAAAATCCAGCGCCATAAATACACGCACACTGACCACTGACACAACACCGACATTGAAAACACCCGAGGTTAGTGTTAACGAAATCACTACTAAAACAAAACCCGCACTTAACAAAGCAGTAGCTAGTACGAATAACGCGACAAGTCCAGTAGCAGCTGTAAATAACACACTTGCACACTCAGGATCGAACGGCGACTGGATTAGGGTCGAAAAGAAACGACCGACTCACAACGCGCGAAAAATAATCACCGGGTCGGGTAAAATTGACAACGAACTCCAGACCGTGGAGCGACTTAAGCACATTCAAGCTTGGTCATTTGCGCCTGAAACTACTGCACAGAATGTTAAAAATTATCTGAATAAAATAAAACAATGTGATAATTACACTGTTGTCAAACGAGACATTAGGACAGACAGACATGCCGCATTTGTTATTGGTTTCCCCGAGAGCCTATACGATTTAATTTGTTCGCCGAGTTCGTGGCCGGCTCAAGTGAAGCTATCAGATTGGTTTCTCGTCAGCCGCCGCGGAGGACGGGGTGAGACGGCGCGCGGCGGCCAGTCCTCTCTCACTGAGCCACGGCGGACAGACGTCCGCGCCGCATAATGCGCCTGCGGTGCAGGAATCTCTCGTCGTATGCCACCAGAATATCCGATCAATAAATAACAAAACGGGACAGATCGAAGTACAACTACGAGGTGATCTCAAATGCGATGTTCTTGCAGCAACGGAGCATTTCCAGAAGGAAGAACAAATTCAATGCGTGACTATTGACGGTTTTAAATTGGCTTCGTTTTATTGTAGGAGGCAGTACGAACACGGCGGTTCATGTATATTTATAAGTGATAGGATGCGTTGCACTGAAAATACTGAACTAACTTCGTTGTCCGTAGAACAATATTTGGAAGTGTCGGCTATTAATTTAATAGAATTAAGGTTGACGATTGTGTGTTTGTATCGTACGAATTTAATTAGTAATAAACACTTTTTAACACATTTTGAAAGATTGCTCGATAAGATTACAGAATTAGGTCTGCACTGTATTCTTGTTGGTGATTTTAATTTCAGAGCTGAGAGTGCATTAAAGAGTGATCTTAATACGTTAACAGATCTAATGACAACGCATGGCTTGACCAACGAGGTGGACTTTCCGACTCGAGTGACTGCATCGACGTCGACCAGCCTGGACCATGCCTACACGAACCTGCCGGCGGGCTCGATGTCCGCCGCGCCTGTTATTACTAATCTGAGCGACCATCTCGCTGTTAAATGTACACTAATCGTACATAAGCATGTTCCTCAACTACTTGTGCGGTATGTTAGAAGTTTTTCTAATACCAATCGGCATAACTTTGCATTGTCTTTAGACAGCATCGATTGGGAAGATGTTACATCGCGTAACAGCAATGCTTTAAAGAAAGCTACCTCGATTCTTAACATATTTAAAAATAAATATGACACGTGTTTTCCTTTGAGAAAGGCGCACATTAAAAAACCTGACTCATCTTGGGTAACACCGGATGTAATTAATTATAAGGATTTGCTTTTTGACATTATTGAAATTGGTAGGAAATATCCAAATAATGTTGACATCGATATCCTAATTTCTGACATGAATAATTTATATGACAAGCTAATTAAAATGAACAAATCGAAATACTATTCTAATTTAATTAATTTTAGTAGTAATGCCTCTAAAACTATGTGGAATATTGTTAATAAAAAGAGAGGAAAATTCAATTCTCCTCACCAGGACTTTACGGATCTATTAAAACAGCCGGATGGTACGCAGTATCCTGACAAAAAATCTGTCGTTAGCGCTATTAACGCCCGTTTCGTGAACGCATCTCTGGTTTGCTCGGCGCCGCGCGCGAATGCTGCGCGGGCGCTCAGCACGCTGGCCGCCGCGCGTGCGCCCGCCGATCAATCACTGCGGTTTCGTAGGTTTAGCGCGGATGAAGTGCATCGTATTGTGATGTCGCGAATACCGCCGAAACCATCAAAAGACATATACGAGATGTCAATGAAATTATTAAGATTAGTGATTAAGTCCCTAGCCCCAGTATTAGCCGACCTATTTAATACTTGTATAAGGGAAGGATGTTTTCCGAGTCCTCTAAAAATCAGCCAAAGTGTCGCCATTGTATAAGGGAAAAGGAAAACGAGAAAGCATAGACAGTTATAGACCGGTCTCTATAATACCCGCGGTAGCTAAAATCTTTGAAAACGGATTGAGCACTCGACTCGGAGATTTCTTATCAAACACTAATGCTTTATCCGATCGGCAATACGCTTATCGAGCGGGGCGCTCTACAACATCACTTACGCGTGAGGTGGTACGACGCATCATTTCAGCCCGAGAGGCCAGGTGTAAGCAGCAGGTAGCGATTCTGTACTGCGACCTATCGAAGGCGTTTGATGTCGCAGACCACGCCGTGCTAGCTGCTAAATTGCTGCACTACGGAGTGGCGGGCCCGGCTCACGCCGTCTTGACGGATCTGATGCAGGGAAGGTCGCAGGTGGTGGTCGCCTGTGGCGGCGTGCACAGGTCGGATCCGATGACGTCAGAGATGGGTGTGGCCCAGGGGTCCTCCGTGTCCAATATAACGTTCTCCTTGCTCCTGAACGACCTGCCCGACGCCATGCCCGCGTCCGACGTGCTGATGTACGCGGACGACGTGGCCGTGGTAGTAACGGCGCCGACGGTCGACGCTCTGGAGCGGAGATTGAACGACACGGCCCTCCAGCTGTCTGAGTGGTTCCACACGAACGGTCTCGCTCTGAACATATCAAAAACTCACTTCGTCCAATTTAGTCTGTCGGGTAAGGCCGTAAGACCTTTATGTGTACTGGTGGATGGAGTGAGGATAGAAGAGCGGAGTACGACTACGTTCTTAGGGTACGAGATCGACCGAGGACTGAAGTGGGATGCTCATATAGACAAAGTCTGTGGTAGGCTGGGAAGCGCATGCTTCGCTTTAAGCCGGGTGGCAAAGGTAGTTCCACAAGAGGTGGCGCGAGCTTGCTACTTTGCCACAGTGCACTTGCAGCTGCAGTATGGGACGGCAATATGGGCTAGAGCCGCGGATTGGGAGCGAGCGTTCATTATGCAAAAACGTGCGGTGCGGAGCATCGCGCGCGTAGCATGGGACACTCCAGCTCGCCCATATTTCAAGAAATTAGGAATCCTCACACTGACAGCCATCTTGATTTATCAAGTGGCGGTGTATGCCAGGATGAACTTGGCGGCGTATCCAGAGCGGGGCTCCGCGCACAGATACCCCACCCGGCACAAGCATAAGCTGCAGGCCGTCCCCCACTCCCTCGAGAAGTCATCTAAGCTGACTCACGTCATGGCTCCGACCGTGTATAATACCTTACCTATAGAAATAACGTCGGCAACAAGCTTACATTCTTTTAAAAATAAATTGAAAAATTGGCTTATCGAGCAATCTTTCTATAGGTACGACGAATTTTATAAACGTTTGACATAACTCAATATTTGTTTTAATTCGTATTTCTTTATTTATGACATTTGTATTCTTATTATTGATTTGTTTTTGGATTGAATTTTGCTGACATTGTATTATTTAATTTATTAATTATTATTGAAATTGAATAATTTTATATTGTTAATCTATTACATCCAAAGATTACATAATTGTAATGAATGTATATCAGTTGACGTGTAAATTGACATTTTACCAATAAATGACTTATGACTTATGACTTTGTATGAGACATCATTAACCGCGAGATGTCTGCAGAACTGCTCTAAAGCGTCTGCCATCGGGTCGTGCGCGGAGTGGTCGTAACGCATCAATCGACTGACCAACTTGCCGGTCAGCGCCATCTATTGGTGTTAAGGGGGAGGTGAAGTTTGGCCGCTGCATGCGAATAGTTTGGGGATGATTTTGTTTTTTTAGAAAAATTAAGTACCAGTCGGGGAGCTGATGCCGGCATTAAATAAAATCACATATCTATTCAGCCTTCTGTTTTGAAACCTTCGACATATTTTAAAAATAAATAATGATAGTTATTTACTTAGATATGTACATTTTTCTAGAACATCATTTGGGAGCAACCTTTATCTAAACAGCGATACTCAAACAGTTATTTTGATTAGTCTTATGCAGGGCTGTCCAAACTACACAAAAAAGCTGGAGGGCCGCAGAAAAAATATTTCCAGTTTTCAAGTAAAAAAATTAAATAATTGGACATTTTTGGATGAAAATTTTATAAAGTTTCTGGTTGCGTTAAATATCCCTTCACCCGTTATAAAGATTTTTTCCCCAATCTCAATTTACCCAAATCTGCAGTTAAGTTAGCAAATCACTCTACAAAAACAAAGTACTTTCCGGGAATTCTCCAGTAAAGTGCATTTCACGAAAGAAGTCCCCCAGACTCGTCGCCACAACCGCATGGCCGAAACGTTAAAAATAGTTTCACTTATTTCTCGGGACTCCTGTTGTGATGCGGAGAGTCCGCATTACAGTAGAGTTTTACTCAGACAGAGATACTAGAGCACTTTTTTTGAAAGAAAACTCTCATAACTACGCATCAGGGCGATCTGATAAAATTAGTTTCACTTTTTACCGCGGGACTTGTTTCGTGAGCCGCACTCTAAAAGATAACTTCACTTTTAAATGATGCCATGCGAATAGAATGTTGCAAAAATAATGATAAATAAATTATATTATTGTCAAATATTGATTATATGTTTTGACAAATAATTCTATTAGCGATACCTATATTATTTAGGCCCAAAACTGTTTTCTGATTAAAACGTGAGTCGCGGGCTGCAAGCAACAACAATAAGCAGAAAATATTTTTCTACGTTTTTTTTCTTATTGATATAATAATAATACTGATTTCTACTACTATTTGTGTGTTTAATTAATGTCAGAGTCAGCTCTCCACCCTTTTTGTTATTAGATTCTACTAATTTTGTTTTTTAATAAAAATATTTTTTTTAACCATTGTGAAATCTTTGATTATTTACTTGTCTAGATATATAGTAACGCACCAAAAGCGCCCAAAAAAGTAGCATGTAACTGCTACACGCTAACCCATCAGTGACGCCACAGATACCGCGCGGAGAACACGTCTTATTATTCTCTGTTTTGCGGAGAAAATATGGCGTGCTGTGCTATAAATTTGTGTCTCAACTACAAGAGACGTTTGAAAACACCTAAAATCACTGGTAAGTACATTTCAAACAACTATTATCTTGTATAATTAGAGAGAATTAATGATAGAACTATCGCTAAACATACTACTGTGCATCTGTGTCATTAGTTGCCAGCGTTCAAATTGAATTTTACCCAAATTTTGTACACATATTTTGTACCATATTTTTAAGAAGATTTAGAGGTGTGAAATGTATGTGTATTTTTTCGATATATTTTTAGGGTTCCGTGAAAAAACCGTATCGTATATTTGTATATATGCCCTGGACCATTGTGTCCCTGTGCCCGAGGTGGTGGCAGAACGAACTCGAATGAAGAATGAACTCGCAGAATACGTTTCGCAGTCAGGTTTTTTTGTTTAATTTTAACCGACTTCAAAAAAACGAGGTTATCAGTTCTTCTGATAGATTTTTTGTGGGTATTTTAAGCTATTTATGAACCGATTTTAATTTTTTTTTTACTAGACAGGTCATGTTTCAAGGGTGGTCCCATATATATGGATGCAGCTGAGACATGCGTAATATTAAGTAGTAATTTTATATCATATTTTGTTTGCGTGGCGAAGATCTTTGGCAACCGGTTGCATCTATTGTCATCTGTTCGGATCATTTTCGTTCCAAGGATTTGTATTTATCTAACAACCAAGGTCGTCGTAGATTAAAAAAAGAATCGATTCCATGCAAGGTGCGTGATTTTTTTTTATCGAATTTCACCCAACTTTACCGACAAAAAAGGAGCAGTTTAACAGGTTTCCCAATTTTGTCATAATATTTGTGTCGTCAGTATTGTAAAAATATGTAACTGTTACATATAACTAAATCATTTGTAAAAAAATTTGTAAATTAAAAAATTTTAACAAAATATGTTTTATTTTAAACATTATATACCCTATAACCAGTATAAATCTATTTATAACCAATCAAAGCGCGGATAAAGCGCTTTTCGGTACAGAAGTTTACGGAACCCTTCATGCGCAAGTCTGTCTCGCACTTGGCTGGTTATTCAAATTATTTCACATCACAGCAAAATTTTGTCAACTTTGTGGAAATTCTTTAAAAGCTGGCATGGCTGGCAACATTACGCACACAAACATGGGACTCAGCGCGCTAGTAATTACAGTGTAAGGCAATTCTCTGTGTGCTTGAACACTCCTACATGCATGCCCAGCCTGGCCACCTATTTTTATTACCGTTGCAGCGCCACACTCTATCTAGACAAGTAAATAATCTAAGTGTGAAATATGGTCTTAGATTGTAAGTAATCCAAATGGGTTACATATAAACTGATGCTTTTCTAAGTGCAGGTACTTTAAGTGATTTATATGTAGCTGACTTAGATTAATATGATTCGTACTAACAGGAATTACATACCTCTTTACGAGTCAAATGGCAAGGCTCATTGAGTATGACGAGGTTGGTCACGTGAAAAAGAATCCAAAATACCTTCAGTGCAATTTTCAAAATGAAGATGCGTTCAATTTTGAAGCGTCTATCACTCTCAGCTGTAATCATTCAATTAATGTTATTCCATCCGTCCATCCATCGGCGATATGATGTTCACTGCTCGACATAGGTTTCCCCTATGAATCTCCAATAAGATAGATAGATAGATAGATAAACGCTTTATTGCACACCAAGAAATAACCATAATAAGATGAAATAAAGATACAAAAAAGTGTAACAAAGGGCGGCCTTATCGCTAATAGCGATCTCTGCCAGGCAACCTTAGGATGGAGAGGATAGATAGCGTATAAATAATGGACGGGGTGCGCATTAAATAAAAAAAAAAACATATATATAGTTTTACATATAAATTAAATTATACGTCATAAACCTACATACACTAAAATAAAAGATATAAATACTTAAAACACATAAAAATAAAATAAACCTATAACTAAATAATAAACTAATACATATAATTTATAATTTACATAGATTATTTATACATAAAAACAACAGAAAAACAACAACAACAGTTTCAATAAAGCGACAGTTTCTGTAGATAATGGTTTTTAACCTGATCCTTAAATATGTTCAGTGATGGAGCTTTTCTAACGGTTACCGGCAATGCATTCCATAACTGAACCGCCTGAAACGCAAATGACCTGCCGTAAAAAGTCTCGCACCGTGCGGTAGGAGTCATAAGGGAAAGGTTATCTTTGGATCGGAGGGGAAGTGGATGTGCATCATGCCAGAAAGAAAAGGAGTCTTTTAAGTAGAATGGAGTAGAAGGATTGAAAAGGATGTTATAAAGAAGGTAAAGGATATGAGCATTCCGACGAAGACGAATTGGAAGCCACTTGAGCTTGGTGCGAAAATGAAATACATGGTCATATTTGCGCAACCCAAATATAAACCTAATGCAGTAATTTTGGAGACGCTCAAGCTTATCAAGCTGGACCTCGGTGAGATCTAAAAAACTGGCGTTAGCGTAATCTAAAATAGGAAGCAGAAGAGACTGTGCGAGCGCAATTTTAGTAGCAGTAGGCAAGAAGTTTCGGAGCCGTCTAAGTGAGCTACCAGCAGCAAACAACTTGCAGCTAATAGTTTTAATATGAGAATCCCAGCATAGCGTACGATCAAACATGACTCCGAGATTTTTAACAGATTCATTATATGGCAGAGTGATACCGTCGAACTCTACGCAAGGAAGGTTGGCCCAGTCGATTCTCGAAATGTTATATGAGCTGCCAATTATAATAACTTGTGACTTTGCAGGATTAGTTTTTAAGCCAAAAGAATTGCTCCACTCAGTTACTTCATGGAGATCAGAATTTATTGCAGCTGTCGCTGAATCTATATCATTTAAACGAGCTTGCGAATAAAGGATATGGAAAAGATGCGGTTTTTGAAATCTTGCAGAAACAAAATATATACCAATAGAAAGCTTATATAATTATCTTTCAAACACATATTTTTTAGAATTTTTTTCATCGCCATTTAATTTTCAAATGGGTTCTAAAAACATTAGAAAAATTAACTATGTGCTACATCAAATAACTGCATTAAGCCTAAATTGAAAAAAAAACCTGACAGTGACATTATGAAACAGCATAAGGAAATGACATTGTCAATATTGAACAACCAATAGAGGGCTGGTCGCCATGTCATAATACCTCAGCGAAGAACGAGGTACTTCTTTTGGGGTGCCACAGGGTGGTATACTCTCACCCACTTTATTTCTAATATATATGAATGACCTATTAGAAATAGACATTCCAAATTCTAAACTCATCTGTTACGCTGACGACACAGTAGCCATTTTCCACGGACGAAACTGGGAAGAGGTTGTAAGTTCAGCAGAGAAGGGAATGTCAAAGGTCGTGCAGTGGTTAAACGCCAACCTACTAACTCTAAACGTTTCCAAAACAAACTTTGTCGGATTCCACATATCTCGCGCCACCGAACCCAAATTCCAGTACATAAAGCTTCACTGTGTCACTTGCCCTGCTACCCGAACTGATAAAACCAATTGCCTTTGTAATAAAATTAAAAGAACAACTGTCACAAAATACTTGGGGATACAAATAGACCAGAGACTGTCCTTTGAGAAACACATTACCTTATTATCTAGAAGACTGCGAAAAACGATACACATCATGAAAAAACTTCGGCCTACTGCCAGTTTAGAAGTCAAAAACATGGTTTATACAACCTTGTGTCAATCAATAATCCAATACTGCTTAGGAGTATGGGGCGGAGCTGCTAAGAGTAGCATGATCGCTGCTGAAAGAGCACAACGTGCGGTTTTGAAAGTCATGCTGGGGAAACCCCGACGATACCCCACAGAAGAGCTATTCCAAGAGGCCAAATTGCTCAGTATTAGGCAATTGTTTATTATGCGAGCGGTAGCCAAAACCCACAGAACACACATACAGCCTCCTAGAAGGAAAGTCCGGCCGCTAATAACTCCACTTCCAAAGGTCAGAACAGTTTTTGCATGCCGCTTGCCACCATATATACATACCTTCACATACAATATGGTATGCAGGCACTGTGACGTCAGAGAAACATCCCACAGGAAAGCAAGAGGGAAGGTCAAGACATGGCTTCAGAGTCTCAATTACTCAAAAACTGAAGAACTTGTAAAAGTCTACGACCTATAGAGCACTACTTTACGCACACCAAACAACTGAGATACACACACACACACACACACACACACACACACACACACACACACACACACACACACACACACACACACACACACACGTAGCACTGCAAACCTTGACTCTCATGAGATCTCGTGTATTGCAGTGCTATACACACTTACACACTCATATACACTCTATATGCGGAACTGCACAAAAAACTCATGTGGATTGTTGATTTGATTTGCGTCGTCTGATTGATGTGTATATTATTGCGTTGTATGAAAGGCCTGATGTGTGAAACTTGATTCAATCTCTTTTTGATGTTGATCCTATTCTTGTTATGCCAATATGATATAGCTAAATTAATTGTGAATTGATGTGATTTATTTAATTTAATTTGTATTCTAATTTTGATTTCAATTCATTTTAATTCCAATTTTTATTGAATAATTTCATGTGTTAATTTTTAAATGTTAAATCGATATGATTTATTTCATTTAATTTGTATTTTAATTTCACTTAATTATGATTCCGACTTTATGTTATTTATACTATCTAATTCTTAATATAATTTTCAAAGACCCTTTTTTAAATGTTAAAGCGCGAATTTCGTTATAATAACTCCACTTGTAAGGGCTCCCAAGAGACCGGCCTAGCCGAGTTTGGGACCCACTGTTAATTTCACTATGTATATAACTAACTACAATACTGGTAATAGGCAAATTATATTGAAATTATTAATTTAATCACGTTTTGGTAAATAAAAAATTTTCTTTCTTTTCTTTCTTATGTTTTAAAAAATAAATAAATGTCTAACTCTAAAATACCAGCCCGCTATTGGTTGTTTGAAGATTCCTGTCTGATACGTAGACTACGTAGACCTCCTCTTAGTATTACCAGTTCAGTCTAAATATTTTCTACTTAGTGAGAATAGATAAAGAGATATTATAATAAAACGGCGATACACAAAAATATGTTTTTGCGTGAAATAATATTCTTAAATATGGCACTAAACATTAATACAGCTCGCATCGCTGTCGGTTTTCAAGGACCGCCTCCCATATAAAAAGTTTACCAACTCCTTTGGAGATCGTCTGCATTAAGGTGATAGGAAGAAGTAAACCGTTGCGATATGGAATTTATGAATAAAGCAAAAAGAAGAGGAGATAGGACGCCGCCTTGTGGTACGCCAGCAGTAGTATCACACCAGGAAGAAAAATTGTCACCAAGGCGAACCCGCTGCCGGCGCCCGTACAGATAACTGTGAAGCCAGTCGATCACTGATGGAGATATGTTAGATGAGCGCAATAATGCTAATAAAATGTCGTAGTCAACGGTATTGAAAGCATTACTGAAGTCTAACAGGGTTAGAACAGTAAGCCTACCGTTATCCATACCCAAGAGTATGTCGTCGGTGATCTTAATAAGCGTAGACACAGTACTATGCCCAGGACGGAAACCGGATTGGAAAGGATTGTGGAGATCATGTTTGTTAAGGTAATTGTTCATCTGACTGTGTACAAGACGCTCCAGAACCTTGGACAAGAACGGAAGGATAGAGATAGGGCGGTATTCGGAAAAGGACTTGATATTGGATTTTTTTGGGAGTGGAATAATCTGTGCATCTTTCCAGACTGAAGGAAATATTCCATTGACGATGCTATTGCTGATAATGTAACTATGCTATCGCTAATAACATAACTGTTACTCGTTTATACTACAGATTACTTATATTTTATCTGTACTCTCTTTTCTTAATGACCATTATACCGGAAATTGTTACTTTGAATGACACTGACATTTCACTTTTTGTTAATTAATCTGATAAGTCCTGTGGACTAATCTCTGCCTAATAATTTAAAATGTATGTTATTACATATTATTTTGATATTTAAAATTTTGTAAATTACGTACTTTTATTTATTAAGACAAATTATTTATGCATAACTATTACTAATGTTATTTTTGAATGTTATCGGACGATTTCAAGTACATGTAATGTGTCTACGAAATAAAGAGATTTTGACTTGACTTGACTCCACATGAGATGGATTTATTAAAGATGGTACACAGGACAGGAAGTATGATGTCTAAAATAGGCAAAAGCATGTTCCGGCTTACATTGTCACCGCCAACCGCGTTGGAGGAGATCGACATTAAGCTCCTCCTAACATCACATTCAGTGCAACGATTGAACTCAAAGGAAGAAAAGTCGGGAGGAGTAATGGCAGAAAGATAGCGCAGAGTATGGCTTTTATCGGCATCCGACATAATGGAAGCTGATGAGAAATGAAAATTTAAGGCATTAAGGTCAATATTGTTAGAAGAAGTGTCTGGACGAGATTTGCCAATTCCCACTGACTTCAGAAATTTTCAGACCTTAGCTGGGTTTTCATCATCAACTGATGCATGAACATAGCGACGCATTGCATCCCTACACACCTTATTGCAGCGATTTCGGGCCTTAACATATTTATTGTGGTTGATCTCAGTGGGCCGCGACTTGTACTTAGTTTTGGCAATTTCTTTTTTGCGCATTAAACATTTTAAATCGTCAGTTAGCCATGGTGCAGGAAGTTGTTTAATTTTGATCTTACGTAAAGGTGCATGGGAATCGTATAATTGAGTAATCAAAGAGTTAAATATAGATATCTGATCTTCGACAGATTCAGCGTAAGACCGGTTGGAAGCGGCTTGCATCCATTGTAATCCTGCGGTCTCGATGAGATTGTGTCCACCTTGTAGATGCCTACGCTGCGCTTGCCGGTACGTGGTCTCCACTCTGGAAATTTTCGACCCCATCGGTCATCTTTTCTCCAAGCTATGTGCCCTGCCCACTGCCATTTTAACTTGTTAATGTAATGCTGGGATATGTCGCTAAATAGTTAAACAATTTATAAATAGAGTTTAAGATGACATTATTTTGAACTAAGACAAAAATACCCACACAAAAACCAAACATAAAAACTCAAAAAATAAACAATCACTAGTTGGCCCTCAGAAGAATTACAAGTAATAGAAGTATTGTTTAATTTTACTCAAATAAAAACTTAGTCACAGCACACATTCATATCGGGTTATACAGCATACGCGAGAGTGCGTGGAACAAAAAAAAAACACAATGTCTGTCACATACGTCAAAATCACCAGTTGGAATGTCAAAATGGTTAAAATTTGGTTAGATTCATTTGGTTAGAAGGTCATTTGTCTTTTTCGGCAATTCGAACCCTTTAGTTCCAGTGAAAAGGTTCAAATTTCTGATCATTTTACCTTCCTACTTTTTACCTTTTTGAATGTAACACCCGAGACAGCTCAATGCTAGTTTGTGAAACCCTTCGAAATTACTTATGTTCGGGTGTATGTGCATCTTTATCTAACACCTTTTAAATTTCATATTTAAAATAAGAATAATTGATGTACATATATCTCTTGCTATTTTAGTAATGTTTTTAGTACTTTGTTCTTATTCTATGAGCTGACCCAGTGAAATTTATCTCACCATCTGTCAAGTGCCAATGACAACTTTTACATGCAGGAACATTTTGTAAATTTATCAGGAACATTAAATTAATGTTTTTATTATTTTACTCATTACACTTTTATATTTTCTCACCGTTTAAACTTTCCCTTAACCCACATAGATAATTTAAGACTAATACGAGTATTAGCCAAATCGGTTCAGCCGTTCTCGAGTTTAAGCGAGACTAACAACAACTATCATTTCTTTTTTAAATATAAGAAAAGATGTCTACTACAGAAAGAAGGTTTGCCAAGTAGATAGTAAATTTACATAAGATAACACCTAAGGTTTTAGATACCGTTCCCAACTCAGCATATATTTGCTGATCATTTACAACTATCACTGATATTGTTCTGTTAGACCAGTAGAGTGTGTGGGACCGACAAGGGACTGCAGTTAGACGGGCTCTTGTAAATACTTTGAGTAACTTTCACTTAAAATTTAACAATAAATACTTGATTTGTTAACTGTCTAGCACTCATCTTACTATAATAGCCCATTATTTTATAAACATTACTAGCAATATTTAACATTACCATAATTCCAACCACATAGCCAATAAATGTTAAAAAAAAATTATAAGGGCCTCTCAGTGTTGGCTTCGGCTCCACTAATGTACACCAAAAAACTGGGTCTAACCTGTAAGTTTTAACCGAATAAACTGAGTAAAATAACAAAGTACCTAAATCGGAAACCAAATAGTAAAGTGAGGTGACAAGGTGGATGAAGCAGCCAGATATCATTGCCATTAGGACGGGTCCGTAGGCTCGGTTCACGTCGCGTACCGCGTCACATGCATTAGAGTACGCTAAGGCCGCGCGACGCACAATCTCATGCTTCAGATTTGATTTCAGTTTCAGGTTACCTGAAATACATAATTATATTATATTATTGATATTAAAATAGTAGCTGACTTTAAATAGTAATAAATACTAAAAATATGATTAATCGATCGGTTAGATTATAAACTAGTAGTTCTCTCTCTAAACCTAGCGGCACATCTCTTTAACCTTCTTATACTCGCGTCAAATTTCGTAACACCTATACCGCACCGCACGCACGTATGCTCACGCTACCACAGACCATAACTTCGGGTCCCTATTTTTTATTATTATCAGTAAAAGCTACATAGGTATATTTTTTCCAGTAGCCATATAATCCAAATTAACTTAATTAATCGTAGAAATAATTTATTATTTTACTGTCTAACAGACTTCGCGTAACCGTCTTCAAAAATATCAAATTTTTGTTCAAGTGTAGAAAAAATGACTTAAACCTGTACTCAGTAAAAATCAGTTTAGTACCTTATTAGTTGAGACTCGAGATGTAGCTATCAAGATTTTAGACAATAAAAATGCCAATTAATGAATAATCAATACAAACATTTCATACACATTTTTTGTTGCACGTATACTCGCGTCGGTTTGATTGGCCGATTGGCGCCAAATACACTCACACGCCGTACTTGCACAAGCTTGTTAAGCGTACTGAAGTAAATCAATAAATGAGGCAGCTAGCAAAAAGGTCAAACTCGGTGCATTGTTTGAATATAAAATAAATGCGAAATAATATTTCGTCGGTCTCACAGACCAACGCGCGAGTATAGGAGGGTTAACTTAATCTTCCTAAGCCTAAAATATTTCGACTCTTTCTTGACCAATTTAGTTCATCCTCGCAAAGATCTTAAGGATTTAGTTACTTATCCATTTTGCCAAATACCTACTATCAAATCAAAATTAGCTAATAAATAGCGAGGCAGAAAATATTCTCTCTTTTGAGGATAGATAATATTGCCCTTTTCCCTCAAAAGGGGAGAAAAATTTGCTAAACAAAAATCGCCGAATCCAAAAAAAAAATATCCTTTCTAATATTATAAATCTACAAGTGAATTAGTTGGTTTGTTCCTCTACTGCGTTAAGCAGCAACAAAGCAACGGAATAACTTAATTTTTTGTTTATATTTAAATTTTAAATAAATTTAAAAATGGGAGACATCTCTTACTTCGTTTGTTCTGTCAATAAATATTATATCTAGTTGAAGTTGAGTCACTTTGGATCGTTGGATCACTTTGTTGTCCGTCTGTGTGTATGTCAAGACTCTTTATCTCGGGAACGCGTAAAGATATCGAGTTGAAATTTAAACTGTATAGGTACGTATATCTGTGGTCTCTTGCAGTTATGTAAAAGAAAATCTTCTTAGTTATCGTTTTAAAAAGTTAGAGCCGTTTATGTCTTATAAAACCGCATTTTTCGACACTCACAAAAATCAAAACCTACAGGGTACTTCCCGTTGACATAGAACTATAAACTTAGCGAGAAGCATTGTATAGGAATAAATCTGAAAACTGTACATTTTTATTTAAATCACAAAATGTGGGTTTAAAATTCAACGTGAGTAAATCGTATCATGTAAGGTATCATATAAAAGAGGTTCATTAGCACATGCTTAAACAGGTTTTGAATTATTTTAACGATGTGTAATTTTCTACGTATGACGAGAAAAGTGAAAAAAAAAACTTATTTGTCGATGGTTATATTTTGGAGATTTTAACAACTTACTTTCCAATTTTGTGAAATTTTCTGGTTTTGTACGGAACCCTGACTCGCACTTGTCCGGTTTTTTCTTCGAACGTTTGATTTTTCAATTAAAAAGAAATATTTGTTCGGCCTCCTATACTAATAATAATCACCACTTTTTTCTGTCTTGGGCTACTTAAATTGCACCAAACATCAATTCATCAATTACAAGCTCGCGGAGATCTTTTCCTACTTCTTCAGTGTTAAGTATCAAAAATAGGATATTTTACCTGAATACAATTTCATGGGAACTCGTTTTACATTAATGTAATTATCAATTTTCTTAGCTTTAGTGAGGTGGTTTTGTCCAGCAGCGATATGTTGATTTTCTATATCTGTAACATTAATAATTACAATGTGTTTGTTTACCGGTGTCGGAGCCTTAAGCGGTGTCGGGCAAATTTTGAACAACTTTTGGGGTCAACTTTGAAAACGTTAAAAAAAAACTGCTGTTCTCACCGAGCTTTATCTGTTGCTATAAACTGGCGTTACAAACAAAAAAAATATTTTGAACTTACAATAAAAAGCACTAAGTAGGTATCTAAATACCATGATTAACGCCTTTCCGGGATCCGACTTTAGTACATACATAAATGCAATATCTCCAAACAAACAAGTCCACACACAATGGAGAAATCAGTTAATAATACCAGAACCAAAACCACGATTCACCAAGTTTTAGCATTTTTAGGGTTCCGTACCTCAAACGGAAAAAAACGGAACCCTTATAGGATCACTTTGTTGTCCGTCTGTCCGTCTGTGTGTATGTCAAGACTCTTTATCTCGGGAACGCGTAAAGATATCGAGTTGAAATTTAAACTGTATAGGTACGTATATCTGTGGTCTCTTGCAGTTATGTAAAAGAAAATCTTCTTAGTTATCGTTTTAAAAAGTTAGAGCCGTTTATGTCTTATAAAACCGCATTTTTCGACACTCACAAAAATCAAAACCTACAGGGTACTTCCCGTTGACATAGAACTATAAACTTAGCGAGAAGCATTGTATAGGAATAAATCTGAAAACTGTACATTTTTATTTAAATCACAAAATGTGGGTTTAAAATTCAACGTGAGTAAATCGTATCATGTAAGGTATCATACAAAAGAGGTTCATTAGCACATGCTAAAACAGGTTTTGAATTATTTTAACGATGTGTAATTTTCTACGTATGACGAGAACAGTGAAAAAAAAAAAACTTATTTGTCGATGGTTATAGTTTGGAGATTTTAACAACTTACTTTCCAATTTTGTGAAATTTTCTGGTTTTGTACGGAACCCTGACTCGCACTTGTCCGGTTTTTTCTTCGAACGTTTGATTTTTCTATTAAAAAGAAATATTTGTTCGGCCTCCTATACTAATAATAATCACCACTTTTTTCTGTCTTGGGCTACTTAGATTGCACCAAACATCAATTCATCAATTACAAGCTCGCGGAGATCTTTTCCTACTTCTCAGTGTTAAGTATCAAAAATAGGATATTTTACCTGAATACAATTTCATGGGAACTCGTTTTACATTAATGTAATTATCAATTTTCTTAGCTTTAGTGAGGTGGTTTTCTCCAGCAGCGATATGTTGATTTTCTATATCTGTAACATTAATAATTACAATGTGTTTGTTTACCGGTGTCGGAGCCTTAAGCGGTGACGGGCAAATTTTGAACAACTTTTGGGGTCAACTTTGAAAACGTTAAAAAAACTGCTGTTCCATACGATTTTTCTGTACGACTTTCGATAAAAAGTATGGAAAAGCTGATTTTATTTCCATTTTCAGAGTTGACCCCACAGTAAAAGTTATTCAAAATTTGCCTTCTATGTCACCGCTTAAGGCTCCTCTTAATTTACCACGTTAAAATGAAATACTGTTTAAAAAATTCTTATGTTGATTTTACGAAAAAACCAAAAAAAAAACGCTACTTTTAATGCAGCGACCTTCAAGATAGACACCTAATCGTACCAAATGAAATGTCGCCGAACAATATCAACCAATACATATAGAATCAACCAATCTGAACACTAGTCTTCATTAGACTGGCGTTGCGGTCGCGTCTCAAAGCAACAAGGTAAATATGGTGAACTGCGTCATTCCATCTTGCCGAAATTACTCGGTATCAAAAGAAATAACGAACACACATTGTCACATACCACCAGTAAGTAATAAATATCTTTCTACGTGATTTAAAAGCAAAAGCAAAATATTGAAAATGAAATCATTTGACAATGTAAACAGAGTGGAAAATTTCTCTATGGTCAGTTAGGAATGTCGGATAATGTCCGTATGAGATCGAATATTGACTCGTCAAATCGATTAACTTTAAGGTCAAAATTGATTTTGACCCGGTCGGCCGGCCATGTAAAGGAATAAGGTCGAACTACTAGTTTTAGATCGATTTAACAATACGGAGCAGCATCACGTGATGTGTTCACATTTTTAACCGATTTAAAAAAAGGAAGAGGTTCTATGTTCGTCTGTATGTATTTTTTTAGGTTTACTAATCAAATAATGTTTTTTTATATTTCTGGAAGAGAAAAGATCGAATTCAGAGGTACTTAAGGCTACCAGCTGTTATTTCATAGTGTTATTGACTTTTGTTTATAACTTCTGGAATGAACGATAAAAACGTATTTATAATTACTTACATAAGTCCACCTATTAAAAAGAGTCAAGATGTGAATAGATTGACGAAATTTCAGCCAGTCGGACTTATCATGTGATAAGACATGACGTCATCCTAGACTCGAATCAATTTAGGAATCGATTCTTTTCATCATGTATTTTGAAATCCCTATTTCAAGTGGCAACTTCACTCAAAAGTTGTCTATGGTACAAATTGTATTTTTCACATTTTTAAGTCTAGGTTTGTATGAAGAGGCTCCTTCTGTGCCCTGTGTAATAGGGCCTATTCTGTGTTTTAATGGTTTTGTACATGAAGACAATCGAAAGACAAAACTGTCATAACTTCAACAGATAGAGTCATATACCTCTTAACAGGTTCCTCAAACAGGAGTTGACATTTGTGAAACTGGAGCGAATGTCCAAAACCAAAAGGATGAATAACGTAACGCCCAGCTGCATGGCAAAATGGTAAACAAAATACACAAACGAGACTCTGACCCAGGCTGAAAGCATTTTGAACATTAAAAATAAAATAAATAAAAATATCTTTATTGTACACAATTTGATATAAGCATGATATAAGCACATTACAGAAACTACACAATATACAACATTATTCTGTACAAGGGCGACCTTATCGCCTTTGGCAATTTCTACCAGGTTACATTTGAATGGACTGGATTACTCGGAACATAGGAGTATGATCGGTGCCCAAGTAGCACAAATAGTGGCAAATAGCTCGTATATATATCTACTTGCAGACTTGGGTGAAATTTACAACCATTATGAAGTTCTATATAGGTGGAGAGAACCCTTATGCAACCATTATAGAACCAAGTGGCGAAAAATTGCAGCTTATTTTTAGTTCCAAATGGAATCTATAGCAGTTCTCAAGATCACCGTCAGTGGCAATTAGAACTATGAGTGTAAAATGTGCGCAGTGAACGATTCATTGAACAATAGTGCGTTCGTTCATTCAACGCGCTCGGTCATTGAGTGATAAATGAGACGTCAAAGTTATTCAGAGTAGCGACAGTCCGCGATAGCTGTAAAATTGTATTTTGTGTTACGGACGGTATTTTGATTGAGATTGGCGCGGCCATAGTGCATATTATACTGCTGTTTGTGTTTGGTGACACTTAATACATAATATTGTATTTGCTTCCCTGCACTGAAATATCACAAAAGTAATTGCGATTGTTTTGTTACTGTGAAACTATACATTGTTTTCTTTGTAAATTTCAACGGGCCTTCGATTTGATCAAGACTTATTAAAAATACTGTGCTAAATTAATAAACGAAATAATACTATTAAAAAGTAAAACTGTTAAAAACCTGATATAATAGTTTTAGGTTAAGTATGATGTTAAAGTACATCAATCATAACTATCAAAACTCTGTGTTTACGCATCAGTGTGATAAAAATCATGTTCAAATAAAACATTTTCAAGGTCTCCATTTTCTAAACATGGCGACGTAAAGAAATCTTATAGTTCTTAATATCACTAATTTATGCTCTATTTGCACCTACAAGATGTAAAAATCACTTATTTATATCTTGCGAGTGGCAAAGCAGTGTATCTTATTACCAATAGTAATTATTTTATCTTTTGTAGATCTCCCAATGCCTGTGGATTAGGGGTCCCAAAATTGACGAAAACGTTTTACTTTTTTCCATGTTATGGAATTCATTTTTATAAAGGTCCTGGTGATTTAGGACTAAGATAGGCCTATGTCTAAGTGAGTGTAAGACAACAGCTTAAACAATATATATACACATATGCGTTATTATAGTAGCAATAGTTATAATGATATATAATACCTAATTTTGAAACTGTTAGATCTTTAGTGTTTTCAAATAAGTTAAAATTGCTGCTTTTGGTATTCCAGAACCCCTATAGAAACTTAGTTACGCGTTGAAGTGGCGTGGCAGAGTACACTAGCCCTTAAAGCTGCAAATATAACAGGTTTCAAAAGAGCTGCAAAATGATACCTTTAGCTACTACAAGAAACATATTGCTCTATTGTATTACTTATTTGGAACTAAAAGTGCCAAATAAGAGTACGATAGCGCTTAGATTTAGGAGTTGCATATATGTTATTTAGAGACCTTATATACAACCAATACTTCTGTATAAGTGGAAATTAAAACCTGTATGTTACTTTAGGTAACAAAATCGGTTTTATGCTACCGTAGGAAACAAAGCAGAAACAAAAATCTTTCCTATGAAACTACGAGCGACAAGAAGTACTCATATACAAATAAGAGTTGTGTTTGAAGCTAAAGGTATTATCAAACACTGTAATACAACTTATTTGCAACTTAGAGCTATAATATAAGTTGCAAAATTCACTAGTGTGCTACTTGGGTGGTGTATACAATACAATACATACACTAAAATAAATAATAGCAATATGGAAAAAGAAACCTACAAATACTATAATTAAGAAACATACACAAATAAAGAAACATCTTATAAAAATACATACTTATATACCAATACCTTTATACATAGGTAATAATATATACTTACCAATTTTAGTTAAAATACGGAAAGAAAATGTTGATAAACAAGATTTTTAAATTTCAGAAGGGATTTAGCCTGCCTATACTCTATAAAATTTAACTTGATCTCTGCGACAGCTGTCAGAAAAATCACGCATTTGAAGTCCTGAATTTCTTAATAGTACAGACAGTACCTGTCAATGTCATACTTTATGGGCATGCCGATTAGTGATGGGCGACGAATGATCGTGACCACAGAGTTTTAGATAGAGTTTTAATTAAAATTTCGATAGTTTATACTGACGATATTTTAAATAAAACTTAATTTATCATCAATTTTATTGTATATTTGAATATCATAACATTTTTTACATGTGTAATTAAATTAAAACCAATTATATGTTACATTAGCATCGATAATAGTGAAAAACGTCGATAAATACTATCGTTACATTATTATGAGTATTTAATTAATATCATAACATTATTTACATGTGTACATACTTGATCTTAAATAATAGTAAGTAAATAAAATCCAATTTCTCACCTTCAACTACTCATTCGATTTCACTACAACATTGTTTGAAAATCGATTTTTTTCTACCACTATCTCAACTCTAAATATGTCAATATGTAACTGTCGCAGAGATCAAGTTAAATTTTATAGAGTATAATAATAGCAACAGGCAGTTCATTCCACAGCAGGACAGCTCGCAAAGTAAAGCCGGAAACATACTATCGGACGCGGCTTACCGATGCGACTGACAGCCGCGACCTAGACTATGAAAGTACACTGAGCCGTGCTCACTATCGGACATAAGTCGCGGACGTCACCTTCGGACGACCTTGAGCGTTCGGACGTCCGAGAGCGATCTGGCACACCGGATGTCTTAAGACTGTGCACATTGTTAAGTCGCGGCTGTCAGTCGCGTCCGTCAGCCGCGTCCGATCGTATGTGTCGAGCTTAAAGCATTTGATAAATAGGAAAGGTTGGAGTGGGTAGAAGATTTAAATTTTAGTTTCAGGGCACGGAAGTACCTTACATAAAACGGAGACAGAGGCAGAAACAAACATATAGATAACAAATAAACCGTTAAAAACCAATTGACCATCAAATATGACAATAAAATGATATGTAGGTACTTGACAGATAAGTAAATTTAATGAATTGAATTATAGCGTCAGTTGAAATGCATATCCCGCTGATTATCACCCAAACCACGTATGAGCCAATTAACACTTTTTTAATAAGTGGAGCCCAATGATTCACATTCAAGTCCGAAGCAATCTGAAAAAACAATAAATCTAGGATAAAAACAAAACATTCCCTTTTAAAAACCTGTCATTACGAATGTCATGTTAATGCAAGTTGCAGTCACTGTCATTAAATTTTATTTGCTACTTAAAAAGTTTGTAGTAAATTAAAGAAGTCCAATAATGTGAATGTAAGACAAATGCTGAAGATATTACAATACACATAAATGATAATCAAATCAATTAGGTATATATACTGCACAATCTTTTTAAAATAATTTGTTTATTTCAAATCATCATCATCCTCGGCTTTCTTTATTCTACTGATATGTATATGCTTCTCTCAAAATACATAATTATAACTACCACTAGTAGTTACTAATTTTACTTATAATTAAATAGAAATATCGAAATGTGTCACCTTATGGACTCTATTCATGTTGGTTATTATGCATAACATATGGTTTCGTACGCGAAATATCATCAGGGTCCATGTTATCATCACCATAAACATTCCTACCGCTCGTGATATTTGCCGTGTTAAAAATCTCGCTGTGTCCAATTTGCTCTCATTGAGATTTACGATCACGGCCCCGGTAGTTATTATGTCTGAATATATAATTTAAAAGACAGTCAATGAATACAGTAAAGAATTTTGTAAAATACAACTTCAACATTCGTTTCTTACAGCTTCAAGGGCCGCTTTTTACAAATCAAATGACTAACTATGCAATATTACAGAGTGGGAACACTTGCATCGTTACATTTGGTGAATTATAAATGCAAGTCTTGTATTCACACACTTAAACACACATTTTTCTACCGAATTGTTTATTATTTTCTAGTTTAAGCTTGTTTTTGTTATACTGGTGTGAAAATAAAGCTATTTTGTATTTTATTGTATTGAATTCGGCAAGGCTTCAGTTAGTCATTTGATTTTTGGAAAGCGGCTCATTTGGCCAAACCCTTGGCGATTTCTTGTCAAAATATATTTAAATATCTGGGGGCATCTTACGCACGGCCTCTGACTCCAAACTAAACAAAGCTTGTAATAATGGCTACCAGAGACTAATATACTACATACATATTTTTAAATACATACTTATATAGATAGTAACTAAATAACACCCAGACACATAGCAAATACCTATGTTCATCACATAAATATTTGCTCTGTGAGGGATCGAACCCTAACCCTCTTTGACTCAGAAGTTAGGGTCACTAACCACCGAGCCACCGAGGCAGTCATAAATAAGCAACTACCTTCAAAAAGCTTTACTCACTTGTGACGATAGCAATGAGGCATCCAAACATGTAAAACCTAGGGATAAGGCTAACACGCCAACCTCCGACGGTTCTTACAAACCGTAGAGGAGCCAAGCCTACAAATTTCGACATTCGCAGAGTTATTGCAATTGGACCTGACACGACGCACTCAACTTGGTTTTTCATATTTGGATTTGAAACGGTAAACATGTTTATCCTTTGGAAAATTTTGAGAATGTTCTAAATTTTTAATCGAGTGGTATCTATATAAGACTACATAAAACACCACGCTTTATACCTACAACTAAATAAAATCTTATGCAAACCACGCAAGATATGTATTAGTAAGTATAAGTATATGAAACAAAGATGAAAATAATAATACATTTATCTTTTTAATACGGGGTGAAATTATAAATGAGAAAAAACTATACGACCTAGATCCAACCACAGAAATATATTTTTAATACACCAAACTACACAAAACCTATGGGTTTTCTATGATCTATGTATCACATCACAATAAAAAGTAGGTGAGTGGAACTCTGTTATATAAAACAATATCTGTGCTGCCGGGGTAAAATATTTGAAGTTATTCCATTAAGAGATTAATGTATGAACAAGTAAGTTACAACCTAGATACATTGGTGTTCAACGTTTAGTAAGAATATCATTAAAGGGAAAAAACCATTAATTCCGTTATTTCTTTAAGTACAAATGATAATAATGGCATTCATATTTTATTCACCTACTTAAGTTATTAGAAACTACTCCATAAAAATGTAGGTATTGTTAATAGAATAAAAGCGTTTTGATGTTATACTGTGTAAATAAGGCATCATAATGTGTCTTATACCTAATATCATCTGGATTCAAAATAATTATTGTTGTAAGTAATAAAAAGTGCGCACCAAGGCCGTCAATATATTTATTGGAGGATTGCACCTGGAAGGGTTTAAGATAATGTAATAATATTTTTTTGTAACCTAATATTTTTTAACTATTTAATTATGTCCGATTACATTGGAATGAATGAATTATAACTGCATTAAATCTAAACTAAAAGCTAACGGGAGCGGTCTTATCTTACTCCCACGGTAATGCATACCAGACTACCGTAGAGCCAGACGCGCACTCAGCGGTTTTGCCGTCTGGCTATTCTGGATAGAGTTACTTATGAACAATTACCGTTATTGTTGCTGATAGTGCTC
The DNA here is from genome assembly GCA_949316475.1 of Hypomecis punctinalis. Lineage (NCBI taxonomy): Eukaryota > Metazoa > Arthropoda > Insecta > Lepidoptera > Geometridae > Hypomecis > Hypomecis punctinalis. Next base: position 28,972,038 of record OX438795.1, read on the forward strand.
CAGCATGCATGACTAGGTACTCGTACTTAACCTATATATGTTATTATTATGGTCTTTATGGAATAATATGTATATTTGTCAACACAAGGTGTTACTTATCACAATTATGATGCTTTGCAGTCCAATTTAGTATTTTGTTACCAAACCGCTAGTTTTTTATGGTTCCTGATAATCCGATTTATCTAATAAAAATGTCACCTCCTGAAAAATTTGGTGAGTGGTCGATTGAACACACAAACACTGAGACGACAAAATGTATGGGGAAATTCTCATCTCTCTCATGAATTTTCCCATCGTTTATAAGTAAGGAAAGTAAAGGAACTACTTACCCTAGTGCAGTCTTCAAAGGATACATGAAAAAACAGGCATTTTGTAACATGTTTTATTATACTTGTCAAATGGTTTCACTCATCCGAACACATGATATCCGAACACCGAGATACACCTCGCTTTCACCCTCTTCCCTCTCGCTCTCTCGTTCTCACCGATTTTCACAGATGAATTTCCATAAATGTGATTACAATAAATTAAATGAGCAATTTGAATCTGTGAATTGGTCAAATTTAATAAATAGCTGCAAAAATGTTAATACTGCTACAGAAACCTTTTATTCTGTTATTAACGGCATTATTGAATCTTATGTCCCCTTAATAAAATCAAAAAATTCCAATTTCCCGGTATGGTTTGACAGAAATTTAATAAGAACTGTTCGAGAGCGAAATAACACTTTAAGAAGATTTAAAATTTATAAAAATCCAATGGATGAAATTATTCTTAAGACTTTGAATAAACGTTGTGAAAAATTAGCAACCGAAAGCTACAACAAATATCGTGACTTTATTGAAGATACAATTAGTACACATCCAAAACTATTCTGGTCTTTTATCAAAGCTAAAAGAAAAGGAAACTCTACATACCCTGTTTCATTATCTGATGGAGTGGAAACAGTTACTGGTGGAGTCAGTATTTGTAATTCCTTTGCTAGGTATTTTGCGTCGGTTTACCTCAATGATACCGATTCCAGTAGTGTTGAGCAAAATCATTACGTTTCGAAAAATCTCCTTCACATAAAAAACAATAGCTCTTGTTTTTCTAACTTGCAGATAACAATAAATGATGTTCAGAAGGCTTTTGAAAGTCTGGACATAAATAAAGGAGCCGGACCAGACGGAATACCACCTGTGCTCATTAAAAATTGCGCGTCAAGTCTCTCATTGCCTTTATGTTTGATTTATAATTTATCACTAAAGTTGGGTTCCTTTCCTGACACGTAGAAGACCACGAAGGTAGTCCCGATTCTTAAGGCCGGAAGTGATGATTTAGTCAGTAATTATAGACCAATATCTATTATCTCAACTTTTGCTAAAGTTCTGGAGTTAATCGTTTTCCCATATCTATATCAACATCTCAATCAATTCATATCGGATCACCAACATGGTTTTTTAAAGAAAAGGTCAACGTGCACCAATTTGCTTACTTTTGTCGAAACCCTTACTGAAGCAGTAGACAGGAATAAGCAGGTTGATGTTATTTATACAGATTTCAGCAAGGCTTTCGACAAAATTTCGCACACCGTGCTATTTTCGAAACTTGCTGAGTATGGAATAGCAGGCACAATGCTACAATGGAAACGTTCGTATTTACATAATCGTAATTTTTATGTTGTGGCTGCGGGTTTCACGTCAACTGTTCAACCGACAGTAAACTCTGGGGCCCCACAAGGATCTCATTTTGCTCCCATTTTTTTTAATTATCTAATAAATGACCTTCCTTATTGTTTGTCTCATAGCACACCCTTTATGTTCGCTGATGACCTCAAAATTTTGAAAGTAATTGACACAGTAGAGGACGTGTATAAGTTACAAGATGATCTTAACTGTCTTAATCTCTGGTGTCGCATGAATGGAATGACGTTAAACACTGATAAGTGCTACCAAATAACATTTGGTAGAAAGGTCTCCAGTATCAATGCTAGCTATAAAATAGGTTCAACAATGTTAAAATCGGTTAAATCCATAAAAGACCTGGGCGTGACGTTTGATGAGAAGCTGACTTTTATCCCCCACATAGACAACATCACTAGAAAGTCATCAAAAATGTTAGGGTTTATTATTCGCAACAGCAGGGAGTTTCATAGGCCTGGTACTAAGATTTTACTCTATAACTGTCTGGTTCGCAGTATACTGGAATACTGCTCTCCAGTCTGGAGACCTCATTATGCAGTGCATTCTTTAAGACTGGAAAGAGTGCAAAAGAGATTTCTATGGCATTTGGCTTATTCAGCAAAGAAAGCAAAAATTTTAAATTCGTATAATAAGAGATTAGTTAATTTTAAAATGCAAACGCTAAGCGATCGTCGTGACAAATTAGACATTATTTTCCTTTACAAACTTCTACACAATGATATTGACTGTCCAAAACTTCTAGCAAAATTTAAATTTAGAATTCCCTTTAGGTATCCACGCTATCCAATAACTCCATTTGCCCCAGTGTTTCGTAGAACTGTGCTAGGTGCCAATTCTCCTGTGCCTAGAATAAGTAGACTCATAAATAAATTCCAGAACCACAACCAGTTCGATATTTTCGGAGATTCATTAATTAAATTTAAAATTAATTTAAACTCAATCATGACCGAAATGGTCAACCCTGCTCTCTAACTCTTCTCATCGCACTGATTTATAATTGTATTTTTAATTTTAGTTTTTTTAAGTGAATAGTGTTCATACTGTTCTATACCCAAGAAGTAGTAATTACATGCGGTGCTTCCTTCAAAAGGTGACGCATTTATCTTAGTTCTATGTTGTAAGTAAGTGATATATTGTAAGTGTTAATGCAGTTATCAATGTGAAGCCTAAATAAATAAATAAATCATTAATGAATAGGTGAACTCGTGTGCTTTTAAATATCGAATTAAATTGGCTGATTGAACAATTTGACTGACAATGAAATTGCGGGTTTAATTGAGATATTAAAAATACAAAATAAATTACACATACATTTAATTAGTCCTTTAAACGCAAGGATTTTTACGACTACACTCAGTGACATAACATCGAGTGCTATTTTTTATATTCAGTAAAACTTTATTGATATTCAAATTGATAGGGATACGCAATCGAATAAAAACACACAGTAGGTCTTATTTTTCGTGCAAATTTCTGATACAACAGCAATAAATCGCAACACAGTTTTAATTTTAATTGTTTATGTCTACCAAGATTACTAAATAAGTAGTAATGCTGCCAAGAATCTGAAACAAGATTTTTGTATTATTGATACAGTAGTAATGGATCTTTTGCGAGCTGAACAGTGTACACACTCGTCCAGACTTGTCATCAAGAGTCTCATCTCTACAACATAACAGCAAACTCGGCGAATAGCCGAGTGTGTACATGCTCGTCGCTCTCACGTTCCTGAATCCTGATTATTCTCACCCCGAATAGCAGACGACGGGCTGGTAATGCCCCCGCTATTGCAATTGTCTCCTAGTACTGTCTTCAGGACGCCCATCGACCGTCAATTTATTCTCGTCCACTCCTGGATATAGGTCTCTCTTACGAACTTCCAATAAGACTGGTTCGAAACGTCTTGATAAGATCATTGGTCCACTTAGTCGATGGACGTCCTACGCTGCGCTTGTCGGTCCGCGATATTCATTCGGGAACATTACGCCCCAATCAGCCATTCGTCCTGCAAACTGTACCTATAGGCCTTACCCACTGCCATCCACGTAATAATCTACTGCACGGACTATTTAACGTTGGTTCGCCTACAAATCTCGATTCGATCTCTAAAACGACTTTGACCATAGCTCTCTTCATAACACGTTGGGCTACTTTGATCTTGATCTTACTTAATCCTTTCTAATTTTATAAATTCAAAAGTGTGTTTGTTTAACACTCTTTCACTCAGTTACGGAGCAATGAATCGACCTGATTTTTGCACAAAATAAATACTTACAGTTTAAAAGTATATGTATACTAGCTGCCCGTCCCGGCTTTGCCCGGGTATGATTGGCTATACATATACTTAGCACGTAATGTAGGTATGCGCCACACACATGCTAGACATACCGGATGAAACATTATGATGAGTTAAAACCTACCCAAATCGCGAGAGTTTCCGTAGTCTTAAACTGTTCGAAGTTTATGAAAAAGAGATAGTAGGTATTGGCATATCTAAATAAAAGTGAGTTCGTATGTGTTGGGTGGCTGTACATAATATATAGCCCTGATTTCAGAAAATGACAATGATGAGAATGAAAGCGACGTTAAAATATTACAGACCCACAGTCTATACATTCTACCCATGTAAGTTAGTTTCTTGATCTTGTCTTCACTCGAGAATTTTGAAAAACATTGGACATCAGTTCTACTTCTACGAATTGTGTGCCCTACCTAAGGCCTCTTCAACTTGCTAACCCAAAGAGCTGTGATGGAAGGAATCGAAGCGCTGGCATCCAACGTGTTCCGGACGTCACGACCAGATCTTAGATTCACGTGAAGACCTTCGCTACACTTGCCAATACATTGTCTACATTCGAGAACTTTAAGGTCGACAATTCGTTTCACATACTATGTGCAGGGGCGTAGCTACCGCAGTATCAGCCGTGTCAATAATACGGGGCTCCCGGGCTACAGGGGCCTTAACGTGTGTAAGCAAAACCTAGTAAAATGTTATCCACAATGTCACTTAATCTCGTGCTTCCCGAAAAAAATCATCTCTTTTTTTCCCGGGTTAAGCATTCTTCCAAAAGTTGTCCTAATAGGCAGAAATTTTATAACAACTGAAATCGTCTTCAGCTAGACTTACTTAGCTGATATAGGTAATTATATTCTATTCATTATCAATTATCAATTTCCTGAAAAAAAAGGCAAGAAAAGTGTATATTTCATTTGAATTGTTTGGCTAGCTCAATTTCTAGGAGGAAGTGACAACTTATAAATAACCGTCTTACCACTAAAGTTTTACGCAGGCTTTAGACAACGTTTAACATTACAAATTGTACAGCTAAACAGTGTTTAAATCTTTTGCGGTAAGGCGGTATATATTTATTTCAATTTAATGCAAGGATATTTGTTTCTTTTGTGAGAAATGAGTGATTTGGGCTCCCCAACTATGTTTGATTCTGGGCTCCTCCAAGGCACGCTACGCCACTGCATACCTATTTACTACCAATAAAACATAAATCGACACACTAATGGCGGAGATATATAACTTTGGTGGTCTAGTGGTAGTAACGCCTGTCCTACAATCGTGAGGTGGTGGGTTCAAATCCCGATCCTGTATCAATGAGTTTCTTTGGAACTTATGTACGGAATTTCAAACCATTGGCTTTTCGGCGAAGGAAAATATTGTGTGGCAATCTGCACCAACCCACACTGGGCCCTGGCACTGGTGGTGGATATGGCCCATGCACCCTTCTCAATTCTCAATGACCCGTTTCCTCCAATCTCGACGTTATGTCACCTAATAAGTGCCTGTAACCGAGCACTTTGGCATCGCGCGGCGTTGTAGTCGGCTTGGAATCGCCTTACGACTAACTAAAAAGCCTGCCCACTACGTAGCTTGGGCAGGATTTTGGCTCGGACACTTTTTTTCACGATTGTGACTCTATAGATATTTGCTCGAAGTGAATTTTGTATTATGTACATTGTACAAAGTACATGAATTGCCAAGCGGAGTGAGCGGCGAAACGAAACTTTTATAATACTTACATTTTTGAACTCGTAATATCTTTATAATAAAATGTCTGAATTAAATAATTTAAAAAGTTGCATAAAGCTATTGAAACAGTCTTGAATATGAAATAATTTATTTTGATAAGGATTAATACCAAGATGCAAATTAAGATCCTTTTCTTGCGACGGTATTTCAATTAATTTTTAAGAATAAAAGAACAGTTATTACGGCTTAACTATAATAGTTAGATATATGCTGTCGCGACATTTTTTGTAAATTATGGTGTGTTCTATAAAGTCGTAGTACATTATTTTATTCCATCATCAATAGTTTTCTCAGCGCACGCGACGTAAAGAATTTTTCAGGTCTTTTTTTTACACCTTATGTTACATTATTGGAGTTTTAGTAAGGACCCCTATTTTTTTTTTAAATATAATATAGCCTATGTTACTCGGGGATAATGTAGCTTTCCAAAGGTGAAAGAATTTTTTAAATCGGTCCAGTAGTTTCGGAGCCTATTCATTACAAACAAACAAATCTTTCCTCTTTATAATATTAGTATAGATATAGATAAACATAGAAATCGGGCGACGCCGCGGGTAAAAGTGAAAAAAGCTCAAATAAAATTTCACGGAAATCTCACCGCTAGCACCAAGCGCCTCCCCATGGTAGTAATGTTCAGGGGCTTGTAAGCGACGTCATTCAGCGCCAGCTGTCGGCAGAACTGCTCCAGCTCGATAGCCAGCGGCTCGTGGATGGAGTTCTCGCACCGCATCAGCCTACTCACCAGGGTAGTGGTATACTCTATCTGGTTTCAGAGAATAGGAAGCTTATCACTATGTAAACTATAAGGCTGAGACTACGAATATATAATACGATCTTCATAGCATCGGCGCACGAGCGGAGTGCGTCGGAAACTGGCTAAAGGCCAGGGCTGGCATCAGGGGTATCAGACTGCCATTGGAGGCGGCCATTGAAACGCACGCTCTATCAAGCAGCTCAACCACCGACCTCCTTTATGTTAGACGAGAGCGGCAGAGGGCGCTATAATATCGCATTAATTGTTATACATCGCGGTCTCTAAGGTAAATAATAGCACCTTGATTACCCATGAAGATATTTCTTGTAAGTAATGATGAATGGGTAAAAAATAATTAGTTCGATAGATAGATAATGAAAATATATAATGGCAGGTACCTATTTATTGTTTTGTCCATCAAACAATAAATGACAAAGATAAAACTTGTCAAAGTTTGTGACGTCACTAGTGCGACGTAGTCTGTACATTTGTAAAGCACTCGTGACGTCACACGGAACTTTAACGCTGCCGTACATTGTTTAAAATACGGTTAAACCCATAAAGTAGTTTCAGAGATATCGGACAAAAACCTGCGAAATGATGTCTCTTCCAAACGAATAAAGATATAAAAATCTTTCTAAGAGACAAATGTCACTGGTTTATCAACGATTTTTTTTGGGGTATGAAAACTGAAAACATCTTTCAGTCTTACAATAAAAACAGATATTTGTAATTAAGCTTAGCATTTCTTCCCAGTTTAGTAATTAAATACTGCATAATAATAGGGCTAACCCTACTCTAACGGTATTATAACGTAGTAATTGCTTTAGAATTGTACTACTAAAAATTTTATTTAAAGTTATCAAAAAATACGTCATTACAATACGGCTAAGCTGCATAACTATGATATAATCAAGTAATGACTGTAAAATTAAGGTTTAGCCCCTTGGTTTATAAACAAGTTAAGGCACTTAGTGATCATTATAATCAAGTAATTGTGTAATAATATATTAAGCGGCGTCAAGTTAAACGGTATTGCTTACTTAAAACAAGGCTACTCATACTTCGCTCGCGGTTAGCCGTTTTATAGATAAGCAATGACTTACAATTATTCGAGGAAAAAAAAAGAAAACAAGCAAGCAAATTAAACAAATTATTTATTAATCATTTATTTCAAACAATTTTAAATGGTTATCAATAACATAAATAATTATTTTTGACATTTGGGCTTAGTAATATTCATAATTAAATCACAATATTATCTTAATATCAAAACATTCTCTAACTTAAAACCCTGGAGTGAAAAGTGTCTTAAGATAATAAAAAAATATAACCATCTATCTCACTAGCTGCAGTTGTCATAAAACAACCTGCTATAACAATTTTCTTCAGTCTTAAGACTATTATATAGCTTTCTAAATTTTACAATATAATCAGTCTTTAACTAAAAAATTATCACAATCATGTAATCAACTGAGTCCTCTATATAGAATTAAATCTAATAGGGGTCCCTATTAGGTTTAATATGTAATATAATTAATAATTAGTAATAAATATATAATTATTAATAATAAAGACTAAATAATTTAATATATAATATACTTATTTAGTCTTATGGCACTAAGTAATATATACATTTAAGTAGTTATATTAAAATAAAAAAAGAATTGTAGGTACTTGGGTATTTAAAATGGCTTTCTTAGGTTTAGGTAGTCCTCCTTGAATTTTTGGTCGTTTCTGTGTTATTGTTTGTAGGCAATCCATTCCAAAATACCATTTTATGTTTTGGAATGATAGGCGACAATTTAGTTATTAAGTTAGATTTACGTTCCTCATCAATGCCTTTCGGCTGTGTCCGGAAGCTCATGTTGGTACGTGGATTTCTTAAGTACTTGTCATTTAAAAATTTAAAACTTGAGTATTCATCACTAAAATCATTTTTATACAACATGTCATAACTTGACCTCTTAAACGAGACTTGTGTTATATTTTTCAGATAGACTCTAGGGCATGCTTGCTGAATTCGCCGCTCAGAGACATTATTGGGTAAATTGAGAAATTCATTTGCTTGTAGCGCTTTGACAGTTACTCTGCCATTGTTTGCAGAGGCTACAGCTTCCTCAAAATCTGAAAAGTCATATATTTTACCCTTCTTTTTCATTGCAAGTTCCACTTGATGGTGGAACTGGTCGCAGCTCATGAAGGTGTGGCCGGGTTCGAAGTAGTGTAAAGTTATTGTTTCTGTACTTATAACGTCACTGTTTATAGGTCGACTAACATGGAATAAAACAGCCAATTCTTGTTCTGTGATGTACAATTATCTAACCAGATATTAACATTCTGAACGTCTCGATGACGAAGGAAAAAACTGTAGTACGCGCTCATAATATCCTCTTGTTTTCTACCGGCTATTCCGTCGTGCCAAATTGCAGCAAGAGGTTTCGATTCCTTTGATATTTTTCCAACCGGTGCAAAGGATTGGTTAAAGAGCGTCAAACGGGGACAAAATATAACCGCTTTGAACATCTCCATTCTAGGCAGCATGATAACTTTTTCTAGATCGCCGCTGAAATAAATACTATTTTCGTTTTGCTTTATAGCTTTGTGAGCATCATAAAGGGCTCTAGCTTTTTTGTATCGATCATGATGCTTAGCCCAAGCCAAGCAAGTGTCACAATCAGGAAAACATTGCTTACGAACATCATGGCTTGTTTCTTTAGTGTGATGTTTGTATGATTCGCACTGTTCGCACTCCTCATTCCCGAGCCGAGTGAAAGATATATTCATTGATTTTAAGTGAGATCGATATAAGTCATAACTGAGTTTTGACTCGGGATTTTTTGAACAAAAGTCTTTATACATAAAATTTATATTAATGTCATTGGGCAAATAACGCCGATTTGGTGCGTGCTCTCTACGGTAATGAGGAGCGCTGGGATTGAATGATTCAACTTGTTGGTTGAGTAAATCACGTTTAAACGCCGGTTTCTTGGTATGTTTACCACGTTTATCTGTATCTTTTTCAGTATCGAGACAGGTGGTAAGTATAAGATCATTGTTTCTATTGAAACCTAAAGTTGTTAAAAAAAAATTTTTACATACTTGTCTTACGGTTCCGTCATTTTTCTGCAGCGTAAAAGTTCTTTTGGGGTTTCTTTTAGGGTCAGCTGATGTGTACTTACGCTTGGGAATGGCTACAATATAGTTTGACCTTATAAACATTCTCATTTCCCCGCGTTGCAGACTCCAATATGTTTTATTTATATTCTCACGTTCAGATTCATCAAATACAGAACTACATTTTTTTATACATTTCTCGTCACATCCAGGTTTTACAGTATATTTCAAAAGTTTTTGTTTTTTTCTTTGGATTTCTCGCTGTTTCACACTGCTATTGTACTTTTTTCGTTTCCGCGCTGTTGAACCTTCTTCACCTTCATTATCACTGGTGGCTGGGTTGTCAAATGGTGGCATTGATATAATAACAGCAGCATCAGTCGACGCTCGTCTCTTTTTGAAAACAGGATCGTGAACAGCAGCTCTTTCGCCATTGTTAAATGAGTGACGTCGAGATATAACTTTATTGGGAAAGGAAGGCACACATTTTTCTTTCTCTGCTTTAGAGCTTCTCTTACCTTTTCTTTGAGATATGCATTTTATTTGGGACTTATGAGCAAGTGTTTTTTTAATATTCCTGTCCGTATCACTCTCTTCACTTGAATCGACGTAATTAGATGTAACCTCGTAGTCCTTGTCCTTAACCGAATCATCCGAATCAAAGTCACAGAAGATTGGAGACAGAGAATGTAAAGACGGCGGTATAGTTTCATCGCAGTACAGGAAACTGGAATCCGAAACTTTTGATGTACCAGGTTGAGGATTTGCATATAAATCGATGCCATTATTAGCTGAAGGACTAGAAGGATCACTTTCATTTAATGAATTTGGCATGCTTGTTAAGCCAATGATTTGTTCTTGAATACGTAATTTGGGTGGTTCGACAGGTACGACCTCTCTATTCACAATGCTCATCATGTTCTGAATTCTTTGTGGAACCCCGGAGCGTCTACAATAATGACAGACACAATTAGTTAAATACCTAATTTAAAAAAAAAAAAAAATTTAAAACTTATAGGTAGGTACTTTATTATTCTATATCCTCGTCGTCAACGCAATAATGCGTAAGAATAGGAAAGAAGGTAAAAAGCAAAAAAGCGCGCGAAAGCCCATGTCCGATAGGTATTCGTTTCAAACATACCGCCCCAACGCGCTGCACCTACTCATCGTTGACCCTGACTCGAGATGCGTGTGATTTCATAGCGGCTTCAGAACGATAAGAAAAAGGATTATTTCGTTCCAATCAAATATTTATAAGCTAAAGGTTATATACCTGTCACCTACCACTACGTAATTGAATGAATGTAATACTTATTTTAAGAAAATATTATAAATATCGATTATCTACATACTAATTACATAGGTTATTAAATTCACTGATGCATCTATTCTATTTAGTGAAATTATAAAAACCTTACCTTGAGTACGTATGACGCGACATGGTAAAACATTTATGGCGCGCCGCCGCTCCGCTCCACACACACACGAGCGCTCCCCGTCGTCGCTGGTAGCGTAATGGCCGAGGAAACCGGGAACGCGGGGGACCGCGGTTCAAAAATGTTTCTGGGTTTAACTAGATTTTAATCTAGCATATCTGTATAGTCGTATTTTAGTAAAGAATTTTACACTTTAATCCATCGATAAACTTTATTGAAAAAAGGCTAAATGCCTATAACTATAATGTAATGTATTATTCTATAGTAACTTTATTATAACATAGTTTTTGTTCTCAGACACACCTGTAAGTACTTGATTATAACACGGTTATGGTCGTATAGCTTAATTTAAGTGCAGCATTGTGTGATAACTGTATTATAATAAATTAATATCGCTTGGAACGATCCGTGATAATAACGTTACCATCCTTTTGCCGTGTTATAACATAAATTTGAGGAATAGCTGTTAAATAATAAAGTAAACTGTAAAAAATATGTTACTTAACGGTTCACACCCGCTCTATATCTCGGAAAGTAAAAGTCGTACAGTAATGGGACCCAGCACAAAAGATAGAGAATTTTTCAAAACGTAATGTGTGATTCAAAACTAAAAAATGGCAGTTTGAGGCTTAACCGTGTTTTAAGTAACGTACGGCAGAACGGGTAATATCTTCCTCAATCTTTCTTTTATTGACAAAAGAAAAAATACGTGTACCATAATTTATTACATCTTTCTGACAGACTTATAATATTATTATTTTTAGTCATTATGCCTATTCTACCAATCAGCGATTGAATTTTCGGGTAGTTGTGACTTCATAGTTTTTCAAGAGTCGAGAGATAATATTCAGCACTTGACGAATAAGGGTTGATTATGACGACATTATTAGCGCGGGTGCTGAATAAAGTTAAGCTACAAGCCGCACACAACATGTTTACTAGAAACAATATATAATAAGGGTAAGCTTTTGTCCAGCAGTGGACATTCTACTCGTATAACTGAAATAATGATCCATGAATAATTACCTCCACTTTTGTCAAATGACAAGGCTCGATTATCATTATCAGATTGGTTGCATGAAAGATGATCCAGAAGAACTGAAGCGTCTCGATCATAGCGAACCAATCAAAATCTTCCGCATGATTGGCATAGCGAACTGCAAAAATAAACAAACATTTTTTTTTTACTTTTTTATTAGGTTAACTTTTATAAAACTTTTCACGTGACTAGGACTAAAGAGGTAAATTCCATGACAGTGATTAATAGACCATTCGAGTTCATTTTTAACATGTACCTACTTAAGTTATGCAAGTTAGCAACCCCAGTTGCGCGTTGGTATATGTAAAACTTATCCCACAAACGCATTTTTATGTAAAACGTAGCCAAGACGAGACTACAGTTTGCACTATAAAAAATATTAGATCTCATGTAGGGCCAAGTTTCTATTCCTACATGCCTTAACTTTACAAGTTCTTACTTTACAAACTCTACAGTTTAGTCAATATTTTTGACTTGGCCGTTTCGTTACTACAATTACCATTTGTTTAACATAAATAATGAACAGTTATTAATCTGAAACTTAGGTCCATGTGAAGGTAGCCGAACAGCCAAGCCGCCTATATTGATTAAGGTGTAGAGTTTGTAAAGTAAGGACTTGTAGAGCTAAGGCGTTTAGAGTTTTAAACTTAGCTCATATGGGTTCTAGACAAGCTAAAGAACTGTAACAAATAAGTCAAATTTCGTATAAGTATGTAGGTTGAATAGTTTTAGAGTTGTAAAGGGATCAGATGTAGCTCGAAATGCTTAATCTGCTATTGCGTCGCCAGCTCCTTTTTCTTCGTCATGGCTGAACGTGAGTTCCTTAATCAAAAGTAAATGAATAAAAAGTAAAAAGCATTATTGACAGTTTATTTCAGCCCACTGCAACCTGTCCTGTGCCAGTCTCATTCTGGTGTTGTCAAATTTTTTCAGAAAATCGTCAGATGATCGTTGTATTGTATTATATACAAATACATGTGTCTACTGGACTGCGCTTTGCCTCGCAGATCGTCTTAGAAGTCTGGCCAAGAGAAACAAAATTTAAAGTCTGAAACAGTACCCAAATTGGTAATAAAGTAGTACAGAGCCGTAACCAGTTGCAGAAAGATGCCAGTAAGAAGCGCAATAAGCATGAGTCCGTAGGAGCGGTCAACGTCGCGCACCACGTCACACGCAGACGCGTACGCTGACGCGATACGGTGGACGGTCTCGTGGTGCGGAGTACTGTCGCTGATATCACCTAAAACAAGTTTTGTTCTTATTGAAAAATATTTGATAAACGAATTAGAGATAATAATAATATACAGTATATTCTAATTAACTAAGTACTAGCTAATGGCACTAAATTATGAAGTGTAGAGAGAACCACCGCAACATGCATAGCTTTACCTGCAAGTACGAAAGGATTTAAAGACAAGAGACATGCAACAGGCAGAGGCTAACCTTGATATCGCAAAAATATCTGTTCTATCCAAAAATAAAACCGGACAAGCAAGTCTGGCTCACACACCGAGGGTTCCGTTGCACACAATTACGAAGTAATTGTTAAAACCTCAGAGCGTAACTATAATCCTACTATAATATTATAAACGTAATAAATATAATATATTACAAAAATTTGTATGTGTGGATGTTTGTTCCTCTTTTACGCAAAATCTACTGAACGGATTGAGATGAATCTTAGAAATAGTAATGCTTACACATTAGATTATTTTTTAAAGATATTGCGTGAAATAAGTTCGCCGGGTCAGCTAGTCATCGATAAGTTGTTTTTTCACTTTTCTCGTCATACATCGAAAATTATACATCGTAAAAATAATAAAAAACCTGAATAAGCTTTTACTAATGTATCTCTTTCATGTGATACCCCACGAGACACGATTTTCTCACTGATATTTAGACCTATATTTTTTGCATGGAGGCCCTTTTTAGTGAGGAAATTAAAAATTTACAATTTTCAAATTTATTCCTATATATATACTCTGAGCTTCATGCCTAATTTTGATAGCTCTATGTCAACGGGAAGTATACATATATAAGTTTGGATTCCCTTGTGAGTCAAAATACGCGGTTTTTTAGACATAAACGGCTCTCAGTTTTTTATACTATAACTTAGAAGTTTGGTTTTTTAACAGTGGCAAGAAGCTATAAATATGCGTATATGGTTTAAATTTCAATTTGATATCTTTAAGCTTTCCCGAGATAAAAGGTCCTGATATACGGATTGACAGACGGGCACACGGACAAAAACTGATCCTAAAAAGTGATCCTATAAGGGTTCCGTTTCTTTCTTTTTGAGGAACGAAACCCTAAATAGTCCGTACATAGTCGACGTACTACCTGCTCGTACTATGCGATTCGCTTCTTCCTTCATAATGCGGACCGCCAGGGATTGGAATGCCCTACCTCCGTCGAATATTATATATTAATAGTGAACAGTCGGCAGGACTCCCACATAACCTCCCAAGCCTGCTCCCGAGGCGCGGTGGCATACCTAAAGGATTTTCCCTGGACAAAAAAGGGTGGTCCAGAAGTTTAAGTACAAAAATAAAATTACAATCACCTGAATATAAATTAAAGGGTTCCCCTAGAGTATCGACATAGTTATTGATTTGCTTATTTGCATTATTCGGCTTGTTTTTTCTTACAATCGTACGTTGTTGCTCTATATCTGTAAAGGATTTTAATTATTACGTTTGATATGGCCGCCAACTAAAGGTCCAGTAGGCACGAGTAAATAATAGGATATTATAAATCGGGCGGATAGCAAATTTGTTGACGACCATGGATGGTATGGTATACCTATTTCAATCCTAAACTGAGCAGCGTTTAATTTTTTTTACAGAAAATTAACTTACCTGGCGACAATTGTGTATTGACATAAATAAAACATACTAATGAGCTGCTAAAAGTGGTAAATACCTATTCTAAGCTTGTCATTCAAAATTTCATGTAAGCGAACAAAAAATTAAACTGGATGTAAAATATCATTAATGTCACCACTATTATACCAAGTATGTAACTATTAATCGCGTTTGAGTGTTTGAGTTGATACACAAATTGCAAACAAAAAATAACTTTTTCATCACATCTATTCGAAAAGGACTGCTCGCCTTTAAGTGCACCCAAAGGAGGTGTTTTCTATGAGGAACTTCATAAGTGCGACGGAATGATCTTTGCCGCGCACTTTTTGAATGTGGAAGTATTTGTAATGTTAGTGTTCAGTGCCAAGAAAATGAAGGAAAAGAATGTAAATATAAGTTTTCATTTGTTTTATTATTAGATACCATTTAATTTCAATTTAGTTGTTACTCCACGTTTTATTAAATAATAATATTATAGTAAAATATGAGGCGCCTTTGGTTTTCTCTTAGAGGTGATGAAAAGTAGAGTGTACCACTCGGGCGCAAAATACATTTTTGGCTCGGGCGACGTACTTTGAATCCCTCGCTACGTTCAGGATTCTACTACTACTACTAGTACTAAGTAAGTAAGTGAGAGATTCAAAAAAGCGCCCTCGCCGTAAAAATATTATTTTGCTCCCATACGATACAATCTACTATTAGGATGATTTTGTGTATATTCAGCAGTAATAGATACAAACTGTAACATTATATGAAATTTTATTTTTCCATCCATGCCTCCTCTTTGTATTTACAATTAGATAATGTTGGTACAGTACCTTTTGTTGCATTTTCCTTTTTTTATTTACTTATAATAGTTTGAACAAAATAAGCCGTTTCTATACGAAATCAATAATTACCTACATACTTAAGAACTAGAATTTAATATTTAATACTTAGGTAAGTGATTAAATTCGTTTATAAGATTATCAAAGTAGCCAAGGGAGCTAGGGACATGAAAAAGCTTGATTAATGTTCCTTTAATAAATAAGCTATACCTAACTAACTATAAGAAGATTCTAAGTCAACAGCAACTAAAACAAGAGTTTTATCCAAATTATAATTCCAGAAAACAGGATGAAAGCAAAATGCCTGGTTAACGCGGTGTACTCCAAAAATTTTAATTGACTTGTCCCAAAAATGGACTTAACAATTTTTATGAAAACTGTCCAATTTTAACAGGAAAATGACCATTTTTTTGTGCACTGAATATAACACAAAAACGAGACCTAATCAAATCAAAATAAATATGCTGTTCGGATGGAGATGGAAAAGTTATGCAAAATAACTCAGCATTTCCTGTTACAAATTTTTGTTGACCAGTGATATAAATAAATAATTAATCGGCGGGTTACGGCTTTGTCGGTATTCGACATCGTTTGCCTAGTGCGTTAACTCTGTGTTACAAAACACCACTGGACAAACCAAACAAATAACCTTAATAATTAAATAAACATAATTTACCTTTCAGTAAATTCTTTAGGCAGTAGTTAACAGCTTTGAAGCTAGTCCGAACATGCAGCACCAATGAAATAAACGATGTTATGCCGCTCTGTTTTCCACAGCGGTAAAAAGTGTCTATTAAAAACGCAACTTTGGTCCATGCTGTAACAAAAATGATAATTTGTTTTCAAGTCGATCATGTTACCTCTTTGCTGAGTGTAATAATTAAATAAGCACAGTTTTGGTAATTTATTAGTAAGTATACATGAAAATTTAATTTCTAGATAATTACCTACGTATTTTACGACGGTGGTTCTATTTTTTTCGCTATTGTTAAGTACTATTATAACCCATTAACAATATTAATTTTACTTAAAAACCCCGACTTAAAAATGTAAATAATACAGGCAAATACAAATACCTCTATCAATAATTACAAATGGGGCGCGAGCGTAACGAGCACGAAATATTTAAAAAAAACAAGCGTCAAGACATTTCAGACCCAAGACGCAAGCAGTTATTTACCCATTGGTCATTTCAAAATTGTGTTCCTCCTCGCGTCGATTTCCTCATGTCTGAGGGTCGTGACCTCCGCCTCCCAGAAGCTTCTCCTTCACTATGTTCTTCCATCGTCCTCTATCTTCAGCAACACGCAGCGCCTCATAGACGGATGAATCGAGAGCGGTGCGAATCTGATCGGACCAACGTATCGGACTACGACCTCGTGAGCGCTTGCCGTCGATTTTCCCTGTGACCATCAGTTTCTCGAGATTATCGTCTTTTCTCCTTGCAATGTGGCCAAAGTAGTCAAGGACACGTTTAAGACAGATGGTAGAGAGTCTAGTCGTGACCTTGAGCTGTTTAAGTATCGAAACGTTGGTCCGGCGAGCTGTCCATGGAATCCTGAGCATCCTTCTCCAACACCACATCTCGAAGGCATCGATGCGTCCACGATCTGCCGCTTTCAGAGTCCAAGTCTCGGCAGCATACAGAAAGATGGAGAATACTAGAGTGCGGACTAATCTTATTTTTGTTTTTAGTCTTATCCCCCTGTTCCTCCATATCTTATCAAGCTGAGACATGGCCCCCTTCGCCATACCTATACGTCTTCGCACGTCACCTTCACAGGAGCCATTATTACAGATGCTGGAGCCGAGATAAACAAAATTGTCAACTACGTCCAAGTTTAACATCCCATTGATGTTCAATGATTTAGCTCTATCAACCACCATGAGTTTGGTTTTCAATCTGTTGATAGAGAGCCCAAGACTGCAACTAATACGCTCCATCCTATCCAGCAGCTCAGTCATTTCAGCTTCGTTTGCAGCAACAAGTGTCGTGTCATCAGCATACCGGAGGTTTGTGACTTTAACACCGCCGATGCTTACGCCTCCATTCCAGTTGTCGCAAGCTTGTCGCATTATATATTCTCCATACGCGTTGAACAAAATGGGGGATGCAATACAGCCTTGGCGAACACCTTTTCCAAAACAGAATGGCTGGGACAGCATTTCGCCAATCCTGACTACCCCTTTATTGCTGTGGTAAAGAGATTGAAGCAGTGCGGTGAGGTGTTTTGGCACGCCTAATAAAGTGAGGACTCGCCACAAAGAATTCCAGTCAACGCAGTCAAAAGCCTTACTGTAATCAACAAAACACAAAAGGACCGGCACACTATACTCATAAGCCTTCTCAATTAACTGTCTTACATTGAGGATTTGTTCCCGCGTGCCTCTACCCTTAACAAAACCGGCTTGTTCTTGTGGAATCTGCTGATCCAAGTAATGGCGAATACGGTTATTTAGGATATGGAGCAGAATTTTACTTGCGTGGGATATAAGAGCTAGGGTACGGAAGTTGTCGCACTGTTTTGTTGAGCCTTTCTTATGGAGCGGTAAAATTATAGATTCCGTCCAGTCTTCCGGCCACACGCCGCTGACCCACACCTTATTGCAAATGGCGTGCATTGTGTCGACACCCTTATCGCCCAGCGCTTTTAGGATCTCTGCTGTTATTCTATCGGGACCCGGTGCTTTCCTGATCTTTAGAGCTTTTAATGCTGCAATAACCTCGGAACGCAGAATGTCAGGTTCCATGTCTAGGTCCTTATTGAAAACAAAGACATTCCGTGCGTTCCGTGACTGGTCTTCATATAACTCTTCACAGTAAGTCCAGGTATATCAGGTCAAAATTGTGTTAGGTATATGCATTACAAATTCCAACATAGTGTGTTTGCAAAAATTATTGTTCACAACCTGTGAGTACAAACAGCGAAGTTTCAAAATTATTAACTTGACGTTTTTATAAAATTAATTTGTTAATCAAGACGTTGCCTCCCCCTATGCAAATTCATGATACGCCTGATGAATTGACCGTTGCAAAAGACGAATGAAATGCTTGTACCATAGTCAGAATAAACGGCCAAGTGCGAGTCAGACACGCGCACGAAGGGTTCTGTACCGTATGGAATCCCCGCTTAAATATATATACATATTTTTAATTTAATTATGCACTTTTGAATTAAATATTTAACTAAACATTATGTGAATATTTGAAATATCTATTAGTTGCCAGTTGAACGATATCATACGCAGGGCTTTTGCCACCGTCAATATCGCAGCAGTACCTACTCGAACCGAGAAGGCTCGCGCGTGGTGATGGCAAAATGCCTTACGGTATGACGCTGGTCCCATGGAAGTGTGGACGGCCCTTAGTAAGAGACGCGACTTGCGTCGATACTTTGGCGCCGTCACCTCTTTCTGAGACTCAGAGAGGGCTGGAGCGGCGGCCAATTCGGCGGAGCAGCACAAACGACGCAAATATGCTAACCTCGGCAGTGGTTACATATTTGAGCCGTTTGGAGTTGAGACATTGGGTCCGTGGGGGCCGGAAGCTAATTTTGTTTTCAAAAGTCTTTCTGAGCGTCTGGTGGACGCGACGCGTGACCAAATCGCTGGTGTTTATTTGGCTCAATAAATAAGCATTGCCATTCAGCGTGGCAATGCTGCCAACATGCTAGGCACGCCACCAACTGACAGTGAGTTTGAGCAATTGGATTATCTTTAGACAGGGTCTGTGGATGATCCAATTGCATATTATGTGGTAGTAGTTTATGTAGTTTTAGATTATGTAAGTCTTGTATTTAGCAACTATCTGTCACCGTTATTAATATCAAGCATAACACTTCGCAGTCATCAATATCATAGCATTCGATATTGATAACTGGGGGCCGTGCGTCGCAGAAAAATGTGGTTTAGAATATAATCAAAAAATATACCTGGCTCAGTAATAGTACTTAGAACAAATGAGCTATCGATGACAATAAGTATCAGACTGATTATCATCCAAGCTATGTATACTTCAATACGCGGTTTCTTCCATTCTGGCCACCGCTGGAGCATTTTCAACTCCAAGGTTAACTGAAAGCAAGCATGATATAAAACAGGGTTAAAGATAATGAGTATTTTCCAATCTAAAGCACGTACATCTTTGTTACAGATAAAATATACAAATAATACGAGTAGTATTGCTTATTCTAAAGATTGTACAGTGTAGAAATGTGCACTGCAATCCACACTAGAGCGATCTGTGTCGTGGGCTGCAGGCTCTTCCAATTACATTTACAAGGCACACTTAAAGTGGTATCGTTTCGTGGAGCTGAATGAAAGAGTGACGGAACGAATAGGAAGACCGAAATACGCGATACCATCGAACGACCCAATTGTAGTCACCGCCAAGTGCACCAAGATAATGCTGGACGACAGAATCTTTGAGATGGCTAAAACCATTGAAAGAGGCTCGGACGTCGAGGCAGGCTGGGAAAACTGGGTGGCACCAAAGATACAATGGGTCAACGGGGTACCAAGTTGTGGCAAGACAACATGGGTGATTCGACACTTTGATGTGGACAAGGACGCTATCATCACTACAACAACAGCAAAAGACTTCAGAGAAAGGCTCACACATAATAGAAGATCTGGTAAAATCTAGAGTGCGAACCATGGCTTCATCCCTCGTCAATGGTTTTGGAAAAGAAAGCTTCAGCAGCTTTTTTGGTGGATGAAGCTCTAATGAACCACTTCAGAGCCATAATAACAGCTGCAAGGCTGTCTGGTGCTAGCGAACTTGTCCTCATTGGGGACGTCAATCAGCTGCCTTATATCGACAGAGAAAATCTCTTCGAGATGAGGTTCCATCGCCCAACCCTGGTTGCAAACATTACCCAGGAGTTGCTCTGCACACATAGGAACCCAATGGATGTCGCGTATGCATTGAGGGAAATATACTCTGGTATATTTTCCTCAGCTCCCCGTATTAGGTCTCTTGAGCAGAAAAGGTTCAAGGGGGCTTAAATATCCAAAACCCTCCTCAACACCCTTTTCTTAGTGCATACACAGGAAGAAAAGGAGATCCTCACCAGCCAGGTTTATGGAGAGGGCGCAGGATCACGTACCCTTACCATCCACAAAGCTCAGAGACTAACGTACGAGTCGGTAATCGCCATCAAAACTAAGCCTGGAATGAAGCTACACGAGAGCGTGGCACACGCTTATCACGGCACACTGGAACTTTCATCTTTTACGCCGACAATATCGAAGATGATGCCATCAGCCGATTCGTGCGGCGTGCATCTTCCGCGTCATTGAGGGCCATCAAAGAGTACAATCTGCAGATGGCCATCAGAGATCGGAACGAGGCAGTGATGGAGGCTCTGGGCCGGGAGGAGGCAACAGAGTTGTCATAGAAGGACATGGGAGCGATCACAAGCGGAGTTGAAACCACCGAGTAACACACGGAGACGTAGCCTCGGACTCTACGGATGATCGCTTTCACAACATAAATCATAACAAGTGTGCAATATCTAGAATTTAGCATTGCGTGCATGCCCTGAGCATTCATTCTCGCCGTCGATGGCTCCTTCTTGCGGCGGCGTCGTGTGTCGAGTCGTTCTCTTCCCTCAAATATGTGGTTTGTAATTTTCCAATAAAAAAAATGTGGTATCTTTAATTATTTTAAATTAATACACCACTACTTTATTTAAATTAACTTAATGTTAACAGCGTTCGAGACATTTTTTTTTGCTCCTAATTATCATTTTTTTCTTCACGAATGTGTTCAGTATTGATATTATCAATACCAAAATTTGATAATTATTGGACACTAATTATGCAACGCAACGGTTTACGCATTTACGTTTATGTGAAGTTGTGTGCGTCAGCAAAATACAGGCATTCATAAAGCAGTACTGCCCCCGCGCCTCATCGTTCAACTGATAGATATCTCCAGTCGTATTTTTCTGGCGGCAAGCTCAAATCAAAAGCGCCGAAAGGGCGGCGGACATGAAAAAAGAGTTAGTCAAACGGCCGCCGCGACACCGGAAACGAGACGTAATAAATACATCAGTCGAGTGCTAATTGCGGTCTAAGTAACAACTGATCTTTCGCCACCCGTGAATGTGTTTTTTTAAAATGGCGTATCAGTTCAGTGCTCGTAAATATTTTGAATTCGGCGGGAATGCATTCGTACCATTATTGAAAGGTACAAGAACTTAACAGTGTCAAGTACAGTCAGCGAATCAATTTTTTTAACTGGGTGTTGAACAATGTAGGTGAAAACATTCTGTTTTCGGATGAATGTTTGTTTACGAGAATTGGTTTAGTATAGCGTGCTGGAGTTGGCATTGACAACGGAAGTGGACATCTTTGTAATTAGCAATCACTGTAAACAATTTGATTCCAAATTTTTAAATACGGCAAAAGTACCTAATTTTTCTTTTAACGTTTAGGTTACTTAACAAAATGCAATGTTTTATTCATATGTTTTGCTTTATCAGTCGCAATTAACGTATTTTTGCCGGTCTTGAGTCCGTAAAAATGTGAAGGGAAAGTTAGATTCGAAAAGTATTTAAAATTATTTATGAGTCAAACTACTTACCTACTTCGGCCTAAACTACAGTAGTATTGTTTCTGAAAAGTCGGTTCATCTTATTATTATCAATACTTGATAATGATTTGACTGTCCGTTTTCGGTGTAATAAAATGCCTACGAAGCGACTCCATGATCTGACACATTAATCAATGAAGTGTTTGTGAAAATGAAATGGATGTAATAAAATAAAAAGAGAGGTAATGAGCGCCATTCATTATGCAGTAGTGAAAGTGAAATGGATGTATAAAAGTAAGAGAGGTAATGATCGCCGCTCATTGAAAAACGGTGACGTAGTATTTTGATTGTACTAGCGTAGCATGGTGTTTATAATTTGTGTCAGGATATTTGTTATTTTAAACCTGTCGTAACTATGGCACTATGGCTTAAAGAGGTGTACTGACAGCGGATTTACGATGTATGTATAGGTATAAATCGCGTGTTGAAATTAAGTTTACTTTAAAAAAAGTAGTGGTGTATATAAAATATAAAATATATATATATCATTAAATTTGAAGTAATTTTTGATGTTAAATTATAGAGATTGATTATTATTCGATGGAAAATAAACCTGCTGTAATCAGAGCTACCTAGGTATATTGGAATTGTTATATCCTCATGTGGTCATTTGTATACTAATGAGAATAATGTAAATGTTACACATAATAAACTACGTAGCAATAAATGATTAAGTCTTAAGTACCTTTCGGACTTGGTTCAAGCTGGTGATAGTGCAGTGCATGTGTCTGCGTGAATTATGGACCATCACCATCCATGTCAACATCAACATGAAAAATTCTACGATATGCCCGACGACCATTGTTAGTTTCCTACCCGTGATGATTCTCCGGGCACAAAACTGTGTCACGACGATCCAGGTGGTTATTACATCTGTAAACATTATCTGAATTTGTTTTAGCGCCGAAAGCAGCTTTATCTTCATCATTGCCATCGTTTATAGATGGATAATTTATTGAGCTCATTAGAGCCACCCGGCACCCAGCCACTAGTCGCTTCAGACGGTTTGCAATTTTTGTAGACGAAAGTCATGTGTAATTTCCATGTTTTACCCACCCCGATTTCTGTTGGAAACACGGTTCTTGACGTCGTTGATTCGTACGTCTACCTAGGACAAGTAGGTAAGGTAGGTCCGACTTCAACAAAGAGGCCAATCGCCGAATCCAACTCGGCTGGGCAGCGTTCGGAAAATTGCGTAGCGTCTTCTCGTCCGACATACCTCAGTGCCTCAAGTCGAAAGTTTTCGACCAGTGTGTGTTGCCAGTGATGACTTAGGGCACAGAAACGTGGTCTCTCACTATGGGCCTTATTAGTAAGCTCCAAGTAGCCCAACGAGCTATGGAGAGGGCTATGCTCGTAGTTTCTCTGCGGAATCGAATCAGGAATGAGGAGATCCGTAGAAGACCCAAAGTTACCGACATAGGCCAACGGATTAGCAAGTTTAAAAGGCAATGGGCAGGGCACATAGCGCGGAGGACTGATGACCGGTGGAGTCGAAAAGTTCTCAAGTGGAGACCACGTACCGGCAAGCGCAGCGTAGGACGTCCACCCACAAGATGGACGGGTGACCTCATTAAGACCGCAGGATTGCGCTGGATTTTATTTTTTATTTTATTTATTTGCAACTCACACATTAACAATATAAATATACATGTAAAAACACCAAAAAACCTTTCGGTTTGTCTAGGTGCCTTATTAAATTCACCACTCGGTGACCGGTACAATAAGACCGGTTGGATGCAAGCCGCTTCCAACCGGTCTTATTGGAGATCCATAGGGGAGGCATATGTCCAGCAGTGGACGTCCTTTGGCTGATGGATGGATGGATGGACTACGGGCAGTGTTAATTACATTATACGGTAATTTAAGTTGTGTTTCTGTAAAAGACGGCAGTTTTTATACCTTAGGTACTTTAGGTACCTTTAGGTACGAGTACCTATACAGCAATTTCAGGCTGTTGTAGCACCTACTGGGGAACCCCCCTTAGGTTTTGCGATTTTGCGGCCCCAAACACGGCAACAGAGATATTTGGTAGCCCAGATATATTTGATAACTAGCTTAAGCCCGCGGCTTTGCCCACGTTGTCTAGGTACTTGCTTAAAATGATAATAGCCTGCGGTTTGGCCTGTATAGACTTAATACTTAGGTACTTATTATAATAGATAGCCCACGGTTTTGCTCGCGTTATCTTGATGATGATGATGTTGTCTCCTAGCCGGTTTCGACCCCAGCGACTCTTCATCTGTCATTGAAAGTGAATATCTATGGAAATGAGCATTGATTATATTTAATGATTTGATAGCTTATGTAGCCCATTTTTGCAGTATAAGTCCGTGAACAGACACTACAAGTTAATAAGTCATTTGAGTTGTCATTTTGTACGAATGAGGGAGGTCTGATTTTGAGTTCATAACGTCTCCGATCTAATTTATACTTTCTTTTATACTCAAAAGTAATGACGTAATTCTGCACAGACAGCTGTGGTTTCTATATCCCTTGATGTTTTGGAATGAGCAATTTTTAGGACACCTTTTTTATTCCCTTGCTCGGCTGAGTGGGGGAAGTAGTGCCTCTCTTAATAGAGCTGCTTCGTTATATCGGGTGCTACCGGGTCACTGTTACCCCAATGCAGTGCAGAAAAAACTACTTGCCCCAAGCCACCTGTGTGCAGATATCAGACAAAACATAGCCATAAGAAGTAATTATATAAACGTAGATATCTTTGATCGCCTATTTCAATTTTTGATTTAAAAATGTATGACGTACCTATGTCAGAATGTTAGGTAACATGAAATATCTTGCCCATCAAAGCTGAAAATGTCCAAAGACGTTAGTTATGCTAGATTTTTATGTCATTAGTCTCCTTATTAAAATACAAATTAAGAATCAGGAAACATTTTATTTTTGCAAAACCTCAATTTTTAAAGTGATGGGATTGTAAAATCTTTGGCATCAGACATAAAGGTTTGGTTTATTAGTAAAAAATGTTCAGTTTGTCATAGATAATCATCACATAGGTAAACATATATTTCTTTGGCCGCCTATTTGACTTCTTGGTCCAATAATGTATGGAGCATGTTCGTTGTCGAGTTTGAGATTTTGTATCCCGAGGGCCCAGAATGAAAAATCGTAAAAGTCAAACAAAATGTTTATTTTTTCATTTTGTTAGAATATTTGAGCCAAGCTTCAAGTCAGTCGGTCCATGGAATAAAAAGTTTCATACAAACGAAATGGGCCAGTTTTACTGTTTTAGAGGCTGAATTTTCAAAAATCCGTTCTTAGTACACCATTGTATATTTCTATGTTCTTAGTTTCAAGTTAATAAGCCTAGCGGTTTGGGCTGTAGGTCATCTGTCAGTCACTCACGCCGAAGCCGTTTATTTTGTTAAATAATAACACTGACTAGTACTACTACTAATATATGTACGCTCACTACATCAACTTTGGAGTGAGTCGCCTGCTGGCTGACCGTGCGTGGACTGTGAGTGGAACAATTAGTGACCACCCGTTACCTGCACGCTGCCCTTGCGTTATCCCACACGGCATTCTTGCACGCTCTTGACTGGCACGTTCGAAAAAAGGCTATGAATGAAGGTTATTATATGTAGAAATGAAAATATATGGCCGCCAGACGCGGACCACTGAGTGAATATTACCTAGCGATGAGGTGGTGGTGCCGGGTGGCTCAAATAGCTCTAACCTTTGACTTTATTCTAACTTCTAACTGATGCTATAAACATGAAGCGAATATTATGTGTCTTATACATTATTAATTTATTTGTTGGATTGCTTGTAATCTTATCATTTTTATAATCATTGTACCTACACATGACATGTAAGTAGAACCCGAAAATCGCTTCCAAACTGTGATGTCATTTGTTAATTATTTTTTGTTACTTTTTTGGATGGTGAATTTTTGTTGGTTGAATCATAAAACATTTTGAAATTTCAAGAAAATAGAATCAAAGAATATAATTTGTACATACTGAGGATAACTGCTAAGACAAATCCGACGACATAAAAGCCCCGAGATTGACGCACGGTCCAGCCGTTATTTGTTTTTGTAAATCGCAGCGGAGCCAGGCCCATACATCTTGATACTCGCAGGGCTGATGCCATGGGCTCTGATACTTGGCATTCAGGGTGGCTCTTCATTTTTACTGCAGCATGCGGAGATATTTGCAAGTAAACACACTGTAACAGTAATTTTATTTACTGAAGTGAAATTTTGCGACACAAACTATTCATTTCTTTACTAGCTGGCAAATATTGCCATTTAAAAAATCTACTTTTATCACTTGAGGGCATACAAATAACCTAGTATTTATTCTCAGATCCACAGAACAGAAAAAATCTTCTGTGCTCAGTCTACAAAATTTAAACAAAATATCATAATAATCGGTCAAGCCGGCGGAGCTCGATAACAAACTCTGTAACATGAATTCTCTTTATCAAAAATACTGTTAGAGATTTGTTTAATTTATATAAAGAGCAGCAATTTAAAAAAAAATATTGTAAAAATTGTACAAAGTCACCAATTATATAAAAATATGAAAACCACTTTAGCGACATTGTGAGAACTGATTTTTGCTCTCATACACGAAATGTGATTTTTCGCTCGATATAATTACGGCAACAGGAAGATGCTTGAAATATTCACAGAATATTAAGATGGTTCCCTTCAATAATAAATAATTAAAATTAAATATTTTAATGGAGGTTCCATACGGTAATGAACATATTGTGCTCGAGTTCGATTCGCACTTGGCTGATGTTTTGATTATTTTATATTCACAATCGAATGAGATATGAATTAAAAACGTATAGTCCTATGAAGTATAAAAAATCTTATTCAAACTTATGGCGTTAAAGGTGGTATTCTCTAAGAATATTCTATGTACTTACCTAGTAACGTCAATACAAGACAAAAACTGAGACAAAAGTTACAAAATTACTTAAACTGTGAGCACATTAAATTATCTGATAGCTGGTAGGTATTTATTTTTCAACTCCTCAAAGGCGTAAAGACACTGGTATGATAGAGTTCCGTAGCTAAAATTTTAATATTATCATGATTACTGATCCGAGAACAGCAGCAGCAGCAGCATGATGCAGCAGTCTCACAGGGTTCGGTACTTGGACCTGTATTTTTCACGCTCTATACATACATACCGCAATGTTCTAGTGGTACTGTTGCAACCATCGCGGACTATACAGCCCTGTTATCCTAAGACAAAACAACTTAGACAAGAAATGAATGAAATGAAGAATGGCTAGCCAAATGGAGGATTGTTGATAATGCTTAAAATGAGTACCTATAACATTAACACTCCGCAAAGAAGATTGCCCTCCAGTCAGACTAAACGAGACCGCCCTAACACACCATAATACAGTGAGATGTGGTGGTATATCTAGACATACCCAAGTAGCACAAATAGTGGCAAATAGCTCGTATATTATATCTACTTGCAGACTTGGGTGAAATTTGCAACCATTATGAAGTTCTATATAGGTGGAGAGAAACCTTATGCAACCATTATAGAACCAAGTGGCGAAAAATTGCAGCTTATTTTTAGTTCCAAATGGAATCTATAGCAGTTCTCAAGATCACCATGAGTGGCAATTAGAACTATGAGTGTAAAATGTGCGCAGTGAACGATTCATTGAACAATAGTGCGTTCGTTCATTCAACGCGCTCGGTCATTGAGCGATAAATGAGACGTCAAAGTTATTCAGAGTAGAGACAGTCCGCGATAGCTGTAAAATTGTATTTTGTGTTACGGACGGTATTTTGATTGAGATTGGCGCGGCCATAGTGCATATTATACTTCTGTTTGTGTTTGGTGACACTTAATACATAATATTGTATTTGCTTCCCTGCATTGAAATATCACAAAAGTCATTGCGATTGTTTTGTTACTGTGAAACTAAACGAAATAACACTATTGAAAAGTAAAACTGTTAAAAACCTGATATAATAGTTTTAGGTTAAGTATGATGTTAAAGTACATCAATCATAACTATCAAAACTCTGTGTTTACGCATCAGTGTGATAAAAATCATGTTCAAAACAAAACATTTTCAAGGTCTCCATTTTCTAAACATGGCGACGTAAAGAAATCTTATAGTTCTTAATATCACTAATATATGCTCTATTTGCACCTACAAGATGTAAAAATCACTTATTTATATCTTGCGAGTGGCAAAGCAGTGGATCTTATTACCAATAGTAATTATTTTATCTTTTGTAGATCTCCCAGTGCATGTGGATTAGGGGTCCCAAAATTGATAAAAACGTTTTACTTTTTTCCATGTTATGGAATTCATTTTTATAAAGGTCCTGATGTTTTAGTACTTTGATAGGCCTATGCTTAAGTGAGCGTAAGACAACAGCTTAAACAATATATATACACATATGCGTTATTATAGTAGCAATAGTTATAATAATAATATAATACCTAATTTTGAAACTGTTAGATCTTTAGTGGTTTCAAATAAGTTGAAATTGCTGCTTTTGGTATTCCAGAACCCCTATAGAAACTTAGTTACGCGTTGAAGTGGCGTGGCAGAGTACACTAGCTCTTAAAGCTGCAAATATAACAGGTTTCAAAAGAGCTGCAAAATGATACCTTTAGCTACTACAAGAGATATATGCCTCTATAGTATTACTTATTTGGAACTAAAAGTGCCAAATAAGAGTACGATAGCGCTTAGATTTAGTAGTTGCATATATGTGATTTAGAGACCTTATATACAACCAATACTTCTGTAACAGTGGAAATTAAAACCTGTATGTTACTTTAGGTAACAAAATCGGTTGTATGCTACCGTAGGAAACAAAGCAGAAACAAAAATCTTTCCTATGAAACTACGAGCGACAAGAAGTACTCATATACAAATAAGAGTTGTGTTTGAAGCTAAAGGTTTTATCAAACACTGTAATACAACTAATTTGCAACTTAGAGCTATAATATAAGTTGCAAAATTCACTAGTGTGCTACTTGGGATGTACTTGGACCGCAGATTTACCTGGCAGTAACATATCCAAACAAAACGGGGTAGATCAACCTAAAATACAAAGGCCTGTACTGGCTGCTAGGCCGTAACTCAAAACTATCAGTTGATAATAAGTAACTGTTGTACAAATCGATCCTGAAACCTATTTGGACCTATGGAATACAATTTAGGGGCACATCTAGTGCCTTTAACATAATGTCATCCAATAAGTACCTACAAACTACAACATGGTTCATCAGGATGACAGGTCCATGAAAATCTTGATGTGTCCATGGTGAACATCAGGATGACAGGTCCATGAAAATCTTGATGTGTCCATGGTGAAAGAAGAAATAGAGTCTCATGGAGTGAGATACAAAGCAAGGCTGGAAAACAATCCAAACCCCTGGGTCAACTACCCCTGAAATTATACGTCGGCTTAAAAAGCGGCGCGATAATACTGATCAGGATTAACAATAATAATATGGACTAGCTCCGATTATCTACTTATAGGTAAGTACCTAGTCTTATAGACTGATTTTACAATCAAAACACACAAAAAATAATGACTGATCCGTAGAATAAATCTGAACGTGCGAATTGGCAAGTAAATATGGCAATTAGCAGAGCATATAGCACAGAGCACTGATGGCCGATGGGGTCGTAAAGTTCCCGAGTGGAGACCACGTAGTGGCAAGCACAGCGTTGCAAGATGGACAGACGACCTCATCAAAACTTTTGTCGCGCTGGATGAAAACCTTAACCGGTCTTATACAATTAGCAATCTATAGCCTCTTTAGGAAATACATCTATGTCCGACAAAAGACTTCCTATGGCTGAGAAAAAGAAGTAGAAAAACTCTTAAACTTACGGATCGCTGTCTCACCGGGACTCATAGACAGAGGGACACATAAGATCTCATAATGGCTCCTTGTTTTACTACAGAACCCTAAACCGTTCATCAAATTAGATACACGATACTTAATCAAATTTTCTTAAAGGCTTTTCAAGTGAGTTTAGTCCCGTTATATGTAGTAATAAAACTCATAACATACCTAGTAAAGTTGGTTCTAAATATATTATGATTTCCTCGTACCAGAAAAGATCAAAGAAAAACTGTTATTTTTCTTTATTTTTTAAAATATCCATCCATCATCATCCATCCATCAGACAAAAGACGTCCACTGCTGGACATAGGCCTCCCTTATGGATCTCCAATAAAACCGGTTGGAAGCGGCTTGCATCCAGCGCGATCCTGCGGTCTTAATGAGGTCATCCGTCCACCTCGTGGATGGACGTCCTACGCTGCGCTTGCCGGTACGTGGTCTCCACTCGAGAACTTTTTGACGCCACCGGTCATCAGTCCTCCGCGCTATGTGCCCTGCCCATTGCCATTTCAACTTGCTAATCCGTTGGGCTAAGTCGGTAACCTTGGTTCTTCTACGGATCTCCTCATTCCTGATTCGATCCCGCAGAGAGACTCTGAGCATATCCCTCTCCATAGCTCGTTGGGCGACTTGGAGCTTACTAATAAGGCCCATAGTGAGAGACCACGTTTCTGTGCCATAAGTCATCACTGGCAACACACACTGGTCGAAAACTTTCGACTTGAGGCACTGAGGTATGTCGGACGAGAAGACGCTACGCAATTTTTCGAACGCTGCCCATCCGAGTTGGATTCGGCGATTGGCCTCTTTGTTGAAGTCGGACCTACCTAACTGGAGTACTTGTCCTAGGTAAACGTACGAGTCAACGACTTCAAGAACCGAATTTAAAACAGAAATCGGGGTGGGTAAAACATGGGAATTACAAATGACTTTCGTCTTGTCCATGTTCATCTTAAGACCCACCTGTTGAGAAACCCGATTGTGGCCTTCGAGCATCATGCCGAGCTCTTTCATCGATTTTGCCATGACTACTATATCGTCGGCAAACCGAAGGTGGGTGAGGTGTTCGCCATTGATATTGATGATTTCTCCAAAGTAGTCGTAAACAGTTTCAGAGAAATTATGTCTCCCTGTCTTATGCCTCTTTTTAAATGCCTTGAAGCTCTCTTCCTGTACTCGGACCGACATAGTGGCGTTATTATACAAGCACTTCAACACTTCGATGTACCAATAGTCCATATGGCATCGTTGGAGAGACTCGAGCACAGCCCATGTCTCGATCGAATCAAAGGCTTTTTCATAGTCCACAAACGCTAAGCAAAGTGGCAGATTATACTCTTCTGTCTTCTGTATAACCTGCCGCAGCATATGAATGTGGTCCATGGTGCTAAGGCCTTTTCTGAAACCGGCTTGTTCGCAAGGCTGAAAGTCATCAAGCCTGCGCTCGAGACGGTTCGTAATGAAAATATAAAAAATATATAATTTAAAATATAAGTGAAATTAAAAAATATAGAATCTAAAAATACTAAAAAAGTGTGTAATTTTACTATAGGTAAACAAATGCTACCTTACAAAGTTGTGTCACTTGTACGTGATTTTTTATCTTTAAGGCAATGCTCGTGGTCTGCGCGCGAATACGATTTTTTTTAAACAATAGTTTATCAATGCGTCACCTTAACCTTTAGTTTTTAGATGGATGTACCTCGTAAACACTACCTACACATGGCTGCTAAATGAGTAATTGTAAACTTACAATGAGCAGTTAATCTGTAGGTAAATGTCAAAAAACTTAAAAAAAAATAGTATTGCGCACTGACCCAGTGAAACCACCTTAAATCGTTCAGTCAATCAAAAAGAACCTACCTTTTTGATTGACTTTTGTATAAAGAAATAAGTACCATTATGAGATGATAAGACCCATGATTAATCTGAAATTAAGTATTATGAGTTAGCTTCACGTAACTAGACACGTGTAATCAAACGAATGGACTCATCGATTTTTTAAGTATGTAAAAATGGTTTCATTTCGATAATTTATTGGAACCGCTGGTAAACTGGTTATATTTGGATATTTTAGTAGAACATTTCAGCTTATCATTTATAATCAGTGAAATGTATTGTAATGGTTATTTGAATAATAACATCATCAATAATTATCATTTTTCATGTCAATGAATACTATATAAAGTCCATCACATTATTATGTATACAGTAGATACTAAAACGATGATTTAAAAATCTATGTAGTAGCAAAATTGCTCTTAACTTTTTTTGGACAAGTGCCTTTATTCACTACACATACACGGTCAGTTAAACTGATCAGTTTTTCGCATCACTCCAACTGGGAGCTCATTAAGTTAGTTAAAAGGTGGGAATTATTGGCTCCATATTTGAAGACAGTGGAGCCATGATGTTTCTTCGATAACTTGTGTTATTTCAATTTTTCATGAGAAATTATCGGAACCAAAAATGTTTGAGATTTCCTACAACTTTGATTACTAAAAAATGTTTTTTTCACGT
The DNA here is from genome assembly GCA_949316475.1 of Hypomecis punctinalis. Lineage (NCBI taxonomy): Eukaryota > Metazoa > Arthropoda > Insecta > Lepidoptera > Geometridae > Hypomecis > Hypomecis punctinalis. Next base: position 29,004,803 of record OX438795.1, read on the forward strand.
GACGGTGGTGCCAATTTGTTTCTTCTATAACTTGTGTTATTTCAATTTTTCATGAGAAATTATCGAAACCAAAAATGTTTGAAATTTGATTTCCTACAACTTTGATTCCCATCAACTTTTTCTAGGATCGTTTTTTTTTTAATAAGACAGTGGTGCCATGTTGTTTCTTCTATAACTTGTGTTATTTCAATTTTTCATGAGAAATTATCAGATCCAAAAATATTTGAAATCTAATTTCCTACAACTTTGATTCCCATCAACTTTTTCTAGGATCGATTTTTTTAATAAGACTGGTGCCATTTTGCTTCTTCCATAACTTGTGTTATTTTAATATTTCATGAGAAGGTATCGGAACCAAAAATGTTCGACATTTGATTTCCTACAACTTTGATTCCCATCAACTTTTTCTAGGATTGATATATTTTTTTTAATAAGACGGTGGTGCCATGTTGTTTCTTCTATAACTTGTGTTATTTCAATTTTTCATGAGAAATTATCGGATCCAAAAATGTTTAAAATTTGATTACCTACAACTTTGATTCCCATCAAGTTTTTCTAGGATCGATTTTTTTTAATAAGACTGGTGCCATTTTGCTTCTTCCATAACTTGAGTTATTTCAATATTTCATGAGAAAGTATCGGAACCAAAAATGTTTCAAATTTGACTTCATACAACTTTGATTCCTATCAACTTTTTCTAAAATCGATATTTTTTTAATAAAACGGTGATACCGTTTTGTCATAGTCAAAAAATATCGATCCTACAAAAGTTGATGGGAATTAAAGTTGTAGTAAATTAAATTCCAAACAACTTTGTTTCCGATAATTTTTCATAAAAAATTGAAATTACGTGAGTTACTGAAGATTCAGTTAATCATCGAAGTGGTCCAAACATTCAAACCATCGCAGTAACTATCGGCAATAGTTAACTACATTAGGAACCCGCTGCAATTATTTGATGAACTGATGCGATCATTTCATCATGTGTGCCCAGCTTCTGTTAGTGGGTAGTTATATATGGAGCCACCTATTCCCACCTATTGATTTACTGAATGAGCCCCATTAGGAGTGATGCGAAAAACTGATCAGTTGAACTAACCGTGTATGCCCACCTTTAGACTATCCAAGTATCCACAGGCTAGCTAGACATGTTCGGATTTAGGCGTGGCTATCCGGGATTACAGCACTGGGGCCACAAGAGATTTAAAAAAAAAACTTTTAAATTCCGCCCAGTAAACACTAGTAAGTGTAGTAGTAACAACTTTTCTTGTAATTTTCGCTATTTTACTTTTACCTACAGTAGGTAGGTACTTTGTAGATTTTACAATAAATTGTAAATTAAAAATCTTGATAGAAAAAAAGTCATTTTATTAAGAAAATGATTTGTGACCAAATGGCCTCCACTCCTTTGTTGCCTCGAAGCATCCAGCTAGCTTAGCATGCGACCACGAAAATAACTCTTTTCGACGTTTGAAAAAGTGACAGATATATACTTCGCATTAACTCTGTCTCGTTCTGACACGTCGAACGAAATCTTTCGTGGTGCGCATCCTAGCCAGACAGACCTCTAATTCCGGCCCTGGCTGTAAAGATAGATAATACAAATGCTCAAGGTCAATTCCAGTTGGAAGTATGCCTAGCATGCTAACAGCATTACCTTGCTGTATGGCAATGCTTATACGTTGAGCCAAATAAACAGCCTATATGAAATAGTAGATTATGTACCAAGAGAACCAAGTCGTGTCATACGTCACGGGCGGCATATTGGACCCTGAGTGCAGCGAGAGACTATAGTTAACTCCCGAGCGCAGCGAGGGTGTAAGTTAATTATTATTTTATATTATTTAGAGTCCAGAGTGAAACGAGGGGTTCAAGTTGCACAAGACGAAGACTGACTTGGTTCTTGTGGTTTAAAAGTACTCTACTCTTCATACCACCTGGGAGAATATAAAATCCCTGGAATATGAGTAGGTAATGCTAATTAACGTCATTAGAATGTACGCCGCTGCCACGGCGTATTCGCTTCGCTCGCTCGGCTCGTGCGTGGTTTGTCATGTTCTAACCTAACCTACTTTTTGTTTCCAACTTAATCTACAAAAGCGATTTTCTTCTGGCACTCTGCCGGCTGCAGCCGTGGCACGCTCGCTTATCGTTTATACTACGTGTAACGGAAAGGCTGTATACATAAAAAGTGGGTTGATACTATACCTTATATAGATGCTGTATTCGAAATTTCGAGCCAAAATAACAACATTCATTTTAAAAAAAAAATTAAATATAACTGACTAGAAAAATCTTTTGCACGTAAACAAACATGTCACAACAAGGAGGTGTGGTCTGATTTTGATGGGCAAGATCGTGTTATTGACTTCACAGCTGTTTGGTGTGATAGTGCTGCGCAAATGTGAATTAGTCATAAAAATGACTAGTTTTTCAAAAAAAGATTAAAAATCAGCAAACGAACTTACACGGCTAAACATGCCCCATCTAGTTTGTTACCGTTATCTGATTTGGTACTTTCAGTATGTATACAGTCTTTCCGTTACACGTTGTATACTGGTCAATAAGGGCTCGTGGGTTGTGGTGGTACCTAAGTGTAACCTAACACATCCTTCTCGCTGTACACGGCGTAAGACCTATTTCAGTTCTATTACTTTGTCCTAGATTTGGTGAGTACCTACTCTATATTACGTGTTTAACAATGTTTTGGATTATTTCATTTCCGGAAAAATCCAGAGCAGCGTCATGTTTTTTTTTTTGAATTTTTAAAGTATTTTTAAAAGAAATTTAATTGCTTGTCAAACGATACTTTATGAAATATAAATGTGTCAAGTGTTGGTATTTTTACTAAACATTTATTAGATAAAAAAAATCGTTTGTCAAATTATACGTTATAGAATAAGTTTTTTGTGTAATTATTTTAAGATAAAACCATTTTGCTAAATATTTTTGTGTAATAATCATTTGGCTACTCGTGGGTTTGTCAAACCTCGAGAAAATAATTTCAGCTGTTTCATACATTTTGTCCATTCCAAGTAGCAATTTGTATAGCAGAGCTGATTTGTTTTTGAATTCCAGTTTGACTCCATAGTAAAATTTGATTATAATAATAATCTTAATCACTCCCTTTGGCTTAGCAGAAGGTAAGCAGATAATCCTGTATTTTATGGGATTTTTGTCGTAAGCGATTTGATCTGATTTTGATTCCTTCAAAACCGGGGGCAATTTGATGTTGTGTTATTTTTCAGTACAGACCTCACGATTTCCTTGCTATGCGATCAGAAATATTATTCTCGATATTCTACGGAAAATGCGAAAACACTGGTCGATTCAGAATGCTTTTGAGTGGTTTAAACAACTTAATTCTGGGTTTCATACAATTTTCGGGAATCGTACGGAACCCTCGGTGGGTGAACCTGACTCGGACTTTATCTAGCTTTCCTCCACACCTAACACCTATTCATCATCATTATTTAGATACATATCTTACCCGAATGCACAAACTAATATTACTCAAAAACTTCGCCTAAAAACTTGGTCGTCTAAATAGTCAGTTTACGGACGATAATTTTATGTGATGACGTCATAAAAACTTCGTTGAATCAATAACTGAAACAATCCGTATGTTTAGGCCGATCACGCCTCTCTATCGCTTGTTCCGCGTTCTTGCTTGCACGCTCGGCTAAGGCGGAACGTGACACTTTTTTCGCCGGTATTCATCGATTCATAAGCTATCACGTCAAAAATAATACAATTGAGACTGGGTAAAGTTGTAGTCCGAGAATCGTATCGGGAAACTAAAAGGCTCCGTCAAGCTTTATCATTTTTAGAGTTCCGTACCCAAAGGGTAAAAAAGGACCCGTTACTAAGGTTACTAAGACCCCGTTGTCTTGTTTAAGACTCCATTGTTGAATCTTGAAATGAGAAATAAAAAAACAAGCATTTTGTGACATGCTTTATTTTACATGTCAATTGATTTCACTCTCTAGTTCAAAATAACTGCAATTACACTTATGTGCTAGATTTATCTTGATGTTTATTGCAATTTTTTATTTATTCAATACAATTGTCATTAAAATTAATATACGCAATCGACACAAAACACACACGTGTCTTATTTTTCGTGCAAAGTGATAAAACGGCAATAACTCGCAACACCGTTTAAATTTTAATTGTTGATGTCAACCAAGATTACTAAATAAGTAGTAATGCTGCCAAGAATCTGAAACAAGATTTTTTAAATATATATATACAATTTTGATCCATCTTTTGCGAGCTGTCTCGCCATCTGTACAAAATAAAAGCAAACTCGGCGAGTGGCAGAGTCTACATTCTCGGTCCAATGTTCAGTCCTGAATCTTAATTATTATCACCCCGAATAGCAGGCGACGCAATGGTAACGTTATCCGTATTGAAATTGTTTTCAATTTTATCCAATTCAATGTTACTTGGCAGTCACCTAGTGTAACCCCCCTACCTACTGCCTAACTAAACTAAAGCCCTGACTAAACGTCCTAAGCTGATTTGCAACTAATCCAACTACCTATAGTCAATCTTACATACACTATCCTACTAAATGACCTACTTTGATCCGAACTGAAGCTAACGTAACTTGTTCTACAAGCGTGTAAGTATGCTAACCCTAGAATAATATTGACCCTCGATATTTCTTAACCCTAAAGTCATGATGGTCTAGCTTGATCTTAACCCTGAACTGAAGTTTTATTATTATCCTAAGAATTTACTTACTAAAACTAATTCTACGTCTTTTTTTTTTTATTCTAATTAAACCTTAGCCTACTGCTGTACTTATAATAATTAAATATCCGATACTCTATCTAATTAAAACTAAGTTTGGCCAGTGATCGTTAGTAGAGGACCTTACGTTGTGAATCGCAGAAACCCAAACAGATTGGGACTCCTACCTATTTGTATGTTATATAGAGTATTGTAAGAATAGTATAGATAACCTAGAGTTGTAAAACGTTAAGATTTATTAGCCTAAATCCTACAAAACTAACAATATACGTTGAACTGTACTCCTAGTGAACTTTTCTTAGTGTTACTACGTTTCCTAGATTTAACCTAGATTTTGATGTTATGAGCTAAGACCTAAAATGTATAATGATCGATTTGTGAACTGTAAGAAGCTGAATATAGTCCAAGAGCTAATGTTTGAATACCTTCAGTCAAATAATTGAAAATTCTCAAAATTAAACTTTTTAGATAAAGTTTAGGTTTTATTGTTAGGGCTCATATTTAGCGGCTATGGATCGGCACCCCCTTCCCGTACCGATCAGTGGAATGCGTCCCAGACCGTGGGCATCCTCCTCCGCATTATGAGAGAGAGAGAGAGCCTGAAGGGCTATACTAATTCTGTCAAGTTTTTTTTTCTTCTAGTCGGTCAAGTATGTCAACAAACAATGGGACAAGAGGACTTTTTTTTTGCAAAGTTTTCCCAATCCTAGAGTCGCGGTTCTCTAGGCCCCCACACTGGACATCCACCTTGGACGTCCAGTCCCCCAAAAATCTCATATGGTGATATATGAGGGGCACGGGCCAAAGTTTACTTGCGGAGACCTTCAGATTCTGGTAAACCAGAATGAAAAGGTCACCTATTCCCTACCTATTTAGCCTATCTACCTAATGCCTATATGTAGCTAGCTTTAGAGTATGTATGCCTATCTCTAACTTGAGCCTAGACTTAGTATGACCTAAGGCCCTAATATAGTATAAATGGTTCAATAAAAATTGAGTATCCTATCTTACTTATAAAACTATCTTATCTACTTAAAACAACATCTAGCAAACCTAGGTCTCCCACATTTACCAGAGTTCTTATCATAGGCAGATACCAGAATGTTCTTTAAAAGGAAATCTCCAGGAGAAAGTTATTAGGCATGTAACTAAATTCATAAAAGGACTTCACTCAAAGGTTATTTCTGAAGTGATTTGGATTGCAACTGACCAGTGTTTCTAAGAAAGTAAAATTTATACTTTTCACTAAGAATCAGTATCTTTTCCTTTTCGGTTAAAGATTTAACTGACAAGGCTCGGCATTGCTTGGCCTCGGTAAAGTCTTACCAACTAGAACCTGGCGTCGCCACATACACATAATCTTGTGCGTTTTGAAACATTTATTGTAATTTGAGCAAAGTCTATCTATCCGACCAATGCTTTGATATCAGTAGGAAATAATAAATTTTGAACATTCAGATTTCAGCCAACTATAATACGACCTATAAGGCTATACAATTTATTATTAGTGTACAATGCCAAAATATGTTAAATATCATAGTGCAATATTCATTTGCCAAATGTTAATAATCTTCATTAAATAATAATGTTTAAAGGTATGAGACAAAGCATTTCCCATTTTAATCAATAGCAAATTCATAATAGAATACAACATTTCGAACTCATCAAAGATCCAAAATTCTCAGGTAATCAACAAAATTATTTTCAGAATAGCATAGGTTTTTAGTGACAAGGCTCAACTTGATCAAGTGTTTATTATAAGACTAGAATTGCCATACTAGCATCAAGGAACAGAGATATTTCAATAATACGCAAATTCCTCAGACTGTTGCTACAATTCTACAAAAAAAATAGGTAATCTATCTGTTACTTGAAATTTTATCATTAATGGTTCAGCCAATAAGCTTTTCTTAATTGTAAGTCGATACGACTGACTAGTTAACATTTGTAACTATTTTTGTCAGCTGATATCTCTTCTTTGTTTTATAGTCAATAAATTCAAAATTAAGGTTATGGCAAATACCATAGGTTAAATGACAATCTGTCAACACAACAGTTGTTATCTAATTTTTATCAGCAAATATAGTTTTCTATGGATTCATATAGAACAATGCAAAGTAGGTGTACTTTTAGATTGTCTACTTGCATCTAGATAAAACTAGGCTGTCATTAATCCTAAGGAAACCTAGGTCTCAAGTCATTCCAACTCAATTTCTTATTACAATGAATTATGCAAGATAGGTATGGATTTTGTTTGTCTACTTGCATTTTCGAAATTAATATTATCTTGAAACTGGGAAGTCTAAGATTTAATTTTCTGGCAATTTTCTATAACCAAATTGGATCTTTGATATTATCAAAAATATGCAATTACATTTTAACGAAATTATTAACATTTAGAATTCAATCTCAACAATTTATGGGAGATTTTTCCCCGTTAACTGGCACTAACAATTATTTGATTGAATTGACAGATTCGATATTTGATTTGACACTGACAGTTATGAATCACAAAATATTTCTTTTTTAATATTCTTAAATCGCTATTTGCTAATTTTGTTGCCATATATACAAATCTTGTAATTATCTATAACTTTGAATTTTAGTTAATTTTTGAAGTTAAATATTCTACAATTGGAATTAAACTTAGTTGGAATACAAATACTTTGATATGTCTATGACCCTAATTGTAAAGTTGACCCTATGAACCCTCTAAGACCCGTCTATCCTAAATTAAGATGAAAATGAAATTAATGATTTTAAATAAATCCTTTCCAAATTCCTACGTTCCTACTCAACCAAAAGATGATCGTATCACCTAACCTATGTCCTTAAACCTCTTGCTAACTATCCGATACGTTTCCCTACCTGTCCACCTGACTCTAAAGACATCCCTATTCTAAAACGAAACCCACTACCCCTTGATAAAAAAAAACATAAAAAAAACAATGCCCGTCTATCAAGGTTGCTTCCCCTAGCAAGGATCCGTCAACCACTAGCTAAGCCCTGTCGTTCGGACTGGCTAAGTCCTTGGGAGAGCCTAAAGCCACCTAAATTCCCTACGGAAAGCCCATGTCTGCACCCAAGCGTACATGAGATTTCCCCTACCCCCGGGACAACCAGAAACCGACTTAGTCTCAGATACGTTCAGTGTGGATCTCCACATGTTGGCCTATCTGCAGCTCCAGATAGTCAACCTGATCGTCGAAGAGAAAAAGACGAAATCCGATAGGAGACGTAAATGGACCACCCACACTCAAGTGGCTAAACAAGTCCACCTGTCAACCGTCTCAAGTTGACAGCCTATTCTAAACCCCGGGAAAGAAGTATCCGGTCGCGTCGCCACCCGAAGGCGGCTAGTGCAATGCGACCTTCAACCCGTCCAGTGCTTGGCACTATGGGACTCACTGCAACATTGCGCGTGTATAGTGTATCCCCAAACGGTGGATGTTATTATAATTTCACTCGCTTGACCTGGTCGAACGCCGGCGTAGTCTGCCTGATGGCATACCAAACACTCGAACCAAGTCTTACAAGGAAACCACAATAACCCACAATCACGATCTAGGAGACCTAGATTAGTCTTCTAGCCAACATGAAGCCTAAACCCCTCCCTTATGTATAAGTCCACTAAACAAGCACCATGTTACTAATTAAATTGAAAACTCAAAAAGACTATCTCCACAATAGGTAATTGGTGATAAGCTCTTAATTATTTGCAAAGCAAAAATGGCGACAACATAACCCGAATTGATTTCGTGAATCAACTGAGGTCCGCCTGAGGAATGAAGATTACCGAGCTGACACACAACTATCCTATCTGAAGAACTAACATTGAATGCCTCTCCGCTCCTTCGCTCTCTCCTTATATGGTATCCCCAGTTTAAAGAAGGCTTTAAAGACGAATTTAAAGACAAATTTAAAAATCAACCAATCACGCTCGATCTCTTTAAATTCGTATTTATCCCTTCAATTTGTCTTTAAACGTCAATCTGTATGTATTGAAATGTCAACAAACATTGATTTCTTTAAATCTTTTCGTTATTTCATGGATTTTACTCCACAAAAGTTACTAAAAATGTTTGATGTGAATCCAATTGTGCCCCCTACGGCTCATAATATCTTGAGAACCGAAGATAAAGACACCAGGTAAGCTATCTAAATTGTTCGTTAACTAGGCCTTATTTTGTCAAAGAATCCAGCCCAATTCGTTAAAATGTTTTCATTTACAATGTGTTTGCAAGATCTGCTCATTAGAGGTACATTGCAGAGCTTCTAAAACCATTATTTTATACTAAAAACAGAAGATACCTTTTGAGGTTATGGGTTTAACAATGAGTTATTTTTGTCTTTTCCAGCCCTGCTATACAATAAACCAGCTATAATAGAGTGACTCTACCTACAAAAGACCCATCGAGCCACCTAAAACCCAAGGATACCTAGCCAGAAGCACATTTGGTTGGAGTGTACGAAAGAGGGCACTGAGGAAAAAAGACTTAGAAAAATTTGCACTAAAATCCTACACCTTATGTAATCTTCGGGATCCGGTGGGATGTGGGAGTATAAGGGTGGGGGAACCCCTGCACGCACCCTGAGGTCACTGACCTTGACTCCAAGATCATTGACCTTGAATGACCTTGACTCCAAGATAGTCGGTTTGACAACAAAATCATCAACCGTGACTGACCTTGACTCTGACCATCGACCTTGACTGACTACGCCTTATGTAATATTCAGGATCCGGTGGGATGTGGGAGTATAAGGGTGGGGGAACCCCTGCACGCACCCTGAGGTCACTGACCTTGACTCCAAGGTCACTGACCTTGAATGACCTTGACTCCAAGGTCACTGACCTTGAATGACCTTGATTCCAAGATAGTTGGTTTTGACAACAAAATCATCAACCGTGACTGACCTTGACTCTGACCATCGACCTTGACTAACTACGCCTTATGTAATATTCGGGATCCGGTGGGATGTGGGAGTATAAGGGTGGGGAAAGTCTTGCATGTACCCTGAGGTCACTGACCTTGACTCCAGCGGCCGGCGAAGCGCCAGAGACAATCTGTCCTTATTACGAGTTTAGGTCGTTCCTATTTATCCTAACCAACAGAAGGACTTCGTTAAAGTATTTTGATGTTGTAGGTTAGGTTAGGTTTGAACAGAGACAACAACGCGCGAGCCGAGCGAGCGAAGCGAGCGTGCCGCGGCAGCGGCCGGCGAAGCGCCAGAGACAATCTGTCCTTATTACGAGTTTAGGTCGTTCCTATTTATCCTAACCAACAGAAGGACTTTGCTAAAGTATTTTGATGTCGTAGGTTAGGTTAGGTTTGAACAGAGACAACAACGCGCGAGCCGAGCGAGCGAAGCGAGCGTGCCGCGGTAGCGGCCGGCGAAGCGCCAGAGACAATCTGTCCTTATTACGAGTTTAGGTCGTTCCTATTTATCCTAACCAACAGAAGGACTTCGCTAAAGTATTTTGATGTCGTAGGTTAGGTTAGGTTTGAACAGAGACAACAACGCGCGAGCCGAGCGAGCGAAGCGAGCGTGCCGCGGCAGCGGCCGGCGAAGCGCCAGAGGCAATCTGTCCTTATTACGAGTTTAGGTCGTTCCTATTTATCCTAACCAACAGAAGGGCTTTGCTAAAGTATTTTGATGTCGTAGGTTAGGTTAGGTTTGAACAGAGACAACAACGCGCGAGCCGAGCGAGCGAAGCGAGCGTGCCGCGGCAGCGGCCGGCGAAGCGCCAGAGATAATCTGTCCTTTAATTGTTGACAATGCGCACATTATATTGTGTAATAAATCCTCTGCAAAAATCGTTTTGACCTCCGTTGAGTCTAATTTTTTTTTCGGTACTTGTATACGAGAGGGGACGCAGTTATAAGGAAAAAAGACATTGATTATTTTTCACACCGTGTGGTATTCTGATTACCCCCCTTTTTTGTGTTGGGAATGGGTAGAGGGAATACTCAGGATCAATGTTTCCATACATCGTTTTGACCTCCGTTGAGTCTAAATTTTTTTTTTGGTACTTGTATACGAGAGGGGACGCAGTTATAAGGAAAAAGGACATTGATTATTTTTCACACCGTGTGGTATTCTGATTACCCCCCTTTTTTGTGTTGGGAATGGGTAGAGGGGATACTCAGGATCAATGTTTCCATACATCGTTTTGACCTCCGTTGAGTCTAAATTTTTTTTCGGTACTTGTATACGAGAGGGGGCGCAGTTACAAAGGAAAAAAGACATTGATTATTTTTCACACCGTGTGGTATTCTGATTACCCCCCTTTTTTGTGTTGGGAATGGGTAGAGGGAATACTCAGGATCAATGTTTCCATACATCGTTTTGACCTCCGTTGAGTCTAAATTTTTTTTTTGGTACTTGTATACGAGAGGGGACGCAGTTATAAGGAAAAAGGACATTGATTATTTTTCACACCGTGTGGTATTCTGATTACCCCCCTTTTTTGTGTTGGGAATGGGTAGAGGGGATACTCAGGATCAATGTTTCCATACATCGTTTTGACCTCCGTTGAGTCTAAATTTTTTTTCGGTACTTGTATACGAGAGGGGGCGCAGTTACAAAGGAAAAAAGACATTGATTATTTTTCACACCGTGTGGTATTCTGATTACCCCCCTTTTTGTGTCGGGAATAGGTAGAGGGGATACTCAGGATCAATGTTTCCATACACCGTTTTGACCTCCGGTGGGTCTAAAATTTTTTTTCGGTACTTGTGTACGAGAGGGGGCGCCGTTATGAAGGAAAAAAGACATTGATTATTTTTCACACCGTGTGGTATTCTGATTACCCCCCTTTTTTGTGTTGGGAATGGGTAGAGGGAATACTCAGGATCAATGTTTCCATACATCGTTTTGACCTCCGTTGAGTCTAAATTTTTTTTTCGGTACTTGTGTATACGAGACGGGACGCAGTTATAAGGAAAAAGGACATTGATTATTTTTCACACCGTGTGGTATTCTGATTACCCCCCTTTTTTGTGTTGGGAATGGGTAGAGGGAATACTCAGGATCAATGTTTCCATACATCGTTTTGACCTCCGTTGAGTCTAAATTTTTTTTTTGGTACTTGTATACGAGAGGGGACGCAGTTATAAGGAAAAAGGACATTGATTATTTTTCACACCGTGTGGTATTCTGATTACCCCCCTTTTTTGTGTTGGGAATGGGTAGAGGGGATACTCAGGATCAATGTTTCCATACATCGTTTTGACCTCCGTTGAGTCTAAATTTTTTTTCGGTACTTGTATACGAGAGGGGGCGCAGTTACAAAGGAAAAAAGACATTGATTATTTTTCACACCGTGTGGTATTCTGATTACCCCCCTTTTTGTGTCGGGAATAGGTAGAGGGGATACTCAGGATCAATGTTTCCATACACCGTTTTGACCTCCGGTGGGTCTAAAATTTTTTTTCGGTACTTGTGTACGAGAGGGGGCGCCGTTATGAAGGAAAAAAGACATTGATTATTTTTCACACCGTGTGGTATTCTGATTACCCCCCTTTTTTGTGTTGGGAATGAGTAGAGGGGATACTCAGGATCAATGTTTCCATACATCGTTTTGACCTCCGTTGAGTCTAAATTTTTTTTCGGTACTTGTACGAGGGTCAAACTGAAAGTTCTTAGAACTGGCCACTTATAAACAATATAATAAAAAAATAATTCTATAATTTGAAAATAGAACTCTTTGCCAATATTACTGAGTATATACTTCATTCATTTGTCATTTGTTTTACGATTTGGCGGCAAATTGAAAATTGTCTGTGTCACGTCAACATGAATTTAACACGAGAAAATTTTCGTGCAATGATTTTTTATGACTTTCGATGTCATTTAAGTCAACAAGAAAGTTATGATAGACTACGATTGGCCTTTCACGATGAAGCCCCATCTCGTGCGACTGTTTACAACTGGTTTAATGAGTTTAAACGTGGTCGCACTAATCTCACTGATGATTTACGTGAGGGACGGCCTTCTACGGCGACGACTGAAGATAACATCTGTGTTGTGCGGCGTATGATAGAGACTGACAAAAGAGTGACCTATCAGCAGATTCGGACAAGCTTAGGCATCGGTATGAGTTAAGTGCACAAAATCCTACACGAACATTTAGCGGTCAGGAAGCTTTGCGCCCGGTGGATACCTCATAATTTGACTGAGGCTCAAAAACTCCATCGTGTGGATTGGTGCCGTAAAATGATTGAAAGATTTAACGGAGGTGACTCAAATGCTGTGTTCGACATACTAACAGGTGACGAAAGCTGGATTTACTGTTATGATCCTGAAACCAAAAGACAATCTGCTCAGTGGGTGTTTCCTTTCGAGGAGTTGCCAACTAAAGTGAAGAGAGATCGAAGTGCGGGGAAAAAAATGGTGGCCTCGTTCTTTGGAAGGATAGGTCATTTCGCGACAATTGTGTTAGAGGATCAAAAAACAGTTTCTGCAGAATGGTACACTACCAATTGTTTGCCACTTGTCTTGGAAAAAGTTCGAGAGAAACGACCTCGCAGTAGGATCCTCCTTCACCACGACAACGCCTCATCGCACACCGCCAAGCGAACGATCGACTATTTGGCGACATCAAACGTTGAATTACTGGGTCACCCGCCGTATAGCCCCGACCTCGCGCCTTGTGATTTTTATTTATTTTCAAAAATTAAAGAAAAACTTAAAGGAAAGCGGTTTATGAATGCTGAAGAAGCGGTGGCTGCGTATCGCGATGCCATTGAAGAGACCCCTAAGGACGAGTGGGCAAAGTGCTTTTCCCAGTGGTTCCATCGCATGCAGCGGTGTATTGACGTGAATGGACAATATTTTGAAAAGATATAATAAAACTAATAACTGGCTAATGTAATCAGTTTTTGATTTTCTAAGAACTTTCAGTTTGACCCTCGTATACGAGAGGGGGCGCAGTTACAAAGGAAAAAAGACATTGATTATTTTTCACACCGTGTGGTATTCTGATTACCCCCCTTTTTGTGTCGGGAATGGGTAGAGGGGATACTCAGGATCAACGTTTCCATACACCGTTTTGACTTCCGGTGGGTCTAAAATTTTTTTTTCGGTACTTGTGTTCGAGAGGGGACGCAGTTATAAGGCAAAAGGACATTGATTATTTTTCACACCGTGTGGTATTCTGATTACCCCCCTTTTTTGTGTTGGGAATGGGTAGAGGGGATACTCAGGATCAATGTTTCCATACATCGTTTTGACCTCCGTTGAGTCTAAATTTTTTTTTCGGTACTTGTATACGAGAGGGGGCGCAGTTACAAAGGAAAAAAGACATTGATTATTTTTCACACCGTGTGGTATTCTGATTACCCCCCTTTTTTGTGTCGGGAATGGGTAGAGGGGATACTCAGGATCAACGTTTCCATATACCGTTTTGACTTCCGGTGGGTCTAAAATTTTTTTTTCGGTAGGTACTTGTGTTCGAGAGGGGACGCAGTTATAAGGCAAAAGGACATTGATTATTTTGATTATGCAGGGGTTTCCCCACCCTTATACTCCCACATCCCACCGGATCCCGAAGATTACTTATGGCGTAGCATTTTAGTGAAAATTTTTCTAAGTCTTTTTCCTCAGTGCCCCCTTTGGTATCCTCTGACCGCACATTTGGAGCGGAGATATCCAGCAATTTTCCAAGGTTTGTAAACAATGACAATTTTTCCATAATTACCCAGTAATAATCTAGCAAATCTAGCATATCTAAATCAATTCAAGTCTATTTGCAATACATTGTGTAGATTTCATAGCGTTTTACTGTATGTGGTTGTAAAATATGACTTATTCAGCAATCAAGATTTTTCAAAGATTAATAGACAAACAAGTTATTCCTTACAATGTTCTAACATGATATTATCAGTCATTTGGAAGATCTTATCCCTCCCTATTCTTAGTTTATGATAATAATAATAGGTATCATTTTGTTTGAAATGAATCCTTGTTCTTTTTTTTTCAGTTTTTTTTTTTTGACAAGTTGCCGCTGGCTCGCTTTTCCTGTACAACCAGCTGTGTGGACGAAACTTGTTCTTCAATGTACCAGAGGCTCTTCTAACGTCTTCAGGCTTAATGATAAGTGCCTTTACCAAGTATGTACCTATTACAAACCTTCTTAATTCCACTGAAAATTAACAACGGGGTGCAAACTTTTGTTATTTTTATAAATTAATAAACTAAATTTGTACTCCTTTTCTGGTTGTTACTTTCTGATATACCTAGATGAACATTCAGTGGACTAGATTTACTTATTTTGGCTTTAAATAAAATACTCCGTCGTAATCAACAAATCTAGAAACAATTTCTCAAGATTTATTGACTGCGCATGTGAGAGACCAGGGCATTTGCATATAATTATAAGTACAACATGTAAATGGAATGTTACACTAGCGTCTTCAGGACGCGGACATCCAGCGCTCGTCAATTTATTTGCATCCGCAATTGGATATAGCCTCCCTAGCGGACTCCCAATAAGACCGGTTGGAAGCAATTTGCAGCCAGCATGTTCACTGTTCACGCAAATTCGATAAGATTATCGGTGCCCCGACGCGGTGCAAAACGTCCTACACTGCGTTTGTAGATGGCTAAGGTCGCCAAAAATTGTAATACGAATTCATGACTGTCATCGTGAATAATTGGTAACGCACAGCTACTGTGCGTTCAGGAATGTTACATAAAGTGTATAGAAACTCGGTATCGTGAATTAAAATAGTCGTGGACATAACTTAAAAACATCTATTGGTGTTATTTTAGAAGTAATGCACACAGCACGAGGTTTGAAATATAGCAGAAAATTATATTTAAGCATAGAATTATAATCAAAATATAAATTTACAATCTTAACGTGATTATCGTCAGTCGAAAATATTGAAAATTTGCGAGACACAAGCACTGCCCACCTTGAAGATCACTTTGATACAGTAGAATTGAGAACCTCCTTTCATGATGTCGTTTGAAAATTTAATAGAAATCTCACCGCAAGCACCAAGCCCCTGCCCATGGTGGTAATATTCAGGGGCCTGTATGCGACGTCATTCAGCGCCAGCTGTCGGCAGAACTGCTCCAGTTCGATAGCCAGCGGCTCGTGGATGGAGTTCACGTGCTGCATCAGCCGACTCACCAGGGTAGTGGTGTATTCCATCTGTTTTAGAAACATTCAATTAATAAATAGGACGCCGTGGTGGTCTAGTGGTAGTAGCACCCGCATTACAATCGTGAAGCCGGGGGTTCAAATCGCAGTCCTGTACTAATGAGTTAGAGGAAGTTATGGGTTGGGTTTTAAAACAAGGAGCACAAATCTGAGGATTATGACACTGTGGGGAGGTCACGGGGGTGTTTTTCAATCGTCCCTATGCATTCTGGCTGCCGGAGTTGCGCTGAAGTATATTAATTTTACAAAATGTTGAAAAATTCGATTTAGAGGTTAGCAAAAACTTCGCAAATTACTTCTCAACCCGTAAAACGAAACGTATATTTAGCAAAATTTTAACACTTTTCAAGTTAGGTCTTTCAAAATACTACGATTTTTTTAATAAAGTGCTAGAAGCGAACCGCTTTGATAGATTAGGTGTGAAACAAAAAATAGGTTAGGTTAGGTTAGAACATGACAAACAACGCACGAGCCGAGCGAGCGAAGCGAGCGTGCCGCGGCAGCGGCCGGCGAAGTGCCAGAAGCAAACCGCCTTGATAGATTAGGTGTGAAACAAAAAATAGGTTGGGTTAGGTTAGAACATGACAAACAACGCACGAGCCGAGCGAGCGAAGCGAGCGTGCCGCGGCAGCGGCCGGCGAAGTGCCAGAAGTAAACTGCCTTGATAGATTAGGTGTGAAACAAAAAATAGGTGTAAAATACTGATATAGCCGAAAGTGAGGTTAAGTACTAAAAAAATTATTACTCAAAAACTAAGGGCCTCCGGCGGGGGGGAGTTGCAGAGGGGGCTTCCCGCTCCCCCTCCCCCCACTTCCCACCCCCCTCACCCCTAAAATCGTGCTCCTTCTTTCAAAACCTTACCCTTCCAATCCCTAGCGATTCGCATTATGAAGGAAGAAGCGAATCGCTTAGTACGACCAGGTAGGATGTCGACTACGAGTATGTAGGGATGGAGTTTAAGCGATTTTCGGCTTATCCTGTTGTGGAAAGAAGATGAAGGAATTATGTCTGTAAATGTCTGTTATGACTCGTAAAAACCGAAAATGAGTTGCGAGAAATGCGTAAGTTAATGTCGGTAGTTCGAGAAAAGGCCGGCAATGTTGACTTGCTCGAATCGGAAATTGAAATCTTGAAGAAGAAAAATCAAGATCTAGAAGCAATGCTTATAGCAAAGGAGTCCATTCTACAGCCTGCAGATGAAAAGTCAGAGAATCCCCAGTCGTTAATTTGTTTAGGTAATCAAAATAACGGGAAGGTATTTACCACAACAAAACAAAGTGGGGCCACGAAACCGGCGACAAACACAAGAAGCAAAAACAGAATGAATATGCCGACAGATTGCAAAAATAGTTTGTGTGAACCTGTTAGTAATATTCCAACGATAGTAAACCTCCAGCAAGCAGACGAAGAGTGGGACACTGTGAACAGGAAGAAAAAGAGGTACCCGACTAGTGAAGTGAAGCGAGGGGGGCTGCAACCGGCAAAGGATGTAGATATTCTTATACAAGGAACTGAGCGGAAGAAAGATTTACACGTACGGCGCCTCCGTAAGGAAACTACAGTTGAACATTTGGTAAACTACGTGAAAAAAATATTTCAAGAAGAGGTACACATAAAAGTAAAATAAACCACAAGACCGAGAGAGATTATACTTCATTTATAGTAAGCGTACCGGAAAGTAAATATGAGAAATTGTGCCAGCCAGAAAATTGGCCCGTAAATGTTGAATTTTGTGAATGGATTTGGTTTCGTAGACCGCCCTACAAAGAGCGTAAAACTCAGTAAACAATCTGAAATACTAGTTTACTATCAGAACGTTCGAGGGCTGAGAACGAAACTAGACACATTTTCGAGTAGTGTGGCGGCATCTACTGCAGATTTTTTCGCCCTGACAGAAACCGGTTGCAATGAATCCATCTATGATGCTGAAATAATCCCCCCGGGATACACGATAATTAGATGTGATAGAGCGGACGGCAGGAAGCAGGGCGGCGCGAGTTTAGTGGCCACACCGCGGATCGAGCTGCGACGCGTACCGGTACCATTAAGTGTAAACATCGACGAGCATATTTTTGAATTAGTGGGTAGTTCCGTATATTTAAATAATAGATTTTTGTTTTTAATATGTGTCGTGTATATACCGCCAAACAGTGACGAGAATGAGTACATGTTGTTATTTAAAATGTTGGAAGACTACTGTAATAATTACAGCCAAATGGTTGTAATAGGAGATTTTAATTTGTTTTCTTGCTCTGCAAATGTAAATAATTATTTTGAGTATTTTCAAGCTTATTGTGGATTCGTTCAGAGTAACACCGTAAGCAATTGCAAAAATAGACAGCTAGATTTAGTGCTGAGTACGTTTGAATGCAATAGTGTGATAGTGCGCGCGGCGGACGAGCCCTTAGTGCCGGTCGACGCGTATCATCCTCCGCTGGAGGTGTCGGTGCGGATGTCGCGGCGGCGCCGGGAGCCGGCCGCCGGCGCCGGCACCGCGCTTGCAGCCCGTGCCGGTGAACCTACCGTAAGTGCTTACAATTATAACAAAGCGGATTTTCCGTTATTGTATGCATCAATAGCGGCAATAGACTGGACTCCTATGTATGAATTGGATCTTGATATGAGTTTAGATTTTTTTTATAACAATATTAATAGGATTATTGATAATTGTGTCCCGGTAAAAGGTAAAAGGGTGAACTCGAAGTACGTTTATCCAGAATTTTATACGGCTGATATCATTCGCGACATCAAATTAAAATCAATATTGCATAAATATTTTAAAAAGACGGGGTCATCAACTGTTTATAAAAAGTTTGCTGAGTGCAGGGCTAGGGTTAAATATATGGTATCATCTGCAGAGAAACAATATAAACTCAATATTCAAAACCAACTACAGAGAGACCCTAAGTCTTTTTGGAATTATGCTAAGTTCAAAAGGAACGGCAGAGTTCCGCACAAGATTTTGAAGGGAGGGGTGGTAATCAGTGATGAACAATGTGCTAAAGAATTCGCAGAGTACTTCTATTCCGTGTACAGTCCCGAACGAGCTAAATTAGATGTAAGCGCCGCAATCTCGGAAGCGGGTGGTACTAACGGGGCGGTGCGCGTGCATTTGGACTCGCTGCAGCTGGAAGACGTCCGCAGCGCGCTCTAGCAGTTAAAACCGAAGAAGTCAGCAGGTCCGGACGGTATACCGCCCTACATCTTCAAGGATTGTAGGGAGGTGCTGGCTCAGCCGCTTCAACATGTATTCAATCTTTGCTTGAAGCGGGCTGTCTTTCCGGAGAGATGGAGGGTGACGCGAGTAGTACCGGTACCAAAGGGGACATCGTGCACAAAAGTAGAGGAATATAGGCCTGTAGCAATACTTTCTACGCCAGCGAAAATATTAGTGGCGGTAGTACAAAAGAAGGTATCGACTCAAATAAGCACTCAACTTTCTGATGCGCAGCACGGGTTCAGGGTCGCACGTAGCACTACTACTAATTTGCTCAGTCAGATGGCGCATGTGGTTCCAGTAGTAGATGGTGGGGGGCAAGCTGACACTGCATATTTTGATTATAAAAAGGCGTTTGATTTGGTAAATAATGATGTGCTACTCAAAAGCAAGCCGGCTTCGGATTCACCCCACACCTACTCAACTTTTTTGCTAGTCATATGACGGATTTCTGAATGTACTTAATAGTCAAAAATGTATATTATATGTTTTTCATAATTATGGTTCAAATAACCCCTTGTTAAATATATACCTAAAAATATGAACTGTCAGTGCTCAGAATAATTTTCTATGAAAGCTTCGGCCAACAAAATAATATGATGATCACATAATAAAAAAACATGAAGGAAACAAAATGAACTGGGTCAATAATTACGCGGATTAAAACTCTATTCAACGAAATCCCGCACAAAGAGAACTAGTAGAAAAAAATACTACTTTACGTGTATCTGTATGGAAGCTACAACCTCCGTGTAATTAATTAATAATGTGTAAGTATAATTCACACAATTTTGAAAAAGACATTAAAATTGAGATCTATACCTACTAGAACTATCATAAATTTAAATTTCATGCAGCCCGTTAATAAGCGTGAAATTAGATTATTAGGCTTTTTCACATGGGTGCAGACAAAAATATAGAAAGACGAACGGACCGACACGGAGGGAATCTTATAATGACTTTGTAAGAGCTCTTGGTTCTAATACGGAACCCTAAAATCAGATATTTTATGTTACTGCCTGATGTTAAGCAGATGTGCGGTAGGGTGTAGCACGCTTACCTAGAAGATACCTATTTACTCAGTATAGGACACCTATTTTTTTTTCAAATCTGTTTAAGCACTGTTGTAATACTTCTTGCCTCTTTGGCTTACTACACTCTTTCTGAATAACTATGTAATAATATAAATTATATCATTCCGTGTCTTAGGAGTTCACTTTCTTTTCTGATTTTACAAAACAGATGCAAGCATTAGTGTCCTAAGAATTGGAAGAGTCAGGTCCGACAATAATGTCCGAAAATATTATGATGTCCGAACCGTCACGGAGGCGTTTTGGGGAGTAGATTTAGTCAGTATGGTGCCTAGTAAATGTGCAGTATTTTAGAAAGAACAAAGTTAGCCTGTACAGGGTTATCCAGAACTGGTGTACTGAGCTGAGAGGTGGTTCAGATCATCATTATTAACAACTTGTACTATGGGGCCAAACCAAAATTCGAGAAAAAAATCTTCGGTCGCAGTTTATTTTTCGATTTTTCAGTGTCTTTTTTCAGGACGATCCGAAAATCCTGTATACGAGTTAGTTTGGCCATCTAGAGTCTAATGAATTTTTTGTATTGAGAAGCACTTTATTGCGATTTTGGGGTTGGTCTCGTAAAAGTTGTTCATTATGCTAAGCACCTATATTTATTTACAATAATAATACTTCTGTTCCGATGTATGTCATGTGTTTATTTTTACTTAATTTAAATATATTATATATTTTTTTCCTTGTGTATGTTTCCCTAATAGGAAATAAAAGTGTATCCACTACAATCCACGACATTATAATTACCTATGTATGCTAGTTAGCTAATCATTCTCTCTAACACTCCGTAAAAATATATTCTACATGCTAAACTTGCTTTTCTAAAAGTAGTTAGTATAAAAGGTCTTGAATATATGGAAACGACGATAGGTATTTGGCTTCTATAATTTATTGAATGTAAGACACGGTAGTACGATACGACATGAATGAATGCCTGATAGAAAAGTGTTGCCATTAGGCTCATTTTTACATACAACATCTCCCTATACTAAAAAAGTAAAACTTACTTAGCATGACACTACATACATAACATCTTAAAAATAAAACTTAGATTACAAATAGACATTGACTTGAAATAATGTGAGCACATGAATTAACAGATTGTTAAGATTTGTCATTATTATTTACATACAAATCTTTGAACAGGCTTAACTTTTCTCCCGCTCCTAGTCACAAAAGGAGAACTAGAAATATCTGGAATTGGAGGCGTGACCGCCATACCACTTGACTGATCGTTTGTTGCTGCTGGCTGAAGTGATGAAGACGACTGTTGACTGACTGGAATAGTTGGATCACTGTTACTTACATGCTCGTCGAGTGGTACCTGATTACCCTTGGTAGGACTTGGCATTTTTAATAGATGTTGTCTGTTTCTTCTACATTCTAATCCATCTGGTGTTTCTACAATGTATGATCTAGGCTCTGAACAGATCTTTTTAATTTTAGCAGGTGACCATACACTTTCCGGGCATTTTTTGTACAGTATTTGTTCTCCCTCTTCCAGGTCTGAGAGTGGTTTTGTATTTTTATCGTAGTGTTCTTTCATTTTCTCTATATTTCCGTTCTTCATTTGAATATGACTTTTGAAATTCACAACTTTCGACTTCAAATTTTTTGAAACTGTAGGAAGTTGAGTTCTAAGCGAACGTGACATCAATAGTTGAGCTGGTGAAGATATGTTACCTCTGGGTGTAGTACGATATTGTAGTAGCGCTAGGTATGGATCCGTACCTGTCTCATCACATTTCGTGAGTATTCGTTTGGCTATTTTAACACCTGACTCTACTAGGCCGTTTGATCTGGGTAAGTATGGACTTGAAGTAGTATGTTGAATTCCCCATTCAATCATAAAACTCTTCAATTCAGCTGAAGAGAATGGTGGTCCATTGTCACTTTGTAAGATGACTGGGATGCCATGTCGACTGAAGACTGATTTTAGGACCAGTATTAGTGCTTTAGCGCTTGTGCTGGCTACTGTTGACAATTCTATGAAGTTGGAGTAATAATCTTCTATAATGACATATTTCTTCCCTTTATAATCAAAGAAATCGACACCTACTTTTTCCCACGGTAATATAGGTTGCTCATGTGGCTTCAATGGTTCAGCTGCATTAGCATTTCTATGCTTTAAGCATGCTGGGCATGACTCAACTAAATTCTTAATATCTGTTGACATAAATGGCCAGAAAACAACACCTCTAGCAAAGCTTTTAGACCTGTCAACTCCAAGGTGGCCACTGTGAATTATTTTTAAAATGTCTGGCCGAATTTTCTTTGGCATAATAATACTGTTACCTCTAAATAGCAGATCAGATTCGGTATGTATTTCACTTCGAAAATTCCAATATTCTTGTACTGCTTTGTCGACTTGTTTTTTACATGCAGGCCAGCTTTTTTGACAGTAAGACTTCAATATCTGCATGCTGTCGTCTGTGCTTGTAGCTTCCTTCAGCCACTGAAGTCGTTCTGTGGAAACAGGTAAATTCTTAATTAACATATTGACATGAACTATTACATCATCATCAAGTTCATCTGAACTGCATTCTGGTAGGGGAACTCGGGACAATGTATCAGCAATATTTACATCTCTGTGCCTCGTTTATAACATACCTCTAAGCTATAGGCCTGTATTTTCATCATCATGCGTTGCAGACGTGTTGGCACTTCGACAAGAGGCCTTTTGAATAAAGTTATTAAAGGACGGTGATCAGTTTCAACTGTCACTACTTGACCATAAATAAATTGATGAAACCTTACACATCCAAACACAATGGCATATAATTCTTTTTCAATTTGGGCCATTTTTTGTTGTGTAGGTGTCAAAGTTTTGGAAGCATAGTATATTGGGTGACCATTTTGTAAAATGACTGCTCCGACAGCTGTGGAACTTGAATCAACTGACAAAGTGACATGTTCATTGACATTGAAATGACCTAACACTGGTGCACTGTATATTAGAACTTTAAGACGATTGAAAACTTGTTCATAGTTAGAATTCCACACAAATATGGCATCCTTCTTGAGTAATTCTCTTAATTGACTGACTTCCGCAGCAAGATTTGGTATGAATGGACTCAAATAATTCAAAAGACCTAAAAATCTTTGCAGATCTTTAGTACAGGTTGGAGAAGGCATATCTTTTATGGCTCTGACTTTATCTGGGTCTGGTGTTATACCATCACCAGAAAATATATGGCCAAGGTATTTGACCTGTTGAGTAGCAAAAGTACATTTTGACTTATTGAATTTATTAATTATTTATTTATTTATTCATTAACTTCTTTGGCTTGTTCATAGACTAATTTTAGGCGTTCATTATGCTGAGCTAGTGTTTCTCCTGAAACCAGCAAATCATCGCTGTAAACAGTGACTCCAGGTATATCTCCAAAAATGTCTGTCATTACCCGATGAAAATATTCAGGTGCACAGTTTACACCATAAGGAAGTCGTTTGAAACGATACCTACCGAAAGGAGTATTGAAAGTAGTGAGGTAAGAGCTTTCCTCATCAAGACAGCACATCCAAAACCCACTACTGGCATCGAGAGTTGAAAACCATTTTGAACCTGCTACCTTGGCACGTACCATGTCCACTGTTGGGATTGGATAGTGTGACCGACAGATAGCTTCATTAAGATTTCTTGGATCCAGACAGACACGTAATTTTCCATTTTTCTTTTCAACTAATAAAAGTGAACTTACCCATTCAGTAGGCTCTGTGACTTTCACGATGACACCCATGTCTTCCATGTTCTGGAGTTCTTTCTTTAAGCTCTTGTATAAAGCAAATGGCACTTTGCGTGGAGCATCTACTTTTGGCTGGACTTCTTCTCTAACTGAAATGTGACAATGACCTGGGAGACAGCCTAAGCCCTCAAAAACTGATTTATGAGTTTTTATTAAATCTGTTAATTCATTTTAGATACATTATGACTTGACTGATCACTGTTCATGTTATATACACGTTGTACAAGACCTAATGCACTACAGGTTTGATGTCCGATCACTGTTGGTGAATTTACATTTGCTTTTATGAATTTTACTTGACTTTACTATTCAAATTGTATTGAATTGTAAGAAAACACTCACCAATTACAGGAATTTGATTTCTACTATATGACATCACCCTGTTATTACACTTATTGATTTGTACATTAACATTCAATGATTTAAAGTTATTGAACGATATTACATTTGCATCGCTGCCTGTATCTAAGATAGCACTTATTATTACACCATTTACAACTAATGGTAAAGACCAGTTAGTACTAGACTTACTCTATTCTTCTATGTGACCAAAAAAAAGTTCATTTTCTCGCTCATCAACTTCAATATTTCTGACATTTTTGTTTCTGCACATTGACTGAAAATGATTCTGCATGCCACAGGACCGACAAACTGCTCCTAGTGCTGGACATTTTACTCGATGAACTTGTCCACATCTTCCACAAATTGATTTGTTGATCTGCGGCTGACTATAATTATTACTCTGTACTGTTTTATTCTTGTAGTTTGACTTTTTTTGTATATGTAAGACAGCCGACTGCTCTGTTTCCGAAGTTAAAGATGTAACTCGTTGATTTGCTTGATAAATTGTTTTAGCAAACTCGATGGTCTCTTCTAGGTTCATTTTATCTTGCAAAAGTAGTTTTTCTTTGATATAGTATATACTTGTCATGCATGTTGCAAATGAAAATATCTCTGACGAGGCGATCTTGCAATGTTGAAAATTGACAGGACTGACTTTTGTTTTTCAAAGCGGCGACGAAATCTTCAAGTGGCTCATCTTCACGTTGTTTGTACGTAAAAAATTGATGTGATTCAAATGTTACGTTAGTTTTAGGCACAAAGTGCTCCTCAAACAATTTGATCACGCTTTCCAACGTGGCGGAATCAATGTCGACGCCAAACGAATTGAAAACTTCTAAACCTTTCTCACCGATAAAGTGTAGAAACAGTGCCACTTTCCTTGACTCTTCTTCATTTTCCAAATATGCCGCTCGTAAGTATATCTTAAAGCTTTGCTTGAATTTTTTCCAGTTATTAGATAAGTTTCCAATAAATTGCATTGGAATGCAACCCGCCATATTGACTCGTGTCGGCGCCGCCGGCGACGTGCTCGGTTCGGTCTCAGACTTCGATAATACGGATTTATAATCCTTGTTTTCTTTCTCCGACATTTTCTTTTCCTTCTGACACCATATAAAAGGTCTTGAATATATGGAAACGACGATAGGTATTTGGCTTCTATAATTTATTGAATGTAAGACACGGTAGTACGATACGACATGAATGAATGCCTGATAGAAAAGTGTTGCCATTAGGCTCATTTATACATACAACAGTTAGTGGGTGGGATCTGTCTGAGATAAGTAAAATTTGGCGTACCTACGTCCGACGCCGACAAGTTCTGAGAGCGGACTGAACCATGTCAGGAAGCGTTTTAAAAGCGTTATTATACCATGATTTCGTGATAAAAATTAGTGTAAAATCACCATACTAGCATGTCAAAATTTGCATTTCCTACAGCCCTTATGTTATCGATGGTTAATATGTTAAAAACAAAAAATAAATATCGTGTCTAAGATGGAATTATTCAAAAACACATTCGAAATCCAACGTAGAGGTGATTTTTTTTGGATCGAGCGAAGCATCGAACCATCATGTATCGAAGATCCTACGTTCCTCGAAAATATGTTCAAGAATAACATAATTATATTTTTTCCATCCGTAAAATTATACATTGTTGAGGAAAAAAAATGGTTTTAAATACGTTAAATTGGGCCAGTAGGGCCTTAAGTCTCTGTGCGCGTCTGCGCAGTTCGCGTCCGTAGTTTTAATTGACAGTGTTATAGCATAGCATAAAACATTAAATGGTATTTTATGTCGCTCCGACTCATAATGTTGAATTCGCAAAATGTTGAATTCTTAAAATGTTGAATCCGTATGTCTCATTATGTTTAATTTACAAAATGTTGAATTTAAACGAATTTTACAATGTTGAATTAGCAATTCATAAATAAAGTGTCAAAGTGACAGCTGTCATATTCTAGGCTTCGCACTAGAGTTGCATGGTAACGTCAAAGTGACAGCTGTCGTATTCTATTATTCGTATTTAAATTTAGATGACAGCTGTCTAAGTGACAACTGTCAAACCTCAAAGTGATTTATCGCCATTACGAGTATTATCGATTGTAGACCAATACTGTCTTCACAAAAGTGATAGAGCTTGAGGAAATCTACATTTCGGATGGCAGCTGTCAAATTTTAAAGTGATTTATCTCGGTAACAATCGATTGTAGACCATTCACAAAAGTGGTAGAAATAGACGAGACCTACATTTCAGATGACAGCTGTCAAACTTCAAAGTGATTTATTTCGGTAATAATCAATTTTTGAACATTGCTGTCTTCACAAAAGTGATAGAACTCGACGAGCACAATCGATAGATAGCTATGGTCTACAATCAATAATTACTGAGACTAATCACTTTGAATTTTTACAGCTGTTACTTCAGCTGTCACTTAGACAGCTGTCATCTAAATGTAAATACGAATAATAGAATATGATAGCTGTCACTTTGACGCTTTATTAATTAATTGCCAATTCAACATTGTAAAATTCGTTTACATTCAACATTTTGCAAATTCTACATTATGAGATATATACGGATTCAAGTTCAACATTTTAGGATTCAACATTTTAAGAATTCAACATTTCAGGATTCAAAATTTTGGGAATTAAACATTTTGCGAATTCAACATTATGAGCCGGAGCGTTTTATGTGGATTGGACTGTTTCATTAAGTAACTTCTTGGCCGAACCATGCACCTGAGTTTAGTTTGTAACTTAGTGCGTCCGTTTTACCCATAAGTTCTGTTAGAATGATACAAGGAGGCCAGCTGTAGCAGCAATGAACGTTCTATTACTATAATGATTCAAAATTCAAAAAATAAGAGGATTCTCCCTCTACCACGGTTCTTTTAGATTAGCTTTATTTTTATTTTAGCAAAAGTTTTGATGTAAGATTTTTTCAAAAAACACACAAATCGGATAATATTAAGAGGTAGATAACACCTCATTGCTTTTGTATGGACAATTTGATACACAATTACCTAAAAAATTCAAAAATTAATTATTTATTCATGAAGTAGATATTGTACATTCAGTTTTTCGACGCTCTAGCAGCTGAACTGGGTGTTGGGCACCTGTTTTTTGGAAACTAGTTCCTACTTAGGGAACACTATTAGATTGTGTAAGTACAATGTACATACTTAGGTTTTGCTTTTGTTTTTGAATAAATACGAGAAAAAATAATAAGAAATATAAAAATGTAACCAAATCGATTAACTAATACTTACCTCTGCATGTGTCAAATGACAAGGTTCGATGACCAATACCAGGTTGGTTACATGAAAGATGATCCAAAAGAACTCTAACGTCTCCAAAATTATGAATGTATTCAAATCATCAACTTTAGTATAGCCAACTGCAAAGCAAACAAACGGTTTTTAAGTCGCGGAACCGTCATAAAACTTTAGTATAGAAGAATAAACTCTTAAGATCCATCCATCCATCAGCCATAGGACATCCACTGAGAAACATAGGCTTTCTCTACTATATAACCTTAGAAACATAGGCTTTCTCTCATCATTGGAAGCGGCTTGCATCCAGCGCAATCCTGGGTTCTTGGTGAAATCATTCGTCTACATCGTGGGTGGGCTCCTACGCTGCGCTTGCCGGTAAGTGGTCTCCACTTTAAAACTTTTCCACTCCATCGCTCATCAACCCTCCGTGCTATGCCCACTGCCGCTGTTGCTGTCCACTGGGCAATGTCGGTTTTTACGGACCTCCTCATTTCTGATTCGATCTCGCAGAGAGCCTCCTAGCATAGCCCTCTCCATAGCTCGTGTGCTACTTGGAGCTTATGAATACGGCCCATAGTAAGTATAATTTATAAGCAGTATGTAAGCCACGTCGTTAAGTATAAAGTACCTATATTGACAATAAAGTAGTACGGAGTCGTAACCAGATGCAGAAAGATGCCAGCGAGAAGCACCGTGAGCATGAGTCCGTAGGAACGGTTGACGTCGCGCACTACGTCACACGCAGACGCGTACGCTGACGCGGCACGGCGGACGGTCTCGTGGTGCGGAGTAGTGCCGCTGATATTACCTAAAACAAGTTAATGTTTTAGGATTCCGTACCCAAAAGATATGTAAGTAAGTAAGTAAGTTCGTATAGACCGGGTTGCTAGCCCTGTTGTCAGAGTTTTTAGACTGCCTAAAAGCCTCTGACATGACTAAAAAGTAAAACAACCGGGACCTACAATTTAACGTGTCATCCGAGCCACGGTAGCGCTCAGTTGGAAACTGCCACCCGCGGTCACCCACCCAAATACGTACCGTGCGGAAAGTTGCTTAAATTTCAGTGACCGCTGACAAACACCTAGTCAAACTACGCTACGAGCGCTACCCAAAAGGTAAAAACGGGACTCTATTACTCTATTTTATCCTATGTCTGTCTGTCTGTCACTAGGCTGTATCTCATGAACCGTGAGCTAGACAGTTGAAATTTTCACATAATTGTGGTGTATTTCTATTGCCGCTATAACATCAAATAAAGGGAGAGCTCCCTTTAATTTTTTTATTTTAATGCAACAAGCGTGATTTTTTTCTTGATATTAATCACGGCGTCTACCTGTGTAGACGTCTGAAATATTCACAGAATATTTCATCACAATGAAACACTCACAGAATATTATTTTATTGGGTATTTGCACTAATGGCACTGTATTAGCTAGTGCGGTGCTAGAAAAGCAACTCAAAATAAGTACCTTTTAAATATAGGTACCTACATACTTTTTAACCGACGAAACGTCGACGTGTAATTTTTTTTATGTATAACCCCGTAAAACTTTTTACAGAGTCTCTAGTTCGATTTCAATATTTCTTTCTTTTTAGATCATACTTTAATGATGGTCGCGTTTAAATTTTAATGGAAATCGGCCGAAATTAGAAGACCGAAATAATTCGAATTCTGTACACGGTTGAAGTCGGTTATGCCATTTTTTGCGAGAAATAATTATTCAAGATGTATTTCTAGACAACAAATATAGGTATTGTTAACTTAACATGATATCCAATTTTTCTATGACGTCATCCCTGATACCACCAAAAAATCTCTCTGTTGTATACAAAAACATTGAAGCCTCTTGAGAAAATATTCGACTATAATCCTAACGCTTAACGGTACAGGGGCGCGGGGAGAGACGTCAAAGGTCTGAGACACCTGAGACCTTTTGACGTCTCTCCTGGCGCCCCTGTACCGCGCAGGCGAGGACTAAGTTAAGCGATAGGATTATAGTTTTTTTTTTCACAATTTCTAAGGCGATAAAAGTAGTTAAAATGAAAATACCTGAATACAATTCGACGGGATCCCCTAAAGTATCGATGTAATTATTGTTTTTCTTAATTATGTTTTTCGGCTTGTTTTTTCCCGCAATCGTATGTTGTTGCTCCATATCTGTGAAGGATTGCTTTTGTGATGGTCAGAAACTAAGTATAGCTCAGTGCCATGAAGTGCCATGAACGTACCTCTACTTACAGAGTGAACCGGGTTGGACTAAGAGCCCGTAAACCCCAGACCATCGTTATTTTATAAAAGCTGAAAGTTTGTCAGCGCATGCTCCCAACATAGGTAAGAACGATGGACCATGATGAAGTTTGGGTTACCGTGGCTTTGGCAGGTAAACGGTACTGAAGGTGTGTAAAATACTGATCTAAATTCATCAAATAATAAAGCACGATTTTTTGGTATTAACTTCAGAATATCGTTATTCATTGCCAGACACTTAACATCGTAGCAAACCTTTGCCAGACACCCTAAATATTATAAAATAACGAAGGTCTGGGGTTTACAGGCTCTTGCTCTAGGGATTATTGCTATCAAAATAAGGTTGAAAATATAAGTTCCTCCTAGGACGGCTTTGAAGTTTGTCAGCCATATTACTGAGAGGCGACAAAACAAATTCCCGTGCATTTCAGCCAAGTACCGCACTGGCTTTTGTAGTTGAGTTTTGCACTTTAAACCCCAGAGCGATATGGCCGAGTTGCATTTTGGATCTAACTAGGTATTGTAGTAACATTAATCGAATCTTGTCACTACAATTCCCTGCTAAGTTCGAAGGAGGTCAGTTCCAAAGATTAAAGTAAAACATTTGATAGGATTTGCATCAAATCGAAGTTAATTATAAAAATCATCTATACTCAATTACTTACACTCGACAGGAGTGTTAAAAGTCTAAGTAGTTTTTTTATTCAGTAAAATGTGGAACGGCTTTTCTATAAAGGCTAATCTATTAAGGCGATTCACTTGTAGCACTTCGCCGGCCACTACCGTGGCACGTCGCTCGGCTCGTGCGTTGTTTGTCATGTTCTAACATAACCTAACCTATATTTTGTTTTACACCTAATCTACAAAAGCTATTCGTTTCTGGTTTTGCCAACCGGAAATAGAGACACGAGAGCCTTATTGGCAAGCTTCCATCTTACGGCCTGCCTGCTGATTTCTGCGCATGGATATCAGATTCCTTGAGGAATCGGTCGATTCGAGTCGTAGATGGCTGCTCGTCAGAGCAAATGGCTATTTATGCCGGTATTCCTCAGGGGTTAGTGTTCTCTGCGACCCTCTTCCTACTGCATATCAACGATCTGCTAAAGCCCGGGAACTTTGGGTACGCAGACGACAGTAGAGTCGTGGAGAGCTAAACATCCGATGCAAGAACCAGCAGGCCACAGATCGTGTCAATCAGAGAAGCTATGGTCGAACGGCTCAACTTCAGTCTGAAGGCGGTATCTGACTGAGGTGTTGCTAACCTGGTCAAGTTTAATGCCACAAAGACTCAAGGCTGTTTGATTGCGGCCAAAAAGAGATCCTTCCAATTGTCTCCCGCTTTCCGCGGTATCTCCCTTCCGGTAACTGACAGCTTGGAACTATTAGGCGTTTCACTATCAGCGACTCTTAACTTTGGCTCCTAAATAGAGTCAAAAGGCCAATTAGCCTCCAAAAAGCTTGGTGTTCTCTCTAAGGTGAGACGGTATTTCACACCTGAGAACTGCTTAGTATTTATAAAGCACAAGTCAGGTCTTGCACTGATACATACTGCTCTCTGGGATGGATTTGGGATTCTACCAAATATCAACTGGAGGCTCTGGAGTCGATTGAGAGGCGAGCCAGGAGGCTTATTGGCAACGACACCTTGACTAAGTCGCAGCTGACTTGACTTTGCTCGAGCATCGATGAAAGGTAGCGTGTTTGTCGGCCTTTCATCGCACGGCTAGACAGACGCGACTAAAGCGCCACCCTTTTATGGTGGACATTCCGCGCGTTAGAACTAAGCGTTTCGAATCCTCATTCTTCATACAAACAGCCAGAATGTGGAACACTTTGCCTGGGTCTGTCTTCCCGCTTAAGTACAACGTGGGTGTCTTTAAATCCCGAGTAAACAGGTATCTTCTAGGTAAGCGTGCTACACCCTAGACCGCATATCTGCTCTACATCAGACAGTATGTAGTCAAATGCAAACCTATACGAATTAAAAAAAAAATTAAGGGTATATTAACCGGCGCTTAAATTGGTATTTTATGACGTCCTACCGCTTAGATAGCAGTTCAGACTAAATTTTATTTCTTCCTTTAATACCTCTTTGAATTACCTCTTCTTGCGATCGATGTTGGCTAAACTTTTATTTTTTTTATTAAGTGTTGCACTTGCTTATGATGAACGTAACTAACCAGTTCTTTATATCGTTTAAAATAGATGAAAATGGAGGGACGAATACTGAAACAATCTGTTTATTAAGCGATATGAGAGCCACAATACCCTGCTTAATTCGATAACCTGTTCGGGGTGTACAAATGTAGTGGCAAGTTGCACAGTTTATCTGTTTAAAAACCCTGTAGGGCTCGGCTCACGACTTCGACGAATTCGTCAATTGTCAACCCCAGAGCAATTGCTCTGGGGTTTAAAGTGGAAATCTTAACTACAAAAACCCGAGTGGCATTTGGCTGAAATGCACGGGGAATTGTATTATCGCTGCTAAGAGGCCAATGTGCCATTAGATTAATAGCTCAAGTGCGACTTGTGTCAAGTGATATCGTTGATTACAAAGCAGTTTCTATAAGTTTTCGACGGCATTTTGCTGTGACATGTTTTACAAATTTTCAATTTAACGGCATTTCTACCTCATTTATTACTATTCTAGGGTTCACTGGTAGTTCGTGAGACAGAAATTACACTCTACAAAGCTGATGATAATAAAAGTAAATTTTTATTATAAAAGATACAAAACATTTACCTTTCAGTAAGTTCTTTAGGCAGTAGTTAACAGCTTTGAAGCTAGACCGAACATGCAGCACCAATGCAATAAAAATTGTTATGCCGCCCTGTATGCCGCAATAGTAGCCATGGTATAATAACAGAAATCCAACTGTCAGGACTGCAACAAATATTGTAATAAATTATACTTTACTAGCTTTTGCTCGCGGCTTCGAGCTTGTTATATTTTATATTTTTGTGCAGTTCCATAGGAACGTTTTATTTTTCGGGGATTAATAGAAGCCTATACCCATCTAACTCCTTAATCTTTGAACTATATCCATCCATCCATCTATCATCCAAAGGACGTCCACTGCTAGACATAGGCCTCCCCTATGGATCTCCAATAAGACCGGTTGGAAGCGGCTTGCATCCAGCCCGATCCTGCGGTCTTAATGAGGTCATCCGTCCACCTTGTGGGTGGACGTCCTACGCTGCGCTTGCCGGTACGTGGTCTCCACTCGAGAACTTTTCGACTCCACCGGTCATCAGTCCTCCGCGCTATGTGCCCTGCCCATTGCCATTTGCATTGCAATATCCATACCAATTAAAAATCAAATCAATTCGTTACTCTGTTGCAGCGTAAGAGACTAACAAACCAACAAACTCCTTTTGGAGTTGTAATATTATTAGAAAGAATAAGGGTTAGAAGAACTGCTGTCCAGCATTCTAGAACTGTAACAACACGGTTTTACTTACACAGGTTAAATATCAAAAAATCCACCCAGCTGTTTGGACGATACGTAGGTAAAAATAAATTTACAAACAAACATACAAGATACGCGCGAAAAACAATTCTCCCTTGAAAATCGGGTAAAAATTACCTGGCTTACTAGAACTAACGGTGATGACGGCGCCCTCACTGATTATGAA
Source organism: Hypomecis punctinalis (assembly GCA_949316475.1). NCBI lineage: Eukaryota > Metazoa > Arthropoda > Insecta > Lepidoptera > Geometridae > Hypomecis > Hypomecis punctinalis. The sequence goes on from OX438795.1 coordinate 29,038,283, forward strand.
TATCGTGCATACTACCATCCAAGCGACGTATACTCCAACATTTGACTGTTTCCATTCCGGTGTCCATTGGGGCATTTTCAAATACGAAGTTAACTGAGAACAAGACCAATAAAATAGGGATTAACATTTCAAATTCTTCCTTCATAATGCAGACCGCCAGGAATTGAAACGCTCTGCCTCCGTCATTGTTTCCTGACAATTACGGGTCGCGCATATAAATCTAGCGCTGAGCGAAGTGTGGGGGGATGACAACGCATGGGTTTGGTATGGCAGTCACCATGCGCAACCATCCCCTCCACAGTACCCTCAGCGCTAGACTTACGTGCCGCTACCTGTCCAATCTGGATATCTTCAAGTCAAGAGTGAATAGATATTTTCAAGGTCTACATGCTCCATCTTCGCCTACAACTTCGCTTTCCATCAGTCGAGTTGGTGGCCAAATTAAGCCCTAATCAGGCCTATTATGGATAAAAAATACAGCTAAGAAAACCGTTTATATTTCGTCCATCTGTATCGGTAAATGCTATACTTATTGGTAAAAATATCTTTTGGATCAATCTGGTTCTACTATCGTCAAATAGTATAGTGGAGTTGTATTCGTACCTTCTGCACTTGGTTCAAGCTGGAGATTATGCAACGCATGTGACTGGAAGAACTATAGATCATCACCGCCCATGTCAACGTCACTGTGAAGATTTCTACGGTGTGAGCGACTAGGCGAGTTATAGTGATTCTCGTGTTCAATATCTCGAATTGAAACACTAACACGACGGTCCAAGTGGTTATTAGATCTGAAAACAGCACATAGAGCTCAATGTTTGAACCTACGGATTGTAGAGAAACTAACCTTTTTGTTAGCTTCTCTACATTCAAACTCTTTCGACGATAACACTGCCCATTAACAATTCTTAGTATGAACATTTAAAAATACTTTTGACAGGATCAGCGATCCTTGTTCTGAAAATTCTGGCAGTCTTGGAAGATAAGTCATCAAGTAGACACGAAAGATGGTGCATGTTTTGTGATATTTTAAGAAAGTATGTGGTGTTAGTACATGTTTATGTGTGATGTTTGAACGTGGTGACGGGTCCCGCAGTGAAGACAGCACGAGCGGCAAACGGTTACCCCGTTTGCAACGCTACAGGATTTACAGAAATTACTCATCGTAAGATTACGACAACGTTTTGCTTACATCAATAGGTAGGTGTCGGCGAGGTACATATTCCGAAAAACCAAGATAATTAATGCCGAAAAACCCAAGAATTGAATTTCGGGCTACAACTTAATAATTTGTTTGTCATCTGTATTTTTTTTTATAATTTAACACATCACATAATTTACATGTAACAGCCGAGAGATTACATTCAAACTGTGTTGTTTCTCATTCGTTCGTCTTCTTTTTCATTAGAAAATCTCAGACACATTTGAAATACTAAGAATATTTATTCTCATCCCCCCATCTCGGAAAGACTATTTTTGTTCTTCGATATCTGAGTGAAAAAGTCGTTTTTATCCGCTAGAGTGGAAAGTAAAATTGAATTTAGAACATCGTGTGCTCTAAGTTTTTGAATTCAAAACATCATTATAATAAACCTATTTACTTCTATCTCCATGGTGCCGAATTTATCAAACAACTTTTTAATTTCTTGAAAACAGACTCGGAACCTTCTTAGTGTAACTCAAGGATTTTTTATCTGGATTGCGACCAGACGAAATTTGGCTCAAAGTTAAAAGGAAGGAAAATTCACCTTTGATGCGTTGCAACAAAACATATATTCCTTTGAAATGGCATAAGAGAGACGCTGTGCCGAGTGAGACTTCTCAAAGTGATGAGGGTGTCCCGCTCGCACTATTGCCATTTCGAAACGACGACACTTGTAAATGGTTGAATTATTACCTGTAAAGCCGCGACTGTCTTAACCATTTCTTAATTTTTATAACAATGTAGTTTGATAAGATTTTAGTTAAAATTGCGAAAATATGCTAATACGAGTAAAACAGAGTTTGATATTTATTTTGTATGAATATACCTACGTCTTACTAGTATCACCGTCGATTGCAAATGGCGTACTATGGGTGTAACTACCTACTTTTTTTTAATTTGCTTTGCGCGGGACATTTTTTTTCGTCTCATATTGTTTAAAATTTTTTGCACTCAGATGTAGAAGAGTGAAAATAGTATTTCTGAGGTGAGGGGATGAAATAGTAGATTATGTTCGCGAGAGAATTATTTAGAGTCCTGAGTGAAGCGAGAGGTCCAAGTCGCCCAAGACGAAGACAGACTTGGTTCTAGTGGAGCATACTCTACTTTGCATACCTCGTGCGAGAACATAATACACTGAATATGGGTAATAGAGTCTGGCCAACGAAAGCTGTCCACGTATTATTTTCAGAAGTTTTGAAATGGCAATAATTTAAGACTGTCAAAATTGACACTTTGACGTTTCGTACTACTGAAAACGAACTTGAACCATTCATAATACACGTTGGGGACAGTAGCAGTAGCAGCGAAGAAAGCAATGAAGCTGATTCAATATCAGGTGTAGAGTTTTTGGAATCCGATTTTAACTATGACTCATAGCTCCTATATTTGTACGGCTCCTCGGGGTCCCGACTGTACATAGATAGATAGATAGATAGATAGATAAATTCTTTATTGCCACACCAAAACTTAAATAAACTAGGAAAACTTAGACTAGGAACTTATAGTAAGTGTTACAATCGGCGGCCTTATCGCTAAAAAGCAATTTCTTCCAGGCAACCGTTACTTGTGAAGGATTAATTTAAAGGTTTAGGCGACGGGGTGTGCATGAAAGTGATATATGTATATACTTACTTATACAACATACATTCTAATAAATTCTAATAATAACCAACTCATACAAAAAAAAAATATAAAATAAACTAATATATATATAATAAATAATAAAATATCGGAAAACTATAAATGACTCTATTTAAACAGCTTATACTGATGACGAAAATAAGCGAAAATAAATAATTATGGAACAGTAATATTGAAAGTGAATGTGTATCATCCTAGAGAGACGGCAACTGCGACATATAATGATTATACACAAGTTCTTTAAAAACCGCCAGAGATGGAGCGCGTCTGATGGACACAGGCAATGCATTCCAAAGCTGAACAGCCTGGAATGCGAACGATTTACCATAAAATTTTTCAGAACGAGTGGAAGGAGTCATAAGGGTGAGGTTAAATGTGGATCTAAGAGGGATAGAGTGGGATGTATACCAATAGGAGAAGCGTTCTTTTAGGTATCGTGGGGTGGAAGGGTTGAACAAAATATTATAAAGGAGAGAGAGGATATGAGCATTCCGACGAGAACGAATAGGAAGCCACTTGAGCTTAGCGCGATATTGGGATATATGATCATACTTCCGTAAACCAAATATGAATCTGATACAGAAATTCTGAAGGCGCTCAAGTTTGTCTAGTTGGTCTTGTCTGAGATCAAGGTAACAAGCGTCAGCTTAATCCAGAATGGGAAGAAGAAGAGACTGTGCGAGCGCAACCTTGGTGGCAGTGGGTAAGAAGTTTCGAAGCCGTCTTAATGAACTGCCAGAGGCAAACAATTTACCACAAATGGATTTCAAATGAGCATCCCAGCTTAGCGTACGATCGAATATTACCCCAAGATTTCTTACAGATTCGCTGTATGGTAAAGGAACACCATTAAATATTACACTAGGAAGTGTAGCCCACTCAATTCTCGAAATCTTGTACGAGCTGCCAATTATTATGACCTGTGACTTAGAAGGATTTACTTTTAGGCCATGAGAATCGCTCCACTCAAGGACTCGGCCAAGGTCAGCGTTCATTGTAGTAATGGCACTGTTAAGGTCATCAAGATGGGCTTGTGTATAAATTTGGAGATCATCTGCATAAAGGTGGTAGGAAGAAGTAAGACGGTGGGAAATAGAATTAATGAAAATTACAAAGAGTAGGGGATAAAGAACGCCACCTTGCGGAACACCAGCTGTGGTGTTACACCAAGAAGACAATATATCTTCCAAGCGAACACGCTGCCGACGCCCATGCAAGTAACTGTGAAGCCAGTCTAAGACCGATGGAGATATGTTAGTAGAGCGCATTATTGCTAACAAAATGTCATAGTCAACGGTATTGAAAGCGTTACTGAAGTCTAACAGAGTTAGAACAGTAAGCTTACCGTCATCCATACCCAAGCGGATATCGTCGGTGATTTTGACTAGCGCAGACACAGTGCTATGCCCAGGACGGAAACCGGATTGGAAAGGATTGAGGAGGTCATGTCTGTTGAGAAAGTTATTGAGTTGTTTGTGTACAAGACGCTCCAGTACTTTAGACAGGAAAGGAAGGATGGAAATAGGACGATATTCAGAAAAGGAACTAGGATTGGGCTTCTTTGGTAAGGGTATAATCGTTGCATCTTTCCAGGCTGTAGGAAATACTCCACTGGTGGTGGAGTTATTGAAAATAATGCAAAGAATGGGAAGGATAATGTCGATAATGGGCAAGAGCATGTTCCGGCTTATATTATCACCGCCCACCGCATTGGAGGAAATTGACATTAAGCTCTTCCTAACATCACATTCGGTAAAAGAAGTAAAAGTAAAAGGAGAAAAATCGGGAACTGGAATGGCAGAAAGAAAGTTAATAATCGAGTGCTTTTCCGCATCCGACATAGCGGTGACAGAAGAAAAATGTTGATTTAGAGCATTAATATCAATGTTAAGAGGAGAAGTAGACTGACGCGACTTGCCAATTCCCATTGATTTGAGAAACTTCCAGACTCTAGCTGGATTTTCATCATCGACAGATGCGTAAACATGACGGCGTATGGCATCCCTACACATCCTGTTGCAGTGATTACGGGCCTGAACATATTTACTATGATTGACATCAGTAGGACGTGACTTGTACCTCGTTTTTGAGGCAGATTTCTTATGCATTAAGCATTTAATGTCCTCGGTGAGCCATGGTGCAGGAAGCTGTTTCATCTTGATTGCTCGTAATGGAGCATGAACATCATATAGTTGCACAATTAGGGAGTTGAATAAAGAGACCTGCTCATCCACCGACTCAGTGCCAATCACAGGACCCCAATCAATTTTTTTCGCGTCCTCAAGGAGAGCTTCACGATCCATACCACCAAAGTTGCGTTGCAGAATAATTTGTGGTTTGACTTTAGGAGGACGAATTTTGTAAGAAAGATAGATTAAATCATGATAGGAAAAATTGTCAGCCGCATACTGACCGTGTTTAAACACATTGTTGGGAGAAGACACTATTAACAAGTCGAGAAGAGACGGGGTGCTATTTGGAAAATGATGCGTGGCATTCAGAGGAAGAATATTTAAGTTATAGGATTTTAATAAAGATTCTAGAGAGGATGTTCGATGATCACGCCTAAGAAGACAAGTGTTGAAATCACCCATGATGATGGAGTGATTATATGAAGGTATAAGATTGTACAGAACAGATTCAAAAGAAGAAAAGTAATTAATGTTTTTTGAAGGGCAATAATAGACTCCGAGAAGAATTTTTGTGTGAGAAAGTTGAATTTCTATAAATAAATCTTCACCGGCATTTTCAGGGGGTGGCTGGGGTGACTGGTGTATGATAGTGAAAGGAATATTTGCTTTTAGATAAATAGCTACGCCACCACCACCACGGGATACACGGTCATTTCTAATAAGAATAAAACCAGGAAGAGAATAAGATGTAGTAAGAAGGGAAGGACGAAGCCATGTTTCGGAGACTAATATTGCGTGGATATTACGATGATCAAGAGAGGCCAACATTTCGGGATAACATGACGGAATGCTCTGGGCATTAATATGGATTACGTTGAAATTTTTGGGCACGTCAGAGAAGGTGCATTCTAGGTAGTCGGAGAGAGGTAACATGCTAGAAAAACTATCGTTACTGCTTGCTGTTGAGCCAGAAGAGGATGCAGAGACAAATTCACTATCACTGTTTTCATCATTACTGTCAAAAATATTTAACATAATATAATATATATATTTATAACTATATGTATAAAATTAAATAATAATAAAGGATAAAAAAAAGATTTAAAAAAAAAAATAATAATAATAATAAAAAAAAACTAAATATAAATAATCTAGTATCTACCCTGCCGGTTGTATATGTCAGAATTTCTGAAATTACTAACACTTAAAGTAAATGCATAATTAGTACCTTTGATTATGCATCTGCAAAATCAAAGATATCTTTAAAGATGTCATGTAAAGTCATGTCAAGATAAGTCCAAAATTCATAGGTAAGTACTTAAATCTTAACCTAGAAATGGTTGAAATACACTTGTCATAGCACTAGAGATCACATCAGGTGAAAACAAAAATAATTATAAAAGAATAAAAAATATACAGAAAGAAAATAGGAGACAAAATCACATACATGGAGATATTTGACATATTTAGACGTAATTGAATGTTTTTGCTTCACAACAAATATACAAACTTAATTTATCTATTTAACACAGCAATTTGTGTTTAACACTACTTCACCAAAAAAACATAATAGCAAAAAGACTGTGGCCAAATTTAACGAGAGAGAAAAAAAAAAAAAAAAATTCATATTAAGAGTGACAGTTTGACGCAAGTTTGACAGTTGTACTTGTCAGTTGTCACTACTGACAGTTCAGTCCAAGTAAAAAAAAATGTGGGTGCACTGTGAGTGCTAAAAATTAAAATTATTTTAACAAAGAAAATACATTTAAGTGAAGGTGGTACACAGATAAAAAGTGCAACAAAATACCACACCTACCCTGAATGAAAGAACCAAAAAAGAACTATAATATGCATAAATACAAATAAACAGCTGGAAATGTACTCGCGAATCTCGCTACTTCGTTTGGAGTTTTCGAGCTGCTCGCGGACCTTGAGTTCTCTTCTCTGCAGCAAGGGTCGGCACCTCAGTCTTCTTACTCTTCGCCGCAGCGGGGGCCTCGATCCTATTGAGCTCTTCGAGGCTGCTGATGCGATGCTGTTTGCCGTCTGAACCCAGTACAATGATGAGCCCCTCACGCGTCCAGCACTTCGTCACACCAAATCGCTCGCGGGCTGCCATGAAAGTTTCGTGCCTCGTCTTAGTCAGGAACTCCGAAAAAGTAATACCTGACCCCTTTAAAGCAGTTTTGGCAGACCAAAGCTTTTGACGCAGAGACATATCCCGCAACTTTACCAGGATAGGCCTCGGTCTGCCGGTATCAGATGACCGGCCCATACGATGACAACGACTGATGTGGGAGGCAGCGAACTCTACTATCTTTAGTTTTTGTGACACAACATTCACAACACTTGTGGCTATGACTTCATCTTTGGCCTCGGGAACACCATGCAGTAAAAGTATCTTCCGTCGATCTCTCATCTCCAGATTATCCATTTGTCGTGCCAAAATATTAATTTGGTCTTGGAGAGATTTCATAGACACCATGACAAAAGAACGGAAAAAATCAAAGTCCTCGGCCAATACTTCTTTTTTGCTCGTGGCAGATGATTTCTGAAGCTCGGTTTGGAAGGCCTCCATTTTCTTCAAAAATAGTGTCTGTAGCTGCTCCTGAGACTCCACAATAGCTTCCATAGTTGAGATGTGAAAAAGTAGTGCTATAACACTGGTGTAAGATAGCCACAAAATAAATATGTGCTGTGTATGATATAAATCTGTGTTTTAATAAAGGAAAACACTCCCGGACAGGTATTTTAATCAATTAAACAGATTATACATGTAGATTAGATTCTGAGTTGTTTATTTATATTTTAAAAGATTAATTTTATGGGAGCCAATTAAAAACAATGTTATTCTGGCGACTACCCACGCCCAAAAAAAGATAATGGATTATATGGATTATTTTACATAAATAATGGATTATTTGAAAATAATAAAAAGACAGAATTAAAAGTAATCTTTTATTTGATATTCTTCATAATATATTCGAAAATTTCAACAACAGTTGCTAACAAAACAAAATTTTTACAACTCGAAAAAAATGTACTTGCTGAAAAATAAGTAGTATCAACTCCTTTTATGCAGTGTATAGCCAGGGTAAACAGGTCTTGATTTTTTTAAATTCCCGCCTTTTTCTTGGACAGCTTTCGTTGGCCAGACTCTACTTACGTCATAAACTCACTAAGTGTAAGTACTCACTAGGCAACTCGGTATTGTTCACAATAAAATAAACAAATTAGAATGTACCTACTAATTTTCATAGAAAAGCACACAATTTGGTACTTAATAAAACAAAAGATGTAAATACATACTACGTAAAAAAACATAAGGCCATGGCATGCTCGATTATCATAGCCTAAAGCTCGAAACATACTATCGGACGCGGCTTACGGACGCGGCTTACGGACGCGACTGACAGCCGCGACCTAGACTATGAAAGTACACTGAGCCGTGCACACTATCGGACATAAGTCGCGGACGTCACCTTCGGACGACCTTGAGCGTTCGGACGTCCGAGAGCGATCTGGCACACCGAATGTTTTAAGACTGTGTACGTTGCTAAGTCGCGGCTGTCAGTCGCGTCCATCAGCCGCGTCCGATAGTATGTTTCCGGCTTAACAAGGGCATTGCAAAGAGTTTTTATTCTATAAAATCGAACTGATACGGGCACCAAAGAGGTTTTATTCTATAAATTAAAACCTCCTTACGTTACGATGCCCGTTTCCGTGCAATGTAAAGAGGCTTTATTCGATTTTGCAAAATAAAACCTCATTACAATGTCCTTAAATGTTCTAAATTAAGACATCGCCATACGAATTAGACGTTCCAAATTTAAATCACTTTACACTCTAGGGAGATTCATTCAACATTATTGATCTGCCATAGCCCATTAGATTGTGTTAAGACAATAAGTCGTTATTTTTCGTTGAGATTGTACGACATAAATAACGAGTCATTTTCGAGCAGGTGGTATGAAAAAGTTTTAACTTACTGGCGATAGCTGCTAAGAGAATTCCCACGAAGTAAAGGCCCCGAGATAGACGCACCGTCCAACCGTTATTTGTTCTTGTAAATCGGAGCGGAGCCAGGCCCATACATCTTGATACTCGCAGGGCTGATGCTATGGGACCTGATACTTGACATTCAGGCTGGCTCTGCATATTTACTGCACCAGGTGGAATCTTTTATTATAGTTATATCCTACTAATATTATAAACGCGAAAGTTTGTGAGGATGGATGGATGTATGGATGGATGGATGTATGGATGTTTGTTACTCTTTCACTCAAAAACTACTGAACGGATTGAGATGAAACTTTGCAATAATATAGCGTATATATCAGAATAACACATAGGCTATAAATTATAATGATATTTTGCGTATGCGGGCGAAGCCGCGGGTAAAAACTAGTAATAAATAAATTCTTTATTCATTGAACATTATGTCAATAATCACATTTCATTCAATCTTATTTAGCTTATAAGCTAGAATAAGAAGCTATTTGAATACCTATCTGTTGCTCAACTAGGCCAGTGGTCTGTGTTTGGGCTTACAGCGCCCTTCAGTTTTAGATACATTTATTTCTAGCATCACAACTAATTTTGAATTTAAATTACAAATCGAATAAACATCGTACCTTTATAAATTAACAGATTATTGTTTATACTACTTATAATCTCGCTGGTGTACCACTTCGGATATTGGTATCGCGTGTCATGGTTAAAAGGTCGTTTAGTAGGAACATTTTTGTCAAAACAAGTGACTATAACATTGTAGAAGGCACTCACAGCCATATCAACATCCGTGTATGAGTAGGTAAATAAGTTAGGTCAACGTGCTATGGAGAGACCTATGCTCGTAGTCTCAGTGCGAGATCGAATCGCGGATCAGGTCTTAGAAATAGTCCAGCTGATTAGCAAGTAAAAATGGCAGTGGGCAGGACACATAGTTCGAAAAACGGATGGCCGATGGGGTCGTAAAGTTCTGGAAGAGAGACCACGCCAGCGCAAGAAATACGCTTCAAAAACTAAAAAAATCTTCTAATTTTTATTTGTTTAAAACTTTGTAATCTATTCTAATGTACCTGCCTATACATAATCCATTTATGAACAAAGGCCTATTGGGCGATTATTAACTATCTCATTGCGGGTAAGTGCATGGAATTTTATAAGTATGCCATTCCTATTTTTACCGACCAAAAAAGAGGAGGAACTGTGTTTGTCCGTATGTATTTTTTCATGTAGGTATGTTATTCGATACGATTTCAAATTCTTTTTTATTTTGAAAGGATCCTTCCGAAGTCAATCAATCATTAAATCAACAATAATGAACATGGATGACACATCGATTCGTGCAAAATATTCATTCTGTATACGCTCATTTTTAGAGAAAATTAAAAGTTATCAAGTACTTCAAATATTTCTTTTTGCTTTACAACTCAATAATTGCCATCGGGTGAAGCAATATAAATAAATAACTTACAGTTAAAAAAGTTATTTCTTATTCGAACGCGAAAGTATAATACGTTATAAGAACCTTTTACGTAGCAAACGTCATTACAAGTCTGAAAACTGAGACAAAAGTAACACAGTTACTTAAACTGTAAACACATTAAATTATCTAGTACTTAATCGATTATTACTTAACTTACCAACTTATTTCTTAACATGTCCAGGTAGTTAAGGCTCAGTTATGATAAGGTTCCGTAGCCAATATTTCAATATTATTCTTCATCTCTGAATGCCTCTCCAACTCTAACAGTCCGTTCACAGTTATTTTACTTCAGACATGACATGCGTTAGACAGAGTATGGTGTGTGCGAGACGAGCTCGTGCTAGTACTCCAATCTTGAAAAAGATCGCCGATAGTAGCAGTAATCTACTAAAACAAAGCATGAGTAACACATGTGCTATCCTTTCAGTTATCAAGGCCGGCCGGCGCGCTATCTCTCCGCTGTCTTCTTTTTATCGCATTTGCGCCGCGACCCACTAAAATCATGATTTCTCTTAACTTTTGTTTAAAATGTCCCAATAAATGTTACATCGTTATAATTGTATTGAATCAGTCTATTTGTATCTATAAACAGAATGTGCAACATTTATTCCACGTATATTGAAGCTAAGTTTAAAGGCGAAAATATGAATGTATGAATGTATTCTACTATGCTGTTACTAAAAAAATTTGTATATTAATAAAAAAACAATATTAAGAACTCCAGATAACTAAATATCAAATCAAAGTTTTATTAACATAACTAAATATCACTTCACATTATTTATATAAGAACTTAACACCTCTGTATATATTTTAATTACACAATGGACTTTGTTATTCATGTCAACAGTCCAAGGTACTGCGATCGCGCATCAAATGAGCCAAATTCCTGAGACTTTGACTATGAATCGAATGTAGACTAGCCCCACTATTTCTATCTTTGTCTTTCTGGCAACCTATAAGCATAAGTTAAAAAGGATAGCATGATTCTCTCCGCTCCAATTTAATTAAAAACATAAAATGACGCAAGCCACCTGTTTCAGGCATGTAGACAGCGCCGCCATTTTGGGGCTAAATTAGGTGTCTGGACAGTCTATTATAATCAAAAAGGTAGGTACTTATTTATAAAGAAACAGCTGTCGTTTTTATGTATCCAATAAAAACGACATCTTAAAATGTGATAATCATTTCCATTCAGCGTGGCCATGCTGCCAGCATGCAGGGCACGCTGCCAACTGGGAGTGGGTTTGAGCACTTGGATTATGTTTAGACCTACAAGGGTCTGTGGATAATCCAATTGCTTTCTATGTAGTAGTAGTGTAGGTAGTTTTAGCATATAAAGTAGTATTGTATCATATTGTTGTGATAAGATAAGGATATGATGGATGATTGATCTAAAATTAAGTACTACCTATAATTTAGCTTCACGGAGGTAACTACGTATAATGTAATCAAACAAATTATTTATGACTCATTTGTTTTTTTATGTATGTAAAAATGAATATGTTCGATAATTCATTGGACCCGCTGATAAATGGTTCTATTAAGATATTAATGAATATTTTTTTTAAATACCTACAGTTATAAAGTACCTAATAACATCATCAATAGTATTTTTGATGTCAGTGAATAGATAATAAAGTCTACACACATATAATCATTATATTGTCTATACAATACTAAAACGATTTGTTTACGAAAAATCTTTAAAGTAAAAAAAATTACACTTCACTTTTTAGTGCATTTGAATTATTGTCAACAAGAAGCAATAAGATTATCCACAGACTAGGGCTAGACAGGGTCGGATTTAGAGGATCCCTAATAGTTTTTAATGTAGAGAATATACATTACATAGGTATATTGTTCATACTACCCGTGTAACCGCCGTTATTTATGTATATATACACATAACGTCTGTTCCATGTACCTATGCTATATTTTGACTATACACTTTATAGATTATTAACTAAAATTTTCTGTCTCTCTCAGACTTTGTAAATTTGTTGTATTTGCTGTCCTTTTCATGCTAATGCGGGATTGGAAATATTTATTGTTCTTAAAAAAAAATAGTCGTGAGAAGTTCTAGGAGGAATACCACGACATTTCGCTGCTCAGTATTTTATTGGAGAATCTATAGCACTAAAGAATAAAGTTCAAAATTGCCATTATCTGACACAGGTCAACCGCAAATTATTGGAAACCTTACATTTTCAAGTGCCTGAAGTATGGGCTCTCTAAAACTCCGTAAAACATGTTAGCAAGTCATATTTTTCTCTTTTTATTTCCTGCGTTAACAGAAATATTGTTTTGAGTAAAAATCGAACACTGAGGACAGGGTTGTGACTGACTCATAGGTATTTAATTATATTTAATTTCAATGAGATCTGTCAAATAAGTAAAGAAGTAAATTTTGAATATGAGAAAGGAACGGTTCGGACATCATTGTTTTCTGTTATTTTACATACATTCGATTTTAGATCGTTTTACTTATCCCTATACTATTTTTGTATTAAAATAATTAAAAATATTAATATTAATGTCTGAACTTTATATGATAACGAGAATCAAAATAGTTTTATTCATTTTATACAATTATAATCTTGGTTATGTTATTTTGTGTCACGAAAAAATCATCGGACACTACAATTACAATCTTACGTATTATTCTAAATACGAGTATGTAAATTATACTATTTTCTAATAACATTTTGAAAATTTATAAGAAAGCGAAAGTATGTATAAATTGAGAACCTCTCTTCTTTTGGTAGTTGGGCAAAAATATAAATGTGTTAACCCTAGTTGTCCTTTATGCAATCCATATTGACTGCCATAAAAAAAACTTGAGTGGCAACTGTCGCGTAGAGACAGTATAAACTTAGACAGTAAGACAACTTGGTATGTTAATAGGGCATTACATTTTATGGCGAAAATGACTTTCAATTAATGAAATAATGATAATTTATGGTTACTTATGTGCTGATTGATAGTAGTTTGAAATAGTTTTACGAAATAAATAAATTATTTACAGGTATGGCGGCGGACTGTTATGTAAATATAACTTTATAGCTATATAAAATCAAATCACTTAATTATATATGTACTGAAATACAACTAAAGTACTATGTCTGGATAGTAATTACATATTAGGTTTGTTTCTGTCGAAGACTCTGTATTTGTAGCAAGTTGACTTACTGGAAATAGAAATAATTTATAGCGCTAGAAATTTTTACAAAAACTAAAGTGATTTCGAGTGTTTCAATTTTTTCGTCCGTTTTGTACAAACCCATAAATATTTTTATAATTGATTTCTCAAGTATTTGACAGGCGTGGAATTCGTCGAGATTACAATTATTTTGTATGGGAAAAGCTAGGATTTTGGGGACAGTCCGGGTTAGACCGCGGTAAACGATACTCGTTTTGAAAATAGTTCAGGTGTTAAATTATAACGCGTGTGAAAATTTGGAAATTAGAGCTCGCTCGCTTTGCTCATTTCCCAAGTGTATAAGTGAACAGAAAGCCTTCGTCGATTAAGGCGTATAGTGTTTGTGTTGTTAAAGTGATATATCATAAATCTATTTGAGACCTTTGGCAATGTCTTTCAAGGATTCATCTTTGCAGTACCTAATACCTAGCTTGAACAAATCGAATATTTGATGTTATATTTCATCTAAATATTGTAATCAATTTATAGCTATTTCCTGCTGTTCTCCCGTACCAAAGATAAAGTTTTGCGTTACCTCAGGTCTCAAAAGGTTTTCTAACTAATGAATATTCTTTCAAGGTATTTATTTTCAGGTTCATGTTCCAAAGTGTTTAACTTTCAGATAGCGGTACTTACTATAAGTACGATACTTTAGTCTCCGTTTATTTTCCATCATCTTATCAGATTAATCGATAGATAGATTACAATAGTGGTAGCGTAATGTCCTTTCTTTCAGAAGCAGTGCGCCTACTACGTTGGTTTTGGGCCATCTAAGGGTAGACTATTTATTAGTTTTCCTTACGTTAGGACTCATGTGATGTATGTTTGGAAAGGCTGAGCGAATGAGTGTTACTAAACATTTAATTTCAGTTTCATGTAGCTAGGTTGTGTTTTTATAGCTCCGGTACAAACAAAATAATAACATATTTGAATGAAAACTTTTGATAACCTAATGACCCTCTACATCAGCTGATTTATCCTCATGATATTTGTATATGTGAAACACATTGTGCGGCACATAATATATTATTGTGCTGTTATAACAAATATAACAGCACGTACATCACTCCATAAGGAGGACAAACATCTATGCAAAGAGATCAGACCTCTACCTAAGGAGTTCCGAGTTCGTCTCTATTGAACGACACTCAACATATTAATGCATTCTCACTGCAAGTTCATGTTTCATGGATGCAGTACGAGATTTGAAACATCATCATCATCATCTTGCCCTTATCCCACTAGGTGGGGTAGGCACAGCGCGTTTCCTTCACTCTATCATATTGTTCCATATTGTGAAACATACAAAATTATATGTATTGGCAAAGGTCTACCTGGCTATGGAAGGTTTTCATCATAAACTAACACAAAACGGACAAAATCTTATTGGAATTAGGTCTCTTTTCCCCAAATGAAAATTTAATATGAAAAATCATTTTCTTACACACTTGCACACTATTTGACACTTATGAGGGGCCTGGCATAGTTTTTTGCCGGCGGATCTACGTGACGGGCGCTATGGACTCTCGCTCCTTTCAGCAGGGTCAAGCCGGCCGCACAAGGAGGGGGGGGAATTACACAGGACATCCGGCCGAAATAGTGGCCTGCTAGCGGCTGCTATCTCGCAACTGGATGTCCGAACATGCACTAGGTACACACACCACACGACCGTGATATTCCTGTAGGGATCTTTCGAGTCATAAGGAATCTCTTGGTCACAAAACTAGCTTAGGGAACCAAATAATAACAAACTTTGAGAACCTTAGGTTCTAACCTTATTAAAGGAGTGTTTGGATGAATGACTGGATTAAGAGATGAATGAATGGTGATCAGTAAGAGATAAGAAGGTTTGAAGATTTAGTGTCTTTAGTGGCGTGGTTAGGGCTAAACCCTGACGGATTTGTTGGCAACGCTTTGGAGTGGGGTGAAGGCTGGCAGGGAGCCCCACATTCTGATTCGCTTAGGCTTTCAATTTACAGATCTTAAAGATCTAAACTCCATATCCCATACCTGTTTTCCTTCCAGAGGATGGTGTTAGCAGCGATGCAGTTTGGAGCAGATCAGAGGAGCAGATAATATTATTCCTACTGCACTAATGTCATTAATCAGTATTTCTTTTAGCATAAAGTTGGCCACGAAGAGAGAAGAAGGACAGACTGCGGATCACCGATCGCTGTAGCTGTAAGGAGTCGCAGATAGCCGGAATCAAGCTAAGTTGCATGCTTTTATTTAACTCTACTTTCTTTATTTCATATTGTCACATGCATCGTAATAATTTATTGTACTCAAATTTAATTAATTTCATTTTATTATGTGTTTTATGTGCTGAGCGAATGTATTTCTTTGTTATTCTGAAACTGCATCTTATTTGAATCGTATTGAACTTATTTTTATTTTGTTTTGTTTTCCTTTTTATAATTTTACTTTCGTATCTATTTATGATACAAAGAACTGGCAACACCTATTATATTCTGGTTATTTATAGATTTATATAGGCTAGTGTTGAAACTAATTTAGGTTCACTATTTATCCTAATTTTATTATCTAAACACAACGTAAACTTTACACAACGTATAAGGGTCCATTTGAGTTAAATATTTTCTAGACGATCACATTATAAAACTAGACGATCACTTTTATCTTGGCCAAATAATTAAATAAATAATTAATAAATAGGAATAAGCTTTACACCCGGCTAGCAATTATGTACAAATATGTCAATATAAGTACGAAACTGACCCTATAACCAGTTAAAATTGGAGCCATAAGAAAGATAATTTAAATACAGGCTTAACATGACATTCATGACATATTTTAAATATACTTAATAAAAAATAGCCATGAACACTTTTCGATAGGCAAGCTATAATAGCATAGGTGTGTTTATAAATAAATAAAATAATAATTTATAGAAAAAAATCTGGTTATCACGTGGGTGAAATAAGACTCCGTTCTTTTGCCTCTGTTGTTGAATCTTCAAATGAGAAATAAAAATCAGGCATTTTGTTACTTGTTTTATTTTAGTTGTCAAATTGTACTCTCTAATTCGAAATATGTAATTGAAATTACATTTAAGTGCTAGGTATATTTTTATGACTATAGTGACTTGATTTTATTGCTATTTTTATTCATTATAATTGACATTCAAATAAATACACGCAATAGACAAAAAACACACCATAATGTCCTATTTTTCGTGCAAAGTGATAAAACGGCAATAACTGGCAACACATTTTCAATTTTAATTGTTGATGTCCACCAAGATTACTAAATAAGTAGTAATGCTGCCAAGAATCTGAAAAAAGATTTTTTTATACATTAGTAGGTACATCTTTTGAGAGCTGTACACACTCGTCAAGTCCTCTCTCCGAAGGTGTCATCTTAACAACATAACAGCAAACTCGGCGAGTGGCCGAGTGTGTACAATATTTTCGCTCCCACTTTCCT
The DNA here is from genome assembly GCA_949316475.1 of Hypomecis punctinalis. Lineage (NCBI taxonomy): Eukaryota > Metazoa > Arthropoda > Insecta > Lepidoptera > Geometridae > Hypomecis > Hypomecis punctinalis. Next base: position 29,055,400 of record OX438795.1, read on the forward strand.
GAAAGCCGTGGTGATCTAATGGTAATGACACCCGCCTTACAATCATAAGGTCGTGGGTTCAAATTCCGATCCCGTGCCAATGACTTCCTTGGAATTTATGTACGGAATTTCACACCACGGGCTTTTCGGTAAAGGAAAATATCGTGAGGCAACCTGCATACGTCCGTAGAAAAAATTCGATGGCGTATGTGAATTCACCAAACCGCACTGGGCCAGCGTGGTGGATATGGTCCAATCACCCTTCGTAGGTAGGCCTACGTCCTGCGTTGGACTATTTAAAAGGCTGGTAGAGTTCCTGATGTTGAAAGTACAGAGGGGTTAGACCACGTTTACACGTAAATTGAAACTACAGCTGTTTCCGTAAATCTAACTCCATACATTTCTGTACAGCGCCCCTGGCAGATACGAGCAAGAACTAACCAAAATTTATGGAGCCACACGCTAACGCGAAAATTTAAGTAACCTATGCAAAATCTGGATTAAGGGTATACTCAGTATGCTTTTTTTTTTTTTTTTTTTATTCAATTTCTTTTTGGGAGCTTTTGGACCGAAAGTCCATGCCAGCCCCATCGTACCCTTATAAATACAAGCTTATAAATAACATATTTTTACATACATTAAGATATAATAAGCCAGCGAGGCAGTCTCGTGGAGTTGGCCTGATTTAGAGACTGGAAGAAGGTCTCCACCAGTCTGTAAATCACTCCAGCCTCCTCAGAGACGGGATTACATAACAAACTTTGCAATGCCCCCACATTGGATTCGGTTACTTGAAGTTCGGCAAAGATTCGTTCTCTTTCGCGTTGATTCCGAACACATTCCATAAGTACATGGTAAACATCTTCCGGCTTGTCGCACTCCTCACAGTTAGGTGACGATACTTTCCCCATTAGGAATCCGAATGCATTTAGTGGAATGTGTCCGGAACGTATTCTATGCGCAATAACCGTGGTCTTTCTACTAACACCGCCACTAAACCACGGTGATCGATGAGGTTGGCTCTGCATTATTTTGTACCAAATTCCTTTAGAGATAGAACGTTCATCAAAATATTCCCGCCAATCATCGTAACATCTGATTTTATATTTCGGTAGGTATTCTGAATAGGTAGGTATAATGTACATATCTGCTCCACTTATAGTAGCTAGTCTTGCAAAGCGGTCCGCGGTCTCATTGCCTGACAATCCAATGTGAGATGGCAACCATTGTATTTTTACAGTGATTTGACATACTCGCAGTTTTTCTAATTTACGCAAAATATTATAAGCGATAGGAATACCCCGACTACCCATAGTACATGAGGAAATGTGTTGCAGAGCGCTTCTACTATCCGTAAGTATGACAGTACTGCCTTGCGTATGGTTAGATTCGACATTATGACAGCGCTGCTGATATCGCAAACAATTCCAAGCTCATTATACATACAGGCGACATGTTACGATAGCATTCTACATGTTTGCTTGATGGCTCAAAAAAGGCTATCCCTGACGACTTGTCGGTGCTCTTAGATCCGTCTGTATATATTTTATTCCAATTTTCATATTTTGTATTTAGTTCTTGAATTACATTGTTTTTTAGAGCGTCACTATTATAGTCTTTTTTAGCCTTTTGCATGCACTCAAGATTATCAGCTATATATTTTTTTGTATTTATGTTAGTCACCCATTCATCTAGTCTAAACATCTCTAAAGGCTTAGAACAGGCAATTATGTCATCTTTAACTTCACTATATGTTAACACTAGTAAAGGTTTCTTTTTATACAGCCAATATCTACCATATTTATTAGGGCAGAGAGCTCTGAATTCATCCAGTAGGGCTGTAATCGGGTTATTCCGCCTTGATTTCGCTTTGAGACAGTATTTATAAGCTAGATATTTTCTTCGTATGTATAAAGGAGGGATACATACTTCACTCTCCATAACATGAGTAGGAGTTGATTTTATAAATCCACCGATAATTCTGAGCGCTTGATTTTGGACTCTATCTAGCTTACAAATATGACAGTTTGCACTATTATTATACAGAAAACAACCAAAATCTATTCTACTTCTGATGAGATGAATATATAGCCTTCTTAAGTGTTTGGGATGAACGCCCCAGCCGCTACCCGCTAATACCTTCAATATGTTTAAGTATCTCTCTGTTTTTTCGCTTATTTCTTGAATGTGCCTATTCCAGAGAAGTGACCGGTCTAACCAGATGCCTAAATACCTAATGTTTTGATCAGACTTTAATTTTACGTCATTAATCTTAAGTTCTATGTAATTTCGTCTACGCCCTCTGCTAAATAAACAGAAATTAGATTTTGCCGCTGATACCTGTAGACCAATGTTATCCAGAAAGTTAACAATCTTGTTTAATGTTACTTGAAGTCTAGAGGCACATTTATCAATATTTTTATCACTTACATAAACTACAAAGTCATCAGCATATTGGCTTATTTTTGTCTTCACTATGTTACAGATTTCATACGTAATTATATTAAACATTAGTGGTGAAAAAGAATCGCCTTGTGCGAGGCCTCTTGATGTCCATCTAACTAATTTATTACTTTCGCTTTCGCTGCTATCCATTATCAAATGTCTCTCACTAAGAATCTCCCATAGGTAGTTACACAATTTGCTCCCCACTTTTATTTTGTCTAGTATTTTGACTAATTCTTCAATAAGAACGTTACTGTAAGCATTTTCTATATCGAGGAAACACGCCAGAGTAGGTATATTTTTTACAAGGCCTATCTGTATAGTAGTAACTAACTGTGTTACTGAATCTAAACATGATTGAGCTTTTCTGAACCCTGTAGTATTATCAGACAAAATCATATGATGCTCTACGTACCATTCTAATCTTTTAGAAATCATATTGTGTAAAATTTTGCAAATACATGATATTAACGAGATAGGTCTTAACTTCACATCCGTATTTGAGGTGTTATTCAGTTTTGGAATTGGCACTATTTGAATATCTCGCCACTGATGAGGTATATAGCCGGAGTAGTAAATATTGTTGTATAATTTAAGGAGATAATATTTCCCTACCTCTGGAAGATTATAGACCATAGAATACGTGACGTTATCATTCCCAGGTGCAGTATCTTTTCTTTTAAGACACGCTTTTAATTCTTGGATACTAAAGTCCTTCTCCAGCTGATCATTTTTAGAAGCGAACTGAGGTTTAGCTACTCTTGTGTAGTCTGGCGTCAAGCTACTAAGCAATTCTCGTTTTTTATTTTCAGGAGCTATAAAATTTCGTTGGCGATATCCTTTAATCCATCTCATTTTCCTCCACATATCAGACAAAGATGTATCTTCATTAACAGAATCACAAAAGGTACGAAAGCTTAGTAACCTAGCTTTAGATATTTCAGACCTAGCTATAAGAGTCTTCTCTTCTAGAACACTAAGATTATCCGGGGTAGGGTTACGTCTAAACGTAGTCAGTGCGAGTCTTCGTTGAGCCACTAATTTAGATAATGCAGTATTCCAATATGGTTTCGGTACAAATTTGCTTTCAGGGTCAGTATTAATTTTTAGCCACGGGATACTTTCATCAACCGCACTATTGATTATTTTCATGAAAGTATCATATTCTTTTTGTATGTGTTCTGGATTTATATTAGAGGACAACTTAGGTAGTGATTGTTCTATTAATTCCCTATAATTAGACCAGTCGGCTTTTTTGAAATTTCTCTTTTTTGTAAAATGTAAAATATCATCATAGTTGATTCTAATCATTATTATCATATGATCACTACCTAGATTTTCATTAAGAACCTCCCATGTTAAATCTACTGCAATATCTGTTGACACAAAGGTTATGTCCGGCGATGATTTTTGTAAGTTGTTATTAACAAGCTTCATTCGAGTTATACCGCCATTATTTATAGAAATAAATCCATGGTCTAAACTGGAATCTAAGATTTGAATACCCCTTGAATCGTTTTTATATGACCAGTTGGAGTGATGGGCGTTGAAGTCGCCCCCGATCACGGTTTTTTTACCGCATAATGAGAATAACTCGTCCCAATCTGATTGCGTTGTTTGGACTGGCTGAGTGCAATAAACCGAGATGACGTTCTGAATAAGTTTACAGTTTAATATTTTGACTGCTACTACTTCAATACCGGAATTACTTAAATTAATTTCTCGCACCTCACTTCGTATAGATTTATGTATAACAATGGCTACCCCTCCCCATGGTTCTAATCTGTCTTGCCTATATATTTTATAGTTATTAATATTCAAACGAACATCCCCGGTCAACCAAGTTTCACTTAAGATGGCTAAGGTAAACGTACCAATGTACGGACGTTTTTGAACTTTGCTGACTTTGAAGTAATACTACGCTTATACTAATAGACTTACAACAACAAAGTGAATATGACCAGGTAGGGCATTTATCTAAGATTTATAATAATTAAACTTTTTTTAATTTGTTTGAGCTTTAATGGGAATTAATATCCAAAATGTAAAAAAATACCCAAATGTACCAAACCGCGGACGAATTGTCCTAATGCGCGGAATGTCGTCCCAATTCCCGGACGCTATACGAAATTAAACTCTATTTGCTTTATATTAGAATTTAAATTGCCTTTCAATTGTATTGTTATTTTTATGAACTTTAAAATCGACCCGAATCTTGGACAAATCGTCCCAATTCCCGGACGCTATACGAATTAGAACTCTATTTGATTTACATTAGAAATTATATTGCCTAATATTGTATTATTACTTGTTATTATTACAGAATATTTAAGTTTAAGCCATTTAAGTTCTCGTAAATCAAAGAAATAATAATGCAATAATGTTTACATGCAATAAAATGTATTTCAAACAAACAATAATCACATTATGAAAAAAATGCTGAAACGTTAGGTAGTTAACACTAATAGCACTGGTAAAGGAACCGTATTTTGTCCGTTGCAAGATAAGCGGCTTAAATGATTCCCAAGGTAATGTAATGTATTCAGTCTTCCCATACAAAATAAAATGCGTACTCTTATATAATTATATTCCACAGTCTCTAAGGCAACCTCAGTAGTATACCTTTAGAACACGGCGTACCTAGATATAACAGAAGTGGCACTAAATCTGGCGGTCGAAGAATTAATGCTTTTAGTCAGAAGTTTTGGTACATCCTTTAAGAAAGAACTATGAAAAAGCTTGCCCGTTGAAAAATGAGAACTTTAGTTTTTCAGTCCTAAAAAAACAATGGTGGAATTATAACCATGCTCAAATAAAAGGTCAGACATCTCTTCAACAGAGCTATAAGCAGCTGATGCACCAGTGAACTGACAAGAGTATACAAATATGCGCCACCTATTCAAGGTAAAGGTAAAAAAAGCCAGAAAAACTCACGGAAAACGTTTAGCAACTCTATTCAATCTAAGAGTGAAACTACGTGACTCAGAAAAAATATATCGAGTGACTCACAAATAAAGCTAGGCATTTGAAGAAGCCTGATAGTACTTATAAAATCTCAGACCAGAAGCAATTTAAATTGCTTCTACAAACGTACTTTTACCGACTGTTAACTGAACTACACAGATGGATAGGAACCACATAAATCTGGTATGGAAGACAAGGGATTTTGCAGACTTTATTGTCACATAGGAGACTCTTTTATGGGCAATAAGCACTTTCCAACCACACAAGGCGCCAAAACTGTGTGAAATATATCCAGTTCTTTTCCAATGGGGCCTAAAAATGATAAAATACATTTAATCGCCATATTTAGATCGTGTATGGCGGGGATTTTTCAGATATATACTTAAAGCCTGGAGAGAAGTTAAAAGTGGTCTTACTGCCAAAGCCAAGAATCGATTACACAAATCCAAGAACGTATGCACCAATAACCTCAGCTGTTTCTTATTGAAAACGCTGGAAATAATCTGCAATGAGCACATAAGAGACCACTAGCAAAAAGTTATTTTACTAGTTTACTAGTGGTCGAATTTGTCGCACTCCTTAACAAAGAAGGCATTGTCACTGTGGCATATGCTGAAAACCTGGTGATAATAGTGTCTGGAATTTTTGACTTCCAACTTCGTGTTAGGAGATAAAATAAAAAATGATTTCAACGCCACGGACTCTCCGTGAATCCACCACTGAAATGGAGTGAGTGTTATTCACACAAAAAACCAACAAAACAGATTTATTATGATACTACTAGGAACTCTATGTATGATACTACTAGGTTAATACTAACCAAGGAAGTTAAATATCTAGGTATCTGGCTAGGCTATTAACTTCTGTGGAAAAAATACTCGAATATGTCACCACGGAGGCAACAAAATTTTATGGCAATGCACTAAAGCGGTAGGAAAAGACAGAAGTCTAACAAATAATCAGATACCAACACGCGCAAAATACAACTATGCTACGAGAAACGCAGAATAGCGTGCTCTTTAATTAACAGATGTATGAAAAAGACACACTCAGCTGCTGTTGAAATAATCTTAGAGATCACACCGCTGCACCTGCATATATACAGCAGGAATCGATGACTTCTGCCCTATGAATTAAATCTAGAAATATGTGGAAGAATATGAGTGCCACGACAACCCACTGCAAAATAGTCAACCGGGCGATGACAATAATTTCCAAAGCAAAAAATGGTACGGATATTATAGCTAGAACACAGCTCGACAGAGAAAAGTATGAGCTAGTCATAGAGAACGATGTATCTGTCGATATATTGCTATCTTGGAACATATACGCAGATGGTGCATAGAACAATCTTGGGCTAAGAGAGTCCTTTGCCAAAATCTGAGCACGAAAAATCTTACTTAAGATAATCTTTTAAACATAATATAAAAATATTGAAGCATAAACTTCAATATTATAATATTGTTTTAAATCTACCTACGTTAAAAATCAAACAATATTTTTTTTTCATGTATAAAAATACAGTTTAAGCAATACTAAAGCAAACTGGTTACGACTATTGCTTGGACCAGCCCAAAATAATTCTTGATTCAAAGGAATAAGACCCAACCGAATTATAATAATTGCATTTTGCACGATTTTGAAAACGATGTTATTACATGCAAGGAAAAATGAGACTTATTTCAAGGCAATAAGGTCGAGATCCGAACTTTGGTACAACGGTTATTAAAGAACTGATGTGTGTCCCACTTCTCGGACGGAAAATGTGATTATTGTCCGTGCATTGGGACAAGTACGGGTTTAGTATGTACCAGTAGGCGGATACGCAAATATTATAAATAATCATAAATATTATGTCTAGATTATAGGTTATAATATTAGGTAATTTATCTAAGTATCGTAATAAAATAGCACACTTACTGTATCACATTAGACAACTAAGAAATGAACTGAAGTTGATGACAGGGTAGGCACCAAATTCAGCTACTGAATTATCAGATTAACGAAAATTTTACGACACCGCACTTTTGAGATAATTTGGTTTGGACACCATTACACTACGTGTACAGTTTTGCCTGTATAATACTTTGAAATATAACCAAGAATTTATTGTCATTCATAAGATTAAGTTAAACTTTCGTAGAAAATTACAAAAATTAGAAAACCGAGTAACGTCCGCGTATTGGGACTCGTCCGCAGTTACGTACGTTTACCTTATATGTATTTTGTTCTGAATTAATAAACATTCGAAGTCAGTGAGTTTATGCCTGATGCTTTGTGAATTCCACTGGACTATGTTTACGAAACGTTGCATACTTTGAGCACTATCCATGCCCGAGCATGGATAACAGTTTCGAGACACAGTCTCCTTTGGTAATCATGTCAGCTATCAAATAATAACACTCTTCAAATACTACATTTAAAACGTCTGTGATTTTTTCACTGAGTAATTTGCGCGATAATATTATGTCTTTAATTCTATTGTAAAACTTACTGAAATTAAATTTTTTCTCTCTATTAGGCGCATTTTCATTTACGTACTCACTACATTCCTCTTGACGCTGCTGTTCTTTATTCACTTTCTTCTTCTTCTTCTTTTTCCTCCGAAGCTCATGGTTTGTTCCAGTTTGCACTTCAATCACCGACTCGTTGCTGGAGTTTAATGCATCAGTAGGTAATTCATAATCCTGGCTCTTTATATCCCTTTCACCTAGTAATACTGATTTATAATTGCGACTACATGAAGGTAAGTTAAAGCTTGATTGCTTCTGCCCATGAGGCGTTACTGTGTCTTGACTGCGATCATCCTCACTCGTCTGTTTATCTAGATATAAGGCAAGAGCTTTCCTGTACGTACACTGCTTCTCGCTCATGATTTTCCTTATTTCTTTTTCTTTCTGAAAGACAGGACAGAGTGACTTCTCAATAGACATGTGAGAGCCTCTGCAACTGACGCACTTGTATTGCTTACTCTCGCAATTTTCATGATTCGCACCACACTTAGGGCAGATAATCTTCTTGGTAGGACAGAATTTTTTTAAGTGCCCATATCGCCAACATCCTGCGCATTGTGACACCGGGAAAGTGTATGGCTCCACCATCAATCTGCAGCCGTATGCTAAGACATACGGAGGTAAGGTGGAGGCCTTGAAACCTACCCGGATCGTCTCACTGTCCGTCCATGACCCTTCATTGGTTTGACGCTTCAGTCTCTTCACCGACAGAATCTCGTACTCACATTCCAACATTTCATGTAGCTCATCCACCGCGGCTTCCAGGTCGATCTGCCTCACTATCCCGTAACAGACATCTAGTTCATCGGTCCGTTGGCAACGAATGCCTTTATTGGCTAATTGCTCATTTCTTATGAGGGCTTCGGCATTCTCTTTATTATTGAAGCTGACAATAGCTTTGTAGCTGCTTTTGTATTTTATTTTTAAAATACCTTGGATACTTGAACTTCTCATAAGTTTCGCTAACGCGATTTGTTTTGGTAGAAGCTCGATTGCCGTGATACATACGTCATTAGATTCCGCTACTAGTTGCTCATTAGTGTTCAAGCTTGAGTTGTGTTTCTTGGTAGTCCCCTGGCTTTTAATTATGCGCCTCGACTTATGTGTTACCTCATTAAACTCTTCTTCTTCACCCTTATGGTACGCCCTACGCTTTAAACTTGACGATTGACCGTCGGAAAGTATTCCCGACGCTGCCGACTCCGGCCGCTCCCGTTCCGCTTCACTCGCCATCGCGGCGCGAGTCGTTTTGTAGACAATATCGATACGTAGACGGCCGACGTGTTCTCCTCGCGCTGTCTAGCGTGCGACTGACTCAGTATGCTGAGTGTGAGTTTTGTCGTAAGCATGTAATTTGTATTAACTTGTTCTCGCACAAAGTGTTTCAAAAACGCACCGCTAGTGGCGATGTACATTTCTTCAAACAAATTACATCTTACGCGCTCGCGGCGAGCGCGTCATGGTTACGACAAAACTCACACTCAGCATACAGGTCTTGCATAGTATACTTAAACTTCGCGTTTGCGTGTGGCTCCGTATTTTTTTGTTAGTCCTTCTTCGTTTTCGCCAGGGGCGCTGTACAAAAATGTATTGAGCCATACGGAAACTACTGTGCTTTCAATTTACATGGAAACCCGTACTAACCCCTCTGAATCCTAAATATTTTCAAACCGAATAGCAGGCGACGGACTGGCAATGCCACCGGTATTGTAATAATAATTATCAATGTAAAGGAGCAGTCATCATAGTAGGTACCTACTTGTGTCGTCTGGACGTCTAGCGCCCGTCAATTTATTTACGTCCATTGCTGGATATAGGCCTCTAATGGGATTGGAATTATCGGTCCGTGATATTAATTTGAGAACATTACGCGGATTAGCAAGTGTTAATGGGCAAGGCATATAGGTAGTTTGCAAGACGAATGACGAATGTTTCCACGAATGATTTTTGTATAGATAAAGGGGGCGCCTAATGCAAAAATCAAGTAAAAGGTGTATTTTTAAAGATGTGGTGTAAAGATAACGAACATAAATATCCATATTAAAAAAATACTATAGGAAAGGAAAAAACCTATAGTAGCAAAGTAATCGCGTAGAATTTTGGAAAATAATATGGTTACTTAAGAAAAAAAATTAAAACTTCGCATCAAAAAAAAAAATATCATTTTTTTCAAATGCTCGAAATTATCAGCGACAACACCACATTATTTTTGACAAATTACGTAGCCATGCAGACTACTGTCTAGCCAAGTAATCAATTAGTTTTTTAAATACATGCTTAAATTTTGAATAAATAAATAAAATGTCACCTAAAAATGTAAGCTGGCGCTCGAAGCCAACATCATCGTGAACTGTGTCATGCGATTTTCGACTCTAAACAAAGCAGCATAGGTGATAGCGGGCGATGCAAGAAACGAGGGTGAAATGGGTTTTTATGGCATTAGGCGCACTCTTAAATGTCGGAGAGTACTCCGAAATTTAAACTGTATCTATACAAAAATCATGTCTATTCAATACTTCGTACCGCTGCGTGAATGAGGAAAAGAGAAAGACACTTTCGGATTTATAAAATCAGTAAGGATTAAGTAACATCAAAGTAGCACAACGAGTTATGAAGAGGGCTATGGTCAAAGTCACTCTAGAGATCGAATCGAGATTCGTAGACAATATATTAGGTATCCCGGAAACATTCAAAAAAGCAGGCGAAGCCGTAGGTAAAAAACTTGAACAGCTAAATTTAATAGAAGTCTCACCGCAAGCACCAAGCCCCTCCCCATTGTGGTAATGTTCTGGGGCTTGTATGCGACGTCATTCAGCGCCAGCTGTCGGCAGAACTGCTCCAGCTCGATAGCCAGCGGCTCGTGGATGGAGTGCACATGGCGCATCAGCCGACTTACCAGACTACTGGTGTATTCCATCTGTTTTAGAAATTTAAATTAATTTACTTACACATTGTTACATAGATATCACACTAACAGCAACGCCAATTTGTATGTGTGACGAGTAAATATACAAACAATGAATAGAAAGCATAATTAATAATTATTATTATGCTATTCACTCATTCTCGATTCGATCGTTACGATTCAATCGTTTCAATTCGATTCGATCCCAACGAAGGAGTGTTTTAGTGGCGGGAATCGAGGCGTGCACCCGCGCTTCCAACTGACGTTGATTTGGGATAAAGGGAGCTTTATCATCGTATTATATCGTTATAATGTAAAAAACGTCATCCTGAGGAAACGTGCCTACTTCAAACAAAATCCTTCATGTATGTGATTCCACCAACTTACGAAAAAACTTTCCTGTAAATGTGACCTACTCGGCCTTCGAAAGTGAATATTATGTTCAGCAGTTGACTAATAAAGGCTGTTACGAGACAAAGAGCGCAGATGCTAGGTAAAGTTTCTTCAAGCAGCACACAACAGGTTAAAAACAAGTTTACAAATGTGAGAGTAGAAAGTAATCAACGTTTTATAAATGAAATAATAATAAATTTGTTTCAAAGGGCAGTAATCCTGAACACGGCACGCATTGTCAGGAGGTTCCTCAGGCTGTAGCGCCCACCACCGGCAGCGTGAGCCCGCCCCGCTGCCGATGGCAACATAGGTTAAGTTTTATAATGTTTTTATATTTGTTTTTTTAGACAAACATTTTGTAAAAATTGAATATAACATGTTAAAATAAATGAATGAAATAACAATGAAAAAATCCGGTTTTGGTTATGAATGCGACAGCGGTCGAGATGAGTATGAGAAAATAAAGCCGGACTTTTTATTTGTTATAATAGGTTCTCATGCGAGTCTCAATGAAGTTAAATTAATTAGGTATAAAAATATTAACCTCCGCATGTGTCAAATGACAAGGTTCGATGACCATTACTAGATTGATTGTATGAAAGATGATCCAGAAAAACTGTAGAATCTCCGTCGCAGTAAAGAAATTGATTTCTTCCATGTGGTTGGCATGAACAACTAAAAAGGTAAACAAACGGTTTCATTGGTTTGTTCTAATTTATAATCTAATTCATATAATCTTATATCTAATTTATATAAAACTTTGCACATAATTAAGGCTACAGATCGTGTGATAAGATGGACTACATGGCGGTGATTGGTAGACCATTTGAATAAGATTTTACATCAAGATACCCAGTTGCCTGTTGGGGTAACACTGAAAATTTGTACTCGTAGAATAGGCTAGATCAAAGCAATTTTTAAAAAAACAAAGTACTAAGTTCGAAAATATAGCTTTGTAACAATTTGATGAGGTACAGAACATCCTTATATAATACGATTTAAAAATTTGGCGACAAAATTAAAATGACGTGTCATCGTTTCTTTGAACTTGGCGCACGAAAATTTTCAGCCGTATTTTCTTGTGACTTTCGATGTAGTCTTAAGTTTATTTTTTCTATCATCATAGACTTTGTTTAATATAAAGTTGAAGCTGTCTTTAGTCAGTGTTACAGGCTAGTTTAATGGACCGAGGTATGATTATTGTAATCTCAGTGATGGTTCTCGTCAAATGTATCTGTTAACATTGATCTACCAATATAAAATCAATGTTTTGCGCCCCATTTAAAATTCCGATTAAAAATTGATATACTAAAATATTTGAAAAAAGTGTGGCATTGCTATGATTTACATACGAAAAATCTTTTGATAATGTTAGCTGGCAGGAATTTAGAGTATGCAGGCTGGATAGGTATCCTTTAATTAGGCTAAATGAGGAAAAATGACTTGTGCAGACTCTTAAAGCAGAGTAGGTCTGGGATCTCCCAGAGGCGCCATCGAATACAATGTACAGAATGATATGAAATGAAATGAAATGAAATATTATAATATAAAGGGAGATTTACACAGGGTCAGTAGCTGTCGCCAGTGCTGACGCCGAAAACTGACTCATACGATTTACACGCAGTCAGTATTTCGTCAGTGGGCGAGGATATTTCTTATGGTGTACACACGTTTGTAAAGTCAGTGCGGAAAAATGAACTATCGAAAACAGCAATAAATCAGAGTTAATAATTTATTGAGAAAATGTACCTCTGTTGCCCGTTGCCTGTTATTGTATTATTGTTATTATGATTAATACACTTACTCTGGCAAATGTAATTAGTTCAACATATTAATAAGATTATAATGTAAAATAAGTTGTTAAGTCTGTAAACCTCTAGAGGTAGAAGCTAGAGTACCTACTTTTCACATTGTATAACACCTATGTTACACCTAGTTACATCTATTATATCTTTTATATATCTTCCCTGAGTGACTGACTGACAGACAGCCTACAGCCCAAACCGCTTAAGATATGAGCTTGAAATTTGGGATATAGGTACATTGAACGACGCAATGGAGCACTAAGGACGAAAATTTTGAACTTTCGACCTCTAAGGGGGTAAAACGGGCCCTTTTCATTTGTATGTAACTTTTTATTCCCTGTACCGAATGACTTGAAACTTTGTATACATTCTAACCAAACAAAATAAAAGTTACGTGTTTTCCTGTTTTTCCGAATTTTCTTCATCTAAGGGGTCAAATAAGGTCCCAAAGTTGGTGAAAAAGTGTCAATTACATCCAACCAGCTGAACGGTTATGGTTGAAATCTGGTATGAAGGAAGCACACAGTATGTTTCAATACAGGAACTAATAATATCCAGGAAAATCTATATTCCTTAGGGATAGCAAAAATTAATCAGTTTAGGCTACAACCAAAACCGCAGAGGATATAAACTTGAAATTTGGAATATACGTACAACGTACGATATAATGAAGTACTAGGAAAGAAAAACGTACCTAACTCTAACTTACGGGGTAAAACGGACCCTTTTTGTTTCCATGTAACTTTTTATTCCCTGTACCGATTGACATGAAACTTTGAATAGATGCTCTTGAGACTAAATAAAAAATATGGCTGTACTTGCTTTTCTGAATTTTCCTTTAAAAAATGCTTAGGAATCAGATACGTCCCAAACCTTCAATGCGTTTTTTTTTAAATAATGTAGTATCTTGAATAGGATTAAGATAATGATTTATCCTTAAATGGGGCATAATGGGTCCCCAATAGTTTACGTTTTTTTTTATCTTGTGAGTCAATAGTCTTAAACTTAGCGCACATACGGATCAATATACGTATTTTACTATGGAATAGCCCCTGATAAGCGAAAATTACCTACATTTTCCATACATTTTGTCGCGGGTCGATGAACTTTTTGTGTTGAACAGCTGATTTTATTCACGTGATTTTGGGGTTGATACCATTGTAAAAGTTAATCAAATTATGAGTATAATAGCATCCTAGAACATGCTTGATGACGTCTAGATATACACTATGTGTTTCTCAAATAAAATAAGATATAGGTACCTTATATAGGTTACTTGTATGCCATTTTTTCATTTGCCTGGAAAATTAAATTTCTAATGACTTCATGAGACATGTCGAATACCTGTACCGGCCTTAATTAATAGTGCACTACTGAACATAGACCTACCCTGGAAGGGTGTTTAGGCCATATCCATCACGCCGACCGAGCGTGGGTTGCTGAATCCACAAACGACATTGATTTTTTCTCTACGGACGTAGGTACCTATACAGGCTCAATGTTTTCCATCAATGAAAAGCCAGAGTCTGAAATTACTTACATAGTTACTCATACAATTATTATTATTGGCTCCCTCGGTGGCTCAGTGGTTTGTGACCTCTCCTGGGTCTAAGAGGCGTGGGTTCGATTCCCACCCAGGGCAAATATTTATGTGATAATCATATGTGTTTGCTCTGTGTCTGGGTGTTATTAATGTATTCTTATTTATTTAACACTTGCACACCATTTGTACAAAAGAAGGACTTAACGCTAAATAGCATTATCTGCCAGTCAACCTACAGGTACATGTAGTATATCAGTCTCTGCCAGCCAAATCACAAGCTTTGCTTAGTTTGGGGTCAGAGACCGTGTGTGAGATGTCCCCCAATATTTAATTTATTTTATATTTATTATTCAGTTAATTTCAGAAATTCGGCAATTTATCATCCAAAAATTCACGTACTCCGTAATAAGCTCTAGATACAAATAAATTAAATAACCAAATACTGAGACAATGCAGGCCAATCCGTGGGCTATTATCATTTTAAGCAAATACATTTTGTCGCGGATACAATTCAGGCTAAACCGTAGGCATTATCCTTGCAAGTAATACGATAATAAGAGTAATAGGCTCAATTATGAAGGCGCCATGGTAAATATAATAGAAACATAAAAAGTGTTCTCTCTATCGAATGCTTAAAGTGAAAAAGACACAGAAATAATAAGGCTAATTAGATATTATCATTACGATGGCGCCTTCATAAACGAGCCTAATGCGGGTTTAACCACAAGCTGCTATTATTTTAAGTAAGTGCCATGAAAACGCGGGCAAAACTGTGGGTTTTTATATTTTAAGCAATTATCAAAATAACGCGGGCCAGACCGTGGGCTATTATCATTTCAAGTAATACAACAACGTAGGCTAATGGCATGCTATTATAATTTTAAGGAAGTATTAAGACAACGCGGGCCCGACCGCGAAATATTAGATATTATTATAAGCAAATGCCAAGATAGCGTGGGTTGAACCGTGGGCTGTTATTTTAATCAAGTAAGTACTAAAACAACGCGGACCAAACCACGGCCTATTATCATTTTGAGCAAGTACTAAGACAACACGGGCCAGACCATGGGCTATTATCATTGTAAGTAATACGACAATGCAGGCCAAACGGCAAGCTTTTATAATTTTAAGCAAGTATTATGACATCGCAGTCCATGCTGTGTACGCTCGAAATGGGCAGGCTGTTAAAACAATTTTTATGTAACATTTTTTTACACGGCTTAATAATAAACATTTTCTTATTCTTATACTGCTATAAATAATCATCTTAAGCAAGTACTAACAATACGCGGGCCAAACCGTGACCTATTATCATTATAGGCAAATACTGTTACAATTTTGGCCAAACCGTGGACATTATCCTCGCAAGTAATTTTAAGCAAGTATTAAAACAACGCGGGCCAAATCGCGGACTATTAGATATTTTTATAAGTTATTACAAAGACAACGTAGATCAAACCATGGGCTACTTTCATTTTAAGTAAGTACCTATGTACTAAGACAACGCGGGCGAAGCCGCGGGTTTTAAGCTAGTAGAGAAATAAATTCATTCATTCAATTTTTTAATTTTGTTTTTGATCACGAAGGCCAAACCTTTCTAAATTTATTTCTTGTGCAATATTCTGTAATGCTGTTGCGCGCATTTCTTTATTTCTATAATTTTGTGATTTACTATCCCACAGGCATTCATTATCGTGATAGTTGAACTAATCTGTAAGTTCTCCGTGTCGCTCAGTTTTCGCGTCATTTTATAATGTGTTGCAACGCAGTGTGGTCCCCGTACAATAAAGCGGCAGCGACTGACTTCGGCATTTACACAGCGTTATTTGCTCTTGCGTGGGTGGCGGGGAGAATGGACTGATGCCGAAAAGTATGAAGCGGGAATATTGAAGTCAATACTGACGCGACAGTACTGTACTGACTTGAAATCAATTTACACGATGGCAGTGCTAGGTCAGCACTGACTCGGTGGTGCACTGACGTTAGTTACTGAATCAATGTAAATCTGCCTTTATATACAAAATAATTAATAGGTCAGACAGTTTCTACTTTGTTCCATTAATGAGATTCTAAGAACTTTCAGTTTGACCCTTGTATAATGTCAAACAGTTTCAACAAACGTGAGTTTCTTCAGCAAAGGTGAAAGTAAAACACTACATATTATTGTTATTTCTACCCACTATGCAGGGCATAAACCAACAACTTCTTTCGCCAACAAATTCTGCCCTGTGCTAGTCTCATACTGCCACAGAATAGTAGCAACTTTTATTATGTATTTGTCTAGATGGACACATATATATGAACATCAATTACAGAACCGTCCAGTTTTTTGACATTTATCTATACGTATGCGCAATGTATCCATATTCATTTAGGTATGTATGTAATAATTTTGGGCTGTTTTGCTCAGCCAATTCGGTATCTAGACTGATACATAATATAATCAAAGAGTTGCAGTGACAATTGCGACGACGCCGTCGCTAAATTTCAGAAAATTGTTACGCCATCGCTGAAAATGGCTACCGGAACGAACTTTCCGTCACGGGGCACCTTAAGCTCTAGCATAACTAGAGTTATATCAATTTACACGATGGCAGTGCTAGGTCAGCACTGACTCGTTGGTGCACTGACGTTAGTTACTGACTCAATGTAAATCTGCCTTTATATACAAAATAATTATTAGGTCAGACAGTTGTTTACTTTGTTCCATTAATGAGATTCTAAAAACTTACAGTTTGACCCGCGTATAATGTCAAACAGTTTCAACGAACGTGAGTTTCATTAGCAAAAGTGAAAGTAAAACACTACATATTATTATTATTTCCACCCACTGCAGGGCATGAACCAACAACTTCTTTCGCCAACAATTTCTGCCCTGTGCTAGTCTCATACTGCCACAGAATAGTAGCAACTTTGATTATGTATTTGTCTAGATGGACACATAAATCTGAACATCAATTACAGAACCGTCCAGTTTTTTGACATTTATCTATACGTATGCGCTATGTATCCATATTCATTTAGGTATGTATGTAATAATTTTAGGCTGTTTTGCTCAGCCAATTCGGTATCTAGACTGATACATAATATAATCAAAGAGTTGCAGTGACAATTGCGACGACGCCGTCGCTAAATTTCAGAAAATTGTTACGCCATCGCTGAAAATGGCTACCGGAATGAACTTTCCGTCACGGGGCACCTTAAGCTCTGATATAACTAGAGAAATGAAATTTTAAGTCTAAATTAGTACCTAAATTGGTAATAAAGTAGTACGGCGCCATAACAAGGTGCAGAAACTGGCCAGCGAGGTATACCATGAGCATGAGACCGTAGGAGCGGTCTACGTCGCGCACCACAACACACGCAGACGCAAACGCTGATGCGATACGGTGGACGGTCTCGTGGGGCGGAGTACTGTCGCTGATATCACCTAAAACAAGATTTGTTGTCATAAATCGATATGAACACTTGCTCCACGCACGCGGAAAAAGTGTCATGTTCCGCCTGGCCGAGCGTGCATGCGAGACCGCGGTACAAGCGATATAGAGTCACGATCAGTCTAATAAGCGTTCGGCTTGTTTTAGTTATTGATTCAAAAATGTTTTTTTAAGACTTTATCATGTGAAATTAGAGGCAACCATAATTTAAACATTTATTTCCTAAACTTACTCTAGATAATAATATGTCATCATCATAATTATCAGCGGTAGGACGTCCACTTCTGGACATAAAAGCCTTCCCTATGGATTTCTCATGAGCCCGGTTGGAAACGGGCGTCGGTCGAATATCGTTGGTCCACCTGGTCGGTCCAACTAGTCGGCGGACGTCATACGCTGCGCTTGCCGGTGCGTGGTCTCCATTCGAGAAATTTACTGCCCCGTGGGCCATCAGTTCTCCGAGCTATGTGCCCTGCCCATTGCCATATCAACTTACTAATCCGTTGGATTATGTTGGTGACTTTGGTTCGTCTGCAAATCTCCACATTCCTGATTCAATCTCGCAGCGAGACTCCGAGCATAGCCATGTATGTAATATATGGTACGGAGAGCCATAGCGCGTTGAACTACCTTGAGCTTATTCATAATGCCCAAAGTGAAAGTTCACGGCTCAGTTCCATTGTCCATATTCATCTTAAGACGCACCTGTTGAGAAATCTGATTGAAGCCTTCGAGCATCGTGCTGAGCTCTTCCATCGACTTCGCCATGACCAAATCGAAAGTGAGTGATGTATTCGCCATTAATGTTGATGCCAAACCCTTTCCATTCTAGGAGCTTAAAGGCGTTTTCCAAAGTCGCAGTTAACAGTTTCGGAGATATTACATCTCCTTGTCTGATGCCTCTTTTCAAAGGGATCGCCTTGCAGCTCTCTTTCTGTACTTGGACCGACATAGTGGCGTTATTAAACAAACACTTCAATACTTCGATATATCGTTAGTCAATACGGCATCGCTGGAGAGACTCAAGCACAGCCCATGTCTTGACCAAATCAAAGGCTTCCACTAACACTAAGCAAAGTGGCAAATTATACTCTTCGGTCTTCTACAAAATTTGATAAAGCGTATGGATGTGGTCTATTGGGCCTTTTCGGAACCCGGCTTGTTCGGAAGTCTGGAAGTCATCAAGCCTGCGCTCGAGACGGTTCGTGACCCTTGAAAACAGCTTATAGACATAACTCAGAAGCGAGATGGGTCTGTAATTCTTCAATAAGGTGGTGTCACCATTTTAAAGAAAAGCACCACCACGCTTCTGCTCCTTGTTTCTGGTGTTATGCTCTCGAGAACAACGGTATACGGAATAGCTTCTAAAGGATTTTAAGTACCGGTGTTCCACCCGCTTTCAGAAGCTCTGAAGTGATTCCACTTAGCTTAGCTACCGAAGCGTATAACTGCATGTTAATAATATGTAAATGTAGCTAATGCTACCGTTTTATTAGAAATCAACCTCAAATAAGTAGCTTTACCTGTATATACTTCATCAAAATGGATTCCTGGATAGTATAAATGTTTTAGCCTTGCCATTATATACATATTTTTCTATGAGGCCAACCTTGATACCTCAGAAAAAGCTCTGTTCTATAACTATACTCTATAAAATTTAACTTGATCTCTGCGACAGTTACAAATTGACATATTTAGAGTTGAGATAGTGGTGGAAAAAATCGATTTTCAAACAATGTTGTAATGAAATCGAATGAGTAGTTGAAGATGAGAAATTGGATTTTATTTAGTTACTATTATTTAAGATCAAGTATGTACACATGTAAATAATGTTATGATATTAATTAAATACACATAATAATGTAACGATAGTATTTATCGACGTTTTTCACTATTATCGATGCTAATGTAACATATAATTGGGTTTAATTTAATTACACATGTAAAAAATGTTATGATATTAAAATATACAATAAAATTAATGATGAATTAAGTTTTATTTAAAATATCGTCAGTATAAACTATCGATATTTTAACTAAAACTTTATCTAAAACTCTGTGGTCACGATCATTCGTAGCCCATCACTAATCGGCATGCCCATAAAGTATGACATTGACAGGCACTGTCTGTACTATTAAGAAATTCAGGACTTCATAGGCGTGATTTTTCTGACAGCTGTCGCAGAGAGCAAGTTAAATTTTATAGAATATAAAACTCTGCATAGTCTCTTGACACAATGTAGATAATTTTTTTAATTTCAGTCCAGAAAGTAAAAAGTATTTAAATCACCTGAATATAATATATCAGAATCTCTTAATGTATCGAGGTAATGGGTGATTTCCTTATTTGCTTTACTCAGCTTGTTTTTTTCCGCAATCGTATGTTGTTGATCCATATCTGTAAAGAATTTAAAATATTGATTTTGTTTTGGTCGCAAGCACAGTACGTGTAAATAAATAATTTACATCTGCCTTTCAAAGAAACCATTCGGCAAATTACGTCTCTGCTCGTCTTTGTAGAGCATTGACCAGTGTTGTTGCTATAGCAATAGTCTATCGATAGTATCGCAATACTATCGTGGCCTTGAAAATCAGTTATACTGTGGCCAACCTTTGCGGTCGCCAGTGCTATCGATAGATCATAACTAATGACTTTTGACAATACTATCGATAAGTTCGATAGTGTTGCTGAATTTCGATATTTTCAATAGAAATATAGATTGTGGAACTGAATTTTAACATCGACTATCGATAGCAAAACTGTCGCCTACCGCAACAACGCTATCGTTGACCGCTTGCGGTCTGTTTGGACTGAATTTTATTTTGTACTGTGCTCAGTATGAACTAATTTTAAAATCAACTTTTCCCAAAATGACTGATTTTCAAAATGGCTATTTTCTAGAATGTCAAAATGAAAAATGTCAATCTGAAGTACAATCAGAAACATTATAGCATGAAAACATTTTCGTAAATAATAATGCCCCTTCTCATTGTGAGTTGTTTTGATATGTTCTACTAATTTAAATAAACAAACTGTAATGAAAAATAGAAATACAGCTTACTAATTGATCATCCGTCCACCTTGTGAGACGTATGGCTGCACTTCTATTACTTGTATTTGGTAATAAGTAGTAGTTGATAAGACAGATTTTTTTATTTATTTTTATTCAAAAAAAATTTTAAAGCCGTGGTGGTCTAGAGGTATTGTCACCCGCCTTACAATCGTGAGGTCGTGGGTTCAAATCCCGGTCCCGTACCAATGAGTTCTTTGGAATTTATGTACGGAATTTCACACCACTGGCTTTTCGGTGAAGGAAAACATCGTGAGGCAACCTGCATATGTCCGTAGAAGAAATTCGATGGCATATGTGAATCCATCAACTCGCACTGGGCCAGCGTGGTGGATATGACCCAATAACCCTACGTGGGCAGGCCTACGTCCTGCAGTGGACTATTCAAAGGCTGATACTGTACAGTACAGTACAAATATATAATATGTTCGTCTATGTCATTACCAACTGACAGATTTCAGGATTGCATTCTCTCATTGGCTGGTCTATACAAGTGCTGCCAAGATCTTTTAGCATTTAGATGACATTGACATGAGATGAGAGTTTGGGTGTGCACTATGCAATAAATAATCCTACGTAGCAGCCTCAAAATAAAATCTAATCTCTATGGTGGTTTTTACACTTTAGTCGTATGTTCCTACGAGCATATTTATATCAATGAGCTAAGAGAAAAGAGCCACGGCTATGTAGTTTTACATTTTACTTGCTTTATAACATGTTCCCGAGCAAATTCAGAGTTAATATGGCAAATAATTATTAAGTATAATGTAAAATAATATTATGCGAAATGTAGATCTCGTCGAGTTCTGTCACTCTTGTGAAGCCAGTAATGGTCTAGAATTGACAGTCACGGAGATACTCGTAAACTACCTTTAAGTTTGACGGATATCGAAATGTTTCGAAAGGTATTGTTTCTGATTGTACCTGTTCCGTCAGACATTTCAAAAATGGTTCATTCATGAACGATGACAATTAGAAAATCAGACATTTTGGGAAAAGGTGATTTTCAATTTAGTTCATGTAGAATACAGTACAAAATAAAATTCAGTCCAAACAGACCGCAAGCGCTGAAACGTTGGCTGCACTCTTTTTCATTCTGAAATTTTGTAATTTGTGTTATTTCTTGAAGTTATAATATAATGAATACAGAAATGTACGACATGATTAAGGGACATTGTACCAGAAACAACATGAATCGAATGCTAAAACAAAATGGCAAATGCTGCCAACATTACGGCAACAGAAAAATTATGAAGAGAACGGTACGTCATACGCAGTGTCCAATCGGGGTTTGTGAGATAGAGATTAATTCAAACGCGGTTCTTGACAGTGGAGCAACTTCCATATCTCGCGATCTTCCTCCAGTGTCTTCGCCTCCCTGTACGACATGACATAAAATATACCTTCTCTTTGATCTGATCTGAAAACGCCTGCTGTGGGCTACCCCTTCCTCTCTTTCCTTCTCCTTTTTTTTTCTATTATGATTTTCATTAGATTGTCACGTCGTACAAGGTGGCCAAGCATCTTCCCCTTTCCCTATTCAATTTTTGCCAAGATATTTTTCTTCTTCTTTCTTGCTCTAAAAAAACGATTTAAATAACAAAAAACTTAATTTACCTTTCAGTAAGTTCTTTAGGCAGTAGTTAACAGCTTTGAAGCTAGACCGAACATGCAGCACCAATAAAATAAACGTTGTTAAGCCGCATTGTATGCCGCTACAGTAAACAAAATATAGCACAAATTCAAGTTTGAGCCATACTGTAACCAAAAATGAGAATCAATATATTATGTCACTAAGGATGCAGGGTGTACTATCCTTACTAATTTAAATAAAATAATTAGCTGTTCCATACAAAACTGCAACTCAGAATTGACAAAACTTATTTATGCCAGCCGTTTTAATAGTTCACTGCAGGACGTAAGCCTACCCACGAAGGGTGATTGGGTCATAACCACCACGCTGCCCAGTGCGGGGTAGTCGATTCACATACGCCATCAAATTTCGCCTCACAATGTTTTCCTTCACTGAAAAACCAGTGGTGTGAAATTCCGTACCTGTTCAATGCTTATACTCGTAAAACATTGCAACAACACAATTTCCAATTCAATTTACTTATCTGAACAGGTTTAGATATCAAAAATTATACTTACTTGGCTGACTGAAAGTACTTATGACAATAGAGCCTTCAATGATAATACATATGAAGCTGAATATTATCCAAGCTATGTATACTCCAACATACGATTTCTTCCATTCTGGTGACCATCGGGGCAAGTTCAACTCCGAAACCAACTGAGAACAAGTATAAATTAAAACGGCTTTAAAATATTTAAGATGCTATTAGGTATTTTACGAATGCGAAAGAGCTGGCTACCTGCCTGGTTTATGTATTGTATTTTTTCTAAGGGCTTCATATCATTGGGATACCGACACTTAGGTTAGTATCAAAAAAAATCAACGTTGTTGCGCAACTTAATATATAAATATTAATGTTCTGTATGATTTTTTCAGCTTGTAGAAAGTAGTTGAACGGTGCACCATTTTAAAGTCAGACTGACTAACACTATGACAGGTTTCAGGTAAGTTACTGTTATTATATTTTATATTATTTTTCTACCCGTACACCAATTTTTAGCTTTTAGAAAGCAGTTATAAGATACAATTTTTTTTTTACCAATTCAAACGAGTCCCCGCGTCAACCGGAATGCTAAGGAACCCAGCTGACGGACTTTGCGATTTTGTTGTACACTGTCAGGGTGCTGTACTGTACTGTACTGTACCAGCCTTTTAATAGTCCACTGCAGGACATAGGCCTACCCACGAAGGGTGATTGGGCCATATCCACCACGCTGGCCCAGTGCGGGTTGGTGGATTCACATACGCCATCGAATTTCTTCCACGGACGTATGCAGGTTGCCTCACGATGTTTTCCTTCACCGAAAAGCCAATGATGTGAAATTCCGTACATAAGTTCTAAAGAAACTCATGTAACAACTGTCAGGGTAAAGTATATAATACCAAAAATTTGGCTTTTAGAAAAAGCTTGCATTTTTTTGTCGCTCGCCTTCCGGATTATAGTATTGCATTAGCGTAACGCTATACATGAATCGAGCGTATAGCTCTTATTCACTCAATCTTATTTCAAAAACCTAACCTGGCTTACCAAGGCTGGTTTCACAAGAGTCCTAATGTATACGAGTACCTATTCGTAATCGTCGTTGTTTTAGTCATGGCCCATCCATCTCTGGACATAGGCATCCCCTATAAATGTCCATGACTCGATTAAAGCGGTTATGGACTTGATGAAGTCATCCTTGTCACTTTGTGGTTTGGCTTCCTAAACGCTGCGCTCAGACGTGGTCTCATTCAAGTAGAAGTACAAGTAGTAGATGGATAGTGTAGTGGATTCGTAATCGTACCTTCTGAACTTGGTTCAAGCTGGCGATAATGCAGCGCATGTGGCTGCCTGAGCTTTGGATCATCACCGCCCATGTCAAAACGACCATGAAGATATCTACAATATGCGCGACTATCCGCGTTATTCTATTATTCGAGTTCAATCTCTCGGCTTGCAACTCTTCTACGACGATCCAGGTGATTGTTACATCTGAAAACCGCAGTTGAATTTATTTTACGCCAAAAGCAGTTTTATCATCGTATTTGCCATTGTTTTAGATGCTTCCTCACCGGGAGCATTCGCCTACAATGTATCGTCACAGACTCAGATATTAGGTAAATCAGTTTAAGAGAAGAACCAAGTTACAATACATTTGTAACATAAGGTAGCAACAAAAGTTACCTCTCCCGGGGCAACACAGTAGATGATGTTGCGAACAAGCTTGGCTACGAATTGAATAGCCAATCAGAGTCGATTATTTATTATTGTTCGGATTGCGTCCAATATCACTTCAAGATCGATCCACATTGGTGTGTTGCAACCAAGGCTGCAGTTTTTAGCCAACATAGCCAATGTAAGGCCCCGGCTTTAGGCACGTGTGGAAATATTAAGAAAGTTTTTACTTACTGATGATGACTGCTAAGACAGATCCAACGACGTAAAAGCTCCGAGATAGACGCACGGTCCAACCGTTATTTGTTTTTGTAAATCGCAGCGGCGCCAGACCCACAAATCTTGATACTCGTAGAGCTGATAATATGGGCCCTGATACATGGCATTCTGTCTTGCTCTGCATAGTTACTGCGCCAAGAAGAGTCCTTTGCACTAGCAAGTTAGCAAGTTCAGCATGCAATATCCTATCACAGTGTGAAAGTTAATTTAATTCTGTATATTAGGCTGAAAATGAGTCACGAACACTTATTTTGTGACTCATTTTTATATCTCATTTGTATGAAACTGAAATTATGCGACTCATGATAAAATACCTATCGCTCGTTTGAGCTCGCTCTAATAAGCGTGTAGACATTTAAACTTTTGGGGTGGTAGGAAAAGATTAAAAAATAATACGCTAAATACCAAGGAAAGAAAAAAAAATCGTTGGCAATTTTGAAATTTAGCAATAAAAAGAATGAAAACCCTGCATGATAAGCACTGGAGTAAAAAAAAAGTTTAATCCGCCGCGCCAGTTGGATTATAAATAAGTGGTCACGTGTGTGTCGAGGCACACGAATGATAGGTTTCCGTAGATGGTGACGATGATTATGATGATGATGAAAACAAATTTTATGATGTCGTTAGATGGTTGATTGCTTTGAAAGCGCTATTACAGTAAGGCTTAGGCATCTTAGGCATCAATATGGAATGTAGAAAAAATGCCAAGTCGACGGGCTTAGGGCTTGTGCGTAAGAGATGTCACAAAAGATAACACTAAATCACTTGCTTTATTCTTCATCTCTAAATCGAAATCAAATTTTCAGTACTAAAATAAATCCGCCTACGTAGTCAAAGCCGCTGTTAGTTTGTTACTCAATTTTTTTTGTTTAAATTTGTGACTGTACTTTACAGGTGCGGACTACTTGACGGCACAAAACATAGATAAATCGGAGGGGGCGACTCAACGAAGAGCAGTTCACCGAAAGAGTCCCGCGCGTAGCCGAGTGGTGAAATCACCTTAAACCGTTCGGCCATTTGAAAAAGTAGGTACTTATTTACAAGGAAATAGTCAAATAAAGATGACATATTACAATATTTAAAGAGCCATGATTGATCTGAAAGTAAATATTATGTAAGCAAATAAGTACGCGATCAAACGAATAAACTCATTTGTTTTATGTACATATGTAAAAATGACTCGCATTTTGATAATATATTGGAACATCAGCTTATCATTTACATCTAAACCAATGTAATACATTTCATAAGGTATTTAAATAAAAACATCTTCAAAACCATTTTTCATGTCAATGGATAAAATCTATCGTACCATCTATCAATACTAAAATGACCATTTTATCGTTAAAGTTTTAAAGTAGGTACAATAAAATTACATTAATTCATTTTTTGGAAAAAAAACAATTGAAATGGTCTAGAGATATTTAAAATGCTCAAGCTCAGCATTATCTCGCTGTATGGCAATGCTGATACGTTGAGCCAAATAAACATCAGCAGCCCATACGAACTTACGTATTAATAATAAACATTTTAAGCGCGTGGCCAAATTTATTAGTATACCGAATGATTTATCTACATATCGAAAACGTAATACACACTCAGACCCACCCACTCACTCACT
Organism: Hypomecis punctinalis; assembly: GCA_949316475.1. Taxonomy (NCBI): domain Eukaryota; kingdom Metazoa; phylum Arthropoda; class Insecta; order Lepidoptera; family Geometridae; genus Hypomecis; species Hypomecis punctinalis. Next base: position 29,082,146 of record OX438795.1, read on the forward strand.
CACCCAACGATCATCATAATTCTAGAGTACTTGAGTAGGTTTATTGGTTAGATTAAAAGATGTCTAACTGTAAACCCAGATGGATCGGCAGTCGACAGAAGGACGAGAAAGGAAAATACACTTATACAGATTTAGGGAGGCTATGGCGGGCAAACATCATTTTTCCAAACATCACACTTATTGGTCATCCATCATTTACTCGAAAGCACAAACAAGCATTACTTATAAACTTTGACTAAAAAAAACCGGACAAGTTCGAGTCAGGCTCGCTCACCGAGGGTTCCGTACAAATCTTGAAAATCGGGAACTAAGTTTAGTTGGAACCTTAGGGCGAAGCTGGTCATCGATTGTTTCAATAGTCAATAGTCAAAAACATTTATTTCCGTAGGAACACAAATGAGAACACTTGGACACGTCGATGTACAGAAAAGAATAAAATAATATAAATAATCACCCAAACAGAAATAATAATTAAAATCAGCGGCTGTAGAGGGGCCTTGTCAAAACTTAAAATATGTACCTATAATCTAGTATACTCGTATAATATGTAGTACAAAATGTATAATTATTTGATGGTCAGCTTACGGTAATAGTTCAATTGATCGCGTTCAGAGCTAGTCAATTTCCATACTTTCTTGTCTTGAACATAGTGCTCAAATTTATAATATGCCTTATTTATTAGATATTCCTTGGTAAATTTTTTAAAACTATTGTCATTAGGGCTTAATATTTCTTCCGGAATTTTATTATAGCACAGTATTGCATTCCCCACAAAAGATTTGGTGCTTTTTGTGAGTCTTAGACTACACACTAGGAGCTAAGAAATTAGTGTATCCTAAGACTAGGACTAGTCTTAGGATACACTAATTTATGTTTATGGTGCCGATTTTGTGCTAGCCGATCATCTTGCTCTCTTAGACTATTTAAGTTTTTCCTTTACATGGCCTTAGTCCTTTAAAACGAACCAAAAGGTCAAAATTAATGATTATTTTTACAATTTTCATTATAAATGTAAAGTCAAATGTAAAAAAAATTAAAACCTGTTTTAACTCGTGCTAGTAAAGTTCTTTCATATGATAGGTACATGATACGATTAACTCCCTTTTAAATTTGGACACTCACTTCTTGCATTTAGGCCCTGTATTTATGTGATCTAACTAAAAATGTACAGTTTTCAGATTTATTCCTATGCTCGTTATCTACTAAATTATATAGTTCTAGGTCAACGGAAAGTACTCTGTTTTAATTCCTTTGGGAGTGTCGAGCGGTTTTTATGACTTAAACGGCTCTAACTTTTTTTATGATAACCGAGAAGTTCGATATTTCACAACTGTAAGAAACCATAGATTTGCGTATATAGTTTTCAACTCAATTTACATATTTACGCGTTCTCGAGATGGAAGGTAACACACGGAAGGACGGACAGACAGACAAACCAGTGTTTCTATCGAGAGAACATATCGAAGTATTGAATCGATTCATTATCAGTATAATAAAGTTCACTATTGAGTATCGAGCCTCACAATTTTCGCGCTATACCTACCCTCACCCCGCTGTACGACAGTCTATGGAAGCACTATTTTGTACCTTAAAAAAATACACACTTGACTAGGTGTATACCTTAATTATGATTGGGGTATAGGCCGAATCAAACTTAATGGCGTCAGTGAACACAAAGCGAGTAGCTAATTCATAACTCAGCGATGATGAGAAGTGGGGATTTGCGCAGCTTGTCATTCACTTTACAGACGTCGCATCGGTTTTTTTGCGATTACGTAGTTGGTTGCCACAGTAAAAGTTATTCATTATGATCATTAATCTTATACAGGGTTATTCCTAATCAATTAGCATCCTTCCAGGGGCTTATTCTGTACATCAAAACTAACAATTATTGATCTGCGACTTTTGTAAAAACTCAAAAAAAATCGGTTCATAATTGGCAAAAATATCGATGAACATACATAAAAAAGTATATTTATACACATGAACATAGTACCTCCTCTTTTTTGGAAGTCGGTAAAAAGAGATATCACCCAGTACCCGCTTCTACTAGCTTAGCATACGACCACTAAAAGAGTTTTATTGAAGTGTGAAACTTATTCTGAAACGTCAATAGAATTATTTCGTGGTCCGTATGCTAGTTATGATATACTAAGCGCCACACAAATCGACGGATGAGAAGTCAGCCGCAGATGACACTTCGTTGTGATTCGCTAATTATTGCGCATGTGTGCACAATACCGTCGCCGCGTGTTGTAGTGGTGAGCACGGACGTAGGGAGCGCGCGGGAGACATGAGGTTCGCGGGCGGGTGTGCCCCGGCGTCTCTTCTCTCTGGCTCCCTCTTCAGCTTATACCTATATTTCGACTATTGCGCCACGCTCTGCGCATAACTTCCATGCGCCGATTTGTGTGGCGCTTAGTATACAATAACACACACTTACACGCTAAGCCTTGGCTCGTCAGTCGAACTATGGCAACGTAACACCGACGTACTCACCACATGTGTAAAAAACCGGCCTCTCTTGAGTCACACAATCTGTCTTGTTTTTTATATAGTCTGAGATGCTAGCCCGGCCACTCTGTCTTATCCTGACACGGCGATAAAATTATCGTGGTCCGTATGCTAGCCGGGTAAGTAACTATGACCACTACGACAGCGCCTGCCTACTGCCACATACCATTTCCCATTGCGGGTGTCGGGCGTCTCGACCGAGACTGAGTGTCGAGCTTTTTTTTATTTTTTTTTAATGACTATGAGCTGTTGGCCTCTGATGCCTCTACAGCTTACCGGGCATGGGCGAGCGCAGAAGGCGGCTGAGCCCCAAGATTGGGTTAAAGGGTGACTAGCGCAAGGGCACCTGAGAAGGTACGGACCTCGGATTTGGCCGTCTTCCGGCGGGGGAGATCAGACTTGCCCGGACATCCCAGAAGGGGTGTGCCCTGTGGACCTAATGGGTTGAGCTGGTTGATTATATTTGGAGAGAATCTAACCGATCTTCTAACAGATCCTGGAGGTTCCTCGACCTCGCCGGCGGCGGGGTCGGTGACTGAGTGTGTGCCTTTGATAACCGGCGCCTATACCAAATACGGAATACTTCCTGTTGCAGGGAGCTGTCGGATCGGGCTGAGTGTCGGACTGAGTGTCGAGTGCCGGGACTGACGGCTTATATACGGATGCGTCGTGTCACGAGGTGTAGCTGTGTGCGTGGAGTTGTGGAGCGTGCGCCTGTACTTGGGTACTTTAATTATTTTTTTTTACATTTCTCGTCATTTTAATCGAAAATTAAACATCGTAAAAATAAGTAAAATCTGTTTTAGCTAGTGCTTTGAAAGATCTTTCATATGATACCCCACATGATAAAATTAATTCAGTTTTAAATTACAGCCCACTTTTTTTTTGTATAGAAACTCGAGGCCCTATTTTTTGTGATTAAATTAAAAATGTACAATTTTCAGATTTTTTCTTATATGTGTACTCTAAGACAATGCTCCTAGCCAAATTTTATAGTTCTAGGTCAACTAAAAGTACCCTATAGGTTTTGATTTGTTTGAGTGTCGAAATATGCGTTATTTTATGATATAAACGGATCTAACTTTTTTCTAAGTTAACTGAGGAGTATAGTTTTTTCACAACTGCAAGATACCGTAGATACACGTATACAGTTAAAATTTCAATTCGTTAACCTTACGCGTTCGCGAGATAAAAGGTCTTGACAAAGACACAGACGGACAGACGGAAACAAAGTGATCCTATAAGGGTTCCGTTTTTTCCTTTTGAGGTACGGAACCCTAAAAAATAAAGGACGCGCCCTCAAGGACATTTTTGAAGATCATGTGAGCCGCTTGGTTATACTCGTCGTAGTCGTTTGAGCCATTGCATGTCCACTGCTGGACACAAGCTTCATAAGTCATTTATTCGTAAAATGGCAATTTACACATCAAATTATATGTATACACAGTAAACATTCAACACAATATTGTAATACATTTAGAATAACGAAAAAACAGAACTTCAATAATAATTGAAAATTAAATAATAGTAATGCACGCACACAATGTCAACAAAATTCCAATCAATTAAACATTAATAATAAAGAAAAAATATACGAATGTCGAAATAAATCAAATTAAGTATGTGAACCTTTTGCAAAATTCATCATACTTATAAAACGATTACTCGATAAGCCATTTTTTAAATTTAATTTTAAAAGGCTGTAGGCCTCCTCTGTAGATCTCCACTAAGACCGGTTAGAAGCGGCTCGCATCCAGCGCGTGCCTACGGTCTTGACGAGGTCGTTGAGGTCCGTCCTTGTGGGTGGAAGTCCTACGCTGCGCTTCCCGTTGCGTGGTCTCCACTCGAGAACATCTTTATTTCATCGGTTATCAGTTCTCCGTGCTTTGTGCCCTGCCCACTGCCATTTCAACTTGCCAATCCGCTGGGCTATCTCGTTAACTTTGAATCTTTTATTGATCTCTTCATTTTGATTCGATCTCGCAGAGAGACTCCGAGCATAGCCCTCTCCATAGCTCGTTATGCTACTTGGAACTTATTCATGAGGCCCATAGTGAGAGATTCTGTGCCATAAGTCATCACTGGCAACACACACTGATCGAAAACATTCGACTTGATGCACTATATAAGGTATTTCAGACGAGATGACATTACGCATTTTGCCAAACGCTGCCCAGCCCAGCTGGTTTTATCGGGATTACCTGTTTCTTTGTTTTACTACGATCTCTCTATCTCAAAACTTAAAAAAAACAAAACCAAAAATTAAAACAAGAGTTTTAATTTTTGGTTACGTTAGAGAACCCTGGTAGAACCTCCAAACGAGAAATAAAATAAAAGACAGGCATTTTAATACATATATTATTTTACTTGTCATATTTTTCACTCTGTAATTCGAAATAGCTGAAATCAAAATTACATTTAATTGGTCATTTACATTTAAGTGCTAGATTTTTAAGACTACATTCAGTGACATGACATTGAGTAATTATTTTTTCTCTATCAATACAATTGACATTCAATATATTATGCAATCCAAAAAACACTCGTGTCGCATTTTTAGTGCAATTTTGTGATGAAACAGCGACAAATTGCAACAGTTTTAATTTTATTCGTGGATATCAACCAAGATTACTAAATAAGTAGTAATGCTGCCAAGAATCTGAAACAAGATTTCTTATATAATTCAAACAATATTAAAGCATCATTTTGCGAGCGGCCCTTACACACTCATCAAGACCTCTCGCCGAGAGTTTCATCTCCACATACATAACAGCCAACTCGGCGAGTGGCCGAGTGTGTACCTACACTACATGCTCTCTCTCGCGTTCCTCAATCCTTATTCTGCCTCCGATTGCTCTGGTGGCGTGAGTACAGTTACTCACGCCACCAGAGTACGCAAGTCAAGTTGCGTCAGTACGCAAGCAGGAGAAAAAGCGAAGCCGAACGTCAGAGCGCTTACACTATAAGGCCCCTGCTGGCTTAGCATGCGACCCGAAGAAATTATTTCGTTTGAAATACCAATTCGTGTGAAGTAAATTCTTGCCATAGAATCATGATCTATGGTCACGAAAAACTAGTGTCACCCTGTGATTGCATACTTTGGATATTTAACTTTGCAATGAAGCAACACTGATTTAGTTCATTCTAAACACAGTGATTCCAAAGGGATAATGTGGTCTATCGAGATAATCTGAAAGAAATCTATTGATTTAATTATAATACAACATGAGTTAAAAAGATATATGAAAAATATGAACTCTTGTCAGATTTTTCATTGAAGAACGTTAAATTTCAATAGAAATTTGACAACGGAAATTCAATAGACAATAATAAAGAAAGCAAATCATTAAAATCACAGAGATATCTATGTGATTATCACAAAGGTACCTCTACGATTATAAATTACCATCATCGTTTATATTGATGACTGACTGTAACAGGTAACTTTAAGCATATTTAACGAAAGTTTTGCTTTTCGTGACGTTGAAATGAACTGCTACAAAACCACAAATTAATTATGTTTTATGCGTCGGTGTTCAAACATTGGTCATTGAGTGTATTTTTGCATCCTGTAAAATATTGTATCGTATGCCGAACTACAACTGTAGGCGAAGTATAATTAGGATACAACGTAATCCAAAATAGTTAAATAGGACTCAAGTGTGTGTCTACTGTAAATAATAACTGTGCAAAACTTAAAAACCTTATCTTACGAAAGTTAACCTATAAATGTCCAAAGAAATTTATGTGAATGATGAATAAACATGAAGTAGCACAATGTTTAGTTTGATTTTTAATTAACTTCTTTATATCTATTTATAACTAGTAAAATAATATATAAACTTATTAGATGATTGAAAATTATGCATAGGTATGGAAATGAATAAATATTTATGTACCAGCATTTGTGTATTTAAAGTATCAACCCGCTATTGGTTGTTCGAAGATTCCTGTCTGATACGTAGTATCTACCGAGTGCACCGAGCTCTTGAGTGACAGTATCACTCAAGAGCTCGGTTAAAAAAATATCCCGATTTCCAATCTAAACCTCGCCATATTGCAATCTAGAAGGAGTATCAGCACGGAGCATGTTTTCAAAAAACTACCTTGCCAAATCGATACAATAGAATATCTATCCCCACAACAATCTCCAATGGAGATAATTCCCCGTAATTTGACAAATCATTCATAATTGAGCAACACTGGTTGTTTATTTTAATTTTTTTAACCTATCTCGTAGTATTTCGTCCTCAAAAAGTGACGAAAATATATTAGCGGTGAAATGTCAAAATACGGCTAAATTCGCATGCACATGTTAGAGTTTGTTGACAAAAGTGCCACAATAGTAAAAATAGACGAAATAAGTGTGTTGTCATGTTAGAAGAGGTAGACGTATCGGAATATTTCTATTTTACGAGAAATAAGATCGTTCTCGTGGGTCGCATTCTAAAGAGCCTGGTATGAGGCGGTCGGCGGTAGTGTCTTCGGGACGCCCAATGCTCGTCAATTTATTTATGTCCACTGGTGGATAAGCCTCTCTTAAAGACTTCCCATAAGACGAGTTCAAAATGTCTTGATAAGATTATGTTATCGGTCGGTGGATGTCTTACGCTGCGCTCGTCGGTCCGTGATATTCATTTGAGAATATAATGCTTCAATCAGTCATTCGTCCTGCGAATTATATACCTTGCCCACTGCCACTTGAACTTGTCAATCCTCCGGGCTATTTAACTTTGTTTCATCAATAAATCTCAATTCAATTCCTAGATATACTTTGACCTTAGTCTTCTTCATAATACGTTAGGTTACTGTAATCTTACATAATCCTAACTGATTTTATAAGTCCGAAAGTGTCTTTGTTACTCTCTCACACAGCTAATGAGCAATTAACCGAGATGGTTTTTGTATGGATACAGTTCAAAGGTCAAAGAGTGGCATACTGGCTATTTATTATATATATTAAACATAAGAAACGAAAAGCATTATATGCTAAATCGCGAGTAAAAGCTAGAATAGCTCTACATAAAATTTCACAGAAATCTCACCGCAAGCACCAAGCCCCTCCCCATGGTGGTAACGTTCAGGGGCTTGTATGCAACGTCATTCAGCGCCAGCTGTCGGCAGAAATGTTCCAGCTCGATGGCCAGCGGCTCGTGGACGGAGTTCACGCGACGCATCAGACGACTCACCAGCTTACTAGTGTACTCTATCTGTTTTAGAGGTATTCAGAGAATAGACAAAATAATTCTATGTTAACTTTACTATTATATATGAGGCTAAGATTACAAAAATATAATACGATCGCGACAGCATCGGCACACGGCGCACGAGCGGAGCGCGTCGGAATGGATGGACTGGGTATGGCCAGGCTGGCTTCAGACTAGCATTAGGGGCGGCCCTCAATGTTGGACGAGAGCGGTAGAGGGCGCTATAATATCGTGTTAAATAATTATTAAACATCGCGGTCTTTACGGTAAATAATAGCACCGTACTTACTCTCGAAGATATTTCTTGTTTGTGATTCTACCAACTAGCGATTTAACTTTCGGGTGGTTGTGATCTGATTGTTCTTCAAGAGTCGAGATATATTATTATTATATACTAAGGGACTAATCGCGCACTAACATTACGAGATAAATTGCGAAAGTTTAAAAACAACTGTCAAGATATATTCAGCAGTTGATGAATGAGGGTTGATAATGACGATATAAGTAAATAGCGAGGTTACGGAGTAAAGTTAAGCTGCAAGCGGCAAACAATAGGTTTACAAGAAACTAAATAATATATAACGAGCAATTGACATTTTTTAACTTAAATAATGATTAACAAATAATTACCTCTGCATGTGTCAAATGACAAGGCTCGATGACTAATACCAGATTGATTGCATGAAAGATGATCCAAAAGAACTGAAGCGTCACTGCCACAATAAACCAATCAAAATCGTTTGTATGGTTAACATGGTGAACTGCAAAAGTAAACGGACGATTTTATTGACTTTTTTTATTTAGAAAATTTCTATAAAACTTTGCACATATCTAGGATTAAAGGTATTTAATGAGGTGGATTCCATGACAGTGATTGGTAAGAACATTCGAGTTAATGTTTATGGATGATTTATAGTGCCCGTCCCGTTCTAATATTAATCATCACAAATCATAACACATACCTACCTACTAAATAACCCAGTTTCGAGTTGATATCCTACTAATATTATAAACGCGAAAAGTTGTATGTATGGATGTTTGTTCCTCTTTCACGCAAATACTACTGAACAGATTGACATAAAACTTTGCAATAGTAATGCTTATACATCAGAAAAAAATAGTGCGTGGAGTCCCACCACGCGGAAGAAGTGAAACTTCGTACGTATTTCAGTTAATTTCACCACCACGCGGAAGAAGTGAAACTTCTTACGTATTTCAGTTAATTTCACGACGCTCACACTGTTTACTTCGCTGCATAGCAAGAATACCACGCGCATGTGCTTGAGATCTACCTACTCACTTTTTTTCTTTCTCCTACTTTTTACCTTTGTGTATCTTTTTTTCTCTCTCCCTCTTGTGTGGTAACAACGTTACCAACGTTAAACGATTCACGCAACCTTGTTGAAAGTCGCATTAGAAGTTTCACTTCAATAACACATAGGCTAGAATTTATAAAGATATTGCGTGAAATGAAGTTCACCGGGTGAGCTAGTATAAATATATGTCAATCTTATTCAAAGAATGTGAGTTCCTTCACCAAAAGTAATTGGGTAAAAAGTTAAAAACATTATCGTCAGTTTGTTTGAGCCCACCGTAAAGCATACCTGCTTCTTTCGCCAATTATGCATTTCTTGTGCCAGTCTCATCCTGGTGTTGTCGCAATATTTTATGATATCGTCAAGCGATCGTTTTATACATGTATCTACTAGACTGCGCTTTGCGACGCAAGGCGCCGTAAAAATCTAGCTAAGACAAATAAAATCTTGAGTCTAAATCAGTACCTATATTGACAATAAAGTAGTACGGAGCCGTAACCAGATGCAGAAAGATGCCAGTGAGGAGCACCATGAGCATGAGTCCGTAGGAACGGTTGACGTCGCGCACCACGTCACACGCAGACGCGTACGCTGACGCGATACGGTGGATGGTCTCGTGGTGCGGAGTACTGTCGGTAATATCGCCTGAAACAAGTTTTGTCCTCTTATGTATGTTATAAAATGTATCATAGATCATTTACCGAGCGAAGCTTCTCTTTTAACCGCCTGCAGTATTGAGTGGATATCAATTTCGCTTTTATCTCTCCGGATGTTGAATCTTGACGAAAGTTTGTACACATATTTCACATTTTTTTTGATTTTATTGTCCCTTTCGGCGATTTTTGATTTGAAGGGTTATTAGTTATTACTCTCAAAAAAGAGGAAAAATGCTATTTATCGACCAATTTTGATAATATAATTTAGTAAGATTGTTTAGAATCTGAATATTAACAAAATTTGCAAGTAGGTACTCATGATCAAAATCAGCCAAGAGCGAGTCGAGATAAAGGCTTATGAAGATTCAACTAAACAAATGCGATGTCTACTGTTTGGAGAACTACCTATGGGTTTCTGGACAATGAACACATTTTAGCCTTCTTTTCTATGAGTCTAACCTGATACCGCAAATAAATCTGTTTGTTCCATACAAAAAAAAAACATTGTCTTTTGGCGAAATGTATTAAGTCGCTGATTTTCTTTTAGCTGTTTTTTGGGTGACCCAGAGGTAATTAAAACGAAATATTCACCTGAATATAACTTAAAGGGATCCCCTAAAGTATCGATGTAATTATTGATTTTCTTAATTGCGTTATTCGACTTGTTTTTTCCCGCAATCGTATCTTGTTGCTCCATATCTGTAAAGAATTTTAACTATTATTTTTGATATGGCTGCAAACTATAGGCCTCATTACACCTAAGCACAGTACCAAGGCATAGAGGTTTCGCCTCCATTCTTTTGCTGTCCCGAAACCTCTATGCCTCTAAATCCGGCATACTCCTTCATGATGAGTAGTAAATTCCAAGTACCTACTTATCAGAACGATTTGGAGTTTTGTACATATGGGAGTTACCCCTTAAATACACAGTTTTGAAAATTTTACTTATTTAGAATTGAGATCTATAATAAAGCTATCATAAAATCAAATTTCATGCGAATTGGTTGATAAAAAATGTGGGAGTTAAAAGGCTTTGTATTAGGGCGGACATAACGAAGTTGTAAGGGTTTCTCGTTTTACATCTTCTTCTTAGTCGTATACACTCTTGACAACTTTGTCAAGAGTGTATACGGTCATGGTCATCATTTACGGTGGTGGCTCGCTTTACAATACGTCGCCATTCCTCTCGTATGGACGCCTTTCTCGTGCACATATTGACGGGACCGTTTAGTGCAGCCATTATTTGGTCGGTCCAACGTAATGGAGATCTACCGCGCGATCTTATACCTTCAATCTTTCTCTGCACCACAAGGCGCTCCACAAAGGTGTTATCGCGTAGCGATATGTGCCCGAAGTAGGTGAAAATGCGATTTTGGACAATTGAAGATAGACGCTGCTTGATGCCGATTTCTTGAAGAATAGACTGGTTCGTCCTAAATTCGGTCCACGATATCTTCAGCATTCTTCTCCAGCACCACATTTCGAGAGCATTTACCCTCTTTTTCTCACCCTCTCTCAGGGTCCACGTTTCAGCAGCGTAAAGAAAAATGGGAAAAACGAGGGACCTTACAAGTCGGATTTTTATGGTCTTAGTTATATTCCGATTTCCCCATATTTTCTTCAATTTGTCCATAGCTGACCATCGACATACCCTCCATCGTTCAAAATAAATGCACCTAAGTAGATGTATGATTGAACGACATCACATATCGCAATTCTTGTGACTTCTGGCGAGTTGTTGTTGGAAGGGTCGACAATCATAATCTTCGTCTTGCTGTGGTTAATTTTCAGGCCAAATTCAAGGCTGACACGCTCCATCTTACCGAGAAGTTCCTCCATATGGTTGATACTAGTTGCAAATAAGGTGGTATCATCTGCATATCGCAGATTCGAAATCTTCTGACCTCTGACATTGATTCCGTCAGTCCAGTCTTCGAGGATAATTATCATGTCATCAAGTTCCGTATAAATGTTAAACAAAAGCTGTGATATGATACGATACATCCCTGCCGAACTCCTACAGATGGATGAAAGTTGCACGACAATATGTCCTCTGTTTTAACGGAAGCTGTCCCTTCCTCGTAGAGTTGCCTCAGAACATCTTCTGAGGCAACTCTACGAGGAAGGGATTTTTCTGGTCATGGGTACACCTAGACACCTGGTCCATCGACCATTTTTCAAGTCCCGGTTTTCAAGGAAAAATGCTTAAAAGCAGCTAATTATGGCAGAAGTCACTCCAACGTCGCAGTCACAACTGGCGCGTTTCAATCAAACCCTGCCCTCTTTTCCTCACCCCTAATCGTAAATAATTTAAAGAAAAAGCACAACGTTATTTGTGCCTTTTATACGTAAATAATTGAGACATGCATTGATCATTTCTTAAGTAGACAGTTCACATCTGGCATTTGAGCCTTTTCTTTATGTTTTGTTGTAGGTGTACACTTTCAAAGTAGTTTTTAGTTAAAATTTGTATGAAGTAATAGTCACATCTACGTATTTATGCCTTTTCAATATAATGGTAAATAAATGTGCCTTTTCATTCTATATAACATGAATATTAGTCTCATTTGTGCCTTTTGAGCCTACTGTATCTCCGAATTCCTTGAAGTTAAAATTCTACAAAAAAATAGCAGATGTGCCTTTTTTCTGATTCTAAATATGTATATAACTCAATTTAAAAAAAAATGTTAGTTGTGCCCTTTTTTCTAACGACGGCAGAATTGTACATTTTACAATAGTAAAAATATATTAAAAATCTAATGACATTATCAGATTTACTAAATAACAACTAAGGGTCAATTTCACCGATAACATTATAGAACGCGTTCAACTAAACTCAGTTTTGCTTGAACGAGTTCAAATATTGAATTTGATTTAGATCAAAGTCAAATCCATTTCACCAGCACAATTTTGATCGCGTTCAAGTAAACTAAGTTCACGTAATACTGATTAAAAAGGAGACACGCAGTGATTCCTTGAAAAATATTATAAAACAGGTTGTTAATTAGAAAATACCAGATAATACGTATCAAACAAACTGTTTTATAATCCTTACATTTCTGAAGGAAAAAAATGTTTTATAATCCTTACATTTCTGAAGGAAACCGTAATTTATCTTCAATTGAGTCCAAAACGGATAAAACTGTAGGTTTCGTAAGACGAAATCGTTATCATCAAGGATGTCGAAGTGTTCTTCCCTTTCGCGAATCTATCTCGGGCGTCTTGAGCGATAAACATAATAATATTCTTCTTCATCACTATCCTCAAAAGCTAAAGCTAGTGCTCGTTCCATTTTTCACCAAATATATCTTTAAAATTTATGGAAAAGTATGTAAGTATAATATTTGTAAACAGTAGGCATAACTGTATCGTAAACCGTAGTTGTCAATTCACGTTTGAACGAGTTCAAAGAACTAAACCCTCGAAAATCGGCGGTTCAACACTTGAACTCGTTTAAGACTAAACTGCGTTCAATTTACGTTGGTGAAATCCAAAATGTAGTTTTGATCTCAGTTAAACTCTTTAACTCGGTTCAGGACAGATTGATCGCGTTCAGTTTGAACGGTGAAATCGGCCCTAAGTATACGTTGCCTTTACAGCCGTTCGAATGATCAGTTATAGCTTTCTTGTGCAGTCCGTTACAGTTACCTCTGACATTTGTTACAGTGTCTCTGTCTAACCTGTGATGGTGTGTGATGACTAAACAGAGACAGCAACAAATGTCAGAGGCACGGTAATGGTCTCTAACAGTATTCTGACTCGGCCCTGTCCTTGAAATATGTATGTCTACAGCGCCACGTTGTCACGCAGAACGTATCACGCGCTAGGGCTGCCCGTCTTCAGTATTTTCATTTCATACTACTCACTCTTTACCTACTTGAGTTTCTTTCTAGTTTCTATCTATTATGATGTAAAAGTGAATGAAAAAGGAAACGTTCAATAAAAATATATATTGGGGTTTTTTGATGTTTTTCAGAGTTCCGTAGTAAAACTAGGAACCCTAAAAACATAAATCGATCGCTTACCAGTAACAAATCCACACGTTCGTTCGTCACTACGGCGCGCCGCGACTGACTAGTATACCGAGAGTCTACCAAACTCCGAAGAGCGTTTGTTTTTGTTTTTAAAAGATCTTTATCAACAGAAGATATTTTAGAGAGTTTCTATTTCTGAAGTTATACAAACATTAATTTGATCCCCCAACACAAAACCTCTGATAAATGTGTTTGACTACATCTACACAGTTGTTCGTCTAAGAGTACTTGGACTGCACACACACACACACACATACACTCACACCACACACACACACACCACACACACACACACACCACACACACACACACACCACACACACACACACACACCTCACACACACAATAGCGCATTTGATTTCGATAAATATACTAAAGAATAGAAAAGATAATACTAAAGAAAACACCGGTTTTTACTCACGTATAATATCGCGGCCGGGCCGCTAGGAACCCGTCGACTGGCGCACGCGCACATGGCGCGCGCGTGTGCGCGTGCGCCTGTCGACGTGATCGCGCGTATTCTCTGATGAAGGAGTACAAATTACTCTGAAACCGGTCGGGTTCCCAGCGGCCCGGCCGCGATATTATACGAGTACGTGAGTAAAAACCGGTTTTTTCTTTAGTATAATGAATTCTCACGCGAGTTTTAATGAAGTGATTTCGAAATTTCCAGTGTATTTTTTTTCTGCATGTGTCAAACAAATAAATATCTTTTGTCTTTCTGAATTTAACTCTGTTAAAAACTTGTCTGTACGTCAAACGCCGAGACGAAACAGTGACGTTTGTCGCAACGTTGTTGTAAAAGGCGATCGAAATAATCTATTATATAAAAGGCTTCCCTGAGTGACTGACTGACAGACAGCCTACAGCCCAAACCGCTTAAGATATAATCTTGAAATTTGTAACATAGGTACATTGTACGTCGTAATGGAGCACTAAGGAAGAAAATTTTGAAAAATTGATCTCTAAAGGGGTAAAACGGGCCCTTTTCGTTTGTTTGTAACTTTTTATTACCTATACCGAATGACTTGAAACATTGTATACATGCTTTTGAGACTAAATAAAAAAATATGGCTGTACCTGTTTTTCTAAATTTTCCTTAAAAAAATCCTTAGGGGTCAGATACGTGCCAAAACTTCAATGCGCTTTTTTTAAATAATGTAGTATCTAGAATAGGATTCAGATAATGATTTATCCTTAAATGGGGCAAAATGGGTCCCCAATAGATTACGATTTTTTTTATTTTGTGGGTCTTAAACTTAGCGCACATACGGATCAATATATGTAATTTTTACTATGGGATCAACCCTGACAAGTGAAAATTACCTACATTTTCCATACATTTTGTCGCGGGTCGATGAACTTTTTGTGTTGAACAGCTGATTTTATTCACGTGATTTTGGGGTTGATACCATTGTAAAAGTTAATCAAATTATGAGTATAATAGCATCCTAGAACATGCCTGACGAGTGACGTCTAGATATACTCTATGTGTTTCTCAAATAAAATAAGATATAGGTAACCTACATGTGTGCCATTTTTTCATTTGCCTAGAAAATTAAATTTCTAATGACTTAATGAAACATCTCGAATACCTGTACCGGCCTTAATTATTATTAAATAGTGCACTACTGAACATAGGCCTACCCGCGTAGGGTGATTGGGCCATATACATCACGCCGACCGAGCGCGGGTTGCTGAATCCACAAACGACATTGATTTTTTCTCTATGGACGTACCTATACAGGTTACCTCAATGTTTTCTATCAATGAAAAGCCAGTAGTGTGAAATTCCTTACATAGTTACTCATACAATTATTATTATTGGCTCCCTCGGTGGCTCAGTGGTTTGTGACCCTGACTCCTGGGTCAAATAGGCGTGGGTTCGATTCCCACCCAGGGCAAATATTTATGTGATGATCATATGAGTTTGCTCTTTGTGTCTGGGTGTTATTAATGTATTTTTATTTATTTAACACTTTCTTGCACACCATTTGTACAAAAGGAGGACTTAACGCTAAATAGCATTATCTGCCAGTCAACCTACAGGTTCAGATTTTCAGATTCAGATTCAGATTTTTATTCAATAACAGATATATGTTACACGTCAAACATTACAATAATTATGGCAAAAAACCAAATATGCAAGTAAAATAAAAAAAAACTAAAATACATCACAAAAAAACTTGGATTAAATTATAATAAATAATAGTGAGCTAACAGAAGATAATCTATTATACTATATATGTAACTATAGCAATATAAATAATAAATTGTTCAAACAAAAGTATAAAAATTAAAAATGTCAATTGGAAAATTTCAATGCTAGCATATCGTCAAACTTGTAGAATGCCTGTTCGATAAGCCAGTGTTTTAGTTTTCGCTTGAACGATTCTCTAGAGGGCGCATCTCGCACCGTCTGCGGTAATCGATTGTACACTCCCGGGGCTAGCACGTGCACAAGTTTAGCTGTCTTCGCGAGTCGGTGGCTCGGGGTACACAGTCGACCCGCATGGCGCGATCGTGCATTCGTGTCTCCGAAGCACTCGTACCCGTCCAGGTGGTCCCTCGCGTACAGTGCCGCTTGGAGGCATAGAAGGCTCGGTACGGTGAGTATGCCCATACTCTGGAAATATGGCTGTGCAGAAGTGGTCCGCGACGCTCGCACGATGGCACGTACGGCTCGTTTTTGCATCCTGAAGACGCGCTCCCAATCAGCCGCGTGCCCCCAGAGCTCGATGCCGTACTGCAGTATCGAATGCACGGATGCGAAGTAGCACTGCCGCGCCATGCGAGACGGCAGAATAGCGGAGACACGCCAGAGCGCGAAACTTGCCCGACCTATCTTCTCACAAACTTTATCCAAGTGCTCGTCCCAGGTTAAGGCGCTATCTATCTGTAAACCGAGAAAGATCGTAGAGCTCACTTGGTCCATTTTCACATCGCCTATGCCTACTTCGAGTAGTCTGTAGGCTCGACCCGATAAGTTGAAGTGGATGTAATGGGTCTTAGTCGTATTCAGAATAAGACCGTTTATTGTAAACCACGAGTTAAGGTCTTTCGCTACTTTGTTCAGCTTCTGCTCAAGCTGATCGACGGAGGGCGCCGTTACGATAGCAGCGACATCGTCGGCGTACATTAGGATGTGACCATCTTGAATATTTTCCGGTAAGTCGTTGAGCAGAATACTGAACATAATATTGGAGAGCGATGAGCCCTGCGCCACCCCGATCACGGTACCCAGCGCCTGTGACTTTACCCGTCCGCCATCGCCCACCACGACTTGATCGCGGTCCGTCGTGAAGTCGGTTAGTAAGCCCAGTGCCGGCCCATCTACTCCGTATCGCTCTAGCTTCGCTGATAAGACGTTGTGATCTGCGACGTCGAAGGCATTCGACAGGTCGCAGAATATTACTGCAACCTGCTTCTTACCTTCGCGCGCCTCCAGGATTCGGCGGAGCATTTCTCGTGCTAATGAAGTGGTAGATCTCCCTTTGCGATAAGCGTATTGCCTATCACTTAGGGCTCCACACTCTGTCAAGTACTCGGTCAGCCTCGAGCTGAGACCATGCTCGAAGATTTTAGCTATGCCAGGTATTATAGACACAGGCCTGTAGCTGTTGATGTCTTCTTGATTGCCCTTTCCTTTATACAAGGGAGAAACCTTCACTCGCTTCAGCGCACGGGGGTATCGACCTTCTCTCAAACATCTGTTGTACAGGGCTGATAGGACGGGAGCAATACATTGCGCCGCAACAAACAGGATAGATATAGAAATGTCGTAAATATCCTTTGTTTTTTTTCGAGCCACTCCGAACGATATTATACGGAACACTTCCATTGGAGAGAAGAGCCTAAACTTTAAGGAACGGTCAGCGGACGGACGCGCGTCGGCTAGAGCGCGCATCGCGGCGGCTACATTGGCTGTTGGCGCTGAACAGGTCACGGCAGCGCTCGCGAAATGGTAGTTTACAAAGTTTACTGCCTGTAGTTTAGACGAGAAACTAGTCCCGTCGGGGCACGTCAAAAAATCAGTGTAGTCATTCTGAACTCTCAGTTTACCTGTTTCTGTGTTAATGACCCCCCACATTGATTTTACAATATTGTCAGAGTTATTAATTATGTTGTTATAGTATTTACTCCTTTCGGATTTCAGCAATTTATCATACTTATTTTGATATTCGTCTATTTTTTGCAATAAGTCATCGTTATTTGGAAATTTCCGCGTCAAATTATGCATGTCGATTAATAAATAGTTTAAATTCATAATCTCGTCGGTAGCCCACACAATCACCTTACGATACGCACCCTTACGTGTGACCGGAAAGCAAACATCACTTTTGTTTTGTATTATACCCACTATAGCTTGTGCTAACTCGTCGGTCGCCGAATGTTTACGTTCGACATCTTCCCAGTCGATGCTATTTAGCGCACCAATAAAATTATGCTTGTTTGCACTAGTGTAAGACCTAGCGAATCGGGGCGGCGCCCGGCCCGGGCCCTGGCGGCACGGGACCGTGGCGCGGACCGCGTAATGATCTGATAGCAGTGATATGACAGACCGCGCGCGCGCCGCTCCTGCCAGCTCGCGCCCGACATATACGTGATCTAAACTCGTGCTTATCGTTTTATCTACTCGCGTGGGAAAATCAACAATGTTACATAAATTATGTGTTGCGAGTATATCGTTCAATTTTCTAATATCTGAATTAACTGGACAGAGAGAATCGATGTTGAAATCGCCGACCGCGACAAAGTCTCTGTTGTCGCTGACTAACTTATCGAACAGGCATTCCAGAACAGGAAAAAATAGCAACGTACTTGTTACGTTTGATCTGTATATACACACAACGGTCAGTTTTATGTCTACAAGTTCAACGGCAGATATCTCGCAAACTTGTTCAACTGATAATTCTGTATAATAATCTAATTTTTTGTATTTAATATTATTACGTACATAAATGCAAGATCCGCCGTGTATTATATTCGGTCTACAATAATATGATGCTAATACATAGTTATTAATGTTCACAAATTTAATTTCCTTGGCTTTTAGAAAGTGCTCAGTCAAACATAATATTTCGCATTTCATATCATTTAATAATTGCACTTCAATCTTATCTGTCTTATTTTTAAGGGACCTAATATTTTGATGGCAAATTGTAATAAAAGTAGTTTGCTTATCAGCTTCGTTGCCCGCAGCTCCAGTCGTCGGCGCGTGTGCATTCTGTGTTGATGAGTCACGCGCAGGCGCAGCAGGGATCCTCGGCGCGCTCGCCTTCACGTGCCTGTCGCTAACGAGCGGGTGCGGGCGCAAAAAAACCAGTTAGAAAACCGTAGTCCTTGAGGCCATGCAGTTGGCTCTGTTACGATGGGGAATATATTCTCCGGCATGCCAATTATGAAAGATGCGTGTCTCTCGGATTTTATATCTCTTTTTTCCACGTAGTAGTTTGCTTTCGTAATTTTATTGAGAAAACGTTCTACTTGTTCAGTCGTCGTGTCTGTTTTAAATTGCCACGCTTGTATATACAGAGTCCTTTCTGCCGCTTGCAGATCGTTATTTTCTGTACATGAACCGACTTTTACATCAGATTTTTTTTTTTTTCTTTTGGTGTTTTCTACGACTAGCTACTTGCCATTGTCCGCTGAGTTCGCTACTCAAATTGTCATCATCCACAACAACAGTAGATTCCGCTGATGTTATGGCCCGAGAGCATTGTTTCGCAACACCAGCTGACGTCGCGGGTCGGGGTACTTCGGGCGTAGTCGGAGCAGTGATGTCGGGTAGCTGCCCACTTTTACCTTTCTTGAGGGTAGTTTTACTCGTCGTTGCAGAGGTCGTCACTATTTTGTTTAGTCGTGCTTGTCGAATTGGCCGTGTTACCGTCATTAATTTACCGCTGTCTGAGGTCGATTTTGAAGTGTCACCGGGAGTTTTTGGTTCCGTCGGCGAATGACTAGTGAACTTTTTAATTAGTGTGTTTTGTTCTAACACTAGCTTCTTCAATGATGCTACTTCATTTTGCAGGGCACGCACAGTGTTTGTTAACTCGCGCACATCACTTTCGGACGTATCTCGCGACATTTCTAATTATTTCGATTTAAATTACACGGAGCTCAGTCAGGTGACAGTTTACCGTCACAGGGTCACGTGACAACCTGTATATGTAGTACATCAGTCTCTGGTACATGTATATGTAGTACATCAGTCTCTGCCAGCCAAATCACAAGCTTTGCTTAGTTTGGGGTCAGAGACCGTGTGTGAGATGTCCCCCAATATTTTTATTGTTTTTTTTTTAATTTTAGTTAACTTCAGAAATTCGGCAATTTATCATTCAATAATTTACGTACTCCGTAACAAGCTTTAGATACAAGTAACCAAATTAAATAACCAAATACTGAGACAATGCAGGCAAATCCGTGGGCTATTATCATTATAGGCAAATACTGATACAATTCAGGCTAAACCGTAGGTATTATCCTTGCAAGTAATACGATAATAGGCTCAATTATGAAGTCGCCATGGTAAATATAATAGCAACATAAAAAGTGTTCTCTATCGAATGCTTAAAATGAAAAAGAAACAGAAATAATTATGCTAATTAGCTATTATAATTACGATAGCGCCTTCATAATCGAGCCTAATGCGGGCTTAACCACGAGCTACTATTATTTTAAGTAAGTGCCAAGATAACGCAGGCCAAACTGTGGGTTTTTATCATTTTAAGCAATTACGAAAATAACGCGGCCCAGACCGTGGGCTATTATCATTGCAAGTCATACAAAAACGCAGGCTAACGGCATGCTATTATAATTTTAAGGATTTATTAAAACAAAGCGGGCCAGACCGCGAACTATTAGATATTATTATAAGCAAATGCCAAGACAACGCGGGTTGAACCGCGGGCTGTTATTTTAATCAAGGAAGTACTAAAATAACGTGGGCCAAACTGTGGGTTATTATCATTTTAAGTACCTAATTATTAACACAACGCGGGCCTAACCGCGGGCTATTATCATTTTGAGCAAGTACTAAGACAACACGGGCCAGACCATGGGCTATTATCATTGTAAGTAATACGACAATGCAGGCCAAACAGCAAGCTTTTATAATTTTAAGCAAGTATTAAGACTTCCCAGTCCGTGTTGCGTGCTATAAATAACCATCTTAAGTAAGTACTAATAATACGCAGGCCAAACCGTGACTATTATCATTATAGGCAAATACTGTAACAATTTTGGCCAAACCGTGGGCATTATCCTTGCAAGTAATTTTAAGCAAGGATTAAGACAACGCGGGCCAAATCGCAGACTAGGTATTAGATATTATTATAAGCAAGTACAAAGACAACGTAGATCAAACCGCGGGCTATTTTCATTTTAAGTAAGTACCTATGTACTAAGACAATGCGGGCGAAGCCGTGGGTTTTAAGCTAGTAAACATATATATATTTTAATAAGTAAAGGAAAATAATTTACCTGTGAGTAAGTTCTTTAGGCAGTAGTTAACTGCTTTAAAGCCAGACCGAACATGCAGTACTAATGAAACAAACGCTGTTTCGCCGCTCTGTATGCCGCAACGGTAAAGATAGTAGAGCATGAATCCCATTTTGAACCATACTGTAACCATAAGTGACAATTAATAAATCATATCTAAAGGCCGATCAGTCGCTCTGTTGCTGCGTAAAATAGTAAAAAAGATTCCAACAAATACACTTACGGTTATACAGAATGGATAGCTAACGCCGACATTAACTTGACCCACAAGTTGTACTAAGTAAGTTCGTATAGGCCGGGTCGCTAGCCCTTGTTTCAGAGTTTTTAGGCCTCTGACATGACTAAACGGTGAAAACAACCGGGACCTACAATTTAACATGTCATCCGAGCCACGGTAGCGCTCAGTTGGAAAACGCCACCAGCGGTCACCCATCCAAATTTTGACCATGCGGAACGTTGCTTAATTTCGGTGATCACTGACAAACATCTAGTCAAACTACGCTACAAGCGCTACGAGTACAAGTAGTACTGGTAAATAGTAAAAAAATGATTGATCCCTAAAATGAAAAACCAAATTTTTCAAACAAACTAAATAGTAAATAAAAGAAGTAATAAACTGTACCGTATCAGCCTTTTAATAGTCTACTGCAGGACGTAAGCCCACGAAGAGTGATTGGAGCATATCCACCACGCTGGTCCAGTGCGGGTTGGTGAATTCACATACGACGTCGAATTTCTTCTACGGACGTATGCAGGTTTCCTCACAGTGTTTTCTTTCACCGAAAAGCCAGTGATGTTAAATTCCGTACATAAATTCTGAAGAACTCATTGGTACGGGACCGGGATTTGAACCCGCGACCTCACGATTGTAAGGCGGGTGTTACTACCACTAGACCACCACAGCCTTACAGTAACAAACAATAACACTTTATTAGACAACCACATTACTTAAAAAAATATATTTTAACGACAAAACAAAAAAAAATAGGTGGCAACAATCAAAACAAAAAAAAAATGGCATGGTGTCCTGCTTGTAACCAACCCCTTTGAGTTCAATTTTGACCTACTTTGAGCGATCAGATTTGCACACCTATCAAAGACCAATGACAATGCATTTATATAAAGAGAAAAAATCCTAAGCGTGTTTTAGTTTTTTTTTTCAAACTATATTTATTATTTATTTGTTAAATTCTTAATAATATCAATGGATTTAAAACAAAAGGTCAAAGGGTTTAAAACAATTTGTGATTTCATTCAATGTCGGCGTCAACTTTCCACACTGTATATATACAAATATATAATATAATATAAATAATACAAATTGCCTGCGACATATATATATGTCGCAGGCAATTTGTATGATTCCGCCGTTTACATACGGCGTCGTCAGTTTAAAAACGCTCGCAGTTATGTAAAATATCGAAGGCAAAATGTATTTTGCCGTGGCATTATATACGAGTATTATGCCTAAACATTTGATTGACAATTGAAACGCCGTATACATAATGCCGCGGCAAATTAAAGTATTTAGTTCTGTTTCTTTCCACGCGCGTCGCTGTTGATCAAAACAAACAAAATGGCGTCAAGTAGTGGTTTTATGACCCAAGAAAATATTGAAAATACTACGTGTACAAAAGGCTTTTCGCATAATACTTGTGATTTTAAAGACATTTATTATAGTGAATTAAAAAACAGTTACGATTCTTAAACGAAAGCAATAAACACGCCGTGTACAACTTACAAGGTTTTTCGGTACTTAAAAAATGCTAAGGTGTCCATAGAATCTAGTGTTCCGAGGACACCTGAAATATACAGGAGTCTTCCGATTTTTACATATCGACCATCGTTAAAAAATGGTCAGAAGATATAAATGGAGGCTAACCTAAACAATTGAAGTCGAAATACCTTAGATATGTGATTAAATTATGTTGGTTAGTTAATGTTAGAGTATACTTTACATAATATATAACGGAAGGTCCTAAACTCGTAATAAGGACATATTGTTTCTGGCGCTTCGCCGGCCGCTGCCGCGGCACGCTCGCTTCGCTCGCTCGGCTCGCGCGTTGTTTTCACTGTTCAAACCTAACCTAACCTAAAAACCCTATATAAGTTTGGCCTAAGGTCACTAAGTTTTCCCCTTATCCTGGCGTAAAAGTTAAGGGGTCAAGTCTTGGAGTCAAGGTTAGTATTTCCCCACCCTTATACTCCCACATCCCATCGCATTCCGAAGGTCGGTTTAGGCTCAGTGCCCCCTTTCGTACACTCCAACCGTTAAACTAAACTATTTATCGAGATTATACACGATCTGATTGAATTGATTTGTCTGAAGTGTGTTTTGTCATGGTCACCCTAAAACTACAACCGACGTTGAAATTATTACAATTGATCGAGTTGTCATTTTGGCTTCGGCATTTTACATAGCTGTGAGTGTTTTTAAACTGACAACGCCGTATGTAAACGGCGGTATCATACAAATTGCCTGTTAAATTAGTAACGATACAAGGCACATTTTTAGATGATAATTATGTTTCACAACGGTGGTTTCTAACTTTTTGCTATTTATACCATAATGACCAACTATTAGGAAAAGAGGATTTTACCCCGACTTCAAAAATATGCGATCAATACGAATAATGCAGGCAAATACGAATCAATTATGCCATGTATATGTAATAATAGCCTTTATCTTATTTTGTCATGTTCTAAATTGTAATAGATTTTGTAGAAATTGTAAATTGAAATAGATACATTCATGTTGTGAATAGGAGAAGACGCTGCGCTGGTTCCCGTAGCACATCCACTGGCTAGTTTGGTATAATACCCAACCCCCCACCGCGCCCGCGTCCGTCCGAGACTATCACCCGCGCAATGCTACGGTACTACGCGCTGTGTGCTACGGATGCAATAGGGTCGTTCCCGAAAGTTCTACTATTAGTTCTACTAGTAGAACTACCAGGACAAAATTTTTCCGGTAGTTCTACTACTAGAACTAATAGTAGAACTTACAGGAACGACCCATGCAATAGACTATTGCATCCGCTTCATTCATAACTCTATTCAATATTATGAAATGTTAGAAAGAACCACTAAAACTATTCAAAAAAAATTGGGAAATTTGTTGAGATTTGGGAAAAGTAGTAGAACAAAAGTTGTTTGTTTTGGTATACAGAATACCTATAAAAATATGCTAATTGATTACCCTGCATATTATACGTTTTTTTTTTTATCACAAGCGATTTTTGTTAGATATTTTCTGTCACGCTATTTATCAGTTCCGGAGTCTGTTTAGTGACTTCCACGGGAGCCATGGGAGGTTACCGCCGGGTGGAAATCTGGCCGCATGGATTTTCAAATAACTTTTGCCGGCCGCTGCTCGCATGTATTTGGTCAGTAGGTACAGCAATTTCAATTTATCTCGAAGAAGGTTAAGTAACGCTCACATTTCCAAGCATGTTTGAAAAAATAAAATATACCTGGCTGAGGAACAGTACTCGTGACATAAGAGCCATAGAGGATAATACAAATCAAGCTGAATATCATCCAAGCTATGTATAACCCAGTATGCGATTTTTTCCATTCTGGCGACATCTGTGCCATTTTTAACTCCAAGGTCAGCTAAAAACAAATACAAAAAGATATTTACAAACTTATACACGAAAAATAATACTCGTCCAAAAAATAAGACTGATTTATCTTACGAACGAAATATATACCGGAGTAACTGTAAATAATAAAATATAACAAAATACAATTCTACTTACTTAAACTACCTACTTATACTACTACTACATAAAAAGTAATTGGATCATCCACAGACTCTTGAAGGTCTAAAAGTAATCCAAATAGTCAAGCCCACTGCATTTTGGTCACGTGTTGTGTCCACCTGACGCTCAGAAGCATTGTTTAAATTTTTTTTTGCAAAAAATGGAACCACTGCCTTCCACCGTGTACAGATTTTGAATACTGTACTGTACTGTACAGTATTCAGTACAGTATAGTATTCAAAATCTGTATACGGTGGAAGACAGAGGTTCCATTTTTTGCAAAAAAAAAATAAATAATGAAAAATAAACAATGAATTCGATTTTGAATAGTTTGCATGAATCGGTTTGTTCCCAGTGTTACTACCATTCTTTCTACCAGTAGTAAGAACGGTAAATGAATTATTACAACAATTTTAGTTTGCAACTGCAGGTCATATTAAATTTTGTTTCTTTTTGTTATTTTTTTTTCACGGTAGTAACACGGGTAATTTATTTTTACTGTTCTAACAACTTTCAACTGCAGTAGTAACAACGGTAATTCATTTACCGTTCTTACTACTGGTAGTAAGATTGGTAGTAACACTGGGAATAAACCCACGAATCAATGCGACATCCAATTACATTATTGTTGATATATCAAAAATAGCTCAGCTGTTTTAGATAAAATTAAAATGTGTCCTCCTCGGGAGTACACCCTTTCAAGAAAATAAGACTTTGAAATCGTTGCACAATCGGCGAAAATATCGACGAACATACACAAAAAAAACGTACAGACGAACATAGTACCTCCTCCTTTTTGGAAGTTCGTAACAAGATAAGCTCTCGACCCCCACGGACCCAGTGCCTCAACCCCAAAGGGCTCAAAAATGTACCTAACTACTGCTTACTAAAATGTTTACAATAAAATTATTGTGCCCTCATGAAGTCGTACGTATAATTAAACAGAACAATGTAAATACCTATCACATAATTTTATTACAATAAATGATTGAGTACCTTTTGAACTTGGTTCAAGCTGGTGATCGTGCAACGCATGTAGCTAGGTGAGTTATAGATCATCACTGCCCATGTCAACAACAGCATGAAAATCTCTACGTTATGCGCGACTACCCGCGTTATTTTGGTACTCGAGTTCAATCTCTGGGTACGAAACTCTGTCACGACGATCCAGGCGGTTATTAAATCTGAAAACAGCAGCCGAATTTGTTATAAGGTGGTTTCACTGGGTCAGCGCGCTGAATCCATTTTTTTAAGTAAAAAAACAAATAATAACAAAATCGGGGGATACAGTTTAGTGTTGTAGCTTCTTATCTATGATCTCCATCCTAAATTCAGTTATAGGGCAGACGCCCCGGTTGTGACCACTTTTAGAAATTTCAGTTTTCAAAAATTCGTCAAAAATACAAAAATATAGTGACTTGGGATTTTAAAGTTTCTTATGATAGAGTAGACATTTATGTATTCATTTTTACATATATATACAACGAGAAAAAAAATATCTTTTTTTCTACAAGTATTTTAATGAAAAATGGGCAAAACACCGGTTGTGGCCACTTTGCCCCGGCTGTGGCCGCGCTGGTGTGCCGGTTGTGGCCACATTTTAAACAAATTAGTATAAAAACTTTGTAACTTAGAAGTTGTTGTCTCAAATTTATGTGACATATGGTTGTTGCAAGTATTTTGTTGCCAGTATTGTCGCGAATTTTTTTTGCCAAGATTTTTAGCGCCAATTTTTGTTGCAAGATTGATAGAGTAGGCACTTTTGCAAGATTTTAGCATTAGTTTTTACGGTAAGTGATGAGGGATGATTAGGGATGGTTAATATTAGACTGGGCAGGCACGGGCCTTACCCAGTCTGGGACTCGTCCGGGCCTCGTCCGGGACCCGTCCGGGCCGTGACCGGGTCACTAATGTTAGACAATGCATACATTTCGTATGAAACTATTTTATATTACAACGTGGCGTAGACGTGGCCCATCCGGGCCCGGACGTGCCCCGTCCGAGCCATTTGGTCACTAATGTGAGACGTTGCATACAATTCGTATGAAACTGTTTCTAATATATAATAACGTGGCGTAGACGTTCCCCGCCCGGGCCCAGTCTAATATAAATCATGCCGTATGGCACTGAAACGACGTCTTTTACTATGGACCTTATTAATATTCTCCAAGCAGCCCAACGAGCTAAGGAGAGGGCTATGCTCGGAGTCTCTCGGCGAGATCGAAAGAACTAAAGTTACCGACATAGGCCAATTGATTGGCAAGTTAAAATGGCAGTTACCAGGGCACATAGCGCGAAAGACTGATTACCGATGGGGTCGAACATTTCTCGAGTAGAGATCATGTACTGGCAAGCGCAGCGTAGGACATCTACCCACAAGGTGGACGGAGGACCACATCAAGACCGCAAGCTCGCGCTAGATGCAAGCCGCTTCCAACCGATTTTATTGGATTTCTAGCGGCTTGTGATCAGATTCAATTGTTATGTCTTTGCAGCCCCAGATGTAGATGTGAAATTTTTTACAAGAAAAAGAAGCAAATGCTATATTAATATCTAGCATATTATGTATTTTTAACAATTCGTTCGCTTGTTGGTATTTTTTATTAAAATTTTACACCTAACACGTTATAGGATTGAACCTACAGCTTGCATTCAAACTATGCGTCCTCTCTTTCGTTACTTTTTCAATAGTGAAAAAACATAGGTATATTGGAATTCTAATAAAAGTGTTTACTTACTAGCGATAATTGCTAAGACAAATCCAACGATGTAAAAACTCCGAGACAGAGACACGGTCCAACCGTTATCTTTTTTTGTAAATCGTAGCGGCGCCAGGCCCATACATCTTGATACTCGTAGAGCTGATGCTAGGAGCCCTGATACTTGGCATTCAGTCTGGCCTTCCATTTTCACTGTACCAGGTGGAGTCATTCGTACTAGTAAGCAGCAATTTTCTATTGCAATGTAAAAGTTTGTGATAAAAAGATTTACTTATTGCGGTTACATTGCGTGGCCTACAGCGAATATTCGTGTGTGGGTGATAGTGTGGCCGTGTAGATCGCGACCATCGACTTGGTATATTTTTTTATTTCAACAAATCCTTTCAAATATTCCTGTCTGTGCTCCAGCTTAAAGTAACAAAGAGACTCTCAAGCATTTGTCTGCAAAGAGTATTACAATACTTCGGACACATTGCACATAAGCCCTCTGACAACCTGGAGAAGCTGATGGTGACCGGGAAGGTGGAAGGGAAAATACCCAAGGGGCGTAGCCCAATACGGTGGTCCGACCAAGTTGGTAAAGAACTGGGCATAACCATATCTGACGCCATACACCAAGCGGAAGACCGTCAGAGATGGAAAAACAAATGCCATGACGTAATACAGAGGCGGGACATCACGACGCTCAGCAGTGAGCAAATGACCTGAGGAGGAAGAGGCTTCAGCTTAATGATCACGCACACACGAATATACCCTGTAGGCCGCATAGTATAGCCTCACCATAAGCCGTGAGCAATAGTGAACGTGTACGATATTTCTCTCTTGTGGGCGTTAGAATTTCATCATCATACAATTATAAGCGTCAATGCTAAACTAAAACTGAGCCGAAAGTAACGAAATTACACAAACTGTACTATAATTTATCCAATTGTGCGCTCAAACTCCCTGTAAACGGTCATTAGAAATAAGTACACGATACTTAATCATATTTGTTTTATTAATGGTCTTTCACCCGGACACAGTTGTCTCACTTGCACATTTGTATGTATATAAGACGTAAGCAATACATTTCTAAAAAACCTAAGTAGGCATTAATTAATCATAATATCTGTACTGTACTGTATCAGCCTTATAATAGTCCACTGCAGGACGTAGGCCTACCCACGAAGGGTGATTGGGCCATATCCACCACGCTGGCCCAGTGCGGGTTGATGGATTCACATACGCCATTGAAATTCTTCTCCGGACATCTGCAGGTTGCCTCACGATGTTTTGCTTCACCGAAAAGCCAGTGGTGTGAAATTCCGTACATAAATCTCAAAGAACTCATTGGTGCGGGACCGGGATTTGAACCCACGACCTCACTTGACTCACGATTGTAAGGCGGGTGTCATTACCTCTAGACCACCACGGCTTTAATCATAATATCTATTGTCACCAAAATAATAAAAATAAACGTTGTAATTAATTATATCCTTCGATTTATAAGAAGAAATGTTTTGTTATTTCTCTATTAACACATTATACTCGTGCTCGTTTACGAAAATCGTTAGTAAAATAGGAGATAAATAAAATAAAATCTATTATATCATTTAGTAAGAATAATGGGTTTAAACGAGAAAGTATAAAAATAATATCAAGCCGTCATATTAAGAAACAAAAAATACTACAAAATCTGTTTACTTTTTGGATATTCTCATTACATGTTGTCATTTTTTTAACGAACGAAGTGGTACGATTTCAATCATTATTTTTTTTTATTGGAAAGGGTATACTTTGAAATCGGTCTTTTTTCAATTTTATCGAAATTGTCTGAGCCATTTTTGATAAATCAACAATAATGTGAAAATTGCTACATCGATCCGTGCGAACTACGAGTATTCGCGAATACACGGTTGAAGTCGGTCATGCTCATGCCTTTTCTGCGAAAAATAATTACTTATATCATTAATAACGGGCAATTGGGCGAGGGAGATGAAATTTGGCGTTTAAAATCCCCTTAAGCCGTTCCACAGTCAAAAAGGTAGGTACTTATTTACGAAAAAATAGCCTTAAGTAACCATTCAAAATAACATCATAAAGTATGCTAGGATGATGATTGATGTGTAATTATGTATTATGTGCTAGCTACGCCTAAGTAGGTACGTGTAATCAAACAAATAGACTCATTTGCTTTTTATGTAAATGACTTCATTTTGGTAATTTATTGGAATCGCTGATGAATGATTAGGTATATTTAAGTGGATATTTAGGAACTAACATTAGCTTATTATTTACAATCGATGAAAATATTGAAGTGGTTATTTAAATAGTAACACCATTAATACCATTTTTCATGTCAATGGTCAAAATCTATCATAATTATCCATCTATGGCTCAGTGGTTAGTGAACCTGACTTCTGGATCAAAGAGGCGTGGGTTCAATCCCCACCAAGCATTTATATGGTGAACATAGGTGTTTGCTCTGTGTCTGGGTGTATTTAGGTACTATCTATGTAAGTATATATTTAAAATATGTATATGTAGTATATCAGTATCTGGCAGCCAAATCACAAGCTTTGCTTAGTTTGGGGTCAAAGACCGTTGTGTAAGATGCCCCCCAATATTTATTTATTTATCTATAAATACTAAAGCAATGATTGTATCGTCAAATCTTTATGTAAAATAGGTACAAACAAATTATCCATCACTATGTATGGCAAGTGCCTTTATTAAATATTACAAAATATAATAAACTAGCTTTTTCCCGCGGCTTCGCAAGAGTGATATTTTAATTTTTGTGGGATAAAAGTAGCCTTTGTCATTTTCAGTCTTTCAAACTATTACGTGACACAAATCAAGTCAATCCGTTGCTCCGTTGCCGCGTGAAAGAGGAACAAACAAACAAACACATTTTCGGATTTATAGTATATAAGTATACAAAAAATATTACTGCACAAAAAACAATTATACATTATCCACCAACGGATCTAGGTATAATAATCGGCCAAGTGCGGATCGGACTCGCGCGTGAAAGGTTCCGTACCATATGGAAGCCCCCCATATTATATTTTATTTTTAATTTAATTATTTATTTTTGTAAAGAATAAATGACTTAATATTCTGTGAATATTTCAAGCATCTTCCTGTTGCCGTTATTAGTATCGAGCAAAAAATAACGTTTCTTTTATGGGAGCCCCTTAAATATTTATTTTATATTAATTTAACTATTTGTTTTTAAAGTAAATATTAAATTACATATTGCGTGTATATTTCAAGCATCTACCTGTCACCGTTATTAAGAGCGATAAACGGCTAAAAATTCAGGTTTGTTGTATGGGAGCCCCTTATTTTTTTTTTCTACTTTTAATATTTGTTGTTACAGCGGCAACAGGAGTACGTCATCTTTGAAAATTTCAACATTCTAGGTATCACCGTTCATGAGATACAGCCTGGTGATAGTTAGACGGACAGACGGCGGACAGCGGAGTCTTAGTAATTGGGTCCCGCTTTTATCCTTTGGGCACGGTAACCTAAAAACTGCTGCAGTGAGCTAGCGATTAGTAATCCTAACGCCTGGGCCTTAGAGGTGTGGGTTCGATTCCCACCAAGGGCAAGTATTTATGCAATAAGTATTAGGTGTTGTGTTTGGACTTTGAATGTTATTATTGAGCAAACGAAGTGAGGAAGAGAATCAGTTTGATTCAAAAATTTTGCTAACGCCTGTTCGAACATTGATTATCCTCTACATATTCACGGTCACATTTTACAACGAATCCTGAACTTGATATGCGAGTATGAACCATAGCGGGTCAAAAATGAGTCGAGATATAAATAAATAAATAAATTATAAACACTCACTAATTCGGCGCCTTCGCAGAGAGCGTTTTAGCTTAATTGGCCAAAGCATCTGGGCCGGAGTCCCAGAGGATGCAGGTTCAAATCCTGCGAACGCGTCAATTTTTGAAATGTTTATCACAAAAAGAAAGTTTTTTTTTGAGATATAGGCTTATCAATGTTCAGTTCAACTCATGTGCGAGGTCTACTGTTCGGAGAACTATTAATCTGTATAGAAATATGTATTTAAAAACCTCTCTGATTTTGAACTACATTTTTATCAGTCTCTGGGAGCCATATCATGTGCTTAGCTGGCAGCATGTCCAACATTCTGACTCTACGGCAAATGCTTATACGAGTACGTTGAGCTACATAAACGGCAGCAGTCTCCTATATGAACTTACTAAGTAAACTATTTACACCTATAGCCTAATTATTTATGTATGGTTATACGGAATGTATTTCTTTGATATCCAAAACGCAAAGAAACTCGTAATTTCATTCATTTAATTGTGTTCTGTGCAAATATCATTCTTTTCCCGTTGTACACACACGTATTTTTGACTTGGTACTGTAAATAAATATGTAATTACAATATGCAGGCGGCGGCACCGGAAAACATATTAGTCACAATATTTGTTGTTTGCAAAAACTCCAACAGAGAGAAAAATTTAGTATACGGCAAATGAAACTTCTTGGCGACTGTGAAATTAGCTAGAAACTGCGCAAAACCCAATACTACTGAAGCTCACATAACAGCTACGCGAGGATTGGGTTTCCCGCATTTTGGCTACCTTTACAGCCGCCAAGAAGTTTTTGATTCGATCAAATTTTTTTTTTAATTAAATTTTCGACTTCTCTCTCAATAGAGAAAAACATTTGTGCTCAATAGGGAAACAACTCGAAACAACGAAGGGTAACATTCGGAAAATCATGTAACATGCGCCTTAATACTTCACACTTCAGCTGAATCAACGTCTTTGCTCTGGGACCCTTGTAGAGCAGGCACTAAGTCACTAAATGTCATCGGTCTCATCATAGCCTGAAACGTTCCAAGTACCATCTGAGTGTTGCCACCTGCATCTCCGATTTGCCTTTTTAGCAATAATTTTCCAGGTTCTTGAATATGTGGCTTTAATAGAGATCCTGAATTTGGACTTTGAAGATTCTCTTTCTTATCTGGAAACCAAGTCTCTGGTTTATTAGCAGTTTCTTCAGATATTCCTTTGTCCTCAAAGTAATCTGGTAGCATATAGTTTTTATGAGCATCAAGTTGTTCTTTTTCTGACTGTTCCATATTGAGAATCAATTTCAAATTATCACTCGTCAACATCAAATCTTGCAGAAGAATATTTTTGATCGTTTCAAATTGGTAGTAATTTTTTTGGTTTGAGAAATCGAATTTATTAACTTGAACAATGGTTGGCAAGGGATCAGCACAAATGCACGGGAATATTAAAAATAGATATTTAAAGTACATTTTCATGTTTGCGGAACGTCAACATGCGGCGGAAGCTTGTGTATGAATATTTTAAGATCGATAAGTTATCTTACTTTTGGTGTAACTCAAATTATGCAGCGCTTATCTTGTACGCTTGTCAAGATAAAAATATGAGAAATATAAATGTTAGGCATTTTTAATAAACAGGGTTATTCAGCTATTTACCAATTATGTCGTATTCCGAGAATTTTATTTACAAAAGAATCATTTGTGTTAATAGGAAATAAAAATGAAAAAGAAATGAAAAATAATTTATTTCTCTCAATACATTAAATATGCAGCCATGGCTAACTAGGTGTGAGAACACCTGTATTTTGATGGATAGCCTTCCTAATCATTATGAATTGTACAGTTTCATATTTAATGGAAAAATGAAAATTGGTGTAGAAAATATACTTACACTCCTTGCTAACTTTCTTGCTTCCTTTAGAATAAAATTGCGATATACATATTATACTAACAGTATGTTTTCAGTGTCATGCAATTGTAATATAATTTCTAGTCATTGTCACATAATATATTTTCTACCAGGGTAACATAACAACGCAATTAGTACAAAATAGATATAACATTTCCCATCAAATGATGCGGCATTGGCGCAGTAAATCTCTGTGTACGGCCAGTCTGTCTCCCGCCCGCCCTACGACTCCACGCGTTGCTGGGCGCCTAGTATTTCGATGCGCGATTCAAAAAAATTATTAGCGAACTGAGAACTGATTTTTAAACATATTATTTTTAAAAAGGTATCAAATGACTAAATTTCAATTGATTTCAAGATGTGAAGTTTTGATGGAATTTTGTAGTTATTAACTTGTTTGCGAATTTGCAGATTCTATCAATGGGTAAGAAATTAATTATTTATTGTTGTGCAGTGTCTCATTGCAGGGTTGGCATAATTATTATCATAATTGTGCTTGTATGTCTTATATGGAACTGTAAACATGAACCTTCTTACTAACATTATAAATCCGAAATTCTGTTTGTTCATTTGTTACTCTTTCACGATGCATGGCTACAACAGACCGACGGATAGACTTGATTTTTGAAATAAATATTGATCAAAGGTGGAAAATGACAACTACTACTTTTTATGCCGGAAAAATATAAAGTTCCCAAGGGAAAGACGCGACCAATGCGCCACCCTTTTATGGAGGACATCCCGCGCGTTAGAACTAAGCGTTTCGAGTCCACATTCCTCATACAAACTGCCAGAATGTGGAACGCTTTGCCTAAGTGTCTCTTCCCGCTAAATTATAATGTCTTCAAATCCCGAGTAAATAGGTATCTTCTAGGTAAGCGTGTTATATTTGTAACATTACATTTTTACACGTGCCCATAGTATGGGACGCAACTTGCGTCGATACTTTGGCACCGTCTTTCTGAGACTCAGAGTAGGGCTGGAGCGGCGGCCGATTCGGCGGAGCAGCTCAAGCGGCGCAAATATGCTAACCTCGGTAGTGGTTACATATTTGAGCCATTTGGAGCCATTTGGATTTTGGAGACTTTGGGTCCGTGGGGGCCGGGAGCTCATCTTGTTTTCAAAAGTCTTTCTGAGCGTTTGGTGGATGCGACGCGTGACCAAAATGCTAGTGTT
This sequence comes from Hypomecis punctinalis, assembly GCA_949316475.1. Taxonomy (NCBI): domain Eukaryota; kingdom Metazoa; phylum Arthropoda; class Insecta; order Lepidoptera; family Geometridae; genus Hypomecis; species Hypomecis punctinalis. Next base: position 29,116,768 of record OX438795.1, read on the forward strand.
TGTTTGGCTCAACGTATAAGCATTGCCATTCACCGTGGCAATGCTGCCAGCATGCTGGGCACGCTGCCAACTGGCAGTGGGCTTGAGCATTTGGATTATCTTTAGACCTTCAAGGGTCTGTGGATAATCCAATTGCTTCCTATGTAGTAGTAGTTTTAGCGTATAAAGTAGTATTGTATATAATTGTAGTTATTAAAGACACTTGTTACAATAACACGTGTTACATCCTAGACCGCATATCTGCTTAACATCAGGTAGAGTGTAGTCAAACGCAAACCTGTGTGAATAAAAAAAATTAATAAAAATTTAACGCGGGCCAAACCGCGGCCGTAAGCTAGTATGTAATATCTTTATTGTGTAAAAAACGCATCTTACAATAGATATTGTAGTAGCATGTTTTTATAAATTGGATAACTGGTGAAACGTTGTTATGATTTGATTTAGAGTGCTTTCCACACTAGATTTTATCTCAAAGAGTTATCTTTGTGATAAGCATTTCAAAAATCTGAAGCGAACGCAGGATGGTGAAAACTTACTATAATATTTACCATTTTTTACCATTGCATAATTAATTCTAGCGCACACATCTCTAAAGATTTTTTTTATTGATTTGCTATCCCAAAGTTTGTCAGGCATACCTACTTATATGTTTATATGTAGAGGTTCAAAAGTAAGTATTACATCGTGGTAGATTAGATAGATATAGGCATGTGTGCGCTATAATCGACATTTTCATCAAGAAAAGTAATATTATTTTTCGAAAAAATAAAAAATAGACATTAGGTCTTGCCATTCAGTAATGGCAAGCTCTAATATCACAGGTATTTTTGCCATTTGGCGACCTATAACATGGGTTTAAAAAAAGTATTATTACTTTTAATTCTGTTTTTATATTTATAGGATGAGTTACTGTTTGATCATAGCTAATCTGATTTTAAACAAAACTGTGCAAATAGCCTTTAAATTTGTGTAAGGCGTATTTCTTAGTAAGTAGGTATATACGTATGTTGTTGGTTTACAAAATTCTAAATAAATAAATCATTTTAATTCATGGAAATATAACACAGTAACACACGGGCTTGCTATATAGAGCATTTACAACAATTGCTTCTTCTGTGCAAGCTTGTTGTAGAAGATAGGACAATGAGTAACCATTTTTATTAAAACCTAAGTTACAGCTGTCTTTCTGTCGTACGTTTCATCCGTTGGAAGTACACTGCCAGATATCAACCTTACCTCCAATAAAACTGCCAAGAAGCGGCTTGCATCCGCAACCCTGTGGCAAATCTTAATGAGATCGAATATTGATCTTGAGGTTTCAACTTGAACTTAAAGGGTCTTACGTACTTGCTGATATGTGGTGTCTATTCAATAACTTATCAATCTCATCAATCATGAGTCTTCATGCTATGTGCCGCTTCAACTTGCCAAACTGCTGGAATATGTCAGCTACTTTGGTTCATCTACGAATCTTCCTTCCGTATTATTGATTCAATCTCGCAGAAAAACTTAACAAGCATAGCCATCTCCATAGTAAACACAAGCTACAACTTCTCTAAACAGAATAATATACAAAACCTTCGCTTACGGATTTATGGGCCAATGTTTCGAGTTACATCCACAAATCACAATGCGATTTCAAAATAATTGGGATCTAAATTTATACATTGTTATTCTTGAAACATTGTTTAAACAATAATGTCTATTGTTGAAATATCTAGATCATTCATAGTTGATTCATAATGTTTGGAATAAAGGAAACGTTGTAACTTTTAAATAAAAATCTTATTTTGATGTGCTTCGGCTTATTCGGCTATAATAATATTACGATTACTTTCATTATACCTATAAATTAAACTGGCATCTGGATAAAACAAATATTAATATAAATTAGTCAGTGTAGAAAAAATGTTGGTCACGTATTTTTCATTTTATCTATCAAATAAAAAATAACAATGACACATACTCGTAAAGCAAGTCAAAGTTCGGGAGTGGGGGCACGTGAAGTCATTCAACACAAAAGTCTACCTAAGCGTGACGTCACGCGCAACTTTAACGGGCTATATTATCTTCATCAATGTATATTTTAACCTCTAACTGGTATCGTTAATTATTCGATATTCTTAATTGGTATCATGGCGGCCGCGCGTATCCCCAAAGTATATTTGCTTACCTATAGACAGCAAGTTTTAACTTTAAGGCAAATAAATGCTTAAATTAAAATAATAATAAATAATGAAAAATAATATGTTTTTAATGTAATCAATCAGTTTTTTTATATAAGTCATCTTACTAAGCTACTTAGAGGTGATCACAAAATAAGAACAACTATTTCGAAATAATTTTTCTTACCTTCCAAAAATATGAAATATTTAACTATTGCAAAAAGCAAATACAAATCATAATCCGTAACATATAAATAATATGAACTTGAAGTAATTAAGTCTCTAATTCATGTTTTATAAAAAATGACATGCATTAATATTATATCTAATTGCCATAGCAATTTAGGACACTTGAATTCTATTACGAAACTTCATTCAGTCTTGACAGTTGTCACATAGTGTTTTTGTTCTACTAAAGACTTTTCAAATGAGCAATATTGTTTTATTTTGTACAAAATTTTCCGTCTTTTTTCAATTACATAAATAAGTGGAAAACTACTTTGCCAAAAAAGTAATGTTACTGGTATCGTGGGATCTACTCAGTCCTCAACGTGTACGTATCGTATGGCTCGAACACTTTTTTGCACGATTGTGACTCTATGGATATTTATTTGCTCGAAGCATTAAGCTGAATAATATTCAGCGGAAATAGGTTTCGGGAATCATAATTTCATAATTAACATCCATCATCCATCCATCAGCTATAGAACGTCCTCTGCTAGACTTTATACTTGTGTCATAGGTTAAATATTTTTTTACCAAATAAACATTACATTATCACATTAAACGTCATTATAATACGTTTATTATAATGCGTTGAGTACACAATTTATGTGGTGTCTGTTAAATTACCCCCATGCAAAAGCTATATTAAAAAAAAATATTATGTCGTCGTTAAAAAGACTTTCGAAGTCTTTCAACTCAAACGAAACCACAAAATCTCGAGAACAGAAATCACGATATCTGTAGGAGAATCAAAGTTACGCATAAAATCTAGCGGGCCCGAGTTGGGCCAGTGCTGTCGAGTGCCGCGCGTCGGTCCTATCCGATGTACGTACGTGGTCTCCATTCGAAAACTTTACGGACACATCGGTCATCATGTCATCAGTCTTCCGTGCTATATACCGGGTTATTTATAATCAATTAGCATCCTTTCAGGGGTTTATTCTGCACATCAAAACTAACAAATTTTGTTCTGCTACTTTAGTCAAAACTAAAAAATATTGGTATTCCATTGAAAAATATCGTTCTCCCGCGACCAAATGTATGAAACAGCAATTTTTTTTTTGAGTTTAAACAAAAGACGCAGAACAAAAGTTGTTAGTTTTGATGTACAGAATAAACCCCTGAAAGGATGCTAATTGATTATAAATAAATCTGTATATAGCACGGAAGACTGATGTGACATGATGACCGATGTGTCCGTAAAGTTTTCTAATGGAAGAAAATGTTTTTCCGAATGTGAGCTCGTGTGATCATGCCTTAATTTAAATGTAGGTTTCATGCCACATGATTGTAGGCACCATGATTAATTGCTGTAACGGGGCCAGTGCCGGATTAACCCTATCAGGGCCCCTAGACAGTGCGATTCTGAGGGCTCTATTACCAGAACCTTTACAGCCATGAAGTACTTTAAGAAGCATCTTAGTGATTTGTACGGAACCCTTGGTAGGCGAGCCTGACTCGCCGGATAATCCGGCACTGAGCAGGGCTGATCCAAAGTAAGAATAAGTCGAAGAAAACTTCTTAGTGCATGTGCACAAGCTACGAATAACTCAATCCTGGCGCAGCTGTTAACCTTCAGTCTGCATTGGGTTACCCGCAACTTGTAGCTAACATCACACCCACCAAGAAGTTTAATTTGAACGACAGCAACCTGAAGTTACAATCAATTTGATTTCAATAAATCGCCGCGATTACTGCCTTTAAATTGGGCCAAAACCACTGAGTTCAAGTAAATTATTTTAGTACTGGTGAATATTTATATGCGATATTAAATTATTTGAATACAGGGTTATTTCTAATCAATTAGCATCCTTTTAGGGGTTTGTTCTGTACATCAAAATTAACAACTTATGTACAGCAGCTTTTGTCAAAATTAAAAAAAAATTTAGCTTTTCCATACATTTTGTCGCGGGTGAACGATATTTTTATAAGGAACACCCAATTTGTTTGAGTTTGGCAAAAGTCGCAGAACAAAAGTTGTTAGTTTTGATGTACATAATAAGCCCCTAAAAGGATGCTAATTGATTAGAAATAACCCTGTATCTAAAAATGAATGTTTGTCTGGTATGTCCTTTATAGAATCGTAAACTATGCATTTGATCATGAGATGGCAAAGTTGTTCTAGTCAAAGAAGGTTTCTGAGTTGGTGAAAAGAAGTTCGCCGGGTCAGCTAGTCTATATTTTATATTATCATACTAATATTATAAATCCGAAAAGTTTGTTGGTTTGTTCCTCTTTCACGCAGCAACGGAGCAACGGATTGACTTGATTTTTCGCATGGATATATTTCAAGAGCCGGAAAGTGACATAGTCTACTTTTTATCCCGAAAAACTAAGAGGTTATTGTGGGATAGCACAAAAGTCAAAATACCACGCGGGCGGAGCCGCGGGCAAAAGCTAGTATTATATAAAAGACAATTTGTCTTTATAGAATCGTAAACTACGCATTGGACCACGTGATGATATTTAACAAAGTTGTGCATGAGTCAAAGAAAGTTTCTGAGTTGTGCGACCAATTGCGTGAAACGAAGTTCGCAGAGTCAGCTAGTTCGCAATAAACAAGAAAGTTCTATTGCAAACGGCATTAAGACTAAAATGGCGTAAGTAGAAGGAATAGTAATGATTGTGGTGTCATTCTTGAGTAAACAACCTAAAGTGACGCGCCTAAACCCTCATAATATTTGTATTTTCTTTAGAAGGTATTTACGACCCGTTAACATGAGGGCGTAAATTTGTCAATACGTGACGTCACCAGACACACCTTTCTAGATTTAATAACATTGATATTCTATGTCATTGTGCTTGTCGCTGTTATTTTCCATGGCCTTTATTTAAGTTAAACTCCTTGTTTGTGATGATATTACAAAATATGGATTTACAAGAATTGATAGAATTTTGGTTTAGTGATTATTCGATTTTCATTTTAAAAGCCTAAATGCCTCTTTTCTTTTAAAAAAAGCTTGTTTAAAATTATTTTTAAAGTTTTTAGCGTATTATAATTATCACAAGCTTTGAACGAAACGGCGAAAAAAGCAGCGAAAACTCGGAGACGATATTTTTACTAGGACGTACACCTACAAGATGGACAGATGACCTCATCAAGACAGTAGGTTCGCGCTGGATGCGAGCCGCTTCCAACCGGTCTTATTGGAGATCAATAACTGGGCGTAGGCCTCCCCTGCCGACCATATCCACCAAGCGTATATATCATATTGCATTTCTCTGAATCTATGCAGATTTTCCTCACAATGTTTTCCTTCACCGGAAATCCAAAGGTATCAAAACTCCCTTACTGATTCATAAGTTGATTGTTTTTCGTATTGGGAAAATACTGTAATGGTCTTTCATTAATTATTGGTGACAATGTGAGCAATCGTTTGTTTACTTGTGACGCAGTTAAGGGCGTGGTTTGGGCAGTACTTATTTTGATGTTGTTCGTTTTTACGCCGGCCTGTAAGAAGAAAATTGATGACTCTGTGTTATTGATTGGGTACTTATTTACTATTACCTGTAATTTTATTTTAACTGAGTTGTGGTAACATCATTTATATTTGGTAAGAAATTAACGGATACAGCGGTCACATCTGCATATTTGCAAGTATGATTGCATAATCTCAAATCAGGTTACCACACGACGTTTTTTTTTCACCAAATAGTGAGTAGTGTGAAAATTTCCGTACATTAAAATCAAATAACTCATTAGTACGGGTTCGGGATTTGAATCCACAATCTCACGATTGTAAGGCTAGTATTACTACCACTAGACCACCACGGACATATACTCATCCGGTACATATAAACGAGGCTTGATATTTTAATGGGTGATAGAGCTTATCAATATATAGTATTACTATTGTGAGCGGAAACATAGAAAAACCTCTATTTAGATGCACTACCTTAACCGAAATACACATAATACCTATCTTAATTTAAGACTTAGGTAATCTAATTACTATAACTTATATAGGTAACTGTTGAAATTAAACTTATGTTTCATCGTCAGCATCATAGCTTAATAATTATAGTATTCAGTTTTAAACTCCTTTTTTGTTAGGAAAACCCGTGTTTCTCAATGCATTTTAGCGCTCATTTTGACTAAGCATTTTCACAATCAGATCTCCGAAGTTTGGCAACTTTCAGCCTTCTGATGGGTGACCACGGGTAGCATTTACAACATGACACCAGCGTTAGCCACCCGGCCTATACGTACTTACTTAGTAATATTTTTACAGACGTCTCACATCAAATCACTTTATGTCATCCCTAATCAAGAAAGCAAGTGAATAAAACATTACGAGCTTTCAAAGCTCCGTTCAGTGAAAGCTCTAAAATAAACTCGTTTGTGTCGAAGAATAAAGTGATTTAGAACTTAACACATGGCAAAGTGATCCTTAATGACTAAGCGAGACACACAGTCATAGAAATTGTGCCTTTAGTAATAACAGTACCGGTGTAATTTTATTATTCTCTAGTCCTCTACTGAATATGGCCTTACCGACAAAAGTCGATTGGGCAGGCGTTTTTTTTGACCGCAAATAATTCAACATTTCACCACCAACTCGCCTAAAGGTAAGCGACGTTGTGGTTTGTGGTCTATGAAAAAGCAAAACACTTAAAAAATACCTATTTGCCTTTTTAATAGTTAATGTTAACGTTTGCACTCACGAATGTTTTCGTAATCATAACGTAGTTCGACTATTACCTATTAACTAATTTGAAAAGCTGCAGATGATAACTCTCAAGAAACAAAAAAATCCGCAAACTTCAGCAGTCTGTTTAATTGACATACGGATCAAAAATGTTGAGTCAGTGCTTTGCATTTATTGAACCAAAATCAACATTGTAGGGTCGGTCGTGTAAGGTCTTTGTACGTCTTCCTTCAACGTTTGGCCCAAACACTGGCTCAATGCGTATGGTAGGTAGGTACGCCATCGAATTTATGACGTGTGCCAGTTAGAGCTTATTCAAAAACAGAAGCGTCGTAGGTGAGGTCGCCCGTGTGCCATTTTACTATTTTTATTACGTTGACAACACTGTTTGTCAGTGCTAGTATAACTAAAAGTGTTTGATACTTGGTGGACACCAATTCGGTTATCATCAGTAGAATCGCGTCTACTAAGTAGTCGGTACTTGGTACCTTGGCTGCTTATTTAAATCGTATTATTAGTTCACCGTAAGGCCACGACGGCTCACTTTTTGCACAAACTCTACCATGCGATATTTTCCTTCACTGAAAAGCCTGTGATGTGTAACATGATTCTAGTTGTGTATCTCAATTAATATTATCATGGTCCAAGTAATGACGTAGTTAGGACACAAAAATATTGATAGTTTCAATTTAGGTAAAACTGTAAGTCAAGGAAAAAACTAACATAATTTCGCTGCATTACTTATTTTAAATAATGAAACAATGAAACAATGATTTATTTGTCTGTAAAACTAGGTAAAATTATACAAAGATCTTAAATTTACTATGATGTTCTCTAGTTTCTACCCTAAATAGGTGTACAGACGTTTACATGGTAAGGTTAAAACAATTGAAATAATATTATACCTAGTGAATTATTGTCACAAGTAGGCAATGTCAAATGGATTTAATTATTTATATCAGAATTAATAAGTGTTAAATATATTATTTTTATGTTTTTTAAAGGGGTCTACTTATAAATATAAAGTAGTCTTAATTATTTTTTAGCTCCGTGTGTATCAGAAAAAGCATATTCTTTCAATTTGGCTAAATGTATGTTTATCATTAGCTGTTTATTATTTTCAAATTAAGTTTTTTCCTTCACAAAACGATAAATGTAATATTTTAGTTTTCGGTAACTTTAGTGCGGTGTACACGACTTTGAGCTAGTAAAAATATTAATTATAATCTGTATTTACTATTTTTAAAATTAAATAATTCACAGGACTACATAAACATTTTTTGTTGCCCTGAATACTTCTGCGGATTTTTATATTTTCAAATCCACAGTTTTTGAATATATTCATGAAAGTTCTGAACTGGCTCTGGTTTTTAAGATTTTGGCTTTTTTATATTTATAAATTTGCACTTACTTAACAGTTTTATTCAGTCATCTTAATAGATTTTGTGAAAATCTGGGCCAATTATAGTGTGGAGCAGGAAGAACGCATCCACCAGGATCTAAAAAAGGAATAAAGGTATCAGGGTAGATGGGACCGTCATATGATGGCAAATTATGACTAATCTCTAAATAGGGATTTCCCCCTAAGAAAATATAGCAAGTGATCTACCAAATGACAAGTTTGCAATAAAATTTATGTTATTTTCTTCTTTTCTACATTTACACATATCAATTAAGTATGAAAACATAAAAAAAATATGTTTAAGTATATACTTACTTGTTATGCCTTTCTCATTTGTACTGACCATAAAATATTGAAAAGAGCCTATCTTTCAAAACCATCCATAGTTTCGTGAATGGTAGGCATAGAGATTCTCGAAACCACTTTTAAATCCAAGGCAACAAAACCACTGTTGACCAGTGTTATAATTGTTCTCTTTTCTTCTATTCTTACGCAAGTGTTGAAAAGAGTGCACAGTTACTTTTAAACGTTTTTATTTATTTAAATCTAGTATAAATCTTTAATTTGGAAATAATGTATACCTATAAAGGAAAAAATGTCTCCATAGCACCATTGTACGTGAAGGAATTAATATGTGAGTATTTTTTTTCATAAAGTCAATATTCTTATTAGACAAGACTTTTTAAATTTTGTGCTACCCTAAGGATCGTTTTATTATATATGGTGGTATAAAAATGACCACAAGAAATATGTCACTTTTTAACTATCTATCTTCATGCTAAAAATCAAATACGTGCATGGCTCTGTTGATGCGTGAATGAATAACAAACCGACGAACACACTTTAGGATTTATAATATATATTTTTTAAGGATTTTTACAAAGTTCTTGGACTTTCGTGGTAAGCTTCTTGTAGCCCAATGAACTAAGGTCAGGATTATATTCGGATTCTCTGCGAGGTCGAATCATAAATGAGAAGATCCGTAGGTATATAGAAGAACTAAAGTTATCCACATAACCCAGCGGATTGGCAAGTTGAAATGGCAGTAAACAGTAAATAGCAAGGAGAACTGATGACTGGGGCTGAAAAGTTATAGTTTTATTTTAAAAAAAATCTCGATGAGCCCTTGCTAACGCATATCATTTCATACTAATATTTTAAATCCGAAAAGTTTGTTGGTTTGTTCCTCTTTTACGCAGCAACGGAGAAACGGATAGACTTGATTTTTGGCATGGATATAGTTCAAGGATCGTCATACTAATAATTATCATCATCAGCTTATTATCAATACAAAGTGTTGTTTTACGTCGTTCCCGAATATTTAAGGGTAGGTATTGTCATTATTTTCAACTTTTACTGTGAAATTAACGAAGACATGACAAGAATCATCTGTTTCGAATACATATATATATATATATAGGTATAGTTCGCTCTCTACCACATGTTTTTCGTCCATGACAACATTAAAGAAACATTGCATAATTTTTTTTCGATTTCAGGGATGATTTTATAGTAAAACCTGGTTATGAATTAAGTTTTATTTTGGAAAAACAAATACACTGTATACGCTTGCTTACACAATACATATTGTGCATAAATAGGTACCTACCTTAATCGGGATCGGAATTTAATCGTTAATCGGGAGATTATGGGTTCGCCTTTCATACGTCTTTACGTTATCAAAGATACTGCTTGATGAACTCCTCGTGTTTGGATATCTGTGTGAAAGTGGTGTAGGCGCGCGTGTTGCAGTTGTGTTCATTGGTCGGCGATGTAGAGACCACCCCGCGCAAGAAGTATCGCTCGGCGCCTCGCTCGCGCGCTAAAAACGCCAGCCCGCCGCCGCTGTCGCCGTGGCACACCGCCTTTACTGTGCCTTAAATATAGATAGAAAAACGTTGTATTGCACACCGAGAAATAAAAAGAACAAGAAACAAAGATACCATAATTATTTTTCGCCAAAGATGGCATAACTGACTTCAACTGAATAGTTCGTACCAAGTTCGGGTCGAAATGATCTAGCAAACAAAAATAATAATAATCATCAAAATTGGTTAACAATTGACCAACATATTGATGAACATTCACAGTTCAGTTCAGTTCATTTATTTCAAATAGGTACAGTAATGCACACTTATGAATGTGCACAAAAACAAAACAGCCAAACCTCTTTTTTGGAAGTCAGTTATAAACTGCCTACGGTTCATAATTGGCAGAGTAATTGCGTAATATACATACAAAAAAAACCTACAGTTGAATTAAGAACCTCCATTAAAACTCGGTTAAAAAGTGCTAACATGTAAACTCACCATTGATTTTTCCTGCACAAATCTTATCACTGGTGATGTATTCTATGAATCCTGGCGGTGAGCCAGCGATGCACTGTTCAATATCGACATAAGGCAGTTCAACTACTTGAAGCACGGGCGCTGCACCCCCGTCCTCCGCAGTGAGGCCCCACCCCGCCACCTTTCCAACGGCACCGACACTCAACTGACGGCGATTAAAGTTATAATCGAAATCTATACACACAGGTCTGACGTAAGTGCGAAACTCGAACGGTGTAGCTACTACAACTATAGCTATATCTTCTTGAAAGTTCGCAGCCGCACCCTGGAACCGTGGGGGAATTTTTATCTCAGTAATATCTGATTTTTGGGCATCTTCGTCGCGGGGATTATTCCACGGACGATACAGCTTACCCACTGCTACGGCAAAATTGGAAGCTGACAGTCTTTTTTCTACATCCGTCCAGAAGCAGTGAGCTGCTGATATTATCACGGTATTAGTGATGAGTGAGCCGCCACAGATTTGCATGTAAGGACGAGTGCTCTTGCTGTAGATGCCAGCGTGCCAAGGCAGTTCCCCGCGTAACGCAGACCTTCCGCCAACTATGAGTTGATCACCTTCAGAAGTCACCAAACCACACTGCGGTGAACAAATTGTAATTTGATCCCATACGCCATCTATGCAGTGCATGTTGACTAGCACTCCTGAGTGATAGTAATTAGGCTCGCGGCACTTTGGTCGTACCACAGTGCCATCTTCCACCAGGTCGTCACACTCCTTTACGCCTTCCTGCGAATCTGAATTTTTCGGGAGACACAGATACTTCACACTTGGATGTTTCTTCAGTAAGCATTGTGGTACGCACTTTGGAGGTTCATGTGACCACCATCCTTTTACACAATATGAAGATTGAGCTCCTATCATTTTGTATCCGGCATGGCAAGAATAGTTGAGGTGGATGGATTCGACAACCTGCCCTGGATATATGTTTGGAAAGTCTGTAGCGATGTAATATCCATTTTCGGTAAAAGATGGAAGAACACAACGACCTTTATTATCAGTATGGCACAACTCTTTAAGCTCGTCCGATCCATCAGCACAATCTTTGACTCCATTACACATAACTGACAAAGGCCTACATGCTCCATATTTGCATCGAAAAGTCCCTTTAAAACATTTTTTGGATGCGCAAGATTCTAAAGTTTCATCTGATCCATCTTTGCAATGTACAGTACCATCACATTTTTGGAACATTTGTATAATTTCACCATCCTGGCATTTACGGTCTTTCAAAAAACAGTTTTCTGTAGATATATCTCTTCTATTTATGAGATCATCCATACAGTCATAAAAAGAAGTTTCATTGCGACAATTGTAAAGTTCGTCGGAATTATCAGCACAGTCTTTTAAGCCATCGCATGTAGCATTACTTCTTACGCATGCACCATAAACGCATTGGAATTGATTATCTCCGCACTTTTTTGTTCTACAAACAACAAAATTTTCATCGCTGCCATCTGCACAGTTAATGACTCCATTGCATTGTAGTTCGGATGCTATGCAAATTCCATTGTCACATCGAAATTGTGTATCATTACATACCTGAGAACTACATGTTGTAATAAAAAGTACAGAAATAAATAAAGGTTTTAACATTTTTATACACAAACTGACAATAAAAATGCGAGTTCATATAATCAACACTTTGTAACTGAATGTACATATCTGTTCAATGCAGATAGCAAGCTCAATAAACATGAATAATGTCAAAAGTTAGTTACGACACACATATCGTTAGGGTTCCGTACAATATTTTCACTCGTTTTCATTAAGCTAATCGAATTACAGGTAACTTTTATGTAATTTCAAACAAAGTTAATAATACTTTAAGAAATCTTAAACCCACTAAACAAAATCTAAAAAATTAAGTATTAGAAACAAAAACACGAACAACATTATGAACTCAATAAAAAATAATTAAAAGTACTTGTGATGTACACAAATTTTACTTAGTGGTTACATAGCGACTGGCACCACACGAGGGTAGGCCTCAGTTAGGTTACTTATGGTGCATGTGTTACTTAGATACTATAATAGTCGGAATCAAACTTATTGACGCCTGTAAAGTTAGCTATAAGCTGAGCACATCCCAATTCTTGAGCCGCTAACTTAATATGATAAATAATTATATTGCTACTGCGCTACCACTCGCCTCGTGTTCACAGCCGCCACAAGGTTTGATTCGGCCTATAACTGCCTATATCAACTTTAAATCAATATTTTTTTTTAAAAATGGCGTAACCGACTTCAACCGAGTACAGAATTAGAATAGTTCGCATGGATCGATGTAGCAATTTTCACATTATGGTTGATTTATCAAAAATGGCTCAGCTGATTTCGATAAAATTCAAATGAAACTTTTGAAGTATAATCTACCAAACAAAAAAAGAATTACTAAAATTGGACTACTCTGTAAAAAGTTATGCGTGGTCAGACATTAAAAAAAATACATGTAGGTATACGCGTCGACTTGAAAACCTCCTCCGTTTTGTCGGTTAAAAAATACAATATTACATAAGCTAAAACTATGTACTACTAAACAAAAAGCAATCATATAAATAACGTAATAAAATTCGAAACAGAAGAGTGGTATAGCGGCTTGTTCATTCAGGAACGATTTGGGTTCGAATAGGGCGTAAAAATGGTTCATTCATTTATTTCGTGTCAATGGCTAGACTTTTTTCGGGTATTCTTTTTATTTTTTTTATCATTTTTTTAATGGTTAAACACGGCTTATATAACTTTCCCCTCCTTTGTCTTTTGAATTTAAACTTGGCGGCTGGCAACAGCATGGCGCGAAGGGGCGTGGCGGCTGCATGTGACGTCAGTTCCGTTTCAGATATCATCCGAAAACCCTTTAAGGTCTAAAAATAACCCTAATGGTCACTGCCAGCTTGCAGCGCACCCAGCATACTGGTAAAATTGCCGTGCTGAATGGCAATGCTTGTACGTTGAGCTATATAAATAAACACCAACTTAACTTAATACTTAAGTAAAGTCTATCTTTTTTCTCCCTTTTCAAGAACTCAGTTTAGAGCGAATCTAGTACAAGAGCGATGAGTTTAAGTTATACACAGCTTTGAGATAAAATAAGGTGCAGATAATGATGATGGCAAGGAAGCCGACTAATTACGACTTGCGCTTGGTCTGTTATTTAAATGGATATTTTTTTGTCTACTTCTTATCTTATCTTAATAACATTGGTTGAACGATGACCTTAGGAATTCTGATTTATTTCTGTGTAAATAACTGTTATAAGAAAAATTAAGTCATGTTACAAGTATAACATTATACATATTAAGTATTATTAGGAAGTACAAATGATGATTTGTTGGCAACCAAAAAAACTAGTTGTTGATATGGATGTCAGGATCCTAAAATAACCCGGGATCTCAATTGCTATTTCCGGGACTCATCGGTTGAAATTATGCCAGGATCCATATGATTTACGGGATTACCAAAATGCAAATATAATACGAATAATAGACCATTTGCACGGAATCCAGTGAAATAAACAGTGATCACTCTACAAGGTTTATTATAGAAAAGTTCAGATTTACCACATGAATGTGCACTGTAAGTTGTTTGTGAGACTTAATCAAAGATACTGCTTGATGAACTCCTCGTGTTTGGAAATCTGCGTGAAGGTGGTGTAGACGCGCGTGTTGCAGTCGTGTTCGTTGGTCGGCGATGTAGAGACCACCCCGCGCAAGAAATATCGCTCGGCGCCTCGCTCCCGCGCCGCAAACGTTAGCCCGCCGCCGCTGTCGCCGTGGCACACCGCCTTTACCGTGCCTAAAATATACAGTCACTTGTAAAATATTAACAATCTCGCAGGACTAGCTAGGCAGGCTAACATCATAAGCATCTTTCGAATCTTTAAAATCAGAATTCCGAATTGTCAGATCCCTGTTATTTTGAAGTTATATCAGAAATGTTGTTATAACTAGTTTTGAATACTGAATGATAACGTCTGAAATAATCTTGAAAGTCTTAAGAATCATCAAGCACCTAGAAGAAAAGTGTGTCAACTCACATTGTTAGTGTGCTCAGTTGTGGGCTCTGGGTTACCTTTCTTGTAATAAGTGGTAGGTAGGTATTTATGCATTGTGCAATTTGATAAATATTACAGAATGAAAACAATCGTTTACTCGCGTTACATACTAATTTCTAAATATTAAACAGTAATATTACAG